>CM073497.1:42509325-47509325 GCA_037074585.1 Biancaea sappan | reverse complement strand
TTGTTTGTCTTTTGCATGATATTTAGCTTGTCCTAGATTTTCTTGAACCCATTTAATGATTGCTTCATTACTAATTGATGCTAGATTAAATGTTGACCACCATTTTATGCTAAAATCTAGCAAGAAATGTTGGGTTGTTGAAGGTAATTTTGGTGTGAACACGTAGTCCCAAGTATTGATCCAAGTTACTCCAAAATTGGCAAAGAAGTACAGAAGACAAGTACCTTCTAAAAAAATTATTTTGTTCTTGAACAATTCATATGCTTCTAGTGGAAGGAATGTTGTTGTGGGTACAAAATAATAAAACCGACCTAAAAACTAATTTGAAGCTTGACCTCCTTTGAATCAAATAAACCAAGAATGAGTATATGGTCTAAATAACATAAAATAGAACCAAACCTTTTGGTAATCCCAGTAATTATATGCTACTAGTTTGAACTATCTAGAAAATGTCTTGGGGAGCATAAAGGGTTTTATTCCATTGAGTTGGGTAATGAACTTGTTGATTTTTATTTTTGAGTAAATAATTTTTTTGGTTTTCTTTTGGATTAGGTTCATGGGTGAGGGTTATTGACCATAATAAATTCATAAAAGATTCTTGATTTCTCCAAGCTCTCTAGTAGAAAATACCAATATTGTAATACCCATGAAAAATAAAATATAAATGCGTGTTTTCAAACTACTGTTACTGTTTACGTATATGGTACTGTTCATTTATACAATCAAAATGTCAAATACTAGATGTGGTTTGGTCATAAGAGAAAACTAGAAAGAAGTTTGTAGGAGAAAATGACGTTTTATGTGTAAAAATACCCTCAGGGACTAAATTGAAAGGACTGAATTGAAAAGAAACTTAAAGGTTTAAGGTGAAAGGATAGTTTTCCCTTTAAAGTTTTTAATAGTAAATAAACGAAAATTTTCCATCGTATAAGGTGCACAGTAACTGCATTATTAGAAATGTCGTTTTCATGAATAGTAAATTGAATATTTTATTAGCGCATAGTGTCAAATAGTACCCTTGACTTTTGCTATAAATAGGCCCTTTCATTTCACTTCTAAACTCACACCTTCAACTTCTCTTCTTTTCTCCTTAAGTTTCTCTTGCTCCGACGCTAGGCTTCTGAGATTTTGGGCCTTTCCGTTTTTGCTTAGGTAAGGATACTATGCCCTTTCTATGTCTTTCAAATTTTAGAAGTTATTTTCTTAAGTATGCTCTGTGGTTGCGGCTTTGGCCGATCTTCCATATCAGAAAAACTGTCGTTAGCTGTTATTTTGATTCTTTGATTACCGAAATAGAATATAATCTGTGGAGAATACATGTCTAGGAAAGTTCTGGCTAAGGAAAGACCTGGTTTTTAAGTGTGTCCAGTGTGACCCTCCACTCTTTCCTGGAAACTTACCTGGTGTACTCTTTTACAGATTGTATTCTGTATTTTCGGTATGAATAGTACCCGTACGTATGAATAGTGACCGTATGAATAGTACCCGTACGTATGAACAGTATCTATATGAAAACGATCTTAACGTATTTTCTCTAATCTTTCATGAAAATCTCTGTAGCGGAACACTGAAATTCACCTGCGTACTCTTGTCCATAACGATTTAGAGAAGTGATACTCGTACGGAATCCAGGTGAGTGAAACGACCCTGTTTTAATAGAGTTTTAGCATTACTGGTGATAAAAAGTATGTCGTAGGACACTCCCAAGATTCATAGGGAGAAATTGGATTCAGAATGACGAATATAATGAGATAATTAATCCAGAAGTATGGATAAGACAAAGCAAGTATCTCATGATGATATGAAATTTGAATCATATAGTTATATACTATACCTGTTATATGGATGAGTATTATATTGTGCTTCTGATTATGATATGAACTGTTGTACTATTGATTGTGATTGAGCGGTACAGTACCCCCTCTCACGGCAAGGCGGAAAACCCGGGTTAAAGGGTGTCTTGACCAATGAGTGTGGAGACAATGATTCCCTCAGTAGGGATATAGCCCGGATTGGTGATAAATCCGTGAGGCGCCCTAGCTAAGAGGATGAGGTTGTGCGTCATGGTGGAAAAATACAAAATTGGTGAGCCGGCCTGTGTGCGCTCTCCGGGATATATTGCCATTGACGAGTACTAGTATCGTTTGTTGAATTGGATGAATTTTATCTTCTTGTATGTAATTTCTAACTATGTCTATTGGTTGAGCTTGAGCCTTCGGATATGCTTGCATGACTGGTGATGTATTTGAATTTTATTAACACGAGGCCGATTTGCTCACTGAGTTTAAAAGCTCACACTGTTTGTACAAACTTTTTGTTCAGATCAGGTTGCCGCCGAAGTACATCCGCTAGAGGAGTAGATCACGTTGGACCTTCCCGCTGTCGGGTAGGCCCTTCTTTTGTTATACAGTATGTTGCTCTGTAACCGTTTAGGACATTTAGGTCAGGGGTTTGGTATTTGGCTTATATTTCAGTATGATAATGTATTTTGTACTGAGGATATATTATTTTTAATTAAGAAAATCTGATGTATTTTCTTTGTATTTATTAAGGAATGGTATTTTGAGAATATAGAGATAATGACTAACAATTTTACTTGTGGGAAGAATTTATCGAAAGGTTTACAGTGATGGGATATTCATCATTGTGCCGGTCATGTGCCTAGAAAATGGGTCGTGACAAAGTTGGTATCAGAGCATAGGTTGTTAGGTCTCCTAGTGATTACAGAGCAAGGTGTCTTTAGTGGGCCTTCCCCTATTGTCGTGACTGCAGCACGACCATAGGATGAAAATCCACCAAAAGCCCTGTAGAGATTAAAATCCCTTTCTTTCGTGTCTTTACTTGAAGTATAATAGTGACGATATATATTATTCTTAATTGTAGAATAAGTTTAGATGGCACCAAGAAAATCAAATGCTTCTGGAATCCGCACAAGATCTGGCAGGGCCTTGGTCCCTCCAGCTGCTCAGTCAGCAAATGCAAGACTGGAGATGCCTAACCGTGAAGAAGATAACCATGCACAAAACAGAGAAATATCCACTGAAAACCCTGGAAGAAATGTTGGAGAACCATCACAAATCGACGCGACTGTAGTGATGGAAGCATTAGCTACAATGCAGAACGAGATGAATGGGCTAAAGGAACTTCTGATGGGACAATCATCTGAAGATGGCTCACAGGCATCAGTACATGCTGCAAAAGTACAAGAGACAGACCAGATGCCACCTCCACCCCCTCCTCAGGATTGGGTAGGGACAGAGGTCAAGATTTCAGAATTTATGAAGCTGAATCCGCCAACCTTTGCAGGAGATGTTAATGAAGACCCACAACGTTTTCTAGATGACTGTGAGAAAATCCTTGACACGTTAGAATGTCCTGAACCTCGAAAAGTAACCCTTGTTACCTTTCAGTTAAGAGGTAAGGCCGACCGCTGGTGGCGAACATGGAAGAAGGGCATGGCTAGAAATGCCCCACCCGTTAAATGCAATGACTTTAAAAGAATTTTTCGAGAACAATTTATTCCGGAGAGTATACGAGAAGCAAAGATGAATGAGTTTGAGGCACTCCGGCAAGGATCACGAACCGTCAATGAATACGACAATCTGTTTATAGAGTTGTCTGAATATGCTACTCACATGGTCCTAACTGAGAAAGAAAAGATCCGACGGTTTATTAAAGGCCTTCGAGAATCTTTATTTGACAGGGTGGGATCGAAAATACGAGATTTTTCATTTTACACAGAAGCCGTCGACATCGCCCGTATGATGGAAGAAAGAGATATGCAAAAAGAAAAATGGAATAACAAAAGAAAGAGGAAACAAGATGAGAAATCACGCTACCACGGAGAGAGTTTTGGACGTGCAGCCTCTACCGCTAGTGTACCACAGCGTCAACAAAGTGGTACAGGGGGTCAACAAAGGCCCTGGTGCTCTAAATGTGAAAGAAATCACTTCGGAGCTTGTTTTGTCAACAACAACACTAGGGTCTGTTACCAATGTGGTCAACAGGGCCACATCAAAAGAGATTGCCCCCAACTCTACACGAGATCTGGCCAAGGGTCAGTACGCCCTAATCAATCAGAGGCTACTGTTGCCAACAGAGCCCCTGTAACTGTAGGAGGCAATGGAATCAGAAGAGGTGCTGGCAGAGGACAAGGTGGTCGAGGGCAGGCTTCAGCAGGCCGAGGGAACGCTCGAGTATTCGCTTTAACCCGTCAAGATGCTCAGGCGTCTAATATGGTGGTAGCAGGTACTCTTCTGATTGAATCAAATTTTGCACATGTTTTGTTTGACTCTGGCTCTACGCATTCCTATGTGTCACCATTCTTTGCTAAGAACTTTAAGCAAAAAGTTGTTAGATTAGAATGTCCGTTTTTAGTAACTACGCCTACTGGAGGCACCTTACTAATAGAACGAGGCTATCGAGCTTGCAAGCTAAGAGTCGGAGAAATAAATACAACAGTAGACCTAATGCTGTTAGATATGACAGACTTTGATGTCATCTTGGGCATGGATTGGCTGGCATCTTGTCATGCCACCCTGGATTGCTATAATAAGATAGTTAAGTTCAATATTCCGGGGGAGCCTTCCTTTGTATTTCATGGTGAAAGGAGTGAAATTTTTGGAAATCTTATATCTTTAATGTGTGCCCAACGTTTATTGCGAAAGGGCTGTAAAGGATACTTGGCATTCGTTAAAGATATTAAGAAAGAAGAACTAAAAGTAGAAGACGTTCCAGTAGTCCAGGAGTTTGTAGATGTCTTCCCAGATGATCTACCAGGTATACCCCCAGATCGAGAGATTGAGTTCCAGATAGAGTTAGCACCAGATACTCGCCCAATCTCCATACCCCCTTATAGAATGGCACCAACAGAATTAAAAGAGTTAAAAACTCAGTTACAGGACTTGCTAGACAAAGGCTTTATAAGGCCAAGTTATTCACCTTGGGGAGCTCCTGTTCTGTTCGTGAAAAAGAAGGACGGATCGATGAGACTATGCATAGATTACAGGCAACTGAATAAGGTAACTATCAAAAATAAATACCCGTTGCCTCGCATCGACGACCTTTTCGATCAACTTCAAGGAGCCAAGTGTTTTTCAAAGATTGACTTGAGGTCTGGTTATCACCAACTCAAGATCAAGGAGGAGGATGTGTCTAAAACAGCCTTCCGTACCAGATATGGGCACTACGAGTTCTTGGTGATGTCATTTGGATTAACGAATGCACCAGCTGCTTTCATGGATTTAATGAATAGGATTTTTAAATCCTTTTTAGACAAATTTGTCATTGTCTTCATAGACGACATTCTGGTGTACTCAAAGACTTAAGAAGAGCACGAACAACACCTTCGTGTTGTATTGCAGACATTGAGGGATCATCAATTGTACGCCAAATTCTCTAAATGCGAGTTTTGGATTGATCGTGTAACTTTCTTGGGACATGTGATCTCCAAAGATGGCATCCAAGCAGACCCAAGCAAAGTAGAAGCGGTCAAAATGTGGCCTAGACCTACCTCCGTCACGGAGATTCGCAGCTTCTTGGGATTGGCAGGATATTATCGTCGTTTCATCCAAAATTTTTCTCAGTTAGCCGCCCCTCTCACACGACTGACTAGGAAAGGGGTAAAGTACCAATGGGATGACGCTTGTGAAGAAAGCTTCCAAGAACTCAAGAAAAGGTTAATCTCCGCACCTGTATTGGTCTTACCCTCAGGATCAGGAGGTTTTACAGTATACTGCGATGCATCAAGAGTAGGGTTGGGATGTGTTCTCATGCAGCATGGCCAGGTAGTGGCATATGCATCGAGACAACTTAAGAAACATGAACAAAACTACCCCACCCACGATCTGGAAATGGCAGCAGTAGTTTTCGCTTTAAAGATATGGCGACATTATCTATACGGAGAAACTTGCGAAATCTACACTGACCATAAAAGTCTAAAATATATTTTCGACCAAAAGGACTTAAACTTGAGGCAGAGGAGATGGGTAGAATTACTAAAAGATTATGATTGCAATATTCTTTACCACCCAGGCAAAGCGAACGTGGTAGTAGATGCCTTGAGTCGAAAATCTATGGGTAGTCTGGCCCATATAGCAGTAACAAAAAGACCCTTGATCCAAGAACTACAAGAGCTGAGAGCAAAAGGTGCTACTCTTGAGGTTACAAGGACAGGATCATTCTTAGCCCATATCAGGGCTAGATCTTCCCTTGTTGACCAGATACGGATATCTCAAATGGAGGATCCTGAGCTTGTCCAAATTATGGAAAATATGAAGATTGGTGAAGTGAATAGTTTCACACTCGACGATACAGGAGTCTTACATTTTGAACAACGGTTGTGTGTACCACATGTTGGAACTCTTAGACGAGACATCATGGAAGAAGGCCATCGTGCTGCATATGCTGTACATCCAGGAGCCACCAAGATGTATCAGGATCTGAAACAGATCTACTGGTGGAAAGGAATGAAACAAGACATAGCAGAATTTGTGTCTCATTGTTTAACCTGTCAACAGGTTAAGGCTGAGCATCTAAAGCCAGGAGGCTCGTTACAACAATTAGAGATTCCTGAATGGAAATGGGAACGAGTGATGATGGACTTTGTTGTTGGTCTACCTCGCTCCACAGGAGGTTATGACTCAGTTTGGGTCATTGTTGACCGACTAACCAAATCAGCACACTTCATTCCAGTCAAAACCACTTATGGTGTAGTAACATTGGCACAATTGTATATTAAAGAAATAGTAAAGTTGCATGGAGTACCTATATCTATCATTTCTGATAGAGGTCCTCAATTTACCTCTCGTTTCTGGAGAAGTTTTCAAGAGGCATTAGGTACTCGAGTGGACCTTAGTACCGTTTTTCACCCACAGACAGACGGACAGTCAGAGCGGATGATTCAGACGTTAGAGGATATGTTACGAGCTTGTATTCTAGATTTCAGTGGTAGCTGGGAAAAGCATTTGTATCTTGTAGAGTTCGCATATAACAATAGCTACCAGGCCACTATTGGGATGGCACCCTTTGAGGCCTTGTATGGGAGACGTTGCAGATCTCCGATCGGTTGGTTCGAGGTAGGTGAAGCGAAAGCATTAGGACCTGACTTGGCCCAGGATGCCCTAACCAAGGTTAAGACAATACAAGATAGGATGCGAGCAGCTCAAAGTAGACAAAAGGCATACGCTGACCACAGACGACGTGATTTGGAGTTCTCAGTCGGCGATATGGTATTCCTTAAGGTCTCTCCAATGAAAGGTGTGTTGAGATTTGGAAGGAAAGGAAAGTTGAGTCCTAGATACATCGGGCCTTATGAGATTCTAGAACGAGTGGGAAAAGTGGCTTATCGGCTTGCCCTACCTATGGATCTGGAAGGGATTCACCCTGTTTTTCACGTATCCATGTTAAGGAAGTACCTTCATGACCCTTCTCACATACTTCACCCTTCTCAGAATGATTCTATCCTAGTAGATGAAAACTTGTCATACGAGGAGATACCGGTAGCTATCCTCGATAGTCAAGTAAAGAAACTCCGATCTAAGGAGATTCCATCCGTCAAGGTTTTGTGGAGGAATCAAACTCACGAAGAAGCCACATGGGAAGCCGAGGCCGACATGCGTTCTAGATATCCGCATCTTTTTACGACTTGAGGTAATTTAAATTCGGAGGACCGAATTTCTTAAAGGGGGTGATAATGTAATACCCATGAAAAATAAAATATAAATGCGTGTTTTCAAACTACTGTTACTATTTACGTATATGGTACTGTTCATTTATACAATCAAAATGTCAAATACTAGATATGGTTTGGTCATAAGAGAAAACTAGAAAGAAGTTTGTAGGAGAAAATGACGTTTTATGTGTAAAAATACCCTCAGGGACTAAATTGAAAGGACTGAATTGAAAAGAAACTTAAAGGTTTAAGGTGAAAGGATAGTTTTCCCTTTAAAGTTTTTAATAGTAAATAAACGAAAATTTTCCATCGTACGCGTAAGGTGCACAGTAACTGCATTATTAGAAATGTCGTTTTCATGAATAGTAAATTGAATATTTTATTAGCGCATAGTGTCAAATAATAACCTTGACTTTTGCTATAAATAGGCCCTTCCATTTCACTTCTAAACTCACACCTTCAACTTCTCTTCTTCTCTCCTTAAGTTTCTCTTGCTCCGACGCTAGGCTTCTGAGATTTTGGGCCTTTCCGTTTTTGCTTAGGTAAGGATACTATGCCCTTTCTATGTCTTTCAAATTTTAGAAGTTATTTTCTTAAGTATGCTCTGTGGTTGCGGCTTTGGCCGATCTTCCATATCAGAAAAACTGTCGTTAGCTGTTATTTTGATTCTTTGATTACCGAAATAGAATATAATCTGTGGAGAATACATGTCTAGGAAAGTTCTGGCTAAGGAAAGACCTGGTTTTTAAGTGTGTCCAGTGTGACACTCCACTCTTTCCTGGGAACTTACCTGGTGTACTCTTTTACAGATTGTATTCTGTATTTCCGGTATGAAGTACCCGTACGTATAAATAGTGACCGTATGAATAGTATCGTACGTATGAATAGTGACAGTATGAATAGTACCCGTACGTATGAACAGTATCTATACGAAAACGATCTTAACGTATTTTCTGTAATCTTTCATGAAAATCTCTGTAGCGGAACACTGAAATTCACCTGCGTACTCTTGTCCGTAACGATTTAGAGAAGTGATACTCGTACGGAATCCAGGTGAGTGAAACGACCCTGTTTTAATAGAGTTTTAGCATTACTGGTGATAAAAAGTATGTCGTAGGACACTCCCAAGATTCATAGGGAGAAATTGGATTCAGAATGACGAATATAATGAGATAATTAATCCAGAAGTATGGATAAGACAAAGCAAGTATCTCATGATGATATGAAATTTGAATCATATAGTTATATACTATACCTGTTATATGGATGAGTATTATATTGTGCTTCTGATTATGATATGAACTGTTGTACTATTGATTGTGATTGAGCGGTACAGTACCCCCTCTCACGACAAGGCGGAAAACCCGGGTTAAAGGGTGTCTTGACCAATGAGTGTGGAGACAATGATTCCCTCAGTAGGGATATAGCCCGGATTGGTGATAAATCCGTGAAGCGCCCTAGCTAAGAGGATGATGTTGTGCGTCATGGCGGAAAAATACAAAATTGGTGAGCCGGCCTGTGTGCGCTCTCTGGGATATATTGCCATTGACGAGTACTAGTATCGTTTGTTGAATTGGATGAATTTTATCTTCTTGTATGTAATTTCTAACTATGTCTATTGGTTGAGCTTGAGCCTTCGGATATGCTTGCATGACTGGTGATGTATTTGAATTTTATTAACGCGAGGCCGATTTGCTCACTGAGTTTAAAAGCTCACACTGTTTGTACAAACTTTTTGTTCAGATCAGGTTGCCGCCGAAGTACATCCGCTAGAGGAGTAGATCACGTTGGACCTTCCCGCTGTCGGGTAGGCCCTTCTTTTGTTATACAGTATGTTGCTCTGTAACCGTTTAGGACATTTAGGTCAGGGGTTTGGTATTTGGCTTGTATTTCAGTATGATAATGTATTTTGTACTGAGGATATATTATTTTTAATTAAGAAAATCTGATGTATTTTCTTTGTATTTATTAAGGAATGGTATTTTGAGAATATAGAGATAATGACTAACAATTTTACTTGTGGGAAGAATTTATCGAAAGGCTTACAGTGATGGGATATTCATCATTGTGTCGGTTATGTGCCTAGAAAATGGGTCGTGACAAATATGGTGGGAAAACCCTTTGAGCAACTTCTCGAGGAGATATGTTGGGTTTAAGGAATTATGGATCTATGGCTAAAATAGGGACATTGACATCTTTCTTTGTGTATGTGCATTCTTGCTTTGTTGGTTTCAGATAGCCTAGATTTTGAACTAAATGTTGGGTTGGATTTAAAGAATGGTTTGATTTTTTAGGAGATTGAGATGGAGCGGCTAAAGCTTGATTATAGGTCAAAGGAGTAAATATTTTGAATGGGAGTGACAGGTCAAATGCCCGTTGATGGCCTAATGCCAAGAGGAGTTAGTGATGATGGTGATGTTGATCCCAAATGAGGCCCATATTGATCTTTACTTTTTTTTTCTTTTTTTTTTGTTTATCCATTTTCTGCGATTTTTTCTTGCAAAAATTCCCTTATTGAAAAGTCTGGAAAAACATTACTCTTCCCATTTATATGTTATACATCAAAATCAAAATATGAAAGTAATGCTTACTATCTGGCGAAAATATGTTTAGAAACTAGATCTTGAACATATTTTTGTAAAAAAAAAATTTTTTTTGTTGCTTTACAATCTATTTTGAGAAGGAAAGTTTTGTTAAATAAATCATCTTAAAATTTGGTTATACATAGTTTATAGAAATTATTTCTTTTTTAATGTTAGAATATTTTTGTTGGGCGTCTGTCCATATTCCTAAATGAAATTTGACTACTTGTTCTTTATTACTACCTTGAGGTCTCTATTTATGAATTATATCATATCTTATATCAGACGCATCAGTTTCTATTATCATGAAAGTGGTTGGATTTGGGATACCTAAACATGGAAGACTCTTAATTTGAGTTTTTAAAGTCTTGACAATTTCTGTCATTTCTTTATTGCAAGCAGGATGATTTTTTCAAAGTCTTTTTAATAAATGTTTGCATATAATTCTTAAATTGGTATAAAATCTGCTACATAATTTAAATATTCTAAAAATCTTTGGAGTTGATTTTTATCTTTAATTTCATCTGAAAATTTGTCAACAAATTCTATGGATCGACTTATAGGCTTAATTGTACCTTGATATATGTCAAAACCTAATAATCTAATTTTTGTTTGAAATAACTTCATCTTTTTAGCTAAAAGCACTAGTCCATTATTTTTAATAATATCATAAAATTGATTAAAGTGTTTAAAGTGTTGATCTATTGATTTTGAATAAACTAGTACATCGTCTATATATGCTATAGTAAATTGGAAATATGGATTAAAAATATCATTCATAATATGTTGAAATTCTAAAAGTGCATTTTTTAATCCAAAAGGCGTAATGTTCTATTCATAATGACCAATGGGTACAGTAAATACTATTTTATACCTATCTTGTTCTGCTATTTGGATCTGATAATATATTGACTTCATATCAAATTTTGAAAATAACAAGGCTTATTGAATTCCTCTAATTAAATCTCTTTTATTGGGTATGGGATATCTTATCCATCTTAATGTTTTGTTAACAGGTTTATAATTTATGACCATTCTTGGGACTCCTCTCTATCTCTGTTTGATTTTGAACATAAAAGGTTGGATAGCTCCAAGGGGATTTGCTTAGACTTACTAATTTTGTATCTAATAGTTTTTTAATTTATTTTTTACAATACTCAATAGTTTCTTGATTCATTGTATTGGTCTAGCTTTTGTTAGTATTTTACTTTCATTGAAATTTTTTTCATATGATAAAGTTACTGTATATTTTTTCCTATTCTAAAATGCATTGGGATGTCTGGCATATAAATCTTTTTCAAATTTTTGTTGAATCTAGTTAATTCTATTTTGTATTGGGCTGCTATTTACTTGTTCTTCTATTATTTTGTAATGTATTTATTTTTTTTAACATATTTATTTATTTATTTTGTTTTCTTGAAATTATGTTAATCCTGGAAATTGTTAAATTTTTTAATAAATTAACATCTTTTAATTGGGATGGTCTTAGGAATTCGAAACAAATTTCTTTTCCTAAAACTTCTGTAATGACTCCTTGTTCAATTACCTTAAAGGGGTATATTAAGGTTAGAAATGGGTTCCTAAGATTAGTGGCCCATTTAGATTTTTTACTAATAAAAATGTTGTTTTAAAACATATATTGTTATTGCAAATATCAACATTTGATAGTTTATAATTAATTTGTAGTTTTGACCCACCGATACCACTTAAACTTTTTGTGGTTTTTTCATAATATTAAGTAAAAATTAATCTTTTTTTAATACAATTCATATCTGCTTCTGAATCTATTAGTGCTACAATTTTTATACTAAATTCATTATTTATTGTTAAAGAAATATGACAGTACTATTTTGGAACTTGTTTTCTTGATATAACATTTAAATAATTTTCTTCTTCGTCATTATTTGTTTCAGTTATTATTTCTTTTCCTTTATTTACATATTGTGTACTCATAATATTTAGAATGTCTAGCTCTAAATTTGCATCCTTTCTTTTTAATTGTTGAATTTCTTCTTTAGTATTTTTTATTTCTTCTTTAAAGTTTCTTATTGTAGCATATTCTTCTTCGATTATTCTTGGTTTGAACCTTTTAAGAATATCTTGAAAATTATATGGTTTTACTTCGGATTTTTGAGTCTTTTCTTCTATTTCTTTTATATCTTTTAATTTTGTCAAATATTGTTTTTTGATTTCTTTATCTTCTATTTTTTCTATTAATATTTGTATCTTATCTCTTGAGATTACATTTATTGATTTTAGACAACTTCCACGACTACATATTTTTGTTCCTAAGCATTCTTCTTTTACAAAGTTACTTTCACTTGAACTATTCTCACTTGATTCATCTTTTGATTTTTTATATTCATCATCTATTAATATATTTATAAGATTTTGTTTATATTTTTTCATCTATATCTAGCTTGTTAATCTTTTTCTTTAATTGACAATGTTTTGCTATATGGTCGTATCAACAACATTTAAAGCAACCTAGATTTTTAGATTCTTTTTTGTTCTTTTTATACCTTTTGTAGGCTTTTATTGATTTTCTAAATTGCTTTCTAAGATTTTATAATATTTTTTATGAGGCTTTCTCCTCTTATGTTTAGATGAAGGGGCTTGTATTTTTTCTATACCATATTGATAATAAAAACTGTCACGACCTAACTCCAGGGCACATGACACATGAGTACTTCCCATGACATAAGCCTAACTCCTAGCTCCAATTCCCATGACAAAAGCAATAATAATATTAAAAGGGGTGAATACCACCATACTCTACTCCATACATGCAAAGTTGACAAAATACTCTATAAATATAACATAAAACATTTCTTACATAAGTTTAATAAACAAGCCACAGTATGACCATCTCCTATGTTTCTATCTATTCCTGACTAGTGTGCATAATTACCAAACATACATATGTCAACTTGATATGAAACTAATAGTCTCCAATCATGACACACAAGTATTTTACAATTGTGATACAATTTATAATATTATATATATATATATATATATATATATATATATATATATATATATATATATATATATATCTCCTAACTTTCCATGCTCCAATGTTTCAAGGTTTTGCAATCATAAATTAAATTCATATCAAATTCCTATTCTTGAGTAAGTTGGCTACTCACCTCGACTCTAAGCTATACTTTACCAAATGTACAGTGACTCAGAAGGAATTGGAATTTTGAAGTCTTCGAATTGATCCCCTATAATAAAGTGCATAAAGGTAGAGTATTTAATTAGAATACCAAATTGCTGTTAGGGAGCGACCGGTCAACTACCCTCTATCTGGCAGTCAACTAGCTCAACTTAACCAAATATGATAGTGGGCAGTCGATCAATCGATTTACCCTTACTAGTCAATTAGTGCAATTCTAAATAAATTTAGGTAGCCTAAACAGCAAGTAACCAATCGATTGTAAGTCACCTATTGGTCGACTGGTGAGTCCAGTAGGAAATTCTAGTTCACCCAGAGGGTAATTGGTCGACTGATGGTCTTTTACCAGTTGACTGATGTGTCTTTGTCAGATCTAGACAACGCACCAAAGGCAGCTAGTCAATTGGTATTCCCACGATGGTCAATTGGTTGCCAATAAACCTCGAAAACCAAATTTCTAAACTCCATAAACCCATCCTAAAATCAGTCCAACTCAATCCTAACTCAAAAAAAAAAAAAGATGTATACAGAGCCCAAACAACTAGAACCACATACTCAAAGCTAGAAGAATCACCACACAAGAGTTAATGGCAAAAATTCTCCCCAATCTCCTAAATTTTTGATTTATAGAAGAATTTATTCAAAAACATGATTCTTCAACAATTTTCTTCATAAAAACATTCTTCAAGATTCAAATAACAGTAAGGAAGAGTTTAAAGCCATACCTAAATTCTTATTTTTAGAAAATCCCATATATCCCATCTAGGGTTTGGGAGAGGAACGAAACCA
The DNA here is from genome assembly GCA_037074585.1 of Biancaea sappan. Lineage (NCBI taxonomy): Eukaryota > Viridiplantae > Streptophyta > Magnoliopsida > Fabales > Fabaceae > Biancaea > Biancaea sappan. Next base: position 47,495,101 of record CM073497.1, on the reverse strand, counting down.
ATGAGAGGAGAGATGATTCACTTACCTCAACTTCCAAGCTAGCACTAGAGAGCCAAATCCCTCCCAAACGCAGCAAGCAAGAAGAGATTTGGACAATGGTAGACCCTTGTGTGTATGAGTGGAGTGAAGAGAGGAGAGATAACCAGTTGTCATGGACATAGGGGGAAGAAGACAAAATGTAATTTAATATATTTTGTGTAGTAAATGGACAAAAAATGCCCCCACATTTCCAAGCTAATCACAAACATATCACACACTTGTGTCTTAAGCCATCTCCATGTAATACCTACTATATTTTAAAGTTATAAGTATTCAAGAATTACAATAAATTTATTTTGGAGAAAATAATTTCCCTATCTATTTAATTTTTATATGCTTGTTTGTGCATATTATTAAAAATACAGATTTTCATTTATAGATTGCATAAATTGTGGAGTATAATGGATGTTATGATATGAAATTTATCCCATGGATAAAATATGGCTTGAGCATACGAGGAATCTGAAAGAATTTGGGAGAAAAATAACGTTTTATATGAGAAAATTCTCTTATGGACTAAATTGAAAAGGACAAAAGTGAAACAAACTTAAAGGTTTAAGAGAAAGGATAATTTTTCATTTAGTTCCTAATAGTAATCAATAATTCGCCGCCATCGTGAAAATCATGTGCGCACAGTAAACCAAATTATTAAAGCACACAGTAAACTGAATTATTAAAGTACATAGTAAACTAAATTATTAAAGTGGATAGTAAAATAAATATTTTATTAGCGCATAATACCCTGACTTCTTCTATAAATAGGCCCTTCCATTTTACTTCTAAACTCACACCTTCAGTTTCTTTTATTTCCTCTTTTCAAAATTTCTCTTACTCTGATGTTAAGGTTTTAAAATTCTAGGTCTTTCCTCCTTAGTCTAGATCCTAAAGATACTATGCTTCTTTAAATTCTTGTAAATATTTAGAGGTTAAATTCTTAGTATGATTTGTGGTTACAATTTTAGTTGATCCTCCACATCAGAAAATAATTATTCTCGACTGCTTGAGAATTATTTTCTGATTATCGGAGTAGAGTATAAAACTGTGAAAAATCTATGTCTAGGAAATGTCTGGCTAAGGAAAGATTTGGTACTTGATAATGTCCATTGTGACCCACCTTCATTTCTTGAAAACTTTCCTGGTATACTCTTTTACGGCTTATGTTTGCTATTCCCGATATGAATAGTAGTCGTACTTATGAATAGTAACTATACTTATGAATAGTAATTGTACATATGAATAGTAATCATATGTATGAATAGTATCAATACGTACGAATGGTATATGTACATATGAATAGTATATATATACATATAAATGGTATCTATAGACATAAATAGTATTTATACATATGAATAGTGATCATACGTATGAATAGTATTTTGTACAAAAGCAATCCTGACTTTTTATATCTGATCTTCGTGAAAATCTCCATAGCAGAACCTGAAATCCAGCTACATGCTCTTCTCTATAGCAACTCGGAAAGTGACTTGGATGCGGAATCTATGTGAGTGGATGACCTTGCTAACCGATTTTATTTACTTTTATTCCAAGTACAACATAAATCCTACCTCATATCACAATTAGATTCCATATTTAATGATGATAGCTAGATAATGGAATTTATTGTTATGTTGATGAAAATTATGATTGAAAATATACACATAGAATGGTTGAAAGCTTGACTTAAGATACCAATGCATGCAAATATACACATGAAATAGTTTAGGGCTTGACCCAAGATACCGATGCATATAATTATACATATGGAATGGTTAAGGGCTTGATCTCCCAAGATACCAACACATGTAATGGTTGTGAACATGAATATAATGGGAATTGAATCCCCGAACATAAATCGAATACAGAGGTATAGAAACTTTGAACATGAATATAATTGTTCTTATTGTGATAATGATTATGGTATTTATACTTGTGATATAATTATTATTGCACAGTCATTTACTCATTGAGTTTTGATGAACTCACTCTTTATGAATATTTTTTTTGGATACGTGGGAGAAAATGAAGGAAATCTGCAGGAGGAATAGTATTCCTTGAGGATGCTTTCCACGTTGTCTAGAGGCTTATAAATCTAAAAGCTTAAGAAATGCTCTGTAATCTCTATAAGTCACTTAGACTTGGAAAATTGTATCATACTGTATGATATTTGGCTTGTATTTACTGTTTTATTATGTTAAAGTTTTAAAATAAATATGCAGAAATCTCTTTCTTGAAAAATTTATGTTTGCATAATTGTGGACTTTAGAACTAATCAGAGACCTTATGGGATACCATAGAGGTATACCCTCTGGTTATAGGATTACTCACATGCCCGAAATTAGGATGTGACACTCTATCTCACACTTGGGCAAAATTTCTCATCTCAAACTATTTAATGTCCCACCAGGCATACACGTAAGGTATCACACCTAAACTAATTTTATTAATTCTCCCATAGACTAAACTTATTTCATTTTAGTCCTTTCAACAAAGTGGTAGCATAAATACCTATTCAAATTCCTCAACACAAGAAGGCAAGAAATAACTAATGTATTTTCCTCTTTAATTTAATTAACTCCCAAGTAAGGATGAAATTGAATATCCCTCCTATGTGATTACCATGGGATGCCTTTAACCCTATTGCATTTAAAAACAATAAAAATCACGGCCATAAAATAACACCAACACAAAGATGCATAAACCCAATAAACCAAAAAAAGAAAAGAAAATTAACTTTCTCGTGCACATGTGCACAATAAAATCTCCCGGGGTATTACAAAAACTACCTAATGCTCTTCTATTTTCTTTTGATTATGATTTTATTTTATATTTTAACTTCATATCTGTGCATACTGCTAATCCTTACTAGTTATAAAATTAATTATCTATCCATATGTTAAGTATATGGTATGGTATTATTATATTATTTTCTTATTGTTTCCCTAACTTTTTTAGCGAATAATTTTGGTAATCCTGCTATGAATCTTTCTTTCCAGTAATTTGCATTACAATCTGATCTTGTATATAGTTTTATTAAGAACATATAGTTATACCACCTAAAATTGGATATTGTTACACACGTTAAGCTTATTAATTATTCACCTATTCTTTCTTGAAATTTTATTGGATCTTCTATAAAATGTTTACTAATAGCATAAAAGAGTGTTGAAACTGCATCTTCTACTATTGTAATTTGTCCCTCTATATTTTCTTGCTTAATTGCATTAGTTACCATCATTCTATCATTTTCTATTAGATAATTATCCTACTATCATTTTAATTGACCTGTAAATCCTGTTGTTAATATAATTACTATGTTCTTCTCATTATTATCTCTTACTTTATATGATGTTGCACACATAACCATGTTTTTTTTATTATATCTAATATTTTATGTTCACTTGCTCCATCTATGTTCCATTTTACTATTGAATCTCCTGAGCAATTGCTTTCTACATACATATCCTTTGCTTCAAATTGAGTATCTGAGTGTGTTAGTCTTGGGTATTAATTTCATGTCTTAGGTAGTGGAGGAGGTTATATTCTGTTTTGAAATTTTATTTTATTTAATCGAGGTGATGATTTTTCTTCAGTATCTGACATTTTTTATATGGTATTAATTCTAAGACTAGTACTAGTGTTTTCTACCTTTAATTTGTCTAATTTTTTAGTAATTTCTTCGATTATATTGGTTGGAGTTTTTCCTAATTTTATCCTTTTACTTTCTTCATCTAATAAACTTGTTATCTTATAAATCGATCTTTGAGGATCTAATTGTTTTGGTCTGTAGGTTTCATGATTACTATTTATTTGTATTTCTACTCTATCTAGTTGTTTTGATATAGTATTGAAAACCAAATTTGAATAAATATTTTGAGCTTGTATATTTTTTATGTCTTTCTTTTTGATAGTTTCTTCTAAATCTGAATTTATAGTTTTGAAAGGTGAGACCTTTATAACTATTCCTTCTCTCTTTATTTTTATAGCTTCTAAAGGAGGATGAATAGCTTCAACTTCTTTTCCTTTTATGGTGTTCCATTTTACCATTATTTTTGTATTAGTATTTATACCTAGCCTCTTGTTTTGCAAAAAGGTTAAATATTCTATTATTTTCTGTATACATATTGAACCAATCAAAGAAGAAAATATTCCCTTTAATCTGTTTTAAATAATTATAATACTGATTTAGCCATTCGTCTTTTTACTATTTTGAAAATGATGAAAAATACCACTTCCTTTGGTGTTTATTATGTTCTCCTAGAAATTCTTATTTCAACATTTTTTTTATTTAGTTTGAAATTTTTAGTTACTACTAAAACTTATGATTGTGTTGGGGAATTATTTGAGGATTCTTGTTCTTGATCTTATCTTTGATAGATAGGTTCTGGCATGTTGGGTCTAAAGTTTACTCCTGTTAAGCCATAATGAAGTGTAGATATTATTGATCTTATGTCTCTATCTATTGAGTGTCTACTAGGTTTTGCAGATTTTAATGTTGTTGTCCTTATATTACTAACGAATAAGATCTTTCATTTTAATTCCTACATCTCCTTTTGGGGTTTTTGTACATGTTCTATTATGAAACATTCTATTTTCTTTGGAGATTGAGTTTTTGCTAACTTCCATTCTTCTGGGAAATCAGCTGTAATTTTTTTTTTTTGTGTTTTATTGGTTTTGGTGTTGCTATTGTATCTCTTTGAATGTTTGCTTCCATTATTAAAGTTTCATTTCTTGGAGATTCTCTTTTTACTTTAACGTTTACACTAGTCTTTGATATTTTATAATAGATTCTATATAGAACTACTAAGTGGTTTACTCCTTCCTTAAATATTCCTTCTTTTGTTTTCATGTGTCGTAATAAAGCTTCTTTAGCTATCGAGTTTCTTATACTTATCATGTAATTAGGGTAAAGTTAAAATATACTGGTCCATCACAAAGGTTGGATTCTACCATAACTAATGTTGAATCTTTAAAAGTTATTGCTTGATTATCTCTTAATACCATAAATATTGGATGACTTATTCCTAATCTATGTAAAAGTTTTACTGCAACTTGTATTAATCCTATATGAAGAAAATTTTATCCTTCTCTAACATGTTGTTCAATCATACTTTCATCTAAAAGTTTTATTGTATCATGTATAGTTCATATTGCTCTTGTTGTTTCTATTATTCTACATATGTCTTGATTTCTAAAATTAAATGTTGATTGTTTGTGTATTTCAGTTGGTCTTATATTCAGTAATGTCCAATTTGCTAATCTATTTTCTACTTCTACTATTATTAATTTGATCTTGATATCTAATTTCATTTTGAGAAGAATAGGTAGAAGGAGGAAGGGTACTAGAGTCCTATGCCTAGTACAAAGTCTACTGACTGAGTCAAACATTATGGAATTTTTATCTCCTTAATACATTTAAGACTATCAAGTTGTTTATCGTGGCCACCACTGCGGGATCATCTATCTCCTAATTTGACTGACCAACGCAATCTACTTTGGCTGACCAACACTAAACAATTGATAATCTTAAAATATACCAGAAATAAATTCCTAATATCCTATATCTTCTTACATCTTTATCTATATTCACGTTAACATAAATAGCTTCTCTATCTCTCTCTATTTATTTAATGTTTCTTCTAGCTAAAATTCTGTTGGCCACATATGAGAATAATTCTCATTAAATTAGAGCAACAAATGAACTAAAATAGCTTGAACCAACGTCTATATATATTAAAATATCAATCACAAAGGCCAACGGTTACACATTCAACAGATATAAATATTAAGCCAACATTGAAAATCGAAGATACATGAAGCAACAATTTGATTAAAATTGAAAACAATTTTTTTTATATTAGGAAAAATGCAAATAACACCTATGAATGTTTATCAATGTACATAAAACCTCTATCAACTTAAAAACTAAACAAAGAATCCTGATGAACCTTTCATTATGTGCAAAAAAAACCCTTCCATCAAGTTGACCGTTAGTCAAACTAACAATCAACACTTACTAGACTTTGTTGACTGCCACATCATCTAAAAATTCATACGTCAACAGATGACATGGAAAAAATAATGCCATGTCATCCTTGTATCAAACTTAGTAACGAAACTTGACCCACTCTTTATTGCTTCTCATTTGTGTGACTTGCCCTAGCTATCAATTGCTTTATCTTCTCCAACCCGACCCAGCTATATTCATTCATTCAAATTCTTATGCGACCTAGCCTAAGATGAAGCAAATAAAGTAAAAGAGGGACAATTTGCATCTTCTTTTCCATCTCTTTTGCGTCTTCTTTATCAATTTCACGTCAAATCGTGTCCAAAAAGTAAAGACCTCGTTATTTGTTAAATCAAAACTTTCATATATTCTCTATGTAATGCTTTATTTTTTGAGATTGATGATGGGTCATGGATCAATGCAGGAGGGGATTATTGGAAAATCAAAATCATTCACATATTTAACGTAAGTGAGCATATTGAAGGAATTGCATAAGCAAGAGAACCCATAGCCACCACCATCGTCGGCATAATCCTACCCTTTGCCATCAAATCTGCCTTCTCCTACCTCCTTCACAGTCACAGTAGAGCTTTCATTAACCAAGGCACCTACATCTTAGTCCTCAATGTTGCCCTCTCCATCATCGCCTTCCCTGTTTTTGCTCACATTCTCACAGAGCTCAAGCTCATCAACACAAAGCTCAATTTCTGCTCTGATCAATGATCTCTGCGCTTAGGTTTTACTAGCCCTAGTGAAGAACTAAAGGGTGACATTGGCTTCACTCTGGGTTGTCCTCTTGAGCATGGCTTTCATCGAATTTTGCATATTCACCATGAGACTGGTAGTTTCGTGGGTGGTACAAAAAACACCAAACAAAAAATCATTAAGTGATTTCTGCATATACTTGAATCTAGTAGGGGTTATGATATCGGGTTTCATCACGAATGTAATCGAGAAGCACTCTATATTTAACGCATTTGTGTTAGGATTATCAATCCTGAATGGGCCGTTGGGTGTGATGTTGGTAGATAAGCTTAAGGATTTAGTGTCGGGGTTGTTGCTTCCTTTGTTTTTTGCAATCAATGGGTTGAAGATGAACATTGCAGCATATTGGGTTCTTTTGCTTATGCAATTCCTTCACTATGCTCACTTATGTTAAATCTGTGATCCATGACCCATCATCAATTTCAAAAAACATAAAATGCACAAAGAATAAATGAAAGTTTTGACTTAACAAATAGTGAGGTTTTTACTGTTTAAACACGATTTAACATGAAACTGATAGAAAAGAAGACGCAACAGAGATGGAGAAGAAGACATAACTCATCCCACTTATAATTCAGTTGCTTACAAGAATATGAATGAATAAACATAGCTGGGTTAGGTTGGAGAAGAAGAAGCAATGGATAACTAGGGTGGGTCATGCAAAAGAAGAAGCAATGAAGAGCGGGTCAGGTTTGTTACTAAGTCTGATACAAGATGACATGATATTATTTTTGCCATGTCATCTGTTGACGTGTGAGTTTTTAAATGATGTGGTAGTTAACAAAGTCTAGTCAGTGTTGAATGGTCAACTTTATAGAAGGGTTTTTTTTGCACAAAATAAAAAGTTAATGAGAGTTTTTTATTCAGTTTTTAAGTTAATGAATGTTTTCTGCACATTAATGAAAGTTTATGGGGGTTATCTACATTTTTCCTTTTTATATTTGATATTTGATATTTTATAATAACAAATTCCAACATGTGTTTGGATTAGAGTTAAGCAAATTTAATTTTAGATCAACTTAATTTTTAAACTTGATTTTGGTTAAAAGTAAATATGCATAACTCTAATTCATATTTGAAAATGTTGTTTGAAAAGGGATTTTAAAGTTTCTATGTACTTGTGGTAGTTCCATCATTAGGATTCTCAGCGTGATTATCAGTCCAGTCAAAGTGATTGGTGCTATGCGTGGTGCGGGAGTCCATTTTAGTGACGTTAATATCAGTTTTTCCAAGAAGACCTTTTTCTGCTATTAGTGTGCTCTTGCGAGGACCTCTATTCTTGTTTCTTGAAAATAGGGGACTTTCTCTTGGGTGACAGAACCTGGTGATGGCAGGAGAGGAGACTGAGTGGAAGACGAAGCGAATGTAGAGGAAATACAAAGATTCAAATTATGCCTAGCTAGGAGGCTGTGGACAGACTTGACGTTCAACTCTGGGGCTTTGCAATCAATAATTAGACAGTTATGGAAATTAAAAAATAGGGTGGAAACTAGAGAAATTGGTGAAAATCTTTTTACATTCCAGTTCTTTAATTGGAAAGATATGGAAAGGGTTCTTCAAAGAGAACCATGGTGATTTGATAAGAGGATCTTGATGTTGTGTGAACTCAAAGGGGAAGAACAACCTTTTGCACTCAATCCGTGTAAAACTCCCTTCTGGGTTAGGGTTACGATATTCCATTCAATCTAAGAACTGAAGCAGTGGTGAAACAGATTGGTGGAGTGATTGGGAACTTCGTTGAATGAGAGAATAAGGGTGATGACAGATGGGGGAGGTTCTTGCATCTAAGAACTGTAGTAGATTTACAAAAACCATTAAAAAGGGGGACAACATTAAAAAGTAGAGATGCATCAGTGTTTAAAATCTTTTTTAAATTCGAAAGACTTCTTGACTTTTGCTATGGATGTGGGAAGGTGGAACATCTATTAAAAGAATGCAATGAGAAAACACGTGATGAGTAAGATGACAATTCAAATATGCTCTTTGGACCATAAATGAAGGCCAGTCCAAGTAGAACAAGGTAACCAGTAGGAGGAGAAGCAAACAGATCAAGTAAATGTCAAAAGATGATTTTAAACCCCTAAGCTTATCCTGGAAAAACTCTTTGACTCACATTATGGAAAATGACTGTGATATTAGAGATGGAAGGAAAATGGAAATAAATGGAAAATTACAGCAAAGCTTTGAGCATGAACCTGACAGCTTGACAAATTCAGAATTAGAAACCTTTGATGTTGAACATTTTCAAAATTTAAAATAGCCAAAGGAACTTGACGGAGTTTTGAATGTTATCTCGGATTGGCATATCTCTCACACAGAGGTAGAAAAGTCTAAGGTGAGAGAGGAGATTGAGATTGATTTGAATCAAGAAACAAATTAATTATCAGTGAAGGAACAAAGGATTGAAAATAAAAAGGACCAAAATGGTGATGCTTTAAAACCAAACAGTAATGACTCAAGTGTTGAACAATCTACTAGGAGAAGTACTTGGAAGAGAATAACTAGGGGAGAAAAAGGGAGAAGTTATGGTGGAAAGGAAGGAAAAGGAGTATAGATAAGTACAGATACCTAATACTGATAAGGAAAAAAGAAAAAGATAGATGGAGGGGAACCAACCTCAAGTATATATGGCGGAGATTGCTAAGCAACCCTACTGATTGCCATGAAGGCCCTTTTGGGAACTATCATGGCTTGGGTGCACCACGAATAGTTCGAGCTTGTCAAAAACTCATCAAGGAAAGGCACCCAAAACTGGTTTTCTTCATGGAAACAAAACTAAAGTCGAATGAAGCAAAGAAACTAAATAGTAGAATGAGGTTAAAAAATGATATATGGATAGATTGTATGGGAGAGGGACGAAGAAGGGCCGAGGGCATAGGACTTCTATAGGATGAAGATATGTCTCTTAAGCTGTTATCCTACTCTCAAAACCATATGGATGCCAGAGTGAGAGATATATTTGATGATAGGTTTTAGAGGTTCACAAGTTTCTACGGGTGTCCGGAGGAAAACCAAAAAAAAAGCACTCTCTTGGAGGCTGTTATCTTTACTGAAAGCACAATATGACTTACCATGGCTCTATGTAAGTGACTTTAATAAAATATTGTTGGATTCAAAGAAAAAAGGAGGTATTAGTAGGAAAAACCAATTAGTCCAAAACTTCAAGAATGTCATTAATCATTGCAATTTACAAGATTTAGGCTTTGAAGGGTACCCGTTTACGTGGTTGAATGGAAGGGAAGGGATTGATAATATTCAAGAGAATTCAAGAGAGACTTGATAGATGCTTAGCGACTGACATGTGGCAAGGTTTGTATCTAGTGGTGAAAGTCATTCATGAAAAGAAATCCTTTTCTAATTACTGCCTGCTAGTAATAGAATTCAATAGTATTTGTTTGAATGAAGAAAGCTTTAAAACCAGAAAATTTAGGTTTGAGGAGGCTTGGATAAAAGAATTTGGCTGTGTGGAAATTGTCAAAAAGGCTTGGGAGAAAAAAAGAAATGCCTTAGAAAATATTAAAAGAATTAAAAAGGGATTCCTATCCTCTGATCTGTTCAATATCAAAAAAGCAAGAAATAGGATGAAAGAGTTGGAGAATCAGATGGAGAAGGCTCAAAGAGCCAGTCCTACATAGGAAGTTCTTAACACACAGAGTAATATTCTAAGGGAGATGGAGGAGTTGATGGAAAAAGAGGAGTTGTATTGGCTACAGAAGTCAAGAGCCATTTGGCTAAAAGATGGTGATAAAAACACAAAGTTCTTCCATTATAAGGCAAATAAGAGGAAGAGAAGCAACACCATCAAGAGGATAATAATTCAAAAAGATAGATGGGTTCAAGATGAGAATTCAATAAAAGAAATGGCGCGTACCTGTTTTCAGGAGCTATTTTCATCCAGCACTATAGAAATATGGATGATGTCTGTTCTCACATCAGGAGGAAGCTTAGTGTAGATTAAAGCTCCTTTTAGGCCATCCCTTTTATTGCTCAGGAGATGAAGGAGGTCCTTATGCATATGGGTGCTTTGAAAGCACCTGGAATGGATGGTTTGCCAGCCCTTTTTTTTTCCAAAAATTCTGAAATGTGGTGGGAGATAAAGTCTGTGAGTTGGTACTGAAGATTCTAAGTGAAGGAAGGAACCTAGAGGACTTAAACCAAACGCTAATTGCTTTGATTCCAAGAGTAAAGGCACCTAAAAATTTCTCACAGTTTAGACCAATTAGTCTGTGCAATGTAATTATGAAGATAGTAATAAAAACAATTGCTAACAGGCTCAAATCAGTTTTATCTAGTCTTATCAGTGAAAGCTAGAGCACCTTCGTTCACCAAAGACTTATCACGGACAATGTAATCATAGCCTTTGAGATATTCCATTTTTTGAAAAAACAAAAAGAAGATAAAAGGTAAGGATGGGTATTTTGCTCTTAAGTTTTATATATCGAAAGCGTATAATAAAATGGAATAGAGATTTATTGAGAAGGTTCCAAAAAATATGAACTTCCCTGACTCTTTTACAAAGCTTATCATGAGGTGTATAACATCAGTGTCATGATGGAATTTATAAAGAATTCCTATATACAAGTATTGTATTGCAGATAGTTCTATAGCATATATGAATAATAACAGAACTATGCGTACATGGGAAAACAGCGGAACTCTTGATAGTAATTGATGATCGGGTATAAATAACATAGAAGGGAAAGAGAAAATAATTAAGGTGAGTATAACTGCCCTCTTGGCCTAATATGCTTTCAGAGGGTGTTTCTTCAATGGGACTGCTACACCACATATATAGGCAGAGAGTAGAGACCCTTCCTTGTGAAACCCTAATGGGCTGACATTCCCATCATTAGTCAGCCCACACAAGGCTCAGTTTCAATTCAATAAGGATTGTTTAATTTATAAAAGAATTTATAATTAACTTATTATTAAAACTGGATAATACATATAAATAAATAAATAAATATATGTATAGATAAATATGATTTATGGTAGTCCATATGAAAAATCTAACAATCTCCCACTTGGACAACATAAATCATTAGTTTAAAGGATAAATAATTTTCAGAATTAATAATACAACAAAATAGACATGTCAATTATGAGTTGTCACTATAAATTAACAATCCTCAAGTCAAATCAAGAGGTAATAAGTATTTGACAATGCAAAATCATGTCCGATAGGGGCACTGGCATCTTACATGTCAAGTCCTCAACAAAAGATTTGAATAATATGTGAAACTGGTGTCAGAATATACATTACAAGGATATGATCCTTGTGCAATCCTGACCAATGGTCCAAGCATCTGAAAATACTCTAAAAGATATGATAGTATAAGTGACATTATCACAAACATATCTCATAAGAATGACACTAAGTAAATATTAAATTTTAGACTCCCACTAACCCAAAACATCAAAAGACTTAACTAAACCCAAATGAGCTACATGATTATGAAGAGCTCTAATAGTTAAGCCTTTAGTTAGTGGATCTGCTAACATGTTCTCTGTAGCAAGATGTTCAATACGAGTCTGAGACTCCAGAATTTTCTCTCTAATAAAAAGATATTTAATATCAAAGTGCTTTGATTGAGAAGAACTTCTGTTGTTTTGAGAGAAAAGCACAGCAGCAGTATTGTTGCAATATGTCACAAGTGGCTTAGAAATGTTTTCAACAATATGAAAGCCAAATATTAAGATTTTCAGCCACATGGCTTGACAAGTAGCCTCATTGCAAGCGACATACTCTGCCTACATGGTCAAAATAGCTGTAAGAGTCTATTTAATACTCTTCCAAGAGATAGCTACTCATGTCATCATAAAAGATAGAGCCGGAAGTAGACTTTCAGTCGTCAGGGCAACCATGCTAAATAAGAATCAGAATAATTAAAGACCTGAAGTTGATCAGACTTCTTATAGGTCAACACATGATCTTTGGTTCCCTGCAAATTTCTTATGACCTTTTCACGGCTTTAAATGACCTAAATCTAGGTTGCTCAAATATATCCCTAAAGCATTAATAGCAAAAACAATATCAGGATGAGTACAAAATTGAGCGTACATTAATCAGTGGAAGCATACGAGACCTTTTTGCTTTCTGGAATGGTCTATTTAATTGACTTCTTCATAGTGTATTTCAACACCGTGAGACACATCATGTTTGATTGTTCTTATTTTTTTCACAAGAAGCCTTTTCAACAGCAGTGGACGAGGCAGTAAGAGCACCAAACTCTTCTTTTCTTAAAGCCAAATCCATATTAGTGATAGCCAAATAGAGATTCAGAGATTATTTTATTTTAAGTCCTAAAAAATGGTCATATTCAAAGTCTTGACAAAAGTCAAGCATAGACAAATAAGGCTGACATTATAACAACAAAAGGAACATTTAATTTACACGATGTAATCATGCAATAAAAGAATTAAATAGTTCCTTATACACAGCCAATCATGCCCTTTAGAAAAAAAATTTCTTACTTATGATGGTACGACCTAAAGGTCACAAACCATAATAAATGAGAAATGTAATAATTATAATGCACAAATCTTATATCACCAAAGTTTCTAATACCGATAGAGTATTCGAAATATAATTGATATAAGTATAAAACTAACAGTGCATTGTACAACAAATTACATTAATGATAATACACCGATAGGGTATAATTATTATTAATGTAATAAAATAATGATTAAAAAAAAATTTAATCATTCAATTCACAAAATTTGTATAATTGTACCCATGATAGGTGAGGTTACAGTTATACAAATAATAAGTAATTATATTCAAAAAATATAATAAATATATATCATGCCTAATGAAATTATTCAATTCATATATGGACAAAAAAAAAATTAATTCCTTAACTATGACACATCAATAAGGAAAATATGATATACCAAGGTGCCATTAGCAGAGAGTAAGGAATACTCATAAAATTTCAAGCCCATAAACTGAGAGTACAATATTTAAAATCACAAACTTACTCCCACTAGTCATCATGTAAAAACACTAATGAGACACATATTCTCCTTGAAGTTGATCAAAGTGACAACATGGTGAAATTTTAGGTACCATTGCCTCAAGGCCAATTTTAAAACGTATATGGATCTCTTAATTTGCATACTATATGGTTTTGACCATATTTTTGAAAAAATATATCAGGTTGATCCATGTACACATCATTTGAAAAATCACCATTTAAGAATGTTGTCTTAACAATTATTTGGTGAAGCTCTAGGTCAAAAGAGCCACCAAGAATTAGGAGAAATATAAATCAAATTAGATTCAATTCAGTTACAATATTCATTGAATTAATTAAAATACTATATTATAAAACACAATTAATATAGTTGATATATTATGATTTAAAAAATATTTTAATAATTTAGTAATGCTAATCCACATAGGATATATATATATGTATAAAATTTAACAATTCTCCCACTTGGATAGCAATAGTCAATTATTAAAATATAATAATCATTAAGGCTAAAATAACAACTATAATTATAGCACATGTCAGGAAACATAAGCTTTAACGATGCAGAAATAGTATCCGATGGGAAAGTAGATCATACACGTTAAAAGCTCATATTTCACATAAAGAATAATGAATATGAAAAAGCATAATTAATTAAGAGAAATATGCAATCCAAGGTCAGTAAATTTCATATCAATTATAGATGCAATATCAAAGTATATTATTGTCACATCCCAAAAATTGAGTATGTGAAAAGATACTACTCATTTGATATAATTCTCAAACATACGTTATATACATATATTCTGTAAGGTTTTACATTCAACCTTAATCATTCATTCCACACTACAGAATTATATTCATCTGATAAGCAAATATAGACATACATAGTCTGATATTTCTATCTCATCGCAAGCCTAGGAGACCTATAAAAAGTACAGAGCGTTTCTAATATCCACATTAATAAGTACTGGTGTCCCACCAGACAGAAATAGAGAATAATCCCAAGGGGCTTCTAATCTTCAAACAGATTCTCTTCTTCTCTGTTTTCTGTATCTGAAAAAAAATAATCATAGGGAGTGTGAGTTTATTTAAAAACTCAGTAAGTAAATAACTGTACTATATAAAATATCAAAAGTACAAATACCACATTTACTCATATAATTAATTGTCTTATACATCGAGTAGTATGGGACTCTAACCCTTTCAAACTCATGAATAAGATTTCATAGGTATACACCGAGTAGTATGGGACTTTAACCCTTTCAACTCGTGTATAGATTTCATAGATATGCACTGAGTAGTATGGGACTTTAACCCTTTCACACTCGTGTATAAGATTTCTTAGATATACACCGAGTAGTATGGGACTTTAACCCTTTCACACTCGTGTATTAGATCCCGTAGATCTTTACTCATTAATAAAATAGTGAGAATTCATCACATAGTACAATTGTCATGAAATAAATAGTTTCTTCATACTCTTATTTCTACTGATCATCATATACTCCCATATGAAAAATTAATTGCTTATTATCCAAATAATATTGTAAATGGGACTTATATTGTACTTTGACTAGTAATATCAAATTAGCTGAGCAAGGTTATTCACTCACCTTGATGTTTGTCCAAGTTTACCTTGTTCCACACTAGAATTTGTGTAGGAAAATTTCCTAGTAAAATATATTACAAGGAATCATAAGAAAGGAAACAAAATCACGAAAATACGTAAAATTTTCTGACTGCTACAGTAACGGGTTGCTACAGTACGGTTTGCTACAGTGTCGGTTCGCTACAGTAACGGTTCACTACAGTACCGGTTCGCTATAGTAACGTTGACTGCTACAGTACCGTTGACTGCCGACACTACAGTACTGCTACAATAACCCGAAGAAAATTTTCCAGATTTTGTTTCGAAATCCCTGGTCGCTACAGTAACTCGGTTTTTGCAGAAATTCTAACAATTTCATCCTTTCCCTTTCTTGTTTCAAAACCAGAATTTCAACTCCTTTAACTGATTATAACTCAAATATAACTTCTAAAACAACTGAGATTCATGAATTATCATCAAAATCTTCAAGAACAAAACCTCCTCTGATCTTCTACATAAACTGAAATTTAAGGAAAATAATCGGATTAAAGCTTAC
The DNA here is from genome assembly GCA_037074585.1 of Biancaea sappan. NCBI lineage: Eukaryota > Viridiplantae > Streptophyta > Magnoliopsida > Fabales > Fabaceae > Biancaea > Biancaea sappan. The sequence continues at coordinate 47,479,163 of CM073497.1, read as the reverse complement.
CTTTGATCCTTACAAAGCTTTTGAACCGAACAAATAATCGAACTTCTGAAGATCAAGGAAAGGATTTGAGAAGAAAATGAAGAACTGAGAAAGAAATCTTTTCTGCTTCCTTCGGCTGAGTGAAAAAATGAGGTTACTATTGAAACTTTATATTAAATATTTCTAATGGGTTATTCAATAACCCATGGGTATCCATAACCCAACATCCAAACCCATCCAGTCAATTTACAATAAATGGATTAATTGACCATTCTGCAACCACTTTTCCATGAATTTCACCATTCTTAGAATATATCCCTCATTGTGCAAATATTTAGTCCAGTCATTTAACTCAATTTTCATAAATAATATTCAAAGAGAACAATTAAATATGAAAATTAAAAATGACCAAAATAAATAACTAAAGTAACGTTGTAGAATTCTAAAATACTCTTAAGCGAATTATATTCTGAAATTAACGGGTATTACAATTATAGTACACATGATATAGAATAATAGATCAGTGATGTGTACCTGAGGTGATTTCGTAATCCTTTTATATTACAAAAATATCAAAAGAAAACACCAAAAAAAATTATTTATCACAAGAAACACACATTAATGTCACTCTGATAAGGAGTGTACACTAATGGTATTTCAAAATAAATTATTATGGTCATCATGATTGCTATTTTCCCCTTTTTTTTTCAAGTCATAATTATTTTGAAAAAAAATAAAGAATATATATATGCAAAAATAACACCAAAGATTGGACCCGCGATAGGCGAGTTCACAACCTTACAAAATTATTCAAATAGCATCTTTGGATATCCAAAATAATTTGACAGAATATTTAGAAACAATTTACAATAAAAAGAATACAATTTAATTAATCAAATAATTGCAAATTGTCTCTAAAATAATTAAAATATACAAACGATGTCCCAAGACAGAGTATGAGTGATATTTAACAGACAATAATATTCAAAATTTTCGGGTTGAATTTCAGAAAATGCAATATCCAAACTAAGATTCTTGATATATTCAGACCCAAAACAAGAAAACTCAAAATTTTGATCAATACACTTATAATTAAAATTATTTAGGCATACATATAAAATTGAGATGAACCAAATCAACGTCAATTTGACATGTATAATTGACATACATTAATAATTTTCAAATGTACATATAACCAATTCAATTGAGATATATATATATATATATATATATATATATATATATATATATATATATATATATATATATATATATATATATATATATATATATATATATATAATTTTTTGATGAAAAATTCAATTGATATATTCAATCATTGAATATATATTTCTCAAGGATACATGCATGATTAAAACGATAAACAACTCAATATATATATATATATATATATATATATATATATATATTAATCATACCTAATCCCAAATATATACCTTTTAATTCTGAAGAACAACAAATTGACATATGACCTTAAGAAATCCCAAATATATATCATTTTGATTGGATCATGTGCAAGTAGATGTGATCAATTCCAATACATTACAATTGAACCTATAATGTAATCAAGAAATTACATTATGATTGATCACATTAAAAGATTTAAAGACTGCATTGAATTTGAAATTATGTGATTGTGGTTAAATCCAAATCGCATTGATTCTCAATATTTCAATTGAATGCTGATCATTTTTTTATCTTAAATTTTGAAATATTAGGGTTGTAAAATTGATCAATCTAATATCACCCATACCACTATAATTCCAAATTAGAGTAATCAATGAGAGAATTAAATTAGGAATCTCAAATTATATATAATTAATATCATTCCAAATTATTTAAAACATTCAATCACAATGAAGAGTTTATATCACCAATCAAATACATATATATGTAGAAGATCATTACAATCAATCCGTGAATCACTTTATTATATTGTATATTGGTGAAAATTCAAATTCAATTCCAAATAAATACATCACCAATATACAGATTTCGTTCATTACAATCAAGCAATTATCGTCGATTTTAATATATATATAATATAATAATCCAAATATCACAGTAATCAACGTAATAATGAATTAATCATCATAGTCATGATAAACAAAGTCAATCATCATGATTGATTATCAACCTCAAATTTATATATCCAAAATTGATGTAAATCAGTAACATATATCCCCTTCTCCTCAAAAAAGATTGAAACACTATAATTCACAATGCAATTCATTATAATTTACAATGCACTGATTACGTAATTCAATAGGGAATACGCCGACTATGTATTATCCCTTGTGATAATCTTTTTCATTCAACCAATAAATTACCTTATGCACCTTATATAGACGCAGGCATGACTTACTGGGGAAACAAAAGATAAAAAAAAAAATCTCAATTCACAATATGTTAATTGAATAGAAATCATAGAAGAAACCAAACAGTCAATTACATATATTCAATTATGTAGTAAGCATCTTCAATTGAAGCGTAATTCCAAATTCATGGATTTGAATTAAACAATTAAAACACAAATTTAGGGTTTGATAAAAAAAATTTTCTTATGAACCCTAACTCAAAATAATTTAGATTTGACCAAAAGGGAGTTGTTTAAACTAAAACAACGTCAAATCTGAATTAAAGAAATATTCAATCACCAAACAAAAATTGTTTTGGTTTGAAAAGAAAATAGAACAAGCCATGGAAAACAATTTTTATAATAAAAGTAATTTTCCAAGATCACAATAATTTTCCCCAATTAATATGAACAAATATATAAATTGCCATATGATTTTCATACAGCCATAGAACAATCTGCTAACCAGGCTCTGATACCAATTGATGGAATTTATAAAGAATTCCTATATACAAGTATTGTATTGTAGATAGTTCTATAGCATATATGAATAATAACAGAACTATACGTACCTGGGAAAACAGCGGAACTCTTGATAGTAATTGATGATCGGGTATAAATAACATAGAAGGGAAAGAGAAAATAATTAAGGTGAGTATAACTACCCTCTTGGCCTAATATGCTTTCAGAGGGTGTTTCTTCAATGGGACTGCTACACCACATATATAGGCAGAGAGTAGAGACCCTTCCTTGTGAAACCCTAATGGGCTGACATTCCCATCATTAGTTAGCCCACACAAGGCCTAGTTTCAATTCAATAAGGATTGTTTAATTTATAAAAGAATTTATAATTAACTTATTATTAAAACTGGATAATACATATAAATAAATAAATAAATATATGTATAGATAAATATGATTTATGGTAGTCCATATGAAAAATCTAACATGTCATACTTAATTCTTATAAATGACAGCCCAGGTCATCCCTTCTTTCCACAGAGAGGTTTAAGACAAGGAGTCCCGTTGTCCCCATATCTTTTCATCCTTTTCACTGAAGTTTTTTGGCGTATGATTAAGAAGGCAGAAGAATTATGTTTGACAGACGGGGTGAGAAGAGCCAGAATTACACCGCCTATCACCCACCTCTTCTTTGCTGATGATAGTATTATTTTCTCTAAGACAAATGTAAGAGTTGCAGGCATTATTTCACAAGTTATTCAGGCATATGAAAAAGCATCATGGCATAAAGTAAACTTGGAAAAAACCGAATACACCTTTAGCAAGAACGTGTCAGAAAGTGTAAAAAATTTAATCCTAGAGAGTATTGGAGTAGAAGTTGTGGAGAGTTAGAGTAAATATCTGGGTCTTCCTACAGTCATAGGAAGATCAAAAAGTGTCATTTTTGCAAGTTTACAAGATAAAATATGGAGGAAAATTAAATGATGGAAGGAAAAAACCCTATCGCAGGGTGGAAGGGAAATCCTTATTAAAACAGATGCTCAGTCCATACCAAATTATATTATGAGCTATTTTAAAATCCCTGTAGGCTGCTGCTTGAGGATAGAATCTCTCCTGAGCAAATTTTGGTGGGGTGAAGGTGATGACAGAAAAAAAATTCACTGGATTACTTAGGATACTTTGTGTAAATAAAAAAAAATTGGAGGCTTAAATTTTCGACATTTTCAAACTTTCAATGATGCACTGTTGGGGAAACAATGCTGGAGACTGATTAAGGATGAGCAGAGCTTAGTGGCAAAAACATTGAAGGCTAGGTACTATCCTAAGGGCAATTTGTTTTCAGCAAAATTAGGGTTCCAACCTAGCTATACTTGGAGAATTATATGGAATAGTAGAAGTATAGTTGAAGAAGGATCAAGATGGAGAGTTCATTCACGAACAGAGATTGATGTTTGGAATGGTAGATGGCTCCCTGAACAGTCAGGAGGTAGAATTTGTAGTCTTAAACCAGCTAAAACAGAGGTTATTACAGTGAATCATCTCATTGATCAAGATAGATGATCATGCGATAGGCAGTTAATCTACAGAGTTTTCTACCCTTTTAAAGCTGAACAAATATGCAGAATCCCGCTTGCACACAAAATCTATAAGGATGTTCTCTATTGGCCTTGGAAGAAAAATCATCGTTATTCAGTAAGATCAGTGTAATATCCCAAGAATTTTTATGAATATTTAAAGTCTGATTTGAAGTTTAGTGAAAAATTTAATTATGTGGAAAATTTTCTTTTTGAATTAGTGAAGAAAATGTGGGAATAGAAATTTTTATTTTTAATTTAAGAAATTTTTACAAATTCTCAAGGACTAAAGTGAAAAGAAAAGAAAGTATAGAGGACTTTTGAGAAATGACCAAGTAGGAACCCGAGAAGAAGAATAGAGCTTATGGGAATGAATTATGAGTCCGGTACCGAAAAGATGATGGATTCGAGGTTAAAGTGGAGTTTGAGATATTGAGAGGGACTAAAGTGAATAAGGAAATTTGTGGGGCACCGAGGATTTAGAAACACCTGAGGTGAGATTTTATGAATTTGCTTTTGCTAGTCTTGACTGAGGGTCAATTGCAGAGCAAGTGATAATTTTACCCCGGGCGAGTATATAGGTGGCCTCACCTATTTTTTATTCATTTTTCTCCTTTCCTCTCTCTCTCTTCACTTTCTCTCCTCTCCTTCTCTCTTCCTTCTCTCTAATTTCTCTCTCTACACTCCAACTCTACAACCGGGCTTTGGAGGCTGGATCTCGGGCTACGGGGCGAGCCTCTAGGAGCCAAGCAACATAGGGAAAGCAAGGAATCGAGGTAGAAATTTCTATTTCTTAAGCTTTTCTCTATTTTTTAGTTTTAAGAGTGTTTGAGGTAAAATCGAGATTCCGGCTTCGTTTCTCGATTAAAATTGGTGATTTTGGTGTCTAAATGTTCCTTAGACATTAAGGGTGAGATCCCATGGAAGAAATCATGAAAAACGGTGAAGATTTGGCCAGATTTGGGCCAAAATCGAGAGAAATCGCGAAGGGGTCGTGATCGTGGCGCCCAGGCGCCAAGATGAGATGGGAAGAAGAAGGAATTGGTGCCCAGGCGCCAGGCATGGGTGGCGCCCAGGCGCCAGGTGTACCGGGAAATTTTAGTTTATTTTTCAATCAGCCATAACTTCTTCATCCAAACTCCGTTTTGGGCAAACTTTATATCGTTGGAAAGCTCTTTAAGTCTAGTTTCCAATGGTATAAGTTTCATTTGAATATTCATTACCAGTTAGGAGTTATGATTCGAGAAGTAAGTGAAGGTCGATAGTAGTGGTAGGAAATTTCTCTATTTCGTAACTCTGATGGTTTTTGTCTGGTTACAATAGGAATGGTCAAAGTGCAAAGTGGGAGTGCCGAGAGCGTGAAATCCAGGTGAGTGGGTTAATACTTGCTATGATTAAATATCTGTTATTGACTTTTTGCATCATAGTGGAAATATGTTGTATATCCAAGTTTGAACAGGATGATGTGGAACAATGAGGCATAAACAAATGTGGAACGTGTCTGGTAATGTATATAATTATATTTTCTTATTTTCCCATGAATGGAGGTTATATGATGGATTGTGAATGGCATGTGAACCGAGTTGAATAATTGTTCTATATTATGGGTTATGTTATATACATGCTATGTTGCTGGAACCACATTGATTATGTTGTGGCTTGAATTGTAAATGACTAGTTGTGTATGTGGCTCAAGATTATGATTGAGGATGTTTTTATATGTGATTGTGATTGTGTTTGACTGGAAAGGAAAGGTATGGTGGTGCACCCCATGGAGAAATCTATGTGAAGCTATAAGGGTGGAGAATATAAATGGAGCGATAAGGGTGGATGCGGCGGGGGCCGCAGACAACGATCCAAAGGTATTCTGGACGACCCGGTTGGTACGGGAATTGTGTGTGAAATTGATTTCATCGATTGCTGTTGTGAATTTCGAATTTTGTTGAAATACATTTGATTCACTTGGATATTGTTGTGAAGTATTATGAATAATATTATATCATATGATGATCGATCTACGTATGATTGCTGCATGTTATCATTATGATGCATGATTTTTATTTTGTCATAGTATTATGTTATCTACTCACTGGGCACGTGGTTTGCTCATACCCCTCTTATTGATATTTTTTTTCAGAGTTGACAGCTGAAGGTAAATATCGGAACAAGGAATTATGGATCCTTAGTCCATAATTACCTTTTCATTTGTTCAGGATAAAGGTATAATAGTTAAGTTTTATTCTAAGTAGTATAAATCTAGAAATCTTTGTAATCGGGTAGGTTCATTCATTGATGTAATGTGAGTAATTGTAGTATGTATAGAGAACTCGTTTTGGTTGCATGAAAAAGAATTGTATGATTTTTAAGAGAAAGATAGGCTTACGGAGGTGAAATGAAATTCACTTTCCGTGCCGGTCACGTGCTCAAATTTTGGGACGTGACAATCAGCCTATCATCTTATCCAGGAGAAGAAATTAAATTTGGAGGCAGGAGCTTCCAATACAAAGCAACGCTAGGATTGGTTTTGGAAAATGAATACTCCCCCAAAAATAAAAAATGTTCCTGTGGAGACTCTGCCATGATGGTCTAGCCACTAAGGAAAGGATGGCCTCGAAGAGGATATGCACTGACTCAATTTGCATGCTGTGTAGTGAAAGGGAAGAATCAGTGACACACCTCTTTGTGGAGTGTTCTTGGACAAAGAGAGTGTGATTTATTTCTCCTTTAGGGATGAGTCCCAGGCTACATTTGAACGAATCCATTAGTGTATGACTCCTGGAAAATGGAAAAAAGGAAAGCAAGGTTGCTATGGAGATTCTTGCCTTAGTGATGTGGAGTGTATGGACTACGAGAAATAATGCTATCTTCAATGGAGGAGAATCGGATTTGTGGACCACAAGTAGGAGGGTGATTTCACTGTTGATGGACTACCAGAAAAAATAAATAAAAAAGGACCTTAAAAGTGTTGCAGTTTGGTCCCCCTCCAAACGATGTAGTAAAGATAAACATGGATGCAGCTTATCTTAGAGATTCTTGCTGGAACCTGCGGATTGTATGCATGAATAGCAGTGGTTGTGTACTTCAGGCTGCAGCATGGCGAGTTAAAGCTTTGAACATCCTGGTCATGGCGGAATGTTTGGCTCTAAGGTGGGCTATGGAGATGGTGGTCGAATGGGATTTGAAGAAGGTTATTTTGGAGACCGACTGTCTCCAAGCTATTATTGAGTTCAAGGAGTCAATCAAAGCCTCCCCCATTTTTTTGTTTGTTAGCTGATGTGAAATAATTAGGAAGAGAGATGACAGAGTTCAGTCTGATTCATGCAAAACGAAGCTATAACAGAGTTGTTCACTTGCTAGCAAAGAGCTTTGTGGGGTCTGAATCAATTTTTTTTGGATTGGTTTTCTCCCAAGTGATGTAATGGCTTTGGCCCACCAATATGTACAAAATCTTTTTATGCAATAATATTCTGTTTTTACTTAAAAAAGAAAAGGGATTTTAAATGATGGGTTTGGCGAAGAAAACAATGGGTTTTTAAAGGAGAAAATTATTGATTTAGTTATTAAAAAATTACAATTTTTAGTTAGTCATTAAAAGATAAGTATCTTAATTTAATTGGTCATTAATACTTTTTGTTACTAAATCACAAAATTTATCTTCTTAAATTTTAAAATTTTCTTTACTAAAGTCCTTTTAACAAAAAGAGGAAACAATTTACGACAAATAAAATATTTCAAATACTAAATTGAGACATTTGATAATGTGAAGACTATATTGAAATAATTATAATTTTTTTGAGATAAATTGATGATTTACTCGTTTAAAAAAGATCCAACAACCAACATTGGTGATGAAAAATTATTCCTCAAACAAAAGGGAAGAAAGAAGAGAAGGCTAGCTTAAGGGCCTATTTGGTATGCATGACATGAATGGAAAGAAAAAGAAAACAAAAATAAAAAAGGAAAGGGAAAGGGAAAAAGAAAAAAATATGTTTGATATGAAATGGAAAAGAATAATGAAAAAGGAAAAAAATGAGTTTGATATGTATTTTTTAATAAAAATAAATGGAATATGTGGAGTTAATTTACTCAATTATCCCTATTGTAGACTCTCTCTTTGCCTCTCGATCTCTCTCTTAGTCGTTCTCATCACTTTTTTTCTCATCTCCCTCTTAGTCGCTCTCATCACTCTGTCTCCCTCCGATAGTGCTCTTATCTCCTTTCAGCATCTTGCTCTCTCTACCTCTCATCTCATTGTCATTTGGTCTCTCGCTGTCTCTGGATCTCTCTCTTTGCCTTTGGTCTCGTCATCGTCTAGTCTCTCTTTGCTTCTTGATCTCTCCCTCTTTGATAGACATTTCCAAAAAAGGGACGAGATCGATATGCTGTGACAATGCGAAACTAACAATCGAGACCACACAAACATCATTTGAGGGTAGACTTGGAATTCTAGTGAACAGGACAGGGGCAAATACGGTAGGTTCCCTCTCATTTCCATTTAGATCCGTACAAGTTATTTGGAATCCGGATTTTCATTTTTTCCGGATATCTACTGTGCTGAGTTGCATACCAATCAAGAAAAAAAATACAGTGCTGAATTGAAGTTCAGTGAATTCTTTCCCGGTAAAGTCCCTACCAAACTGGCCGTAAAGTAATTAGAATTTGGAAGTATATACTTTAGCCTTTAGCCTTCACTGACGTGACCCCCAAAAAAAAAGGCCTTCACTGTTTGCTGTATATCCAAATGGAGATCTTTGACTTGAATTGCAGAATCCCGTTTTAGCTGACCCTACGAATATCCAAGTATCCACCGATCGGTTCGAAGGACGAAAGATTTTTCTTATTTTATGACTTTTAGTTCACTAGTCAATGCCATTTTTGTTCTCACTCGTTCTTAAGATATATGAAATTTATAAATTTCTGTCGTTAATGGCCTGATATTTTACTCTTCTTGGTATTAGCTTACGTAAGATCTCGTGTTATTGACCATTCATTTTCGTAATGTTCTGCTTAATATTCTTTCATAAAACCCCAAAATAAAAGGGAATAAAAAATATTTGATCTTTCTGTCAGGGTAGGATAGGGCCAGTGGCCAAGCAAAAAGACGTGAGACGTGGGAGAAAGGTTTGGTGGGGTTAGGGCCTGAGGGAGTTGGTGTGTGCGCGTCTGAATAAGTATGGCTGGACTGGCAGAAGATCACGGTCCTGGGATTTGCGGTACAAAGGAGACTGAGGACAAGAAGAAGCCCGCACAGAAGACTGTGAGCAAGGAGGACGGTGGTCGAGGGGAGAGGGATATGGCACCCACATCCGGCAATTCGATTCACCGGTCGAGTTCAAGGCCACAGCTCGATGTCAGTAAAGCGGAAATTCAAGGAAATGTTGAGGAGAAGTATCCCACTATTTTGTTACCCAACCAGTCTGATGATATATCTCACCTTGCTCTTGACATTGGAGGTAAAATTAAGGTTCATCATGCTCCTAAGTGAGGTCTTGTTTGCTTTCTTGATTATAAAATCGATTGCTTTTTTTCCACCTAGAGACTGTTGTGGAAGCTGTATAGGGGTATTTTAGCAACAGTATTTGTTGCTTCATGTCAATGTATAAAGAACTGCAATCTCTTGCTTTCTCCTTTTACCCAGGAAGAGCTCTTTGTTCTTCTGGTTGCGAGAAAGAAAGGGAAATTGTCATTGTTTTCTTGGAATTCTTTAGGATTGGGATTGAGTAGATAATTATAGCGGATACAGCTTTTGGCTTGTTTTATTCTGTTCAGTTGGTTTCCAATTTTGTAGTTCTGAGACTTAATACTATTTGATATATATGGGCAGGATCTCTGATAAAATTGGTGTACTTTTCAAGACACGAAAACCAGTTAGTCAATGATAAAAGGAAGAAAAGTATGAAGGAGCGACTGGGAATTTCTAATGTTAACAGGAGAAGCTATCCTATTCTTGGCGGAAGACTTCATTTTGTGAAGTTTGAGACGAGCAAGATTAATGAGTGCTTAGACTTCATTTATTCAAAGCAGCTTCACTGTGGTGGTATTGCTGTCATTCTCACTATTCTAAAATAATATTCCTTTGGCTATAATTTTACAATATTGTTAGTTTTAGGTTTTTATTTGACTACTTGTAATCTTTATGGAAATTTTAAGTACTTATGTTGTTACCGCTACTTAATATACTATAATGGGCTACTGCTACATGATAGGGTTGGAATCACGTTACTCTGATGCTGTGACTAACCGGAATGCCATAATCAAGGTGATTTTGGATTGCTGACTGCTGCTTTTAGCATTTTTGGTAGCTAGATAAATATTTTGTTGCTGTATGGATTTGACCAGATACCCAAAGTATCTATTTTAATGTATTTCATACTTTGCATGCATGAGACTATAGTTCTAATTTATTAATATCAGTTTATTATTTATGAATTGTTTGCCCTTTTGCTTGTCAAAATGATTACTTAATCAGCAACTATAAGCTCTTTGTACTCTGGTTGTTTAGTGGGAAAGGGAGGAAGTCGATTGTTTCCTCTGTTAATCTACTCACTTCATTAATGCATTGATTTTATGACAAAGGCTACTGGAGGTGGAGCCTACAAGTTTGCTGACCTCTTCAAAGAAAGACTTGGGGTTAGTCTTGACAAAGAAGATGAAATGGATTGTCTTGTGGCTGGAGCAAATTTCCTGCTTAAGGTGGTTCCCTGATTTCAAGTTATATGTTTCTCTTATATTCTATTTTAAAGTCTGTTTTGATTGACTTTTTTTTTTGTTTTTGTGGTAATCTTTTGAGTTGTAAATAATGCGTGTATAAATATACATTTCAGGCATTATCTTCCTTTGGTTATGCAATATTTATCATAAATACGAATTGTAAACAAATGCATGCTATTGCTACCAATATGGAATGTTGTGGTGGATAGCCTACATATATTGAGTTTATATATGTCCTATTTATTGCCAAATTGCTTGAAATGCTTAGAATTTAACGGTCAACTATAGCTCAAAATTGCTCCCTTCTATCTTTTTCCTTCTTGATGTTGTTTGTTAACTCTTTTATGTTGAAAGTAGACAACTTCCATCAGTCTCCTTTCAGTTTGGAACATGTGTAGGACATACGCTATGCTTTGTGATTCTTTGTTGGTGATGTTGTGTGCGCGTCTAATGTGTATTGCCATCGATAATTGCTGATTGGAACTTCTACTACAACTTAGTAGGCAATTCGACACGAAGCTTTCACGCACATGGAGGGCCAAAAAGAATTTGTTCAAATTGACCCTAATGAGATGTTTCCTTATCTTCTGGTTAATATTGGATCTGGCGTTAGTATGATCAAGGTACATTTGCCTTCTTTCATTATTTTGTCATCTTCTGGTCTCTTTGGCATAGGTCTGGTGACTAATTATTGTGATCTATGATTTTCACTTGAGTTGGCATAGGTTGATGGGGATGGGAAATTTGAGAGGGTCAGTGGCACAAATGTTGGTGGTGGTACTTATTGGGGCTTGGGAAGACTTTTAACAAAGTGCAAGAGGTTATTTTCTGAAATTCGATAATTTTTATTCGTCTAATGCTATTTTGGAATTATTGCTGGAGTGCTTGTTGGAATGAATTCCAGTTTTGATGAGTTGCTTGAGCTGAGTCAAAAAGGAGACAATAGAGCTATTGACATGCTTGTGGGGGATATTTATGGTGGTATGGACTACTCTAAGGTAAATTTTACAATTTTTGATATCATCATGTAGATATTCATCCTATACAGAAAACATTGCTCCAAATCTACCTTATATATGGCTTAGAAAGACGTGAACCATTTTTTCCTTTGATGGCTAAATATTCACTGATATTAAATAATCCTAGATTGGCCTATCAGCTTCAATCATTGCTTCAAGTTTTGGGAAGGCTATCTCAGAAAAAAAAGAACTTGAAGATTACAGACCTGAAGATATCTCCCTCTCTCTTCTACGAATGATTTCATACAATATTGGCCAGGTGGGCTGACACTTATAATTTTATGGAACATTTTTTTTTTTTTACTAAATATCTAAGCTGGAACATGTATAGGGTTATTGAGACCTATTGGTAAAAATGTACTTCTGTTTCATTCAGCTTATCCATGTTACTTCGATTCATTGTTTGGGAACCCTGGGGTGCTTTCAAACAAACACTAACTAAACATCTTGTGTGGAAATATGCAGTTGTCTGTGTTGATTAATTTTGCTATATATATATATATTTATGTAGACAAAAAAATATACCTAAGTAAATTTTGTCCATGAACATTACAAAAAAAAAAAAAATTGTCCTGTCATACTGTATCTATTCAATTCATGTTGAGAAATAGTATATATAGATTTGTTGAGACTCTTTCAACCTCATTTGTTTCACATTTAAAAGATAAAATCATGATACTTTGATCTCGAAATGTATTCTTTTCTTTTGTCAGATTTCTAAAAGAGGTATTCTTTTGATCAAAATGCAACCTAAAGAAATTTTATTGATATATGTCTATAGTCATTGTCAGTGAAGGTGATCTATGACACTTCTTCTTAGATGATGCTTTTTGGCATTATCTATATCATTGTCTTCAGTAGTTTTCCATTTCTGTTCCAATCTCTGTTCTTCCAGAGTACCCAACCAATGCTGCATCTATTTTTTTGTCTTCTTTGTAGATATCTTACTTGAATGCTTTGCGATTTGGGCTGAAGCGTATCTTTTTTGGAGGATTTTTTATACGGGGTCACGCCTATACCATGGACACTATTTCTTTTGCAGTTCATTTCTGGTACATAAATTCTTAGTTACTTGACCTATTATGTAAACTTCTTTTGTTGACTCTTGAGATTTAAATGTTTGTCATATAGGTCTAATGGGGCAGCACAAGCAATGTTCTTGCGACATGAAGGTTTCCTGGGAGTTTTAGGTGCATTTATGAGCTATGAAAAGCATGGTTTAGATGACCTCATGGTGCATCAGTTGGTTGAAAGATTCCCAATGGGTGCCCCATATACAGGAGGAAAGATTCATGGGCCACCACTTGGAGATTTGAATGAGAAGGCAAGTGCCAATGGGCTTTTTAAGATCCATGGATAAACTTCAGCTCCCCCCCCCCCCTCCGGTACTTAAGAAGAATGATTCTTTTTTGGCTGTCAGTTCTGGAATTATCAAGAAGATCCCACATAAATTATTTCAAGGGTTTCTCTTGAAGTTGCATGGATAAATTTGTTAAACTAACTCCACTATTTAGATTCTCTTGAATATTTTTCATGCCATTCTCTGGAATCTTATTCTATCAACTTGGATAGCTAGTAAAGATAGAAATTATGGAATCAAGAAACTTCACTATGTAATAAAGAATTGCCTACCTACTCAGATAGCTACTAAAGATAGAAGGTATGGAATCTAGAAATCGATAACAAAAGAATTTTAAGTATGAAGAATTGTATGGTAAAATGAAAATGGTGGAGATTAATATTGCTAACTGGAATACTTCCTTGTCATTTTTGTGAAGATTTCTGACAAGTTGAACAAGAAATATGCTCCAGTACATAGATGGATGTTATTATGGTGGTGTAAATATCTACTTGCTGCCTCGAAGCAGTGGGTGTATTTTTCTTAGAATTTGTGTTATTTCATTATTTGCTTGATTATCTTATGTTAACATATATCAGTGAGGGGTCTTTTGTCATACTTCTGAAGTGCGCTGTTTCTTGAGTAATAATGATATATTTTTTAATTAAAGGAGCAATCAAATACTAGGAGTTGACAAACTTTGAATTGAAAATGAAGAGAGATAGGGCCATGGATATTAGAGATGGGAACTCCCCGCCCCCGCCCCGCCCCCCAAATTTTTCCCCGTCCCCGCCCCCGATCCCACCCGATCCCCGACAGGGGAAGAAAAATTTCCCCATCCCCGTTCCCCGCCTCCCCGCGGGGTTATTAAATATATATATTTAATTTCTTTTTTATTTAATAATAAAAGTATTATTATTTTATCTTATAAAATTATTAATTTACCATTGATATTTATATTAAATATATATATTTTTAAGATATTTTAATAATTTCATACAAAATTATTAAAATATCCTCGGGGACGGGGACCCCACGGGGCGGGGAGAGTGATCCCCGTTCCCGTCCCCATTTAGCTTTCGGGGGGGTTTTTTCCCCCGCCCCCGTCCTCGCGGGGGAAAAAACCCCGATCACGGGGCCCCGAATTCGGGGTCCCATTGCCATCCCTTAATGGATATATCGTACCTGAACTGAAGCATGCCTATGCACAAAATTTTTGCATGTCTGCTAAACCCCGTCAATTTTCTGAATTCTTGGTGGATTGATTGTATTGGATAGTGAAATCTTCAAGATGCTTGGGACCTCAGTATTTTTGTCTTGAGCTTCTTTATTTCTTTCTCTTTTATGTGGCAGTAGCTCAGTCCATTAGGATATTATATTTTTAGTCATCAAAATTCACTCACATTTTAGTGGTTCCAATACAGATTTCGTGGATGGAGAAGTTTTTGCAGAAGGGAACTGAGATAACTGCACCTGTGCCAATGATTCCACCTGGAACTACTGGGCTTGGGGGTTTTGAAGTTCCTTTGTCGAAAGGAAATTCTCTGCGATCTGATGCAAGTGCTCTAAATGTTGGTGTTCTCCATCTAGTGCCAACTTTGGAGGTTTTTCCATTATTAGCAGACCCTAAAACGTATGCATGATTACTCAACATGGTATCTGTTCTAAGTAAAAAATTTCCATCTATCTTTTTATGCTGCTCTTGTGCTTTTATGTTTTGGTAATTGACATTTCATGTATAGACGTATGTATTGGAAAGTAAGCACATCTTCACACACACAGGCTGATTAGGGATGCATTAGGAATTTAAAAGACTCTTCCTTAGGAAAGACAAAAAACAAAGAAATGGCAGCAAGACAAGTTCTTCATCCTCCCTGCATCTTCTCCTTGCCCTAGTCAGAGAAAAGATTGCATTTTGTTTAACAGAGGTCTGGTTTTTAAATGAACTTCTGCCTAATTTCTGTGGATCTGGTGTTTGCCACGTTATAACTAGAAACTACATATGGAGAAACGTGTTGTTAGTTGTTGCACATTTGTTTGCTTGCTTATTCATCCCAAAATTTCTTAGTGCTTCTTTCAAGTGATAGTTTTATAATTATATGGTGTTTATTGGTTACTACCATTCTGTCTTTTAACGGAAATATCAATTGCATCTCTACAGGTATGAGCCCAACACTATTGATCTCTCAGATCACAGTGAATTAGAGTGAGTTGATTGCTGTAAATTGTAAAATTCTATATTTAAATGTTCTAATTTATAGCAGGGCTTCTATAGCTTTCTATATTTTGCTTTCATTGCTTACATGAAATTTGTATCTGATGTAGATATTGGTTCACCATTTTGTCTGAGCACTTGCCAGATCTTGTGGACAAGGTAACTCTTGAAAACCCCTAACCTCCCAAGAGTGTGTCTGTGTGCGTATGCCATTCTGTGCTTTGTATATTTTTGACACAATACAATTAGAATTATCCGTGTGCATGATGAGAAAAAAATTATGGAGGATCTTGTTAGGTTCTGCTTACAATAAGACAAATGTCTTTTAAAACCCTAACTGATTATATAAACAAAATGAAGGGGTGTAATCATTTTAATTATACGAATTTCAGATATATGCAGGTTTCTCATATCAGTTTCTAAACATCTTTCATAACATGGTAACTGAATTCAACATTATGAGCTCCAATGCAATATATATTACAAAAGCAGAGGATAAGATATTCTTCTTCACTCCACTCCCTGAAGAGATCAGAAAAAGAGACACCCGAGCAAACAAAAAAGACATTAAACCTTGAAACATCTCTGAAGAAAACCTCCATAGAAGGCCAAAAAAGTCACTTTATTCCATGAAAGAGCCAGAGAGAAAATTTATCTCTGAAAATTTGGGATTTCGTTCCAGCCAGTGGCATCAAATTACTGCATTCATTGACCTCCTTGTCCTTTTCAGAGTTTCCGCAATGAGTTACTAGGAACTAGGAAGTGCTCTGAGCTTACTGGACAGATCCAACATTGACTAAAAAGACAATATTTGACACCATGAATGTCTAGCAACTGTACAATGTAGAAACAAATGGCTACTAGAGTCAGAATTTGAAATTCACTTAAAACAAAATTAGTAAAGGGAACTTTGTGTGGTCTGGAAAACTGGATTCTATCAAGCGGTTGTGATTTTATTGCTGTCAGTGTCTTATAAGATTTGGCTTTCATAATTTTCCTGACATTCTGATGGAGCGCATAGTAGTTACTTGTTTAAAAGTCTTAATAGTAATGCATTGAGCTTAGCAATGGATTGGGTAGAAATCCTTGGCTTATTTGGTTTATTTATACTGTCTTACCCACCCTGTTGGAAACTATGGTAGGCTGTAGCAAGTGAAGGTGGAACTGATGATGCCAAAAGAAGGGGTGATGCTTTTGCCCGTGCATTTTCTGCTCACTTGGCAAGGTAACCTTGACATAAATTTCCTGATTTCATGGCTTACTTCTGATATTGAACAATAGATGCTTTCTACTTACCTAAATTCAGGTCTACTTGCTAATTGTTTGAAAGCATTTGATCTTTGTTAAGGTTAATCAATAGAATTGATGACTCAAAACTGTTCTCCAGTGAATTTTAGAGGAACTCAAATGAACAAATAGAAGTTTTGGTATGAGAAGCAACTTTTGTTTCTGAATTCCTAGCGTCTGTTTACAAACATTGTTCTTGCCTTTGCTTTGGGAAAGATGTATCTTGCATGTAACTGGGATATAATCTCTCTTTACCCTGTCCCATTCTGATGTTATTGATTTCTAGTATATCACCCTTCCTCCCATACTACCCTCTGAAGAAAATGGCACCTAACAAACTTAAAAACTATGATTGGAGAACTAATTGTGAAGCATATTAGATTGTGGAAGACTGACCATTAGGTTTTTGATAGCTAGTGTTCCTTTCTGATAACATGCTAATTTTTCCATATGATCAC
Source organism: Biancaea sappan (assembly GCA_037074585.1). Classification (NCBI taxonomy): domain Eukaryota; kingdom Viridiplantae; phylum Streptophyta; class Magnoliopsida; order Fabales; family Fabaceae; genus Biancaea; species Biancaea sappan. The sequence continues at coordinate 47,461,742 of CM073497.1, read as the reverse complement.
AATTTGAGTTTTAACTTTCATCTGCATTCTCGCTTATACTATCTATGTCATTGTACAACAATTTCCAAACATGTTTGACACTTTTGAGATGATCATGTACATATTTATGTGATTGTGAGTTTCCATTTGGACTTTTCCATGCTCCCTTGCTTACCTGTTTGTTTTTGACTTGTGGGCAAATTAATTTCTCTCTGTTGTGATATGTGCTTTTTAGGACTTTGTTATTTTATTAGCGTTAGAAATTCATTTTTCTACAAGTGGTATCATATATGTCCAGTTGAGACAAAATTGTTGTGAATTTCAGTTCCTTCTGGATCAGTTTTCCTACTTCCATTGTTGTTAAAGTATTGCTTGTGGTTAACAAGTTTTAAAATTCGTTGGTTTTACTTGGCTTTCAATTTGTCCTCTGATCAACTTCCACAACAACTATATAGATTGATGGAGGAACCTGCTGCCTATGGGAAGTTAAGCTTGGCAAATCTATTGGAAATGAGGGAAGAGTGCTTGAGGGAATTCCAGTTTGTTGATGCCTATAGAAGTATAAAGCAGAGGTAATTGTTTTTTTCTTCATCAAGCTGTAAAGTTGAGATCTTTTCTCAGTGTCTGCCTGGATCTAAATTTTCTTTTGAGCCACCTTAGCAATCACTGAGATCAACAGAAGTTGGACAGTCATTTGCATATGAAATAAGATGCTATATTCTGGCTGACTGGACTACATGCATGGTGCTTTATTGAATTGTTCTAAGTATATATCTGTTGAATTTTTTCTTGCTGTAAAGATTAAAAAAATGGTCATTGTTTGGATATACTAATTTGTCCTTCATATATCTATTCTCAATCATAGGCATGACAAGTCATGAAAAATATGCACATTTTTTCATGCTGCTATTTTATCTAAACATACTGCAAGATGCAATCTTTTTGATGTACAATTTGAAGCTTAAACAAAAAGGGGGGGGGGGGGGGGAAGCTGATTCCTGCAGGGAATATAAACCTAATACTCCCCGCATAATCTGTTTGATTGTTTCTAATTCCTACTTTTTTCTTTTAAAATTATACGTATTTTGTATATATAACAGGGAAAATGAGGCTTCACTTGCTGTTCTACCTGACTTGTTAATGGAGCTTGACAGCATGGGTGAGGTATATATTATAATCCTTTTAACCTAAATGTTGGGAAGAACCCTTTTCATGTAGTTCTAATATTTGTTCATCCAATTAGTATTTTAACCAAATTGTCTGACACTTCAGTGAACTGTATAAAAGTGTTGCATGTAATCTGAAACCCTCCTTTGTTTCAGGAAGCAAGACTACTTACTCTAATTGAAGGTGTCCTGGCTGCAAACATTTTTGACTGGGGATCTCGTGCATGTGTGGATCTTTATCACAAAGGAACTATTATTGAAATTTACAGGATGAGTCGCAATAAAATGCAGAGACCTTGGCGGGTGAGGGTAGTTAATTTCTGAATTTATTCATCATCAAGGATAGTTTGATACTAAAGCAACCTTTTGTGATCTAGGTGGATGATTTTGATGTTTTCAAAGAGAGAATGTTAGGGACTGGGGACAGAAGACCCCCTCCACACAGAAGAGCTTTGCTGTTTGTGGATAATTCAGGTGCTGATGTTGTTCTAGGGATGCTTCCCCTAGCAAGGGAGCTCCTTTGTCGTGGAACTGAAGTGAGTCCACTTAATGTATTGCAGGAATTTTGAATTTTCTGTTGTGGAATAATTTTCTCTATTCTTCAGAGGCACCTTTTTTTGTTCTAAAAACCGCATAAGAACTTTATACCATTTGATTTGGCAATTTGCCTTAGAGATCCCAATAAATGGTATTGGCTCGAGTAAAGGTGTTTTTAAGTTCCAGTGGTATTAATAAAGTAGACATCAAGTATTTATTATTTAAATCCTTATACTTTTATTTTCTGTTTTTCCTGTTTGAACTTCATAATTTCCAGTGCGTGAATGATAACATCAAGTAAAATAATGAATATGAAGTGTCAGTTGGCTGCTTAGTTACTTGATCCTATGCTAATGAATTTTGTGAAGTAAACATGATTATAATGGGCATATATTTGCAGGTAGTTTTGGTTGCAAATTCTCTTCCTGCTTTAAATGATGTAACCGCAATGGAGCTTCCCGACATTGTAGCTGAGGCTGCCAAGGTCTGTATTTTTATGAACTTCGCTTTCTTGGCTCTGATTTTTGTGATGTAAAGGAGGCCCAATAAATATGATCAGAATGCCTTTTTCCACCTGGTCATATTTCTCTTGTTTCCCCGATGGAAAATGGCATTTTTGCTGAAGTCTCTTTATTGAGATTCCTTTCTTATAAATTTGATATGCATTTATGCTATGCAAATGGCAAACCCTACATTCCTGCAGTTCTGCATATAATGGAAGCTTTAGCACCTTTGTATTACTTTCCTTCTTTTGCGCGAAATTTCTTCCTTATTTACTAGATGACCTGACCTTTAGTTTTGTGTACTAATAGTCCCAAATAAATTGCTGCATGAATTTATAAGTTAGGACATTTGTACTGTTTGTTTTCTGTGCAGACCTTCCTTTATGATTGGAATAATACAAAAGTCCAGCTTTTACCATGATTGTATCTATCATTGTCCTTCACAAAAATGTTTGAAGAGTTTGAAGTGTGGATGAAGTATTGCCCCACCATACCTTGTGCTTGAAACTTAATTTTAAGAGAAAAGGAAGCAATAACTATCTAATTCTTGGTCACTTGGTCATAGGGTTTTTATACCATGCCAAGAATCATTTCAACTCGAGTTTGAATTATTAAGCAAGACCGATGAATAGTTTGTTCATCTAACAGATTACTTAAAGAATAATGAAATAGAAAATGTCTCTGCTCAAGTATCAATGAGTGGTATATGGATAGAAGCGTTGTTGGAAGATCCCACAATGTCATTCACCTTTTTTTAATGTTCATTTGTTATTTTTACATGACTATTGCATCCATGGTGTTTACTTGTTAGTTAAAAACAGTGGAACTAACTTATCTTGCCAACAGCACTGTGACATTCTTAGGCGGGCTGCTGAAGCTGGGGGCCTACTTGTGGATGCAATGATTAACACCTCGGACAGTTCTAAACAAAATTCATCTTCAGTTCCATTGATGGTTGTTGAGAATGGGTGTGGGAGTCCATGTATAGACTTAAGACAGGTCAGCTCTGAGCTGGCTGCTGCTGCAAAAGACGCCGACTTGGTGAGAGGCTGATTCTGTTTACTTTGAATGTTATTGTGGAGCCAAAGAATACCTAGGAGAAGTTATATTCTAATAAAGTCTTATGTATGCAGATAATTTTGGAAGGGATGGGTAGAGCTCTTCATACAAACCTCAATGCTCGGTTTAAGTGTGATGCTTTGAAGGTAAAATCATCTGGTTTATAGTTATTGTCTCTCTCAAATGAATTATATCAGCTGGCCTTTTTTTTTTTTTTTTTTTTCCCGTTGGGTTTCAGTACGGGCGATACTGGGAAATCCTTATTCTAAGCTATATAGTTACCTTCTCTATGATGATTTTCTTGTTTTGAGAGACAACTTACTATGGCTTTAGTACTACTTGCCTAGGATTGTTACATGTAATTTCTTCAAAGAACTCATTGGCTTCATCACATGAAATTTCTCATTCAGCCATATCTAGAATTCTAACATTCAATATATTTTCGATCCTTATTACTGCATACTTGATAGGTATCAGGTAGTGGAATGGGTGTAATGGGTGTAGTGTGTTTTTGCTGTGTGTCAGAATAGGTGTAGTGTGAGTGAGCTGTTATTAGTGGGATTCTATTAGAGGGGTAGAGAGGGTATTTCTATGGGACAAGTTTATTATAAAAGGAAGGGGAAAGGGAGAGGGAGAGGTGTGCTGAATCATAGTCTGTGTATATGTTGGGCAGTTAATTTGGGGAATTGCTGTAGGAGCCTTGGCTCTGGATAGGTATTTTAACCTGTGGTCCTAGTTTTTCCATTCAATAAAACTTCATTTTCCTTTGGTTTCCATCAATTGGTCCGACTTGCTGCTATCACCATGCCTCCAAAACCTGTTGAACGTCTTGATGTCTCTCGGAAGCTATGGGTACCAAAATAGATTCTGTTGAGACCTCTGTTGCTGTGTTAGAGACCTCTTTTAGGGACTCGTTCTTGCTTATGCAATAGAAACAAGATGCATTACTCAAGGAACTCCAGCGTTTAACAAGTAAATCTTTTGTTTCCGAGTCCGATCCTACCATTGTGGATGGGTCATCATCTGCTCTTCTTTGTCCTTTGGAATGAGAGCCTGACTGTCATCCTCGTGCTACCCACCCTATGCGTGAGTGTTATGATGAGTGCCTCTTTGTCAAGGAGGTGGAACTATTGGGCTTAATTGGCGTCGACCTTATCGGATGGATCTCTCGAGCTAAGACATATTTTGAAGTTCATAATACAACTATCAAGATGAAGGTTAAGCTAGCTCGATTGTGCATGGAAGGTGCTACGATTCACTGGTTTAACTTGGTTCGGGAATCAGAGGAGCATCTTGGGTTAAATTTAAGCAAGTCCTACTCCTTCGCTTCGCCGACAGTATGTATGGCAATCCCTTCGAAGAACTAAAGGTCCTCTACCAATTGGGGTTTGTTGCTCAGTATGTCGACCAATTTGAGTTGGTTTCCTCCCAAATTCCCAAACTGACAGACTCGTAGTACGTGGGTCTTTTTATGGGGGGGATTACGCACTGACATCAGGTAGCGCATCTACACCTTGCAACCTACCTCTTACTGGGCAGTCATGCAGCTTGCTCGAGATGTTGAAATGGAGATTGGGTCCTCTGATACGTCTTATTCATCTACGACGACTTCCCTTTCACATGCTTCCACTATGCTAGGTTCAAATACAACATTTGGGCCATCATTTCAAGCCCATCTCCTTCAGGAACATTCTCCTTCTCTGGCCCAAACTTTAGTCCACTTAAGTCAGCTGTGTCGCATGAGTCATCTAGTCTCCATCAATCATCGCGTGCGTCTTCATCTTTGGCATTTGCGACTGCTCCTCCATTGCTGGTGCAAACTCAAACAACGCTGATTAAGCTTTCCGAAGGGGATCCACGGGGACTCCCCTAGAAAAGCAAGGGAGTTCGACATTTGACTTGCAATGAGTTGATGGACCGTAAAGCCGGGGGCTGTGATTTCAATGTGGCGAACGTTTTCATCCCCTTCACCGGTGTGCTAATAGCCAGCTCAATCTATTAGTCTTGGCTGACCAGGAAACCATCAACGACAAAGACTAGAAATGGAAAGGAAATGAAGAATGGAAAGGAAGGGAGGAATGGAAAGGAGAGAAGGAAAAGGAAAAAAAAAGTTGTTTGGTTGAGTATGGAAAGATGATTAGGAAAGAGAAAATAAATATTTTGGTATATATTTTTTAATAGGATAGTCTTACTAAATTACCCTTATTTATATTTTTATTTAAAAAAGAAAAGAAAAAAAGAAGATTCTCTCTCTCACTCTCACACACAGAGAGTCCAGTGTTCTACGTCTCTCGGCCACTGGCCCCCTCTCTCTCTCTCTCTCTCTCTCTCTCTCTCCTTCGTCAGATTTGATTCAATATAGTTAGCATCAGTAGCATCAATAAATCGTTAAACTTTAATACACTAGATTTATTGAGTGTGAAAGGGCTGGCGATGGGAGGAAGATGGACTAGGCGACGGAGCTGAGGGGCCGGCGATAGGGAGAAAGATGGAATTCGAATGGGTTCTGTTATGAATCAGAAAATGAAGAAGGCATCATGCTGGACAGATTCGATTAAGGGCTTGTGTGAGGCGAGGACTGAAGCTTAAGGGTATTCATGTAATTGGACAGACTTCTGCCAATGGAAAGGGCGATTTCGTGTGATATTGGGGGGAAAATTCCGTACAATTACTGATGTAAAACAGTGCCATCAGGAACGGAAGCTTTCCTGGTCAGTGTGTGAAGCAAACACAGCAAGCCACACTTTAGCACGGCATTCCTTTTCTAGTTTCTAGGCAAGCATTTGAAGCAAACAAGCTCTTAGTCTTGGCTGATCAGGAAACCATCAATAACAAAGACGAGGTCGTTGCGTCAAGACTAGAAGATAACGACATAGGCTAATTGAATTATTATTTTCTTTATCTCAGCCTTGAGGACAAGGCTGATTTTAAGGGTAGGGGTATTGATAGGTATCAGAGACAAGGCTGATTTTAAGGGTAGGGGTATTGATAGGTATCAGGTAGTGGAATGGGTGTAACGGGTTTAGTGTGTTTTTGCCATGTGTAAGAATAGGTGTAGTGAGTGAGTCTGTTATGAGAGGGTATTTCTATGGAACAAATTTATTATAAAAGGAGGGGAGAGGGGGGGAGAGAGGTGTGCTGAATCATAGTCTTGGTGTGTATGTGCGGCAGTTAATTTCCTTGGGGAATTGCTGTAGGAGCCTTGGCTCTGGACAGGTATTTTAACCTGTGGTCTTAGTTTTTCCATTTAATAAAACTTCATTTTCCTTTGGTTTCCATCAATACTGTTGTCATTATTTGCTCCCCATATATATTTTTTTTCATTACTTGATGAAAACATCAAAGTCGATGTTGTTGCTTGTAGGGGACAATCATACTCATAAGTTGACTCATTTTCACCTTTTCTTTATTTCTTTGTTTCTTTTTAATTAAAAAAAGTTAATTTATTTTCTTAATTGGCAGCTTGCAATGGTGAAAAACCAGAGGTTGGCTGAAAAGTTGGTTAAAGGGAGCATATACGACTGTGTTTGCAAATATGAGCCTGCTACTTGACCTCCCTTGTAAGAGTTCATGATCTGATCAGTGCCATTGGAAAGTTTGTTAGAATTACACAACCTTAATTTCATGTAAAATAATTTCTTCAGGTTCAACCTTAATTTCATGTAAAATAATTTCTTGTTTCCTTCTAATACGGTTTAATGTTGTTCAATAGATAAGAACTTAGTTATCCATCCATGTTAGACTTGGATGAGCATGATGTTGTAAAATGTGCCATATCCATTGTTTCATATATAAGAACTTAGCTACTGATATGCCCATCTTACCATTACTATATTACCTGCCTTGTTTTATTCATAGTAGCTTTATTATTGTTGGCTGCGAATTTAAACCCATCTTGAGAAAATCACGTAACCCTGAAATAATTGTTTCGCTTACACAACAAAGATTTTATTGCTTAATAAAAGTAATTTAATAAAATATTTACGTAGTTACTGTTTTAACAATTAATTTCTATAATAGTTATTAGTGACTGTATGAGTTTAATTAAAATTATACTTTTATCTAGAGAGAGATTCAAATTGGATTGACATTTCCTCCGTTTTGAAAATATTCACTTCCCTCCTTAGAAACAGTAGAGAACCAGAATGAATAGATCAATTTAATCGAAAAACCAGTACACAGTAATAGATTTTGTTTGGATTCAATGAATAGAGTGTTTAAACTGGTTGAATTGATAAACAAGATAATTATGATCAAGATATTGTACAGGATTAGAAAGGTTAGGTGAGATCAAATTGAATGATCATAAGATTCTATGAAATTTTAAAAAATAATTATAAAAAATATTTAAAAAATAATTATAATTTATCAAAATATCAAAATATTTTTATAAAACATCTCATTTTTATAAATTTATCAATTATTTTTATAAAAAAATTGAATATCAAAATATTAAAAAAAAAAATTAAGTGGTAGGATCTTAAGATCTTGTACGATCTTATACAATCTTAAGATGTAAGATCTAGATCTCAAATAATCCTAATGTAAAAAAGATCTTACAAGAGATTTTGCTTGTTTTTGTTGTCAAGATTTAGATTTTGTGCGATTTTACAAGTAACATCTAGATCTTGATTACCATGTCGATAAAATTGGTAGGTTTAATCGGTTTAATTTTTTTAAATTTATTGAATATTATTATGTACATTTAAGAAATCTTAAAAAAATTAAGCTATTAGAGAAAAAAAATCTAAGATTGGTGTATATATATATATATATATATATATATATATATATATCTGTAACATGTCTAGAATATTTTAATAATATATATTATAACATATACATTAATTATATATTTTAATATTTTAATATATTTTAAGCGTTATTGACCATAGTTTGACTATTGACTATTGAATCAGTGTTTCGATCGGTTCGATGACCGGTTCGGTTTTGTAAATCTTGCTTAGAAATAAAAGCATTCGTTACTTCAACTTCTCTTGTAATAAAGAGACAAAAATATATTTTATGTTTTTAACGTTTATACTTATTTTTATTTATGTCCCTCAACTTTTTTTTGATCAGATATGTTCTACATGTTTTAAATTTAATCAAATATGTCTTTTTTCTTTTTAACATCATCATGTGAGTTAATGAAATTGCTGACTTGGCACATGACATGATTAATTGCCACGTGGTCACACACAAGGAAATGGCCAAAATACCCCTGAGGATTTTTAACTTCATATAGATGTCATTTAGGGGTGAATTTATGATTTTGAACCTACTTGAACTCGAGGCACCTAAACGATGTCATGTTAAGGTCTCCTCCAACCTAGTGGATGGTCGACTTCAACATTGGCCGCGATAGCGATAAGGACGGAGGCGGAGGATGTTGACGACGAGGAACAGGTACTTTCGTCAATTCCTTTTTTTTTTCTACCCTAACTTTGAATTTAGCCCTAATCCCATGTTGGTTCATTCTCTAATAAACACAAGAAATAATTCCAGTTCTTTTAGCAAAACCTTGTTGATTGGTGCCATGATTTAGCCCCAATCCCTCTTCGTTGTATGTATTATTTCTGATGTGGGAATTGATGAATGCAATAAACGTGATTTCAGATGATTTCAGCTGTTCTTTTGTTTGGTTTTCATTCGTTGTCTTCAATTATTTGTACTGGATGTCCTTGTTGTTTACCTTGTTGGAGTTCTTTGTTGGTTTGAGTTATTTTCCTACTTGTAGGATGGAAGTGTGTAACTGTTGTTTGTGATGTTGAGGCTGAGAAAAATGCAATTTGTAGCAACTTTTGATGTGTCGGTGGCTTTAGTATGAAAGAAGACTATACTGCTTTTTTTTATTCTGTTAGCCTTTTTCCTAAAGAGAAGTGGTTAGAGAAAGGGCTGTTGGTGGTTATACTTATTCAGGTTGTTTTGTTAATATTATGAGAAAAAAAGAAAGATATTTCATGAAATTTAAAGCTAGGTTGAAAGAAAAAGATATAAGAAACAAGTTACATGGGTGACCTAGGGCTTTGTCTTAAAATCTACAAGTGGATATTGAGATATATATTTAGGTCAAACAACACTAATTTGTCCTATTTATATCTTTTGAACTCAAGACTTTTTATAAAGGAAACAAGTAATCACTTGCGTCCATCAAAATTGGTAAGTTCATCAAAATTATGTTTCCAATTGGACAAATAACAGTGCCATACTAAAACATCAATATTTTACCTTCATTTATTTTTGAGACATGAATAGTTGTTCACAAACTAAATTTATATTTGTTTTTATATAATACCTCTGTTTAACTATAACTCCTTGTTTTATATCCTTTGATTATGTGTTTTTTATTTGAGCTCTCGACAAGTTTACCATGGTGGCTAGCTTGCAGAGGAGCATATGTTGGCGGTGAAGTTGACATTTGGAGTGCTTGTGACTCTGATAGATGAAATTACTTTGAGATTCTAGACTTAATTAAAAAAGACTATGGGTATTCTGAAGTTGAGTCGATGTGGTACAAGGATCCGGAAGAAGCATTTGAGCAAAGATTGAAGCTGATGACAGATGATAGAAGAGCATTGGAAATGGTAGACATCGCTAATAAGGAGGGCATAATACATTTGTATATCATCCAAAAGTCATATGAGCCTACTCCGTCAGTTGACCCATCTCTTGACCCAAATCCAAATGTAGACGTTGACCCATCTCAAAATTTGTAGGAGGACCCACTCTCACATTCACAAGCTTCCCCACATCCTAACATGGAATGTGGAAGGAAAGCAAAGATATATATATATATCATTTGTTTGTGTAAACAAATTTTATATATGTAACTCTTTTATGTATAACTGTTATTGTAAATGTGTAAAAAAAATTGTATATGTGTACAAAATTTTTATATATGTGTTTCCCAACATGGTATATGTGGTGTACCTCTTAAATTGTAAATGTGTGTAACTTTTGAATTTGGAACTCTTATAAATTTTAAATTGTAAATCATTGATTTGCTTACAAAAATTGTACATGTCTTTTGTCACTTTCATCACTAAATATGGGAGGAGAAGGAAATAAAAGAAGAGTAGAAGGGGGAATGAAATAAAAGAAGAGGAGAAAGGGGAAGGAGATAAAAGATCATTTTCATTTATGTGACATTGATTTGCTTACCAAAATTGTACATGTATTGTGACATTGATTTGCTTATTTTAATTGTACATGTGTTGTGACAAAAAAATTAAATTGAATAGAGCATTTTTATCTTTATACTGGACAAAGGTTAAATGTGAGAGGGGAAGGAAATAAGAGAAGAAGAGAAAGAGGAAGGACAAAATTAAAATGCACACATGTAACTTTTAATATCCATGCATATTAAATAAAGGCTTAAACATTATCACTGAAGCAATGTTGTAATTGTAATCTTTTTCATGTTTGTTAATTTGAAGGGCAAACAACCTATTGTTCATAAAGGGAGAAAGACAAAAAATGGTAATGACCATGTAAGACAAAAAATGGTAATGACCATGTCACATGAAGTGGTGATGACTCTGATGATAGTTCTTTGAATCTAAGGTTTTTAGATAGTGAAGACGAAGATTGTGCTGGTGGGTTGTTTGGTGTAGACAACTCCGTAAAAGATCATTTTCATTTATGTGACATTTATTTGCTTACCAAAATTGTACATGTGTTATGACATTGATTTGTTGATTTTAATTGTACATGTGTTGTGACAAAAAAAATTAAATTGAACAGAGTATTTTCATTTTTGTGCTTGACAAAAGTTAAATGTGGGAGGGGAAGGAAATAAGAGAAGAGGAGAAAGAGGAAGGAAAAAATTAAAATGCATACATGTAACTTTTAATACTCATGCATATTAGATAAAGACTTAAACATTATCACTAAAGCAATGTTGTAATTGTAATCTTTTTCATGTTTGTTAATTTGTAGGGCAAACAACACATTGTTCATAAAGGGCGAAAGACAAAAAATGGTAATGACCATATCACAGGAAGTGGTGATGACTCTGATGATAGTGTATTGAATGTAAGCTTTTCAGATGGTGAAGATGAAGATTGTGCTAATGGGTTGTTTGGTGTAGACAACTCCGGGTTGCATCCATCTAGTAGTAAGAAGGTCCATACAGGTACTTTACAACCATCTAGCAGTAAGCCAGTGACATCACATATGACGTCAACAAATGTCAGGGGCCTTAATGATGATGAGGCGTATAAGTTTGAGTCATTAGACAATATTGACAATGAAGACGAGGAAGGATTGCCTCGAAAGTCAAAGTTCCTAGCTCATAAGCTTCTTAGGTACAGAAAACTCAACTTTATCTACAACAATCTTACAATTATGAAATGAATATATAATATGGTTTTGAGATGAATATAGAGTTATAATTGTTTTCATATTATAATTGTTGACGTATAATTGTTTTTATGGATATGACGGAGTACAAGTGGGAGACAGGGACAACCTTCCAAACTCATGAGTAGTTTTAGGAAACTGTAGTGACATATGCTGTCCACACCAGTTGGAACCTGTACTACGCTAAATTAGACAAGGTTAGAGCAAGGGTCAAGTGTAAGGGTGATTGTCCTTTTGAAGCATATGCAACAAAATTAACGAATGAGGACACGTGGCAGTTGAGGATGATTAAGGATGACCATACATGCTCAAGGTGCTTTAATATGCGCCTAATGACATCAAAATGGCTTGGGAATAAAATGCAAAAGAAAGTGAGGGACAACTCTAAGCTTAGGCTAAATGACATCATCAGAAAGGCCTAAGAAAAGTGGAATATGGGCTGTTCATCGGCTAAAGCAAGTGGGGCTCAAAGAGATGCATGGGAAGTGATTTGTGGTTCTTTTAGAGAGCAATTCTTGGGGCTTTATGATTACTGTGAAGAGTTGAGAAGGTCTAGCCTAGCTCGACAATTAAGATGCAAGTCAATAGGCCACCTGAATTTGAGGATGACACCCCACAAGGTGATAAAGATCCCACTTTGATGCTACCCACATTTAGGAGACTGTGTATGCTTGGATGCATGCCGGAGAAGCTTTATATTGTGTCGGCCCATCATTGTTATGGATGGGTGCTTCTTTAAAACACCATATGGAGGTTAAATTTTGACTGCAATTGGTAGGGATCCGAATGATCAACTTTTGCCAATTGCATTTGTCGTTGTAGAGGCCAAGACAACCGAGACGTGGATGTGGTTCTTGGAGCTATTGGTCGAGGATATTGGGAATTAGAATAGAAAATTTATCACTTTTATTTCAAATCAGCAGAAGGTTCCTCTCTTACCTTTCCTTTATTTATGTTTTCTAGATGTTTCATGTATGTCCTTTAAGTTTCTACATGGTTCATTTGTATCCTTAGTACATTTTGTTGATGCATCAATTTAACTTCCTCTGTCATGGGAGCTATTGTTATGATGTTTGTGCTTAAAAATTTGACCGATTTCATTCTTTTGGTGGCTAGTGGAGGATCATTAAAATAAACTTTAGTTCATTAGTTGTCTTGAGATGAATTCTTAATCTAAGTTCTTCATTCTAGAAATAGGATTTTCTTTTAGTTTTTGTTGTTTCATGAGAAAGTTCTATGGTGCTAATTTTTTTTCTATTTATGACAATGCATTCTTTCTAGAACAATTTGACATATAATTTAACAGTGCATTATTAAAGTCTTCTTTTTTTTTTTTCTAACGCTAAAGCTAACAATATTTTTTCCCTTTCTATTTATACCAATGCATTCTTTCTAGAACAATTTGACATATAATTTAATAGTGGATTATTAAATTCCTCTTTTTTATGACTCTAACGCTAATGCTAATTTTTTTTCTTTCTATTTATAACAATGCATTCTTTCTATGTAATATGACATTTAATTTTCTTGGTTGTAGACAGGGATTGGACAATGCCCTTGATACAGTGATACTAGGAGTTGACAATCAGTTTTGTCTATGTCAACTGTACAACAATTTAAAAAAATTATTCTCGGGAGCTCACTTAAGAAGTTAGTGTGGAAAGCCACAAGGTCCACCTATCCCCAAGCATGAGAGAAAACAATGCTTGAAATAAAGAAACATAATGAGGACTTATATTTGCATTTAATCAAGATTTCTCTATGGCACTGGAGTAAGGCGTTTTTTAAGGTAGGCCCTAAGTGTGATGTCCTACTGAACAACATATGTAAGACCTTCAATTCCATCAATCTGAGTGCTAGGGAGAAGCCCATAGTGTCTATGTTAGAGGACATCAGATTGTGGATGATGGAGAGGTGGGCGAGAAATAGGAAGGACATTGAAAAAATTTCTAATGGAATGGTCCTCCCAGAAATTAAAGCAATGATTGATGTAAATTACAAGGAGAGTGGCAAGTGGTTTCCAACATGGGCCGGGTAAAAAAAAAGTACGAGGTGATGGGTCTTACAGAGAAGTTTGTGGTAGACATTGAAATCAAGACATGTATGTGTAGGCAGTGGACACTTATAGGCATTCCTTGCCCTTATGCGATCAGTTGCATCAACCACATGAGAAAGAGGCCCAAAGGCTTCATCCCATCATATTTTAGGAAGAAGTAGTACCAGACATGCTTCCAATACATGGTGCACTTAAAAAATGGCCCAAATATATGGCCGTCTATCCCATACAATGATGTCCTCCCTCTTCCATATAGGAAACCTATTGGACATCCAAAAAAGAGGAGAAGAAAGAAAGTTGACGAAGAGTCTTAGAACACAAAGTGTATGTCTCGTAGGGGGTAAACAATGGTGTAGAAATTGTGGAACCATTAAAAATAATAAGAGGACTTGTAAATTTCCAGGACAACAACCATCATCATCTTCTATGTAATCGGGTCAACCTCGAGCAATTGTACATACTTTTGATCATATCAGTAATGAACTTGATGCTATATTTGATAACCACATTGCATCTTACCATTTACTCTTGTAAACTTACAGTGCACACAGAGGGAAAAGATGCCAATAAGATGTGCGAGCACTTAGACATAACCACCTTAGACTGCACCTATGGTAATTAGTACTTTTCCATTCAAAAGTCTTACTTCACTGATATTCACTGCTTTACTTCATTGATGTTCAATTCTTTACAGCAGGAAGGAGCTCCACGAAGGATACTCTGAAGCCAAAGCTCATAATCGGTGACTTCAATTCCTCATGCTCCAACTACAGCTCCAACTACACATAGGCATATCACATTTTACTTCTTCAATTGTAATTGCATATTTGATTAATTCAATTGCAAATATTATAATGTAATTATTTTGTATATGTATTTGTAGACTTCACAAACCCAGCTTGCTGGTTCACCCACTACCAAAACAAGGTACAAGACCATGGCAAGAAGAAATTTAGGACAACAAAGAGCAACAGTGAAAGGTGGTGCAAGCCAAATCTCACAACATAGTGCTGCATGACTTTTAGAATAAGAATCTTTTTTGGGCACTTTTAGATTTGAGCACTTTTTTATATTTATGTTATTGGCCACTATGTTAGAGAATATAATATGTTGGACCATAAGCTTATTATTTTGTTACATCTTATGTATTATTATTTTGTTACATCCTACAAGTCATTGTCAACTTATTGACTTTTGAATTGAATGCAAAACTATGATATATGAGATGGAAAATTCATTTATCTTCTTTGCCTATTTTTTTTAATAGAATTGAAAGGTGTTGACTATTATAAGATATGAAGGGCTTGTATAGGTAATTTTGTGATCTTGTATAGTTAATTTATTAATGGGATGAAAATTTGAATAGAATTAAAAGGTGTTGACTGTCATAATATATGAAAAATTTCTTTATGTTCTTTGACTATTTTTTGAAGTGCATAAAATTGTTTATAGGAATATATATTATAAAGCATTATTTAATTATGCAATAATTTTTCAAAATTTAAAGGTCACTTTGTATAATTAGAGAAATTAATATTTTGTTCAAACTCAAAGGGTACCAACCATTTTGCAACATATTAGTTATTTTTTGTTCAAACATGCACATAAACCAAACAAAGCATTTATATTGAAGAATGTAAATTTGAAGGTAATGTTGAAGGTAAATTTGAAACCACATGTTGATAATAAAGATTTCATAATTCAAAAGTATATCATTTGTCTTACTACAACAATGAAACATCATTAAATAAGTTGTCTTACATTTCTCACAACACACAATTTACCTTCCTAACTTAGTCACTTTACAAAACATATATTCACAATCAGAGACAATATCATGAGTAAGAATTTTTTTCATCTTAATTTCTTCTTTCAAGTCATCTTCAAAAGTCATAATCTTCTTCCTAAGACAATATATGGTCAATGCATAGTCTTCAATTGGAGGATCTAACCAAACAAAGAAATCATAGCCTCCTTCACCTTGTACATTTAAGGTCAATATGTCCAACTTGAATATTTAACATAAAGCAAAACACAACAAAATTTATCCTTTAATCGACATTCATATCATGCCACATAATTTTTGCATTCCCATAACTTTTGACCTGGATTTTCTTAGGTCTGTCAAATTGTCAATCGAGCATACTCACTGCAATCACATATGAACCTTCACTTCTTGCCACTGTAAGTTGAAGCTTGGGATGCCATTGGCACTGGTACTGTAATGCTTGTGATTTTGTTATGTGTTGTGATTGCCTGTTACCCATGTGTGTGTATATACTGATGCTAGGAGAAATTTAAAACAATAACACTAAATTTCATTTTGAAGTAGAATGGATTCAAATGCTATTTGGTGGAAATTGTGTGTACACCTTGTGTGAAAACCCATTTGTGTGCTTGCTATTTGTGGAAGAGAAATGGTGAAAATTTTCCTTAACCAAGGACCTTTATGTAGGGACTTAGATAAAAAAGGAATATAAATGGTGGTGGAAATCAAAAAGGAATAATTCGGTATGTATTATCTTGTTATGGTGTGCTATAATACTTCAAGTGAGTTGATTAATCTAAGAGAGGCTTTTCCTTTTTAGGCTAAGTGTTGGAAAGTCTTGGGGTAGGAACAAGGTGGAATTTAGCAAATTGTTACTATCATTTAATCTATCTCCAGCCCTAACTCACACTTAAGCATCCCCTCCTATGTGTGTGCTGTTCGTGCGTCTCATCTCTCTCTCTTTTCTCTTCCACATTTTTGAAACCATAGCTCCTCTTGCTGGATTTCATTGGGTTAGATCATTTGGGTGACTTCATCCTTGCTTCTAAACATAGATTGAAGGTAAATGTGTAGGAAAAGCTCTTCTCTTCTTCCATTTTCGTGATTCTTAGAAACCCTAAGTGGGAAATGGTGAAAAGATGGCATATTGAGTTGATTCTTGGCTTCAGATCCCTAGTAAATTATGTTTATGGCTTGGGCATCTTAAATGTTTGAGTTTGAGTGGTTGGATTGCATTTATTGACTGTTTTTGAAAGGGAGGTGATTATTGCTTGTGAAAAGAGGGATTTTGCTGTCAAAAGATTTCTTTACTATCAAATGGCTCTTGATTGTATAAATTGGTGGAATCTAAACTTGTTTTAGACTTGGGATGAGATTGAAAACATTTTTCTACAAGGATAAGATGCCTAAAACTTTTCCAATACAAGTCTAATGGGTTTGAAGTCATGAAAAGGCTGAAAATAGGGGGAAAACGCTAGCTCTACACTAGAAGATTTCATTTTGGTGTGCTAGCACTGAGCGCTTCGAATTGGGTGCTCAGTGTTGACACACCAAAACATGTGTTATGGTGTAGTTGGCCAGCGCTGAGTGCTGCGAATTGGGCGCTCAGAGCTAGCCACCCAAAACACAAGTTCTAGGCACTGAAGTGCAATGCTCAACGCCGTAGTCTGGCACTCAACGCTGGATGCCCTATTCTAACTTCCCAAAATTGCTATTTAACCCTATTTCTTCCTCTTTTCATGATGGTATCTATAGGAGACTTCCTCTAACCACCTTACACCATCCAAACCTCAATCAAGGCAAGGATAAATCACTAGCTTAGTTCCTAAAACTCCAAGGTGAGGAAACCACTACACCATTCTCAATCTATGCATGCTAATTTATTGCAAATTCTTGCTAGAATTCTAAACTTTACATGATGAACATATGTGGAGTTATGGATGAAGTAACATACCCCTAGATGGTTCTAAGATCCTTTATTTGTGAATGTTACTCATTGTATAATGTGAAATCTTGCTTATCCATTTATGCCTTACTATCTGGAAAGGATGTAAGTGATGGTACGAAGGGCTATAAGTCCTCTTGCACCATTACTAATGCAGATATAGGGAAGCTTGTGTGTCTCTCTCTTCCCTCCTAATGAGGTTGAGTTAGTGATAGTACAAAGAATCAAGTAGTCTTCTCGCATTATGACTAAGATAAGAATGGAATTATGAGAAGCCTATGTGACCTTTTTGAAGGATGACAAATGAGCATTTGATGGAGAGTTATGGGTTCTCCTGAGTTTAAAATGAGAAAATGTATATAGTGAGAAGCCTGTGTGGCCCTCTTGACTATGAGAAGTGGAATATTGTTAGAAAAGCCAGTAAGGCAACATAATTGTATTGATGCTAAACTTTTTTACATTCTTACTGAAGTATTTTTCTCAGTGTGTGGTAAGGTCATGTATGATCTTATGCGTGTTTAGTTTTGGGTCCATTGTGACCAAGAGAACTCTATTATTGCTTGGGACACACTATAAGTGTCCATTTGTTAATTGTTTTCCTCACTGAGTATATTTTATATCTCACTTCCTTTGGTGCATACCTTTTGCAAATCCTGAGTTAGCCGGAGAGTCTCCACACGAGGAGTAGTAGGGCCTCTCGTCACCAATCCCATTTGCTCAAGGGTTCGTACTGTAGTCTTTTGGAGTATTTTGGGGTGGGTGTTAACTCTATAGCTAAATAGAACATCTAGGAGTGACTTGTATTTTGGATTATTAAGTGAACTCGAGAAGACCATTCTTTCATATGTATTATTCTTGAACATAGCCATGTTTTGAAATATTCCTTTTTCGTTGTATTACTATATTGTGAAGAGGAAGGCTTGGAAACATGGCATGATTTGGTGTAAATGATGGATGATCATATAATCTTACCCATGACTTTGGTAGCTTCTTGCTTGTGGAGAACTTTTATGTCTTGAGTTGTTGCGTTTGTTTCCTTTGGTTAAGGCTTGCAATGGTGTGCCGATCATATCCCCAAATTTGGGATGTGACAGGTACAGATCCAATATTGATATGGGTGAAGATTAATGATACATAGATGAGAATAGATATACTGTTAGATGCTCAATTATGAGATGTAATATTCATTTTCATCTTCTGCTGTGTTTTCAATCAAGAAAGTAATGAAAGAGAGCAAAGAGAGGCACAAAAAAAAAATCCAAATATTAAATCCTTCTATTGGTTAAATAGTTCCATTTCCATAAAATTCAAGCTTCTTGTAATTTACACTCCCAGTGAAGTACTAAATATGCTTGTTCCTTTTTTTGAAATTACTAGATGACTATACCTTTCATCTTCTAATTATATTTTTTCCCACTAAGTTACAGCCATATGATCAAACATTAGGTAGCAAATTGAAGCCATATTATCAAAAATCCAAATATTAAATTCTAATTCTATTTTTTATGATGATTCAGATTTCCATATGATCAAACAACAAAGAAGAAGCATAATCAAAATTTTTTGAATCAAAATCAAGAGAACCAACAACATCAAAAGCATAGATTATTACCACTAGTATAACCATTAAATCTTCCTTAGATGAGAACAATGAACCATGAACACACATAGAAAACAAATTAAAATAGAGGAATGAATGACCTGGGTACAAAGGTGAACAAAAAAAAATGAACTAACAATCACAATTTTTCTTCAGATGACAATAATGAACCACAAGCACCTTAGGGCAGAAAATAAGAAATGGAAGATGAAACATATTAGGGCTCCAATTGGTTCTACGACAAAATCAAGGCAAACAAAATGAAGAGGAATGACTAAGCTTACCTACACAGTGTCACGGTTGTCCTCCATCATTGTCGCCTACGTTTATGAACTCGGCCATTGGCAGAAGAAAGGGATGCCCACACAACGTCATCTGAGCGCTTGGAGATAAATGTTTATGAATGGTTTTCATCCCATATGAAGTTAAAAAGCCTCAGAGGTATTTTTGTCATTTTTCTGCGTGTGGCTATGTGGCACATGACATGGCTAATTTTAGTCATGTCATGTGCGAAGTTAGCAATTCCCTTAACTCATTTGATGGTATTAAAAAAAAGTATATTTGATAAAATTTGAAATATGGACATGCCCAACCCAAAAAAAAAAAGAAGGTTGATGAGTATAAATGAAAATAAGTATAAATGTTACAGACATAAAATATATTTGTCTAATAAAAAATAAAATTGAATAATATTTATTTTGATCGAAACACTATTATTTTAATTATTAACATAATGTGACAAGTGTTAAATATATATTTGATTAATACATAATAATTGTTCGTTAAATTTTATAGTTTTAAAATCAAAACAAATAATGTTAAAATTAAAGATCAAAAAATATATTTTTAATAGAAGAAATTAATATTGTTATTGCAGGTACTTCAGCCACATTTCCACTTTAAGAAAGTTTGATTATTTTTAAAACAAAATAAAGGACTATATAATTTAACATCCTTCAAGACAGGGCCAATTAAAACGATACTGCCACATGTTAATTGTACAAGTTATAATGTTCTACAAATCAATATAATTTTAATTTTCTTCCAGTAGCATAGGTCAAACGATTCGCATCGTCCAATATTCTCAAAGAATGGTAAGTTTATGAAGAGTTTGATTTTTTTTTTAAGAGATTGAGCAAGTTTTTTTACTATTTAGGATCACTTCAAAATTTATGTAAAACACTTTTTATTATTATATACATAAATTTTAAAGTGAAACAACAGTGAAAAAACTTGACTTCTATGTAGACTTTTCCTTGTCATGATTTATCTTGAAAAGCAATTGTGGATGTGTTCAGCGAGCTTGTAAGGCTTGAATGTTTCTCTTGGAATGAGGGAAGGATCACATCCATCACCACAAAGCCATCAATTAACTGCATTGTAGAATACTCTAAATACATTGGCATCAGTAATGTACTGCAACCAGAGCTTTGGGCAATTGTACTAGGTCTGAACCTAGTAATCCAGATTAATCAAAACTGCAAATTAAAAATTGGGACAGACTCAAACCAGGTTATACAACTCTTACTAGGTCACTTCTCTGTTTTTCATCCTCTGAATTCTCTTATTGAAAATTGTTGGTCTCGTCTTTTTAGTCTTGTAGACATCAAGATCACTAAAGTGGCCAAACAACAAAATAGATGTACAAATACCCTAACAAAGGAAGAATTGAGCAAGAGATTGGCTTTAACCCTTTATGAAGAGGTCCCTAATCACACCTCCAGCTTCTATCATGAGGATAAAGCAAACTCCTCCCCATCCAGCCAACCTCCCCGAGCCGATTTTCCAGATGCCTACCTCTGTTTCTGCTAGCTACCACCTCTGTTTCTCTCTTGCTGCAGGACCCTTATTCTTATATAAGCCTTTACTATTTGATAGACTTCTTTTTGGCCCCCTAAGAATGCTAAAGTTCCGGTCTATGTATTTTGTTTCGTTAAATCCTTCCCTTATTTGCAGTTATTATAACACTTGTATTGTACCTGACTATGTCTACTACTTTCTGTTATTAATCTAAGTTTTTCCTCAGTTTTCCAAAAAAAAAAAAAAAAGCCATCAATTAACTAGTTTACTTTTAGCATGATGAAATGTAATTATCATGCTTTCCTTAATTACTCATCAAAACTATGCCTTTCCCTAGCCCAGTAAACTATGCTGGTATAGTCTACCTAAAAGACTAGCTAGAAGAAGAATTAGCTTTGCAAACTTGCGAATCATATTATAGCTATTTACTATTGCTTCCACAAGGGTTCAAGAAACAGTAGAAAACGAAAGGTGATATTGACAGCAATTGGTCGGATCAATATGCCTGGACCGTACTATTTTTGAATAAGATAATAGAAAAATTTATCAATAATATTAAATAGTTCCGTGGATGAACCAACCGGGCATTTGGTCTAGTGGTATGATTCTCGCTTTGGGTGCGAGAGGTCCCGAGTTCGATTCTCGGAATGCCCCTTCTTTTCTTTTATTTGGTTTATATGTTTACATTCGAGTTCAATTCTTTCTTAGGATCTGAGGAAAGATTTTGTGTTGGGGATCGGACCGCACATCGCAATTGACTTAATTTTGTCTCTTTCCTTTATTCTTTTCAAGTTAATCAAGGACTGGGGTATATATTCCCAGCACATATGCATATGTAATCAAACATATATAATTGTATCTCTCTCTCTCTCTCTCTCTCTCTCTCTCTAATATAACAAATATATATATATATATATTGCATTTTCTCAAACAAACTGATAAAGAGAACTTCCAATATCTTTCTCGATGTTGCAACATAATCCCAAAGCTTTGAATAATGTGTTACACACAATTAGACACGAATATATAAACCAAAAGTCATTAAAGCAAGAGCACCATGCATTACTCCATTTCGGACTCTGAAGCTTCTCATTCACACTCTTTAAATATTTCAGAGAAGTCAACAGAAGCTGGATAGACCACTTTGATTAAAGGAAAAGCTACAAAAGAAAAAGAAATGGTACATGCATTATATATATATATATATAATAACATTATGGAGGAAAGTGATTGATCAATAATTAGGTCATTGATCAAATTAACCAACCTTAGAGGTGAATCACATCTGAGCCGTTTATCATCATCATAGTTATAACAAAGAAGCACTGAGTAAAAAATTAAATAAATTATAGATTTGATTTCTAAAATATTATAATTAAATAAATTATAGATTTGATTTCTAAAATATTATAATTGTCTTTAATTTAGTCCCAAAATAAAAAAAATTCACGTCCCAATTTGCCTCTCCTATCAAAGTAACTTTTGATGGCAATAAAAAATTAAAATTGAGATAAATGCAATTTTTTTTAAAGAATATACATTAAAGAGCTTGATCTTTTTTAAAAAATAAATTAAAACAAATTATAAATGAAAAATCAACGCTGCTAAAACCAAAAGAAAAAAAAATCATTTAACATGATTTCATTAATCAAATAACCTGATAATAAAAACTAAAAAAATACACCCAAATAATTTGTCGAGTTTAGACTTTAGACCAAAGGGTTTGTAGTGGAGGGTCCATAGCCGTTGATCATGCCAGGCCATGATCCTAGTCCATTGATATACCCAAAAGACGAGTCTTTCCCAGCATCAGAACAACCCTGGTCTTGCCATTCAAGAGCCAACAGTTTAGGATTTGGCTTGACTTCATCATTATCATGAATCGCAGCAACGCTTTGATGCCCACTGCAGGCATCATATGGCAGCATCATAGGTCGGTACTGAAAAGAGGAATCCATAACATTATAAATCCCACCACCACCACTATTACTACAACCACTACTATTAGTATTATAGCCATCATAGTAACACATATTATAATTCCCCCCAAACCCCTGGAAATCCGTCGCCATATACCCATTGTGACCGTTCATATCCACCATCCCATTTATATTATTTCCCATAACACTTACACCTCCAAAGGGCAGGCCTTTGGGTTCTGGGTGTGTTGTGGTGGTGGTGGTTGTGGTGGTTAAAACTACGTCGTTTGGTGAGGGTGATTTCTTGGAGGAGGGTTTCTTGTTCTTTCTGCAACCACCGCCCACAGGGATGTTCCTCAAGGTGCCACCTTTGGTCCAGTACCTCCGGCAAGTCTTGCAGAAGTACCTGGGCTGGGAGAGACTGTAGTTGTTGTAGTAGCAGAACTTGGTGTGCGTTGACTCGCACCTCGGACACTTCAAAGCTTGTTCCTGCGGGGGTCTCAACCTTGTACTCCTCTCCAACAGTGTTGGAGGAGATGAAGAAGATGGATCTAGTAGTATTGCGGATTCGTCCTGAATTAATGAGCCCTCATCAAACATGTCAATATATATATATATATATATATGGACAAAATGTATATATATAGTGCTAATCATTAATGCTCATGTCACTGCCATATTTAATTTGCGTCCTATCTAATATCTTTACCATTGCTCTTTGGAATAGCATAACATACTTTTTTGGGAGTTGCCATCGAGCTCAAACCCTTTAAAGTTCGAGTTTCTCAAATCGTTGAATTTTTTTTAATGAACATATACCAATCACAACACAACCCTACTTTTTTCTATTACTAATCAGTTGGAAAAAAAAAAGAAAAAGTTCCGGCAAAGTTATATATATATATATATATATACTCACACACACAGAGTAAGTTATAGATTTGACTCCAAATAATGATTATAGTTGTCCTACATAATTCCTTAAAAAAAATTAGTTGTTTCACTTTAATCTTTAATTAAACCATTGTATTTATTTCAATTTTGTTTCTTCGATTATTAAGAAATATGGTTAGCAACAACAAATTTAAAATTTAACGTGATAAACTTGACATATTTAATAATAAAAATAATTAAATTAAGACAAATATAATTTTGTAAGAAGTAAGTTAAAATACTCTAATCTTTCTCGAATAAAATTGAATATATTATGATGTTTTGCTAACCAAATCAATAATTTGTTCTTATGTATATAGCCTGCTATTTTATACCGATCGCGATAGCTCAAATGATACATAACATGTGCAGTAAATAAAGTTTCAATGCATTATTACATACATCAAATCTTTGCAAAATGACGACTTCTTTTTCTTTTCACAGAAAATTATATTAGTTGGCTGAAGTCACATTCTTCGTTTACTCCAAATGATTTAGGATAAGAAAATGCATGACAGCCTTTTAGCTGAAATTATAAACAAATATAGTTCAGATATTGAAATACATGGCATGCGCAGAAACACACATACATCTACATACATATATATACACACATACCTGTAGCCAATGATCTGAAGATTCCATGCAGACGTGCCCCTCCAGAGAAGAAAACTCCATTTCCACCAGAAGCACCTTAAAACTCCGATATGTATATATATTCTAATTCTATAACAATGGGAGTTGTGTGTTCTGTACTTGGGAAGCTCAAAGGGCAGTGTAAGTGTAGAAGTGTTAGCAATTAAATGTGAAGAGGGGAATAAGAGACCAGTGAGGAATGATGTGAATTGCGGAGTGTTGAGTTAGGAATGGGAGGGTAAGTGAATAAGAAGGAAGAAAAAGAGAGTGCTGTCGGTGTTATCCAATTGTGGGGTCCCACGTGTCTCTCTAATGTCTCTTTTGATTTGATCAGAACGGACGGTTTGATTTGGTCGTACTGGCGCGTGGAAGAATGAAAGCCGTAGATGGGGGAGGGAGAGAGAGAGAGAGGGTGTGGCGGCAACATATAAGACAAAGCACATATATTATACAAATATATCCCTAAAGGCTAAAGCACTCTACCAAAGGGACCCACTCAGCCTCCTCCCACAAGCAAGGCATATATCCTATCACGCGCTTCTCACGTGCCTCTCCAGGCATGTCGTGGCCTTATGTGATTTGATCTGATATCAGTAGGACCCACACATTACAGTCCCCTATATATGACCGCAATTTTCTTCCTAGTATTCCCTCACGCGTGCTTTTAGTTATAACGTCGTATATGTTGCTTAGGGTTCAGGATAACATGTCTTTTTCTTCCTTCAATTAATCAGTGAGTTGATTCAATGTATGAGAAAAATATATAATTAACTCAATAAGTAAATTATATATATATATATATATATATATATATATTTGAAATTTGGTAAATTATATTTATTATTTTTTAATTTTAAATATTACATTATTTTTTGTAATATTTTGATATATATTGTAGAAATATAATTTCTACTTTAGTTTATTTTTTGTCAAATCAATTAACTTTCTATATAACATATGAGATTATAATTATATTTTTAACATAATAATAAAGAAAATAAATTAACATTAACATTTAATATGAAATTGTAACTTTATTTTTAATGTGACAATAAAAAATTGTTAAATAATTTTATATTATTGGAAAGAATACATGTTGTGAAAAAAAAGTTTATTTTAAGGACAAGAAATAAATTAATTAGAAGAGAAACAAGTAATATTTAAAATTAAAAGAGTCCTAATTAAAGTGTACAATTTTGCCAAAATTTAAGAAGAGATTATTATAATTTACGCCATCTCAATTGTTCACTAAGGTTGCATTTGTCACAATTTTAATTTTTTATTGTTAAATTATCAAATCAAAATCAAAACATCACTTCAAGATAGAAAAACGAAGTTGAGACATACAATAATTTAAGGACTAAATAAACTTAATCAATTTTTTAAAAATAAAATAGGATCAAATCTATAATTTATTCTTGAATTATTATGCATACCCTCTCTTAACCTTTCAAGAATGTTTCCCTCCTACTTCCACTACACAAAGTGTTCAAACTTGAAAACCATCTGGGAATAAAATAAAAAGCTTTCTTCACAAGTGTGTCACCATAAAGAGCAACTATATATAGTCCATAGGACGCTTTATATCCGGTCGGGACTGTTAAGGAGAAGATTAAGATCACCTTCAGCTATAAAGATTCCTTTCATTAATTTGTTATCCAACTAAATTGCCTTCACATAGTGCAATGTAAATAATAGAATATTATTTCCTTATTTTATGGATCAATTGACAGTTATACACTATTTTCTTTATCTCTAATTTTTTGTAATTATATATTATAAATTCTGATCAGTATAAATATAAATCAGTGCTCAAGCAAATGAATAAGCTGAGCAATTTTCTCGAAAACTTGACTAAAAGAACATTATTAATGTATAGGAGGAGATAATTGGCGTGACGAGGAACACAATCACCATGTACTCAATCTAGATTATGAAGATAAATAAGTCAAATCAATTATAAATAAACAAGTAATTAAATACAATATATCACTTTTTCATATTTTCGAGACATAGCGAGTCTACTCAATAATTTATCACTAAAGCATATACAGGATATAGGGGAATAAAGTGATAGCCTGAGAGAATTTCTACTTTGTAATGAGTGTGTGTGTCTTTCTGCTTTTCACTGGGTGATTTATATTTTCAATCGTAAGCTATAGCGTGTTATAATCATATATTGATGTGTAATTGTCTTTAGAGGTATTCATATCACATTTTGAATCGTTTAATTTGATGACTTTGATCAATTAAATTGATCTGACAAGAAATTTTATTTGATTAATTTTGTCACTTTGGACAATATTAAAAATTCAACCTTAATCGAATTGGATTTAACTAGATGGTTAGTTTAAAAAAAAATTGTTGAAAAATTTTAACTAGTCAACATTTAGTATTTTTTATTTTCAACCATGAAAACATATATATATTTCCAACAAAAAAAATGCAATAAGAGTATTTCAGCTCAATTTTAAACTTCTTCCAAACATAAACAAAGTCAAAATTCATATTCAAAATTAATAATATATTAAATAATAAAAATATAAAATTTTAATATGAGTTTATATAAGTCAGTCCCCTTGATAGTAAATTTCCACTATATATAATCACCAATTTAATTAGTTTTTGTCAAATTTCATTTATTTAGTTGTTGGACGATTATTTTTTCTAAAAATAAAAATATAAATATTTAATAGTAAAAGTGAGCTGCTTGGTTGATAAAAAATATTCTTAGTGGTACAATAAAAATGTCGATTATTTAAGTGTTAAAAAGTGATCTGGCATAAAATTTGACAAAGGGTAATAATTTGACAGAGACAAATTTGACAGAAAAAAGCAAAAAGAATGGATATCAGGCTTAGTAGTTCAGCATTCATCTATCAAAGTGTTGTCGAATGCATGTCATTCGATAGGCAAATTCATACATGATTGACAGACAAATCAAGTCTAAAGTTGTCAAAGAATAGGGCATGTCAAGGTAACTTAGTTGTCGAATGTTAAAGGCAAGGGAAGATGTCGGATGGAAGCCGTCGAAGACCGTTACACCAATTCAAGATAGTTATGTCAAACATGTAAACTGACACTTACATGACTTAAGATAATGGTTTACATGAGTTAGCGTAATGGTCAATGTAATGCAAACCGTCACATACATGACAATTAATTAAATAAGTAGTTATTTTGGTCATTTGCCTATAAATATCCAGTTAATTGTTGTAAAAGAGATTGACAACTCTTGATTAAAAATCTTAATATCTCAAACGAGCAGATTAAAGGAGCAGCATCAAAGTATGCTTTCCAACCTTACATTTCAGTCAAATTTAATTTAAAGCATTTTATCATTCCAGTCATTTACTCGCTTTCATTTATCTTCCAGCAATTTAATTGCTTTCATTTAAATGCTTTCGTTTATTTTGTACAATTTAATCTTCTTCTTTTAAACTTTCTGCACTTTAACTTTCAGTAATCTATTTTCAATAATTTATTTTCTGCCATTTACATACTGCACATTACCTTTATGCTATTTGCTTTCTATAGTTTATTCTTTCGACGCATTTTACATTCTATAAATTACTTTTTTGCAAATTTACTATTTTTATTTAACTTTTACAAAAAAGTTTATTTCAGACTTCAAACTCTTTTATACAAAACTTGTCAAAGTATTAGCACTTGACATATTTGTTTTTTTAAACGAGATTATTACATAACTTTAAAAATACAATCGTTCTCGATAAAATTAAATATTTGTTGTCGGATTTGGTATTCGACCAACAATCTTTATTAACGAATTAACACATAAGAAATTATTTGTTGTCAGATTTTGGTAAACAAAAAATCACCGTAAACACTAGTACAATTATTTTATCTATTTTAATTGAATCGGATTGGGGAAATGTGTCGATTTTGG
This sequence comes from Biancaea sappan, assembly GCA_037074585.1. Lineage (NCBI taxonomy): Eukaryota > Viridiplantae > Streptophyta > Magnoliopsida > Fabales > Fabaceae > Biancaea > Biancaea sappan. The sequence goes on along the minus strand of CM073497.1, from coordinate 47,433,570 downwards.
ACATTCCTACTTGTCTTTCATCTTGGTCCCTTCTGACTCTTAGAGTAAAGCGATCGTTAATTCCTGTTGGTGAAGGGTCATGCACGTCAAGATCAAACAGTTTAGGGCTAAAATTGAAACTGAGAACTCATTAAAAGAAAACAGATTGTTTGGAAACATTCTTAAATTTCTTTTACGTGGAATCGAGTTGTTAGTGAGTGACAAAAGGGACAAAGTTGGGAGTATATTTTGGACTTTTTCTCGAAAATTTAAAAAAAAAAATCCTTTTTCTGGAACAAGATTACAAATTTTATTTTGCCATGCGCGCGCATGCATAAGCTTCGATCTCTTTGATCATTAAGTTATCTTGCGAATTAACCAGATCGATACGCTTTGAAAGAAACGTTTAAAAACTATGTTAAGTTATGAAACAAACTCCACTTTCTTAGGCTTCGTATCTCTACTTTCTGCAATGGAGTTGCTTTATTTTCTTTCTTTCTTTCTTTTCTCAAAGCACATAATCATAATCAACGTTCAGAAAAGGCCAGTAATTAAAATCACATACAAGAATTTTGAAGCGGGAAATTTTAAAGAAATAAAAATTTTTGCAGTCTTTTTAAGTTTTAGCGCTAAGGTACTGTTCTTTTATATTTTTCCGATCAATTCTTCCCTTTCCTTTTATGGATCACTTCTTCTATGTATATCCTATCGATTTCAAAGTTTTCCACGTGTGTGTGTACGTGTAAATGTTGGAAAATCAAAGTAAGTTCTATATAATCCACAATCTACATCATGAATGTAAAGGAAACTACGTGAATAAAGACATAAACCGATTATACATTAATGGTTTTGTATCCTCCTTAATTTATTTTTATATAATTTTAAATATAAAATTAAATTACACTAGTAATTTATATTTTAAAATAATAAAAAAATAATTTAGTATTTGGTTAAATTACAGCCAGTATCATTTTTATTTTTAAATATTATATTTGACTCTCCTTTAATTTATATTTTGTTGTTGAGGTTAACTTTTTACACAATATGTATTCCTTCTATAATAAAATTACTTACCATTTTTCACCATTATATTAAAAATGAAAAACAATTTTATATTAATGCTTAGCATTAACTTAACTATATTTAGTTACTGTCATGTTAAAAATTAAATTATAGTGTTATTTTATGTAAAAGGTTAAGAGATTTGATTAAATGAAACGTAAAAGGATTTTTCTATTTGTATCAAAATGTTACAAAAACGGAGTGTAGTATTCAAAATAAGAGAAATACTAAATATAATTTAACCAAACTATAAAGAATTAATATAATTTACCCTAAAATTAACGATAACTAGAAAAATCTCCAAACCAATGGTAACTAATATCATTAATTCAACACTTATATTTTTTAAATAAAGTTTTAAATTTGAGTCTTGTAAATAAAAAAATACTAATATAATTTTATATCTCTATAGTCTAATCTGACATAAATTCAAAGTCCAATAAATCATTAAATATTAATTTAAAAAAATTTAAAGAAAAATATATACTAATTGAAGTAACAAAAGTGCAGTGATAAAAAAAATTAAAAAAATAAAAAATAAAAGGTTTTTTTTTAATACCTACAAAAAAGGAAGTTTGGTGGGAGGAGGTGGCATAATGCCCTGAATTGAGGGGCATGCATGCCCGACAGTGCCAACATTGAGTGCGGCTGTGACGTTAAAATAGGTAAAGGGATGAATATGTGAAAGCAAAAGTTTAGGCAGTGTTCAATTTTTAAAGGGATGTTTTTCAAAAATTAAATTATTTTAAAAATAATAAAAAATATTTTGCATAAATTTTAAAGTAACTTAATAATAAAAAATAAATTTTTTAAAAGTGAAACTCTCTGGAAACTTTTCTATGTTTAAATGTGGTCCACATATATACGAGGGCGGTGGACGCAATCTTTATTTTTTTATGAACCCATCATACAAATTCTCATATAAATAATATTAATTAATGTATGTATTTTACTTGTGTCCCCTGTTTTCTTCTCCACCTACCTGTTATTTACCCATTCTTATGATTAGGGTTTGTTCTACTTTGATGCCATGGACGCGTGTCTTTTGAGTTTTGAGGACTCCCACGCAGAATAGTGGCTTCGATTAATGTTTTCATTTGGATATTATATATATTAGTCGCTTCAATATGCTTGTCTCCTTATTTAATTTAACCAAAAATAATATTTCATCTTTTATATTTTAAAGTTTTATTATTTTTGTTAAAATATTAATTTAGAGTTGACACGTTATTTTTTAATTATTGATATGATTAGTTTAATTTACTTGATTCTTAATTGAATATTAATATCTCATATGTAATTATAAAAATATCCAAAATATCAAAGAAAGACCATGAAAGAAGAACAAGAAAAGAAAAGAAGGATAAAAGCATTTTGAGTATTTCGAAAATTATATAGGGAATACTGATATTCAGTCAATAACCAATTAACCATAATTTAAATAATGACGAGTCAATTCTATTTTATAAACTAACGGTTTTCACGAAAAAAGACTAAAATAATAAAAATGAAGAGTATAAAGGACTCAAGTATAACTTTCAAAACATAAAAGACCCAAAAAAAAATCTAAAATAAATATAGAAGACTAAAATATCATTTTTCCTTTTAATTTATAAAGACAGGGTTGAATTTTGAATTTTTAAAGTATACATGTTTCAATTATTTTATATTTAGATTTTTAAAATATATCTTAAATCTCTGAAATTTTGACATGTTACAGTATATAGTGAGAGGAACGAATAAATAGCTAATAATTATTTTAAAAAATTAATTGTGTATTTATAAGATTTAAAATCAAATATTGGATATATCTTCCATGTAGGATTCAGTGATTAAATAGTTAAATATATAAATTTTAGGGACCAAGAGTTATATTCTCTCTTGAATTTAACCATATGTCTATAACAAGTAGACATGTGGTCTGTAAAGTTACATGGATATGATCTCCCAAGGTGGATATTGTACAATAGAAGGTAAGAAGAATACAATTTCAGAACTAACGAGATTTTCTTTTCTTTTACTTTTTTTTTAATATTTCTCATCGTAGCCAACCTTATTAGATTGGTTCGGTCAATTTTGATTCATATAAAATTACAATTTTGATTGTAAAATCGTTCAAAATTAAATGATCATAATTTTGACTATGCCTAATTTTTTTTTTAAAGGCAAAAAGCTAAAAAACAAACATTTATTTTTATGAGATTAAGATTTTAATTAATATTTCACAAATATATATATTGATATTTAGATATGTACTTGTCTAAAAATTTTAATTAATAAGATAAATTTTTTGTATGTATTTATAAAAAATTTATAGAATTTTATGATCTTTAATTCAATATTACAATTTAATCTATCTCATGTCTCTTTTCACTTTGTTTAAGATACCATTATACTGAATTGCAGGTAAGTGGAGAATGAAGTGTTTAAGAAGGCGTGTCCACTACAAAGGATATCACTTCCTAGTACCTAAAAATATAATTATTGAAGTTTTTTTTTTATAAATATATATCAATTCCATTAAATTGGCACAAAATCAATGTCACATAAGATAGATCATGTAATACCCGTTAATTTCAGAATATAATTCGTTTAATAGTATTTTAGAATTCTACAACGTTACTTTAGTTATTTATTTTAGTCATTTTTAATTTTCATATTTAATTGTTCTTTTTGAATATTATTTATGAAAATTGAGTTAAATGACTGGACTAAATATTTGCACAATGAGGGATATATTCTAAAAATGGTGAAATTCATGGAAAAGTGGTTTTAGAATGGTTAATTAGTCCATTTATTGTAAATTGACTGGATGGGTTTGGATGTTGGTTATGGATACCCATGGGTTATTAAATAACCCATTAGAAATATTTAATATAAAGTTTCAATAGTACCCCCTCATTTTTTTCACGCAACTGAAACTGATATTCGTTTTCTCTCTCCTTTCTTCATCCTCTTCTCAAATCCTTTCCTTGATATTCAAAAGTTCGATTATTTGTTCGGTTCAAAAGCTTTGTAAGGATCAAAGGTAAGCTTTAATCCGATTATTTTCCTTAAATTTCAGTTTATGTAGAAGATCAGAGGAGGTTTTGTTCTTGAAGATTTTGATGATAATTCATGAATCTCACTTGTTTTAGAAGTTATATTTGAGTTATAATCGGTTAAAAGAGTTGAAATTCTGGTTTTGAAACAAGAAAGGAAAGGATGAAATTGTTAGAAATTTCTGCAAAAAAACCGAGTTACTGTAGTGACCAGAAATTTCGAAACAAAATCTGAAAAATTTTCTTCGGGTACTGTAGCAGTACTGTAGTGTCGGCAGTCAACGGCACTGTAGCAGTCAATGTTACTGTAGCGAACCGGCACTGTAGCGAACCGTACTGTAGCGAACCGTACTGTAGCAACCCGTTACTGTAGCAGTCAGAAAATTTTACGTATTTTCTTGATTTTGTTTCCTTTCTTATGATTCCTTGTAATATATTTTACTAGGAAATTTTCCTACACAAATTCTAGTGTGGAACAAGGTAAACTTGGACAAACATCAAGGTGAGTGAATAACCTTGCTCAGCTAAATTGATATTACTAGTCAAAGTACAATATAAGTCCCATTTACAATATTATTTGGATAATAAGCAATTAATTTTTCATATGGGAGTATATGATGATCAGTAGAAATAAGAGTATGAAGAAATTATTTATTTCATGACAATTGTACTATGTGATGAATTCTCACTATTTTATTAATGAGTAAAGATCTACGCGATCTAATACATGAGTGTGAAAGGGTTAAAGTCCCATACTATTCGGTGTATATCTAAGAAATCTTATACACGAGTTTGAAAGGGTTAAAGTCCCATACTACTCAGTGCATATCTATGAAACCTATACACGAGTTGAAAGGGTTAAAGTCCCATACTACTCGGCGTATACCTATGAGATCTTATTCACGAGTTTGAATGGGTTAGAGTCCCATACTACTCGGTGTATATCTATGAAATCTTATTCATGAGTTTGAAAGGGTTAGAGTCCCATACTACTCGATGTATAAGACAATTAATTATATGAGTAAATGTGGTATTTGTACTTTTGATATTTTATATAGTACAGTTATTTACTTACTGAGTTTTTAAATAAACTCACACTCCCTATGATTTTTTTTTTTTCAGATACAGAAAATAAAGAACAAGAGTATCCGTTTGAAGATTAGAAGCCCTTGGGACTATTCTCTATTTCTGTCTGGTGGGACACCAGTACTTATTAATGTGGATATTAGAAACACTCTGTACTTTCTATAGGTCTCCTAGGCTTGCGATGAGATAGAAATATCAGACTATGTATGTCTATATTTGCTTATCAGATGAATATAATTCTGTAGTGTGGAATGAATGATTAAGGTTGAATGTAAAACCTTACAGAATATATGTAAATGACGTATGTGTGAGAATTTTATTTAATGAGTAGTATCTTTTCACATGTTCAATTTTTGAGATGTGACAGATCAGGACCTAAAAATCATCAATCACAAGCTTGAACTTATGGGAGAACAATACATGATTTAAGATAACATATCCTAAAAATCAGTATTAGACATATACAACAGAGCTATGAGACTAAACAAAGACAATGCACCTGTGACCCTAAATCTAACAGACTAAAAAGAGGCAACACACTTCTAATTCAAAATTAGAGCTAGTCTTCTAACAACCCAAATAAAATACAAGTTGACACATGCCAAACAAGCTGGCCCTAAGTGGGCTGGTAAGGCCCAAAAACCATCCAAAAACAAACCAAGAAAATAAAAAAAAAACTAATTAGAACAGAGACTGCAAGCTGCTGGAGGAAGAAGAAGGACTGCCCAACATCTTGACTGAAACGGCAAAGCAAGGAGAGAACGACCCAATCCTCGTCAAAACCCTAGCCCAAGGCTGTAAATCCACTCGCCTACACTAGCAATGACATAACTTGCATTCTATACGTGGGCTTCAAGAGGCCGACGTCATCTTCAAGCTCTGCAAAACTCAGCTTCCACGACCCCCAGACTCCTCTACCTCCATCGTTGTCGATGACTCGACCTAGACTGTGCACCACAACCTTACTGCCATCGAGCAGCTCTACGACAGAGCTGACAAAAGGCAGAGAGCGAAGACATAAAAAAAACTCGTCCGAATAAGAGAGGAAAGTTTCTACAGAGAAGTAGAAACGCTCTCACAAGGGAGAGAGGAGAAGAATGAGAAAAAGAAAGGGGAAAGGGTGGATAAGGGCTTCCTCTCAACAACTGCGGTGACTATCTAGAGAAACCCTAGCAGAGGGCTTTTGTTTTGGCTAGGGAAGGAGACTCCTTCTCAGTGTTGAATTGTTGATTCAAAAGTACAATTATTTAAGTAAGTAGCAGTGATGTTTCAGACTATTTTACAACGTTATCATTATTTCTATGTATGAAGTGGGACTTGGGAGTTGGGACACAGTGACAAGAAAGGAAGATGAGAAGATGAGATGTTAGCCCATGTAGCTCACCATATACATGTTACTTTGTTAGATTTTGTTGCCTTTGGCATCATCCTTTACATCACATGCCTTCCTTTGCAACTTAAAATTATACCTGTTAAAAAGGGCCAAGCCTAAGGAAGCCAACTTGCAAAAGGCCGAGCTGAACTGGCCCGGCCTCGGTAACCTACAGGTTATCTATATAACTCGCACATCTCATAGCCTCGCCTCCCTCCCTTACATTCAGTTTACACACACCACAGTCACACAGCCTCACCTCCTTCCTCACTTGCACAAATCAAAAGTTCAAAACAAGAAAATGGAGATTTACAAAGAATTGAAGAAGAGAGAAAACCCTCCTCTCATCCTCTATCGTTTGCACAAATTAGAATAGGAGAATGGAGATTTCTAAAGAACTGAAGAAGAGAGACAACCCTCCTCAGATGCTCGTACAATTGAAGAAGAAGAAGAATGTACATTCAGAAAAACTAAAGAAGAACTAAAGACAAGGTCGAAGGGAGGGAGGAGAATGGAGATTTGCGAAGACAAAAAAATTTTCTTATTGATTTGTCGAAATCGAAGTCGAAGATGAAGCCTGGCGTCAAGTTATGAGTTTTGAGATGGGAGATTTAGGATTAGGGTTTTGAGGTATGAGATGGGGGATTTAGGAAACTAGGATTAGGGTTCTGAGGTTTGAGATGAGATTGAGATTTGAGAGCAAAGAGCCAAAGGAGCTAAGGAGCAAGGAGTCAAAGAATGAAGGAGATGAATATAAGAACTCAGATAGCTAACGACGTCCTATAAACACAAAAAAAAAAAAAAAAAACTTTTGCAAACTGGCCTATTTGGCCGCCAACCTACATAGGGGCAAGCAGAGTTGGTCATTTTCCCGTTTTGACAAGTCTACCTAAAATCTCATAAACTAATTCTTCTTGCTTATCAACACTTCCATGCATTAACTTTCCCAATTTTACTCTCCTTGGACACGTCACCTTTATCATTTATCATTATGGAAACTAATCATGTGTTCTCCATTTCTTTTTTAACAGATTTCCAATTTCATAAATATTATATTTGTTTTAATTTTGTCTTTTTATCTACTAAAATGATTTATAGCAACAACAAATTTGAGATATAAATATGGGTGACTTAGTGATTAAAATGATCAAATTAAGATAAATATAATTTTTAAAAAAATTAAATTAAAATAATTAATCCTTTAAAGACCAAATTATGAATGGAAACTTGTAATAACCAAATCAGTAAGTTATTCCTTCTTTAGCTTTTACTCTTTTGGTCAGCCTTGCTTATCTAAACCTTTGAAAAGCACTGAAAGTGGGCTGAAAATTACATAAAGTCCATAATCTAGCTTATATGGCCAAATCTTTTACCTTACCAATAGGTTGATTTAATGAAAAGAGATGATTTTTCACAAAGTGGTAAACTCAGGTTTGAATTCTCACAAACAGAAATATTCACATTTAGTGTTCGGTCATGTGCTTTCCATTTCTTTTTTAATAGATTTCCAATTTCATAAATATTATATTTGTTTTAATTTTATCTTTTTATCTACTAAAATGATTTATAGCAACAACAAATTTGAGATATAAATATTGGTGACTTAGTGATTAAAATGATTAAATTGAGATAAATATAATTTTTTAAAAAATTAAATTAAAATAATTAATCCTTTAAAGACCAAATTACGAATGGAAACTTGTAATAACCAAATCAGTAAGTTATTCCTTCTTTAGCTTTTACTCTTTTGGTCAGCCTTGCTTATCTAAATCTTTGAAAAGCAATGAAAGTGGGCTGAAAATTACATAAAGTCCATAATCTAGCTTATATGGCCAAATCTTTTACCTTACCAATAGGTTAGATTTAACAGAAAGAGATGATTTTTTACAAAATGATAAACTCAGGTTTGAATTTTTATAAGGAGAGATGTTTACATTTAGTGTTCGATAATGTCTCGACTAGAATTGTCTTCATTAGAAAATACTTGTTAATTTTTTTAAAAAAAACTTTTGTCCAATTCAAATGCTTGTTCTGACAAAAAAATATAGCTTGTGAGATATTTTTTTAAAAAATAAGATTAGGGCCTATCCCGGCCTGTCATGTAGCGTTTAATGGGCCTAAGGCCCTAAAAGGAAGAAAGACCACAGAATAGTCAAACGGGCTAATGCAAGTCCCATCGCATCAACACTCAACCGTGCCTAAGGCTATAAATTTTGGAAACTACTATGGATTTGTGTTAATCTTGATTTTTTTTTTCAGAAAAATGGAATTTCATAAGAAGTGTAATGAGAAAGACGTATATTGTGTTTAGTAAAACCAAAAGAGTTTTAAATGTTTTTTCAAAAACATATTTTTCATTGTCAAATTAATAAAAAAGGCCTGTATCTAGGAGGATAGTTTTAAAAAACTAGAAATAAATATGGGAAATAATATTTTGGGTAAGGATACAATTGCTTTCAAAATGATTGTTTTCTACTTCTACTTTCCTATTATACTTGAAAGAGAAGTTCTAGTTTTCCAGTTTCCTTCTCACAACAGAAAATTTGTTTGTACTACTGCTTGAAAACTAATGGACCAAACATTTTATTTAAGTGAAATAAGTACTTTTTTTGGAAAAAAAAATTAAACAAATTCATTCTCTCTGAAAAAATTTGCTCAAACAAACCCGACTCATAACTTCCGCCAAGGAGAGCTGAAACCCAAATAAAATATATCAATAAAGTTAATATTGGGAATACAGTTAGCCAGTCAATTAACGCATAATTCCACAATTTCCAAGTAATTTTTGTAAAAGTTGATGACGGTATGTCAATTTTACCGTGATTGAGTATTTGTATGTACGAATCTCTTACTATTTTACCATATATCTAACAGAGAATTTCCAACAAAGGCTAGTTAACTAGATTTGAATGTTTGCTGGCGATTCCAAAGAATTTAAAGAAGATCAGAGCAACATCAAAAAGCAAGTTTTACTCAGCTTCTAACAACAAAACTAGTTCCCATAAGAAGTGCACATACAATAGTAACATCAGTAAGAGTTTAAAGGGACAATCTTATTTATAAATAAATAAATAAATAAATATATATATATATATATATATTATAATTACTTTGATAAATACAAAGATGATCAAAAAAACTTGAGGTCCAATAGAATGATCTTGATAGGGTGAAAAGGCAAAGGGATGTTGAGAGATAAAATACTTAGCAGTGTGACTACTGTGACGTGCATGGCCTCTCTTCACGTGAAGAATTCTTTTGTACAAATTGTTATTTTTAGTTTTGTCATTGAGTACTGTTGTGTTTTAGCATTATTAATCTTTCCGTTTCTGTGTATTTGGACATAACACGTGGATTTCTCTTGTTGCCTTGGCCATAACAGAATCTTGTATAGATATTAGTATCTGTGCTCTCTCAAGGCTAACGCCATGAATCCTCAGTCTTACCCTCTGCTTCCACCAGCGCTGATTCTAGCAAAATAGCTACTTAATTAGTCCCAAAACCTTTTACCTGTCATTCAAAACTAAAATGGTCCCTTCGGCAACACACTTAGACAACCTGCTTTGTTTAAGTTGGATAGAGGAAATGATATACTCTGGCAATCTATGACACTCCCTGTGATTCGTTGAAAAACAAGCTCGAGGGTTACACATTGGGTACAAAACCTTGCCCACCACGATACCTCTCTCTAGAGAAGGTGTTAAGTAATGTACCCAAAAAAGAGATTTGATTGAGTACTTGGCACTTTTTTTTAAAAAATATTTCGTTTTCAACAAAGCTTTTTTCTAAAACAATATCATGTTAGTTAAGATTCTGAACACAACTTTTTCAAGACTTGTTGTGAAATACTCTTGTAACAAAGGTGAAGGGAAAGCTTTCCAACTTAGTTCTTCTTTAAAGAAAGAGACACTTTATGTCACGACCCATTTTCTAGGCACATGACCGGCACAATGATGAATATCCCATCACTGTAAGTCTTTCGATAAATTCTTCCCACAAGTAAAATCGTTAGTCATTATCTCTATATTCTCAAAATACCATTTCTTAATAAATACAAAGAAAATACATCAGATTTTCTTAATTAAAAATAATAGATCCTCAGTACGAAATACATTATCATACTGAAATACAAGCCAAATACCAAACCCCTGACCTAGATGTCCTAGACGGTTACAGAGCAACATACTGTATAACAAAAGAAGGGCCTACCCGACAGCGGGAAGGTCCAACGTGATCTACTCCTCTAGCGGATGTACTTCGGCGGCAACCTGATCTGAACAAAAAGTTTGTACAAACAGTGTGAGCTTTTAAACTCAGTGAGCAAATCGGCCTTGCGTTAATAAAATTCAAATACATCACCAGTCATGCAAGCATATCCGAAGGCTCAAGCTCAACCAATAGACATAGTTAGAAATTACATACAAGAAAATTCATCCAATTCAACAAACGATACTAGTACTCGTCAATGGCCATATATCCCGGAGAGCGCACACAGGCCGGCTCACCAATTTTGTATTTTTCCGCCATGACGCACAACCTCATCCTCTTAGCTAGGGCGCCTCACGGATTTATCACCAATCCGGGCTATATCCCTACTGAGGGAATCGTTGTCTCCACACTCATTGGTCAAGACACCCTGTCAACCGGGTTTTCCGCCTTGTCGTGAGAGGGGGTACTGTCCCGCTCAATCACAATCAATAGCATTTCATATCATAATCAGAAGCTCAATATAATATTCATCCATATAACAGGTATAGTATATTACTATATTATGGATTTATAAACCACATATCAAGATAACAATTAATCCATTTTTGAAAACATTCAAACTTCACATCATCATAAGATACTTATTTCATTTTATCCATACTTATGGATTAATTATCTCATTTAGATTTGTCATTCTGAATCCAATTTCTCCCTATGAATCTTGGGAGTGTCCTACGACATACTTTTTATCACCAGTAATGCTAAAACTCTATTAAAACGGGGTCGTTTCACTCACCTGGATTCCGTACGAGTATCACTTCTCTAAATCGTTACGGACAAGAGTACGCAGGTGAATTTCAGTGTTCCGCTACAGAGATTTTCATGAAAGATTACAGAAAGTACGTTAAGATCATTTTCGTACAGATACTGTTCATACGTACGGGTACTATTCATACGGTCACTATTCATACGTACGGTACTATTCATACGGTCACTATTCATACGTACGGGTACTATTCATACCGGAAATACAGAATACAATCTGTAAAAGAGTACACCAGGTAAGTTCCCAGGAAAGAGTGGAGGGTCACACTGGACACACTTAAAAACCAGGTCTTTCCTTAGCCAGAACTTTCCTAGACATGTATTCTCCACAGATTATATTCTATTTCAGTAATCAGAGAATCAAAATAACAGCTAACGACAGTTTTTCTGATGTGGAAGATCGGCCAAAACCGCAACCACAGAGCATACTTAAGAAAATAACTTCTAAAATTTGGAAGACATAGAAAGGGCATAGTATCCTTACCTAAGCAAAAACGGAAAGGCCCAAAATCTCAGAAGCCTAGCGTCGGAGCAAGAGAAACTTAAGGAGGGAAGAAGAGAAGTTGAAGGTGTGAGTTTAGAAGTGAAATGGAAGGGCCTATTTATAGCAAAAGTCAAGGGTACTATTTGACACTATGCGCTAATAAAATATTCAATTTACTATTCATGAAAATGACATTTCTAATAATGCAGTTACTGTGCACCTTACGCGTACGATGGAAAATTTTCGTTTATTTACTATTAGAAACTTTAAAGGGAAAACTATCCTTTCACCTTAAACCTTTAAGTTTCTTTTCAATTCAGTCCTTTCAATTTAGTCCCTGAGGATATTTTTACACATAAAACGTCATTTTCTCCTACAAACTTCTTTCTAGTTTTCTCTTATAACCAAACCACATCTAGTATTTGACATTTTGATTGTATAAATGAACAGTACCATATACGTAAATAGTAACAGTAGTTTGAAAACACGCATTTATATTTTATTTTTCATGGGTATTACATTATCACCCCCTTTAAGAAATTCGGTCCTCCGAATTTAAATTACCTCAAGTCATAAAAAGATGGGGATATCTAGAACGCATGTCGGCCTCGGCTTCCCATGTGGCTTCTTCGTGAGTTTGATTCCTCCACAAAACCTTGACGGATGGAATCTCCTTAGATCGGAGTTTCTTTACTTGACTATCGAGGATAGCTACCGGTATCTCCTCGTATGACAAGTTTTCATCTACTAGGATAGAATCATTCTGAGAAGGGTGAAGTATGTGAGAAGGGTCATGAAGGTACTTCCTTAACATGGATACGTGAAAAACAGGGTGAATCCCTTCCAGATCCATAGGTAGGGCAAGCCGATAAGCCACTTTTCCCACTCGTTCTAGAATCTCATAAGGCCCGATGTATCTAGGACTCAACTTTCCTTTCCTTCCAAATCTCAACACACCTTTCATTGGAGAGACCTTAAGGAATATCATATCGCCGACTGAGAACTCCAAATCACGTCGTCTGTGGTCAGCGTATGCCTTTTGTCTACTTTGAGCTGCTCGCATCCTATCTTGTATTGTCTTAACCTTGGTTAGGGCATCCTGGGCCAAGTCAGGTCCTAATGCTTTCGCTTCACCTACCTCGAACCAACCGATCGGAGATCTGCAACGTCTCCCATACAAGGCCTCAAAGGGTGCCATCCCAATAGTGGCCTGGTAGCTGTTATTATATGCGAACTCTACAAGATACAAATGCTTTTCCCAGCTACCACTGAAATCTAGAATACAAGCTCGTAACATATCCTCTAGCGTCTGAATCGTCCGCTCTGACTGTCCGTCTGTCTGTGGGTGAAAAGCGGTACTAAGGTCCACTCGAGTACCTAATGCCTCCTGAAAACTTCTCCAGAAACGAGAGGTAAATTGAGGACCTCTATCAGAAATGATAGATATAGGTACTCCATGCAACTTTACTATTTCTTTAATATACAATTGTGCCAACGTTACTACACCATAAGTGGTTTTGACTGGAATTGTAATATCCCAAGAATTTTTATGAATATTTAAAGTCTGATTTGAAGTTTAGTGAAAAATTTAATTATGTGGAAAATTTTCTTTTTGAATTAGTGAAGAAAATGTGGAAATAGAAATTTTTATTTTTAATTTAGGAAATTTTTACAAATTCTCAAGGACATGTGGGGAAGAGAAAGGCATGGCGCCCAGGCGCCAGGTGTGTCGGAAAACCTTAGCTCATTTTCAATCGGCCATAACTTCTTCATACGGACTCCGTTTTGGGCAAACTTTATATCGTTGGAAAGTTCTTTGAGTCTAGTTTCCAATGGTATAAGTTTCATTTAGATATTCATTACCGATTAGGAGTTATGACTTAAGATATGAGTAAAGGTCGAGAGTAGTGGTAGGAAATTTCTCTATTTCGTAACCCTAATGTTTTTGTCTGGTTACAATAGGAATGGTCAAGGTGCAAAGTGGGAGTGCCGAGAGCGTGAAATCCAGGTGAGTGGGTTAATACTTGCTATGATTAAATATCTGTTATTGACTTTTTGCATCATAGTGGAAATATGTTGTATATCCAAGTTTGAAGAGGATGATGTGGAACGATGAGGCATAAACAATTGTGGAACGTGTCTGGTAATGTATATAATTATATTTTCTTATTTTCCCATGAATGGAGGTTATATAATGGATTGTGAATGGCATGTGAACTGAGTTGAATAATTGTTCTATATTATGGGTTATGTTGTATACATGCTATGTTGCTGGAACCACATTTATTATGTTGTGGCTTGAATTGTAAATGACTGAGTTGTGTATGTGGCTCAAGATTATGATTGAGGATGTTTTTATATATGATTGTGATTGTGTTTGACTGGAAAGGAAAGGCATGGTGGTGCACCCCATGGAGAAATTTATGTGAAGTTATAAGGGTGGAGATTATAAATGGAGCGATAAGGGTGGATGCGGCAGGGGCCGCGGGCAACGATCCAGAGGTATTCTGGACGACCCGGTTGGTACGGGAAATTTGTGTGAAATTGATTTCACCGATTGTTGTTGTGAACTTTTGAATTATGTTGAAATGTATTTGATTTATTTGGATATTGTCGTGAAGTACTACGAATAATATCATATCATATGATGATCGATTTACGTATGATTGCTGCATGTTATCATTATGATGTATGATATTTTTTTGTCATAATGTTGTGTTATCTACTCACTGGGCACGTGGTTTGCTCATACCCCTCTTATTGATATTTTTTTTCAGAGTTGACAGCTGAAGGTAAATATCGGAACAAGGAATTATGGATCCTTAGTCCATGATTACCTTTTCATTTGTTCAGGATAAAGGTATAATAGTTAAGTTTTATTCTAAGTTGTATAAATCTAGAAATCTCTGTAATCGGGTAGGTTCATTCACTGATGTAATGTGAGTAATTGTAGTATGTATAAAGAACTCGTTTTGGTTGCATGAAAAAGAATTGTATGATTTTTAAGAGAAAGATAGGCTTACGGAGGTGAAATGAAATTCACTTTCCGTGCCGGTCACGTGCTCAAATTTTGGGACGTGACAAGTTGGTATCAGAGCTTTGGGATTAGGTCTCCTACCGATTACAGAGTAAGGTAACCTTAGTGGGATCTCCTCTATCGTGGTGAACCCGGGCACGACTATAGAGAGATGGCTCCACTGAAGGTCCTGTAGGATGTTTTCATTTCCTTTTCCTCCAAGACTTGTCTTTTCTTATGAATTATGTTTTTAGTTTTAGTTTTAGAGAGTTATGGCTATACTTTTGAACTCGGTAAGGGAAAGGTTATTATTTGTTTTGATTCCGTTGCTGTCGGATCAAATTGTATGTATGGGGCTTTATATGTTAAATTCATGATTGATTTTGTGTGACTGATTTATTTTATCTTTCTTAATTTTATTATTACTATTTTTGGAGTACCATCCCATAAAAGAAACCACTGGCATTAAAAGCAGAAGGATTACATTGCAAAAAAAAAAAAAAAAAACAATTACTCATGCATGAGTAATCTAAAAGCGAGGTGGTCTCGGATTAGGAGGGTTGTACTGTATCATCACCCCTCGACCATTCCTTGGAGCGAGAGACAGAGCAATATCGCGGAGGGTAGTGTAAATCCCATTCATACAATCAACACTTCTTTGTTGTTGATTGCAGAAGCACTGGGTAGACCAATAGAAGAACCTGTCTATTCTTGAAGTCATTTCTGCATGATTGCGTTTAGTTAACTTCTCTAGGTTTTCTATCATCTTTTTCAGATTTTTGACCTCCTGCTCTAGACAGGCGATTTTGTCCTCCGAGGTATGGCCCGTGCTAGTCTCCTCAGCTTCCTCGATCTTCTTCATTTTCTTCTCCTTCTGCTTCTCTGGAGACCCCTCAAAAGGTCTTTTGCCCTTGTCTTTGCCCAGACTTAAGTTTAAGTCGAGCTCTTCTCTCCTGGCATCCACTGTGAGATCAATGTACTTCCTTGTGGCCATGATTTGAAAAATTTAGAAATTTATGTCGAAGTATGAGAAGAGAGGAATGCTGAGAAGTTGTAGGCTTAGAGATGATTACTCTTTGTGGTGTGGTAACTGAGAACGTTGGGATAGTTCTTATAGAGGAAAAATTTGAACTCAGAGACAAAGAAGATATCTCTTCGCCGCACCCTATACGCTTAACCTATGGATTTCTGCAAGCTGGAAGCTAGGAGTCTAGGGTAGGCATGCACACCAACAACGCGTCGCATTAATGGCAAAACCACGAAAGTCAATATTCGGTGGATTTGCGGCCGATTTACACTTGGTTTTTCCATTTCTCTCGTTGGCATTTTCTGAAATTGAAGGAAGTCGACAATGTAGCCATTACAGAGTGTCTTGGATGTTTTCACGATGAACTAAAATGTATTTCTATGCTTTCTTGTATTGTTCTTGAAAGCCTTCAGTTAAGTATAATATACATGATTGATTGAATTATACTGTGATTATATGTATCTAAATACATATGATATGTATGTATGTTATTCATGCATAGAGAGTGAAGGTTATTTGTTATGGCCAGGAATAATATGTAATGATTCTACATACATTCAGAGAATGAGAAGTCTGAAATTTAAAAGAACTTGAATAGATGAAAATATATATAGATAATGATGTATCTCTATGTTTATACATATATACATATATGCTCGTAGAGGCAAGTGAAAGGTAAAATTTTTCTCTCACTTTATGGAACGCTTGATGTGTAGATGTGAGAAGTTTTTATTTTAATATGTATGTTTGAAAATGTGTAAGCTTAGGGCAAAGCCACGGATTAGAAACCTAGATAAGGCTAGTATGAAGCTACTCGTTCATGGAGTAATATCTCGATTTAGAATTATTGGATAAGACAAATACAGAGTTAAGAAGCCATAAATTGAAGCGGCGATTAGTTTAATAATTTGAGCAAGAGTCAAAAGTTAGCCGAAATTTCTGAGGAAATCTTTTGTATTAGATTATATTTTGTTATTTTCTGGCATGCTTATCTGAGACCGTTGGCATTGCGTCGGATAAGGTCTGTAGGTCATCTTTAGAGTATGATGTAAAGGTTTTGTAGCCCTAAATTTCGTCTATATATAATGGATGCCCCATTACGCTGCTCACTACACTAAAAGTTTATATCTATAAGCTTTCTAGCATCAAACTTCTCCTTCTGTACAACCTTTATAGCTCAGAAAAATATGGCCGGCAATAAATCTTTCAATTTAAATTTTGAGGCTGGCAAGGTAGAGCTGGATCTAAATCTTAGCCTGGAGAATTATAAGAATAAGAGATCCATGGAAGAGTCACCAGAGGCTAAGAAAAGAAAAAGGGATGTAGTAGAGTTAGAGGATGTTAGCACAGCAACATCTTCTAATAATGAGCTTGCGCTTATGAGACAAAAGATGGAGGACTTGGAAAGACTGATAAACCGCCACTTTGAGGACCAGGGGAGATTGATAAATCGTCTCTTTACAGAACAAGAGAAGCTTTTGAACCGTCATTTTAGGGAATTGGCGAATAGAGTTGATAGACATTCGATGTTTGCAACTCAAAATTTTCGTGACCAACAAGCGAGATGTATTGACTGTATGAATGGAGTGACTTCTGCACTTCGCCAAATTTCCCAGACGTTTCCTCCAGAAACTCTTTCTAGGCTGCAACGATTAACTTCCTCCTTAAGGTCTGAAGCACCTTCTTCTTCTAGACCTGGAGCATCTTCTGCATTTCAAAAGCCTCCTCGTTCTTAATTTATCTTTTCTTTTGTTTGTACCTAAAGCTGATGTTTGATCTAATGTTTAAGTATTAAAATTATCTGTTTTGTAAATCAAGTTCAGCTTGTTGCCTGTAACTTATGTATTAGAAATAAAAATATGTTGAACTTGTTATATTTTGTACTTGATTGTGAAAATTCTAAGAGAGAGAATGAGATATAAAAAAAATATTGGCATTTGCTTCAATCTTAAGGTAAGTTTTGAATTCGGAGGACCGAATTCTTTTAAGGGGGGAAGAATGTAATATCCCAAGAATTTTTATGAATATTTAAAGTCTGATTTGAAGTTTAGTGAAAAATTTAATTATGTGGAAAATTTTCTTTTTGAATTAGTGAAGAAAATGTGGAAATAGAAATTTTTATTTTTAATTTAGGAAATTTTTACAAATTCTCAAGGACATGTGGGGAAGAGAAAGGCATGGCGCCCAGGCGCCAGGTGTGTCGGAAAACCTTAGCTCATTTTCAATCGGCCATAACTTCTTCATACGGACTCCGTTTTGGGCAAACTTTATATCGTTGGAAAGTTCTTTGAGTCTAGTTTCCAATGGTATAAGTTTCATTTAGATATTCATTACCGATTAGGAGTTATGACTTAAGATATGAGTAAAGGTCGAGAGTAGTGGTAGGAAATTTCTCTATTTCGTAACCCTAATGTTTTTGTCTGGTTACAATAGGAATGGTCAAGGTGCAAAGTGGGAGTGCCGAGAGCGTGAAATCCAGGTGAGTGGGTTAATACTTGCTATGATTAAATATCTGTTATTGACTTTTTGCATCATAGTGGAAATATGTTGTATATCCAAGTTTGAAGAGGATGATGTGGAACGATGAGGCATAAACAATTGTGGAACGTGTCTGGTAATGTATATAATTATATTTTCTTATTTTCCCATGAATGGAGGTTATATAATGGATTGTGAATGGCATGTGAACTGAGTTGAATAATTGTTCTATATTATGGGTTATGTTGTATACATGCTATGTTGCTGGAACCACATTTATTATGTTGTGGCTTGAATTGTAAATGACTGAGTTGTGTATGTGGCTCAAGATTATGATTGAGGATGTTTTTATATATGATTGTGATTGTGTTTGACTGGAAAGGAAAGGCATGGTGGTGCACCCCATGGAGAAATTTATGTGAAGTTATAAGGGTGGAGATTATAAATGGAGCGATAAGGGTGGATGCGGCAGGGGCCGCGGGCAACGATCCAGAGGTATTCTGGACGACCCGGTTGGTACGGGAAATTTGTGTGAAATTGATTTCACCGATTGTTGTTGTGAACTTTTGAATTATGTTGAAATGTATTTGATTTATTTGGATATTGTCGTGAAGTACTACGAATAATATCATATCATATGATGATCGATTTACGTATGATTGCTGCATGTTATCATTATGATGTATGATATTTTTTTGTCATAATGTTGTGTTATCTACTCACTGGGCACGTGGTTTGCTCATACCCCTCTTATTGATATTTTTTTTCAGAGTTGACAGCTGAAGGTAAATATCGGAACAAGGAATTATGGATCCTTAGTCCATGATTACCTTTTCATTTGTTCAGGATAAAGGTATAATAGTTAAGTTTTATTCTAAGTTGTATAAATCTAGAAATCTCTGTAATCGGGTAGGTTCATTCACTGATGTAATGTGAGTAATTGTAGTATGTATAAAGAACTCGTTTTGGTTGCATGAAAAAGAATTGTATGATTTTTAAGAGAAAGATAGGCTTACGGAGGTGAAATGAAATTCACTTTCCGTGCCGGTCACGTGCTCAAATTTTGGGACGTGACAGGAATGAAGTGTGCTGATTTGGTTAGTCGGTCAACAATGACCCAAACTGAGTCATAACCTCCTGTGGAGCGAGGTAGACCAACAACAAAGTCCATCGTCACTCGTTCCCATTTCCATTTAGGAATCTCTAATCGTTGTAACGAGCCTCCTGGCTTTAAATGCTCAGCCTTAACCTGTTGACAGGTTAAACAACGAGACACAAATTCTGCTATGTCTTGTTTCATTCCTTTCCACCAGTAGATCTGTTTCAGATCCTGATACATCTTGGTGGCTCCTGGATGTACAGCATATGCAGCACGATGGCCTTCTTCCATGATGTCTCGTCTAAGAGTTCCAACATGTGGTACACACAACCGTTGTTCAAAATGTAAGACTCCTGTATCGTCGAGTGTGAAACTATTCACTTCACCAATCTTCACCTTTTCCATAATTTGGACAAGCTCAGGATCCTCCATTTGAGATATCCGTATCTGGTCAACAAGGGAAGATCTAGCCCTGATATGGGCTAAGAATGATCCTGTCCTTGTAACCTCAAGAGTAGCACCTTTTGCTCTCAGCTCTTGTAGTTCTTGGATCAAGGGTCTTTTTGTTACTGCTATATGGGCCAGACTACCCATAGATTTTCGACTCAAGGCATCTGCTACCACGTTCGCTTTGCCTGGGTGGTAAAGAATATTGCAATCATAATCTTTTAGTAATTCTACCCATCTCCTCTGCCTCAAGTTTAAGTCCTTTTGGTCGAAAATATATTTTAGACTTTTATGGTCAGTGTAGATTTCGCAAGTTTCTCCGTATAGATAATGTCGCCATATCTTTAAAGCGAAAACTACTGCTGCCATTTCCAGATCGTGGGTGGGGTAGTTTTGTTCATGTTTCTTAAGTTGTCTCGATGCATATGCCACTACCTGGCCATGCTGCATGAGAACACATCCCAACCCTACTCTTGATGCATCGCAGTATACTGTAAAACCTCCTAGTCCTGAGGGTAAGACCAATACAGGTGCGGAGATTAACCTTTTCTTGAGTTCTTGGAAGCTTTCTTCACAAGCGTCATCCCATTGGTACTTTACCCCTTTCCTAGTCAGTCGTGTGAGAGGGGCGGCTAACTGGAAAAAATTTTGGATGAAACGACGATAATATCCTGCCAATCCCAAGAAGCTGCGAATCTCCGTGACGGAGGTAGGTCTAGGCCACATTTTGACCGCTTCTACTTTGCTTGGGTCTGCTTGGATGCCATCTTTGGAGATCACATGTCCCAAGAAAGTTACACGATCAATCCAAAACTCGCATTTAGAGAATTTGGCGTACAATTGATGATCCCTCAATGTCTGCAACACAACACGAAGGTGTTGTTCGTGCTCTTCTGAAGTCTTTGAGTACACCAGAATGTCGTCTATGAAGACAATGACAAATTTGTCTAAAAAGGATTTAAAAATCCTATTCATTAAATCCATGAAAGCAGCTGGTGCATTCGTTAATCCAAATGACATCACCAAGAACTCGTAGTGCCCATATCTGGTACGGAAGGCTGTTTTAGACACATCTTCCTCCTTGATCTTGAGTTGGTGATAACCAGACCTCAAGTCAATCTTTGAAAAACACTTGGCTCCTTGAAGTTGATCGAAAAGGTCGTCGATGCGAGGCAACGGGTATTTATTTTTGATAGTTACTTTATTCAGTTGCCTGTAATCTATGCATAGTCTCATCGATCCGTCCTTCTTTTTCACGAACAGAACAGGAGCTCCCCAAGGTGAATAACTTGGCCTTATAAAGCCTTTGTCTAGCAAGTCCTGTAACTGAGTTTTTAACTCTTTTAATTCTGTTGGTGCCATTCTATAAGGGGGTATGGAGATTGGGCGAGTATCTGGTGCTAACTCTATCTGGAACTCAATCTCTCGATCTGGGGGTATACCTGGTAGATCATCTGGGAAGACATCTACAAACTCCTGGACTACTGGAACGTCTTCTACTTTTAGTTCTTCTTTCTTAATATCTTTAACGAATGCCAAGTATCCTTTACAGCCCTTTCGCAATAAACGTTGGGCACACATTAAAGATATAAGATTCCCAGAAATTTCACTCCGTTCACCATGAAATACGAAAGAAGGCTCCCCCGGAATATTAAATTTAACTATCTTATTATAGCAATCCAGGGTGGCATGACAAGATGCCAGCCAATCCATGCCCAAGATGACATCAAAGTCTGTCATATCTAACAGCATTAGGTCTACTGTTGTATTTATTTCTCCGACTCTTACCTTGCAAGCTCGATAGCCTCGTTCTATTAGTAAGGTGCCTCCAGTAGGCGTAGTTACTAAAAACGGACATTCTAATCTAACAACTTTTTGCTTAAAGTTCTTAGCAAATAATGGTGACGCATAGGAATGCGTAGAGCCAGAGTCAAACAAAACATGTGCAAAATTTGATTCAATCAGAAGAGTACCTGCTACCACCGTATTAGACGCCTGAGCATCTTGACGGGTTAAAGCGAATACTCGAGCGTTCCCTCGGCCTGCTGAAGCCTGCCCTCGACCACCTTGTCCTCTGCCAGCACCTCTTCCGATTCCATTGCCTCCTACAGTTACAGGGGATCTGTTGGCAACAGTAGCCTCTGATTGATTAGGGCGTACTGACCCTTGGCCAGATCTCGTGTAGAGTTGGGGGCAATCTCTTTTGATGTGGCCCTGTTGACCACATTGGTAACAGACCCTAGTGTTGTTGTTGACAAAACAAGCTCCGAAGTGATTTCTTTCACATTTAGAGCACCAGGGCCTTTGTTGACCCCCTGTACCACTTTGTTGACGCTGTGGTGCACTAGCAGTAGAGGCTGCACGTCCAGAACTCTCTCCGTGGTAGCGTGATTTCTCATCTTGCTTCCTCTTTCTTTTGTTATTCCATTTTTCTTTTTGCATATCTCTTTCTTCCATCATACGGGCGATGTCGACGGCTTCTGTGTAAAATGAAAAATCTCGTATTTTCGATCCCACCCTGTCAAATAAAGACTCTCGAAGGCCTTTAATAAATCGTCGGATCTTTTCTTTCTCAGTTAGGACCATGTGAGTAGCATATTCAGACAACTCTATAAACAGATTGTCGTATTCATCGACGGTTCGTGATCCTTGCCGGAGTGCCTCAAACTCATTCATCTTTGCTTCTCGTATACTCTCCGGAATAAATTGTTCTCGAAAAATTCTTTTAAAATCATTCCATTTAATGGGTGGGGCATTTCTGGCCATGCCCTTCTTCCATGTTCGCCACCAGCGGTCGGCCTTACCTCTTAACTGAAAGGTAACAAGGGTTACTTTTCGAGGTTCAGGGCATTCTAACGTGTCAAGGATTTTCTCACAGTCATCTAGAAAACGTTGTGGGTCTTCATTAACATCTCCTGCAAAGGTTGGCGGATTCAGCTTCATAAATTCCGAGATTTTGACCTCTGTACCTACCCAATCCTGAGGAGGGGGTGGAGGTGGCATCTGGTCTGTCTCTTGTACTTTTGCAGCATGTACTGATGCCTGTGAGCCATCTTCAGATGATTGTCCCATCAAAAGTTCCTTTAGCCCATTCACCTCGTTCTGCATTGCAGCTAATACTTCCATCACTACAGTCGCGTCAATTTGTGATGGTTCTCCAGCATTTCTTCCAGGGTTTTCAGTGGATATTTCTCTGTTTTGTGCATGGTTATCTTCTGCACGATTAGGCATCTCCAGTCTTGCATTTGCTGACTGAGCAGCTGGAGGGACCAAGGCCCTGCCAGATCTTGTGCGGATTCCAGAAGCGTTTGATTTTCTTGGTGCCATCTAAACTTATTCTACAATTAAGAATGATATATATCGTCACTATTATGCTTCAAGTAAAGACACGAAAGAAAGGGATTTTAAACTCTACAGGGCTTTTGGTGGATCTTCATCCTATGGTCGTGCTGCAGTCACGACAATAGGGGAAGGCCCACTAAAGACACCTTGCTCTGTAATCACTAGGAGACCTAACAACCTATGCTCTGATACCAACTTTGTCACGACCCATTTTCTAGGCACATGACCGGCACAATGATGAATATCCCATCACTGTAAGCCTTTCGATAAATTCTTCCCACAAGTAAAATCGTTAGTCATTATCTCTATATTCTCAAAATACCATTTCTTAATAAATACAAAGAAAATACATCAGATTTTCTTAATTAAAAATAATAGATCCTCAGTACGAAATACATTATCATACTGAAATACAAGCCAAATACCAAACCCCTGACCTAGATGTCCTAGACGGTTACAGAGCAACATACTGTATAACAAAAGAAGGGCCTACCCGACAGCGGGAAGGTCCAACGTGATCTACTCCTCTAGCGGATGTACTTCGGCGGCAACCTGATCTGAACAAAAAGTTTGTACAAACAGTGTGAGATTTTAAACTCAGTGAGCAAATCGGCCTTGCGTTAATAAAATTCAAATACATCACCAGTCATGCAAGCATATCCGAAGGCTCAAGCTCAACCAATAGACATAGTTAGAAATTACATACAAGAAAATTCATCCAATTCAACAAACGATACTAGTACTCGTCAATGGCCATATATCCCGGAGAGCGCACACAGGCCGGCTCACCAATTTTGTATTTTTCCGCCATGACGCACAACCTCATCCTCTTAGCTAGGGCGCCTCACGGATTTATCACCAATCCGGGCTATATCCCTACTGAGGGAATCGTTGTCTCCACACTCATTGGTCAAGACACCCTGTCAACCGGGTTTTCCGCCTTGTCGTGAGAGGGGGTACTGTCCCGCTCAATCACAATCAATAGCATTTCATATCATAATCAGAAGCTCAATATAATATTCATCCATATAACAGGTATAGTATATTACTATATTATGGATTTATAAACCACATATCAAGATAACAATTAATCCATTTTTGAAAACATTCAAACTTCACATCATCATAAGATACTTATTTCATTTTATCCATACTTATGGATTAATTATCTCATTTAGATTTGTCATTCTGAATCCAATTTCCCCCTATGAATCTTGGGAGTGTCCTACGACATACTTTTTATCACCAGTAATGCTAAAACTCTATTAAAACGGGGTCGTTTCACTCACCTGGATTCCGTACGAGTATCACTTCTCTAAATCGTTACGGACAAGAGTACGCAGGTGAATTTCAGTGTTCCGCTACAGAGATTTTCATGAAAGATTACAGAAAGTACGTTAAGATCATTTTCGTACAGATACTGTTCATACGGTCACTATTCATACGTACGGGTACTATTCATACCGGAAATACAGAATACAATCTGTAAAAGAGTACACCAGGTAAGTTCCCAGGAAAGAGTGGAGGGTCACACTGGACACACTTAAAAACCAGGTCTTTCCTTAGCCAGAACTTTCCTAGACATGTATTTTCCACAGATTATATTCTATTTCAGTAATCAGAGAATCAAAATAACAGCTAACGACAGTTTTTCTGATGTGGAAGATCGGCCAAAACCGCAACCACAGAGCATACTTAAGAAAATAACTTCTAAAATTTGGAAGACATAGAAAGGGCATAGTATCCTTACCTAAGCAAAAACGGAAAGGCCCAAAATCTCAGAAGCCTAGCGTCGGAGCAAGAGAAACTTAAGGAGGGAAGAAGAGAAGTTGAAGGTGTGAGTTTAGAAGTGAAATGGAAGGGCCTATTTATAGCAAAAGTCAAGGGTACTATTTGACACTATGCGCTAATAAAATATTCAATTTACTATTCATGAAAATGACATTTCTAATAATGCAGTTACTGTGCACCTTACGCGTACGATGGAAAATTTTCGTTTATTTACTATTAGAAACTTTAAAGGGAAAACTATCCTTTCACCTTAAACCTTTAAGTTTCTTTTCAATTCAGTCCTTTCAATTTAGTCCCTGAGGATATTTTTACACATAAAACGTCATTTTCTCCTACAAACTTCTTTCTAGTTTTCTCTTATAATCAAACCACATCTAGTATTTGACATTTTGATTGTATAAATGAACAGTACCATATACGTAAATAGTAACAGTAGTTTGAAAACACGCATTTATATTTTATTTTTCATGGGTATTACACTTTAAGCAACTGTATGTAAGGCGGAGGACTTAGTCGTGAAACTCTTGATAGTTTTTTTAAATAGATTTCTAAAAGTAAATTAGAAGAGGAGCAATTAAAAACACGACACCACAATATACCGTGGTTCAACTTACTTTTATGCTAACACTCCACTATACGTAGGCCCACATCATTTACAATCAATATTTTTGGAATTGGTCCAATCATTGACCCGAGATGACCTCTGAGTCACCAAGTTATTAGTTTAACCGCTAAGTTACCGGTCAATTGTTGAATTGGGTAAATAAATTAAAAAATTAAAAAATTATATTTATGCTTATATATGATTATAAATTAATTTAAAAACAAGTCAAATAAATAATTTATATGTAAATTTTACACTTTAAATTCTTAAACTATGGTTATTAGTCATAAATAATTAAAATATAAATATTCATAAAGTCATAAATATCTATAATAATTTAAACATAAAATCAAACTTTAAAATACAGATATCGTTATATTAAAATTATAAAGTCATAAATATTCGTAATATTTAAAACAAACATTATAAAATTTATGAACTTATAAACCAATCATAAAATTAATCAAAAATACTAAAGACAAAAATAACAGTTAATAAAAAAGATCACATTAATTCATTGGCTAGCAAACCAATCACTACTAATCAGAAAGAGAAGAATTAATAATAAAATGGTATTAGGCACATGGAAACCTAGAAAATGGAAATATCCAGATGACAAAACCAGTTTTGTAGTCTGTCACACCTTCAACTCTCTCTGGTTTCTCTGCTGCTTTCTCTGATCGCCTCTCCCAATCGTCTCTCTCAATTGCTATCAATACTGTCGCCTCTGTTCTGTTTTCTCCCTGTTGTTCGACTAATTTGGCTGTTGGTGACTGTTGATTAGAAGTGGATCTAAAGAGCATCATTGGTGGCCGCCATCATTCGCTGATTTGTGCTGGTGACTGGTTGTCGTTCACTAAAATCTACTGATTTGGCCGTTGGTGAGTTTGAAGACTTCAAACACTGGTGACTGATTTGGTCCTCGTTCACTGAAGATTGGTGGCCGCCGACGTGGGTTCAAAGACTGGTGATGGTTCGAAGAGACTGTGTGGGTTGTCGAAAGCGAATACCTGGTAATATAATTTTTTTTTAAAAAGGATGGGGCGTATCAACCGAGCTGCTGGGTCAACCGAGTTTTAGCCAGTCCGCTTGCACAACAGTCTGTTTATGTGACCTGACCTGGGCTAGGCACTAGGTCATTGGGTTCCGGGTCAATCCAGCCAGTCCGGGCCGGGTTCAAAAACAATGTTTACAACCTCTTCGATCTAAGAGAATCATCCTATAATTTTTACACTAAACAAATCCCTAGGTTTTTCCCAAGATACCTAGAAAGTTAAATGCCGGTTTTTTTTTTCCAAAGTTACCTAGAAACTTACACAACCAATCCTGTCATCAGGACCCTTAAATTGCAAATACATCAAGATGTGTGGTAGCTCATTAAGAGCAAGAAACAAGAGTGAAAAAATCTCACAGAGTAATGAAACAATAAATGATCTCTCTTTTCTTACCGAAATATGACGAGAGAAATCTCATAAAGAGCAAATTATTACAATAAAAGCTCTCTCTCTTTCAAGATGGAATATTAGAAGCTCTCGAAATCTTCAATGTATTTTCCAAGCATTCAAATATTCAAGTGGGGAGGAATGAACTTTAAATAACCACAACAACAAGCCATTAAGAGTGATCCAACTTTCTTGATTTGCAATGACACTCTTCATTTATTGCCTTCTAGTCGGTTTCTTCTTCATTAATGTATTCTTCCCTCTAGGTCTCTGCTATTCATAGGCTACATAAGAGAGAAAATGACTTTTTGCACTTTTATCTTTGTATATATGCTGAGGCTAGGCCTTTTATCTACTAGTCCATGACTTTGTCCTTTGACTTTTATTGCTTTTCTAAAACAACCTCTTGACATTCTGCTTTTCTAAATCAATTGCCTAACAGTGCTCTACACAGATGTACTTTATAGCTAAAAGTTATTCCCTTTCTTCTGCATATGGAATTTTGCTATTTTGAATATTGGCTTATTTGATATGACAAAATGGGACCCCACAAATTTGAATTTGGCTATTTTGAAGCTAAAACCAAGTGTAACAAGGTCTTGATTCATGTTAGAAATGTTGGGCCTCGTAGTTTTAATAAATCATGGGCCCATAACATAAAATTATTTCAAAACGAAACACAAACCCATTTGGTAAACTTCTTAATGGCCTCAAAACTTATAGATTTCACAAACCTTTCTTAATAAAAATATAGGCCCATATTTTGAAGTCCAATTTTTGAAACATGTATTTTTCTTAAATATATGATTTTGCTTAATTTTAAACATTATTAAATTAATAAAAATACTTTAATAAAAAAATCCTTGCATTACCAAAAAGTTAATCTTGTTTTCGAAGAGTAGACTGCCATCGACCAAGTACTATTGGGTTGGTTGTATAACTCAATGATGGTAAAGGTGACTTCTCAATTACTTAATTGCTCCACTTTTCAGGAACTATGGAAGACTGCAAAAGCTTCTCTAGAGCGTATACATTACTTTCTAGGTTTCAAAGTATTTTAGGATAGTATAAGAACATATCTTAGTCAAACTAAGTATAGTATTGATATTTTGAAAGATTTTGATATGCAAGATGCTTTATCTTGCTTGACTCCTCTGGTTACAAGAAGATCCCTTAGCTTTTGAAAAAGAAAAAAAAATGTACCTTTGTTTATAGAAGCGCGATTGTGGCATTACAATATTTAACTAGTACCAGGCCTAATATTTGTTTCTTGGTTAACAAGTACAACAAGTTCCTTAGTGCTTCTACATCTGTACATTGGCAAGCATTAAAATGGGTTTTAAGGTATCTTAAAGGTACCATTGATCTTAATTTACACATAAAACCAAATAACTTTCTATCCTTGAATGGACTTTTGAATGCAAATTGGGTATTTTGTTCGAATGATAGAAGATCCATAAGAGGAAACCATATATTCCATGGTGAAACCTTAAATTCATGGCCATTAAGAAAACAAAAGACCATTACTAAAATGACACCATTTTTGTGGTGTGAAAATGTTAGTGCTAGTACCCTTTTTGCCAATCTAGATTGCCACGCTAGTTTAAAGCATATAGAGATTGACATCGATTATATCTGAGATTAGGTACTGGCTAATTAGGAAAGTCCTGGTATGCTATGTTATTTCTTGTGATCAAATCATAGACTACCTTGAAATGTCTCTCACTCACTCCAAGTTCTGGTTCTTACCTATGTTGTCAAAATCACGATTCAACTTGTAGAATTGCATGATTTCATGTTCTTACCTTTAAAATTCTTGTCTAAGTTCATGTGGAATCAAAATCGGCATAGACTCGGTTTGACTCATGTAGAATTAGTAGAATTGCAAGTAAGGACCGAGTTAGCCGATTCCAACTTCTTTTTTTCTCTGATTTTAGTCCAGTTTCAGCAGGCCAAAGCCCCAACCCCATTTGGCCTAGTAAGCCCATTAACTAACTCAACCTAAGACCCAAAAACACCCCATTTTTTGAGATCTTTCCCTTAAAAACTCTCATTTGTTGGTTGTTGATTCTTATATGTGTTCGAACTTCGAATGTGCTCTATTCATTGAAGCTATTACCATGGTGGTTTGTTCGAACGTGCTTCATGTTCTTGTCATCTTGGCCTCCATTAGTGCTCTCAAAGTTGAAGTTTGTGGAGTTGTGGTATTGGTAAGTCATGAAGCGACCCTGTCAGAGGAATTTTTTTTTAATATACAAGTTATATTCGGTTACCATGTACTCTATTCGAAACTTTTGCTAGAAGCAATACAAGTTTTTCTCTTTGCTTGTAGATGTAAATCGCACTGACCAAATCACATAATTTTTTGTGTGTTGTGTTCATTTTTGCACTGTTTTATTTTCATTGTTACTATGAATTTCCCTGACATGAACATATATAATATATTTTATTTTATTTATTTTTTATCGATTGTAGATTCTTATAATTCTATATTACGATTCTACATTACAAGTCAACCTCCACCCCCACAAGTCTGCGTGGAATCGTGAGACCGACAACCTTAGTTCCTACATAGCAAACTCGAGGTTTGTTCTTCATCCTCTCATTTGAGGGGGGTTGTTGAGAGATAAGATGTCAGTCCAAGGGTTAATAATTGACTTTGATAATAACAAAAGAAAAATATTTTTAAAGCATTAATTTTTTATGGAAAATTGTTTTATCTTTAAGGAAATTCCCATGATTATGAAATCATTGATGTTTCGATCAAAAGCATATTTATCACATATGTTAAAGGCTTAAAAGGAGGTTTCCAAAATTAAGTTAATCAAATCAAGTTAATCAATCGAATATCTCATAATAAGGAAACTTTATCAACGCATGATTATATATTATATTGCTCCATGATTATGCTTTACCATGTTTTGGCAAGATTTTTGAAATAGACAAGAATTAATAATACTTGGAAAGAATCAAATCAAATAAAGTGGAGCACTGATTAATACACATATAGAATGAAAGCAAATTTAATTAAAGTACTTAAGTGAGTCAAAGCACCATATATGGAAGGAGTTCAAATGCTAGTATCAAGAAGGAAATTGTAATACCTTAGGTATTACTGTGTGGGTTAAAGTACACAAGTTGGGGCAGTGAATTTTTTTTTTTCATGTATTAAAAAGAGTTCCAACTAGAGAGATGAGGGATCTGAAGGTAAAACAAGAACTAAATCATGTCTTGGGACAAGTAATATTGCATCGGAAAAGAAGATGTAAGTAGTGAGCGTAGGAAGAATGCTTAAGGACTCAAGTGAAAGGAAAAGAAATTATGGAATACTCTTGAGAAATGACTGAATAGGAACTCTTGGAAAGGATTGGATCTTAAAGGGATGAATCTATGAGGCAGGTGCTTTAAAACTGTTGGATTTGAGGCTAGAGTAGATGCTGAGGCATGGAGAGAGACTAAAGTGAATGAATGCTAAGTTTTGGTTCTTTTGTGCAAACTTAGATGTGATGATGTGTATTCCTAAGAAAGTGTGGTTGGGTGCCTTACTGGTGAATTAAAAGTTTCTTAAATCCCCTTACAAGTTTTAATTTAAAAGAATTTACCTCTAGAGGGACCAATTGAAAGGAGAAGTAGTGGACCCCACTAATACCTTTACTTATATACACACACTCATGTTTTCTCCTGATGCATTTTTCCTCTCCTCCCTCATATGTCTCTCCCCCCTGGGCCAACCACCGGCAACAATACACACATACATTCAAGCTTTGAAAAATTTTCTTACTTCTCCAATCATCATCTTGATCTTCCATCAAGGCAAGGTTCTATTCCTAAAAGTTCTCTTTCTTTCCTCTTCTCTTCCTTTCAAGCACATCAAACCCTAGATGAGGAAATTGGGAAAATTTAGGTATAAGGTTCCCATTGATAAATTGAAGCAATATGATTGTTTTGAATTGATGATAAATGAAATTTATGGACAAATATATTAGAACCATTGGAAGAAATTGGGTTATTAAAGGAATGACATTGGAGATGATTTTGAAATCCTTTCTTTTTGGTTATTGCTCTAAAATTCTGAGTTTTAGGGCTGTTTAGAGTGCCTTTATCTTGCTTAGAAACACCCTAGATGAACCTATGGAATGTTGGAACCAAAAGGAATGAATTTGAAGCTTTTTGGGAGGAAAAATTGTGCATGTCTGTGGCAGCCTTGTCTTGGGCACCAGCCTTGGCACCCTGGGCTGGCCTTGCCTTGGACCCAAGACTTTAAGGGTTGGAACCTTGCTAAAAAGTGTTGTTTTGATCTCTTTTCTCATGTCTCTTGGGCCTCTAGGTGTTGGTTGATGCATTGGAGTTTCTTAGGACATTTTCGGAGCTTGAAGGTCCATCCTTACAGAGGAAAGTTTGTAAGACAAGACCAAGCAAAGGTGAGGCACATGGTCTACCTTGTTTGCTTAAATTTTTCTAAGATTATGTTCTTATCAACTTCTAAAACTTCATAAGTTTGTATTGAGTGGATGATATGTTTGTTGTGCTTAAGTTCTCATGTGATTAAGAATTGAAAGGACATGAATATGAAATTGTGCATTTTCTTCTAAGTAATAAATTATGAACTAATCTTGTTAAGGTTAGTGGTTAGTGTTAAATGTTATATGATTGACTAATGTAATTGTGTGTACATATACTAGAGATATGAATGGTCTTACCTTAAGAAATTAAATTGCCATGGATAGGTCTTACACTTGGTATATATTACTTGACCACATAATTTGATGTGAAATTTTTAAGTTTGTGATTGTGATTTCATGTGGCGTTTGGGTAAGAGCATGACATTCGGCCTGATATATGAATTTCCACATTCCTCTTTTGATTGCCCAAGAAGCACATTCTCATGTAATTATCTATGAATTATGAAATTTAATAATACATGAGGAACCCATTACATGCTAAGGGGTTGAGGCATTGTATACTATTGAATTGAGACTTTAAAGATAGCTAGGAAACCTCAACCCCTCGTATGTGTGGAGATATTATGTATGAAATAAAGAAACTCATGTAAGAAATGTGGCAATCAAGAGAGGAATGTTAGGGATGCTTTGGTGCCGAAAAGGCATGTGTCGATGGGCATATTGCTAAAGGGCACCATACTTGTAAAATTCGTGATTTTTCACGTTGAGGAAATAAAGGCGGGAAAAGACCATGTATGGCTAATGAGAGCAAAGATTTTCTTACATAAATTTGTACTCTATGTGTAGACATACATGTTGGGGGAGTGCAAGGCAATAAGCGGGTATAATGTGACGAGGAGGTGAGGAGAAAAAGGGGGACATGCGATTGCAATTGTGTTGATGTACATATGTGAAAATATTGTTGAGTTTAATGAATGTATTATAACTATGCGTACAGTGTCATGACGATGAATGTATTACGTTTATATATAAAGTGTTGTGATGATAAATGTGTCCTTATTTTATATTCATAGACATGTGAGATTCATTGTACAAATACTCTCATAACTGGAGTGATGATCTTTGACATCAATGCATGATTAGTTATCAATGTTCATTTACTCGTGTTAGTTATAAGTATTGGCATGCATAGACGTGTGTTTATGATAGGTAGGGCTATGTGTTGGGTGTCACATGGTTTGGACTCATTCCCTTACAGTTTCAGGTAATAGAGAGCTCTACATCTCGGAGACGCACACATTCGAAGAACCTCCCCTCTTGTTCAGGGTATGGCATCACCATAGTAGTTATATATATATATATATATATATACATACGTACATACATACATACATACATACATATATATATATATATATATATATATACATTGTGTAAAATAGTTTAAATTGTATATTTATAAGTGAGAATTGAAAGAGTGAATGTATGATTGTAAGGAATGTTATTTCATTTTGATAACCAGTTATATGGTAATAATTAAATTTGTATGGTTTATGTTAAGTAAAAACCTAGTTAAGAAAAGGATATGGTAAGGGAAGCTAGGCTTGCAGCGGTGTGGGCTAAGACACCGTTTGTGCTAGTCACGTATCTGAATGGGGATCGTGACAGAAATAATATGAAGTAACATTTGAAATGCACTCAACGGTCAACATATATTTTGCAATTATGGAAAGAATCAGAGTTAATCAACTGATCTTGAAAATATTGATCAACAATTTATTGCAAGTTAATGGCTAGCACAACAAGCTACTTATAAACTTGCTGAAGCTAAAGTTGTAAACATCGAGGAAAACATTCTAAGCCTTACATATGTAAATATCATCTTGTTATGAGAAATATATCTTTGAACTTAGTGTCAATGTATATTTAGTTTTTGAGAGCTTTTAGTGTACTATCAATTTGGCCCATTTGACAGTGTTAATTTAAGGGTTAACCTTCTTTTCTTTCCATTTGTGGTTGTGGGTGATCTGTCAAAACCCTCATTTACTGGTGACCAAGTAAAATCTTTGTAGTTATGGGTGAGCTGAGTAACTCTCTAGTTGGAAGATGATTTATAAAAATCTTGTAGGAGTTAGTGGTGAACTTGTATTCTTCAGAAACTATCATTGTACTTGATTGTTTTTATATAGTGGAAGAAAATCTCTTGCTCAAGGGGGCTGGACGTAGACAGTGGAGTCGAACTAGGATACATCGCTAAGTGATCTTCTCTTTCTAACTCTTTTATTTTTTGCACATTTTTTGTCAGTTTTGCTATAGTTAATTGTATCATACTCTAGTTAATTGAATATGAGAATTGAACTTGATTTTGGAAACAAAACAAGTTATGTTGGAGTATCAACCTGAAAAACAAGAATAAATACTGTTAGCAATAAAAGTATAAATTGTGTGATACTGAGTTAAGGTTTGAGTAACTCGTCTTTTTTAAAAGTAATTTTATATCTCCCACGAGTTAATTTTGTCATATCATCCGGTGGAAAATTACACATACGTGTTATTTCTAGAATATAACAACTCAAAATTTGCTTGTTTGGTCTGCAACTGCAATCTCTACCCAAAAAATATAGACATGATTTTTTTTTTCTCACACATTTTCTTTACCCAAAATAGCATACATGTAATATATATATATATATATATATATATATATATTTATATATATATCTCATGTCTTTTCTATATCTTTTCTATTTTTATAAATTTTAGTTGCTTCCCATTCTTCTCGTTGGTCACCATTTAAAAGGAGTTAAAAGCTTTAATTGTAAATAAAAGCATCATGCCAACGTATAATAGAAGAGATAAAGTGGCGGCTTAATATCAATGGGCACGACCAATGTACAAAACTTTCAAGGGAGAGAATGAAGATACAAAGCCAAAGTTTAACAAGTGTAAAGCTTATAGCATATTAAAACATGAAGCATCCAAGGGAAAGTAATTAAAGCATTTTTACTATTTTATAATAATATCCAACGGGTTAGAGTGTGTTAATTAGGTTATGATGAGTTATACTACAAAATAATATTCTTTTGACGTATCTAACATTTTATGCATTTCAAAAATTTTGATCTAATTAAATCGAATGAACCTAATTTTTATATAAAATTTCACCCACACAAATCTATTAACCCAGTCGAGTCCAAACAATTCAGGTTTGGTCTAAGTTAAAAGGGGTTAAATTACCAACATAATCTTTCATCTGAAGACGTTCAAAAGTTTAGACCTTTCGGGGGTTATTGTGAATCTGACTTCTTTTATTACGTTTAGTAGTTCATCAATGGTTGGCATAGAGTACCTTAGTTCATGGATTACTGAAATACAGAAATAAACCTGCTATATATGCTTTAAGTTTTCTTCCTAAAAGCCCTTTCTCCCTGATCTTCACTTCTAGTTTTGAAGCCATGAATGTTTTGAATATCTTTGTGTACAACGCCAGGTGGCTGATCTGAGAATGAACCCTTGAGCTGTTCACACTTAAAAAAAATTGGCTTTTAGTAGCGATTAAAAAAGTGTTCACCAAAAAGTCGACTTTTGGTGGCGACTTTAGAAGTTGCCACTAAAAATAAAATTAAAAAAATAAAACTTTTGGTGACGACTTTCATAATTGTCACCAAAAATCAATTTATTTTTAAATAAAATTAAAAAAAATTAAATTTTTAGTGAAGACTCTCCACCAAAAGTGATTAAAAGATTTTTTTTAGTTTTTATTTAAAAATAAATTAATTTTTGGTGGTGACTACCAAAGATCATTTTTTGGCTTTTTTTTTTTTTGCAAAAAATGACTTTTTGTGGCGAGTATAGTCGTCACTATGACTTTTGGTGAGGTGGTGACTATAAGCGTCGTCACCAAAATTCTAATTTTTTTATTTTTATTTAAAAATAAATTGATTTTTGAAAGTCGCCACCAAAAGACATCAAAGATGACCAAAAGTCATTTTTTAGCACTTTTTTTTTTGCAAAAAATAACTTTCACTAGCAACTATAGTCGCCACTAAAAGTGACTTTTGGTGGCAACTCAGAGTTGCCCCAAAAGTCTAAATTTTTTTTATTTTTATTTAAAAATAAATTGATTTTTGGTGGTGACTATTGAGAATAGCCACTAAAATTCAAAAGTCAATTTATTTTTATTTATATAAAATTATATTTTTTATCTGTTAATCTATTAATAAAAATATATTTCTTTTTTGTTAAGTTAGATGTTGTTTAATTTCAGTGTTATGATATTTTTGTCTTAAAATAATTTTAACAAATTATATATATATATATATATATATTTTGCCCTTACATAGCAGAAATAAAGTGGTAGCGTAATGGTAAGACACACATGGTTGCAAGCAAGGGACCTATGTTCGAATTTCATGTATGCATATGTTTGGTTTAATTTTAAATAAACTCTAATATTGCAAAAAAAAAAGATCAAGTCACCCTAGGGCAATGAGTTAGTGGATCGGCCAAGACCTGCATTAATTTTTGGTGGCGATTTGGTGGCAACTAAACGTTGTCACTAATGGTCTTTTGGTGGCGAGTTTAAAAGTCGTCACTAAAAGTTAGCGACTTTCAAAGTCGTCACTAAAGATAACCAAAAATTATTTTTTTGGCACGAAATTTTTTTGACAAAAAAAAGTTTTTCGTGGCGACTAAAGTCATTACTAAAGGGTAACTTTTGGTGGCGATTCCTTTAATCGCCATAAAGAACTTTTCAACCGCGAATTTTTAGCAACAACTTAGTTATCACTAAAAATCGTCACCAAAGATCTTTTGATGACGACTTTTAGACTCTTGAAATCGTCAACAAAAAAATTTTTTTTTTGTAATGTCATATATATAACTCTGAATACTCGTATTCTGGATTATCTTTTCAATCAATCTGATTTGTTCAAATTAAAGGAAAACGACATGATATATCGATCCTTGATAATTAAGAGATGCTTATGACATGATCGTATATATTCTTCCTTAGTGCATGCCAATTTTGATTCTCCAGATCATTTGTGGCTTTATATGGAGGTTGGATTCTTCAGGAGTCTTCAATATATATATATATATATGATTGTGTTGTCACGTAACAAAGCAGAGTCGGTATTCTATTTGTATAATTATATCGGAGTTTAAGAGAAAGAAAACCCGCGTCACAAGTAAGCTTGGTGTTGTTGCACTTTAATTTGACCTTCTCTTCGTCTATAAGAATCGTATCCTCTGAACTTTTCTTCTCCATAATAAAAAGTCTACCCTGTCAACTAGTGAACGAAGAAAGGAAAAATATACGTGTAAAGGTTTCATAATAGAAAAGAAGTATTTAGTATGCTTTATATTTTACCATATTAATTCATTATTAATTACTGGGCTAAAACATTATTTTCTTTCCTTACTCTTATATATCTTAAATTTTTATTTAATTAAAATAAAAAATTCACTTTAATTCTTTATTATATTTTAATATTACCTCAAGTTTTATTTTAGTGTTTTAATAATTTCTTTCTAATATAATCTTTATCTACCACAAAACTTTTTTATGGAGATATATCGAGTGAGAGTGTGAGACGAATGATCTAATATAAGAGATTTCATGATAAAATAATTATAATTTGATCATAAATTAATAGTTTAGATTGATATAAAATAATAAAATTTGAGATTAAATTAGAAAAAAATAATATTTTAATATTCATTTATTAATTAATATTTAATTCTCGGGGCGGGCCCATTGATTGCCATGAAAACTCGAAGATTCATCTCCTCACACTTTCTTGGGATCCAAACAACAACCAAAAAAAGAAAATATATCAAAGGGCTTTCCAACTTTTACGTTATTATC
Source organism: Biancaea sappan (assembly GCA_037074585.1). Lineage (NCBI taxonomy): Eukaryota > Viridiplantae > Streptophyta > Magnoliopsida > Fabales > Fabaceae > Biancaea > Biancaea sappan. The sequence goes on along the minus strand of CM073497.1, from coordinate 47,395,994 downwards.
AGTTCTCTATAATTCATACTTTAATTTACGCCTTTATCCTTAAGCCCCACTTGCTGTCGCCGACCATGCGTGTAGGTCACGTGTCAATTAAGTAATTTAAACATTGAATGGGCAAAGCAAATATATTTATATAAGATAACTCAGTCTGTAAATTCTCGGATGAAGGTCCTTTTGACGAGTTAGCCTTTCTTCTCTATCTGCGAACCGCCATTCCCTCAAAGCCCACAGGCCTCAAAACTACTAGCGCCTCTTCCTTCACCGCCCATCGCAATCCATACCCCATTCTCTCCCTTTTGGCGGTTTCTGCAGTTGGGTGCATAATACATACTACACTTTACAGTTTACCCCTTGTTTTTCATTCTTCCTTATTGCTATAACGGTTTGATCCCCTTCTTTCTACAAACTGTTTCTATATGGGAGTTTCTTATATTACTGTGTACCTGCACTGATCTGTGTCTTTATCCCCTTCTCTGTGTTTCTAATTCTGGGTTGTTTCTTCCGTTCGACTCTACGAAACCGCCTCTTGTAGGAGATACCCCATTTCTTTTGCTTCAAGTTTAATAATCGTTTAAAGATTTTGCAAAGATGTACTACACTGTTTGATTATTTTTTATCTTCTTTTATCGACTAATCATTGTTTGATATCCGGACATTTTGGTTCTGTTCTGAAATTCCAGGGTATGAGGAGAATTTTGATTCTCTCATTCTTTAGTTGTTAGTTAGCAATTTGTTGTTCTCCTGTGGGTTTCATGCTACTTCCTAATTTCCATCTGTAAATAGTTGGGACTGCTGGTTTCTGTTCTTGGTTTTTTAGCGTAACTCTTTTATATCGGCATCATGGAACAAGCAATCTTTCAAAATGTGTTTGTACCAAAGTTCAAAGTGAATGACATTGCGAGTGGGTTTGGGTCTTCGTGTCCCGATAATTCAATTGAGCAAGCATCGGGAGATCAATCAAACCAGATGAATGCTAAGAACTCCATTTGGGAGACTGGAAGCAACGAAGATTCGGCGGTTTCCGATTGCGAAAGTGGTGTTTCCGGAGGCAATTGTGTGCAACGCAGTTTGTTCGGTGAAGGGTTTATGAGACTCGTTGAAGGCGACAGGTTTCATGATGTCATTCACAGAAGATTCATTCTGGGTTTGGGCTTTCTTGGGGCGCAAACGAATGTCGTCGCGATTCATAAGTATGCTTATTCTAGCGTTACAGCCCAATCACAAGTTCAATCGTTTCAGATTCACTTGCGAGCGACAGAGAAGTTGCGTAATGGTAATGCCAATGTGAAGTATGCTTGGTATGGGACTTCTGGAAGGAAAGAAATAGGAGAGATCACTTCACACGGTTTTGGTCATTGTGGTAAATCTCAAAATAATGGACTCTATGGTTGTGGACTCTATCTCTCTCCAGATGAATCTCCTCTTGACAGGTATTCAAACATCTTTTTTAAATTCATTTTATTGGGTATGCCGGCATATATGCTAAAATATTGTGTTTGTGATTGTTTGGTAGTGTGAAAAGCTGTGTTGTTGACAAAGACGGTTTGAGGCATTTGTTACTATGTCGTGTTATTTTGGGGAGAACAGAGCTTGTACATCCTGGTTCTGATCAATGTCATCCTAGTTCTGAAGATTATGATTCAGGAGTGGACAATCTTTCATCTCCTAGGAAGTACGTTGTTTGGTGCACTCGAATGAACACCCATGTCTTGCCGGAATATGTTATTAGTTTCAGAGCTCCTTCCTTGAGAGGTTTGTTAAGATCTTTGTGTAGTCTGCGTTTGGTGTTTGTATCCTTTTAGGAGCCGTTTGGTATACATTAACGGAATGGGAAAGGGATTTTTATTTCTTTATTTTTGTGTTTGGTAGTCATTAATTTAACTGAAAAAGGGATTTTCCATAGAATAATTTTGAGGGAATCCCATTCTATAAAAAAAGTGAAGGAATCTCATTCCATTCCTTCAAAATATACCAAACTTACTCTTTTAAGCCCTGTTTGGGTAAACAGTTTATTTAAGTGCTTATAGAATAAGCGCTTATCATATAAGTGCTTATATATAAGCTATTTTTATAATTAAAGAATTTACGAGGACAAACTTCACATAAGCTGTTTTCAGCTTATTTTCATAAGCTATTCAGAGTAGCTTATGAAAACAGCTTATTTTCATGCCATAAGCTATTTCTATAAGGTCTTTCAAACGTGTACATAAGCGTTTATGGTATGAGATAAGTCAGATAAACTCAAAATAAGCTCTTTCAAATGGGTTCTAAGTGTGTGTTTGGATTAGAGTTGAAAAATGTTGATTTTCGATCAATTTGATTTTTAAACTTGATTATGGTTAAAATTATGTTAAAGTTGCTTTTAACAAAGGGGATTTGAGAAAGAAAAATGTGGCTTGAAAAGTGAGAATAACGCCAAATTAAATAATTGCTTTTGTACCGTTTGAGAATCTAAATTGATTTTTAAAGAATTCAAACGTCAAAGCAAACACACACTTATAGTGCGGTATGAGAGAACTTTTAAGTCATCTGTTGATGTGTTTTTAAATTTCTTGATATATTGAAATTTCAGGGCCTGTGATGATTGAAGAACCACTGAGAAGACCTTCTTCCCCTTGGATGCCATTTCCGACTCTTATTTCTGTGCTTTCGAAGTTTTTGCCTCTGCCTGACATTGCTTTGATCTCAAAGTACCATAAAGATCACAGAGTAAGTGCTTCTGAATTTACTCTGGGATTTAAGACAGTAATTCATTTTCCTTCACCTAAAATTATGGGTTTCACTTGTTCTGGCCTCATAAGTTGAGCTTCCTGTGCTTTGCAGGGCAAGAAGATTTCACGACATGAACTGATACAGAAAGTGAGACAAGTGGCAGGAGACAAGTTGTTGATTGCAGTCATCAAATCTTTCAGAGCCAAGGTATACCATTCTGATAATTTTGATCATTAGGTTTACATTAGTGCTACCAACAACACAACCCCCCCCCCCCAAAAAAAAAAAAGGTTTACATGATTGAAGAAAAAAATTAAAAAATATAAAAGTAAAGACACCTTTCTTCTATTGTGCCATCCAATCTAAATAAAAAGAACGGTCATGATTGAATGATTTAATTTTTTAGTTGTGGCACCAATTGCGGAGGATCCATGTATCCATGTCCGCTAGTCACATAAGAACATGCTAGTGGTAATTTTTCTACCTATCTTGTTTTAGGACAAGATTAAGTAAAGTTTTCTTATCAAGAAGACCTGGGAAATTTCCTTTAAGAAACTTTGCATTTGCTAGTATGGATTATAAAATCAAACAGGGTTGAAAATTTTGTTTTTGGCCTGCAGAAAACACCTGGAAGATTTGAGCACAGAAGGTCAAAGAATGATGGCAAGGCATCATGTGGCAACATTGATGAAATGATATCTTTCATTTGAGTTTGGAGTTGATAAGAGGATAGTGAAGTTGAATGGATCTGAAGAGATTATGTTTTACCTAATTTTGACAACTTACAGTGAGGATGCAGCATCAGCTTGAGGAGCTGTTGGCATTTTGACTTGCTATGTGAGGGATTCGCTTTTCTATAGTTGCAATGATATCATCATTCCATAAGGAAGTAATGATGGACATATTGAGTGGTTCACAAATGTACGTCTGGATTTTGTTTTTCCCCAACCCTTGGTCAATAAAATTGATGATGCTATCCTTACGTGACTTGCGGTGTTGCACATGGGTTTGCATATCTGTGGGCGTTGCATCTTCCTAGCCCAATGCCACTAAACTTCTTTTATTCTTTATAGGGGTTAAGCCCATTGCATCTTCTTGGGTTTTAGTAGTCTGATGGGTTTGCTTGCTCTTGGTCAAAAAGACTGAAAAGTATAGAGAGATGAAGAGACAGTAAATTATTGTATTTGTTAAAAAATGACTGATTTATTAATTTAAAGCTTTTAAATTGTAACTTTTTTAAATTTAGTCTCTTAATATTTATCCAATGATTTTAATTTATAAAATTTGATGATGAAAATTGTTAGTAAATAATAGATGGTTAAATGGAGAATTCTTAACCCAAACATGCTCACGAGTTGCATCAACCCAAATATAACTACCAGCCCAAATCAACTCAGCATCACATCGATTTTTAGGAGACTCAGCAAAGAGAAGGAAAGAAAAACACCCGTACAGCAGAGACGAGAAAGTCAAAAAGCTTAAGAATGAATCCGGCATTGGACAATATGACAAAAACAAGAAACCTTTCTGTTGCATTCTAATCCTTATGTCAGAGTTACATAAAAAGACGAAAGAAGAATGTAGGTTTAAGGTAAACAAAAGGCGGTGCATAAAAGGGAAGTGCTTCAGTTTACTCTTCTGAACGAGGCAAGTACTTCTATCAAAGTGTGTATTTGAGAGTTTGGTAGGTTAAATGTGAGTTAGGTAAATTAAATTTAATTGAATGTGGTTAAAACAAATTTAAATTTGAATGAACGTAATTTATATTTGGCAGACATTTGGATAAACGTAATATGATACAAATATGATATTTAGATGTTAGTGTTCAAATGTGATTTAAGGTTTATAATTATTAAAAAATGTATGAATTTTTTTATTATGATATTATGATTATTGGCTACCAAAATACAACATGCAAAGGCAATAAAGAAGCCAAATAATAACTAAAGGACAAATAAATATAATAATATATAACTCACTTTGTATCAAAAGTTTAGAAAATAGCAAACTCAGTAAAATTTGGCTTTTATTTCTCTTCTAAATTGAAACAAGAACTAGAAAGTGAGGGGATGAAACAGAAACGGGATATGTACACACACACATATAACTCATATATATATATATATATATGTATGTATGTGGTTGTATACCAATGTATGTCAGTTGCACTGAACTCTAATTTTGGGTTATTAAACATTCTAATTCAGATGAGGATGATCTATTCATAGATATCCTTACATGTCCTTCAAGACTTTGAACAAAGTTTCTTAAACTTCTAGACTCTATCTTTTTGGACGGTTTGATATTTTCCAAATTTCAAGAGTCTGGAAAGGCAGCCATGATTTCATCATGCCTGAGGGGTTTAGGAGTCATAATCATTGATTTTTTAAGGCTGGCCTCCATAAGGATAGTTTCATTCTTAGGAGATTCTTTCTTAACAGAAATTTCTACTCCAGTTTTGGAGACTTTGTAGTGAATCCTAAAAACAATAGAAAGATTATCCAGATCCTCACTGAATATTCCTTCTGTGGTCTTGACATGCAATTTTAAAGCATTTTCGACGTTTTTCAACGTCTTCATGTAATTGGAAAAACACTGAAAATAAATTGGACCATTGCAGAGATTTGACTCCACAAGACTTAACATTAAATCTTGAAAAGATAAAGCGTGCCTATCCTGTAAGAGTAACAGAATAGGATGGTTGATGCCTAACCTGTGCATAGGTTTGACAGCTACTTGGATTAACCTGATGTGGATAAATCCAAATTTATCTTTCCTGTGTTGAACAATTTTGTTTTTATCTAACAGATTAATTGTGTCTTGACATTTCCCTAATGTCATAGTACAGTCTATAGTTCTTACTATATCTTAAACCTGAAAATTAAAAGTTGAATGTCTATAAATTTCACTGGGTCGTACCTGGGGCATTTCCTAATTTCTTAACCTTTCTTCAGCTTCCATAATAGAAACTTCAGAATTGTTGAACTCATCTTGATCTACAGAATTTTGATCACTAGAGGTAGAGGAAAGGCTGATCTCTGAGCTATTCCTATTAAAAAGTCTTCTTACTAATTCCTATTAAAAAGTCTTCTTACTAATTCAGACCTATTAAAAAGTCTTCAATTTTGAATAATTTTTCTCAATTTACTATAGTCTACATAGATGATGTCTTAGTGTTTTCTAGATCTATAGAACAACACTTTAGGCACCTTGATCAATTCCATGACATTGTTAAGAAAAACGGCTTAGTCGTTTCTGCTAAGAAAATGAAACTGTTCAAAACAAAAATTAGATTTTTAGGGTATGATATACATCAGGGTATGATCAAACCAATTAGTCGTTCAATAGAATTTGTAGACAAATTTTCAGACGAGATAACTGATAAAAATTAACTTCAAAGATTTTTAGGTTGTCTTAATTATGTTGCAGATTTTGTTCAAGACCTTAGGATAATTTGTAAACCTTTATATTTTAGGCTTAGAATGAAATCTCCCCCTTAGGATTGTTCAATGACGGATGCCGTCAAAACTCTTAAGTCTAGAATCAAGAAACTCCCTTATTGTAATATCCCAAGAATTTTTATGAATATTTAAAGTCTGATTTGAAGTTTAGTGAAAAATTTAATTATGTGGAAAATTTTCTTTTTGAATTAGTGAAGAAAATGTGGGAATAGAAATTTTTATTTTTAATTTAGGAAATTTTTACAAATTCTCAAGGACTAAAGTGAAAAGAAAAGAAAGTATAGAGGACTTTTGAGAAATGACCAAGTAGGAACCCGAGAAGAAGAATAGAGCTTATGGGAATGAATTATGAGTCCGGTACCGAAAAGATGATGGATTCGAGGTTAAAGTGGAGTTTGAGATATTGAGAGGGACTAAAGTGAATAAGGAAATTTGTGAGGCACCGAGGATTTAGAAACACCTGAGGTGAGATTTTATGAATTTGCTTTTGCTAGTCTTGACTGAGGGTCAATTGCAGAGCAAGTGATAATTTCACCCCGGGCGAGTATATAGGTGGCCTCACCTATTTTTTATTCATTTTTCTCCTTTCCTCTCTCTCTCTTCACTTTCTCTCCTCTCCTTCTCTCTTCCTTCTCTCTAATTTCTCTCTCTACACTCCAACTCTACAACCGGACTTTGGAGGCTGGATCTCGGGCTACGGGGCGAGCCTCTAGGAGCCAAGCAACATAGGGAAAGCAAGTAATCAAGGTAGAAATTTCTATTTCTTAAGCTTTTCTCTATTTTCTAGTTTTAATAGTGTTTGAGGTAAAATCGAGATTTCGGCTTCGTTTCTCGATTAAAATTGGTGATTTTGGTGTCTAAATGCTCCTTAGACATTAATGGTGAGATCCCATGGAAGAAATCATGAAAAACGGTGAAGATTTGGCCAGATTTGGGCCAAAACCGAGAGAATCGCGAAGGGGTCGCGATCGTGGCGCCCAGGCGCCATGTGTGGCGCCTAGGCGCCAAGGTGAGATGGGAAGAAGAAGGAATTGGCGCCCAGGCGCCAGGCATGGGTGGCGCCCAGGCACCAAGTGTACCGGGAAATTTTAGTTTATTTTTCAATCGGCCATAACTTCTTCATCCGAACTCTGTTTTGGGCAAACTTTATATCGTTGGAAAGCTCTTTAAGACTAGTTTCCAATGGTATAAGTTTAATTTGAATATTCATTACCAGTTAGGAGTTATGATTCGAGAAGTAAGTGAAGGTCGAGAGTAGTGGTAGGAAATTTCTCTATTTCGTAACTCTGATGGTTTTTGTCTGGTTACAATAGGAATGGTCAAAGTGCAAAGTGGGAGTGCCGAGAGCGTGAAATCCAGGTGAGTGGGTTAATACTTGCTATGATTAAATATCTGTTATTGACTTTTTGCATCATAGTGAAAATATGTTGTATATCCAAGTTTGAAGAGGATGATGTGGAACGATGAGGCATAAACAAATGTGGAACGTGTCTGGTAATGTATATAATTATATTTTCTTATTTTCCCATGAATGGAGGTTATATGATGGATTGTGAATGGCATGTGAACCGAGTTGAATAATTGTTCTATATTATGGGTTATGTTATATACATGCTATGTTGTTGGAACCACATTGATTATGTTGTGGCTTGAATTGTAAATGACTGAGTTGTGTATGTGGCTCAAGATTATGATTGAGGATGTTTTTATATGTGATTGTGATTGTGTTTGACTGGAAAGGAAAGACATGGTGGTGCACCCCATGGAGAAATCTATTTGAAGCTATAAGGGTGGAGAATATAAATGGAGCGATAAGGGTGGATGCGGCGAGGGCCGCGGGCAACGATCCAGAGGTATTCTGGATGACTCGGTTGGTACGGGAATTGTGTGTGAAATTGATTTCATCGATTGCTGTTGTGAATTTTGAATTTTGTTGAAATGCATTTGATTCACTTGGATATTGTTGTGAAGTATTATGAATAATATTATATCATATGATGATCGATCTACGTATGATTGCTGCATGTTATCATTATGATGCATGATTTTTATTTTGTCATAGTATTGTGTTGTCTACTTACTGGGCACGTGGTTTGCTCATACCCCTCTTATTGATATTTTTTTTCAGAGTTGACAGCTGAAGGTAAATATCGGAACAAGGAATTATGGATCCTTAGTCCATAATTACCTTTTCATTTGTTCAGGATAAAGGTATAACAGTTAAGTTTTATTCTAAGTTGTATAAATCTAGAAATCTCTGTAATCGGGTAGGTTCATTCAGTGATGTAATGTGAGTAATTGTAGTATGTATAGAGAACTCGTTTTGGTTGCATGAAAAAGAATTGTATGATTTTTAAGAGAAATATAGGCTTACGGAGGTGAAATGAAATTCACTTTCCGTGCCGGTCACGTGCTCAAATTTTTGGGACGTGACAAGTTGGTATCAGAGCTTTGGTATTAGGTCTCCTACCGATTACAGAGTAAGGTAACCTTAGTGGGATCTCCTCTATCGTGGTGAACCTGGGCACGACTATAGAGAGATGGCTCCATTGAAGGTCCTGTAGGATATTTTCATTTCCTTTTCCTCCAAGACTTGTCTTTTCTTATAAATTATGTTTTAGTTTTAGTTTTAGACAGATATGGCTATACTTTTGAACTTGGTAAAGGAAAGGTTATTATTTGTTTGATTCCGTTGCTGTCGGATCAAATTGTATGTATGGGGCTTTATATGTTACATTCATGATTGATTTTGTGTGACTGATTTCTTTTATCCTTCTTAATTTTATTATTACTATTTTTGGAGTACCATCCCATAAAAGAAACCACTGGCATTAAAAGCAGAAGGATTACATTGCAAAAAAAAAAAATTACTCATACATGAGTAATCTAAAAGCGAGGTGGTCTCGGATTAGGAGGGTTGTACTGTATCATCACCCCTCGACCATTCCTTGGAGCGAGAGACAGAGCAATGTCGCGGAGGGTAGTGTAAATCCCATTCATACAATCAACACTTCTTTGTTGTTGATTGCAGAAGCACTGGGTAGACCAATAGAAGAACATGTCTATTCTTGAAGTCATTTCTGCATGATTGCGTTTAGTTAACTTCTCTAGGTCTCCTATCATCTTTTTCAGATTTTTCACCTCCTGCTCTAGACAGGCGATTTTGTCCTTCGAGGTATGGGCCGTGCTAGTCTCCTCAGCTTCCTCGTTCTTCTTCATTTTCTTCTCTATATGCTTCTCTAAAGACCCTTCAAAAGGTCTTTTGCCCTTGTCTTTGCCCAAACTTAAGTTTAAGTCGAGCTCTTCTCTCTTGGCATCCACTGTGAGATCAATGTACTTCCTTGTGGCCATGATTTAAAAAATTTAGAAATTTATGTGGGAGTATGAGAAGAGAGGAACGCTGGAAAGTTGTAAGCTCAGAGATGATTACTCTTTGTGATGTGGTAACTGAGAATGTTGGGACAGTTCTTATAGAGGAAAAATTTGAACTTAGAGACAAAGAAGATATCTCTTCGCCGCACCCTACACGCTTAACCTATGGATTTCTGCAAGCTGGAAGCTAGGAGTCTAGGGTAGGCATGCACACCAACAACGCGTCGCATTAATGGCAAAACCACGAAAGTCAATATTCGGTGGATTTGCGGCCGATTTACACTTGATTTTTCTATTTCTCTCGTTGGCATTTTCTGAAATTGAAGGAAGTCGACAATGTAGCCATTACAGAGTGTCTTGGATGTTTTCACGATGAACTAAAATGTATTTCTATGCTTTCTTGTATTGTTCTTGAAAGCCTTCAGTTAAGTATAATATACATGATTGATTGAATTATACTGTGATTATATGTATCTAAATACATATGATATGTATGTATGTTATTCATGCATAGAGAGTGAAGGCTATTTGTTATGGCCAGGAATAATATGTAATGATTCTACATACATTCAGAGAATGAGAAGTCTGAAATTTAAAAGAACTTGAATAGATGAAAATATATATAGATAATGATGTATCTCTATGTTTATACATATATACATATATGCTCGTAGAGGCAAGTGAAAGGTAAAATTTTTCTCTCACTTTATGGAACGCTTGATGTGTAGATGTGAGAAGTTTTTATTTTAATATGTATGTTTGAAAATGTGTAAGCTTAGGGCAAAGTCACGGATTAGAAACCTAGATAAGGTTAATATGAAGATACCCGTTCATGGAGTAATATCTCGATTTAGAATTATTGGATATGACAAATACAGAGTTAGGAAGTCATAAATTGAAGCGGCGATTAGTTTAATAATTTGAGCAAGAGTCAAAAGTTAGCCGAAATTTTTGAGGAAATCTTTTGTATTTGATTATATTTTGTTATTTTCTGGCATGCTTATCAGAGACCGTTGGCATTGCGTCGGATAAGGTCTGTAGGTCATCTTTAGAGTATGATGTAAAGGTTTTGTAGCCCTAAATTTCGTCTATATATAATGGATGCCCCATTACGCTGCTCACTACACTAAGAGTTTATATCTATAAGCTTTCTAGCATCAAACTTCTTCTTCTGTACAACCTTTATAGCTCAGAAAAATATGGCCGGCAATAAATCTTTCAATTTAAACTTTGAGGCTGGCAAGGTAGAGCTGGATCTAAATCTTAGCCTGGAGAATTATAAGAATAAGAGATCCATGGAAGAGTCACCAGAGGCTAAGAAAAGAAAAAGGGATGTAGTAGAGTTAGAGGATGTTAGCACAGCAACATCTTCTAATAATGAGCTTGCGCTTATGAGACAAAAGATGGAGGACTTGGAAAGACTGATAAACCGCCACTTTGAGGACCAGGGGAGATTGATAAATCGTCTCTTTACAGAACAAGAGAAGCTTTTGAACCATCATTTTAGGGAATTGGCGAATAGAGTTGATAGACATTCGATGTTTGCAACTCAAAATTTTCGTGACCAACAAGCGAGATGTATTGACTGTATGAATGGAGTGACTTCTGCACTTCACCAAATTTCCCAGACGTTTCCTCCAGAAACTCTTTCTAGGCTGCAACGATTAACTTCCTCCTTAAGGTCTGAAGCACCTTCTTCTTCTAGACCTGGAGCACCTTCTGCATTTCAAAAGCCTCCTCGTTCTTAATTTATCTTTTCTTTTGTTTGTACCTAAAGCTGATATTTGATCTAATGTTTACGTATTAAAATTATCTGTTTTGTAAATCAAGTTCAGCTTGTTGCCTGTAACTTATGTATTAGAAATAAAAATATGTTGAACTTGTTATATTTTGTACTTGATTGTGAAAATTCTAAGAGAGAGAATGAGATATAAACAAAATATTGGCATTTGCTTCAATCTTGAGGTAAGTTTTGAATTCGGAGGACCGAATTCTTTTAAGGGGCGAAGAATGTAATATCCCAAGAATTTTTATGAATATTTAAAGTCTGATTTGAAGTTTAGTGAAAAATTTAATTATGTGGAAAATTTTCTTTTTGAATTAGTGAAGAAAATGTGGGAATAGAAATTTTTCTTTTTAATTTAGGAAATTTTTACAAATTCTCAAGGACTAAAGTGAAAAGAAAAGAAAGTATAGAGGACTTTTGAGAAATGACCAAGTAGGAACCCGAGAAGAAGAATAGAGCTTATGGGAATGAATTATGAGTCCGGTACCGAAAAGATGATGGATTCGAGGTTAAAGTGGAGTTTGAGATATTGAGAGGGACTAAAGTGAATAAGGAAAATTGTGAGGCACCGAGAATTTAGGAACACCTGAGGTGAGATTTTATGAATTTGCTTTTGCTAGTCTTGACTGAGGGTCAATTGCAGAGCAAGTGATAATTTCACCCCGGGCGAGTATATAGGTGGCCTCACCTATTTTTTATTCATTTTTCTCCTTTCCTCTCTCTCTCTTCACTTTCTCTCCTCTCCTTCTCTCTTCCTTCTCTCTAATTTCTCTCTCTACACTCCAACTCTACAACCGGGCTTTGGAGGCTGGATCTCGGGCTACGGGGCGAGCCTCTAGGAGCCAAGCAACATAGGGAAAGCAAGGAATCGAGGTACAAATTTCTATTTCTTAAGCTTTTCTCTATTTTCTAGTTTTAAGAGTGTTTGAGGTAAAACAGAGATTCCGGCTTCGTTTCTCGATTAAAATTGGTGATTTTGGTGTCTAAATGCTCCTTAGACATTAAGGGTGAGATCCCATGGAAGAAATCATGAAAAACGGTGAAGATTTGGCCAGATTTGGGCCAAAACCGAGAGAATCGTGAAGGGGTCGCGATCGTGGCGCCCAAGCGCCATGTGTGGCGCCTAGGCGCCAAGGTGAGATGGGAAGAAGAAGGAATTGGCGCCCAGGTGCCATAGGTGGCGCCCAGGCGCCAAGTGTACCGAAAAATTTTAGTTTATTTTTCAATCGGCCATAACTTCTTCATCCGAACTCTGTTTTGGGCAAACTTTATATCGTTGGAAAGCTCTTTAAGACTAGTTTCCAATGGTATAAGTTTAATTTGAATATTCATTACCAGTTAGGAGTTATGATTCGAGAAGTAAGTGAAGGTCGAGAGTAGTGGTAGGAAATTTCTCTATTTCGTAACTCTGATGGTTTTTGTCTGGTTACAATAGGAATGGTCAAAGTGCAAAGTGGGAGTGCCGAGAGCGTGAAATCCAGGTGAGTGGGTTAATACTTGCTATGATTAAATATCTGTTATTGACTTTTTGCATCATAGTGAAAATATATTGTATATCCAAGTTTGAAGAGGATGATGTGGAACGATGAGGCATAAACAAATGTGGAACGTGTCTGGTAATGTATATAATTATATTTTCTTATTTTCCCATGAATGGAGGTTATATGATGGATTGTGAATGGCATGTGAACCGAGTTGAATAATTGTTCTATATTATGGGTTATGTTATATACATGCTATGTTGCTGGAACCACATTGATTATGTTGTGGCTTGAATTGTAAATGACTGAGTTGTGTATGTGGCTCAAGATTATGATTGAGGATGTTTTTATATGTGATTATGATTGTGTTTGACTGGAAAGGAAAGGCATGGTGGTGCACCCCATGGAGAAATCTATTTGAAGCTATAAGGGTGGAGAATATAAATGGAGCGATAAGGGTGGATGCGGCGAGGGCCGCGGGCAACGATCCAGAGGTATTCTGGATGACTCGGTTGGTACGGGAATTGTGTGTGAAATTGATTTCATCGATTGCTATTGTGAATTTTGAATTTTGTTGAAATGCATTTGATTCACTTGGATATTGTTGTGAAGTATTATGAATAATATTATATCATATGATGATCGATCTACGTATGATTGCTGCATGTTATCATTATGATGCATGATTTTTATTTTGTCATAGTATTGTGTTATCTACTTACTGGGCACGTGATTTGCTCATACCCCTCTTATTGATATTTTTTTTCAGAGTTGACAGCTGAAGGTAAATATCGGAACAAGGAATTATGGATCATTAGTCCATAATTACCTTTTCATTTGTTCAGGATAAAGGTATAACAGTTAAGTTTTATTCTAAGTTGTATAAATCTAGAAATCTCTGTAATCGGGTAGGTTCATTCAGTGATGTAATGTGAGTAATTGTAGTATGTATAGAGAACTCGTTTTGGTTGCATGAAAAAGAATTGTATGATTTTTAAGAGAAAGATAGGCTTACGGAGGTGAAATGAAATTCACTTTCCGTGCCGGTCACGTGCTCAAATTTTTGGGACGTGACACTTATTTAGGAATTCCAGACCCAGAAGCCTTCATGATCATCGAAACCGATGTGTCAAAAGAAGGTTATGGAGGTGTCCTTAAACAAAGGCCTATAGGAAGTTCGAAAGAACAACTAGTTAGGTTCAATTATGGAGTATGGACTGAAGCCCAAACTAAATACTCCACAATCAAAAGAGAAATTTTATCAATTGTTTTAAATGTCAAAAAGTTTCAAAAAGAAGTGTTCAATAAAGCCTTTTTGCTCAAAACTGATTGCAAATCAGCAAAATCCGTTTTAGAAAAAAATGTTCAAAATTTAGTTTCAAAACATGTTTTTGCTAAATGGCAAGCACTACTTTCTTATTTTGATTTCGAAATTCAACATATAAAAGGCAGTGAGAACGCCCTTCTAGATTTTCTCACACGAGAATTTTTGCAGGGTAAGACAGAAGAATGGACAAGAAACAAAAATCAAAAGAAGTAAAAAGAGAGCAATACGGATCCCCACTGGATCCCAGAAATGTTCAACAAAGAACCTCTGTGGTTCAAGCAACGTCGCCATTACTGGTGACGCCTTTATCGTTCAATAGCCCTTCCGGCAGTGGTCCTCAACCACAAGTAAGTGGTCCTAGACCTCCATCTTCCCCTTCTTCTTCTCAAAATCGTTTCTCCCCCTTAATTTATGATCAAGCTCTAACCACTCCTCCACCTCAAAAGGCCATCGTCTCTGTTCAACCTTCTTCTTCCTTGGTCCAACTCGCTCAACCCTCTCCACTCAAAAGATCACTCTCAGAAAAATATGTTTCAAAACCTTGTTATGCACCAATTTGTGCCATTGAACCTAAATGGCTAAAAAATCTAAACTCTTCTCCCAGAGAAGTTGCTCAAAAATATTTTCTAAAAGGACAAAATTTTTACAATGCGGACTCTGGAAAAACAAGAATTTTTTATGAATTTATTTTAGTTGACACAAATTCGATCACACTCACGCACGAGTATGATCCTTTATTTCCATCTCGAATTCAATACTCAAAGTTCAAAATAAATAAAGTTTTAACGCTTTTTCAATGGAATTAGCATCCACTTTCTTTAAAAGGTTTTTCAAGACAGTTCCAGCCTCTAGGTTTTAATTACTGGGACTACAAAATGGCTTGGTTCAATACTTTACTGATTCGCCCTTTTTCTCATTCTTGGTTTATTTGGTTCAATAAAGGAAATCAGGAATTTCCAGTCTGGTTTTCTAAATGGTTTCACTTTTTTGGTCCAAACGATGAGTTTCTTCCATCTTATGCAAAGGAATCATTTTCTATCTTTTCTGCTCAAACCAGTTTTCACACTGGAATTTTACTTTTAAAGTTTTTCTCAACCTTCGAAACTCCATGGATCATGTCATGGGATTTCGAGTTCAAAGATAGGTTCAATACTGGTTACCCTCTGCATCTAAGCAGAACGTTCAACATAAAATGGTGGTCAACATACAATCCCAATATGCTCAACAAAAAGGCCATTGAGAAATGGTTAAGTCACAACCCACACCTAATGAAATACTCTCAAGGTGTTCAACATCGTCTCCCTTCCTCACTTCTAAGTCTCAAATCATGGCGGAACTCGCTAAGGCTCAAACCGAAGAAGAATTCAACTGCCTTGTTCAACAATTTTCAGAGAAAGCTTCATCAGAAAAAGCTCCCTCTGAAGAATTCAATCCAGAAGATAGCAGTCAATTTCAGAACGAAGATGACTGTTACAACATCGATTTCACCCACCTGAGTCAAAACTGACCATGGTTTGGTTAAGCTATCGGCAGAAGAATCCAAAGCTCCTGCCAGCTCAACAATCATGATCAATTATGTTTAAGACATGGCAGACAAACCTTTGCAAAAGTAAAGCGTCGGCACAAAGCCACAAATCTACTTTTGGTAAAGAAGATTCCCGTGATCAAGTTTTCGAAAAGCAGCCGTCTACGCGTCCTTGCTTTTCGGATTTCAAACTTGTTCAAATCCGCGGACTCCAGAGCCTCTGAAATCTACAGACTTCATTAGTGTTCAAATTCGCCTTCTTAGTTCTATAAAAGGCGAAGTAAGGCAGTAGTGTAGGCAGAGCGAAAATAGAGAAAAAGAAAAAATTGATAAGAACTCTCTGTAATCGTTTCTGATCTCAAGAAGCTTTTAGCTGTTATTCAAAATAGTAAGTTCAAAATCCTCTTTTCTTCCTTGCATTTTGTCGTTCTGTATAATCCTAGGGTTCTATCTTTAATTGGTAGAACTATTGAACAAGAAGTCATACAGGACTTCAGATATAAATACATAACTAAATTATGAACTTAAAATTTCATCTCTAAATTCTATTCTAGTTTCTTGATTAACAATATAAATTCTTGAACTATTAGGCTGAACAAAATATTCTAATTTAATGACAAGCATTAAATCAGTAAAAGGTATTGGAACAAATTCTACTAAAGAAAGACGCATTTTTATATTGAATTGAAAAGATTACAAAGATTGAAATGCAAAGAAGAAAAGAGGATTTTGAACTTACTATTTTGAACAACAGCTAAAAGCTTCTTGAGATCAGAAACGATTACAGAGAGTTCTTAACAATTTTTTCTTTTTCTCTATTTTCGCTCTGCCTACACTACTGCCTTACTTCGCCTTTTATAGAACTAAGAAGGCGAATTTGAACACTAATGAAGTCCATGGATTTCAGAGGCTCTGGAGTCCGCGGATTTAAACAAGTTTGAAATCTAAAAAGCAAGGACGCGTGGACGGCTACTTTCTGAAAAGTTGATTACGGGCATCTTCTTTACCAAAAGTAGATTTGTCGCTTTGTGCCGATGCTTTACTTTTGCAAAGGTTTGTCTGCCACGTCTTGAACATAATTGATCATGATTGTTGAGCTGGCAGGAGCTTTGGATTCTTCTGCCGATGGCTTAACCAAACCATGGTCAGTTTTGACTCAGGTGGGTGAAATCGATGTTGTAGCAGTCATCTTCGTTCTGAAATTGGCTGTATCTTCTGGATTGAATTCTTCAGAGAGAGCTTTTTATGATGAAGCTTTCTCTGAAAATTGTTGAACAAGGCGGTTGAATTCTTCTTCAGTTTAAGCCTTAGTGAGTTCCGCCATGATTTGAGACTTAGAAGTGAGGAAGGGATACTGATGTTGAACACCCTGAGAGTATTTCATCAGGTGTAGGTTTTGACTTAACCATTTCTCAATGGCCTTTTTGTTGAGCAGATTGGGGTTATATATTGACCACTATTTTATGTTGAACGTTTTGCTTAGATGCAGAGGGTAACTAGTATTGAACCTGTCTTTGAACTCGAAATCCCATGACATGATCCATGAAGTTCCGAAGGTTGAGAAAAACTTTAAAAGTAAAATTTCAGTATGAAAACTGGTTTGAGCAGAAAAGATAGAAAATGATTCCTTCGCATAAGATGGAAGAAACTTATCGTTTGGACCAAAAAAATGAAACCATTCAAAAAACCAAGCTGAAAATTCCTGATTTCCTTTATTGAACCAAATAAACCAAGAATGAGAAAAAGGGCGAATCAGCAAAGTATTGAACCAAGCTATTTTGTAGTCCCAGTAATTAAAACATGGATGCTGGAACTATCTTAAAAACCTTTTAAAGAAAGTGGATGCTGATTCCATTGAGAAAACGTTAAAACTTTATTTATTTTGAACTTTGAGCATTGAATTCGAGATGGAAATAAAGGATCATACTCGTGCGTCAGTGTGATCGAGTTTGTGTCAACTAAAATAAACTCATAAAAAATTTCTTGTTTTTCCAGAGTCCGTATTGTAAAAATTTTGTCATTCTCAAAAATATTTTTGAGCAACTTCTCTGAGAAAAGAGTTTGGATTTTTGAGCCATTCAGGTTCAATGGCACAAATTGGTGCATAACAAGGTTTTGAAACATATTTTTCTAAGAGGGATCTTTTGAGTAGAGAGGGTTGAGCGAGTTGGACCAAGGAAGAAGAAGGTTGAACAGAGACGATGGCCTTTTGAGGTGGAGGAGTGGTTAGAGCTTGATCATAAGTTAAGGGGGAGAAATGATTTTGAGAAGAAAAAGGGGAAGATGGAGGTCTAGGACCCCTTACTTGTGGTCGAGGACCACTGTCGGAAAGGCTATTGAACGATAAAGGTGTCACCAGTAATGGCAACGTTGCTTGAACCACAAGAGTTCTTTGTTGAACATTTCTGGGATCTAGTGGGGATCCGTATTGCTCTCTTTTTACTTCTTTTGATTTTTGTTTCTTGTCCATTCTTCTGTCTTACCCTGCAAGAATTCTCGTGTGAGAAAATCTAGAAGGGCATTCTCACTGCCTTTTATATGTTGAATTTCAAAATCAAAACAGGAAAGTAGTACTTGCCATATGGCAAAAACATGTTTTGAAACTAAATTTTGAACATCTTTTTCTAAAACGGATTTTGCGGATTTGCAATCAGTTTTGAGCAAAAAGGCTTTATTGAACACTTCTTTTTGAAACTTTTTGACATTTAAAACAATTGATAAAATTTCTCTTTTGACTGTGGAGTATTTAGTTTGGGCTTCAGTCCATACTTCAGAATTGAACCTAACTAGCTATTCTTTCGAACTTTCTATGGGCCTTTGTTTAAGGACACCTCCATAACCTTCTTTTGACGCATCAGTTTTGATGATTATAAAGGCTTATGGGTCTAGTATTCCTAAACAAGGGAGTTTCTTGACTCTAGACTTAAGAGTTTTGACGGCGTTCGTCATTGAACTATCCCAAGGGGGAGATTTCTTTCTAAGCCTAGAATATAAAGGTTTACAAATTATCCTAAGGTCTTAAACAAAATCTGCAACATAATTAAGACAACCTAAAAATCTTTGAAGTTGATTTTTATCAGTTATCTCGTTTGGAAATTTGTCTGCAAATTCTATTAAACGACTAATTGGTTTGATCATACCCTGATGTATATCATACCCTAAGAATCTAATTTTTATTTTGAACAGTTTCATTTTCTTAGCAAAAATGACTAAGCTGTTTTTCTTAACAATGTCATGGAATTGATCAAGGTGCCTAAAGTATTGTTCTATAGATCTAGAAAACACTAAGACATCATCGATGTAGACTATAGTAAATTGAGAAAAATTATTGAAAATTGAATTCATAACATTTTGAAATTCAGAAGGGGCATTCTTGAGACCAAATGGCATCACATTCCATTCGTAATGTCCGAAAGGAACGGTGAAAGCCGTTTTGTACCTATCTTTTTCTTCAATTTGAATTTGATAAAAACTAGATTTCATATCAAATTTTAAAAATAAAGATGCTTTTTGAACACGACAAATTAGATCTCCTCTATCAGGTATAGGGTACCTAATCCATCTAAGGACCTTATTGATCGGTTTGTAATTAATGACCATGCGACTCCTCGCTCTATTTCTGCCTGATTTTGAACATAGAAGGCTGAACAGCTCCAAGGGGATTTACTGGCTCTAATCAGCTTCTTTCCTAACAGATCTTGAATTTCTTTTTTACATTATTCTAAGGTTTCTTTGTTCATTTGAATGGGCCTAGCCTTAGTCAGGATTTTGTCCTCGGTAAAACTGGGCTCGTATAGAAGTGAGACTGTGTGCCTCTTTCTGTTCTAGAATGCGTTGGGCTTTTCTGAACAGACTTCTTTTTCAAATTTTTGTTGAACAAATTCTATCCTATTTTTGACCTAAGGTTTTTCTATCTGATCCTCAATTTTTTTGTATTGAACTTCTTTATTGAGCATTTTGAGCTGGGTTTACTTTCTATTGATCAGGTTTAGCTTAGAAACGACTAAACTTTTGAGCAGATTTACATATGTTGTCCTAGCAGGATTTAGAAATTCAAAGCAAAGTTCTTTGCCTGAAACTACTGTTAAAATTTCTAATTCTGAAACCTTAAAGGGATAAATAAGGGTCAGAAAATGTGTTCCTAAGATCATCGGTTCGTTCAAGTTCCTTACAAGAACGAAGGTTGTATTGAACTTAATGCCTTGATTACATATCTTGGCATTAGACAGTTTGTACCTAACTGGGAGCTTATTACCTCCTGCACCACTGAGACTTTCAGTAGTTTTCTCATAATATTGAGTGGGAATTAACCCTTCTTGAACACAGTTAAGATCAGCGCCTGAGTCAATCAGGGCGATGACTTTAATATTGAAACTTTTTATGGTAAGGTTGACATAACAGTACCATTTTTAAACAGATATTCTGGAAATAATATTTAAATAGCTATCCTTTTGAACAGAGCTAGTTTCTCTTAACTCATTTTGATCATCAGAATTCCTAACATCTTTGTTTGCCATTAAACTTAATATGTCTAAGGATAAGTCATTATCCTTTTGTTTGAGCAATTGAATTTCTTCTTTAATTATTTTGATCTCTTCTTGAAGTTCTCTTATTGAAACTTTTTCTTGAACAAAATTGTATTGAAATCTATTAATTATCTCTTGAACATTATAAGACTTAATCTTAGGTTTTGGTTCGGCTTCTTCCAAATCCATTATGTCCTTAATCTTAAGCAAATATTGATTCCTAATTTCTTCATTATCTATTTTATCTATTATTTCTATTAGGGTTTGGATTTTATTTCTATTGAGCACATTAATGGTTTTTGAACAAGTATTATTTTTTGAACAATCCTTACATATACAAATTCCTATTTCTAAATGACTTTCGCCATCAGATATTAAACTAGAAGATGAATTACTCAGTTGATCTAACTGATATAATTCATTTTGAGCACTAGACTGATTTGAATCATATTCTGACTCAGAGTTTTGATTTTCTAACAGAATACTCATAAGACTCTGGTTGTACTTATCATCTATTTTTGAAGAATTAATTCATTTTTTGAGCTTCCAATGTTTTGATATATGATCATACCTCCTGCATTTAAAACAAACTACATGTTTGCGATTAATATTTTTTGAACTATGGTGTCTAGGTTTACTATACTTTTGAACAGGGATCTTCCTTCTCTTTCTCTCAGCTATGCATAGGTTGAAGAAGGAAAATGATTGAAGGTGTTGTGCATGGGTAGGAAGGGAAAATAGAAGTTTTTCTGTGGGTGTGTCTCGGCTATATACATAAAATGGGTAGGGGTAAAAAATTAATTAGCAGTAAAAGATTACACTAACTACGTTGAAGTTGTCGGAGAAGCGATGAAGAGCTGCTGTGAAGATAACCTAGTTTACAGAGTGTGAAACGAGGTTAGAAAAAATTGTGATTTGCTTGTGAAATCTCTCAAACAAGCTAATATCCTGCTACCCACATTTCTAGCAACAATAAATGGCGATTTGGCAAACTAAACGTGCTCCAAAACGCGCTCTATATGCTTTGTCAGCAATCTATTAAGAAAAAATTGACCATTGAAAATTGATCAAGTGCAAAAGTCTTCTAACAGTAGCTAAGACTGAGAAGCTATTTAAAGGACACTTCCTTCAACAAAATAGGATCCAGTATTTGTCTTATAAAGACAAGTATCGTGTTATCTTTACAGAGATCGTTAAATTTCATATTTAACGGTGTATATTTTAATTTTTTTAAAAAAATTATTAAAATACTATTTGAAATTTATATTATTGGATTTAAAATCTAACGATCCCTGTAAGGACAAACACAACACGTGTCTTTACAAGACAAATACTGGATCCGAATTCTGTTTTAACCTAACCTTTCTCTAGTCGATACTACAAAGAAAGAAAGAAGAAAAACAACTAAAATTTAAAGCTAAGTTAAGCTCGTTGTTCACTCTTTGTTCATATCTTTTGGGAGATTAAATAACTTGTATTATACTTTCTTAAGAAAAGAATTCATATTAAGCGTCCTGATTTGAAAAGAACTTTAAAATTTATTCAAAACATTTGATAAAATTATAAGTACTTAATTCAACCTCTCTTCTTGAGTGCACTATTGGTCGAACACCTTTTTTTTTTTATATAAGAGCTTAAATTTTATAGGTCTTCAAAGTTTGATTTAAAGGAGATTTTGTAAATCTATGAATAAGAACTACAAGACTTAGGAGATAACATCCAACCATAAAAGGAAGCATCTTCCATGGAAAAAGATAAACATTTTCATAAGGAAATGAGACATCTTTTATGTCAGAGGAAAACTCCCAAAGTAAAAAAGAAGACTTACAAAACCAAAAATAAAAAATAGAATAAAGAAAGAAAAAAATGAAGAGAAGCAGAAGAAGAGGAGAAGGAATTGTTGCTGAAGGGGCAACAGCTCCCCAAAGCTAGCCAACTCAAAAGAATTATGGGATTTTCCAAAACCCTAGCACAGAGACATTAACACAAAATATGAATGAGAATTAGAATTATAAAAATGTACATGTTGGTACTTTTAGAGAAAGAATGGAACAGAAAGGTAAGTGTCTAAGGAGATTTTACCAAACTGCCATCATTAAAAAATAATTGAAAAAAAATTGAGCTCGTCCTTCTCTCCCAACTCATTTCTCCTCTTCGTCTTCTCCTAATAACTTTGTCCTCTTCCTCTTCACTTTCTTTCTATTGATATGTAGTTTTTTAGATGGCATGTCTCCTCTTTCTTCGTTTACATCGGAGTTTGATTTCTTAATTTTTGTAAATGGATCATTTTGCACTTTAATTGAATAAGATCTTTGATTTTGGCTTATATTTCTCCCAGTAATAAAGAAAGATTTTATTTCTCCTTTGATTTGTTGTCGCAGATTTCTGGCTAAAAATCAAAGCTTCTTTATCATCACAAATTTGTTGTGGGAGAGAGAAATAAGGTCAACTCACTATCTATTTGTCCGAAAGAGTCACTGGTAGTGGAGCAAAAGTATTTAGTTTTCAAAAAATTGTTTGGGATTAATTCCTTACCAAAATGAGGGAATGAAAATCCCATTCCTTGTGTGTACCAAACAATAGGCCACACTTGGTAAATATTATGATTTTTGAGGGAAAGAAAATGAGAATAAGAAATGAAATGAGTAGGAATAAAAATCAAAATTATGTTTGATATGATATGAGAAGAAATGAAAATGATTATATTTATTTTATTTGGTATGAGATTTAAATTAAAGGAAATGAGAAGATTGATTATGATTTTACTAAATTACCTTTATAATAAAATATTTTGGAAAAAAAAAAGAGAAAAATCTTCTCAAATATGATCTCTCCGTATCGCTTCTCTCTCTCTCTCTCTCTCTCTCTCTCTCTCTCTCTCTCTCTCTCTCTCTCTCTCTCTCTCTCTCTCTCTCTCTCCTCCCTCCCTCCCTCCCTCCCTCCCTCCCTCCCTCCCTCCCACATCTCACTATTCTTCCTTCATCTCTCACTCCCTTGCTTTTCGCCTCCCCAACGTCTTCCTCTTCCTCCTTCTCTTCTTCTTCTTCTCTCCCTCTCTTGTGTAATCAAAGAAAACCTCTTTTTTGTCTTCCTCCATCGTGCTATTAGCATCACCGGCACTGTGCTATCACTGTAACCGCCACTTTGTTGATTTTGAAATGGTAGAAGAAAAAGAGGGATAGGAGTAAGAAGAAAAATAGGAAAGAAGGATAGAAAGGTCATTTAACGTTTATGCCCAAGAATGGAATCAAATTACATTGGGTTATTTATAAAACCCTTCGTACGAAAATAAAAGGCACTTTGAAATCCTTTTTCAGTGATAAAATTGCATACCAAACAATAGAATAGAGATTTTTTTTTTTCCTTTTCCAACTTATTAATGAATATCAAACGATGTCATAGGGATGAGGATTCCTTCTCTCTCTCGCTTGTTCCCTCCCAACTTATTCCTTTGTACTAAACATGTAGTAAAAACCATTTATTTACCCAAAAAAAAATAGTAAATAAACAAGGAAACAAAAGAAACACTATAGAGTATAGACTATAGTCTAGGCCCAATGGAATTGTTTGGACTTGCTTGCGCTAGACTTTTGCGGAATTCCAACAAAGTTCACAAGATTTGCAAGCCTACACTCTGCCAAGGCCAATCCAAAGTCGTGTTACTCAATTCTAATAATAAAACCCGTTCCCACATAAATAATAATATCAATACTCGGACAACAAAATCTAACTTGATGCTTAAGTAATTCCATTAATTCGTTAAAAAAAAAACGATATACTGAGAATGGGAATTCATAATAAAGAAATAAGCAGACACAGGTATGACATTGATTTGCTTGTGTGTGTAAAATGATGGCAAAACATAGGTGTGCGGTGCCCTTTACTTAATACCAAAGTTCGGTCCATGTCATCGTAATCATGAAATGAACTAAAAGCAATAGACAAATAATGAATCACCAATCACAAACATAGCTTTGCTTTATCCCATTTTTATTTTTCTGCATTTAATTCAATTGATTGCATCACTTCAAGCCATCATTTTTAGCATTTAGTACACGAAACCCGCCATTTCTTTTTTTTTTTGGGCCTATTTTCGTGTTATTGGTTATTCTGACGTATTGCCAATTCAGGCTGCTCAATAACAAACGATATCCTTTTATTCCTTTACCCCTTCCATCACAATCACAAATTGATAGATTGTTTTAATATCCAGTGTGGTTAACATCATGCAACTAGGTTTCCAAAACAAAAAAAATAAATTATTCTTATAATTTTAACTAATTTTTAGTTTAGATATGACAGTTAAAATTTATAATTAAATTTTCATAATTTAAGCATTTTTACTTTATTTTTTATTATCAAAATTTTAATAAATCTACTGTTAGATTCAAGAGTAAATTACTAATTTAATCTTCACAAGATTAAAATTGTCTTAATTTAATTCTGGATACATTAAATATTTCAATTTAGTTTTGATAGTGCGTTTGGTACGTATGAAAACAAAAAGAAAGAGAAAGAAAAATTGAGAGAAAAGAAGGAAAAAAATTGTTTGTTATGAGATGTAAAAAAATAATGAAAAATGAGTATCATTTTTTAGGTATGTATTTTTTTAATAAAAAGTAAATAGAATATGTGGAATAATTTTATTAATTTACCCCTGGTTTAATATTTTTTTTTTTTAAAAAAAAAGAAGGTCATCGTGGACTCATGGAGGTCATCTTCCACCGAGCAAATCGCCTTCGACACCTTTGTGGACACATGGAGGTCATCGTCAACGGTGCAATGCACAGTTCTAATGGTTCAACGGTTGCTTGCATGGTAAATCGAAGTGAATTTTGGCAATTTGTCACAAGTTTGCTTCAACGCCATTTCTAGTTGTCTCTACTTCGATGTCGTTTCTCACTAGTTTGCGGTGAAGCAAACCATGGCATTGAGCACAGAAGGTGAACACCAACACAAGCACAGGCAAGCTACGACAGGCTCCAATTTAGGGCAGCACGGGAGAAGGATTAGACAAATAGGGACAGGGCAAAATCGTATTTATTCTTCACAATCTCCCTTCCTTCCATGCTTTTCATCGCTTGGCTGAGGGAGGAGATTCGTACGAAAAAATAGGAGAGGGAAGTCAATTATGGATTGCCAAGTTATTGTACAAAGGCATACCAAAAACAAGTTGGGAGAAGAATGAATGAGAACATTTCTGGAATCCCACACAGAAAGCATACCAAACAAAGTGTGAGAGATTGTTTTTGTTTTAATTTTGAGATTTAACAATAAAAAGAACTATAGTGAGATAAATCTAATTTTTTATGGACTAAATTAAAATACTTAATTTTTTAATGACTAAATTTAGAAAGTTATAATCTTTTAAGGGATAAATTATATATTAATATAAAATTTTAAATATTTAAATATAAGTTAATTTACTGAAATCACTCACTACTAATTGCATCACATAATTGTCTTGTGTTAATTTTATTTTAGTGTTTACTTTTACCCCTCTTAAGGTATTTACCATATGCACCATAATACTTGCGAGTATTTTAAATATCCAATTATATCTATTTAGAATAGTAATAATCGATATTGATTATAAATTAAATATTATGATAAGGTACGAAAAGTAAAATTGAATACAATTTAAATATTTGACAGATACAAATGTTGGTATCGAATACTTTATATTCATTCAATATAAATTGGGTGAATATGATATTTGTATTCACCCAATAATTATTTATATAATCTATAAATATATAACATAAATTATAAAAATTTAATATATAAATTATATTATATTATTGATATAATACATATCTATAATAAATTTAAGATTTTTTTTTTGGATAGATATCAAATATTGGGTAGATATGTACCCAATAATCAATTTAAGATATCCAACATATGTGATATCACTTCTTATAGTAGTGTCAAAACGAGACTAAACTCATGAACCGTAAATGAGCGGTCTTGAGCCTCCAATTCTTTTTGATACTTTATAGCAAATTGTTTTATATTTTTTTATAATAATGCATGATTTTTATATCTATCTCTTTTTTTTTATATTTCATTCGTTATTATTATTTTTACACGTGTATTTTTTTTAAGCTTTTGCTATAAACATAAGCAATCACTTTCTTTAGTTGGATTATATCTTGCAAATCATATTTTTAGTTATGGTTAACTTTACATTATCATTTTAAGAATGAAAAGTATAACTGGATCAAAGATTTTGATATTTGACAAGCATGAGAATCTAGTGACAAACACTATTAGCGTAGTGTATAAAAAAGTATTAAAAAATCTATATTAGATGTCAATAACTTTTATTTCAACTTTTTTTTATCATTAGTATATTTATTTAAATTAATTTATGAAATATTTTTATTTTTTTATCTGAAGTTATTTATATTCAATTTTCAAGGGTATTATATCTAATGAATTAAAAGTATATGTGTTTTAACATGACTTGTATATCTTATTATTTTTGCACACGTACTTCTCTTTATATATATTAATTTTTCTTATTTATTTATTTAATAAGTAAAGATAATAACATTTATATTAACTCATGCATCGTACAGGTGACAACACTAGTTACTAACAACTTTAAAGGTACTAATTAAAAATGCACTTAATGTTTGGGTTATAAATATATTATTATTTTAATAGAAATGAGCGGGTCTCACTATGATTTTTAAGACAATAATACTCTTTATTTAACATATTCAAATTCTCAATTTACTATAAATTTAAATAATTTTTATTAACACTTTTTGTTAATCTTTTTTTAACGTCATTTGAACTCATCACTCTCCACTTTTTTAATTTAAATAATTTTTATAGTCTTTTTATTAACTTGTAATCATTTTTATTCGTTATTTAATTTATTATTTAATTAAAACACTTTATAACTTGATATTACGTACTCTTAAAATACATATGTAATTTTTATTTATTATTGGTTGTTATTTTTTTATTTATTATTTAATATATTTGATAATTTTTATAAATGACTCAACAATCAAAATCTGAAACGGAAAATTTTTTAAAACTCGAATGAAATGTTAAATAATTTGTATAAATGGCTAACCAAACCAATATAAATAATGTTCCAATTGCTTTAAGCCCAAAAAGATTTTGGTACTACATTCAAATGAAAGCCTAATAGAAAAATGTTTAACAAATATACAAATTAATTAAAGTTTCATTTGAGTTGTAAAAAAATTTTGGTTTCACATTTTAATTGTACTGAGTTATTATACAAATTATCAAAGATAATAAATAAAAAATAATAGATAAAAATTACACATGCATTTTAGGAGTATATAATATCAAGTTATAAAGAGTTTTTAATTAAATAATAAATAAAAATTATTACAAGTTAATAAGAAGAGTATAAAAATTATTTAAATTAATATTAAATTTAGAATTTGAAAATATTAAATAAAGAGTATTATTATCTTTAAAAATAATAGTCAAACCCACTAAATAACCTTATATGAATTTTTTTATTAAAATAATAATATATTTATAATTCCACTAACATGAAATGTATTTTTAACCAATACTCTTATAGTATTGATTAGTAACTTTTTTTAAAATTTAGATAAAATATAAGTATTAAATATTTTGAACGAACCCAAATATAGACACGTGGTTCCCTGCAAGTGCCTTGAAGAAATGTGTCCACAATTCCGCAAAGTTCTTTTTCTAGAAAACCACCAACTCGTATTTTATCTCTGGAAAATTCATTCTAGACGTAACCCACAAGTTGATTAATCCTATTTAATGCTCAAGCTACTTGTAGAACAAGTTACTCACATATGTCCTGCCTTCTTTTCATTTCAAAATTTATTATTATCATCTTTTTTGTAATTTGGTTTGTAATACACACACGCACACAATAAAAACGCGGTGTTAATTTGCTGTTGTTAATTGAATATTACGCCTTAAGATCAGATAATTATAATAATTCAATCAGTGAGAAGAGATAAAATTTCTTAATATCTTGATTTCGAAATTTTTATGAGCATTTTAAAAATAAAATATTAGATGTACTCTAGATTGATCCAGAAGAGTAAAACTGATAGAAAGTGTTAAGTAATTAAAATTTAAAAAGACAATACGGGTAACAACCCTTATTTCGTTACAGGTCACACCATGAGAGGGTCATATAAATCTATGAACTTGCCTTATTTGCACAAAACGTTTAAACTTTAATACTTAATAGGCAGGAGAGGTTTGCGCTATCTTTCTCAAGTGTTTTATTGCTACAGAAAATTTGAAAATTTAAAATTCGATCTCTCATTAATTTTTTTTATTTCATTAAAAAAGGTTATATTTAATACAATGGTTGTTAATTGAGAATTTACATTTTAAAGACCTTGAGTTCTCTACAGTAAAAATTTTTTTCTTTTCCTGTTGCACAAAAATAAGGGTAAAAGGCAACTAATTAAAACAACTAATTTTATATACAATATGATAATGTGATTTTATTTAATTTTAACATGTTAGTAAAAGACAAAAAAAAGGTTAAACTATAATATGAATCTATAATTTTATTTTTAATTTAATAATAGTAATTATTAAATAATTTTTTATCAAAATGAATATATATTGTGTGTAATATTTAAAATTAAAAAATTAATTTAATTATATATATATATATATATATATAATTTACCTCAAAAATAACATTCGTTGATATTTATCATGGTTTGAAATTTTCCAGGAGGAGGTGGTGATGTTTCAGTGGTTCACATTGCTGCTGGCCTTTCCTTTGTCGTTGTCAATTGTGTTATTATGTGGCATCAAAACAGTGACTGAAAACGAAGTCAACTAATTACATCTTATTATAATTATTTATTTTTCTAACATGTATATATATATTCGAAAACTTGTGTTCTTCAATTTTAAGGAGAAACTACATATAGTCTTTCTAATTTATAACTTAATTGTAATCCTAGTCTCCAAATTCTAAAATATAATGCTTTATCCTGATAAACCAAATTAATGAGAAATGTAATGTCAAATATATGTGTTAAAATTAACATTTAAAAATTGTTTAATTGAAAGCAGATGTGTATAATTTCCCTTAATTTTAAGAAAATGTGCAAAAATTCAACAAATATTTTTGGCGGCTTCCCGTTTGCTACATAGAATTCGTGAAAAGTCATGGCTCCGCCTGCGAAGGTAGACATGTACAGACTTTTCACGAATAGCAACAACTACTTATCAAAAAACAAACTTATGTGCACTCCACATATTACAATGATTAGTTTAAATGACTTTACAATTATAAATATAATTTTTATTTTTATTATTCGAGTCCGTCGGAAGAAGCAGATGAATTGGATCTGAATAAATTTCGACCCTTTTAGTTGCTTCAGAGTTAGGATAACGAGGCCGTCTTCATAACTAGGTTGGTCCGTCCGTCCCCGTTCATTATTATCTCAATCATCATCATTCATAAAGGCACTCCCAACCGCACGATTTGGTGCAGCGACACAAGGCATTCATTAACCCAAGTTCCCTCTTAAATCACCTCTTCTATATCCAAGAATACTACACGTGTCACTCTACCATTAGCTGTACCGTGTGAAACTCGTAAACTTCCACACGTAAAACCGTAGGATGCGATACGTGTCCACCAAGCTGGCATCTACTCTTTCTCGTCCACCAACGTTAACATTTTCTTGTTTTATTTTTGGGAGTGAAGAAGGTAGCCCAACTAATATTGGCATCTAACATTACTGAAAAAAATACATATTGTATAAAATGTTAATTTTAATAATTTAAAAATAACAAATTCATTTAAAATTTAAAATATGTATCATTTAATTTAACCAAATTTAAAAGAAAATTAGCATAATTTCCTAATTTTCGTACATTTATAATATATCCATACAAAAGCACAGATAAAAAGTTCACTTACGCTCTCACCAGCACAAAAGAAGGAAAGAAAGTTCACTTACAATTTCCAATTAATTAAAAAAAAAAAAAAACCAGCCCCTCAGTCTTCTATATATCCTATTCCAAACCCTCTTCACTCATTTTTCTTCGTCTCAACGTTTATCTCTCTCTCTCTCTCTCTCTCTCTCTCTCTCCCTCCCTCTGCTCCAAAGAAGGGGAATTGTATTCTGAAGTGAAAAAAAGAAGAGAGTGTGTATGATTGAGATTTGAGGTCCAAAACTCCAAATGATACAATCCATGGCTTCCCAAGTATCGGCTTCTCCGAGTTTCAGTAGCTACTCCTCCGAGACGCTCGCTGAGATAGCCGCCAGAGTCTTGGAGGAACTCCGGAGCAACCCTCTCTCCGTCTCCGACGACGACACACTTTTCGACTCATGGGAATCTCACGACCACAACCCAACAAACGACGATGTTCGGGGCGGCGGAGACGACGTCGTCGAAGACGACGGCGATTTTGAGTTCTCTTTGGTTTGCAGAGACCCGAACTCCTCGCCGGTTTCCGCCGACGATATTTTCTACAATGGCCTCATCATGCCCATGTACCCAATCTTCGACCGTAATTTGCTATTCGCTCATCCTGATTTCCCTCCGGCAAACGATGTCATCTCAGACGCTTCCGTGGCAGTTTCCCCCAATTCGACGCAGAATGAAACGACGCCGGTTCGTCGCCATCGTCTTCCTCTGAGGCAGCTAATGTTCGAGGAGCGAGAAACAGGGTCGTGTTCGTCTTCGGCCTGCGACGCCGACGACACCGACCTCCGCGGCACGGCTCCGGAGACCTATTGCATGTGGAGTCCCAAATCGGCGTCGGCAGGTAGGGCGCAAAAGAAAAGCGAATCGACGGGGTCGTCGTCGAAGCGATGGAAGCTGAGGGATCTGATTCTTCGAAGCGGAAGCCAGGGCAGTTATAGAAAGGAAGCGATGATGTTTCTGAGTGGGAGCAAGAGGAGCAACAAAGTGGCTCAGGAGGTGGCGAAGCCGAGCTCCGGCGCCGAGGACGAAGTGCCGTACTTCACGAAAAAGGGCACGGCGGCGAAAGGAGGAGATCAAACGAAGAAGAAGTCGTTCTTGCCTTACAGGCACGAACTGGTTGGGATATTCAGCAATGTGAATGGACTTGGTAGGAATTTGCATCCATTCTGAAAGCCAAATTGTATCAAAATTTGTGGGCTGTTGTTCGAATTAAGATAATAACTGATTAAATTGGATTTCGTGTAAATTTTGAGATAATGAAATTAAGTGTGGATGGTTGATTTTACTGATTCTTCCTCTGTTGCTGTTCGTCTTTCTTTCTCCTCTAATCTACCAACCAAAACAAAAAATAAAAAAATAAACAAAAGAAGATGGCTTTCTGATCTGAATCAACAGTATAATAAGTTAATAACCAATAATCAGTATTTAATTTGAGCAACTCGATAGAGTAAAGAAATTGTGATAAGATAACGAAGGATGATGGGCATGCTTGCGTCTGCTTGCTGCGCTAATGCGTTGTGCATTTCCACAGAATCATGTGGGCCCCACACGGCAGAGCCTTTGGTCTATTTTTTTAAAAATTATTATTCAAAATTTATTATTTATTGTTATTTTTTTATTTATAAAATTCAAATATAATATTTTACTTAAAAAAATAAATATTAAAACACTTGAACCAATTAATATTAGTTGGTAGAAATTTTTATAAATTGATATTCAATTGAATATATTAATCCGTATGTTTAATATATCACTTTAATTTGACTTTGGTTATATTCACTGTAATAATCTAATACAATGGAATAAATCAATCTATGTAGAGCTCAATTTGCTTGTGTATTTTATTGTTTCTATTTCTTAAAAAAAAAATTAAACGTCAGACATGTGCATATTTGTTTAGTTTTAGGTGGCTTGATTCATAAATAAATGGTTACATATTTTAAACTGAATTATTTTTTTGTCATCAAGTGTTAGTAAAAATGAAGAACTGGAATATTTAATTTTGAAAAGTATATTATATTTTATATTTTTAAGACATACAATTGGAGTTGACATTTCTAGTTATACCATTTATACAAACTGTTTCGAGTACCTACGGTACCCAATGGCAATAGTCAATAGAGAGTTTCGTGGGAAGGAGCTTTTTAATTTCCATTGTTCTTTTAATCTTTTATAGTACATTTTATTTTTTAAAAAAAAGTCCTAATTTAATGTATTTTAAATAAAAACGAATTTTTTTTTCATAATTTTTGAAAAGGACAAGAATACAATAATCAATACAAAATTTTTGAAAAGCTTATAACTCTTTGATTATATATTATATTTGGTAATTTAGAATTTTAAATTTTTTCGTTGTTTGATTATTCAATGTTTGGAAAATTAAAACACAACTAAAAAGAAAAATATTTACGAACAAATTTTTGTGTCAATTAAGATCATACTTTTCTCTGAACGACCTTTGAATTTATTTATATACATAAAGTATATGTTGAAGAAAAGAAAAAGAAGAGAACAAGAGAAAAGAATGTTGCCATGAATCTGAATATTAAAATTAAGAGAGGGTGAATATATATTTGATTATTAAGATATTATTCCTAAATATTAATATTAAATAATTACTTGTTTTTCAAAGATTTGCATACATTAAATATATATTTATAAAAAATTATTCAAAATGATTAATGTCTAAAATTTTTCAGACTTTACATTGGATCTAATTTAATAAAATCTATTCAGAGTTATTGAACGCTGAATTTAAAATTTGTCTAAAATATAAAAAATTAAATTTAAACTCTAATTAAGTGCCAACAAATGCCCAACATAAAAAAAAAAAAAAAGGTAGGTTGGAGAATGACATTTATGCATGCATAATCAATTTAATTATGGTTTAGGTTGAGAAACAGGTCAAATATCAATGGTTATTAGATTTAATTAATGCCAAATTTATTAATCTCTTAGCATGTGTGATCCATGACATGGCAATTTGCAACAAATGACTCAATCAGCAGTGTCCTTAGAGAACAAGGACTTTGTGGTCACTCATATTTACAAGAAAGTAAAGTATATTGATATGAAGTCTTATGATAATGTAAACATTTATATATTTGGAAAAATTCGTCCCATGAAATTAAGGGAATTGGAGGCTCTTACTCTCTTTAGAGCTGTTAAATCAGGTTATCTAATGGCTCTCTTGTTTTAATTTTTTAAAAAATTTTTAATTATTAACTGATTCTATAATGGTTATAAGCACAATAATAAATATAGAATAATAAAATAATTATAAATTTTTTTTGTAAATTTACTTTAAAAAATACTAAAAAATGAGAGCTGTTGGATCATATGATCCAATAACTCTGAAAGTGATTCAACTCTAATATTAAGCGGTACCTTCTTGCAGATTTCTTTCACTAACTTTGTTAGGAGCTTCTCTTTTTTTATTTATTTTATTTTATTTTATTTTTAAGTTTCTAGTAACTAGACAGTTGAATCCTCCATATGGTTTCAATTTATGAGATGTTCTCTAAATTAAGGACAACTAAATATCTCAATAGTCAATCCTATTCAACTGTTCTTGTGACTCAAGAAAAAGAGGACCATCTTCTAGAATCATGTTCAACTTCAGACTTGCCTTGCCTCACTTGGCAAACATATATATCCATTACCTAACTTCATAAATGCTTCTCAATTTTTTTTTCTGACCGTTAAATATCTTTCAAATATGGGTAATGTAATCTCTTGTTAAAACATATATCAACTTTGGAAGAAATTATACATAATTCTTTGGTTAAAATGCATAAAAGCTTCTTAAATTTTGGGGCCTGTACTCTTTATTTATTTATTTTTTTCCAACTTTCGAACTCAATAAAAGAATCTCTTTAAACAGACACACTAACATATTCAATTCACCATGAGCAAAACATAATTCGGTTGGTTAATTAGTGATTAAGATAAGCAACATGTCTTTTTTTTTTAAAAAAAAATAGATTAATGAAAAAATAAATCTATCAAAATAATAAAAGGTTAATAATTTTTTATTTTGAAAAAAATGAAAAAAATTAAATATCAGTTAAAGTTAACATTTAAAAAATCATATGATTTGTTTCAGAATAGGCCTTTGTTATCTTGTTGAATTTGATCCTGTTTATGATTGTTAGAAGGAGAAAGCAAAGAGGCGTGACTGTTAGAAAATAGGGTAACATGAAGAAACATTGCACAATCATTGTCTCCTCCAATTAATTAAATCCATAGATCTTCGGTCTTCGGAAGACACTGAAGTCTCACTGTCTTGTCCTTTGTGAATTTTTCCGCAGCTTTGGAAACAAAGCATACATAAAAGTGAGAAAATGAAAGAGACGATGGACTTTAGCTTTTGGATGAAGCAGCTTGCTAGGAAATCAGACTCAAAAGGGGTTTTGTTTTGTGAAACAAATTGGAATCTTAATCACTCTCTTATTTTAAGCAGAAGCAGGAAGTAATCAATTCATGATGTGGGGTTTGAAAGTTAATAAATGATAAGAAGAACATGCTTAAGTCCTACAGTTACATGGGAATTTAAAATATATCTATGGACTGTGGATACATACAAATAAGGGACCCAGAAAAAGAAGGAAAGAAAAGAAAAAAATATATATCAGAAGATACAAGGAAGCATGCAGGAGGTGGCTAAAACAACAGACATTTTACTGTATTGCTATCAGCAACAAACACATGTTGAGATAAAATTAAGAAAATAGTTGTCCAATATCAACTTTCATTTTATTGCAAAAGATTCCGTAAACTTTTAATTTGTTACAAAATAGTCTCTCTAATTATTACTGTTAGGTCAATTAATGGTCAACTGCACATCAAATTATTTTTATCTAGATTAGATGCATGCTGACATAGCTCTGTCATTAACCTTTTCCATTTTTATCTAGTTACGATTTGAGGGGACTTGTCATGGATCAATGCAGCAATGGAGGTCTGGATTTCGAAAATTAATACATGCCTTAAAAAAAAAAATTCGAATCATTTTATGTGTCACTTAAGATCCTACTTTTCTCTGAACGATCTTTTGAGAAAATCCAGGAGTGGTCTTTAAGACATAAACATATGGTAGGTTGGAGAATGCCATAGATGCATGCATAATCAATTTAATTATGGTTTTGGTTGAGAAACAGCTTAAATATAAATTATTTAGATTTTATTAATGTCAAGTTTATAAATCCCTTAGTATGTGAGGCTAATCACAATTCACAACTTTGAAACAAATACGACAAAACCAGTATGAATCCTATGATGTTAACTAAGGTTATATATATGAAACAAACTAGCACTGTACAAGTACAATTGTTAACGATTGAACTAGTAACTAAAAATAATTATTAGGCATCGATCTCAATCCAGTTCAAACCATTAATTAGACTAAGAAAAAGAGAAGGCCATCTTCTAGAATCATAATTAACTTCAGACTTGTCATGCCTTTGACGCTCCCTTTGCTAACATATCCATATACCTAACTTCATAAATGCTTGTAATATTCTGATCATGTTGTTTGAAATTAATTGCACTTTTTTATTTTACCCATTTTTTAGCATCAATCTGCAATATTCTGTTTGGTTTAAATGAGGAAAAAAACAAACAAATAATGCGCTTTTTTTTTTTTTCCTTTTGGTTAGAGGAATGAAAGGGGGATTAAAGAAGCAGGGGAAGACAAAGCAAGTGGCGTGTTTATTAGAATCTAGGCTAGCATAAATAAACATAACACAATCACGGTCTCCATCGAAAACTAATTAATTAATAGGTCTTTGGTCTTAGGAAGACTCCAAAGTCTCCTTGTCTTGTCCTTTGTGAATTTTTCCAAAGCTTTGGAACACATGCCATGTATAAAAGTGAGAAAGTGAAAGAGAGAAAGGACTTTTGTTTTTGGAAGAACCAGTTTGCACTTATGGATTAGTTACAGTTGATTTTAGAGCATGCGTTAAAGTTAAGATAAAAATATATATATATATTAAATTTGTTGTAATCTCAGCGTATGCGCTGGAATCAACAATAATTAATAAATTGTCATTTGTTATTGCAGAGAATCTGAACTTCCAACTTGCTAGAAAATCAAATTCCGGGGTTTTGTTTTGTCAAACAAATTGGAATCTTAATCACTTTCTTAAAGCAGGAGTCAAGCAATTCTTGATTGTGGGGTTTGAAAGTGATAAATGATAAGAAGAACAAGCTTGTAAGTGCTGTAATTCAGTGAAAAAACAAATGGTATACATACAAACCAAGTGACCCCGAAAAAGACGGAAAGAAAAGATAAGGTATTGGAAGATACAAGGAACCACAAGAGTGGCTAAAAAATTAGCAACATCAGACATTTTGGATATTCTCTTTTTGATGAAATTAATTATTTGGTTCTTGAAAGTTTATAACTTTCTTAATTTGGTTCTAAAAGATTAAGTGTTTCAATTTAGTACTTAAAAGATTACATTTATCTCAATTATCAACCAAAGGAAAAGGAGTAAACTATTGATTTGGTTTTCAAAAAAAGAATAATTATCTTAATTTAGTTTCTAAAAGATTAAGTATTTTAATTTAGCCATTGAAATGTTGTGTCTGTTTCAATTTAGTTCTTCTATTTGTTAAAGTAACTTTTGACAAATTTTTTTTGAGATTTAATATCATCAAATTTTGTGATCTAGCAATAAAATAGATTAAATTGAGATAAATGTAATCTTTTAATGATTAAATTGAGACACTTAATTTTTTTAAGAATTAAATTAAAAAACCTAAAAATTAAATCTGTAATTCACTCAAAAAAAATAATGAGAATTGAGAATCCAAGATGATGAGAACAGAGACACATTAGTTGATATTTTGGAGGTGGCTAAAGGGGGCATTTGTTTGCCCTTAATGGGTTTTGAATATGATTTATTTAGATTTTAAACCATTAAATCTGCTTTTTTTCTTTTATTTTTTATCTTGGGATAAGTTTGAAAACTATTCAGATGTAATCTTGAGTCCCACTTTGATTTATTTGGATATTTAAAAAAAACTTTTGACAAGATTCAAACATGAGGCATGTAAGATGTAGGAGATTGCTTTAATCAAGTAAATCAAATCTTATTTTTATTATATAAAGGTAAAATTTTATATATAATACATAAGAAATGTAAATCATATTATTATCTGTATAATTAAAATGATTTTAAATTATAAAAAAGACAGTAACAACAAATTTTATAATATCATATAATATTAAAAATAATAATTAACAGCAAATGTTTAGTTACTAATTTATTTGAATATAATTTTTTTTATAAATTATATGTATTCAAATGTTAAAAAATAACAGTCTTAATTATTCAGTATTTAAATTTGAAAATAATATCTTAATAATCATATGTGCATTTAAATTTAGACATTTTAATCTTAAAAAAATAAATAAATCAGTGGAGGTCATCTCACGTTTTCTAGTTTCACTTTATTTTAGGGTTTGTTATATATTGTTGTCGTTTTTATGAAAGAGAACCTACTTTTCTAATTTCTATCTTATTCTTATCTTTAGATTCTTTTCGTTTCTTGATAGCTGTGGCTGATTAAAAGCGATATCCCTTGGCCTCGGTGATAGTTTTGGTTAGTGAACCAATGAATGACATTCCCTTCTCTTTCTCTAATTCAACGGTTCAAATATGACCTTACGAAGCTCATAGAGATAGTAGCAATCATTCTTTCGTACTGATTCATTAGGCTCTACACGAATTGATGATTTAAAAATAGAATGCCTTTTCTATTTTGTTAATGATACGCACTAAATTAATGTATAGCAATGATGTTTTAGTCATGTTTTAATAGGAGGTTATTAGTTAGTTAAATCTGTTACTTTTATGAGATAATCAGTTGATTATGGATAGAAGGCAAAAGATGAAGTGCACATATAGACTTGTGAAATGGATTGAACTTCTGATCTCTCGTCTTATTTCTCTTGCTTCTTGAATCTTTCAATGTTTTTTTTTCTGTATCTTTCTCAGTTATCTTTTTCGTTCTTTATCCTTTCTATCTATCCTATTAGTTTCTATCAGCAAGGGTTTCAAACGTCTTTAATAAAATCTTGCAAAGTATTATGTATAGAAGGCAAAGGATGAAGTGCACTTAGGTGCCTTTGACATTTGAGCTTAATGACATACTTTGCTAAGTTGAGTGCTTGAGAGTGTCCAAGGAATCTATCACTTAGATAGTAAACTAAATACTTCACTTTCTACCTCTTAAGATGCTTAAGGTAAAAAAGAGTGTGATGGAAACACTCCATCTACTCCCTCTCTTAGAACCAACGTAGTGTTGATATGAGAATTATCAAGTCAAAGCACCTTGACATCATGAATAAGCAATATTCTCAGTGGCATAGGCCAAGTGCCATGCACTATTTAGACAAGGTTAGAGATGTCATGAAGGAGTGGTCTTCACCCTCTATCTCAAGGAGTAACTTAGTATGATTGAAGTAAAGGGTCTCTGTGCCATACACAATCACTCTAAGTAAGTCTAGTAAGGGTTTGTTTCTTAATAAAATAAATGGGTTGTTTCATTGAGCTCATCCCTCTTCCCTAACCCTATTGTCATCCCTCTTCCCTAACCCTATTGTTCTGGCTCACCTAGCTACATTGATAAATTATTATGCATCCATGATTACAAGTGTCCCTCCCCCCTTTTATGCCATTAACTATCCATAATCGTCTCATTGATTCCCATAAACTCAACCCTTTTTTTAGGATACCACCTTGATAGTGACCATGTTTTCAAAACATGCTTGTCATGTCATTCAACTGACAGGTTAGACTCTTCACTCTCAAAATCATTCATTGGACATAGGCACTCTAGCATACTTGAGCTTTAATGTTGACGACTTGGTAAGTGTACTAATCGTAAAAGTAATACAGAGTGAGTAGAGTATCGTTCCCATGAGAATTGATGTGTCAAGTACCCGCGAAGCTAAAGTTAAATACTATCTAGACTAATCATTAAACAGAAATATAAATCTAAAGCTAACAATTTAAACTAAAGCTACTAACTAAAACTTAAAACTAAGCTACTCCTAATGACAAGACTCTAGGGTTGATGGGATTGACTTCACTTGACTCTTAATCTGACTAATTCATAAACAAATTAATCTTTGAGTTGCTAAAGAATGATTCAATCTAATTACAAATCCTTTTGATGTTGGGTAAGTTTTCAAAATTGTTTGAACCAATCCCTTGGAGAAACAAATCTACCTAACCCAAATGGTTGTCTAATTCCTTAATCCAATCATTCAAGTAAGTTATTAAGTTTAAGAACTCATAAAAACTACATAAATAAGATTATCTATTCCTATATTAATCTGATTTATGGTAAAAGTTACAAAGGGCAAAATTAATATCTAGCTATCCCTAACTTAGATAAAAACTTCAAACTCAATAAAATGGTGATCAATCATTTTAGAGCAAATCAATCGGTAAAATCTACTCCAACAAAAAAAGAAATACAATTGAGAAAAATCATTCAATAACAAAACTTCATAAGAAATCAAGTTACATCAACCACCAAACCTTTTATTTCTTATAGGTTCCATTATCATTCTCTCACTCTTGCTTTCATCAATTGTACATGTTAGTCTAGGGCACAAATATTTTTAGAAGGATTTTCTTAAACCTCAACTAAGATAAAACTTAATTTTCCATAATTCCTTATGTGAAAATCAAGTTAAATTAATTAACAAACCCTAATTTGACTATATGAGGCTAATATCTATATTCCTATGATATTAGCGAATCAATCCCCTCTCCTTTTCAAGAACTCATACAATTTATTCCTTAGGTCTAGATTCTACCTCCCTTTCCCAAGTTCAATAGAAGCACCAAATCATTCCAATAATTGGCCAAATTAAAAGAAAGCATTAAAATTGGAATAAATAAACATATATTAACCAATCAACAATTACAAGAGTTCAAGAAATTACACAAAACCTAATCTAAAATCAGATTTACAACAACCCTTAAGTCACAACTACCTACAACTAATATAGAGAACAAATTACAACATTAAACTAGAAGAAAATGAAGAGAAAAGAGAGGAGATGGGGGAAGGAAGACTAATCCCAAGAGGGAAGGCCTTCTTCCCCCCTAACCAGCTCCAGAAGGTGCTCCTTTTACTGTCTCCAAGCTCCCAAAATCCTCCAATCTAAAGTTAGGTTAAAAAATCCTAAAAGAAGCTTTTAAACTATCAGTTTCATGACTTGGCGCCTAGGCGCCAAGTCCAACAACAAGTTCATGGATTGGGCGCCTGAGCGCCACGTCTAGCGCCTAGGCACCAATTCGGCAGAGGCTTCTTCATGTTCAAATTATTAGCGCCTAGGCACTAAGCTACTGGAGTCTTCATTCTTATCTTGTTTTCTCCCTAAAAGTTCACCTACAAAAGACAACAACTAAAATAAATTAAAAAGGCAAGAAAAAGGGAAATAAAACAAGAAAATAAGAAAACTATAAAGCACAAAGAAACTAAATGAAAACCAAAAGAAAAACGCAAAAGGATAGCAAAACAAGGCTACGAGAAGGAGAAAACTCCACTTATAATGGCATAATTCGATGGCTTCTTAGGACTTATCATTTAACAAATCTTTGTGCTTTGCAACTTCTTTTTCCTAGAACCTTCGAGCTCATAAGAACAATTTCTTATTTTATTTAGTTTTAATATCTCTTGTTTTACTTAAGAAAATACCTAGAGTGCTTTATTTTTCTTACTAACATTACAAGAAAAAGCAAAATTAGATTCCGTTTCAAATTCCATCTCTGAAATATTGAAAATTCATCTCAAAATCTAGTCTGAAAATCTAAGACGAAATTTATTTCATCTCTAATATATTATTCAGGTTTGTGTTTCTAATTTTTCTTACTAACACTACAAGAGAAGGCAAATTTAGATTCCATCTCTAAAATGTTAAAAATCCATCTCAAAATCTAGTCTAAAAATTTGAAACAGAATTTATTCCGTCTCAATATCTAGAAAAAGATGAGTCTCTCACATTTTCTTATATATAGTGATGTATCCCACTTTTTTCTATATAAAATACTTCAGTTGACATTCTTGTCTTGAGAAGGCTAATGAATGTATATGCCTTCTATTTTAGTATTATTTAATGTAACTAAAAAATTTTTGGGTGGCTAAATTTGACTGGTTCAACAATTTACTAGTTCTTAGATATGTTTGTGAATTTGAGATGGAATTAGAGACGGATTTTTTGATCCCTAATTTGAAACGGAATAATTTTTCGTCTCTGATAATTTCGTCTCTAATTTTGAGACAAAATTTATTTTTCATCTTAAATTATTTGTAATACCAGGATCAAAAACGAATTATTGATGAATTTTTCTTAATTAGAGACGTATTTTTCTGTTTTTAATATATAATTTTCTTATAGTGATAAGAAGTCCAAAGACTAGTCTATCATATTTCTTTATACTTCCTAAACTCGAACCTCCCATTTTCGAAACAATCCTGCTTTATGCTATATGGCCTATGGGCTCTTCGTCCCCACTGTCCTCACTTTCATAGAAGCAAACATAGAAAAAACCATTCTCCTTGCTCATTTTCATTCGTTCACATTTTCTTAAATTTTTTTTAAAAAAGTAAAAATCAAATGAGTTGAGTTGTTCTAAAAATGATTCCCAATGCAAAGATAATATTGAAGAAAATAAGAACCTTATCCATATTTTTCAAGAGCCCTTATAAAGGCTGAGCATCATCTACGTTAATTTTATAGAGAATTTATTGTTGGATTCATATATGAAGTATGATAGGAGTAAAAACTAACTAGTAGTAGAATGCGAGACACTTTAATTTGTGTGCATTGTGGTATGCTCTTTTTCTTCTCTTCAATGGCAGACAAAGTGGATGCCCTTTGCCTTCTTTATTCTTTCTTTACTTTTTGACTTTAAAATTAAATCTCTTTCACCATTGGAAACCTATAACCCCTTACACACTTCGAATCTCTTAAGTTGCAACCTCCATTTCTCTTTCTCCCTCCTTTTGGGAAAAAGATTCCTCTCTCTCTCTCTCTCTCTCTCTCTCTCTCTCTCTCTCTCTCTCTCTCTCTCTCTCTCTCTCTCTCTCTCTCTCTCTCTCTCTCTCTCTCTCTCTCTCTCTCTCTCTCTCTCTCTGTCTCTCTCTCTCTCTCTCTGTCTCTCTCTCTGTCTCTCTCTCTT
This sequence comes from Biancaea sappan, assembly GCA_037074585.1. Classification (NCBI taxonomy): domain Eukaryota; kingdom Viridiplantae; phylum Streptophyta; class Magnoliopsida; order Fabales; family Fabaceae; genus Biancaea; species Biancaea sappan. The sequence continues at coordinate 47,353,653 of CM073497.1, read as the reverse complement.
GATTTTCTCTTAACTATGAACTCCTAAAGCTAAATAGTTAGAAAATCATTATGGAAGATTAGGAGTTACCCGAAAAGTGACGGTCTAGAAGAGCGTTGTATGGTGCAAGAGAAAGACTTCAAATCGAAATTAGATCCAAGTCAATCTTCCTTTTTCTTTCAGTAACAAATTGTAAGTGTAGGAGTTACACAATCAGGGATTAAATTGTGTAAGTTGATTTTCGTTCTTCTTTCTTTAAAAAGTTCATTTTCATTTTCCAAAGGAGATTAGGGATGATAGATCTTATAAGAAACTAAATATGTAAAAAGAAGTATGTTGACTTGAAAATAAATGAAGTAAAGAAACAACATGCAAACAATTTATAAAAGTTCATATCTATATAGAATAAATCTTACGTCATCTCTTCAAGTATATATAAAGCAATAGTATTTATATTATCTAAGAGAAAATAACCATAGATATTTACAAGATAACCGCTCAAGGCTTAGCCTCTTGATTTTTACAACTTTAACTCTTGCAACTCAACCAAAATTATAGGAAGATAACATTAATGATCCTTACAACCTTCTATAAGGATTAGCTCGAAGCTTTTACAACCTTACCAATCAAGAGAAAGACAAAAGAACTTCTAATGAAGATGAAGAATATTTAGCTCAATAAATCCCTCTAACTCACACAGAGCAATGGAACAATTGAATGTGTACAAGCAACTTAGGATATCCTTCTCAATACAGTAACTCTTGTTTTTCCTCTTGTTAAATGATTTAGAATAGCTCTGCCTTCTTAAATACTCATGAGAGAAAAAATTGAGGGCTCCAACTATTAACATAATAAATTTAGCATCCTTTCCTTAATGGTGTCGGGAGAGACGGAAAGAAAATTAAACCAATAAAGAGAGAGACAAATGGTTTCTTTTTAATAAATATACATTTTGCTTTTTCGGACAACAACCTTTTTCATGAGAAAATGCCACAGCATGCCTTTTTAGTTTTTCAATAAAAAACATTCCCATTAGTTTTCCCATACTGTCTCTACTTTTCTTGATTCTGCCTCCTACCTGTCAAAGTGTAATTAGTAATTACAAGACATATCCCAATTTCTGCAAATATATATATATATATATATATTGGCTATTTATAAAATGTACGTATCAGATTAGTTTAAACTACATTAACCAATTATAAATATTGAAAATGGTTGTTATAATTAAAAAAAATTATTTGGCCTAGGAGCATTGCAACCTCAACACAAATAGTAATAAGAATAGGTTAATTCAACGCCATGATTTGAGGCACTGATATGTAAGAGATTTAAAATGAATAAATAAAACTCCTTTGGGCGTCAAAATATCTCTTTTTAAGTTTTAACCATCAAGTAGGTTGATAAAGAATACAATAAAATAAAATCTTTGCACATAAAGGTACAAAAGCTTAGTCCAAATTTCTTCAACCAATTGAATCGTCCCACGTTGGCAATCTAAAACGAACCTAAATGAAGTGCAAGAGATTGTGCTCCTACCAACTCACTTACCAGTTGACTGCAATACAATTGAATTAGCTTGCACTGCACGTTGAATCCATCCATCGTCAATGGGGATGAAGGCACGTTCTTATTTGATTTTTTAAAAAATAAAAAAGTTAAAATTCGAATGCGTCTGTTGGCAGTTAATATTTAAGGCCTAGTGAATAGGTGCTAATGAACTTCAAAGATATCTTATTTTCATCGATTATAAGCTTGTTACCATAGTACGTAGGTCGTCTTGACAGTATAAATGGATTGTGGAGGAGACTCCAACTATAAAAATTGAAAATTATCAAATTAATTATGAAAAATATTCAAACATGTAAAAAATAAATTTTAATGGATATCGTGTTTGGCATACTTATATGTCTTTTATAATTAATTTTCTATTTATATTGTATAATTTAGATCTATTTGAAAAAAAAATCTGATTGAACCTGGTCATTATGAGAGAGATTGACTGAGGCTGCAAAATTCACTTACAGTGTGCCTATTAAGAGCGTGATACTTTGATATATGAGAGCAAATAAATTTCGTCTTTGAAATTAATAGTTACATCTCAACTCTTCAGTTTTTGGATTTTATTCTTTATTTTTATACGAGTTAGTCTGTCAGAATCTATAACTCGTTACATGTTAGTCTGTTCATTAAACCAAACTGTATATTTATTATATTTCGAAGAACTAACTAAATAAACCCCTGTAGAAGTAACTGACTTTAAAAGAAATCGTATAAAAAAAGTAAATACGGGAATTAGAGCATAAATATATTATTTTAAAGATGAAATCATATATATATCTCTTAATTTAAAACACGTGGTAATAGGGCCTGGAAAGGTTTCCGCGAGCAGATAGGAGTGTTACAACATCTTCTAACCTTCGTAAAAATTTCTTATCATCTACCTTGCAAAAAAGATTGTGGCAGTGTGATCTGGGAAACCTTAAAGATCATCAATATCTTTTTAATTAGAATTAGCTGACTTGTCCCACGTGTAACTGGTCATTAGAAGATACAAACATGTATATTGCATTACCTAATTGTTATTACTCTAAAATTCCGAGACTCTATTGGTAACTGCAAATATGATTCTTATACATCTACATGGAAATTAAGTAAATTAAACTTGATTTTGATTAAAAATAGATCAATGTTGCTTTAAACAAATGAAAATTTGAGGAAAAATAAAGTGAAGCGAAAAATAAATTAAACCTAAAACCAAACAATTACTTTTATATCTAAAATGGCATTTAAAAGTTTCAACTGACTTTTAAATAATTCAAATGCTAAACTAAACACACGAAAAATGTAGTTAGCAACATTGAGGCAAAAATTCACAATCGCATGAAGTTCTTTAGTAAGAAAATTAATGGAGATAAAGGTATAATAGAACGAAAAAAGATTTGTTCAACTACAACAGCATTCTTCGATCACTTCTTGGTACACTACTATTCTACACGATAAGACAGATATATGTACCTTGTATTGATGATTTGTCAAAAGTACAGACTACGTATGACTGTAGAGCAAAGTTGTTTCAAGCTCATCCCTAATTTTGGACAAATTATACTACTACTTTCCAGCTTCACGCTGTAATAAATCAAACTAGCAAAACAACCTGATTTCATTTCTCCTCATATCTGACTTCCTAAGCTTCTTGTACCTCACCTAAGCCGGGCACCAAACTGAGGCTGCTGCCCTCTATCGCAACTTCAGATTCAGGTTCTTTGGGGATCCTTGAAGCCTCATCAGACATGCCTGAAGAATGGGCTGCGGACTGATCATCTGACACCTGTTCCTTCTGGGCCATGGGCTTCGGGCGTCTGATGGCTTCTGCAGCCTCTGCCATCACTATAGGAGGTGGCTGAGGAGGAACCCATGCACGTTTGACTGGCTGCTGAGCGGATGGAACGCTATAGGGTGCTGCACGCTGCTCATTTCCGTTATCAATCTCTCTGTTTCTGACATTTTCCCTTTGCCACCAGGGTACTGTAGTGTCACCATTCGCTTGAATGGAGGTGTCTTGAACCTTGGAATTCAAGTCTACACCATTTACTCGAGACTGAAGCCCTTGAGTATAGACGTTTTGCACCTGACTAACCTCCCAAGGCTACACAAGACGAGTTAGAACAAATAATCAGTTATGTGTAGTTATACCACTGGGAAAGGAATGTTGAGAATTCTTTATAATATCTACTTTATAACAAGAGATCCCATGAATTTGTACACCATGTTTTGAATTTAATCAGAAGCTACTTTAATATGGACCATTGCCCATAACATCTTTTAGGTCAAATACAATGGAAGTTCACCTTTAGCCTGGTATCTTCTCTCATATTAAATTAATGTTTTCTATCATCTATGACTAATCCAATCGGGAGATATTTTAGATGCACAACATATTATCCCACAAACTTTGCTGGTTTCCTAAAACAGAAAAATAAGGACCTATGACCTGTCCAGCCCTGACAACCAAAATTAATTTGAAGTTTTCAAACATCTTATAATTATTGTCAAGTAATCACTGAATCCAGTTACCTGTTACTCCAAGTTTAGGTGTTAGGATAAAATCAGAACATAAACTAGAGGGAAAAAACGCATAGACACTTCATGTATTTTGATCCCATTGCAAACAACCACCATGTGAAATCCGAATATTAAACCCTTGTACTATAACATACTAGGAGATAAAGCAATTATCTTCCGTTAAATACTTAAAAGTGGTTCTGTTGCACATGTATAGGACACTAGTCAATTCTTTATTAGCTAAAAGTAATTTATAATAAAACATTTACCATTCAAGAAAAACATTGAGATAAAACAATTAGAAAAAGGATAAAAAAATTGCCTCTGAAATTATTAACTTCCCTCCAACAACATCCTTAACAATCACAACTTCCATTTTCTCCATCAAGAAAAACATTGAGATAAAACAATTAGAAAAAGGATAAAAAAATTGCCTCTGAAATTATTAACTTCCCTCCAACAACATCCTTAACAATCACAACTTCCATTTTCTCCATCAATAACAACAGAGACCCAAAACTGTTGAGGGTTGTGGCAACTGCACTTTTTAGTTTCAATTTCAACAACAATACAGCTATGATTTCAATTTGAGGAAGAAGATTTGTTAGGTTTGAAACGGAAATTGTGAACATAGGAAATGTAGGGGGGCACGGAAATTGTGAACATAGGAAATGTAGGGGGCACTTGTTTTTTAAGGTTAAGAGATCTAAATCTGAATATTATGATATTATCTCTAAATCTAAAAACTAAATAATTAAGACTACTTTTTTTCAACATCTGTACACAATAAATACAAGTCAGTAACAGATGCATCTAGAGCAATTAATACCCGAAAAATTTTCAGACTTTTCATGAGATCTTATTGAATTAGATATATTCAAAGCCATTCAGCACTTAATAAATTAATAGTCTGAAATTTGAATGAATAAAATTCATACCCTCAATTAATAAGTGCAAACAAATACCCCCTTAGTAATCTTAGAGGCAATTTTTTTTGGTTTTTTTCTCCTTTTTTAATTGTTTTATCTTTTTTTCTTGTATGGTAAATGTATTTACTATAATTCTTTTATTAGCCAATCAAGGGACATTTTAAATTGCTTTATTTCCGAGTGTGTTATAATTGAAGGGTCTATTATTCAGATTTCAAAGTACATGGTGGTTGTTTCCAAATAGTTAAAAGTACATGGACGTCTGTGCATTTTTTCCAAAGACTAAATAGTGGTATCACACCAGATTAACAGCACTTTTGATTACAAGAAATATTATATTCAAATGACAGAAATATCTGTTAGCAACCCTCCCTTCTGTATCACAAGAAATATTATATTCAAATGACACAAATATCTGTTAGCAACACTCCCTTCTGTACTGGGTGACAAAGCGCCCAGCATACAGAGGCAAAAACTGATCTGTGCGCTTCAGTGCCAGATTCAATGTTTAGGCACCCAGATGTGGTAGTTACTCAATTACTTTCATTTTTTTTTTTAAATGTTTTCTTGTAATTTATGACATGTTTATGCTTTAGAGTGTTTTATTATGTATATTAATTTATATTAGTAGATATTAGGAGTGATTATGGGATAGTTTCTTACCATGTCCTTAGTTTAGGGGAAGTTATGCTTATTTCAAGGGGAAGTTATGCCCCTCTTGTTGTATTTAAACTTGTTATTCAGAATTAATAGATTTTATCAGAGAAGTTTAATCAATTTGAGTTTTCACTCCGGAAATCTTAGTTCTCTCTTCTTAGAATAAACCAACACCATAGGTAGTAAAAAGAATCAGAATTCTCTTTCTCTCAGCCTCTCTCAGACCATCCAGCACCCAGTTCTATTAGACCCATAACTAGATCACACTCTAGGCGACTAATGCAGCTAGTGAGTATTTAGTCAGAAACTCCCCAAAGTAAACCAATATAACCTAAGTAAAACATATAACAATATTAAGGAAATGCAAATCAAGATCTTTAAGAGGGTAGCGACCTTGGGTCTAGGTGCCATGTGAGGATTTGATGGTTGCTGATTTGGATTGGGGGGAAGATCATTAATTTCCTGCATCAAAAGCCATGTTCAAGTAAAATGACCACAACAAAAATTCTAAACCCAAATATATAATAGTAATCTTATCTGTCCACCACAATTGTTTTAGGTCACATATAGACCTCTAATCACATTTATCTTATATGTCCTTCAATCAATTTATTATATTAAACCAACAACGCAGAGATGAGGTCAAACAGCGGGTAAAATTTAATTGTGCCACTAGACTTATCCGATATAGAAAGCATAAATTTACTCTTATGTTAGAAGGTTTCTCCCCTCTTTGGACCATGGCCATGATCTGCAAAACATAATTTTAAAAAAAAAAAAATCAGAATCTTCACAAGTATTAGCAGAATTACTACCATGTATCTGTTACATCTATTCCATCAAATATGATAAGTATTCATTAAATTACTAAATTTTAGGCAGTCTTCAAAGCTGAGGTCTTATACACTCTTAATAGTGCTTCTTTACAAAATCCACATAACAATAGAAATCATAAACCAATAAACCTATGAATTTGTCAACTGATCTTTTAGCTAAAAGGTTGAAATTGGTCAGGTATAAGGGAAGCTCATTTTGAAAAAAATGCCCATGATATAGTCATACAAATTCGACAGAGCATCTCTGCTGATAAGCATGGCTCTGAGAACCAAACAAGACTAGATGGTTCATGGTTCAGATTTTAAAAAACATTGATACTAAGTATATTGATTCAAGGTTTAGTATAGTAGGCCCACCATGCAACATCAGTAGAGAGAAGGCTTACGATTTAAACTGTAATGACCCGAGTCAGCGTAGACTTGTGTGAAGGATTTTCTTTGGACGTGTCCGAAAATTTCGAGGTTATGAGAAAGTGTGTGGGCTCTGGAGGCTGTTCAACAGAGGAGTATGCACTTATAATGTGCATAGGAGCATATGTGGAGACCGGTAATAGCTATTTTCATGGGAAATTCCCAATGAGGGACCTATGTGAAAAAATGGAGAAAACAGACGTTTGTGGAAGAAGTGGGTAATTGTGAACTTGAAGCGTGGTCGAGGTGGTGGGAGAGACGTGATTATGTGTGGGATACACTAGGAGGATGAGACTTTTCATCTGACGAGATCTTATATGATCGTGGATTGTGAGAGGAACTTGAGTGAAAAGAAAAATTTCTCCATGCATTATTATGGAGATTAGAGTTTAAGTTAGAGCTGAGTGGGGAGCTAGTGTACTGAGCCGAAGTGTGTGTAGCAAATATTTTAATTGGATATCCGATTTTACCTTTTGTTTCCAACTTTATGAAGGAACAGCGTAACTGTAATTTTGAGCCAATGATGAATATATATATTAGAATACACACACTCAGCACATGTAGACAGCCCCTCTCTCCCGCCTCTCTCCATTTCCTCTTTACTCTCCCTCCCTCACTTCCATGGCAGCCCCACCACCAGCATTCACCATCACTTCCGGCAAGGTCTTCATCTTCCGGCGACCACCATCCTCACAGGAAGCTCCTCAAGGGAGGTTAGTAGAATCCTTTTCCTTCTAGCTCTCCTTGCTTGTGCCCTAGCTTCTCGGGAAGTTGGAAATTTGAGGTTGGGTTTATAATGAAAGATTCTCGTCTTTATCTCTGTTAAATCCTCATCAAGAGGGAGTTTATTGCTGAATTAATGGGAGAATTGGAGCTTATTTGATGGGTTGCTTGCATTTGAAAATTTTGGGAGATTTAGGGTTAAATCTTGAATGGTCTTGTGTTAATCTTGATTCAATGTTGAAATTGAACCTCTAGATGTTTTTAAGTGTTGAAAACATAGTATAAATGATCCAGTGGGGTTTGGTTGAGCTTTGGATCAAAGAGGAGGGAAAAATTAATCGATTTGGGAGTTTTTCGCGAACCATGGTGGATTGCCCAGCCATGGGAGCCCATGGGGGCCGAGAGTAAAGGCCTTGGAGCCCTAGGCACCTAGGGCGACCTAGCCTAGTGACTCTATGGTGAGAAAGAATAGGTGGCGCCCAACCCGCCATAGCCTGAAAGAGTCTCAAGGAATGGGTTTTAATGCTTTTTCATGTGTTTTGATCCGTAGGCTTCACGCGAGCTTCGTCCGGCATTTTCTAAGGACTAAACGGATGTCAAATTACTTCGAAATTAGGTGAGTAGATGGCTTAACTTAACGTGTATAAATGTTGTGGTGAAATATTTATATTTATATTTGGTTGGTAATGCGATTGGAACACCACAGGAAAAGGAGATAGCATAGGTGTACGGAGAGTGGATTCTTACCATGAGGGATACCCTTTAATGGTTAAATGATAATCTTGACTATTTCGTTAGTCTTATTGCTTGAGTATGTGTCTATGGATAATTGGTATACTTGTATGTACAAGTTATCATACTTGTTGTAAAGTATGGGAGACCGGAGATTTTGTGGCCTTATGCCACGGAGACCTTGAGGCTATATGCCTCGGTGATTTGTGACCAAGTGTCACAAGGAGATCAATAAAATAAACCCTCAACTAGGGGAAATTGTAATGTGACGCACATTTATTTGCGTATCATGTAATTTTTCATTTATGGTGTAAACCTCTATCGAGGTGTGATATGTGGAGTGGAGAGCATCCCTCGTAGGAATCTAGAATGTTGGAGTCTACCCTTGATCGGGGTTAAAGTTGTGAAATTCTTGAATTTTAGGAATTACCTGGCTTGTGCCATAAGGAGATAGGTGAATTAGCCCTCGGGCTTGGAGGATCTAGGGTAAAGTATTTATTTGGTATTTTGCCCTTATGCCTTGTTTTGATGTTTGGAAGAGCAAGGGATTTTCTTGTGTAGATGTTTGTTGGAAAATCCTTTACATTTGACTTTGATTCTGATAATCTTATTTTTGGCGTGTTAGTGTCATGATGGCGATGTACATAGAGCAAGGTAATATCCCCTGAGAAACTATATATATTGACCTATGTACCGGGAGGTATATCAGCCTATGTGCCGAGAGATATATTGGCCTATGTGTCGGGAGATGTACATTGGAGAGTTGGGAGACTACATTGACCTATAAGCCTAGAGACTATATTGGCCTATGTGCCAGAAGAACACTTCGGTTTATAAGCCGAGATATACATATACATATACATATAAATAATTAATATGGCCTTGGGCCAGGAGATTGCTATGGCCTTCAAGCCATGGAAGCATCAACCTTGTTGAATCATAGTATATACGTAATAACTGGTATGAATGTGGTGGAGTTGGAATCGACACGTAGTATTTGGAGTGGAACTTCCGGGACTTTTCCTTCCATTATGTTTGCGTGTTAGGGAACGTTACGGCCTACGGGTCATGAGATAGTGTGGCTTATGGGTCGGGATGACCTAGGAAGCACTAGAATCCTAATTTTAATTAGGGTTGTGGTGACGAGCCACCTAGGTGCCACGTGGTGTATAAACATCACATGTTAAGGCAAGCACATTAGTAATCCCCAGTGGGGGTTAGCTTGGGAGTGTGCATTTCATGACCGAGATGCCCTGGAGATAATATTAATCTTGGTGCTTGGAGCCTTTTTACCTACAAGCTTAGGAACGTTATTAGCTACAGGCTTGGAGGTGAGAGTAACCTACAAGTTTAGAGGCATTGTTAACATTCGGGTTAGGAGTTGGAGTTTTGCCTTGGACTTGGGGGACCGACTTAAATGTCAGTACGTATGGGTGAGTGTTGAGAGTTTGTCCATGTTAGAGGTTGTGGTTGCCTTGAGCACTTTGGAGTACTCAGTATGTTCGCATAGGACTACATCGAGTTGCCCTTACATACTCAATTAATGTGTATTTCAAAGCAAGATTGCCAAGTCATATTAATTCTAGAAAAGCCAAACAAAGAAGAGTAACGCAAGGGAATGTCTACTCACTGAGATGATTATCTCATTCTATTGTTATATCTTTTTCAAGTTCGCGTAAGTCGTGAAATAGCCACCCGAGGAGTAGTTGAGGTTCGAAGCTTCCAGTTCCTTCTTGCTTCAAGGTCGAAGCTTGCTAGTCGGTATGTCTTTATAAGATCTGCAGTCAACTAGAACACCTAGGAGGGAATGGTTACATATAAGGAGTCCCTGGCAACTATATTTTATGTTCCTTATATTTATTGGTTAAATATATATATATTCATGCATGTCACCTGCTACATGGGAAACGGGAGCTAAGAAATTTAGGCTTACAGCGTGAGAGGATGATCCTATGTTGTTCCAGTCATGTATCCAAATTTTGGGTCGTGACATAAACTATAATTTTGTCATTTATGGATTGGAGGAAGCTTTGTATTGGTGCAGAAGAAATAAGGCTTTTACCATAACATAGTTTCTACAGTGAGTAGAATACCTAATCATGCATATCAAATTGGCTGTGTTAATCCAGGTCACTTTCAGAAGCATGAGTCAAAAATACATGGTTCATGATCAAAGAATGAAAAATAAAAGGAGGGAAAAACAAAATGGCAAGATCTAGACTTGCCTCCATATATGACTTTGGATGAGGAGCGGTAGATAGCTCAGCAGAAGTAGTCGTTGATGAATTTCTCCCTGTAAATGACATTTTAATTATAGGTAAAAATTCAAGAAATCATATGAAAAAGATAACTAGGTTTTAATCACTGTGTAGTGTATACAACCTGAATGCAAGTCATAGTCCACCTTGCCATTTGCAATCAGTTGCTGTGCCTACAGTTGTCAAAATTCAAAATTTGTTAGCCAACAAAAATGAGGATAAGCAAAGGCATGCCCAAGTTTCCTCAGAAATCCTGAAAGAGTTCCTGTCTAGGTCTATAGATATCTGACCTTTGAACTAGATTGAGTAACTCTGCGGTCTTCTTGATCTAAAAGAGTGGCTCCAGTAGAAGCTATTGATTTTGGCAGAACAGAAACAGAGGATAGTCAATAAAAACATAAACGTGCAAGAATTTGGTGGGGAAAGCCATTGAAAATATCCAGTAAGTGTTAATAGATTGTATAAAAGGTAGAATGCAAGGGAGATAGTAAGCTTCCCAATACAGCTTATGAACCAGACATCCAAAGAGAATATATAAGCCCGACTTCAGGCATTAGTGCACAGCTTAAGAGTTATAAATTCACAAGTTAGCCTATCACAAAACATAGTGCATTTCTAACATGTAGACTAACGCAAGTGCTATTGGTAAATCATAAACAAGACTATTTGTTAAATGCTCAAAAAGATGAAACTGCTCATCTTGCCCTGGTAGATGAAAAAGGAAAGTCCAAAGCACCTTCCAATCTTCTTATTGCATTAGTCATCAACTTCATTTCCTCTATTTGCTTATCTACAAGGTTCACAAGTTCCCCAAAGTGTCTCCTTTCTGCAGATAATAAAACCACATAGCAGCAACTGAGATGACCACTCAAAACTTAACCATGTTGAGTGAAAGTGGGATCAGAATTGCACGTCTAAAATATCACTCAGAACCCACATTGAAGTTCAGTTAAAGCTACCTTCACTTTGTGAAATCAGCATTTCTTGGCTTACTCTAGCCACATCTGCAGCTGCAGCTGCAGCAGCTTTTGCAGCTTGGGCAGTCTCTGCTGCCAACAATGGTTTTGAGTCTATTTTCTTCAATGGATCATCTTCTTCTAAGACAACCTTGCGTATCCAAGATTTTAACCGAGGAAGAATCGAATTCTATACAATGGAGCATGCATTCAGATAGTTCATTGAGGCTCAGACCACAATGAGAAAAAACTAATGCATTTAACAATACATTGATAGAAGAAAGGATATAAATGCATTTACAAAGTGAACAGGTCACTGCAATATGCTCTTTATGCCTTAGGATACTAGTTCAGAATAAATCCAGAGAGGTCAGCAATGCATACCTTGATTAGCAAAGCTGTTCCAGCACCTGAAGCAGCCAGTAACCCAATTGCAATAAAGGCATGGGACCAGTGAAACCTGGAGCGTGATAACGTTCCCAACGTAGTGGCACCAACAGAAGCAGATGTACCATGCTGCAAAGTCTCTGCCTGGGCTTGTTGCTGAATGTTTGCTGATGACTTCAACTGCCCATCTGCGAGTAGTACAATAAGCCACATAGGGACGTAAGTGATACAGGAATGAACCAAGCTCTAATAGAAGAACCAATTGGTTTTTTCACTGGCAGTCTTGCTGAACTTAAGGGCAAAAAAAATATATGCAGAAAACCCAACTGCCACTTTAACATTAGATACTTCACCTGGATTTTCACCAGTTGTCTGCACATTTGCAGGTGAGTCCTGTATTTTGCAAGCAAAAGCAACAGTTAAAACAGATAGTCAAACAAAAATGAGATAATAAATTGACGTAAAGTGTGGAAAAATTATTAAACTGATCAATTAGCTTACCGGCACACGCTGAAAGGCTTCATCTATCTCCTCCTTTGTAAGACCCTTCTTCTCCAGAAAAGATCTCCTATATATGACAGGGGAGCCTCTAACTTTTGGGTGTGATAGAAATTTCACAGCATTCTGTACTTGTTCTTCCCGCATTGGTTGTGAGTTCACAAATGCTGATGTTGTTGAACTCTGTTGAACAGGCTCTTCTCTGGCTTTTTGCTGATCCACATTTGTTGGTTGCACAGTTTCAGCACCTAAAAAAGGGGAACCAACATATTCATTTTATCATATACCCAAGTCTGTATAACTTACATCTCATCCAAAACATTCAGCCAGGCCAGCAAATTCAATGTAATTTATAAAAAGCGCAATGGAAATAAAAAGGATAGCACATTCAATCAGGTATGGATATTTTCCTCATGAAAAAATTTTGAAGGCAAGGCAACTGACCTTTTTAGTAGAAAAATAAGAAGAATTCGTTTCCTTCTTTAAAATGAAGTTCTATCCTGCCTATTTCTTGATTAGAATAATGCTGAGAATTGCATGATAAAATTAAACCATATCCCTCCCGGCCCTCATAATTTTACTTGCATATCAGGACCATCTAATACATGAATACTTCTTTCATGGATTAGCCTAATTTATTTTATTTACTATATTCCCCATCAGAAAAAACTGAAATACAGATAGCATAGGTTCATTCCACATTGCTCGGAGGACAAAATACATGAATACTTCTATCATTGTCAACAATCCTAACCAATATCCATTCAGAAAAAAACATGCCTAGGCATTTAAACATTCCCCTTCCCCCTCGCCTTCCCCCCGCCCCCACCCCAAAAAAAAGGAACAAAAAAAAAACAAGGAGTATAAAAATCAGGAAGCTGGAATACTAGTAGAAGCGTTTGAAGGAGGCAGTACTTAAACCATACTTCTTTTTTTTTTTTTGATACATTTGAGTAAATCATACTTAATGATGCTCAGTACGAAGCCATACTAAGGATGGAGGATGAATATAGAAAAACAAATTAGTGGCTGAAGCAGATGCATTTGAAAGAAGAGGTAAAAGAAATTGGGAGGTTCTGTAGTGTCGAAGCTACTGAAAGTATTATTGGTTGGATCAAATGTCCAGTAATTAATAAACCCAATAGAGGTAACAAGAAATTTCACAGTGCGCAAAATAAAAATGAAAGATGTAATGGCCAAAAGTTTCCTTTAGAAAGCTAAAAATTATAAGGCAATCTTACGGAAGATACATTTTTATCTTGTAAAGAAATTGGCAATTGGTAAAAACATATGCGAAGAACACAACGAAAAGACATTCTCTTCGATGGTAATTATAATTGGAGAAACATGACGAGTTCTTCTTGCAGAAAAGGAATATTATTTTGTTTTTCAAACAACAGCAGAATAGGATTATTAGAAATCGAAAAAGAAGTTGGTATTGGGACTATATGATAAAATGTTTAATTTAAAGACATAACAGACCCATCTGACAACAATCAAATAGCAGTTAATCAGGCTTAAGGATGCTGAAATAAGCTGAATGTTCTGTTTGACGACCGAGTGAAATACCGAATGCCTAAATAAAATGAATTCAAAGCTGCTAAACAGACGGTCAAATCATTCAAATCCAAACCTACCAGATTGATAGCTTAGACAGAGAGAGGGAGAGGAATTCATACCCCGCTTTTGAAGTTTATCATCCGAAGCATTGGGAGGAGCCGCCGATTGGGTAGCCATGATCACCTCCTATCTCTGATTTCCACAGACAAAGCATTAGAACATAAAAATTAACTCGTAAAGGTCAAGAACAAGAAACGGAGCATCAAATCAGAAGTTAAGCTAGGAGAATACATCTTTCTTTATTGTCGCAGGAGTAGACGATGATGACGGGGTCAATAGACGACGATTTGCACAAGAAAAAGGGATCGAGGTTCAGAAATGGATTTTGCTCATCTCGCAGAGTATGGTGTCGTAGATGAGAGAGAGCTTCAGCTGGAGACATCAAATTATGCAGCCAAATCGATATGCACAATCCATTGTCACTATCACTAGTGTTTTCTAACGCCGCCGTATGTTTATTTTCTAGCTTTTCTGGCCGTACGGTAATAAATAGTCATGCCTTCCTATTTACTTCCCCCTGCTTTTAATTTTTATTCTTACGTAATATTGCATAATTTTTTTATGATAAATGATTTAATATATTAAATAAATTTTAATTTTTTAATTTCATCTACATTTATGAAAATTTATAACTAAACCCTTTCTCAAATTTAAATCATGTATTATTTTGTTTTTTTCTTAATCAACTAACCTAAATCACTTAACATAAATTATATTATAAGCTATATAAATGAATTAATTTTACTCTCTTATCTATTTGACCTTTTCCGTTGCCATAAATTTTATATATAAATATATATATATATATATATATATATATATATATATATATATATATATATATATATATATATATATATTGTTAAAATGACACATAATTAGTTATACCAGTAAACTTAATAAAACAAGTTACTAAATTAAAAAATATATATCTTCTAGCTATAAGAAACTAATTACAAATATTTTAATTAATATTTTAAAAATTAAACTAGTTAAACCGATAAAAATATTTATTCAAAGATTAATAATTGAATCATAATTGAGAACTGATAAAATTAAATACATGTTTACACTATTTTCAAATAAACCCCTTCATAAGCATGTTGTATTTTCAATTAAACCCCTTCATATCCCCAAATTGGCAAAGAAAGAAAAACATGTAAACATGCATTTTGATCCCAAAACAACTAAGACACAATCAATTGGCAAAAAAACTCAAGTAAATTCGTTTAATCAACTAGGACCTTTGTGGATCTTACTAAACTTTTAAGAAGAGGCACTTTGATAAAAGACGAAGATGGCAAACCAACCAAAGTTTTCTTCAAGTTTGAGAGAGTCTTTGACTTTTCTTATGTATGTGGTCATCTCAGGCATGTAATTAGGGACTGTACTAATTGGGATGAGGATGATGTGCAGGAAAATTATGGGGCCTTAATTAAGAGCATCCCCTATGCAAACACAATTCTATGAATGAACACCATGAATCATTCAAATTATATAAAAAATAGTTAAGTTAAAGCTTGATGTTCTTGCTATGAATGAACACCAAACATCTAAGAGCAAGAAGAGAGCTGGTTCATGGTTATTTGATGATGTTTCGTCAATGGGTGTAGGTAAATTGCCCTACCGACAACCATGAAACATGTATGTTGGAACTATCATGGGTTGGAGACCCCACAAGCAGTTCAAGCCTCGAGAAGTCTTTATCAGAAATAATATCCCCAATTTTTGTTTCTCTTAGAAAAAAGATTGCGAAAAAAGGAGATGGAGAAAATCAAAAGGTTGTTGCAGTTTAACAACATACTTATTGTGGAATGTAAAGGCCAATTTAGATCAAGTAGATTGGCTCTTCTATGGAAAGACAGCCTTCAGATAAATATTACTTCATTTTCATTTAACCATATCGATGTTGAAATTGATGATATTATTATAAGTTAAGTTACGAGGTGTTGTTATATTAGTACATATGAATTCCCTAAAGAATCTAAAAACTGGAAGACATGTGACCTTCTTAGAGATCTAAAACATTACTCCACACTATCAGGGTTATGTTCTAGAGTTCGAAGGTCCCCACTTCACATGCAATCATTAGAGATGTTGATTACCGCCAGTTACATGACTTGGGCTTTATGGGATATCGGTTTACTTGGAGTAATGGACGATGTGATGATGATAATCTATATTTGAGATTGGATAGAGCCTTGACAAGTGAATAGCGGCTTCTTACTTATCCTTGGTTCAACGTAGAACATTTGGCAGCAATTCGTATCAAACTAGTGTCCACTCATTATTTCAATGGATATAGTATCTATCCTGCTAGAGTTGACCATAAATGACATTTTTTCAGCTTGAGGAGGCATGGTGCAAGGTTAAGGATTGTGAGAACAGAATGCGGTCTACATGGAATAAAGGAGCGTTGGTAACTCATAATTTACAGGCTGTACAACAGAACCTTCTCAGGGCAGATTTTATAGAACTATGGACATTAAGAGGAAGATTAAGCAATTAAAACAGGCATTAGAGATAAAAAAAGCAAATCCACCTTCGACTCATGATCTCTTGAACCAAAAAGCTCTTTGTTCTGAGTTGAATCGGTTGCTTGAAACAAAGGAAGTGATGTGGCACCAAAGATCTAGGGTGGACTAAAATAGTTACAGGAGGACAAGAATACAAGTTTCTTCCATCATAAGGCTAGTCAACACGAACACCAGAATACTATCACAAGAATTAAAAATAATAGTGGAGTTTGGCAGAAGAACATTTCAAATATACCATATGTAAAGAAATCCTATTATACAGCTTTTTTGAGGGAAGCCTTCTACTTGATGTTGGACGGGCATGTAGTCATATCAATAGAAAGCTATCATCATACTTACAACACCATTTGCTTACTCCTTTTAGAAGGATGATGTTCTACAAGCACTCAAAGGTATGAAACCTATTAAAACTCATGGGCTTGATGGTATGTTTGTAGTTGTTTTCCAAAATTACCAGGATATTATGTGTGAGGATGTAACTTATTTGGTGCTTCATATTCTAAATGATAGTAGAAATCCATTTGTTGTGAAAATCAGAGTATTTCAATATATATATATAGTGTGTGCTATTTTATAATAATAGAAAAGAGATTGTTGAAATTTATTATTATGAAATATAAAGATAAAAAAAAATTTTAAGACCCATACGTTTATATCAACTAAATGCATTGATTCATTTTCATTAACCATCCTTTATATATATATAACGTTGGCAACCATATAACATTTTATATATTTGAGCGTTGTGCTTTCATTTTCAATCAATGCTTTGAATGTTGAAAAAATAGTGATATTTTAAAAGAAAATAAAAAATTTTTAATGTTTTTTTAATTGCTAGTAAAAGTGTTTTATTTCTATGATTTTTATTGTTATATTTTTGTGCATATAAAAAGGTTTATTTTTTTTATTTTAGATAGATACAACTAAAAGTTGTCTTCTTTCTTTATTATTTTTTGTTAAACTTTTTTTGTTACATATTTTTATTTTCTGTTATTCTGTCACCTAAGTGTTCCAGTTCTTAAGAAAACACTCAGAAGGGTTTGTTTAATCATGAAGAAAGTTTTGTAGGTGCAGAACAATTTTTGTAATCACAGAATAATTTTCTTAAGAATAATATCTTTTAAGATGCGACTCATACTGTGTTGGTAACAGTAAATTTTGTAACAATCATAAAGAAATTACTACTACCAACGTTGCTATAATCACAACAATATTGGCGGAGTTACCGCCGGAGAAAGAGCCCAGTGACGTCGATGGTAGTCTCGAGCTTGAATTCCTGAACGATGCAAAGGTGGTGGTTAATATCAGAAGCAGCAACGATGAATGCTTCTCGAACGAATTAGAGCTACTGGATGACGATGTTGAAGAGAGAGAGAATGATGCTTCCGTTGAACATCCAAGAGACCAAATCAAGATTCATTCTCAACCAAGAAGTGAGGCATTCCATCAACGCTTTAACCGAATCAAGATTCCTTCTCTGCCAAGAGGTAAGTCATTTTTGAAGGAATTAACAGGATTAAATTTCTAATCCTAGATCGGTGTAGGTACAAACTATAGCATATTAAATAACAGAACATAAAAGGGATGAACAGAACATGTACCTGGTATTATTGCGCTATCCATCTCGAACAGTAGAACAGAGGGAATTTTTAGGGTTGTGTGAGAGTGGTACTACTCTCTGTCTGATAAGTTCTGTCTAGGGTTAGACTGATTAATAGGATGTCAGTCTATTTAATATCAAACGAGAGCAGGGACTTCTCAACAGGCTATGTGATTGGCCCAACCCATCACGGGCCATTCACAATATAGAAGCCCAATTATAATATTCATATATTAAAGGTTATATATTAGAATAATATAGTTAATATGTTAATGATTTTTAATAATTGATTAATGCATATCCAAAATAGGATATATATTATATTAAATTTCAACAATTCTCCCACTTGGATAGCAATAGTCAATTATTAAAATGCAATAATCATTAAGGCTAAAATACCAACTATATTTATAGCACATGTCAAGAAACATAAGCTTTAACGATGCAGAAATAGTATCCGATAGGGAAGTAAATCATACAAAGTAAAAGCCCATATTTCATATAAAAAATAATGAATATGGATAAGCATAATTAATTAAAAGAAATATGCAATACAAGAATAGTCCAAGCATCTGAAAATGCTAAAAGAGATATGATAACAAAAGTGACATCATCTCATACATATCTCATAAGAATAACAATCAAGTAAATGCAAAATTTCAGACTCCCACTAACCTAAAACATCAAAAGACTTAACTAATCCCATATGGGTTACATGATTCTGAAAAGCTTTAACAGTTAAGCCTTTAGTTAGTGGATCCGCCAACATGTTTTCTGTAGCGAGATGTTCAATACGAGTCTAAAACTCCAGAATTTTCTCTCTAACAAACAGATATTTGATATCAAAGTGCTTTGATCGTGAAGAGCTTCTATTGTTTTGAGAGAAATGAACAGCAGCAGTGTTGTCGCAGTATATCACAAGTGGCCTAGAAATGCTTTCAACAATGTGAAAACCAGAGATTAAGTTTTTCAGCCACACGGCTTGAGAAGTAGCCTCATAGCAAGCGACATACTCTGCCTCCATGGTAGAAGTAGCTGTAAGAGTCTGTTTAACACTCTTCCAAGAAATAGCTCCTTCTGCCATCATAAAAATAGAGTCGGAAGTAGACTTACGGTCGTCAAGGCAACCTACAAAATCAGAATCAGAATAACCGATGACCTGAAGTTGATCAGACTTCTTGTAGGTCAACATGTAATCCTTGGTTCCCTGCAAATATCTCATGACCTTCTTCACGGCTTTCCAATGACCCAAACCTGGGTTGCTCAAGTATCTCCCTAAAGCATTAACAGCAAAAGCGATATCGGGACGAGTACAAACTTGAGCATACATTAAATTGCCAACAGCGGAAGCATATGGGACCTTTCTCATTTCAGATATCTCTGAATCATTTTGAGGACATTGAGATTTAGATAGTTTGTCACCTTTCTGAACAGGTGCAGCACATGGGGAGCAAGAATGCATGTTAAACTGCTTGAGGATCTTTTCAATATATCCTCTCTGAGACAATCCTAGAATGCCACATGACCTATCACGGTAAATCTGGATGCCTAGAACAACTGAAGTATCACCAAGGTCCTTCATATCAAAGTGGCTATTTAACATCAATTTTGTCTCAGTCAAAAGGTTAACACAACTGCTTGCAAGCAGAATATCGTCGACATATAAAACAAGAATTATAAAATTGCTCCCACTAGTCTTCAAATAAATGCACTGATCTGAAGCATTTTCCTTGAAGCCAAAAGAAGTGACAACATGATCAAATTTCAAGTACCATTGCCTGGATGCCTGCTTTAGTCCATAAATGGACTTTTTAAGTTTGCAAACCAAATGCTCTTTACCTGGTTCAATGAAACCATCAGCCTGAACCATGTAGACATCCTTGGCTAGATCTCCATTCAGAAAGGCTGTCTTTACGTCCATCTGGTGAAGTTCTAAATCAAAGTGAGCTACTAAAGCCATAACAACCCAAAAAACATCTTTCGTAGAAACTGGTGAGAATGTCTCCTTATAATCGATGCCTTCCTTTTGACTATAGCCTTTTGCTACTAGTCTAGCTTTATACCTCTCAACTTTTCCATCTGGACTACGCTTGGTCTTAGAGACCCATTTGCACCCAATCGGTTTGCAACCATCTGGCAATTCTACAAGATCCCAAACACCATTATGAGACATGGAAGCTAATTCATCATGCATGACATTCAGCCAATCAAAAGCATGAGAACTAGAGATAGCCTCCTGGAAAATGATAGGATCGTCATCATTATGGAGATCAAACTCATGCTCCTGAAGATACACCACATAATCAACTGGTATAGAAGGCTTGCGTACTCTCTGAGATCTTCTCAATAGAGGTGCTTCTGCAATGTCATTTGGCGGTGCCACTACATCTTGCGGTGCAATTACACCTGTTTCAGTAGTATCATCAGTTTCCTATTCAATAACAGGTGGTACCACTACATCATGTCCTCCTTGAAGTGTCTGATCATCATCATGAGCGACTGGAACCACAATATTCATGGGAAGTAAAACAGGCGACGCTGGAGCTGTGGTCCAATCTTCCTTGAGAGTGATTGGTCGTGGTGTATGACTCCCACTATCCAAATCATCCTCAAAGAATATAGCTCTGTCAGACTCAATAACTCGCGTAGAATGAGAAGGGCAATAGAATCTGCAACCTCTAGAGCCCACGCAGTAGCCGATGAAGAAACCACTAATAGTTTTAAGATCAAGCTTCTTCAATTGAGGATTATAAGGTCTAACCTCTGCTTCACAACCCCAAATGTGAAAGTGTTTCAAACTCGGCTTCCTTCCACTCATCAGTTCGTAGGGAGTTTTCGGCACAGATTTGCTAGGTACCTGATTAAGGATGTACACAGCTGTCTTTAAGGCATCTCCCCAAAGAAAAAATGGTAACGATGTATGACTCATCATGCATCTTACCATATCCATGAGTGTTCGATTACGTCTCTCTGCAACTCCATTCTGCTCAGGAGTACCAGGCATAGTGTATTGAGCTTCAATCCCACATTCATCGAGAAATTTGGCAAATGGTCCTGGATTTCTCCCAGTCTCACTGTATCTGCCATAATACTCACCTCCTCTGTCGGACCTCACGCATTTAATCTTCTTTCCAGTCTTTAATTCAATAGCAGCCTTGAAGGATCTGAATGCATCCAAGGAACTGGATTTTTCTTGGAGGAGATCTATCTAACCAAATATCGAGAAGTCATCTATGAAGGTAATGAAATACCTATATCCACCCATAGTAGTGGGTGTAATAGGTCCACATATGTCTGTGTGAATCAACTGCAACACATCATCACACCTATTTGCTCCTTTCTTCCTAGTCTTGGCAGTGAGCTTACCTTTAATGCAATCGATGCAAGCGTCAAAATCAGAGAAATTGAGATCATGAAGAATACCTTCCTTAATCAGTCTTTCAATCCGGGGCCTAGAAATGTGCCCTAAGCGTCTATGCTACAGCATAGAAGAACTTTCATCAGTCCTATTACGCTTATTTCCAACAACAGAGTTAACAGACATATTGTTCAAATTCAGCATGTAAAGCCAATCACATAATACTCCTGAACCGACAGTAACAGAATTAAAACGAATAAAAACTTTTCCATTACTGAATTCAAAAGTGTAGCCATATTTATCCAAAGCTGAAATTGAAATCAAATTCCTTCTCATAGAAGGTACATAAACAGCGTCTTTTAACAATAAAGTATGTCCACAAGGTAAAAGCAATGTAACTACTCCTATTTCTTCCACCGACACTCTAGCTCCATCTCCCACAATGATATTAGATTCAGCATCACTTGGCTTCCTCAGGCTTGTGAACCCCTGTAAAGAATTCACAACATGAATGGTTGCACCTGAGTCAAACCACCAAGTATTGGGAGCAACATCAATCATATTTGATTCATAACAAGCCAAAGCTAGGAGTGTACCTTGCTTGTCAAGTTTCATCTTGAGAGTATAACAATCATCCACCTTATGGCCATACTTCTTCCAATACTTGCAGTTTCCTTTGAAAAAATTCTTCTTTGGCTCTAAGTGTTGAGAAACTTTTCCCCCTTTCTTCTTGTCACGTTGAAATTTTCCTTTGTGATCTCTCATTTTCTCAGACTTAGCACCAGAAGAAGAAGCAGCAGCAAACTGAACACTGTGTATTAATCAGTCTAACCCTAGACAGAACTTATCAGACAGACAGTAGTACCACTCTCACACAACCCTAAAAATTCCCTCTGTTCTACTGTTCGAGATGGATAGCGCAATAATGATAGGTACATGTTCTGTTCATCCCTTTTATGTTCTGTTATTTAATATGCTGTAGTTTGTACCTACACCGATCTAGGATTAGAAATTTAATCCTGTTAATTCCTTCAGTGGTATCAGAGGCTGGTTGGTAGTACAAACTATGGTTATTAATTAGCAATTTAAATCTGATTTTCAAAATTCCCTAAACTCAAATTTTAAAACAAATTTCGTTTGCCCTAATTTGTTAGGTTAATCTTAAAATTGTTTTAGGGCTTTGATTCAAAACATTTATACGAATCATATAAGTGAAAATCAGAGGGATTGAACAACGTTTTAGGGAGTTTAAATGTTTTTTTCTTATTTCCGTTTTCCCTAAGGATTTCGATTTTGATTTCTCCCAAAACCAACCAATGTTTTTCGAAATTGATTTGGGGTTTCTGTTTTATGCTATTGTTCGAAAAACATAATTTGAAACGAGGGGTTTTCATCGAGGGATTTGGGAGATTTAAGTTTTTCAAAAAAAACCCATTTTTCATTCCTTTTTCGAAAATGGCCTCTCCAAATCCTGAACTTATCTCACAAAATTGATTGAGGGCTTCTCTTTTTCGCATGATTTCAAACAAAAGCCCTAAACAAGTATGAATTTTCATGGCCATTTGAAGAAGAACGAACCGGGTCGCGATCCGGGTCGCGCGACCCGGTTACAGTCAATCCGGGCGAAGAGGATGACCTCCCCTGTCGACGCCCATGCTCGGGCCTGGAGCGTGTGGGCGCGTGCAGCACTTCCAGGCCTCAAATTTTTTTTATTTTTTTTGAAAAATTAAATAATTACATAATATTATTTTTGGTAATTTTTTGAAAATTTTTTGGGACCCCTAAGTATTTTATTGTATTTAATCTAAGACTATTTTGTTGTTTTAACTATTGTACTCTCGGAGTTTTGAACTGAAATTTTTTGTGGAAGTTCCTCACTCTGTTAACAACATCTAGGTATGTTGTACTCTCCCCAGTAAGCTATCCTAGTGATGGAATTAATTTCAGTCCATATGAAAATTATTTCCTTTTATTATTTTTGATTTTTCTGTTATTTATTTGTTTATTCTTTTCCTTTTTTTTTCCTCATTAAAAATTAATTATTCTGTTGAATATAATTGCCTTTTATTTTGTATGATTGTGAACTCACCTATCGTGGACACAGTTATGTAAAATCTTCGATTTAAATGATTAAAATTATATTTATTTTATCCTTTTTTGTTAATCATTATTATTAGTCTAATTTATTGCATTAATAATAATTATATCCTATCGGTATATTATTATTAATGTAATTTCTTATACAATACCATGTTAATCAATATCTCTATCAATTATTTTGAATACCCTATCGGCATTCAAAATTTAAATGATGATATGAGGTCTAAAGTATTGTATTATTATATTTCTTGTTTATTTTTGGTTCGGGACCCTTAGGCGGGACCAGGTAGACAAGAAATTCTCTCTAATAGGCTTGATTGGCTGTGCACATAAAAACATTTAATTCTCTTATAGTATAATGACATTATGCATATTAAATGTTTTCTTTTGTTGTTTTAATGCCAACCTCCTTGCCTATACAATTAACTTTTGTCAAAACACTAAATGGGACCAATTTTGAGGACTGGAAAGAATCTCTGGATTTGTATTTGGCCATCACTAATATGGACTTTGCCTTGAGAGAGGAAGAGCCCCCAACTCTTACTGCTGAGTCCACTGTTGCTGAAAGGGCTTCTCGTGAAAAATGGGAGCACTCCAACAGGGTGTGTCTCATGGTGATAAAATACACCATGGAGAAGTCTATTAGACAGAGCATTCCAGAGAGTAAGAATGCTAAGGATTTTCTGAAGTCCGTTGGTGAGAAATTCACCACTTTTGATAAAGCTCAGAAGGGCCAGTATCTCTCTCTGATTGAAAAGACTAAATATGATGGTGTTAATAGAGTTCGTGAGCACATCAATTTTGTGATCACTCTGCTATTCTAGAATTTTACGATCTTTATCATCTGCCCTCTTCTTGATTTGTGTGATCTTTGATCGATGTTGCATAGATTTTTGTGCCTATCACTCTGATCTGAACTCATTCTGGGTATAATTTATGTTCTAGGAATTAATGATTGGCTTGATATATATATATATATAATTTATGTTCTAGGAATTAATGATTGGCTTGATATATATCTGTGGGTGCCTGTATATATATATAATGATTGGAAATGTATTATTATAAAATAGTAAAATATATGAATTCCCATGTTGAGTTTCTTTGAATTCCATATGATGAGAATTAAACTTATTTCAATGTTTCTAAAACGTTGGCGGATATTGAAAAGAAAATAACTCTAATCAATTTCTTTCATGGTTGATTAATGTTTGTTAATGCTTCCAACGTCTTTTACTTCAAAGGTGGTAACGGTTTCCAACTTTTATGTGAAGAAACAATATATATATATAAAGCTTGACATGCTTTACGTTTTGGCTTTACTTGGATTCAATAACTTTTATATTGATTAACGTTGGCATCCCTTTTATATTGATTAATGATCTTCATTGTTGCTTACATGTGAACCTTTAGGAAGCCAACATTAATAACCTAATGGTGCCAACAACTGTATATATATATATATATATATGTGTGTGTGTGTGTGTGTGTGTGTGTGTGTGTGTGTGTGTGTGTGTGTGTGTGTGTGTGTTCTAGAAAGACATGGTGAGCTAACAACGAATTTGACAACGGAGTATATATATATATATAATTGTGAAAGAGTTGGATATATATATATATATATGAGATATATATTTGTATGATATTTTTGTTTTACACCTTATTTAAGGTGAAAAATAATTGTTTTTCAATTATGAGTATTTTAATTTTGTGGGCTTATAAATATTATTATTTGGTTGTAGCTCACAAAATGAGATTTTATTTATTAGAAAGAATTTTCACTATATGAGATACCTATGATAAAGTAGATTATTACAAAACTTTAGTTTTAGCTATATATTGTCTTGTATATCTATAATATTTTTACAAGTTCTTTTAACTTGGTTTGAAAAATTCTTTTGAAGTAGATTGTGTGTATATATATAGCATTTGTACTATGTAGAGCAAATACATATTGATTTGATCTACTATCAAATATCATATACATGGGGGTGAAATTAGTATTTGCTATGAGCACAATTCATAATTTTTTTAAGTTTCAATTTTGAGTGATCAGTGAGGGATCAATTTTTTATTATGAAGCAAATTTATGCAATGGTGACTTCTTCTTCCTACATCATGAAGTATGTTTCACTATTTTAATCTTTCTCTTTTTTGAAAATTTTTATTAATAGTGGGGGCTAGTGAAAAATACTTTTGGCTAATAATTTTATAACAACAAGGGGGAATATGTAAGTATGTTGTTATGCTATAAAATGTTTTATTGTAAGTAGTTAATGATATATTGTGGTTTTATAGAAATTTTGTGGGTAGAAATTTGATGGGTTTAATATATTTAAGTATTGAGCATGATATTTTGATATTGATTTACAAACGTGATTTTGGATGTATAATTATTAAAAAGGACATAAATTTTATATTTTATTTTTTGATAAACTATGATGTTTAGATATATGTTCTAAATTTTATAGTTATAGTGTTAATTACAAATAAATTATTGACTAATTTTTATTAATAATTAAATTTTAAACAATGAGCTAAATATTCATTATAATTAATTTTTAACAAAATGAATTGATAATTTAAACAAAATGAACTATCCATTATTTAAATTTGATTTCTTAACTTTTTTAACTTCTTATTTAGCTAGTTTAAATATATTATTTAACCATCTAACAACACTCAAAATTTGGTAAAATCCTTCTGATCTTAATTTAAATCCCTATTATAACAATTCTATTCATTTTCAAATATTTTACTTCTAACCTATAACTTTTCATTTTATTCACTTAGGTCCTTAGTTAATATTTTTCCTTTATCTTTTGCATAATCCCAAATCATATTTAGTTTCATCTAGGTCCCTAGTCCCAAAATATAATTTTTTGAAATTCAATCAATCCCTGTAAATTTTTTATTTCTTTCACTTTAGTCCCTATTGTGCATATTATTAGTTTGCACTTGGTATATTAGTTTTAAATTAAAATTTAGTTCAGTCCTTCTTTTTCCAATCCATAAATTTAATTTAAACTAAATTTTGCTTTAATTTCAATATTTACCAAAAACCTTTCTGTTTATTCACTTAGGTCCTTAGTCAAAAATTTTCTTTTGTCTTTTACATGATTTAAGATCATATTTAGTTTTATATAGGTCCATAGATCCAAAATATATTTTTCTCAAAAATTAAATCAACCACGTAAACTTTTTATTTCTTTCATTTTAGTCCCTAACAATCCAAGAGAGAGAGAGGACTCTATTTTCTGAACCGAAAATAGAAGAGACTTTTCCAGTTAAAAGAGAGAAATCAAAGAGAGATTTCAGCCGTAAAAGTTTGAAATTTCTGAGTTCTTAAATAGTAAACTCGTGTGACTTAATTTAGAATAGATATCATGGGATTTTGGTCGAATTGGAACTAGCTAGAAACCGAGAAGGAAGCCTGAAAACAAAAAACAGAGCATGAATAAGGTAAGCTTAGATTCCTATTTTGATTCATCTTTTGTCTTGTTCTTCGGGTAGAATTTACTGAAATACATCATAAAAAGGTTAAGAACAAAATTTGGGGGGCTGAATCAATAAAACCGAAGAGAACAAAATGAAGAAAACAGAAGTGCAGTAAAGGGTCTTTAGGAAAATTATGTGGCCAACCATGTTAAACGCATCAGAGAAGCTATAATATAGAGCTTTGGTGTCAAACACGTTAAGGACCCATTGCTGCTAACCACGTTGCTGCTACCTCGATTTGGCATTACTACTAAACATCCCATAAATCCTTCAAATGTGGTTGAGTAGCTGGAAACATGGATGGCAGCATCGTGGAAGTGCTCCCAAACACACACTTAATTTGTCCTGAATCTTGTTCTCCAACGTCAACGAATTGATATTGTCGCTAATCTTGTCCCCTATGTTTGTTAGTAGGTTCTACATTATAGTATATTAGTGTCACTACAAAAAAAAAGACTTTTGGTGGCGACTAAAGTCGCCACCAAAAGTCTAAAAGTCGCCACTAAAAGTCTTTGCTGGCGACTTTTAGTGGCGACTAAAGTTGTTGGCGTAAGTCCGTGGCTGATTCTTTTGGTGGCGACTTTCAAAGTCGCCACCAAAAGTTACCTTTAGTGGCGACTTTAGTCGCCACCAAAAGTCATTTTTATTGCCAAAAAAAAAAGAAAATTCGTGAAAAAAATGATTTTTGGTGTCAGCAAAAACTACCTTAAGTCGCCACCAAAAGTCACTCGTCATCTTTTTAGATCCGAATTGGCCCGGAAGGTCGACCCGAGATCCATTCGACTCGTGCGGGTCTTGGCCGATCCAATAACTCGCTATCCCGAGCTGACTCGATTTTTTTGTGTGCAATATTCAAGTTTATTTGAAATTAAACCAAACATGTGCATACCTGAGATTCGAACCTGGGTCCCTTGCTTGCAGCCATGTGTGTCTTGCCATTCTGCCACTGCTTCATTTGTGTTATGTAAGTGCAAAATATTATATATATCTATATATATAATCTGTTAAAAATATTTTAGGTCAAAAATATTATAAAACAAAAATAAAATAATATTAAACTTAACAAAAAGCAAATATATTATTACTATTGGAGTCACCACAAAAGTCCAAATTCAACTAATTTCATAAAAAAAAAACGATTTCACTTAAAAAAATAGACTTCAGTTGTCACTAATAATCTAATTTTTTAAAAAAAATTAAAAAATTAAAAAATTAAAAAAATTAAATTTATTTTAAATAAAATTAAGAAAAATAAAAAAAAATTGAATTTTTTAAGTAAAAAATGACTTTTTTTATTTTTTTAAAAAAATTAGACTTTTGGTGGCGACTATAGTCCCCACCAAAAGTCTAATTTTTTATTTTATTTTAAAAAATTTGACCTTTTTTTTATTTTTTAAAAAAAGACTTTTGGTGGCGACTATAGTCGCCACCAAAAGTCTAATTTTTTATTTTATTTTAAAAAACTGACTTTTTTTTATTTTATTTTAAAAATACTTTTGGTGGCGACTATAGTCGCCACCAAAAGTCTAATTTTTTATTTTATTTTAAAAAATCTGACTTTTTTTTATTTTTTTTTAAAAAATACTTTTGGTGGCGACTATAGTCGCCACCAAAAGTCTAATTTTTTATTTTATTTTAAAAAATTTGACTTTTTTTTATTTTATTTTAAAAAATACTTTTAGTCGCCACCAAAAGTCTAATTTTTTATTTTATTTTAAAAAATCTGACTTTTTTTATTTTTTTAAAAAAGACTTTTAATCGCCACCAAAAGTCTAATTTTTTATTTTATTTTAAAAAATCTGAGTTTTTTTATTTATTTTTTTTTAAAAACTTTTGGTGGCGACAAAAGTCGACTTTTAGTGGCGAATATAAGAGTCGTCACCGAAACTCAACTTTTAGTGGCGACTTATTTAGTCGCCACCAAAAAGTCGCCAATGAAAGTCAATTTTCTTGTAATGTGTAAGGTATGAATATTAATATAATTTTTTATTTTAATTTCATTTTGGTTTGATTGTCGCGAATATATATACTAATTTAGTTAAAGCCTCTTCAGAATCCTTTAATTACGTAAAATATGGATTTTATTTTTTTGTAAAAAGATATGAACTTTGTTCTGTTAGTAAAATTCTATTAAAGATTAAGAAAAAAAATTGCCTACTCATGTATATCATATATGAATTTATCTACTCAAACTAAGAAAAAAAAGTCTATCTACGTATATTAAGGAAAATTTTGTCTAAATATATTATTATTATTATTATTTCAATAGAAAGTTTAGACATAATTATTTAGTGGGTCTGACTATAATTTTTAAAGATAATAATACCCTATATTAAACATCTTCAAATTTTGTATTTAATATTAATTTAAATAATTTTTGTTAACACTTCTTATTAATCCTGTTTTTGGTTATTACCATTTGAGCTCACCACTCACCACTTTTTAAATTTTGATTTTAATTTTTTTGTGAATAATCACCTAGTATTTAAACATTATACTGACATCGATTAATTCAGATTTGAGCCAAGCAGAACCATAATAGGCTACAAAGTTCTTCCTATCAATTTTTATAATCTTTTTTATTAACTTGTAATAATTTTATTTATTATTTTATTTATTTATTTAATTAAAATACATCTCTTTCTATTAGCCTTCTATTTGAACGCAACACCAAAATCCCCCTAGGATTACGACAATTGGAACATTCTTTTTGTCTGGCCTTGCTCTACCATAGTAAGCTTAATTTTAGCCATTTATACAAATTATTTAACATTTCATTTTGAGTTTTATAGAATTTTGTTTGATATTTTAATTGTGCTAAGTCATTTATACAAATTATCAAATTTATTAAATGATAAATAAAAATAATAATAAATAAAAATTATTACAAGTTAATAAAAAGAGTATAAAAATTATCTAAAATTGGGCTCAAATAGCAATAACCAAAAAGTGACTAATAAGAAGTGTTAATAAAAATTATTTAAATTAATATTAAATTGAGAATTTGAAGGTGTTAGATAAAGGGTATTATTATCGTTAAAAATTATAGCTAGACTCACTAAATAATATTGTTCGAACTTTCTATTAAAATAATAATATATTTATAGCCTAACTAACATTAAATACATTCTTTATTAGTGCGCTAAGGGCATCGGTTAGCAATTCCCATATATTTAATTGTAATAATTTAAAGTAAAAATAATTAAAAATTATTAGTGGATTGATCATAAACCATAACTGATAAATTTAAGTTTAAAATATTTCTATTTCACAACAATTTAAAATACTCTTTTTGAAATGCTCAATTTTCATAACACTTAACTTATGCTTTCAATTGTTTTCTAACGAACAATAATTTATAATTTTTTCTTGACTAAAAGTAATACAACTTAAAGATTACTTTTAATTTCCATCATCAGCAATTATGGGAATGATTTAGCCAAATCCAACACAATAGGAAATTTTATTGGATTTGGATCCCTATGTGGGCCAAGTTGCTTCAATACAATGGACTAAATTGCAGCCCAAAATTCTTGAATAGATATTGATTTGGGTTATTCCTCCGGAAAAAAAAAAGTATAAATGCCCATTTAGGTATCTTTTTAAAATGTTAAGGAAGTATATTGTCTGCTTGTCCTCTATTGGTTGTTAGATATGTGGATTCAACTGCCACAAATTTTTTAAATTGTTTTTTGAAGCATTCTTCCTCTCTTTTCTTTGATAGCTCACACACTAGAAAATTGCTGATGTTCTACAAACCATTTTCTCACCATCAGCCACAACAAGGTTTCGGTGAGGAGGTGGCTAGCAAACGTGAATCCTGGTAGAGAAGTTCATTTGGTCAGAGCGAGATGGAGAAGAAGATTTGTGGAAGAAAAAGGAAAAAGAAATCTTTCTAAAAGAAAAAAAAATAAGAGAGTACTAAAGAACGTTTCAAAAAGAAAATTATTAGTGACCATTGGATCTACAAATCTAATAACCAATCCAAATGTCAGAGTCTTTTAGCATAGCTAAAAATAAAATTGAGTTATTTGTAATGATTTGATTGGTGAATAAAAGTTTATTTAAGCTCATATGAATATTCACTGAACAGAACTTAGATCATAAATAGTTGGCTTAT
This sequence comes from Biancaea sappan, assembly GCA_037074585.1. Lineage (NCBI taxonomy): Eukaryota > Viridiplantae > Streptophyta > Magnoliopsida > Fabales > Fabaceae > Biancaea > Biancaea sappan. The sequence goes on along the minus strand of CM073497.1, from coordinate 47,322,389 downwards.
TAAATCAATTCGACTTGAAAATTTAATGTTCCAATTGTTTAATCTATCACTAGTTTGTTTACAAAAAAAAAATAATATAAATATTTAGATATTGTAAATATCATAAATTATATAAATTTCTAAACTCCATGAAATTTTATTTAACTTATTGAACTCTTATAAGTTATTTTTGTATGAAAATATATATTGTTGTCCAGGGGAAGCTATAGTAATTCCATTTCTGGTCTCACCTTATTATTTAATTGAAATTGAATTGATTATTAATTGAATTATGAACTTCTCATTAATCAAATTCAATTGAAGCATAGACGCCGAGTTTATTCTTTCTTTTTTTACTAACTTATTTAAATCCTAAAAATAAGGGAAAATTAAGGAGAGAGAAATTGTCCTAATAGCATGTTTACTGACAGCAATTTTCAACTATAAGACCTATTTTCAGTTTTCTAACAACGTGTTTGGTTTGATGTAATGAAATAATAAAATGAGTTATGTAAAATGAAAGATAGTGAGAATTTATTTAAATTAGTCTCTTAGAAAATATTAATTTTTTTAAAAAAATGGAGCATTTTAATAAAAATATTAATTATCATGTCTCTTTAGTCTCCCACTCCATATAGGCCGTAAATAAGACAGATATAGTTAGCGAAAGAAGTTTTAATTTGTCTTGAATCTTGTTCTCCAAAGTCAACGAATTGATATTGTCGCTAATCTTGTCCCCTATGTTTGTTAATAGGTTCTACATTATAGTATATTAGTATAAGTTATGAAAATTAATATAATTTTTTATTTTAATTTCATTTTGGTTTGATTGTTGCGTACTAAATATACTAATTCAGTTAAAGCCTCTTCAGAATCCTTTAATTACATAAAATATGGATTTTAATTTTTTGTAAACAGATGAATATGAACTTTGCTATATTAGGAAAATCCTATTAAAGATTAAAAAAAAATTGTCTACGTACGTATATGAATTTATCTACTCAAACTAAGAAAAAAAAGTCTATCTAGATATATTGAGAAAAATTTTGGGCCTTTTTAGAAGAGCTTATTTTGAACTTATGTAACTTATTTTATAACATAAGCGCTTATACACACATTTGAAAGAGTTTATAGAAATAACTTATGACATGTCAATAAACTATTTTCAGTTTATTTTTATAAGCTATTCTGAATAGCTTATAAAAATAAGTTAAAAATAATTTATGTAAAATTTATCTTCATAAACTCTTCTTTTATAAAAATAACTTATATAAACTCTTATATAATAAGTCCTTATTTTATAAGCACTTAAATAAGATATTTACCCAAACAAGACATTTGTCTACGTATTATGAATTTTATTCTAAATATTCTCAATCCATAATATTGCTAAAAAAAAAAAAATCAACCGTCCATCGCCTTAACAAACATTGAATGGTGAAATATGATTTCAAGACATGGTAATTACATGTAGTCAATTGCTACAACATATATGTGTGTGTGTATATACAATTATATACATTGATTGATTGGAGCGATTAGAAGAGTGACAAAAATTGTATAATTCTAAGAGAAGTAAACATAAATGTGTGTGATACAAATTTGGTTCTCTAGTATGAGAGAATCCTACAAAGCAAAGATGAAAAAAAAAAAAAAAGGGACAATTGAATTGAGTTGAGTGGGGAAAAAATTGCTATGCTAGATTCAAGTGGATAAGGGTTAAATTTTTGGCCAATCAGGTTTTGCCAAGCATTTCTGGCCAATCAAGTCTTGCCATGTCAGCATGCAATTTGGGAAGTGAATGAGGTTATGCCACATGAATTTCACGTTTATTTTGTTGATTGATTTTAGCAGATAATTCATTTAAGAGATTGAATATGACTAAAATCCGGTAATTCCTAATTAACACGTCGTACTTTATGACAAAGCACCTTTAAAAATGAAAAATAGAAACACCATCGGCATTGAGATTTGGGGAAATATTTTTATTGGATGAGTTTTTGGATAGATAATATAATATTAATAAGTTATTTTTGGGTAAAATTCCTATTTACTTGTTGTTCTCATCTTCTTCACTCCTTCCCAGGTCAAAAACTATAATGAAGAAAAGGAAAATATCAACGCAGAAATAATGGATACAATCTTACACGAGTTTCTTACATAATAAATTAAGTTCAAACTCAAAATGGCTTAAGATTTTTTTATTACTGATATTTCTATTTAGAAAAACAAAAAACAAAAAACAAAAAATCATTGTAGCACCGACAAAGTGCCAAATTCAACAGTGGTTCATTTGGGTGTTGCCTTTGCGATAGCTTAATTATTAGCTTGAACGAAGACAGAAAATACCAAAGATGAGATTATTCGGTGTGTTTGATTTTTTATTCCGTTTTTATAAATTATTGTTTCAATTTTATTAATGTAATTTTGGTATAAAATAGTATATTTAAAATTTTTTGTATTAACGTAATTTTATTTTCAAATATAAAAATTTCATATTCTTATTTTTACAAAACATGATCTGTTTAAATTAAATTTTTTTAAAAATTAATTACGTAAAGCCTAAATTCCCTCAATTATTTTTCAAAGACACTCGTACATGGGCCTCTTGAGGTAGACTTAACGCTATATGTGGCCTATGGCTATACACATTTCACCGTCCCCGTCTACTCTTGCTATCATAGGTTTTAGAAAATGAGCAGAAACGACACCTCGTTTGGTCTGACTTTAAATTAACATTAATTTGTCCCATTATCACCTAATATTCACGGATCAACATGCTTTCCACCTGAAATGTCGCCCATTATTTCTAGTGAATTATTAATATAGTATTTAAAATATTATAGTTCCCTCAATTTAATTTATGAAAATTTAAATATTTTAATTTAATTTTTAAAAAATTATATTTATTTTAATTTGATTCTCTTTTTTATTAATTAAAGTGATTTTTAAAAATAAAAAATTTGAGATTTAGTAATAGTAAATTTTGTGATTTAGTAACAAAATAACTATATTAAAAAAAATGCTATCTTTCAAAGACGACTATATTAAAATATTTAATCTCTTAAAAATTAAATTAAAAAAAACTATAACTTTTTAAAAAATAAATGAGTAATTTAACCTCAATTAAACTTTCACTGCACTTTCACTAATCATGATTAAATTCTCCCATTAATAGAGATTCAAACGTCATAATCAAACTTCCAAATTTTATATATAGTCAATTTCCATCTCGATCATCATATATATCGTTCATCATTTCATGGCTAATTAATAATTCAATCTTAAGATACGTTAAGATAAGTGGTAACCACCCATAAACCACTTGCAAGACAGATATTACTTTATTTGCTGTAAAGCCAAGACTTGGACCATTGATTGCAAAAAAGACAACGGAAAAAATTGGAACAAATGTTATCTTTCAAGAAATATATTAAAATACATAATCGGATTAAATTAAAAAAATTATAACTTTTAAGGAATAAATGAATAATTTAACCTTAATTAAACTCTAACTGCACTTTCACTAATCATGATTAAATTCTCCAGTTAATAGAGATTCAAACGTCATAATCAAACTTCCAAATTATATATATAGTCTATTTCCATCGATCATCATGTATATCGTAAATCTTTTCATGGCTAATAATTCAATCTTAAGATATATTAAGATAAGTGATGACCATACATATATTACTTTAGTTGCTATAAAGCCAAGACTTGGACACTGACTGCAAAAAAAAACAATGGAAATGTTATCCTTTTTTTTTTAATAATTTTTAAAAATTAAACTTGTCATTGAATCAGTGAATACATCAATTTAAAGATTAATAGTTAAATTAATAGTATTTTAAGAATATTAAAAATATTAAAATACTATATATAATTACATATCATGAACATAAATCTACAATTTCAATCATACAAAAATTTTGACAAAAAAATTTTTTCAATAAAAAATATACAAAAAATAAAGCTAATTAACAAGAAAATATTATTAATTATTATATAATTCATGTCTATTAAATAATTAAAAAAATCTTTGAATTTGACCAATTCACATGACAATTTTACCAATTCAAAATCAGGTTGATTGATTTTTCATTGATCCAATCCTTCACTGGTTAAAACAATTTTTCCAAATCAGACTTAGATAATCTACAGTACATCTCTGGTTCAAACTAAATCAAACATCCAAATTTAATTATAGTTAATTTTTCTCAATCATCTTCGTTCATATCCTCTCATGGATAATTTAATTTTGAACTTTGTTAAAAAGTATAATAACATTTTGTTCCCTTACAAATAGGGTATTTTATCACTTTGGTTCTTTATAAAATTGTTAAATTTTCAATTTGATTTCTTAAAGATGAGATATTTTTCAATTTAGTTGTTCACTGAATTTTTGTTTTCAATTTGGCCTCTTATAAATAAATATTTCTCAACTTGGATCCTCATAATTAATTAATAAATATGTTACCAATAATGTACTTTTGTTAATATGTTAGTATGAAATTAACAAATTTGATGCTATCTAATGTATATTTTGACAGGTTCTTACTTTAGTCACTATATATTATATGTATATTCACTGTTTTAATAAAGCAAATTAACAAAAGATATCATAGGTGATAACTTTGACTTATACTAAGATGTAGCTAATAAAATTTTATTCAGTAATAACCATGCATGGACCACTTACAAGAGATATGTATAGCTAATTACTTTTTTTTATTATATATATGTTATCTATGTACACACACACACAGATATATATAGCCAAGACTTAGGAAAACTGATTACAAAAAAGACAATATATTATGGAAATCTCGTATTATTTGATGATTCCCTTTTCACCCATGTACGTATTAACGTATATGTATAACGTTTATTGTTTGATGATTCCCTTTTCACCCATGTAAATGTATAACGTTTTGAACGTGGCTTTCACTTTCGTGACCAACACGAATTCATTCTCCGATAGTGAACCTGCTATTATCCTCGTGGAAACTATGTTACTATTAATAATTTTTTTTATTAAACTTAATATCAATTTTTAGGTTATAAATAGGCCCTGCATGCAAACACTGCGACATGTTCAACCCAACTAGCTAGTTCAATTTGGCGTCTCTCGTGCTCCATTATTTACTTCGTCGCATATATACGTACGTTATTTATATATCTATATATCTATCCATTCTATGCAAGAAGAACTTATCTGAAGCAATCTTGTTTCAGAGTTTCTGGACTGAAATTTCATGAGAATTTTCATACTTTATACGTTTATTTATTTTAATTAGCTCATTTTTACTGTCTTCCGGTGCAGTTGGCTATGGCTGATAATAAGCACTCGCCGGAGTTGGCCATCGAAGAGCTGAAGAAACTCCTCAGGTTGATTAATATTAATAACCTTCTTACACAATTATTTGAGCATAATTTCACTTCTTAAGAATAACATATATATATATATATAAATTCGACTTTTATGAAAGAAAAAAATTAACATTGTAAGAACTTATGCCTTAGCGATCTGACCTGGCTTATATAGATTAGTTGAGAGTTGAGACCTAAAGTGAATTTTTGAATATTGATAGTTAAAAGAAAAGAAGTACCTAAGTAATGCAGGCATAAAAATAATGATAATATTTTGCGATTTGATGGTTTCAGAGAAAAGGAAGAACTGAAGGATGTAGGAGCAGAAAAGGTGGAGAGGCTTGTGGCTGAGCTTCAAGGACACTATCTGGATATATCGGAACCTGCTGTTAAAAGGATAATTACTGGGTTTGGTAACTTCAGGATGAACATATTCAAGTATATACATTTTCCTAATTATCTCTTACTATATATATATATATATATATCAACTTTTTAATAACTTGAAATTAATTTATAAATTGCAGCAAGAACCCAGCACTATTTGAACAACTTGCTAAAGGCCAGAGCCCCAAGGTGATTATAGTGGATCCGTCTGTGTCCTTTTTCTTTTCCCTCTTGGGATATTCTTAATAAGTAATTAATTTGCAAAATGGTCCTTAAATTATAAAAATTTTATTTTTTAATCTCTGAAATTGAAGTGTTTGAACGAATTGATGCTTATAATTCACAAAGCCAATACAAATTAATTATTTTATACACTTATTCATCTTCATTAACAATAATATATAACAAATTCATAATATTCAAAGAGTAAACAAGTATTCCATGTATACTTTAAAGACTAAATTGTTAATGTACTCTTTTTTTAATTGATATGTTTTGATTTTTTTTTTTATATGGTGGCAGTTTCTGGTGTTTGCTTGCTCGGACTCTCGAGTGAGTCCCACTCTTATCCTCAACTTGGAACCTGGAGAAGCTTTTGTGGTTCGCAACATTGCTAACATGGTTCCTCCTTTTGATCAGGTTCATCTCCTAATCGTTACTTAATTACAGTAAATTAATTTAACTTCAATTTTATTGACTAATGACTCAGTAACTTTTTTTTTTTAAAAAAAAGAGAATTTAATTTTCATGTGTTGTATCCACAGCTAAGGTACAGCGACGTCGGTGCAATCATTGAATATGGCATCACAGCTCTTAAGGTGATTATATATACAGACTCACAAAGTCATGAAATTAATAAATTAATTAGCGGTGTTGGGGTGATTCCTTAGTCAAAATTTTGGATTGATTGATTTTGCAGATACCAAACATTCTGGTGATTGGACATAGTCGCTGTGGGGGAATCAATAGACTCATGACACATCCAGAGGACGGTTCTCGTCCCTTGTAAGATTGGTTTGATTGATATATATGACAAAGCAAAAGGAGAAAAATAGAAATTAATGAAAAAGAAATAAAGAAACCTAAAGTTTATATAATATATCTGTGTTTGAGCTGAACTATAAGTCTGTATTTTTATATTTATGAGCAGTGACTTCATAGATGAGTGGATGAAAATTGGATTACCCGCGAAAGAGAAGGTGATGAAGGAACATGGTCCCAACACACCATGTGAGGACCTATGCGCATTCTGTGAGAAGGTTAATTACCTTACTCTATATAAACCCACATGCAAAATGTTGTACCATTTAATTTAATTCTTCAATCTTAAAAGTTCACAATAGTTTCTTTTTTCTTAATTTTTAACAAGTATAACATAATCCCTTTATTATTATTATTATTATTATTATTATTATTATTATTATTATTATTATTATTATTATTTTGTCCGAAGTTGTGATAAGGAAATAGCATTTGTTAATTATAAGATATGAAAGAGGAAAAAATAAATTCAAAGTTGAATGATTATATTGTTAATCACCATTTGAATTTGAAATATAAATGTTCTATTCTTTGAGATGTTACTTTGAATAATATTCTTTCTTTTGTACTCAATAAATATGAAAGAAATTAGTCTTTTATCTAATTGGGTAAAAAAAATACTTTTAGTTTTTTTTTAAAAGGACAAATCAACAAAGAGGATTATATTTTTGTAATAAAAAAAATTTTTAGGATGATAAGTCAGGTATGTGTGTGTGTATATATATATATATATATGTATTGTTAATTTGACTTCTTTAAAACTTGTTATGTATTTGAAAAAGTATTATTGTTTAGATTTTCAGCAAAAATATATTAACAAATGTTAGACCAAGTTAAGAGCTTAAGGTGTCTATTATTAGTAATTAATGTTTGAGGGAATAAACTGAAGATTAATTTATTAACTTGAAAGATCACAGTTGTTTTAATTAAGTCTTTTAAAAATATAAATACCTCAATTTAAATATTAAAAAATTATATTTACCTCATTTTTATCCTTATATATGTTGAGTTCTAATATTGTTAAATTTGAGATTTAAAAATGATAAATTTATAGATTTGACAAGCAAAAAAACTAAAATATGACTCTTTTGACTGGACTAAACTAAATTGATGTGTCTAATTGTTTAGAAACTAGGTTAAAACCAACACAATACAATCACTGAGAAATCGAATAACTTATTGTAAGTATATAATGAATAAGTAAAAGGAAGATGATATTGTGTGTGCAGGAATCGGTGAAGAACTCAATAATGAACCTGAAGTCATATCCATACGTAGAAAGGGAAATGAGGGAGAACAAGTTGAAGCTGTTTGGGGGATACTACGATTTCGTGGAGGGAGAATTCAAGCTTTGGAAGTACAGAGACTGTGGGTTTACAGACAGCATAAGCATTCCTGTTCAGCCAGTTAACCCCATTGAGATCATCAATCCTCCTCCTCCTCCACAAGAATTACCCCCATTCAACCCTCCCGATGCATCCGATCCTGCTGTTATGAGGATCATCTCTGGCTTTAATCACTTCAGGCACTTCAATTTCGAGTATACATCTATACATCTCCGTGCGTGTGTGCGTGTGTATATATATATATATATATATATATATATATATATATATATTCTTATGATTTGTATTTCTTTTTGCACGTAACCATTTATTTTGAATTTTAATTTTGTTTATAATATTTTTTTATATTAATTTTATTTTATATATATATATATTTTTAATTTTATCTTTAAAACTAATATTGTTAAAATAGTTAACAAAAAATGTTGATATAGATTTTTCTATATAATATATCTACTACTAACATGTCATATTAGTTGATTTTAATTTATTTTTGGTCTCAAATATTTGACTAAATTTTAATTTTGTTTCAATTAATATTTTTTTATTTTTTTTTTTGGTTCCAAATTAATTTTTTTAATGTTTGATGTGTCTTATAAAAGAACATACATGTCAATGGGAGTAACCCACGTCAACATTTTGTTAACATTGTTAATAAAATTAGTTCTAAGCACAAAATTGAAAAAAAAAAAAGTGAGAAGAAATTGAAACACGTTAGAGATATTATTTAATGGATTAAGACGACAAAATAAAATTGGAGGCAATATTAAGAAATGAAAATGATATTATGGTTTTATCTCTTATTTGTTATTATTATATTGTTTCTTTCTGTTGGTATATCAATTTTATTTAATTTTTTTTAATAACTTGAAATTTATGAATGGCAGCAAAAACCCAGAACTGTATGAAAATCTTGCTCGTGGCCAGAGCCCCAAGGTGATTAATTAGTGGATTTTTCTGTGTTTTTCTTTTTTTTTTTAAATATTGGGATATTATTATATTAATATATATGTGTTGGAAATGTGTATAATGCAGTATCTGGTGTTTGCTTGTTCGGACTCTCGAGTGAGTCCCACTCTTATCCTCGACTTCCAACCCGGAGAAGCCTTCATGGTTCGCAACATTGCCAACATGGTCCCTCCTTTCAATCAGGTCCCTCTCCTTATTATTTCCTTATTTTATATTTCACTTCAACTCAATTCAAAGTTTAAATACCGAGAATCTTCTTTAATTTAGATTCTTGTTTGACATGTTTTTTCTAAAAAAAATTTAAAGATTAAAAACACACTTTCTCTCACTAATTAGTTATTGTTTCAATCAGTTACTAATTTCTAATGTACTAAAAAAAAATGATAGATTGAAATTTATCACTGAAATCTGTCACAAATGATAGAATTAACTATGGATTTCAATCCGTGGCAATATTTTTTCATCCTAGTAGTATTCACAAAGAATTAATTAATTGAAGTTTCGTTCTTGTATAGTTTAACGTTCTTGTATAGTTTAACTCCTTTCTTAATTTTTTTACCAAAATTTTAATATTGTTTCCTTATGTAGATTTGGAAAAAAAAAAAACATACATTTTTTTACCACCACTGTCAGAACAGCCCAAGCCTGTGGGCTAGCCCATATCTGCTGCATTATAGGAAAATTGAGCTTTATTTTCTGGCCCATTAGAAAGGGTTTAAATTAGTTAATCTGTTTTGATATTTTTATATTCGACCCATTATTTTAAGAGATGAAATAATAATTTTTTATTATTTTCTTTTATATTTTTGCAAAAAAAAAATGTCTATTGAGATGATAAGTTAGATAATTTTTTTTATTAGTTTAGTCTTTTTTTAACTTACATGAACAAGTGATACAAGAATTTTGAACAAAAAGTCAAGAAATAAGTTATGTTGTACAAAATTAAAATTCAGAAGACTCGTTGCAAACAGTTAAGAGTGAGAACGTAAATTATACAATCTCAAAAATTGAGGAGATTTTTTTTTTTTTAATATTTTGGTCTTGAAGTAATTAATTTTGATGTGTTATTGCATACTACAGCTAAGGTACAGCGGAGTGGGAGCAGCCATCGAATATGGGATCACAGCTCTTAAGGTATTAATTTTAAATATAAATATCCATAAAGTCACGAGATTAATTAATTAAAGCCGTTACGTACTAAGGCTATAAGTTTGGATTGATGGATATTGCAGATAACAAACATTGTTGTAATTGGACACAGTCGGTGTGGAGGGATCAACAGGCTCATGACACACCCAGAGGACGGTTCTCCTCCCTTGTAAGATTAATTCAACAAATTATTAACCCAAAAACAAAAAGAAATTCATGAAAATAAATAAATAAAGCTAACACTGATGTGTGTTTGAATTGAACAGTGACTTCATTGACGACTGGGTTAAAATTGGGTTACCAGCGAAGGTGAAGGTGAAGGGTGAACATGATCCCAACACGCCATGTGAGGAGCTATGCAAATTCTGTGAGAAGGTTAGTTAGCTCTTTATATAGTACATAACATATTATACGTATAATGTATGTATAAAGTAAGTAAATAACAATATTGAATGTGCAGGAATCGGTGAATAACTCGTTGGTGAACCTGCAGACATATCCATATGTTCAGAGGGAAATAAGGGAGCACAAGTTGAGTCTGTTGGGTGGTTACTACGATTTCGTGAACGGAGAATTCACCATTTGGAAGTACCGTTCTCACATCACTCAACCCCTCACTTTTCCTGCGACTCCCGTTGTTCCCATTTTACCCATCAGTTAGGCCCTTTTATTACTGTCTCCCACTTTATTTCTGCTTTTAGTGCCTTTTAGTTTACTGTGTGTCAATGACTCCGCATGTCATCTCTGCTTGTACTTTTCCCACTTCTTCAATAAAGTTGCTCGCCTTTGTGTCTTCATTTTTTTTTTCCGAAGTTTATAACATCCTACTACTCATTGAATTGACTGGGGTAATAATTCAATGTTTATCACTTTCAATGCTGTTAAGCTATAGTTTAACTAGTTATATATCAAAAATTATAAAAAAATCTAAATAAGTTTTAAGTATTTTTTTATACATTTCACAGTAATATCTAATTTGAATAAATATATAAATATGGAATAAAATTTAAAATTAATTTCAAAATATTATATCAATAATACTCATGTATAAAATAACACGTTAATATTCATAAAATATATGAAAAATAAAAAAATTTGGAAAAATAAGAAAAAAGTGTTCGATTTATCAGTTATTATAGTTTTTGATTGATTTATTGATTTTTTAGTTTGGCCAATCACTTCGGTTAAATTCTTTAAACAATATTTTTTTTCTCTATTCTTACTTTTTTTTGAGAAAATTATTGATTTAGTCTCCAAAAATTATAATTATTATAATTTATTTTTTGAAAAATTTAAGTGTTTTAATTTAGTCACGAAAAGATTATACTTATTTTAATTTAATATTTTTTTTGTTAAATTGTAAAATTCATCATAACTAACTTTCAAATTTTATATTGCTAAAAGTTACTTTAATAAATAAAAAATTAAATTGAGATTAATGTAATATTTTAAAAAGTGAGTCTGTAATATAGGATAGAAAAATGCTACAAGGAGCTCGAGCTCTCTGTAATATAAGATAAGGAAATGCTACGAGGAGCTCGAGCTCTCCCACTGATTAGCATGTATTGGGATGCGTGTTAGTCAAAATTTTTTTAAAATTTTCAAAAATAAATCCCATGAAAAAAGTGAGGGAAAAGAGCTCGAGTGCTGCGGAGCTCGAACTCTCGGTACCATTCCCCTGTAGGATAACTATATGGTGTATGAAAAAAGAAGGTGAAAGAGAAAGGTAACCAAACAATGATGAGGAGAACGAAAGGCAGGTAATCCGAGAACATTCCTAAATCTCAACGAGGGAGACTTGGAACTATTTGGGTAGTTAAATTAAAGCATGAAAGAACATATATTAATCTCCAAAGTCAGACAAGGACATCATGAGGCCAAGATTAGTTCATTTGTTTCTAATGGTCCTCCAGAGCACAAAAGGCCTTCAATTTTTGCATTTTCACACACTTCACCAATATTTCTGTCACAAAATCTCATATTTTACACAAACTGATATAACATTCAAATGGCCAAGAAACACAAATAAAAAATGAATGCAAACAAAACACCCGTAGATTCTCTGCTTAGTCTAGTATTGTGTTGAGCTAGCATGAACTATTTTATCAGACAGCCATCCAAATATTCACAATGATGAGATCTCTGCGCAACATGTGCACAAAAAAGAAAAAAAAAAAAAGACACAGTCCAACTATTAGAAAAAGTTGGAATTCCGATTGGGCATGGTTGAGCTACACACACACACACACACATATATAGCTTACTTCCATTGTCTTATATTATTTTCTAAGCAATACCAAACTTGATGCATTTGATTGATTATTTTGCTTAATTTTTAGTGTCTCACATAGCACACCACCACATATACTACTTAGCTCTTGTAAATTCCCGAGTGTCCTATACATCTGTTATTTTGCTTAATTTTGTATGTCTGACATAATACTTTTTCTCCAAGCATATGGTCCTTGAGATCTGACACTTTTTTTTGTATCTATTGTCAATAATGGTTTTTTTCCCCATTCAGTGGCTATGGTTGAGGGGTGCAGCTGCACCCCCTGGATTTTACATAACCATATGTAAAAAAAAAAAAATTCATTTTGCCCCCCTCTTGGTTTTTTTTTGAACCCCCTTAATATTTTTTTGAACCCCTTCAGTGACTTAGTTCCTCTCTACTGCTTACAGTCATGAGACCCCCACTCCCCAGAGTCACAAAATTTTTTTGATGATGGTTAATTTCTCATTCCATTATTAGGGACTTCTTTGTAAAAGCTTGAAATTTGGTGTTTTTGTGCATAGGTCTAATTCTATTAAATTGGTTAATTGATTATGTAATTAGGATAATGAGTAACATTTGTGAAGTCAATTTTATGAATTTTTTTTTATGATGGTTAATTTCTCATTCCATTGTTAGGGACCTCTTTGTAAAAGTTTAAAATTTGGTATTTTTTTGTACATAGGTCTAATTTTATCAAATTGGTTAATTGATTATGTAATTAGAATCATGAGTAACATATTTGTAAAGTCAATTTCATAAAATTTTTTCCTAATGATAATTAATTTATCATTTAATTGTTAGGGACCTTTTTGTAAAAGCTTGAAATTTGGAGTTTTTGTACATAAATATAATTCTATCAAATTGGTTAATTGATTATGTAATTAGAATCATGAGTAACATATTTGTGAAGTCAATTTTATGAAATTTTTTCTTGATAATGGTTAATTTCTCATTTGATTGTTAGGGACCTCTTTGTAAAAGTTTGAAATTTGAAATTTTTGTATATAGGTCTAATTCCATCAAATTGGTTGATTGCTTATACAATTAGGATCATGAGTAACATATTTGTGAAGTGAATTTTATGAAATTTTTTCTTGATGATGGTTAATTTATCATTCCATTGTTAGGGACCTCTTTGTAAAAACTTAAAATTTGGAGGTTTTGTACATAGGTCTAAATTTATCAAATCGGTTGATTGATTATGCAATTAGGATTTAGAAGAAGAAAAATTTTTTGTAATAAAAATATTTTTTGAAGAAATTACCATTAGATATAAAAAAAGTGAATGAAAATTTTGCCCCCTGACCGAGGGGTCTTGAATATGACACCGTCCCCATTCTTTTTGTTTGCTGTGTTGATTGATTCATTACCCCAACCAATTGGTCCCCTGTTGTCTAAAAAAAATTATTGTCAATACTATCTGCATAGATAAATCATTTTTAAATTTTTTTGGATAATTTTAATTAAATTTATAATTTTTAATTAACTAAAACATGTAAAGTAGAATTAGAATAAATAAATAAAATATTTAAATCAAGTTAAATAGGACAAATATATAAAATTAAAATAAATACATCGAAATTAAAAAAAACTGTTTTTGTTTTCATAATTTGTTTTTTTGCTTCAACTTCCTTTTTCTTCTCGCAAAAAAAAATGTTTTGCAACTTCAAAGCAAATTAGCTTTCGGCCAAACACAAGAAGAACTTTAAATAAGTACTTTCTAAAAAATAAACTGAATTATTTTTTAAAATAAGCAAATCCCAAACTCAAGCACTTGAAATAGTGACATCTGTTTTTTTAGTTAAACACATACATGCACATCATATAATTGACATGTATCAGATAGTGAGATTTCAATTTTTTTTTTTTTGTGTAAAGGCTTTTTGCATTTGTACTCATTCTTCTTATACTGCACATAATTAAGGGTTGGAGCGATGTTAGACCATTCTCTTTCTATTTGCTAAAATTTATTTCTCTGATATGATTTTGGGTCCTCAATCATCATTCATCAACACAATTACTGAATCACACAAAAGTTTACAACTTTACGTATTGCTCTGCTTTTACCAAATTGATGAACACTTTTTCTCATTCATGACTCCACTTTGTGGTTTTACATTGAGATATTCAAAACCTTGTCCAAAAGTTTACACCTTTAGCTGTGTAACCAAATCTATATGAATATATTGAGATACCAGCAACAAAAAGTGTCGAACAATGGCTGTCAATGGGTGTATATATCCAAAGACCATAAATAATTTACATCATATCGTACAAGATAATATAGCTTTAAATAATATAAATATTAGCATAAAAAATCATTACTCGCATCAGTCATTTCATTTAACTCCAATAATTACACTGCACAACCTGCTCTTCATCTCTTGAACTTCTTTTTACTTGTTCTTCCTCTGTTCCATTTCAATTGTTCCTGTAAAAAGCAAAGGCATTGATTGTGTTTGTGAGTGTCCTAGCTAGCCATCCTTATTACGAGGTTATTTAGAGCACCAGTATTGGCATCAAGAAGGTGCTCAAGTGACACAGATTTTCTGTTCCGGGCCCTACCCGCTTCCTTCAACAACTCACTCAACCGTCTCTTCTCGTCATATCCGTCTGGATTTGCAGTCCCCAGTTTCTCCTCCCTTAGACTAACAACGTATTCTAGAGTTTCAATTGCATCATCTAACCTGAAATACAAACCAAATCGAATGAGCAGGAAAAAGAGCTTAATCTTCCCTTATTGTCAACGTATTCTAGAACTTCAATTGTCAGTGCTTCTTTAACAATTAACACTAATCGCATCAGACTTAATCTTCCCTTGTGACAAAAGCTAAAGAGGAAGTAAATGAGACCTCAAACCTTACTGATTAATTCTGCAGTAAAAAATTTTACAGTTAAATGAGATCAATACCTGCCCATTGCATCGTACGTTCCGGCGAGATTGCTATAAATGCCAAGTGTTTCAGGGTGATATGGTCCATACTCTAGTTCCAAAATACTCCTTGCTTCTTCAAACAATTCTGCAGCCTCACTAAGTGCATAACGCTGCACACAAGAAAGTCCCATCTGATTAAGAACAATCCCAAACATGGGCGATTTCTTTTCTCCAATGGCACGAAGCTTTGAGATAGCACTCTTGAAAGCATTGTAAGATTCAGTATAATTGCCCATGATGTAGTACATGACCCCCATCTGAGCTTCAATTCCTGCTATTGTGTTCTGCTGATAAGGGGCATTGTTATATAGCAGCAATGCCTTTTGCAATAAGTTGAGTGCCTGTTCATGCTCGTTCATTGACTCGTAGATGGCTGCAACATCGGTTAGACCACTTGCAATGTCCTCGGGAGAGACCCCGGGAAGAGGATTCTCATAGATTTTAAGTGCACTCTCACAGTAAGATAATGATTCCTTTATCTTCCCTGTCCTCTTAAACAAGTCAGCTAGACGTACAAAAACCAAACCCACAGCCGGATGATTCTCTCCTTTGCTGGCCTCGAAAACTGTAAGTGCTTTCTGATAGGCAAAAATAGCCTCATCATATTGACACAAGGATAAGTAAGCATCTCCAATACTGCAGTCAACAGAAGCTACTTCCACTTCCTGGCCATTCGCTACCATTCCCATGCTCGCCAAAACAAGATGTTCTAGGGCTGCCTCATGCTTTCCCTTTGCTTCACATATAAGGCCCATGAGCCTCCTATCGGCTGCCTCGTCAAGGGAAGGGCAAGAATCATGTGTTCTATGAGTGTCAAGAGCCATTTCGCAGAGCCTCTCAGCCTCATCAAATTGCAATGCTTGAACATGAACTTCAGCAATATACCTACAAGTTTCACCATATCTCGGGTCTGTTTCTCCCAAGACCTGTCTCTGGACTTCCAGACCTTTTGTGTAGAACATAATTGAATGCTCAAGCTGGCCCAACATGGCATAGGTGTCACCCAGTTGCATTAGACCAGAAAATTTAGCAAGGGCATGCTCTTCGCCTTCCTGAATTATGGGAATCTCAATCGAGGACTTGAGAATTGGAATCGCTTCATTGTATTGACCCAAGCTACTATATATTGCTGCTGTAACATGTAAACACATAACAAGCTCCAAACTTGGTTTCTCATGGGCAGACTTCTCAAACACTTTCTTTGCTTGATGGGCTAGTTCAAGAGCCGTCTGCTGATTATCCCCTGATGACATCAGATCCATTGCCTGCTTAAGTAAAGTTGGTCCCGTCTCTGGCTTATCTGATGTTGGCTCAATTGGATTCTTGGCACGATTTGGCAGCACTGGCCTTTTAGAAGGAGGCGTTTGCGCTTTCTTCACACTATTAACCACTGTGGCTGTGGTTTGTTTCCTCAAAGGCCTGTTATCGTTCTTTCTCTCAACAGGAGCAGGAGGCTTTGCAGGAAGACTTTTGGTTTTTGGTCTTGTTTTTGGCAATTTTTTAGGTTGCAACTTTGTATTGGATGCTTTGCTTGATTTTCCCGAAGAGGCAGAACTCGTCCTTGCGGGCTGAGTCACATCCACATGTTCCAACTTGTAATCATTTGATGTTTCACTACCGTAACCTTCTCCTTGCTTTTCCTTCGTTTCCTCTTCCATTATCTCCACCTCCCTCATCTGTCCTCCAACAAGATGGTGCAATTCTGAATCAATCCGAGACTCCTCACCGTCAGATCCATAACTTCGCCTTGAGATTGACTGATCAGAACTTTGCATGTCACACACATTCTCATATAGCTGCTCAATTGAGGTGTCAACCGCCCCTTCAACACGAGAATCAGGATCTGCAGTCCCGGGGTTTTCCGGCTTACTAGTTGCTGAGGTTTCCTTAGAGGTGGACGCGTTCATACTCCTTTCATTTGCATTTGCTTCCCCCTCCTCATTAACTCCATTTGTAGCCATTCCCGGCATCTTTAATTCCTTCAGGAACCAAAGTCACCGGGACAACCAAATCAACAAGGTAATCTTCAAAAAATAAAAGCCAATAGTCATAATAGATCCAACACACAGAAAGCATTGACCCCCAGAAACAATCAGAACTTCAGAAAATTGGAAGTCAAATATTTCTACAATAGATATCAATGTCATGTCATAAATCATAGTAAGTTTTATGTTTTAACATGTGATTATCAATAAAGCTTTGTTCAAGGTTATAGATACAGAACAAAGATCAGTTCAAAATACAGGCATAAAACTCAAGCCAAAAGCCATGATTGAAAAAAGTCAAAGTCAAAAATCTCTTGCTTGTTCCATTTCCCTCTAATCTAAGATAATCACAGCACAGGCGTGTTACTCATTGGATCTTCCAGAATAAGTTTAAACATAATCAGGGAGAATTTAAGCATACAGATAACACTGTATTATAAATAAAAAACCTCAACTCGATTGATTATGAAACACAGACCATAAACAAGGAAAAGTATTTTTACCCCAAAGAAAAAATCGCTCCAGAACTCTAAATATGATGCAATAGAAAGCGAACATACATAAAGACAAAAAAAAAAAAAAGGGTTCTTTCCGTTTGCTTTGATGAGAGAAGATAATAAATTGAAACAAAAACAGGGTAATCATCAAAAACGATGAAATGGGAAGACATACCTTAAGAACAATGAAACATGGAGATCAGAACCGACGGGTTTTCCTAGCGTTCCCACATAAAAGAGAGATAGAGAGAGAAAATAGAAGTGACTCTATATATATAGAAAATAGTCAGAGGGCGGAAAAAAAAATTCCAACTTTTCGGTGGCCAGAGGCGACGAATGAAACAGAGAACCATGGACGGCCTGAGAAAGAGTGGAGGGCAAAACGGGGCAATCACATAAAAATATTGACAAAATAAATAATAAATAAGTAATTTTTTAAAATAAATAAATAAAGAAATGGTTTTGTAATGTGAGAGGGGAAGACGACTTCTCTCCTAAGCGCGCGGGGACTGCAACTGCTTACTGCCGAATGCCGATGATCATTCTGTCTGTTTTTTATCTTTGTCAAGTCAATGGCGATCTGCCACGTGGCACCACATTTGGTGTGAGGACAATTATGCCCCCGGGGAACATGTAAAGACAAAACGAGGACGTTTCCATTCTTTGTTCTTTTATTATTTAATTAATAGATAAATTACGTCTGTGAGGTCGCCTTTGTTTGGACTTTGGAATGAATATATAGAATAAGTCATGAAGATAAGTGAGATGGACAGACTGTCACACTCATTAAGTTTCTGCCTTCCTTGAATGGTTAAACCACCCCCTTCTGCTTTTTCATTTGTATCATACGATTATTTTTTTTTCTTTTTTAACTTCTTGAATGTATAAAATATAAAGCCTATTTCAACTTAATTTTTCTAAAAATCAAACGTTTAACGTTTTTAAAATTCAAATATTTGTTTTATTTTTATAAATAATTATTTGATTTTCGAACACTACACTTGTATCGACTAATTCGAATTCAAATCAGGTAAAATTAAAATGAGCTGTAAAATTCTCTCAACTAAGTTTTAACAAAATTGTATTCTTAGAGTTTAAATTCGAGATCTCTAATTAACTTAGGACAATATTTTATTAATTAACATACGCGTTTAGTGATAAATTCAAACAGTCATTACTACTATAATCAAATAATGTAAATTAAGTAACAACATGTTTGGAAAATCAAAAGTTTAATAGAAGAAACTAAATTATAGAGGAGACTTAATTATAAATGTTTAATATAAAAATAAGAAATAATTTAAATGTAGCAATAAATGAAAGTGGATAGGAAATTGCATGGTGTTCATAATGCATGAGTGTATTTTTTACGTAATAGTGAAATATTTAGTGTTAATGAGTAATCCAAAGAAGACAACAAATACATAATGAATTTTGTTTGGATTTTTGAATAATGCACTAAGTAGGGATGGGGGGAGTGGTGTCAAACTCAAAGTCTTCACGTCCTTAGAGAAAAGTGCATATAACTTTGTTGAACTATAATCTTGCATCATTATAAAAATATTATATATTAATTAAATTTAATATATAAAAAATTATATAATTTTTCACATATAATCTTATACTTCTATATTTTTAATATATTTTCTATTACAAATTTTGACTGATGTTTCTTTTAAAACTTTTTAATTTTTAAATGTTAATCTTAATTAATATAAATTTTTGTTTTTATAATACATTTTTAAAAATTATACTTTTAAAATTTATAAATAAAATAAAATATTAAAATTATGATTTAGTAAATAATGTACATTTTTTTTTCTATTATTGTGATATGACAAAAGCTAGTTGGTAGTAGTGCTCTATTATTTTGGTGGAGGAATGGGCATTGAATTAAGAGTGCAATAGAGCATGTGACGGGGAATAATTGGTACTTTCATAATGAAAAAAAAATGGTACTTTCATCAAGTTTCCACTTGACATTTCTTCAGAGTTAATTTCAAATATTATAGATAAGTGATATTTTTATTAAAATTATATCTTTATATTTATGTGTGAAATAAATACAAAATATCATCCTAAATTTTAAGATTAGTTCATTTTATTTTCTCTAAACATTCATATGAAGGTGGCAGCTTATGAATGATTTAACCAAAAACATAAGATGTACGCATGCATGCACACGAGCTATAAAATTGAGGGACGCCAAACTTTAATACTGTATCAAGCTTCTTGTTACAATGAACAACATTACTTTATGAGATAATGATGTAAAGAATATTAGAGAATAAAGCCCTATTATTAAACTTCAATTTAATCATTGATGATCCTTTTTAGGTATATTTCTGAAGTGCACAATAATATCCTTTAATTCAATCATCAAGAGAATAAAGCCCCACTTTATCAAGTATTAATAAAGCCCTTGGGAAGGTAGGATTGGAAGAACGGCCCTATTGAGCTTTTTTTTATTTTTTAATTATTTATTTTAAAGCTTGAGTTGTCACGACCCGTTTTATGGGCACAATGATGAATATCTCATCACTGTAAGCCTTTCGACAAATTCCACCCATGAGTTAGATTATTAATTATTATCTCTATATTCTCAAAATAATCATTCCTTAATAAATACGAAGAAAATATATCAAATTTTCTTAATTAATAGATTCTCAAAATACATTATCATACTCAAATACAAGCCAAATATCAAACCTCTGATCTAGATGTCCTAGACGATTACAGAGCAACATAATCTATAACAAAAGAGGGGCCTACCCGACAGCGGGAAGGTTCAAAGTGATCTACTCCTCTAGCGGATGTTCTTCGTTAGCAACCTGATCTAAACAAAAAAATTTGTACAGAGAGTGTGAGCTTTTAAACTCCGTGAGCGAATCGGCCTCGTGTTAATAAATTCAAATACATTACCAGTTATGCAAGTATATCCGAAGGCTCATACTCAACCAATAGACATAGTTAGAAATTACATACAAGAAGATAAAAATTCATCCAATTCAACAAATGTTACTAGTACTCATCAATGGCAATATATCCCGGAGAGCGCACACAGGCCAGCTCACCAATTCTGTATATTTCCGCCATGACGCACAACCAATTCAACAAACGTTACTAGTACTCATCAATGGCAATATATCCCGGAGAGCGCACACAGGCCAACTCACCAATTCTGTATATTTCCGCCATGACGCACAACCTCATCCTCTTAGCTAGGGCGCCTCACGGATTTATCACCAATCCGGGCTATATCCCTACTGAGGGAATCGTTGTCTCCACACTCATTGGTCAAGACACCCTTTCAACCGGGTTTTCCGCCTTGCCGTGAGAGGGGGTACTGTCCCGCTCAATCACAATCAATAGTACAGTATTTCATATCATAATCAGAAGCACAATATGATATTCATCCATATAACAGGTATAGTATATAACTATATTATAGATTTATAAATCACAAATCAAGATAACAATTAATCTGTTTTTGAAAAATTCAAACTTCACATCATCATGAAATACTTGTTTCGTCTTATCCGTACTTCTGGATTAATTATCTTCTTAAATTCGTCATTCTGAATCCAATTTCCCCCTATGAATCTTGGGAGTGTCCTACGACATACTTTTTACCACCAGTAACGCTAAAACTCTATTAAAACGGGGTCGTTTCACTCACCTGGATTCCGTACGAGTATCGTTTCTCTAAGCCGTTACAGACAAGAGTATTCAGATGAATTTCATTGTTCCGCTACAGAGATTTTCATGAAAGATTAGAGAAAATACGTTAGGATTGTTTTCATACAGACACTGTTCATACATATAGTTACTATTCATATGTACGATCACTATTTATATGTACAGTTACTATTTATACGTACGAATATTATTTATATGTATAAATACTATTTATATATACAATTACTATTCATATATACGGTTACTATTTATAAGTACGGATACTGTTCATACATATGGCACTATTCATATATATACAGAGACTGTTTATACCAGAAATAGAGAATACAATCTGTAAAAGAGTACATCAGGTAAGCTCCCAGGAAAGAGTGGATGGTCACAATGGACACACTTAAAAACCAGGTTTTTCCTTAGCCAGAACTTTTCTAGACATATATTCTTCACAGTTTACATCCTATTTCGGTAATCAGAAAATCAAAATAATATGTAAGCAGCTAAGGACAGTTTTTCTGATATATAAGATCAGCCAAAGCTGCAACTACAGAGCATACTTAAGAAAATAACTTCTAAAATTTGAAAGACATAGAAAGGGCATAGTATCCTTACCTAAGCTGAAAAGGAAAGGCCCAAAATCTCAGAGGCCTAGCATTGGAGTAAGATAAACTTAAGGAGAGAAGAAGAGAAGTTGAAGGTGTGAGTTTAGAAGTAAAATGAAAGGGCCTATTTATAAAAAAAGTCAAAGGTACTATTTGATATTATGTACTAATAAAATATTCAACTTACTATTCACATTTCTAATAATGCAATTTATTGTGTAAAACGCGGAAAACACGTCTTAGAATTGTTTTGTTACTATTTAAAACTTAAAGGGAAAAACTATCATTTCACCTTAAACATTTAAGTTTATTTTCAAATCA
The DNA here is from genome assembly GCA_037074585.1 of Biancaea sappan. Classification (NCBI taxonomy): domain Eukaryota; kingdom Viridiplantae; phylum Streptophyta; class Magnoliopsida; order Fabales; family Fabaceae; genus Biancaea; species Biancaea sappan. The sequence continues at coordinate 47,299,837 of CM073497.1, read as the reverse complement.
GTCCTTTCATTTTAGTCCCTGGTATTTTTACACATAAAACGTCATTTTTTCCTACGAACTTCTTTCTAGTTTTCTCTTATGACCAAACCACATCTAGTACTTGACATTTCAATTGTATAAGTGAACAGTATCGTATACGTAAATAGTATTATATAGGTAAACAATACCGTATACTAGCATAGTAATCATAATTTGTAAATGCGCATGTATATTTTATTTTTCATAGGTATTACATGAGCCTTTTTTAGAAGTCTAGTTTAATTATTTGAAGTTTTATAGTTCTAATACATAGTTTTTGTTATAATTTTTTTTTTAAAAAAAAGTGACATATTTTAAGGTTAAATATATATTTTAAAAATTTAGTTTAATTTTTTAAAATTTGATAATCTCAATATCTAATTTCTATCATTTAAATTAATAAAAATATACTTTTTAAAAAAATATATAATTTCAGCCCAATCTATGACCCTTAATGGGTTGAACTGGCCCAAGACTTTTAACACATAAATTATATAAGATTTGATTGAGTTGAACTCATATTTTTACTAACTCTACATGACTTGAGTTGAGTGGGCTTATTCGACCCATTTGACAACTCTATTAAATGTCGTTTTCATGTCATCCAAATGTAATAATGCATTATCAATTTAAGATTCCTTCTTTTCCATATTCTTTTAACTCAATATGATTCCCGGTTTTTATGTGAAGATACCACATTATATTTTTATTTTAACTACATTTGATTATTTATTTTTAATTAAAAGTAAGTATACAATTATAAAAAAAATTAAATTGCATGACAAATAAAATCAATAGCTCTGACTATTTTAGTAATATTTTTTCACGATCATTATTAAAGATTTTCTTTGTTATCAAATGTCTCATATTTTCAGTTGTCAATTTATTTTTAAAGTTAATAACAAACAATGAAATATAACTAAAATAGTAGTTTACTAAAAAAAAGATCCTTATTTATTAAATATATATTTTATCTAAAAATAATATATGCTCACTTAAAATAAACTAAGATATATATCTTTTCCTAAATATAAATAAATACCTTCTGTCCTCCTATCTATATAATACACAAAAATAATAACCACTAACTGCTTTATTTGACACAATTTATCCCCTAAAAATAATAACCACTAGTTTTGGAGTTGGCAACAGTTGTACCATGAACTTGGAATGCTAGAGTGTGTTCATCATTACATTGTTTAGCTTTGAAGGTTCGAAATATGCTCAAGCTAACTATATGTTGAGATTTTTGAGTGGAAAACTTTTTTCTTTTTTTCTAGAATATTTTAATGCCTACTGAGTTCTAAAGTTTTAGAACATATTTATGTATAACTTGTTGGGGTTTTTAATTCTAAAATCTTGGAACGCATCCAAGATTATGTTGCCACATTTTAAATCTAGAATTTCAAGGCTAGCTCAAGCCTATTCTGATATAAATCAAACCTAGGTTTAAGTCTTCCAAGGCCCTACTATTCTGAATCAAATTTGAGTCATTTGGAAGTCTATGCATGCTTAATGTGTTTTGAGCTAGGGTTAAACTTTTTTGGCATGGTGTGTCAAATCTGATTTTTAGAGTGCATGCATGCTTATTCAGCCCTAAATTTTTAGGGGAGGTGTACAATTATTTTGTTCTTGATCTAACTTGGGATTCTAGAATGGTTCATATGTTTCTTTGGCCTATAATCTATTCACTTTGAACCTAAAATGTTAGTATGGCTTTGATGTAGAATAGAGAAAGGGGAGACTAGAGAGGAGAGAAAAGCACGTAGAAAGAAGGAAGAGATAGAAACTTTATGTTTAATTCATTCAAAATTTGATTACAACATATGAGGAACCCTTTATATAGGAATCCTTTGTAGATGTCTACTACATAGATGCCGTCAAGGTTCAAATCTCCCACATTCACAGACAGTGATTTCTCCACAAATCTGAAAGGAGAAACACAAATAACAAAAAAAACTCTCACAAAAGAAAGAAAAAAACTTCTACCAAAGAGAAGAAGAAAACTCTCATAGTAAAAAAGAAAAAATAACAAGAGGAAAGAAGTGGATGAGACCACCCACGGCGCACACTATGAAGAAACCTAGCAGAGGAGAGGAAAGCGACACTTTTAGGGTTCTAAATGTTAATAGGAGGATTTGACGTATAAGCTATTAGATTTGAAATTGATTATTAAATTGCTTCCTCCATTATAATTTTGTTGGTTAGGGCCTTTTTGTTTCAGGGGACAAACATGTTTGTGGTATGTCCATACCTGCTACAATCAAAATACATTAACTTTAATCCCTCATATTCAACTCTATAAATTCTTTTATTCCTAATTCTAACCTTAGAAATGAGAGTTTTTATTAAATGAACTTCAACACAAATGCGAGCAGTGTCACACAATTCTTCACTGTCTTGAAGTTCTCCAATGGAGTGAACATTCAATTGGAAGTTGTGGGACTCTGATACAAGCAACTTTTATAATATAACCATTACTAAAAATTTAAATACTTTTTATTATTTTTCTTCACATAAATTATCTATATATATTTATAGATAAAATACTATAAAAGTCACTTTAAAAGTAAATTTTTTTGGTCAAGTGCTTGCCAATAACGTTCGAAAAAATAGATACAAATGTATCAAATGACAATATAGACCTTATATTTCATATATTTGAAAGAATTTCATTTTATGCTACTAAATAATTCAAAGAGAAGAACCATATTATTTATGATCAATTAATAGTCATTTGATATAAAAAATAAAAAAAAAAGTAAATTAAAATAATTTAAGAGCTATAGGAGTTGATTGGGAAGAGAACAATTATAAATTTGAAGATTAAATTAAAATATTTAAGAAGAAGAAGAAGAAGAAGAAGAAGAAGAAGAAGAAGAAGAAGAATGTCACCTTAGCTTAGGATATATTGTTTAGTCTTTAAACAAATTAAATATAAAGCTTTTAAAAAAATTAGTAGGAAAAATGAATTTTTAATTTTATAACATAAACTATAACAAAATAATTTATAATTTTAACCATTTTGTGTTATACAAAATTAGTTCATGTAAAACATTGGCCTCTGGTCATTTGACATACAACTCCTTATGAATTCAATTTTGACTATTAAACTCATAATGATATCCATTTTGACGATTAAATTATTCGAAATTTTCATTTCATAAGAATTATTGATTTATGAATAAAAGTAATAAAATTCAAATTAAAAGAATAGATTACCGATAAATTAATCAATTATTACCTTCCAGTAGTAGAAAACGAAAGTCGAAACCCAACCCAATGTCCTAAAGTAAAACGACAATCACAGAACAAACGAAAAGACAGTTTTTCAAAAAACAAAATATGACAGCTGTGGGATTTGAACCCACGCCCTTTCGGACCAGAGCCTAAATCTGGCGCCTTAGACCACTCGGCCAAACTGTCTTGTACGTCATTCATTGATATATTTCTCTCTTCTAAACGAAAAATTTTTCTAATCTTCCCAAATAACAGACCTGAAAGCTGGATATTGAAGAGTTTTCAAACCTTTCACCCAAAAAAAAAAAAAAGAGTGGTCAAACCAAAGAAGCTAAATTGATTTAGTGTGGAACAAAATTTATATTTTGTCAAATTATAGTTTGCAGAAATAATAAATTGAAACTTTTAACAAAATTATGATTTGAAAGTAAAACTATGTTAATGTAAAGATTTTAAAGCATCTTATTTTACATTAAAATTATATTAATACAGTTGAAACTATATTTTATAAAAACCCAATATAAAAAGAAACATGCTATTAGTAACCTACAAATGTCAACTAGACACCATAGATCTATCTACTCGCTGTGTTCACCAGCTTGTTGATTGTGTTCTTTCCCATGATCCAAAGTCTAGAAACTCCCGTCAACATGCTTTTTTTGTTACATTTCTTTCGGTGGATTTTATTTCTTACAGGTCTTTTTTATTGGAGACAATTTTATTTGAGATACTATTAAATATTAAAAATAAACATCGCTCAAATTCAAACTTTAATTTGTTACGTTATGAAAACTAGTCCATTTTATTAGACATACTACCAAGTGGATTTGAATATTATATATAATTAATCACTAGGAGGATGTTTAAGGGCATTGTAGGGTTAGGTTGAGTATAAGTGTATAATGATCACTAATTTGAATTTTTTTTTGTGTTAATTTGGTTTGGCTTGGAATTTGAGCTCAAATTATTTGATTTTAAACTTTGACTCTCCAACCATAGTTAACTTTATAATGTTTCATTTAAGTACAAAGCCTTATAGGATTTGTAAAATTATTATTCTACAGGTTACGTATTCAATCTTTTTTTTTTTATAATTTTATAATTACAGCCAGATGGAAAAAAATTAGTATTTATGCCATTTTCCCTTTGAATTTCAAAGCAGAAACCATCATACTTTTTATTGATTGTTTTTCTAACATTTTTTATTTATAATTATCATTACATTTTTCCAAGAACAAATTATTTTAATCATATATTTACTATAATAAAAACACACATTATTATTAAATAAATATTTTATATAATTATGACCCAATAGTTCCAATTGATTAGCTAAATTGAAACATAAGCTACACCGCTTAATTTTATTGCAGTCACTCAAATTTCAGAATCAAACTTACATTCACATTCGTAGAATTAATACTTGAAAGAACTCTACATGCAACCAACCAATAGAGAAAGTGCGCTGCCCAAGAATCAGTTTAATTTCGTTTCGCTACAGAAATTAATCCAGAAAAAATTCTCTTGCCCTGCAACCCAAAACATACACTCACATTTTTTTTAGAAAAAAAAGGTTGAAACTCGTATGGGTTTGGAAATTACCGACCATAGCCATCAGCTCATCAATAATTAAGGAAGGGTACAGTTGTTTTTCTTCTCTTTCGAGAAAAAATAATATAAAAAGAAAAGAACATTAGAAACTAAAAAAGAAAAGGATTATGGACAGCTTGTACTTAATGATTGAACAAATTTGCCGTTCAGGAGTTTGAGTATAATACACTTGAGAGGGTGTCACATAATTGAGAGGAAGCCTTGACTTTAAGCTATCCAAGAAGCAGATATACGGCCAGAAATACACTCTCGTAAGCATCCCAAAAAAATTTTATTAGTAGGAGGAGGCCCTGGTACGAATTTAGAGAAGAATTCTGGATCTTCCTTAAGGGATTCCGAATAGCTCTCCAAAATGGAAACTATCTCATTAAAGTATGGCCGTTTTGCTGGATCGGCTGCCCAGCATCTGGTGACCAGACTACTAAATGCCAATGGACATCCAGGTGGCAATTCGGGCCTTAGATTCTGCATAAAACCCATCAAATTTTGTATAAGAAGGAGAACAACATACAGATGAACAAGCCCAGTTCATATTTCACATAAAAATCAAGGAGAGAACGATTGGAATTTTCAAAGTTAAATCATACACATGCAGACGGTCTTAAATATACATGTTCTTGCATAGCTACTCTAATGGAAAGCAATAAAAAATGGGACGGAGCTTTGTTTTCGATCAGTGATTCGTTCAACTGGAGATGCAATGTCCAGATGTTCTGCAATAGAAAGAAGGTGGAGGCAGGGGCGGTACCAATGGTTGATTGGTCAACAAATACAGCAGATACCAAAAATCTTGAGTTGCGCGTTAGAATCATCCAGATGTCAGCCAAAACAGATTAACCTCTATCCATAATTGTTGTTGAGGTGTATTGCTTAAATAAGCAGGGTTATCACAAACATACCCACACGCTGGTAGAGTTAATAAAAGACAATGATTTTTGCCCACTTCGCCCACGCGTTTGTGCCTTTGAGAGTACATTAAGTGGCTAATGCATGAATACAGTGGACAAAATACATGGACACAAACCTATATGCCGTTACAATAACTGCTTTTTCATTTCATGCATAATTTTTGTTTATATGTACGGAGTGAAAGATACCTTAGAAAGGCAAATTGTAGAACCAGAATCCAGTATTACTGCAAAAGAAATCCTATGTACACTTCCCAACTGGCCCACTTCCTCTAATAGTGGCCCATTATCAACATCCACTCCCATAAAACTACATTTCAGCCTTTCCTAATCCTGTTATCTCCAGAAATTCTTCTGACTAAAAAACTTCTCCTAGTTATGCTTTACTCAACTCGGTTAGTAAAATTCTTTTATATTTGTGAGATGACAGCTTAGTTTTCTTTCTGAATAACAAGACACAATATCCCATGATTTCATAGTTCTGATGATTGATAATCCCATCTACTTTAAATAGAAGTACTTGTTACACTATCAGATTCCAGAATCACTTGTTCAGTGATTTATTAAAGAAACAATTAAACTGCCAATAACTGGGGGAAAAAAGAACAATGACAGAAGCCCCATTAGTGCAGACTAATTATTTTCAAGCAGCATCTCACTTGATTCTGAGAGGTATACAAGTGGATTAATCATTTGAAACTTTATACAATGGCCAGCACTTCCATTTAATCACAATCAGGATATGTGTCAAATGATAAATGCAATACCTTGTGAAAAGCTGCAAATGCTGCCTGCTCTGGATTCATGTCCTCATATGGTGTCAGTGCTGTTAGAAGCTCCCATAGAACAATGCCAAAACTGTAGACATCTGCTTTCTTTGTATGATTCTTGTCTTTCATCATTTCAGGTGCCATCCAACGATAAGTTCCAGTAAATTCATGAGCAGTAAAACACTCGGATTCTGGACATGAGATTCCAAAATCTGCTACTTTTACGCACATATCTCCTCCCAACAGTAGATTTTCTGACTTGAGATCCCTATGAAGTATCCCCTGAGAATGAAGATATTGCATACCACGTGCAATGTCTAGGCCTAATTTCAGAACAAGTTTGAGCGGAACTGAATATGGTTTTTGCATACGCAGGTATTTTCTCAATGATTCCCCGGGCATATATTCAGTAATTATACAGAAGACTGGAGGTTTCTTGCAAGCAGCAACAAGCTGTAGAAAAAGTAGAAGTTAATAGCTCCATAAAATGTATAATCTCTCTCGTAATCAGTAACTACAACTTTTGTGCATGAATCCTCTTCTCTTTTAAGAAAAAATAATTAAATAACCCTCAGCTTGAATTGCTTTCAGTACTTCTACATTAGACCACAATGCCACGTCATCACCTTCAAAGACAACAAATGAAATCACCAACTAAAACCTCACCTCTTTCACTCTGTACTAACAAATCAGTATTTGCTATTTAATCACCAACAACATCCAAGATACTGAAAAGTGAAAACCTCTTGGATAAGGACTCTGCAGAAAACTTACCAAGTCACAGTTTATGACCATGAACGAAGCAATATGATAAAATAAAACCGGTAGTTGGAACAACACAGATCAAGAAGCGGGGTCTTACCTTAATGATATTTTGATGACACAATCGAAACAGCAAGGAAACCTCTGAATTAAACTGCGTCTCAAGTATAGCAGCCAAGTGCTCGTCCTCCTCTGGTTGACTTATCATCTTGATTGCCACTTCCTTGTGCTTGTAAACGCCTTTGTAGATCCTACTATGCTTGCCAATAGCAAATTTGGGGCCAATGAGTAACTCGGACAAATCGGCGCTCCAATCCTCTTCTCCTTCTTCCTTGATGGCAGCCCCGGAGGAGACCAGGTACTTGGACCATGACACAGCTCGCCTATATTCCCCAAGCGAAAGCTTTCTCCCCAACTTCTCGTTGTTTCGAGCTTGTTTAAACCAGGAAAAATTCCTCATGTGATCAGAGTTAGTTATTATCAAAATCCCCCAATTTCAATTCAACCCCTAATCCTCTTGAACCCAATGTAGATCAAAAAAAGGTCCCCAAACGCCAACTAAATGTTGATTTTAACGGCTTAAATAGTTCCTCAACTAATTACATTTTTAACATTTCTCATTATTCATGCATCCGGAAGACAAAACAAAAACTAGAAATCAACTCTAATTTACCTCATACTCTACTGTAATTGCATAAACGATCGTCAGATAACTCATATCAAAATACGAAAATTTTGACATCCGTTTACACTTCACCTGCTACTACAAAAAACAAACAAACAAACAAACAAACAAACCTAAAGCTAAGAAGCTGAAAATCTCACCCTCACGGGATTTTGACAATAAAACTGAAAATTACAAAGAAAAAGAAGAGGTAGCGCAGAGACATGCGTATAGTTTTGTGGATTTGGAAGTAATGGTGTGGGAGGTGGAAGGGGCAGAAGCAGGCGGTGGTTGTGCGGTGAAGATGGCGTGAATTTGTGGAAGAAGCGGAAACAAATGCAGGAAGGAGGCTGGAGGCTGAGGCTAGAGCTGGTTCTTCGCTTTCTTTCTCTCACTCACTACCTACCAGAGCAGTTCTTACTGGCTTCGCTACGTTCCCTAGTAACATGCCAAGATCCTCTCCTTAGGAGGCAAACCGGGTCCCACTGTCACTGATAAAGACCCTTTCTTTTATGTTCTCTCTCTTTTATCCCTCTCTTTCTCCTCCATTTTCCTCAGTGCCATTCCCACTTTGCCTTTATGCATGGTTGAATTTTCATGAGGATGAGTTTTTTATTGTTGATTATTTTCTGAAATTTGTGTAGGACGGTTTCTTTTATTACACTCAGATGTGCAAATAATGTCAGTAAAAATAATTAAGCTCTATGTCAATCATTGTTTATTTTCTCTTGCTCCACCATCTTAATTTTAAAAATTTTAAATTTTTATAAAGCAACTAAAAATTTATATTTTATTTAAAATTTTTTAAATATGAAAATAATCATTTCTTGTAATATATTAGTAGATGATTAGTTTTTAAGAAAAAATACATGTCAAGTTTATATTAAAAGTTTTTTTATCAATGGTTTATATTAAAAGTTTTAATTATAAACACTTAAAAGCTTTACAAAAATTATATTAATTATATTAAAACATAAGTGAAAGTTAAAAAAAATCATAATATATATAAATTATAATTGACAGGAAATAAAATTTTGAGTTATAATTAAAATATGAAATAAAATTTTGAGTTATAATTAAAATATAAATAAAAATTAAGAGAAATCATAATATTTCCTGTAACACACATATATATGGTAGAAACAATACAGTGCCTCATATATCTGCGTAACCTAAGTTAGCTGAACAAGAAAAATTTGTAATAGCAGGTGCCGTCTCGTGGTCCCTCTTAGAACGGCAGCACTAAAGGCTTGATTCAATGATCCAAACCGTTGTTATTATTTTTAGTTGCACATTAAAATTTGTTAAATTTTTGAAATTTAGTTTTAAATAAAAAAATTAATCTTTAATAATGTTCACACTTTAAATTTAATAAAATATTACAAAATTTATTTAATTTCTCACTCTCTCATATATGTTTTAATTTTGTATACCGTAGTCTTATTTTATTTAAATTATAATATATGATTTTAAGACTAGAAAATTATAAATTAGTGATGATTATATTTAAGTAATTGAATGAAGACATAGACAAGGCTATAAAAAACAGTATGTTTTAAGAATTGATGCTGAAGTTAGGTTGTCCAAGTTGTGAGTTAGAGCCTGGAGGGTAGAGGGAGTGAGGTATAAATGGTTGAGTAAATTATTAATTTGGTTTTTTTTTTTTTTAAAAAAGAATAATTATGTCAATTTAATTTTATACAAAAATAAGGAAATTGATTGGTTAGAATTTGTTTTGATGTAATTGAATTGAATTAGTTAAGTGTAGTAAGGAAATGGAGAAACATGTATTGTGATGATGAAGTTGGGGGCCGCGCGCGTGTAGATGTGGGAGTGCCATTTGGGTGAGAAACAAAGAGTATAAACAGATAGGCCCGGCAAGGAGGGGCAGTTTGGTTAGTTCAGAGACGTGGAGCGCGTCACACAATTGTGAATTCTTTCTTCTTGGGGTTAGTATGGGCCCCACAATGTGAAACCAAACAGAAAAGCATAGAACCACTTGGGACTTGGGAGGGACACCACGTATGGTCCTCTTCCGTATACGGTCACTCTCTCTCTCTCTCTCTCTCTCTCTCTCTCTCTCTCTCCCCCCGCCCCCCAATATCCATGCCTCTCCTCTTCGATTATTGTAATTCATCTGTTATCAGTATCACTCACTCTTTCCCCATTTATTATTTTATTTATTTTTACCCAAAATTAGTCCTTTTGTTTTCTTTCTCTCTTTTTTTTTCGAAGTTTTATTTTTAATTTTATTATTTTGTTTTAATTATTTTGAAATTTCTTAAATTCAATATGATTTAATTTTTTTATGAAAACAAATTAAAACGGATGTATATTTATAGAATTTGGCAAAAAAATGTATTTTTTATAAAAATAAATAATTAGATTAAATAAAACTAGTGATTTAATATTTATTAAAGTGTATATTAATTATTCGTAACCCTTCCTACACTTATTTTTCACTTATTTTCTTCAAAAAATATATTTTATTTTTTTTAAAATAATTTTTATTCCACTTTTCAAAATAATCAAAAAAATAAAAATTACTTAACTTTTTACTCTCTTATTCAAACGTGTATTTTATTTTTTATATCATATATATATATACACACTAAATATCTAATTTTGAGAATCAATGATTAAAAGGAATTCAAAATGATATATAATAATAGAAATGGAGAAAGAAGGATAGACAAGGAGGACGCGGCGAATGGGGGCCACCACGTTTTGGTGATCATTACATAGAGCAAAAATCGGGTGGACTCGCATTCCCATGGACTCGCCGTATCCCACCGAATCCGTCCCCTTATCTTCATTATCCTCCCATATTAATTATTCCCCCTCTTATTTTATTTCCTTTCATTTCTTTTAATACCCAACAAAAATGATTTTTCAAAAATTAAACGCAATATGTATTTTGTCTGTAACTCTAATTCAAGATTTTGTTTATCTTTCAAACTAAATCTATAAAATAATTTTACTTATACTTTAAAACATTTAATGTAATACAAGCATTAAGTATATCTCAATCAGTTATCATATATATTTTATTAATACAATATTAGACTATTAACTTTTTTCATATCAATAAAAGTGAATATGTATAGCGTGAATTAAACTTATTGCTCCCCTTTAATGTTACAATTAATTTTAATCAATCAACTATCATTTAGATAATTTTATTTATAGCTATCATCTAAATAATTATTATTGAAATTTTTGAATATGAAATAAAGATTTAATGTTATCACTAATTAAACAGGTCAAGTTTCTTATGGCTTAGCTCACTTTTAGGCGGATTGGCTTACTAAAAGGGCCAGTCCACTTTTTTTTTTGTAAAATGTAATTTTTTTTAGTTGATTGCATGATTTTCTAACTAAAAGTGCCAATTGTAATTTTTTATATTATTAATTTTGTATTTTTTTAATGAAATTATAAAAAATTTGAATGCTTATTTTATTTTTTTATTAATATCCATCAATTTTTTTCTAAATTAAGATGAATCTCTTAATGTTAATTTATTAAGCTAATACACTTTATTCTATCTAAATCAATTCTCAAATATTAATGTAGTAGCCACCAATCATATTCATGTGACACATAGAAAAAAAAAATCTCAAATATTAATGTGGTAGTCACTAAATTAGCGTTGATTTTTATAAAAAAAAAAAAGGGTTCACAAATTGGCCCGTAAGTTAGGTGGGCCGGGCTTAAAAAATCCAGCAAAAATTGGGCTTACTTTTTGAAAATCCAGCCCACCTAAAAAGTGAGCTAAATAGAGTTGGACCTGTTTTGACAGCTCTAACTAACATCTATTTAGATAATTAATTCTGAAAAATCAAATTTGTAATAAATCAATTAACAATGTCACTCACTTAAATCAATCAACTATCATTGAATAATCCATTTTTGAAAAAAATAGATTTACTTTCCTTCAAATATACATTCACATGTTTTTTTAGTATTTGTTTATTAATCAATTTGACTAATTGATGTACTGAATATATTTAATATTAATAGATTAAAGGGGCTCCTTATAATATTAAACAGATGTTAAAGTTGTTAACTGCTCTATAAGTTCTAATTGGACAATAATATCAAAAAACAGTAATTGAAAAAGAAAGTTGAATAAGGCATCATTTTTGGACAAAAACAATAATAGAGAAATTTAGAAAATTAATTAGGTAAAAGGAAAATTAATGCAACATTCAAGTAACATGGCATGCGATGAAAGAGTTAATGATAATATATATTGCAATCTTAAGGGTACACAATAAAATAATTTGAAGATTTAATTTCTTTACAAAGAAGAAAAATGTTTTCAAATATTTTTTAAATATAGTGTATGATAAAGTATTCAATAATTTATAATTTTTTAAATATAAATGTGTAAAAATAAGATAAATTATAATAAGTCTAAAATTCTTTTATATACAATCTTATGTCTTTTTTAGATATGCACATTACACAGTGATATTCTAGTTAAACAAATATTTGTTAACATGATTCTTTAAGGCATATATAACATTTAAGAGACTCAATTTATTAAAAATGAACATATTTTAATATAAGTAATACATTAACAAATATGATATTAAATGTGTCAATGTTTTTATAGTCTCATATTCATATTTGGTTTGGCATGAATTAAAGCATATGTTAATTTTTTAAATAAAAATAAATTATAATAATTTGATTACATCTTAAAAATAATTAAAAAATGTGAAAAATTACTTACTTCTTGTTATTCTTCACTACTTCATATACATTGTAATATTTTTTCCATAAAGCAAATAAAATTAATTACAGTTGTCTATATGGTAGAGCTTAAAAATATTAAACTATTAAAATGACAAATGTTAAAATTTTGTCAATAAATGTTAAATTCAATATGTTCAGTTCTATTTATTTATGTTAACTATATATATAGGGTCGAGGCTTAAAATAATAATATTTTATTTACTTTTTAAAACAATAACTATATATGTTAGTAAATATTTTATTACTAAAAATAAAGCAAAGATTCAGTGATAATTTGAATTACGCAAAAATAATAGTTCGATCATTTATATTTATTTTAAGTTCCAGTTTAATTTCATATGGTTCATATTAAACTTTTATATTGCAAATTAACAATGTTCAATCCTTTTCCGTCAAATTTTTTAAGTACTTTAACAAACTAAACATATTTAATAAAAGTCAAGTGGATAAAAAATTTAATGCTGTAATTTAACTGGTATTATATTAAAATTAATCCAAATTTAGTGAACAGGTGGCCAGATGAGGCTAAAAAAACTACAGTGAGAAGATAATAAAGGTGACGAGGGAAAAATGCAACTATAGTTTGTGGGTAGGTAAGAAAATCGAACTTTTATGCTTGAATACTTGATGGGTAATCTAATATCGAACGATTCTATTTAATTAAATAAAATATTATTAAAGAGAGTCACAGAAAATAGAAAAGAGGCGACGAATATGAATGGATATGGACGGCATTGGCTGTTTCACTCATAATTGGAGAAAATGCCGTGAGACACATATCTGATTGAGATGGACGCACATGCACCAGGAAGGTCCTAATCTTTCACAGTGCCACGTGGCGAAATGACATTGGCCGAAGTTCAATGATATATCGAGGGGTTGGTGCTATATTGAAGACTCAAAAGAGTAGACGACACGTCCCTGTCCCGTGCTGCATCATGTTTGGCGCCTAGTTAACAATAACATGCATAATATTTTTTTATAAAAAATAAATTATTAATTCATTCTCATAAAAATTATTATTATCTTAATTTAATGTGTATAATATTAAATATTTTATTTTAATTTTTTAAAAAATATATTTATCTTAATTTAGTTATTTTTGCTGTTAAATCATCAAATTATCATTTTACATAAATATAAATGTTTGAAAGCTAAAATGAACAAGTTTAATTTTTTAACAAATAAATGAAAAATTATACTTTTTTAAAGATTAAATAATAATTTATACAAAAAATTTGAGAAAAAAAAAACATATGGTGGGGATCTCGTGATATTCAATTATTGGGATCAACCATCCCTCTCAAACCTAATTTTGACTTACAAGTTCCTTCGCCACAATACAATATGGCCCAAATTTTTTGGCATGGTAATATAATTGTATTATAGTCTATTTGATTAATTTATAAATTTATTTGATTAAAATATATATTTTTGATAAATAAATTTATTTAAATAATTTATAATTTATTTTGAAATGATATATAACTTTTATATATTTTTTTATTTTTTATTTTTATTATTTTATTAAAATTTTTATTCTACTCTTATTTCTAATATATATATAAATAATATTATTATATATATATATATATAATATTAATTTATCAACTAATTATTTTTATCAAATACTTATAATTTATTAAACTAGTTTAATAACTTTTAGATTTCAGTTAAAAGTTAACTTTTAAATTTTTTATCAGCTTATCAATTTTTTTTTTCAAATAGAGCCTATATATACATATAAGTGAATCATTTATATTAGTCTTATTTTTTTTAAGTTACAAAAAGGATACAAAATTTCGGGAATTAAGAATGAAAACAAATAAATAAAATAGAGTTCGAATTTGTATACACCAAGTCTTTTTTTTTTAATTAAAAATTCTTGGTCGTTTAAATTGGTTATTTAGTGCATATAAAACTATCAATTTATTTTACCCCAGAAGGTCACTCTTTTATTTCTTTTAAAAAAAAGGCATAATATTGGGTTAATAATAGAATTAAAGGTACTTATTATTAAATTCTCTTAATAAACTTGTGGCGTTTGAAAGATTTCTTTTAAGTTAACAGCACAGTATTGAAATTATAAAAATACTTTTCTTTTTTAAAAAAGTTGGGGAAAATAGATAAACAATTAGAAATGAATTGATTGCAAAAGTTAAAAAGTAGTTGAGGCCTAGACGATGGTTGGTCTTAAGAAAAAAAAACATGGGTATGACATGAGGAACATTGAATATTTGTAAGTTAGCTCAAATACGTAAAAATCGCGATCACGAACATGCCTCTATTAAAAAGTATCACGTGAACGCATATATGATATCATGAACTTCATGGAGCCACCAGAAAAATAATTTTAAAAATTTACATTTTTTGTGATTTTCGAAATACAATATATTATTATCACTGTGATATCACTAATTATTAAATATATTCATTTCTATTTCACCGAATTGCATGGAATCACGACAAAAGGAATATTCTTCACCGCTACTCTCCTAGTCTCAAATGCAGGTAGCGCTGTCATTCTTCAATAAATTTTTAGGATATCATTCTTAATTAAAAGCATTATTTCACTTGATAAAAATAAAATTAAAGATTGATTCATTTTATAGTGGTTCCCAGATTAATATTTTTAAAAATTAAATTATTTGATGGATAGGACTTAGGAAGCAAAGCATTTAGTGTATTGTACTAGTTGTGTTTTGTGGTGTGCGTGATTTGCGAAAAGGCATGCGGATTGGCAGCGTCAAGGCTCGAGGAAGCAACGCAGAACAATTGAATTGGGACATTTCATGAGCAGTCTCTATCACCATTCGCCAAACTTGTTCACTCTTGTTTCTTTACTTAGTTGGATTAAATTATTGCTATATTCTCTAAGAATTTAAAGTTTTAATTTTTAATATATTTAATATTTTAAAAAATATATTTATCTCAATTCAATTTTGTTGCTAAATCTCTAAATTTATTATTATCAAATTTTAAATACGTTTGTCAAAAATTACTTTTATAGATCTAGAGAAGAAATTGAAATATTTAATATTTTAAACATTAAATTGAGATAATTATAATTTTTTAAAAATCTACTCAATTAGCTATTATGCCTTCTATGATTTAGTATATTAAATTGTTATACGCTCTAAGATACATGACTACTTTAGGGGTGTCCGTTATACGAGAATATTAAATTACTCTTGAGAATATTTTATGAGAATGTTATATTTTTAAGTTTGGTATATAATTTTTGAAAATGGTTCTCGAGAATGTTAAATCAAACATTCAGCAAAACTTCCATTTGTTATTCCCATGAATAGAGGTGAGAATAATAAATTCTCATATGGCAGGAATATTCTTTTTTTTTTACATAAAATTACTATTTTATTCATATTTTTTGCTTCTAATTATAAAAAATTAAAACCCTATTTTGGTCTTTCACAAAATGAATATTATTCAATTTGGTCTCTTATAAAAGGGTTGACAAGAACTAAGGACTAGGTGTTGTTATGTTGAAGAGATTGAAATTTATTTTTCGTTGCCTTGTACCATATAGGATTTTTCAAGGCTTCTGTGACAGTTGCAGGAACACAGGAGAATGTTGTAGCAAAGATTGTTCATGCATATGGTAATTTTGGTTTGACTATGCCAATCTTGCCTCTTGTAACCACTGGATGTATATTCTGGTATTTTCAGCAGCGTTGATAGAGTTTGCATATTGCTGTACATCAATTGGAGCAAGAGGCAACATGTACCTCGTGGAGGATCTTACTTCAAAATCATTAGCAAGAACTTGATGTTGTTGCAGGTTAGATGAAAAATAGGCAACATATATTTAGTGGATGAAGAATTTGTAGAGGTTGCAAAATTGTCACAAGGCACATCATGATCATTATAAGTATGATTTAAATTAGAAGAATGATTGATTTCAAACCTTTGATTGGTAAATGTGGACTAAGTTGTTGTAAGAAGAGGAAAGTATGGAATATTGTTATGATTTTGAGTACCACCTGTGAATTGAGAGAAGAAGAGTGAAATTTGAGTAGATACAAAATGTTAAGAGGACAAAAAAAAAAAAGAAGAGAAGGGAAATTCATAGTGATTGAAAATCACATGTCTAGATATGTATAAACTTCCTGAGGAAGACAAACACTTAAATCTTTTATGGCTTGTACTGTAACCTATGAAAATACATTTTTGTGAATGAAATTGAAGTTTTTGCTTATTATAGGGAGTTAAACAAGGAAAAGAAGAGCAACCAAATGGGTAAAGACTTGTATATTTTGATTTTTTTTTTTGAAATAGAAACTTAAACAATGTTTTATTTTATAAAACTGATGAGAGAAGTTTGTTAATGTTGCAGACAGTTGTTTGGAAAGCTTCTCACAAAAAACTTAAAGGTATCTTGACTTGAGCAAGCATACTTTCAACTATATGCCTGTGTTTCGTCTTAACTCTCCTATTTTGCTCAAATGTGTATGGGCAAGTGTATAGGTGAGATATATCTTGTGTTGACCCCATTGCATGAGAAGCAAATATTTTAAATTTTGATAAATAACAAACAAATTAAAATAATAAGTTAATTGATAAATACTAACATTTATTCTTTCAGGAATTACATCAAGTCAAAGTTATCAAGAGCTAAAGAGAAGACTTTTATTTTATGCCTTAGGACTTAGAATATTTTGTAAAGTAATTTGAAAAGCAAGATAATTGTTTTGAAAAATCCGTGAGAATGTTTTTGAACTTTTTGACTAAGTTGAAAAATGATAGATGAGGTTCTTAAGTCTTAGAAAATTAAATGTTTTGAAAAATCTTATTTTTTAAGTTCCAGTAGCTACTAGTCGACCGGTTGCCTTTTGGTTTGAATTGGCCAAGACTCAATGAACATACCAATTGACTGCTTGGCTACAAGCAGTCGACTGGTGTATCTCTGTTTAAAATTAAAATTTAATTTCAGTTGCTACCATTCGACCTATGTATGGGTATCAGTCGATCGATAGTTCTGGACCAATTTAATTATAAGTAACAGAATGTTACCAGTCGATTGCTAGACCTAGAGTGGTCGACTGAAACCTCATTAAAAGGTACTAGTCGACTGTCGCAGATATACCAATCAACTGCCATTATGATGACATCAGTATTAATGGCTATTTTCAAAAGAAATTTGCTGATATCATCTTTGATCTTCCTCAAACGAATCTTTTACACTTTGGACTATAAATGTAAACCTTAGATGATGTCAAATAAACAAGAATACATTCTCTTTGACTTTAAAATTTTTTATTTAACTTTTTACCAATCATTTACTAATTAAAAAACTTTCATTTTTACATATACTCTATTTAAGAGAGTCAACTTAGATCGTCTATTTTATTTTTTGAGTAATTTAATCAAGGAGAATTTCCTTGAGTTAGTGTTTGAGAGGAACACTTTGTAAGGGGAGGGACAACCTAGAGAAAAAAAAAAGATTTCTGTTGTAGTAGCTCACAAGTTCCCATTTGAATAAACTTGTAGTTGATAGTAAAATACTTAAGAAGTTGTCTTGAGGACTAGATGTAGGCTTGGTTTAAACTGAACCAATATAAATACTTGAGTTCATTTCTTTTTCTCTTATCTCTTTTATTGTTTAAAGCTTTATTTCAAATTATTTACACTCCAAATTTATTTATCTTGATATTGCTCTATTTTTACTATCATAAAAAGCTTATCATTGTTTTAAAACTTCTTTAACTTCTAACAAGTGTAAGCAATTTTTTTTAAATCCCAATTTACCCTCCTCTTAGGAACTAGCTATTTCTATCATGTTGATCTTTTAAAAAAGAGTCAAAAACTAGGATTTCCTGTAATTGAATTAGTGTGAAGAGTTTTGATGGGGAGACCAAAGTGTTTTTCTATAATCAATTTTAATTGCTGAAAAAGTGGTAGAGATTCACTCTTGGCTTTAAGAGAATATATCCAACTAAATTTGCTGTAATCATCCAAAAAATGTAGTATTTGAATCCTTGTTTAGAAGATAAGGGAGGTAGTCCCCATAGATCTATCTATATCAGTTCAAGAGGTTTTGAAGCTTTAAAATTAGAAATATTAAAAGGTAATTTGTAACTCTTGCCATATTGGCAGGCTATACAAAAAGGTAAGTTTTCATTGCTATTAAACTTACATTTCAAGATTTCAAAACTCGAAATAGAACTTCCTAAGAAGGATGGTCAAGTTTATTGCGCCAGTCAAGGAGGATATCTAAATTTTTTGTGTTGGTGACAAGATTTGGTTGAGGTTGAGAAGGTGGTATGACAACTTGATAGAGTCTATCCTTAATCCTCCCTTGCAACAGCTCCTTCCTTGTGTTTTTGTCCTTGATAGAAAAAAAAGAAGAGTCAAATTCTACACACATTATTTTGGGAAATGAGTTGAGAAACACTTATCAAATTTCTGAAAATTTGAGGAGCATGTATGACATTATATAAAAGAACAGGTTTATTAGTATAGGAGGATAGAATGGTGGAACCAATGTGTTGAATTGGTATAGTTTTATCATTTTCTATTGTCAATTTCAATTACCATGGTATTTGTTCACCTGTTGAAGTTGATTGAGATTATGACTTGCATGGTGACTTGCACCACTATCAAGGGACAAAGAAGGATCTTCTATTATTTCTGGTGTTGCTATATAGGCAACATAGGGACTTTGATTATTTTTTGATGTTTTGTTGGCATTATGTAATACTCTAATAATTTGTATGAATATTTAAAATCTATTTTGAAGTTTAATGAAAAATTTAATTACGTGAAAAATGTGCTTTTTGAATTAATGAAGAAAATCTGGGAATAGAAATTTTAATTTTTAATTTAGAAAATTTTTACAAATTCTCAAGGACTTAAGTGAACAAATCTTATAAGCTAAGGTGGCTATGAGCGATTTTATAGAAAAAGAAATTGGTGGGGCCTACACATACAATTATTAGTTTCTCTTCTCCTTCTTCCTCCCGAGACTCCACTTCTTCTTCATCTATCATTTCCATCTCCTTCAATCCTTTCTTTAAGTTTTTCCGGTGATCTGATATTTTCTAACCATACTTCCAATTCTTAGGAGTTCTAGAGGCAAAGAGGTAAGTTTTATCTGCTCTATTTCTCTTTTTCTCCATTTTCGGACCTATGGAAGAAAATTAAGATTTTGAGTTTTAATGGATGAATTTAAGTCTGGATGTTAATCTAAAACATTCCTAGGTGGTTTATGATGTTATTAGAATAAGAAATTTGGAGAAAACTAAGAGAAATTCGTAGAATTTGGATATTTGAAAAAAAGTTAGTGTTCTTGATGAAAATTTGAGATTTGAGCTTGGATTGTTGGTAAAAATTGGGGGTTTTGGTGTTAAAACACTCCTTAGACATTAAGGATGAAAACCCATGGAAGAAATCAAAAGAAATGTTGTTTCAGATGTGATTTTAGGATTTTTGGATAAAGAACACGAAGAACGTTACTGTTCATTCTGGAAATTTTCTAGAAATTTTCTAGAAAATACTGTTCACCGAAAATTTTTTCCAGATTTTCTTGTTACTGTAGCATTGACTCGGTCAACGTTACTGTAGCTTCGTTGACCATTGACCGTTACTGTAGCATCAGTTTTAAAATGTTCATATCTCTTTCATCCGTACTCCGTTTTGAGTGAAATTTCTATCGTTGAAAAGCTATTTGAGTCTAGTTTCCAATGGTATAAGTTTTATCTAGATATTCATTTCCAGTTAGGAGTTATTATTTGAGAAGTAAGTGAAGGTTGAGAATAGTGGTAGGAAATTTCTCTATTTCGTAACCCTGATGGTTTTTATCTGGTTACAATAGAAATGGTCAAGGCGCAAGGTGGGAGTGCCGAGAGCGTGAAATCCATATGAGTGGGTTAATATTTGCTATGATTAAATATCTTTGTTATTAACTTTTTACATCATAGTGAAAATATGTTGTATATCTAAGTTTGAAGAGGATGATGTGGGACGATGAGACATAAATAATTGTGAAACTTGCCTAGTGATGTATATAATTATATTTTCTTATTTTCTCATGAATGGAGGTTATATGATGGATTGTGAATGGCATGTGAACTGAGTTGAAATGTGTCATACTCTGATTGTTGAGTTCATTCATATGCAGATAGTTGAAGTATGTTATTATTGAATAATTGTTCTATATTATGGGTTATGTTATATACATGCTATGTTGCTGGAACTATATTGATTATGTTGTAACTTGAATTGTAAATGATTGAGTTGTGTATGTGGCTTATGATTATGATTAAAAATGCTCTTAGATGTGATTGTGATTGTGTTTGACTAGAAAGGAAATGTATGGTGGTGCACCCCATGGAGAAATTTATGTGAAGCTATAAGGGTGGAGAATATAAATGGAGCGATAAGGGTGGATGCGGCGGGGGCTGCGGGCAATGATCCAGAGATACCCTGGACGACCCAGTTGGTACGAGAAATGTGTGAAATTGATTTCACTATTTGTTGTTGTGAATTATTTGAATTATGTTGAAATGTATTTGATTTACTTGGATATTGTTGTGAAGCATTATGAATTATATTATATTATATTATGATCGATTACGTATGATTGCTGCATGTTATCATTATTGTAATATCCCAAGAATTTATATGAATATTTAAAGCCTATTTTGAAGTTTAGTGAAAAATTTAATTACGTAGAAAATTTGCTTTTTGAATTAGTGAAGAAAATCTGGAAATAGAAATTTTAATTTTTAATTTAGGAAATTTTTACAAATTCTCAAGGACTAAAGTGAAAAGAAAAGAAAGTATAGAGGACTTTTGAGAAATAACCAAATAAGAACCTGAGAGGAAGAATAAAGCTTATGAGAATGAATTATGAGTCCGGTACCGAAAAGATGATGGATTCGAGGTTAAAGTGGTATTTGAGACATCGAGAGGGATTAAAGTGAACAAATCTAATAAGCTAAGGTGGCTATAAGCGATTTTATCGAAAAAGAAATTGGTGGGGCCCATGCTTATACACTTCTCCTTATTCTTTTCTTTTTCTCATTCTCCCTCCCGTAGCTTCCTCACTTTCTCTCTCTCGGTTATGCATCCAAGAGAATTTCTTCATCAACCATTCATGCAATTTTTACATGGGGAAGGAAGCTATGAAAGTTAGGATGATTGGTAAGTTGATGTTCTTTTTCTTCTTCCTCTTATTACAAGATCAAATCCTTGGTCATCATTTTGCAAAATTTTTGTAGAATATTTTAATGGATGAATTTAAGTGTGGATGTTAATCTAAAATATTCGTAGGTGGTTTATGATGTTATTAGAACAAGAAAATTGGAGAAAACTAGGAGAAATTCGTAGAATTTGGATATTTGAAAAAAGTTAGTGTTCTTAATGAAAATTTGAGATTTGAGCTTGGATTGTTGGTAGAAATTGGGGGTTTTGGTGTTAAAACACTCCTTATACATTAAGGATGAAAACCCATGGAAGAAATCAAAATAAATGTTGTTTTATATATGATTTTAGGATTTTTGGATGAATAACACGAAGAACATCGAAAATTTTCCCCAAAAATTACTGTTCACTGAGAAAATTTTTTCAGATTTTCTCGTTACTATAGCGTTGACTCGGTCAACGTTACTGTAGCATTGACTCGGTCAACGTTACTGTAGTTGCGTTGACCGTTGACCGTTGACCGTTACTGTAGCTTTAGTTTTTTTTTTTTTTAAATATCGTTGAAAAGCTCTTTGAGTCTAGTTTCCAATGGTATAAGTTTCATCTGGATATTCATTACCAGTTAGGAGTTATGATTTGAGAAGTGGATGAAGGTCGAGAGTAGTGGTAGGAAATTTCTCTATTTCGTAATCCTGATGGTTTTTATCTGGTTACAATAGGAATAAAGTGCAAAGTGGGAGTGGCGAGAGCGTAAAATCTAGGTGAGTGAGTTAATACTTGATATGATTAAATATCTTTGTTATTGACTTTTTGCATCATAGTGAAAATATGTTGAATATCCAAGTTTGAAGAGAATGATGTGGGGTGATGAGACATAAACAATTGTGGAACGTGCCAGGTGATGTATATAATTATATTTTCTTATTTTCTCATGAATGGAGGTTATATGATGGATTGTGAATGGCATGTGAACTGAGTTGAAATGTATCATACTCTGATTGTTGAGTTCATTCATATGCGGATAGTTGAACTATGTTATTGTTGAATAATTGTTCTATATTATGGGTTATGTTGTATACATGCTATGTTGCTGGAACCATATTGATTATGTTGTGACTTGAATTGTAAATGACTGAGTTGTGTATGTGGTCCAAGATTATGATTGAGGATGTTTTTATATGTGATTGTGATTGTGATTGTGTTTGACTAGAAAGGAAAGGCATGGTGGTGCACCCCATGGAGAAATCTACATGAAGTTATAAGGGTGGAGAATATACATGAAGCGATAAGGGTGGATGCGGCGGGGGCCGCGGGCAACGATCCAGAGGTATCTTGGACGACCCGGTTGGTACGGGAAATGTGTGAAATTGATTTCACTGTTTGCTGTTGTGAAATTATTTGAATTATGCTGAAATGTATTTGATTTATTTGGATATTGTTGTGAAGTATTATAAATTATATTATCATTATGATGCATGATATTTTTTTGTCATAGTGTTGTGTTGTCTGCTTACTGGGCATGTGGTTTGCTCATACCCCTCTTATTAACATTTTTTTCAGAGTTGACAGCTGAAGGTAAATATCGGTACAAGGAATTATGGATCCTTAGTCCATGATTACCTTTTCATTTGTTCAGGATAAAGGTATAATAGTTAAGTTTTATTCTAAGTTGTATAAATCTAGAAATCTCTGTAATCGGGTAGGTTCATTCAGTGATGTAATGTGAATGATTGTAGTGCGTATAGAGAACTCGGTTTGGTTGCATGAAAAAGAATGGTATGATGCTTAAGAGAAAAATAGGCTTACGGAGGTGAAATGAAATTCACTTTCCGTGCTGGTCACGTGCTCAGATTTTGGGACGTGACAAGTTGGTATCAGAGCTTTGGGATTAGGTCTCCTACTAATTACATAGTAAGGTAACCTTAGTGGGATCTCCTCTATCATGGTGAATCCGGGCACAACTATAGAGAGACGGCTCCACTGAAGGTCCTGTAGGATGTTTTCATTTCCTTTCCCTTCGAGACTTGTCTTTTCTTAGGAATTATGTTTTTAGTTTTAGTTTTAGACAAATATGGCTATACTTTTGAACTCGGTAAAAGAAAGGTTATTATTTGTTTTGATTCTGTTGCTGTCGGATTAAATTGTATGTATGGGGCTTTATATGTTGAATTCATGATTGATTTTGTTGACTGATTTCCTTTATCTTTCTTAATTTTATTATTACTATTTTTTTTAGTACCATCCCATAAAAGAAACCACTGGCATTAAAAGCAGAAGGATTACATTGCAAAAAAAAAAAAAGAAAATTACTCATGCATGAGTAATCTAAAAGCGAGGTGGTCTCGGATTAGGAGGGTTGTATTGTATCATCACCCCTCGACCATTCCTTGGAGCGGGAGACAGAGCAATGTCACGGAGGGTAGTGTAAATCTCATTCATACAATCAACACTTCTTTGTTGTTGATTGCAGAAGCATTGGGTAGACCAATAGAAGAACCTGTCTATTCTTGAAGTCATTGCCGCATTATTGCGTTTAGTTAACTTCTTCAGGTCTTCTATCATCTTTTTCAGATTTTTCACCTCCTGCTCTAGACAGGCGATTTTGTCCTCCAAGGTATGGCCCGTGCTAGTCTTCTCAGCTTCCTCGTTCTTCTTCATTTTCTTCTCCTTCTGCTTCTCTTGAGACCCCTCAAAAGGTCTTTTGCCCTTGTCTTTGCCCAGACTTAAGTTTAAGTCGAGCTCTTCTTCCTTTGCCTCCACTGTGAGATCAATGTACTTCCTTGTGGCCATGATTTGAAAAATTTAAAAATTTATGTAGGAGTATGAGAAGAGAGGAATGCTGGGAAGTTGTAGGCTCAGAGATGATTACTCTTTGTAGTGTGGTAATTGAGAACGATGAGGCAGTTCTTATAGAGGAAAAATTAGAACTTAGAGACAAAGAAGATATCTTTTCGCCGCACCTTACACGCTTAACCTGTGAATTTCTGCAAGCTGGAAGCTAGAAGTTTAGGGTAGGCATGTACACCAACAGCGTGTCGCATTAATGCCAAAACCACGAAAGTCAATATTCGGTGGATTTGTGGCCGATTCATACTTGGTTTTTCTATTTCTCTTGTTGGCATTTTCTGAAATTCAAAGAAGTTGATAATGTAGCCATTACAGAGTGTCTTGGATGCTTTACGATGAACTAAAATGTATTTCTCTGCTTTATTGTGTTGTTCTTGAAAGCCTTCAGTTGAGTATAATATACAAGATTGATTGAATCATACTGTGATTATATGTATCTAAAAAAACATATGATACGTATGCTATTTATGCATTGTGAGTGAAGGCTATTTGTTATGGCCAAGAATAATATGTAATGATTATACATACATTCAGAGAATGAGAAGTCTGAAATTTAAAAGAACTTGAATAGATGAAAATATACAGATAATGATGTATCTCTATGTTTATACATATATACATATATGCTCGTAGAGGCAAGTGAAAAAAATTTTTTTTTTCTCACTTTATGGAACGTTTGATGTGTAGATGTGAGAAGTTTTTATTTTAATATGTATGTTTGAAAATGTGTAAGCCTAGGGCAAAGCCACGGATTAGAAACTTAGATAAGGCTAGTATGAAGCTACCCGTTCATGGAGTAATATCTCGATCTCGGATTATGGGATAAGACAATACAGAGTTAGGAAGTCATAAATTGAAGCGGCGATTAGTTGAATAATTTGAGCAAGAGTCAAAAGTTAGCCGAAATTTTTGAGGAAATCTTTTGTATTAGATTATATTTTGTTATTTTCTGGCATGCTTATCAGAGACCGTTGGCATTGCGTCGGATAAGGTCTGTAGGCCATCTTTAGAGAATGATGTAAAGGTTTTGTAGCCCTAAATTTCGTCTATATATAATGGATGCCCCATTACGCTGCTCACTACACTAAGAGTTCATTACCTACAAGCTTTCTAGGATCAAACTTCTCCTTCCGCACAACCTTTATAGCTCAAAAAAGTATGGCCGGCAATAAATCTTTCAATTTAAACTTTGAGGCTGGCAATGTAGAGCTGGATCTAAATCTTAGCCTGGAGAATTATAACAATAAGAGATCCATGGAAGAGTCACCAGAGGCTAAGAAAAGAAAAAGGGATGTAGTAGAGCTAGAGGATGTTAGCACAGCAACATCTTCTAATAATGAGCTTGCGCTTATGAGACAAAAGATGGAGGACTTGGAAAGATTGATAAACCGCCACTTTGAGGACCAGGGGAGATTGATAAATCGTCTCTTTGCAGAACAAGAGAAGCTTTTGAATCGTCATTTTAGGGAATTGGCGAATAGAGTTGATAGACATTCGATGTTTGTAACTCAAAATTTTCGTGACCAACAAGCGAGATGTATTGACTGTATGAATGGAGTGACTTCTGCACTTCGCCAAATTTCCCAGACGTTTCCTCCAGAAACTCTTTCTAGGCTGCAACGATTAGCTTCCTGCTTAAGGTCTGAAGCACCTTCCTCTTCTAGACCTGGAGCACCTTCTACATTTCAAAAGCCTCCTCGTCCATAATTTTTTTTCTTTCTTTTGTTTGTACCTAAAGCTGATGTTTATCTAAGGTTTACGTATTAAAATTATCTGTTTTGTAACTCGAGTTAAGCTTGTTGCCTGTAGCTTATATAATAGAAATAAAATTTAAGTTTTCGAATATTCTTTTGTTGAGGTGATTCTTTTATTGAAGGAACTTGAAAAAAAAATGGACTTGTTATATTTTGTACTTGATTGTGAAAATTTCAAAAGAGAGAATGAGATATAGACAAGATATCTGCATTTGTTTCAATCTTGAGTTTTGAATTCGGAGGACTGAATTCTATTAAGGGGGGAAGAATGTAATATCCCAAGAATTTATATGAATATTTAAAGCCTATTTTGAAGTTTAGTGAAAAATTTAATTACGTAGAAAATTTGCTTTTTGAATTAGTGAAGAAAATCTGGAAATAGAAATTTTAATTTTTAATTTAGGAAATTTTTACAAATTCTCAAGAACTAAAGTGAAAAGAAAAGAAAGTATAGAGGACTTTTAAGAAATGACCAAATAGGAAACTGAGAGGAAGAATAAAGCTTATGAGAATGAATTATGAGTCCGGTACTGAAAAGATGATGGATTCGAGGTTAAAGTGGTATTTGAGACATCGAGAGGGATTAAAGTGAACAAATCTAATAAGCTAAGGTGGCTATAAGCGATTTTATCGAAAAAGAAATTGGTGGGGCCCACGCGTATACACTTCTCCTTATTCTTTTCTTTTTCTCATTCTCCCTCCCGTAGCTTCCTCACTTTCTCTCTCTCGGTTATGCATCCAAGAGAATTTCTTCATCAACCATTCATGCAATTTTTACATAGGGAAGGAAGCTATGAAAGTTAGGATGATTGGTAAGTTGATGTTCTTCTTCTTCTTCCTCTTATTACAAGATCAAATCCTTGGTTATCATTTTTGCAAAATTTTTGTAGAATATTTTAATGGATGAATTTAAGTGTGGATGTTAATCTAAAATATTCGTAGGTGGTTTATGATGTTATTAGAACAAGAAATTTGGAGAAAACTAGGAGAAATTCGTAGAATTTGGATATTTGAAAAAAAAGTTAGTGTTCTTGATGAAAATTTGAGATTTGAGCTTGGATTGTTGGTAGAAATTGAGGGTTTTGGTGTTAAAACACTGTAGCTGCGTTGACCGTTGACCGTTACTGTAGCATCAGTTTTTTTTTTTTTTTTTAAATATCGTTGAAAAGCTCTTTGAGTCTAGTTTCTAATGGTATAAGTTTCATCTGGATATTCATTACCAGTTAGGAGTTATGATTTGAGAAGTGGATGAAAGTCGAGAGTAGTTGTAGGAAATTTCTCTATTTCGTAACCCTGATGATTTTTATCTGGTTACAATAGGAATGGTCAAAGTGCAAGGTGGGAGTGGCGAGAGCGTGAAATCCAGGTGAGTGGGTTAATACTTGCTATGATTAAATATCTTTGTTATTGACTTTTTGCATCATAGTGAAAATATGTTGAATATCCAAGTTTGAAGAGAATGATGTGGGATGATGAGACATAAACAATTGTGGAACGTGCCAGGTGATGTATATAATTATATTTTCTTATTTTCTCATGAATGGAGGTTATATGATGGATTGTGAATGGCATGTGAACTGAGTTGAAATGTATCATACTCTGATTGTTGAGTTCATTCATATGCGGATAGTTGAACTATGTTATTGTTGAATAATTGTTCTATATTATGGGTTATGTTGTATACATGCTATGTTGTTGGAACCATATTGATTATGTTGTGACTTGAATTGTAAATGACTGAGTTGTGTATGTGGTCCAAGATTATGATTGAGGATGTTTTTATATGTGATTGTGATTGTGATTGTGTTTGACTAGAAAGGAAAGGCATGGTGGTGCACCCCATGGAGAAATCTACATGAAGTTATAAGGGTGGAGAATATACATGAAGCGATAAGGGTGGATGCGGCGGGGGCCGCGGGCAACGATCCAGAGGTATCTTGGACGACCCGGTTGGTACGGGAAATGTGTGAAATTGATTTCACTGTTTGCTATTGTGAAATTATTTGAATTATGCTGAAATGTATTTGATTTATTTGGATATTGTTGTGAAGTATTATAAATTATATTATCATTATGATGCATGATTTTTTTTTGTCATAGTGTTGTGTTGTCTGCTTACTGGGCATGTGGTTTGCTCATACCCCTCTTATTAACATTTTTTTCAGAGTTGACAGCTGAAGGTAAATATCGGTACAAGGAATTATGGATCCTTAGTCCATGATTACCTTTTCATTTGTTCAGGATAAAGGTATAATAGTTAAGTTTTATTCTAAGTTGTATAAATCTAGAAATCTCTGTAATCGGGTAGGTTCATTCAGTGATGTAATGTGAATGATTGTAGTGCGTATAGAGAACTCGGTTTGGTTGCATGAAAAAGAATGGTATGATGCTTAAGAGAAAAATAGGCTTACGGAGGTGAAATGAAATTCACTTTCCGTGCTGGTCACGTGCTCAGATTTTGGGACGTGACAATTATGATGCATGGTATTTTTTTTTATCATAGTGTTGTGTTATCTGCTCACTGGACACGTGGTTTGCTCATACCCCTCTTATTAACATTTTTTTTTCAGAGTTGACAATTGAAGGTAAATATCTATACAAAGAGTTATGGATCCTTAGCCCATGATTACCTTTTCATTTGTTCAGGGTAAAGGTATAATGTTTAGGTCTTATTCTAAGTTGTATAAATCTAGAAAATCTCTGTAATCGAGTAGGTTCATTCAGTGATGTAATGTGAATGACTGTAATGTGTATAGAAAACTCAGTTTAGCCGTATTTTCTTATCTTTTGTAAAAAAAAAAAGAATATTTCTCTTATTTTAAATTCTTAAATTATGTAATTTAAATTAGTTGTATTTAAAAGAATGGTATGATGCTTAAGAGAAAGATAGGCTTACGGAGGTGAAATGAAATTCACTTTTCGTGCCGCTCACGTGCTCAGATTTTGGGACGTGACACATTAAGTACAGATCCCATGTATTTCATATCACGACCCGAAAATCGACATGTGATCCACTCATAAACTCTAGGCCCTTGGTACCCCGGCATTTTCTTAGAAATAAAGAAAGAGACTATTAAACATGCACCCATAAATGGATTCGACATTCCTTAACAAAATGAACATTCATACATTGCACATATATAATTGTTATGTTTCTAGCAATCCTCTAAGTCCCATGTCATGAAGGGATAATTGGAACAAGATTTAATTATAAATTACAAAAAATAAAACAGTTCATTTCAATGTAGGAAAAGTTCTAGGCAACTTAAAGGACTATAGAGCGTTCCTAAACTTCCAAAAAAAAACCCACCAACAAAGGGGTAGATTTTCTCCAAAATGTCACTACTCCTACAGTGGATACTCCTCCTCCTCCTTAACCATCGAATTTGAAAATGTTAAACCACAAAGGACGTGAGTTCATTAGAACTCAGTGACCAAATGACTGTGCAAAAGTAAAAATATATTATTACAAAGTACAATACCATTGCTTACCATCATGGACCGAAATATATAAACATGAAACAGATCATGCAACAATTAATCATATGTTCTTCTCTTGTGAGTCTACATTCTCACAAATTCCTACTTGGGGCTCTAACCGCGAGACTTACCCTCCCTCGTAGATGTCACTCAAGAGTTTTAGGTTAAGGGTCTGCATTCCTCTGACCTCATTCCCCGAAGCTTCATTGACATGGAACTACCTATCCATGGATTCCTTACTCAAGTCTTGCCCTAGGTCTACCACCCCGCAGCAAGTTCTTTTCATCATACAGCATATATATACATGCATCACAACACATTCACATATCGCATACACAATTCATACTAGGATTCCCCAAACAATCTTCTCTCTCGGAGCCCATATCCCAAACATATAATGCATCCATAAATTGTAGTTAGTACAACTAACTAGGAGTTTTAAACATTCGCCAGATGTGATGGATAAAAGAATTAATATTGCACTTTTATGAAAAATCATAGCTTAGTAAGGTCACTCACTTACCTTGATGTCGACTAAGATTAGAGAGGTTGCGAAACAAAGCTGAAAGACCCTCCCGAAAGCACCTAAACATAAACCCTAATGACTTTTTGAGCATAGGAAAAACAATCCCAAGCCCAGCTTGGAGAGCCTTGGGCGCCCCTCAAGATTCCTTATGGCCAGGCCAGGGCGCCAAGACCCCCTCCCATATGTCCTCTTGGAGCCTTGGGTGCCCTAGGGCATGAAGGGGTGAACTTTTTGTCCCTGTGGTACCTTGGGTGCCTAGGACTGGAAAGGCACCCCTCTCGGCCGAGATGCCCAATTCTGCAACAACTTCCCATCTTCGAAAATCAAACCATAGGCTCCCAAATTCCATACCTCTCACTCAATGCCACTCCTCCTTAGTTCTAGCTTTCTTTTGGGGCTAAAAGAGTGTCTTAACCAGTTTAAAAAACTCCCAAGTTCAAGGAGGGGGTTTGGCTTCAAGATTCACCATCCATCTTTAAATTTTCAAAGTGGCTTCCAAGCCATTTGAGACCAAGAAGACAACTCCCTCCCTTTGGGATACATTATAAATCCATTCTCAGCATACAAACAAGAAGATAATGGCAAAAGATAGAGTTTCCAACACAAACCAATAAAAATCCCACTTTTCTAGACTTAGGGCACTTGTGAACAAAATTTCAAGAAGAGATGGAAAGGGAAGCTTACCTCTCTCCTTTAGAACTCTGGTGAGCTAGTATGTAATACCCAAGAAAAATAAAATATAAATATTTGTTTACAAACTATGGTTACTATACTAGTATACGGTACTGTTTACATGTATAATACTATTTACGTATACGATACTGTTCATTTATACAATCGAAATGTCAAGTACTAGATGTGGTTTGGTCATAAGAGAAAACTAGAAAGAAGTTTGTAGGAGAAAATGACGTTTTATGTGTAAAAATACGCTCAGGGACTAAATTGAAAGAACTGATTTGAAAAGAAACTTAAAGGTTTAAGGTGAAATGATAGTTTTCCCCTTAAGTTTTCAATAGTAAAGCCGCCTGTGACTTTTCCGAAATTGCACAGTAACCATAAATGATTAACGTGAATTATTTTATTAGAAATGTCATTTTCATGAATAGTAAATTGAATATTTTATTAGCGCATAGTGTCAAATAGTACCCTTGACTTTTGCTATAAATAGGTCCTTCCATTTCACTTATAAACTCACACCTTCAACTTCTCTTCTTCTCTCCTTAAGTTTCTCTTACTCCAAAGCTAGGCCTCTGAGATTTTGGGCCTTTCCTTTTCAGCTTAGGTAAGGATACTATGCCCTTTCTATGTCTTTCAAATTTTAGAAGTTAATTTCTTAAGTATGCTCTGTGGTTGCGGTTTTGGCCGATCTTCCACATCAGAAAAACTGTCCTTAGCTGTTTATATGTTATTTTGATTCTCTGATTACCGAAATAGAATGTAAACTGTGAAGAATACATGTCTAGGAAAGTTCTGGCTAAGGAAAGACCTGGTTTTTAAGTGTGTCCAGTGTGACCCTCCACTCTTTCCTGGGAACTTACCTGGTGTACTCTTTTACAGATTGTATTCTCTATTTCTGGTATAAATAGTGATCGTACGTATGAATAGTGACCGTACGTATGAATAGTAACCATATAAATAGTAACCGTATATATGAACAGTAACCGTACATATGAACAGTATCTGTACGAAAACAATCCTGACGTATTTTCTCTAATCTTTCATGAAAATCTCCGTAGCAGAACACCGAAATTCACCTGAGAACTCTTGTCTGTAATGACTTAGAGAAGCGATGTTCGTACGGAATCCAGGTGAGTGAAACGACCCCGTTTTAATAGAGTTTTAGCATTACTGGTGATAAAAAGTATGTCGTAGGACACTCCCAAGATTCATAGGGGGAAATTGGATTCAGAATGACGAATCTAAATGAGATAATTAATCCATAAGTATGGATAAAATGAAATAAGTATCTTATGATGATGTGAAGTTTGAATGTTTTCAAAAATAGATTAATTGTTATCTTGATATGTGGTTTATAAATCCATAATATAGTTATATACTATACCTGTTATATGGATGAATATTATATTGAGCTTCTGATTATGATATGAAATGCTATTGATTGTGATTGAGCGGGACAGTACCCCCTCTCACGGCAAGGCGGAAAACCCGGTTGACAGGGTGTCTTGACCAATGAGTGTGGAGACAACGATTCCCTCAGTAGGGATATAGCCCGGATTGGTGATAAATCCGTGAGGCGCCCTAGCTAAGAGGATGAGGTTGTGCGTCATGGCGAAAATATACATAATTGGTGAGCCGGCCTGTGTGCGCTCTCCGGGATATATTGCCATTGACGAGTACTAGTAACGTTTGTTGAATTGGATGAATTTTTATCTTGTATGTAAGAGGATGATGTTGTGCGTCATGGCGGAAATATACATAATTGGTGAGCCGGCCTGTGTGCGCTCTCCGGGATATATTGCCATTGACGAGTACTAGTAACGTTTGTTGAATTGGATAAATTTTTATCTTCTGTCTATTGGTTGAGTATGAGCCTTTGGATATGCTTGCATGACTGGTAATGTATTTGAATTTTATTAATGCAAGGCCGATTCGCTCATTGAGTTTAAAAGCTCACATTGTTTGTACAACCTTTTTGTTCAGATCAGGTTGCCATCGAAGAATATCTGCTAGAGGAGTAGATCACTTTGGACCTTCCCGTTGTCGGGTAGACCTCTCTTCTGTTATAGATTATGTTGCTCTGTAATCGTCTAGGACATCTAGTTCAGGGGTTCGACATTTGGCTTGTATGTCAGTATAATAATGTATTTTAAATTGATAATCTATGATTACATGCAAATCATCTCTATGATTTTCAGATAAGAAAATTTGATATATTTATCGGAAGGCTTACAGTGATGAGAGATTCATCATTGTGCCGGTCATGTGCCCAGAAAACGGGTCGTGACATAGTAGGTGGCTAGAGAACACTTCATCGAAGAAAGGGGGTAGGGAACTATGGGTAACTTGGGTGGAAATGAGTGTTGGATGAAGCTTTTGGATGTCCAAATGTGTATATGTCATGTAATAGAGGAAAAAGAGAGGGAAGAGAGCTTAAAATGGGTTTGGTGTGTATTAAGTGACCCATAGGCCTCTACTTATCCAAGAGAAACACCCCTCCATTTTAAATGGGCTTTATTACTGATTTAGGAATTTTCTCACAGGTTATTTCCTCTATTCATATTAGTCCCTTGCTAATAATTAACATTTAATAATTAATTAAATAAATTCAGGAAAATAACATAGGAGTTACCACAATAAAATCAAGCACATGTACGCAAAATTGGCGGATATTACATTTCAAGTCTGTTCTATGATAGCAAATTGAAGCGACATGTCCAAATTTACCACATATCTGACATATTGGTTTGGAATTATAATTTCTGCCTCGTCCATGGTTTCTGCCTCTTGAGGAACCTCTGAAATTGCCTCTGTTGTTGTTGTTATCACCATTTTTCTGTGAATGAACCACATTTGCAGTAGCAGTATTAATGGACAAATTCTAGAAAGCACTAAGTTATTCAATCTTGCCCTCAAATGTAAGAAAGCAATTGAAAATTCTATCCATAAAAGATTAAGCATATAAGTAAGTTGTGTGACTATAGGTGTATATTCCGAATCCAGACCACATAGAATTTGAGCAAACAAATCTTTGAGAAAGAGAGCGGACTACCTGCCAATTGCAAATTATCTGCAATGTACTTCATCTTTGCCAGATACTCTTCCATTTTCAAAGAACCCTTCCTGGTTCTCTATAATTCCCCCTTATACCAGATTTCTTTGGCCTTTGTTGCAGCTCTTGCCATTTCTTTAGTGCTGCGCCAAAGATCTTTGTTGTTTTTGTAGTCAATCACCTGTACTACCACTTCCACGTTGATTGAGCTATAAAGCCAACCAAGAAGTTGATCAGCGACCATCCATTCTTCAAACTTCGAGTTAAGAGCTATTCCATTAGAGGTGGTTAAGGCTTCTAGAGGATAAATGTTGTCGTCATTGATATCCTTCCGGCTGGTTGCCTCTGATCATATGAAGCATTGTTGACCTCCAAAATAAGTAGTTGTTCCCGTCCAGCTTGATAGGAGTTACTACGTTGAAAGAATTATTAGCATATTGTGAAATTTTGAGTCCTAATCCTGACGCAACTGAGTTAAGGGAAACCTGAGGTGAGCTTGACTCCATGGATCAACATTTGGCAAGAAAGCTCCGATACCAAGTTCAAGAAGAAACTAAGAAAGGAAGATGAAGATGAGGAAGGAACTAAGAAGGAGGAAAATATCACTAGGGGAGTTTTTCGAAGTAACTCAGCTTGTGAGCTTCCGTATTGATTACTAATATATATATATATATATATATACACTTTACAAGCAATGCAAATCATCATGAATGTACAGGTGTCACTTGATCCTAAAAATAAGGATTTAACTATTGGAGTCAGTTACATTTACAAAAGCCAAGAAGGCTTAATAACAAAATATACAGAGATAAAAACAATCTGTTAACTACAGCTGTAAGTGGATGGTCACGTGTATGCTGTTTGCTATGGTCACGAGTATGATGCTTTAGGCTGATAATTTGCTTCACTCTTAACATTATATACAACTTCCTATATATATATATATATATATATATATATATTATTTATTATTAGGCTCTTTATTCAAAAAATAGGAGTATTTTTTTTAAAAATAATCATACAATATTGAATTGTAAAAAATATTTTTAAAAAATATACACTTGTATTTTAAATTTATGATTAAAGAAAATCAGATAATAATTAAAGATATAAACAAATTAGACCTATTTTTTTCAGTATTTTATTACTCTACGTAAATTTAACTTTAAGCGAATAAATTTTTCGAGTACTGATTTGATTTCTTCTGTTCTCTTAAGTATTATATTAAGCCGTAGATTATGCAATGAAAGAAAATGAGAATTCAGAATTTTGGGCCATCAGGTATTCCGGAAGCCTCTGACACCGAAGAAATCCTGCACTTTTAAGCTACCAAAAGAAATCGTCACGCGTAACAAAATCAGTATGCCAAAGCATTTCATGCAAAGATAAAAAATTGCATTATAGTGCGAACCAACCCACCAGGGACCATAAGTTTGCACTAAAATATTGTGCTGTAATATATTTCTCTCTACAAAGTTCAAAATGATCGTTCTTTAGTGAACGCATTCCCTCATCCAAAAAGAAAAGAAAAGAAAAAGAAGTAGTGGGTGGAAAGTAAGTAAAGTTGAGACATAGAGAAGTAGAAAGTAAAGAGAAGCGGAAAGTGAAGGGTCAAGTGGAAAAAGTGGTGCGACTATGAAGGCTGTAGAGTGAAATGAGAGAGCTAATGGCAAAAGCAACGAAACCCAGAAACGCCATTGCTATGGACACACTTGCTTTCTCTGTGAATTCGTCTTTTCCCCAGTTTGATCTCCAATCTTCAACTCTCGTGGCTGCACTCGACGATGCTGATATCAGCAGATATGCCACAATCTGATCATCAATTATTTCACAAATTAACATACAGATTCATTAGTGTAGTAAACTTAATCATTAATTAACTTGCCTGGTCCATGATGTAATCGAAGTGAGAGCGAAAGTGGGGA
Organism: Biancaea sappan; assembly: GCA_037074585.1. Taxonomy (NCBI): domain Eukaryota; kingdom Viridiplantae; phylum Streptophyta; class Magnoliopsida; order Fabales; family Fabaceae; genus Biancaea; species Biancaea sappan. The sequence goes on along the minus strand of CM073497.1, from coordinate 47,263,679 downwards.
TTGAATAAGCGTTTGCTTTCAGAGGAGACAAGTCGATAGCCCATGTCACATGCTTGAAATCCTGAGTATACACATCCTAACACATTCACGCTTACACAATACCTGCCATTTCAATCATTATATACAAAAAATTAAAAACTTTAATTTGATTCAACGTTCACAAAATTAAGCTTACTCCACTTAACTAAATGGTAAACATGCATAGAATTTCCTCTCTAACACATAACATGATGGTGGACTAGGTTTCAAACATCTCAAATCCTTGTTTGTCAACCACTGTTAGTACAGTTTCAAGTGGTTAGACATTGTTCTCTGTAAGTAAGGTACAATTTGAGTAGTCTGAGTCTTGTGAATTTTTTAAAAAAAGAAAAAAAATCAGTGTTTGGAAGAGTTTGACATCTTTTTGGTGCAACCCGGTTAAAACTAAATTAGTCAGAGAACAGTAAATTTTTGAACTAATGATTTCAACCGACTTGGAACCAGATTCTAACTTTACATTTCGTGGTGATTAATACTAAGACGGTACGTACCTGTATTCTTTGTAGCGATCGAAGGAGTCGCCACTCCAACCTTGGGTCTTATCAGTGACCATGACAGAAAAAGAAACTAAACAAAAGACGACCTCACTCAGTCTTAACACAAGCTCCGCCGTCCTTGCCTTCTCCTCCCTCTTGCACCATGCTGCTGCCGTCGCCGCCACTGCCGCTGTCTGTGGCGGCTGTGCTTCATGCTGCTCCAGGGGTGTGCTTTCTGCTGTATGATACCGTGACTCAGGTGTGTCATTTGGGAACTGAACCTGATGGGAATGATGCCACTGTAACGCCGGACGACTCTGCAACTGCGACTTCATGGTTGCCACTAAGCGTTTTCCAGTGAGGAATAGAAGACAAAAGGAAAGGAAGAGAAATTATAAAGAAGCTAAAGAAGAAGGCGTGGGAAGAAGAAAGGTGTTTAATTAAACAAAGTCTGAGGCTTTTGGTGTTTTGAATTGTAGGGTCGTGCCAGGTCGATTTGATTCTTCGACTACAGTCAACAGAAGTTCTGGCCAATGGGCTGTTGCCATGTTGCCAGTCAATTATGGAGATCTTCCTACGTGGCATTGTTCATTGTTTCAATGGGGGAGAGATGACGGGGAAACAGTGAGTTTGTGCATGTGACGTAAGAGCCCACTAAACTACTAAAGTGATTTAGATTCACTTTAGTTCCAAAGTCTCTTTATAGTCATACTTGCACTTACTGGGATCATTCCTGATACATATTAACATTAAGACGGGCTTTGAATGACACAGCCAGGGTCGCACTAAACTGTAATGCTTGACCCTTTGTGGTAAATTTTTGGGGTCCATAATATTGATCGGACGATATAGTGGAATAAACAAATGCGAGAGATTCTAGTGGAAGAAAAAGTTATCAGATTTCTTCTCAAATGAAAGCTGAGACGCGAAAAAGTTCCGCCTACGCGTTTTACGGGCAGTTATTTATCTCTAAATGATAACTATGAGAAGCCAATTGCCAATGACAAAAGAGGGAGCTATAGCCCAACTTCTTACTAGACACACTTTTTATCTTTCTTCCTCCTACCAATAGCACCATAGGTTTGCTGCATATTTGCATCTGTCTGATTACAATATACATCAATTGGCAACTTCCTTTGCAACCAATGAAGCATGGAATGGTTTAGGTTCCTTAACGTGATCAACCATACAGGAATAATCACAGTATAACACAACAGGATGCAAACATTTTAATTCTTGTATTTATAGCACTGCATTGACCAACATCACCAAAGAGATCCTATCACAAGAAGAAAATATGTAGGCAGCGGCAAAATTCAACATACAATTACGAGAAGTTTTCAACTCCGTTTACATTTTTATGAGAATAGTAAATGTAATTACATATCTGCAGCTCTAATCTATGTCAGCCAGCCGAAAAACAGGGGAAAAAGAAGTATCTTAATATTTGAGTGATCCTATTATTCCATGAAATAGACCCCTTTCTTAATGGATCAATCATGAAAACTCTTCCTCCAGCGTAGAAAAAATTTTCAGCTTCGCTCGATGTCCAACTGAGGACATGAACCCTCCAACTTCTAGAAGGGATTAGAAACACGGCAGAAATTTAGAGACATCGATAATATCAGTCTAGTTTTGTGCAGGGTAAAGACGGACAGGCATGCATTCAACTGAAAGGAACTGGACTCCTGTTGGTGGATTTCGAGTCACCACAGGTGAAACACTACTCTCAGAATTATCCAAAACATTGTCCCTGCCACCATGTGGCCCTGCAATTTCTGTGCGCACTGGGCGGAGAAGTCCCTGTAATCTTAACAGATAACTCTGACTGGAAGGCTGACTTCGCACATATCTGGTTGTTGTTACAACACTGGCAGATGATCGTTCTAAATCAGCCCGGAGATTAGACAGAGCACTGAGGTCAAGATTTGGAAATACTGAGCAACGGCACCGAGGGCATTTCACATTCAGTCGAAGCCACTCATCAATGCATTCAACATGAAAATTGTGAGCACAAGGCAGGCCACGGACCTGAACCACACAAAGTTAGAAACTTAGTTTTCAATTGCAGTTCATGGTATATATTGCATCTCAACTTTCTAGAAGTACAGAGCTCTGAGCGATAGTGAAGCCAAAGAGCTAAAAGATCAGAATCCACTGGAATGATATAAACTGTAAAGTAATTTGACTGGAGGAATATAATTTTTATTTTTTAAACTGCCACATTTAGCCCCATATAGAGACAAATGGCACTTCAGGCTCCTTTAGCCATACAAGTGATCAGATAAAAACACACTTTTTAAGCGATAGATAGCAGACAAGGGGCAAACTTTACCTCATTCCCTACACGGAACTCTTCTAAGCAGATGGGGCATTCACTGCAATCAGTTGGAACAGCTTTTAAACTGAACTTGGGGAGTTCCTGAATTAATGCTTCAACTGCTTCTCTCTGATAATAAAAACCCCAACCATCAGCGGTGAAACTGACAATAATCATACAATGTTAGATTTCAAATAAGGAAAGTAAATAAATGACACAAGCAGTATATTTTTAAGTATTGCATGTGATAACCTCTGGCAACATGAATTGCTGATGAATATAGTTTTCTGGGGAAAAAAAACAAAAAGACTTTTAGAAATATCACTTAAAATTACCTGAGCTGGAGTTAGGTAAATTCCAGGTTGATATGCAGCAGCATCCTGACCCATGCCTCTTGTTTCTTGGCCTGCAGCTTCAAGTGCCCAATCAGGAACTCGAATCATGTCAATCAAAACCTAGCAATAGGAACAACTTGTGTTACTGTCTAAAAGTCCTAGGGATAACCAAACAGAGATGAAAATACAATTATATTTCTGAACATAATTCGAGCTGTAAACTCATATGTAACATCTATAAAATCAAGAGACAGCATTAGACTAATGGCATTGCCCAAGAAAGAAGCCAGCAATCAGAAGAAATAATGCTTTGACATTGCACCTTTAGTGATAGTGAATATTATGTTCATATTCACCCTTCTCCACACAGGCCCTTTTGGAATACTATGCTATAACGAGAAGTATCCATGATACGTGTAACTGACACTGTATTGCATTGGAAATACAGCTTACCCCATATTCAGATACAGGAATACCCTGTGCACGCATCAAGTGTGCTTGTCTTCGTGTCAACCACTACATTACAAGAGTTTATATAAAAAGGGATGAGAATAGCGCAAAAATAATCAAGACACAATGAATACAACACAAGTAGTATTCTAAATGAATGTCCAGCGGATAGGACATTAAGAAACCAGTACAACACAATATACAGGGTAAAGATTTTACCAATGGAACGAAGTCTTAGAAACATCTATCAATGGGTAACAGCAGACAACCACTAACCTTTCCCAGGCACATGAAAGCAATACAAAGGAGTCCACAGAAGCTAAAAAGTAACCAGATGAGGAAGCCCCATTTCTGACCCTCTTCAGGCAACTGCAGGAAATTAGTTACATTATGCCTCATAAGCTCATCGACAGAAATATCACCAAGGATAAAACAAAAATAAAACATACGCAGTTCTTGGCACTGCTGAACCAAAGGGTACCAGTTATAGTCCAAGCCCAAAGAAATGGATAGAGAAGCAAAGAAAGGATTGAAAGGACTACTACTCTTCCACAGAAACGAGCATACCTCTGCTGCCACCCAAAATCTCTACAAGGATATAAATTGGATAAGCAGAACTGATTAAAATAAAATGAAGAAAAGGGGCAAAATAGGAGACTTTAACTGACTGATACTGTAATTTACACCATTGAATTCATTGGCATGATATCACGGTAATGATCCAAAACCACTTTAGCAGATTTCAATATGATGTAAGCATAAGAATCAGCTTGAATAGGGATATGAATGACTATAAATGAGTTTTCACTTCAATGCTTGACTTATGGCAATAATCCAGGAAAATTTATATGAAACGAGCCCTGAACATTATAATCAAGAATGCTACACATCAACAGTATTCTTTTATAAAACCATGGGTCATACCTATTCATCAGAAGTTCCAATATATGTCCTTCTTCTCTTCCTTACTGCTTGTTTAACTTATGCCAAACTTCTTATCAAATGAAAAAAAGAAAACAACAATTAAACTTAATACTACTCATTCCAGGCACTGCTGCACTGCATTCCGAGAAATATGACTAGACTATCTCAATAACTTGTCTCTAAGCATACAACCAATTGGTGCTACCCATACTGTCTCCTCAAAGTCACAAATAAACTTCAAGTTCATTGATTCCATCATCAATATAATCATGCTATCAGTTGGTACGATGATCATGTTCATCTTGTGTATGAGTTCCTCTATTGCAAATCGCTTGTCATTGCAAATTTAGATATGGTCGATTATTAATTAGATGTTTAGATATATTACAAGAAGTATAAGAATGCAGGAATACCACACCTCATCTATCATACTCTAATTTCACCAATACTTCATCAATTTATACTCCCATTGAAATTCTGTTTATGATTTTATTCAACTTGGAATATAAATTCAAATAACACCATAAAAGATTCATCATATGTAGTCAGAAATAACCACAAAAGTGAAGAGGGAAGGCCTTACAAACCCATTCCTGCAGCAAGTCCATTATCAACAAACATCAGCAGCCGAAAAATAAAAACAGCAGTGTAGTCAACCTGAACCAACACATGAACTAAGCTGTGTTTATGACACAACATTACATCTTGAAAAGAAAAGTACAATCTTCTCGAGCATGACTACTATAAAGGAACCCACCACAATCCATATATGCAACGGGTATGTACAAGAATGGTACCGCTTCCAGTTGATTGCAACAATAGCTCTACAAGTCAAATGGTTAAGGAATACGTATATGATCATGATTTTCTGCACCAGATGCCAAGTCAACAAGACAGAGAACCGTCAATTGCATGTATTGAGAGTGCTGAGTTATATTGCTGACTTATTTGTTTGACCTGCTTACTTTGGTTAGCAGAAATTTTGTTGTGGCAAGACATCGGAAGAACAAAGAAAAGGCTTGCAAACTCAAAAGTGCAGAATCACAGCTTCAATAAGAGAAACTAGAACCTCAATTTTCATATAAAAATTAAAGGATACATGCTGGTGGCGAGCATCGATAAGAAAAACCCATCGTACCTGCAAGCAAAAGCATCGAGTTTCATATATAATTCGGATACAATTGCTGGCATAATCACACCAGAAATGCACAAAAGCAGAAACGCAGATAACATAGGATTGAGACCAACCACTTGAAATCGATGCCTCTGATTGCCATGGTAGGAAAACAATTTTGGGAAACCCTAGAACGAAGCCCTCCAATCAAGGATGCTTATCTGCCAGCGGGGAATGCATGAATCTGAGAGTGTGAATAGAAGTCGAAAGTTTCATTAATGGGTTCGTTCAAGGAAGGTCGTAATTCATGAACAGGACGGAGAAGAGAAAGAAAAGAGCACAGTGCAGATGAAGGAAGAGGAAAACGGGGAGTATACGCTGTTGGATGAACTCAACTGATACTAACGAGAACATAGACTTCAATGAGTATGGCTAGTTGTCAGGTTCACCGACTCGAACTTTGGTTACTTTTTCTCTCTCTCTCTCTTTTTTTTTTTTTTCTTTTCCTCTCTTTTTTTAATAAATTTGGAACGAATGTAGTCCATTGCCATGAATAAAAGAAAAGATTATAAAAATAAAATATAAATATAAAAGAAAATAAAAATATAAAAGAAAAGAAAAGATTATAAAAATAAAATATAAATATAAAAGAAAAGATTACCAATCAGCGACAAAAAATCATAGAGATTATAGAATATAGACAGCGTAAGGTTGATAATGTTTATTTACATTTTACATTGTACCACTCCATTTATTTTCCCTTTTCTTTTTAATCAAATTGGATAAAATATATTCTACAAAAAAAAAAGGATAAAATATGTACTACTACTAATCATATAAATTAAAGGATGACCCTTTGTGAAAAATATCATTTTGTAAGACGGGGACAGCCGTCCTTTGCACGTGCTAAGAAAATTGTGAAAATGTAACTCAAATCATTACTATCCAAGCCTCCAAGGGGAGGCAATCTAGCAATTAAATTTGGGTTTTCTCACAAATCTAAAAGTGAAAAACCATTTGCAATTATGAATATGATTAGCTAACAAACAAATATTACAGTAATACGAGAGCAATATCCCACGAAACCAAGGGTTTCTTTATCGGCAAGATGTGAGAGAAACTCGAATCATGGAGAAAAAAGTTCAAACCCACTATGAGAACCCCGGAGACTCAGCACGAGAACTTTATTATTTTTTGAGATAAGTAATATGTTTATCTTTTTATGAATTGTTAAATTTGATGGTCTAAATTTTAATATCATTTTTTAAAAAATTATTACTTATAATTTAAATGGTTGAATCTTAAATTAGACCTATTAGTCTTTAGAAAAAACAAACAAGACAAGCAGCAGCAGATATGTTCTCACTTTAGCGCATATCAAATTCTGGAGTTCATTTCTGCTGTCTACCTTAACTGTACAGTTTGAGCCTTTGAGGAAAGGTGACAGAAGGAAATTCATAAAAAGAAGCGTTCACTATTACGTACGAAATGAGGTTGGGAGCTCCTCATTCACTGTCTGATCAAATTCGTGCATAGTCATATATTTTTCACAAACTTCAAGCCACTCGCGCGCTCAAATTTCAAGATAATAGAATAATAGATTAATCGAGTTCTTCATATACGAGTCCAAAAATAGGCACGCAGCTAAAATAGCTTGTCAGGGTTACAAATATTTTAAACCTTAGATTTTTTTTTCTTCCGTACCAAGCAATAGTTTGCCGTTAGATTTCGTAGTATTGTGAGTTTAGGATAACACTAACCCTCATGCATAACTATTGCTGGCTCGAAACTTTTTATCTGCAAATAGAATCATCAAAATCCACTTTTTCTGCTTTAGTTAAGAAGGGAAAAAATTTAGTTACAACTAGGCGGGTTCAAACATTTATATACAGCAGATGCAGGCTGCTTATAAGCGGGAATACTTTTGGCATCAACAAAACGGACTTCACCAGGTGCAAAAGACAACTCCCTATGCCTGAAATTTTAAAGAAGACGAAGAGAAGTAAGGAAATTGTGATAAGAGTGGATCATTCATCACTAGGATATGGGGAGCTTGGGGTACTAGCTAGTTACCTTCGCAGGTCAAGTCCAACCAGACCAGCCTGAAGGATTGTCAAGTTGTCAGAATCTGGCGAAACTATAACGACAGTGTCACCAGAGTACTGAGTTTCGAGAATTGACATGAGTTGTGTTACACGAACAAAAACATCTGCAACACTCTCATTTGGAGTTCCGTCATCCACAGGAGGAGGTTTGTTGTTTGGAGAAATACTATCTGATGCATATATCTGCAGCATTCAAATGATTTTAAAGCTTAGACAACTAATATCATCATTTTACAGATTCCACTAAGTTAGGGTACATGATGCACGACCCAACAAGAGGGTACAAAAGAAGAAGTTCTAACAGGATACGGAAATCAGTTAAAAAGCATTGGGAGAAATCCTACTTCAGAAATGGATTCCAAGTTTTTGCCTTCATAAGCACCCAATCCACGGGCATCCAGAAAGCTGTATTCTGGTACTATAAAACTGAAATGAAAAGAATTGACAACTCCTCTCAGCTTTTATGCTGCATAGCCTGGCTTTAAGACAGAATAATAACAAGCTCTCTATGATAATTATTGTTCTTGATTGCTCTTCGAAATCAAAACCATATAAACCAAATTTCGAATGTTGTGTGTTTATGAAATATAAACTTATCATTAGGAAACAAATCAGAATAAAACTTACCTGCAATGCTTTTCAGTTAAAAAAAATGACAAATAGATAATATTTACAGCTAAGCACACTTCCAAAAAAACATGACAAACTATCCAAGTCTTGTCCAACAAAATGTGGCCATTTTAAGCAATCAAACAGATCATTTAAACTTCCTATGATAGGAGTACAATTTCTTTCTTTTAAAATTCCTGGCGATCTTTGCTCCAAGGAATTTCAAGTTCGGATCCTTCGGTTTTGAAGGATTCAACAGAAAATGTAAAGAAATCCTTCTGATTCGGAACTCAACAGTTTTAAAGCAAATTGTGTATATTTTCGTACCAACAGCAATCAAGTTCAAAAGATAATTACTACACCTTCGACTAACACCATTAACAGAAGCAATTATTTCTGCAGACTGGTAAGCTCTCTGAGTAATAGCAGGCCAAATCCAGCAGCTCTTGTCACAAGCCCCCATTTCTTTGAGATCAAAAGCAGCTCTCACCGCCTGCTTCTTCCCTCTTTCAGACAAGCCGCTATCCACCGAGGTCTTGGCCACCGGATTTGTGTTAATCACTCCCATGCTCTCGAACTCAGACTCCCCAGCCCTCACCAGAAAATACCTTCCCACACCGCCAACAAGAAGTTACGAGCAAACTTAGAATCAAACAACATGTAGAGTTCTATGGAATTACCGATTAATAAGCCGAAATGGCGGCATCTGGAAGAGGCCGCGTGCGGCGGCCACCGGCTCCGCATCGGGCAGCAAGGTTGTGAAAGGAACATCGAAATTGAAGGAGATGGTGAGTGCAGTGAGGAGGTGGCGGCGATGGAGGTTGATCTTGTTCTTCGAGAGATCGTCTGGAGCTTTCGCCGGCGAGTGTGGTGGTGATCGGGGAAGTACAATTTGGCGGGTGTTACTTGGTGCTAACATATCCACAGCGCTTTCAGTTTTATGGCGGGTGTTCTCGGCTTATCGATAACAGCATCTCCAGCACGACGACACTGGGAATCGCGTTTTATGGAAGACAATGTGTGTTTTTGGAGCCCGGGAATCATGGTTTGACAACTTAAGTTGAAGTCAACGTGGTTAGGGGGAACTTAAATAAGTGAATGAATTTTATATTTAGAAAAAATTGAATAAACTTTTGATTTGAAATAAAATAGAATGTTTAGACGTTAGTTTATAAATATAATTTTATGATGTATAATTATAAAAAAAAGTATAAATTTTTTATTTGATTTTTTGATATATTATTATTATTTATTGTCATTTATTAAAAAAATTTATTTTTTTTGTTTATTTGTTTAATTTTTTAAATTAATCACTAATGACTATTTTTAATTAATAAATTATTTTTTGTAATTATTAATTAAAAATTTAATTAGTAACTAATTACTTACAATAAATTAAATATTTCTAATTTATTCCTAATAAATTCTCTTATTTTCAATTAATCATCATACAATAATTTCATTATAAACTATATTAATTTAGTCAAATAATATATATATATATATATATATATATATAATTTGTTTATTTAACAAACATATACATGTATATAATTTTAGAAAAACTTATATATACAATTAGCTTTCTCAAATAAACATATACATTTACATATATATATTTATATATACATAACTGATTTGATCCAAATAAATTAGTTTTCACTTGGTTTATTAGTTTAAAAATAATTTTCAATTCAGTCCTTTCTTATTTAATTCATAATTTTAATTTGAATCAGATTCAGCTTTAATTTTACTATTTACCTGTCACGCCTCAAAATTTAAGCACGTAATCGGCACGGAAGATAAATTTCATCTCACCTCCGTAAGCCTATTTCTCTTTTAAGTACAATACTAATCTTTATTTTGGTTATTCTTTTAAACGCAATTAATTTAAATTACACAATTTAAGAATTTAAAATAAAAGAACTATTTCTCTTCTCACAAAAAGATAAGAAAGTATGGCTAAACTGAGTTTTCCATATATGCTATAGTCATATACATTACATTGTAGAATGAACCTATTCGATTACAGAGCTTTTCTATATTTATACAACTTATTGTAAGACTTAAGCATTATACTTTTACCCTGAACAATTGGGAAGGTAATCATGGCGAGTACGTCGTCAAACTAGAAAATCCTCCATACCTGAAATTAAAGACAACTTCTACTTGAGAGAATCCTACCATATTCACACACAATATAGGTATATATATATATATATATACATACATGCAAATACACATAATTGATCTAACAGTACAATCATCTAAGTTTTAGTATACAAGATATTTATCAAGACACACACATTGAAATCACCTCGCAGTTATTAACAAACACATTTAAGATCAAGTCAAATCACATTTCAAACAATTCAAATAATTCATACAATTCCAATTTAAGGTCCCAGATATTTTTCGGGTCCCGTCCACAATAAGTGGCCGTTGCCCCACGACCCCAACCGCATCCTCCCTTATTTCACCCCCTGTCCTCAAATGGACAAATCTATAGTCTAACTTTATTTCATCATGTCCTTAAAAGGATTAATATCATATTCAATACCACGTGGCCATAGTGATTTCATTCCACCCTTATTTCATTCCATGGGATCCCATAAACACCATTTCCCTTTATTTCAAGATCAAACACAACCATATTACACAAACATAGACAACCATATGCATTTCATTTAAGGAAAAGTTTACAATAGTCTCACACTTGCACATTTCAATGCATAACATGAATGCATCAATTTCATGTCACATATATATATTGATAGTACATTTTTAATATATACATAAAATAAGCAAACATGATAAGGTAGGATCTCTCACTTTGATTTCAAGTTAAAATTCTACACTTCAAATCAGAGAATAAATGGCAAGGAACTCATCAAAGACCTAAAGAACAAGCCAAGCAAAGACATAATACCAAATCAAAACATAGGCTATTCAATTATCTTGCTTTGAGGCTAAAATTATAACCAATTTTTAAGAAATTTCTGGGAATAAACTGTAGCTCTGAAAATTTTTAAATTTGGTAGAAATCCTTATTAGTATGTTGACATGATAGAATAAAATTTTCATAATTTAATTCTATCGTTTGTCCCTCTAAAGACCCTATTATTGACCAAAGGTCAGAACTGTCCAAATCTGTATAGGTTATGACTTTCTATTTAATAAGCCTATCAAACCTTAGCCAAATGCTATGCAATTTGGTAGACAATTAGTATGAGGTCTTATCTAGGTGTCATAAAATTTTCAAGTTAAAATAAGGTCATTTAGTTATTGCATAAAATCTAAAACTCACAACTATTTAAAATGTCTTTGCACTGAATAAAGTGTTGTTCGCATGTTTATTCGACCTAGCAAACTAATTTTAATGAACTTGAAAATTTCCAAATTATATTATCACAATATAAAGAATCTCTCACAAAAATTTCATATTTTATGGATTGATTTGGTCATTCAAAATCACATAAAATCAGGAGCATTGAAACTGTCATATTTTCCCTTCACAGCTCTCCTTAGTAAATTTTTCTTATTTCCTTTACTTGATTTAAGCTCAAAATTCACTTCATCTAGGTCTATAGATCAAGAATATATTTTCTTCTAAAAATAAATCAATCACAGTAAACTTTTTAATATTTTCAATTTAGTCCCTGTAGTTTACTGTTATTTTTTTTTCTTTCTCAAGCAACATATGAAGTCTCATGCTAGACATAGTTAAACTTACTAGTTATTGCACACTGTAGTTTACATCAATTATAACCTACTACAAGCCATACCCACTATCCCATTTATAAACATTTTAGCATCTATCATCTTCTTTCAAATGGGGGAAATAGCTATTACTCTGTTAGAAGGACGTAAATGATGCATTTAAGAGGATTTACAACAACTGTACAGATCGAGTAAAATTTACCCAATTTGTTTTTCCAAACACAGAACAACCATATCAGAATTTAATCCCTAAAAACTTTCTTTTTGATCTTTCTAACTCACCATCTGGTATCACAGACTTTGATTTATAAGAATTTTAAACCAAAAAGTGAAGAACATTCACGCAAGCATAGAGACATAAAAAAAAATTTCTAAACATCATCTACCTGTCATCATCTTCGCCCCACTCTGTTCTTTTTCACGGTCTTTCTTTCCACAGATCACTCTTTGAATTTACTACTCTGCCTCAAATCCTCTCTCTCTCTCTCTCTCTCTCTCTTTCTCTTTATTCACTCACGGAAAAGAAGAGAAGGAAGCCTTGTGGGAAGCAAAATGAAAGAACTAAGCCTTCTCTCTCTTTCTTGATGAATCCCCCACGGAAAAGTTAAGGAAGAGATAGTGGGATACACATGTCATGTGTTTAGGCTACCACCATATTTCATTGTAGCAAATTATCTCTCACTTTCGGTTGAAGCATATCACGCACTTAGTGGATTCCATGTGTCTTGATTTTGGTTAGCCATTTTATCACTCTTGGAGGAAATCTTGAATTTAACTTCCCATAAGATTTATCTTTCACTTAAGTCCATACTTCTTTAGGAAAATTTCCACATTACCCCAAATAAAGAAAATTAAAGATTTCTAATTCCTATTTCCCAAAAATTCAAACTTATAATGTTATCATTATTTCATTTTATTTTCAATCTCAATTTAGTCCTCAAAAGTTTCATTAAATAAAAAAAATTAATTCCCCATATTTAAAAATATTGTGAATAACTAAAAAAAAAACTTCGGGTATTACATTACCTCAAACTTTTCTATTTATTCACTTAGGTGTTTGATTTAATTTTTTTTTGTCTTTTACACGATTTAAGATCATATTTAGATTCATCTAGGTCCATATAAATTGTGAAATTGTTTTGTTCGAAAATTAAATCAACCACAATAAACTTTCCAATTTTTGCATTTTAGACCCTATAGTTTACTGTCATACTTTTCTCATGATTTTGATTTCCAAATCAGCCCAAAATTTATTCTTAGATGTTTTTAGGGTATATTTGATCATTTTCAACCGAAATCAAAGCAAAACATTAATTAAAATTGACTTTTGGAATTTTCACAAGTTTTCACTCTTATTCACGTATTCTTGCTCTGTTCTTAGTTCTTTACTAGTTTTTCATCTTCTTAGCTTCATGCTTTTATTTCTAACTCACATTATTCTGGCCTGAACTTAGTTGCTGATTTGCTGCTCAAATGCATAATAATTTGATCACCTATGCACTAGTTTCTTTCACTATTTTCTCTCTTAATTAAACTTGACAGAAAACACTCTATTTTTAGGAATGAAAAACATCTCTCTCTCTCTCTCTCTCTCTCTCTCTCTCTCTCTCTCTCTCTCTCTCTCTCTCTCTCTCTCTCTCTCTCTCTCTCTCTCTCTCTCTCTCTCGGTAAAGATTCCATTAACCACGTTGAAGTTGTTGGAAAAGCTTGAAAATCTCACTGTAAAGCAAATGTGGTTAACAAGTCTTCAAACTAGATTTGCCAAATCGTGAGTTGCATGTAACTGCTCCCAAACATGCCAGCAAGAGTGAACCACGTTTTCAAGGTACAGCGAACGACAGTTTCTTCACAATAACATGCTCTCAATCAGGCTCAATATATTTCAACCATTTATTTAGTTAATATTCAAAGGAGCTAAGGAAATTTTTTTTTTGACCATGGACAAAACACAAATTGAAAAAATTCCTTCGCGTAAATATGCTTTCCCTTTCCTATTAGAAGTCACTGAATATGAATTGTTTCTGAAAAGTACTATATTGAAATTACAATCCACTTGCAATTGAAAATTATACTCTTTTTTCTGGCTAAATTAATTTTCTTATAAATACTTAAATTACGTTCTTTTTTTTTTTCTATCATAAAATATACGTAAATGCAGTTTGGTCAAGTGGCCCTCGATGAAACCATCATTAAAGATTAAACGACCTTCTTTTTATAAGTTCATATTCATCTTTTTTGTAAACGTTAATTAAATAATTAATCAAATGATTAAATATTAATAAATTTTTTTCGCTGTCAGTAACTTTAATTTTCTAGAATAAATCAACTATTCATATCTAAATTTTTAAATTCATTCGAAAGTTACAAAATATTTTATGTATAAACTTCTATATTTATTAAATATGTCATAAAAATTAATCAAAGACTAAAACACCACTTTGATCTTTCATGGACACGGTATTTACCAATGTAATCCTTTGAAAAATTACTTTCTCAATTTACTCCTTCATATGTGAAATATTTTTCAATTTGGCTCTTTATAGAGTTATTTTTTCAATTTGATTCTTCATAGATGAATATTTCTCAACTTAATCCCATACAAATAAACATGTTATCAATAATGTCACTTTATCAGCTATTAATAATGAAATTAACAAATATGATTATACATAACAAAAATTTTTTATAGGTTATAACTCGGTCAAATATAATATGGAGATTGATAGATAGTTTTATAAATAGCAAATAAATTAAAAGACTTTATTGATAACAATTTCATTTGTATCATCTATTTCCTGATGTTCAAATCGTCTCGAAGGTTAGGGTTTATGGCTGGAAGGGGATAGAAAGGCATGGAATGTGGATTTCATAAATCAATTGTTTGCTTAAAAAGTGCAAACATCTTGAAAAAATAATTTTACGAAGGACTAAATTAAAAAATATCAAACCAAAACTAACAGATAACTCCATAAAAAAAAAATGATAGTAAGAACACTATATCTATAAAGGACAAAAATAAGATTTTAATAAAAAAATGAAATTACGTTAGACTTAAAGTAATTTTTTTAAAAAAACAAAAAAGCCTGGCCATGAAATCCAAATTTTAAAATTTGCTATGATTTTTTGGGCTGAAAGTCTGGGGTTTGTAATGGATTATGGATGTAGCAACCGCATCAGATTGGGTAAGTGGGCTGTGGAAAATGAAACTTGTAAGTTTAAATTCAGGTAGCCCAATAAAGGCGGTCCGTGGGCTTCGGTCTATGAAGGCCATAGTTTTCCATTTTGGGCCAATACAAGGTACACGTGGGCCATTAAGACGAATTCGGATTTGCTGCTGTTCGGAGTTGCTGCTTTTGTTGCTTTTCACTTTTAGCAATAATTTTTACCGTTGCTAAAAGTTATGACAGCAGTTTTTTGTTGCCATAACTTTTAGCAACGGTAAAAACCGTTGCTAAAAGTGATCCGGACCCATTAAGACGTCTCTACTACATGTAGTGTATGTTTGTGTGTATTGATATTATACACTTACATGCCTCGCTTGACAATATTTGTGTGTATATATATATATATATATATTTTGTTAAGCAATGTAACTTGTATGGGTGACACGATTGGGTGACTCACTTTATAACTTGACTTGGTTTACTTGAATAGTTATGTTTTTGTTCATGTTTATCATATTGTGTTGATTTCTATTGTAACTATACTCTTAGTTAGATTGCTTGATAATAATAGTGATTTCTCTATTTGTAAATATAGGTTACATTAATCAAATTATATAAATTATGTGTGAATTTTCTCTTTAATTTTCACACTGTTATTGTGTAAATTTCCTAACATATATATAAATGCCTCATCTTTTTTTTTAATAATACTTATATTCCTCATTTGGAAAGAATCATTTCATTGCCAGTGAAAAAAAATCGGTGTTTGGCTCAATTTGAAACACAAAATTTCATAATTAACTATTCAGATTTTTCAGAATGATGATTTTTTATTTATTTTTTAAAAAAATAATATTATGAAATTTGAATTACTGATTATAAAATTTAATGGTCCATATTAGATTAAACATTCTACTTAACTTTGAAACCAAGTAAGATCCACCCATTGCAAGCATAACATCCATGTACGTCATGTTTTCAGAATTTTTCTTTTTTGTAACTTGACACTACTTATTCTTAAATGCTATTTACATATGAATCAGATTGATAAATAAAAACAATTTATCTAGGTTAATTTATTTCTTTAGTCCCTAGATATGTACTTTTTCTTTTAAATTTAGTTCTTAAAATTTTTTTAAAAAATTTAAATTGGTCCTTGCAAATAAAATTACAAAAATACTTTATAAAATTATGCTAATATGATCCATCACAAACCACCACGAGTCATCTTAATATTTTAAATAAATATTACTTATGCGAACAAAATGAGTAAAAATAAATAATAAAGTAACATTAACTGATATATATTACATATCGCGTAGTCTATATTAAGTAATTTAGATGAATTAATCTTGAAATATATATATATATATATATATGGTATCGAGATGATACACATCTGACTAATGTCATCATAATTTAAAATAATATTGAAAAGAATTTAACAATAAGAACTAAATTAAAATAATATTAATTTGGAAGACTTAATTATAAATTTTTAAACTGTAAAGATTAAATTAAAATTTTAAAGACAAAAATTTGTAAGCTTTCATGACTCATTATTTATAATTTTTCTCTTATAACATACATCATATTTCTCTAGATATATAGCGGTCCCCCTCTCATAAAATCGAAGCGTGTCACTGGGTTTTGATGTTGACGACGTCACGTGGCCTACTTCTTAACCACGCTGTCGCTAACTTGCTGAGTAAAACAGGAAAGAACAGGAAAAAAATTTATTTCTTTATTAAATTATTTAAATTACCACCCTAAAAATTATTATAGTATAAGTGCTTTTTTTAAAAATTAATTTTTAAGTAAAGTGTCGACGTTAAAATATGTGCTTTCATTCTTATTCCCTTTTTTTTTAATGTATCAAACGCATTTTATGTTATGGTCCCCCCTCCACACAATACATGGTTAATTGATTGGGGTTTACACTGATTTTCATGGGCCAAACTTAAGAATGTGTTTACTAGTCTTAATTTCATACGATTAAGACACTAATTAGCAAAACTCAGTTCTTAAAATTAGAACACATGAATTTAGGGGGTGGTCGGATTCACATTCATGCACACCAACGCACATTGACAGTGTGATAAACATGAGTTTAAACCTATGTTTACTTTAATATCTATCAGCTTTTGCTAGCCCGCGCTCCACCGGCCCATTCTACCGTGGCATTATTTGATGTATTTTTTTATGATACCCTTTTCGCTCTTTTCTTATTTTGTTGTGCTAAAAAAATAAATATTCAAATTATATCTTATAAATAAAAACATTAATGTTAAAAAATTTTATACTTAACTTAATTTGAATCGACTCAAATTAAATTAATTAAAATATAATAAATATTTTTTGATATAAGTGATTTGAAGATAAAAAAGAATTCAAATGACAGTGTCGTGAAAAGAGAAAAGACACTGAAAATGGGAAAAAAAGAAATCTCTTTGATTTTAGACTAAAAAAACTCTTTAGTTCTTAGATGATTGTGAGTCTTATTTGTCAAAATAAAATTTATAACCATTTAATAATTATGAGAAACTAAGAAACCTAAAGAAAGCTTCCCAAGCCTAAAAATGAAAAATGAGTAGAGTCCAGGCTTAGATCACGGCAATGACTGCAATGTGGCTAAATTGTAGGACCCTGCTGTTTGCTTGTGTCTGCTTCCCTCAAAAGTTAACAGACACCTTCGCCTTTCACGAAAACTACATGTGTTTCATAATCCCTTCAACTGTCACTTCCACTTCCACTATAAAAGATATTACGTTAAAATGAGGATAGTGTAGAACAGGTAACTTTAATTCAATTGCCACCTCTTATGCTTCAAAGAAGATTACTTTCAATAAAAGATATATATATAAAAGCACTACAAGAATAACTATTACGCCAGCCAAAAAAATAGTGAGTACTATAGACTGAAATTCAATGAAAAATTTGCTTCCATCTCACTTCAAGCACGTTTAAATATATGGAAATAATGGCTTGAGGCTTGGGAATTAATTGATTCAACTAAATCTTTTTTAAGTAATAAGGGGGCTCGAGCCACCATTTGAATAATTGTTTTTTTTTAAAAAAAAAATTAAGAGAGGGTTTGAGCTATTTCAAAATTTTTTTTTAAAAAAATTAATCTGGGACTCAAGCTATCATAACTTGAGCCATCAAGGTAGCTCGAGTTATGGTGACTCAAGCTTTCTAATGTTATTTTTTAGTTTTGTTCATATCTTAATTTTTTATACTCATAAATTAATTGCTTTATAAATAACTGGCTAGTAATTTCTTTGTATGTTATTTAGTTTATTTTATTGCTATATTATCTGCTTAATTTTGTAAAAATAATATAATGAAAAGTTTTATGATGTTATTATGGTGACAAAAATAAAAATAAATTTTTGATCTTCTTTTTTTTTCTATTACATTATAAATAATAAAAGAAAATGACCTAATAATCTTGCAGTAATCTTCATCTTATATTTCTTTCGTAATATTTCTCTTGTATTATTTTCATCATCTTCCTCTTGTATTTTTTCAAACAAAGATAGAGCAATTTATTTACAAAATAAAACAATCCAGTATCCACCTAGTAAGAAATTAAAACAATACAATGTCCTCCTCCTCCTAGTATTAAGACATAAAAAATGAACACATTACAAAACTAAACCAAGAGTAAAAGCAAATGTTAAACCAAAAAAAAAAGAACAAAGGAAGAACAAGGTAAAAAATAGAACATAATAATTGGATAGTTCGAGTTGATACTTGTATGAAAAGATGAAAGATTAGTAAACTCTCAATAGTAGAACACATAAGAGAATGCAAAGAAGAGAGAGAATGAGTGGAAGAAGGCAAAAGGAAAAAGAATCTGAAGAAGGAAAGAAGAAAGAATTATTAAATAAAGATACTTGACCGCAAATGAAACATTTAGAATTCGGCAAAAAAAAAAATTTATGCTTGCCTTAAAAATATCGCTTCGTTTTTCTCATATTGCCTTATACCATATTTAAAAATTTTATTCCTTCTCTTTAGTTGGCTTTTATGTTGATTACTTTAATTTAAAGTTTTATATATTTTTTTATTATTTGTAAAAATTTCCAAGTATGTTTATAAATAAGCATAAATACTTAATAAATCAAATTGAATAAACAATTCATTATTGCAATATTGACATCCATAAAATCTATGAAAGTAATACAAATACATTACAATTGATTTATCTAATACAAATTAGTTAAAATTTTCTAATGCTACTGATCTTCCACTTCAATAATATTTTACTCCTCATTCTCACTGTTATCCTTATCCTTATCTTGATTGTTATTGTTCTCATTCTCAGCACTTGGAATATTGAGGGCAATATGAAGGTTTAAAACATTGTTTAGTGAAATCGTACCTGGTCGATATACTTCTAAGTTTCCTTCATCACTTGAATTCGCATAAAATTTTTGTGGAGGTAGATGAGGGGAACAAGATCATCGCATTGCATTTAGTCTCCTATCTATGTTACTAATTTGACTATTTAATTCTCTCATCATTTCCTTATATCTTTGCAACTTTTTTTCATAAGATTTACTTAGATTTTGAACAAGTCTAATTTTTAGAACTTATTGAAATTCTTAAGAGCGAGTTCTTCAATCAAGCTTCGATATGTCTTCTTGTATATGAAATCTAAAGGTTAAGGTACTAACAATTTTGGATGTCTCAACTCCAAAACCATATATTTGTCCCTTTTTTCACCTCCTACTACTTTCATCCATAAATCAAGACTTGATAATTACTGCTCATAGCTACTTGAAGATTAGAGCCTTTAATATTTCGCCTTCAAAGAAAGTGAAAATATATTAGGTTGTATTATAAATATATATCATATACAATTATATATAAAATAATACTAACAAATGTCACCTTGGATTTTTTTTATCAACCCAACTTTGATCAGCCTTTCTCTGATTAGTTCAAAGAAACAACTTAGATGCAATCGATTAATTGTCTTCCCAATTCCTTTGTCTATGGTACAAAATAAAATATAAGCTTGAGATATAATGGTAAAATAATAAATAAATATAATAAAATTTAAATGATTTACCAATCTACTGTTATGCTTGGACATTGAAATAGAGCCTCTAGTGTTAAGAGATAAGCCAAACCCACCAGAATTAGAAGATCTATTTTTTCTTCTTTTGCTCACTAATTTGCTTGAATTGTAGAGTATCTCATTCAATTGATTCTAAACAGATTCCTCTATCTACCTTTATTTTTTATTAATATCTTTTAAGCGCATAACCACACATCTCCAAATGTTATGAATATTATCTTCATGTTGTGGTGACAAAATATAATATTTCTAAAGAACAAGTTTATTAATGATAAATTATAACTTAAAATAAAATAATTTTATAGATAATGAAAATGAAACTGTACTTCAAATTCCCCTCCACCACAAGTTTTGCAGTCAATCAGGGACATCTTTTTAGCATGTGTAAGGGCCATCATATTTTGCTTTAATAATGGACATAATACAACCACAAATCTTATCATGGTTTGGTGAAAACATGATTCAAAGAAACTTAAAATATACCTAATTGATTATAAAATATAATGTAATTCTAGTTTAAGTAAAATATAAATTATGCTAGATAAGAAAAAAAATACTCTTTTCTATTAGGTGTAATAGGTCCTTCCTAATTATGTTACTATCTTCCGATGCATTATGAGTTGTCACGTCTATTGAGGTTGGGGATCCAGATGGTGATGGAGATCCATATGGGGCTAGAACTAGAGTTAGAGCTAGGGTTGAGGCTAAAGTTGAAAATGAAAATTGAGATTGCAAAGAAGTAGATGAGTTTTGATATAACTAAGATGTTGGTGGTGAGTTAGCTAGAACTTGAGAAGAAGTAAATGACATTACAGATATATCATGGTGAGCGTAGAATTTTTAGGATGAGCCATTGAATGTACATTTTCTTAAAATTGCCAAGGTGCTAGTAGACAAATAGAAGGATAGTGAGGAGGAGTTGCTAAGGGCATAACTTGTGTGGACTAAAAGAAGAAGGGTAAGTAAAATGTTGCCATGTGTTTGTTGTGCTTGTGGAATTGTTGGTATTGGTGCTGGTAAAAAAAAGGTTTTTGAGGTAGAATAAAAGGTCGACTTCTTTCTCTTCCTGTAATAAATAAATTTTCTCACTACTATGTTGCATCACCCGACATGTTGATTAAGGCACGGACGCAGCTCAGGACTTGAGAAAACTCAGTGGAGATGAAAAATTGAGAATGCACAAGAACAATTGAGAATGAGACATAGGAATGAAGAAAAAAAATTACACTAAAACTGTCATATCCCAAAAATTGAACATGTGAAAAGATACTACTTTTAGGAAAACCTTAGTGGTATCCCGAAATCATGGACAATCTTAATATCCACAACTACTCATTTGATAAAATTCTCAAACATAAGTTATTTACATATATTCTGTAAGGTTTTACATTCAACCTTAATCATTCACTCCACACGACAGAATTATATTCATTTGATAAACAAATATAGGCATACATAATCTGATGTGTTTATCTCAACGCAAGCCTAGGAGACCTATAGAAAGTACAGAGCGTTCCTAGTATTCACATTAATAAGTACTGGTATCCCACCAGACAAAAATGGAGAATATTTTTAAGGGGCTTCTAATCTTTAATCGGATACTCTTCTTCCTTGTTTTCTATATCTGAAAAGATAATCATAGGGAGTGTGAGTACAAAATTATATTCATTTGATAAACAAATATAGGCATACATAATCTGATGTGTTTTTCTCAACGCAAGCCTAGGAGACCTATAGAAAGTACAGAGCGTTCCTAGTATTCACATTAATAAGTATTGGTATCCCACCAGACAGAAATGGAGAATATTTCCAAAGGGCTTCTAATCTTCAATCGGATAATGTTCTTCCTTGTTTTCTATATCTGAAAAGATAATCATAGGGAGTGTGAGTTTATTTAAAACTCAGTAAGTAAATAACTGTACTGTATAAAATATAAAAAATACAAATACCACATTTACTCATATAATCAATTATCTTATACATCGAGTAGTATGAGACTCTAATCCTTTCAAACTCGTATTTATGATTTCATCAATTTACACCGAGTAGTATGAGACTCTAACCCTTTCATACCCGTGCATAAGTTTTCATAGTTATACACTGAGTAGTATGAGACTTTAACCCTTTCAAACTCATGTATTAGATCCCGTAGATCTTTGCTCGTTAATAAAATAGTGAGAATTTATCACATTGTACAAAACCATGAAATAAATTAATTGATAGATACTTTTATTCCTTTGAATATCTGTAAAAAAAATATGTCAATTGTCATATACCGTCATCTAAAGATTGATTGCTTAATATCCAAATAATATTGTAAATGAGACTTATATTATACTTTGATTAATAATATCAAACTAGTCTAGCAAGGTTATTCACTTACCTTAATATTTGTCCAAATTTACCTTGTTCCACACTAGAATTTGTGTAGGAAAATTTTCTAGTAAAAGATATCATAAGGAAAAATAAGAAAGGGAACAAAATCATAAAAATATGCGACATTTTCTGATTGCTACAGTAACAGTCAACGTAGCTACAGTAACGGTCAACGGTCAATGGTCAACGTAACTACAGTAACAGTTCACAACAGTTACGGTTTGCTACAATAACGGTTCACTACAATTACGGGTTGCTACAGTACGTTGACCGCTACAGTGCCGTTGACTGCCGACACTACAGTAACTGCTACAGTAAACTCGAAAATTTCTAGATTTTCCAGTTGCTACAGTAACTTTAAATTTTGCAGAAAATCTTCCAAAAATTTTCATCTTATAATTCCTTGTTTCTAAACCAAAATTTCATCTTTCCTAACTTACTTAACTCAAAAACTTCCAAAACAACTCAAATCCATGAATTATCATCAAATTTTTCAAGAACCAAAATCTCCTCCAATCTTCCACATAAACTGAAATTTAAGGAAAATAATGAGATTAAAACTTACCTTTGATCTTTACCAAGCTTTTGAACCGAACAATTCTCAAAAACAATACCAAATCTATGAGAGAGTTGAGAGGGGAAGTTTGAAGGTTGAGAGAATTGTGAGAGAGTGAAAATGAAGAAGAGGCGAGAAAGTGAAATGAAGAAGGGGGAGAGAGAGAGAGAGCTAAAAAAACTTAGTAGGTTAGTTGAATAACCCAATGGGTATCCATACCCATTGTCCAAACCCATTTGACCCAACATACAAAATACCTTAATTAATTCTTTAATTAATTAAATTCAATCATTTTCCCACAAATTTCACTATTCTTAAGAATGTACCCCATAAGGTTTAAATATCCAGTCCAGTTATTTAACTCAATTTTCATAAATAATATTCAAATAGAATAATTAAATATGAAAATTAAAAATGTCAAAAGTAAATAGCTAAAGTAACGTTGTAAAATTCTAAAATACTCTCAAACGAATTATACTCCAAAATTAACGGGTATTACAAAAACATTAATAATAAACTTATTTTAATAAAAAATGAAAAAAAAATTTGGGTCATGCTGAGGGAATGCGGTTTGAATGACCGTCCGACCATCCTAAACCCCCGTATTCCTTAGTCACCTACTTAAATTTTGTAGATGTAAAAATATTTTTTTAAAAAAATAAAAAAATTAATCCATATTGTTTTTATAATAAACATAAATAATTTTAAAAAATAAAATATTAATTTTTTTTATAAAAACCATATATGTTTTTGTATTCCATTTAATATAAAATTTATACTTATTATTAACAAAATAAATGCAGATTAAGATGAATTTTTTAAGATCAACTTCTTTTATTTAAAAATTATACTAATTTTTGTTATAAGTAAAAAATAACATGCCAATTTTTAATGTAATTTAAAAAAATATAAAACTTTGTTTCGACTATATATAAACCTACACATTCACTTCACTTCTCACTTCTTGTCTTTAATTGTGTTGCCTCTCCACTTCCTACTCTGTCCTCTTCCTACTCTAGTTACTCTTTCCCCCTCATTATCAATTCTCGTTAACACATCAACCTCTATCCTCTTCCTTCTCTAGTTAGTTTTTCCTCGTCATTAACAAGTCAAAAAAAAAAAAACATGGCTTCTTTAAAGGATGCTCCATGGACCCCCATCATCCCAATTTATTATACATGCAAGGAAAACATATTTCTACTGAGGTTTGGTTTGAAAATGTAAGTATAATTTCAATAATTAATGTCAATTATTTATTTACTTATGTGTGCAACTTATCATTTTAATTTTGATTAAAATATATTTTTTTGGACTTAGATACACCATATTTTAATAATACAAAGATGGAGGAATGAATGATTCTTGCATGATCCACCTCTTCATATTGTGCCACATCGGATGGACTCTAGCTTTTATGGAGTAGCTTGTGTCAGAGAATTTGAATATAATTATACCTTAATTTCAACGTTAATTGAGAGGTGGCGTCCTAAGACACACACATTTTATTTCACCATGGGTGAGATGACTATTACCTTGGAAGATGTTGGTATGTTATTAGGATTATTGTGATTGGGAAGACCAGTTTTGGTAATCATTGCCTGAGCAACTTTCAAGAAATATGACTTCACGCTTTAGGAGTTATGCCGCCCACATCAAAGATAAATAGGCAAAGAATAACACTAAGGTGACTTGCTTAAACATTTGGAAAGTTACCTCAAGGTGCAGACGAGGCCACTGTCAAATTTCATGCTAAAGCATGGATTCTTCAACTACTTGGTGGATATTTGATGCCAAATAAATTTAGCAATTTTATACACTTAAAGTTCCTTCATTTCCTTCTAAATTCTAAGGAGTGTGGACATTTGTCATGCACCTCGACTGTGTTAGCCTTTTTGTATAGGGAGCTTCAGCCCGTAAAGACACAAAATGAATTGGAAGATGCATGGCCCTCATTCATTTGTAGGTTTGGACTAGATTTCCTAAGCTACAGCCTGATGTAGTCATACAATTGGATCCTTTTTCTAAGATTTATTTATTGCAGCCACCTTTAAGTTTTAGACATGTTTCATTTATTGAAATATCTTTGTTAGCTCAGGTGTATTTGCCTAATAATTTGTTACTATTCTTTTAGATGGAAGGGAGCTCATATGCATCCAACTCCATTAGACACATTGTTATATCAATACAGATCTATTTTTGGATTACATTAGTGACATCGAGGCATATATTAACATCAATTAATATGACTTAGTTTGCCACAAATATACCAATAGTTATCATTATGTATTACATTATTTAGAAGACATATTCACATTTTTTGAAGGAGGATATCCCATTGTATTGAGGACAGAAGTATGTCAGGACAAAAATGTCTTTAATATGCTTTCATGTAATTGAGATGTAGCTCCCTGAACGTGTAATGTGTCAATTTAGCCAACTATAAATAATACTAAAGGACCTACCAAGAGAAGCTATGAAATATTATCATGGGCTAAAAGTTGAAGGGAAGTTCCGCAATTACAATTGAACCAAGTATCATGAAGAGATGATTGCTATGTGGGATAGTTGGAGAGGACAAGTCATAGAAACTGGGTTGTCAGATGATCTGAGTTTGGGAGGAAATTCATAATATATGACTTGGTACTTCTACTTCACTTGTCGATATATTTGCTGTGATAAGGCAACATTTGGATATGTGGTACAATATTCATTTCTTATTCATAATAACAATTTGTTATTATTTAGATTCATTGTTAATGGTACATCTTTTTCGTCCTTTTATTCAGTATGATGTGGTAAATATGGTAGAGCGTATTGTTATTATTTAAATTTATGTTTTAACTGTTTAACTTTAGTTTTCTGTTATATTTTTTTGATATAATATTATTTTTATATATCAACAATTTCTTGATAGAAATAATAAATTTCTATAAAAATAATTAACAATAAATTGGAAAATTTTAGATAATATTTAATATCTAATTTTTTTTGAAAAAATTGTAAAAAAAGTCTATTATTCTTATAAAAATAACAAGTAATGAGAACTAAATAGATTACTCAGAATTGTGTATAAATATAATTTTTTAAAAAATATAATGTTATTTTATATTTCATCTAAAAAATTTTTAAAATTAAGGCAAAAGTATATGTCATGTCTCCAATATTTACATTGATTTTCATTCATACTCATAATATTTCTTTTTGTCAAATATGTCTCACATGTTTTAATTTTTTTCAAATATGCCCTTTTATTAACATTGTCAAAGAAACTAACGAAAAATGTTGATTGGACTGCCACATGACAAATATTATCTGCCACGTCACTTGACGTATCTAATATAATTGCAACACGTGACATATGTTTTACTTTGAGGAACAATCATCGAAGCACATATTGGAGAATTTGAACATGGGCTTTATAGAAGAGGGAAGTGTTCTCCACCACTAAGCCATTGATGTGCATTCAATATATATATACAAAATTTAATATATATAGGAACTTCTCTTATTTTGTTTAAAATTTAAAACAATATAAACTAATTATTTTATGTTATAAAATAATAACAAATCTTATAATAGAGAAAAATATGCTATTATTATACATAATTCATTTTAAATTATATAAAAATTTAAAAAATTTATTGACAAATCTTATAATATAAATTTAATTATTATTTAAGTATAAATATAATTAAATTAAAATTAAAATTTAATTATAACAATATCCTTTTCATATCAAAATTATTTTTTAATATAAGATTTGATATTATAATTTTTAATAATAATTAAATTTTATAATATTAAATCTTATATTATAAACACTAAGAATATGAATGAAAATCGATACAAATGTTGAAAACATAACATATACTTTTACCTAAAATTAAAAATAGGTGCAAGAAATTATATAGAAGTCCTCTAAGTGCAAGGGTGTGCTTCTTTGCACTGAGACAATCTCTTGGTGCAAGGATTCCTTGCATCGAGAAGGGTGCAGAGATTCTTGCGCCTTTTTGATTTTTTTTTTATAATATAGTACAAAACATTATTTTAATTAAAACTCCTTAAGTTTAAAATAAGTATTTTATTAAAACGCTCTAACTTTCAAAAAAAAAAAATACAATATGCTTCTCCTTAGATTTAATTGCTTTCCCAGGTACTCTCTCTGTATCTGGAGAAAAAAGCCAGGGGAAAAGAATAGTCGAAAATGGTTACCGTTCAAATAAAGTGACAGTATAGTAGAAAAATGACGAGATGAGAGGCATATTTTTGAGGTTTTTATCATCATCTACTATATATGTGAAGGTTCAGTTGCAAGCTTCCATATATTGAAAGTGATGAGATGAGACTGACGAGATGAGAGTGAGGGATCAATATATACCTCCATCCATGAGACAAAATCAGATCAGCCTTCAATATTGAACTCGCAACATACAAACCTCGGAGATGAGAGGCAGGATGCATGGGATAGGGTTGAAAGGAAGGGCAATTTTGTTATTTTATGTTGATTGTGCTAGATGATTTGAATAAAAAATTGACACAGCTTGCTGACATGTCTAAAAATAACAATATCATTTGCCATGTATATTTATTACAACAGTTATGTATAATTTAACAGGAGTGATCATTTTCTAAAATTTATAAAATTATAAAGGATCAATTTAGGGTAATATAAAGTATAAGGGACTAAATTATACTAAATTTATAATTTTACCAATTTTTTTTTAGTTACCCTAGCTAATCTAGATTAAATAAAATTAGGTCTTAAAAATATAAAATTTTTATAATATTATTTTTTTTATTCACAAAAGTCAAAGACAATATGTTTCTTAAATAAATATTGAATGACTAGAAAAGAAAAACGTTAGAAAGAGGGATGGGTATGCAGCCAACAGTGTGTACGTGGAAGTAGCCGTATGTCTCGTTTTCTTGGGGCCCCGCCCGCATTAATTGAATTGTGGCCACCACACAAACCGCGTTTCCCAATGGCCACCACTTCAACCGATTGACCATTTTACATTCATTTCATCATTTTGACTCATTCAAATACTTATTTGATGACCCTCTCTCCCACCGGATCAGGATTTGCTGCTTATCAAAATCGCTGCTGATGCTGCTTATCAAAATCGCTGCTGATGTTGCTTTTCACTTTCAACAACAGTTTTTACCGTTGCTGAAAGTTTTGGCAACAAAAAAACTACTGCCATAACTTTTAGCAACAGTAAAAATCGTTGCTAAAAGTGAAAAGCAGCCAAATGATCAACAGTAAATTCGGATCCCTCTCCCACCACCATCAATTATGAGTTTCGAACATGAAGATGTTACGGGAAGTTCGAGCTTATCAACGCTCGGTCTTTTTTTTTTTTTATATATTTTTGAGACTTTTTTTAATTAAAAAAAATTTGACCAACACACATTTTAATACATGTTGGTGAGGGGAGCACTCAACCTCCTGATAGTAGAATCCTTTTGAATACGCATACAAGTATTTGTGAAAATTTAGATAAATTTTTTAAGTTTCCAAACTTAAAAATTTATATCTTTCTTAAACTTACTATATAAGATTGTTCTTTTAGTTATATATTATAATTTTATTTAATTTTTAATTTAATTTATACCTAAAATTTTGTTGACATAATAGTATGACTTGTAGCAACCAAAAATAAATAAAAGTAAGTAACAAAAACAAGTAATAAATTGAAATTATTAACTCAAAATTTTAAGCAATTTAACTTAAATTATGTATATTCAAATTAAGCCTTAATATGATATATAATTAGTCACATTAACAAAATTTAATAAGATAATAACAAAAGTTCAACAGTAGGATAAATTAAAAACTTTTAAAACTCTAATGATGCGGTTAGAAATTCTGTAAACTATAAAAACCAAATAAAAATTAAGTATAACTAAAGGGACTAAAAGATTAATTAGCATAAAAATAAATATTTAAAATTAATGGGTTGCGTATGTTTTAAATAAAACAGGAATGATGTGCCGAACTTAGATATTGTTTTATATAGAGGGTTTCAAACCGTTGAAAAATTGTAATATATACTTAACGTATTATGATTATTGTTGTTGTTGTTGTTATTATTATTGCTGCTTTTAATCGATCACCCAGACACTCGAGATGTCCTTATTTTTTTTTTAAGTATTCTTTAAAATTCGATCATCCATTATATTTAATTTATGCATGCATGTTAAAAAGTCGTGCAAATGGTGGTTTCATCAACAGTGACACGAACAACGAAACCTCCTGAATGAGTGCAAAAGTAGAATCAGAATGAGCATTCAAATTGAAGGTACGGATTTTCCAAACAATCTTGCAGTCAAGGTGGCATAATTAATCGAGCAATCTTGACCGTATAAACTTTTTGGGGTGCCGTCTTGATTAAGATTTCAAAATTGACACAATTATTGTACTTTCCGTCCGTCTTGCTTTTCCTCTGTTCGTGAAAAAGAAAACGGATTGATGCATGCCTTTGCTGAAAATGCGGGTGCCTCATTCACATTACCTCTATCAATTATCTCTGCCAATAGTCACACTTGATGCGTGTAACATAAGAGAAGAATTTCTCGTAACATAATGTTGCTCTTTTTCTTTTTAGTTTTATTTAGGATATCTTTCATCCCATGGAATGAATAAGATACTAATACAATGAAACGCGAGTTTAATCTTATGGCTGAAGTCTTTAGTCTTGTTCTTGTTTCTTTGTTTTACCAATAATTTAATAAGAAATATTATGTCACATGAATGCTTGAGTTCAGATTGTGTGTGTTGACCCTCAACTGGTTTGGTTGACACAGTCACACACACACACAAAGCATGGCTTCTATTAATTTTCAAAATCCTATGTTAAAAAAAAAATCAAATAAGAATATGTAATATAAAATAAGAGAGAATTAAAACGTGTAGGAATTAAATGATTTCTTACTGTTTCTTTTTATTATTTCAAAATATAATAAAAATCACTACAATTTATTTTTATTTTAATAATATTGAAAATTTAATGAGAAAATTGATATGAATTTTAATTCATAACAAGCCGCTAATATCCGTACAATTATGTATGATTTTGGGACCTTTTGGTTATAACTTCCTCTTTTTTTTATTATTTTTAAAATATTAAACATATTATAATATTCTTTTCATTCCAATATTTGACTTAATTAAGAGTAGTTGTCCGCAGAGCTTTGAGAATCTGAACAAGCAAATGTATCTAGTTCTCTTCTGGTAAGAGAACCGATAATTCACTAAGGTAATGATTAAAACAACAACGGGTCTTGCTTCTCTCCCACAAGGAAGAGTTCTTAGATGCTCACGGTCTTTGTGCCTCACTTGTTCAAGTGGAGCCAATAATCATCCAGGGATTATAAGTCTCTAAATAGTCTCCTTGACACGTCCGCTAAAAAGACAAGCAAGGTCCAACGACAACAACCGACATCTATATGTAACTTTATAAGAAAAAAGGACAATAAAGTGAAACTATCATGCTGTTTTCTTGCATTATAAGTTTTCACTATAATTTAAGCGAAAAGTCTTTTTCTTAAAGTCTGATTTTCACATTACCTTAAGTCCTGTGATAAAGACTTAATGCTATTTGCCAATGTAATCCAACTTGGCAATTCAAATGAAAATACTATATAATTTGTCATTATTACAAGATAATATTTTAGGCTACGTATATTAAGACTTTTAGTTTTAAGGGAAAGTAAATGGAAAACAGAAGGAAACAAGAATATTAAAATTTATGTTTGGTACATAGAGAAGAAATAAAAAGGATTGAATTTATTTTGTTTGGTGTAGGATTTAAAATTAAGGAAATGAGAGAATTTGTTATGATTTTACTAAATTGTTCCCACAACAAAATATACTAAAACCAAAAAAAAAAAGGAAACAAGATTGAGGGTAAAAATGCATTTTCCTCTGAATGAATCATATTCCATCAATATTTTGATGGAAAGAATCATAGGAATGAAATTTTCACTCCAATGCAATCTCATTTCATCGTCAAAATAACTACTAAACAAGCAAATGAAATAATAGAAATGAGATTCTCATCTCTTTAATGAATGCTTGTTTGTTATAAAATATATATATTTACTCAAATCAATTTATTAAAAAAAAAAGGCAAACTGGCCCATAAATTAAAAAGGTTAAAGTTCAAAGAAGATATTTGGAGGCATCAGTAAGAAGGATTGAATAGATGATATGGAGCTCTGTGAGAAAAGACTAAAGAAGTCCAAGAAGGAAACTTAGAGAAATTATTGTATAAAATTTTTTAGTTAATGAAATATCTAAAAAATTAATTATTAATAAAGTTTAATGACGCTGTACAATCTATATAGCTAACCTTATCTAATGAAATAAAACTTATTGTTGTTATTGTTGTTGTTGTTATTGTATTTATATGCTACTGCGTTGATCCACAATTATAAAACGGTTATTACAGCCTATTCACGGTTTGTTGTCACTTAATAGTTTTCAATCTCTTGCATTGAAAAAGAATCGCTTGCACTGTTTTTATTAGAAATATGATAAGAAATAACTAAAAATTGAAATTAAGTTTCAGTGATATTTTATATTCAATTGATAAAGTTTAAAAAAATCGATTGTCAATAAATTATTATTACTTGTAATCATTCAGAGACAGTCGAGATGTCTTCTTTTTAATTCTTTAAAATTCATTTGTTGTCTTGTGATAATCTGTTTGTTAAAAAGTTTTTCAATATGAGGTGTGTATTTAGTAACACGTTTAGATTGCCGCAATTACGTTAGAAGATTTTCAGATCGAGTTTGAAAGAAAATGGAGACGTTTGATAACACATTTAGATTATCCCTAAACCATGATTCCTACAATTATCGTGATTTGATTCACTGCAGCCAAATGTTGTTTCTGAATTGCATTGAACGTTGTTTGCTTTACAAAAATCTCGATTTCTTCTAAATATCCCTGAGTTGAAGTAACAAGTTCAAGTTTGCTCCTATCACTGCTCTTTCTAGTCCTCTATTCTCCCCTGTTATTTGTCTGAAATGTCTGATGATGGTGAATCCATTGGAGAAGACGACTTGCCTTTTCTTTTTTTTCTCCATGGCATTTTGGTTCACCCAATAGTAATTATCACTAAAAGAATATAATCACGATGAGCAAGGGCTTCTGGGTTTGTGTTGAATATAAATTCTGTTTGCATTGGATTGATTCAATTTATTTATTTTGACCATCTAATTATCTAAGATTAAAGAGTTGTTTAAAAAAAGTATTCAAGAATTTTAAAATTGAACATTATATATTTTTTATTTTTCAAATCTCATAATAAAAATAGAGATAAAAAATACATTCATTCAACAACATCATAACATAATCAAACATAGGACTCAATGTTTTATGAAAAATAAAAATATATTACATCTATGGCTATTATATGTATCTAATAACTGATTTGATAAAATGGATTATAACAAAAAATTATCTAATAAATCTAATTATTTAATTTTGTGGTCGGGTTTAGTTAAATCAAATTGAATCAATTTCTTTGGAATTGAATGAAATTAGATTTGAATATCTTTTTGATAGCATATTCGAGAATCTTTTGTCGTACATTTTTTCCGTTAATTAATGTTGTCGTTATGTTTACGTCAGCTTGAAGGCTTGACATTATTATTCTTTCCTTGCTTTTCCAGTTTTTTACTCGAGAAAAAAAAAATACGGCTTCGTACATTTGCTGAAATTGGAAGCCTCATTCACACTTCGCAATAGTTAGGTACTTTTGTTGGTTATCTCAGCCTTCGGCGAGCCTTCATTCGTCATGCGTCATGCGTGTGACATAATGTTTAAATTTTTTTATTTTATTTAAATATTTTTCACAAAGTCCAATGAAAAATTAATTTATTTCAAATTTATCAAATGCAAAAGGTAATTTTCTTTCTTAATTAATGTCATTACGAATTGTAATTTATATATATCCAAAAAATGAAATTTAGAGAATTGTGTAATTTACCTCATCAATTTTAAATGTTGATAATAATAAACCTCCTAAACTTTTAATTTTGTGTAGCATAGCCTCTTTCATTAATTTTTTTTCGACGTCTTTACATAAAAAAAAATTTCTTAAGATGATAAATGTATTCTTTATGGACTATATTTTTTTAACCTACACAGGAAAATACTGTTAAAATTTTGGATAAGAAAGTCAACATAAGAATTATTCTACACAAAATTAAAAATGTATGAGATTTATTGTCAATTAACATTGAGAAGATAAATTGTACAATTTTCTAATATAAAAACTCTTTTAAACACTTTTGAAAGAAAAACAAAATTGTCAATAATGCTCCGCACATCTCCACTAAAATTTTTCTTATTTTCATCATTGTGCAAGAACATTTTTATAAAAGATAATTTAATTTTTAACATATATATATATATATGTATATAATTTGATCTTTTAATTTGGTTTAATTTTTATTTGAAATGTATCTGTTATTTTTTTAAATATACTAAAAATCAGTGTAAGTGGGTTGACCCCTCAACTCGGATGGAGTGGACTCGCACACACACAAAAAGCATGACCGATGACTCATTCACTCTTTCAACTGTTTTTTTTTTTGAGACATTAATTTCACCCAATTCACTTTTTTGAGATTTGAGTTTTATTCTAATCCAAAAAAAAAAGATTTTGACTTTTGACGAAGCCACATGCTAGGATATATTGGACTCCCCTACATGTCTTTTAGATATGGAAGCTCCATGTACTTTCTACAGTCATTAGATGACTTAAGATTTATTTTGACAGGTAGATCTTACAATCATCTAATGACTATGGACAAGACATAGAAACATGAAACCTCCATATACATGAAAGGGAGCCCAATCCCACCTGCTGGGCCCTCCTATCCTACCATGTCAGCCCACCGCCCACACTTCACTCCTCCCCTTCATAATTCCATCTTAAGTGCGACGAACATCTAATTTTCCTACACTTCTTTTTTATACTTTTATTATTAGGTTCTTCACAAAAATAATATATGCACAAAATTTACAAAAAATAATTATATAGTTATGATTTGTAAAAAAATTATATAGTTATTTTTAAAAATTATGTATTTGTCAAGTTGTGATTAGAAAGTGTGATAATAATGGTATAAAGATCTATATATAAATTTTTTCCTATATAATTTTAGAGCATTTTAATTGTTAATCTTTGAAAATATATATTAAAACATAAATAAAATTATAATGGAAGAAAAATTTAGAATATATATAAGACAGCAAGTAAGTAAATGTATTCTTCTAATTAAAGTAAATGAATGGAAAGTTAAATAACGCTTCACTACTTTTTTTAATTTTTTAAAATATAATATAAAATACTATAACTTATCTTTATATTCATAAAAAAATATAAAATGTAGAAAAAAAATTGGCTTGCACCTAGTGTATATCAAATTATCAAGTAATTATAGTATATATGAGTGGCTTGGCATATTTAGTGCAAGCCAATATTATCTTTAATTTTTTTAAAAATAAATTATAATTATTCTTATTATATTTTGAACTTTGAAGATAATAACAAAAAAGTAGAGAAAACCTATTTAACTTCCTAGCTATTAATTCTCACTTTCGGATACACTCTTCTTTTTTCTTATATTGTATTCTATTAATATATTAAATTTTAATTTTGAAGATCATTCGCCATTAAGCCTTATAGATAGCCACATGCCAACAATAATAATAATGTATAAAATATTCTTTTTATTCATCATTCATATTTACTATATTTATAATACCTATATCTAATATTACGAGATAAAGACCTATCAAAGAGTAAATAAAGGCCTACTCAAAATATTTGACATAATTAAGAATATCTGTCTGCAAATAGTTAAGAATTTCTTTTGACTGTCAAAACTAAAAAGTACTAGCCTGAATTTCTTTTGCTAAAAGAACGTATTCGCCTAGTTAATGATCTTATTTTCGTAGGGGAGAAAAAGGGCAACTATATACTCTTTATCATGCTGTTTTCTTGCATTACAAACTTTTACTATAATTTAAGCGAAAAGTAATTAAAATCTGATTTGTACCAAATCTTAACTAACTCCTGTGATAAAAGAAAAAAGAGGATCAGGATCCTCTAAAGTTTTCTTGGAATTTCGTCTAATTTCAATCATTTAAAGTCAAGAATTCGATTCTCAGTGGGGTAATTTTTAAGGGAGGCATTGTTGGCCAAGCTAAGGTGAGTTAAAGAAATAATGTTACGTTCTAGGTAATAACTATAGCTTTTGACGTTGTAGCAAACACTCAATTCAAACAATATTAAAAGTAAAGGACAAAACTAAAAATGACTGGAACCTTCAGAGGCTAAATTGCAAAGAAACAAAGTGTAAAGACTAAATGGGCATTTTGTTAAAACTATGGGACGAAATGTGAAGGAGATAAAATAAACATAGTATTACTATAATTGACATATCCTTTTTTCTTTTTCTTTTTCTTTTTTTTTTATCTTCAATTAATATTTTTCAACTATTCAACTATTTTTTCATTTTTTAATTAAATTAATAATCATATTTAACTTGTTTAAATATAGTTCATTATAATTTATGATAGAATTGTTAGAATAATTAATTTATATGCAATTTTAAATTCTACTTTTTTTTTTATTATCTTAGGACGCAACAGTTGATCAAACACCTGCATTTTATGGTGCAAATAGACAATACGTAGAAATCAAGGGGAAGAAAAATTAAGAATACCAAAGAAAATTCTATGGCCCAAATTTATAGTGCTAATTAATTATTAATTAGTTTATCAATTTGACAAAAATAATGTTAATTTATTCTCTCAACCTCTCATTTGATTTGGGGAATTCTAGATATGTTAAAAATTTATTTAAGCGCAATTCTAGTTAGTATGTCACACTTAATTGCTTTAAGGTGGTGCACCGTTTATTATGATTATTTAGTTGCATTAAGTGGTATAACGATTATGTCGTATTAGTATAACGGTTTCAATTATGATATCGGTGACTATTGATGGCTATTTAACATGCGAGGTGGTATTAAGTTAGAAAAGTGTAAGAAATGTTCATGATAGTTGAATACTATATATAAGTTTTGGAGGTTTTCTCTGAGCTCTCTAACACATTAAGACATATACTATTTAAAATAGAAAACTAAATGAGTGAAACTTTGCTCTGCAGTGAAACAAAAACAGTGACTAGAGATAAATTAGATTTTTGAATTATATTTCAATGCTTAGAAACGTGTTTTAAGTGATTTATTTTTCTTACGTAGTATACATCTTAAACATTGCAACAACCTAATTATTTCTGTAACAGATTTGAAAAGTCTGATGAGATCATAAAATGGCATAATAATAATTTTTTTATGCTTTTAAATATAATAGTTTTATTTTATCTGAAAACTGTTTCTTTTTTTTTTTTTAAATTTCGGATTAATTAAATACTATATTAGAATGTCAGCTTTTGGGATTTAATTTCTATTCATCATATTCTATAACTATTTTTTATTTAGTTATATATATATATATATACACACACAAATTCAATGAGAGGGATGATTTAGTTTAAGAGATTGGAGGAGAAAATTACTAGTGTTATATAAATGGTTAATTTTAATGCAAAATCTATTAACATGGACATATCAATAATTGTTTTTCAATTTTATCATATATAGATTTTGCATTAATTTAAACTATTGATTCATGATCTAACAATAACTATTTTCTTCTTCTATCTTTTATATTAGAGTAAACTTACTTTTTGGTTCTTGAAAATGTATCTTAGTGATAGTTTGGTCTCTGAAAGATTGTTACTAACTACTTTAGCTAGTGAATTTTGAAATCATTATGCAGAATAGTCCAAAGTTGACATTTTTGTTACAATCAATGTTAAATGATGATGCGTACGTGAACTGCTAGCATAATAGTGATGTAGAATGACATGGCATCTAAACATGCTTACGTGACTGACCACTTTTGTCCATGACTTATTAAAATTTTGAACAAAAAGTCCCTCTGTTCAATGCCTTAGACAGAAGTGATGATTGAAAGAGAGACCACTTTATGTAATATGTTTGAAATTCAGGGACTAAAATAGCCAGTGACTATTTTTCGAAAATCAAATCGTCACTAAGGTACGTCTCTTTCAGAGACTAAAAAGTAAGTTTACTCTTTGTATTAAACCACTCATTTGAGATACTTTGGTAATTAAAATTAGAGAAAAATGTACTTTGTCCCCTTGAACTTTTATCATTGTGTAGATAACCCCCCATGAACTATAAAATTCAATACAAAACCCCTCTAAACTCTCCAAATAGTGTGGTAAAGTCTTTTCGTCCAATAATCTGTTAGTTTGACCCACGATAAACGTTGACTAGGATTCAATATTGCCACGTCAGCTCCTTTGTACACATCAGTAGCTAACATGACTTAAATAATTCCATGTTATTGTCTTGGTGAAGTCTTTTCATCCAATAATCTATTAGTTTGACTCACGATTAATTCTAACTAAGATTCAATACTACTACGTCAGCTCCTTTGTATACATCAGTAGCTGACATGACTTAAATAATTCCATGTTATTGTCCACATCACCTTGACCTAAAGCTCTACCCAACCCACATCACACGCTGACCCACATCGAGGAAACCTCAAAGTCATTGATTTCGATCTCAACACTTTCTCTGTGCATTTACGGCAAGAGGAACCATTGCATACTACCTACAGCACTCTGAAGTATGTCTCGCCGGAGGTAATCACAAAAAAAAAAAGCTACAATGGTGCCAAGGAGGATCTCTAGTCTTGTGGCGTCATCGTTTATGTCCTTCTCCAGATTCCTATTGTTCCAAGACGATAATTTAATCTCAATGTACATAAAAATTTACAGAGGCAACTTCAAATGTCCATCATGGTTCTCCTCAGATGCTCGATGAATCATCACAAAACTCTTCAATCCGAACCCGAGTACCCAAATCACCATCTTGAAGGTCATGGACTTGTTAGAGCTGAAGAAATCAATTCCAAAGAGTGAGAGGACGAAAAACATAGTAGGAGTTTGAATTCAATGATCGCTGCGAGAAATCAAAGTAGTCGGTGATGACAAACACATTCAATCTGATATCCCTATCGGCAGGATTCAACTTGTCATAGTTGTTCTCAAAGAAGAAGAGGGAGGAGAGGGAGAAGATGAGGTTTGCAATGACAAAGTTGGTGAATAGCATGATATCGTAGCTAGAGAAGGTGGTAAGGGCACAAAGTTCAACATGAAGAAGAGCGAGATGAAAGTGAAGCTACAAAGGCAAGAGTGAAGGAGAAAGGGGAGGCTGGCCATTGCAGTGGTGATATATGTTGTGACGCAATTGCTGGTGGTGGTGGAGGTTAAGAAGGATAACGGTGAAACCTTGGAGTACAAGCAGTTCTTGATGTGGGTCAGGGTCAAGGTGATGTGGACATTGACATGATATTATTTAAGCCATAATGTGTACAAAAGAAGCTGATATGATATTTTTGAATTCTAAGCATTGACTATTAGTCAAATTAACGAATTATTAGACATAAATACTTTATTGCACGATTTGGAGAGTTTATAAGGTCTTGTATTGGATTTTAAGATTTATGAGTGTTATTTGCACAATAATTAAAATTCATGGAGACAAAGTAGATTTTTTTCCTTAAAATTATATATATAGTTTTTAAAGATTATTCTAGAGTTCAATTGTGATTACCGGAGAAATAAATGCTAGATTAGTAAATTACAAATGGAGTGTGTATTTTCCACGGGATAAAGAGCCCAGATAAATGGAACAAAACATGACGAGAATGAAGGATTGACCAGTCAAAGTGTCAGAGTCAACTTTACGTATTTTTTAAATTTTATAGTTTGACTAACATCCAATATCTTAATACCATTAGGCATTAGCTCACCTCACTACTCAATTATGTATACACAAAGAGATTCGTGCTTCACTTGTCTACGTCACCTCTCATTCTTACGTTGCATGAATTTTGACCCACTAACTTCATTCCCAAAATTCCACGCGCCTTATAGATTCCCTCTTCTTCTTCTTTAATTTATTTTTCTTTTGACTAAATTACACTCTTCTATTTTATAAATTCTTGAAAATCATTTTTTCCTTCTCTATATTTAAAATATACATCATCTTTCTCCATAATTTAAAATTTTTCATATTTTACTTCAATTTTATATCTTATATTTAGAGAACTGTTACAATTTATATTATTTATATTTAATAACCGGATATTACACATTTTCTTGACTAAAATATTATATGTTAATCCAAGTACATATTGGATATTTTTTTTACAAGAAAATTGAATAATTGTGACATCTTATTATGGATTAATAGAAAAAAAATACATTATCATATGTTAAAATTGATATTTTTAGTTAACTAGAATATATTCTAGTCAAAGGATATATGATGTCTAGTTGTTAAATGTAAGAAAAAAAAATTACTGTGGCAAATCTCTTCTAATAAAAAAGTATAAAATTAAATTAAAATGTAGCATATTTCATAGTTATAGAAGAGAGATTGTACATTTTGAAAATAGTGGGAAAGAGAGTGTAAATTTGAAAACTTCCAAGGAGATAGGAGTGTAATTTATTCTTTTTTTTTAGAGTTATTTTTTCTTAGGGAGAATTTTTTTAAAAAACTAAAATATGTGAATATAAATACATATTTGAATATTAAGATGTTATCTTTAAATATAAATTCTAAATGATTAAGACTATTTTTTTAACATGTGTAGGCATTAATAAATGCATGTCAGTAAAATATGCATGCAAAATAATTAATTTGTGAGAAATTTTCAATTTTTTCATAAAATTTAATTTCATAAGATATATTTAAAGTTATTAAGAACTTAATAAAAATAAAAAATACACTTAATAATCTAAAATCTAAATAAATCAAATTCAAACTCTCATTGTATGCAAACAAATACTCCTTTAGTATATAAAGCCATTCCCTATTCTTCCTTCACAATCAATCTCACTTAATTTTAGCCTCTTCAGCTTCCGTATTAGTATTAATATATCATATATGAGCAGAGTTCAATCAGACTGACTCGATTTGATTCTGAATGACTCTAAAAACTATAGTTTCGTGTCTTTTTTGGTTACGATATTTGGATTGGATGTAGTTCAAAAAATTATATATAAAATTTATTTTTTATTCATTTAAAAAATAATATGAATAATATATTTTTATATTATATATACGCTAAAAAATCATACATATATATTATAATATATAATTCATCATATATAATATGAATATAATAATTTATAATTTAAATACATAAAATAACTGACCCTACCCGTTTCTAAGCTTTAAAGAGTATTTTAAGGATAAAGTCACATTTATTTTTTTTTTAGAACTCAAGATTAATTGATATTATTTTTACTATTATATTAGGAATAAAATTACAGTCTTCTCTTTTAAAGAAAATTAATGGACTTATTTGATAAAAAATAATTTAATTTTTTTAATATGTATATTAGAGAGGTCAAATATAATATTTAAAATAATAAAAATATTGAATATAATTGAACTAGGTCAAATATAATATTTAAAATAATAAAAATATTAAATATAATCTAGCTAAGCATTACACAAGATTAGTGTAGAGAAATTCTTAGATATCATATATGGTGTCATATCATTTATACAATAGCTAATAAAATTAAGCCATTTGTGTTAATTTTACACCTCACTTAAATCTTACCCCAACATTGCATTTATTAGATAGAAACAAATCACTAAATGATTACCTTAAATTTTGGCAAAATAATTTGATTACTAATGCAGCTTTGACTTTGATTCAATAACAGCTCGTTTGGTTCATAGTACAAAGTAAGAATGAAAAGGAAAAGAGAAATAGAAAGGAAGAGATAATGGAAAAAGGAAAAAAATAATTTAGTATGCAATGAAAAAATGAACAGGAAAGAGAAAATAAATATTTTGGTATGTATTTTTTAATGAGATAATTTTACCAAAATATCCCCTACGTCTCTCTCCCACTTCCTTCTTATCTCTCTTCTTTACTCTACTCAACCTCTCTCTTATTCACTCCACTCTCTCTCTCTCTCCCTACTATTTCTGGAGGGCAAACTTAACTTCACCCACATATATCTTTGCCGTCTCTTTTGTTAGGCTTATTGCTGCTGCCAACATCACGCTATCGCCAGGCCGTGTCGAACTTCGAGAGCGACCAAAACATCCTCCCAAAGCTGATCCAACAGAACCTGGCTGCCTCAGAAATCTTGAAAGGTTCTCCCACTACATTGGTAATCAGATTTACTCCAAATATTTTTGCTCATTCATTCCCTCAAATCTTTTTGATTTTGGAATTTGTTAGAGATTCTAAACTATGTCATCCTCATCTTACTATTATTCAACCTACAAATTTGGGAGACAAATAGATTGCCCTTTATTATTTTTGTTCCTCATATTACTACCCTAAATTTTCATCAACTCTGTACTCTCCCTCATTGTTGACACCTTCTTTTGTTCTTTGTCTTGCCATTGCCTTTGTACTCTCCCTTGTCATCAGCACCATCTTCAGTTCTCCATCTCGCCATTGCCTCTGTACTCTCTCTTATCTTCGACGCCATTTTATGTTCTTCAAGGACTATGGCTGGAAATACCCAGCACAGTCAAGGGCACCCATGTCATTTTCTTCCTTTTCCATCAGCGCACCCACGTTTTCCTGAGCTTGAGGAAAGGAAAGGTCTATACATTTAAAAATGGAAAACAGTACCAGGTGGAATGGAAGACTTCTCCCTCAGTTACTGAACAAAATATGGAAAAGGGACTGTGATTGGAATTTTGTGTTCTCTTCCCCCTCAACTACTGAACCAAACGTGGTGTAATAGAATGAACGAAAATTCCAACCGAATATTTGTGACTAATATTCATTGAATAATTACTGATTGTCTTCTCTTATGTTAGTGACTGAAATGACATAGGAAGAAAAAATTGATCCAAGTCTTCCATAGTGTCCCACAAGTTTTTTTTATTTTAAACTAAATTAAAGACTGAGGGCCAATTGAAAATTAATCTGACATCGAACTAGATATGTGGCTCGAGGGATAATCCCTTGAGAATAATGTTAATTTTGTTTTTTAACAATTAGGAGAGGGAGTGGGAGTTAGCCATAGATTTGGCTTGAGCAATGGAGACTCATATGTGGCTTTTTTGAATTTTTTTAAAAAATTGAAATTTTTTTATTTAATGGAGAGGAGGTCGAGCTCGAGGATATGGTTTAAGGCTTCATTTAGCCATCAACATATTTTTTACTTTAATAGATTTTTTTATTTCATATTTTTTACTTTAATAGATTTTTTTTTATTTTTTTAAATATTGATTTTTTTAATTAATGAAGAAAAGCTCAAACACATATGTGGCTTAAGGGAGATTTTCTTGATCCACTTATGTGGCTCAACATGACCTCCCTCAAGCCATATATATATATGGCTCGAGGGAGAATCCTCAAGCCACTTATGTGACTCAATGTAACTTTCCTCGAGCCACAAATATGTGGGGCTTGAGGAACCCTCCCATGAGCCACATATGTGGTTTGAGGCTGCCCAACTACATAATTTTTTTTGTTTAATAAATTTTTCTTAAATTAGTGAAAAATCTAAAGGATATATGTTTTTTTTTAAAATTTACCCTTACGTTGTTTCTTTAATTTTATTGACTCTTACAAATTTCTTTTAATGCTTGCTCTCAAGCTACTTAATTTTAGATAAAGAATAGATGAAAGTAAAGCACAAGATCATTTTAAAATTACTTTTCACTTAAACTATAAATTAGGAAAAATAAAAACATTTTAAAAAATAAGCATTCTGTCATTGAAAATAAACACTTTAATTAAATTATATATTATAAAATATAAAAAAATCAATTATCACTTTTTATCTTCATTATCTTCCTAATTTTCTTCTTCACTTTCTTCCTCATCTACTTTCTTCCTTGTCTTCTTCTTCTTCAACTTCATCACTTCTTATTTCTTCATAGTGTCTTTCCTTATCTTGTAAATATCACTTTATAAATCATTACATATAAGAGAAACATGACCTAGTAGGTAATTTCTAGTGTATGTTGATTATCTGTTAGACTTCTTGGTTTAATTTTCATGACAACCCACCAATCTAACTTCTCATTAGTTCTTATTGGATATGGAATAAAGTATATATGTATTGCTTGGTGTGCGAAGACAAATTTTCTGTATCTTTTTGTATGTTTAATTTCAATAATTTCATATTGTGGGTGCACTTTAGTTCCATAGTTAAACACTGGATCAAACCAATCACAATGAAATAAAATCAATTTATTCATAGGTTCACCAAAATATTGTAACTGTACCACCTCATTGAAGATGCCAAAATAATTATTTTCTACCTTGTCCTCTCCAATACCTTTAACATACACCCAACTGTTGTTTGTCTTCTTGTCAGTGCACCAAGCATCAATATGAAACATGTATCCATTGACAAAATATATTTTTCATGTCTGTACCTCTCTAAATGGCTCCCAGGCCAAGTCCCTCAGACATGGATTAGTAAAAAACCAGGTTGAGTAATTACCTAGTGAAGGTGAATGAAGAATTTATTAATGCACTTCACAAAAAAAAAATCAATTAATGTATTTTGTCCAATTAAGTCATGACACCAATTACAAGGTCCTTGAACTAGAAGAAAAATTGTAATTCAACAATTGAATCACTATCTCTGTCACTAATGTGGGGATTTAAACTTCTATAATATTAGTCAAAAGTGTTTTCATGTAAGATTAAAATCAGTGAGCATACATAATAGAAATATAATGTTTGGTTAAATATTAAAATTAGGAGGTATAATGTGTTTCTTACTCAAGATATGGTTTCACTTCATTGTAGTTTAAAAAGACGTAAAAATGAGTAATCAATAATTCTCTATCATCAAAAAATCGAGTGATGCTTTTTCTAGAGGGACGTCTAACTTGGTTAAAAATTATTCATGCCAATTGTCTTGTCCCTTCTTCCATACAGGCATTCCGACCAAATCTTGTTCTTACTAAATGTACATGTGATTCAAAGTAATAAGATCAAAAGTATGATATCTCTTGTGCCAAATATGCCTTGCAAATAGAACCTTCCACTTGAAATTTATTTTTCATTGTCTTTTTAAGTATATTTAAAAACCTTTAAAAATCACAGGAAGTAATTTGTTAATAT
Organism: Biancaea sappan; assembly: GCA_037074585.1. Lineage (NCBI taxonomy): Eukaryota > Viridiplantae > Streptophyta > Magnoliopsida > Fabales > Fabaceae > Biancaea > Biancaea sappan. The sequence goes on along the minus strand of CM073497.1, from coordinate 47,219,145 downwards.
TGGATCAATATAAATTAAAATAATATTCAAAAATAATATTCAAAAATAATAGTAAATTAAAAATTGAATACCTCTCAAAAGAATACATCCATCGACATTGTACCGGTCTACCACCCCAAGCCTTGTATAGCAGATGGATAGGAAAATGTTCCATTGAGTCAAAGAGTCCCAAGGAAAAGATTCTTTTCTAACTTACAAAGGAAGATAGAAATAGTATACTCTATTTGATTTAGCTTGTTTACTTTCAACATTGTTGAACACAAGTCTTTGAAAAATTGACTTAACTCATTGATATGTTTCCAAACTTTCTCAAGCAATGTGCTAAAAGAGATAGGCAGCAAACTTTTCATAAAAATGTGATAGTCAAGCCTTTTAAGTCCAAATAATTTTCCATTTTTTTAGTCAATACATCTGGAAAAATTTGACAAATATCCATAGGACATTTTTAAACCTTTTACCCACTTGCAAATAGCCATTCTTTGCTCCAACGTGAATGTAAATTTAGCAAAGGCTTGAACACTTTGTCGTTGGATAGTTCTTGTAACTCTAAATAATGCCTCTTGCAATACACCTTGAGATCTATCCTTTCCTTAATGTTGTCTTTCATCTTCCCTTGGATGTCTTTAACAGTGTTAAATATTTTATCAAACATTTTTTCTATGTGTATGACATCTAAATTATGACAGATCAATTAAATTTTCCATAAGAGAGATCCTAGAAAATACTTTGTTTTATCCAATTGTGGTCAACCCCATAACCTTGTGCTCTAGAAATTGGAAGCATTCTAACTTCTTTCCATAATTCTTCCCCACTCAGTCTTGGTAGTGAAAGATCTTTATCAATCTATTCTATATAAAAGTATCTTTATTCCTCTTAAAAGCATGGTCAGCAAATAAAAACTATCAATGGCAATTAAACTATAAGTCCTTACTCCCATTCTTCAAAGTAAAAGCCTTCAAGTTGTGCATACAATAGGGATAAGCCAACTTACCTGTAGTGTTCCACATTGAAAAAATTCCATAAGCTAGAAAGTTGTTTATAATCCACATTAACATTGCTCTCATCTGAAAATTCTGCTTTGTGGAATTGTCAAATGTGGATACTCCGTCCCACAACATTTTTAACTCGTTGATTAGTGGTTGTAGGTACACATTAGTACTAGCCTTCAGATTATGTGGTCCAAGAATAATTGCAATCATGAACATATACGGTCATGCACAACTTGAGAGGTAAGTTTTATGGTGCCATCACAATGGGCGAACATGAATATGGTGTTCCATGTTGACTATAAGGGGTATACCCATCCATAGATAGATCAAGTTTCATGTTATGTGGCTCATTGGCAAAGTCTGGAAACACCCTGTCAAAGTATTTCCATGCTTCCCCATCTGAAGGATAATACAATATGCCTTCATCTCTTCTATTATTCCAATGTTATTGCATGTGCTCATTTGAACTCATAGAGGTGTAAAGCCTCTGCAACCTAGGAATAAGGGGTAAATAATGCATCCTTTTTACTGGAATCGATTTAGCACGTTGTCTTCTCCAAAGTCGATTGTCTTGATATCAGGATGCTTCACAAAATTTTCATGTTGTCTCATCCATGTCATTATTGTAGAATAACATGCATCCATTAAAGTAGACATCAATTTTTATAGATGATAGACCAAATTTAGATTCTAGTTTTTTTCATCTTATATCAATCCTTGGGCACGAGATTATAGAGAAGACTAATTCTCCTTATAGGATTTGCCATATTATTGAAATCCTGCTAAAAAATGTTATCCTCAAATTTTAGACTTAACATCCTTACAACAACACACAACTTTGATTGATTAGTACAACTTGGCCAAAGTGGCCTCCAGTAGGTATATAGTAAATAAAAAAACTTTTGAACTTCTATTTTTAGAGGTTTGTTAGTATCTAAGTTAGTAGTATCTTTATTTTCTGGTTCAAAATCATCTCCAACATCAATATCGTGTCTTGTTGCATCTAAGATGATTATTTGATATCTATTATCCCCTTCTCCAATTTTAAATGGGGAACTACTTGAACCTCCAACGTGGACACTACCTGAAGTTATGGCTTCGGCTCCAACCTCACCATGAGATGTGTAACACTAGTATCATAGTTGAAAGTCTCTTCTATAAAGATCAACTTTGACATCTTCAACGGCCATGCAGGTTTCACTTTTGTGTTTAGAACACGGGCACCTAATCTTTCCATCTTGTGAATGACTCTCAACAAATGCAATAAATTCCCCGACTTTGAGCAAAAATTCTCTAGTATAACCCTTCCTTCTTGGATTTAATCTATTGTAATCTACCTACGATGAGATGGAATCTTCATTTCTACAAGTTTAAACAAGTATAGAAAGTTTGAACAAAAAAGTAATGGAAGAGCATTGGGAGAGCAAGAACGAAAGAATGAGATTGTAATAAGGAAAGCTTCGCAAAACTAAGTGCAAAAGATATGAAATGATATGAAAAATATATGAAATGACATCTATCATATTCAATTTTTTTTTAAAATTCAATCCATGTACTTTCTTGTTTTCTTGTCATTTCATTATAATTCATTTCACCTTCTCTAAATTCACCCCTATATTTTCTTTTCTCACTTGTCACTTTATGTCATGCCCTAAAACTAAGCACGTGATTGACACGAAAATGAGTCTTCCCTCACTATGCTTATCTCACTATCCCATTCCCCATTATACATATTCATATATTGTCAATATTTCATCAAATCATTTATGTTGTCATATGCACTCAAATATATTACAAATAACTACCATAATTTCATGTTTATACATATACAATAGAAGCCAATAAACTCTTTCCCATCCTAGGACCACCTACTTGATTATAGAACCACTTCTAGATTCTATAAAAAGTAAAGGTTACAAGCATACTATACCCCAAACAATGGGGTGTCAACTTTGGAAGACTATTCTATAAGTTCAACTTCTTTTATAATTGAAAGAGAGGAAAAAGGGGGTGAGTTCATCAAACTTAGTAAGAAAACTTGTACCCTATATATATATGTATATATGTATGTATACATATAACTTAGAATCACAATTCACAATGTTCTGGGATGTCAAGAATAAACCTCATCATACCACACAAATCCATTTCCTAATCATAAAAGAAACAATAAGTTCACCCATGTAACACATCATTCAACATTCATCATTAGCACACAAGAACACCTCATCCCTACATCATAATCACATCTCTTGAACATCTTCAGTGCCACCCTTATTTCCTCATCGTCCTCAATACACATCTATATTAGGACAATTATGACCCAACCTTATTTCCTCACCATGTGATCCTATGAATCTCCTTTCTCCCATTCCCAAACACAAACAATAGCAATTGTCAAATAGTAACAATATTCCACAATCTCATACAATCATCACATCTTTATCATTGTCATCAACCATGAATTCAATATCACATATCATCGTATATTCACAACCTTATTCATATGATCTCTATCTCTTTGATTCTCATTTTTTTATACATCACTAAATTCACATGACACTGGATAATTATCATCTTTCATTCACATGAGTATGGATTTAGTTACATCACCATATTTCTTTGCCATATCAAGAGTGCAAGCAGAACCACATTACAGATTCATGAATATATATAATTATCCATGTCAATATGTTTCATCATAACAATTAAATTCTAGATTTCATTCCCTTTATGTGTTTTCACGTGAGGTTTTAGTATAAGGTTACCTTTTTATCATAGCCCACATGATGCATTTATAATTTTGTTTACACATCTTATCACATTCAAATTTATATAATTCTAGCTTGGTTAAAATAACTTCATATATAATACTCTAAGGAGATATGGAAGGAACAAATAAGGTAAAGTAGAGTTCCCTTACCTTTAGTCTGAGCTACACCCATCTATTTTGGCTAGCTCAAAACAATGAGAAAGATATGGAAAAGGAACAATCCCTACGAGAAAACATGGCAAAAAGATGAGAATTAGGGTCACAACACCTTTTGAAGAAGTAACTTTGCACACTTAGGGGTGCAAAGAAAATGTTCTCAATGCCACACGCAAGCCTAGGCATGCAGGTGATAGCAAAATCACTATGTTCTTCGCCAAACAGTTACCAATCATCCTAAATGCAAACCCATGCCTTCCAATCCTTCTCCAAGGCAACTTGAACAACTAAAATTCATTATAATCTTCCTAGAACACATCCCAAATCATTTGAAAAAACCCACAAATCATATTGTTCAACACATGAACCTAAATTTCCCATTTTCAGACCCAAACCCATATCAATTCAAAAATAAGGTTTTTAAAGAAATTTCTTCAAAGATTCAAGCCAAAAATAGTTCAAGGCAAATGGAAAAAGGTTGGAAAACATGACCCACTAACACATTTCATGATTTCAGCCATTTTCTACTCTAGGGTTTACTAGATACGAAAATATAAAGGAGAAGAGTAGAAACTATGAAGCATAACTCAAACCCATACTATTGCGATGAGGAGGAAGGAAAGTCGAGAGATAGACTTTTGGGCTGAGGGTGTATGACCAAATATATGTGTGTGTGTGTGTGTGTGTGTGTGTGTGTGTGTATGTGTGTGTGCGCGTGCGTGTGTGCGTGCGTGCGCGCGCGTTACACATTTGACCAAAATGCCCTTTAAAGAAAAGAAGGCAATGGCTAGGGAAAAAGTAAAATAGGAAATCTCCCAACCCAATCATATTTTCACACAAACAATGCAACACATAATTTCCATTTCACAATTTTCTCTCATGGTACATTTTAATCCCAAATTTATTCATTTTCTCCCTTTTAACACGAGGACACCACACTTTCATTTTATTCCCTCCAAGTATCAACACACATATAGCATTTTCTCACAATACCCATAGTGTCATACCCCAAATCCGAACACATGATATGCATAGGCGGTGCCTAAACCCACACCGCTACAAGACTAACTATCCCTTAAATACATTACTTTTCATTATCTTAACCTTCCTTTAATTAAAAGAAAAACAAATCTTTTTGCAACATAGAGGAATGTAAATCATTTTCCTTTTCATAATCATAAATAAATGCATAAATAAGCATTTATACAATTTAGATCACGTGTTCTCAAATCTCAACTACACTAGTATTTCTCATACATTATACAGTATACATATTTATACAGCGTCATGTGACCTATCCGATTACATACCTTTTCTAGATTACTAAACATAACATGAAAACTAAACTCGTTTACCATACCTCGATCAAGTGGGCAGGTATCCTTGGCATATGCGTCATCACATTAAAATCTTCCGTACCTGAAACTGTGAAGGGTGAGTCAAGTCCACTTGACCTACTAAAAATAGCCCAACCTATCACATTCATATAACTATGCGTGCCAAAACATATAGAATGAGTGCATTAACACATGAGTCATTCACAAATAACCATGTATGATAAATTTGTCGCATCAAGCTTCATAATACTACTAGTACATCAACCAGTACAAGAGATAATGAGATCTAAACTCTACATATTACAAGTACAGTTATTTTATGCTCATTTTGGTTCATACATAAGTCATCATCCTCATGTCTTTACTATGGCTTACTTTCGATGCCAATGCATCTAACATCACATCATCACCCCTTATGGGTCACAAACACATATACATATATGTATAACATAAACTAATACCATACATAATACAATCATCATTTCATACATCACATCACTCGTGTGGAAACACAACTAACATAGCATAATGCATAAACATCAAACAACTAGCACATCACCATGCTCATACTTCTCAAATCCTTTGTCATCCCCATGACTCATCAAACTCATCATCTCATTGTAGACCTTTGTTTGGTCACACTTCCCACTACGTGTGTCTACACGTGGGGTACAAATTATAAAAGAATTCTCTTGGCTTTCTCTAATCATATCTTACCTCCCCTTATTTCGCCACACGTGGATGAACCACGAATTTGCCTTTATTTCGCATACCAACCTTAGCAATATGTTAGTCGACACATGCCCTTATGGCACAATCTCATTATGGATACTCCATTATTGATTGCCTCAATTATGGTCGGAGCCTCTTTTCATTTTAATTCTCTACACATACTAGAATTTGAGGTTTTTCCATACATCCATTTGTAATTTTTAATACAATCACAAAATTAATGCCTCAAATTCTTAGTACGTGGTTTCCCTTCTTTGTGCATTACTCATGCATGGAATGCATATGTATACACATATGAATATTCTCTTTTCTCAATGGGCAATCAAGACGAAGAAGTGCGAAATTTTCAGCTCTTTACCCGAAGGCCAGATACATATACGAGGTTCACACACCTCTCATATTCTAGCTAATTAACCCTATGTGTTCATCATCACATTCATGGCAATTATCTTAGGCATGATATTTAATTAATAACATATTCTCATGAAATCTTTCATGCCATTTACACGTATGTGCCAATTAGTATGTACATGTACACAAATGCATGTTCAATTCTCATTATATTTCATAATTGCCACTTAGAATCGCAATGCAAAAAAACAATGTCATAAACAAACATTTTCATCCATAACTCATGGTAATCAAACATCTCATAATCAACAACCACACATGGGTATGTCTATCTATCTGTAATCATGTGAAGCTTCATGCATGTCAACTCATGACATACTTTCTTAATAAAAGTTTGCTAGGAAAAATAATAATCCTAGAAAAGTAAACAAACAAGGCAAGGTGAGCCTCACACCATCTCAAGACCTACGGGACATCACAGCATTATTTCAGAACAAAAACTCATGAAGAACATACTTGCCAGGTGCCACAGCCTATCCAAGCCAACCCCTTACTTTAGGCTTAGGCGTCAAGCTTGATTAGCCTCGAGTGTCCAACCGCCACCACCTCCTTCCACATTTAGTCTCTATTTGGGTGGCGCCTTAGGTACCCTACATTGTACACACACGGTAAGGCCTTAGTTTTATACCAAATCCATCCAAATCTAAACCGTTTCTCTTGGTTTCTTCCATGGATTTTCATTATGGATGATTAGGGAACATTTTGACACCAAAATCTCCAATTTTGACCAAGTATCCTAATTCATCAAATTTCCATCCAAAACCATAACTTTTCTTTTTCACTCTTCATACTCTTCAATCCTACTTTGAATCATGTTTAAACCATCAATTCTTGGTTCTAATTTCATTAACAATCATCTAGAGAGGTTTTAAACCAATACCCAAGCCCCAAGTGTCTCATACCAACTCATTCATACACTGTTTTATTTAAAATCTGAAAATAACATAGAGGATGTGAGCGTGTGACATTTATCTTAGTTTCTCCTCTTTTCGATGATGATTGGTTGTCAGAGATTTGAACCCTAACCGAAGAACGATGATCGAAAGCTTGGGTGTGACCTTGATGGTGGAGGATTAAGAGATGATGAGATGAAGGAGTGTTAAGGCTTTGCAAAAAAGTGCTTGTGAGAGAGAAATGGAAGTTGAGTGTGTAAGTGTGTGTGCGCGCTCTCTCTCTCTCTCTTTCTCTCTCTCTATATATATATATATATACATATACTCATAGAAAGTGGAATTACTATTTTTCCTTTGGCCAACCCACCGTCAATTTTAGCAATGGCAATAATCGTAATTTTCCCAACTCAGGTATTTTCACCCTCACTAGGCACCATACACTTCCCAACACTAATTTTCCCATCTTACCAAAAGGTATTTCATTTTTCTTTTTATTTCATTATAGCACCTCGATGGACTCAATATACATCTAACTTACAATGTGTCATGTGTACACCTGTATCCCTCAGCCACTCATCATTTACAAGCCTTGCCACCTCCCACCTTGCATTTCCTTTATAATAAAATAGAAAAAAAAAATTTCCCAGCATCAAAATACTTAATTAAAATTTCACTAATACTAATATCTGGAAATCGCAGGGATTACACATTGCCCATCATCCATTTACAATTTTATATGATCAAACATAATGCCATACCTTCGCGTAGACAATCATTAATTATTAAGGAAAATTATCCTCATAACAACATACACACCTTGAAGCCTAAACTTTAATACCTCAAAATCCTCAGGTGTTACACTTCAATTCATTTCACCTTCTCCAACTTCATGTGCTCTAAAAACCTTTATATATATATATATATATATATATATATATATATATATATATATATATATATATATATATATATATATATATATATATATATATATATATATATATATATATATCCTACTTCTCCCTCACTCACTCACTCACTCTATGAGATTTGTGCCTCTAGCCTATATAAATTTTAGTCCTCCGTCTCTCACTTAATCCCCTCATTACTTCTCTCATTCCTCTATAACTACTTCTCATTACTTCACTCACTCCTCTTCAATAACTTCTTGTGTGAAGACATTCTCTCTTAGTCGAGTCTCACTAATTATATTTTTCAATTTGCTCAATAGCTTTTCTTTTTTTCTTTTTAAAAAAGTAACAGACTTATTTTTTGAACAATATTTTCCTAGCAATGTGATGGTAAATATACTGTCTCAACTGCCAACTATTGACTATCAGAGGTATATGGCAGTCTCTAGAAATTGGTATAAGAGTTTTCATTCAAAATTCTTCATGGCATATCAACTTAAAAAATCAAATACACATTCATGTTTTCATCTAATATCTTTTTCGAGCAATTATCCTAGGACATCTCGTACCATCATCCTTAACATAAATACTTCATTTGTACACACCCTAGGGCTACCTAATTTTTTGTCTAAAACACGTTGCTCCATTAGGGTAATAGGTTCAATAAATGGTCAATTATTAATACGAGGTAGAGCACTATTTCAAGGACATCGGCTCATTGTCTTCAACTCTGTCACCTGGCAAAATAGTGAAATTATCGATCATATTAGAGATTCTTTACTTACTAGATTTTATTTCATATGATGTTATAACTTTTTATTTTTTCAGCCATGTCATATTTTATTGACAAATATTTTCTTTCAAAAAATGCTAGAAATTGTCTTGCATATGAACAAAAAATGCAAGACTTTGTAATAATATGTTATTATTCCATAGCTAAAAGTGCGGTGGTCACAAAGTGCTACCAAGAACAGACCGTCTAGCATCCCTCCAGACTACTTTCATGCATTGGTGAAGTCACACACACAACTTTATCGTGTGGGTATCAACACCTATGGATGAGGCGCCAAGTCTAATCCAGAGTTGATGAAATCAGATTAGTAGAAAATAAAATAATAATAATAATAAGGAAAAGATGGAATGGAAATAGGAAAAGAGATTAGTCTTAAGATAATATTAGTGTAACAAAAGAATGGGTGATAATAATAGATAAAGATAAAATAAAGGTTATAAACTATAGGATAAATAAAACATATTAAATAAAATGGTTTAAATTAAAGATACAATCATAATTGAATTAGGATAAAATAGAAACAAATAAAGATAGGATATGGCAAACAAATATATAAAATAGTGATAACAAATACACAATGACGCCTCTTCAAGGGAAAATAATAAATATAAATATAAATAAAAGAATGAAGTATAATGCATATAATATCAATAAATAAATAAATTATATGAAATCCTAATAAAAACTAATTAAGGATGAGGATATATTCTAATTTAAGTTTTCTAGAAGAGATCTTCTCTTAAAAGAAATCTAACTGAGATTTGGATAGCCAAATAGGATTACCCAGATATAATTTGGATTAGGAGAATCTACTAAAGCTATCTAAATCCAACTTGAATTAAATTAACTAATGAATAATCCTCAAACTACCAAAGTGGATGACATCTCCCTTCCTATAATAATATAATAAATATTAATATAATACATAACACATCTTAATTAATATCTTATTCTAAGAACCCTTTTCACTAAAAATAATATGAAACAAAAAGATTACTAAGTAATTACTTTAAATAAAACAAATCCAATCCTAAACTTAACCCTTTAGTCTCAGTTAAAGACTTACTTCTACAAAAGATCACACCCACTACAAGACCTCTTTTGGAAACCAAACTTTTGTATCTCTCTCTCTCACCCACCCATCCTCCCTTAAACAGCAAAGAAGAAAAACCCAAGACCTCCCACTAGAAACCCCAAAGCTCTTGGCCGCCAAACATACACTCTCTCCCCCTCTCTAACACTCATCTCTCTCTAACAACCAAAGACCCTAACCCTAGCCCCACACATGAAAACAACACCCCTAGCACACCTTAGGTTCTACAAATTCGAAATCCTAACCAAGACTTTAAGGAAAACGCTTCAAGAGAAAAACACAAACAAGGTAAGATCAATTATTTGAAATTCGTACTCAAAATTTTCACACTGATTGAATCGATCATATCTCCCAAATGAAACCTCTAATTTTAACAAGCTACCTATCCACAAAAATCTCTTTTTGTCTAGTTTCAAACAAGATTGGTTTCATCAAAAAATTCCACATTGTTTTGGAGATATGACAGAAATAGTGAGCGAAGGTCATAATTAACAATAAACAATTTTTCTGTTTTAAGTTTTCTTTTCAAACGAAGGGTAGGAGAACCGATCAAGATATCCTTTAACCAAGGGACCTTGATAAAACACAGCAAAGGTTTAGTGAGGAATCCGGGTGAGTGATTTTGATGATTCTCTAGCCCTATCTTAGCCTTGTAAATTAGATAACATATGGATAAGTTATGTTGACTAAAAACGTAGGGACCGATGATTGATTGATGTTCGTATGCTTTGAATATGTATGATATCATGTGGTATGATATGTGAATACAGAATAATGTTGCATTGCATCACATACTGACTGTTGAGGTTGGCGAGGATTCCAGGTATGATATACTTGAGACGGGAACTTGCATGCATGATGATTGTATTTTGATTATGGAGTGTATGATGATTGGCTTGTGCTATTGGTACCCTCCCCTGAAATGACAAGGAGTAGGGATCAGACTGGGTTGAGCAAAGACTCTCGAGGGTCGCCTTGCAAAAGTACAGGTGACGAACACGTCTTATGGTAGGATGGTTGGGACCAGGTTGAGTTTAGCTCTCGAGGGTCACCTTACTGATAAGATGGTTAGTGCGTTAGTGGGTAGGAGGATGAGGATGCCCGGGTTGAGCTGGACTCTTTAGGGGCACCACACTACTAGGCGAGTACCATATGTGTTTTGATAATGATTGAGATTTAAATGAAGAATTTGATGATGGTTGTTGTATTATGTGTTTTCATGTATAACTGTGGCCTTCGAAAATGTGTTTAATTTGCAAAGTATTTGGGTTCGACTATGGTTTCGCTATCCCGCTCATTAAGTTTTTATAACTCATACCCTCTCTATACCTTTTTTGTAAAGATCATCTGATTACTGAAGAGCTCCCGTCCGAGGAATAGCGGAGAGCACTGTTGTCCTTCCTATTGTAGGGTCGGACTCTGTTTTAATTTTATGTCTTTATTTGTTTTGTTTGTTTAGGATGCTTTGTAGTGTTGTAGGTCACCTAGGAGATCATTTGATAATTTGTGTTTTTGTTTATGTTAATTTATGAACTAATTATTAAGTTCAAGGATTGATAAGAAAACTTCATATGGTGTGATTTTCTTCTAAAAAAATTATGGGATATTAATTGATCCATTTTTCTTTTATGAACATGAAGAGTTAAGTTAATGAAATCAAATATACATATAAGATTTGTTTTGAATTTGATTATAGGTAATTGAACCGGTTTAAATTAAAATGTGTAATAATATAAGGGTGTATGTCTAGAAAAGGTTCTGGCTAGGAAAAATTTGATATTTAAGTGTGTTCGTTGTAACCCACCTCTCTTTCCTAGGAACCTACTTGGTGCAATACGCACATTATTCCTCATCTTGCCAAATACTAACTTATAAACCTCGGTTTCTTAAGGATATAGGTTAGGCTTACAGTGACACAGGCAGTCATTGCTGTGCTAGTAATCACATGCTCGAGTAGTAGGTTGTGACAATTAAATTCTCCTGTCTATTTAAATTTTTCTGTTTGCTTACGTGAACTTTATTATCTTTTTTGTGCATGCCAGTTGAAAATATGGTTTCCACATTCAAAGCTGCATGAATTGTGTGATATAATGGGTGATATATGATTTAATGCTTATCCTAATGAAATATAATTCAGGTTAAAAGGACTAAAATAAAAAATAAAAGTGAGGAACTAAAGTGAAAAATAAACTAGTTGGGGATTGGACGGAAAATAAAATGGAAATGGACCAATGGATAGGGATTAAGTTAATTAAATATTTAAAAATCAAAGAATTTAAAGGATGAGAAAAAAAAAAGAAGAAAGGAGATTTCCCTTTAAAAATAAAATTTAAGTAGGATTAAGTGATAAAAGAAATAAATAAATACTGCATGAAATAAAATAATAATGATAATAAAGGAATGGTAGAATTATAATAGGAAAAGAAATTAAAGATTAAAACAATGTAAATTAAATAGAATTTAATTATTAATTTAAGATGATAGCACAAGACAAGTTTAAACTTTATTAATTAAAAGATTTAAATCTAAGAAGCTTCTAAAGATAAACAATCTATTAAAATAAGACAACATAATTCAATTCAAACCAAGATTAATCAAATAAATTTAATAATTTAATCAAACAAAATCCTACTCAAACACCTAAACCTATATCTAACCTAGATTTAACCTAAACACCTAAAACATAAAAATGACCCATGGCTAAATTCACGAGAAAACCCTAGGAGCATCTATAATGGTAAACCTCACTTGATTTAATTATTGTGGGCCCTACAATACTACATCATCACTTTTGACTTCAAGCAATTCTTCATTCTAATGCTGCAACTCTTAAGAACTCACAAATGAGTCCTACAAGCAATTCTTCACTACTTTAACATTTATTACTCTTTACAAAAATTTATTATGAGTTGATTATTTTATTATTATTTTTTGTATAAGAATCGTTTTTACGCGTGACAGTTAGCTTGGCGAACTCCAGTAGTGAATTTCAATTAGAACTGATTCTTAAATTTAAAAGCTCTCATTGGAGATGCTCTCAAAGCACTTTAGCCGCCACACTAAACCCAGTCACCACTTCATCATATTCATACGACAACCACCCACATCTAAAGGTAACTCACATTAACTTATTTAGGACAATCTCTCTCCTCTCCACCTCTTCACATACACCCACAGAATACTCCACCATCATGCCATCTCCATTCTCTCTTCCCAATCACATACACTCCCTCATGCCATATCTTCGTACACCCACACACCATCATGCGATTCACCAATCACACACCATTACGTCATTCATTCACCAATTATACACCAAAAATTCCAAAGTTCCCAAATCAAAGCCACCACACCTCTTCATACACACACACACAAAACACCAAAATGCTTCAATCAAAAGACTCGACACCAAAATGATTCAATCAAAAGACTCGAAGCTATATCCCACACAGCCAAAGAATTTCAAGAACATTCCAAGAAGAAAACTTTCAGATAACGGTATGTTCTTGAAATTCCTTCTAAATTATGTAAGATAATTTTAGTTTTGGAAATTACAAAATTAAAACTAAAACATAATGTTAATGTTACCCTCTAAATTATGTAACATTGAATTGTAGTCCTGTAATCACAATCACACGCCCAAACTAATAATTTGGTGACAATAAGGACATCATTGGAATCCATGTGAGTGGTTCGACTCCATCTTAATTTGGTTTTAATGTTAGCCATTATAGAGGTGACATATGGTAGTCGCCCTAATATTGTAGGAAAGACGTTAGGCCTAAGGTACTATGTGGATAATTAATTTAAAAATAATTTTTCTTCAAACATGTCAGTATAGTGAATCATTGTTAAGAATAATGAGATAAATGTTGATTTATAGATTTTGTATGCTTAGATGTGTTGAGAGTGATGTTTTATTGTTAATTTAAGATTTTATTATGTCCGTACAAGTTGAGTTTATTAATTGCTCTTCATTGATGTGATTTTGAGGTAATTTGGAATAGCATGTGAGCCTGTTATTACACTGCTTGGATGATATTAGTGGTATCTCCCTCTCATAACGAGGTCAAGGAGGGTGGCCAGGGGAGAGTTACTATCGATGGTGCCTTGACTGGTGAGAAGTAGAGACGACTCTCATAGCAAGGTCAAGGAGGGTGGCTGGGTGAGTGTAACTCTTGATGGCCTTTTGATTAGTGGGGTGTCCACACATTAGGGTAAGTAAGGAGGTTGGTTGTGCGTGTTGAATTCCTGATGGCACCTATCACTAACCGGTATCACTGATTGGATGTTTTAGATGCGTTGAGACGATATGTTTTCCTTATTTCAGTGGTTGGTTTGGGATTTAGCCTGATGGACACTTTATGGTGTTTGACTTGTTTGAACCTTATCATAGTGAAGCCATTCTATTTTCTAAGCTTTGACTACGTTCTTTTTTTTTTTTAAGATCTTGTTGCTGAGGAGTAGCGGTGCCTGTTTTGTGAGCTTTCTGTTGCTGATTAAGCCTACGGTATTTCAATTTAAGTCCTAGGTTGCTTTGTCGTCATTAGGACACTTAGGAGAGATTTTTGGAGACATTTTGATTTTATTATTTTCGCATCTATTTTATTTGGATTTAGAATGAAGTGGGGATCTTAAGGGTTAGGCTTAAAGTAACAAATGAGTCATTACTGTTCTAGTCACTGGCTCAGGTAGTAGGTCGTGACAAAATTGGTTTCAAAGCCAGATTAATAGGTCTCATAATGACTATAGAGCAAGGCCTCTTTTGTGGGACTCATCCATATTGTCGTAAACCGTGACACGACTATAGGATAAAGATCCACAAAAGGCCCTATAAAGTCATTAGTGTCCTTCTTTAGCATCTTTCTCTTCATTAGTGATTGTGTAGGCTTTTCTCTATCTTGAGTAGAGTTCTCGTAGGGTACAACAGGGTCACCTTCGATAGGACATAGAGGGCTACCAATCTTGGGTGAGTATGTAGACTGTAAGGAAGCACCTACGTGGCCACCCATTGGGAGTGGGTTGGATACTCTATTCCTCCTAAAGCTTATATGGAATAATGTTTGTTATACTCACCATGATTGTTTATGCAAATGGAGCGCTATGAGGTTAGTAACACTTTATAAGATGTATGGATTTGATTAAGATTGTTTATTAATTAATTGGATAATGCATGAATTAAGAATATGGTAATTGAAATAATACCGCGATGTGATAAAGGATATCATTTAGACTCCCCATGGAATTAGTAGTAATTTCATTGGAATATGAAACCGTCTTGGACATAAATGATGTGACTTTGGTTGAATTAAATTTCGGTTGAAATAATTGCAAAATGCATGTAGCGTAACACATAAGAAGTGGTAGAGAGGGGAAAGATAAAGGATAAAATTCATAACTACATGAATGGAAAAAAAAAAAAATATATATATATATATATACACATCTCAACTTGTTGATTTTGCTATGAATCTGTTGTTCAGAACAAACTTGTGCATGTTGGGTGAAGTATAGTCCTTTCGCCTTGATGTAGTTTATCCCCTCCCCCCCCCCCTTTTAATTTAATTCTTACCATATTAATTCTTGTAGTATTTATTTTATTTGATTTCTCTTAATTTGGTACGCCCATTTTATTTTCATTTTTTTATCCCAATTATTTTATTTTGTTTGACTTCATTTATTTATTTATTATTTATGCATATCTCATAATTTGATTCACCTTTATCCCTTATTTAATCCCTTTTATTTATTTCCAACTCCTAATGCCACATGTGCCCCACATTGTATATCACCAAACAAGATGCCCCTAACATGCATCCCAGTCATCCAACCTTAATATTTTTGTCCCTATCATGTCTCAAGTGAAACATCAACATGCCACCAATTCACAGAGAAATGAATGTGCAACATATACATTTAATTTTCCACAGACACAAACAAGATAGCATATAACTCATAAGCATACAGAATAAAATAAATACACATGGAAAATTTTACCCATGAGTATTTGTTTATTCACAAAAAAATTTTTCACATGCGCAAACTCACGCTTTCTTATAACGTTGTAATACCTGAGACATTACAACATGTGTGGCTCAAGGGAAGGTCCCTTAAGCCACATGCTGATTTTATAAAAGGGCGCTCGAGCCATGCCCCCATAATATATAAAAATAATTTCTAAATACCTCGAGCCCCACACACTTCAAAACATATTCATATATATATATATATATATATATATATGTTAGCCCTAATGTATTATGCTATAAGTTTTGATGATGACAAATATGTGGGAATGATTTAATCTTCTTGACCCAAATGAATGATTTAATCTTCTTGGCCCAAATGAATGATTTAATCTTCTTGGCCCAATGTATGATTTAATCTTTCTTAGCCCAAATAGTATGATTTAGTCTTCTTGACCCAAATGAATGAGTTAATCTTCTTGGCCCAAATGCTTGATTCAATTTTTCTTGGCCCAAATATATTTAATGCTTTATATATTTATATATAGTAATATAAATTGATTTTTGATGAAATTTATTGGTTATTGAAAAAGTATAATAAATTTTATTGGTTGTTGTAATCAACTTTGAAAAAGAATATCTTTTAGTGTAGCACTTTTGAAAAATGAATTTGATTGTTGAAAAAGTATGATAAAGTTTATTGGTTGTTGTAATAAACTTTGAAAAAGAATACCTTTTACTGTAGCACTTTTGAAAAATGAATTTGATTGTTGAAAAAGTATGATAAAGTTTATTGGTTGTTGTAATAAACTTTGAAAAAGAATACTTTTTACTGTAGCAAATTTGAAAAAGAATATTGATTGTTGAAAAAGGTTGATAAAGTTTTTTGGTTGTTGTAGAAAGGTTGAAAAATGATGATGAAGCTTACTGTAGCAATTCTGACTAAAGCAGTCACTGTAACAGCAAGGTTTCACTATATAAAGGGGACTTCACAACACCATTTGCATCAAGCTTCAATTGTTCATTTCTCATATTATCTTGAGTTCATTCTCTCTAAATTGCTAGAGAAATATTCTGAGCTTAATTTTTGCGTTATCTACACTTTGAGAGTGTCTACCATTATTTTCCTTAAGCCTTTAAATTTAGTTTCTCAAGGATTGGTTCCTTGAGTTAGTGTTTGAGAGAAAACACGTTGTAAGGGGGAGAGACACCCTTGAGGGAGAAAAAGTATGTTGTAGTGGTTTGCAAGTACCCGGATTAAACTTGCAATTATAGTGGAAATACTCAAGTGGTTTCTTGAGGACTGGATGTAGGCTTGGGATTAGCCGAACCAGTATAAATCTCCGAGTTTGCTTTCTCTATCCCTACTTTATTTACATTTGAAGTTAATTAATTAATGCTTTGCATTTATATTTGATTTCTACCTCAAGTATTAATTAATTTGTGTAGATTTATATTTGCTATTTAATTCCTTGCACTATAAAATTATTCATCTTTATGATCTTTAACATTGTCCAATTTCAGAAAATCATTTTAACTTCCAATTAAGTTTTGTGAAAATTTTTATAAAACCCAATTCACCCCCCCTCTTGGGATCCAATCATTTCTTTCAATATATACACTGTTGGAAGAAAATTTCTAACTGAAAATTAGTTGGTAAATTTTTGTATGATTTTCATATTCAGTCACTTTTCTGTCAAAAAAAATTAGCGACTACTCCATTACCAACTAAAAATATTCAATAGCAAATAAGTCACAAATCTCTCTTTATGACTATATTTCTTATATTACTCACTATTTTTTCCGTCGGCATGTTACATTATTCTTTAAGTGATTTTAATTAATATGATAATTCTATGAAACAGAATTATTATGGCTCTAAAGTTATTCCTTTTTACTAGCTGTTGAGTTATTTTGCTTGAATAATTGTTTATTCAATCTTGTTTCTAGCATTTTAGAGTTTTGTTAATTGTTTAGAATTTTCTCTTGTTTTGGCTTGTTTTTCAATGGTTTTTAATTTTCTTTAATTGCTTTTGTAGGTTTTGAATTTTGAGAGGATTGGAATAGGAAGTTCAAGCCTTGGATCACATGAATGCGAATTTTCTAGAACTCAGTTCGAGCCTTGGAATCAATTTACTACCAAAAGAAGTTCGATGGGAAGGCAGAACCACATTTGATTCCCAGTAACCCAGCGCTGAGCGCAAATCTGACACGTGATTCTGTAGTATACAAGCAAAATTGAGGTTTTCCGACCTAATGTCTTCGGATCTCGTGATAGCCAATAGAGAGGGACGAAGTCTGGAGCTGGTTTGAAGGGGAAGGATGCCTTCCCACATGGGTTGGCCATCCTTCCTCCACTTTTCTCTCTATTTTCACCATGAAATCTTTGTTTTCTACTATAATTTATGTTTTTACTGTTTAGATAGTTGTTCATCATTTTTAGGATTGCTATGAACCCAAATTTAGAGTAGATTTCATATGATTTCTCGAAACTCTTGTAATCGTTGGTTGATTAATGCATGTTTATTCATTCTTATTTTTAATATTTTCCTTTAAATTGGCCAATTATTGGGATGTTATGGTGTTTTTGCTAAACTTGGGGAATTGAAATATAAACTAGGCCAATGGATGAGTAGTATGAATTTTTGAACCTTAAAATTAGGGAGATTGATTTGTTAATATTATAGGAATATAGACATTAGCCTCATATAATTATGTTAAGGCTTGTTCATTAAATTTAACCTAATTTCACAAAAGAAATTATGGAATATTAGGTTATTATCAGGTTTGAGAAAATCCTTTTGAGAATTATGTGCCTTAGATTAGCATGTATAATCAACGAGATCAAGAGTGAGAGAATGATATGAAAAACGAAAGGTTTGGGAGTTAACGTAACTTGACTTTTATGAAGTTTTGTTATTGAATAATTCATTTTAATTCAAATTCTTCTTGTTGGAGTAGATTTTACTAATTTTAATGCCTCTTGAATGATTAGCTACCAATATCATTCAATGAGATTTGGATTTTGTATCTATGCATAGGGATAGCTTGATATGAAACTGACCTTGTAACTTCTACCATAAATCGGATTAGTTTAAGGATAGATAATCTTATTTATGTAATTTTTAATGAGTTTTTAATCTTAATCATCTACTTGAATGATTGGATTAAGTAATTAGACAACCCAAAGGTTAGGTATGTTTGTTTCTCCAAAGAATTTGGTTCAAACAATTTTGAGAATTTAACCAAAATAAAAGGACTTGTAATTGGAATTATTCTTTAGCAACTCAAAGATTAATTTGTCTATGAATTAGTTGGATTAAAAGTCAAGTGAAGTCAATCCTAGCAACCCTAAACTTTTGTTATTAGGATTAATTTAACCTTAGGTCTTAGTTATTAGAATTAATTTAGTTTGTTTAGCTTTTAGAATTATACTTTTGTTTAAGTTTACTTTTAAAGCTTCTCTAATTTAATAGACCATCTAGATAGTATTCTACTTTAACTTCGTGAGTACTTGTAATCTCAATCCTTGTGAGAATGATACTCCTACTTATTTTTTTTAATATTATTTGTATGACTAGTATACTTACCAAATCGTCAACATAATACTAAAAAGTCAATTGATAATTTCACACTTTTGTTTTGATTTTGGGTAATGTTATTTAAGTGGGTATCATAATTTTATAATATTTGAACTTTTAATTAAAAATTAAAAATTAGTTTAAAATATAAAAATTGTATAAAATTACTATTGTATAAGAAATTTATAACATATAAATTTTATTTCTTTAACTACTTTTAGAAGTATACAACATATCACTTTATAAAGTAATTCGTTAACTACTTAAACATATGTGAAAAAATGTGTTGTGTTTACATGTTTATGAAATAGTTAAAGAATTAAAAAAGTATATATTATAGATAACGGTATTAAAAATTAAAACAAAAGTGTGGATGTCTAGTGACTCGTTAGTAACTAAAATCAAAATTAAAGTATTAGTAATTAATTATTATATCAAAATTTAAGATAATTATTTAGTGATTTGTTTCCATATAATGAATGCAATGTTGGGTTGGATTTAGGTGAGGTGTAAAATTAACACAATTGACTTGATTTTATTGGCTATTATATAAATAATGTGACGGCATATATTGACCTAAGAATTTCTAGAATAGTGTAATTTAACCTATAGGATTTCTTTTATTACTGAGTTATTAGCCTCAGAATTTTCAGTATAATTTTTAATAACACTAACAATATAATAACTTCTAAAAGATTATAACATTATGCCCTTATAAATCCCTGTTAAGGGCATCGAATATTTTTCAAAACAATTCATTCAGCAGATTATTTAATGTTTTTTTAACTATCATAATCTCATTATTATTTATTTACATGACTATCCTTATTAAAACACCAAAACTCAAATATTTAAAATTTCAAACCCTCAACTAAAAAACTAAAACTTTAAATTCTAAAATTCTAATTCCCTAAATCAACCTTGAATATGCCTGAACCCCTAAAACAATAAACCATTAATATCTAATTTATAAAAATTGTAAACCACTAAACTATAAAATTCTAAGCCCTGAAAAAAATTCTAAGCCCTAAATTCTAATTGTATTAATTCCTAAAATATTAAACTCTTTTTCCAAAGGTAATTTTGGTTTTTAAAATTATAAAAAAAATACAAAATTAGTCTCTAAAAGTTACACCTTTTTATTGTTTAGTCCTTAAAATTAAAAAAATTAAACTAATTAGTTTCAATAAGTTGTGGTAATAGTACAGATTAAGATCCTTCCATATCACTAAATTATATATTTACTCTTTTCATTTATATATGGACTAACTCGATAATGATGTATTTCATCCCAAAAAAAAAAAAAACTCGACAATGATGTAACAACTTCATAAACTTTAGGAATTATATCATGCATTGTTTATTAGACGTTTATAGACTAAACAACTCGTTCATGTTTTTTCAATGACTAAACTGTTAATAAGTCTAAAAACTATAAGTTAACTAATTTTATCGTAGTAAAATTACAGATTTGTCTTTAAAAGCTATACTCTCTCTCTCTCTTTTTTTTTTTTTGGATTAACAGAATCTAATTATCAAATGGATCGTCCTTACAAACAATGAAATCAATATAAATTAATGTCTTTTTAAGATTAAAATTTATATTTATTTACATTTTAAAAATTAGTTCAATAACAATGTGATACATTTATGATATATAAAAATTAAATTTTATAAAGTTAAACTTTTAATTAGATATTGGACCATGCATATTTCAAATATTGAATTGTTAGTATAGTCAATTTTATTATCCACTTTAACAACATACTACTATTTACGCAATTCTAGAATATTTAATGTATCATTAGGTTATGTTTGGAATGTAAAACAAGCTAACTTATATCTTATTTGACTAGTTTATAAATTTATTAAAAATATTTAGTATACAAGCTTATTTAAGTAGTTTATAACTTATTTTGAAATGCTATTATAACTTATATCTTTTATATTTTTCTTCCTATTTAACCCTTAATATTTTATTGAAATTCACATTATACCCTTAAATGTCATTAATAGCTCTCTGCATCTTCTTTGTCGCCTGTTGTCATCTGTCATCATTTCTCGTCTTCTTTGTTGTCGAGCTTATTATATATATATATATATATATATATATATAATTTTATATATAATAATTTAAATTAATTTAATTAAAAAATAATATGTTTATTTGTATTAATTTGAAATTATAAAATATATATTTTTATATCATTTTACATCTATTAACTAATTTAATATTTACTTTTACTAAACACTTCTAATTCAATAAGTTAGTTTAATAATTTTTAACTAAAAATTAACTTTTAAACTTTTAATTAGTTTATTAACTAGTTTTGCCAAACATATTCTTAGTAAAACCTATAAATTTACAATTCACATTTTCGAAGGTTGGACAAATTTTAACTACATATATAACTCGTCACAGAAGAGTGTGAAAGAAAAGGATCAGAATGAAATGCGCCATTATTTTTAGTAGAAAAACTGGAATATAAGGTACACATGAGTGGATCAAAAAGTCAAACGGTACAGATTTTTGTGCTTCTTTTGAGAACCATCTATCAATTAATAGTGGGAGAGGAATCAGAGTGAAAAGACAGAAGGATACGTGTGATACATGTAGGTGTTGGGGATGGATCGGAGTGCCTTCAGCGAGATGTGCGTCTTTTTAGTTACGATTTAAAGAAATCACAGTTATAATTGTAAATAAAAATAAATTTAATATAATGTTGACTAAAAAATTGTTACTAAAAATATATTTAATTATTATTATTATTATAATTATAAATATATTTAACTACGATTACAACTGTAGAATTTTAACTATAATTAAAAGCTCGCAAGACACTCTTACGCCTATATTAGAGATAAAAAAGAATTGGACAAGTCTGTCCTGTTTGTCTTGAACCAAATAATTTAATAATTGATTAGATAACAAGGTGAGTTTAAAAAAAATTAATTTGAATGTTTTTATTTGAGTAGAAGATGAGGTGGTGATGATGATGATGGTGATGATATATATATATACTATTTAACTCAATTTGATTTTACGTAGATTTTTATGTAATTTAGTTAATTTAATTTAATTTAATTAAAACTTAATGTTGTTAATAATTTAATAAATGTGTACTTTTATAACATATGGGTTTTTACAAAATTTATATGTTTTACAATATAACTTAGTTTACTTATGAATGAAAATTATTTGTTTGTTAATTTTGTTCTATCAATAAATATTTTGTTGTGTTGGATTTATTATGATTTAATTTATATTAAAATAATTTTTTTGTGGTATTTAACCATTTGATAAATATCATGATGTTAAAAAACAATTTGATAGCGTTTATGTTTACGGCAAGGCAAGGCAAGGCGTCCAGCTGTACAAGTCAGACTATCTCTTGCATGATGAGGTATATGAGGCAAAAATAAAAATACTTGCGAAACAATAGGGCAAAGACAACAATTTCTAGAAGAATATGACATAAAAGAACAGCGAAAGAATTGAGTTCGGATTTTTTGTTCTTTTTGAGGCTAAATAAAAATTTCAATTTGCTAATCGCAACATAAGTTGTTCTTAAACAGATGATTAGACTAAATAAAAGAAGTTAAAAAAATAAATGATGCATTTTATCTTTTTTATTTTTTTAATCTAAGTACTACAACCCATTTCAAAACGGATGATCACAGTTTACAAAATAGATTGTTCAATGAGTTCTAAATTGTCATCACTACTTAAGAAAAGGAAATCGTTGGGGGGGTGCGTTGAAATTTGAGTGAATTGAAAAGGATGGAATGTGATGGATGATGATGTGGATAAATGAAGGTGCATGCATGGAAGACTAATTTTCACAATTACTCTCACTCTTACCCAAATGTTTGAATCTATTGCACATTTAGTGCTTGAAGATGAGGAGTACAATGGCATATTTTGGTTACATTACATCGTAGGACTAATTAGTTGACAAATGCCACATTATTATACTCTCAACAACTACCTTCTTGTTTGCTATTGTTGCAAAATTAAGTGGTCCCAATAAGTCTCTCTCTCTCTCTCTCTCTCTCTCTCTCTCTCTCTCTCTCTCTCTCTCTCTCTCTCTCTCTCTCTCTCTCTCTCTCTCTCTCTCTCTCTCTCTCTCTCTCTCTCTCTCACATATTTGTATGCCATGCAAACTGGGGCGAATGTTGCGGGCCAGGTGTCCCACCCCTGTGTCCCTAGCCATCATATGTACAACACTTCTGGACCCTCCATCTGTCCTTTTCTTTTTTTTTTTCCTTACAAATATCTTTAGTTGGAGCCTTGGAGGTAATATTGCACAAGTCATTCTCCAAGTATTTTTGTGTTCAGATAATTGTACTAAATTAATTGGTTTAACTGAAAAATTAGTGAATTGATTAACTTTTTAATTTGATTTGGACTAATAAATCGATAAATATTTAAATCGGTGGAAAACTAATAGAAACAATAAAATCAATTGATTCAATTGGTTCAACTGATTCTTTTTTTTAATTTTTAAAATTTTTATTGAATATTATTATGTATTTTTAAGAAATCTTTAAAAATTTAAGCTATTAAGAGAAAATCTAAGATTAGTATATATATATATATATATATATATATATATATATATATATATATATATATCTATTTATAATATGTCTCTAATATTTTAATATTTTAATATTATATATCATATATTTTAATATTTTAATATCTATAATACATATATTAATTATATATTTTAAGTATTACTAGTTCGATCACTGTCTTACTATTAAAACTTGAACTGATACTTCGATCGGTTCAATAACGATTTTCTGAAATTGAGTATTTTTGACAAATACGAACATCACAAGTAAAAAATGAATAGATATTGGACCCATTGTTATTCCCAATATATAGTCTTCAATTTTATCTCTTTTAATTATTTTAAGAGAATTGATAATCCATCAAACATGCATTACCTTTCTCTCCTTCCTCCTTCAGAAGATTTTTGAAGGTTCGCTATGTGGATTAAACTAATTAGATGAATTTCTAGTAAAAATATTGTCTAACCTATTTATACATTATTTAATCTATCAATTTTTATAAATTAAGAGCCCCATTTTTTTTTTTGCTCTTCCAATTATGAGTGAGAGATCCGAAAGGGACCATCACAGATTGGGTCTCTCCATTAATTCAAAATTCCTATACATGACCCCATCTATCCTTCATTTGAAAGATTTTTAGCACATTATTAATTTAGTCTTTAATTTTTTTTTCATTAAAGTAGTCATTTAAAAATAAAATTGCTAGCTTAATCCTTGAAAATTTACTATTTTTTTAATTCAGTTATTAAAAAATAAACACCTTAATTCAACCCTTCAAACATTTTTTTTTTCAAATCAAGATAGTTCTTTCATAAAATATTTAGAAGCTCTCTGATACAAATTTGAGTCACGTTGAGCGAAGATACCTAGAAGGTCCATATTATTAATTGACGACAAACGGTCATTTTGATGAAGAAAATTATAGGACTAAATTGAAAAGTTCTATATATAAAAGATCAAATTGGAGAGAGAGTGATCATTCAAAGATTTTTGAGAAACTTTAACTTTGAAAATTTAAATCAAAAGATCTTACTTTTGAAATTAAATCATCTTTCAATGATTAAATTGAGAAATTTTATTTTTTAACAATAAAATTAAAGATCAAATTATTAATTTATTCAATATATATATATATATATTGCAAATACCGGAGTTAATTGGTTAGTTCATTATTAAAACACACTCAAAAAAGTAGTTTATAATTTATTTTTCTTAAACAAAAATTTATGAATAGAAAATATTAACACTACGATAACTTTATATTTTTATGATTCAAGCCAACTCAAACTAAATTAGTTAGAGTATAGTGAATTTTTTGAATATTAGTAATTAAAAAATTACAAATGAGTTCTACAAAAAATTATAATATATGAAAATTTATATATTTATGGTGGGAAAGATCGTTGATGAAGACAAAAAGTATCAAGTGATGACAAATTATGTAGATTTTAGTTGTTATATGTTATATTTACACTTTTTTTTGATAATTTAGGAGGGTAGAGTATTATCTTTTAAAATTCAAGAACTATAAAAGTAATAATTAGAGTGTTAAACTATAGTTTAAGGAAATTATATGTCGTTTTTCTTATTTATATGAATTTAAAAAGACAAATACAGAGATATATATAACTAAGCGATACCTTTCTGTTTTTTTGTTTTGTTTTTGTGTATGTGAAAATGTGGTAATGCCAAAGTGGGTTTGATCAAAGTGAGGCGTAATTGGTAATACTAATAAAGACAAATAATACATGTAAACGGATCGGCCGTCTGATCCGTAGTATGAGCCTCACACTAGAATGTATATACATATAAAGTATATACGTACACAAGTATATACGAATACGACAGTTCGTGGCTGAGAGGCTTATTTGGGCGTTGACCAATGACCACGCATGTGAGCTTTGAACTATTCTCCACACTACCCTTTGGCCTCTGCATTGCCTTCAGACGTTGTTGGTCCCCATCGTCATTTCCCGCCCTTTTCTTCTTCCTTAGGGGCGTACGTCAAATTGATTAATTATTGATGACCTTAGAATTTTCTTTTATTTAATATATCAGAATTTTAATAAATATTATCAACGAGACTACCTGTGTTGACTCAGAGAGATAACATCACTGTTGTTAATTAGGTTAATAGTCTTGAGCTTGTCGGATTTAAGTTTGATATTGACATTTCTAAAGGTGCCCACAAGGAGCACGGCTTCCTTAATCATACACGGTGAAGGATCAGTTTAACTGTTTTGATTATTGCCAAAACACATTTTAACTTGTTTCATTTGAATTTGGTTTCTTGAAATCTCCATCTGCCAAAATGAGTTTTACTTACTTTGCGTTGGCATTCCTTCGTTGAGATGACTTTACCATTTATAGTGAATCAATATATATTATACATACATAGTGAATGACTATAAAACGATGGAATATAATGAGGAGTTGTATAGCAGGTAAGTCCCTAGGTGGGGGCAGCCGAAATGCGTTGTACGGTCCAGCCTCCGTTGAAGTTGAACAAGACTACTGCGCTCGTGTTACACATTAGTCTCCTTTGCATCAGTATATCCAAATCGAACGTCAAAAAATTCACAGTTAACACTTAATACTATATACATCTCCCACTCAACTAATTGAAAACCATCCCAAAACTCCCACTATTAATTACCCATTCCAGCTTCCGGTACTGCAAAGCCCACAGATCCTTTCAAATAATGTCCCCATTTTAGTTAAGCTGTCTTATACCATCCTCTTTTTAACTTCACCTAAGTTTAGCAGTAGATCGTTACGCTGACTGTCACGCATAAAAACGGTTCTTATTAGAGAGTAATAAATACTAAAGTAGTAGAGAATTGATTGTATGACTCATTTATAAATTTTTTAAAAATTCACAATAGAGTGAAGAATTGTCTAAAATAATAGGACATTATGGGATCCATAATAAAAACTTAAATAGAGTTCATCACTATAGATGCTCTTAGTTTAAATATTGTAGATAAAAAAATTAACATGATAAGAGTTTTATATATTGATGATTTGACTCAAATCAATTTAATTGATCGATAGTTCTAAAAGCAAAAAAACCAATTTCTATGAATCCTAATAATTCAAACAAAAAAAATTACACTTGCTTCTCTCTCTCTCTCTTTTTTTTTGCAATATATATTTTTTTTCTAGTATTAAAATTATTCAACAATTTCTACTATCATAATAAGAATGAAACTATAGTCTCATAGATGTTGACATTAATTTTTAAAAATTATAGTTTCATGTTTTGTAAAAAAAATTACTTGAAGAAATACCCACATCCCCGCGGAGTAGATCATTTTGAATTTGAAGTTTTCCGTTTTGAGATATTTCTTACCAAAAGCGTTATGTAGTCCTGCTTGTGATTATTTTAATATGACAACTTATGCTCGGAACTATAAATTTTTAAGTTTTAAAAATCTAAACCCAAGCACTGATACTAATCCATAACTATACGTATCCTAATTAAACTCTTTAAATCCGAAAAATAAAAAACCCTTAAATGTAAATTGGAAACAATAGGAATGAAAACATGTGATCAAATTCTCCAATCGAAATATGATAAGTATATGATTTTTCAATCAAATTACGATGAGTATATAGATTAAAAAATAACTTTATAGTTTTTTAAAACTCATTGTTACATGATTAGTTTTTTAAAAAAATTTTATACCCCTTATGTTTCTAATGGAAATTGATGTGCCTAAAAGAGGACACAATCTGTACCACAAGGAAAATAAAGAGAAGAAAACCAACTCAACTAAATTGATAAGCCTATGGCGCCACAATCAAGCTAAGATGGGTAGAATTCGCCACACCCCAGATTAGAGAACGAAATGAGAGTGATAAGAATTCTGAGATTGTAATACCCAAGAAAAATAAAATATAAATATTTGTTTACAAACTACTGTTACTATTTCAGTATACGGTACTATTCACCTGTATAATATTATTTACGTATATGATACTGTTCATTTATACAATCGAAATGTCAAGTACTAGATGTGGTTTGGTCATAAGAGAAAACTAGAAAGAAGTTTGTAGGAGAAAATGACGTTTTATGTGTAAAAATACCCTCAGGGACTAAATTGAAAGGACTGATTTGAAAAGAAACTTAAAGGTTTAAGGTGAAAGGATAGTTTTCCCTTTAAGTTTTCAATAGTAATAACAGAAAAATTTTGAGCCGTTGCCGCTATTTGCACAGTAATTGCATTATTAGAAATGTCATTTTTATAAATAGTAAATTGAATATTTTATTAGTGCATAGTATCAAATAGTACCCTTGACTTTTGCTATAAATAGGCCCTTCCATTTCACTTCTAAACTCACACCTTCAACTTCTCTTCTTCTCTCCTTAAGTTTCTCTTACTTCAATGCTAGGCCTATGAGATTTTGGGCCTTTCCTTTTCAGCTTAGGTAAGGATACTATGCCCTTTCTATGTCTTTCAAATTTTAGAAGTTATTTTCTTAAGTATGCTCTGTGGTTGCGGCCTTGGCTGATCTTCCACATCAGAAAAACTGTCCTTAGCTGTTTATATGTTATTTTGATTCTCTGATTACCGAAATAGAATGTAAACTGTGAAGAATACATGTCTAGGAAAGTTCTGGCTAAGGAAAGACCTGGTTTTTAAGTGTGTCCAGTGTGACCCTCCACTCTTTCCTGGGAACTTACCTGGTGTACTCTTTTACAAATTGTATTCTCTATTTCTGGTATGAATAGTGATCGTACGTATAAATAGTGACCGTACGTATGAATAGTGACCGTATAAATAGTAACCGTATATATGAACAGTAACCGTACATATGAACAGTATCTGTATGAAAACAATCCTAACTTGTTTTCTCTAATCTTTCATGAAAATCTCCGTAGCGGAATACTGAAATTCATCTGTGTACTCTTATCTGTAACGACTTAGAGAAGCGATATTCGTATGGAATCCAGGTGAGTGAAACGACCCCGTTTTAATAGAGTTTTAGCATTACTGGTGATAAAAAGTATGTCGTAGGACACTCCCAAGATTCACAGGGAGAAATTGGATTCAGAATGACGAATATAATGAGATAATTAATCCAGAAGTATGGATAAGAAAAAGTAAGTATCTCATGATGATGTGAAGATTGAATCTCTTGAATTGTGGTTTATAAAGCTATAATATAGTTATATACTATACCTGTTATATGGATGAATATTATATTAAACTTCTGATTATGATATGAAATGTTATTGATTGTGATTGAGCGGGACAGTACCCCCTCTCACGGCAAGGCGGAAAACCCGGTTGACAGGGTGTCTTGACCAATGAGTGTGGAGACAACGATTCCCTCAGTAGGGATATAGCCCGGATTGGTGATAAATCCGTGAGGCGCCCTAGCTAAGAGGATGAGGTTGTGCGTCATGGCGGAAATATACATAATTGGTGAGCCGGCCTATGTGCGCTCTCCGGGATATATTGCCATTGACGAGTACTAGTAACGTTTGTTGAATTGGATGAATTTTTATCTTGTATGTAAGAGGATGATGTTGTGCGTCATGGCGGAAATATACATAATTGGTGAGCCGGCCTGTGTGCGCTCTCCGGGATATATTGCCACTGACGAGTACTAGTAACGTTTGTTGAATTGGATAAATTTTTATCTTCTGTCTATTGGTTGAGTATGAGCCGTTGGATATGCTTGCATGATTGGTAATGTATTTGAATTTTATTAATGCGAGGCCGATTCGCTCATTGAGTTTAAAAGCTCACATTGTTTGTACAACCTTTTTGTTCAGATCAGGTTGCCATCGAAGAATATCTGCTAGAGGAGTAGATCACTTTGTACCTTCCCGTTGTCGGGTAGACCTCTCTTCTGTTATAGATTATGTTGCTCTGTAATCGTCTAGGACATCTAGTTCAGGGGTTCGACATTTGGCTTGTATGTCAGTATAATAATGTATTGATAATCTATGATTTTCATATAAGAAAATTTGATATATTTATCGGAAGGTTTACAGTGATGAGAGATTCATCATTGTGCCGGTCATGTGCCCAGAAAACGGGTCGTGACAGAGATTTTCTCGCCACACTAACACAATTGTTAGATAAGAGAAGATAGATGTGCACAAAGCAATCTGAAATATAATTCACTCCAATATGATTATCTTGCCACAAGGGGGCAAGTTCCCTTTTATAGATAACAAAAGCCAGCTCCCTCATTAATGCAACCACAACCACCTCATTAATGAGCCTACAACAACTATAGTCAACCTACAGCCACCTCATTAATGAGCCTACAACAACTATAGTCAAAGTACAGTTACTTCATTAATGAGCCTACAACAACTACAGCCTCCCTACAGCCACCTCATTAATGAACCTAGCCTACAACAACTACAGCCACCCTATAGCCACCTCATTAATGCAACAACAACAACTACAACCACTTGGAAAGCTAAATGACATTACAGCAACTCTAAAAACATTAAATTACATCAGATTCTGTATCCCAAAAATTCATGCACGAAAATTATTAAAAAAAATAAGAAAATCTGCATTTCTTTTATTCTTCTAAGTCCAAGCTTCTATTTGGCCCAGCCCATCATTGCACACAAGTAAAGAAACCCAAGTCAATCTCATTTGATGCTTCTTGGCCCTTGAACGTGTTATTGGCCCAAGTATAGATTCAGCCTCTTGTTCTTCAAGGACAGCCTTCATGATCACATCATCTTCCCCTGGTTGACAAGGATTTGCCCTCAAATCCAGCTCCATGTTATCTTCCAAATAAGGGGTTATGTCCCTTACATTGAATGTTGCTGAAACACCATAATCTCCTGGGAGATCAATTTTATACGCATTGTCATTTACCTTTGCTAGTACTCGAAAAGGACCATCAGCTCGTGGCATAAGTTTAGACTTCCTTTTGTTTGGAAATCTCTCCTTCCGTGGGTGAATCCAAACAAGATCTCCTGGGCTAAATTGAACATGCTTTCTCTTCTTGTCTACTGACTTTTTATAGGCAGCATTCTTCTTCTCAATTTGCTTCTTTACTGCCTCATGCATTTTCTTCATGAATTCAGCTTTACTTTTGCCATCCAAGCTAAATTTTTCATTAATTGGAAGAGGTGCCAAATCTGCTGGTGTATTAGGATTAAATCCATACACAACCTCAAATGGAGATTTCTTTGTAGTACTATGAACACTCCGATTATAAGCAAATTCAACATGCGGCAAGTACTCATCCCAAATCTTCAAGTTTTTACTGATAACACTTCTAAGCAAAGAGGAAAGAGATCTATTTACCACTTCAGTTTGCCCATCAGTTTGAGGATGACAGGTTGTGCTAAATAGCAGCTTTGTTCCAAGCTTCATCCATAATGTCTTCCAAAAATAGCTCAAGAATTTGGCATCACGATCAGAAACAATACTCTTTGAAATGTCATGCAATCTCACAACTTCTTTGAAGAATAAATCAGCAATATGAGAAGCATCATCAGTTTTGTGACATGAAATAAAATGAGACATTTTTGAGAATCTATCAACAACCACCATAACTGAATCTTTTCCCCTTTTTGTTCTCGGTAATCCAAGCACAAAATCCATGCTTAGATCCATCCATGGTTGATCTGGAACAGTCAATGGCATGTACAAGCCATGTGCAGCCTCATTGCTCTTTGCTTTCTTGCAAGCAACACATCTTTCTACTATCCGATGCACATCCTTCATCATATTTGGCCAATAGAAATGCTCTTTCAACATTTCAAATGTCTTCTTTTCACCAAAATGTCCAGCCAGCCCACCTGCATGTGATTCTCTAACAAGCAATTCCCTAATAAAACAAGTAGGAATCACAAGTTTCCCAAATATGAACATATAACCATCATGCTTATAAAACCCTTTAATGGCCATTTTCTCACAAGCTGAATAGATTTTAGCCAGCATAGGATCAAGCAAGTATTGCTCCTTAATAAGTTCAAAGCCCAATAGTTTAGTGTTCAAAAGAGAAATCAAAGCATACCTCCGAGATAATGCATCAGCCACAACATTCGTCTCTCCCTTTTTGTATTTGATTACATAGGGGGAAGCTTCCAAATACTCCACCCATTTGGCATGTCTTCTATTCAGCTTCCCTTGCCCCTTCAAATGCTTTAGGGAATCATGATCGGTGTGAATGATGAACTCCTTTGGTAATAAATAATGCTACCATGCCTCAAGAGCTCGAATTAGTGCAAAGAACTCTTTATCATAGATTGAGTAATTCAGACTTGCTCCACCAAGCTTCTCACTAAAATAAGCAATGGGACACTTATCTTGCATTAAGACAGCTCCAATCCCTACTCCAGATGCATCACATTCAATCTCAAATACCTTTGAAAAATCTGGAAGAGCTAGAATAGGTGCTGAACACAATTTCTCCTTGATTAAGTCAAAACTCTTCTGTGTAGCTTCGGTCCATTTAAACTCACAATTTTTCTTGATGCATGCAGTTAATGGTGCAAGAATAGTGCTAAAATTCTTCACAAATCGTCTATAAAAAGAAGCAAGGCCATGAAAACTTCGTACCTCAGAAATACTTTTAGGAATTGGCCACTCCTTGATTGCTTTTATTTTCTCCTCATCCATGTGCACCCCATGTTGAGAGACAACATAACCAAGGAAAATAACTTGGTCTTGACAGAATTGGCACTTCTTAAAATTGCCAAATAGCTTTTGTTCTCGTAATACTTCAAATACTTGCCACAAATGCTCTTCATGCTCTTCAGAATTTTTACTATAAACCAAAATGTCATCAAAATAAACGACAATAAACATACCTATAAATTTCCGAAGCACATGGTTCATTAGCCTCATAAAGGTGCTTGGGGCATTGGATAATCCAAATGGCATGACCTTCCATTCATACAGCCCATGTTTTGTCTTAAAGGCTGTCTTCCATTCATCTCCTTCCTTCATACGAATTTGGTGATAACCACTGTTCAAGTCTATCTTTGAAAACACTTTGGAGCCATGTAATTCATCAAGCATGTCATCTAACCTTGGAATGGGATAACGATACTTGACTGTAATCTTGTTAATTGCTCTGCTATCCACACACATCCTCATGGTCCCATCTTTCTTTGGCACCAATAAGGCCGGTACTGAACAAGGACTCATGGACTCCTGCACATATCCTCTTTCCAGCAACTCATTTACTTGACGTTGCAACTCCTTTGCCTCCTCCGGATTCATTCTATAAGCTGGCCTATTTGGTAAGGCAGCTCCTGGTACAAGATCAATTTGGTGCTCAATACCACGAATTGTTGGTAATTCCTTTGGTAATTCTTCTGGAAATACATCACGAAATTCTTCCAAGAGCCTTTGAATTTGTGGTGGAAGTGATCCCACAATTTCTGGTACTATCTCCTTCAAATGCAATAAAAGAACTAAATTAGAGCTGGATAAAGCTCTCTCAATATCTCCTTTGTTGGCAAGTAAATTACCCTTTCTTTCAGCTTCTTGTTGATGCATCTTCACTTGTCGAGGACTCAATGGTGCTAACACAATCTTCCTTCCATCTTTCTTAAAGGAATATGTGTTTTTAAACCCATCATGCAAAGCTCTTCTATCATACTGCCATGGTCTTCCCAAGAGCAAATGACTAGCACTCATTGGAACAACATCACATAGTACCTTATCTTTGTAATTTTTCCCAATAGAAAATGGCACAACAACCTGTTTAGTGACTCTCACAACTCCATCTTCATTTAGCCACTGCAATTTGTAAGGATGAGGGTGTTCAGTTGTTGCTAAATTCAACTTCTCCACCAACGTAGTAGAAGCCACATTTGTGCAGCTCCCTCCATCTATAATTACACCACAAACCTTCTTTTCAACAGTACACCTTGTGTGAAAAATGTTCTCCCTTTGCTCATCACTAGGCTTAGCTTGCAAATTTAGAGCACGCCTTATGACAAGGAGTTCTCCCTCATCAGCATACTCCATGTTTTCCTTATCAGAACATTCTTCCATAACTCCTTCAATGGCTGCCTCATCTTCGCTTACCACTTCTCCATACATGTCTTGGATAATCATTACCCTACGGTTTGGACATTTAGATACGTAATGCCCATGACCAAGACATTTGAAGCACTTTACATCTCTACTCCTTTTAGGAGGTTCTGAATCAGCTCCCTTTTCTTTCCCTTTTGATGAACTTGATGGAAGTTTTGAAGACTCCCTCTTCTCCACCTTTCTTTCTTCTCCTTTAGATGCAACCCATGATGGTGTTGTAGAGAAATTTGTGATTTTGTTTCTAGCTGGCTGTGACATTTGCTTACTAGAAACTCTCTTCCTTTGTCTCTCCACCTTGATTGCAAGTTTAATAACATCCTCTAAGGTTACATAATTTTGTAGTTCCACCAAATCACCAATCTCCCTATGCAAACCACCAATGAACCTTGCAATTGTTTGCTCTTGAGGTTCATTCAGTTCACATCGAATCATTAGCATCTCAAACTCTTTCACATAGTCTTCTACACACATAACTCCTTGTCTCAAAGATTGAAATTTGAAGAAGAGCTCTTGCTTGTAATATTCTGGCACAAATCTTCTTTGCATAAGTCTCTTCATTAGCCTCCAATTTCTGACTTCTTCCTCACCATCTCTCCTCCGTTGGTCCTTCAAATTCTCCCACCATAAATTGGCATAATCTGTGAATTCAAGGGCTGCAAGACAACATTTGGTTGCCTCCGAGTTCTCATGGCACTCAAAGACCTTCTCTACACGCTGCACCCACTCCAAAAATTCCTCTGGAGAGCTACTTCCCTTGAAAGTAGGGACCTTCATCTTAATCTTCAATTCTTGCTCTCTTTGTTGCCTCCTTGGCCTTGGAGACCTTTCATCTTCTGTATTGCTTTCTTGGTCCGATTGCTCTTCATTTCTATTTCTTCGCTGCAGACGCCTTGGTTGATGGTTTAGCCTCTCCATTTGTTCTACCAAACGATTCAACTGCTCCATCATTTGTTGTTGAGATCTCTCCATTTGACTGTGAGACCTTTCCAACTTCAGAATTTGAGCTTGCTCTAAAGTAAGCCCCATTGGAATTGGAGGTTCAGAACTGTTTTCTCCAGACATGATCTCTCTCTATAAGTGTTCTACTCTCAAGTTACAAGAGTTTTCCCACACGAAACCACTGCTTTGATACCAATATGATGTGCCTAAAAGAGGACACAATCTGTACCACAAGGAAAATAAAGAGAAGAAAACCAACTCAACTAAATTGATAAGCCTATGGCGCCACAATCAAGCTAAGATGGGTAGAATTCGCCACACTTCAGATTAGAGAACGAAATGGGAGTGATAAGAATTCTGAGATTTTCTCGCCACACTAACACAATTGTTAGATAAGAGAAGATAGATGTGCACAAAGCAATCTGAAATATAATTCACTCCAATATGATTATCTTGCCACAAGGGGGCAAGTTCCCTTTTATAGATAACAAAAGCCAGCTCCCTCATTAATGCAACCACAACCACCTCATTAATGAGCCTACAACAACTATAGTCAACCTACAGCCACCTCATTAATGAGCCTACAACAACTATAGTCAAAGTACAGTTACCTCATTAATGAGCCTACAACAACTACAGCCTCCCTACAGCCACCTCATTAATGAACCTAGCCTACAACAACTACAGCCACCCTATAGCCACCTCATTAATGCAACAACAACAACTACAACCACTTGGAAAGCTAAATGACATTACAGCAACTCTAAAAACATTAAATTACATCAGATTCTGTATCCCAAAAATTCATGCACGAAAATTATTAAAAAAAATAAGAAAATCTGCATTTCTTTTATTCTTCTAAGTCCAAGCTTCTATTTGGCCCAGCCCATCATTGCACACAAGTAAAGAAACCCAAGTCAATCTCATTTGATGCTTCTTGGCCCTTGAACGTGTTATTGGCCCAAGTATAGATTCAGCCTCTTGTTCTTCAAGGACAGCCTTCATGATCACATCAGAAATCTTAATAGCAAAGATATAAACAATTTTATAAAAGTCTTCTCCAATCTTAAATCCTAAATTGAATGCATGTATACATTAAATAAACAACTAATGAAAGTAATTAATTAAAAAAGTATAGTTGGTTTTGTGTGGCACAGGTCTTCTACCTCAAGGCAGAATGTTTGACACACGTAGACCGTTGGATTGGTGTGGGGCGCACCAATCCAACAATCCATAAAAGCCAAACATTCTACTTGATATGTAAGCCAGACAAAGAATTGAAGTTTGGTTTTGTGTATGTAATTAAAGGATATATTTTTCTTATAAAATTACAAATACAGTAAATTAATGATTATTTTGCTATCTAATACAACTATTTTTTAAATAATATAACATCTTTAATCAGTGTCATTAAGACACTTCTTAATTAACCCTTAATTTTCTTGTCGTATGGACAACAAATGTATTAATGATACTTGAGAACATCCAAGTTCTCTACTTAATCAAATATTTCCATTTTAGTAATTTGATTAAATTACTAATTTGGTTCTCAAAAATTACAACTGTATTAATTTAGTATTCAAAAGATTAGTTTTAATTTAGTCTTGAAAAATTGTGTTTATTTTAAATTTGTATCTCTTTTGTTAAAATGACTTTTAACAATAAAAATTTTGAGATTCAATAATGGTAGATTTTATAATTTAATATTAAAATGACTAATTTGATATAAATTAATACAATCTTCAAGGATTAATTGAGATGCTTAATCTTTTAGAAATCAAATTGAGAAAAAAATTTTATAGACAAAACTAATGATTTACTCTAGTGTATATTTATATATCCTTTTTCATTAATAGCCCCTTTTGTTATCTCATATATATGAGGATTTTCGTATATGACTGTATCCTCCCGAAATTGGTTTCTCTGCTTTTCTCTCCTTAGCTATTGGATCTGACCAATGTTTTTTTTTTTTGCTTGCTTTTAAGGACCTATTTGAAAGAAAAATTTTTAAATAGGTCCCAATATCTTTTTCTTGTACTTACTTTTAAAGACCTATTTGAAAAAAAAAAGAATACATTGGTCCCTGAAATTTTTTTTCTTTAAATAGTTCTCTAAAAACAGGCATAAAAAAGAAAAAGCATTGAAACCTATTTGTAATTTTTTTTTCCAATAGGTCCTTGAAAATTCCTTGAAAATAAATACAAAAAAAATATTAGTGACCGTTTGATTAGTGATCCAACGAGAAAAGTAGAAAAAAAAAAAAACAAAGAGGGAGTGAGAGAGAAGCAATAAGACCAGATCGATATCTTTTCTCCTTTCTATTTCTCTGTGTATATTGTATAGCTACTTTTGTAGATTGATCAACGATGGAAAAAAACTTGCCAATCATAACACATTCCAAGTTCAATCTCTGACTATTTGCATTTTTTGAAGTTCAAATTCTGACAAAAAATTTGAATATATATACCTCTTAATCAATTACATTTGACAATAAGTTCATGTCCAGTATTTGATATAATTTTTTTAAAAAAAAATCTCTTTATTCTAATCTATCCTTCTCTCATCATAAACATGTCATCCTCAGAATTTCAGTGTGAGAGTTAATTATAATCTAAATTGTTGTCAGTTGTCACAACTCACACCTAGAATATTTAAAATAATCATTCAAAGTGTAAAAGCTGGAGATTCTCAATCGCATGCTATAGAGTTGAATTTTGAGGACTAATATATAACTTTATACGCAAAGTCAAGCGGCGATAAGCCCTTTTTAACAAACTGTAGCAATAATTAAACAGTTTTAGTCAGTGTAAAACAAGCATAGAAACAAGTTTTTACCAAAAAATAGAAACAACACATGAGTAGACTATTAACCCGTTGATCTGGTAAAAGATTGAACTGATCCGTGGGACTGAACGTTGTTTTGATATCATAAAAGGCTGTGGGAATGGCAGTCATAAAATATGATTTTGCTACAAAGACTTAGTTTAAATCATGACAAAACTGGAACTTTGCAGACGCCAGACTTTCAAAATATTTTGATGTGATATCTTGACAACAAATTTGAACCAAATTAAGGCTTTTAACTATTGAATCATCCTAATTATTTTACATTAGTTGATCTTATGGTTAGAAAGCTTAATTTAAGGCTTGAATTTGGTTGACATAATTTAAAATTTAATTAATTCGTAAACTTAGACTGATTTAATTGAGTTGGGTCGGATCACTTAGTTGTTAAAACTTTTGTGATATTAATTTTTTTATATATATATAAAATTTGAACTTAAAATTTTACTTAAAAAATCAAGTTTTAACTACTTGAATAAACCAATATTAATATATTTACTCTTTTAAGATGTATAACATTATTCTTATGTTGGTTCATTTAATTTATATGTCACTGGCTTCTAGCAGACTGGGATACATGTTTAAGGAATGAATAGAAAATGTTAAGAGATTGGTCGGTGAAAGCGCGGGATTTTACAGAAAAGAAATCAAAGAGTCAAATGAAATGGTCAAGAGTCAGCCGAAATGGCTCATGGCTCTTCGAAGAGCGAAACCCCAACCAATATTACAATAACACCCCTAAAATTCATCTCCTTTTCCCATATATATCCCACATGAATGCATGATCAAACCTTGAGGAATGACGTGGGCCCACATCATGTCCCACGTGGCGCATATTACACATCAAGGGCTTTTCCGTCATTTCGACACCTCCCCCTCTATATAGCAGAGCCCTCGCCCTCCCTAACGGATTAGCCTCTCCTTCTTCCTCTTCACCTTCTCACAAACCCAAACAGAAAATCAAGAATTAATCTTTTATTTTTTCTTTTTCTGTCTCTCTGGCGAATCCATAATCAAACATGAAGAAATCAAGCGGTGACCCTTCTTCCAAAGTTGATCGCAAAACTGTTGAAAGAAACCGCAGAATCCACATGAAAGCTCTCTGTTTTAAGCTCGCTTCCCTCATCCCTCCCCACTACTTAAGACAGACCAAGGTCGTCACTTTCCTCTTGCTCCCTCGTTCCAACAATTACATTAAATTAATTTTGTGCATAATACTAACTAATGGATGAAATTGGATTGCAGGACATGATATCGCAGCAGGATCAGTTGGATACGGCGGCGAGCTACATAAGGAATCTGAGGGACAAACTGGAGAAGCTGAAGGGGCGTAAGGAGGAGGCGATGAGGTCGAAGGAATTATCGAATGGTAACAGTGGGATTGAGAACATGTTGATGGGGGCCAACCTCCCTGTGCTGGAGCTCAGAGACATGGGTTCCAGCATCGAAGTTATGCTGATCAGTGGCTTGACCAGGAACTTCATGTTGTACGAGGTTATCAGTGTGCTCGAGGAAGAAGGCGCCGAGGTTGTCAATGCCAGCTTCTCCACTGTCGGAGACAAGATATTCCACACTGTTCATGCCCAGGTAAATTATTAGTGAAGTTTGAAACTTTTTTTTCCATGCTATGACTTAGTGATTTGAATCATTGAATGTGACTTTAATTTGGTGTGTGTTTGTTGTGTAGGTGAAAATATCAAGAGTGGGAGTGGAGACGACAAGGGTGCATCAGAGGCTTCAGGAGTTGATCGCGCCACTAAGAAGCTGGGAGTATTTTTAAGAACAATGTGTGGAGCACCTGATTATTTCTCAATTACAGAAATATTAGGAAATGAGTTTCAATCTAAGTCGTTGAGCAGTGTAGAATCGTGACTCAGTGAATTAATGCAGTGTTTGTAATGTATATGTTTCAAAAAAAACAAAAAAGGAATCAGTTTAGTGTTTAGCACTACCCATCCTCCTTCTAAAGTATGTGCTGTTTAAATATATATATATATATATATATATATATATATATATATATATATATACATACATAACGCAATATTGATTAATTTCTTGAAGAAAATAAGAATGGTTAAATTCTGGTGGATGAGAAAGAACTCGAAATTAACTGAGGAGATAAGAAATTTCTGACCAGAAATGGCCGACGGGAATAGTGACAAAAACTCGTGGTCAGGGTATGATGAGATGAACGTTTTAAGATGAATATGTGGTTGAAGAGATATTGAAGCACCGAAACAATGAATCAGGTGGATATTGAAAAAGAAAACCAAGTATATGTTCATTTATTATACATTCAGAGGTTAAGAAAGCGAAAGGAAACGATGCTGAGTTCAAACTTCAAACAGAATTTTATTTAACTATATTATTTTATATATATATATATATATATATATATATGTATGGATGTATAATAATAATAATAGGAATGCTGATCTCCTTTTCCTTTTCTCCAACTATGAAGTATGAACTGTCTGCCGGAAAGAAGACAGACATTAATCTATGGAATAATAAGAAGTTGTGGCTTGAAAAGGAAGACATGAGATGGAGGATATAAAAGTAAATTACATTAATTATTTAGAAAGCTGGATTAAATAATATTTAATATTATTTACATCAAAATTTATATTTAATTTTCTCGACATTTAATATATATTATTTAAATTTATTTTCTATCAATAATATTTTTTCTATCATATAAAGAATAAAATTACAGTATCATGTCAAAAATTAACATCAGAATATTAATGCATGTGGGATGTATTGGATATATGTAATTGTATAAGAGTTGTTGTAGTGTAGGACTGGGTTTAATAATTATTAATTAGTTGATTTTATATACCACTGGTGACGTATGATAGGCACTTAACAATGAGGTGGAGTAAAGAAAAAGAAGGATGAAATGGATAGGAAAGTCAAAGTAGCACTAGTAGTTTACGTTAAGATATTGCATATTTGCATGGGGTCCTTCCCTCCCTAGTCCCTAGTAACTACCTGGAAACTGCAGACTCTAGCAGCCCCCCCTTGACCTCACTATGCCCTTTTTTTTTTTTAATTTCAATTTATTTGATTTAAGTTGGATTATGTTATAAAAGTATAAAACTCCTTCAATAATAATTTTTTATTTACATAACTTAAATATGAAATATTACTTCAAAAATAAATTTGATTACACTACTTGAATCTATTAGTATTGGTTAATTGGTTTCTTTTATATGTTCAGCTTGGTGATATATATGCTGAACTTAATGAGTGTGCCCCAACAACACTCCAGCCTCAAATCTGTATGTGTCAAAATCTTCTGACACACTTTTAATTTGTTCTATGATTTTAAAGGGAAAATACCTAGTATATGGCAAACAGCCAGAGAGTATATTTATTACTTTCTAATGTTTTAATACTCTGTCCAACTAAACACATTTTTCAGAGAGGTTCTCTCCAATAAGAAATTTTTTATGATTGTCTATAATCGTTAGATGACTATAAATTTCTTTAGATAGGTAGGCCAACAACTATTTAATAACTATAAACAACCATGAAGAGAAAATTATTGGAGAATTGGAGAGAATCCCCTCTCACACATTATCTACCACTTTTGGCCTCCATTGTTATTTTTGTATTTTCATCGATATATAATTAATTACTCTAATATGTGCTTCACATTGATGTCAAGTATCATAATTCAATGTGTCATGTTAATTTAGAAATGAATTTATGATTATTGAAAAAGATTGATTGTTAATAGTCAATGATAGTAACCTCAGGAAGTTAGTTTACTTGCAAATTAATTCTAGAGTTTTTTTAATTATTTTATTTTTTTAAAATCAGGTTATGTTTTTCTTTTTCTTTTTTGTAAAATCTATAAACTTAGTGTGAATGGACATCGATCTAAATTTACGAAAAAATTATCATCATGCTGCAATAAATTGGTGAAGAAAAGTGTCATATTCATATCATTCTCAATATAGTTAAGAATTATTGTTCAAAATAAGTTAATATAGTTTCACCATTTAGCTTCTGATCAGTAGAGTTTTTTTTTTCTCTCTCGAATTTTGTCATTTAAAAATAACTCCTTAACCAAAATAGTCATACTGGATTTCTAGAAAACATTTTTAGCTAAGATACAAATTGAAAACACGTGAGCACGCTCATATAATCAGCTAATGACAATACAAGATTTTGTTTCAATATTAAAACGAATATTATAATGAGAAAAAAATTAAAAATTTTGGGAAAACAAAATGAACAATTAATTTGCGTTGGTTTAGAACGTACGTGAAGTTCAAACAGATGATCCTAAGATGCAAGAAATGCGTGGTCCAAATGTAAAGAGGGCTCACATTCACGTGGGCTAGCTGGCCTGTCGTCTGTTGACAATCGCATTCAATGAGGGTCGTATTCATCAATCTGTTTGAAAGTCACAACGGAACAACAGTGAATATTGTTTCTTTCCTACCTCTCTCACATTTCAGATTTTTTTGGGCTTCTTTATTGATTGGCTTTGTCATATTTGACATTTTTTAATTAGGTTTAGGTTATATGTGCCTAAAACGCTTTCACCTCATGTTACTTATGCCACCAAACCAAAAGTTAAAAGTTGGGAAAATCACATGCTCAATTTTTAAGTTATAATAATATATTTTTTAGAATAGATTATGTTCATTTCTTTTCAAGTTTGGTTCAATGAAATTTGATGTCTCAATTATTTCCAATATTACACCTAGTTCCATTCATATTTTGCATAAATTTTTTCTTTTATCGTAAGACTGACATTTTATTCTTAACGTGATTTTAATAGCTATGAATAATTTTACTTTTGGAAAAAACACTTGTGTTTAAAAATTTAATTTGAATTAAAAAAATTGGAAGAAGACCGAAAATAAAATAAGAAAAGGTATTAGTATAGTTTAGCCAAATTCACACTACTAAAAAAATCTTAATTAGTGATGAAAATTAACAACGAAAAATTTTCGTTGCAAATTCTATCGCAAATCCGTAGCAAATTTCATCACTAATTTGAAATTGCAATATAAGGAATTTGCGACGGATTTTAAGATGAAAAATTTTCGTCGCTGATTAAATTTCCGTCGCTAATATTAGTGATGGAATTTTTTGTACCAAAATTTCGTTGTAAAGTATTTTTTAGTTTTGAGACGGAAGTTTTGCGACAAAAAATTTCGTTGCAAAATTTCGTCTCAAATATCTTTTCTGCCACTGAATTCAGTTGCAAAGTTTTTTAGTTTTGCAACGGAAAATTCCATCGCAAAATTTCGTCGCAAACATTTTTTCCGTTGCTAAATTTTGTTGCAAAGAATTTTTAATTTTGAGATGGAAAATTCTGTCGCAAAGTATTTTTAGTTTTGCGATGAAAAATTCTGTCGCAATATTCCCTCGCAAGCATTTATTCCCTCTCATTCTTTTTCACATTTCTCCTCAATTGTCAAATCATTTGAAACAAGCTAAATATTAACAAAATAAATTTAGGGGAGTTTTTACAAACTATAAAAAAAATGAAAATTATACCTCCTAAAAATTAAGTTTCATTTTAAAATAAAATTTTTAGATTTTATTTTATTAATTTAATATTTATATAAAATATATCATTTTTATATTTACTATATATATATATTTTTTTTTTCTCATTCTCTTCTCTTAGTTAGTCTTAGTCTCACTTTTCAATACTCATTCCCTTTGGTCTCTCTCTCCTGACTGGCTTTATCTCAACTTTAATCTCCACTCTAGCCCTAGTAAGTTCTCTTTGCATGCATGGCTCTTACCCTTCTTTGCATGATATGATCACACTTACACATTTAACATTTAGTCCTAGCCTCTTACACACACATGCGTGACTACAAAAAAATAATTATTTAGTGGCGGTTTCCAAAACCGCCACTAAATAAGCATATAGTGGCAGTTTATTTAACCGCCACTATATAGTGGCGGTTTTGTTTAACCCACCATTATATAGTGGCGGTTCTGCGATTTTTTTTAAACCACCACTATATAGTGACTTCAATGTTTAGTTGAATTTTTTTTTTTAAATGGTCATTAACTTTTTTATCCGAACTCCATTTTTAGCAAATTTTATATCGTTGGAAAGCTCTTTGAGTCTAGTTTCTAATGGTATAAGTTTCATTTGAAAATTATTTACCAATTAAGAGTTATGATGTCACATCCTCAACAGTGAGTCCGATTCACGTTTTCTCTAAGTTAAAAACATCGTCAAAGTCTTAACTTCCGTACAATGAAACCATACATAATATTCATATTTACACATAGTCCGTCCAAAAAAAAATCCTAGGAGGCTTATGTGACCACAGAGCTACTTCTAGAGCTTACAAGATATAAAATACAAAGGAACCAACCGAAAATACAAGAGGGTTGGTTTAAGATAAACTCGCTATTCCCCTGGAAAATCCCCAGCGTCAGCCACATATTCTGAAATATTGTAAAATAATAGGATGAGTAATGAAATACTCAGTTAATGGATAACA
Source organism: Biancaea sappan (assembly GCA_037074585.1). Classification (NCBI taxonomy): domain Eukaryota; kingdom Viridiplantae; phylum Streptophyta; class Magnoliopsida; order Fabales; family Fabaceae; genus Biancaea; species Biancaea sappan. Next base: position 47,174,609 of record CM073497.1, on the reverse strand, counting down.
TTATCAATCAAAAGTAAATTTAACAATTAGTATCATAAAGATATCATTGAATTAAACTCACATCAGTTACCAATGATATACACAGTATAAATTATTCAGTGCCAACACAAATCTCGTACCAACCGGGTCGTCCACGGTACCAGTGGATCATTGCCCGCGGCCCCCTGGCCGCATCCACCCTTATCTCTCCATGAAAGATATATCTCCACCATTATAACTCCTGTAACTTCTCCCGTGGGATGCACCACTACAAAAATATTATAACAATGTCATACCATAACACAAGTATTTACACAACCTCAACATCATAACGGTAATATCAACATTAACTTTATATTTTTTTAAAAGAATTAACATTTAATCAAACAAGAGGTTTGAAATCCATAATACTTTTAAATACAAGGAATACAAGTCCTTGATAATGAATACACAACATACTGTTTAAGTCTACCTTCTCAATTTTCTTTATGATACTTGATGACAATACTTTTGAAGAAATATAGATAAGATGAGATTATCACACTCACTTCAAATGTGGCCCTAACTACCTTTTCTTTTGCAGCTAAATTATGAGAGGTGTTAGGAAATAACTCTCAAAAATTTCTTAAAATGCAAATAAGATGAAAAATAAAGAATACATTAGAAATTTCAAGTGAAATTTGTACTATTAGAAACTAGACTCAAAGAGCTTTCTAACAGTATCTTAGTTCGGAACGCAGCTACAGTAACGTTGACCGAGTCAATGCTACAGTAATGTTGACCGAGTCAATGCTACAGTAATCGAGAAAATCTGAAAAATTTTTCTTGGTGAACAGTATTTTCTGGAGAAAATTTCCAGATTTCTTCGTGTTTTTCATCCAAAAATCCTAAAATCATATCTAAAACAACATTTCTTTTGATTTCTTCCATGGGTTTTGTTTCTCAATGTCTAATGAGTATTTTAACAACAAAACCCCTAATTTTTACCAACAATCCAAGCTCAAATCTCAAATTTTCATCAAGAACACTAACTTTTTCAAATATTTAAATTCTACGAAATTTCTTGTTCTAATAACATCATAAACCACCTAAGAATGTTTTACATTAACATCCACATTTAAATTCATCCATTAAAACTCAAAATCTGAATTTTCTTTCATAGGTCCGAAAATGGAGAAAAAGAGAAATAGAGCAGATAAAACTTACCTCTTTGCCTCTAGAACTCCTAAGAATCGGAAGTATGGTTTTAAAATATCAGATCACCGGAAGAACTTAAAGAAAGGATTGGAGAAGAAGATGGAAATGAAACGAAGAAGAAATGGTGAATGAAGTCTCGGGAGGAAGAAGGAGAAGAGAAACTAATAATTGTACGTGTGGGCCCTACCAATTTCTTTTTCGATAAAATTGCGCATAGCCACCTTAGCTTTTAAGATTTGTTCACTTAGGTCCTTGAAAATTTATAAAAAATTTCCTAAATTAAAAATTGAAATTTCTATTCCCAAATTTTCTTTACTAATTCAAAGAAAGAAAACATATTTCACGCAATTAAATTTTTCACTAAACTTCATAATAGATTTTAAATATTCATACAAATTATTGGAGCATTACATATGAACAAAGGAGTAGGTGAAAGTCAATATTAGTGGTAGGAAATTTCTTTATTTTGTCATTATGACATGTTTTTACATAGTTACTTCTTAAAGATGGCTTTTTTGATGCATCTTCCATACCTTAAAACACAAGAGGCCTATCTCTCTCTATATTTTCATTATTTTCATCAATGTTTCTTTATTGTTATCTCTCCCTAATTTTCCTATGGATATATATTATGGTTATTAATTTTTTTTATATTCCTAATTTTCGTCAAATTAGATTAAATACCTAAAATTAATAAAAAACACTAAAATCAAACTAATTCTTCGTTAATTAATTTTCTCTCACAATACCTTTATATTCAAAAAACTAAGAGATGGAATATTTTTCAATTATTTATTTAATTACCTTTCATTAAATTCCTATTTTTAAATAAAATAAATTATGATTTTTCTCTAAAAATAAATTTTTCTTCTCATATTTTTTATTCTTTTCATTAAATTTTATTCTTTTTAGTCTTCTCTCTTATTTTTCATATTTCCCTCTCAAATTTCATACTTGTTTTCAGTTTCCCTCTTCTTCTTTTCCTAATGCTTCCCAATTCTAATGTCATTTCCCCTCAATTGAGTGCAACAGAGAGGGTCTCTAATATCCCGAAATTTTGGTTGGCAAATTCCTTATAAAATAAAATAATCTTGAGAACCTACTTGGGAGGTTTTTCTCCATATATGAAATGTTCAATGATTCAAATTATATATTGTTTAATTTATGCATATCCTATAATTTTTTTTAAAAATTTTTTAAAATTTTTTAAAATGTTTTAAAGTTTGTTTATAAAAAATATAAGCTTATATTTATATATAATGAGTATTTTATGTTATCTATGATACATAAAAATGCATAATTTTTTTTGTTTTATATTCAATTATCTTCATTTTTGAAATTAATATATGACTTGTATTGAAATGTGTTGGGGTGTGAGAATTATAAAATTTGAATTTTTGGGTGGAATTTAAAATTATTTTTTTAAAAAATAAAGTTAAGTTTGGAAACTTATCTTATGCTAATTTAACAAATTGAAGAGTAAATAGCACATGGAGATTATGCCAAGTGTCCACCCCCTTTAACAAGATTTTGCCAAGTGTCCCAATCCCTTTTCATACCTCTTGGAAGCCCTAAACTCACACACACACACGTACTTCGGTTCTCACATGGAAAGGGAGAGAGAGGCCGAGGGTTGAAGAAGAAGGAAGAAGGGAGGGCAGAGAAGATTGCCGCCATCGCCGCCGGTGACTTCGTCTCCTCAGGTAGGACTAAACGTTCTCTTCCCTTATCTTTTTCATTTTCCCTCTTCCCTCTTTTTCTGTCAAAACCTGAGAGCTTGGGGAAAAGTGGGATGAAAATATGATTTGAGGGTGGTTTGTGTGAATCAACCCATTTTCTATAAACCTAAGTAAATTAAAGTGTTAATAGAGGGAGGAATGTGGTAGGGAATTAATATTTTGGGATTGATTTCTTCTTTATCAGAAAAGAGTGAAATTTCTTGCACTTTGACTGTCAAACTGAGAACAGGGGAAGGTGATGCAGTACAGTTTGGTGTTCTCTCTTTCCCCTGCTTCATCATTTTCCTTTCCTTTCATCCTTGTGTGGCTGAAGTTATGGTGAGCAGTATCCGAAGGTAAGAAGCCTTAAGGCGTATCCAAAGGTAAGAAGCCATAAGCTTTCCTTAGCAATCCTTTTATTTCGAAGGAAATGAGTGTAGTGCAGTAGTTTTAGGAGAAAGATATGTTGGCTGAGAGTTTGAAGATAGTACTTTGGTTTTCTTTCTATATGTGCTACCTTTAGTTAAACTTTTCTGCACATATCCTTAGTTGATGCTGTGTAACCTGAATGATGTAGTCTTTTAGTAAAGAAAGAAAGTAAATTGGTTTTGGTTTATAAAGTGAACTGATTTCCCTATCACCAATGTACTGTCAAATGATTTGGGGTGTATGAAGGAAATCTTTTATGCAGAAAAATTTTTCTAAGCTGGAGGGAGTGATTTGATATATTAAAATTTGATTTTGGGGCTGGTTGTGTGGTAATTGAAGGCATAATCCAAATGGGAACACCTAAGAGAAAGAACAAAAGGAATTAGAAGTTCAGAACAAAAAGAAAAAGGGAAAGGTAGATAGATTATGCAGCAAATTCTGCATAATCCATCATGGGTTAATTCCCTTAAATTCGTTCACTATTTGGCTAGAATAGTTAAGCTATAAATTGAAATAAATGAGGATGAGTTATGGGAAATATGGGATATGATTGTATTGTTTGTTGGGTTCCATTTGAAACTAATTTACTGCTGAAAATTTTGCACTAAGGGGGCCATAAAAGGAAAATATGACATCTTTTGATGTTACTGGTTTTATGTGTCTTTGAATGACCAAATCCACTCCTAAAATCATGAAACTTTGCGGAAAGCTTCTATATATTGTGATAAATTGATATGGAAAGTATTAAGCTAAATAATGCTGGTTTTCTTGGTCAAATAAGCATGAGAACATCACTTGCTCAATACAGAGGAAAATTTGAACAGTTTAACAATTTGGTTTGGTTATGGTAGTTAAAGGTCTCTTTTTGACCTGAAATTTTTATGGTATTTAGCCAAGACATAATGCTAATGATCTGCAAAGTTTCATTGAATTTGTATATGTCTAAGATGGTGTGATGCACATAAGAACAAAACTGATGGCAGAATTGGGAAATTCTGATATAGGAGTACTAAAGTGATCATTTGAAGGTGGATTTTTGGGCTGATATTTTTATCCTAGTATGCCAATACATAAATAAGAATATGTACAAAATTTCATGAATTATGGAGCTCTGAATCAATACCAGAATTTTTCTTAAGTCATGGCCAAAATCAACCTTAAAATAGAATTTAGGTGCATACTTAGTTCCTTGAGTTTGGGCACATAATTTTCTATTTTAGGTGTGCAAGGTGAGTTAAAAAGGGAACTTAATACAGTATTTTGGCCCTAAAAAGGATATGTAAAAGATGGTGATATTTGGTAGCAAAACCTAAGAATAATTCTTTTCTTAAAATTCTTTTGTAGAAGATGGTGATATGTAGTATCATCTACTCTCAGCATAATTTGTCATTTACTATATCTATATTACTTTGTACAATAAATGTTGAAATTAATTTTTCAAAGTTTAAGGAGTTTATTTTAGCTTGCCTTGACGCAAAGTCCAATAAAAGTTAAGTAGTGTTATAAATCAATAATCTTAGAATGCATTGAAATTTTACGCAACATGATGTGTCGCATCCGTAGTGAATATCAATCCTATCCTCGGCCTGAATGGATTAGCGAGGAAATCATGCAATAGTTAATTCAATAGTGGGAGCAAGGTGATTACAAGGAGAAGTGTGAGAAGGCACATAGAAATAGGGTGTCTAGTACTGGGGGCATAGTACACAATGGAGGCAGCATTCTTTCCTCCGAGCATATGCGTTGGCTAGTAATATCTTATCTAGTCTTTTATTATTTTACTTACTTTCTTTATTACACACAATCATCTTGAAATTATATAATATTCACTATAATATGCATGAACGTTAAAGTGGAAGAAAGTCTAGCTTAGTAGATTTGTTTATGCGCAGCCACAGGAAGAAGGACAATAGAGAATTCGTTGATGTGCGTTCGCGAGAAGTCTATGTGAATATTTTGAAATCTTCTATTTCTTATATTAATTTTCTTAACTATGTAATTAAGAAAATAAATTATATGGTTATAAATATTTAACAGGAGGAATATACTAGATTGAAATCATCGCAACCGTCAAAGATAGTGGGGTAGCGAACAGCAGGATGATGATGCTGGCGATGCAGAGATGTGGCTTCAAGCGGTAGGAGGAAAGAACAAGAAGGGGCGTATATTTGACATAGGATCAGAGGCACATGAAATAGGTTGCTCTAGTCCTTATTTTGTCCCACTATCAGGTCTTCATTCCTACTTTAAGGAAAAGCTACAACGTCGTATGGATCCTATGAAGGATAAGCTTAGGGCTTATAAGGAGGAAATCAACACTCAGAAGGAGAAGATTAATGCCCAGACACACGTGCTGGAGAGTCAGGCGATTGTCATCAATGAGATGCGTGCAATGATAGGCTGTTTCATCAATTCGGTTGACAGGCAGATGGATACTCCTACTGATGATGATGAGACACAACCCTCGGATCACCCCCTTGACTAGTTTATTTATAGCAACTTATATTTTGTTATAATTTTATATTTCATGATGATGATGGATCATGAAGAAATATATAAATCATTTTTGTTATATAAAAATATGTAAAATTTTTTGTTGTAAATGTTAGGTGAAGCTTATTTGCTATATTAATGTTTGTTCACAAGTTTCAAATCAAGTTTGTAATTATTGTTATTGGTTAAATATATTAAAAAAAAACCTGTCTAAAAATTAGCGACGGAATTTTTCATAGCAAACAACAAAAATTTGCTATTATGCATCTAAATTTTGCGACAGATTTAGTGATGGAAATATCCGTCGCAAATTTGTGACGGAATTTCAAATTTGCGATGGAAATATTCGTCCCAAATTTGTGACGGAATTTCAAATTTGCGATAGAAATATCCATCACAAATTTGTGACGGGAATTTTCCATCACAAATTTTTGAAATTTATTTGTGACAGATTTCAAATTTGCGACGAAAAAATTCGGTCACTAATTTTACGACGAACACCAATCTGTCATAAATAATTTTCAATGGACGTTTTAGTGATGGATTTTTTTCCGCCCAAACAGGTTTGCGACAGAATTTCATTAATTTAACGACAAATTTTTCCGTCGCTAATCACTGAATTTCTGGTAGTGTCAATGGAATTAAATACTATTTATTCAAAATTTTAATTTTAAATATTTAATTTTTTTTAAATTTTTATACAAATAACTATTTTTTTCATTCCCATTCTAGTTATTGTTCTCATCTCAAACAATTTTTAAAAATATATAAATTTCAAATTAAGAAAATATTCACATTAAAATTTCACTTCTCTTCCTTTTCCATTCTCTCTGCCCTGTATAGTACTCAATACAAACATATTCTATACCATTCCATTCCTATTTATTACTATTTTATTTGTCATCATCACTTCATTAATGGTTGCTTTTTTTTTAAAAAAAAATCATATTCCCTTGGTTTTAAAAAAAAAGATGAATTTTTTTAATATGACATTAAATCAGAAAATACAAAAAAATTGCAGATAACCTTTCACCAGCTTCTGAGATCAAAGAAACATGAAACACAGGACAGTACATCCTATATGAAAACATACTAAAATTGTCTAGCATTAACATCCATATTATATTAAAAAAGAAAAAAAAGGCAAAGCAAAGCAACTTACCTCCTTTGTTTTCCTCTCTTCAATTTTTTTTCTGAGGAATGTCATTATTTAAAAAAAAAGAAGGAATTCAGCGACGGTTGAGTAAACTATCGTTAAACCTTTATGTCCTAACAATGGTTGTGTATATAACGTCTGTTAGAACACATCTTAAAGATGATTGTTCTGAATTGTCATTAGGACAAATGTGTCCTAACAACGATTTTAAAGCAATTGTTCCGATATGTTTGTTTTAACAACAGTTCGAAGCAATTGCCATTAGAACACATTTGTCTTAATGACAATTCAAAGCAACTGTGATTAAGATACTAAAGTGCAAAACATTATCAGGATACAACTATATTATAATTTTTCATTGTTAAGTAAAGAAAGCAAGCATTATTTTTTTAAGCCTTGAAAAGGTTAAAATGAATGTGATGGACATTGTTAATTACCACTTTGTCTAAGCATGCATGATTAGTAATGTATTAATAGCGTCAATCTGGGAAACTCGATCTGGAAATAAGCATGCATGATCCAATCTGAATTAAAGGCCTTTGAGGGAAATTATATATAAATAAATGGGCCTGAATAGTGGATCAAGATATTAGGCCCACATATGATTAAGGGATGGCATTCTAGGAGAACCCAAAGCTCTGGCCCAACTAAAGCCTATATACGAATCAATACATAGTGGTAGAAGGTTTTGAGACGGCACATGGGACATGGCACATATAGACATAGAAATGGAGGGTTTCTTGACTCAAAAAAAATGAAAACACATTAGGTTGACCAAAAAATAAAATAAATAAAAAAAATATTGAGATACATCTGAACGCAGTTTGCAACCCTTTACAGCAAAACACACCTATTTTATGTTCTATTATTCAGTGTCTCATCATCACATCTTGACTTAAAATCTAATAGATATCAGTTAAAGAAAAAAACATGTTTGTGTTCAAATTTTCTTTTTAAACCATATATACGTTTGACAATGTCGATCACATTCATTTTAGCCTTTTCAAGGCTTCAAAAAATAATGCATTGTATTATTTTTATTATATCGTAGCACCTAATTTTATCTACAATATTATATTTTTTTGTAAAAAATACATAAAAAATAAAAAACAAAAAAATAATAAAAATAACAAAAATAATAATAAAGAAAACATTAAAAAATTATTAAATAATAAAAGTTTAAAATATTATATGTTTTTCATCACACACATATGGTGGCGTCTTTTCTCCACATGTATGGTTAAGAATTTCTATTAAAGTACTTCTACCATGTCCCTTCTTTTTCTTTTTTCAAATGGCAATCTATACTACTAGTAAAGGAAAGAACATGAGGACAAGGTATTAGCTACATAATTTAGAAGTTTTTTCCACCAACTCAATCATTTTGCACCCCCATCTCTAGCTATAAGTAGATGACCCTTCTTCCCTTTCCAGGACACAGAGAGAGAAAGAAAGAGTAAAAATACATGTTCTATTTTTATTTAGAAACTGAGAAAGATTTGTCTTTTTTTGGAGTATTGTGGAAGGAGGAGATCAACTATAGATTACTCACAAACACTCTAGGCAATTGAGGAGCAAACATGGTGATTGAAGGAGTGAAGTTCAGCTACAAACAAGCTCAAAACCGAGAGCAGTGCAATAAATTCGAAAAACTGAGCAATTGTGAAGGTAAGTTGATTTCTTTCATGCATTCATCTTTTTTTTTTGGTAGAGTTAGTTCTGTATACCATAACTTAAACTCTGGAGCTTAAAAGAAGTTCAAAACAGAACCAAAAAACCAAAAAAATCATGGACAGAAGCAAAGTGACGTGATGAACCGTGAAAGCATAGAAATTTCTAAGAACTTGGTTTTAATTCATTTTTTTCCTTGCTATGGATTGGAATGACTGAAAATGACCCAAAAACATATTATATGAAGTTCTGGACAGATTTGGAAAGAAAAAAACTGAGACATGGACGTGATTCATGCAAAATAGGGATCAAACTGAAAAAACTCAAAAGTTTGCAGGGGCTGATTTAATTCAAAAATAAAACATTTTATGGACCGAGGGACCTATATGAAGACAACTATAATATCAGATCAAGCAAAAGAATAAAGAAAATTTTTCACATAAGAAATGAAAAGATGGAAAAGTATGCATTTATATTAATCAGCATGCATATTTCTTTCTTTTTCTTTTTTTTATATGCTTAAATATGTATAGGTGTGCGTCGTGTACATATATATATATATATATATATATATATATATATATATATATATATATATATATATATATATATATATATATATATATATATATATATATGAACGGGTTTAATTTGCCGTGCATGTTTTATGTAAGTATGTATGTGAGTGTGTATATATATGTGTATTTGCATGCATATTATTTCTTTTACTTATTTTTTATTTATATATTTTACATAAATAGATATATGTGTGTAATTATATTTGTGTATATTTTATCTTTTCTCAAAATCAAAAAATCAAAAAATATTTTCTTTTAACTTCATTTTCAATATGTTTTAAAAAAAATCTGAAATATGCTATCATTAAAATTATTCTTTCAAAAATCCAAAAAACAAATGTTTCCTTTGTTTTCATTCTCAAGATAAATTCAAAAATCTAAAAAAAAATGTTTCCTTTGTTTTCATTTCCATTCAAAAAATCTCAAAAAAAAAATGTTTCTTTGTTTTCATTTTCAAGATAAATCCATAAATCCAATAAATCCATTTTTCTTTGTTTTCAATTTCAAGCTAATTTCAAAAAATCCAAAAATATGCTTTCATTAAAATTATTCTTTCAAAATCCCAAAAAAAAATTTAAAGCTTAAAAATCCAAAAAATGTTTATTTCAATTTCTTTCTAAATATCCTCAAGAAGAAAAATCCGAAAAATCAAAAAGCATTTAAAATGGGAAGAGTTAAAAATCAAAATAATTTGTTATCATAAATTCAAACACAATCACAACTCTTCAGCCTCGTTTGATTTATAAAAATAATTAATTTTGGACTTTTTTGTTCTTCCTGAAAAAAAAATTAGTCTTTCCTCTGGCCCTTTCAACATTTCAGATGATGAACTACGTGGACTTTGATCCTGACTGATGGCTACATAAGATTTAGGCTCTGCCTAGCCAAGTCCGCCCTTGTATATATTTCCATTTGTTTTGATATTTTTCTTTCTTATGTTTTCATGTGACCGATGAAGGTAATTTACGGCAAATACGAAATAATTACTCACTTTCTAAATCAGACATATAAGATGTTTAACACCTTCGTTATGCGTTTCAATTTCCAAACTCATTTTTTTCAAAACGCAGACCATCAAATTCAAAGGCTTTTTCAAGTTTTTTTCTAACAAATTAAACTTTGGTGTCAGCTCCTAATAAAATTGGTTTTCAATTTTAAAAGTTGATTTTATACTTATTTTCTTTTTTTTAAAAGAAACGCCAGCCTGTCACATTTTGGTTGTGACAGTTATTATTTGAGATAATTATAATAATTTATGATCCATTATAAAAAATTAAATTAAATTATTCCTAAGATGTGGAATGTAAGAAATACCTATGAAGAGAGGAATAACTAGAATAATTTTATACTCAAATTAGAATTTGCAACAATTGGATAGAATATAAATTCTAAATAGAAAGGAATTGGGAACCACATCAGTTCATCACGAATTTGATAGTTAAACTCTATTGTGACGACAATATTGCGGGGAGGTCCTGTGGAAAAATAGCTAGGCTAGAGGAAGGGAATATCAATTTTTCCTATAGAACTTCCAGAAACAAGAATATTTAATCAAAATTAATATCAACATATTCTTATGGAGTCCAAATCAAAGTTGCACCTTCCAGTATGGGTACCTTGTTAAGACTTTACTTCGGTCACTAGCCTTGTCTTCGGCATCCCTCTCCTGGCAATAAAGGTAACGACTTTGAGCATGGCCTTTTTCTGGGTGACACAATATTCAATATAAATATAATTAATTATATTGAAATATATTATAATTATAATATATTAATTATATATATATATATATATTGTAATATCCCAAGAATTTTTATGAATATTTAAAGTCTGATTTGAAGTTTAGTGAAAAATTTAATTATGTGGAAAATTTTCTTTTTGAATTAGTGAAGAAAATGTGGGAATAGAAATTTTTATTTTTAATTTAGGAAATTTTTACAAATTCTCAAGGACTAAAGTGAAAAGAAAACAAAGTATAGAGGACTTTTGAGAAATGACCAAGTAGGAACCCGAGAAGAAGAATAGAGCTTATGGGAATGAATTATGAATCCGGTACCGAAAATATGATGGATTCGAGGTTAAAGTGGAGTTTGAGATATTGAGAGGGACTAAAGTGAATAAGAAAATTTGTGGGGCACCGAGGATTTAGAAACACCTGAGGTGAGATTTTATGAATTTGCTTTTGCTAGTCTTGACTGAGGGTCAATTGCAGAGCAAGTGATAATTTCACCCCGGGCGAGTATATAGGTGGCCTCACCTATTTTTTATTCATTTTTCTCCTTTCCTCTCTCTCTCTTCACTTTCTCTCCTCTCCTTCTCTCTTCCTTCTCTCTAATTTCTCTCTCTACACTCCAACTCTACAACCGGGCTTTGGAGGGTGGATCTCGGGCTACGGGGCGAGCCTCTAGGAGCCAAGCAACATAGGGAAAGCAAGGAATCGAGGTAGAAATTTCTATTTTTTAACCTTTTCTCTATTTTCTAGTTTTAAGAGTGTTTGAGGTAAAATCGAGATTCCGGCTTTGTTTCTCGATTAAAATTGGTGATTTTGGTGTCTAAATGCTCCTTAGACATTAAGGGTGAGATCCCATGGAAGAAATCATGAAAAACGGTGAAAATTTGGCCAGATTTGGGCCAAAACCGAGAGAAATCGCGAAGGGGTCGCCATGTGTGGCGCCTAGGCGCCAAGGTGAGATGGGAAGAAGAAGGAATTGGCGCCCAGGCGCCAGGCATGGTTGGCGCCCAGGTGCCATAGGTGGCGCCTAGGCGCCAGGTGTACCGGAAAATTTTAGTTTATTTTTCAATCGGCCATAACTTCTTCATCCGAACTCCGTTTTGGGCAAACTTTATATCATTGGAAAGATCTTTAAGTCTAGTTTCCAATGATATAAGTTTCATTTGAATATTCATTACCAGTTAGGAGTTATGATTCGAGAAGTAAGTGAAGGTCGAGAGTAGTGGTAGGAAATTTCTCTATTTCGTAACTCTGATATTTTTGTGTGGTTACAATAGCAATGGTCAAAGTGCAAAGTGGGAGTGCCGAGAGCGTGAAATCCAGGTGAGTGGGTTAATACTTGCTATGATTAAATATCTATTATTGACTTTTTGCATCATAGTGGAAATATGTTGAATATCCAAGTTTGAAGAGGATGATGTGGAACGATGAGGCATAAACAAATGTGGAACATGTCTGGTAATGTATATAATTATATTTTCTTATTTTTCCATGAATGGAGGTTATATGATGGATTGTGAATGGCATGTGAACCGAGTTGAATAATTGTTCTATATTATGGGTTATGTTATATACATGCTATGTTGCTGGAACCACATTGATTATGTTGTGGCTTGAATTGTAAATGACTGAGTTGTGTATGTGGCTCAAGATTATGATTGAGGATGTTTTTATATGTGATTGTGATTGTGTTTGACTGGAAAGGAAAGGCATGGTGGTGCACCCCATGGAGAAATATATGTGAAGCTATAAGGGTGGAGAATATAAATGGAGCGATAAGGGTGGATGCGGCGGGGGCCGCAGGCAACGATCCAGAGGTATTCTGAACGACCCGGTTGGTACGGGAATTGTTTGTGAAATTGATTTCGTCGATTGCTGTTGTGAATTTTGAATTTTGTTGAAATGCATTTGATTCACTTGGATATTGTTGTGAAGTATTATGAATAATATTATATCATATGATGATCGATCTACGTATGATTGCTGCATGTTATCATTATGATGCATGATTTTTATTTTGTCATAGTATTGTGTTATCTACTCACTGGGCACGTGGTTTGCTCATACCCCTCTTATTGATATTTTTTTTAGAGTTGACAGCTGAAGGTAAATATCGGAACAAGGAATTATGGATCCTTAGTCCATAATTACTTTTTCATTTGTTCAGGATAAAGGTATAATAGTTAAGTTTTATTCTAAGTTGTATAAATCTAGAAATCTCTGTAATCGGGTAGGTTTATTCAGTGATGTAATGTGAGTAATTGTAGTATGTATAGAGAACTCGTTTTGGTTGCATGAAAAAGAATTGTATGATTTTTAAGAGAAAGATAGGCTTACGGAGGTGAAATGAAATTCACTTTCCGTGCCGGTCACGTGCTCAAATTTTGGGACGTGACATATATATATATATATATATATATATATTTATTTATTTCTATATTTTTTTTATCGATTAGATATCATGTGAACCAAACCCTTTCTATACTAAAAAAAAAATCTTACTTATTGTCTAATATTTTTCAAGGTTGAATTTTTTTTATAAACAAGTTAATTGGAGAATTTCTATTTGCTCAATGAAATTCCTTCTTTTTTTTTTGTCCACTACTGTACTTTATATGTTATATGCAATAAAAAAAATATTATAAGTATAATTTAATCTTATAAAATAAGTATTTATAATAATTAAAAATAAATTAATATTAATTTTGATAAATTTATCATTTTATATTTGTATATAAAATCCAATAACGGAGAGGGTAATAAAATGGAAGAGATTGTTCTAGACTATTTGTGGTACTCTTTGACTGAAAAATGATGTGAAAGCTTCTGAGTTAGTCTTTTTTGCTTTAGATTAAGATTGGAGATTTCTTTGAAGCCAGCTAAGGTCAGTGGTCTAATGATCTAACCTTTGACTCAAATAATAAAATGTGGAAAATGTGGAACAAGTTTTTTTAATACATTTTTAGTTTTTCTTTATTTTTTTAGAACATATGTTTATTTTTTGTAGTTTAACTTTGTCTATTTTTTAATTATCAAATTTTATTTAATTTTTCTTTTTAGTCTGGCCATGAATAAAAGTATGCATTTTTTTTTCCACATAGGTGAGGTGGTTGGAATTGAAGAGAAAGAATTTCTATAGATTTAGATGATGACATGTGAGAAGGTAAGATAATATTATGTAGAAAGAAAAATAAATACAAAGTAAACAGAATTCATTTGAGTAATGAGTTCCTATTGAATAATGTAGCCTCGCAAACATATGTGGATTTCACACACTTAGGGCCCGTTGGTTTGGGCATTTTCTGTTTTCATTTTTACTGAAAATAAAAAACGGGCTTGAAAATGCGTTTGGTTGAATTTAATTAAAACATTTTCTTGAAAATATTTTTGAAAATAGGCCCAAATTCCTTTTCAAATTTTGAAAATAAAAAAATGAAAAAGTGAAAACAAGGTGGCATTTTTGTAAATAAATTGAAAACTATTGGAAATGCGGTGGTATTTTTGTAAATAAATTGAAAACCAAATCAGTGAAGACCAAGACGACGCTTCTGTTCATTCTTCCACCCTACTTCATCCAGTTCTGCGGTGCTCCTCCCTCTCTTGCCGCCGTTCAAGTCCAGTTCGCCGCTTCTAGTGTGCTCTTTCTTTCGGTGTACTCTTGCTGCTTCTAGGCGCAATCACCATTTTGCTGTCTACTCATCGGCGCAACGACATTCATTCTTTTCCGAAGCCTTCATCTCTCAAATCCGGCGAGGTAAGAATATACTCTTGATTTTAAGCTTGCTTCTTGATATGGCTTCGCTTGAACCTAGGGTATTTACATATTCTTTTATTTTAACATTAGTTCTTGTATTGTCTCTACATTTTAAAATTGGGTCAGTATAGCCTCTGTTTTTTTTTAATTGATTGAATTGTGACCTTCACCTGATTGTGGAAACCTGACTGTGAAAGAGTATGTATAGAGTGAGGCAAAAGTCAATGAGAATTTGAGACGTTGGCGTTGGTGTAGTCAAGCAAATGAGATTTTTTTTAAATAGGAATGCAAGTGTTGTTTTTCCTATCTGTCGTGACACTACTATCAGATTTCATATCCTTTCCATTCTACTTGATTTTCTGGGAAAGAGAAGTGGTGGGGCAGTTGGTAAATCCACTCATAAAGAAACTTTTCTGTGATGCTTGTTCTACAAGAGAGATAAGTGAAGGGAATTTAGGAGTGGAAAAGGATAGGCCTGATCACAGTCATAGGTCAGCTTTAGTCACTTTTTTCAATATGGTGTTCGTTAGAGGCATATACGTGAATTGATAGTGTGTTTAGGTTAAACTTGTCTATATTGACATTGATCATTATCACTTGTATTTGAATAATTCACTAATTGGTGAATCCTCCAAACATATCGATCACCTACCAAATGGTTTTAAGTGTGGCCACACTCTGCATACGTAACATAGTTGTGTCTTCATAACAGAGCTAGTGTGGAGTGATATATATATATATATATATATATATATATGAAGCCTCCTTCTAGCTAGACTGCTATATTCCTAAGCTATGTACTATCCAATTCTTCAAGCTTGCCTTTTTTCTCTATCATTCCATTTCTCTTGTTAGCTAGCAAGCCCCATATATATATATATATAGATCCTGGTGCATCATACATATTTCTACAATGAGAGATAGAATGGAAAGGCTTGTGATTCTTCCATTCTCTGTTGAGTGTATCTCTGAGGCCAGTGTTGCAGTGGGAATTCCGCAACCAAGAAGATCAAAACCAGACACAATGAGCCCACATTATTGTATAACTCTACCAATGTTGCTATTTTAATGTAATCCTACTTTCTCCCCTTCATTCACTGTGCGTACACCCCATCATCTATCAATAAATCAATTACATTACTTCTTTTTAATATGAGAGTATGAACCTTGGGTATTCAAAATGTTTTTTTGTTTGATCTATAATTGTCTTTTAAATTGAGGTTTGAATAACATATGTATATTCTCTTACTGTTATCATTGTTGTAACTTTATTTATTTTAATTTTTTATAAAAATATTATTAAATGATAGTATTTAAAAAAAAGGAGAAAATTTCTTTTCAAATAGTCAATCATTCCTTTTATAAGCAATCAGTTTATGAACATATTGATAAAAATTTCTACTGGAATGAGGTTTAGTCTTTCTTGCAAATATAGCCTTTCTCTTCCTTCCCTTTCCCCTTGTTCCTTTTGTTGTTCTATTTTCCCCTTAACATTTTCTCCTCTAGATTTATGTTATTGTCGAGTTTGAAGGATGGACTATATTTGTGGGTTTCTGTGACTCTTGAAATTTTTTAATGTCTTAACCTTTTTTGTTTAATGCTATGTGCTGCAAGCGTTCATAGAAGTTTTGTTGCCTTATGTATCAATTCTATAGGTAGGGTTTTATTGAAAGAATAAATTTGGCTGAGACTTCTTGTGGGTTCCCGAGAAAGATGATGTAATATAGACTTGTTGGATTAGAAAGTTGTTGCTGTTAAATGATAGTATTTAAAAAAAAAGGAGAAATTAAGAATAGAAGGCCTTAATATATGGGCTTATGATTATTTTTTTTATAAAGGCTCTAATTTGTATTTGGACAACAAGTTGCTGATGGTACTTACTCTCTTCAAATTTAAATCAAATTTGTTTGTTGATTGTTTATCATTGTTAATAGATATATTGTTAGTGTCCTATTTTCCCTATTTAGTACTTTATATATATTTTTAAATATCCCATGAAAATTTTCTTGATAAATTGAAATTTCATATTATGTAATTAGAACAAAATGGGAGGAAAAAGTGAAAAAGGAGATACTGTGGAATGGTCAGTTCAAAATACGAAAGCTTTCATTCAACTAATATATGATCAAGTGAAGAACAATAAATTACAATCATCAACATTTAAGTTGAAGATTTGGAATGAAGTAAATGATGAATTGACAAAAATCATTGGACAAAATTATGGTGTTGAGAGATTGAAAGGAAAGTTTAACCGTCTTCGGATTCAACATCGAGAGTTTTCAACTTTGTTGGGTCGCACTGGAGTTACATGGGATATGGAATCAAATCGTGTAAATGCTAATGAAGAAGTTTGGCAAGACCTTATTCCGGTGCGTGCAAAATTTATTGATTATTTTTATTATATTTGCAAATGCATTTTAATAAAATTTATTTCATTTTTTTATACAGAAAGGACGATTTTACCGGCAATTCAAGAGGCATGGTTTTGAGCACAACTATGAAATCTTAGGTGAGATATTCAATACTAGCACTGCAATTGGTGCGTTAAGTCATGCCTCCACTCAAGAGCCACCAAATTCAGATGAGGAACGAGAGCTAGAGGAAGATTTTCTTTCAAAAGGTGTGCATGTTGTTGATGTTGAGGATGAAGGTTTTAAGGAGGGTGGTAAAAAAAATAAGGCAATTAGTTCATCAAGTGAACGTCGACGAAAAGAGCCAAAGATATCGAAGTTAGAAAAACTAGAAGCATGCTTGGAACAATGGTCTGAAACAATGAGTGCAAGGACAGAGGCGAGTAAGGCTATGGCAGAACGATATAAAGCACAAGCAACTCCTGTAGTTGATCCATATTCTATTGATAGGTGCATAGAGTTATTAGACTCTATGGATGACGTTTCAAATTTTTTGTACAACAAGGCAACAAAAATATTCAAGGATCCAGATTGGAGATGCATGTTCATTAAGATGTCAGCTTGTAGACGAAAGGGTTGGCTAGAATCCTTTGAGTAGGATGCGTTACTTGATTGTAGAACTTATCAGTATTATTGTTATTTCTTATCATTTTGGCTTTTAACACATTATTTAGTACTTATAAATTGTATAACTTTATTATACGTAATCGATATATTTGAAGTGATTATGCTTACTACAATTATGTCTAAGTTATGCTAGTTTTACATGTTTTAATAGTTTAGTATTAATTTATGTTAAACTTTTGAACAGATCAGTATGTCCATGGATGAAAATAGAGATAATTTACTCATTGAGAGTAGTACGGAGTCAAGTGACTTGGACGATGATTTAGGAGACTTAATTATGATTCCATTAATCATGGAGTACCAACAGTCTTTTATTGACAAGGTGCCTTGTAGAACTTCCATGTTGACGGGAAAGATGTATACTCTTGAATTTTTGGTTGGCCATGAAGCTAGATGTTATGAAAGTTTTCGAATGGACAAGCATGTATTTCTAGACTTTTGTGATGTTTTAAAAAATGTGGCGAATTTCAAGGATGGTAAAAAAGTAAGTGTAGAGGAAGCAGTGGCAATGTTCTTGATCATAGTTTGTCATAGCTTGCGGCACAGAATTGTTGCAGAGCGTTTTAAACATTCTCTTCATACAGTAAGCAAATGGTTTAGAAGAGTACTTCGAGCTGTTTGCATGTTGGGTACAACAATCATCAGACCTAGAAATCAAGGGAGTACTCACAGACGCATTTTGGAGAATCGAAAATACTTTCCCTATTTTAAGGTAAATTATTACTTATGTTGTTATTGTATTTTAGATAATGAGTTTTTTTAAGTTATAATAGTTAATTTTTGTTTCAATTATAGAATTGCATTGGTGCTATTGATGGCACACATGTTGCTGCTTGGGCTCCTACAACAAAACAAACTGCCTTTCGTGGAAGAAAATTTTTAGTGACACAAAACGTCATGGCAGTATGCAATTTTGATATGTTGTTCACCTTTGTGTATACTGGATGGGAAGGGATAGCAAATGATTCAAGGGTGTTTTTAGATGCCTTGAAACCCAAAAACAATTTTCCGAAACCTCATGGAGGTATATCAACATATTAAAATATTAGTATTTAAATTAATATTTTATGAACATTTGAGTTATCTCATGAAATCATTTGTTTTTCTTTTAACAGATCAATTTTATCTTGTTGATTCTGGTTATCCTAATATGCCTGGATATCTTGCTCCATATCGTGGCCAGAGATACCATTTACGAGATTATCATGGACAAAGTCGACCTAGGGGCAAGTATGAATTGTTTAATCATAGACACTCTTCATTACAGAATGTCATTGAAAGGTGTTTTGGAGTATTGAAGGCAAGATTTCCCATTTTAAAATTAATGCCAAATTATCCAATACGAAGACAAAGACAAATTCCTACAGCATTTTATAACTTCATTAGGATGCAACATACTACCGATAGACTGTTTGAAGATTATTCTCAAGAAGGTGCAACAATACCAGGAGAACATGGATTAGGACACCAAGAGGGCATTACTGTTGATGTTGATCAGACTGTTCAAATGGCACAAATTAGAGAAAATATTGCCAATGAAATATGGGCAAATAGAACTCATTAGTATTATTTTACATATAAAAGACCCTGATTAGTAGAGCTAATTTTATATATTTGATATGATTTGGTTAAGTTTAATTAAATATATTATCTTATTTGGCAATCTATAAAGTGATCTGTAAAGTTGAACATATTTGTTTTTTGATTTCTTTATATGTGTGTATGTGCAAATATGATAAAAAATTATTTGAAACCTTAGTTGAAAATTGATAAGAAAAGAATCGAAAACACATTAACCAAACATGTTTTTAAAATTTTCATTTCCAGAAATATTCATACCAAGCATGTTTTCATTATTTTCATTTTTTGGAAACAGTTTTCAACTTTACAAACCAAATAAGTTTTTTAAAATAATAAAAACTGAAAATGAAAATGCATTTCAAGAAATAAAGACTGGAAATGAAAACAAAAAATGTTTTCACAAACCAAACGGGCCCTTAGTATCTATTCTTTTTCTTGCATGATAATGACACGTCATTCCCTTACATGAAAGATTGCAAATTTTGAACTTATATAAATAGTTTCAAGTTTGATTCTTCTTTTTGTTTAAAAGCCTGGACTTAAGCCACATAACATCTTTCTTCAACTTAGGACCATAGTTATTAGATTCGGATTGATTCGACAGGTTGGCTCGGGATCCAACGATTTAAGATCGAAATCGGTCTAGGTCTCTCATTTGAACCGGATTGCAGTTGATCCCGAGGTAGACTTGGCTGACTCTGTGGGGTCAAAGTTAACCCGGTCTTTGACCTGGACCTTTTTTATTTTTTTGGTTAAATAAAAATATTTAAATTTGTATGAAAATTTAGAAAAAATATGCATATACCTAGAATCAAATTCTATCCTCACATTTATAAGTTGTGTGTCTTACCATCTTGTTATCAACTTATTCTTAATTTACATGAGTAAAATATTATATACATAAGGTGCTAAAATTTTTCTAAGCCCAAAACCAAAATGTGCATGGGGAAAAATGACAAAAACTAAAATAGAAAAGATATTTAATTTAACAAAATATAAGTATATTATTACTAATAAATTAGGAGATAAGAAAAAAAATTACATTTATATAATTATTTGATGTAAAAAATTAAATCAAGAAAAATTGAAGAGTATAAACAAAAAATTTATATAATCAGCTAATTTATAAAATAACAAAAAAATATTTTTAAAAAATTATTTGTAATTTTATGACAAAAAATTATTTATGGATATTTGTATTTTAATTATTTATGACTAATGACTATGATTTTAAGACTTTAAAGTGTGAAATTTGTATATAAATTATTTATTGTACTTAGTTTAAATTTATTTGTAAACAAATATAAGGATATATATAATTTTTAATTTTTTAATTTATTTATCCGATGATTCGACAGTTGAACTAGTGCTCTGGAGTCCAGCCCGAGTCTGATAACTATGCTTAGAACCAATGAAATTCTGATATACTTAAATTTGATCTTTACTTTATCCTTTTTTTTTAATACTCTAAACTTTCAAACTTTGTGCCTTTTTTTTTCAATTGTAACAGAGAAGGTTTTGAAAATGGTTCAAATTTAATTTTTCAAGTATTATTAAATGCATATTTAGTCATATTTTATATTGACTATATGGAGGCTCTTATTCGACCTAAGAGAATAAAGAATTTAAATTCAATCTACGTTTATATCATCTTACCTCTTAGCCAAAAACTAAGAAAAGTATCAAATTTAACAGAGAAGGTTTTGAAAATGGTTCAAATTTAATTTTTCAAGTACTATTAAACGCATATTTAGTCATATTTTATATTGATTATATGAAGGCTCTTATTAGACCTTAGAGAATAAAGAATATAAATTCAATCTACGTTTATATCATCTTACCTCTTAGCCAAAAACTAAGAAAAGTATTATGCCAAATAATGATGGAAAGTGTCATCTTTTTGAATGATTGTGAAGAGCTAACATCTCAAATTTAATTACCTCAGAAAAAGAGATTAAATAAAGAAATTAAGAGGCTAGAATATTAAGAAAAGAATAAGGGAGTGAAAGAAGTAAATAAAAGAAAAATAAATTTCATAATAATAATAATAAACAAGAGGAAGAGTAAATAAATAAATAAGTAAAATAAAATATAAAGTAAGTCAGGAAATAAAGATTTGAGGTGAAAATAGAATTTCACACATTGAATTAGGGACTTATCTACAAATAAAAACTTTTAAAGAGCACTTTTCATCATTTTAACTAAAATGGATTTGTTGGCAAATTAGTGACCACACACGTATATACCCACTTGCCTTTTCTTTTTCTTAGTCGACTATGGGTCTATTTGGTACGCAGTAGAGAAAATGGAAGTAAAGGAAGATAAAAATAGAAAGGAAATGAGAAAGGAAAAAGGAAAAAGGAAAAAAATAATGTTTGGTATGAAATGAAAATGAATAGAGAGAAAAGATGTAATACTTTGTTTGATATTTTTTTTAAAAGGGGAATGGAATGAAATGTAAGAGTAATTTTATTAAATTACCCTTATTCAAAATTATTTTTTTTTTAAAAAGAAAGACCTCAATTTACATTGCATTCTAGATCTGCCTCACAAACTGCGATTCTCCCTTCCTTTGCTATTCTCCTGTGCCATTCTTCCTCCCCTACTTGAGCATGTCAATGCTAGCTTGAGCCCTCGCCTGTTCTCCCTCTCTCTACGATTCTCCTTCGATGCTAGTAATGACA
This sequence comes from Biancaea sappan, assembly GCA_037074585.1. Lineage (NCBI taxonomy): Eukaryota > Viridiplantae > Streptophyta > Magnoliopsida > Fabales > Fabaceae > Biancaea > Biancaea sappan. The sequence goes on along the minus strand of CM073497.1, from coordinate 47,152,599 downwards.
TTGCCTCGGCAACTTTAGCTTACTCATCACGAACTGAAGCTGTAAATCAACATATTGTATGCATTCTCAGCTCTCTATTGAATCTATTTATCTTTTCACATGATTATGCTTATTTTGCTATTTAGGGTTTAGGTTTGCTCCTCCAATATCACATGCATTCCAGTCCCAAAAACAGAAGTTAAAAATTCCGTGAGAGATTGTTACTAAAAAATTAGGTACTAATTAATTAAAAAATTTAATCGGCTGTTTCCTAATCTTTGAGCCTGTATAATTAAAAATTTCATTAAATGAATGTGCCCAATCTGTCATCACCCTTTCACATTTGGACAAATAGGCAAGAGCTCGCCTCATGAGCCAAATTTCTTAGATAAATTTTTATGACATATCTATAAACAATATGAGATTAACTGAGATTAATTTTCTATGAAGTGTTCAACTCTCATGAAAGATCCAAAAATCCCCTAAGTCACTTTAACAGTATGATTGTTAGTTGTAATATTGGTATGATTGTTACTCACATTTAAAAGTGAGTTGTATTATCGTATATTCATATATAAGTTGGTCAAAACTCCCAAAGTAGAATTCCATTGCTTGCTTGTTCACTTGTGAGAGGTGGAAACCAAGGTTATGAAACTCATATTTTTGTACCTGGTCTTTTCACTGGTTTGAAAATTGTTGTAATAATTATCTATGTGCATTTGAGGTTGCTTTGGATTCTTAAGTACTCTCATGTTAAAGGGTTTGCTTTTGCTTTTGCTAAGAAAATTCCACTGCCTGCTTTTACATTTGCTAAGAAAATTGTTGTAATTTTTGCAAGTTGCTTTTACTTTTTGCAAGTTGCCTCAAGCATTGGTAAGAGCAATGGCAAAGGCATCCTTAGGCATCGAGTCAGACACTGCCAGTGCAGAAAAGTAACTTCTATGAAAATATCTCGAATCGAACAGAATTCGAATCGAGTATATGCAACGCGTTCAATTGGCAAGTGTCGATTCTTTGATTAGGTGGATGCTGAACCGGGAAGCAATGTAGATGTCGAGGACAACCTAACAATAGCAGCTTGTAATGATAATGCCAATGCAAATCTCTATGATTGGATGGCATGTCTTGAAGGCAAGATGACTATGATGAGGATGGATATTGAGGGCATCAAGAGAGATAGGATAGTAATGGCTATATTGATAGGTGTATTACTGTTGGTGGTGCTTGTTAAGGTCTAAAAAAATATTTTACCGTACCATGTAGCCTAGTAAATAAAATCATCTTTTTCAAATATTTAGTTTATTTTATGTGGATTCTTCTTCCTCAATCTGATATAATTTCTTAGTAATTATATGACCAAAATAAAAGAGATCAATTTGAAACCAAAAAAAAAAGTTAAGAACAAATTACATACATTACACGCTATAATAAAGACATATATTCCACATAACAATAAAGAATAGATTACATATGTTCCAACACAGACATTTAATACAATAATAATAACTTACATGTCCACACTATCATAACACAAATTTCAGTGTCTTAGCAACACATGTTCCAAAATAACAATAGACATCTAATACAACACATGTTCCATAATAACAACATACATCTAATACAACACATGTAGAGCATATAACACAGCTAACATCTAATGCAACACATGTTCCACAATTACACAACTAAATGATAGATCTTATCCATGCAACCTTCAAGTTATCTACTATGGAAGGGAACTGAACCAATAGACAGTGGTCCCTTCTAATCACTATATTAGCTCAAAGTATTTCTGCTTCAGTGAGCCTTGGACTTTCATCAAGTCTCCAAACAACCTTCCTCTTCTTTCAACTATATTTTCAATCAGATTTAGTTCACCCGTCAGCCTATCAAGTGATGTGGATAGGCTAGTGGACGCAAGCTGAATGAAATCACCAAGGTTAGTCATGGCAGAAACTTGCACTTCGCCAGTGTTTCTTTTCCTCTTTATCCTCGAACCATGCGAAGCTTCAGACATATTGTTTCCAACAGTCATAGAGTAAGGTAAAGCCTCATCAAGTATGGCATACTCAAGTATATGCTCTTCTTCGATCAGAATGATGTGCTCCTCCACTGCAGCTTGGCTATCCAGCTATTGTGCCATGTTGGCATAAGACTATGCATCTTGTCCTGATGAACCATCTTTCCCATATAAAATGCACAATCGCTCAAATAAAGGAAATAACCGATTTCTCCAATGTTCCTTATTCTTGTTTAACTGTAAAGGAAACATATGCAACAATTATACACCATACACAATGCACAATTGACCACAAATAGGTACAAAAACACAAACACAATTAAACTCACCTATAGATAAGCATCCTGTCACGCCCTAATTTGAGAACATGACCAGCATAGGGGTAGACTCCGTCTACTACCGTAAGCCTAACCTCATGCCATTAACACTTGAAATAAACATAATATATATAAATTCATTTTTATAACCAACACAAGATTCCCTAGGTATTCTATCTAACTACAGAGCAACTTAGACACCTAACTAATTAGACGTACTAACATTCCAAGATAGAGAAACACAGACTCAGAGACTCTGCTACTCCTTATACAGAGACACCTCTTCTAATATAGAACCTACAAGGGGTACACAAAGGAAGGGATGAGTAAGAAAATACTCAACAAGAAAAAAATAATAAAAAATTTAAATATGACCTGTATACTGATCACAGGGATGAGACATAAAGAGGGACTCCATCCACTAACATAAGACCAAGGATTCACCTCGTATAGCCTGCTAGTAGAGTAAAAAGTTCCACCATACACACACAAGCATACATAATCACAACTCGGTAAAAATATTTACAATACTAGTCATTCCCATGTATTTTCCCCCATTAATAGAAATAAACAATTCAATACATCTATGGTGCTAATTTACCCACGTGTACTATGCCCACTGTTCCAAGACAAAGGCTATGAATAATTAAATGGGGTCTCGTCCACTGTTTCAGGACAGAGATTATAAATAATTAAATGAGGTCTCGTCCACCATTCCAGGATAAAAACTATAAATAATTAAATAAGGTCTTGCCCACCATTCTAGGACAGAGACTATAAATAATTAAATGGGGGTCTTGTCCACGGTTCCAAGACAGAGACTATAAATAATTAAATGTGGTCTCGTCATAAATTATTAAATGAGGTTTCGTTTACCATTCCAGGACAGAGACTATATGTAATACCCGCTAATTTTAGGGTTATACATTTAGAATTATTTCAGTATTTATAGCATAAATTTGGTTTGTTTATTTCAGTCTTTTTAATTTTTCATATTTAATAATTCTTTTTGAATATTATTTACGAAAACTGTGTTAAATAACTAGATTAAATATTCTTAATGCTATACAGTGTATTTTTGTGAATGGTAAAATTTATGGAAAAAGAGGAACTAAATTTAATTAAGTGAAATATTTTGTGTTGGGTCAAAATAGGTTTGGGTTAGTGGGTTTAGTACCATTGGGTTTACCTATAACCCATTTGGCCTTAAATCCTTAAGGTGCCCTAACTCCATTATTTTTCACAATTCTCTCTTCTCTCATTAGCCACTCTCTCCAAAACCTTCATCTCACTCTAAATCCTTCCCATAAATTTGCAATTCTTGAAGATTTGTTCGGTTCAAAGCCTTGTAAGGATCAAATGTAAGTTTTAATCTCATTATTTTCCTCAAATTTCAGTTTATATGGAAAGTTAGAGAAGATTTTGTTCTTGAAGATTTTTTTTTTGACAATTTATGAATTTGAATTGTTTTGAAGGTTTTTGAGTTAAGATTGAGTTAAAGTAAGTTGAGAGAGATGAAATTTTGGTTTAGAAACAAAGAATTATAAGATGAAAATTTTGGAGGATTTTTTTGCAAATTTGAAGTTACTGTAGCAACTGGAAAATCTGAAAAATTTTCGAATTTACTGTAGTAGTTACTGTAGTGCCGGCAGTCAATGGTACTATAGTGGTCAATGTATTGTAGCAAACCATCACTGTAGTGAACCATACTGTAGCAAACTGTCACTGTAGTGAATTGTTACTGAAGCAAACAGTCACTATAGTGAACCAGTACTGTAGCAATCAAAAAATATTGCATATTTTTATAATTTTGTTTCTGTTCTTATGTTTTATTGTAATATCTTTTACTAAGAAATTTTCCTCTATCATCTTATACTATTACTTGTGAGGAACAAGGTAAGTTTGGACAAATATCAAGGTGAGTGGACAACCTTGCAAAATTAATTTATTAAATTAGTCAAAACACAATGTAAATCTCATTTGCGTTATTTGTGAAATTGAGGAGATTACCAATGTATGTTTAAGTTGAAAAAAAATCATAATATCATTAAAAATTATTTCTATTACCATATCTGGTAGTGCCTTAAACAAATTGGAACATGTTTGTTGCAATATGACTGTATATAATGATTGTGATTGTGTTTGATAAGGCAAGATAAGGTGAGGGATTAATCACCCAACAAACCTACATACGGTGAGAGATTGATCACTTAACAGACCTGAATAAGGTGAGGGATTGATCACCCAACAGACCTGAATATACCAATTAGTAAATCCATGGATAAATATTCCTAAGGATGAACATTGGGGAGTGTAAACCTGTTGAGCACCAACAGATTTCGGGCTTAATATGGTTGTGAGAACGTAAGCTCATAGGATTTTCAAAACTGACATAAAACACTGGTGTTTATACATATGAATATATTGAATGTATTGAATGATACCTTTGACTGAATTAGCAATGTGGTATTTGTGTTTATGATATTTTCATACACAGTTGTTTACTCATTGAGTTTGATAAACTCACACTCTCTTTGATTACCTTTTTCAGATACAGAGATTGAGGAAGAAAACAATCCGCCTGAGAATTAGAGGCCTATTGGAATTACATTTCAATTCTATCGGGTAGGCTTGAGAAGTTTTTTTTGTAAAAACTTAGGGAATGCTCTGTAATCTCTATAGATCACCTAGGCTTGTTTGATGTAGTACAGTATTGTCACGACCCATTTTCTAGGCACATGACCGGCACAATAATGAATATCCCATCACTGTAAGCCTTTCGATAAATTCTATCCACAAGTAAAATTATTAGTCATTATCTCTATATTCTCAAAATACCATTCCTTAATAAATACAAAGAAAATACATCAAATTTTCTTAATTAAAAATAATAGATCCTCAATACAAAATACATTATCATACTGAAATACAAGCCAAATACCAAAACCCTGACCTAGATGTCCTAGACGGTTACAAAGCAACATATTCTATAACAAAAGAAGGGCCTACCCGACAGCGGGAAGGTCCAAAGTGATCTACTCCTCTAACGGATGTTCTTCGGTGGCAACCTGATCTGAACAAAAAAAAATTGTACAGAGAGTGTGAGCTTTTAAACTCAGTGAGCAAATCGGCCTCGTGTTAATAAAATTTAAATACATCACCAGTCATGCAAGCATATCCGAAGGCTCAAGCTCAACCAATAGACATAGTTAAACATTACATACAAGAAGATAAAAATTCATCCAATTCAACAAATGTTATAAGTACTCATCAATGGCAATATGTCCCGGAGAGCACACATAGGCCAGCTCACCAATTCTGTATATTTCCGCCATGACGCACAACTTCATCCTCTTAGCTAGGGCGCCTCACGGATTTATCACCAATCCGGGCTTATATCCCTACTGAGGGAATCGTTGTCTCCACACTCATTGGTCAAGACACCCTTTCAACCGAGTTTTCCGCCTTGCCGTGAGAGGGGGTACTGTTCCGCTCAATCACAATCAATAGTACAGTATTTCATATCATAATCAGAAGCACAATATAATATTCATCTATATAACAGGTATAGTATATAACTATATTATAGGTTTATAAACCACAATTCAAGATAACAATTAATCTGTTTTTGAAAAGATTCAAACTTCACATTATCATGGGATACTTGCTTCGTCTTATCCATACTTTTGGATTAATTATCTCATTAGATTTGTCATTCTGAATCCAATTTCCCCCTATGAATCTTGGGAGTGTCCTACGACATACTTTTTATCACCAGTAATGCTAAAACTCTATTAAAACGGGGTCGTTTCACTCACCTGGATTCCGTACGAGTATCGCTTCTCTAAGTCGTTACGGACAAGAGTACTCAGGTGAATTTCAGTGTTCCGCTACAGAGATTTTCATAAAAGATTAGAGAAAATACGTTAAGATTGTTTTTGTACAGATACTGTTCATACGTATGGTCACTGTTCAGATGTATGGTTACTATTCATACATATGATTACTATTCATATGTACATGTACTATTCATACGTACGGGTACTATTCATACCAGAAATAAAGAATACAGTCTGTAAAAGAGTACACCAGGTAAGTTCCCAGGAAAGAGTGGAGGGTCACAATGGACACACTTAAAAACTAGGTCTTTCCTTAGCCAGAACTTTCCTAGACATGTATTCTTCACAGTTTACATCCTATTTCGGTAATCAGAGAATCAAAATAATATGTAAGCAACTAAGGACAGTTTTTCTGATGTGGAAGATCATTCAAAGCCGCAACCACAGAGCATACTTAAGAAAATAACTTCTAAAATTTGAAAGACATAGAAAGGGCATAGTATCTTTACCTAAGCAGAAAAGGAAAGGCCCAAAATCTCAGAGGTCTAGCGTCGGAGCAAGAAAAACTTAAGGAGAGAAGAAGAGAAGTTTGAAGGTGTGAGTTTAGAAGTGAAATGGAAGGGCCTATTTATAGGAAAAGTCAAGGGTACTATTTGGTACTATGCGCTAATAAAATATTCAATTTACTATTTATGAAAGCGACATTTATAATAATTTACGCGTTAACACTGTGCAAAACGCGTACCTTGAATTATTGGTTACTATTAAAACTTAAAGGGAAAACTATCCTTTCACCTTAAACCTTTAAGTTTCTTTTCAAATCAGTCCTTTCAATTTAGTCCCTGAGAGTATTTTTCACATAAAACGTCATTTTCTCCTACAAACTTCTTTCTAGTTTTCTCTTATGACCAAACCACTTCTAGTACTTGACATTTTGATTGTATAGATGAACAGTACCATATACGTAAATAGTATTATACGGGTGAATAGTACCATATACTGAAATAGTAACAGTAGTTTGTAAACACACATTTATATTTTATTTTTCATGGGTATTACAAGTATTTTATGAATGACCTACTTTTATTATTATGATTAGTTGAATTATAATTTCGTTGTTGTGCAATTTGAAACAAAAGTAAAATGTTGAATTTCTTCATGTATGAGAAAGTATAAACATATGTTTGATAAATTTATGAATTTCATAATCATGGATGTTATAGAGGTATACCATAGGTCTCTGTGTTTATTTTCATATCTATTTTTGGGATGTGACAAATTGGCATTAGAGGATTTTTAGGTCCTCCATAGATTACAGAGTAAAGTGTTCTTTATGGGTCCTTCCCTATTGTCGTGAGCCGCGGTATGACCATATGATTAGGTTCCATAAAAGACCTTATAGAGTTGAGTCTTTTTATTACATACTCCTTGGTGGGGTTAGTAGAAGGAAAGTTTTGCTTATTTAAAAAGTGTTAGTTCTTTCTGTAGATCTTTGACTCTATGATGTTGGAGGGATCTTCAAATCATGATGAACAAGTGGACTCAAGGAGGGTCTTAATTGCACCAGCTGATGTGGAAAATAACCCTATTGATCATACAAATAATGCACATTCCTTGAATGTTGAGGGCGCAGTTCTTGGTAGAGCAAGGAGAGTCGAAGCTGCTGCCCTACAGCTTGATGCTGCCATGATTATAGAAATGTTTAATTTGATTAATAATCGATTAGATCGAATGGAGATAGATAGGAGAGAACAAGTGGCACATGTTAATCCACCAGCGATTCTTGATAACGTTGAGGTTGAAATTATACCACCACCACCACCCCATCAGACTAGGGAAGACATTGTTAGAGATGTTAAAATGTCTGAGTTCCAGAAAATGAAACCATCAATCTTTATTGGGGAAGACCCTAATGAATACCAGCGACGTTTTCTAGACGATTGTAAGGCCATCTGCGATGCTTTAGGGTGCTTTAATGTACAAAAGGTACAAATAATTTCTTTTTAGTTGAAAGCCAAAGCTGGTGGATGGTGGAGGAACTAGAAGAAAATGAGAGGCCAAGGTGCACCACTAGTTGAATTGGCAGAATTCCAGAGGTTGGTCTTGGATGAATTTCTTCCCATGAGTGTACGGTCGTCCAGAGCAAGAGACTTTTTATATTTGCGACAAAGATCCATGTCTGTGGATGAATACTCTATTCAATTTGTTAAACTATCAGAGTATGCCCCTGAGATAATTCACACAGAAAGAACAAAAGTGGAAAAATTTGTGAAGGGACTGCGTCAATCCCTTTATAACCAGTTAGGCCCAAATATGAACAATTATAAGGAGTTTAAAAATAAGAAAAAAGCCAGACATGGGAGATCTTTTGACCATGGAGGTGATACAGGGACTTCAAAGCCTCTCATTACATCACAATATACTTCTGCCACATCTTCTAGGCCATTTCCTTCTATAGCTAGCGTGGCTAGGTCCCGCTCCAAATTTAGGGGTAGCTTTTATTCTTCTGGAAAGGGTGGAGGAAGGAGACCACAGTGTCCTGAGTGTGGGAAATTTTATACAGGAGAGTGTCATATAAAACAAATATGGCTCAGGTTGTTACTATTGTGGGCAGCAGGGACACATTAAAAGAGAATGCCTTTATCTTTTTGCAGAATTTGATCAGGGATCTGTTTTGTCGCCTCGCACACAGCCAATAGCTACTCCTGCTATCCATACACTGACCACTGCAATAGGAGGTAATATGGGACGGGGCCATGGTAGAGGTCAAGGAGGCCGTGGACAGTAGGTAGCTGGCAGTGGTACCACCAGAGTTTACCCTTTAACTCGTCAAGATGCCCAGGCATCCAATGCTGTTATTACAGGTACTTTATTTGTTGGTACTTTTTGTTGCTTATATATTGTTTGATCCTGGTGCTACACACTCGTATGTGTCACCTCTTTTTGCCAAGAGGTTTGAATCTAGTCCTATTGTGTTAAATGAACCATTTTTTGTTTCAACACCAATGAGAGAGACCCTGGTAGTTAGATCGGGGTATCATTCTTGTAAGGTAATGGTTGGGGATAAGGAAACAGAAGTATATCTCACGCTTCTTAATATGTCAGACTTTGATGTAATCTTGGGTATAAACTGGTTGTCCTCATGTCATTCTACTATAAACTGCCATGACAAGATCATTTCTTTTTGTATACCAGGGGAACACAACTTTGTGTTTCAGGGAGACCGGAGTGAGGTGCTTTGTAATGTGATATCTATACTGAGTGCCCAACGTATGCTACGAAAAGGTTGTTATGGATTTCTAGCTTTTGTCAGGGACACAAGGAAAGAGGAACAGAAATTGGAACACTTACCTGTAATTAATGAATTCCCAGATCTGTTTCTAGAAGATTTACCTGGTTTGCCATCGGACAGAGATATTGAGTTTGGTATTGATCTAATTTCAAGTACTCAGCTAATTTCCATTCTTCCTTACAGGATAGCACCTGCCGAGTTAAAAGAACTTAAGGGACAATTAGAATATTTATTGAATAAGGGATTTATTTGTCCGAGTTTTTCACCATGGGGTGCTCCTGTTCTCTTTGTGAAAAAGAAAGATGGTTCCTTGAGACTTTGTATAGACTACCAGCAGTTGAATAAGGTCACAGTGAAGAATAAATATCATTTACTAAGGATAAATGACTTATTTGATCAGCTTTAAGGGGTATAATATTTCTCGAACATTGACTTGAGATCTGGCTATCATCAATTAAAGATAAAGAATGATGATATACCTAAGACTGCATTTCGAACGGGATATGGACATTATGAGTTTCTTGTGATGTCTTTTTGGTTAACAAATACACCAACATCATTCATGGATTTGATGAATAAGGTGTTCAAACCTTTTCTTGATAAGTTTGTAATTATTTTTATTGATGATATTCTTGTATACTCTAAGAGCTAGTAGGAACATATAGAACATTTGAGAACGGTGCTACATACTTCAAGGGAACATCAATTATATGCTAAATACTCAAAGTATGAATTTTGGATAAGTCATGTAACATTCTTGGGACATGTAATTTCCTAAGAAGGTACTCATGTAGATCCAAGTAAAATAGAGGCAGTAAAATAGTGCCCTAGACCAACGACGGTGTCTGAGATTCAAAGTTTTCTTGGTTTAGCGGGGTATTATCATCGCTTTGTCAAAGATTTCTCTAAGTTGGCTCTTCCACTGACTAAATTGACCTGAAAGAATGTGAAATATGTTTGGGACGATGCTTGTGTATAGAGTTTTTCTAACTTAAAGAAGTTTCTAACGACAGCACCAGTTCTTGTACTACCATTAGGACTGGGGAGTTATTCTGTGTATTGTGATGCTTCAAAGGTAGGATTAGGTTGCGTGTTAATGCAACATGGTAGGGTCATTGCTTATGGCTCTCAGCAGCTTAAGAAATATGAACTTAATTATCCCACTCATGATTTAGAGATGGCGGCGAAAGTGTTTACTTTAAAGATTTGGAGACATTACTTGTATGGAGAAACATGTAAAATTTTCATAGACCATAAGAGTCTCAAGTATATATTTGAATAAAGAGATCTAAATCTGAGATAACGAAGATGGATGGAACTCTTAAAAGATTATGATTGTATCATTCTTTACATCCAGGAAAGGAGAATGCAATGGCAGATGCCCTTAGTCGAAAATCTAGTCTTGCTCATATTACCACAATGAGAAGGTCCTTGATTCAGGAACTACAAAATCTAGAGACTAGTGGTATATTCTTTGAAATTTCTGAATCAGGCGCATTCTTGGCCCACTTACCAGTAAAGTCCTCGCTTGTTGAAAGAGTTAAAACAACGTTAGAAAATGATGCTGAGATGATTAAAACTACAGATAAGGCGAGAATAGGTTTAGGACAAGATTTCTCAGTGGATAAGGAAGATGTGTTATGGTTTAACGAAAGACTTTGTGTTCCGAATATTGAATCCTTAAAATGGGAGATTTTAGCAGAGGCTCATGGTTCACCATATGTCGTACACCCTGCTGCCATCAAGTTGTATCAGGACTTGAAACAAGTCTACTAGTGGAAAGGTATGAAACGAGATGTGACTAATTTTGTGGCTCGATGCTTAACATGTTAGTAGGTCAAATCTAAACATCAAAGGCCACCTAGTTTAATGCAAAAACTTGAGGTTCCCGAATAGAAATGAGAACAAATTACTATGAATTTCGTAGTAGGTTTACCCCGATCATCCAAAGGGAATGATTCTGTTTGGGTCACCATTGATAGACTCACTAAGTCAGCACATTTTCTTCTTGTTCATACTACTTTAAGTGTGGCGAACCTTGCTAGGTTGTATGTAAAAGAAATAGTAAAGCTCTATGGTGTACCAATGTCTATTATATTAGACCAAAGATCCCAATTCACTTCTATGTTCTGGAGAACTTTTCAAGAGGCTTTGGGCACTATAGTAGACCTGAGTACAACATTCCATCCTTAGACAGATGACCAATCTGAAAGAACTATTCAAACTTTGGAAGATATGTTGAGAGCATGTGTCTTAGATTTTAGTGGAAGCTAGGAAGATCATATACCACTTATTGAATTTGCTTATAACAATAGTTATCAAGCTAGCATTCAAATGGCGCCTTTTGAGGCTTTATATGAAAGACAATGTCGATCTCCCATTGGTTGGTTCGAACTCGCAGAACCCAAAATGGTAGGACATGATATGATACAGGAAGCCATGGATAAAGTTAAAATGATCAGGGAGAAGTTGCTAGCTGTTCAAAGTATAAATTAATTCTAAATTAATAGAATGATTATTTATAGCCATTTGATTAGGTCTAGCTATTCTAAATTAATAAATGGATTTCTTTTTTATTTCATTTTATTTAATCTAAAAAAAATAAGAAATTTCCATTTTAGTTATCTTTAGTTATGTTATATGAGGTCTGTCCGCTCTAAGGAAAAAAGATAAGAATAAAAAAAAACAAATGAAAGAAAGACCCAATTCCGATCATAATGAAACATTCCCTTGTTTTCATTTAGAAAGGTTAAAACTAAGACGAAACAAAAAGAATCGACCGTTTGAGTATTCCAAATTGCATGAGAAAAATGGTGATATTGGTCCTCCATTGATCAAGAATTTCGATTTTTGGGAAGTATCATGGTCATCCAATAAGAAGAGTTTCCATTTTTTGAGATGAATGATTTGAAGACCTATTGATTCTAACAACTGATTGCAGAGTTGATCATTCGGACCTTTCAATTCATAGATGTGGATCTCGGACCTATGAATGGGGATACTCCCGAAACTCACAAAGAAAAAAGGAAGTGAGTTAGACAAAAAGAGAAGAAACTTGGACAAAAAAAGAAGTAACTTGGACAAAAAGAAACAAAGTGACTTAGACAAATCTTTTTTGTCGATAACCTCAGACCAATCAATTGAATATTGATTAATACGTAATCGATCGAACACTACTTGAAAACGGCTATTCTGCTTAGAAATGAAATGTTCCAAATGTTCCTGGAAATTCTTGCTCCCATTGGACCATAAAGTCCTATACAGACAATCGGCGTCGTGATCTTGAGTTTGTGGTAGGTGATATGGTTTTCTTACGAATCTCACCAATGAAGGGAATTATGAGGTTTGGAAAGAAAGGAAAACTCAGTCCGAGATACATCGGTCCATACCAAATTGTTGAAAGAGTGGGCAATGTGGCAGATCGCCTAGCCTTGCCTTCAGACCTAGAAGGGGTGCATCTAGTATTTCATGTGTCTATGCTACGAAAGTATCTTCTTGACTCTTCTCATGTTATTCGACCTCAAGAGGTGCAATTTAATGAAACCCTTTCCTACGAAGAGGTACCAGTAGCTATTCTTGATAGGCAGATCAAGAAACTTCGCACTAAAGAAATTCCTACTGTCAAAGTTTTATGGAGAAATCATTCTCACGAGGAAGCCACATGGGAAGCAGAAGATGAAATGTGGAACAAGTATCCACACTTGTTTGAATCTTGAGGTGAATTTTAATTCGGGGAACCAAATTTTTTTAAGGGGGAAAAATGTAATATCCGCTAATTTCAAGGCTATACGTTTGGAATTATTTCGGTATTTATAGGGTAAATTTAGTTTGTTTATTTTAGTCATTTTAATTTTTCATATTTAATAATTCTCTTTGAATATTATTTACGAAAATTGTGTTAAATGACTAGACTAAATATTCTTAACGCTATATAATGTATTTTTGTGAATGGTAAAATTTATGAAAAAAGAGGAGCTAAATTTAATTAAGTGAAATATTTAGTGTTGGGTCAAAATAGGTTTGGGTTAGTGGGTTTATTATCCATGGGTTTACCCATAACCCATTTGGCCTTAAATCCTTAAGGTGCCCTAACTCTCTCATTTTTCACAATTCTTTCTTCTCTCATTAGCAACTCTCCCCAAGACCTTCATCTCACTCTAAATCCTTCCATAAATTTGCAATTCTTGAAGATTTGTTCGGTTCAAAAGCCTTGTAAGGATCAAAGGTAAGCTTTAGTCTCATTATTTTTCTCAAATTTCAGTTTATATGGAAAGTTAGAGGAGATTTTGTTCTTGAAGATTTTTTTTGACAATTTATGAATTTGAGTTGTTTTGGAGGTTTTTGAGTTAAGATTGAGTTAAGGTAAGTTGGGAGAGATGAAATTTTGGTTTAGAAACAAAGAATTATAAGATGAAAAATTTTGGAGGATTTTCTACAAATTTGAAGTTACTGTAGCAACTGAAAAATCTGGAAAATTTTCTAGTTTACTGTAGCAGTTACTGTAGTATCGGCAGTCAACGATATTGTAGCGGTCAATGTACTGCAGCAAACAGTCACTGTAGTGAACCGTTATTGCAGCAAACAGTCACTGTAGTGAACTGGTATTGTAGCAATTAGAAAATATTGCATATTTTCATCATTTTGTTTCCTTTCTTATGTTTCATTGTAATATCTTTTACTAGGAAATTTTCCTCTATCATCTTATACAATTACTTGTGAGGAACAACGTAAGTTTTAACAAATATCAAGGTAAGTGGACAACCTTGCAAAATTAATTTACTAAATTGGTCAAAGCACAATATAAATCTTATTTGCGTTATTTGTGAAATTAAGGAGATTACTGATGTATGTTTAAGTTGAAGAAAAATCATAATATCATTGAAAATTATTTCTATTACCATATGTGGTAGTTCCTTAAACATATTGAAACATATTTATGGGAATATAACTATATGTAATGATTGAGATTGTGTTTGATAATACAAGATAAGGTGAGGGATTGATCATCCAATAGGCCTGAATAAGGTGAGGGATTGATCATCCAATAGGCCTGAATAAAGTGAAGGATTGATCACCCAACAAACATGAATATACCAATTAGTAAATCCATGGATAAATATTCCTAAGGATGAACATTGGGGAGTATAAACCTATTGAGCACCAACAGATTTCAGGCTTAATATGGTTGTGAGAACATAAGCTCACATGATTTTCAAAACTGACATAAAATGCTGGTGTTTATACATATGAATATGTTGAATGTATTGAATGATACCTTTGATTGAATTAGTAATGTGGTATTTATGTTTATGATATTTTCATGTACAGTTGTTTACTCACTGAGTTTGATAAACTCACTCTCTTTGATGACCTTTTTCAGATACAGAGGTTGAGAAAGAAAACAATTCTCCTGAGAATTAGAGGCCTATTGGAATTATATTCCAATTCTATCGGGTGGGCTTAAGAAGTTTTTTTGTAAAGACCTAGGGAATACTCTGTAATCTCTATAAGTACCTAGGCTTGTTTGATGTAATATAGTATTTTATGAACAACCTACCTTTTATTATTATGATTAGTTGAATTATAATTCTGTTGTTGTGGAATTTGAAACAAAAGTAAAATGTTGAATTTCTTCCTGTATAAGAAAGTATAAACATATATTTGATAAATTTATGAATTTCATAATCATGGATATTGTAGAGGTATACCATAGGTATGTGTGTTTATTCTCATATCTATTTTTGGGATGTGACACTATAAATAATTAATTAAGGTCTCATCCACCGTTCTAGAATAGAGACTACAAATAATTAAATAGGGTCTCATCCATCGTTCCAAGACAGAAACTATAATAATTAAATGAGGTCTCATCTATCGTTCAAGGACAAAGACTATAAATAATTAATTCGCTCCTTGGGAGCCATGCTCAACTCGGGCCTAATCATAATACCAATAAGTCACCCCTTGGGAGCCAAGCTCAACTTGGGCCTTAATCATAATACCAATAAGTCGCCCCTTGGGAGTCAAGCTCAACCCGGGCCTCCTACATTGCCATCACAACTCATTTGCTCTTTGGGAGCCAAGCTCAACCCAGGCTTTAATCATAATACCAATAGAGATTCTATTTCTAAATAAGAAGCAAAGAATTCAATTCCTTACATGAAAATTGTACTTCAAAGGTTCACCTTTCATATAAGATGATTCCTAGTATACAACATCAATTATTAATAGAACATTAGTAAAATAATTATGACCATATTGTACAAGATAAAGTAAAAGTGACATTTGACCATCACTAAAACGTATCCTACAATATGGTATTGGCAACTCCCTTAACACACACACACACACAGATATATATATATATATATATATATATATATATATATATATATATATATATATATATATGAATAAACATATATATGTATGCATAATTGGTCTAGACATTAGGAAGGGCAATAATTTCCACATACACAAAATGATAACAAGAGACAAGAATAAGGTAATTTGTCATTCACATGAGTAATATTCATAGCATTCAACATCACTAGGTTATCTTGTCAACATACAATTTAAGTTTAATCATATCCGTGCTTAACAATTCATGCAAAAGTAATATTTTCCATTTTCAGACCTTACCAAGGCTCCAATATTAATAGGGTATCAAGACTCAAAATTTACATATCAAAATGAAGAGAAAGGTGTTTCCATTAAGATCACTTTATTGTATCAATAGACTCAGTGTGACCATTTAAATCATCATTGAATGAACTTATCTAGGAGTTAAAAGCCATGAGACTATTCCTTTATATTTTAGTTACCACTTCCTACAAAGCTTAGAAGCTAATCCCCTCTAAACCAATATAAATTCTACATATGCTTTGTTTAAGACTAAATTTTGGATTCTAGACTTTATGAATTTATTGGGCAGTCCTCACAACTCCAAAATTCACGAAATTTGATAGACAATATCATTATTGTGTCTAGAATCTTAGATAAAAATTTTAAAATAAAATACTTTGATTTGCCTCCCAAAACCGCTAAAACACACCTGCTGCTAGAATATCTCTGTAGCTTCTATAACCTCGGTTTTTGCAAGCATTGACCCACTAAACAATTCCAAATCCCATGAAACTTAGTAGACACACAATTTAATATTGTAAAATTCTCTCATAAAAAATTCAAGCCAAAAATACTAGGTTTAGATATATTTCTATCATAGAAAGTATATCAACAGATAAGAGTTCTGATTTTGGGCAACACAAATAATCAAGAGAAATTGGGAAGTTTAATGAAGTTGGATTTCTATAAATTTTTGTAAGCATATTCCTTGGTATCAATACAAGTAGCAATCTAGATTTCAAATCAAATGGGGCTTATTTAGTGCCACAAACAAACCAAAATTTTAACAGTAACCATGATGTCAATAATGCTGAGTAAATTTCAATTCCAAAGTTTATAACCTTGCACATTCTCTAAAGTTTGGTTACCAAAATCAAAATAGTAAAACTTTTGGTTTCTACAATATTCTCCCTACCATTTCTCAACCTCATACTCCCACTATCAAAGCTACACATACCAAATGTTCTTACTTAATTATATAAATAAATTTCCTCAATTCTACTCTCACACATTGCTAAAATTTTAATGGTCACAATAGAATTTTTCATGCTTCCCAACACATATTCATGGTCTGTACTTGATCAATACACATAAAGGTAATTAAGACTCTTCCTAACCAATTCTCATCTTAAGAATAGTACAATAAATACTCCACATTAGAAAAATTTCTACAGTAGGAGATTATGTGGTCAAAGGCCTTACCTATCTTGTATTTTAGCCTGAAACTGCAAGGAAGAAGTGCCATATCTTCTAGTTGCTGCTGTTGCCCACCCTCATCGGTGTGCACTCTCCTTCCGACAGTCCAACCACAACCAAGAGCCCTCCACGTCGACGGATAAGGAAGAGGAATGGTGGAGTTCAGAAGCTTCCTCCATCTCATCGTTTTCTCACTCTCTGGCAACTCTATTTCAGCCCAAGTGATCGAGAAAGGTCGAAGAGAGGAAGAGAAGGGAAGGATGGGTCCCCTCCAGCATGGTAGTGGCCGGTGATGGCCACCACATCAATGTCCCACTCACCTCGGTCCTCCTTCTTCTTCTCTCAGCTTTTCCCTTTCTTCTTCTTTCTCTTTTTCAGTCAAGGGTTTCTCCTTGGCATAAGATGAATATGGCTTCTTCAAGAAGCCCCAAAAGGCTCATGGAGAGTGGGGACACCAGTATGGCTCTTATTTCACCACATGTCTACCCTTTTGCTATTTTAATTATACAAGACAGTCTGCCTTACTTTATTAATTCACGCGGGTCCCTAAGAATTTTTACAAAATTCTTAGGGAGCGAGTGAATTAATAAAGTAAGGCAGAGTGTCTCAATCACCCCCAAAGACTCAAAATTATTTTGTTTTTCCCTTGATTTATCTTTCCCAAATAAATTCAAGAGCTCTACTTTATCCGACGGCGTCAAACAAGTCCCACAAATTACCATCATTATTTTCAATTATGTCCTTTGTTGAAGATTTTCTCTCTAAATTTCCCACAACGAAATTAGAGATGATTCAAGATTTTTTTGTGGTTCCATTAAATTTTAAATTAGCATTTCACAAATAAACATTTAATATGACTAACATACTCACCATGTGAATTTAAATTCACGGGTATTACACATCCCATATAGTAGGCTCAGCTACTACATATTTTGTCACAAGGTCCCATCTGAACCCACTTGTGTTCGGTCCAGAAAGTAGGTCGTACACAACTTGCTAATTGGCCTATAATGTCTTGATCCATGACATTATATGGGGGTTTGCCATAAGGTTGTGATCGGGGACCTTCTCAGCAAACATCTTCTCCAATTTCTATAGGTACCCTACTTTGAAAGTTTTTCAAAATGATACAACTCTCTAGCTTGCTTCAACTCCACAAGTGACTCCACAAGTAAGGTATCCTCCTCATATGTCCAGTGGTATGCCATGCTAGCAGTCAATAAATAATAAATGTCAAATAATTATCAAACTACAAATGTCAAATAATTATCAAATGATTAACAAAATATCAAATTTTAAAGAAGTTCACAATCTATAAAAAAGCTCAAAGTGTCATTACAATACTCCAGTGATCACACAAACATTAGAAGTACAATGCTCAAATGTTAAACTACAATGATCGGATACTCATATATGAAAATGTTTTCATCCTCGCTGATTCTTGAACTCAAGATACATTTCATTTGCTAGATTATCTCTCCACTGACTCCAGGCATCTATGGGCTCAATTATAGGTCTGTGATGAGTGTCCGAGGACAACCCTCCTATTTCTATGCTTCCTAGTCTATAAATGGATCCAATGGATTCTCATACATTATGAGATTATGGAGTAGGCAAGAAGCGATTATAATCCGGTTATACATTCTGACTGGATAAAATGATGGGTTTCTAAGTATCACCCACCACCCCTTCAACATCCCAAAGCACCTCTTGATCACATTACGTGTTGCTGAGTGTTTTATATTAAAGAACTCATGAAGATTTATTAGTTGAGAACCCAGTTCCCACTCACTTAGGTGGTATTTTTGTCATTTGTAAGGTGATAGAAACCACTGTTATTAAACTCAGACTGAACCGATAGTCAGACAGCTGATCTGGCAACCTAAAACGCAAATCGATCTGAGTCACCCTATCACACTGGTAAGCACTCAACCAGTCAAAAATAGGTCAACTTGGTTGGGTTTCATCTAAACCGGTGACCCAGTTATAAAAAATCGATTAATTTGGTCCAATCTGGGAATTAAAAAAATTGAAAATATTACTTGCGAGCCCCATTACAAGACTTTAACCCACGTAGTAGCAGATAGAGTCACATGTTATGTATATATAGGCAAAGTGAGGGAGGCTACTATCAAAGTTGGATGATGTGGGACTTGAAGGCTGAAGCATTATAATTTATAAGGCTTTCTTTTCTCTTCCAGTCAAAAACATAGCCAAATATTCATCTGATCCTTCTCTTCTTCGAACTACTTCCATGGCCACTAATAGCTGCAACCACCCACATCATCCATTATGATATCAAGCCTCAGAACATACTCTTTGATGACTCAGTGCTGCTAATTTTTGTCCATAAGCAACTGCACTTGTCACTTACACGCCTGCAAGAAATTAAAGTGCTTGCTTCCATCGTTTATGTTTATAAATTACATACATTGCATCCATAAATAAACACTTCCAGATATGCCAAAGTATCAATTGGAAAGTGGTAAGTAAAAAAGTTCAAATAACTTAAAAAATTTAATGCATTTCCATTTGATAGATATTACTTAAATTAAACCATTCCATAAACATTTCCAACCTGCATATTAGCACTATTACATTGTTTGAATTATTATGCATGTTTATGATTTTATGGATATTTGTGTTTTAATTATTTATACATAATAACAATAGTTTTAAGACTTTAAAGTTTAAAATTTACATATAAATTATTTATTTTACTTATTTTAAAATTTATTTGTAAAAATATATAAGTATATATATATATATATATATATATATATATATATATATATATATATATATATGTTTTCATTTTTTTAATTTGTTTACCCAGGTTAGCAATTGACTCGATGACCTAACGATTGAACCGGTAACTTGAAGGCCTGCTCAGGTTAATGGCCAGACCGGGTCTAATAACTATGCTAGAAACCCTTGACAACTAGTGTACCTCGCGTCTACCAAAAACTAACACCTTACACAAATAACAGTCTACTTGTTAGTGTTTAAATATAGGTGAACCAGTGTTATCGGAATCGGGCCGATCATTGACCTGGGCTTACCTTCGGGTCATCAAGTTATTGGTTTAACCGCTGGGTCATCAGGTCAATTGTTGAACAGGGTAAATAAATTTAAAAAATTAAAAGTTATATATATACTTATATATGTTTACAAATAAATTAAAAAAAAATTATGTAAATTTATAATTTAAAAATATTATTATATATATTTTTATTTTTATTTAATATAAAAACTAAAAAATATTTTTTAAATTCAAAAATTCAAATAATAACTTCTAAATATAATAAATTCACATATATGCAATAGGCAAATAGAATTAGTACAACATAATAGGTGTAGACTTAGTAATCAGTACTACTACCACCATCATTCCACGCCAACTCCAACATCAACATCAGTCATCTTCCTTTCTCCTACAATTCAACTTTCAATCTCTCTTCTTTATCTTCTCTCTTCAAAACTTCACCAATTCTTCATGGTTCAGATTTTGGAGTTCAATCCAACCTTAGTCTTTCTTCTTTCTCTTTTCTCTTCACAGCTTCATTGACGTGGCAATGCTAGTTTCCGTGGTTCAGAGTTCAGTCCAACATTTCAGTCTCTCTTCTTCTTCTTCTTCTGGATATGTTCTTCGCACACAGAATTTTTTTTTTTGCTCTGCTCAGTGCCTATTGAGCACAGATGAGTGACGGAGATAGCGGTCCAGGTGATGGGGATGGAAAAATTTTTTTAAAATATTGAACCAGGTTCAATGGATCGATTAAGACCCAACCTGGTCATCCAAGCCATAGTCGGGTCACTTGCACGGTGGTCCAAAAGGGTAACTTGGAATGGCTTAGGCATTGGGTCGTCGGGTCCCAGTTAAATCCACTGGTCCGGTCCGGGTCTGATAACACTGGGGTGAACTTTATATGACCTCAATTTACAATGCTCACTTGGGGGAACTCTCAACCTATTCCTCCTAGAAACTGCATCATTAAAACTCGTCCATTAGCTGCAGACCCCTCCCACCCAAGCAAGACAAATATAAGCTAACCATCTTGAGAGCAAATGCCTAGCACATTGATAGTAATCTCCCTTTTTTGGTTTCTATACTATGGTTGGTCTTCTAGTGGAACTTTTAATCTTATGTGTGTCCCATCCAGGGCATCGATATAGTTTTGCAAAAGCACCATAATCACTACTTAGTTTGTAATTTATAATTAACTCGAGATAGACAACTACCTTGAACCATTTCTATTTGGGATCTACTGAATCTGTAAGCACTAGCTTAGGGGCTTTGAAAAATACTCCTCCTAAACGCATTATAGCATTAAACATCCTATTGAAATCTCTACTCACACTCTCGCCTAATCTTCTAAATTGCTATTAGATGACCCTGTTCTTCATATGATGAGATAAGATATGTACAAAGATTGATACTTGCTCATCTACAAACATATTTTTTATGGACTTAAGTCCTCCTATAGAATCAAGCATGTCATAGATTTTATCTAATGTTGACTTACTCATTCTCGTTAAGTTAAAGCAAGTTGTGTCACTACTATAGATCAAGCTCCTAAAATGAGCTTTATGAGCGTGGAAGTCGACAATATAAGGATTCCTACTAATCTAATGCCTACTGTAATACCCCAATAATTTGTATGAATATTTAAAATCTATTTTGAAGTTTAGTGAAAAATTTAATTACGTGAAAATGTGCTTTTTGAATTAGTGAATAAAATCTAGGAATAGAAATTTTAATTTTTAATTTACGAAATTTTTACAAATTCTCAAGCACTTAAGTGAACAAATCTTATAAGCTAAGGTGGCTATGAGCGATGTTATCGAAAAGAAATTGGTGGGGCCCACACGTACAATTATTAGTTTCTCTTCTCCTTCTTCCTCCCGAGACTCCACTTCTTCTTCATCTATCATTTCCATCTCCTTCAATCCTTTCTTTAAGTTTTTTCGGTGATCTGATATTTTCTAACCATACTTCCGATTCTTAGGAGTTCTAGAGGCAAAGAGGTAAGTTTTATCTGCTCTATTTCTCTTTTTCTCCATTTTTAGACCTATGGAAGAAAATTAAGATTTTGAGTTTTAATGGATGAATTTAAGTGTGGATGTTAATCTAAAACATTCCTAGGTGGTTTATGATGTTATTAGAACAAGAAATTTGGAGAAAACTAGGAGAAATTCGTAGAATTTGGATATTTGAAAAAAAGTTAGTGTTCTTGATGAAAATTTGAGATTTGAGCTTGGATTGTTGGTAAAAATGAGGGGTTTTGGTGTTAAAACACTCCTTAGACATTAAGGATGAAAACCCATGGAAGAAATCAAAAGAAATATTGTTTTAGATGTCATTTTAGGATTTTTGGTCGAAGAACATGAAGAACGTCACTGTTTATTCTGAAAATTTTTCAGAAAATACTGTTCACCGAGAAAATTTTTTCAATAGCTGCGTTGACCATTGACCGTTACTGTAGCATCAGTTTTTTTTTTATATCGTTGAAAAGCTCTTTAAGTCTAGTTTCCAATGGTATAAGTTTCATTTGGATATTCATTACCAGTTAGGAGTTATGATTTGAGAAGTAAGTGAAGGTCGGGAATAGTGGTAGGAAATTTCTCTATTTCGTAACCCTGATAGTTTTTATCTGGTTACAATAGGAATGGTCAAAGCGCAAGGTGGGAGTGCCGAGAGCGTGAAATCCAGGTGAGTGGGTTAATACTTGCTATGATTAAATATCTTTGTTATTGACTTTTTGCATCATAGTGAAAATATGTTGTATATTCAAGTTTAGAGGATGATGTGGGACGATGAGACATAAACAATTGTAGAACTTGCCTGGTGATGTATATAATTATATTTTCTTATTTTCTCATGAATGGAGGTTATATGATGGATTGTGAATGGCATGTGAACTGAGTTGAAATGTGTCATACTCTGATTGTTGAGTTCATTCATACGCGGATAGTTGAAGTATGTTATTGTTGAATAATTGTTCTATATTATGGGTTATGTTGTATACATGCTATGTTGCTGGAACCATATTGATTATGTTGTGACTTGAATTGTAAATGACTGAGTTGTGTATGTAGCTCATGATTATGATTGAGAATGCTCTTAGATGTGATTGTGATTGTGTTTGACTAGAAAGGAAAGGCATGGCGGTGCACCCCATAGAGAAATCTATGTGAAGCTATAAGGGTGGAGAATATAAATGGAGCGATAATGGTGGATGCGGTGGGGGCCGCTGGCAACGATCCAGAGGTACCCTGGACGACCCGGTTGGTACGGGAAATGTGTGAAATTGATTTCACTGTTTACTGTTGTGAATTATTTGAATTATGTTGAAATGTATTTGATTTACTTGGATATTGTTATGAAGTATTATGAATTATATTATATTATATTATGATCGATTACGTATGATTGCTGCATGTTATCATTATGATGCATGATATTTTTTTTGTCATAGTGTTGTATTGTCTGCTCACTGGGCACGTGGTTTGCTCATACCCCTCTTATTAACATTTTTTTCAGAGTTGACAGTTGAAGGTAAATATCTATACAAAGAGTTATGGATCCTTAGCCCATGATTACCTTTTCATTTGTTCAGGGTAAAAGTATAATGTTTAGGTTTTATCCTAAGTTGTATAAATCTAGAAAATCTCTGTAATCGGGTAGGTTCATTCAGTGATGTAATATGAATAACTGTAGTGTGTATAGAGAACTCGGTTTAGCCGTATTTTCTTATCTTTTGTGAAAGATGAATACTTCTCTTATTTTAATTCTTAAATTATGTAATTTAGATTAATTGTATTTAAAAGAATGGTATGATGCTTAAGAGAAAGATAGGCTTACGGAGGTGAAATAAAATTCACTTTTCGTGCCGGTCACGTGCTCAGATTTTGGGACGTGACACCTACCAACCCCTTTAACAGAAATGTAATATTTACAAATAGTGAAGATCATATAAAGCCACCAAAACACAATAACAACAATCATTTTTGCAATTATCTATCTTCTCAAGTCATCCATAACTATAACATGGTATCTTATAATCAGATAGTCTATAATAAACATGGTTTCAATTAAATATAGAGTCATAAGTTATGGAGAGTTGAGAGTTAATTAGGGTCCCACTCAATGTAAAAGTTAGTACATCAACTATATTTTGGGTTTAACAAAATTTTAAACATGGTTTCACCACATAAAGTCTTGAACATATATACAATCTGGGTTTTCTTATTAATAAAAAAAATAATGTCTTTTAATTTTTATTATTAAATTCCTATATGTATCACTGGTTATTTATACTGATTATGATGCTATAATGTTTTGCTCTCAAATTTTCCTTCCTTTGCCATTTGCAAAATTGGAAGATTCAAGAGATGACATTCAACAAATACCACATCATACCAGTAAATTTGAACAGGGCATACCAGTAAAGATTCAAACTAGTGAAAGTTATCCCAATGCCATTCATACCAATAAAAATTCATACCCAATTGAACAAGGCATACCAGTAAAAAATGAAAGAAGAAGAGAAGGAAGAACATGCATGACAAAGTTCAATACTAGTAGAAATTGATACCCAAGAACAATACCAAAATTCAATTTACAGAAAAAATAAGTTTGAACAGACATGGCAAAGTTCGACATCAACCCTTATTGTGAGATGAATATGAATCAGAGACACCATAATGAAGGGCATGCACGATGGAGACATAAAGGAAGGACAAGGATCTCACTATCGTTGCAAAACTCGCTCAGAAGCTCTAACAGTGATGCGACGCTCACAGCGGGAAGAGGCAGAGTTCACCACGGCCACCATAAGCACTCATACGACCTACAACCAATGTAGGGCATCATAAGAGGGCATGCTTGGCATTCCAGTGAATAGGACAAGGGCAAATGAGAAAGGACCTGTTTCCTTTCCATTAGTTGACCAGTTTTCCACCGGTGAAGAGTGGGAAGGGAGAATCACAAAAAAAAAAGTAGAAGAGAGAATTCTTGTTTCCATGTCCTACTTCTACAATTACAGTCACCAAACGCATGAAGAAAGATACAGTACAAGAAGGAATACATGTTAGGAATTTTATAATTCTTAATTAATTAATGTGGGCTACATATTATATTATAATATTTATATTAGCTATTTACATTTAGATGGGCTCAATATAAGTGATCCAAATTTAGTGAGCTTATTAAACTACAACAGAAAATTGATATGAGCTTAATGAGTGGAAACTCAGTTTGGCCCATTAGGGATTAATGGGAACCCTAGTAGGTTAAAACCTAAGGCATGGTTATGGTCCCCAACACACCAAATCAAAACAACATCTCTCATTCTCCCCATCAAAAGAGAAACATTGAGCTCTTTATGGAATCCAGAGATTTGGTTGAGGAAGACCATTATACCCACAGATCTCTTATCAAGATCGTTACTATAGACCCAAGTATGTTTATTTTCTTTTGAATTCCTCAACATTGATTTCCTAATGAGGTAATGCTCTTGGGACTTTTGAATGGTTTTCTTTATTTTCTAACAATACTTTCTTTCCAACTGTGCTGTAGCTACCAAATGGGTCCTAGAACTCTTTAGAAAAGGAGAGAAACTTTGTTTCCTTTCATCTTACCTTCTGTAAACCTTCTTTCCTCATTTTCATGAGTGAGAGATCGAGTTGCCTTGTTTTATTAGTATAAAAATAGAGGACTCTCTTCATATAACCAAGTGCAACCCGAGAGAGAATGTAGCAGTAGAAATTCAAGTTGGGAAGCAATTCATTTAGTAGAGAATTAAATTAGAAATTGGTAGGGTTTTGACTAAGATCAAAGATGAAAGTAGAGAAGGTAATCGAGAACGCAAAACCAAAATCGGACAACGATGAGAGGTAGACGAACTTGAGTTACTCTATTTTCTCAGAAGAATTCTCTCTCTCTCTCTCTCTCTTTCTCTCTCTCTCTCGTCTTGCATATGGATAAGCTATTTAGTTTAATTTGAATATAGGGACTGGAAGGGAATGAACTGAGTTAGATAATGATTTTATAGGTTGGATTATTACTTAAAGAATTAGTGAAGGAAGGGAAAATAGAACAGAGTTCGAGAGGATTTTTAGTTAAAAGATTGGTTAATCATGTTTGTACATAATTTTCTGTATAACCGAGAATTGGTACAGTAATTAGGGAGTAAACCTTGGGCTGTTAGTGTTGGGAGTTAAAGGGGATTTTAGAACTTAATGAAGGATTAAGTGTTTAAATTAGAGGCCAAACATGTTATTGGTTAATTATTGTAGGATACATGTCTTCAATTTGGGTTAGTATAATAGTAGAAATTTAAAAAGGATTCAGGAACCATGGGAAATGGCAGTAAATGAAATAGAATTCTCTGTGTCATTTCTAATGTGAAATCAGAACATGAGAACCAATACTTTCACTTTAGCTTTATGCTTAGTTAGGAATTCAAAATTTATAATTGAATTGGAGAGTTATACAATTAGGTATGCTATAATGAAATTATAAGTTTAGCTACATTTATCCTTTAATAAGATTGAAGCATTAATCTTGAGTTGTTAAGGAATTCATTAGCTAAAACTAGGTAAAGAGAACTGAAATCCTTTACTACTAACTAAGTAAAATATGATGGTTATTTTACGAAGTGTAGAAACTAAATACAATGAAACTTAAGATAGGTAGGAAAGTCTAGATTTCATGATTTAAAATAGAATAGAATTAAAACTTAAATTTATTATGTCTTGAAACAGAGGAATACACAACAATAAAGAGAAAGAGCCTGAAAGAGAAGATCAACAAGCTAAAAGTTGATCCTAATTTTAGGTAGCTAGTTTTTTACAAAAGCACTCTTCTAATGTTATTAAAGTATTTGATATGATTCTTATGAAGTATTTGAGATGAAATTTTATGTTACATCAAGATATATGTTAGTTTCTCCATGAATTCTATTATGATTTTTATATGCTGAAAGAGAGGCTTCATTCCACATGAGTGAATGAAAGCTTATGTAATTCCACATAAGTGGACAAGAACTATTATGATACACTAGTCCCACATGAGTGGACAAAAACCATTATAGTGCACTATAGTCCCACATGAGTGGACATGGTTGTTCTCCTAGTTCCATATGAGTGAATTGGGAGATGATAAATTATGTTTTAATCTAGTTCCACATGAGTGAATTGGGAGATGGTAAATTATGTTTTACTTATAATTACATGAGTGAATGAGGAGGTGATATGAAGAAAACTTGCTTCAATTCCACATGACTGAATATGGAGTTTATGATGATGTTTTAAGATGCGTTTCTTGAAATGTTCATGGAGAAATTTAACTTGTGTTACGTTATTGTGATTTTATGATTGAAATGGTAATAAAGTTTTTTTTTTCTTAAAGTAAACTAGCTACTAAGATATTTATATCTCACTTTTATATGTCTAATTAACCATTTCAGGATTCAATACAAGGAGAAGTATGTTAAAGCTGTTAAGTACTTGATGAATCAAGCTACATTTATTCTAAGGGAATCTTTTGTCTAGTATACGTTATGTACTTAAAGAACATGTAAAAGCTTTTAAATGTAATAAGTATAATGCGTGTCATAAGTAGATGATAATCTATGTGATGAATAAACTTTTACAAAGAAGGGAAATGTAAGCTGTATCCCTATAATAGGTCAGCTTGGACAAGAGGGAAAAATAGTTAGAATATCCTATTAAGAGTGTGACTCGTATAATGAGTATATAATATTATTTGAGTATATGTACATGTAAATGAAGTTCCATGTGAGAAATAAAAGTTTATGTAAAATAAGTATTAAATTTAACAAAAAGAATCAATGAATGGTTACGAGTTTAGAATATAGCAAAAGTCCTTCACAGTATTGGTAAAGGGAATGACAATGATTGTGGTGGGAATTGATCTGTGTATAACTAATTGCAATGGTCTATGAAATAAATAAATTAATAGCAAGACCAAGAATAAAAGAAAAGGAATGTTTGTGCAATAAAGAATTTGAGTGAATATTTTATTTTAAAATAAATGATTAAGTGCTAAAGGGATTTTTCTTTTTTAAAAAAAGAAGCAACCCCTCTTAACTTTAAGATAAATTATATTATAAAATATGCTAAATTAAGGCGGACATTACATTGACGAGATTGAGCTCTTCACCATTAAGTGCATGTTTGGTATCACGTTGCTACAGCCTCACCCACGTTTGCAGAGTTCCAAACTTGGTTTTCTTGAAAATGGCGATATTTGGTAAGTCGTTTGCACTGCCAACACTACTTGCATTTGGAGCTCAACCACAT
The DNA here is from genome assembly GCA_037074585.1 of Biancaea sappan. Classification (NCBI taxonomy): domain Eukaryota; kingdom Viridiplantae; phylum Streptophyta; class Magnoliopsida; order Fabales; family Fabaceae; genus Biancaea; species Biancaea sappan. Next base: position 47,124,003 of record CM073497.1, on the reverse strand, counting down.
TGAAACCAACGTTTGACCATGTTGCTTTTGCAGATCAACAAACGTGGTTACCAAGTGTCTTTCCATAAAAGACCCCCTAGAGGCCTCTATTCCAGTTGATGTCGATTTTTTGTCCACTTTTCGTTACTCTTTCCCTCATTATCAGTTGCTCTTTCCCTCACTTTTCCTTTGATTTTCGCCCATTTTTTGTCCATTTCCTAAGCTTTTTGATATGTTTTCTTTCCCAACTGAGCTTCCCTGTTTCATCTCTATTCATCCTTGTTTTGGTGTGAATCCATGGTGATTGTGGTCATTGCATTTTCTCCCATTTTTCTTGTTTTATGATTTCCTAGGCTACCGAAGGGGTGCTGCCAAAGCACAAACTTGCATTTTTCCCACACCTGCCCTTCTCTCCCTCTCTCTGTTTTCTTATGCAAAAAATAGAGCACCATGACGATAGCATATCAGTCAAAGGCCCCTGCAATTTACCTATCACTGCTCTTTCTCTACTGTGATTGCTGTGAGCTACTAACGGAGAGCTCGACGATCACGCCGAGAGGACGACGGGCTAGTCTGATTGAGCTCGACATAGTGAAGAAGATGATGCTATTTTTTTTTTTGGTTGGTTTCTTGTCTAAGCTTTGTTAATTAGTGGGCTTCGACTGATGGACTGTGGCATGGGTTAATAAGTAATTGGCTTCTATGCTATGTTAATTAGTTAATTAATGATTAATTAGTAATTAATTAATGATTAATTAGTAATTAATTAATGATTGAGTAATTATTAATAAATAGAAAAGGTAATTTGTATTTAAATAAATAGGAATTTAAATAGTAAATTTTGATTAATTAATAATTAGTTAGTAATCAATAAGTAATGAGTGATTAATTAAAAAATTAATTAGTAATATAATTAGCTATTAGTAATTAAAAAATTAGGTAGTCACTAAATTAAGAAAATTATTTACAAATGATTCAATTAAAAAATAAATTTAATGAGCAATTAGTGAATAATTGGTAATTTTGAAAGAAAAAACAAAAAATAAGTGCATTTTATTAAAACACAAATTTAATGGGTAATTAGTGATATATAATATCTGTGCTCTTCTCAGTAATTATACATTTAAAATCAGGTTTGCAAACTAACATCCAAACATTATAATTTGCTCCAAACCACGTTTGCGTAATTATTTTCCAAACATAAATCACATTTACATAAATCACGTTTAACCAAACTTAAATTTATTCAAACCACGTTCGTCTACACTTAAGTTTGTCCACATTTGTCCATCGGTTTTCTCCACAAACCCTAATAATATATGAAAATTAATTTGTATAAAAGGCCTATATGTAAATCTTTATATATTTTTAAAGAAATTCAACGATAAGAAAAAATTCTTTGTAAACTTACTTTATCATATAAGTTTTGATTCACAGATTTCTCATATTATTTTTTTAATGAAAGAAAAACAGAAAATCACAAAAATAAAAGGCATACAAAACTGTAGAACAAACAAAATTCACCGGCATTGAGGTAAAACGGTGCTCTCTCTCTCTCACTATTTTATAATTGGGATATGAAAACAAAGTCGAACTTCCTTATGTTTTCGTATTGAACATGATTCTCTCTTGTTCTTGTATAGAATATGAGGTCTTATTCTAAAAACCTAAACCATTAATTTTAAAGATTGACGGATTATATGCCATGAACCTTTTTTTCTTATTTTTTACAAAATGTTTTTAAAATTAAAATTTAATCTTAGATCATTAATTTTGAGAATTGATGATCTACTAGATAAAACATGACCCTTCTATTTCGTATAACAACAAGAGAACGTACTGTTGTTATGAAAACTACACTAAGACAAAGGGTGAACCAAAAAAGCCAGCATATCCCATCAACACAACATTACAAAAGAATAATGGTAGGAGCTGTGCTTGGGCGTTTATTACAAAGGATAACTTGTCATTTTCCTCTTATCTCAAACTTTCATATTTATAGTTGTTATATCAATAATGTCATTAAAAAAATACAATTCAACTATGATTCTTACAACTATCGGGCAATAATGGAGCAAAATTTTAAATATTATGTTATTAATATATTTGATTTTTTTTAAAGAGTACTTTGAAGGAATCGTAGATACATAATTCATTTTTTTGTGAAGTAAGAAAAAATATTATCATGGTAACAAACAAAAAATATTTAAGAAATTCACTCCTATATTTTACATGTTGCAATGCGAATTTTCAGTTACTTTTTCTTTTAAAAATAGATATATTTAATTTATACATTATAATAATTAAATTAATCATAAGAATGTAAATATGTTGTAAAATTCCACTAAAAATATGTCAGAACAAATTTATCTGGTAAGTTTTGGATTTTAATTTTGTCGTAATTTCTTTAATAAGGAATGGGAAAGTCAAATGTAGCCCATACGAAAACACACCTGTATTAGAAGCTTAACATACACTTAAAGTACATATAGTTTTTTTTTTAATTTTTTAAAAATATTTTATCTGTATTTTGGAAATAAACAAATTAATGCAGAATTATTTAATTTCTAAACCTACTATTATATCAATAATAATTTAAAAAGATAAAATATTGGAAATTAAATCACTTCCCGTTCCCCTCTTCTGTTAATAATTATATTAACATTTTTAATATTTTATATATCATCTATACTAATATATATAGTATAATAGTCTGTCTTAATACCATATGTATTAATGTAAAGTATACAAAATCAGTAGTTGTTACTTTAAGAGGAGAATGGGAGGTTATTTAACTACTATTTTACTTTTTAAAATTATACATTTATTTATATAAAATTACAGTGAGAACTGAGAACCTATGTAATTTTTCATTTCATTTATTATTTCAAAATACCAAAAAAATATTTTATTCAAGAAATAAATTAAGAAAAAAAATTGTACTTGACAATACGCTAGTTAATATCTATAATTATGGAACTAATGACTAGAGTAAAAAAAAAAAATTTAGGGATCTATTTTTTCTTTTTTTATATTGAGAAAAATGTAAGTATCATCCTCAACTATGATCTATTTGTAAATACCCCTTTAAACTACAAAAATTGGCAAATACCTCATAAACATTTATATGTTTTATTTTTTTATATTTATATCCATTTGCCAATATTTTATTAATAGAGTTGGCAAATTTTTCATGTCAAACTCCACTAATTAATGACTTAGCAAATTTTTTTTTCTTGGCTTAAAAGAAAATCTCAAATAAATAATTTAAAAATGAAAAAACATTATTTCTAAGATAACAGGATTTTATTAGTTATAACAAACTCTATTGATTTGAAAGTAAGCAGATGGACTTAAATGTAAATGTATCAGTCATATCTCATATGTTAAAATTTATAGTTTAAGAATATTTACAAACATAATTAAAGAAAATATTTGTCATTTTCTATAATTAAGAAAAGAAAAGTAAAAATCTGTATATAAATAATTTAAATCAGAGAAATTTTCTTTTCATAATAAGAATAAAAGAAGAAAAATCTGATAAATCGAGATGAGGGGAAGAAGAAGACCCAAGTGGGTCAGGGGCACACGCTAAGCGGAGGCAATTCCATGTGCCCACATGGATGATTGGAGAGGCAGTGGCGATTTTGGGGAGAGAAAGAGGAACAAGATGAACTACCACTGCATCCACCACAATCGCTAAACCCACTCCCGCTCTGGCCAGAAATTCAATTAGATAGCTTTTCCCCAAGTCCCTGGTCTCTGTTTTTCAGAGAAAGGAAGAGGAAGACGACGACGACGAAGGAGCAAAGATGAAGGAGGCGAATGATGGGTTTCTGAGGGCGGATCAGATTGATCTGAAGAGCATAGATGAGCAGCTCGAGAGGCATCTCAACAAGGCATTGACCTTGGAGAAGCACAAGACTAAAGAGGAAGATGCGCCGACTACTATCATCGGCGGCGCTACTGCCGTTAAAAGCTTAAGCAGTGGTGGTGGAGCTACCTACAAGAGACAAAGGCAGGAGTGGGAGATTGACCCTTCGAAGTTAATCATCAAGAGTGTTATAGCTCGCGGAACTTTCGGCACAGTCCACCGTGGCGTCTACGACGGCCAAGATGTCGCCGGTCAGTCTCAACTCCATGGCCTTTCTTATATATATATATATATATATATATATGGATAACATGTGTTCTTTTGATTTCCGTCAATTTTCATAGGCTTTTTTCTCCTTAAGATTCGCCATCTATGAACATCAATAGATTTTGCTCCTCTTCATCTTCCCCATCGCTGCGGCCAAACACTGATTCTTTTGGAGAAAGAGTTGACTATATAGATTTAGTGATGGGCCGTTTTGGATCCGTTCTTATGTAATCCGCGATCTATACGCGGATCGGGGTTGAATTTGTGGAACGAGCACTGACTTGGATGATGCTTTGCATCTGAAAATTTATCTGATCCCATTTATTGGACGAAGTGTAGATAGTAATATTGTTGACCACAGTTTAGTCGTTACAAATAACCACTTCTTTTATGTACCAATTTGTGAGACAGGGCCCGACAATTTGACTTTTTGATATAGGATCTTGTTTGGTTGGTTATAGTTGTATATGCACTAATGACTTGCTTCGCTGCATTTAACTAATAACAATTATTTTGGTTACTTTCTCAATGCTCAGTTAAATTGTTGGATTGGGGTGAAGAAGGACACAGGACAGATGCTGAAATTGCTTCATTAAGGGCAGCGTTTACACAAGAAGTTGCTGTTTGGCATAAACTTGATCATCCTAACGTCACTAAGGTTAGTTTCAATTTCTGTATAATGAACTTCTCTTGCTCTTTTTCTTCTAGAGTTGTATTGTAGCTACTTTACTTTTTTTTTTTTTGTTTTATTTGTGTGTGTGTGTGTTGTTGGGGGGGGGGGGGGGATGTTAACTCATAGCTTTCTATTAGTGTTACAGGAAGAGGTTAGAAATCAACTGTTTATGACCCCAAAAATCATGATTCATGAGGGTGGCATTTTCTAGAAATTGCTAATTGGCCATTCTATATAAATATTCTATGAAATAATACAAAGACTGTTCTTATGTTCTCTTTAAACTTCATAGTGCTTTAAACCTGTCAAACCTTTTTTTCCCTGATTGGAGGGTGGAAATAGATGCAAATAGGTATGCCATATGAGCATTACGTCTGTAGTTTATATTAAACAAATGCTACAATGTAAATTAACAATCCTTGTGACAATTTTTTTTTGAAAGCTACTTATCATAAAAGCTTCTAGTTGAAAAATTAATGGTGAATCTTTTATCTGAAAGAATTGAATGTCTTTTAACAGTTTCTCCACTGTATGAGATTCCACCTTTTTCTCACATTAAGAAAAGATATTGCTTGTACCTATATTTTTCATTCCAAGCAAGTCCATTCACTTGGTATGCTGGAACAATCCTGTCTTTGTCTACCTCTTTTTCTGGGAGAAAAGATGCTTGCAGATTTGAGAAGAAGTCTAACCATAATGCTTCCTCCTCCTTTTGTTCATGGCATTTTCTATTTTTGGTTCGGTCTGGTGATAACTTGCAGTTATGTACTTGTATACATATTATTATATATTCAAAGGGTGTGATTCCCTTGTATGGAAGTGATTTTTGCCTTGGTTTTTAAGACAATTTGCTCTTCCTGTGTTTAGTTCATAGGGGCAACGATGGGGTCAGCAGAATTACAGATACAAACTGAAACTGGTCTAGTTAGCATGCCTAGCAATATCTGTTGTGTTGTGGTGGAGTATCTCCCTGGGGGTGCACTAAAATCTTACCTAATAAAGAACAGGAGGAGGAAGTTACCATTTAAGGTTGTCATTCAGCTGGCACTTGATCTTGCAAGAGGGTATTTTTCTATTTGTTCGTTTGTTACTTTTTGTATGGCTGGTTTGCAACAAGCTTCTCATAACTTGTCTCGATATCCACTCAAATTGAACTCACTTCATATTGCAGGCTGAGTTATCTTCACTCTCAAAAGATTGTCCATAGAGATGTAAAGACAGAGAACATGCTATTGGATAAGACACGTGCTGTAAAAATTGCTGATTTTGGGGTTGCACGTGTTGAGGCTTCAAACCCTAATGACATGACTGGGGAGACTGGCACTCTTGGTTACATGGCTCCAGAGGTGTGTAGTCAGCACTCAGCAACCCCACAGACCTTTTGCAATATAGATATCAACCTTAAACCTTTGGTATATTGTATTGCGCAAATATATATGAGAGAGCAGGAGCCTATTGTATTAGTAGCCTAATGTGGCAAAAAGTAAATAGTATGCCAAAAAGTAAAGAAAAACCTGGAAAAAAAAGTTTTACTTTTGATAAAAGAGAAAGCTCCTTATTATCGAATATTCACTTATTTGTTGCATGGGTGGCTTACAGGTTTTAAATGGCAACCCCTATAACAGGAAATGTGACGTGTACAGTTTTGGCATCTGTTTGTGGGAGATATATTGTTGTGACATGCCATATCCTGACCTAAGTTTCTCAGAGGTTACTTCAGCCGTTGTTCGCCAGGTACAATTTCTTCTCTGTTTCCATGCACTGCCTCACAATAGATTCAGAGTTAAAAAAAAAAAAAAATCCATTCTAATGATAGTTTCTGTTGATAGAACCTGAGACCAGACATACCAAGATGCTGTCCCAGTTCTCTAGCAAATGTAATGAAGAGATGCTGGGATGCTAATCCCGATAAGCGACCGGAGATGGACGAGGTAGTTTCCATGATAGAGGCCATTGACACATCAAAAGGTGGAGGTATGATCCCCGTTGATCAGCAGCAAGGTTGTCTTTGCTTCCGCAAGTGTAGAGGGCCCTAAAGTTTCCTTCCTCAGTACAAAAAGACAATTGAATCATGGTGATTTTTCATTATTCAAACAATTAGTATGTATCTATGGTGAGAATACAGAATCTAAATACCAGAGGAATGAATATACAGTGGACTGGGAGGGTATAGCCGTATAGGAAGGAGGAGATGGTGACATGTCAAACCTTGCCTATGTATGACATACCTATTTATTTACTTTCTTTCATACCCTTTTCCCTCATTGGTCTGAGTTTTGTGGGTATGTTTGGCATTGTTGCCGAACTGGCCTTGCAACTTTCATGTAAGATCTCCATCATACTGTTTCCAACATGATTGATGTGATTAAATTAAATCTCTCTGTGCTTAGTATTCTCTTCTTTCTCTATGAATGTGTTTCTGATATGAGATTAAATCAAATCACTTCATAGTTCTTCGAAAAAGAGTCAAATTGTTAAAAGTATGTTAAATCATTTACGCCAAAGTAATTTTTTGTGTTGCACTTAATTTTTTTGTTTTATATGTCGAATTAATCTTTAGGAGATTCTATCTCTTTCTTGTATAATTCTTAAAAGATTAGTATTAATTAATTTTTATTGAGTATAATCTGTAAATCTTAAAGAAGACACTGATTTAACAAATTAAATATGTTGGCAGCCTACATATAAATTGAAAGTTGCATCAAAGGCATTCTTTTTTGGTGGAATCTACTTGAAGCTTCTAACCACCATACTTCAAATGTAAAAGTTTGTTTGGCCTCTTATCATAATTTTCTAACTACAAAATGGATTTGCATAAATAACTAACTTTGTCTCTAAAAGATTACAAGTATGTGTCTTAACTTAGCTTATGAAAAATTGTGTTTGATGAACAGTGAAATAATTAAACTAGAACATTATATGGTTGTCGCCAATGTGCAACACGATGTAGTTCATGAAAATAAGGACATATGGGATATTCCTTCTGAATCATCACCAAAAAACAAATAAAATAAAAAATTTGACTAACGAAGTGACTCAAAGCGCGATAGCTCATCAATAGTGTCTTATGAGAGTTTGGAAGCTCTTCCACGTAGATTTTCGTTTTGAAAACTCACTGGCTGGAGGTTAATTTTACTTCTTATTTTTTTGGTTTCTGCAAATTTTGAAATTATACTTGCTTCATTACTATAATCTAAAAATTTAAGGTCTTGAAGGTGCCATGTGTAATATTGAAATATGTAATGGTTTCAGTCAAGAAAGCCTTGTATTGTAGCGAACAATTGGATCTAATCAAAGACAGAATACTGTTGCCTGTGTTTTTAGCTTATCCATTATTAAAATATATGGGGTATGCAATTATACTCACAGAAGGAGTCGTTTTGTTTGTGTCTGAGAAGTACCTTCTTATAAAGTTTGAAACTTTTTGTATTATTATTATTGATGTAAAACTGTGGATAAGTATAACTTTGGCTTAATCCAACCTTAATTTTGTTAATATCTTTAAATACTTTACTGGGTAAAATTAGAAAGAGATAGATATAAAAGATCCAACTTTCAAGGATTCAAATCCTTTTGAAAATAATTATGAGGTATATCACACAATAAAGATAGAATATCAATTCCTTAACATAAATGATTTGACATTTGTTCAAGTTTTGTGAAAAGAGAGGGTCAATAATAAAAAAGTTTTATATTAATATAGTTTGACTTGATTTGAATTAGATTAGTCAAATTTTACTAGATTTTAAATTATTGGTGGTTGTTGGATAAATCAAACGAACTTAGAAAAAGCGAAGTTAAGGATAGAAAACGATATTTACAAAGACAATTATTTAAGGGTGCTTGTTTCGTTGTTTAAAATTGTAGCCATCCATTTTGTCTGCCTTTGTCAATTCTTTGCATCCAAACGGAGGTTAGTAGTTTGTGGTTTTGTTGTCATTTGAAGTGGGTTGTTAGGTGAGGTGTCATAGAGGAACGATGAGCTGCACCTACTTAAAAAGACAAGCCTTTTGTAATCTTGAGAAGTATTAGATTGAAGGGTTTGTCTATGGGGAGGTCAACATCTCCAAAGATCGCCTTCCCACCCTCTCACATATTTGGAGGTCCCATCTCTTGGTAAAAAAAAAAAAAAATTTGACCAGCATGCATATGAACGTGTCTGGTGTGAGGAGAAGGGCGACCTCCAAAGAGGTTGCCCTCTCCGTAGCTTTATCCTAGACTGAAACTGCACATATGGATTTCACGTACAAATTTTATCACATTTCTTCATTATGTGTCTCTTGGATCCTAGATTCTCTTTTTGGCTTAACACTGTGTTGAGTCAGTGAGAGCTATCTGTCTGATTAAGTGTGAATGTCACATGGCATTTGATTGGACAATGTATAGCCGCCCAACACGGCATTGGTCAGAAGAGGATTTGCAGGCATGTCTCTTGGTGTATCCAATAATTTTTTTAGAAAACAATTCATAAACATGTGAAGTCTTACTTAAAAACTTTGTTTAAATTACTAATTTAATCCCTAAAAGATTAGATTTTTTTTCAAGTTGGTCTTTAAAAGATTAAGTGCTTCAATTTAGTCATTAAAATATTACATTTGATTCGATTTAGTCCTTTTCGTTGCTAAATAGTAAAATCTACTATTACTAAATTTCAAAAATTTTTCTTGCCAAAATTTACTTTGACAAAAAGAGAGATCAAACTTAAACAAAACAAACACTGTTTTAGGGATTAAATTGAAATAGTTATAATTTTTTGAGAACCAAATCAATAATTTATTAAATACTTTTAGTCAATTTATTTATATTTTTTTAGGCAGGAACTTGGAACCTCTAAGTATTTAGAAACTTATTGTGTTTAACTAATTTGATTTGAATGAGGCTAGACTACAAAGATGTAGAACTCTTTTATCGTTGAATATTTTCTTTCATAAAATTCAAATTTAATATCTTATTTAAGAGAATCAAATGTCAAATTATTTGAATAAATTATAATTGGTAATTTATATTATCTTAATAGACCATTGATTTTGAAGTAGTACTCCAATACATTATTGCTTGCTTGTTTTCTTATGCCCTTGATCCATCATTTTTTTGACATTTTTTTGCTTTATAATTATCATTTCATATTTATTATTGTATTTACAATTATCATTCGATCAGTTGATACTTGTAAAATCTAAAAAAAAAAAAAGGAGAAAAATGTTGGATGAATGGGAGCCATTGGATTCTCATTGCCTTTCTGCACACATGAGGCAACCCCTTTTCTTAAATATTTGAGTAAATTATTATTTTGGTCCCTGAAAGATGGATTCAATATCAATTTGGGTCCTGAAAGATTACATGTATTAATTTGATCCTTGAATGATTCACATCTACAAATTTAATATCCCATTAATAGTTTTTTGAAGTGACATTTAACGATGCACATGTGGCAAGTTAAATATAATGTGGCATGTAGATGTGGACCTAATTTTTTTTGCTAATGAACACGTTAGCCCCAAATGTAGCATTAAAAACCCTATTTTGAGAGAACACAAAGAGAAGGGAGATGGGATTTGTTCTAGCTTTAAGGTTATCCTCTTCCATCTTTGCGAGAAATTCTTCACCTCTTTTGATTTATTCAATGCGAGAGGGACAAGTTTTTGTGCTTGAAGCAACTTGTTAAGATTATAATTGTACAGAGGGGTATTATAGTCTTTTAATGTGGATTAGTGTGGGTGTATTAGTCTTTGTATGTTAATTGAATGACTGTTGCCCTTTCCGTATGTACTTATGTCAAAAGGACACTGTAGGAGAGGGTGTGGTTGAAGTTTTTGTCTGTTATCTCCTCTACTACTTTTTTGATCAATCTCTAATCTCCCATGTTTCCTATTCTTCTTGTTCTTTCTTGCTATTATTTCGATCTACTCTTCTTCCATCTCTGCTTTTTGATTCTGCTCTCTTTAAACTTCTTTCTTTATTTCTTCGATCAAGACCTCTGTTTCTCTGCTTTATTCTCTTTGTGCGTTACTTTATTGGTCATCTGTAATTGTGTTGATATCAATGGTATCAGAGCCGACAATTCTTACTACGGACCCACATTCTGTGTAGTGCATCATGGTAGAAGCAACTCCGTCTCAGGTGATGATGCGAGAGGTCGAAGGGCGAATGGAGGAATTGCAAAATCTTGAAGAAAGGTGTGACGAAGTGATAAAAAGAGAATTGAATGAGCTCCAAGAAACCATGTCCCACCTTTCACGACAGATGATGAAATTCTTACACCTTAGTGCAAATAATAATAGGGGGAATTGTCAGGCACCAACAAGGTTCACGAAGATGAACCTGCCTAAATTTATGAAAGATGATTTAGTGGGATGGCTTTCCAAGTGTGAAAGCTACTTTGATTAATTTGCAAGCCTAGATCGGTGTAGATACATATTACAGCATATTAAAACAGTAAATATAAAAGAGAGATGAATTGGGAATGTGTACCTGGAATCATCGCAGTATCCATCTTGAACATCAAAGTAGAGAAATTTAATTTTGTGAGAGTGGTACTACTCTCTATCTGATAAGTTTTCTGTCTAAGGTAAACTGATTAATGGGGAGTCAGTTTATTTATTATCAGATAAGAGCAGAGACTTCTCAACGGACTACCATATGAATGGCCCAACCCATCATGGGTCACTCACAACAGAAAAGCCCAATTATAATATTTATTAAATGTATTAAAGGCTATATTAAAAATATGAATAATATAGTTGATATATTAATGATACTTTAATATTTTAATAATTGATTCATGCTAATCCAAAAAGGATATGTATATATATATATATATATATATTAAAATTAAAATTCAACAATTAACATTTAATTCTCTTATAGCATAATGACATTATGCATATTAAATGTTTTCTTTTGTTGTTTTAATGACAGCCTCCTTGCCTATGCAATTGACTTCTGTCAAAACGCTAAATGGGACCAATTTTGAGGACTGGAAAGAATCTCTGGATCTCTATTTGGCTATTACTAATATGGACTTGGCTCTGAGAGAAGAAGAGCCTCCAGCTCTTACTGCTAAGTCTACTGTTGCTGAAAATGCTTCTTGTGAAAAATGGGAGCACTCAAACGAGGTATGTCTCATGATGATGAAATACATTATGGAGAAGTCTATTAGACAGAGTATTCCAGAGAGTAAGAATGCTAAGGATTTTCTGAAGTCCGTTGGTGAGAAATTCACTACTTTTGATAAAGCTCAGAAGGGCCAGTATCTCTCTCTGATTGAGAAGACTAAATATGATGGTGTTAGTGGAGTTTGTGAACACATCATGAAATTAGTCCACTATTTTAATAAGTTGAAGTCTTTCAAGGTTGATCTTGGTCAGAGTTATTTAATCTGGCAAGTTTTGGAGTCACTCTCTTCTCAATTTGATGTTCTGAAGGCCTCCTATAACACTCAAAAAATTGAATGGACAATTAATGAAATGATTGCTATTGTCTCTCAAGAAGAGAATTCTATAAAGAAGGGGAAAGCACATAGTGTTTAGTTTGCTGCTTCTTCTTCTGGTGCTAAATTTGAGAAGCAGAAAGGTCATAAAGGAAAGTTTCAACATGATAAGAAGAAATGAGGGAAAGTTTCTCAACACTTAGAGCTTAAGAAGAATTTTTTCAAAGGAAACTGCAAGTATTGCAAGAAGTATGACCATAAAGTGGATGATTGTTATACTCTCAAGAGGAAACTTGAGAAGCAAGGTACACTCCTAGCTTTAGCTTGTTATGAATCAAATATGATTGATGTTGCTCCCAGTACTTGGTGGTTTGACTCAGGTGTAATCATTCATGTTGTGAATTCTTTACAGGGGTTCACAAGCCTGAGGAAGCCAAGTGATGTTGAATCCAATATCATTGTGGGAGATGGAGCTAGAGTATCTGTGGAAGAAATAAGAGTAGTTATATTGCTTTTACCTTCTAAACATACTTTATTGTCAAAAGATGTTGTTTATTTACCTTCTATGAGAAGGAATTTGATTTCAATTTCAGCTTTGGATAGATATGGCTACACTTTTGAATTCAGTAATGGAAAAATTGTTGTTCATTTTAATTCTGTTACTGTTGGTTTAGGAGTTTTACGTGATGGGATTTACATGTTGAATTTGAATGATATGTCTGTTAACTCCGTTATTGGAAATAAGCGTAATAGGACTTATGAAAGCTCTTCTATGCTATGACATAGACGCTTGGGGCACATTTCTAGGCCCCAGAATGAAATACTGATTAAGGAAGGTGTTCTTCATGATCTTAACTTCTCTGATTTCGACACTTGCATCGATTGTATTAAAGGCAAGCTCACTGCCAAAACTAGGAAGAAAGGAACAAACAGGTGTGATGATGTGTTGTAGTTGATTCACACGAACATGTGTGGACCTATTACACCCACTGCTATGGGTGGATATAGGTATTTTATTACCTTCATAGATGACTTCTCGAGATTTGGTTGGATAGATCTCCTTCAGGAAAAATCTGATTCCTTGGATGCCTTCAGATCCTTCAAGACTGCTATTGAATTAAAGACAGGAAAGAAGATTAAATGTGTGAGGTCTGACAGAGGAGGTGAGTATTATGGCAGATACAATGAGACTGGGAGAAATCTAGAACTGTTCGCCAATTTCTTGATGAATGTAGAATTGAAGCTCAATACACTATGCATGGTACTCGTGAGCAGAATGGAGTTGCAGAGAGACATAATCACACACTCATAGATATGGTAAGATGCATGATGAGTCATTCATCGTTACCAGTTTTTCTTTGGGGAGATGCCTTAAAGACTGCCGTGTACATTCCTAATCAAGTACCTAGCAAATTTGTACCGAAAACTCCCTATGAACTGATGAGTGGAAGGAAGCTGAGTTTGAAACACTTTCATGTGTGGGGTTGTAAAGCAGAGGTTAGACCCTATAATCCTCAATTGAAGAAACTTGATCTTAAAACTGTCAGTGGTTTCTTCATCGGCTACTGCGTAGGCTTTAGAGGTTGTAGATTTGTCACATCCCAATTTTGTGCACGTGAATAATTCTATAAATTACAGGGTATACCCCTATAGTATCCCATAAAATCTCTGATCAGTACTAATGCATAACATAATTTTTCAGGAAAGATATTTTTACATATATACATATAAAAAGTTCAACATAGTAAAACAGTAAACACAAACCAAATATCATACAGTATGATACAATTTTCCAAGCCTAGGTGACCTATAGAGATTACAGAGCATTCCTAAGCTTTTGGATTCATAAACCCTCCAGACAATGTGGAAAGTATCCTCAAGGAATACTATTCCTCCTGTGGATTTCCTTTGTTCTCATCCACTGTATCTAAAAAAAGTTCATAGAGAGTGTGAGTTCATCAAAACTCAGTAACTAAATGACTGTGTAATAATAAATATGTCACAAGTACAATTACCATAATCATAATCACAATAAGAACAGTTATATTCATATTCGGGGTTTCTATACCTCTGTATTCGGTTTATGTTCAGAGATTTAATTCCCATTTTATTTATGTTCATAATCATTACATGCATTGATATCTTAGGGGATCTAGCTCTCAACCATTCCATGTGTATAATTTCATGCATTGGTATCTTGGGTCAAGCCCTCAATCATTCCATATGTATAATTTCATGCATTGGTATCTTGGGTCAAGCCCTCAACCATTCCATGTATATATTTGCAATCATAATCAATACAACAATAAATTTGATTATCTAGCTATCATCATTAAATAGGGAATCTAATTGCGATATGAGAAGGGATTTATATTGTACTTAGAATAAAAGTAAATAAAATCGGTTAGCAAGGTCATCCACTCATATAGATTTCGTATTCAAGTCACTTTTCTGAGTTGCTACAGAGAAGAGTACGTAGCTGGATTTCAGGTTCTGCTACGGAGATTTTCATGAAGATCAGATATAGAAAGTTAGGGTTGCTTTTGTATCAAAATACTATTCATACGTATGGTTACTATTTATACATATAATTACTATTCATACGTACGTATACTATTCATATGTAATTACTATTCATACATACGAATACTATTAATACATACAGTTACTATTCATACCGAAAATAGCGAATATAAGCTGTAAAAGAGTACACCAGGAAAGTTTCCAATAAAGAGTGAAGGGTCACAATAGACACACTTAAGTACCAGATCTTTCCTTAGCCAAAACTTTGCTAGACATGTATTCTTCACAGTTTGTATTCTATTTTGATAATCAGAGAATCAAAATAATGTATAGGCAGCTAATGATAGTTTTTCTGATGTGGAAGATCAGTTAAAGCTACAACCACAGAGTATACTTAAAAATATAACTTCTAAGATAAAAAGGACATAATATCCTCATCTTGGATCTAGGCTAAGGAAGAAATACCTAAAATTTCAGAGCCCTAACGTCGGAGCAAGAGAAGTTTTGAGGAGAGGAGAGAAGAGAAACTAAAGGTGTGAGTTTAGAAGTGAAATAGAAGGGCCTATTTATAGGAGAAATCAGGGTACTATACGCTAATAAATTATTCATTTTACTATACACTTTAATAATTCAGTTTACTATGCGTTAATAATTCAGTTTGGCACTATGCATTTTACTGTGCAATCATGAAGCGGCTGAGTTAGTTGTTACTATTAGAAACTAAAGGAAAAATTATCCTTTCTCTTAAACCTTTAAGTTTCTTTTCACTTTTATCTTTTTCAATTTAGTTCCTAAAGGGATTTTCTCATATAAAACATTATTTTTCACCCAGTTTCTTTTAGATTTCTCTTATGTTCAAACCATATTTTATCCAAGAAATAAATTTCATATCATAACATCCATTATATCCCACAATTTATGCAATCTATAAATGAAAATTCATATTTTCAACAATATGCACAAGCAAAAATTAAAAAGATAGGGAAATTATTTTCTCCAAAATAAATTTATCGTAATTCTTGAATACTTATAACTTTAAAAAAATATGGCGGGTATTACAAGATTCTATTGTCCTTCTCATTCTAAGCGAGTCATCGAGTCTGATAGAGTGATATTCTTTGAGAATGATTTGGATAGTCGGAGTCATACACCACAACCAATCACTTTTAAAGAAGATCGGACCGCAGTTCCTGTATTGCTTGTTTTACTTCTTATGGATATTATGGTTCCAATCACTCATAATAATGATCAGACACTTCAAGGAGGAGATGATATAGTAGCACCACCAGCTAATTAACAGGAAATTGATGACACTGCTGAAACAGGTGTCATGGCACCACTAGATGTAGTGGCACCACCAAATGACATTGTTGAAGCACCTTTACTGAGATGATCTCAGAGAGTACGCAAACATTCTATACCAGTTGATTATGTAGTGTATCTTTAGGAGCATGAGTTTGATCTCCATGATGATGATGATCCTATCACTTTCCAGGAGGCTATCTTTAGCTCTCATGCTTTTGATTGGCTAAACGCCATGCATGATGAATTAGCTTCCATGTCTCATAATGGTGTTTGGAATTTTGTAGAATTGCCAGTTGGTTGCAAACCAGTTGGGTGCAAATGGGTCTTTAAGACCAAGTGTAGTCCAGATGGAAAAGTTGAGAGGTATAAAGCTAGACTAGTAGCAAAAGGTTATAGTCAAAAGGAAGGCATCGATTATAAGGAAACCTTCTCATAAGTTTATACGAAAGTTGCATTTCGGGTTGTTATGACTTTGATAGCTCACTTTGATTTAGAACTTCACCAGATGGACGTGAAGACAACCTTTTTGAATGGAGATCTAGCCGAGGATGTCTACATGGTTCTGGCTGATGGTTTCATTGAAACAGGCAAGGACCATTTGGTTTGAAAACTTAAAAAGTCTATTTATGGACTAAAGCAGGCATCCAGGCAATGGTATTTGAAATTTGATCAGGTTGTCACTTCTTTTGAGTTCAAGGAAAATACTTCAAATCAGTGCATTTACTTGAAGACTAGTGGGAGCAATTTTATAATTCTTGTCTTATATATCGACGATATTCTTCTGTTAGTAGTTGTGTTAACCTTTTGACTGAGACAGAATTGATGTTAAATAGCCACTTTGATATGAAGGATCTTAGTGATGCTCAAGTTGTTCTAGGCATCCAGATTTACCGTGATAGGTCACGTGGCATTCTTGGATTGTCTCAGAGAGGATATATTGAAAAGATCCTCAAGCAGTTTAACATGCATTCTTGCTCCCTATGTGCTATACTTGTTTAGAAAGGTGACAAATTATCTAAATCTCTAGTTCCTCAAAATGATTCAGAGATAGCTGAATTGTGAAAGGTCCCATATGCTGCTGCTGTTGGCAGTTTAATGTATGCTCAAGTTTGTACTCGTCCCGATATTGCTTTTGCTGTTAATGCTTTAAGGAGATACTTGAGCAATCCAGGTTTGGGTCATTGGAAAGCCGTGAAGAAGGTCATGAGATATTTGCGGGGAACCAAGGATTATATGTTGACCTATAAGAAGTCTGATCAACTTTAGGTCATTGGTTATTCTGATTCTGATTTTGCAGGTTGCCCTTACGACCGAAAGTCTACTTCTGGCTCTATTTTCATGATGGCAGAAGGAGTTATCTCTTGGAAGAGTGTTAAACAGACTCTTACAGCTACTTCTACCATGGAGGTAGAGTATGTCGCTTACTATGAGACTATTTCTCAAGCCATGTGGTTGAAAAACTTAATCTCTAGTTTTCACATTATTGAAAGCATTTTTAGGCCACTTGCGATATATTCCGACAACACTGCTGCCGTTCATTTCTCTCAAAACAATAAAAGTTTTTCTCGATCAAAGCACTTTGATATCAAATATCTGTTTGTTAGAAAGAAAATTCTAGAGTTTTAGACTCTTATTGAGTATCTTGCTACAGAGAACATGTTAGCAAATCTACTAACTAAAAGCTTAACTGTTAGAGCTTTTTAGAATCATGTAGCTCATATGGGTTTTGTTAAGTCTTTTGATGTTTTGGGTTAGTGGGAGTTTGAAATTTTACATTTACTTGATTGTTATTCTTATGAGATATATTTGAGATGACGTCACTTTTATTATCATATGTCTTGTAGCATTTTCAAATGCTTGGACTATTCTTAGATTGCATATTTCTTTTAATTAATTATGCTTATCCATATTCATTATTCTTTATATGAAATATGAGCTTTTACCATGTATGATCTACTTCCCTATTGGATACTATTTCTACATCGTTAAAGCTTATCTTTTTTGACATGTGCTATAACTATAGTTGGTATTTTAGTCTTAATGATTGTTGTATTTTAATAATTGACTATTGCTATCCAAGTGGGAGAATTGTTGAATTTTAATTTTAATATATATATATATATATATACATATCCTATTTGGATCAGCATTAATCAATTATTAAAATATTAAAGTATCATTAATATATCAACTATATTATTCATATTTTTAATATAGCCTTTAATACATTTAATGAATATTATAATTGGGCTTTTCTGTTGTCAGTGGCCCGTGATGGGTTGGGGCATTCATATGGTAGTCCGTTGAGAAGCCCTGCTCTCATCTGATAATAAATAAACTGACTCTCCATTAATCAGTTTACCCTAAACAGAAAATTTATCAGATAGAGAGTAGTACCACTCTCACAAAATTAAATTTCTCTACTCTGATGTTCGAGATGGATACTACGATGATGCTAGGTACACATTTCCAATTCATCTCTCTTTTATATTTACTATTTTAATATGTTGTAATCTGTATCTACACCGATCTAGGCTTGTAAATTAGATCACCTAAATCCTTCATGTGAAAGCTACTTTGATTCGGATAAAACGCCAGAGGAAAACAAGGTGGTGATGGCGAGTTTGATGCTCGATAAGGCTGGGTATCAATGGTACGATGGTTTGAGGAAGAGCTCAAGGGACCCAATTGTGTGGCAGACATTTTTGGAGGCACTTAGGATCAAATTTAATGTAGCATTACAAAGATCTCTAGAAGAATTGGTCCAGTTAAAGCAAAAAGGAAGTTTAAATGAATATTAAGAAAAAATTGAGAAAATTTCTTGTCGGAGTAATTTGGTAGAGGAGCAGAAGCTGGACTGCTACCTTGGAAGGTTGAAAGATGAGATTGCATGAGATGAATGATTATTTAATCCAAGAACAGTCCTTAAAGCAAAAAGATTGGCTAAAATTAAGGAAATAAGCTTATGCAGTAACGGGAAATCAATGACAACAATGTTGGAAGTAACGAAAGTCCCCTTGGCAGTGATTAGAAATCCTACTAATCACCAAGATCAAAAAGGAATACTGGAAACTGAAGTGGGAACTGAGGTGAAGATGGACACAATAGAGGAAGAATAACCTGTGGCTATCTCACTTAATTCAATATTGGGCAATGTAGAAAATGGAACCGACACCATGCGCATCAAAGGATCAATGGGAAATAGGACTTTACATATCGTACCAGATACTGGGAATTCCCATGACTTCCTAAGTGATAGACTTGGGAGAGTGCCAGCTGGAGTGGTTACTGAAATAAACCCATCGAATGTTACTGTAGCATATGGGGACAAGTATGTGGCAAGAAAATGATAAGAAATTTCTCCTACACCATGCAAGGACAAAAGTTTGAAGCAGATGTGATTTTATTTCCCCTTGTGGGTTATGATTTGATACTAGGTGATGTAATCAAAGATAACCCAATTGAAGCCCAAGAAAGGGAGAATACTTCAATTGGGCCTCTAACTCGTTCAAGGGCTAAAGGGCTTGGATTAGGCTTAACCACATTGTTGAAAGTGGAAGAAGTGTGAATAAGATTGCATGTGGGATGGTTGCATTTGTTGAATATAGTTGTAATCTATTACCTAGACATTTATTGTCTTTGCCATTTATCTACCTATGCATTTATTGTCTTTGACATTTAGCTACCTATGCATTTATTGTCTTTGACATTTAGCCTACACTACTTGACTTTTAGTTGATACATTTAATGAATTAGTTGGAGTCTTTTGTCTTTTGTTTTGGAGACTCTCTATAAAAAGGGTCCTTGCCATATGTTGTAATGCATCCTTGAATCATATATGAGAGATTGGCATTTTGCTTTCAAGAGGATTCTTGAGTTCTTTCTCTTATCTAACTTGGGTTAGTGGCGAGAGCAGCTAGATTTCTTATCACTCACGTTCTTCTTTCTTTAGTGTGGCGAGATCAACCCATTTCTCTTAGTTGTGGCGCCCTTTGGCTTATCAATTGAGTGATTTGGTTTTCTTTATTTGTTTCTTTCAAGCTATCCAGAAAATCGATTAAGTGTTTTCCCTCCGAAAATCACATCATATTAGTATCAGAGCCTGGTTCAATTCAGGTTCTATTATTTGTTTTGTGTTTTGCCACTTCGTGGAAAGTTTAATTTTATTGCATTTTATTCTGTGTTTTGCCACCTACATGGAAGGCTTAGTTTTCCTTATCTTGTATTCTACCACCTATATGGAAGGCTTAGTTTTCCTTATTTTGTAATCTGCCACCTACATGGAAGGCTAATTTTCTGGTCTGTTCATCTTTATCTTTATTTCTATTCTTGTGTTGTTCTATTTTATTCCAACTTTTTTATTAAAAAAATTCATCGTTATTGTTCATTTTCATCGTTACTATTCATTGTTAATGCGAGTGTAAACACTTAGAGAGTGAACCTACCCTTCACCAAACTCAAACCAATAAATAACAAATCACTATGATAGGAGAAAATAGTTCTGAAGTTCCTTTTGGGCTTAGCCTACAACAAGCTCAAATTGTTGGCCTACAAAGAGGTCAAGAAGAAATGATGGAACAAATAGCTCAACTAACCACTCAAATGGCTAGATTTATGGAGCTACAACAACAACAACCAAGAAGATGAGCTTATGTTCAACACCATGGAGAAGAATCTGAAGCTAAAGAAGGTGAACAACCAAGGCAAAGAAGGCAGCAGAGGGAACGTGATGCCAACATCAAAATGAAGATTCCTCCATTTAAGGGAACAAGTTCTCCTGAAGAATACTTGGAGTGGGTGCAACGAGTAGAGAAGATTTTTGAATATCAATAATATTCAGAAGCTACCAAATGCCGACTTGCAACCCTTGAATTCACTGATTATGCGAATCTATGGTGGGAAAATTTGAAGAATCAATGAAGAAGAGATGGAGAGGAAGAAGTTCAAAATTGGAGATTGATGAAAAGACTCATGCAGAGGCATTTTGTACCTGATTACTACAAGTAAGAGCTTTATTTTAAGCTTCAAAGCTTGAGGCAATGAGGTATGTGTGTTGAAGATTATGTTAAAGAATTTGAAACTTTGATGATTCGATGCGAGCTGACTGAACCCCAAGAGCAAACCATAGCTTGATTTCTTGGTGGTTTGAACAAAGAAGTTGCTGACTTAGTAGAGTTGCAAAATTATGTTTTCTTAGAAGAAGTAATTAAATTGGCAATTAAGGTGGAGAGAAAAAAAAATAGTTTATGGAAGAAACAATGGAGTATCTAAACCATTGGGGAGTAAACCTTTCCAAACACTTTTCCAAACCTCAAACACTACCAAAGGGAGTAATAAGGAGATATGGAAGAAGGAGCCAAACAAAACTGAAAGTTCTAAGGGGAAGGAGAAGAGAGAAGACAACCAACCCTCTAAAAGAAGCCGAGACATTAAGTGCTTCAAGTGCTTAGGTCATGGCCATATAGCATCCGAATGTCCTAATAGAAGAGTGATGATCTTGAAGAAGAAACAAGGGGAAATAGATAGTGAAGATGAAGATATTGTGGAGGAATGTGAAGAGGAAGAATATTCTGACAAAAAAGAAGTTGTTGAGTATGCTGATGAAGGTGCTGCCTTGGTTATTAGACGTGCCTTGAATATCCAAGCCAAGGTAGAAGAAGAACAGAGGGAGAATATTTTTCAAACAAGGTGCATTATCGGAGGCAAAGTTTGTAACGTGATAATTGATAGTGGGAGCTGCACTAACGTTACTTTAACCACCTTGGTTGGCAAATTAAAGCTACCTATCATCAATCATCCCTGTCCATACAAGCTGCAATGGCTAAATAATCATGGCGAGATAAAGGTCACCAAACAAGTAAAGGTACCTTTCTCTATAGGGAAGAATTACAAAGATGAGGTGTTGTGTGACATAGTCCCTATGAATGCTAGTCATCTTCTACTTGGGAGGCCATGGCAATTTGATAGAAGAGCACTATATGATGGCTTCAAAAACACCTACGCTTTTGAAAAGAATGGAAAGAAGATTGTGTTGGCTCCCTTAAAGCCAATACAAGTACAGCCGAAAGAGGATGTAATCGAGGAGAAGAAGCCTAGTTGTTTTGCTTTTAAGAATGAGTTAAAGAAGACAATAAAAAGGGATCACTTTGTATTATTGCTAATTCTCAAGGAGCTGAATCTAGAACTTGTAGAAAAGCTTCCTAAGCTTGTGAGGGAGTTGATAGAAGAATTTGCGGATGTCTTTCCGAATGAGCTACCTAAGGGATTGCCACCCTTAAGAGGAATTGAGCATCAAATTGATTTGGTGCCCGGTGCTGCCTTACCAAATAAGCCAGCATATAGAATGAATCCAGATGAGGCTAAGGAGCTAAAAAGGCAAGTTGATGAGTTGATTGAAAAGGGTTATGTAAGGGAATCCATGAGCCCTTATTCTGTGCTTACATTATTAGTCCCTAAAAAGGATGGCTCTATGAGAATGTGTGTGGACAGTCGTGCTATAAATAAGATTACCATCAAATACCGCTATCCAATTCCAAGATTGGATGACATGTTGGATGAGCTGAATGGTTCCAAGGTATTTTCAAAAATTAACTTGAAGAGCGGCTATCACCAAATCCGAATGAAAGAGGGAGACGAGTGGAAGACAGCCTTCAAGACAAAGCATGGACTTTACGAATGGATGGTAATGCCATTTGGGCTATCTAATGCCCCTAGCACATTTATGCGATTGATGAATTATGTGCTTAGATCTTTCATTGAAAAATTTATTGTTGTATATTTCGATGATATTTTGATCTGCAGTCAAAGTTATGAGGAGCATGTGCAACATTTGAAGGAAGTATTGGAAGTGTTGCGAAAGGAGAAACTCTATGCTAATCTGAAAAAAAATTACTTTTGTCAACACCATATGATTTTTCTTGGCTTTGTAGTATCTCAGCAAGGAGTGAGAGTTGATGAAGAAAAGGTGAAAGCTATCAAAGAATGGCCCATTCCAAAAACCATATCTGAAGTAAGAAGTTTTCATGGGATTGCCTCTTTCTATAGAAGATTTGTAAGGGATTTCAGCACCATTTTAGCACCCATAACTGAATGTATTAAGGGAGGAAAGGAGTTTAAATGGAATGATGCAGCCCAACGAAGTTTTGAGCTTGTCAAAGAAAAATTGTGCAATACACCCATATTGGCTTTGCCTAATTTTTCTAAGACTTTTGAGATTGAATGTGATGCTAGTGGAGTGGGAATTGGAGCTGTATTTCTTCAAGAAAGGCGTCCTATAGCTTATTTTAGTGAGAAGTTGAGTGGAGCCAGTCTTAACTACTCTACCTATGATAAGGAGTTCTACTCTTTAATTAGAGCTCTTGAGACATGGCAGCACTACTTGTTACCAAAAGAATTTGTAATTCACACAGATCATGAATCACTCAAACACTTGAAAGGTCAGAGCAAGCTGAATAGAAGACATGCAAAGTGGGTGGAATTTCTTAAAGCTTTTCCTTATGTGTTGAAGTGTAAGAAGGGAGAAACCAACATTGTTGCAAATGCCTTATCAAGGAGATATGCCTTAATTTCCATGATGAATGCTAAATTGTTGGGATTTGAATCTATTGAAGATCATTACATGGAAGATTCGACACTTGCTGAAATTTATCTCGCTTGTGAGAAAATAGCATATAAGGGATTTTATAGATCTGAAGGTTTTTTATTTCGCTTAGGGAGGCTTGTAATTCCAAACTGTTCTCTAAGGGAATTACTTACACGAGAAGCTCACGGAGGAGGATTGGCTGGGCATTTTGGTGAAACCAAGACATTGGAGATGCTGAAAGAGCATTTTTATTGGCCTAACATGATTAGAGATGTGCATCATGTGATTGAAAGGTGTATTATTTGGAAAAAAGCCAAGAGCAAGGAAGCAGCCCATGGACTTTATACACCTCTACCTGTTCCAGATCAACCTTGGACTGATGTTAGCATGGATTTCGTGCTAGGCTTACCAAGGACACAAAGAGGTAAAGATTCGGTCATGGTTGTTGTTGATCGTTTTTCAAAAATGTCTCATTTTATTCCATGCCATAAGACCGATGATGCTGTGCACATTGCCAATTTATTTTTCAAAGAAATTGTGAAACTTTATGGCATTCCAAAGAGTATCATGTCGGATCGTGATGCCAAATTTCTTAGCTACTTTTGGAAGACTTTATGGAGGAATCTAGGAACAAAGTTGCTCTTTAATACTGTCTGTCACCCACAAACTGATGGGCAAACTGAAGTGGTGAACCGAACGCTTTCTACTTTGCTAAGAACTATCATTGGCAAAAACTTGAAAAGTTAGGATGAATGCTTGACCTATGCTGAATTTGCTTACAATAGAAGTGTACATGGTACTACTAAACACTCTCTTTTTGAAGTAGTTTATGGGTTTAACCCATTGAGCCCACTTGATTTAGTACCATTACCACTTGAGGCTCGAGAATGCATAGATGGAAAAAAGAAGGCTGACATGATAAAGAATTTACATGAGAACATAAAACAGCAGATTGAGAAGAAAAACTCCACCTATGAGAAGACTGCCAACAAAAGAAGAAAATTTGTTCAATTCAGTCCTGCAGATTTAGTGTGGGTTCATATTCGAAAAGAAAGATTTCCAAATCAATAGAAGTCTAAATTAATGCCAAGGGCAGAGGTCCTTTCCGTATCATAGACAAGGTAAATGATAATGCATACAAAATTGATTTGCCTGAAGACTATGCTGTTTCTACTACTTTCAATGTGAGGGATCTTTCTCCGTACTTAGAAGATAAAGAGGACTTAGATTTGAGGCCAAATTCATTTCAACCAGGGGAGAATGATGTAATCAAAGATAACCCAATTTCAGCCCAAGAAAGGGAGAATACTTCAATTAGGCCTCTAACTCGTTCAAGGGCTAAAGGGCTTGGATTGGGCTTAACCACATTGTTGAAAGTGGAAGAAGTGTGAATAAGATTACATGTGGGATGGTTGCATTTGTTGAATATAGTTGTAATCTATTACCTAGACATTTATTGTCTTTGACATTTAGCTACCTATGCATTTATTGTCTTTGACATTTAGCCTACACTACTTGACTTTTAGTTGATGCATTTAATGCATTAGTTGGAGTCTTTTGTCTTTTGTTTTGGAGACTCTATAAAAAGGGTCCTTGCCATATGTTGTAATGCATCCTTGAATCATATAGGAGAGATTGGCATTTTGCTTTGAAGAGGATTTTTGAGTTCTTTCTCTTATCTAACTTGGGTTAGTGGCGAGAGCAGCTAGATTTCTTATCACTCATGTTCTTCTTTCTTGAGTGTGGCGAGATCAACCCATTTCTTTTAGTTGTGGCGCCCTTTGGCTTATCAATTGATTGATTTAGTTTTCTTTGTTTGTTTCTTTCAACATATCCAGAAAATCGATTAAGTGTTTTCCCTCCGAAAATCATATCACTAGGTATGCACTGGCTGAGAACTTTGGGCTCTATTGCTTTGGATTATGCTAATTTGACAGTAGAATTTACATTGAAAGACAAAAAAAATTAAGCTGGAAACGTGTTCTGTTGCAAGTAACTCCTTGGCCAAGTACTATCGAGTGTTATGCACTAAATTTAGAGGAAGAGAGCCCGTTCAGCAAGGATGCACAACAGCTACTAGATAACTATCCTAAATTGACACAAGAACCTACTGAATTGCCACTCGAAAAACCTAGAGTTGACCACTTTATAACTTTGCTAAGCACATGTGTCATGAATGGAAATTTGAAAGTGGGAGTTCAAGTGTGTCTGTATGATGCTACATGGGAGAACGGGTGGGGGTGACTTCTAGACCTTGTGCATAGTAATCACCCTTGAGGACAAGGGTGTTTCTAAGGAGGGGGCAGTGTTAGGATTATAATTGTATAGAGGGGTATTATAGTCTTTTAATGTGGATTAGTGAGGGTGTATTAGTCTTTGTATGTTAATTGAATGACCGTTGTCCCTTTCCGTTTGTCCTTATGTCAAAAGGGCACTGTAGGAGAGGGTGTGGTTGAAGTTTTTGTCTGTTATTCCTTTACTACTTTTCTGATCAATCTTTAATCTTTCCTGTTTTCTATTCTTCTTGTTCTTTCTTGCTATTCTTTCTATCTACTCTTCTTCCTGTCTCTATTATTTTATTATGCTCTCTCTAAACTTCTTTCTTTATTTCTTCGATCAAAACCTCTGTTTCTCTTCTTTATTCTCTTTGTGCGTTACTTTATTGGTCATCTGTAATTGTGTTCGTATCACAACCATTCTTTTGTTGAAAATTAAATTGGGCCATATTTATTGTTGCCTTCAATCACCAAGGTTGTTGTTGAATTAGAAAATCAAAGCTTTCAAGAATTAGGCTTGATGAAGAAAAAGAAGAAAAAGAAGAAAAAGAAGAAGAAGAAGTTGAATGGTGGTGTAATTGTTATTATTGGCATGGGAAATTTTAGAGAAATGGGTGGGGGAGCAGTTACAAAGAATTATAAATTAAGATAGGAAATTCGGGGCACAAAAAAATAATTAGACTTGACCAATTAAACTGATGAGGTCCCTATAAGTCCGTATGCTTGTGTCTATGTGATAGGAAATAAAAAGATAAAGAGGGTAGAAATGAAAAGAATAAGAAAGATATAGAAATATCAAAGAAGAGAAGAGGAAGAAGGCAGAAAGAAGATAGAGAAGAAAGAAGCAAGACAAGAGAGAAACTCAATCCAATTCACTTGGCGTTCTCTCATAACAGAGTTTCTAAATGCCTTGTAATTCTAAACGCTTCATTAGCAAAAAAAAAAGGTCCATATCAATAACGAAAGTTGCATAATGCTAAAACTTAGCAAAGGATCATTCTCCTTTATCTTAAAAAGAAAGTGTTTCGTAATTTTTATGCATATGTTGAAGCGAGCTTTTATGTAAAAACAATAATATATAAAAAAATGATTGCTATTAATCTAAAAGGAAAGAATGTTAGTGCAATGATTTTTATGAACAAATTTTTGATTAATTGAATCTTTTTTATATGAAATCGAAATCATTTTAAAATGATCAAGTTTGGACCATAAATTACTTTCTAAAATTGAGTCCACCATGTTTAAGCTGTTAAAATATGCTTTAGTCTGCTGAAATATATGACCTTCTACCATTGGGCCTTTTGTACACATATTTTGTACATGTTGGGCCTATAATAGATCATCTTTTTGAAGATCCAAAAGACACTGGACATTACCTTTTACATGCTAAAATATATTCTAAACAAATTCTCCCTTTGTTCTCATACAGCGGTTGTTTCTTGTGAAATCCAGAAAAGAGAGATACCTTGAGCTTTGACAAGATAGTAATATACAAATAGGAAAGTAGCACAATTAGAGAATAAAGCATGAGGCATTCAGAAGAAAGGTGATGCTGACACTGTACTTTTGTAAAAAGTGCAACAGACAAATTTCACAGCAACAACCCAATGGTTAAAAGCACATACCTCACGGCTTTCCAAGACAAAATATATATATCTCTCTGCCGTTCTTACAAACCTACAAGATTTTAGGGACAATTTAGAGGAAGCATTTATTGAAGAAGAAATCTTCAGAGGAAGCATTTATCGAAGGAAAAAAACTCGAAAGTGCATTAATGGAGAAGGCTGTTGGAGTTCAAAATGTTGGAGTTCTCTTCCTCGACAGTTAGAATCTTGATTGATGCATATTTAAGACCTTCTCTTACCAACAATTGAAGTATTGATTTCTTGAAAAAAATCTTGAGAGTTTGTCTTCAAATTAAAAAGGATCTTTCTTAAAGATATAACAATTATCTTCAAATTACTTTTCTTAAAATCTTATCCCTAAAAAGTCAAAAGCTGTCATACTAGTCTTTTTCCAAGTTATTGATTTGAAGAAAGAATTCTTGCTTGTCAAATTAAGGGAATTTGAGAAAAGTCTGGTACCCAATTCAACCCTGTATAACACGTTAATTTATCAAAATTAATCTAATTCGCACAATTAAATTTGTGAATTAGTTTTATTTATTTATTTTTCAATTAGTCACAACGATTTAGGTTGTGGGTTAAGTAATTTCAACTATAATAACTTGAACCAACTTACTTTGTCCCTTTTTTTCTTTTTTTCTTTTTTTCATATATTACTCAAATTGAGTTTTATATTTGAATTTGGAGTTTCATTAGACTATAAAACCTTAAACTTTTAATGGTTTAAATTGCTTGACAACTTAAAAATATTATCAACGCGATTCTAATGTTTTTTACTAATAAAAAAGACTAATTGACAAACATAACTTGAACCAACCAGCTAAGTATAGGTTTGAATTGGTTTGATTTAAATGACAAAATTCTCAAAACACAACCTACTCATTTAATTAATTCAGATTTAAAAACTCATTCATCTTAAACTAATTTAATAATATTAATACCCCTAGTCTAAGAAGCGAAAAAAAAAAAGTACCTCGATCAATACATATGTGCATTGGCTTTTACGCAAATTTGTTTGGGAGATCTAAACTATTAATAATTCACCACCCCAAGAGGCCTAAACTTGGAGGTTTTGGTGAAAAGAGCTAGAAAAACATGGACTCTGAACTCTAAAGCATCGGTTATGCCGACCATGGTTGAGGTTGGTATTTCTGTGACCCTGTTGCTAGTGAGTGTTACAGTACTGGTATGGATCCACGTGTGCATAGTGAAAAGGATGTTGAGGAGAGGGAACAATGAAGATGAGATGATGAGTGGGACGCAGAGAAGAAGAATGTGCAATTAGGAAGTGAAGAAGCTTCCATGCTTTGAGTATGGTAACAAGAGTGAAGAGGAGGTGGAAGATGAGGATTATGAGGTTTGTTTAGAAGTTAAGGAAGGGGATGCTTGCAGGTTGTTACCTAAGTGCAGACATAGTTTTCATGTTCAGTGTATAGACTCGTGGTTGCTCACCACACCCATTTGTCCTGTTTGTTGAACTTGGGTTTTGAGCTTGGAGATTAATGTTTTTTCTCAGAATGATGTAATTGAGAGGGTGTAGACTGTAACTTTTTCTGTTCTTCATTTTATGTATAAATCTCTCTCTCTCTCTCTCTCTCTCTCTCTCTCTCTCTCTCTCTCTCACAATAATGTATGAGTTTAATTGGTTCCATTAAAATTTGATTTGGATAGAACCAATTAGATATATGCAAACACTGGCAATTTGTCCTGAATTTTGGGAAGAAAAAATTTGTATAAATATCATAGTCAAACAAATTGGATCTATTAATTTAGGCAACCACAGATTAAATCAGCCACCTTTATATATATATATATATTTGGGTCAGAGAGGAACAGCTTTTCTGTTTTTTGGGAAGTAAGGAACAACCTATTAAATAGTTGAGAAGGGAGAAGATAAACTGGGCCTGGGATGGGAGCCCAAATGTGAGCTGGGGTTAATCATTTTGGGTTAACTAAACATTCAATGTTTCAGCTTGAATGAGAGTTATACAAAATAAATAAATAAAAACAAATAAGTTCTTGATTGAAGTTAAGGTGGTATGTGGTCTCACTCTTGTAAAGAGGATAATATAAGTTCCAATATCTAAGAAGTACATTTGTTAAGAGAATTTTAATCTTAAATGTTTTTAGTTTGATAAGGATTAGTCTCAAGTATAATGTGATTTGGGGATATCTTAGATTCTCACAAAATAAATAAAAGTAAATTATCAATTTAATTCTTAAAGATTGAAACATTTCAATTTAATTCTTAAAAAGTTATGCTTATCTCAATTTGATATTTGTGTTACTAAATTGTCAAATTTAACTTCAAATCTTACATGTTTTATTATTAAAATATTATTTTGATCAATAGATAAACAAAAATAAAATAAATGTAATATTTTAAGAAATAAATTGATAATTAAGACTTTTAGTCTTTTACAAATCAAATCAAAATAACTATAATCTTTCAAAGATAATAATTTACTCAAAAAAGAAAAAAAATAGGAATACAATATAGTTATCTAAATTCACGCCACTATTTTGACTGTTGCATACATGCATTATTGCAAACCAGTATTTTGAGAAGTATAGTGTTACAAAAAAAAATTTCCAAAGTAAGGGGAAACCTCACTTATTGAAATTAGCTGCTTGTGGAAAAAACATGTAGAGCTAATTTCACAAAATTTCAAAGAACCAAAATTAGCCAACGGTGTAACCATTTACACAGACAAAACGAAGAAGGATTAGCTTTCTACCGCACGTGAAGTGAAGAAGAAGTTGATTTCTCGAGAAAATCCTGCAAAATTCGGATGAGAAACCTCGCTTTCTTCCCCGCATTGCAAGTTCCATCTTCAAGGACCGAATACAACAACGGCATCACCGAGCCCTCTTTCGCCACCACGCTCACCACCTCTTCTCCTCCGTTCACACAGAGCGACAGCAGAATCGAAACGCAGTGTTCCTTCCCTGCATGCCTCGTCGCAGATTTTAGAACCCCAATTATCAAACGCAAAGCCGAAGCTTTCAGTATAGCCTCTGCTCCTTCTCTGTTCTCCGATAAGGCAGCAAGAACAGCCAACGAATCTGTCACAAGGTCAGCCTTCTCTGAAGAGGATAAGATATCAATAAGCGCAGGAATAGCCCCAGCTTGAATCGCTCTCTGGTGATTCTTGGGAATTAAGAGAAGCCCGAAGATCGCAACCATGGCGTTCCTCTTCCCACAGGCTGTTCCCTCCTTGGTTAGTTCTACTAAACACGGAATTGTCTCTGGGTTCTCTCCGATTAATTTTCTGTACTGTTTCACTGAAGCAAGATAGAATATAGTAGCAGCTGCATTTTGGCGTGATTCAAGACTTACTCCTCTTTTGAGGACGTTTATAATGGGAGTTAGACCTCCGTTTTCCAATATGGCTTCCTTCCCTCTGTTATGCTTCGCGAGCTTCAATAGGGCAGCAATGGCGTTCTCCTGAGTGGATTTGTCGTTAAATTCCAGAATGTTTAATAAAGGGGACACTATTCCCACTTTGATCAAACACGAGCGGTTGAAAATATTTGACCTTGCGAGCAAACGAATCTCGTAAGCCGCTTTGTTCTTCTGGTCGCAAGTGCCAAACACGAGCCTCCGAGCGAGAAACCAGGACAGAAATTGAATGGCGTGAGCGAATGCTGGGCTTCCTGGGAGGACGGTTTTCCCAATGTCGCGAGATGGATTGGTCAGTTTTGCGAGGGAGACGCCTTTGTTGGCGCAGAATTGCTGGATTAGCTTCCGAAGCGTCGTGTTCGGGAACAACTCTGTAGTCTCCAGCTTCTCCCCTGTTTTGGGGCAAATTCTGTTTCCTGATTTTAGCCATTTCTGAATCGAAGCTCGATCGTAAGTCTGACCTGTTGATACAGTCACTGGGTCGGTCATAAGCTCCAGCGAAATGGGGCATCGGAAATCTTCTGGGTTTATGAAATTGATCAACTCTGTACTACACCTTTCTTCTGAGGGATCACTGTCGTTTCTGAAATCCAAAGTTTCGAATACCACTCCCCTGCAGTAACACAAGAAGCCGATTAAGCTACTCAGAAACGGAACCCCTCGCTCCCGGCATTCAGCGCTTTCCGAATCGACTTCCTCTTCTAAGAATTTGATCTCTCTATTACAGTCATTCCAGGTTTTTATCTCTAAATAATCGAGGATTTGCTTTATGGTGATTAAGTCCGGTTCGATTCCCCTCTCCAGCTGGCGCAGAACCGAATCAACTCTTTTTCCGGTTCTTTCATCCTCCGGGTCGGGTTCGAACTTCACCCGCCGAGCATGCTTCGCGACTAACTCCACTAACTCTTTCACTTCGCCGCAGACCTCAACCCGATGGAGTGGCAAGACGTCGAGAGAGGTGGCGACGCCGCGAATCAGAACGCGAGCTTGCGTGGCGACGTCGTGGGATTTCATCAGCATCCATAGCCGAGCACCCTCGCGTGTGCAGTCCTCGAGCAAGAACTGGATTTTCTGGAAACTCAAGTGGAGCTCCGCCAAAGAAAGCATAAAAGATTCCTGGGGGCTTGCGAAGTCGAACCCACGGTCTCGAATTTCCTCGAGGAAAATGAGGATGACACCCACCTGGCGGATGATCTCTCTGGCGTTTCGGCGATGAGTGGAGAAGGAGCAAGA
The DNA here is from genome assembly GCA_037074585.1 of Biancaea sappan. Taxonomy (NCBI): domain Eukaryota; kingdom Viridiplantae; phylum Streptophyta; class Magnoliopsida; order Fabales; family Fabaceae; genus Biancaea; species Biancaea sappan. Next base: position 47,091,834 of record CM073497.1, on the reverse strand, counting down.
TTGGAAATTGCAGATGTTGTGAGAGAGGGAGATGAGAGATGCGAGGAGGGTCGAGAGAGAGACGGCTTCGCAGGGGAATACTGCGGGGAATGAGAGAACACGACGGTCACTTGGAGTAGATTTATGAATCATATTAAACAAAAGGAACAAAAAAACAATAAGTGAGGAAGACTGTGTGTGGGTTTGTGTTAATATATGATGATGATTCGGCTGTCATGCAGGGAAGTCCAGGTAATATAGGAGGAATCGCTGACTGGGAAATCTTCGTAACACGTGGCGCTCTCTGGAGACAGAAATTGGTAAGTTCCAATTCCATCCCGATGAGTTGACTTGGACGTCAGTGATTGGAATACGGTGAATAAAAGGGACACGTGGAGGATACAGGAGATGCCGAGATGGGAAGTATCCACGCTACGTGTTGAATTTGATATTTTGTTTGTTTATATGATGATTTTTATTACAAAATTATTTGGGATGTGGAATTTTTGGATTTTATTTGAGCCTTCGTACGTGTGGCTAACGTTAACCCACTCTGACAGATGGACCTATCATTTGGCGACGTGTGCCCGACCGCCCACGCAAATGCAATGTAAGCGCGTTTTAAGCAAAGTAACGGTCTTCCTCATAAGGCCTTTTTTTTGGCTAAACTATCTTTTGGTCCTTTAATTTTGTCTCAATTTTTGGTTTGCTCCTTTAACTTTGCCACAAGTTTCATGTTGCTCTCTTAACTTGATTTTGTTTCGATTTGACCCATTAATTTGATCTAAAGTTTCACTTTGGTCCCTTAACTTATTTTTTTCCAATTTAATCCATTTATTTTACCTCAAGTTTCACTTGGGTCCCTTAATTTATTTTGTTAAAATTTAGTCTCTTAAATTTATTCTAGTCTCTTGATTTTATTTTGTTTATTTTGGTCCTTAAACTTACAAAAAATCATTCTAATGTATTTTTTTTCTTTTTAATACTAACAAAATACTTAACAAAATGATTATATGAGGCTATCAGGTATATATCTTGGTGGTGTTAAAGAGAAGAAAATATCTGGCTGATTTTTTTGTAGGTTAAAGGATTGAATTGAAACAAAATAAAATTAAATGACTAAAGAGAAATTTAAAGTTAAGGGACTACATACATTAGAATTAAAAAAAAAATTAAGGGACCAAAGAAGTATCTAAAGTAAAGCAATATGAAGAAATTGAAATTTAAGATAGAGTTAAGGAACTAAATGGGAACAAAGTCAAGGACCAAAAGGAAACTTTAGACAAAGTTAAGAGAGTAAAATGATATTTATGCCCTTCTTTTAAATGTTTAATTAAAGATGTCCAATGAAATCTTAATGTTAGTATATATGTAGATTACGTATAGACTACGTTAACACATATATGTTAATAAATTATTAGTTGCAACGTAGCCATACAGTATATTTCTAAATTTGTCAAACGGGGCGGTAATGAGCTTAATCATTAAGTGAATGACTTCCTAATTTTACCAATTACCATGAAAGGCATGGAGCATTTTCTTTTAAAATTAATCAGTGCCCACCACCATTAATTGGCTGTCACCTTCAAATTTTTATAAGAAGGTTCTTTCATGTAATAATGTCAAAGCTTATTTGTTGAATTTTATAAGCTATGAATCAATAACTGCAAGTAAAAATATAAATGCAATAGTTTAAATAACAAGCGTGCGAATGATTAATTGTATTTTTAAAAAATTAAGTGAACTATTTCAAAAAATTATTTTTAAAATGAAATAATCATTTGGCTGATATTATTTTGGCTTTAATTTATCAACTCAGTCACTTTGAGCTAGGCGGACCACAATCAATTTGCAAATAAGTTCATGAAGCATTGTTTGGATTATCTATAGTTCATCTTTAATAACTCGATCAGTCCATTAATTTTTATTGATTCTAGCATATGCTCTGAGATTAAAATAAAAAAATTTAATATTATCTTAATCTCAATGTATGCGTTGAAAGCAATAGTAATTGATAAATTATCTTCATTGTAGGGAATTCAAACTCCTTTTAAACTATTTTACAAATGCAGGCCTAGGTCCCTGATTCTTCATTGAATCCGCCAGACTATCATAGTGCCCAAAAGAAAAAAGAAAAAAAAAGCAACATTAAATTGAGAATATCCTCCATTCTTCATAGTATATTTTACGTACAAAAGTATAAAATTATATATATATTCCTATTGTTGTGATAACTCGTTCATATTGGCTAGCATGCACGCCTCTATTTATTTTTGTAGTTTTGAAAGGGTTGAGAACTTAGCAAAGAATGAGTTGTTCATGAACACATATAAACAAACATAAATCCAGATTAGACTATAGAAGCAGGGGTGTACACGCAAAAACAAAATGAGAAATGTCATATATATATATATATATATATATATATAATTTTGTTTGATGGGAATTAATTATTAATGTGGAAATTTTCATGTTCAAACATGGAATTATAGAAGAGGGACCATTGTCACATCACATGCACAGCACAATATGTTCGAGAAGTGATTACTGATTATTCAGATTCAGTAACGTGGGTTTTCCCACTAGGAATCAAGATCACTCATTTGTGGCCACAAATCGACGAAATGCCTTCGTATATTATTCACTAATCAAAAATTCAAATCCATGACATGGATGCGCAAGCACGTGGACCAATCACGTGATGCCCTGTTTAACGCGTTTGCTTTCCCATCACAAAATTATATCTATTTCCACGATTAATATAATAACACCTAATTAATTAGCATATGACAAAGGAAAATGCAATGGTTAGGTATATTAAATTATTAAACTAGAAGTGGTAAAGACATTTGCTATATACATGTTTGACAAGTGGGCAAGTCTGAATTTCCTAACTTAAAATGGCGATATATCCTTTTTTATTTTTATTATTATAATTTTACACAGTATGGTGATAGCTATAGCTAGTGATTCATTAGCTTTTACAGATCCAAAGTCGTTTTCTTTAGTTATATCGAACTGTCTGTCCTATCCAGTTCTTTGAATGCATGCTTCACTCTGAATGTGATAGGCTGTTAAATATCGCAACTGTTTTTGCATGCCTTTATTATTATTTTTTTAATATGGTTAAAAATATCTTTGAATTTAATCCATTTTTTGGGACAATTTTGCCGGTGCACGTACGTTTTTTGAGTAATTTGATCATATAATTGCAATTGCTTAAATTATTCCCTATAGTTTAACTCAATTTTTAATTGAGTTACTATAATTTAAAAATTTGCAATTCAATCCTTATAATCTTAAAATTGTTGTATTTTGGCCAATACTATTATTCGTCAATATCTTATTAAATTTTGCTAATATAGTTAATCATAGATCATTTCATTAGTCTAAATATACATAATTCAAGCTAACTTACCTAAGTTATTTAACATATATTATATCACATACCATATATTTGGAGTTGATTTCACTTAGTTATTTATTTTTACTCTTATTTTTAAATTAATATAAGTCGTAAAATTTAAAGTCTTAACATCTACATGATTGGTCGTATCAATAAAATTTGACAAAAAAATCAATAGAAGTTTAGTGGGAGGGACTAAATTTAAAATATATAAAAAACTATAGTCTTTTTTATAAAATAAAACTATAGGCTTCACTGCAAATTTTTAAATTATAAGAACTAAATAAAAACTATAGGAGTTGAGAAAAAAAGAAAAAACCATTACAAATTGCTCTTAAACTTAAAATGGTGTCTATGCTTACGTTTAGATCCAATTAAGCGTTGTCACATGGAGCTCTTAGGATTTTTTTTTTTGTAACATTTATATGCTTTCATATGTTTCTATAATTTTGTTGTAATCTCTGATTTAAATATTAAAGTATTCGAGACAAGAAATATATGATGATTAAAACACTATACATCCACCAAATAATATAAAATTTAGATATAAGGAAGCATGCTTGGAAAAGAACTACATAACGATAAGGAGTGTCATTGTCATTTATGTAATTTACACGTTGCTTCCCAAACATTCCACACTAATTTGCTTCTTGGGTACACTCAAAACTTGATTATTACAAGAAGAAACAAAACAAAACTATATATTATATATGTTCTATTTGACACCTACCAGAACCAGATAGCGTATAAGATTGTGTCACTTGTCCATCTAGATATCAGATACATCCATCCCTTCACATTCAACCCTTCAATATTAAATTCAAATCAGTACTTTTCATGTAAGAACATCATATGTGTGTATATATATATATATATATATATATATTATCTTTCTCAGGTGATAGATTCCGATTCGTAGCTTCCTTTATATGTAGTGTGTTTGTCATTGTGCCGTCTTTCTGTTTTTCGTTGGGTAAACTTGAAAGTAATGTTACAATTACTTAAAAAGAAAATTAAATGCAAACTCTTTTCTGTAATTATTTAGTGGTAGATATAAAACTTCAGAAAATATTTTCTTAACGATGGTATTGATCACATTACCCTTACTAATTAATTAACTAATCTGTACTTGTGATAAGAGGGGTTCTAAAACAGTTAAATTTAATTTGTCGAAGGCTCCGGATAATTCGGGATAATCACTCACTCAAAAGCTATTAACTGACAATTATTATTGAGCTCCTCCGATCCTATTACATTATTACACTGAACTTTCTCTTAAAACGATGGAATACAAGCATTTAATTTCTTGTTAAGAACAGTCTAGTCACTTTAGTATCAAACTAGAACATCATAAACAAATTAAGAGTATGTTTAGTTTGAGTATTTTTTATTTTTATTTTAAGTGAAAATATTTTTTTAAAAATATTTTTTAAAATATGTCTAAATCTGAAAACACAAAAAAGATATTTTTAATGTTTCAAGAAATACATTTTAAAAAATAAAAATTAAAAATATTTTCATAAACCAAACATATCCTAAAGTTGTCACTAAAATTTCACATAACGTCTTAATTTTTTAAGGTTAAATTAAATTTCGCATATACTTAATCAATTTCATTCTTATCAGGCTACTATCATTGTAATCTAGTGGTAGTTGTATCACTTACCAGTAAGTTGTTATGTAGGGGGGAAAAATTTATCCTTAATGATCTCCGTGTATTTTTTTTAATTAAATCTTTTCAGATATCTCCTATTCCTCTATTAGTAGTAGACCTGATTATGTGTTCGACTCGTTTAAACACAGGCTAGGCTTTTTAAAAATTAATCAGGCTTTTAATTTGAACTCATATTTTCTATGTTAGCTTTCAAGCTTTATAAAAAGATTTTACTCGTGTTGATAACAGTGATATACAGTTATACATAATAAACAATTGAGCATCAAGTCAAATATTAAAATTATTTATAAATTATATATTAATAAAAATTAAAAGATATATAATATATAAATTATATATTTTATATCATATGTATAATATTTTATTATTTAAATACACAATATACATTTTTTAAAATATATATAACAAGGAATATTTTAATATTTTAATATTATATATTATATATTTTAAGTACCACTAGTTCAATCATTGACTTTTGAACCGATGTTTTGACTGGTTTAATAACTGATCTGATTTTTTGAATTTTGAAATTTATATATATAAAAATAAGAAAAATATTATTAATTTGTATTAATAAATCATGTATCAATCCAAATAATTGATTTATGATTTAACAGTGATTATTTTATTTTATGTTTTTAATCTTTTACATTATGCCATTGTTCTCATTAGATATGCCCCCATACGTCTAATATTTTGTTCATTTTTCATCCAACAAGTGATTAAAAAGCAATTAATGAGGTAAAACATTTTTGAGAACTGAATTGCATATTTGAAAAATGAAAGGATTAACTGAAAGACATGAATGTTAGAAATAAAAGAAAACAAGAATTTATTTCAAGAGAGAGAAGAAGCCGAGAGCTACAGAAACACATTAATCCTAAACAGAGAAAGCAGAAAGTGGAGGCCGTTAAGAAATCCTAAACAGCCGAAAAGATGAAAGTGACGGCCTTTGTTATTCTGAATTGAGAATCACAATTCACAACCATGCCGGACTGGTGAGAGGTGCGACCACAGCCTTGACCTGCAGATAGTTATGGAGGCCATACACCCCCTTCTCCCTCCCTATCCCGCTTATCTTGTACCCTCCAAACGGTATTCCTGCATCGAACACGTCGTAGCAATTCATCCACATCGTCCCCACCCTCAGTACTCTCATCACTCTGTTCGCTGTCTCCACATCCCTCGTGAACACCCCTGCTGCTAGGCCGTACCTCGTCTTGTTCGCTGTTCTTATCACTTCGTCTATCTCCCTGCACTCACTCACAACATACATCTTATTTTCATTGCATGCGCAGGTGAACTAATGATCAGTCGTTTGATTATCATCGAACTCACTTGAATTTCAGAATGGATTGGACTGGCCCGAATATCTCGTCTTTCGCGATCGGCATATCCTCCTGCTCACATCCGTCAATGATTTGGGGTTAGAAATTAGTTACAATCTTTTCAATAGTAAGTAATGTTAAATTATCAACACCATATCAAGTAGTAGAAGAAGTAGTAGTACACTTCAAAGAGTTCTTTAAAGTGTAGTCTTGTGGTTAGTGTGAGAAAGAGTGAGCTTTCAATATTGAGTGTTGTAATTTTTCTTCAAAGTTGTCTTAATATATTTAGTGCCCAAGAGTGTTGTGTTCAACAATTGGTATCAGAGCCTAGGTTGGTTGTGAGCGAGGTTGTGGGATCTCTTGAAAATCTGAGTATGCTCTATGGTTGCAGCTTTGACTGAACTTCCATAACCAGAAAAGATTTCTTGAGATTTTTTTTTGTGAGAGATTTTGAGTCGTGAGGAGTTTGGTACTCTGCAAGTTTGTAAGTCAAGCTTGTTCGGTATAGTCGAAATCTTGCTGGCACGATGGGTGACCTTCAAATAGTTGGAGGAATCAAGAAGCTCAACAACAAAAACTACAACATGTGGGCAACATGTATGGAGTCTTACCTACAAGGTCAAGATCTTTGGGAGGTCGTCGGTGGTGGTGAAGTTACACAACCGGTGGCAGAAGATGCCAATGGCACCTTGCGAAAGTGGAAAATTAAAGCAGGCAAAGCGATGTTTGCTTTAAAGACCACAATTGAAGAAGAAATGTTGGAGCACATCCGGGATGCTAAAACACCAAAGGAAGCATGGGACACTTTTGTTACACTTTTTTCAAAGAAGAATGATACAAGACTACAACTTCTTGAGAATGAGCTACTATCAATGGTGCAACGCGACATGACAATTGCCCAATATTTTCACAAAGTGAAGTCGATATGCCGCGAAATTTCAGAATTAGATCGAACAGCTCCTATTGGGGAAACCAGGATAAAGAGAATAATTATCCACGGTTTAAGACCCGAATATCGAGGGTTTATTGCCGCTATACAGGGATGGCCGATACAACCATCACTTGTTGAGTTTGAAAATTTGCTTGCAAGTCAGGAAGCTATGGCTAAGCAAATGGGAGGAGTCTTACTGAAGAGTGAGGAGGAAGCACTCTATACCAGTAAAAGCAAAGAGACTTCTAAGCGGTACAATGGTGGTGGATCTAATAAGGATGGTGACAAGGTGAACCAAGGAAAGGGAGGCTTTCGTCTAGGAGGAGATTCAAAGAGTCGCGGTAATAGTAGAAAGTTCAATGGCGAGTGTTACAACTGCGGGAAGAAGGGCCACATGGCAAAAGATTGTTGGTCCAAGAAAAAGCCTGTTGAAAGTAATACAGCTACTTCTAACTCTACGGAGTATAGTGAAGATGGTTGGGATGCCGAAGCGTTATTTGCTATGGAGGAAGAAGAATTAGCTCTCACGGTTACAACTCCAGAACATATTGACTACAAGAATGACTGGATCATAGATTCAGGCTGCTCAAATCATATGACGGGTGATAAACAAAAGTTGCAAAACTTGTCTGAGTACAAGGGAGGACGTGTGGTAGTAACAGCCGATAACTCAAGGTTACCAATAGCTCACATTGGTAATACGATAGTTACACCCCGACATAACTCTAGCCAGGTGCCACTTCAAGATGTATACCATGTTCCTGGAATGAAGAAAAACTTATTGTCTGTGGCTCAATTAACATCATCAGGCCACTATGTCTTGTTCGGTCCCCAAGATGTGAAGGTGTATCGTGACCTCAAAATCTTAGAAACACCAACAATGGAGGGACGACGATTGGAGTCAGTCTACGTGATGTCAGCAGAATCTGCATATGTAGATAGGACAAGGAAAAATGAAACATCAGATCTATGGCACATGCGGTTAGGTCACGTTAGCTATTCCAAGCTAAGTGTGATGGTGAAGAAATCGATGCTTAAAGGGCTTCCTCAACTTGATGTGCGAACAGACACAATATGTGCAGGGTGCCAGTATGGTAAAGCACACCAGTTGCCATACGAGGAATCGAAGTTTAAAGCAAAAGAGCCATTAGAGTTAATTCATTCTGATGTGTTTGGACCAGTTAAACAACCATCAATTGGTGGTATGCGGTATATGGTGACATTCATTGATGACTTCTCAAGGCATGTGTGGGTTTTCTTTATGAAAGAAAAATCTGACACCTTCTCAAAGTTTAAAGAGTTTAGAGAGTTAGCCGAAGGAGAAGTAGGAAAGAAGATTCGTTGCTTGCGCACAGATAATGGGGGAGAATATAGCTCAAAAGAGTTCTCTCAATACTTAAGGGAATGTCAAATACGACATCAATACACTTGTGCCAACACACCACAACAAAATGGTGTAGCTGAGAGAAAGAATCGACATCTTGCAGAAGTTTGTCGAAGCATGCTACATGCAAAGAATGTACCAGGAAGATTTTGGGCTGAAGCAATGAGGACTGCAGCCTTTGTAATCAACAGACTTCCTCAACCGAGGTTAGAATTTATTTCACCCTTTGAGAAACTGTGGAATAAGGAACCTACAGTTAATTACTTTCGAGTATTTGGCTGTGTATGCTATGTATTTGTTCCTGATCATTTACGAAGCAAGTTTGACAAAAAAGCTGTTAGATGTATCTTTGTGGGATACGACAGCCATAGAAAGGGATGAAAATGTTGTGATCCAATGAGTGGAAGATGCTACACTTCACGAGATGTGGTGTTTGATGAAGCATCTTCTTGGTGGTCCTTAGAGAATGAGGCATTGCCAGACTCCAGAGAATTTGGAGACAAGCTACAACAAAAGATGGAGGAACATACTATTCAACTTCAACAAAGTTCAGATGAACTAGGAAATCTAAATGGCAATGATGTTGAACAGAGAGTGACCCAGAATCCTTGGCAAAGTGGAATGTATGAACAATCAAATAAAGAAGGTGGGCCTAATGAAATTGAAGAATTAACTCCACAATCTCAACTTCGAAGGTCAACAAGAATACGAAGGCCAAATCCCAAATACGCCAATGCAGCCATAGTCAAAGAATTAACCATAGTAGAACCTGAGAAGTTTGAAGAGGCATCGCAGAGTCCTGAGTGGATGATCGCCATGAAAGAAGAGATTGATGCACTTAAGCAAAACCAGACTTGGGATTTGGTGCCAAAGCCAAGAGATGTAAAGCCTATATCATGTAAATGGGTTTACAAGATAAAACGCCAACCAGATGGGTCAATTGAGAGGTACAAGGCACGATTGGTAGCTCGTGGTTTCTCTCAACAGTACGGACTAGACTATGATGAAACATTTAGTCCAGTGGCAAAACTGACAACAGTACGAGTCTTACTTGCACTTGCAGCTAACAAAGATTGGAATTTATGGCAGATGGATGTGAAGAATGCCTTTCTTCATGGAGAGCTGGATCGGGAAATCTATATGATTCAACCAATGGGTTTTCAAAGCCAAAATCATCCTGAATACGTATGTAAGCTACGAAAAGCACTATATGGATTGAAACAAGCACCTAGGGCGTGGTATGGTAAGATTGCCGAATTCCTAACACAAAGTGGCTATTTAGTAACACCTGCAGATTCCAGCTTGTTTGTTAAAGCTAATAAAGGAAAGCTAGCTATCGTGCTAGTTTATGTGGATGACTTAATCATAACCGGTGATGATGAGGTAGAAATTCTTCGGACGAAGGAGAATCTTTCAGTTCGTTTCCAAATGAAGGAACTTGGACAGCTCAAGCACTTCCTTGGTTTAGAGGTTGATCGCACACAAGAAGGAATATTTCTTTGTCAACAAAAGTATTCCAAAGATTTGTTGGAAAAATTCGGAATGCTTGAATGTAAGCCGATTTCGACACCAATGGAACAAAATATTAAAATGTGTGCACATGAAGGAAAAGATTTAGAAGATGCAACGATGTATCGGCAATTGGTAGGTAGTCTCATCTACTTAACCTTGACAAGACCTGACATTTCTTATGCAGTTGGTGTGATGAGTCGATACATGCAAAATCCAAAGAAGTCTCATTTGGAAATAGTTCGACGAATACTGAGATATGTGAAGAGTACAATTGACTATGGTCTTTTGTACAAGAAAGGTGGAGAATGCAAGTTAGTTGGTTATTGTGATGCTGACTATGCAGGAGATCATGATACTAGGAGATCAACAACTGGCTATGTGTTTAAGCTTGGTTCCGGAACAATTTCTTGGTGTAGCAAGAGACAGCAAACGGTATCATTGTCAACCACTGAAGCAGAGTATCGAGCTGCAGCAATGGCAGCACAAGAAAGTACATGGTTGATACAGTTAATGAATAGCCTACATCAACCAGTAAATTATGCAGTTTCGCTGTACTGTGACAATCAATCAGCAATTCGTTTGGCAGAGAATCCAGTTTTTCATGCAAGAACTAAGCATGTTGAAGTGCACTATCATTTTATCAGAGAGAAGGTTCTACAGGAAGAAATTGAGATGAGACAGATCAAAACAGATGATCAAGTTGCAGATTTGTTTACAAAAAGTCTAAGTATAGGCAAGCTCCAAATGTTTCGTCAAAAGCTTGACATATTGCAGAGAATGGGAGCTGGTGTTGAGGGGGAGTGTTAAATTATCAACACCATATCAAGTAGTAGAAGAAGTAGTAGTACACTTCAAAGAGTTCTTTAAAGTGTAGTCTTGTGGTTAGTGTGAGAAAGAGTGAGCTTTCAATATTGAGTGTTGTAATTTTTCTTCAAAGTTGTCTTAATATATTTAGTGCCCAAGAGTGTTGTGTTCAACAAGTAATTGCTGCAAAATTATGAACACCTCGACGTTTGAGAACACCGTTGGCTGAACGAAATAGCCTTTGGTCCCGATTCTTTCGCCCCCGCATTCCAGAGTCGCGTTGCTTTCGATGCCTAACTTGATGTACTTGAGGATTTTCTCGAATTGTTCTGAATCAATCTGCAATGTTTAGCTTCTCATGACTGAATAATCCGACGACAGTGTGTGAGGGTTTCAAGAGAGAGAGAGTACGCGCCTGAGGACCCTGCTCTACGCCTTTCTTGAAGGGATCACCAACCACCCGTTTCAAAGCCATTGCCTTTGCTTTCTCCAGGAACTCATCGTATACTCGTTCGTGCACATACGTACGTGAACCCGCACAACAACATTGACCCTATCAATCACCCAATCACACATAAAGATTAAATACTTGGTGTTTAATTTTTCTGTAATTTGAACATGACCTATGATGTGAGTTGTGAAACTGTATATGTTTAATGATCTGTCTTCTATGGAACTGAAAGGATAGGTCGATGCAGAAGAACCTGATTAAAGAAGAGAGCAAAGTGAGCAAGTTGTACAGCCTTATCAACATCAGCATCCTCACACACTATGAAAGGCGATTTCCCTCCCAGCTCCAATGTAACCGGCTTCAGATTGCTCTTCGCAGCCAATCCATATATCATTTTCCCCGTGTCTGTTGATCCAGTAAAAGCTAGCTATATACGCCCAATTAATAATTATATACATGTATATATGTATACATATATTGGTGATTAATTATTACCTTGTCAACGTCCATATGAGTGGCAAGAGCAGAACCAGCAGTTGGACCGTAACCAGAAACGACATTCAAAACCCCAGGGGGAGCACCAGCCTGTGTGACAAACATATATATGCTTATTGGAAAGAGCAGAGTAAGGAAGTGTTAGGAAAAGGGATGGGAGTATATTATGGGACAAGAACCTCGTGAAGAAGGTGAGCGGCGAACAGAGCGGTCAAAGGGGTTTGCTCAGCAGATTTGAGGACAATGGTGTTGCCACATGCCAGAGCAGGCCCGACTTTCCAAGAATACAACAAGAGTGGGAAGTTCCAGGGTATAATCTGCCCTGCAACGCCTATTGGTTCGTGCAATGTTTGCACGTGGTAGTTCCCATCCGCTGGAACTGTCAGCCCATGGATCTTATCTGCCCAACCTGTGTAAATTTCATCCCAATCTTATAACAATATATCTGGATCTCATTAAGCAACATACGACCAATCATAGTCACTTGCTCTCTTATTTGTTTGTTTGTTTGTTTGTTTGTCTCACCAGCGTAGTAACGAAGCAAACGTACGACGTTTGGTACTTCAACCTGGGCAGACTGTTCGTAAGGCTTTCCTTTGTTCCATGTCTCTAGAGCTGCCAGCTCTTCTGCGTGTTTCTCAACCAAATCCGCGTACCGTGATAAGATTTGTGACCTTTCCTGCAACACAAGATGAAAAAAATGAACCAAGAGTAAATTACTAATTTGGTTTTCAAAACATTTCAATTATCTCGATTTAATCCTTCATATAAGGAGGGTGGAACATAAGGGGTGATCTTGGGCCATGGGCCTTGATCGAAGGCCTTGCGAGCTGCAGAGACGGCCCGGTTGATATCCTCTTGGTCGCCTTCGGCAACATGGGCGATGACTTCACCAGTACGAGGGTCATACGTCGGAAAAGTTTTTCCTGTTACGAAATGTCTTGCGTTAGGCTTCACTGTTAATTATAATATGATTTATCTGCAATATATTCTGCAGCAGAAGAATGGTACTTTGTAAAAAAAGAAAATAAAAAGGAAAAGGATATGAACCCGAAGCCGCATCCACAAATTGACCATTAATTAGATGCTTGGTGTATCTAATTTGGACAGGTGGCGTGATTAATTCTTCAACTTCTGCACCACTAGTGCTCATCGTCGTCATGTCTCTCCACCAACACGATTCTCTTCCTTCACCACCAATAATCACTCATTTTATTTTAAATAAGAAGTGAGTGCACTCTAATCTTGGCTTAAAAATATATATATCCACACACATATTTTTCTCAATTAATCTATGACTATGACTACTCTATACTCAAAATACTAGTTGCAATAATAATAACTATCTAAATTTCAGATACAATAATATAGTTCAATTCTTGAAAACATCAGTTTAAAAAGAATAAATCCTATCCAAAAGTAATGGATCTTGTATTATATTTGATGGAAAGTTGATGCATGGAAATAAAAAGGATCCGTTTCACTGTTGATTAACAGTATTGCTCACACTAGCCCACTTTCATACATTCATTGTATGTTACTACTCAAATTCAGCACGTGTTGCACTTGCGTATACTAAAATCCCTATTATTATTTCAACAAAAGCTGAATATATCAGTAATTAAGATCCGGTTGAAAAACAAACACAATCCAAATATAGCCTTAGATATGACAACCAAAAAACAAGATTTTTCTGGAACAAATTAAGCCACAAGTTAGCCATCAAAGATGATAATTTAATTAAAAGTGATGAGCTAATAAAGGCATGGATGATGAAGAGAGAAGAAAGGAAGTTTTGAGTTGTGACCTTGTGGGTAGAGGAAAGAAGCAAAGCGAGAAGGAGAGGCACAGAGAGAGCCTGAAATCAAAGAGGAAAGTCTTGGTGCCGCCATTATCGAACACTAACTAAGCACGGTAACTTCAATCTTTCTGCTTCAATTTCTTCTAGTTTGTAGTTAGTGTCTCCACACGAACTCGATCGTTTGCTTAATTTCCATCACTTTGGCGCAATGCAGCCACGCAAGCCGGTTTTACTAGTCAATAATATAAATCGATTTATGTGTATATGACATAATATAATCTACAACATTGAATAAAGAAACGGCAAAGGAAGCAAGGTGTTGTTTTGTCGTCATTGTTTTCATAGTCATCCCCATCAACTCTCTCGTACATGACACGTATCAAATTCCAAAATCAGCAGCTGACACCCAAACCAAACATCTTATCACAATCTCCATTTTAGCCAATGTTCCTCTGTTTGCTGGCGTTTTCTCAAAGGTTGCGTGTTACTCATCCCTAAGCTTGAATTATCAAAACCAGATTTCTTTTTTTCTCTTTGTTCAATTAAGCATTATGCTCCAAAAATATATGTATAGAGAATCCGAGAAATTTATTGGATATCACCGAAATCCTAAAATACTCGTGACCTGCTATCTATAATTGAACAATATGGGTGGGAGTGGATCTATGTAGTAGGAGAGACAAAGGAAGAAGGTTATTATTATTATCATTTTCATATTTATCTACAAGAGAGTGGTATATGAGGCATTGACCCACTTTTATTGTCATGATCTCTTATTGCATCATATCAATTTCTTTATAAAATTGAGAGGATTTGAAGTGATTGTAAGCTGATAAAGACCATATTTTAGCCCAGTACACTCTCAATGTGAATCAGGTCGCTTTTTGGGCCAAGCCCATCACATGGAAAATGTGCAATGTGAATCAGGAAGCTTCCACAGGGCCAAGCCCATTTCATGGTATATTTGGAACAACAACACTTTTGATACTCTGAAAGTTCTTTTAAGTATTCAGGCTGCAGATGCTGCATCACTTTAATTAGTTTTTAACTTTGTTAGGATTTGTTGCCTTTGTCTTTGTATTTTTTTCTTTAGAAATTCAGACTTAATTTCTAGAAGCTTATTTTTTTGTGCTTTGTAATATAAAAACATCCAGTTTGATGTCATATTATAATCAAATTTTTCCTTAGATTAGATTCTCTAATAAAAAAGTAACATGTAATAACATGTAAAAGAACTATTTTAAAACAAAAAACTAATTCAGTAGTGTAAGCTGTAAACAAATTTTTTTTTATCTTTTTATAAAAAAACATAATGATAAATACTTTAAATTTAAAGCTGTTGGAAGCTATTATGATAGCTGGGAATGAGGATGAAGCTTTTGAAATGCTGGGAGTTCAAATATATGCATCAAATTACAGAAAAAAATTAAAAGCTTGACAGAATAGGAAAGGAAAAAAAAAATCAAAAGAGAAAACAAATTAATCAATGCTGAAGATAGTGTGATTATGATGGCTAAACGCGGTATAATCAAGACTTTTGACGACCAAAAGCATGCCATGTCTTCATCGGTATAGCCAAAAAGAAAAAACTAAAATAAAATCTCATGGAAAAGCTGCCACCCAATGATTACTCTTGTTGTTCTTCTTGGATACGTTGAATTCCAATTCCCTTTCAGATCACCAAATTTATATGTGAACATAATCAACATTATGCTTTAGCTTTATTTCCTTCCAACAAAATGTTTCTCACGTTTGTTTCTTTTCTCTTTCTCTTCTTTTTTCATGGCGTTTCAGACTTTAAATATCCAGAAAAAAATTTCAAACTGAACTTTTCTCCCATATAAGGCCAAGCCGCCACCACTAGCAACATTATACTATAGAACTCCATGGATAGGGTCAGTTTCAAGGTTCGTCCTCCATATGTGATCAGCAATAATGGTAAAAATGGCTTCTCTGCTCTGAGGATCACATCTGCAGAAGAGGATAGTAATGGAGGCTCTGGTAATCATGCACATCCCAAAGTTCCTGGATGGTTTTCTGAGTTTTCTTCGACATGGCCAGGTGTGTTTGTAATACAAATACAGAACTTAATTACAATTGAGTCTCTGGGGGCTTCTTTGTGATCTTTTCATTTTTTTTTTGTTCTCTGAAAAAACTCTGGTGTAATTTTTGAATATTAATAAGCATAAATAGTCTTTAAAAATAACAATATTTTTTTACAACTCAGGTGTAAGTTTTATACATCTCATATTTTTTATTAATAATTAATATGATAGTAATGATATAAATAAAGAATTATATATAATTCTTTTTCTTTCTTTCTTTTGGACAAACATTGCAGTTGATAAAATATATTTTGATGGAACCCATCAAATGTTTTGCAGGCATGCCACAATCGATTTGCAAAGCTCATGCCATGCTTCAAATGCAAGAATAATAATTTTTGTAAAATATGCATGCATGATTCTTCTTATTTTTCATGTCATAAGCCTCATAAATACTTTACATTCTTTTTTTTTCCTTATGATATTTGTGCTTATGCATACATACATATGTATGTATGTATGTATATATATATATATATATATATATATGAGAAGGGTTCAGTTAGAAATGTTTTATGATAAGGTATTTTTTTTATGGATTCAAATATTGGGTTAAAAGTAATTACTATATATATAGATTGTTTATGTTTAATTTTATAAAATCTAAATAACTATAGTTATGTAACTAAATATTTTAAAAAATTATATTCAATATATATATATATATATATATTGGACGTTAATTTTTAGATATAGTGGTAGGGTATAAAATAATTTTGGATTAATGTAAATTTTTTTAGAATAATCTGCATGTAAAAACTATTAGTTCAATGATAGATCTTGTCAAAATTTCGGCATATAAAAAGTTATAAAAAGAATAATTGATAGATATAATATATATATATATATTTAGTGGTAGGGTATAAAATAATTTTGGATTAATGTAAACTTTTTTGAGAATAATCTGCATGTAAAAACTATTAGTTCAATGATAGATCTTCTCAAAATTTCAGCATATAAAAAGTTATAAAAAGAATAATTGATAGATATAATATAATATTATATATATATATATATATATATATATATATATATTCTTTCCACAGCTCCCGTAAAGAACTGACAGAAAGTGAACGTGTCAGACGTTGAGATATGATGGAGGTTTTCTTTCTACCAAAATTAATTAAAAAATTGATGACAAGAGATAAATGCTTTTTTTATTTTTTATTTTATTTTTTTTATAGATATATATTAACAATATGACCCAAAAGCAGTTTCGTACTCTAGAATATAATCTGCATGATTGGAGATGATCATGTTTTTTAAAGTGAAAGTTGGCCATATAGCTAACTAAATTGGTAGAAATGTATTTATATATGTTACAGGTCAAGCACACTTTTTGAAGGTTGAAAATATTTTGTTCCAAGGCAAGTCTGAATACCAAACTATGCTGGTGTTTCAGGTGATCGTATTAATCATCATCATTATCTTATTTATTAATAATAATAAGCTTAAGATTAAAATTTAGAATAATGTTAAATTGGATTTGATATATTTAATCGCAGTCATCAACATATGGGAAAGTTTTTGTGTTGGATGGAGCAGTCCAACTCACTGAGAAAGACGAATGTTCTTACCAAGAGATGATCACTCATCTTCCTCTTTGCTCTATCCCTAACCCTAAAAAGGTTCCACCATATATATATATATGTATATATATTACACAAAATCTTGTATCATAGTTATTTATGGTACTTACACATACATAGATAGTAGAAATGATGGGCAGAATAAAATCATTTCAATATGTTTCAGGTGCTGCTTATTGGTGGTGGAGATGGTGGCATCCTCAGGGAAATTTCTCGCCACTCCTCTGTTGAGCAAATTGACATCTGTGAAATAGACACCATGCTCATTGATGTAAGCCTAATATATCCACCTCTTTAATTTTAATAACAAATTAAATGTTTCACTCAGCAAACTCCTGTTACATTGATCCTTATGTTGGTGTTTGTTAATGATAGATTTTGTGATTTAAGAATAAAGAGGATCAAATTGAAATAAATGTAATTTTTAGGGACTAAATTCAGACACTAGATCTCTTAAGGACTAAACTGAAAAAGCTGTAATCTTTCAAAAACTAATTAATTCAATAATTAATTTACCGACAATTTGTTCTAGTTTGTACAAAATAAACCAGCAGAGATGCAGTTGTAGACTGAGACATATAGTGTATACATGATTATTAATTTAATTTGGTGTTTATTTGAAGGTGTATAAAGAATATTTCCCAGACGTAGCTGTTGGATACAAGGACTCGAGAGTGAAGCTTCATGTTACAGATGGTACGTAGACAATAGACCCACATAAAATTTTAGCTCATCACAATTGCTGTTACTTCTTCTGCTATATCATGATGATGATCAATATTTATCGTTGAAAATAATACATATCAGGAATTGTGTATCTGAAATCTGTTCAAAGCGGCACCTACGATGCAATAATAGTGGACGCTTTCGACCCAATAAGTAAAGTATCCTTTGATCTTCCCTTTTCTCTCTTCTGACACGTACATATATGCATGCATGGTCCAATAATAATTAGTTATAAGTGGCATGTGTTATTATATATATATATATATATATATATATGGGGCATGCAGGGGGTGATCATGAGCTATTTGAAACGGAGTTATTTGAGGTGGCTTCAAAAGCGTTGCGTGGAGGAGGAGTTTTGTGCATTCAAGCAGAGAGCATATGGTTTGGATCACTAGACATCGAAGAGCTTCTCTCAAAGTGTCGTAAAACTTTCAAAGGCTCCATTGATTATGCATGGACCTCTGTTCCTGTATATCCAAGGCAAGCTATACCTACCTTCCTCTCTCTTTCAAATTCATTATTTAATTAAATTAATCACTTCCCTTTATATCATTAATTATAATAATTAACCTCGCTAATCATAGCAATTCATCAATGCCCACCAAACCCTTCTTCCATTCCTCCTTTTCAATTAGAGTAAATTATTATTTGATTATAAAAAGATTATGATAATTTTAATTCACGAGACGTCTGTTATGATTTTAAGCAATGGAAAAAGAAATAGAATGCGTCAAAATATTGTTTTTTTTTTGGTGATGTGATTAGATAGCATAAGTTTCAGTCTTTACTTTAGGTCATTCGAAATTGATTACTTTCCCACCTATGAAAATTTTTGGTCAATTTTTCTCCTGCTTTCTTGTTTCAAGGACAATTTTGCCCTTGCTTTTTGGGTGAGGACAGGAAAAAGTAGCAAGAAAATGTTTGGGTGAAGGTTTGACGAGGGTTTTGCAATATTTAATTTTAATTATATTTTTAATAGAGATATTTTGGTACACTTTAAATTATTTTACCTTGTTATACCAAACACATATTTTCGTTATCATTCTTTTTCCCTTTCTTTTTACTTTTTTCCTAAAATATTAATTGTATATTAAACATATCTTTAATTTTTAAAAAATTAAATGTTTCTTTAGTTCCTCTGATTGTTAAAGTGACTTTTAATAATAAAAAATTTAAAATTTATTAACAATAAGTTTTATAATTTAATAACAAAAAAATATAATTTTTTAAAAATTAAATTAAAATAATTATAATATTTTAAAAACTAAATAAGTTACCCTTCCAAATATACGAACTAATAAAATTATTAGATAGATTTATTTGTCAACATCTTGTTTATATGTTTATTCATGACTAGTTAATTAGGTATATTTATATTTTCAAAAACTTTTAACATATTTTAATGTCAATCCGTAGTTAAATTGATTTGATTAGACATCTTAGGATTGGCAATCTTTCTTTCGGCTTTGCAAATTTAGTCTTCTGCAGATGACACCTGTTATGGTCGGTGGTTGATTGTAGCCTACAAGATTACGTGTCCTTTCTATTTTTTTTTTTTTTCTTGTTTGCATCTTAAACAGAAGGCGTTGAATTAAGTTACTCATATAGAAGTACATATTCAAAATAATTTTTACTAGTTAAATTTACTTCTCACCTATTTATAAATACATTCATAATTTCTTTAAACCCTTAATATATTATATATATTTATACTTAATATATATGTATAATGCGCACACACTGATCTTTAATTAATTGATGGTGGAATATATCTCTGAATTTCTCAATTATCTCACCAACTTTAGTGATCACTTTTTGTGTGGCAATAATGTAGGCTAACTAACTGTACGTTTTGTAATGTCAGTGGGGTCATAGGTTTCTTGCTTTGTTCCACCGAAGGGCCATACGTGAACTTCAGAAGTCCAATCAACCCAATAGATCCACACAACTATGGCATTTCAAATCAACCTTTGAAGTTTTACAACTCTGAGGTAAAAACAAACTTCATGTCGTTTTAACATGTCCACCTCTAGTTGGTAGTTAGTATTTTTTTTTTATAATCATTGTTTAATCTTTTTATTAAGATATTTATTTGAAGGTCTAGTTATATCCTTGCAATTTGCTCATAAGATCTTTTGGAGTAAATTTTTTTTTTCCCAAATCAAAAAACTTTAACAACCCTTACTAGTGCTCTGAAGAGTAATGATATTTAGTTTCTGGATTAATTCTTTTAATTGAATCTTTGTCCATTTGCAGGTTCATTCAGCTGCGTTTTGCTTGCCGTCTTTTGCGAAAAAGGTCACCTCCATTAAAGCCAAGAACAGTACTGTAAATGGGTTGATATATGAGGAAAGAGAGTCAGATGATCATAAGCATAAGAATTAGGCTATAAGTATAATGAGAGTTCAACTTTCTGATCGATGGAAATTTTTCTTGCATGGTTGGATCCCTCGATATAATCCGTAGATTTTTCCTAAAATTTAAGCAATATGTCAGCAACATTGCATGAGACAACTTATATATGCAATTAAATTCCGACACTAATCTTTGCCAAGGGAGATGCCATCACTGTGTCTGGATTTTTCAAAAATTTTGTACTTTGCTGCCCCCAAAAGTGTGTTTTAATTTGCCTTCATACAGACTACTTCAATCTCACCGTAAATCCATTATTTTGTATCAATACCACTGGCAATGGCATTAAGCACATCGTTTCAATGAATACTGATTAATCATTTCTTGCCACATTTTGACTATGATAAATATAATACCCTAACCATAATTTTTCTAAATGAAACTATATATATATATTATTGTTAAGAGAACGTTTATGTATTATTATTATTATTATTATTATTGTAGTAGTAGTGAAAATAGAACAATGGATGGGTGATGTCGTAGGTAAACCTGACATATATAGTAGATCCTTGCTAAAAATATATTGGTGCAAATTTTACATCCATTGCAATGTATCTGTTTGTTTTTTAAGTTTTAACAAATAATGTACAATTAACATTAATTTTACTCAAATTCATGTTGATTTCAAAGATTAACATTGGTGCCATGTAAAAATCATAATTCATTTTGCATTGTAATTTTCTCCAAGGTTTTTCCTCCGAGAGATGATTGAATTCTGCAATCTTCTCCTTTATAAGAAAAATTTACACATATACACTGTTTAACGCAAAAGATCTACTATAGTTAAATTCATTTCAACTAAAATAATCCCAGTTAAAAATCAGAGACAATTTGCTGCAGAATAGGATCTTGCCTTTCTACTTCATTCATTAGTGTATATATATACAATTGCAGAGTATAGCTAATTACATTTACAGCTATAGGGCATTGTAATAAAACTATATTCCTAAAAATATGGAATGCAAGGACACCTGGAATAATTGATTTGTGGTTGAGCGTTGTGCTGGCATGTATAATGCATGAGTAATGATCCAATATAGCTATTTACATAGTAATCTCATGAAACTTGTGGGTACTTCTATTACCCCAAGTTTGTTTCAAAGGAACACAAATCGACAGGTGGTCAAAACTTTAGTCAAGCAATTTGTTGTTTGCTCATATGATGGCACAAAGCACACTGTGATTTCCTTAGTTGCAACTTTATCTGTAATGAAATGTATGTCAATCTCAACATGTTTGGTATGTGAGTGTGATATCAGATATTTTTATATGTAATTTAGTCTATATGTTAGTCATTTTTGTATCTTAAATATTATGAACTCTCCTATTATATCATATTTTAGATTTATTGGGTGTAAATTAATTATACAATCAATATGCTTTAATTATATAATTTATCCCAATTAATTCTGGTGCTTAAATTTTAGATTTAATTATTAGAGAGTAATTTACTGACCTAGATGCCACATGGACGAATTTACTAATGTGGCACAGACTTGGAGCATTCTAGGGCTGACTGGATGTTGACCAAATTTGTTGACTGTGCAGTCCCCATCTTCTGCAAAGCAATATGTTGTGCTGCTGCATGCTGTCCAGATTCTTAACAAAAATGGCAAGCACTTTTCTACACCAGAAAAGATTTTTTTGCAGCACCATTTCCTTCCTCTCTGCTGCACTTTTCTTGCCAGAACAGCAAGGGAACATGACAACACCTGAAGTCAAAATTTTCCTCCCTCCTTGGCTACATATTAAGAATACTTTCAGACCCCATTTGTGCTGGTTGAAGAACCATTCTTCTTCCACTTCCTCTATTTTTTCTTTTTGCTTCTTCCCCCCTTCTTGGTGTATTTGGGCCTCCATGGAAGGCTAAAACATTATGTAATCAATCACACATGATTTACAATTGTGCTTGAACCCTTTTTAGGTATTTATCAGATAAGTTCTTACTATTCTTGTCCATTTTCTACTCCTTTACTTGCCTCTCTGTTTTCATACTCATGATTACTTCTTATTGGAATGTTTTATGGTTATGATTACTGTGTTGATCTTTTCATCTGAGGAATAGTCTAGTTTTGCATCTATGAATGTTATTGTTGTATGTGTAGAACAAGATTTGGTTAGGGCTTTATCAGATTTCATTAGGTTTGGGTTAAAGCTAGTGAAATATAGTTCTAGAGGATTTTTTTGGAAATTGTAGGAATTAAAACCAAGTGACAGATGAGGGTTATGATTGATACAACTCTAGGGAAATATGGCTGATTGTATATTTGTTGTTCTGTAATTTCGTTTTTGTCATTGTGTTCCTATTCTGTTCTGTGTTTCAGATTTTGTTATAGCTTTAGTTTAGGTTTATATTCTGTTTTATCCTTAATTTGCACTCACCCCTCGGTGGTAATTAGGCTATAATCAGTAGATAATTAGTGTAGGTTAGAGTAAAATAGTGTTTGAATAATTAATTAGGCAATTTAGAAATAAGGCTCCAAGAGTGAAATAACCTGGGACGACCATCTATACTGCAAGTTGTCACGAATCTAATTCTGGGAAACTCGGCGGTCATAGTGGCTCGAACCAGAGTGATATATAGGATAGAAACTAGTGAACCTGCTCCAATATTATTTGACCATATGACAGGTACTTTACATTGTGTTTGGTACGCCCTCCCTTTTTGCTTTTTGCTTTTTGCGGAAAGCGACACTATGCTCCATTCCTTGGTTTAGTATGCCATATGAACAGTAAAGTTGCTTTCCCATATTCCTTTCCGTTCTCCCTTGTTTTCTATGGCCTTTCCCTCTGTGAACCAATGGAAAGCGACAAAGGAGAGGAGGAAAGCATTATATTAACCATTTTGCCCTGTCTCTTATCCCGTGAGTGCCTCCTGTATTGATTGAGCCCGCCACAGCTTCATGCGTTCTCTGCTCATTGCACGTTGTGGTCTACTTTGTTAGTCGCTATCCTCTACGCCATTTACTGTCCTTCTGTGGTTGGCTTCATCAGTGAGTGTCTGATGCCATTTTCTTGTGGATGTCTTCTTACCCTTTGCACCTTCCTTTGTGAAAGTAGTTCCTGTAAGTTTTAATTTTGAAAACTGATTTAGAGAAGTTTCTCTAAACACTTGCAACAAGCCTTCAAAAACCAAGTAATTAACAATGTAAGGTGGATGGTCATGACAGTAGATTATACCAATTCTTTTGAGTATATTCAAATTATGATTTTAAATCAAGGGGTAATTTAGTAAATTTACTCCACATGTATTCTACTTTCCTTTATTCTCTTCCATTCCATACCAAACACATTTTTTTTCTTTTTTTCCTTTTTTTCCTTTCCATTTTTCTTTTCTTTTCCTACATATATGTGTTGTTAAGGATAGGGCATTGTAATTCTTTTAGTAGAGATGTAACCCATATCAGTTTGGCAGCTAGCTAGATCTACAATGGCTTTGTATTTAGACTCAATACTCAACTTGGAAACTATGTTTTGCTTCTTGGAAGACTAGGAAATTAGTGAATTCCCAAGAAAAACGCAATAACCAACTATAGAGTTCTTGTATTCGTGAGATACTCCCCAGCTAGCATCACAATATATTGTTAAATTCATATGTGATGAAGGTTCGAGATGAAGTCCATAGTTTGATGTTGACTTGAGATAATAAAGGACTCTCTTAGCAATCTGCCAATGTTGAAGGGTAGGACTGTGTATAAATATGCTAAGTTTGTTTACAGAGAATGTTATATCGAGCCTTGTATTAGTCACATATTGAAATCCTCCTATTAATTTTTTGAACATAGTTGGGTTCTGCGAAATTTGTCTTTCACCTTTAGTAAATGCTTCCCAACAAACATAGGTATAGGAAACCCTGAACATTCCTCCATATTAAATCTAATTAGCAAATCTTGAATGTGTTTTTTCTAAGAGATAAACATTCCAATGACATCTCTTCTAACTTTGAGGCCTAGGAAATAATGAAGACCACCTAAGTCCTTCAAGGCAAACACATGATTAATTTGATAGTAAATTGCTTTAACTCAACAACCTTTCTTCCAGTTACAATTATATCATCAATATAGATTATGATAATTAAAATTGATCGATGTGGCAAACTTATGCATAGACAATGAGGTGTCTCCTTTTGTGTTGTAGAGCCCCATTTGATCAATGTGTCTTTCAAATGCTCAAACCAAGATCTTGTAGCTTGTTTGAGCCCATAGATTTGCCTTATGTAATTTGCAGACATGATGTGGATATTTTAAGTCTTCAAATCCCTTGGATTGCCACATATAGACTTTTTCTTATAGTACTCCATTTAAGAACACACTATTGATGTCCAATTGCTTCACTTCACTCTAGGGTCTTGTTGAAATCCCTTGGCAACTAAGCGAGATTTATACCTTTCAACTTCCCCACTAGCTTTAAACTTGGTTTTAAACATCCACTTGCAATCTACAATCTTCTAATCACTGTTGTATGAGACTAAACTCCAAGTTTTATTCTTAGTGAGAGCCTTAAATTCCTTCTCCATAGCCTTTTTCCAATTGGGTGTTGTTAAAGCCTCTGCTACTATACGAGGTTATGTGACAATAGGTTTAGTGATAGTAATGTTTTGTTTTGCAGTGTTATCAGGCTATAAGAGAGATACAATAGCTATATATGGCACCTTTGGCTTTTTAATTCTATGTCTACTTCTTGTGATCATTCTATGCTCTTGAGGTGCTGGTTGGCAGTGAGTTTCACTTGTAGTAGTTGCATTAACAGCAGGAAATGTATTTGCAGTGATTGTATCAATAGAGGGCAAATCAATGACAACTTGTAATTAGTTGTTTGAAGTTATTGTGGTTGATAAGTATCCCTTGTTGTAGTCGTATTCATCAATTCAGGCTGAATTTGACCAATCTTTGTGTTGTTTTCTGTTCTTTTATCTGAACTATGAAGTGTTTCTCTCACATTACTACTTGTTTCATCTTTAAAGCTATCAAGTGGTGTTTACCACAAGGTAATAATCTGCTCAGCAAAAGGTAAGTCAGGTAAATAGTAGAAAACTGTTCAGGTTGCTTAGTGTTTAAAAAACCTTGTTTAAATGAGAAATCATCTTTATTAAATACAATGTGTCTGGAAATATATACTCTCCCTGTTGAGGATAAATACTTGTATCCTTTGTGTTGTCCACTATAGCCCAAAAAGACACACTTAGTGGTGTGAAAACTAAACTTGTGAGATTTATAGGGCTTGAGATTTGTATAACATGCACATCCAAAAGGTTTTAGGAAAGTGTAATCATGATTTTGTCCACATAGAACATAGAAGGGTGATTGATCATGTAACACAATGTGGAAGGTAATCGGTTTATCAAGTACACTAATGTCTGAAAAGATTCCCACCAGTAGTGCAAAGGCATAAAAGCTTGAGCTAATAAAATTAATCTAGTATCTACAATTTGTTTGTGCCTCCTCTCAACTCTCCCATTCTAAATTGACGTATATGGACAATATTTGTAACACCCGCAATTTTCTTTATATATATATATATATATATATAGATATATTTGTTATTATTATGGTTTATGATATTTGAACTTATCGAATATTGTCTCACTTGTTATGTGGTGTACATTATTTTGCCTTGTTTGGAATGATTATTATAATTCTATGACAGATGGGAATTTGCAATGTAATTGTGGAAAATTCTAGTGTTTTTCTTAAAAGTTCTAATGGAGGACTTATGAGAAGGAAATGATAAATCAATTTAATTATGATTTAGTAAATGCATATGTGGAAAATTTTGTGTTAATGTGTGGCTTGCATTTTTTTCTAAGTGTAGGAGATTTTGAGCAAGTTGGGCCTCTTTGGGAATTTTGAGAATGGCTTGTGGGCCCCACTCCCTTTTTTATATCTCTTGCATAGACACATATGTGTGCCTTACCCTTCAAGACCATTTTTCTCTCTCTCTCTCTTTCTCGCTTATCTCCTCTCTTGCATCGGCTAAGTAGTGTGGAAGGAAAGAGGAAGTTTATGAGCTGATCTAGGTAGAAGAAACACTAAGTGTAGTATTCGTCATTCCTTTCTTCCCTTTTTCTTCCATTTTCGGGTTAGGAAAAAACCCTAAGTTAGAAATCTTGCTATTTGAACTTTGGTACTACTTTGTCCGTCCAAGTGCCTCTCATGATTCTTTTCTGTACTTAAAAGCTGTTATGATGTATTTGAGCTGTTGGTTAGCATTTATGATCAAGAGGGAAGGAGTTGTAGTCAACAATTTTTTTCAATGAAAGCAAGTGGGTGAAGAAGGGATTGAAACTTTTAATTTCCACAACTCCATTCTTGACTTGATTATAGCTTTAAATTGCTTCTTGATATCTAAACACCCAAATATACTTGATACATGGCCATGGAAACTTTGGGGCACAAGGGATTGGGGATTTTGGTTTAGTTTAGGAGGTTTTCGAAGGTCACTACTGATGTTCGAGTGAGGGCAAATGATGCTCTAGTAGGTTGGTGCCTCAGGTGCTGACCTACCCTAGAGTTTAGGGGTTAGCACCTTGGGACGCCCGTGCCTAGAGTGTGGGAAGATTTTTTGGGCTGAGTTATGGTACTCAAGGTGCCACGTCCTGGATTTTTCAATGGTCTTTGATTCTAAAATTTTCATTATGTACCCTTAGGTGCTTTCATTGTTTCTCGCACGTTATGACTTGTACTCGGGTCTTGTTCTCTACTCTTTGGATCTCAGTGATGAAGGATTATCAAAACAAATTCTCATTATTGGTACAATCCTTGAAGCATCCTATCACTTCTTGATTGCTAATTCTTACTATTTATTTGGACTAGAATTAGTACCAAATTTTGGATTATTCATGAGTAGTGAAATAAGCCTATTGGCTAGGGATCAACCACAAGTTTTACTTGGCTATATTACTTTAGTATAAGATCTTGAAATATTACAGTAATGGAAGTGATCATTTTGAATATTATTTTGTGTATGTAAATCCATATTATACATGATGAAAGCAATGTGAAGGAATATCTGACCTCTCTTGCTTAGGAATAAAAAGGAAAGGGAGGAGGTTCTGGAATGGAGGGGCTTATGAAAATAAGGATGAATAATCCTTAAACCGTCAAGGATGTTATCTAGGTAGGATAGACGATGTAAATAAAGAAATGATTTTTGGCAACGAGTGTCTTATGATGGTGACACTCTTGGGAAAAACCCTATGCCAGGTATGTGTGTATTGGCCTCGGTGGCCTTTAAGTGTATTCATATCTCTTTTGGGGTTGGAATGATTGAGTGTTTACTCATTATGTGACCATGTGTATGAATTCGGACTTTACTTCATGTATTTTTCTTCGTTGTGTTATTGCTTATTTTCTTTTGTCATGGTTTGAGTTGGTTAGGACGTGTTGACAGTTGTCTTTACCCCTTCTGTAAGAGACTTATGGTAAGTTTTCTTCTTGTGTGGTTATCTGACTGAGTAAATCACTCACTCCCTTTATGTATGCCTCTTGCAGATTCTGTTGTAGCAGGCGAGTCTTTACGAGAGGAATGGCGAAGTCTTATATCACCACATCTTGTTGACTGTTGGTGAATCATTTTGATTCTTTTGGGAATGGTGGTCCGCTCTGTAGTTGTTAGGACTCCTGGATCTTGTGTGAGCATTCTTTTGTGATAAATATTCTTTGGTATTTAACTCTCATTAATGGGCTATGTTTTAATAATTTCCTTAGCTTTATTTTGTAGACGAAAAATGACAACTTAGAAACATAAGCCTTCTTTGTGATATTCCAACATTTATGAGATGAATGTAGTTCAGTATGGAAAAGTCCATGCGTATAATATCTTATTTGGTTATTAAATTATTTGTATGGTATGCCTTGTTGTGTTTTTAGGAGGCTTACAATTATGGGGCAGATTCTATACCGTGCCGGTCACTTAACTCGATAAAGGGATGTGACAATATTACCTGAAAATAATTCCCTCATTTTGTAGGAATTGAGTGAAGGTTCTAAACTCTCCACACTAGTCACTTTGTAAGATTTTTATACTCTTTTCAAATTATTTTTCAACTAAGTTTTATAATTGCAAAAGCACACTAAATGCATCGCTTTTATTCTTTAGAGGGTAAATCTAGTTGTACCTTGAAAAATCATCCAGAAACTGTATATAGTATTTAAAACCATATATGGATTGCATAGGTGAAGGTCTCTATACATCATTATGAATCAGTTTTAGGTGATTTGGCTCGAGTTAGATAAATTGAATGGCAATGCGTATTTTTTCCATATCGACATGGCTCAAAAAAAAAACTTTCATTATCATTCAACTTGACATTACAGAGTTTAAGAACTTGGTACAACACCCTAACAGAAGGGTGACCAAGTTTGACATTTCATTTCTTTTTTCATTGAATTTAAAGCAAAAGTAAAAGAAGACCTTCAACTAGAACTAGACATTGAAGTGGCAAAAATAGAATTAACATAAGCACCAATGTTATCAGTAGCATTATTCTAGAAGTTGTCTTCATGTCCTTGATCAATAAAATAGCAAAATTGAGACTAATTATGAGTTTTTTGGTTCTTGAACTCATATAAACCTTCCTTCACATTTCCCTTCATCAGTAGCCTTCCCGTGGTCCTATCCTTAACATAGCATCTAAAAGAGTCAAACATAATTAGTACATTATTATCATATGTTAATTTGGAACACTAATAAGATTTTTAGTCACTTTTGGAGCATGAAGAGCATCTGTTAATTTGAGATTTTGGTGTTTGCATAGGAGTGGTAGTACCAAATTGACTTACACTTAATTTTTAACCATTACCTATAGTGATTTCATCCTTACCATATGGATGAGTGACTTGCTCAAACATAATTAGTACATTATTATCATATGTTAATTCGAAACACTAATAAGATTTTTAGTCACTTTTGGAGCATGAAGAGCATCTGTTAATTTGTGATTTTGGTGTTTGCATAGGAGTGGTAGTACCAAATTGACTTACACTTAATTTTTAACCATTACCTATAGTGATTTCATCCTTACCATATGGATGAGTGACTTGCTCAAGATTGGCAGGATTATTGGGGATGTAATTGCTAGCCCCATTATCCATGTACCAATTGGGGTATGAGATTGTGCTAGCTAAGGCTAAGTATGTTGGATGAGTTACTATGCTATTGGTTGAGAGAGTATGTGCAGAAGTTGGTGTTGACCCCATGTAATTTTGATCATACCTGAAGTAGCAATAGGTTACAGTATGACCAATTTTCCAGTACACTTGACCTACTGGTTGATTGTTGTTGTTTCTGCCACCTCTACCACTACCTCTGTTGGTTATACCCCTTCTGATGTTTTGACTTTGATTTCTCTAGGAATTATTATTGCTGAATTTTTCATTGTTTGAATTCTTTCCCTAACCAATATTACAAACAAGGCTTGCCTACAACTAAAAAGAGTTTGTGAGATTAGATAATTGCTCTAATCTACTTTCATAAGTTAATAGAGCTGACTACATATCAACCTAGGTTAGGCCAGCTTTATCAAATAACTGAACCACAATCAGATTATAGTCAATATCTAATCTTGATAGAGTTTGAATAATCAAATCACTATTTGAGATGAGACTACCAATAAGTGTCAAGTTATCAGAAATTGATTTCATCTTTACAAAGGTATTCTGCCATTTTTAGAGTTCCTTTTTCTAGTTCTGTGTAGTTTGCCCTTGAGCAATGTGAATCTGGAACATGTATATGCACCACGAAGATTTTTTATGGCAGACCAAAGCTCCTGTGAAGTCTTACAGCCGATTACTTGTAATGCTATGTCGATGGTCAGGGTATTGTAGATCCAACCAAGCAAAACTTGATCAGTGGCTATCCATTTTTCAAATGTTAGGTTAAGTTTCATTTATGCTCATTCATAAATGAACTATTGCAGGCATGTTTTGGAGCCAAGTATGTATCCTTCCCATTTGTGTCCTCTAATTATAGGTAATATGCTATACTCCCATAGGACGAAATTGTTTCTATCCAACTTGACAAAACAAAGTTGGGAGATGGAAGAGGCTAAGGACTTATTGGATAATTGTCACAACCCGTTTTCTGGGCACATGACCGGCACAATGATGAATATCCCATCACTGTAAGCCTTTCGATAAATTCTACCCATGAGTTAAATTATTAGTCATTATCTCTATATTATCAAAATAACCATTCCTGAAGAAAATATATCAAATTTTCTTATTTGAAATTCATAGAGATTATTTGCATATAATACTAGATCCTCAACATAAAATACATTTATTGTACTGAAATACAAGCCAAATACCAAACCCCTGACCTAGATGTCCTAGACGATTACAGAGCAACATAATCTACAACAATAGAGGGGCCTACCCGATAGCGGGAGGGTCCAAAGTGATCTACTATTCTAGCTGATATTCTTCATCGGCAACCTGATCTGAACAAAAAAGGTTGTACAGAGAGTGTGAGCTTTTAAACTCCGTGAGCGAATCGGCCTCGCGTTAATAAAATTCAAATACATTACCAGTCATGCAAGCATACCAGAAGACTCATACTCAACCAATAGACATAGTTAGAAATTACATACAAGAAGATAAAAATTCATCCAATTCAACAAACGTTACTAGTACTCGTCAATGGAAATATATCCCAGAGAGTGCACACAGGCCGGCTCACCAATTCTGTATATTTCCACCATGATGCACAACCAATTCAACAAACGTTACTAGTACTCATCAATGGCAATATATCCCGGAGAGCACACACAGGCCAGCTCACCAATTCTGTATATTTCCGCCATGACGCACAACCTCATCCTCTTAGCTAGGGCGCCTCACGGATTTATCACCAATCCGGGCTATATCCCTACTGAGGGAATCGTTGTCTCCACACTCATTGGTCAAGACACCCTATCAACCGGGTTTTTCGCCTTGCCGTGAGAGGGGGTACTGTCCCGCTCAATCACAATCAATAGCACAACAGTTCATATCATAATCAGAAGTACAATAGAATATTCATCCATATAACAGGTATAGTATATAACTATATTATAAATTTATAAACCACAAATCAAGATAACAATTAATCTATTTTTGAAAAGATTCAAACTTCACATCAACATGAAATACTTGTTTCGTCTTATCCATACTTCTGGATTAATTATCTCATTAGATTCGTCATTCTGAATCCAATTTTCCCTTATGAATCTTGGGAGTGTCCTACGACATACTTTTTATCACCAGTAATGCTAAAACTCTATTAAAACGGGGTTGTTTCACTCACCTGGATTCCGTACGAGTATCACTTCTTTAAGTCGTTACGGACAAGAGTACACAGGTGAATTTCAGTGTTCTGCTACGGAGATTTTCATGAAAGATTAGAGAAAATATGTTAAGATTGTTTTCGTACAGATACTGTTCATACGTACAGCTACTATTCATACAATTACTATTCATACGGTTACTATTCATACGTACGGGTACTATTCATACCAGAAATAGAGAATACAATCTGTAAAAGAGTACACCAGGTAAGTTCCCAGGAAAGAGTGGAGGGTCACACTGGACACACTTAAAAACCAGGTCTTTCCTTAGCCAGAACTTTTCTAGACATGTATTCTTCACAGTTTACATTCTATTTCGGTAATCAGAGAATCAAAATAACATATAAACAGCTAACGACAGTTTTTCTGATGTGGAAGATCGGCCAAAGCCGCAACCACAGAGCATACTTAAGAAAATAACTTCTAAAATTTGAAAGACATAGAAAGGGCATAGTATCCTTACCTAAGCAAAAAAAGAAAGGCCCAAAATCTCAGAGACCTAGCTTTGGAGTAAGAGAAACTTAAGGAGAGAAGAAAAAAAGTTGAAGGTGTGAGTTTAGAAGTGAAATGGAAGGGCCTATTTATAGCAAAAGTCAAGGGTACTATTTGACACTATGCGTTAATAAAATATTCAATTTACTATTTATGAAAATGATATTTCTAATAATGTAGTTACTGTATACCTTAATGGAAAATTTTTTTGTTATTACTATTGGAAACTTAAAGGGAAAACTATCCTTTCACCTTAAACCTTTAAGTTTCTTTTCAATTCAGTCCTTTCAATTTAGTCACTGAGGGTATTTTTACACATAAAACGTCATTTTTTCCTACGAACTTCTTTCTAATTGTCTCTTATGACCAAACCACATCTAGTACTTGACATTTCGATTGTATAAATGAACAGTACCATATACGTAAATAGTATTATACGGGTGAATAGTACTGTATACTGAAATAGTAACAGTAGTTTGTAAATAAATATTTATATTTTATTTTTCATGGGTATTACAATAATGGAGAGAGGGTTTCAGTGGTATGGGTGTTATTAGAGGTGGCAAAGGTTGAGGAGCTTATTCTAAAGGTTGAGAGTGGGACACTCTAATACCAAGTTAGAAAACAGAGACAATTTGCTATAGAATAGGATTGTGCCTTTCTATTGAATTCATCAGTGTATATATGTATGATTGTACAGTATAGCTAATTACATTTACGGATGCGGATTAGTCCTGAGCGCTGTTAAACCATGGTTAAATTACATTTACGGACCTGGATTAGTCCTACGCGCTGTTAAACCATGGCTAAATTAACTTTTTGCAACAATTTTTGTAGCCACGGTCACACAGGACTTTTCTGTGCACTGTAATGAATCTAAATCCTTACTTTTACAGCCTATACAACATTGTAAAAAAACTATATTCCTAAAAATACGAAAGGCAAGGACACCTAGAGTAACTGATTGTGGTTAAGTGTTATGTTGGCTTGTATAATGCAGTAACGATTTAGTGTAGCCATTTGCAGAGTAATCTCAAAATCTCATGTGTTAACTATCCCAAACGATAATTTTTATTTAATTTAACAAATTTTAAATTCATTTAATGAAAAATAATAATTCTTGATGATTAATAACATAATTACAAAAAAATCTTTCAAAAATTATAACCAATCGAATAAAATAATCAATAATATTTAATTTCTAAAAATAAATGTGTGCGTGCGTGCGTGCGTGCGTGTGTGTGTGTGTGTGTGAGAATATAGGTAGACATGTTTAATCAACATATAAAAGTATTATAATCAATGTAATAAAATTTTAAGAAATATAATTTCAGTAAAAAAATAATAATTTTATCTTTGAAAATTATTAATTTGGTTAAAATAAATTATACATTTTTATAATAAAAAATAAGGTAGAGTAATTTAAACTATATTTCAAATAAAAATTAAAAAAAATATATTGTCTATTCTTCAACCATAACTTATAGCAGCAGTTGCAAGAGTTTCACTTTAGTGCCTTAAATAACAAAATGCGATCCGGTGCTTGTTAAATAATGAAACGTGATCTGGTGCTTGTATAAGTACCGTGCTTATATTTTAGCAACAGTTTTAACCGTTGATAAAAGGTTAAAATCATTGCTAAAATACAAGCACCGGATGATAAAACGTTAAAACCATTGATAAAAGATTAAAACCGTTGTTAAAAATTTATTGCTAAACCGTTCTTTTCTTAAATAACCTTATTGCTAAACCGTTGATAAACTTATTGCTAAAATTCAATCATGGTGCTTGTCCTTGGATTTCGATTCCTTAAATAACCTATCGAACTTTTCTTTCACGTTCACTGTTCTTAGACCATGGGACTATGCGCATATATATATATATATATATATATATATATATATATATATATATATATATATATTTGATTGGGCGAGTCTTTATCAAAAAAAGGGGATTCAAGCTTCAAAAGATGAAAGGAAAGTTAATTATTGTGCTCATTTGTGTTCACATGAAAGTCAGTAATTCAGATCTATTATTTATTTTCTTTTGAGTATGCCCACTGAAAAAGACAATTCTTTAAGGTTTGAAGGTGTGGACTAAAATAGTTGTTAAGATTTTGATATCATGATGTTAGAAGATCACTTTAACCTACCAAATAGATAGGATTTTAAAAAAGAACTTCTAAAGGTTAAGTAGGGTCGAGATTCAAGAATAATAAAATTTAAGTGCAGCTTTTACTTTTTTTAATCAAGATTTTTTTAATAAAAATCTACCATAGTGTATATATAATTTTTAGAAATAAGTATTTTTTTTTAAAGTCCAGCATCACATAATTAGGTCTATTTAAAAAATAAATTACACATATCATCTTTTTATTAAATAAAGTTATATATATATATATGAAACCCTACTTAAAAACTTTACAAGCTCGTAATATTCATGCCCATGTGAACATTGGCTGTTGATTCAAACGAACCATTTTTGTCGTTTCTCAATGCTCTTTTGTTTTCCTTTTTATTTACTTTTTTCCTTTGTTCTGCTCAAGTGGAGGAATTG
Organism: Biancaea sappan; assembly: GCA_037074585.1. Classification (NCBI taxonomy): domain Eukaryota; kingdom Viridiplantae; phylum Streptophyta; class Magnoliopsida; order Fabales; family Fabaceae; genus Biancaea; species Biancaea sappan. The sequence continues at coordinate 47,056,856 of CM073497.1, read as the reverse complement.
GATCAATCACTAAAGTGTGTAAAGTTGATGATATTTTACACGTATTGCTATAAATTCAAATTTTAGTTTTCTTTTTTTAATTTAAGTCACAAAAGAAATTGAACGGCCTATCATGAAAAAAAAAAGTATACGTTAAAATGTAAAAGAATTCATTAGGATGATGTGTAATTTATCCCTTAAAATTTAAGAGTTGACAATAAATCTTCTTAAACTTATAATATAATTATGCGTAATATAACTTTTTCATTAATATTTTCTTTCAAAACATTTATACTACTTGTCCATGTAGGTTAAAATAGTAAATTCAATTTAACATTTACACTACAACAAATTTAGACAATAATAACAATTTTTTACTAACAAATATAATAATTGCTACTAGTAATATAATACACTACCAATTTTTGTCATTGTTAGAATAACTACTAACTTTACCTACAATTTTTTTCAATGTGCTAAAAAATGTTATATATATATGTGTGTGTGTGTGTGTGTGTGTGTGTGTGTGTGTGTGTGTGTGTGTTAGCAACTCAAAGTGCTACTAAAGTGAAAAAGAGAAAAGAAAAATTTATTTTTTATTTTAGTAAGTATCGTATTGGTTAGTTTTGTAAGTAGAAACTAGTAATTGTAGTAAACAAGAAAGAAACTTGTATAATTTAAAAGCCTCACTTCACCTAGCTTGAAAATAAGATATTAGTGGTTATGGAGCTTGTGCCTAAGTCTATATGGATGTAAAATAATATGACATGATCCTTGATTTTTACCAAGGTTTGTTCATTAGTTTTTCTATTAAATTAGTTTGTCTAATTATATTTTTTATGTCTTTTAATAAATTTAAATTATGCATTCTTTTTTCTAAATTTTAAAACATATCTTACTAGTTTTATTCATATTAGAATTTAATAACAAGACAAAATTTAGTAGCAATTTTTTTACACTATAATAACAAACATTGATGTAACAAAAATTAAGATTTACTAGCAATTTTTTACTTTAAGGTAACATTTGTGCTAATGTTAGTAAAAAGCAACTATATACTAGCAATTGAATATTGGTTACTAAAACAATATTCTAACAGGGCTCTAGCAACAACTCTTAATTTAATAGTGACAATCAATATAACTGCAAGTATAAGTTTTAGCAGCAATTTTTATTATTTGTATGAACAATTTTAATTGTTGTTATATCTCAATTTTCTAATAGTGTTAAAAAAATTGTTGCGAAAATGTAGAAAAAATGACAAGAAGGTCATTGTATATTAGTTGGGAAGATAGATTGGATAACTTTCTCCTCTTTTTCGGTTGATTTTGCCTCTTTTAATATATTATAAAAGCTTTAAATAAAAAAATTGTTAACGGAAGAATTATGCTGCATATAAAATTTTAAAAATTAAAAAAAATTATTGTCAACTTATAATATTAAAAAGATAAATTACAGAAATCTTTAAATTAAATAGATTCTTTACATTTTAATCTTAGTTATAATATGCATAATTCTAAATATCATTTAATTGTAATATTAAAAAAATGTGAGTATAGACTATTATCAAATCTCGTGATGCATGGCCACGCGAGACGAGACCCCACATCTGATAAAATCTGCGCCTCACTTTATGTTCCATGGGATAACTTTCAATGGTGGTTTCTTTGGCTCCAAATTACTACAGTTAGATGTCTCTTCGGTGAACCAAGAAATTAGTCAAATTACGATAAAACACTATAACTGAGAGTGGCGTTTTTTGACCCATATTCAATTACACTCCTTTTACGAAAGAAGAGACGACAAAATTCTGAAGTTGATAACAAAGCCGTTCATACCATATATGTAATGCGTAAAGATGATTGGAAAAGGCTTAGTATAACTATAAACTTAGAAACTGTGTCTGAAATTATAACTACCACTAGTTTCTTTTTTTCTTTTTTCTAAATAGATGATCAAGTAAAAGTTTAAACCTATAACTATTTGTTAAATTATTCACTAGTGATTTAGGATTCGAAAATTGACCTAGTTAATCGACTAGTGACTTAACCACTTAAGAGTTAGATAAATCTAATTTGGTCATTTGGACCAACTTGTAATCGACCTAAATATGACGTAATTAACCCAATTAGATTTTAGATCACCCGATGGCCTACTTAATGACCCAAGTTGACCCGTATTTTTTAATTTTTTATTTTATAAATGATAATGTTGATGTTGAAAGAAATTATAACAAATTATAACAAAAAAAAATAAAATTATTAATTTGAATTGATATAGATTTGTTAGAGAGTTTTGGTGTTTCTTACATATAAATACATGCATACATACAAACATATATACATTTATATATACATACATATACAAGTTTAGAATTCTTAAGTTACTTGTATATATATGTTTAAATTATTTATAAATGTTTTTGTGTAATAGTAGATGTATATTTTAAGCTTTAACAACTTGTGAACATAATTTGTTATAATTTTTGGTTTCACTAATAATTTTTTGTTTTTATTTGAGTTTTTTTTGTTCTAGCTTCTTCAATTTTCTCAAGCTCATCAGATCGGTCTAACTTCAAATACTATGCTATTCCCATCCCTGTTTAATTTATTCGTCGCTTTAACTACCACTGGATTAAAACAACTTATTCAACCTTGGTGGATTCCATGCTTAAATTAATATGAAACTTTTTCTTTGAAAACTTTCTTTTCCCTTGACAAAAATGGTCTCTATCAATTTAACATTCGCTAATTACAGTAGCAATAATTAATTAAATTTCAAAAAAATAATTTGTCTACATCCAATAAACAAACAAAAAGAGATTAATATTTTATTCTATTAGAAATAATACCCTTGATTGAAAACAATGCCTATCACACATGGATCCGGAGCGTCTCCAGCACATAGAAGTGTCTTGTGTGTTTTTAGTCATGGTTATAACCGTAGCTATAAGTACTCATGAAAAACATGGCTAACAGTGAATTTAGCCAAGATCATAATCGTGACTAAAAGTGAATTTAGCTACAGTTATAATTGTGGTGTTTTTAACCAAGATTAAAACTGTGGCTAAAAACATGCATAGTCTTGCAGGCTAGAGACGATCCACATCCTATCACACATTCCCTTTCCTTGGTGGACTCTACAACTAGACTTTTTGCCTGTCAAATTTGGAGAAAAATTACTCATTTGAAATTGAATCCTTTTTTGGATACACAAAATAATGATTAAAATATTATTTTAGTAATTCTTTGTATTTTTCAATTTAATTTTCATAAACTTAACAAGTGTGATAATATGTAATATAGGTTATTACTTAGTTATTATTATATCTAGGGAAATATAACACCCTTTATTTTCAGGTATTAATTTATTGAATTTCCTGATGGAATACTTTGGCTCAAAGGAAATTTTTCTGATTTATCAAGAAGTAAAGGCAAGGTTAAAAAGTGACATGGTGTAAAAGAGATAAGTGGGCAAGGATTTGGAGGCGTACACATGACAGAGAGATACGTATAGTTATTAAGTCTGTGGGGGGACTGAAGTGAAAATAAGAATAATTATGTGAGATGAGCATGAAAATGGAAAAGCTAGTGATGGAAGATGTGTGATGCCTAGTGAGGTTGAAAATATTTGAGTTGGAAAATTACAAGATTTGCCATTACTAAAGTTGATCGTGAGTTGACTGAGGGGCAAAGATGTAATTCCTTCCTATGAGCCTATATATGAAGCCACCACTCAATATTCCCACACTTCTCTTCTTATCTCCCAACGTGGCCTCCCTCTTCCCATTCCCTATGTAATGACCTGAGTCAGTGAAGACTTGTGTAAAGGATTTTCTGTGGGCGCGCCAAAAATTTTCGAGGTTATAAGAAAGTGTATGGGTTTAAGAGGCTGTTTAATAGAGAAGTATATGCTTATAATGTTCATGAGAGCAAATGTGGAGACAAATAATAGCTATGTCCATGGACATTTCTCGAGAAGGGACCTATCTGAAGAATAGGAATGATGAGTACTTCGAGAGGGATTGGGAATCATGGATTCGGAGAATAGTTGAGGTGGTGAAAAAGAAGTGGTCTTGTGTGGGATACACTAGAAGGATGGGGCTTCCTATCCGAGGAGACTTTATGTGCTCATGAGTAGTAAAGGGACTAAAATGAAAGGGAAGAATTCTTTGTGTTTAATTATGGAAATGGGGTTTAAGATATTAATGGGAATGCCAAGGGAAGTGTTCTAATATACCAAGTCAGAATGTATGTGGTGAATATTTTAATTGAATACTCAATTTTGCCCTGAGTCCTAAAAATTTTTAATGAGTGGCAAGATTGTAAATTTCTAGAAAATAGGATATGGAGTGTATACACATGCACAAACCCCTCCTTGCAGAACACTCATGCCATTCTCTCTCTCCCATTTCTCCTTCCCTCTTCCTTCCTCTCACTCACAGCTACTTAGATTCCCAACGAGGGTTTATTCCAGCGACCACCACCACCACCATAAAAAGAGATTGGACCAAGGTAAGGGCAAATCTTCCCCTTTCTTTCTCTTTTTCGTCCTTGGAGAAATCTTGAGAATTATTGGTGATTAATACTTTTAAATCACCCTTTCCTTGATTCTTCTAGCTGTGGGTATGTTTTTCCAATTGTTTAGGTTGTGGTTACATCATGTGGAGTTGGATTTAAGTTAAAATTATTTTTTGGATGGGTTTATAGAGTTTGGTTATGTCACACCCCAAAATCTAAGTACGTGATCGGCACAGAAAGTGAATTTTACCTCACCTCCATAGGCCTATTTTTCGCGTAAGCACATATTTTAGTTATTCTTTTAAATGCAATTAATTTAAATTACACAACTTAAGAATTAAAATAAGAGAACTATTTTTCTTCTCACAAAAAGATAAGAAAGTATAGCTAAACCGAGTTTCCCATAATACTACAGTCATCACATTACATCGCAAAACTAACCTACTCGATTACAGAGCTTTTCTAGATTTATGCAACTTATAATAAGACCTAAACATTATACCTTTTCCCTGAATAAATGAGAAGGTAATCTTGGCATGAACATCATCAAACTAGGAAGTCCTCCATACTTGAAACTGAAGACAACTTCTACTTGAGAGAATCCTATGACATTCACACACAATATAGGTATACATATACATGCAAATATACGTATTTGATCTAACAGTACAATCATCTATGTTTTGGTATATAAGATATTTATCAAGACACACACATTGAAATCACCGTGCAATCATTAACGAATACATTTCAAATCAAGTCAAATCATATTTCAAATAATTCACATAGTTCCAATTTAAGTTCTCAGATATTTTTCGAGTCCCGTTCACATAAAGTAGCTGTTGCCCTGCGGCCCCCGCCCTATCCTCCCTTATTTCACCCCCGCCCTCAAAGGGACAGATCTATAGTCTTAACATTATTTCACCCTGCCCTCAAAGGGATGAATATCATATTCAATATTACATGGCCAACAATAATTTCAATTCATCCTTATTAACTCATACTCCTCCCTTTTTACTCCCACACAAGAACCCATCCCCGTAAAGTCCGCCATCAATCACATCGCAAAAACATAAGTAACCATATACATCTAATTTCATGACCATTTCATGATATTTGTCATCATACATCCTGACTTTATAAATGTATTCTCATGCTCACAAATTTATAAATGAAGTCATAATAGTCTTATTTTCATATTTCAATGCATAACATGAATGCATCAACTTCATGTCATATATACATATTTATATTACACCTTTAATATATATATATATATATATATATAAGCAAACAAGGTAAGGTAAGATCTCTCACATTGATATTTGCCCAATTTTACCTTAAACCTTCCTCAAAGATGTGTAAGATGATATAAGGTAATTTCCTCTACATCCAAACTAGTCACAACATCCCAAAACATGTGGAAGATGTATCAAAGAATACATCTCTATAAGATGATTATGCAAAAACATGTCAAGGTCAAAAAATAGGGAAATTCCTTACTACGATTTTGACCTTTGATCACTCCTTTGAACATAACTCTCAAATGATAAAAAATTTTCAAATGAAACTTATACCATTAGAAGCTAGACTTAAATGGCTTTCTAACGGTATTCCATTTGCTAAAAAAGGAGTTCGAATGAAAGAATTATGTACATTTTAAAACTAATTCTACAGTAACTGTCAACGGTCAACGCAGCTATAGTAACTTTAACCAAAGTCAATGCTACAGTACTGTGAAAATCTAGAAAAAATTTCTTGATAAACAATGTTTTCTGAAAAATTTTCAAAATAAACATTAACGTTCTTCGTATTTTTCATTCAAAAATCCGAAAATCACATCCAAAACACCATTTTCATGAATTCTAAATCAAACATATTCAAAGAATTGATTGAAACTTCAATTTAATCGGTGAAAATCACCCAAAAACTCATCAAATTAGGAAATCCTAAATTCTAGTGTTCATACCAAAAATTTTCATTCATACCAAAAAATTTCCAAATTCATAGATTTCACTCAAACTTGAATTCATCCATTAAAACTCAAAATCAACCCAAGACCTCATTTTTCTTCCTTAGGTACAATCAAATCCGAAAATAAAAATTGAAGAGGGGAATTAAGCTTACCTCCATCCTTTTGCAACTTAAATGAACCGGTCAATAATCAAAACTAGGAATCAGTTGTAGAGATTGGAAGCAAGGGTTGAAGAAGGAGAGAAAAATAGTGAAAAAGCTTTCTCCTCCTTGCCCATCTGCTTGTCTTCTCTCTCTCGTCTCCCAGACTATCTTTCCTCCTCTTCTTTTTTTTTTCCTTAGAAAGCTTCTCGAGATGAAGCTTCCCTATAAGCTCCAAATTCCAATCCAATGGAGGTAAGGCATACACTTGTCCCTTTTTAGGCCATTAGATCTCCTTAGTTAAAATTCATCAAAACCACTCTAAATTGTAAAATTCATTCACTTGGGTCCCTGTAATTTATTTTAATCCCCTTTACTTTTCCACAACAATTCATTTGTTCCACACAACATGATAAAATTTTCAAATAAATCCCTAATAATAAAAAAAATCCACATAACTTAATTAATTAATTAATTTTTTTAACAAACTCCCAAATAGACTAAAAAAATATTAACATAAATTCTTGGGGTATTACAAGTTATCTATTTACCAAAGTTTATTGGCAACTAGTCGACCGTCGTGGGGAGACCAGTTGATTGGCTGCCTTTGGTGCACTTTGTCCAGACCTGACTGAGATGCACTAGTCGACCGGTAGGGTAACAATGGTCAACTGACAGCTTCTAGGATGGAATGATAGATCTGACAGTGATGCATCGGTCAACCGACAGGGTGACACCAGCCAACCGGTTGCTCTCGAGTTGGAGCTAGATGAGCTGGATCAATCAACAGCCAGTAGAGAGGACAGTCGACCAATTGCTATCAGACAACATTTGGTATGTTATCTGCTTTCTTTTCTTATGTGTTTTCCATTCCAATTAGCTAGGATGCCTCTTCAATACATCCAAACACCAAGTATTGGGATGGAATGGATAGCTTGGGGTTGAGATAAGTATATGACTTTACTTAACTTGGACTAGGAGTTAATTTCTTGTATATCATTTCCTTTTGCAGCACAAGTATCTATGTGAACAATATGTATAATTATGCATGCTTGGCATTGTGATGGAGATACCATGGGAAAAGAGATGTTATGGTAGCAAGGAGAAAATGAGTCTTGTCATTAGGAGTTATTCATTAACTTTTGATTAAAAGCATGATTGTTTTACTTGCCTTGCAGTGTTTATGTAATTATGTTTGTATTGTGCAATATATATATATATATATATACACACACACATATGTGGATGTTTATATATTGCATGACAATTGTTATAAAACAGAGAATTGTATGGTCTTGTGCCAAGGAGATTACATAGTCTTATGCCATAAGGATTATACAGTTTTAAACCTTGAAAATGACACGGCCTCGCGTCAAGGAGAAGTAAATAAATTAGCCCTCAGGCTTGGAGAATTTGGCGTATGATGCATATTTCATAATAGGTGTCGTACTTTTATTGGTAACATATAAGTTATATGGTTATGTGACGATGAAGTATAAAGAACCTCTTGTGGTGATTGTGAACTCCGAGGTTCCTTGTTTGGAGTTGGGATGATGCACTTCATGTGCCTATTGGATGATTGTGAATTAGCTTGTAAGCACACAACTAATTTAAGAGAGTTATTGTAATACCCACCAATTTTGGGTCGCATGCTTGGGGGGGTATTACGGTATTCAACAGCGTTAAATTATTTAATTTAATTTAGTCATTTCATTTTTTGTAATTTATTTGTTCTATCTGAATGATAATTGTGGAAATTGAGATAAATGACTAGAATGAGTATTTTAGTGTTGTGTGTATTTTTTTGTAAATTGTGAAAAATAGTAGAAAGAAGAAACTTAATGAAAATAATATAGCTATGGTGAAATATTTCTAGTTGGGTCATTTGAGTTTGGGACAATTGGGCATGGATACTCATAGGTCACCAATGACCCACCTAACCCTTAAGTCTCTCTTTAACTCTCTCTTTTTCTTCATTTCATGCCTAAGAGCATTTTGGAGCAAGAGGAGAAAGTGCATTTTTCTCTGAACTTCATCACCTTTCTTCCATTTCTTTCGGTGATTTTCTGTTTTCTGACCATCATTCAAATTCATTGGAGTTGCTAAGGCTAGAGGTAAGCTCAATCATCCTTTTTCTTTTCCATTTTCAAATTTGCCTTGCCCTAGAAGAGAAAAATAGGTTTTTGGGTTGTTTGAGTTGTTGCCTTGCTTCTTTGCTGCCCTATTTTGGTTTTCTTGCTGAATATGGTGAAACACAACTAATAGGAAGAACATATTTGGTTTCATGGGAAAAAAACTTATGGAAAATTTGGGAATTCTCTATGATAAACCATGAAACCATTTTGTTATTGATTTTTGTGGGGATTTTGATCACTGTAAAACACTCTTAAAAACTCATGTTATAGCAAGAACCAAAGAGGGGAAGGAAAGGAATGAAAGGGATGAATTTTGGTGAATTTTTTGACCAATTTCAAAGTAGGGGCGTTGCTGCAGGACTCGGGGCACCTAAGCACTCATGAGACTGTGAGCATCAAGGCTTTGGGCGCCCTGGGGGATAGAGGCTTGGCCTCCTGGAAGCTCTGGGGTACCCAGGCGCCCTGTATTGTGCAGAGAAGGAAAATAGGGGAAGATGGGTATTTTTCTAAGGAAATATTGGTTTGATGTTTTTAGGTGATTTCAAAGGTTTGATTAGCTTTGTTTCTCGATCTTCCTTCACAATAAATCCTTATGACATCAAGGTGGGTAGTTGACCTTACTAATTGAGTTTTTATTAATTCAAATATAATATAAATCTCACTCACACCATAATTGGATTTAAATTTACTAAATTCCCTAGTTAGTGATATTAATTAGATAATGGAATTTTTTATAAATTAGGGGGTTATAGTGTGAATTATATTTGGAATGGTGGATTGGTTGTTGTATGTGTTGTGATTGTGTGAATGGATTACATGTGGAAAAAGGAATTGAGTGGGAATGTAGACCCATGGGCATGAATCAGGTAGTAAGTCCTAGGATGATTAAATCCTTATAAACGAACCTTGAAAAGATTAAGTCTGAGGGAACATAGACCTTTAGCATGTTTTCGTTGAGTTGAGACTCAATGTGGTGTGATGAGAATGTAGACTCACAGGGAGAAGATAACATGTTATTATTGCGAGGTTGTAGACTCGCGTAGAGATGGCATGTTGTCGTTGCTTGGTATGGTATGCTTTTTATGTGTATGTGTGTGCGCGGGCACTGGAGGTGTTTATTCTAATTGTGGTTGTGATTATGGTATTTGTACTTGTGCCCTATATTAATTTATTACACAATTGTTTGCTCACTGAGTTTTTATAAACTCACACCCTTTGTTCAAATATAGGGCAGAGGAGGAAGGGTGTCTGCTAGAGATGTAGTGACTTTTGGAGATATTTTTCATTTTTTATTGGTGGGTTCATGTAACCAATTTTTGGGCTTTATGCTTAAAAAACGCTTTGTAATTCTATAGGCTACCTAGGTCCGAATGTAGTTAGGAAATTAACATTGTATTTTGTTGATTATATTATATTTTCCATTGTTTTGGGATATGAGAAAAGATATGGATGTTTAACTTTCTTGAATATCAATGTAAATTTTCTTGAAAATTTATGATTTACATAGTTGTGGACATTAGGATTGTTCAGGAAATTTCCAGGTGCCTCGGAGGTATACCTTAATGTTTATGCTTTATTCACATGCCTGATTTCTAGGGCGTCATAATCCAATATTTGAGCTAATTGCACCGTCCTAGGCGGTGGTGAGAGATACTCCACCTTCGGGCAAAAGGAGACGTGGTGCCTTTGGGCAAAGGCGCTTTCATGCCCTAGACTATAGAAGTATAATGAAATTTAGGTATGTAAATATTCACATAGGGCTTTCGGGTATTTGAGTCTTTTATGTGTAAGTTTTTATATTGAAGGAAATGAACATGGGGTGAGATAACCACACCATTGGAGATCACTTGTCTATGGACACAAAAATTAATATGCCATCAAGCATGGAGCTAATATCAACCTATGATATGGGAGATAGTATCGGCCTATGAGTTAGGAGATAATATCAGAGATTAACTTGCCTACATGTAAGGGGATTAAATTGCCTTCGAGCAATGGAGATTAAATTGCTTTTGGGCAATGGAGATTTTGCCTTCAAGAAAATGGAGATTAATTTGCCTACGTGTAAGGGATTGATTGCCTTCAAGCAAGTGGAGATTAAATGAAGATTAATTTTTCTACATGTAAAAGGATTGATTGCCTTCAGGCATGGAGATTAACTTCCCCTTGGACATGGAGATAATATCAGTCAAGAGATAAATGGATATTAACTTCTCTTTGGGCATGGAGATAATATCGACCGGGAGATAAATGGAGATTAACTTTCCCTTGGGCATAAAGATAATAAGAGTCGGGATACAATATCGGCCTATGAACCGGGAGATCATATTGGCCTACAAGCTGGGAGCTAGATATATATATATATATAGAAAAATATATATAAAGGTCCTTAACTGGTAGATTATTATGGCCCTCTTTCGCTGAAGACTATTATGGTCTTTAGAATATAAAGATATTGTCTATACTGGAGTGTTATGTATAAATATAAGTATTAACCCGTGTAGTTGTAACAAAGTCCTATTAGCATGTATTGCTTGGAGTGATTAGTGACCTATGGGTTTGAGTTGTCATTAGCCTACAGGCTAGTAGATATTGATTGATCTTTGGAGTAGAAGTTGGTAAATTAGCGTAGGCTTGGAGATGTAAATTCAATGTCGGTATGTATGAGAGAACATTGAGAACTCACCATACAAGAGATCCAAAATGTGTTGAGCAATCTAGAGTAATAGAGATGTTTACATAGAACTACTACCAAGTTTTTTTTTACACAATCGATTAGTATGTGTACTGGGATGAGTCTTACTCCAATCAATTATTATTATGGAGCCAATGAACTGAGCGGAGGTAAGGAAAAGGGATTGTCTACTCACTGAGATATTTATCTCACTTTGTTGTTGCTTTTCCTTGCAGGCTATGTTAGTCGTGACACTATCGCCCTAAGAATAGTTGAGGTTTGAGGCTTTCAATCTCTTGTTGTTTGAAGGTCGAAGCTTAGCTGTCGGTATGTCATTATAAGTTCTGTAGTCAACTAGGACACCTAGGAGGGAGAGGTTTCATGTAGGGAATTTCTATTTGCGCATGTTAAATTAATTATTTATATGATAATGCATGTTATATGTTGCATGGGGATTAGGAGTTAGGAGATTTAGGCTTACGGCATAGAAAATAACCCTATGTCTTACCAGTCATATGCCTAGTTTTTGGGTCGTGACACCTTAAGTCACACTCCACTCTCTGGTGAAGGTGTGGGTCTCCGGTGACCATTCATCACTGGAAAAGAAGGAAATCGTGGCAAGCTTCCCATTTCTCCATTTCCTTCCTCATTTTTTATATCTATGGAGAGTTGAGGTGGAAATGGGATGATGAGTGAGTTCTGGAGCTTAGACTATGTTTTAAAACATCATTAAATGATTATTGATGAGATTCGAACTATAAATTGAAGGTTCGAACATGATTAAGAGAAGGATTGAAGAGTATGAAGGATGTATAGTAAAAGCTAGGGTTCTTTTATTGAAATTTGATGATTAAAGCTTAAAAACTTGGAATTAGCTTAGAGTTTTAGTGCCAAAATGCTACCTAAACATCAAGAATGAAAACACATGAAAGGAATTAAGCAAAATAGTGAAGAATTGGGTTGTTAGGGTGTGAAACCGAGAACATTCTAGAGTTTCTAGCTTAGGGAGCCCAAGGCGCCACCAAGATAGAAAAGAAATGGTTTCAGAGGCATTGGCTAATGCCCTTGGTCTAGAGCATCAAGCCTGAGGGTTTCAGGCACCCAAGCCTGGAGCATTGGCTAAGCCATGGAGTGTTTGAACATTGGATTTATGTGTTGAAATGCATGTTTGATGTCCCGTAGGTTTGGTCATGGTTTAAGGCTTGACCAAGGCAACTTACGGAAGCCGAAAGTGCTTTAAAATCATGTGAGGGATCTAGCCTTGTCTTGTTTGCTTCTTTTCTTAAATTGCTACCTTTCTAGCTATTTAAATTAATAAAGTAAGTCATGATATGTTTGTTGTACATGAGATCCCATATGTTTAGGAGTTGAAATGGCATACCCATATGTGATTGTTGTCTATGACATGCTTGATTTCCTTGAGTTATGGATGGGAATGAATGTTTATGGCATTCTTGCACTTGTTTGCTAAAGTAGTGATTATGAGGAAACCTTAATGGTAATTCATAACTAGTATGGAATAATATAAAGTGAGATGTCATTGCATATATATATATATATATATATTATACACATGAGCACATGCAAGAAACCATTATACTACATCAAGAAACCTATCTCAAGTGATAACTATTTTTGTGCAATAAATACTTAGTATGGTTTGGCTTGAGCATTGTGGAACGGTATGTACCTAGTGTATGTGCTTGTAGTCCATGAGTACGCCCTTCGGGCAAAGCATAGCCTCCGAGCCAATGAGTTGAGCATCCACATATCCTTCTCATGATTGCCCTCATCACTAAAGAGAAATGTATTTATATTATCTGCATGAGATTTGCACAAGGAAAGTTGAGGCATTATAACATCTGAGTCCTAAGAGTCTTTGATGTGCATGAGATTTGCACAAGGAAAGGTGAGGCATTGTAACATCTGGGTCCTAGGGGTCTTTGATTTTGTGTGTATGCCTTTATGTGATATTTATGGTGTCTAAACTAGTGGGATTATGGTTATTAATTTGATAAATATATATGTGCTTAGAATGTTGATAATTAAGAAATTCTCTTATCTTGTGATAGCATTTGATGTTGTCAAACTCTTGGTGATGATTGTTGGAATATTGTGGAATGTTATGTTTCATCTTAAAATGTTGCTAAGTGTGGGAATTGTTGACCTTGGGATGGTGGTCAAGGGACAATGAGTGAATTTTTGAAGTTCTTTTCTTACTTGTTAAAAGTCTCCTGATGAAATTCCTCTCTCACTCACACTCTCATTCAAAAATCCCTCTCCATCCTTTTTCCTTCCTTGCACACGATAAGCACTCACACGTCCACCATTCTTCTTTTTCTCTCTGTGAAGGTTCTTTGGATGGCTATTCTCTTCTTTAGTAGTCCACAAATCTGGTATGTGTGCTCTTTTCTTCTCTTTTCTTTCTCTTTTTCGCTTTTGATGAACCCTTGATAAGGGTTAGGTAGATTGCTGAGTTTAGGGGCTTGGGTGTTGTTGTAAATTGTTCCTTGTTGGTTATGTGAACCTTGAAAAGTGTTTGTGTGGGAAAAATTGTAGGAAAGTCGTGCATTTGTTTGGTTTTGAGTTAAACTAGAAATTTTGGAAAGAATGGGGTCTCTTGGTCAAGCATTCTATGTGGTGTGGTTTTCTTGAGTTTTGAGGGTGCATTATCTGAGTTTAGGAAGGTTGGGAGCTGGTCTATGCATTTATGTAAGGCTGCAAGTGGTTGGGATACATTAAAAAGGGCAAGTAAGGATGTTTTCACAGAATAGAGTGTTGGCCCATCGCCCGCCCGCTGCAGCGGCCATGGGCGCCCACTCCTGGCAGTGTGCTGCAACAGGATGGTTGCACAACCCGCCATTGGCGGGTGATGGCTCCTATTTTTCTTTAAAAGTATGTTATGAATCCTTGTCCTTATGAGGCTCCTCCCAAAATTTTCTCTCAGCATTTCGATGGTTTTGTGTGACAAACAAGGTGAGTGGAACAACTTATTTCCTCCAATTACACTCAAACCTTCATTTCAAGAAATTTATGAATATTATATCTATCAAGATTCAATAGTTCATTAATTGATCAATAGACTGGTATGTCCGTTAACTTGAATCATTGAAAATTATGCTTTCCAATGGAAATGTGAGTTCATGAATGATTGATGTATTGTTAAATATAGTGATTTGGTTACATTTATGATTCCTTAACTTATTGTGATTATATCGTGTCGTCGTGTTGGCACTTGACAAAACCGGAGGTATAAGGTCAGGGAATAAATACTCATGCATATATATATGTTCGATATGGTTAGTTAGGTCTGATTTGGTTTCCTCTATTATATTATAGATTGATTGACTATTTATATAGTTGAGAGTAGAGAAACTATTAAGGTGTTGTTCATTATTCTTGAATGCTCATATTGTTAATGTTATTTGCTCACTAAGTATTTGATTTACTCATTCTCCTTTCACTCTTGAATCTTTTCAGAGTCAGTAGCCAAGGCAAGTGATCCTCTTGGAGAGTAGCGGGACTCCGATGTCGCCAACCTCCCTTGTCCCCTAGGGTTGGTCTTTTGATAGAATGTTTGTAACTTTGGAATTCTAGGTGTCACTCTGAGATGCAATAGGACCCCTAAGATGATGTGATGTATTTTGGTTACTTGTGATACTTATTCTTTTGGTAAATGTTGGGTTATCATCCATTCTTTTGTATATCATGACGCCATAAATGAATATAAATGCTACTTATTTAATACAAATTGGATATTATCCTTGGTTTGAAATCCATGCTTGAGTTCTGTTTGGTTATAGTGTAAGGGTTAGGTGTTTGGTATAGGAGAAACTCATCACCACACCGGTCACGTGCCCGAGTTAGGATGTGACAAGCATATACTAGGATTTTAGTATTATATTTACAATTGTGGTAAAAACCATGAATTGAGCTTTTGAAAACCCCAAAGCATAGCATGTGTAGCAAGACAAAATTGAAAGGAGGCTTCGACCACATATGAAGCAATCACAAGAGGAGTGTGGGATGAGTTTGTGCCAAGTTGACATGTATCAACGGATACGCTGTCAAGAAAGGCACGAGTCATAAGAAAATTCGTGGTTAACCCACGTGTGGCAAAATAAAGGGAGAATAAGATATGGCTTATGGAAGCTAAGGAATATAATTCACACCTCACATATAGACGTACATAGTGAGGGAATGTGGTGAAATAAGGGTATCTGATGAGGCGACGTGTATGATGAGATGTGGGATGACGGAGGACTTGAGATTGATGAGTATGGTGATGTGCTATTTAGGTGATGTTTTATGTTGAGCTATGTATGTGTTGTTTACATGTATTTGTTCTCCGTGCGTGGAATTATGATATACTTGGCTTGTTATGTGTTCCCCATGCAAAGGGTATCATCATGTCTATTAATAAGTGCCTAGTGCATCATATTCATGCTTGACATGTATGTATATATATATACATGGGATCCTAAATGGGTCAAGGTAGTGGTAGTGGATGCTTAGAGCATCATATGTTTGAGTTAGGAACAATGGATTATTAATGTTATAAGTATAAGCTAAGTTGAGGCATAGGATGACTACGTGTGACTGTTATGTATGTTAAATTTGATTTCCTTTTTGCACTAGTTATGTGCTAGGAAAGTTATGAAGTTGGTTCAATGATGTATGTGCATGGTTATCTATGAGTACTCATATGTTTATGCATCGATTATATGTTTTTAGCATGCATAGTCGCGTGTATATTTTGTAGGGCTAGTTATGGTAAGCCAAGTAGACTAGACTCACCCCTTTACAGTTTCAGGTACAAGAAGACTCTCTAGCTTGACAATGTGCGTGCAGAAGGTACCTCCCTTTTTGTTCGGGGTATGATAAATGTCTTTAGTTTTATGTTATGAGTAGTAATTTTAGAAAAGCTTTGTACTGTTTATTTATGTCAAGTAAATGATGTATGAGAACACTTGAAAGTATTGGCTACAACTAGAGGATATGTAACCCAAAGTGTAAGAAAGCTTTATGTATTTTATGCATATATGTTTACAAAAGAAAATATAGCTTTCTCATGATCTTCGAAGCTTGTAAGTTTAATTTGTTTTAATCAAGGCTAATGAGTTAATGGAAATAAGGAGTTTAAGGGAAAGTTAGGCTTGCAACGGTGTGGCTTTTAGGCACTATCCGTGCCAATCATGTATCTAATTTTGGGTCGTGAGAGCAATGGGATGAGGCGGAGGGTGGGACCACGGGGAGAATTTGTCTCTCATCCCCATTCCCTGTGGGGTCCCCACTAATTTATTTAAAAAAATGAAAATATTAAAAAAAAAAGAAAAAAAGCAAAAAAGAAAACTCAAGCTGGACTCAATTTTTTCCACCAACCACAAATTAGGAACCAATTTACAAAGAAAAGGTAAGCTACGAAATTAGAGAAGATGATGGAGACTAGCTGATGGTAAGACAAAGATGATGGTAATTGGTCGAAGGTGAGACGAAATGACGAAGACTATGAAGATTGGCCGATGGTGAGACAGAGATAATGAAAACGATGAAGATTGGCCAAGAGTGAGACGAAGATGAGAGATATTATCAGACAGTGAGACAAAGACGATGAAGATGAAGGAGTTTGGCCAATGGTGAGACAGAGACGACAAAGACGATGGAGATTGGTCGACAGAGATGATAGAGATGGCCGACAGTGAGACAGAGATGGAGACAGAGACAAGGAAGATTGATTTCAGGAATTAGGGAGATAAAGAGTGGAGACGGCACCACGACAGTGGAAACGGGGAAGACTGATTTTAGGAATGGGTTTCGTGGAGATAGAGAGTGAAGAAGTCAATGGAGACGAGTAAGACTGATTTTAGGAATTAGGATTTTATTTTTTTTAATTATATTAATTATTAAAATATCTTTATATAAACATTTTATATATAATTATATTAATATATATATATATTAAGGGTATTTTAGTTATTTTAATAAAATTACTAAAATGTCTTCCGGAGACAAGGACCCCGCCCTGCCTCGCCCCTGAAATACTGAAGGGAAGATTTTTCCCTAATCCCTATTCCCGTGGAAAAAAATCCCCGCTTATGAGATGAGGATCCCCAAATTCCCCACCCTATTGCCATCCTTAAATATATAGACTAATTGTTAATTTTAATAATAGTAACTAGTAAATTAACATAAAAACATTACTGATCACAATTATATTTATGAAGAGCTATGTTAAGAAATTAATTTTATAAAGAACCAAATTAAAAAATATTGCATAAACAAAGTTTAAAAAAATACTCTATAGTCTAAACAAATGAGTAAATTTTTAAGTATTTAATAGTAGATTCTTTGTTAAAGATATAACGTATAAAGGTCATTATTCAATCATGTACTATTAAACTGTAAAAGTTATTTGTTTATCTTGTTTGGAATTAAAATAATAATAATAGATGCTTAAAACCTTTAATTCTATCCCATAATAATTAATTGAAGAACGTGGCTTTTATACATTCTTAAGATCCATCTTTAGTGAAACGAGAACTCAGACAGAATGAATAACTACAAATAACTTAACCCACTCACAAATCAAAATTGTGTAATGACAAGTTTCTGGTTAGGAGTCTTGTTTTGGTTTATCAGTGGGGTGATCAGGTTCATCCTTTGCACCAGGGAGGAGCCACCACTGGAGCACTCAACCTCAAACACCCGATAAACCAACAGAATCCATAGCTTTTTCTGTTAAAATTTGCGCTTGCAGGACTATAAATAGCATAAGAACTAGCTAAAATATAATTAACGATTACTCCTGTGATGCAATGAAGGAGTGCAACTGCAAGTGCATGAAGAATAAGAATAAGAATCAAAATTAGGTAATGACATTCAAATACCCTAGAGTATATCTGCAGGTATTGACAAAATTTCAGATTCCTAGCAAGTATCCAGACGAAAAAGAAAATAAATAGACAGTTTCTAAGTATGGAACATTACTATGAGCATGGAAATTACCTGAAAGGAGGAAGAAGTCCAACTCCAATACATGAGAAGATGGATGTTTCATATCAGATACGCCCCATAAGTGATTGTACAAGTTTTAGCTTGAGAGTCATAGCACTGACCAAGATTCAAGCAATTGGTCAAATTATATCACATTGGCAAATGCAAAGGAGAACCTTTGAGAGGGTAAAACACTTTTAAATAGGTATTTGATCTCTGTGAAGACCATCTGGGTGCATGGACAATATACACAAACAATGAGGTAGAAAGAAATATATGGCTAAAAAATACAAAACACCAAGATCAGCCTCTTCACCAACGGCTGCACGACGAGGATTCATAATGTATATCTGGACTGCACACCATAAACAGTATAAGGAGGCTATGATCAGGATGAGTAGCAATGATTCATGCGGTTTTTTCTTTGTGGAGTCAGATGAATTTGCTCTGCATGGCCTTGCAGGAGAAAGAATATGTCAAAACCATGTTGTGCCTACAACATGTAATTTGACAATTAACATGAAATAGCATGAACAATTACAAACACCTGTTGATGTAAAAAAAGCCACCAAATAAGCATATGCATAAGAAGGCAATTGCAACAACTGCATCTGGGTTAACTGGTGCTCGGCTTTCCCACCATCCCGTGCTCAAAATCCAAGTATACATAGTTGAGTGCCCATCCTCCTACATGGTTTTGAAGATAATATAATTGTGCGTGTATATATATATATACACCCCATCTTGGAGAAGAAAATGTGATTTTGAGGATATTTTACAATAAACTGGCTGCAACATGTGGCTTTTCTTTGAAGTTTGGACCCCATTAGATAGCTTGCTAACCAGTAAAACTCAGCTGAATTCCAAACTATTGTAATACTTTGCATAGGAATAATAGCCAATAGCATAGTATGCTTGCATATGCAAGAATCAAGAATGTCATACTTCTAATTTTTAATTTAAAATCCAGCTAATTAGTAATGAACCTAAAGTTAGCCAGAAAATACAATCAACTGAAGAGGACAACAAATATTAACACCTGATGAGAGATAATGGTGAACCTGACACGGACCTAATGAAAAGTGGTTTGCAAAAACTGATGAGAATCATAATAGACACCTTTCTCGTGGTGTATTTGGAATACTTATTGTTATTTTGGCTGCATTAATTGTAATGGCATCTATAGATGGCTTCTGTGGGCTTTTTGTTAGTCTGCTGGCGCTGTTGCAGAGGAGGTGTGGTTCCCAACTTTCAACCTAGAGGCCAAGGTTGTTGTTGAATGTTTAGCTATATATTTATACATATTAGGAGAAGAGGTGGTTAGACATGGAAATAAATTAGAATTAGTCGTTAGTAACTAATTGTAACAAATACAGAAAGTAATCGAAGGTATAAATAGAGAATATATGATGAGGTTATGTTTATGAATTTAAATGAAAATACACTTTGGTGTGGGAGTGAATAAGAGTGTGCTGGCGTGACAATCCCCAAAATTGTGCAGGCGTGTGTTAACAGTTTGGTATAATATCGCAGTGGTAACCGAATTAAGCTTCAGCTGAAAAGGAAAAATAAAAAGTATAACGACTATAAATATATTCTCAATATTAAATGACTTAATCAACTCTTTACCATGACATAACTTTCTAAAATTTCAACAAGTTCCCTAACTTTTTCATTATTCAATTCAGTCTGTTAACATATGAGATTGGTTTGATATCCTCAAATCACTCACATAAAAAATGCTAACGTTCGCAACCAAATATTTAATTTTGGAAATCGTTTCATCTAAGCATTTTAGTAAATAAATACTTTTGAACCAATGAATTGTTCTCCATTACAATTTAGAATTCAAATTTCACAACAAAATATATTTCCATCAGGCACATCATAGAATCGAACCACTTTCACGTGTTAAAAGAGTTGATTGAATTGAAATAGTTGAATGTTAATGACTTGATTGAAATTTGACCTAAATAATAAATAGTAACTATTGTCAAAGAAAATTTAAAATTTCCCAAGTTATTTTACATGTAACAAGCAGCTCATAATAAGACAATAGAAGTGAAAACAATTTACATCCCTAGTTGGCCAACTTTTTTGGTTTTCCCTTATCAAGGCTGCAGGTTAACCTTGAGAATAGCATGTTTTGTTGCTTGAACAATCTTGGACTTGATATACATCCAACATGCGTTGGACTCGTCTTAAGCATGTACATGGGCAGAAAAAGGTGGCAGGGAGATTTTATTGTCAAACAAATCAAAAGTTTGAAAATATATTCTACTAATAATTGTACATCTCCGCATTGTTTAACATGTGATAGCATAAGTTTTAAGTATTTGTTCCTTGTGTATTGTTGTCATTTTGCAGTTTACGCTTCCTGTTTATGCTCCATCATATGTAAATTTCAGAGACCTCAAAAAAGATCGCTAGACTACAAAATCAAAATGAAAAAGCCATTGCACATATAGCACCCAATCAAGGCCAAAATTGACCACAGAATATTAAATAAAACAAGTATAATAGAGATCACAGCAACTTATAATAAAGGAACATGCGTCAATGATGGCTGCTCAAACAAGCAGTTAAAATATGCCATTCAAATCAGACTAACCCTTAATCTCTGATTTCACTCATTTCATCACAGTGAATCAAACCCCCTTTTTTTTTTTTTGGTTTCACTTAACCACAAACAAGATAAAGCTCCAACTTTATAGAAACTAGCATAAATTGCAGTTAGCAATGTAGCAAATGACATCAAGTTACCACCTCAAATAAATGATCTAGGAAGAAGTGAGTCAAAGAACCAGCTGATATCAACAAAAAGCATTGCCTCGGTGTAAGGGGCACCTGCAACATAAAGCGAATGCCATATTTTAAGCTTTTAAGAAACTAGCTTAAAATTTTATGAACAAAATGTTTCTGCCGCGTATTCATGTATTTGCTATCCTCGATCATGTCTTACTCCAATAAGCCACACTCCAAGTTCGTCAGTACTAGCATTTACAGATTAAAGTTACAAAAAACACTACTACTCCAGAACCTTTAAGTCAATATATTTAACATCCATCACTTAAACAAAATATATATATATATATATATTTCAAAGTAGCTCAGGAATTAGATCTAAAGCAGAGACGTAAAAATATAAATAGAAAATGAGACTCTCAGATTTTAATTGATACAATCCGAAAGCAATTGTGAGCTAAGGGAGTGACTCACCTTGTGAGCAGAATCGAGAAGCTGACATTGAAGAAGGAAATTGGAGATCCGAGAGTAGAGAAAACAAAGAGGAGCTCCCAAGATAAGAATGTAAAAGAAAGGATCGTGGATGAGATCGGGAAGGCGGGATCCGAAGAAATCAGAGTTACCAATGACGGAGGCAATCCATTCGGCGAAGGAACCGATATCAGGGCCAAAGAAGGCGTTGAGGGCGTAGGTGAGAGTGTGGTGTGGGCTGAATCTGCCGTTGCTGACGGCCGTGAGACCCACGCCCGACCCCATGGCGTACATCATGTGCGGACCAGGGCCTGGCATGACGCCGATGCAACTACCTCCAATCTATTGTCACGTCCAGGGGTCAAAATTGCAGGAGGAAAAGAGAGAGAGCTTCTTCTCAGGTTTCGTCTGCTAGAGAAACTCTCAGGAAGCTGAGGGCCAAACGGTGGGTACAGCAAATCGGTTTTGTTAGTTGTAGTTTCCTTATTTAACCTCTAATTTTCACATTTATAGCAAAAAGAAGATAAAGAAGAAAAAAAAAAAACAGGAAAAATCTAAATGCGAGTGGTAGTTGGGCTTTGCTTTCGCTATGTCAAACTTCGGCCAGTCAGTTTGTAATTAAAGTCCTTCTATATTTTTCTCTTTCTTTTTTCGGCTTGCGGATCCATAAATGCTTTTAGGTCCAAATCTTGTTTTCCAGACTTAGGTCCAAAATTCAAAATTACTGCAGAATCAGGTGTAGTTTGGGCGTTAATATGAAGTATTTTATTTATTTAAATTTAAGCTTCTGTATTTTTTTTTTCAATTTTTAGTATTGAGAACAAATTTCTAACATATACTCATTATTGTCATTTTATACAATCATGCATAGCAACTTTGGAAAATTATAATCAAACACTTTATCAATCAAATCTACTTTAAAAACGGTTTTTATAGGATTCTCCAACACTATCAATCAAACCTACTTTAAAAAAAGGTTTTTATAGGACTCTTACTTACTTCTTTTTTTTCTTATAAACAACAATTTGTTTAGACGCACCTAGTCACCTACCATACTACAACTTCTGAAAAATCATAACATTTCCAAAGGAACCCACACTACCATTCATATTTGTTGGCTATATAAGCACAAGACCTTAAAAGATGGAAGCAGGGGACAAATTCAAATACATAAATTTTTCTTAATGTTTAACTTCAATAAAGATGCCACCTGAAGCAAACTCTTTGTTATGCTTTATGTTATGAGAAATAACTGCTTCCATTTCATTATGTCACCTTTAGCCTTCTTTTAAAAAAAATTAAAAATAGATTATAAGAAATTATAGTAGGGATTACATAAGTGAGAAAGAATGCCAACCATCCTCAGCGATCACCCATAACCTCCAATCGTCTCTCCATCCAACAATCCCTACACGGACCCAAATCTCATCTATGTGGTCATTCCTATACGAATCCCACTGCCACAACTTGGGGACCTAGACCAAAATCCCCCTGTGAACAAGGCCTCCTTTCACCCTTTGGCAAAATATTACGATGCACACTTGCATCATTCGGGCCCATCTCTTTGCTGGATGAACTTTACACGGGGCCTTTTAAACAATGCAACTTGGACCCATCGCTGGGCCATGAAGGATGCGATTGCGAACTCCTTACCCGACCCGTAATCTAATCAAACCATCAGGGACCTTCAACTCCAAAGTTTTCTTCTCATGTCACCGCCAAGACTCCCTCACCCCCTCCCCCTACACACACAACCCCTCTCCCCTACCACCAATTCCAACAAGCCCAACAATTAGTCATGTGCACCAGCCCCTCTTATGGATGGCAATAGGGACCCAAATTCTGGAATCCCCACATTCGAGGCCTTGCGAGCGGGGATTTTTCCCTCGCGGGGTTGGGTCAGGGGAAAAAATCCCCTCGTTACTATTTTGAGAATGGGGATAGGGACGGGGATCACACTCCCGGCCCCATGGGATCCCCATCCCCGAAGGATATTTTTGTAATTTTACAAAAATTACTAAAATATCCTTAAATTATATATATATATATATATATATATATATAAGGGCATTTAAGACATTTCATAAATATAAAACTTACTTTAATAAAAAATCTAAAACTAATCCTAAATTTTGAAATTCACTTTCCCCAATTCCCTAATTCCCAATTTCCCCAATTCCTACCATTCAGAAAACCCTAATAGCCTAATCCTGACCTCAGTCTTCATTCTGCCTCTCTGCGACTCTGTCTATCTGCTTTCTACTCGTTGAGTCGCCATCATGCTTCCTTCATTCTATCTACCGAGTGTCATTTTCCTTCTAGAATCCAAATCTGCATGTGTCGTCTTCCTTCTTTCTGCCTAATTCTCGCTCTGATTCTGCCATCTTCATCATAGTCTCTGCTTCCTCGTCGTCATCTACTTTCTCAGTCATCATGCTCCCATCGTCATCGTGCTCTCTTAGTCCCTCCCTTTCGTCATCGTATGCTCTCTCAGTCATCGTGCTCTCTCAGTCACACCTCTTGCCATCGTCTCCTCTATCTTTCATGGATAGAAGTTTTAGGTAAAATCAAATGCACCTGAATGACGAAGAGCTACAGCTGAAAGAACTCAAAAAATGGTGCAAAGGAGATGCTAGTTCTATGGCCAGGAAGTTCTCCAACCTCAATCACAAATGCAGAGCGCTTTAATTTTTTTTTTTTTTGGTTTTTGCTGGTGTGGTTGGGCCTTAGTAGCATGTTTTTCTGCTGTAGTTGTCAAAAGAAAAAGCCCGGGGAATCTTTGCTGGTGTTGTTGGGCCTCAGTAGCCCATGTTTTTTTGCTATAGTTGTCTTAAAAAAAACCCCACCAATAGAGGTGGGGGTTCCAATTTTTCCCCGGCAGGGACGGGGGAGGCACTCCCCTCCCTTACCCCGCCTCGTTGCCATCCTTAGCCCCTCCCTCTATCGCACATGCCAATCCACCAATAAGGAATAGTAATAAATATACCTGGAAGCCAAAGTCAAACCATACTCACGAGTCCCCTACCTCGAACGAAAGAACTACTCATCTTCATCTCATCCTTCTCAAATACGAGACCGAAACCCTTGACTACTGCCTTACCTTTACTCCATCCAAATTTGGAAAATTCTCCCATTTCTACCGTCTTCGGAACAACCCTGCCAACCCCCGTTATAACTCTTTTGTGATGAATATCTTAAGCCAGAATGTATGTGGTGCCATTAGAGCAGACTTCAGGAGAACTTTTCTTGAACTTGCAAGTATGTGTTGGGCTGATATTGTCATCCTCAGTGAAACAAGAGTGAGTGATGAGCACGCTAACAACATCATCTCAACCCTTGGCTATTAGCGTTACACCAAGGTAGATGTTATGGGGTTTGCTGGATGTATATGGGCTCTATGGAACCCAAACGTCGTTTCCTTAGAACCTATAGCCTCCTCTTTCCAAGAAATCCACCTTGAATGCAAGATACATAACTCTTCCTTTCTCTTAACTACTTTTTATGCTCGTCCTCTTTTTTAGCGTAGGAAATCATTATGGACCTCCTTCTCAAGTCTATCCTTAGTTTTAAAAAAATCGTGGCTGTTAATTGGAGATTTCAACGAGATCTCCAAGCCTTCTGAAAAGTTTGGAGGGGGTCCACCCTCTGAACGCAAAATGCCCCTCTTTAATAATTTTCTAAATTCTTGCAATCTTATTGACTTAGGCTATGTAGGGCCCCCTTTTACGTGGACAAAAAGTATATTAGGTAGCCAGGTGATTAGAACTCTCATTGATAGAGCACATGCCAACCCTGACTGGCTTTCCCTTATTCTAGACTATAAAGTCCTCCATTTACCTAGTCCTAGGTCTGATCATTGCTGTAATACCCAAGAAAAATAAAATATAAATATTTGTTTACAAACTACTGTTACTATTTCAGTATACGGGACTATTTACCCGTATAATACTATTTACGTATACGATACTGTTCATTATACAATCGAAATGTCAAGTACTAGATGTGGTTTGGTCATAAGAGAAAACTAGAAAGAAGTTTGTAGGAGAAAATGACGTTTTATGTGTAAAAATACCCTCAGGGACTAAATTGAAAGGACTGATTTGAAAAAGAAACTTAAAGGTTTAAGGTAAAAGGATAGTTTTTCCTTTAAGTTTTCAATAGTAATAATAGAAAAATTTTCGGCCGTTGCGCTATTTGCACAGTAACTGCATTATGAGAAATGTCATTTTCATAAATAGTGAATTGAATATTTTATTAGCGCATAGTATCAAATAGTACCCTTGACTTTTGCTATAAATAGGCCCTTCCATTTCACTTCTAAACTCACACCTTCAACTTCTCTTCTTCTCTCCTTAAGTTTCTCTTACTTCAATGCTAGGCCTATGAGATTTTGGGCCTTTCCTTTTCAGCTTAGGTAAGGATACTATGCCCTTTCTATGTCTTTCAAATTTTAGAAGTTATTTTCTTAAGTATGCTCTGTGGTTGCGGCCTTGGCTGATCTTCCACATCAGAAAAACTGTCCTTAGCTGTTTATATGTTATTTTGATTCTCTGATTACCGAAATAGAATGTAAACTGTGAAGAATACATGTCTAGGAAAGTTCTGGCTAAGGAAAGACCTGGTTTTTAAGTGTGTCCAGTGTGACCCTCCACTCTTTCCTGGGAACTTACCTGGTGTACTCTTTTACAGATTGTATTCTCTATTTCTGGTATGAATAGTGATCGTACGTATGAATAGTGACCATATGTATGAATAGTGACCATACGTATGAATAGTGACCATATGAATAGTAACCGTATATATGAACAGTAACCGTACATATGAACAGTATCTGTACGAAAACAATCCTGACGTATTTTCTCTAATCTTTCATGAAAATCTCCGTAGCAGAACACCGAAATTCACCTGAGAACTCTTGTCTGTAATGACTTAGAGAATCTATGCTCGTACGGAATCCAGGTGAGTGAAACGACCCCATTTTAATAAAGTTTTAGCATTACTGGTGATAAAAAGTATGTCGTAGGACACTCCCAAGATTCATAGGGGGAAATTGGATTCAGAATGACGAATATAATGAGATAATTAATCCAGAAGTATAGCCCGGATTGGTGATAAATCCGTGAGGCGCCCTAGCTAAGAGGATG
The DNA here is from genome assembly GCA_037074585.1 of Biancaea sappan. Taxonomy (NCBI): domain Eukaryota; kingdom Viridiplantae; phylum Streptophyta; class Magnoliopsida; order Fabales; family Fabaceae; genus Biancaea; species Biancaea sappan. The sequence goes on along the minus strand of CM073497.1, from coordinate 47,030,080 downwards.
AGGTTGTGCGTCATGGCGGAAATATACATAATTGGTGAGCCGGCCTGTGTGCGCTCTCCGGGATATATTGCCATTGACGAGTACTAGTAACGTTTGTTGAATTGGATGAATTTTTATCTTGTATGTAAGAGGATGATGTTGTGCGTCATGGCGGAAATATACATAATTGGTGAGCCGGCCTGTGTGCGCTCTCCGGGATATATTGCCATTGACGAGTACTAGTAACGTTTGTTGAATTGGATGAATTTTTATCTTCTATCTATTGGTTGAGTATGAGTCTTTGGATATGCTTGCATGACTGGTAATGTATTTGAATTTTATTAATGCGAGGCCGATTCGCTCATTGAGTTTAAAAGCTCACATTGTTTGTACAACCTTTTGTTCAGATCAGGTTGCCATCGAAGAATATCTGCTAGAGGAGTAGATCACTTTGGACCTTCCCGTTGTCGGGTAGACCTCTCTTCTGTTATAGATTATGTTGCTCTGTAATCGTCTAGGACATCTAGTTCAGGGGTTCGACATTTGGCTTGTATGTCAATGTATTTTAAATTGATAATCTATGATTACATGCAAATCATCTCTATGATTTTCAGATAAGAAAATTTGATATATTTATCGGAAGGCTTACAGTGATGAGAGATTCATCATTGTGCCGGTCATGTGCCCAGAAAACGGGTCGTGACAAAGTTGGTATCAGAGCAATGGTTGTTAGGTCTCCTAGTGATTACAGAGCAAGGTAACCTTAGTGGGACCTCTTCTATCGTTGTGAACCCGGGCACAACTATAGAGAGACGGCTCTACTGAAGGTCCTGTAGGATGTTTTCATGTCCTTTCCCTCCGAGACTTATCTCTTCTTAGAAATTATGTTGTCAGGTTTAATTTTAGATATATGTGGCTACACTTTTGAACTTAGTAAAGGAAAGGTTATTACTTGTTTTGATTCCGTTGTTGTCGGATCAAATTTTTATATGGTGGATTTTATAAGCTGAATTCATGATTGAATTTGTGTAGCTATATTATTTTAGGATACCAGCCAATAAAAGAAACCACTCGCATTAAAAACAAAAAAAAACTGAAGGATTACATTGCAAAAAAGAAGAAGTTTACTCATGTATGAGTAATCTAAAAGCGAGGTGGTCTTGGATTAGGAGGGTTGTATTGTATCATCACCCCTCGACCATTCCTTGGAGCAAGGGACATAGCAATGTCGCGGAGGGTAGTGTAAATCCCATTCATACAATCAACACTTCTTTGTTGTTGATTGCAGAAGCACTGGGTAGACCAATAAAAGAACCTGTCTATTCTTGAAGTCATTTCTGCATGATTGCGTTTAGTTAACTTCTCCAGGTCTCCTATCATCTTTTTCAGATTTTTCACCTCCTGCTCTAGACAGGCGATTTTGTCCTCCGAGGTATGGCCCGTGCTAGTCTCCTCAGCTTCCTCGATCTTCTTCATTTTCTTCTCCTTTTGTTTCTCTGGAGACCCCTCAAAAGGTCTTTTGCCCTTGTCTTTGCCCAGACTTAAGTTTAAGTCGAGCTCTTCTTCCTTAGCATCTACTGTGAGATCAATGTACTTCCTTGAGGCCATGATTTGGAAAAATTTAGAAATTTTTGTAAGAGTATGAGGCGAGAGGAATACTGGGGGATTGTAGGCTCGGAGATTATTACTCTTTGTGGTGTGGTAACTGAGAACGCTGAGAAGGTTTTTATAGAGAAAAAATTTGGACTAAGAGACAAAGAAGATATCTCTTCACCGCACCCCTACACGATCAACCTATGGATTTCTGCAAGCTGGAAGCCAGAAGTCTAGGGTAGGCGTGCACACCGATAGCGCGTTGCATTAATGCCAAAACCACGAAAGTCAGTATTCGGTGGATTTGCGGCCGATTTTACTCGGTTTTCCCATTTCTCCCTTTGGCATTTTTCGAAATTCAAAGAAGTTAATGATATAGCCATTAAAGATTGCCTTGGATGCTTTTATGATGAACTGAAATACATTTCTCCGTTTTATTGTGTTGTTCTTAAGAGCCTTCAGTTGAGTATAATATACATAATTGATTGAATCATGTTGTAATTACATTTATGTATGTTATTCATGCATAATGAGTGAAGGCTACGATCAAGGAGAATATGTGATGATCCTACATATACTCATAGAGATGTGAAATCAAAATGACTTGGATAGAATGAAATGTGTAGATGATGATATATCTTCATGGTTACACATACTTACATATAATGCTCTCGTGGGCAAATGAAAGGCAGTGATTTCCTTACATCATGATAATACTTACTGCATGTGACCGTAAGCAGTTAACTTTGTTTTAATATATTGATATACATATATTATGTGTAAATCCAGAATAAAGACACCGATCAGAATCTAAGATAAGGCTAATATGAGACTACCCGATCATAGAGGGACATCGTGATATGGGATTACAGGATAAAACAAGTTAGAGGGAGAAAATCTCAGACTGAAGAGCGTAGTTAGTCAAAAGTTTGAGAAAGGTCAAGATTAGCCGAAAATTTTTTGAGGAAATCTTTGACTTATGTTAATTGCATTTACTATTTATCTGCATGTCCGACATTAATTGCTGGCATTGCGACATATGTGATCTGTAAACCTTATAGCAAGCGGCGTGTAGGTTGTGGTGGCTTTAGCTCCAGGGGCTTCGGGTTGTCTATAAATCTTGTTTGCCCGTTACCCTACTCATCGCACCAAGCAAACCTACTTTTTTCATTACATACCTATTTCTCAATCTCCATTCCTTTCTCATTCGAAGTTATTTCTGATATCCCTAGAGCAATGGCCGATAATAAGTCTTTCAACTTGAATTTTGAGACTGGCAATGTAGAGCTTGATTTAAATCTAAGTCTCGGAAACAACAAAGGGAAGAGACCTGTAGACAGGTCACCAGAAATTAAGAAGAGAAAGAGGGATGTAATAGAGTTGGAGGAGGACAGTACTGCAACATCCTCAGAAAATAAGCTTGCATTCCTGGAACGTAAGATAGAGAGCCTGGAATACAAGATAGAGGACCAGAAGCGACTAATAAGTCGTCTCTTTGAAAACCAAGAGAAACTGATAAACCGTCGTTTCGGGGAACTGGCTAATCGAGTTGATAGACATTCAATGTTTGCAACTCAAAATTTTCGTGACCAACAAGCAAGGTGTATTGACTGTATGAACGGAGTGACTTATGCTCTTCGCCAAATTTCTCAGGCGCTTCCTCCAGAAACTCTTTCTAGGCTGCAACGATTAGCTTCCTCCTTAAGGTCTGAAGCACCTTCCTCTTCTAGACCTGGAGCACCTTTTACATTTCAAAAGCCTCCTCGTCCTTAATTTATTTTTCTTTTGTTTGTACCTAAAGCTACATTTGGTGTAAGCTTCACGTATTAAAATTATCTATGTACTAGAAATAAAATTTAAGTTAGTATCTAGATCTTCTTTGTTGAAGTGATTCATTTTACTGAAAGAACTTGAGGAATGAAAAGATATTGGACTTGTTATATTTCATACTTGATTCTAAAGCATAGTATAGTAATATCTTTTTGACTGAGCAGAGTTACTAAAATGATATTTCATTGCACTTCTGAGCTATGGAGGAATGCTAAATAAGTATTTTATGAACCTATAGAACTATGGGTTTGCCTCAATCATTGAAGGGATGCGACTCTATATGAGTCATTGAGGTGAGAGGAATTTCCATATATATAATTATGCATGAGGAGTATGTTATTTACTTAACACATTTTCTGGGATTGTTCTTCCTAGATATTTATGTAATAATTTTACGTGATTTTTCCTTTTATATGACGCATTCAGCTGAGAGTATCGCCTTAAGGTAGAAGGATCGCCTTCGGGCAAGAGTATTACCTATGGCCAAAATGATGCCTTCGGGTAGGGTACTTGTATTCGTAAAAGTTATAAGCTATGTGTATGGTAGCTTGTGTTCTGATATTCAGTATAAACTGGAAAGACCACGTGCCACTGTTGAGAAGGCACCTATTTGAGGTTTTACATAGAGACAGAGTTCGTCTCTGATTAGGTGGTTTGAGTTTGGTAAAGGTTATGAGGATGAGACACTTTATGGTACAAAAGGTTGTGGAGAAGATTAAACTGATGAGGAAGAGATTACTTGCTGTTTAGAAAAGGCAAAAGTCTTATGCAAATTATTGATAATGCGGTTTAGAGTTCACAGTCAATGGTATAATATTCTTGTAAATCTCACCAAGGGTGTGATAAGGTTTTGGAAGAAAGAGATGCAAAGGATGAGATATGGACGAAGTAATCACATTTATTTCAATCTTGAGATGAGTTTTGAATTCGGGGGACCGAATTCTCTTAAGGGGGTGATAATGTAATACCCAAGAAAAATAAAATATAAATATTTGTTTACAAACTACTGTTACTATTTCAGTATACGGGACTATTTACCCGTATAATACTATTTACGTATACGATACTGTTCATTATACAATCGAAATGTCAAGTACTAGATGTGGTTTGGTCATAAGAGAAAACTAGAAAGAAGTTTGTAGGAGAAAATGACGTTTTATGTGTAAAAATACCCTCAGGGACTAAATTGAAAGGACTGATTTGAAAAAGAAACTTAAAGGTTTAAGGTAAAAGGATAGTTTTTCCTTTAAGTTTTCAATAGTAATAATAGAAAAATTTTCGGCCGTTGCGCTATTTGCACAGTAACTGCATTATGAGAAATGTCATTTTCATAAATAGTGAATTGAATATTTTATTAGCGCATAGTATCAAATAGTACCCTTGACTTTTGCTATAAATAGGCCCTTCCATTTCACTTCTAAACTCACACCTTCAACTTCTCTTCTTCTCTCCTTAAGTTTCTCTTACTTCAATGCTAGGCCTATGAGATTTTGGGCCTTTCCTTTTCAGCTTAGGTAAGGATACTATGCCCTTTCTATGTCTTTCAAATTTTAGAAGTTATTTTCTTAAGTATGCTCTGTGGTTGCGGCCTTGGCTGATCTTCCACATCAGAAAAACTGTCCTTAGCTGTTTATATGTTATTTTGATTCTCTGATTACCGAAATAGAATGTAAACTGTGAAGAATACATGTCTAGGAAAGTTCTGGCTAAGGAAAGACCTGGTTTTTAAGTGTGTCCAGTGTGACCCTCCACTCTTTCCTGGGAACTTACCTGGTGTACTCTTTTACAGATTGTATTCTCTATTTCTGGTATGAATAGTGATCGTACGTATGAATAGTGACCATATGTATGAATAGTGACCATACGTATGAATAGTGACCATATGAATAGTAACCGTATATATGAACAGTAACCGTACATATGAACAGTATCTGTACGAAAACAATCCTGACGTATTTTCTCTAATCTTTCATGAAAATCTCCGTAGCAGAACACCGAAATTCACCTGAGAACTCTTGTCTGTAATGACTTAGAGAAGCTATGCTCGTACGGAATCCAGGTGAGTGAAACGACCCCATTTTAATAAAGTTTTAGCATTACTGGTGATAAAAAGTATGTCGTAGGACACTCCCAAGATTCATAGGGGGAAATTGGATTCAGAATGACGAATATAATGAGATAATTAATCCAGAAGTATAGCCCGGATTGGTGATAAATCCGTGAGGCGCCCTAGCTAAGAGGATGAGGTTGTGCGTCATGGCGGAAATATACATAATTGGTGAGCCGGCCTGTGTGCGCTCTCCGGGATATATTGCCATTGACGAGTACTAGTAACGTTTGTTGAATTGGATGAATTTTTATCTTGTATGTAAGAGGATGATGTTGTGCGTCATGGCGGAAATATACATAATTGGTGAGCCGGCCTGTGTGCGCTCTCCGGGATATATTGCCATTGACGAGTACTAGTAACGTTTGTTGAATTGGATGAATTTTTATCTTCTATCTATTGGTTGAGTATGAGTCTTTGGATATGCTTGCATGACTGGTAATGTATTTGAATTTTATTAATGCGAGGCCGATTCGCTCATTGAGTTTAAAAGCTCACATTGTTTGTACAACCTTTTGTTCAGATCAGGTTGCCATCGAAGAATATCTGCTAGAGGAGTAGATCACTTTGGACCTTCCCGTTGTCGGGTAGACCTCTCTTCTGTTATAGATTATGTTGCTCTGTAATCGTCTAGGACATCTAGTTCAGGGGTTCGACATTTGGCTTGTATGTCAATGTATTTTAAATTGATAATCTATGATTACATGCAAATCATCTCTATGATTTTCAGATAAGAAAATTTGATATATTTATCGGAAGGCTTACAGTGATGAGAGATTCATCATTGTGCCGGTCATGTGCCCAGAAAACGGGTCGTGACAATTGCCCTATTCTCCTCAAGACACAAAATCTTATGACCACTGGCACAAAACCTTTCATATTCGAAACCATGTGAATGAACCATCCTAAGTTCATAAAACTAGTTAATCAATCTTGGGTTAATCAAACCCTGCCTCTCCATAATTCTATCACAAACTTTATCCTCAAACTCTCATACTGGAATTTAAAGACTTCCAAAACATCTATCATAAAAAAAAAAAAAGAACTCTAACCAGAATTGCAAGTCTACAAAATGCTTTAAGTTATAAATATGATGACCAATTACAAAAGCTAGAGCACGAACTTCAATAGACTCATTGTTCTATTCTTAGAGATGAAGAAGAACATTTGATGCTCAAATTCAGAATCTCATTGTTATACCTAAGAGATAGGAACACTTTCTTCTTTCACAAAACTGCTTTATTTAAAGGAAGAAAAATAGAATCTATCATATTAAACTAAATAATAACATTAGGGTCTCAAACCATGATGATATTGTCACGACCCGTTTTCTGGGCACATGACCGGCACAATGATGAATCTCTCATCACTGTAAGCCTTCCGATAAATATATCAAATTTTCTTATCTAAAAATCATAGATTATCAATTTAAAATACATTATTATACTGACATACAAGCCAAATGTCGAACCCCTGAACTAGATGTCCTAGACGATTACAGAGCAACATAATCTATAACAGAAGAGAGGTCTACCCGACAACGGGAAGGTCCAAAGTGATCTACTCCTCTAGCAGATATTCTTCGATGGCAACCTGATCTGAACAAAAAGGTTGTACAAACAATGTGAGCTTTAAAACTCAATGAGCGAATCGGCCTCGCATTAATAAAATTCAAATACATTACCAGTCATGCAAGCATATCCAAAGGCTCATACTCAACCAATAGACAGAAGATAAAAATTTATCCAATTCAACAAACGTTACTAGTACTCGTCAATGGCAATATATCCCAGAGAGCGCACACAGGCCGGCTCACCAATTATGTATATTTCCGCCATGACGCACAACATCATCCTCTTACATACAAGATAAAAATTCATCCAATTCAACAAACGTTACTAGTACTCGTCAATGGCAATATATCCCGGAGAGCGCACACAGGCCGGCTCACCAATTATGTATATTTCCGCCATGACGCACAACCTCATCCTCTTAGCTAGGGCGCCTCACGGATTTATCACCAATCCGGGCTATATCCCTACTGAGGGAATCGTTGTCTCCACACTCATTGGTCAAGACACCCTGTCAACCGAGTTTTCCGCCTTGCCGTGAGAGGGGGTACTGTCCCGCTCAATCACAATCAATAGCATTTCATATCATAATCAGAAGCTCAATATAATATTCATCCATATAACAGGTATAGTATATTACTATATTATGGATTTATAAACCACATATCAAGATAACAATTAATCCATTTTTGAAAACATTCAAACTTCACATCATCATAAGATACTTATTTCATTTTATCCATACTTATGGATTAATTATCTCATTTAGATTCGTCATTCTGAATCCAATTTCCCCCTATGAATCTTGGGAGTGTCCTACGACATACTTTTTATCACCAGTAATGCTAAAACTCTATTAAAACGGGGTCGTTTCACTCACCTGGATTCCGTACGAACATCGCTTCTCTAAGTCATTACAGACAAGAGTTCTCAGGTGAATTTCGGTGTTCTGCTACGGAGATTTTCATGAAAGATTAGAGAAAATACGTCAGGATTGTTTTCGTACAGATACTGTTCATATGTACGGTTACTGTTCATATATACGGTTACTATTCATACGGTCACTATTCATATGTACGGTCACTATTCATACGTACGGTCACTATTCATACCAGAAATAGAGAATGCAATCTGTAAAAGAGTACACCAGGTAAGTTCCCAGGAAAGAGTGGAGGGTCACACTGGACACACTTAAAAACCAGGTCTTTCCTTAGCCAGAACTTTCCTAGACATGTATTCTTCACAGTTTACATTCTATTTCGGTAATCAGAGAATCAAAATAACATATAAACAGCTAAGGACAATTTTTCTGATGTGGAAGATCAGCCAAGGCCGCAACCACAGAGCATACTTAAGAAAATAACTTCTAAAATTTGAAAGACATAGAAAGGGCATAGTATCCTTACCTAAGCTGAAAAGGAAAGGCCCAAAATCTCAGAGGCCTAGCTTTGGAGTAAGAGAAACTTAAGGAGAGAAGAAGAGAAGTTGAAGGTGTGAGTTTAGAAGTGAAATGGAAGGGCCTATTTATAGCAAAAGTCAAGGGTACTATTTGATACTATGCACTAATAAAATATTCAATTTACTATTTATGAAAATGACATTTCTAATAAAATAATCCACGTTAATCATTTATAGTTACTGTGCAACTACGGAAAAGTCGCAGTACTATTGAAAACTTAAGGGGAAAACTATCATTTCACCTTAAACCTTTAAGTTTCTTTTCAATTCAGTCCTTTCACTTTAGTCCCTGAGGGTATTTTTACACATAAAACGTTAGTTTCTCCTACGAACTTCTTTCTAGTTTTCTCTTATGACCAAACAACATCTAGTACTTGACATTTTGATTGTATAAATAAACAGTACCATATACGTAAATAGTATTATACGGGTGAATAGTACCGTATATTGAAATAGTAACAGTAGTTTGTAAACAAATATTTATATTTTATTTTTCATGGGTATTACAGATATAGCTCATGAAATCAAATCAAGCCTCATGAACATCTTCTATACCCTTCCAATAACTACCCCTCTTGACCTAAACATCCTTCATCTTCTTCCTAAATTATCTCATGAAGAAAGATGACGCCTCATTCTCCTTCCAAATTCTCAAGAAATTAAAGATGCTCTTTAGAGCATTCACCACTATAAAACTCTTGGTGATGATGGGCTACGTGGCATCTTTTACCAAAAAAATTGAGACCTAACACAACACAAAATTCTTCAAGATTTCCATATAATTTTGTCTTCTTTGCAAGTTTTAAGTACTTGATGCAACACTCTTATCACTCTCATCCCAAAAAATGAAAACCCCTTCACCTTAGATCATTATAGACCTTTGGGTATATGTACCACCCATTTCAAGATCCTTGCCAAGGACCTGGTAAATAGGCTCTGCCCCTTACTACAAAACTTAATCTCTCCTCTTCAAAGGGCCTTTATAAAATGAAGGCAAACTGCATATCTCTTCCTTCTCGCTCATGAAATTCTGTACTCAATGAATAAATCTAAGAGTAAAGTTGGCTGGTTAATCCTAAAACTATATATATATATATATATATATATATATATATATATATATAAGCTTTTGACACTCTCTATTGGAAATTCATCATTAACATTCTCCAAAATCTAAACTTCCCTCATCCTATGGTTATCTCTCATTACCTCTTGTTTCTTCAACATGAACTATACCCTGTAAAAAAAATTCATTCTTTCAAACCTAGAAGAGGCATAAGGCAAGGGGACCCCCTCTCCCCCTATCTTTTCATACTAGCGATGGAATACCTTTCAACACTAATTAATGTTAGCGTTTTCCTAGAAGTCCTTTAAACTGAAGAACCATGATATGGTCACTTCTTACCTCATGTTTGCATATGATGTCTTGTTGTTCGCTAAGGCGGACAACACATCCATCTCATCTATAAAAGACACTACTAACGTTTTCTACGAAACCAGTGGGATCCAAGTGAACTACAATAATTCTAAACTTTGGTTATCCCCTGGAATCAATGAGGAAAGGAAAAGTTTCATCTCCTAGTCCCTCCAAATTAATAATGTCCAAAGCCTAGGCTCTTATCTAAGCTTTCATCTCAAGCCAAATTATGTCCAATTGGATTTTAATTACATTATACATAACATTAAGCAACAATTACAAAGCTAGAAAATGATATCCCTTTCTTTTGCTAGCATATGTCAGTTAATTACTACAACCCTCAACCAAATTCTGAATTATCATGTGAGAGTCTTCAATCTAGCCGTGAGTAATCATTCCCAATCAACAAAATGAACATGAACTTCCTCTAAGATCATATTGAAAAAAAAAAAACTCACCTTATTAGTTGGGATAAAATCACAAATCTCAAAGAAAAAGGTAGTTTAGGCATCAAAAAAAGTAGGCTAGTAAACTCTGCTTACATGGCCAAACTAAAATGGGATCTACACACCAATTACAACAAACCCTAGGTTAATCTAATCACCTATAAATACAAATCTCCCTTAACCACCTCTTCTAGACGTAACTCTTCCTTCATTTTTAAAGGTATTCAGCAAGGCAAAAAGCTCCTTGATCCTAACACCTCTTACATAATCTGTAATGGTACTTCCACCTCTCTATGGTTTGACAAATAGATCCCAAATCAAATTCTCTGTAATCTCCTCGTTGGCCCCCTCCCAAAAGAAGAAAGTCATAAAATTGTTGCTTCCATCATCTCTTATAATAATGGAAGACCCAACTGGAATATCAACTCCTCTCCCTTTCCAATCCCCTCATCCTTAAGAGATAAAATCCTAAGCATCACCTTCCCTTTTTGTCACGCCCTGAAAACTGGGCACGTCAATAACACATAAAACCTAGGGTGTACCTTTGAGGTACCCCAAAAATTCCTTAAACAATCCTAATATTTATAACTATGCAAAACATAAATTTTTCAAGAAAATATAGTTACGTTGATATTTAGGAAAGTTAAACATCCATATCATTTCCTATATCCCAAACAACTGGAAATATAATATAATCAACGATATACAACATTAATTTCCTAAATACATCCGGACTTGGTCGCCTATAGAATTACAGAATGTTTCCTATGCTTTTTCCAAAAATTGGTTCCATGAACCTACCAATCAAAAATGAAGGATATCTCGAAATGTCGCTACATCTCTAGCTGACACCTTTCCTCCTCTGCCCCTATATCTAAAAAATAATAACCACAGAGGATGTGAATTCATCAAAATTCAGTGAGCAAATGATTGTGCAATAAATCAAAATATGGCACAAGCACAAATATCAACCACTACCACAATCAAAATAAAATACCACTAGTATGTACAAGCACAAATAAATACACGTACATAAACATATCTTATCATGCAACCATGACGTACTATTCACATGCGAGTCTACATTCTCGCAAATATCTCATTGAGTTGCAACTCAATGGAAAATTACTAAGGGTCTACGTTCCCTTAGTCTCAATTTCCTCGAGGTTCATCCACAAGGATTTGCCCACCCATGGATTACTACTCTATGTTATGGTGGGTCTACTTTCCCACCACCTTTCTTTTCCCCTTTGCAAGCCACACACAATCACTACATAACACAATCAATAACCCAACACAACTCTAACCGTAATTCACAACATAATACACACAACAACTAACCCTTTAATTCCAAATACAACTCATAAATCCACAATGTCCAAATACAATTCTCCTCCTAATTTTTTCCAATCACACAAGAAACTCAATTATCTAGTTAATAGCACTAACTAGAGAATTTTAATTCATTTAACTTCAATTATAGTGTGAGTGAGATTTATATTGTACTTGAGCAAATAAAAACCCAGTTAGTAAGGTCACTCACTCACCTTGATACAGATAAGGATTTACCGTGGTAGATATCTGAGAAGTGTAACCAACAAATCTTCCGAAACCACCTAAAACCAATCCAAAACCACTTAGCATAAAAAAGATCCATTTTCCCCCCTTTTTCCCCTCTTTGTCTAGTCTGAGGCACCTGGGTGCCCCAAAGTTCTTTAAGAGGTTGAGGTCTCTGTCCACTTGGAGCCCAGGGCACCAAGGCCTCTGTTCCCTAGGGCACCTAGGCTCCAGACCTAGGACCTGAGCACATAGAGCCTTGATGCTCACTGTCTCGTGGGTGCCTGGGCACCCTGAGTTTTGTGCAATGCCCTTGCTCCAAAAATGGACCTGAAACTCACCAAAATTCATCTATTTCATTCCTTTCCTCCCCTCTTTTAGTTCTTGCTATAACATGGGTTTTCAACAGTGTTTTATGGTGATCAAAACCCCTACAATGATCAAGAATAAAATGGTTCTATGGTTTTCTTGAATATCCCCTATCTCTTCCTTCAAAAGCATTTTCCCAACTTTCGCTCATGGAACCAATTTGGTTCTTCCAATTTGTTGTGTTTCACCAAGTTCAGCAAGGAAACCAAAAGAAAGAAGCAAAAGAAGCAAGGTTACAGTACCAACATCTCAAAATTCCATTTTTCCTCAAGGGCACAAGCTAAATCCAAAAATGGAAACAGAAAAGGATGATGAAGCTTACCTCTAGCCTTAGTAACTCCAATAAGCCGAAAAGTGGCCTAAAAATAGAAAATAATTGGAAGATAATAGAATAAAGGATTGAAAGAGTTGAGAGAAAATGAACTTCCTCCTTCTTGCTCCCAAATGCGTTTCAACATGAAAAATGAAGAAGAAATAGAGAGAATGATAACTCTATTTTATAGAGTTATTTAACCTATATTTTTATTAATAAATTGAGTAATTTAAATGATTTTAAGTCTTTTTCTGAATTTATTCAGGCTTTTTAATTGTTTAGTTTAATTTTATAGGAAATTAGTTTTATTTGGGATTTATGTTATGTTTGATAATTTATTGTTGTTATTTGGTTTAGTTAGTTAGGATTTATAATTTATCTTATTTTTAGGATTTATCTTAGTTAATATCTTTTAATTTAGGATTATAATTAGTTGTAGTTGAAGTTAATTTATTTAGAATTAATATTTAATTAGGTTTTGTTAAAGTGATTTAATTAGGATTTATTTTGATTATTTATTTTGCTTTCCAGGGACTTAAATGAAAGAAAAAAAAGATGAGAAAAGCTTTAAAAAGATAGATACAAGAAGTCAGAATCCAATGCTAATGCCTCAAAAAGCAACGTTATAGCACTGCAGACTTTTCCAGCACAGTACATTTTCCAGCAATTGGATGTTGTAGCATCCAAATCAGATGCTATAACATTGATGCAACAAAACTTTAAAAGGGGCAATTTTGTAATTTTTGGAGAAGTAGATATATATATATATATATATATATATATATATATATATATATAAATCAGACTTATTAAGTTAGGAGGCAACCGCTGGATGTACGGAGCGCACTAGAGAAGCTTTGAATCATCTCTTCATCTTTTCGTCATCCTTCTTTTATTCTTTTTTGAGTTTTAATGGAAAAACTCATGGATTTTGATATTATGGATGTTATATTTGGCATGAGTAGCTAGACTCTCTTTGTTAGGAGGAAGATGTAGCTTCCCTTGAATTCTATGGTTTGAATTTCATTTTGATAATCTAAGTCTATTTTCTTCTTGAGTAATTATTTTTGTGCCTACTGTTTTATCAAATTTGGCCACTTGAGAATTGAATTAAGGTTCATGTAGGGAATTGAAAAATTCATATATAAATATACCTATTGAAATAATTGTCATAAGTAGATTTGATCTAGGAATAGACAAATTTCTTATGTAGTTTTGATTGAATTCACCTATGCTTACTATCTTTTCTTAATTTGATTGATCTAAGGAATTAGAGAATTTCATTAGGTTTAGAATATTAATTTGCTAAGGAATTAGGTTTTAATTAGGACTGAGAATTCAACCATTAATGGAGAAATTGAGAACTTAGATTAGAAAAGGAATTCATACTATAGTTGGATAGGGTAGTAAAATCGGATCATTAATACTTTGATAATTTACAGATTCTAAATACTTTCCTTATTTTATTTGTGTGACTTTTTTCGTGAATCATTAGTAATCTAGTTAATTGTCAATCAATTTAGGTTAATTTAGTATAATCTCACACATTGAAAATTGATCGTCTAAATAATGTAAAAATAGCGAAATCGTTACTTGATTACCATAATCCTCATGAGATCAACACTCAACTTACCTCTATATTACTTGTTAACTCGGTACACTTACCAATAATTTTTTAGACCAATAGAGAAGAAAGTCTTAAAGGGCTATGTGGGTTAATGGGTGACCTATAGGTATCTATACCTAATTGCCCCAAATCTAAGTGACCTAACTAGAAATATTTCACAATAATTATATATTTCCATTAAATTTCCTCTTTCTCCTATTTTTTCACAATTTACAGAAAAATACAACACCGTAATAATATACCCAGACTAGTCATTTATCTCATTTTCCACAATTAATATTCAAATAGAGTAAATTAATTACATAAAATAAAATGACTAAATTAATTTAATTAAATAATGGCAATTTAATGCTATAATACCCCTAATCACGTGACTCCAAAATTGGTTAGTATTACATTCTTAGCTCTATCACAACCCCTGATACAATTAAATGGAATTTCTCAACCAATGGCCTTTTCACCTTAAAATCTACCTACAGATCCCTCATTAAGATTCCTAACCAAGGCACCAACTTAACTTGGATCTGGAAAAGCCTTTGCAACATTAGAGAAAATTTCATCTTATGGAAAGCACATAACCTTGGTATTCCTACATCAAATTCTCTCCTCAAACAAAATATTGTAACAAGCTTTAGTTATCAAATCTACACGCCCCCTTTGAAACAGTCTTTCATGCTCTTTGGGATTGCTCCTTTACCTCTTCGGTGTCGAACAACTATCAAATTGATAGCAATTTCTTCACCCAAAGCCTCAAATCTTGGTTAAAAACGAACTCTAAAAACAATACACCTTCTAATTTTAACCTCTCATGGTCCACCATCTTTCTCTTCACCCGCCAATCTATCTAGCTTGGGAGAAATAATTTTCTATTCCAAAATCTTCCCTTGGACTCTTCATCCTGACAAAAACTGCACTCGGAAAGGTAGCAATTCTGGACAAATTTCTCCCAATAGCCAAATCCTATTGTTGACTCAACTCCAACTATTTGTCTTCTGAGTCTCCAAAAGACCCTTCCCCCTTCTTAGCAACCCCTTACCCCCTGGCTTAAACTAAATTATGATGGTTCATCTCTAAATAACCAAGCAAGTTTAGGCGGATGTCTGTGTAATGAAATAGGGCAATGGATCATTGGCTATGCTAAATTTGCAACTGTGGGCTCGGCCCTTGAAGCATAACTCAAAGCAATTTAGCTTAGTCTGGAAATCATATCTTATCTACCCCAATGCAAGAAGGTAATCATAAAAACGGATAGTTCTGAAGCTATAAACCTTCTTCTTAATGAAAATACTAATCTTCACCATTTTGCAATCATCATTGAAAATTGCAGGTACCTGACTTCTAAGCTTAAGGACTTCCAAATCCAGAAAGTAGACATAAGACAAAATGCATGTGCAGATTTTCTAGCTAAGATAAGGAGGAGACAAAAGCTCACCACCACTATCTATAATGAAGCTCCAAAATATGTGCTACACTTCTATGAAATAAATAGAACGACTACTACTCCCTGAAGCTTGGTTTCAACAGCTCTACAATTTCTGCCATCTTCTCTACTTATGGAAGTTTTTTCTTGTGCACTTTTCTTCTAGATTTTCTGGACTATGTTTACTATGCCTTAAACTACATCCCCTCATGGCCAGTTCCTTTCTCACCTCGATGGACTTTATTTTGAACTTTGTCACTCTAGGTCTTGGCCATTATATTGTACTAAGGAACACTCTTACCTAATCTAATTTTCCGTTTTCACTAAAAAAAAAAATGCCAGCCATCAAGGGCGTATCCTAAATGAGTAGTAATAATGATCGTATGCTCACCATGTGACTGAGAGATATTCCTTTTTAATTTGTTGTGTATATGTCTACTTGAAACATGAATGACAATTGGCCTATTGTAAACACATGGCATTTCCAGGCTCCCAGGTACTCCTCTCAAGACCCTCAAAGATGTGGAAGTTTTCATAATTAGCATCATAAAAACGGGCTGAAGTCTAGAGGCCAACCTGTGCCTCCCATATTTAGATAGGCTTGGACAAGTCATTCTTGATTTATTTAAAGACAGGGTTAAATTGGCGAAGTGCAGGACGTTTATTTTTTTATTCTTTGCTTTTTATTTTTTAAAAAATTATATTATTTTGTATAAATAACTCTATTTTATCACATTTTCATATTTTATAATATTATATTCAATAAACATGGTAAATTTGAATATGAAAATTTTTGTAATTTTTTAAAAATAAATATAAAATTTTTAAATTTAAATATAATATAATTAATTTAAAAATATATATAAAAAATAAAGCTATTGATGATTTAAAAAGTATAAATTGTATTTAAATAAAAAAATTGAATTTTTCTTTACTAAAAAAAATTAATATTACATTATTTTTAAAAAAAAATAAGGCCAATTGACCGTGGTACTACTAATTTAAAAAAAAATTCCGCGTATACTAACTATTCAAAAGTATTTCCCTGTATACTAACTTTTTGGCTAATTCGACTAACTCGTGGTCGAATTCCGTGGGAAAATACAGCAAATTCGACCAAGCCCTGGTCAAATTTGCTGCAACTTATTTTTTTTATTAATTTAACACACCAAATTCGACCAGGGGCTGGTCGAATTTGGTACCACTTTTTAAATTTTTTTTATTGAAAATTAAAATTATGAAAGAAATTAAAATTATATGATAAATAAATACATGGTTATTTGATTTTGTACATGATTATTTTATTTTTATATAATATTTAGTTTCATTTTATATTAAAAAAGACAGATAAATTAGATAAAAATAATTTTTAATAATTTGAAAGTTTTATTTTAATTATTATTTTCTTAGATTTTAAGAATATTCTCAAATTTTATATTTTAAATGACTAAAAATATGAAAATATATAAATTGTAATAGAAAAGTAGATATTAAAAGATAAAAAATACCAATTACAATTATCATTAATTAAATTTATTATTATTAAAATGCGAAACAATATCCTTCAATGAACCAACTAATTTTAATTAACATAAATAATAAATGAACTAATTAGTAAATTATGAAATCATATTTGTTCTAAAAAATATTCATGTATATTGTTTATTTTTACTTTATACAAATAATGTTATTTATTTTTGCAAATGAAATTATGTATTTATTTTATCATTTATTTGTTAATTATTAAATTGGCCTACATAATTAATGTTTGTATTAAATTAAGTTAATGATATTTTTCATTTAGCTATCTTAAAATTATAATTTATCAATTTATAATATTAATAAAATACATTATTTTTTTATTGTTATGACAATAATGAGATTGTCATTTGTTATTTTATTAAATTAACATATATAATTATTATTAATGTGTAATGGTTTTCATAATACTTTGAATAAAATGTATTTAATTATTGTTAGCAATTTAAAAGATTTAAATTAATATTTTTTAATTATTTGTTGACAATTTTAAGAATATTCATAATTTATATTTTTTTTTAAGTTTTAATGACTCAATATGTAACTATATTAATACTAATTTTTGTTTAATTTTTTTATTTTTATTATAGTTTGTAATTTTGTATAGATGTATATCTATATTTTGTTTATTAAATAAATTTTTTTGTGAAATATTTTTCTGTTTACCCTAAGCCACATACGACAAAATAATAGTCTAACAATTTGGAATGAGAATTTTTTTTAAAATCTCAATAGATAATATAATCGTACAAATAAAATATTATTTAATCTGATTGGTCTGGTAAGACAGGACGAGATGGGCATGTTGAACGATTGTGTCCGGTTTGTCTGCAGATTCCACATCGTGAAGGTTCCCCACGTTGTCTATAATCCATTGAACTATTAATGCGCGTTGAGTTTGGGCGTCCTTACTTTCGAGTCATTTGAGGGTGAGGCAGCATCTTCTGTCCATTGTAGACTGACCAATCTTCTTAACTTCCGATTGGATAAAATTTTCCCTGATATGCTTTCAATATAGTTTCCAATCGAAAAACATTGTTGACCAGTCGATTGTAGTCAAAACCCCACTTCAAACATGCCGCTATTGTATGTTGACATGGAAAGTGCAGAGCTTGAAATTCTCCACAATCGCACTTTCCAACACTAAGATCCAGCTTGCAAGTACGCCTAAACTGTCCGTTTATTTCATCAAGTGGTTCTTCCACTTCGAATAAAGACCTTTGTGGATTGAAATCAATCACTACACACCTTCTTGCGCGTTCGCGATTTATTTGTAAATCTTTCGTCACAATCTCTGAGAAGTCAGTGTTTTGAGCTGAAATCTGTGCCTGTATGGTCGTAGCTCGTGTTGTGAAATATTCTACTAATTTATATAGGGTTGCTTTTACCAATCCGAGCACAGGCAAGTGCCGCATCCTGAGGAAGATGCCATTCATGCATTCGACAAGGTTTGTAGTCATTTGACCCCATCGGAGACCTTCTGTGTCGTACGCACGAGACCACTGTTCCAGTGGTATATCTGCTATATAGTCTGCGCCTGTGTCACACCAGGTTCGTATAGCTGCTAGCTCTGCATCCACCCAATGGCGCTCAAAATAGTATCATGTTATCCATATACACAGTCTCAGTTGAGAAACTAAGTATACTATTAGTAAAAAAAAAAAAGAGCAAACCTATATTAATAAACTTTTCTCGTAAGTATTTGTTGTGCGTTTCTTTTTTGACGTTGTCGCCCAAATGACGAATGCAGAACTTCCAATGAGCATATGGTGGTTTCCACCCAGTTTCTGCATCTTCCAATGCCGCCGACGCACCCTTTCCTCTATCTGTGATAATGCAAAGATCTGGTCGATTCTTAGTCACGTGTGTTTTCAAGTGTGACAAGAAAAATTGATACGCCTCTTTGGTCTCACCCTCGACCAATGCAAATGCAATTGGAACTATCTTTCTGTCCCCATCTTGTGACACAGCCATTATCAATTGTCCCATATACTTTCCATATAAATGTGTCGCATCCATTTGTAGTATAGGCTTCAGATGGACGAAAGCATCAATGCACAGCTTGAAGGTCCAAAAAAGACGACGAAAATAAACCTTTCCATTTTGGTTACGCATTGGTGGGTGAGTGTCCAACTCGTACA
Source organism: Biancaea sappan (assembly GCA_037074585.1). NCBI lineage: Eukaryota > Viridiplantae > Streptophyta > Magnoliopsida > Fabales > Fabaceae > Biancaea > Biancaea sappan. The sequence goes on along the minus strand of CM073497.1, from coordinate 47,010,713 downwards.
CAGTGCCAGGATTAAAATGACGGACAACGTTTAACCACCATGGTAACAAATTGTAGGACCGTTTCCAACCTCCGAAAACAGATGACAAAGCTTTATGTTTTGCAAGCCAAGCCTTCTTGTATGATACAGTATAACCAAATGTGTTCCTTATGATGGTTATTATTTGGCTAATTGCTAGATCACCTTTTTCAGAAACCAAAGGAGTAATACAAGAGGCTATCAGATCGGAGTCTAGCTTTTCATGATCTTGAGACATTATAGCAGACAGACACGTATGGTCTCCATTGTACTTGGTGATCCTATACGGGTGTGCAGGTGATTTTTTCACTGCTCTGACCCTCCACTCGCAGCCATTTCCATAATTCGGGCACCTGTAATCTTCGGTCCCACACTTTGACAGTGTTACTCGAAATGTTTGGTGTGTTCGAACAGCATAGAGTTTCACTACCCGTCTTAAACTAAGGACATCTGCAAACCGCATATCCTTACATAACTCCTGTTGAATATTAATAGGGGCCAACGCATTGGAATGCCAAGTGTCGTCGTTTCCCATTCGATCAACGTCAACGTAATGTAAAAAAGTTGATGATGTGTCTGTCATGAGAGCCATGTCTGACGTTGTAATTACGTCTGCGGTATCATCATCGTCGTCATCGCTGTGATTGTCAAAATTTTTTGGATCGTAGTCGGGATCATTTAACTCGTCTGATATGTTATCTTCTAAGCCCATGTCATACGCAGCAGATAGTAAAAGTGGTTGATCTGATGAACTTGGCTGTGAGTAGTACTGGGGGATTGAGAGAGTCGTTGGATCACATAGTTGATAGTCTAAACTCTACTGTACTTGAGACAACAAGTCTAGATTTGTCATGTAGGTTGATATGGTAGTGCTCAGATCGATTTCCACTGTACTGAGCTCCACCAATAATTCCATCATCGCCTGATCTTGAAAGTGATCGAGGTGTGTAATCACCGCAGCTTGAAGTTGGTAGTCATTTTTCATTTTCACCGTTCGATAACGAAGTGGCGACAATTTTACAGGACATCGATACCAAACCTTGCTCACAGCTTGGTTATAGAGTAAGCTACACTGCACACGTAGACAGTCTTTAAACTCATCCATGGTAATTCCTTCGGACAGCCGCATCATCGTCATATTTTCATACATGAAAGTGTCACCCTCGTCTGAGATAGTAATTTCTCCGTGAAGATGTACATACGCAGTAATCTGCTGACTCATTCTGTTTGGATATATCAGAATAATGGAGAAGAAATTTTTGGTTATATGAGAGTAATAAATTTGAAGACAAAGGGATTTTCGCAGTAGTAATTCGATGAACTTCATTACGTATATATAGAGAATGAATTGAATGTTCATATTGCAGAAACGTCATGTGTAAATATAAAATAGTATTAATGAAACGACGTTACAATGCATAATTGAAATTGGTCGGATTGTTTGTTGAAAAATTGTTAATAATTGTCAAATTGAAAAGATATCACACTGAATAATATTCGCGCATGCACTGAATTATTCTGACACACAGACTTCAAATTCAATCCCGTGAAGGAAAGGGGGGATGTTTGGAAGGCCAAATTCGATTATAAAAAGCTCGAATTCCTTCCTCATCAAATTATTGGGCTTTATTAACCCCAAATTCGACCAATCCGTGGTTGAATTGGCCCATTATGAGGCCCAAACTCGACCGAGATATGGTCGAATTTGGGTGGTCGAAATTGATGGACCCAAATTCGACCAAACGTTGGTCGAACATAGAGGCCCAAATTCGACCAGGCCTTGGTCGAATTTGGGCCTCATTTTATGAGGCCAAATTCAACCAAGGCTTGGTCGAATTTGGCCTCATAAATGAGGCAAATTCGACCGTTGAACGGTCGAATTACGTGTAATAGCGTAATTCGACCACCCAACGGTCGAATAGCTGGTTGCCACTTGGCAACCAGCTCCCACCCCCCCCCCCCACCTCTATATAAACCCCCTCCCCCATCATACTTCACACACACACACCTTCTATAATCCCAACACACACATAACTTCAGAAAATATTTTTGAAATGGCAGATCAAATTATAGCACCTGTACCAGTCAAACGAGATTTATTGTATCTCCAAGATCAACATATATCTGAACAGACATGGAATGAAAATCTAGTAAGTTGTCATTTTTATTTTCCATGATTAATTTATTGTCACTATTTTCTTTTTAATTTATTAATTTTATTTTCTATGATTAATTGTTGTCGTTATTAATTTTATTTTGTATGATTAAATTGTTGTTATTATTTTTTTATTTTCCATGATTATTTTTTTTTCATTTGATTAATTTCTTGTTATTATTTTTATTTTCCATGATTAATTTATTGTTACTATTTTTATTTCATTTGATTCATTTATTGTTTCTAATTTTTTTATGATTTATTAATTTGTTGTTATTAATTTCATTTTCTATGATTAATTGTTGTCGTTATTAATTTTATTTTGTATGATTAAATTGTTGTTATTATTTTTTTATTTTCCATGATTATTTTTTTTTCATTTGATTAATTTCTTGTTATTATTTTTATTTTCCATGATTAATTTATTGTTACTATTTTTATTTCATTTGATTCATTTATTGTTTCTAATTTTTTATGATTTATTAATTTGTTGTTATTAATTTCATTTTCTATGATTAATTGTTATCGTTATTAATTTTATTTTGTATGATTAAATTGTTGTTATTATTTTTTTATTTTCCATGATTATTTTTTTTTCATTTGATTAATTTCTTGTTATTATTTTTATTTTCCATGATTAATTTATTGTTACTATTTTTATTTCATTTGATTCATTTATTGTTTCTAATTTTTTTTATGATTAATTGTTTGTGAATTGTTACTATTTTCATTTTATTTGATTAATTTGTTCTTACTATTTTTATTTTGTTTTCCATACAGCCTGATAGATTATTAAAAGTTCGTCGACACACTAGTCAATTAGTGATTCGAGCGGACCCCCGCATTGTGCCATATTTGCAACAAGCTGGATTTTACGAAATGTCGCGTATTGGATTCTTTATGTACGATCAAGCATTAGTCACAGCGCTAGTAGAAAGATGGCGTCCAGAGACGCACACATTCCATCTTAAACAGGGAGAGTGCACTATCACATTACAAGATGTGGCTTTGCTGTTTGGACTCCCTTACAGTGGACGTGCTGTTGTAGAAGATTCTATCCTCTCTTGGGATATGGTATGTCTTGTACTATTGGGAGTTATCCCGCCTGAGGGCAAATTGAACAGCCAAAGATTATGTATGACGTGACTTCAAGAACAGTTCTCAGAGTTGCCGGAGGATGCGAATGAAGCTACAATTGAACAACATGCACGAGCTTATATTTTGCTCATGATCGGTGGCTATCTGATGCCAGATAAATCTGGCATGAACGTATACTTAATGTACCTCCCGCTTTTGCAAGACTTTGAGGAATGCGGGAAGTACAGTTGGGGCTCGGCTGTATTGGCCCACCTATACAGTGAATTATGTAAGGCAACACACCCTACTGCACAGCAAATCAGTGGGTCTATTCATTTATTGCATGTGTGGGCATTTGAACGATTTCTAAGACTAAGGCCGCAAGTTCCAACTCAACCTGATGATGATGGGGAACATCCGTGGCCCCCTCCAATAGCACACAGGTATGTCATATGCTAGTATTAATTTATTTGGATATGTTATTTGGAATCTTTTTTCAATTCAAAATTTACATCATCCTATATTTCGGTGATAATTTGTTTAAATTGAAAATTGAACTAAAGATTTCATTTTAATAGGTGGAATAGATTTTCCCTATACCAAGCTCCTGTTGCTCGTGCTCTAGAGCGATACAGGCGCTTGTTAGACCACATAACCAACGATGAGGTATTATCATTTATTTTATTTTTAAATTGATAATATTTTGTTTTCTATTAGTGGATGTGATGCTCATTTTGTTGTTATATTAGGTTATTTGGCTCCCATATGCATGTCAAACAGTCCCAGAATATTGCCGCATTGACCCTGACGTCTGGCGTGCCTCGGTTCCCATTCTAAATTTTCACATAATAGAATGGCACCATCCCGATCGAGTCATGCGTCAATTTGGGATGGAACAACCAATCCCGGTCCCACCGATAAATTTAGGGGATTGGCATCTTAAAAAGTTAACTGGGAAGATTGATACTAACTGGAAGGTGGAGCATGCTGACTTCATCCAGGCGTGGGACCAGTGGCGGGATCAAGTACACGTTGCTCCTATAACACTATCAAACCAGCCACTTGGACCATACTCACGCTATATGCAGTGGTATTACCTTCACACAAGGCGATGGATTCGTGCTTCCAACGCCTGCGATGGATACGTGGTAAAATATAATTTAAATTATTTGTCATTTATTTTAATTAATATTACTTGAAGAATAATTTTGTTTATTGTTTGATTACAGGCTACTCTAGTGCGAGCAATGCGAGTGCACGGTCTCCAAGAACCAACGATTCCTTCGGAATATGTGGTATCGACTAGTGATAAGATCTTACAAGCTCTTGGAGAACGAAACATTATGGAACACCCAGCTCTAGTTGCACAAGACATACCGCAGCCATATATTCCAGAAAGGCCAGCCCGAGGCAGGCGTCGTGGAAGGGTGCGAGGGGTAAGGGGTCGTCGTGGTGGTCGGTCGGTGTCTTCCGAAGTTGGCCCGAGCACTGCAAGGGATGATGACGCAGGTCCGAGCGCATCTTATCAGACCCCACCAAGACAGTATGCTGAACCCAGTGATGATTCAACTGAAGATGACCATTCAACCGAAGATACCGATCAGGGAGATGATGATCAAGTACTCGGTCGTGGCAAGAGACGTGTCGCTCGGCGCCGTTGTGGAACTGGCTCCCATTATTACTGAATGTATTCTTGTATAAAACTTATTTTATATCCAGTTTTTAATTATATTTTACTGTACTTCTTCTTTTTTTTTTAAATTTACTTAACATGATATGATTATTCTATAGTTTTTAACAAGATAAAAAAAATTGTCATAACAATAAAAAAAATAATGTATTTTATTAATATTATAAATTGGTAAATTATAATTTTAAGATAGCTAAATGAAAAATATCATTAACTTAATTTAATACAAACATTAATTATGTAGGCCAATTTAATAATTAACAAATAAATGATAAAATAAATACATAATTTCATTTGCAAAAATAAATAACATTATTTGTATAAAGTAAAAATAAACAATATACATGAATATTTTTTAGAACAAATATGATTTCATAATTTACTAATTAGTTCATTTATTATTTATGTTAATTAAAATTAGTTGGTTCATTGAAGGATATTGTTTTGCATTTTAATAATAATAAATTTAATTAATGATAATTGTAATTGGTATTTTTATCTTTTAATATCTACTTTTCTATTACAATTTATATATTTTCATATTTTTATTCATTTAAAATATAAAATTTGAGAATATTCTTAAAATCTAAGAAAATAATAATTAAAATAAAACTTTCAAATTATTAAAAATTATTTTTATCTAATTTATCTGTCTTTTTTAATATAAAATGAAACTAAATATTATATAAAAATAAAATAATCATGTACAAAATCAAATAATCATGTATTTATTTATCATATAATTTTAATTTCTTTCATAATTTTAATTTTCAATAAAAAAATTTAAAAAAGTGGTACCAAATTCGACCAAGCCCTGGTCGAATTGATGGTTAAATTAATAAAAAAATAAGTTGCAGCAAATTCGACCAGGGCTTAGTCGAATTTGCTGCATTTTCTCACGGAATTCGACCACGAGTTGGTCAAATTAGCCAAAAAATTAGTATATAGGGAAATACTTTTGAATAGTTAGTATACGCAGAAATTTTTTTTAAATTAGTAGTACCACGGTCAATTGGCCAAAAAATAATTTACAAGCCAATCCGTTTAGACCCGCATGCCATATAGGTGAACTTATGCATTAAAAGATGCCCGTTTTGATAAATGGTTTGAGCCGGTTTAAGATTTCTACACAATAGTCATAGGAAAAAGAAGTTATTCCCTAATCACGTAACAGAGGTAAAAAGTAGTCTAGTCCTTTTTTTATTCTCCTCCAAAAAAGGACATGGGTGAACAGGTAGTTCATTTCTTGGGGTGGCAAGGTTAATTTCTCAAATACCTAGCATGTAACGCAGCCACCACTATTATTTCATTTCATGTGAGCCAATAACTGTGATCAAATCCGAAGCAAAGCCTTCAAAGAGCACCTTATTCCTGTGGTAATAGATTGCCCAACACAATATAAGAGCTTGCATTAAATTATGTTTAATGAAACCATATCTCTTTTTTTTTTCATTTTGGTATATAAATTTTGATATCTTTTTTTCTTTTTGCGTTTATTTTGGTCCATAAGTCCCTTCTAGTTATGGATTGAAATTCTAAGAGCATCTCCAATAACTTTAAGCAATTTTACACTTTAATAGTGTAACTTTTAAAAACTTACAAATGAGTTTTATAATAAGTAACTCAGTTTCTCTCTCCAAATATGAATAGGAAACAAATCGTTTATTATATTTAATGTAAAATTTACTTTTTGATTATTTTATTATTATTTTTTTGTATAAGAACTGTTATTACGCGTGACAGCCAGTGTAACGAATTCTAATATTCAACTTCAGAAAGAATCAATTCTTAAATTTAAAAAATTTTAAAAAATCTTCATTGAAAATGCTTTAAGACATTTCTTTTTAATGCTAGGCTTCCAAAATCTAAATATTTTACTTTTTTTTTTTTGGACTGAATATTTTACTTTTCGGTTACATTTAAAATCCAAACCACAATTTAAGGTGTTGTTTTGGGTGGGCCACTTTTTATTTCCTTCACAAACAAAGGACGAATTGAATCCAAGCCCACAGCGAGCTCATGTTCAATGCCAAAAGACGTCCAAAAATAAAATAAAATCTTGCTGACTTTAGAAAAAAGTAAAAAGGAGATCGGTGGAGCCTATGTAAAGAGATCAAGAATATGATGTCGTTTGTTACGTTAATCTCTTGCTTCCGAATTGATCAATTTTATTCAAAAACCAATGAATCGGTTGCTTATTCAATCTGACATAACTTGGTGAATTAATCTCACAAGAAATGTCACAAGGCCGACAAAATGAATTTTGAAAAATGACCGAGTCAATGGTTGGAATAATTTATTTATTTATTATTTAAAATAATATTATTTAGATAATATAAATATGGTTAAAATACACTTGAGATCCCTATAGTTTCACCTAAGAGTGATTTTAGTCCCTATAATTTAAAAATAATAATTTTAGTCATCTCCTTCAAAGTTGAGTCCCCCGTTCGCATCTCCCACGAGCATAGTCTACTCTAGCCTGCTTTGTTGCCAACAACTATCATTATCTAATTCAATAATTGCGATTGTTATACTGTCTCCCCTGTGATCTTGGCAACATAAATTGGATAAATAAAAGAAAGTGAAACAAATGTTGAATGTCTCCTTTAGCATGCTCTATTGTCATCGACTGTCATTATCTGATTCAAGAACTGTAACTGTTATATTGTTTTCTTTGTGCTCAATGCAATATCAATTGGGTAAATAAAACAAGTGAAACAACAGAGCACGCTTAAGGAGACAACGCTGGTGGGAGACACAAATAGGGGACTCAACTTTGAAGGAGATGATTCAGAAGAGATGAGGGCACAAATTCGAAAAATTAAAAGAGCAGAAGAAAAGAAGGGGGGAAAAAAAGGACACTCATGTGCTGAGATGGAAAAAGAGTGATGTGGCACCACGTTATTTTTTGAATTACACATGGCTTTGACGTAAATTTTTAAGCTGATATTATTATCATAGTTAGCACCATGTGTACTAGTTAAATGATTGATTAACTTATGAATAATTTCATAGACCAAATTCTTGAATTTTAAAATTATAGAGATTAAAATCATTACTTTTAAACTATAGGGACTAAAATCACTTTTAGGTGAAACTCTAGGGAGTTCAAATATATTTTAACCTATAAACAAAAATAAAGTCGTCTCTAAAACTAAAAAATTTCATAAAGAACCAATTTTTGTTGTATCATGTATTACGTAAATGGATTTCTTAAAATTATGATTATGTATTCTTGTATTTGTGAATTATAATTTTTGTTTAAGTGTAATCTTTTTATGTTTGCTTGTTTATTATTTATGATATTGATTTTTTATACATATTATATACGCACACAGTTCAACCTCGATTTAGAAACAAATATTTTCATCGAAAAATCAATCCAATTTCAAAACATCCTCGTTGGAACATGTCTACCAGTTTGCATTGTGGATTTGACTAAGAATCAGTCACAAGTCTCTGATTGATTCAAAAAACTAATTAACCAAAAAATCAGTTAAAAATTGGTCGGTCAAAGATCAATAAAATTAGTTAAATCAATTTTTTTTTAAAAAAATCCACTATTTACTTACAATAATTTCTTACATTGAGGACAGAGGACTTAGCCAACTTTTTTTTATCTTTTTTATTTTCTTTCTATCCTGTTATATAAGTTTTTCTTAATTATTTTTTATAATAATATTACTTTTGCCACAAAAGTAAATAAGATAACAAGAAAAACAGTAGAAGAAAAATTACACATACATAATAATAGAAGTTTACTAAAATTAAATATGATCTATTTAATTTTTAAAACAATGGTCACTCCATGAAGTCCCTCAAAATATTATAATAATAATAACAATAATAATAAATAATGCAAGTTTAGTTTATCTCTTATTCTATTTCCAGAAGAGCAGGCTTTGCTTTACTTTTGTCCTTTTACGGTTTTACCCTCACCTTTTCCTTTTGTATTGTAGGCCATGTGCCTATAGGCCTTTACGGCCCCTTAAATTGACCCCAAAAAAAATAACGGCGAGAAAAGTGGCCAACTGATTCCTATGTGTTTCTTTTTTTTTTTTTTTTCCTTATCTATCTCCGAATTCATCCAAAACCACTAATGAGTAGTACCCACAAAACGTGCTGAGGCTCTTGGGCTCTCGACCTGCCTTACTTGTATTTAAAGAGAGTTTGAATTTTTACATCAGATAATATTATAATGATATTGTTAATAAAATTAAAATATGTTATAATAATGTTAAAACTTGTTAACTTAATAAAATTAAATTCTAAAAAATGAAATTATGTGATAACAGTGTAGCTCATATTCTATTCAAAATTCAAATAATAAGGCTATATTCGAGTTATATATACATAGATATAAAGTAGAAGGGGATAACCAAGTTTTATATATATATATATATATATATATATATATATATATTATACACAGTTATAAAACCACTAATGCAGAGGTAGGGATGCATTATTAAAGATGTAATGTAATTGATTTGATTAGAATATTTTTAATTAATAAAATCTTATCATTCTCTATTTATAAAAAACAGTGTTATAAAATTAATTATATTTATGTTATAATAATATAGTTGATTTATAATATTATTACGAAAAACTAATGTTATCAATCATTTAAAAAAATAAAAGAGACAATATTTAAAAAGATTACTTGTCATTTAATAAAAATTATTGAATTTAGTTATAAAAATTTAATATTTACATAATCAAATACATATATATATATATATATAAATTAAAAATGGCTTGCGGGTGGCAATCCGTACACCACAAACGGGAGACTTTTGGCATGGTTAAATTGACCCGTTTATTAAATGGGTTAACTTGGCTGAGACTTGTTTAATGACTAACTTGTGATGAATTAGGCTGGACGGCTTATTTTGACAATATTATTAATAATTAGGCCTATATAAATTTGAAAAAAATTATCATTTTAATAAATTTGATAAAGTTAGGATTTTTTTTATTGGGTGAGAGTAAGTATTGATTATATAAATAACCAAGATATTTAGAATGCATTATGCAACATTATTATATGAATATGTTGTTATAATTTTACTATATAAATAATTATAAATAAATACTAAATATTCTATTCATCAATTCATTTAGATGTTATAGAACATCCAAAACTAATATTAGCTTCCATCCAATATTTAAGTTGTATTACCCGTCCTATTTAGTATTCAATGTAAATATTATTAGATAATCAAATGGTTGATAAGTATTTCTTCTCTTACAAAAAAGAAAAAACATTCCATCCAACATGGAAGGGGTGGACCCCCACAGTGTATGTTCTCAGAGAAATTTTTTTTAAAAAAAAAAAATATATATATATATATATATTTTTTTTTTTTTTAAAAAAATGATATATCTCTATTATTTGATTTAAATATTTTAATTCAGCCAGAGGATATGTGTGTGTGTGTGTGTATATATTATTTTTCTCCAGATGTGCTTAAAAATTGACTCTGACAAGGCAAGTGATGGATAGAAGCGGAGGGGAGGCAAGTTTGAATATTTGAATTGAATGGGATAAGGATGAATTCCTTTGAATTGAAGGGTGGAGCCGTGAAGGAGAGGAGGAGGCAAAAACAGGAGCGGATTCCTCCAAACAATACAAAACCCATTCTTCTTCCCCAAATACCGTTTTCTTTTATTCCAATTCCAATGCCCCTTTCCCGTGAAACGCGGAACCCTTCTGGTTCTGGATTATGTGGGCCCCACGTCCCCCATTTCCACGTCACCCTCCGTTACGGATTACCTTCTTTCTAACAAAAAGGCTAAAATGTCATTTTGACCCCTCAACTTTGTCTCGTCTTTCATTTTGGTCTCTTGATTTTATTCTGATTTGACCCTTCACTTTACCTTAATTTTATTTTACTTCATTTTTAATTTGATTCTTTAACTTTACTTCGAGTTTTATTATATTCCCTTAACTTTATTTTGCTCCATTTTTGTTCATTAACTTTATCTTAAATAAATTTTTTCTTAGACTATTAATTTTGTTTTGTTTTAGTTTGGTTCTTTATCAAGTAATACCCATTCTAATGTTTTTTCTTGTATTTAATGTCAATAAGATGCTTAATTGAAAAAAAATTATGAGGTTATCAAAGTTAAGCAGGAAACCATGTAAAAGTTTTTTATTTTTTATTAAGCATCTTGATGATGTTAAAAAAGAAGGAAACATTAAAGGATTCCCCTTCATAAAATTATAATAAAATAATATTACGGTTCCGAAGTAATACCGAAGGTAAAATTATGAGACTGAATTAGAACAAAATTATGTTAAGACACCAGAGTAAAATTTGGGGCAAAGTTTAGGGGTTAAATTGATATTTTAGCGAAGTATCCCCTTCCTCTTTTCATTTTCAACTCTTTTCTTTTCCAGCGTCATCACTCGTGCCACGCGTCTCCCAAACGAATCGATTAATTTAATCCAACTTAACATTTTCTGCTGACAAATATAAATATGAAAAGAAAAGGACATTCGCATTTATTTTAAGCAATTCCTTTTTATAAAAGGAAACTTGTTTTGGAATTAAATAGTACTATTACGAACTTTCAAATAGAATTGTGCACGTAATGCATTTATACTTTCATATTTTAATCGTTATAATTCCACAACAAATTGTATCAAGTGATAAAGATGGGAAGAAATTATTGAATTGAAGCAGCCATTGGCATAATGACAAGTGTTATATAGCTTTATTCAACTCTACAACTAAATCAGGCTGGTCTTTTTTTCTAATTGATAAATTATTAATTCTGAATATTTATATTTCTTTTATTCATTTATTCCAACTCTCTTTATATTTTTATTATTGTATAATTTTTTTATCTTTGCATATTTCTATGATTTATTTTAATTATTTCTTTCAAAAAGGTTGAAAATTTTAATGTTAAACTATTTATAATTCCAAGAAGTCTAAACTAGACCAACATTCGAATTATTATGTTTTAACATTGGATATTTTGATTTTAAAAACAAAACATATTTACTTGTAATTTCATGGTGTTATTTAGTCCCATTAAAAAAAACTATGATTTGTTTATGTTTAAATTATATATATATATATATATATATATATATATATATATATAATTCATATTTATAATTATAAGATATAACAAGTTATTATAACTAGCCATAAATCAGCATTTATTAATTATTATTAGATTTCCTTACAAGTAGATACTAAATTACGATAGCTTAGTTCTAATTTTAATTTCTAAACTTTAGAATATAACACTTTATTCCTTTCAATGATCACAAAAAATAAAAAATAAAAATGATACATATTAGTTTGAATTAATATTTAAAATCTACAAAATTAGTAAAGTAATATTTTATCCCTCTATTGTTATCCTTAGTTTTTTCTATTACATAATCTTTATATGTTAGTTTTAACTAATATATCATCTTTTTCAAAATTTTTTGTGATAGTTTAAGAAGTTAAAAGTGTAATATTTTAAAATTTAGGCAAAAATAGTGTTTTGGTCCTTTATTTTAATTTTAGGTTTTATTTTAGTCCTCTATTGCAAATCTACACCTTTTTGGTTATTTTCTGTCAAAATTACTAGCCATTTTAACAGAATTGACATCTCATATTTGTATATTGTCAACATCTAAGTAGATATACCATATCAATATTAAGATGACGAAGTGTCAACTCTATTAAAGTAACTAACGATTTTAATAAAAAAATAAAATAGTGTGAATTTGCAATGTATAGAACCAATATAAAACACCTAAAACATATAGTGTTAGTTAGGGGTATATATATGCTCAGTTCAGTTCGATTTTGGGCATGAACCAAACTGAACTAACCTAGTCGCTTTATCAAAACATTATGCCTATTCGGTTTTAATTTTTGGACAGTTTGATTCGATTTTGGTTGAGCGGTTTATTTTACAATAATTTGTGATTTTTAATTTTAATGAAATATATATACATATACATATATTTATACTAGTTCTAGATAGTCTCATAGTTTAAAATATTAAAATTATTCATCATTTTTATTTTTAAAAATATTATTATATATATTTTATATAAAAATTGTTAAAGTACTAATTTTATAAATATAAAAATTTGATATCGTTAAAGTACACAAACAAAATAGATTAGGACAGACTAGACCCTTCAATCTCCATACTTCTACTATTTCCAGCGTCTTTTTCTTTTTAATGTCTTTTTCTTTTTCCAATGTCTTCAATCTCCATATCTCTTCAGCCTCGATTTTCTTCTTCTTTCTTTCTCTGGTAGGTGCTTCGTTCCTCTCGTCTTCTGCATGATCATCGCTGTAAATCACTAAACCTTTTGCTGGCTTCATGTTGCTTCGACGACGGATTGATGGTGCTTCGTTCCTCTCGAGTGACTTTCTTTTCTTCTTCTTCTTCTTCTATTTTTTTCTTTTATATATATATATATATATATATATATATATATATATATATATATATATATATTTGTTGGCTTGATTCCGTGCACCTCCTTCTCCTCCTGCAATTTTTTCTGCAAGATTTCAGGAAAGAACCGACCAACTGTGGATCCCACAAGTTTTCCCTATTTTTCTAGATTTTTTACTTATTTAGATGTGGTGGTTTTTAAGGGATTATTAAATTTAAGAATCGATTATTATTTCAGTTTACCACTGTAGTTCGTCAGTTGGTTGCTACGCGTAAAAGCAGTTCTTATACAAAAAGTAATAATAAAATAATCAATTCATAATAAATGTTAGTGGAAAGTAATAAATGTTAAAGTAGTAGATAGTTGGTTATGAGTTCTTAAGAGGTTTACTACTGAAATGGATATTTGTTTAAAGTGGTGGAAAATTGTGTAAGCTGATGTGGTACTGTGAGACCCACAATAAAAATCCCAAATGAGGTTCACAACTGTAGATGCTTTTAATCCCTCTCTGATTTTTCAACATATTTCGAATCGGATGACTGGCTAATTTGTAGGTTTTCTTATCCACCCAATCAATTCGGTCTGATTTTTTTAACAATGTTATTATCCACTACGTAGAATGAAGAGTAGTTATTTATGTCCTGATTTTTCCTTCTATTTCTTTGTGCGTGATAACTCGACTTTGCTTCAGAGTTTCTACCCTTTGAGAAATGCCAAATGAGCTGATCTTAGTTTCTCCCAAAATGAAAATAGAGTAAATTTGGAGGAAGCCCATACGGTCGCCCCACAACATAATAGAAGCAGAGCAGTAAAGTGTGAAAACCAATTAAGGTATTTTAAATGTGTGTAACGCCGTACGAAGGAGAGAGGAGAAAAGAGGCAGGAGGAAAGAAGTCGAATAGAACAGAAGAGAATAGAATAAATCAAACTGTATTTGAGGATGAGGCAAAGAGAAAGAATAAAGTTTTTTAATGTATTGAAAATGAAAGATGAGGAGACTTGAAAAAGTCCCCTTCAAACCTGCTTACTTCATTATTTCATCCTTCTCACTTGTCCCCTCTCTTTCCCTCATTTTATCCACATCCACTTCTCCTTCCCATTATGCCCCTCCCTCTCCTCCCTCTTTTACTCTTTTGCCATTTCTTTCATTCTTTTTTTATTTCACAATTAACCATCCCAAAACTTCTTTAAATTTTAAATACATTATACTAATTCAAAATTTTAAAATAACCTTGAAAATTAAAGTAAAATGTCCATCGGGTCCCTACATTATTAAGTCTATTTAATTATCATTCTAGTAATGCATAAATTAGTCCTGTATATAATTTTACCCTTTTAGACTTAAATTTACTTGATGTGCAAGGTTTTTAAAATTTTTATTTTTGTCGTTGTCCAAAAGGCCACACTATTTGAAAAATTATCAAACTTGAGTAACTAATGTGCTTTCTAAAATATTTATCAACCGAAAAAAGAAAAAAAACTGAATCGGCCAAAATGAACAAAATATTAAGTAAAAGTTTTTTTTTAAAGCAAACCTAGGAGATGGTTTAAATTAAAAGCAATCCCGAATCGTGATAAAGGGTAAAAGAGAAGACAGTAGGGTAGGTAACGTGCTCGATATGCCGCGTGCATTGTCGGTCACTCTCTCTCTCTTAATCTCATGTTTTTTTTTTCCTTTTATAAATTTTTTTTAGTGAGGATTTAAACATAGGTTAAAAACCTTGTGAAAAAGTAGACTTTTTTTTTTTATTAAATCTAATCCCAGTAAACTCAATTTGATGACTTTGGTTAAGCTATATTGTAGGTTTTTTCCCATTAATTACTCCAACCCTTTTATTTACATCAATCAACTAACTACCCATTATTTGTCACCCTTCTCACTTTACTTCCTTCAATAACCCTTTTTCCACCCAAAAATTAAGAGTAAATTATTGATTTGGTTATTCAAATATTAAATATTTCAATTTAATTTATAAAAATTATTATTCTTTCAATTTTTTCATTCTATCAATTAAAATAATTTTTGACAACGAAAAATTTAAAATTTAATAACAATAAATTTACAACTTGGTAACAAAAATAATTAGATCAATAAATTAAGACAATTAAAATATTATTCCGTGAGTTAGTTGAGATTTTTTATCTTTCAAATTAAAATAATTATAATCTTTTAAATATCAAATCAACAATTTACTCAAAAATTAATTAAAATGTAAATAATTTCCTTAAAAATGATATATACCTATTTAAATTTTTAATTTTTTATAGCATTATTCCTCTGTTAGTATTATTGTTCAAAATTATAATACAAAATGTTTAAATCAATAAAAAAATTAATCTAACGTATCATCCTAAATGGCAAACAATTATTATTATTATTATTATTTTATAATTTTGCAACAAATGAAAACTTGAGATGGTATTTCTTTTTATTAATTTAACTTTTTTCAACAACTAAGGTTTTGGATTAAAAAGTTGACTGAAGAGTTATGTTAGCTTACACACAATTAAACGTTTGAAAAAATCTATTGTTAACTTTTGAAGTTGATAGAATTAATTACATAACCCCGTAAATTGAAGTAGATTTTTTGCATTGTGGTCCTAAAATTTTGTAAATACTTTTGACATAATATTTTCGTTCACTATATATTTCTGGTAATAAATTAGATCTCAAATGTTACACCATCATTAACACACGTCATCATTTATAATATTTTTATTCACAAACACACGCATATTTATATAATGTATAGAAAATTTAGTCGTTGTCAGAAATTAAGAAATGTATTCCTTGATGAATTATATGTAATCATTATCTAATATATTAACAATGACTCGAGCTTGTGGGACAGTTAGTTGTTTATGATAAAATAAAATAATTTATAATTAAAAAATAGTACTTCATTTATAAAATAACTTATAACAAGTATGTTTTTAGCTTTTGGATCGCCTGCTTGCACGATTGTTGAATTTAAGTAATCAACAGTTATTACACGAAGAGAGAGTAAGTTGATGAGAGCCGTTGAATGGTGCGAAGAGTATGAGCGCATAATAATAATGATGATCACCTAAATTCAATAATTATCACACACTAAGTCTGCTTTAATTTTTATGGCAATCACATGATTTGAAGCCATGTTTTTGATAAAATTTAAAGAATCCGTGAGTATTTATTTTTAATCATAATACCAATTTTTAATGTTACAAATAAAGAACCAGGTCCGTGCTCATCCCGATGCGAACCAGGGGTTTGAAAACTTAAAAGAGAGATGGTCAAAATTATTGAATAATACTTAGGTGGCGGGACACGGTCAATCTTGTTTCCATTACACAGAGCATAGATTCAACGGGAAGCAAAGAATTCGTATTCGCAGAAATAGATTTTATTATTTTAATTAAATTATGAAGACTGACTTCTGAAGAATTAGGTCTCTGCGACTTCCTAGTTGTTTTTAATTATTATGTCAAATGACAGTTTTACCCTCTCTCGTTGCCGTTTCCTACTAAATCATTCTAGTATGCTTCTATGTCGGATCCTATATTTCTAAAGATATGGTCATTATTGATAGTTAAGTTTAAAGTTTTATTCGATAATGTAAAGAAGATACGTGTGTTACGTGAACCTGAAACTTGCTACTTTGAATATCGCATATGAGTAATACAATTCAAACTATTTAAATTGATAAAATTGAATTGTATCAGTCATTATTAATAGGCTTTTACTAATTGCAAGACTTTCTGTCTTGGAATTGTAATTTATTTGCTTATAACAATGTCTTTCACTACTTTTTGCATATTCTTAATTACTATAAAAGTTTATTCCAAGAAAACATACAATTATGATGATTCTAAAGAACTTTGTATAAGTTTATTTTTTGTATTTTTTGATTATTAGTTTGAATAAAAAATTTTAAATTATTTAAAAGAGAATTAGACTTAGGCACTTAGCTCTCAAGTAAAGCTTTATATATATATATATATATATATTATTAATTTTTTAATATAAACATAATATTGTTTCTTAAAAAAATCCTTCATAAAAATTATTACCCATAATTTAACTGTAGCGAAAGGAAAGTTTAGTAATAAAAGGCGAATGAGGAGGGTATTTTTGGTACCATAGTTTAGAGGATGGGAATTATAGCGGAAGGACAAGCAGAGCTGCAAATTGCAATCCAACTGGAATGGCCTCTCTCTCTCTCTCTCTCTATATGTCATTTATTTATTATAATAATATCAATATTAAATATCAGTTTATCCAAACCGGATATATATGTTTCTCTTTTTGACTTTCCATGTTGAAGCTGTCTCAGCAATTCAGCGTCGCCTTGCTGAATAAACAATTTGTACAAAAACAAACACCCAAACCAAACGGAACCTTGGATTGGTATGGAAACAAAATTCCCAACGTATTTTTTCCATTTCATCACTAATTTTCAAAGTCGGTTTCGAACTCATGAAATGAAATGAAACTCCCACAAATCTCACCCGTTTCCAACCTAACACACTTATCCCATATATCTAATAATTATATTATCATCTTCTTCCTCACAAAATTTCCCCCACTTTTGATACTTCCCTTCTTGCTTCATATCCACTTTTCCCTTCTGAATTTATCCTTTTCTTTTCTTCTCTTCTGATCTTCTTCTCTGCATTCTCAATTTTTGATCTTTCTCTATCGGGTCGTAATGGGTGCGTTTGATTGCTGAGAAAAGGGAAGGACAAGGTAAATGAGTAGTTGAGATTTTTCGTTGACTAGTTTGCTTAGCAGTAGCTTCGCTCCGATGAAAGAGTTTTCTTTCTGTTTCTATTGGTTTCTCGGCGATCAGAGGGAAATGCTTTCTTTACATCTGATTTTGTTTCTTCTCTCTTTGTTTGTTATTTCAGCAGGAAATCTCTCTGCATTCGCTGGAAATCCTTTGTGTGGATCAGTTTATTTATCTATTTATTTTTTCCTTCAGGTGAATGCGCGCTTTTTCTCTCTATTTAGCAGTTTGGGTATTGTGGGTTCCGTTATATTTACTTTAGGAACTGTTTGTTTGGGGAGAAAATATCTTGCTCATAGAGAAAAGAAAGGCAGTATGTTGCATGTACATGAATGTAACAATGGTACATATAAATTTGCTGAAGCTGGCTGGAGTTACTTGGTATTAAGCTGCGTGCTTGGCATGTTTTGACAAGATATAAACGGACTATTAAAAATTAAAATAGGAATGTAAGGTATAAATGAAAATGATTCTGCAGAAACAAACAAACCATCCTGAAAATGTTTGATTAGCTACAACAGACAAGGAGATGCATTTGTACCTCCACCATCCATCTAATGTCACAAAAGGATAAATTTCAGCAAACACTTGAGATAAGGATGAGCCCATGAGTCTGCCAACTTGTCCATGTCATTGTTTGGAAATTGGTCCTTGTTTCTACTATTTTTGTACATATTTCCTTCTTTGTTCTGGCTCAATAGCTCGATTTGTTTCAGTATATTGTAATCGTAGGTATTTTGATATAGTATTTGTAGGTATTTAAGTATAAGGAGGAACTCTCTGTAGAGGATTTCAATTATTTTATTTGTTTGCCGAACTGTTGAAAGAAATTCACTGATTTGCCAGATTAAAGTGATGTATGAATAATGTGAGTCAGGGCTTTGCTCTGTATTTTAGTAGCCGCGTTTGAGTAGTGGCCGTTTTTGAGTACTGGCCGTTTCTGCAAACTTGCTGTTTCTGAGTATAACGCTCTTTTATTCACAGGCTCTGTGTGATAGAACAAAGCGGATCACGTGAAGGGCTAGTAATAAAAAGGGAGATATTCATGAGCTTAGCTGTATGAGTGTCAGTTCAATCTTGGTATGAATGCATCTGTTTTCTCTACTTGCCTTTCCTGTTTTCATTTTCTGATTCTGTGTTTCTGCATAGATCTTATAGAGCTTGTGTAGAATTGGACGATATAGAGATTGAGTATAAGTGGATCAGCCAACCTTGGTTAGGATCTCTGCTAATTTCTTCCTTTCCCCCCCCCCCCCCCCTTCTTGCTGATAAATTTCTTCCTTTCTTTGAAGATGGGAATTCAATTTATTTTATTTTAATAATTTCAAGGAGTGGGAATGATTTATCAGCAGTAGGAATTATAATAAAAGTTTCAACTCTGTTC
Organism: Biancaea sappan; assembly: GCA_037074585.1. Lineage (NCBI taxonomy): Eukaryota > Viridiplantae > Streptophyta > Magnoliopsida > Fabales > Fabaceae > Biancaea > Biancaea sappan. Next base: position 46,991,192 of record CM073497.1, on the reverse strand, counting down.
ATCTGAACCATTATTGCCCCTTGTTTTCCGCAGATAGAAGAACATAATTATCTGGGACAACTTGATTTTTCCAGTTAGTCTTTTGTGCTAGCTATACTTGGGTGGTGATTCTTTTGTTTCTTTCTTTTCGGCTGAAAGGTATTGCAGAAAAGAAAATGGTGATCTAAATATCTAATGAACTTGTTACTGTTTCATTCTGCCTCTTTGGTTTTATATTTGCGCATTCATTCATACATGCATCTGGTTGGAGCATCTTTGTAGTTCTCACTGACATCGCTACTTGTTTTCCTTTTAATTTCAACAATCAGGGATGGAGGTAGAAATAGTAAAAAGAATATTCAGCAAATAATTATTGGATCACGTGTGTAGCATTTATTTGTTTTCCAGTTTCGACAATCAATTCTGAAGAATAAACATATTTATAGCAAGCAGTAATTGATTACCTAAACATTGTTTAAATTCCTGATTAATTGACCTCGCGGTGTTTCCTTGAGTTATGTATTTGTGTCTTGTAATGCTGTTCTTAGTCCCGTATGCTATAATCATTGCAGTTTTGCTTCTATGATCACAAATTCTTGCTTGTCCTCGGGTCATTTATTTAGGGTCCTTACGGTTGTTGATCAAACATAATACTGAACTCTTATTGCTCAACAATCAGGAATTGTAGTAAAGATGGTGGCAACATCATGCACGAATTTGTTGCACTTGTTGTCGGGGAACATTATAAAAGCCCCTCAAACTCACAGAGTTCTTCCGCGCGTTATGACAGCTCCTGGAGTTATGTCTGATGTAGATGGAAAACAAAGTACCGATGATGATGATTTAGATGCTCTCTCATTAGAAAACCGTCAGAAGATAATTGTTGTGGCAAATTTTCTTCCTCTCAATGCTCAAAAGGACAAAAGATCTGGCAGATGGTGCTTTAGTTATGATGAAGATTCAATTCTGTTGCAGCTAAAGGACGGCATCTCGTCTGATACCGATGTTGTTTATGTGGGATCTCTGAAGGTTGATGTTCATGAAAGTGAACAAGAGAAAGTTTCTACTGAGTTGCTTGAGGAATTCAAATGCTTGCCTACCTTCCTTCCTTTGAACATCCAGAAACAGTTTTATAATGGATTCTGCAAGCAACATTTGTGGCCTCTATTTCATTACATGTTACCTATGTTTCCTGATTATGGCAATCGCTTTGATAGGTCGCTCTGGCAGGCTTATGTTTCTGCCAACCAGATATTTGCAAAAAAGGTTATGGAGCTTATCAATGCTGAAGATGATTATGTATGGGTTCATGATTATCATCTTATGGTTCTCCCAACATTTCTTCGGAGGAAGTACAGCCGGATCAAGCTAGGATTTTTCCTTCACAGTCCATTTCCTTCATCAGAAATTTATCGGACTCTGCCTGTCAGAGATGAGATTCTGAAAGGACTTCTTAATGCAGATTTAATTGGGTTTCATACATTTGATTATGCTCGCCATTTTCTATCTTGCTGCAGTCGAATGCTTGGCTTGGAATATGAATCCAAAAGAGGTTACATTGGGCTTGAATACTTTGGCCGCACAATATACATTAAAATCTTGCCTGTGGGAATTCATATGGGTCGACTTCAGTCTGCCCTAAATCACCCATCTTCTTCCGTCAAGGTCAGAGAAATCCGTGAGCAGTTTGAGGGGAAAACACTTATTCTTGGTGTTGACGATATGGACATATTCAAAGGCATCAGTCTAAAGCTCTTAGCTATAGAACAACTCCTTCAGCAGAACCCAGAACTGCAAGGTAAATTAACTCTTGTCCAAATTGTAAATCCCGCAAGGAGTTCTGGCAAAGATGTTCAAGAAGCAAAGAACGAAATGCACATTATTGCCAAAAGGATAAATGAAATGTTTGGTTTGCGGAATTATGAACCTGTAGTCATCATAGACCGTCCTGTTCCATTTTACGAGAAGACAGCCTATTATTCCTTGGCAGAATGTTGCATTGTAAATGCAGTGAGGGACGGCATGAATTTAATTCCGTACAAGTATATTGTCTGCAGGCAAGGGAATACAAAATTGGATGAAGCCTTAGGAATTGCTTCAGAGTCCCCTCATACAAGTGCACTTGTTGTTTCTGAGTTCATTGGTTGCTCGCCATCACTTAGCGGGGCATTGAGGGTGAATCCATGGGACATTAGTGCTGTGGCTGATGCAATCAATTTGGCCATCACAATGCCCATTGTAGAGAAACAGTTGCGGCACGAGAAACATTATCGATATGTTAGCTCTCACGATGTGGCTTATTGGACTCGAAGTTTCTTACAAGATCTAGAGCGTGCATGCCAGGATCACTACAGCAAATGTTGTTGGGGCCTTGGCTTTGGACTAGGTTTCAGAATCTTGTCCCTTTCTCCTAGTTTTAAGAAGCTGTCTGTAGGCCATGTTGTCTCTGTATATAAAAGGTCAAATCAACGGGCAATATTTTTGGACTATGATGGTACAATTGTGCCCAAATCTTCCATTGTTAAAAGCCCCAGATCCAAAGTTATCTCTGTTCTAAATAACTTATGCAGTGACCCCAGGAACACTGTGTTTATAGTTAGTGGCAGGGGAAAGACCTCATTGAGTGAGTGGTTCGATCAGTGTGAGAATCTTGGAATAGCAGCTGAGCATGGTTATTTTATAAGGTTGGTTTTTCCTGGACTTAAATATGATGTTTAATCCTTTTAGTTAGTCCGTATTGGTGTTTTTTCCTCTTTAACTTTTGTCTTGTTTGATGATGATATCTACTGTAGGTGGGGTAAACAGTCAAGTTGGGAAACAAACCATATAGCTACAGATTTTGCTTGGAAAAGTATTACTGAACCTGTGATGAGATCATATACTGAGGCAACAGACGGATCTTATATTGAGACCAAGGACAGTGCCTTGGTTTGGCACTATTCTGATGCCGATCCTGATTTCGGATCTTGGCAGGCCAAGGAGCTGCTGGATCACCTTGAAAGTGTCCTTGCAAGTGAACCAGTTGTTGTTAAGAAGGGAGATAATATTGTTGAAGTTAAGCCACAGGTAAGTCTCTCTATCTGTCACACACACACACACACACTTTCTTTCTTCATCTTAACCTATATTCTGACATTGGATCATCAACACAACAGGGGATTACAAAGGGGTTAGTTGCAGAGGAGGTTCTGTCTACACTGACTCGAAACGGGAAATCGCCAGATTTCATTCTGTGCATTGGGGATGACAGGTCTGACGAAGACATGTTTGAGAGCATATCAGACAAATTCTACAGAACATCCTCTTCAGCACCAGAAATCTTTGCTTGCACCGTTGGTCAAAAACCGAGCAAAGCCAGGTATTACCTAGACGATACTGCAGATGTGATGCTGTTACTTCGTGGCCTTGATGATGCAGCATCAAGGCCTAAACCAAAACGTTCTGAAGAAGTCCCTTCTGAAGGAACGGAAGCTTGTTTCGAAACCATTGCTGAAAGACAAAGTGAAATGAAATAGTTTGGAATGTAAGTGTTAGAAGTTGAAGATGTTTGCAGGTGTTTAGAAAGTGAGCACAGGGGATTAGTGGTTGACTTTGATTGGTAGGTGAAGGGGAGAATGATGTATCTGCTAGCTTTTAGCTTTGAAAGAAGGATATTGAATATATACAGGGGTTTAGGAATTGGAATTCTAGCTTATGGGAATCCTTGGTTTGTATAGTTTAGTTTGTTCCGTTTATACATGAGGTTCATTCAATGTCTCAAAATGTCAATTATTTGCACCAAATTGTCCCTCCTAATATGAGTATTCATTTTTCATGAGGGATTCACTATCATAAGGGTATAAAATTAAGAAACCAGGCAAGAAAGATAAAGCCAGTGCCTTTGGGGGAAGAGAAAAGAAAGAACTGTCTGACATTATAACATTTCAGTATGTTTAGGTGGTGATTTGTGATTGAAATTAGTTTTATTACACCTAAGGTTTATATATATACTAGTTAAAAAGGAGACACGAGACCGGGAGAAAAGAAAGTGAGAAAGGGAAATAGTTTATATTTGAGAGAAACAATTATGGGTTGTGTTTGGAGAAGTGCTGAAATTGAATTTAAGACATTAAATTTACTTTAATTTTGAAAATTTAAGTGGTGCAACTTGGATTATTTATTTGGATTTGAATAATTAACTGCTTGGCTCTGTATTTAAATATTTAATTATTGATAATAGTCGTCTCCAAAAATTGAGATTTAAATTAAAAAATAAAATAAAATAGAGAAGCATATATAACAGCAACACAAAAATAAACATATGAAACAACAAAACACTATTATTTGCCTCATGTAGTGTGGGGTTTATTTAAACAATAGTTGTAAGGTAAAATATTGTTGTTGGGAAAAAAAATGTAAAGGTTTAATTTCATAGATCTATGAATAAATATTGATGAATCATATTCCTAATGCCTAATCTTCTAGTTGGAGAGTTCAATCTAACAAGCCTAATCTATAATAAGGCTGAATATTCTAGATTTCTCTCAACCTCTGTTATTAATAATTAATATTGGCTCTGTATTTAAATATTTAATTATTGATAATAGTCGTCTCCAAAAATTGAGATTTAAATTAAAAAATAAAATAAAATAGAGAAGCATATATAACAGCAACACAAAAATAAACATATGAAACAACAAAACACTATTATTTGCCTCATGTAGTGTGGGGTTTATTTAAACAATAGTTGTAAGGTAAAATATTGTTGTTGGGAAAAAAATGTAAAGGTTTAATTTCATAGATCTATGAATAAATATTGATGAATCATATTCCTAATGCCTAATCTTCTAGTTGGAGAGTTCAATCTAACAAGCCTAATCTATAATAAGGCTGAATATTCTAGATTTCTCTCAACCTCTGTTATTAATAATTAATATTGAAGAAGAAGAAGAAGAAGAAGAAGAAGAAGAAGAAGAAGAAGAAGAGTTCAATCTAACAAGCCTAATCTATAATAAGGCTGAATATTCTAGATTTCTCTCAACCTCTGTTATTAATAATTAATATTGAAGAAGAAGAAGAGTTCAATCTAACAAGCCTAATCTATAATAAGGCTGAATATTCTAGATTTCTCTCAACCTCTGTTATTAATAATTAATATTGAAGAAGAAGAAGAAGAAGAAGAAGAAGAAGAAGAAGAAGAAGAAGAAGTGAATATTCTAGATTTCTCTCAACCTCTGTTATTAGTGAATATTCTAGATTTCTCTCAACCTCTGTTATTAATAATTAATATTTTTTTTTATAAGTTTAAGAAGAAGAAGATTTTAAGAAGAAGAAGAAGAAGAAGAAGAAGAAGAAGAAGAAGAAGAAAGATTGGCAAGATTGGCTCCTTAATTGAACCACATTTTCATCAATTTCATGATGTGCGAAGAACAAGAAGAAGAAAGATTGGCAAGATTGGCTCCTTAATTGAACCACATTTTCATCAATTTCATGATGTGCTTAATGATATACTTGAATTCTTTATTCTCTCTGTTAAAGAAGACGATTACCATTTCTCTCTAGCAAAGAAGAAGAAGAAGAAGAAGAAAGATTGGCTCCTTAATTGAACCACATTTTCATCAATTTCATGATGTGCTTAATGATATATTTGAATTCTTTATTCTCTTTGTTAAAGAAGACGATTACCATTTCTCTCTAGCAAAGAAGAAGAAGAAGAAGAAGAAAGATTGGCTCCTTAATTGAACCACATTTTCATCAATTTCATGATGTGCTTAATGATATACTTGAATTCTTTATTCTCTCTGTTAAAGAAGACGATTACCATTTCTCTCTAGCAAAGAAGAAGCATTGGGTTTTTTCACGGTGGCAGTAGTAAGAAAGAGACAAGCCACTATCTATCTTTTATCCTTCTATAGTCTCCTCTGATTAAATTTCTCTCAGGTCGTGATTTTTTTTATCCCTTTCGAGTAGTTTTTCTTTCGGATGGTTTTTTTTTTTATTTTCTCCGAGTAGTTTTTCTTTCGGGTGGTGATTCTTTATCCCCTCCGTATTTTTTTTCTTTTAGATATGTTGTTTGACTTTTAGTCCTTTATGAGAGTTTCAGGACTAAGAGTGATTTTGGAAGAAATAGAACTTATTATTAGTTAAAATATACAAACACTTGTCAATATGATTTGAAGAAGAATAGATAAAACGATTTCACAAGTTCCAACGGTATACTTTAGTTTGTCTCATTTGATTGATAAGTTAATATATGTTTTTTTTTTCTCTAGATCCATTGATAGGCTTAAAATGTTTTTTGAAGATCTTTTTTTTTTGTTTTATTTTTTTGAACTCTTGTTATATTTGACTAATGTAGACTATTTGATCTTTTTTTAATATGATTTGTTTGGGGGCATTTTGACCATTATTCAATTAAAAAAAAAACAATACACTTGAACCATCAACACATAAATAAATAGTTCAACACTAAACTAAATTAGAGATATAGTTTTAACCCAATTCTCACTCTGTGTGCTCTGCTTTCAAGTTCGCTAATGCATTAAAATCATAAACGAGTGATCTTTTTATTTGTATTACTTATAGGTAGCCTTCACTGACCCAAAGATTTTCATTAAAGAATCATCTAAAATTGAATGTTTTTGCGATAATCGTATTCTAGATTATTCTAATTTCATAAATAAAGCTTAGGTATAAAATAGTTGACAACTCGCTATCGGATTTATTTATTAAAAAAGAATTTATATACTTTAAACCCCGATCATAGCACTAGCATCTTTACAAAATGGCTTGTCGTCAATATCGTGAGTCGGTGTCTTCGGCAAACGACAGAAAGACAGCGGTGAAATGTGAATACTAATTAGTGAATAGGTCGTAGCGAAATCAGTTTGCGCGTTGTCGCTGAAGTGTTCGGACCATTGTTCATGTGATGCACTTAAATTACGTTCGTTTAATAAATAATTTATTTATTTAGGTAAGATTATTTTTTATTTAATTTAAAATCATATTTAATTTATTTAATTTCTTGTTTTAAAATATATTTTATTTTAAATTTCAATCCATCACTATAAATTTTTAAATTTATTTAATTTAATCTTTATCAATTTTCCGCAATTTCAATTAAACGACTAGACTACCCAAATAAAAATACGACGATAATCAAAGAGTAGACGCATCTAGCGAAATCACAGAACTGAGTTACTTATTTTAGTATTTGAGACTTTGGAGTGAATGAGTAGACTCGTATCGCACTGCGCAGCGACAAAGCTTAGAGAAGAAGGAAGAAGCCAAGAAGGGAAGTCGAAGACTAAGCAACGACCTCAAATCATTCTGAGTCAGCGATGAGATCCATTCGCTTCACTCTCTTCTCCGTTTTACTCATTGCCACCCTTCCCCATTTTCAGGTTCGGTGCTCAATCGCCTCTTTCCGCTTTTTCCTTGTCCTTTTTCTTGGCGATCGACTGGTCGCTAAGGGAAAATTGAATGATATTTTGCAGGGAGATGCAGCAAATGATCTTCGTATCAGATCATCATCGCCGTTTTCTGTGGCTCTCGAAACCCTCCAGAAGCAATTAGGGTTTGTCCTTTCGCTTTCCCTTTTTTATTTTTTTTTCCTTCCACGTCCTTTTCTTGTTTGCGTTCTAGGAAAGAAAATGAAAATGCATCGCTATAGAAAATTAATATGCAACCTCTGCGTATTGTTCCTGTAACTTATATTTAGCCACTTGCTGTTGGTATCATTAGCTATACCTTCAAGAGCATTAGTCTTCTTCGTCGGGCAATGACGCATGCTTCCTTCTCCGAGGAGAACAATAGAGCATTGAGCATTCTGGGTGATAAAGCCATTGAAACGGCTGTCTCTTTTCAGTTACTTGCAAAAGACATCGATATCTCTTCAAAAGATCTGAATCGTCGAATAGTGGAAATCTCCAATGTGGAATCTTCCTGTACCGTGGACGGATTGCGGTTGGGTTTGCAGAAGGTGGTTCGGGTTTCACCCAAGACTAATTCTTCCGCACCTGCTGTGGTTTGTGGCGCATTTCGAGCAATCTTTGGTGCCATTGCTCTTGATACAGCAAATTGCCATGCTGCAGGCAACATCTTCTGGGCCCTTCACGGCGCTAATGTTGGGGGTGTACTAGCCCTTTGACTCTGCTAGTGATATTTTAGTTGCTCGCGGTTTGTTTCTGATACTGAAAAATTATGTTGGCGATTAATGTTTATGCTAGAATGCACGAACTAGTTATTGTAGTTTCTTTAGTAGTCTTCCGATCAGTAGTGTGTATGTAAATGCTACTATGCACTTCTATTGTGAATCAGTGAATGGCACTGTATGATGCTATTGTTCGCTTATATGTTAATATGCTAAATATGTAAGTAGCTTCTGTCTGTCTTAAACTTTAGGTTGATTTTAATATCTTTTATGCAATGGATTGATTTAACTACTGTCAATTTTGCTGTGCTATCAGTTTTGTGTGTTTTTTGGTTTTCTTTTTGTTTGGATGATTGGATCATACTGAGATGAGATGGGGAAGGATGTCGCTGGAATGGATTGTTTGACATTGTAGTTCTCGGGTTACTTTTAAGCTGATTCTCGTTTCACTTTTCTTGAATTTGGGTTTCTGGACGCCATTCTGGAGATCTTGTTGAACCCTTTTGTATCCTGATATATAGAATAGATGATAACTTGCTTTTACAACATTTCACTAAAAAATTAGATCATTTTGGCAGTGTGCTCAATGAAGTTGAGATGTCCACTTCAACGGATGGCATAGGATTTTTCATTCATATAATTTCAAAGTTAGGAACTAGGACGAATGATGTTGAAGTTTTACATCATGGAAGATGAAGTGGAGCATATTCAAAAGTGGGGGAGTCTTACATAGTAGGTTTTTATAATGTGTTATTTGGCGTGTATGTAATTCCAGCATTTAAATCAATTGATTGTTCAACTTACATTCAAAAGTGGAAGTCTTGTTTTGTATGGGTTTCATAATGTGTTACTTGGCGTATACGTAATTTCAGCATTTAGATCAATTGATTTTTCAAGTTATTCTTATATCCTCTTACTGAACGAAATTCTTTTGGAAATGTGTTCGCTCTTTCACATCACGTCAGGTGGCGATCTGATTCTGAGCTAGAATTTTCATAATTCTTTTATATCCTGCATTTAAAAATCAGATTAGGACGAGCTAGTGATATTGTCATTACAATCTAACAAGAGAAAGAATTAAAAGATAATTGATTAATGGTTATAACGGTGTCTATTTTCCGTTTATCTATGTTGTAGTTATCGTGAAAAATAAAATATTTTAAAAAGAATATTTATATTGTTATGAAAATAATTTTAAAAAAATATTTTAATATTTTTGTGTTTATCTGAACACAATGAATTATGTTAGTTACATATAATTATTTATTTTATTTTAAATTTAATTATAATATTATTTTTGTAATGAAATGTTATTTATTATTTTTATTATTTCATAATCAAATTTGTTATAATTAATTTTTTATATTTAATTATAAAATTAATTAAATTCTTCCCTTGTCATATTTATCTTCTACCTCTTGTTTATAGCTTTTCTAACCTAATATATTTTATGTTGGGTTACATAACTTTGTTCTCTCTTTGTTGTTACTTAGTTTTCATCCCAAAAAAATCTGTTGTATTATGGGATAAAAATTTTATCACCGCAAAATATCTCTTTACACTTCAATTTTTACAACAATAAGGAAAAATCTAGACTTTGTCATAGTTCAGCAAGAGGCGAAACTAGAAGGATGATTTCAGTGAAGGAAAACGACGTCGTCAATGTTGGTGCTCCTGAATTGTTACCATTTGATTGGTCTTCTCCGCCGACGAAATCCTCGCCAAGCATAGAGAGTATCTCAGCCCTAACTGATTATGCTTGTTTCAGTTTTCTTCGCTATAAATCCACAAGGGAAGCCTTGGACTTGGATAAAGAGAGAATAATGAAAGAGAGTAAATCCAAATTCAAAAGGATTTGCGTGTCCTGCGGGAGAAGTTCAGGCAAGAAACCAACTTGCCAAGATTCAGCTATTAAACTTGGGAAGGTGCTGAGTTCACACCGTGTGGAGTGAGGTAAAAAGAGAGAAAGTGTGTATGTGCGCAAGATGGGTTGTTTTTGTTTAACGACAGAGAAGGAGAGTACCAGAGAAAAGTCTTTACAGTTGCAAAAGATACGCAACTACTTGGCGTGTGGTTTGCACCTTCTGTCTATCATGTTTGATCATTGCCCACTCATAATAAGGGGAAGTGTGGAGCTTCTGTAGTTGGCGAGCACGTCGACCAATTGAAGGAGATCCGACCACGCGCGAGCTGCCACGTGGCCTTTAGCAGTGTGCCTAAATTCGGAGTTGAAACACGACGTGAATCACCGAAATGGGTCTGCCTCAACAGTGCACGCAGCTCCATGAATTTCTTCTTCTTTGTAATCTCTTTCAAGCCATATCCCTTCCCTTCTTCTTCTTCTTCTGACTCCAACTTATCCCTTCTCTTCTTTGTCTCCTTCTGTGACTCTTGCCACCATTGTAGGAGCTTGCGTTTTTCTGTGACTGTTCTTCTTCTTTTGTCGTCGAAGGTCCTTACGTCGTCACCTAGTCTTCTTCCACCATCACCAGAGCTATTCTTCTATGACTATTCGAGTCATTACAGACCTATTTCGGTGATCTCTAATGTAGTAGAAGAAGGAGGACACGTAGCAGATGATGGACGACTGGATGGAAAATCGCTTGAATGGCCAGGATTGAAGATATATATATATATATAAAAAGATAAGTCGAAATGATGTGTTTTGACTCCAAATTCGGGCGCACTACTGAAGGCAATATGGCATCTCACATGCAGTCGGATATCCATTAATCAGACGGCGGGTGTGCTAACTACAATGTAGTTGGCGCGGTTATTATAAAGGCTCTGCACTCAATTAGGAGTGCAGCTCCTATGTAGTTCGCGCTTTAGCCATTCGATTTTTTTAATCAAGCTGTTCATAACTCACCACGTGTTGTTGCTTCTGCCTGGACTCTCACCGAAATCGCCTTCCTAAGGCTTCCCTGCAGATTGCCAATCTCCCAATAAGTTTCAAGAACTTCATCTCACAATATTCCTTGTAACTTAGCTGAATCATTTCCAAAATTAGATCTTAGTAGATTATGTTAGGTTGTTGGGAAAATAATAAAAGCAACTTGAATAAAAACTTGAATCTCTTGAAATTTCTAGAAGAAGAATGAGGTTGGGGGCATCCAAAGCAATGATTAACGAATTTTTGAATCCCTGATTCCATACTTCTAGCTTTTTGTCCATTTTTTGAAAAGAAAAAAGTTGAAGGAAAGCAAAGAAAGTCAAAGAACTGGCTTCAAGTGGATGATCTTACATTATTATCAGTGAGTCAGCAGAAACTTAAGGGGTTTAATGTATGACAGAACCAAACCCAATTGACATCCAATGAAGGAAGGATCTTGGAGAGGTTAAGGGCGAGTTTGGGATGGTTAGATCAGAAACCAAGGGCATCCACAGATCACGACACCTGAGAAAACAAAAACCTGTCAACAGCAACTATGAGGTAATGAGAGAAGAAGATAGTAGCTGAAGAAATAGACCTTCTGATTGCTTCTAGAAGAGAGGGAGTGTGGTGAAGCTAGTGAGAGTAAGGCACAGTACTCAAGAATGCGACATTTCTACGGGCAGCCGATACAAGATTGACCTAGAGACGTATCACAGCAATTTCGAACATGACAATGGTAAGATTAAAATGACGAATTCGAACATGACGGTGGTAAGATTAAAACTCTGGAAAGATTAAAACTCTGGAAACCCTTTCTCCTTGGTCAAGTCCTGAGGAGTAAAGACCAAATACTCTGGAATAATTTCTTGATTTGGGCTTGCGACCATTTTCCCTTCAAAAATCTTCAAGAAGCTTCAGGAAGGCGATTTCGGTGAAGCACGAAAGAGTGTATGAGGATCCCCTTCAGCTATTGGAGTGCTGGAGGGGATTTTCACCCGTTGGATTTGTATAAAAGGGTCAATTTTTTTTTTAAAGGATCAATGTGTGTCTCTTGGAGGGACCTAGATTAGGCTCCCTGGAGTGAATCCAAGTCCTGAAAGAGTTTAGGCAGAAGGAGCGACACATGGCACATTTTTTTGGAGGAACACGTGGCGAGCTGTGAATGGCTTGATTGAAGAAAATCGAATGGCTGAGGTACGAACTACATTCTGTAGTTTGTGCCTAACTATAGAGGAGCTGCACTCCATAATTAGAGTATCTTCAATGGTGTAATTCTAATGAGTTACTTTACAATATCACATCACTACTTTTTTCTTTCAGTAACTCTCCAATTTAATGGTGCAATGGGTCCTACCAATGGTTTATTTATGATTTTTTTATTGATTTTTTACTTTAAAAACCAGATCTTATATAAAAATCAGTTCTTAAATGTGACAGTCACGCTGGCGCACTCCAATTGTGAAACTCACTAAGAACTGGTTTTTATTTTTAAGAATAATTTAAGAACCCTCATTGATCTGATTGGTTAATAATATGCTTAATATATAACCTTTCAATAAAAAAAATATTAATTTATGATATTCTAGATCGTGGCTTTTGATTAATGTTAATCTCTGATGGAGAGTAAGATTCTTACATGATGATGTTTTTAATTTTTGAAAATTATCTTTGTCACGACTTGTTACCTGAGCACATGTCCGGCACAATAATGAATCTCCTATCATTGTAAGCCTTTTCATAAATTCTACCCACGAGTTAAATTATTAGTAATTATCTCCGTATTATCAAAATAATCATTCCTTATCAAATAAATATGAAAAAAATATCAAATTTCCTTATTTGAAATATACAGAGATGACTTACATATAATAATAAATCCTCATTATGAAATATATTATTATACTGAAATACAAGTCAAATATGTCAAACTCCTGACCTAGATGTCCTAGACAATTATAGAATAACATAATCTACAACAAAGAAAGGCCTACTCGACTGTGGGAAGGTTCGAAGTAATTTACTCTTCTAGCAGATATTCTTCGCCTACAACCTGATTTGAACAAAAAGATTTCACAGAGATTGTGAGCTTCAAAACTCAGTGAGTGAATCAGCTTCGCGTTAATAAAATTCAAATACATCACTAGTCATGCAAGTATACCCAAAGGTTCAAACTCAACTAATAAATATAGTTACAAATTACATACTAGAATATATAAAGTCATCTAATTTATCCAACGGTATCAGTACTCATTAATGACATTATATCCCAAAGAGCGCACATAGGCTGGCTCACCAAATTTGTTTATTTTTGCCATGACGCACAACCTCATCCTCTCAGTTAGGGTGCCTCACGGATTTGTTACCGACCTAGGCTATATCCTTACCGATGGAATCTTTGTCTCCACACTCGTTGGTTAAGACATCCTTTAAACCGAGTTTTTCACCTTGCTGTGAAAGGGGGTACTATCCCGCTCAATCATGTTGACCCTAAGGCTATATGCCATAAGTTTTGATGATGACAAATGTATTTGAATAGTAGCATTGATATATATAAAGATTAATTATCATATATATGCTACAAGTACTTAAGCATGATTATGTTATTTAATATGTATGTTGCATATATTGAATCATGCTATTAAACTAACCATTGGGTTTGCAAGTAAGATATATTTTATAGGTTGGTTCAAAACAAGAAGAGTGAGCATTGTATTGAAGAACAAGGAAAAGCAATATCATGCTTCACTCAAGGAAAACAACATGCAAGGATGAAGCTCCAAGAAATGAAGAATTAGAAGATTTGAAGTCTTGGAAGCTTGGATGCATTAAGATAGCCTATGTGTTTACATTAGGTATATTTTATATAGGCTAGTATACTTGTGCAACTCAATGATTTAGATTTGCATACATTGGCTCAATTATTTTGAACAAAAAGATAGTGAGATATGAAATTTTACAAAAGTTAGTTTTTGACCTTTGGTCACTATCTTGATGCATCCAAGCTTCCAAGACTTCAAATCTTCTAATTCTTCATTTCTTGGAGCTTCATCCTTGCATGATGTTTTCCTTGAGTGAAGCATGATATTGCTTTTCCTTGTTCTTCAATACAATGCTCACTCTTCTTGTTTTGAACCAACCTATAAAATATATCTTACTTGCAAACCCAATGGTTAGTTTAATAGCATGATTCAATATATGCAACATACATATTAAATAACATAATCATGCTTAAGTACTTGTAGCATATATATGATAATTAATCTTTATATATATCAATGCTACTATTCAAATACATTTGTCATCATCAAAACTTATGGCATATAGCCTTAGGGTCAACAATCTCCCCCTTTTTGATGATGACAAATCACCACAGAAAAATATGTATCACAAGATAATGAATGCAATGTTATAAGCACGTATACATATTTTTCTATTGTTTCTTCTCCCCCTATTTGACATCAACAAAAAGGTGTAAGGAACACAATATATAGAAGTTAAAGCACATACCTTCTTTAAGTCAGGATGTCAGAAGATGTCAATATAGTATGGGGTAAGGATATATCAAAACTTATCATTGATTTCATTGACATGTAAAAAGAAAATTTTAGAAAAATTTTTCTCATGTCAAATGAAATGAGCCAAAAGATAAAACTTGAAAGAGTTTTAGGCTCCCCCTTAAACCTTGCATAATTTGAAAAAGAATAATGAATAATGAATATCCAATTTTTCAAGATATATTCTTTTTCAAAAAAAAAAACATCATTTGCTGTCATATGATAGAAATATTTACAACACACAGCAGAAGTATGATATATGGATTAGCAAAGCATGATATAAACAAGAATATTAATCATAATCTATAAATCGAATAATAATATTTTTCAAGATTTCTGAAAAACAATTTCTGCATATATGCATAAAATTATTTCAACATATAGCAAAAGTGATTTAAAATAAGGATACTCAAATCCTTTTCTTTTCAAAACAGATAATGCTTCAATATGGCAAAGCAATTTCAGCATTGTGGAAGCAATTCAAGAGATTCACGATATTTTTTTAAAACATTTTGCTTCGAAGGAATTTAGAAACGTTTCATCTAAGGAAGCAATATATATGGATTAGTGTAATAAGATATATTCAAGCATATAGTTCATAATCCATATATGAAACATCAATATTTTTCATCCCTTTTGTTATCTAAAACAAAAGAGATCTTTAAAATTTTTTCTTTTTCAAAAAGAATGTTGTTTCATATGATAAAACATATTAACATAACAGAAGCATTTTTAAAGTCCTTTTTCAAAACAAATTTGCTTCATAAAGGATAAGATAAATTTCAGCACAAAGGAAGCAATTTATATACACATTCAAAATGAATTTATATATGTATCTTGAGGATGAGTACATGTAAAAATTTTGACAGCTCATTTTGTATGAGTGCATGTGGAATCATGAAATATTATTCTTAGCCATAGCCTTCGCTCATGATGCATGAATAGCATACACAACATATGTTCTTAGATACATATAATCACAGCATGATGTAATCATGTATGCTCTCAAGAACAACACAACAAAGCAGAGTGATACGGTTCTGAATATCACCATTTTATTAATCCTTAAAATTTCTAATCAAAACAAATTAAATCAGCCGCAAATCCACCGAAAATTGACTTTCGTGGTTTTGCCATTAATGTGACGCGTTATCGGTGTGCATGCGTACTCTAGACTTCTGGCTTCCATCTTGCAGAAATCCATAGGATGAGCGTGTAGGGGTGCGGCGAAGAGATATCTTCTTTGGCTCTTAGTCATAATTTTCTCTCTATAAAGACTGCCCCAGAGTTCTCAATTATCACACCACAAAGATTATTCATCTCTGAGCCTATAACTTTCTGACATTCCTCTCTCTTCATACTCCTACAAAAATTTCTGAATTTTCCAAACCATGGCAACAAGAAAGTTCATTGATCTCACAGTAGAGGCAAGGGAGGAAGAGCTCGACTTAAACTTGAGTCTAGGCAAGGACAAAGGCAAAAGACCTTTGGAGGAATCTCAAGAGAACCAAAAGAAGAAGATGAAGATCGAAGAAGCTGAGGAGATTAGTACAGGCCATACGTCAGAAGACAAAATTACTTGTCTGGAGCAGGAGGTGAAGAAACTTAAGAAGATGATAGAGGACCAGGAGAAGTTAGCTAAACGCAACAATGCGGCATTGACTTCAAGAATAGATAGGTTCTTCTATTGGTCTACCCAATGCTTCTGCAATCAACAACAAAGAAGTGTTGATTGTATGAATGGGATTTACACTACCCTCCGTGACATTGCTCAGTCTCTTGCTCCAAGGAATGGCCGAGGGGTGATGATTCAATACAACCCACCTAATCCGAGACCACCTCGCTTGTAGATTGCTCATCCATGAGCAAACCTTCCCTTTTTTTTTTTAATGCAATGTAATCCTTCGGTTTGTTTTTTTTTTATTTTAATGCAAGTGGTTTCTTTCAGATGACGGTACTTAAAAAAAATTATAATAATAAAGATGAGGTAAATTCATTTGACTACTCTTTTGAAGAATTACAAGATGCCTTTGATGATTTACATGAAGAATCTCTTATACTTGCAAAGAAACTAAAAATTTCAAAACAAAAAAACTCTTCTCTTGAAAATGAGTTGGAAACATTGAAAAATGAATTTTCTATTTTCAAGTCATTTTTTCAAGTATCTTAATCTCATTTGATAGTATACTCAAAGATCTTTTCAACGGTATATTATTTATTCAAAACGGAGTCCAAATGAGAAATATATGACTATTCAAAATATAGTTTGAAAAACTAAAAGTTGATTTTACTGTAATAAAAAATTATTCTGTTCTGACCTATATCAGTATTTTGATTATATCTTTTAAAAGAAAAATAATTTTTGAGTAAAACTTGGTTCATTTGAAACTAGACTCCAAGAGCTTTCCAACGGTATATTATTTGTTTAAAACGGAGTTCAAATGAGGGAGTTATGAATTTTTAAAGAAAGCTCAAAATCTGGACTGCACTATAACGGCTATATAAAGGCTAGTTTTGTAAAATCTTATATATATGACCTTAGATACACGATTTTGAGCAAGAACAAAGTCCTACAATGTGATATTAACTTCTTCTATCATCTTTGAGAGAAAGGAAAGCATTCTTGAGCCAAATCTTGCATATTCTCTATCATTAGAGTTATTAGAGCTTCATTTGTTTTCATCTACTCTTTAGAGAGAGTTTCTTTGTATTGTTGATTTTGATCAACACATATATTATTCTGAGTTGAGGTTCGCAAGTACCGGTGTTGGAAGAACTTACTTTGGGTTGAGGAGGAGCCCGGATTCATAAATTCTTCATTGTGGTTTCGCAAATACCCGGATCGAATTTGCGTGGTTGTAGTGGTTTGCAAGTACCCGGATTAAACTTGCAATTATAGTGGAAATACTCAAGTGGTCTCTTGAAGACTGGATGTAGGCTTGGATTAGCCGAACCAGTATAAATCTCCGAGTTTGCTTTCTCTATCCCTTACTCTTTAATTTGTGCATATTGATATCTATTCTTTAATTCCTTGATCTTTATAATTATTTATCTTGACAGCACATTGATTTTCTGTATTGTATTTATTATCCTAAGCATTGTACTTTTACAGAAAATCATTTTAACTTCCAATTAATTCTTGTGAAAAATTTATAAAACCCAATTCACCCCCCCTCTTGGGTTCCAACCATTACTTTCAAATCACAATCAATAGTACAGTATTTCATATCATAATTAGAAATACAATGTAATATTCATTCATATAATAGGTATCGTATATAACTATATTATAAGTTTATAAACCACAAATCAAGATAATTATTAAATTGTCTTTGAAAAAATTCAAACTTCATATCCCTGAAATACTTGTTTTATCTTATCTATACTTCTGGATTAATTTAAATTATCTCCTTAGATTCGCCACTCCAAATTCAGTTTACTCCTATGAATCTTGGGAGTGTCTTACGACATGCTTTTTATCACCAATGATGCTAAAACCCTATTAAAATGAGGTCGTTTCACTCACTTGGATTTCATACGAGTATCATTTTTCTAAGTCATTATGAACAAGAGTACACAGGTGAATTTCAGTGTTTTGCTATAGAGATTTTTATGAAAGATTAAAGAAACAAGTTAGGGTTGTTTTCATACAGATATTGTTTATACATACAGTTACCATATGTACGGTCACTATTTATACATACAGGCACTATTCATACATACGATTACTGTTCATACCAAAAATGATAAATACAATATGTAAAAGAGTACACTAAGTAAGTTTCTAAGAAAGTGTGGAGGGTCGCAATGGACACACTTAAGTACCAGGTCTTTTCTTGGCCAGAACTTTCTTAGATATGTATTCTTCACAGTTTACATTATATTTTGGTAATCAAAAAATCAGAATAACATATAGATAGTTAAGGACAATTTTTCTATTATGGATGATCAGCCAAGTATATTATTTGATACTATACGCTAATAAAATATTTAATTTACTATTTATGAAAAAGACATTTCTAATAAAATAATTAGTACTTTAATAATTTAGCTTACTGTGTAAGTAGACGAAGGTAACTGAATTATTGGTTACTATTGAGAACTTAAAGGGAAAACTATCCTTTCACCTTGAACTTTTAACTTTCTTTTCAATTCAGTCCTTTCATTTTAGTCCCTGATGGTATTTTCTCACATAAAACATCATTTTCTCTCACGAACTTCTTTCTAGTTTTCTCTTATGACCAAACCACATCTAATACTCGACATTTTGATTGTATATGTGAGCAGTACCATATGCGTGAATATTATAATGCATGTAAATAGTACCGTATACTGGAATAGTAATCGTAGTTCACAAACATACATTTATATTTTATTTTTCATAGGTATTACAATCTTTACCAAAATTTATTTATGGTGCTGAACTTTCTCTTTATTCTGTCATATAATCTTCAAATGAATTAGATTATGACCTTGATTTTTAAAAGTTATTTTATAGTGATAGCCTAGGCTTAGACGCATTTCCTTGTTGAATTCCTTAGTCATATATTCTTTTTATATAAATTAAATTGTAAATGGCATGAAGCATGTGCATACATTATGTTGAAATAATTAGATTGGAATGTTGTGAAGCTCAGATACATATTGTTGAGATGATCAATTTGCATGAGGTTTAGAAATCTATGATGTGCAAACCATGTGAAATCTAATTATGCTTTGGGAAAATGCCTATACATATTTTTGAAATATTTGAGAATAGATATATACAAAATAAAAATTGTGAGCCTTGAGAAATTTCCCATATATGTAAGTTGTGATTTTACAAGTGACATCTTAAAGTGTCTCATAAGAATATTATAATTTAGGTGAAAGAAAGAAATTTGTGCAATTCTTGAAAATGGCACAATAGCCATCAACGTGGGGGTATAGAATTTTATTAAATCAAAATGTTTTCACCTAAATTATTCATGGTGTTATTATTGCTAAATAATATTGTGAATTACACTTGTCATTTTGGAACAAAAAAAATATATTGTAGATAGGTGACCAAACACTTCATGGATATTGGCATATAAATTTTGATCAATTAGTAAATTGAGGATGCTATCTCATTAAAATGATGATATGCTATATATGAAAATTGGTGTTAGAAATTTTCTAATGCTAATAGATGAGAACACTTTTATTGTACAAAGAGGTACAATGTTATTGAGTTATTGGTCATGAAATATAATTAAAAAGTTCCTAAATGATTATGTATAGTTATAATAATATTATTGAATAATATTATTATATGGTGGATGAATGTATATGCACATATATATTATGCATTTGGATGCCCATCTATAATAATCATGGGTTTTTATATGAGGAAATTATGTGCTAAATTAAAGTACATATATGTAATACCCCCTATATTTTAAAGTTATGAGTACGATAAATTTATTTTGTAGAAAATAATTCCTTAATTTGTTTAATTTTTGTATGCTTGTTTGTGCATATTATTAAAAATATGATAAAATATTTGAGAAGTATAAAATTGTGTATGCTTGTTTGTGCATAAAATTGTGGGATATAATTAATGTTATGATATGAAATTTATCCCATAAGTAAAATATGGTTTGAGCATAAGAGGAATCTAACAAGAAACTGGGAGAAAAATAACGTTTTATGTGAGAAAATCTTCTTAAGGGTTAAAATGAAAATGACTAAAGTGAAAAGAAACCCAAAAGTTTAGGAGAAATGATAATTTTTCCGTAACCAATGATTGCACACAGTAAACTACATAGTGCCAAACTGAATTATTAGCGTATAGTAAACTGAATTATTAAAGCTTATAGTAAATTGAATATTTTATTAATGTATAGTATCCTGATTTTTTTTATAAATAAGTTATTTCATTTCACTTCTAAACTCACACCTTTAGTTTCTCATCTTTTCTCTCCTCAAAATTTCTCTTGCTTCGATATTAGGGTTCTGAAATTCTCAAAGATTACAGAATTGGATCGGACCAATTGGTCCGACCGGTGACTAGTAAGGGTTTCGGTCCAGTTCACCCAAAAAATTGGTCTGCCATTGAACCGGTACAGAACCTGTCTAACCGGTTCTGAACTGGGGCAAACTGGGTGGGTGGCTAGTTCAGTCCGGTTCCTGGAATTTTTTTACTTTACTTTTAACCCCCAAACGATGTCGTTTAGAGGTCGTGTAAGGGGAAAAAAGAAGAAGAAGAAGAAAGGATCTTGTACAGCGTCTGCGAGAAGTTGAGAGGCTGAAGGAAAAATTCAGAAAACCTAAAGCCCCCTGATGTCGTTGTCTCTGCTGTTATTGCTTCTCGCTACTTATTGGTGAGAATGAAAGAAGAGGAAGATAGAAGAGAAAGAGAGAAGAGAAGAAAGGATAGAGGAAGAGGAAGAATACTAGTTCATCTGAAGTAGAGTGTGGATTGCCGAAATCCTTGCCTCGAAAACCAAAATTGAAGTAGATGGGGTGTCCTCTCTGTGTGCCTCAATTCGTGGGATATTCTAAAAAGTGGGTGGGATAGTGGGAAGTGAGGTGGGTGGGGTTGAAGCCTTGGGAGACTAAAAAGTAAAATAATGAAGACGAATTGGGAAGCGAGATTAGGAAATTGGGAAATGGAGAGAAGATGTGAGTGGGAGAGATAAATTTAATAGGTAAATTATATTATAAGTTTTATTAATGGGTATATTATATTTAAATATTATTATTAATTTATAATTTTTATTATGTAATGTGATTATGTATATTAATATATTTATTTTAAATTGTTATAAATTATTAATTATATTAAGTATTTTAATATTTTAAATTATATATATATATATAATATTTTTTAATTATTACATGTTCGACCACGATTTGACCACGGTCTAATCATTAATCATTGAACCGGTGCTTCCATTGGTTTAATAACCGGTTCGATTTTAAAAACCATGAAAATTTTAGGCCTTTCCTCCTCAGTCTAGGTCCAAGGTGATGATACTATACTCCTTTAAATTCTTGTAATTATTTAGAAGTTAAATTTTTAGTATGCTCTGTGGTTGCAACTTTATCTGATCCTCCACATAGAAAAGAATTATCCTCGATTACTTGAGAATTATTTTTTGATTATCGGAATAGAGTATAAAACTATGAAGAATACATGTCTATGAAATATTTGGCTAAGTAAAGACTTGGTACTTGAGAGTGTCCATCGTGACCTACTTCCCTTTCTTGGGAGCTTTCCTGGTGTACTCTTTTACGGCTTATGTTCGATATTCCCGATATGAATAATATTGGTATGTATGAAAGGCATCCGTACGTATGAATAGTATCTGTATACATAAATAATATTCGTAGACATAAATAGTATTCATACGTATGAACAATGATTGTACTTATGAATAGTATTTTGTACAAAAACAACTATGGCTTTCTCTATATGATTTTTATGAAAATCTCTATAGCAGAACTTGAAATCCAGCTACGTGCTCTTCTTTGTAACAACTCGAAAATGTGACTTGGATACAGAATCTATGTGAGTGGATGACCTTGCTAATCGAGTTTATTTATTTATATTCCAAGTACAATATAAACTCCACCTCATATAGGAATTAGAAATTTTAATTAAATTTCCTATTTAGTGATGATAACTTGATAATGAAATTTATTGTGTGATTTAAGATTATGTTGATAAGAATTATGATTGAGAATGTAATTATACACATGGAATCATTGAGGGCTTGAACCAAGATACTCAATATATGTAATTTTATATATGGAATGGTTGAGTGCTTGATCCCCTAAGATACCAATGCATGTAATGGTTGTGAATATGAATACAATGGTAATTGAATCCCTGAACATAAATTGAATACAGAGGGCATAGAAACCATGGATATAAATATAATTGTTCTTATTGTGATAGTGATTATGATATTTGTACTTGTGATATATTTATTATTGTACAGTCATTTACTTATTGAGTTTTGATGAACTTACACTCTATATGATTATTTTTTTTTTTCAAATACAGTGGATGAGGAAGAAGAAAATCCACAGGAGGATTAGTAATTTTTAAAGATACTTTTCATATTTAGCTGGAGGGCTTATGAATTTAAAAACTTATGAAACGCTCTGTAATCTTTATAGGTTACCTAGACTTGGAAAATTTTATTGTATCGTATGCTATTCGACTTGTATTTACTGTTCACTATGTTAAACTTTTCATATATATATATATATATTGTCACATCCTAATTTCAAACATATAAGTAATTCTATAAACTCGATGGTATACCTCCATGGTACTCCATAAAATCTCTCATTAGTACTATAGTCCATAACTATGCAAACATAAATTTTCCAAGAAAAAGATTTTTGAATAAATATATAAAGACTTTAACATAGTAAACAGTAAATACAAGCCAAATATCATACAGTGTGATACAATTTTTCAAGCCTAGGTGACCTATAGAGATTACAAAGCATTTCCTAAGCTTTTGGATTCATAAGCCTTGAAACAATGTGGAAAGTATCCTCAAGGAATACTATTCCTCCTGTGGATTTCCTTCATTTTCATCCACTGTATCTAAAAAAAATATTCATAGAGAGTGTGAGTTCATCAAAATTCAGTGAGTAAATAACTTTGCAATAATAAATATATTACAAGTACAAATACCATAATCATTATCATAATAAAAACAATTATATTAATGTTCAGGGTTTCTATACCTTTGTATTCGGTTTATGTTCAGAGATTCAATTCTCATTATATTTATGTTCACAACCATTACATGTATTGGTATCTTAGGGAATCAAGCCTTCAACTATTCTATGTGTATAATTATATGCATTGGTATCTAGAGTCAAGCCCTTAACCATTCTATGTGTATATTTGCATGCATTGATATTTTGGATCAAGCCCTCAACTATTCCATGTGTATATTTTCAATCATAATTTTCATCAATATAACAATAAATTCTATTATCTAACTATCATCATTAAATATGGAATTTAATTGCAATATGAGGTGGGATTTATATTGTACTTGGAATAAAAATAAATAAACTCGATTAGCAAGGTCATCCACTCAAATAGATTCTGTATCAAAGTCACTTTTCAAGTTGCTACAGAGAAGAGCTCGTAGTTGGATTTTAGGTTCCGCTATGGAGATTTTCACGAAGATCAGATATAAAAGGTCAGGGTTACTTTTGTATAAAATACTATTCATATGTAGGATCATTATTCAAATGTATGAATACTATTCATGTGTATGGATACTATTCATACGTACGGTTACTATTCATATTGGGAATAGCGAACATAAGCCGTAAAATAGTACACCAGAAAAGTTTCCAAGAAAGAGAGGTGGGTCACAATAGACACTCTCAAATACCAAATCTTTCCTTAGCCAAACCTTTCCTAGACATGTATTCTTCACATTTTTATACTCTACTCCACTAATTAAAAAATAATTCTCAAGCAATCGAGGATAATTCTTTTCTGATGTGGAGAATCAACTAAAGCCACAACTACAAAGCATATTAAGAATTTAATATCTAAATATTTACAAGAATTTTAAAAAGTATAATATCCTCATATTGGATCTAGGCTAAGGAGGAAAAACTTAAAATTTCAGAGTCCTAACGTCAGAACAAGAGAAGTTTTGAGAAAATGATAGAAAAGAAACTGAAGGTGTGAGTTTAAAAGTGAAATGGAAGGTCCTATTTACAGGAGAAGTCAAGGTACTAATAAAATATTTATTTTACTATGCACTTTAATAATTCAGTTTACTATTCGTTAATAATTCAGTTTACTATGCACTAATAATTTAGTTTGGCACTATACATTTTACTGTGCAATCATGAGTTATTAGTTACTATTGGAAACTAAAGAAAAAATTATCCTTTCTCCTAAACCTTTAAGTTTCTTTTCACTTTTGTCCATTTCAATTTAGTCCCTAAGGGAATTTTCTCATATAAAACATTATTTTTTTCCTAATTTCTTTCAGATTCCTCTTATGCTCAAGCCATTTTTTATCTATGGGATAAATTCTATATCATAACATCCATTATACCCCACAATTTATGCAATCTATAAATGAAAATCTGTATCTTCCACAATATGCACAAACAAGCATATAAAAATTAAACAGATAGGAAAATTATTTTCTCTAAAATAAATTTATTATAATTTTTAAATACTTATAACTTTAAAATATAGCGGGTATTACATATATATTGTAAAATCTCTTTCTTGAAAAAATTTATGTTATGCATTAGTACTGATAAGAGGTTTTATAGGATACCATGGAGGTACGCCCTTAAGTTTATAGAATTACTCACATGCCCAGAATTGAGATGTGACAATATAAATTGGGCTATCATATTCTTACAAATTTAAAAATTAAAAATGTGGGGACATTTTTTAAAATTTATATTGTGTGACTACAAGGAAAAAAGGAAATGAATTCTAAAATTTTGATTATTATGTTGTGTGTATATTCTCTACTTGATTATCTCTTTTAAATATAAAAGAATATGGGTGAAGTAAATGTGAGTTTGGGGTTAAAATCATAAAAAAAGGTGATAGTATTTTGTTGTCATAAGAACAGTATGTTAAAAAACAATTTCAAAAGTTTGATCATTTTGATGATAAACTAGTGAATACTTCTTATGAATCTAATACTCAATTAAAAGAAAACATAGGTGAGTTTGTTGCATTTAATGAACTTCACCTGACCTGACATATCATGTGTAACGTGTCAATTGAGTGGATATACAAACAATATTAATAATGGCCACTGGGATACTTTGGTCAAATTAATGAAATATTTGAGAGGTGCCGTGAATTATGGTATCTTATGAAGTGAATTTCTCATTTTATTAGAATGATACAATGATGCTAATTAGATCTTTGATTCATATGAGACAAAATTCACTAGTGATTATATCTCACCATTGGTGGGTGGGATGGTATTTTGAGAGCAGCCAAACAAATTTATAAGCTCATTATAAAATCAGAGTTAAGTACTTTGGAATTGGCTAAAATTGAGACTAAGTGACTGAAAAACTTCTTAGCAAATCTTTTTGTTGAGTAAGAGTTCAATGATATCAATGTCTATGTATTGTGATTGTCAAGTGATAATAGTCATTGTAAAGAATAAGAATTTCAATGGTAAGAGTAAACACTTATGTTGAGACATAAAGTTATCAAGTAATTGCTAAAAGATGAAATTTGAAGTATACCAATCAATTATGTGAAGTCAAAAGTGAATTTGGCCAAATCTTTGACTAAACATGCATGTAGGAAGAGAATTAGTTCTTTACACATTGAGGAGAAATAAACTTAAGCCAATTGAGATTAACAGTAGCGGTAACCCAACGACTCCATGAAGAAGGTTCATATAGGTAACAACAAGTCATTTGTTAATTCTGTTAGCACTATACTCTTAGTCTTTTTCCTATGGTGTCAACTGTAAAGTGTGAAAGTGCTAGAATGCATTAATTATGAGGTTGACCAAAAACTCTTAATGATTTTCATAGCCCTTTTTTTTAGAGTGATAAATTCATTATAGATACACTTGATAAAATCACCTATATAAGTGTGGAGTGGAGCTATTTTTATGAGATTATGGCAAAATTTCTAGAGCACTCATGAATAACAGGCACACGAATAGCCGTAAAGGCGCATAACGGCTTCAACAATAGGAATTGTAGGGGTGTGATGTGATTGGTATGACCTTTAACTTACAATAAGAGTTTGTTTGTTCATAGAAGCTATATGCTTCACCACTGATCTTATGTGTTATGTCTTAGCTATCTAGATTTGGTTCATAGTCTAAAAGACATCAGATTCGAAGCATCTATACCTATGTATATAACCCATAATTTGTGGGCATTGTTGTAAAAAATAGAGTATTTCAAAAAGAATACTTAAATTGTTGTGAAAATAATTTTGGCAAAATAATTTAATTATTTTTGTGCTTATTTGAACATGATAGAATTACGTCAGTTACATATAATTATCCGTTTTATTTTAAATTTAATTATAATATTATCTATGTAACTAATTATTATCCATTATCTCCACTATCCTATGATTATATTTGTTATAATTATCTTTTCGTATTTAATTATAAAATTAATTAAAATTTTCCCTTGTCATATTTATCATCCACCTCTTGTTTCTAGGTTTTCTAATATGATATTTTTAATATTGGGTTACATAATTTTGCTCTCTCTTTATTGTTCTGTTACACGAGTTTTTATCTCCAAAAAACTCATTTTATCCTGAAAAAATATTTGTCACCACAAAATCTTTTCTTAAGAACAAGTATTCTCATAATACGATTAATGCTAAATTTATTTACGAACAACTTCTCCAATTTTTTCAACATTAAGGAAGGATAGGGACTTAACATTCCTTCTTTATACCTTTCAAATGTACGAAGAAATTTATTTTGTTGAACCCACCCCGCCCCCAAAATAAATAAATAAATAAAAACAAGAGAAAAAGAACTAAAGAATGAAGTTTATGAAGAAAGGTAATTAATTCAGTAATTTTGCATGCTAGCAACTCATTTTTTTTTTTTGGGTCGAAAGCATAGTAACTCTTTAATTGCCAAAATTTGATTTTAATTGATTTGGATCATGGGCTTTAGAAGTGGCAGCAGTAAATACAATTCCATGTATATTGTGTTGATCTTTTGCTGCAAGCTAGCCTGTTTTATTGGAATTGGGATCGAATGGAAATTTTTTTTTTAATGTTGCTCTGGACTGTGTAATTTTGAATTTTATATATTTTTTTAAATGTAAGGAATTTGAATTAATGTAAATTAAATTTCTTAAATTTAGATAACTATCTTATATATCTAATGTAGTGATGAAGAAGATCTGTTTCCTGCTTTAATATTTTGGATTCAAATTTTATAATTGATACTTAGAAGAACTTTAAAATGGGTTAGAGTTTGAAAGGAGGATATATAATTATTCGTGGATCATAAATTCATAGTGAGATTAATATAAAAGTCCAAGAATACATATGAATATATGTATGCATTTATAATGTGCATATATACATGTGATTTTATTTATGTATATGTGAGAATGTTAAAAAAAAAACACAAGGAATTTTTTTTAAAAAAAAAAAGATAGAAGGGAACTCCCAAATTTTATCTATTACAGCAAAATTTCAAATTTTTAAAATGAATTGTTTAAATTATGAAAGTAATTTAAAATTTTAGATATCTTCAAAATGATTTTTTCTCTCCCAGATTATTTTATCCAAATCTAACTCAAAGAGTTTGATAACTAACACATTTGACAAAGTATATATATATATATATATATATTATTTTTCTATTAGGAAATATTGAAGAGAGGTCGATCTCTCATATTACAACATTTTTTTGGACATTGTGCCCTAATTAAAAAAAAAAAGAGTAACACATATCTTAATATGTGTTAATCATAAAAATAACCAAATTCTAGAGGGTCTATCTCTTTAAAGCAAAATCTTTTTTTCCATTTTGTTTGAAATATTCATGAGCCGAATATTATAAACAGAAGTCTGTTGTACTCTGAAGTCAAGAACTTGAGGTACCTCACGCAACGCATGAGAATTGATGGAGAGACACCGGTGCTTAGCTTGGATTCGACGTCAAATCTACAATTAATGTAACATCAGACTCACGGGACACGCGTGTGCATCACTGTTACGTGTTTTAACTGTTAATAACAAATTTCCTTCTATTGTTATTATTTATTATTCATAGTCATCGCATAACAACCAAAATAATTAATTCATTTTTATTTTCCTAAACAAACAAACAAACAAATATAAACATAATTATTTTATTTTTTGCGGTCTCTGACTCCCTTTCCATCTTCAATTGGATGAATTTGAGGTGCGATAATTAATTTGCATGATGCAAAATTCATTTCGAAGGGGAAAAGATTCCCCACCATATTTCTTCTTTTCAAAGCAAAACAAAGCCTTGCACTTGAATGTTTATCAAACAAAAATTAGGAAATTTTTTTTTTTATTGTCTCCCATCTTATCCAATGGACTTATTAATGGAAGAGATTTTATCTTGTGAGTCAGGTGAGTTAATTTCCGTGTTATAGTAAAGTAATTTAAGATAACGTTGTGGCAAATCAATTACCTTATTAACTAAAAATTCAAAGATTTCCAAATATATTTAAAGAATATTTTACAAGTTCAATTGGAGCAGAATTTTACTAATTTGTCTATGTTTTGCAAAAAATAGCTTAGCTAAAAGTTTGAAAGTTAATTTTTAGTTGAAAGTTAAAAATTAATAAGTTAGATTATTAAATTAGAAGTGTTGGGTAAAAATAGCTATTGAATTAGTTGATAGATGTAAAATGACACACTTATATGATATTTTGTAATATAAAATAATACAAAATAAATATATCATTTTTTAGTTAAATTAATTTAAATTATTATATATATATATATATATTATTTTAAGTATATATAAAAAATAAAGGTAGAATAGGAATTTTAATAAAATAATAAGAAAAAAAGAGGAACAAATAAAAAAGTTATAAGCTACATATATAAACTACTCAAATAAGTTTATTTATCAAACACATCTATTTTAGTTAAACAAATTTATAAGCTAATCAAATAAATTATAAGTTTACTTAAAAACAATGTCATACACAGCCCAAGTTACAAATAATGCATATATTATTATTTGAAGTATAAAAGTACATATTAGTTTCTAATTTATTTTGAATTATTTTCAAGTGTAAAATAAATTATCAGTTTTTTATATTTTAAAAATAATATAAATAAATTAATAAAATCTGGTTAACTTTATACTCTTCAACGTGATTTTTAACTTCTTTTAATATTATATTGTATATTTTCATTTATTTATATACTAAAGTAGAATTCCTAAAGTTATATATATATATATATATTTATTTATTTATTTATTGCAAGAGGACTCAAATCCTGACCTCTTGACCTTCTCTCCTGCAAGACAGTTTGCGAAAGACTAGCTGTAGGTCGAGCTCTCTACTATGGGATTTAAATTTTGTGGGTATTGGAATTTGTGTTTTAGTTTTAGTTAAATAAATTATTTTAATATTAAATAATATTCTCTTATTTTTTATAAGATAAAATAAATTAAAAAATTAAAAAAATATTTATAGTTCTTTATATCTTTATAATCAGACTTTTAATTAGAATATAACAAATATATAATTCTT
Source organism: Biancaea sappan (assembly GCA_037074585.1). Classification (NCBI taxonomy): domain Eukaryota; kingdom Viridiplantae; phylum Streptophyta; class Magnoliopsida; order Fabales; family Fabaceae; genus Biancaea; species Biancaea sappan. The sequence goes on along the minus strand of CM073497.1, from coordinate 46,961,410 downwards.
CAATTAAAACACAATAAGTTTATAATCTTTAAAAAATAGTTATATATTTTTACAACTCAATATTATATAATTAATTTTAAAAATTTTTTAACATATATTATAATTAAAATAGGAAACTATAGATATTTTTTTTTCAATTTTGAAATTCATTTTGTCTTATAAAAAAATATAAAAATTTATTTAATATTTAACTAAAATCTAACACAAATCTCAATACCTACTTAAATCCCACGGTGGGAAGCTCCTGTAGTATCATCCATACAATTTCATACCACTTGTGTTATAAGTTGGGCGGTCTAAAGATATATATTAGTATAAACATTTAAACAAAACATAATGCATTCACTTTTTGTTTCGATAATGGGACATTAAAAAAATCGGTGAAAATACACATTTCTCTTTTACAAAAAAAATAATAATAAAATACATAATCCTTAAACGTAGTTACCAAAACAAACATTAGGTTGGTTTAATTCTTGCAATAATATATAGTGGAACTATGCTACCATGAATTTAGGTGAAGATTTGTTAATATAATAATATTCCAAGGATCTTCCTAACTTGGTTAATTCCACACCAAATGGCTCGACTTGAATATAGTATTCCAATGTGGACAGCCATAAATCATAATTATATTCTACAGTTTTCCCTTCTCATCCAAATGGCTTATTGCTTCTTCACAAAAAGCACAGGAGCACATTTACGTCATAATATAATCCTATTTTCCATACTTATTTGACCTCTCATTTTCCTCCATTTGATTCTGAATATCTCAATAGTCTATCACATTTTGTTAAAAATGATACTTACATATCCTAAAAGTTAATTTAAGGAGTAAGGGATGTCCAAATTCAAATAAAGAAACTAGAACACATTCAATTTTTAGATGTTAAACTTCAATACATTTCACACACAAGATTTCAATATCAGAGCTAACATGACAATATTCATCTCTTTTTTGAAAAGTGAACCTCATAAAATATATGAATTTCATACATGATCATTTTTTTGATATCATAAAGCAAAGCTACCTAAGATTACTTATTTGACTATTTACAACGGCCACCAGTAAATTTCATACATTTTATATCTATCTTTTTCATTACATAATATTGTCATGTTAACTTTTCAAATACAAAAGGATTATTGATGATTGAGAAAATTGGCATCATGGTCATTTATGAATAGTTTTGACCTAAAATCTCGATAAATATATAAAAAGCACTTGTTGGTAGGAGATGCTAATAAAACATATGAAATATTCTTATGGAGTGGAGGTTGGGCTTTATTGCAATCGGCCTTATATTGATTGAAGTTAGGTCATAAAATTGAGTGGAGTAAAACGTAGTTTATCAATAATAATGTGGAAACTCAACTTTCAAAAAGTTAGAATTATCAGCATCAATAGAATGTTTGGTAAACTTTGAAAGAAAAAATGAGTGTTAGAACACGTGTGCCCAAAAAGGGAAATTGAATTAGGTACCTGATATTTTTTGAAAACTTAAACAATTTTTGTTTTAAAAGATATTTAAATAGATTCCTCAAAGATTAATTAGGTTCCTGAAATTTTTTTATTCTAAAGAATTTATCAAAGGATGCTTAGAAAATAATTTCTTCAAAGATAGAGTGTTAATATCAAAGTAAAAATGATAAGCAACAGAAATAAATAGAGGACACAAATAATATATAGTGGTTCAAAGATATCTACAAAAGATATTCTTATGTTCACTTCTCAAACACACAGTATGAAAATTTTATTAAAGAAAAGTCACAAATATAACCAGCAATTTAGTTGACGTTCAACTCCTTACTTTTATGTTGTTACAATAAACAACCTCAAACTATGGATAAGTAGGACCCTACTTTTACACTAAACTGAACTGATAAGTCTTACCACATTTTTAGTAAATGTATCACTGGATAGGTTACTCTAGACCTTTTACAACCTCTCCTCTAAGAAGGTCAACTCTCATCCACAACCAGGAACCTCACTAGGTTCCAAACAACACGTCCACTCACTGGACAAAAATCAGTAAATACAAAAAGAGTAAGAGTTCACTCAGAACTATTATAAAGAGAAAACTCACTCAGAAAATATTACAAAATTCAACAATCTCTCAAGTATAAGAAGGAATAGATAGCGCACAACTCAAGCTCATTTCTTTCTAGTCTTTTCCTTCACCAAGGTGTGTTAAGAATGACAAAATAAACTCTTTATATAGTCTTAAAAAACTAGTTATTGTGTAGAGGCTTCTTCATTAATGATGTGATCAACTTCATAAATGTCTTGAATCTTCACCTCAAATATAAAAAGTGTGTGGATTAAGGAACGGAATAAATATTCAATTTGATATTCATATATGTTCTTCTCCTCAATTTGCTGCACGGATATTATGCTGTGTCAACTCCTTAATTGCTTGATTCACAAATAGGAACATGATATCATAAATATGGAAGATTCGTTGATTTGAATGAGGTATTTCTAATTTGGTTGACTTGTTTTTCTTAATAGCGAATCATGCTGATATTTTTTCTTTTTATGTCGCTTTCATACCTTCTTGATTACACTGGATCAACTATTCATTGCGTTGAATCTCTTCTGCATATCAGGTACCTTGATTAAGAAAGATTTTTGCTCCTAATAAGGAAATAAATTTCATTGAATTGATCACTTTCCATTTGTATTAAATCGTGATCATTCTTTTCTTGTCAAAATACGAGATCCAAACATTAAATGCTCGATTTACCAAGGTCTTAGAGATTGCATTAATAAAAAATCTTCATAATAGAATGTTGCATCAACAATGAGAGAAAAAAATGATTCATTTATTTAATTTCCTTTTAAAAAAATACTCATACTAAAAACTTTCTCTTTTATTTTTAATAAATTAAAATATTTTAATATGATTACATTAAAATATCTCATTCTCATTTATTCTCTTTCTACTTACCAAATGTAGCCAAAGATTTATGTTCAAGGCTCTTTACATTTTTTTTTCAAATAAAATTTTAAAGTATGAAAAGACCATTTCTTACGAGTTGCACTCTATAAACTTGAAAAAATTGTAGATTATTGTAGACCTAAGCAGATGGGCCCCGGTCCAGTCTTCTCTCGACGCATCCTATCATCCCTTCAATGACTCTTATACCTCCTCTTCAATCACCCTCACCACTCACCAGACCACATAAACATATTCACCCCTCCTGTATATCTTCATATATACACATACTCACTTACTCTCGCGTATGCAATAATAATAATAATAATAATAATAATAATAATCTTGCACTTAGCGCGACCACGGAATGATTGGGATTCCTGTCGCGGCTTTTCTTCTTCAACTATCTGCACCCAAACAAATAGATTTCCCCACCAGATCCTTCTGTGCTGTGTGTATTTTTTAATCCCATCCATCTTCTCAATTCCGCGGCAACACTCAAGTCTCCTGATATGTCCCACATAGATCATGAATCCGCCGGCGAGGGGAAATCCAACAGTCTCATACCCAACACACGCTGCTGCTTCTGCTTCGGCTCCCGCCCTTCTCCCACCGTCGGCCTTGCATGGTGGGAGCGCGTGCGATCCACATCCTGGTCTCACTCCCACGCCCGTCCTACCGGTCTCGCCGGGGACCGCTGGTGGTCGCGTGGCCTCAGGGCCCTCAAGAAGCTCCGCGAGTGGTCGGAGATCATCGCCGGACCTAGGTGGAAGACCTTTATTCGGAGATTCAACAGGAACAGAAGCGGCGGCAAGAATCCCAGGTACCAATACGATCCATTGAGTTACTCCTTGAACTTCGACGAAGGTCCCGGCAGCCAGAACGGCGATCTCGAAGACCACGGCTACGACGGATACCGGAATTTCTCTACCCGCTACGCCGCCGTGCCGGGTTCGGTTCCGGTGAAGTCGGGTTCTGATATGGATGCGACAACGGGAAAGGACGTTGCAGCAGTATTCGGGTGAGTGGCTGCGTGCGCGGCGTAGGCTAAGGTACGCCGCTGGGGGCAGTGCGCTGGAATGGGCACATCATGAGCTGGAGGAGTGGGCTATCGCACTGACCCGGTTGGTTACGCGATGTTTCCGTGGTGCTGTTGGTGTCACTTACTTTATATTTTTGGCCTCAGTAGGTTTGTTTCTGTTTTTGTTTTTTTGGAGTGGAATACTGATTTAGTGTTTAAAATATTATAGCTTCTGAACATGGCTTTTGAAGATTAAGTATCTTATTTAAGTTCATAAAAAATTGTATTTGTCTTTTAGTCTTATGCTAAATTTAGAGTTTTTCCTTGTTAAAAGAGATATTGATAAATAAAAAAATTAAATTGAGACAAATACAATGTTTTAAGAATTTAATTAAGATATTTAATCTATTAAAAATTAAATTCAGAAAATTATATTTTTTAAAAATTAAATCGGAAATTTACTATTTCTTTGGGGGAATATTGTGTGTATATACTTTTTTTTGTTTTTTGTTTTTTAATGGTCTGTGATATATAAAATACAAACGACGGCGTGTTAATATTGAGGGGAGTGCGCTTGGAATAAAGGAATATTTGGCTTGTTTGTTACTTTCAGTTCGGTCTCTTACTCTTCTGTTTTCTTTATACGTTGTTATTATATTTTTTTAATAAAAATATAATAAATATATGATTCTTTAACTGTAACACGCGATAATGTATGGTTTTCAAAGAATAATTTCATATTTTTTTATATCTCATCATGATTAATTTTTTTTAATTTTTTATACATGTTTAAAGATATAAATAAATTTATATAAATCTGTTCTCTTTTATTTGGATAATTATCCTTAGATTGGACGGTGGGGTGCGTTTTTTTGGGCAATTGCAGCAAAATGGTGTAACCTTTAAGGAAATGTATGTATATATTTGTTTATTCTTTTAATGTACATGGGGTCGTTATAATTGCACAAGGCAAATTGGGGATTTGTCGTTTCGCAATATCCTAAATATCTCACCTTTTTTATGAAATGGTTTTCATTTTATAGATTTGATAAAATTATATGTTATTTTCTTTGTTTGAAAAATTATATGTATAGACTCTCTTTCAATTCATTTGCTGTTATTGAAATTAATTTTTCGTTTACTACGTATTTTTCTTAAAAAAAAATTACTTAACAATCTTAGTTATTGTATTAAAAAAAATATAGTACTATATTGTAAGAAAATTAGAGTGGATATTTTTACAATTTGTGGCAAAAAATATTATAAAAACCAAATGTAATATTTAAAATAAAGTTATTATCATGTGTAATTAACTATTTTGATAATTAATGAATCGGTAGTTGATATATTGATGGTTTACGAGGTAGAGGGGTGTGATGAATCAAGATTGATCGAATGCTTAGAAGTTTATAAGTTGGCAAAAATTTGTAAAAAAAGAAAAAAGTTATAGTTGGTGAATTAAGATAGTTTTCACGTTCCAATTTTAAATCATTTTGAATTATAGACTGGACTTAAATGGTTATATATAGGTCATATTTGGGTAAACAATTTATCATATAAGCGCTTATATATAAGTTATTTTTACAATTGAAAAGTTTATGAGAACAAATTTCACATAAATTATTTTTAGTTTATTTTCATAAACTATTCTGAAGAGCTTATGAAAATAAATTGAAAATAATTTATTGGCATTGTCATAAGTTATTTCTATAATCTCTGTAAAATACGTGTATAAACGTTAAAGATAAATTAAATGAGTTCAAAATAAACTCTTCCAAACAGACTCATAATCTCCCTCTCTCTCAACTTCTTTATTTGCCTATTTTTTAAATGGGTTAACATAATAAATATAATATTAATAATTTCAGTCTTAAAATTTAATTTATTCTATTAATGACATTGTCGTATCTAATTCAATAGAGAGTATAATATCGTATATTTTTATTTTAATATATAATCAATGAAAGGAGCCATTCTATTCCACCAACAATCATTTTACCTGACACTAAATTTTTAAATAATTCCTAAATATGACTGGATCATGCAAGCTAGTGAGTTGGCCTGCGCAATGTTAGGAGAATTAAAAAGATGTAAGACTGATTTATATGGGACATATATTCTTGTCATATAAATAAAAGCAAAAGAAGGGGACAGGTGCACATAATTGTCAAATAAATAAAAGTGAAGATATTCATGGTGATTGGGATTTATGATAAAGTTAGCAACCTCGTTCAATTATCAATTTAAATCATTATTCAATCTAATATGAGTGCAGTACCCTTTAAATTATCATTTTGAGTTCCTTTCTATAAAAAAAATTTATGGCGTGTTCGGTAACTATTTTATAGTAGATCGAAAGAGAAAATTTTCTCATTTTTTTTCACTTTCATTGTTTGGTATGACATGTGCCACAAAACATGGAAAAGGAAAAAGGAAAATCGGTTGGAATGGGAGGGATTTTTTTTTTTCACAATGATATTTTTAATCTAAATTGAGTTGGAAAACTTGGTGAATTTCCAAATTTTCCCTAAAGAAGGGAGATGAGACAAGATGCTGGTTTGTTTGTGCTTCTGCTGCTGGTTCGTGCTAGAGGGAGATGAGATGTTGAAGAGAGATGAGAGCACTGACAAGAGGAGACGAGATGTCAGATGAGATGCCAGAAGGAGATGAGAGCATTGTTGGGGAGAGATGAGAGGTATGAGAGCAACTAAGAGGGAGATGAGTTTCTCCAACGATCTATGTGAGCGATTGAGAGGGTGAGAAACTAAGAATTCTTTTCCAAAAGAAAAGAGATAGAGAGTGACAAATATGGATGAAGGAGAGCGACCGCGACAATGAATATAGGGAGAGAGACAGAAAAGATGGAGTTAACTATATTTTAGTTTTTATTTTCAAAAAAATTGATTGAAGGGTAGTTTTGTAAAATTACTCAAAAAATACATATTAAATTTTTTTTTTCATTTCATACCAAATATATTTTTTCTCTTTTCCCCTTCCTTTTTTCTTTTTATTTTTGTTTTCCTTTCCTTTCACTTACTTTCATTTCATGTTCTGGGTGCCAAACTAGCTCTTACTGAATTGTAATAGATAATTCCGGAGTTCATGCTCTCTTAGCATCTACTGTGCGCTTAACAAGATAATAAAAATTTAACAATATTAGTGCATTAACAAACTGTTCTATTTGTCAACCCTAGTTAATTGAAATAGTTATCATTTGTTCTATTTAAATAAGATATTAAATTTAAATAGAACTTTATACTTTTATAATATAACATAATTTAAATCAGATTAATCAAAATCTAGTTAATTTTTTAATATTATAATTCATACAAAAAAAAATCACCTTGAACCCTCATCAAAGATTTATTTTCTTAATCAAGAACATCACTCAAATTAATAGAACAAAATACTAATTTCTTTTAAATTTATTTAACGTAAAAAGTAAAACTCATCCAAATTAGTATCTTCAAAAAGTAAGTATTACCAGTTCTCAAGATTTAAATAGTTGCTACTACTACATCCATTAAACATTTTGCAATATAAAGAGCATAACTAAGAATTGATTTGTAAGTTGTAACCCAACAGCGTTTTCAACAAACGTTCTTTAAAAATATAGTCCAAACCAGTGGCGTATCCAGAACCCCTTGATTAGGGGGTAAAATTTTCATTTGCTTTTCTGAATCTGATAGTAACTCTTTTAAATTAATTTTAATTTATTATTTATTTGATGGTAATTTCCTCTTAAAAAATATTTCTATTACAAAAAAATTATTTTTTGTAATATCCCAAGAATTTTCATGAATATTTAAAGTCTATTTGAAGTTTATTGAAAAATTTAATTACATGAGAAATGTTCTTTTTGAATTAGTGAAGGAAATTTGGAAATAGAAATTTCAAAAATTTTAATTTAGGACATTTTACAAATTCTCAAGGACTAAAACGAAAAGAAAAGAAAGTATGGAGTACTTTTGAGAAATGACCAAGTAGGAACCTGAGAAGAAGAATAGAGCTTATGGGAATGAATTATGAGTCCGGTACCAAAAGGATGACGGATTCGAGGTTAAAGTGGAGTTTGAGACTTTGAGAGGGACTAAAGTGAAAGAAGAAAATTGTGGGGCAATTAGGATTTAGAATCACCCGAGGTGAGATTTTATGAATTTGTTTTTACTAATCTTGACTGAGGGTCAACTGAAGAGCAAGTGATAATTTCACCCCGGGCGAGTAAATAGGCGGCCTCACCTAAATTTTCTTCATTTTCTCATTTCCTCTCTCTCTCTTCACTTTCTCTCCTCTCTTTCTCTCTACACTCCAACTCCACAACCGAGCTTGGAGGGTGGATCTCGGGCTACGGGGCGAGCCTCTAGGAGCCAAGCAACGTAGGGAAAGCAAGGAATTGAGGTAGAAATTTCTATTTCTCAAGCTTTTTCCTATTTTATAGTTTTCAGAAAGTTTGGGGTAAAAATCGAGATTCCGGCTTCGTTTCTCGATTAAAATTGGTGTTTTTGGTGTCTAAATGCTCCTTAGACATTAAGGGTGAGATCCTATGGAAGAAATCATGGAAAACGGTGAAGATTTGACCGGATCTGAGCCAAAACCGAGAGGAATCGCGAAAGGTCGCGATCCAGGCGCCCAGGCGCCAAGGTTCAGAAAATTTTGGGAAGAAAAGGGACTTGGCGCCCAGGCGCCAGGTGTGGCGCCCAGGCGCCAGGCTTGTGTTGGCGCCCAGGCGCCATGTGTGGCGCCCAGGCGCCAGGTATGCTGAAAAGCCTTAGCTTATTTTTCAATCAGTCATAACTTCTTCATCCGGACTCCGTTTTGGCAAACTTTATATCGTTGGAAAGCTCTTTGAGTCTAGTTTCCAATGGTATAAATGTCATTTAGAAATTCATTACCGGTTAGGAGTTATGACTTAAGATGTGAGTAAAGGTCGAGAGTAGTGATAGGAAATTTCTCTATTTTGTAACCCTAATGGTTTTTACCTAGTTACAATAGGGATGATTGGAGCACAAGGTGGGAGCGCCGAGAGCGTGGAATCCAGGTGAGTAGGCAACCTTGCAAAATTAATTTAATAAATTAGTCAAAGCACAATATAAATCCCATTTGCGTTATTTGTGAAATTGAGAAGATTATCAGTGTGTGTTCAGGTTGAGAAAAAGTATAATATCATTGGAAGGTATTTTATTACCTTTGAGAATTGATTTCTCTAGTTGACTAAAGAACTAGATGTGATTGTTCCTTGAATAAATTGGAACATTTTGTAAGTGAATAACCTTACTAAACTAATGTGATCTTATTAGATAAGGTACAATACAAGTCTTGTTTATAACATTATTGAAGTGAGAAATAATCAATCTCGTTGTTGATAATATATGATGATTGTTATGGTTGATGATAGACATTCAAGGGAATAAAAATATGTGTAAATTCATTTATTTCATAGTAATTATATTGTGATAAATTCTCACTATTTTATTGATGAGCAAAAGATCTACGAGATCTAATACACGAGTTTGAAAGGGTTAGAGTCTCATACTACTCGGTGTATAAATGTGAAAATCTATGCACGAGTTTGAAAGGGTTAGAGTCCCATACTACTCGGTGTATAAATGTGAAAATCTATGCACGAGTTTGAAATGGTTAGAGTCTCATACTACTCTGTGTATAAATGTGAAAACCTATGCACGAGTTTGAAAGGGTTAGAGTCCCATACTACTCGGTGTATAACTGTGAAAATCAATACACGAGTTTGAAAGGGGTTAGAGTCTCATATCACTCAATGTATAAATGTGAAAATCTATGCACGAGTTTGAAAGGGTTAGAGTCCCATACTACTCGGTGTATAAATGTGAAAACCTATGCACAAAGAGTTTGAGGGTTAAATTCCCAAGTCACTCAGTGCAAGTATTTATGGCATATAATATTATAATTATTTAAAATAAATGATAGATTGATTGTATTAGTAAATGTGGTGTTTGTGCTTATGATATTTTCATGTACAGTTGTTTACTCACTGAGTTATGATAAACTCACACTCTCCATGATTATCTTTTCAGATACAGTGGTTGAGGAGAAGAATTTATAGTCTTTAAGGATATACTCCACTTTTGTCTGGTAAACAATTGGTAAGGATTAGGAAACGCTCTGTAATCTAGTAGGTCACCTAGGTTTGGGAGGTTGTATAGTACTGTATAGTGTTTGAAAGTTGAACATTTTCTGAATATGTATACAAAATATCTTTCTTGGAATATTTATGATTCACATAATTATGGATATTAAGAATGTTCACAGAGATTATGGGGTACCACAGAGGTACACCCTAGGTATTTTATGTTTATATCACATGTAAGTTTTGGGATGTGACATTTTTCTTCTAAATCCTAATTATACAATCAATCAATCAGTTTGATAGAATTAGACATATATACAAAAACCTCAAATTTCAAGCTTTTACAAAAAGGTCCCTAACAATGGAATGATAAATTAACCATTGTCAAAAAAAATTTTCATGAAATTGGCTTTACAAATATATTACTCATGATCATAATTATATAATCAATCAACTAATTTGATAGAATTAGACCTATGTACAAAAATCATAAATTTCAAACTTTTACAAAGAGGTCCCTAATAATGGAATGATAAATTAACTATCATCAAGAAAAAATTTCATGAAATTGACTGCACAAATATATTACTCATGATCCTAATTATACAATCAATCAATCAGTTTGATAGAATTAGACATATATACAAAAACCTCAAATTTCAAGCTTTTACAAAAAGGTCCCTAACAATGGAATGATAAATTAACCATTGTCAAAAAAAATTTTCATGAAATTGGCTTTACAAATATATTACTCATGATCATAATTATATAATCAATCAACTAATTTGATAGAATTAGACCTATGTACAAAAATCATAAATTTCAAACTTTTACAAAGAGGTCCCTAATAATGGAATGATAAATTAACTATCATCAAGAAAAAATTTCATGAAATTGACTGCACAAATATATTACTCATGATCCTAATTATACAATCAATCAATCAGTTTGATAGAATTAGACATATATACAAAAACCTCAAATTTCAAGCTTTTACAAAAAGGTCCCTAACAATGGAATGATAAATTAACCATCAAGAAAAAATTTCATAAAATTGACTTTACAAATATGTTACTTATAACCCTAATTACATAATTAATTAACCAATTTAATAGAATTAGACCTATGTACAAAAAATGTAAATTTCAAACTTTTACAAAGAGGTCCCTAACAATGGAATGAGAAATTAACCATCATCAAGAAAAAATTTTGTGACTCTGGGAAGTAAGAGTCTTGTGACTGTGAGCAGCAGAGAGGGACTGAGTCACTGAATGAGTTCAAAAAAATATTAAGGGGGTTCAAAAAAAAAACAAAGAAGGGGGGGCAAATTGAAAAAAATTTTTTTTTTACATGAACTTTTCTAAATTTCAAGGGTGCAGCTGCACCCCCTGAATTATACGTGGCTCCGCCACTAGTCCAAACCAATTCAAATACCCTCGTATTAACATATATTAACATGAGGTTTATGTTTTTTTATCTGAACTATTCATTCTAAATTGGATGATCTAAATTTAAAAAAAAAAACACCTCATAAATTTTGACATTTTTATATGAAATAAATGATCCAATTTTAAAAAATATAACTCTCATGTTCATTCTAAAAGATAAAAGAATACGAATTGAGTCCAGTATGGACATGCTCCATCAGACTGAAATTATTTAGGGCCTAATAAAATCAGCAGACGGGTAGCATCTGGCGTCACAATATGTACTCAATCATGCAGAAAAATCTATAACATGAAAGTTAAGCTCCTGTCTTCAATCAGCGTCAAAGTAAATACCTCATTCCCCAAGATGCGGCCTCCCTCAGACAGCATAAACAAAACACGATTTCATCTGTGGAGTTCGTTAATTAAAAAACATATATATGATAAAATATATTACCACCAAATATTTTTTGCAGACCAATACCAAATAGTTAAATCTTTGAAAAAGTTCTTCCACTTGTCATAGTTTTATTAAAATATACCATAACAAATAACTAAAGAACTTTACTCCGGTCCATCCTCGCCTAATTGCCAACTTTTCTTTTTTTTATAAACATTCATCCGACGTCCAAACACTAAATACAGGTGTTGACTAATCTATATTCGAGTTGTATAAGATCATAATGAATAACAAAACTCTTCTTTCAACCAAGTTTTGACACAATTACATTCCCAAAAATTCAAACTTAAAAATTTTAATTAAGTTAAAACAACTCCTTATTAGTCCTACGCGTTTGGTGGTGCCTATTTGCCAACTTTATATGCAATAAAATGTCACCTAAGATCCATGGAAAGCTCAAATAAGAAGAGCTTTCCTGATAATAACTAGGGTGACAGGTAACATGATACCAAGCACAGGCCATTTGCATTTTTTCATGTGGTTGACAACTACTTTCAAACCATTCTTTAGCCTCATTCTGCAAACTCTTCACAGACAACAGAATTCGGTCCTTCATATCTCCATACTTCCTGTTATCGCGCTGCAAATATGAAGCACGCTTTCGCAAGTTACCGGTCAGCATCTCGTCCTCAGTCTCTGCACCATAGAAGTTCATTAAAGATCTCATTTTCTCTGCATACATATCTCTGTGGATTTCTGCAGTCTCAAGAAAGCCCTCAAAACCATCCGCTTCAAGTTCATGGTCGTATGCTTCAACTATTTTCTCTGACCGATCAGAGTTTGACCTTGATTGCGAAATTAACTCAGTTATGGCTCGGTACAGTTTTCCGAGAACCCCCTTGGAGGTATACATAGGTTTCTCTATCCTCTCCATAAAATCAGGAAACATCCTCGGTTTCAAAGCCCGAGGCATTTCAGCAGGTGCTCCAGTCTTTGCAAAGTCCACAGCCATGGAGTGAAGCTCTGCCAACTCCAGACATTTTTTACTCATCGCCATCTCTGGTTCACGGTCTGCATGAACCAGATGAGCTGTTGAGATAGCCCCTAAAGTATCATTGATCATATAATCAACAAAAAAATGTTGAACCTCCTGCCCACGTAGTTAAGAACAAATGAGTAATATTTTCACTTTTATCAATATTAAGAAAATCGTTAAGTCCTACATGAACTAAGCCAAAAACTACCTTGAGTGTCACCTCATGGTCCATTACACGAGGCCTCCTTGAGCAATCCATTGGAGCCACGGTTTGACATGGGATAAGGCCTTTATCCCAGCTTATGAAATATAAATCGCCATCAAGATCACCGCCAGAGCATTCATTTGGATGTGGCCTGCATACCAAGAGACAAGTTTTAGCACATAGATGCTACAATGAATATCAATATAAGCTTAAGGGTCATACATTGTTGATATTGACTCTTGGTTGATGAATACTGTAGAGACAATAAAATAAATCTCTAAGAAATCTACAATTACTGGTAGACGTCCACTAGATAATAAACACAAGAAACTACTTTTACATATGGGAAACGGAAGAACAGAAGGGAGGGTAAGCCACCAAGAGCTATTGGGCTATCAATCTATGATCAACTGGTGGCATCAGATGGCAATAAAAAAAAAAAGACTAATAAAAATAAACCCATGAATTGTGAAGAGAATAAAAACAAAATGGTAGGAATAAAGTGATAAGCCCCCTTGGAAGACAAGAACATATTAGCGTGTCAATGTAAAATCTTTTAGACTATAAGCAATGTGACTTGGAGGTCACAGGTTCGAGCCGTGGAATCAGCCTCTTGCAAAAATTGCAAGGTAAGGCTGCCTACATTAGATCCACAAAGTGGATCCGGCCCCTCCCTGGACCCCGCGCATAGCGGGAGCTTTGTAGCACCAGATTTGCCCTTTTTTTTCCCTTTTTGGTAGCACAAGATTCAGGGCTAATATTAGTTGACAACAGCGTATTATGACTGAAAACAAAAGTGTAAGGAATGAAATAATTCCACCTTAAGCAAATAATTGATGATTACAAATTTACAATCGAATGCTGTTATGAAAGTGATCAAACATATACATACCTAGGTCCTTTTTGTGGGAAGACAAGGCAATCCCTCAATTCGTTTTCCTCTAATTCAACCTCATATATAGCATCAAGGACTCTGATGTCTCCTGGGTGAAGACAAGGGTTTTTTGTGACAACCACCTTGCCCTCTAATACACACGTGCTCTCATCCACTTTTCTTAAGCTTTCATCTGCACTTTCAAGCTCAGATTTTGTCATAGTTATACGGACATATACTTGGCCATAATTTAAAATACCAGTTTCATCCAAGCAACCAATTAAGATCCGACCACTGGGGACAAATATTCGGCATCTACTTTTCAAATCAGATAATTGGTACTCATAATAAGCCCTAAGCATCATTGATAAGTAAGGTTCAATGTTTGGCTCATAACCTTGATGCAACATCTTCACTAGAATGTCTTTTGAGTCAGCACCACTTAAACTCTCCAAAACACTTAAAGCTGCATTTCGATTATTCAACATTTTTCCTAATAAAGACAACTGTTCTTGCTGCAATGCCTCAAACACTTCATCTTTGACTCCTAAGGTAGACAATAGAATTATAATCTCTCGATTCAGAAAGCAAGGCATCGACTCACTCCATTTAGTGACATTAAGCATTGTATTTTTGGATTCAAACTTAAGCATATTTTTGCGCAATGATAGCTTCCTGAAGGAACAACGATCAACAGCAATAACACCCTTGTATCCCCCATATCGAATTTGGAATGCTGATGGAACGTGGTCCAATTTACACTTCTCAGCAACTTGCTTTGCAAAAGATTGCGAAATTTTTCCAATACCATCAGAAAAACAATAGTGTGTGCCATCAGAGGTAACTTCAATATCTGGAATTAACTCCACATCTCGCGCTGACACTTCAAGAGTTTGCATGGAAGAGCTGAACAACTGACCCATTCTTGCTGCGCATTTAGAAACACTGGGAATCACTTTGAAGCTTCCCATCCATTCTCTAATATCTTCTGCTTTCACACTGTCATTAGAAGCAAACATCCAAACAGAACTTGATCTGAGTTGACTTGCTGAATAGGCCAGAAACTCAAACCTTTTACCTCCAATTACAATCCCATCCCGAAGAACAGTCAGGATTCGCTTATATATTTCAGTTTTAAAAGACCTTGAAAAGATATCTTTTTGTATACCAGAAGAGACAGCAGTAGTTGGAAGCTTACCCCAATCCTCTTCAACAAAAGTTATTCTCATGAAGTCTGAAGCATATGCTGCAAAATTCTTTACCACATAATTAGAGGTTTCAAGCTCAGGACCAAGGCAGTAAATCTTTGATGGTGTAATCAGTGCTCTGTGGCAACTCATGATGTTATTATCTGTCAACGTCTTCTGTGAGGTTGGTGGAACACTTTTACTGTTACACCTTAACACATGTAATTGCATCTTCACAAATTTTAGTGGTTCATAACAAGTGGACTTCAGGTTATGCAACTTCTGAAGAATCACAGCAACGGTTTCTTCATTTAAGCTGCTTAACAAATCAATCAAATCATTATCTACTGAAGCAAAACTAATTTTCTGGGTATGAACAAGGGAATTGAATTGAAAAAGAATCTCATATGGTAACTTTGTATCTGAACAACACTTTATGAGTGGAACTATTTCTGATGAAGAACAGAAATCTTCTCCATCTTCTAGAATTAGATCCAGTAAATTTTCTCTGTAGAGTGGAAAACTTCGAAATATTTCTGCAGCTAATGGCTCTTCTTCAATTACCCAACAAAATGACGTAGAGTGTCCAATTGACTTGATAGCTGAGAAGTCTGTTGTCCGCACCCAAACAAATTCAAAATCCTCCTTACAAAAGTGGTACCTATCAGCTTTAAATTTTGATGCTATATTTGGCCCAGCTTTTTTCTGGTAGATTCTTGGTCCATATTTGAACTGAGAAGTAAAAAAGGCAAACAGTTCATAAAAGGAAAAAACAAACTTTTAATTTAGAAACCTTAGAAAGATTGGAATTGGTCTAAATCGAGAAAACAACAACCATAGAAGTTATAAGTTCCATTATACCACACAACTGCAGAATAATCACAACCTCCTCCAGATAGGCAGCGAAGTGACAGCATAGACTAACCATGTAGAATTATTAGTTCTTAAGCAGAGTATCAAGCCATATATAGGTCACTCAACCAATTGAATGGTAACGAGAGATTCAATAGCATGAAACTTTTAGAATTGTCAGTAGCCTTGTGGTCTTTTGTTGTCAATGTTACAAATCACTGAAGACTGCCAACACGCCAAACATATTGCAATTGGGTAAAACAAGTTGTAAAAAAAGTTTCAGTAGCTATAACATCCTTTTGATCCTGTGCAAGTTTACTACATTGAATATCATGGTAAAAAAAAAACTAAGAATTTCAAACCAGACTAACAATCAAAGACACCATCTCTTGTAATTATTGAACATCAAACAGACTAGATCTGTAGAGCCTTTGTCCCCCGGAAATAATATTGCTATTGAAGAAAAACATAATGAACCTTTACTCTTATTTCAGGGAAGTCAACCAGGAATTAGATAATTTATCTACATGTATTTAGTAAAGCCTTTTTTTTTTCCCATTGTAATGTTAGGGTATGGCCCACCTAGTGGGATAAGGTTTTGTTGTTGTTGTTGTTGTTGTAATGTTAGGGTATGTTTGGATTAGAGTTTCAATACCCAAAAAGCATGTCAAATTGTCAATATGTAGGTTTGTAGCACTTTTAGCTTGTTTGGTTTAGCATTTGCATTCAAATCGCATACTATGTTTGTCTTTAAAATCATGTTTGGGCTATATTGGTTTTTACTCCCCTTTGCATTAGTAGCAACAACAACAACAAGTCCTATCCCACTAGGTGGGGTCGACTACATAGATCGCACTGCGTCATTGAGCTCTATCAATAACCAACTTTTTAGGTATCTCATTCACCAAAAGATCTCGTTCAATAACTTCTCTAAACTCGTCTTTGCATTAGCATTCCTTAAAATTCCACTTGGGCTGAATTGGTCTTTACTCACATTTGCATTGGCATTCCATAAAATTTTAGTTGGGCTAAGTTGGATGTTACTAGCTTTTGGGCTGAGTTGGTTTTTACTAACTTTTGGGCTGAGGTTTTGTTTGGATTCAAGTTTAGATTCCTTAAAAACCAATTAAGACTCCAAATTGTGATTTTGGATATAAATGCAGCTGCTTGATCTACATTTTCTTTCTTAAAATCCGCTTGTCTGGGGCAACTTCGACTTATTTTTAACTAAAAACAAGTTTGAAATTCAAGTTGATATAAAATAAGTTTGCTCAACTCCAATCCAACCACACATAGTATCAAGGTCATGCAAACTCATTTTTAACCAAAATCAAATTCACTCAACTCTAATCCAAACACAAGTACATTGGAAATCTTTGAGCGAATATGACACAACAAGGCCAATGAATTTTAAATAATTAAAAAGAAAGAAAGAAATGCCAACATAACAGTGCATAGCTTCAAAGTAAATTCATCCAGATACATGGATAAACAAAAGCAAACAAACTAAAGAAAAGGACTTACAATTCAACATGTTAGCCACAAATCACATAATAATAACAATAATAGTAATAATGATATTGGTCATAAGGCATACCTTCAAAATTAGTGCATTCTGTTTCCCATCTCCCAGAAAATACCCGTTAGCCTCCAAAATGTCCTGAAACATTATTTCCAGTTTGTAACACTCTTTCCCCTGCCATACCCAAAATTCAACCCTCCCCCTCTCGGGCATGACCCAGCCTCTCACACCCTCCCACGATTCCAAAACGCTCATACATTCCTCTTTAACCATAAAACCCACATGCAAAACCCCATTGTCCACCCGGTTTCTGGCCTTGGCAGGCCTGAAGATAATGTCATCTATGCTCTCAGAGATTTTGAGGTAGTGGGTTTTGAAGATGAGACGATCTTCAAGAGAGAGGGATCGGGCCTTGGCTTTGGCGTCGAGAGAAGCAAACTGAACTCGGCCAAAGCCTCGGGACTTCCAGTTTTTGCGCTCTGTGAAGATTTCCAAAGCGAAGACTGAATCAGGACCGATTATGGATTCCAGAAATTCTAAGAGGTCTTTGGCTACGGCGGAGTGGGGTATGTTGGAGATACGAACTGTGGGTGTGTCTCGCGAACCCATTGACATGGGTAAGCGACGCAAGGGGTGTGATGCTGCTAGTGTTCACTGTACAATCTCAGAACCAAATACGAATGCTTCCCGATAAGGAGGAAGCCTGGGCTCGAGCAAAAGAAGAATCAATTCGGCCAAATGAACAAAAGATGAAAAGAAGCGACGAGTTCAGAACTTTGAGAGAAGCTAGGAGTCACCCACATAATACAACATTCTCTGAGTGAAGACCCTCGTTTGACAGCTCCCCATTTTTCCGGTCCCGTTTTGATTTTTATGTTTTAAAATTTTTTTACTCTCATAATTTTTTTGTTAAAATAATTAATTTATATAATAAAATTGACAAATCATTCTCTTTAAATGCTGATATTGTCAATTTGCATAACTATTAATAAGATATTATTATTTTACATGTAATTTTTTTAAAAAAATATTATTCAAAAAAATAAAATATTATTATTTTACATGTAATCCTCAAAACTATTCTCCAATTAACAAATACCTAAATTGATTATGTTAACATATGATAATTTTGTAATATAAACTAATAATTCTTGCCAAAAAAGATAAGAATAATAAAATTTTGAAACATAAGATGAAATTTTTGAAACATAAAATATTAAAATAAAATTTAAAATAAATAGAAAAATCAAAATATCATTTTTCACCTTCTTTGTTTGGTATAAAGTTGATTAAAATATTGACAAAATATATATTTATGTATGATTAAATAAAAGAGTAATTTTCTCAAAATGTTAAGAGAAGAAGACAGGACCCGCAAAGCCGAAACCATTCAATAGAATTAGCCCTCCAAGCCTTCGATGACAGGTCACAGGTACGGATTTGGGGTCTCTACATTGCTTTTTCCTGCTTGGACTTTTGGCAACAGTTTTTTCTGTTGCCAAAAGTTTTAGTAACTGAGTTTTTGTTGCTGAAACTTTTAGCAACAGAAAAAACTGTTGCTAAAAGTAATATTGGCAGTCTGCATCACTCTTAATAATGCAGAGAACCCAAATCCTACAGGTACGGGTACGGCTTCCTGTCCTCGAAAAGAAGACCAAACGACAGGCCTCACCTGCCGTTTTGCATTTATTGTTGATGTTAGAGTAGGAGAATCCATGACTGTTAGTGAAACTATTTTTAATTTAAATTATTTACCTCAATACTATCAAATTAGTCGCATGTTTCGATCTCTTTTCATTCACACATTCAAATTTGTGAATCTTATGACATTTTTTTTTATATATGACAAATCAAAAATTAGAATTTAAAAATAGGATTATTCACACTCTTTATTACTAAAGTGATATTCAATGACAAATTTTATGGCATTCATATCAGGTATTGTAAGAATGAATGAAAGTGGTCTTAACCATAAAAAAAATAAATAAATAAACCCCCACTACTTGTATAATTATAGGGTTTTTTTGGATCCCCTTTTGCAGCCGAATCAATTTGTGTTGATTTTGTTAGTTTACAATTTATTCCTTCATGATTTAATTCATAATAAATTTATTTTTATGCGATTGAAAGTGTTGACTTCAACCTACATTATAAAGAATGAGATATAATTTATCCTTGTATGTGTGTGCTAGACTCTCAAATATGCTGAGTGGATCCAACTCAGAAGAAAGCCTTGTATAACTAATAATGAATATAAATTGAATTAGGCCAGGCCATATATCCTTATACATATATATATATATATATATATATATATATATATATATATATATATATATCATAGACTATAAAATCCTAATGCAACCCAACAAGGATTATGAGGTGGAGTTGCGTCGATTTCTGAGTCAATTATTCTTTCAAAAAAATATATTTATAGTTATTTTTAAATAATAAAAAATATTAAATTTATAAAAATAAACTAAATCTTTTATTGTTGGACATACAATAGACGAAATCTTAAAAAATAAATAAAAAATTATGGAATAAAATGTCTAACAAGTCAGTTTGTTTAGAACTGGATTTAATTGACTCGACCCATCTAAACTCCTGCAGTTTACTCATATATATATATATACACACACACACACGCACACACTGTTAAATATTAATAATATATGTTAAGTAAAATAATATAAAAGAAAAAAATTATTTGAAGATAATTTCATATTAAATTTATATAATCATTCGATTATAATTAAAAAGAAAAAAATAATACTAAAGATAAAGAGAAAAAAATAATTTTAATTTTTTTTTAGTTTCAAATTTTTAAATTCATATATTTCTTTCTTTTTTTTAAAGTAAATGAACTATTCTTTATTATTTTTTATTCCAAAAATCTTGCTAACTTGCTCTTACTATGCTAGGCCACAATAATATTGGTCTGTTTAAAAACAGGTTAATTCAAACGAGTCGAGTTAACCTGTTTAGGTTGATTTCTATCATAATTTATCAAAGTTTAAAGATTTTGATGAACTAGATTAAAAGTAATTTTTTTTTCAATATGGGCTGTCAAATCATTGATTTAACTTGCCAGATTTTTTTAATATTAGGATACGTTAGCTCAATAAATCAAGTCCATTTTAACAACTTGGATTGTTTAAGAAAATTTGAAATTAATATAATTTTGCAAAAATAAAATTAGAAAAAAAGAAAAGAAAAGAAAGTCATTCCGGAGAGAATTACCTCATAGGGCAATAAATAATCCAAGTAGACAAGTTCTATATTTCCATCTTGCAAGATTGAGATCCAAAAAGCTGCTACTTACAAAAACAGATTTAATGCTTGTTTTATAAGGATAAATATGATACTTGTTCTTATCTGGACCATTAAATTTTAGATCTAATGGTCTATATTTCAAATAGTAATTTTAGTATTTTTTTTTTAAAGAACATTGAGATCTTAACTACTAGATATGAAATCCAACAATCCAGATACGGAAAAGTACTGGATCTGCTCTCTGCCACTCACCCAGCTTTGGACATCACACAACAAAGAAACATCGAATGTCATAACCAAGGTTTAGAGAACCAGACTGATTATTAAACTTGTTGAGACATTCGTTTAAGGGTTAATAGTCAAATAGCGATCGAACTAGTGATACTTAAAATATATTAAATATTAAAATATATAATTAATATATATATATATATATATATTATATATATATATAATCATAAATAATTCAATATCCTATAAATATAAATATAAAAATTTAATTAAAGACTTAATATTTTATAATATAAAACAACATTTATCAAGTAAAAGTTTACAATACTATCAAAATCATGTACTTAAATACTTAATTCATTAAATAAAAGTTAGCAGCCAGGAAATGAATGAATCAATGACCAGGAAATGATTCAAATGAGTGAATCAATGAACAAGAAAGAGCCAAAGAGGAAGACTGAGACAAATTAGAAATGTGAAGTTTTGAATTTGAAACAAATTAAAAAACTAACATCAGAAATTCAAACAGCAGCGAAGATGAATATAGGTGGCCAAAAGTGTGAACAACAGCAATAGGGTACGTCACCGGTGGCAAAGCAACGACGAGGTGTCCAAACTCTGATGAATGCGAGAGGGTTTTGGAGCGGCGTGACTGAACTATGAAGTCTAAAGTGAAATGGAGTCTGCAAAATGGTGCTTGGGTGGCCTATCCTCCTTCAACAAGATGACGTCGTTTCTTTGAATCTAAAAAATAATAATAATAATAATATCTGAATCAATCGACCCAAAACATCAGTTGATTTAATTAATTTTACATCAATTCGATGACTCTCCAATTTTATGAACTGTTTTAGATCAAATAACTAATCGGTTCATTAATTTTTCGGTTCCATTTACAGAGCACTCGTTATAACAAGAACAATTTCCTCCCTTGATGTTTGCATTATATTAATATTTTATTTTCTAAATTCATCCATTATTGTACTTTTGAGTATATCCGTTTCAGATAACATACGAAAAGATCGAAATACATAGATCTGCAAATCCATGGTACGACATTGAAAACAGCAACACTATTGATTGTCATGCAAAATTCTCAATAGAAGTCACCTTCATCAGGGACTAGGCCTGCTTACAGACTTACAGTACTCGAGGGAAATCACCATTACAAGACCCATGAAACCTGCTCTTATTGGACCAAAGCCAGATCTTCGAAACAGAGAAGCTCTCACCTTTGCTTCTTTCTCCTATCCTCTTTCCATCACCATCCTCATTTCTTTCACCACCACAGAAAACCACTTGCAGATTCGAACCACTCACCACATACTGATACGACCCCATGGAGAAGCATCTCCTCGCATCCAAATTACAGCTGCTGCTGCTACCACTACTGTTACTATCCTCATCTCCACCACCATCATTTACTCCATTGACGTTTCTGAACTTCCCAAGTCTCACAGAAAAAACCCTTTTTTCACTAATCTGATCTTCCCCATCTGAACACCCATTCACATTCTCTTCATCTCCTGTGAATCTGTTCAAAACCCATGAATTTTCAAATAATGGGTTTTCCATGGAAAGACCAGAGCTTGATGAGATAGTCGCTCTGCAGAGAGGACACGTGGAGTTTGACAGGAGCCACGTGTCGATACAGTTGATGTGAAAGGCATGGCTGCACATTGGCAACAACCTTAACTTGTCACGATCTGAGAATTCACACAGACAGACAGCACAGTCAAACGGTTCTTTCAATCCCAAGACATCTTCGCAGAAGAACACAGGAAGGGAATCTATGAGGGATTGTTCCAGACCTGAGTCGTGCAAGCGAAAGAGATGATGAAGCTGCCTTTGAAGCGCACGCGAGCGCGTGGATTCTTCGAATCTGTTGGATTGGTGCAGAGGCGAAGATGAAGACGGAGTTTTCATCAGAAACCAGAGAACCAAATGGACGATTCCGTAGACGAAGAAGATGACTGCTAGAACTATTATGACTAGTAAGATGAGTGGGCTGATTCTGCTTACTGATGAAGAAGGAGATGATTCTCTTTCATTATAAGAAGGAGTTTGGAATGAAGAGAGAGGAGATTCAGAGGATGTGTACTTCAAGCTATCACCTTTTTGCAATGGAAAGCTGGGCATTGTAGCAGATGATTATTCTGGAAACAGATCTTTGAGTTTGAAGAAAGGAACGAACGGTTGTGGGCAAGCGGGAGATTTTCTCATGAAAACCTTGATGAAAGAAAATTTCATTAGTCAGTGATATCAGAAGAAAAGAGAGATTGAAGAGCCCATTTTACCTTCCGAAGATGGAGGGGATATTATTTGATTCTTTGAACTATTTTTGAATCAGAAAAGCCCCGGAGAAAGAATGATGATTTTTAAAATAAAAAATCAGTGAGGCAAAGAATGTTTACTTTTTTTTGCTACTCTGCAAATAGCACAAGAACAAGAGAAGTAAGGGCAGGGCGGCTGGGCTGAATTGGTAGGAAATTCTGGAATGGGTGGGTGGAGTGACATAATAATGTTTGAAAAGTAATAGCGTAAAGCGAGATGAATGGTATCCACATTTTAATTTGAGTATATTACTTATTTTACCTTCAAGAGTTTTTTCTTTAAATTTAATCTTTAAAATATAAATGCTTGAATTTAATTTTCAAAATCATGTTTATTTTAATTTAATTTTTTTATTTGTCAAAAATATATTTTATAATAAAAAAATTTGAAATTTAGCAATCGATTATTTAAAATAAATATAATGTTTTAAAAATTAAATTAATAATTTATTTTTTTATTTTTAAAAAATTTTTCAAATTGGAGTATTTGGTATATTATTTATTGAGTAAATTATTAATTTAGTTTTTAAAATATTATAATTAATTTAATTATTAAAAAATTAAATATTTTAAATTTAATTTATGAAATTTACATTTATTTTAATTTATTTTTTATCAAAATAATTTTTAATAATAAAAATTGAGCTTGATTAAGAAATAAAAATTATTAAATTGAGATAAATGTAAATTTTAAAGATTAAATTAAAATATTTAATTTTTTAAAAATTAAATTAAAAAAATATAATTTTTAAAAGACTTACATCACTAATTTACTCTCCATTTCCCTTTTTCATTTGTCCATATTTTTTTAAGGGGAAAAATCACGGACGAAAGACGCCGAACAAGTTTGGAAGGGATTGAAATGTAATTCGAGCCTTGAATTGATAGATCGGAGACGCAAACAGGCTCTAAGATGCAATGGAGAAAATCCAAAGTGATTCCCATCCATAATTTGCTCGATGAAATTCCTCCTCAGTGGTGATTACCGTTAGAGTCGCCATGGAATCGAGCATTTTGGAATCCTTCGGCGTAGAGATCATTGAGGTGATGTGCCCTGTTTCCATCTGTATGTTTATCGTCGTCTTCATCGTTTATTCCCTCTCTGCCTCCGATCCCTTCTCTCCTGCTTCAGTGGACACCATTCGCACAGCTGCCAACCTTGTCTATGTTGAAAACCCTACCGACTCTGCTTCCGAGAAGCTCGAAGGTGCGCTTCTCAATGCTTTGGTCTTTGTCATCTTCATCGCCATCGCCACCTTCCTCATTGTCCTTCTGTATTATTACAACTTCACCAATTTCCTTAAGAACTATATGCGCTTCTCCGCCTTCTTTGTTCTTGGCTTTATGGGTGGATCTATCTTCTTGGGTGTTATTCAGAAATTTTCCATTCCTGTAGATTCCATTACTTGTTTTCTTTTACTTTTCAATTTCACCATTATCGGTGTTCTCTCTGTGTTTTCGGGTGGGATCCCAATTTTATTGAGGCAAACTTACATGGTCTGTTTGGGGATTATTGTGGCGATCTGGTTCACAAATTTGCCTGAGTGGACTACTTGGGTTTTGCTTGTTGCATTGGCTGTGTATGATTTGGTGGCCGTTTTGGCACCTGGAGGGCCACTGAAGCTGTTGGTGGATTTGGCCTCAAGTAGGGATGAGGAGCTTCCAGCCTTAGTGTATGAGGCTCGTCCTACAGTTGCTCAAACTGGACCATACAGAGCCTCATCTTTAGGGCTTTTGGTTGCTGGAGTTTCAGATTCTTCATCACTTGAGCTTCAAGCTATGTCAAGGGAAAGTAACAGTAGAAATGGGAACGAGGCTCCCAATAATTCCAATTATTCTGCTGTGACCATGGAGGATTTTCAGAATAAGGATGATCACAGTGACATAGAAGATGGGGAGAGGTTGCCTCTGATGAGTAATGTACAAGAAAGGCATTCATCAAGCAGTGACCCTGAAATTGCTGATGAGGGAATGTCTCCCCTTGTCGAAATGCTTGAATTTGCGCATCAAGGTAGGAGGGGTGATGTGGAGATTGCTGATAGAGGTATCAAACTTGGTCTTGGAGACTTTGTTTTCTATAGTGTCCTTGTGGGTAGAGCTGCAATGTATGATCTTATGACAGTATATGCTTGTTACCTTGCAATTATATCAGGCCTAGGGTGCACTCTTATTTTGTTATCAGTCTGTCGTCGAGCTTTGCCTGCACTCCCTATTTCTATCTCACTAGGTGTCATTTTTTATTTCTTGACTCGATTACTAATGGAACCCTTCATTGTTGGGACATCCACAAATTTAATGATGTTTTGAACTGTTATGATATACGAGAAAGACAGAATGAGTCACTAAATATTAGATATACTGTAAGGCATTTATAGACAGGGAAATTGTATATGGAGTAGTAAGAGGTAGTGCTCCATTATTCTTGTCTCCTTTGTAGTTACTTACGTGTTCTCATCATAAATATTTATGCAATTAGATAGTGTTGCAATTTATAGTCACCAGAATGCAAATTTGAAACACAACATTCTCACCTTTGCAGCTTGAAAATTTTGGTACTAGTTTTATCCGATTGATGCAAATGTCTTCCTCAAAATTTTTGGCATATAGCATTATTATTTTCACTCATGTATATCTGTCACACATATTATATTATAAAACCTGTTTCCTTTTCATATTTTTCCTATTCTGGAGTATGTATTTGTTCATGCACATAATTTCACAAGTTATTCATATACTATATTTTATAGTGAAGGTTTTCATGTAACGTAACATAAAGCTGCAACTGCTGGCTATTAACTTGAGCTATTTGGTAGTTTTGTTGAGTGGTGCAAGACTGCAAGTGTTCTAAGGCAATACATATTTACATTAAATATTAGATGCAATAATATATTTTTTAAAAGAATTAACATTACAAAGATGATATTAAAATTTAGATCAATACTGTAGGTCATCTCACTTACCCACCCTGTTGGTTTATCACACTATTAAGGTCTGTTTGGTACGCAAGACAGAAAAAAAAATAAAAATAAATAAAAATAAATAAAAAGAATGTATTTGATATGTAATGAAAAAAAAATAAAGGAAACAAGAAACGATATATTTGGTATAAAACTGTTTAAAGGAAAAAAAATAGAAAAAATATTAAGAAGTTACTCAAATACCCCTTTTGTTAACTTTTATAAAACTTGAATGAGTAGACCAAACGTGTTCATTGTTAATTGAATACATTAGGAAATTACTCAAATACCGTTTTTAGTAACTTTTATAAAAGTTCAACGAGTAGCCCAAACGTGTTCACTGTTAATTCAATGACCTTTATAAAACTTGAACTAGTAGCCCAAACGTGTTCATTGTTAATTGAATTTCAATAACGAAGTAGTCCTGTATTGTCAAGCAAAATACAGGCTATTCTCATATCAAGCATTCATAAACTTAAAAAGGAAAAGAAAAAAAAGGATACAGAAGGTGATTAAGGCATATGAACTAAAACAGAAAAGAAAATAAAAGGCACAACTGACTAGGAGATGAAAACAAACGAAGCTCTCATGTTATTTGTGAAATGCAAAGGACGAATAACCGATAGAAGAACAGAACTTGCTGGGCAATTGACAGAACCGTCGGAACTCAGAGTAGCGACATGGCTAAGAACGGAGTCGAACAACGGCTGCAATTTGGCGATGAAGTGTGTCTAGGGTTCCATTTTTTGAAGTTCAGAAAAAGGTGGTCAGAACTCTGGAGAGAAAGGGATCGAAGGCATCTGAATGGTCGGAGTTAATTGGGGCATTTTCGGTATTCAACATAAAAGATTAGCGTATTTTTTACATAAGAAAAGGTTTTCCACATGGAAAACACTTTTCCAAAAATTTTTTGAAGGAAACGATATCAGGAAAAGGTGTTACTGTAGCTGTGTGGGTTTCCTTGTTTTTTTGCCCTTTTCCAACGTTAAGATAGCATACCAAACAGCAAAAAAGAAAAAGATGTAGGAATTCCTGATTCCTTTTCCTTAAGAAAATTTACCAAACATGCTCTTAATAATCAGTTCATTCTACTGTTTCCGAAATTCTCAATGTAAGGTCAAAAGAGGTTATTATTGAGACAATTGCATGAGGCTTGTTTGTATGGTTCAATTTTCCCTATGTAGGTAACTTTACGAGATCAAATTAGGTGGTGGAATTGGGAGAAACCTTATCATATGGGGTTGGAATGTGGGGATAGATTAAAGACAAGGATTCTCCTAGACCATCATATTAAAATTATTAATATATTTTTCTTTTTTAATATATATATATAAATTGAACGATTATATTGTTTTCAATTTCTAAAATTCTGCCTAATTTTTTATAAAATTTTACATATATCAATTACCAAACTCTGTTGTGTTTCCTTGTATAATGGAGATGAAAGAATTCATCCTTGCAATGAAAAATGAAGCAGGATGATCCTACCCACAATAACAACACACTATCCAAGAGTTCTCTATTTACAATGTTTTGACGACGTAAGTACTGAACAGAATAGGTAGTAATAGCTCTGACAATAGATAAAGAGGAATTTCCAGTAAAGGCATTTTTTTTTAAGTTTTAGTGAAAGTATTTTGGCTGGATAGAATAAAAGATCGATCTCTTTTGATCTTACTAAATGCAAAAAGATAAAATTCTCTCTAAATTAACATCTCAAGAACTTTAACCATTTTTAAAGTTTAAATAGTTATCTAAATGGAGCATAGATTTCCTTTTATTCTTAAAAAGGTGGACTGAGACGGAATCTGGAAACATTGATTATTCAATTGTTAAATTGAATATGGCTTGATGAGACATGAAAGCTTTGGTTCGATTTGTACATGAACCTTTTTAGCTATTGATAAGTTCTTGTACCTCGAGTATTATCATACTTGGAAGGTTGTCCCTGATTGAGAACACATGTCCTGCAACTCCAAACAAGTACACTGGTGCATTGACAGCTCCTGCATTATATCACTGGTTTGAATATCTTACAAAGCTAAAGAGGCGTACTGCTGAAGAGAAATGATTAAAGACATTGACCAATTTAAGCAGTTTGATAGGCCAAAGTTGTCTACTTGTATTTTAAAATGGAGATCACGATCAGAATCATTCCCTGCAATAATGACCCAGAATCACGTCAATCTTGGCATGATCACGGCAAAAGAACAATCCTTGAATGACAAGGGCAAAAATATTCACTACTTGTCTTTAATCCCTTGGAAGTAATGGAGGTTGAATTAGGGCCATACAACCCATACTAAAATGATCCATAATCATGATAGCTAGAGTGTGAGACATTGACGAGCTTCTCTCAAGTCCGTTTTCACATGTTTAGAGATAGTGACACAAGAGACAGACAAAAGCAGATGGTGGGGTGGGGTCCCAGATTGCTTTTCTTTGCACGCATGGCATCCAGATCCAGATGTTGCCTATGATTGTGTCTTGTCCACGGCAGGTGATTAACACTATACCTAGCTACTCTACCACTGCTTTTTGGCTTTGGCAATTCTTTCCTAGTTTCCTTGGTTTGATGTGCTTGTCCCAACTAGCAACAAGTCAAACTCTACAGGATCAACAATGGCCCTAAAACTCTCGTGAGTGGGGTTTCCAGTCAGACATATGTGTACGAATCCTTGAGTTAGACATTGTTTGGATTATAAAAGTACGTTAAATTGCCAAAACGGAGGCTGACGACACTTTAATTTGTATAATCTGGTATTTGCATTTAAATCTCAAATTACATTTGTCCTTCAAATCCTGTTTGAACTGTAGTCATTTTTACTTACTTTTGTATTGACATCCTTCAAAATAATAAAATCACTTTCATGTAAGAAAGATTTAAATATGAATCACGGTTGTGCAAATTCGATAATGGCCTTGAAACCCTCAAAAGTGAGGTCTCCGGTCTCATGTTAGAGAAATATGTATGTGAATACTTAAGAAGACTAGGTTTTGATTAGTAAAAATAGTCGATAAGTTAATTAAAAAATAATAAATTAATTTATTGAATTAGAATTGTTTAGTAAAAATAATTATTAAATTAATTAATAGATATAAAAGACATAAAATGATATACTTATATAATATTTTGTAATTCTAAAATAATATAAAATAAACATATTTTTTTTTGTTTTTTAATTAAATTAATTAAAAATATATATTATTAATATATATATATATATTACATATATTATATTATATTTTATGTATATTATAACATATTTTGTATAATATATATATATATATATATATATAATAATATATTATTTTATATGTATATGAAGAATAAGGGTATAATAGGAATTTTAATAAAATAATAAGGATAAAAGAGAAAGAAAAATATAAAATTTATAAGCAATAAGATACTTAAAGTAATATTTCAAAATAAGTTATAAACTACTCAAATAATCTTGTTTATCAAATACATTTATTTTGATTAAACAAACTTATAAACTAATCAAATAAACTATAAACTAACTTAAAAAACCATGCCAAAGACTATTTGGATTAGCTCTTTAATGCCAAGAAAACACGTTGAATCGTCAAAACGTGGGTTTGCAACTTCTCTAACTTGTTTAATTTGGCAATTGTATCTAAATCTCAAACCATCTTTGTTCTTAAAATTTCATTTGGATAAAAGTGATTTTTACTTACTTTTTGAATTGGCACTCAAATTACTTTTCATATGAAAACTTTCAATTTTAAATCACAGTTCCACGAACATACTTTTTAATCAAAATTTGTTTACTCTAATTCTAATACAGAAATTACATTAATTAGACAATATCCGTGTTAAATAAACTTTCATTATTATCTGATATGCGTGTGTATATATTTAAGTTGACATTCGCATTGATTGAGTACTACCAAGCTTACAGATATTTAGCAACACTAAGATATACACTTGAATTATTATTTGTGACAAGAGACCTCTCATCCTTTCATCCTTTCATCTGGGACACCACAGTCATCATATGTCAAAAGTCATTTATGATTGTAGGTTGTAAAATTTTTGGCACAGGTGTGAAGTGGCACTTGTGCTGTTCTTGTCCTTCAACGCCATTATCAGGTAAACATAAGAGAACATGTGACAGAATAATCATGACTAGGTAACTTAGAACTTACAAATTATACATGTTTTCCAGTACACACTGGAATATAGCCTAATTAATTCAGTACATGAATGAGAATTATGATTTTACAGGCAAGAAAACAAGAATCTTCCTACGTCTTCTAATTGATCAAGTAAACATGAAATGGGAGCTTTATCTGCAACTACAATGGAGGTTTAGAAGGGGTTTAGAACCAAGACCACCATGTCCTTTCAGTTTCAAGGATCAGCATGGCCAGGGATTTCATCATCACTTGATCCACTTTCCTCTTCAGTGATATCCTCCTCATCTCCACTCTCTTCATCAGCTGTTGAGTTGCTTATGTTTTCCTTCTTTGCATACCGATCACAGTACTCTGTCCAACACAACTATGTTTTAGGTATACTTTTTCATTATAAAAAGGAATAGACTTATATGTAATTTGTTATATTTTTGCTATTAGGTTTTTCATTAAAAATAAAACAAGTATAAGAAGTTTTTTTAAAAAATCAATTATGCAATGCTAAGTTGTAAAAATGATACAATTATTTTACAATTTTCGTATTTTGATTAGAGAACTATACACTTAACACTTATCTATTTTTATTGGAAAACTTGATAGTAAAGATATAAACAACTGCATATAAATATGTGGTATTAGAATACTGCAATGATATAACTTCCTTGGAGTTTAGAGAAAACAGGAGATAAGATATAAACTAAATGACCAAATGAGAGTCTTCAAAACTTAGATATGTAACTAAAACTTAAGGATGGGTTATTGGGTTTTATCATCACAAGAGAAATAACTCTATCACGGGAGGACAGAAATCTACAGGACTTCTGCACGAGATTTAACCAGTTGGTAATAATTAAGGAATTAAATAAGAACTCATAGTAAGTGAGATTTAGGAAAACCACAATACACTTGATTTTGGAGAGAAAGTAACCCATTAAGTACAGTTTCCTCACCTTTAACTTTTTGATCATACAACTTTCGATCCTTCATCATTAATGATGCTGCATCACCATTGAGAGGATCAGAAGGATTTGGATAAAGCAAGAGTTGTGGAAGAAAAACTTCAAAGACATTCAGAAGATCTGAAAGAAAGAAAAGAAAAGAAAAGAAAAGAAAGAAAACATGGTCATCTATAAAAAAAAGGAATGATAAGTACAAGAAAATAAGATTATTAGGACAAGGCGTGAGGTCCTGTACGTGTGATGTATGTATCTACGCATACTACATACATTAAGTATGAAAAACCACAAAAAGCTACAAGCGCCAAATACTTGAAGCATTAAGCATTATTAACAGCCTAAAACAAAAAATTACCAAACATTGGACTCCAAGATTGGTTAATAACATCCAAGCATACAGAGCCAGATCTGCAGTTAATGAAATGGACAAAGCAGAGTCAGCCACATCCCATGTGAGGAAAAACTTGGATTTTTGAAATAGCAATTTGCTGCTGTTACTTAACAGTCTAAAAAAGTTTCATTTCTTAATACCAAATAATAAAAGTAATTTCATTCACCTATTATGTATAAAAAAAAAAAAAAGACCCAAAATTTAAAAGCATGATAGAGATTGCTTAAAGCAAATAGGTGCTTACAGCTCATCAACATTAGGGTGGAATATCTTGTTCAAAAAACCTATAGAAGGGGATTTGTATGGATAAGCATCAGGAAGCTCAACACGAATTTTCCAGACTCCACCTTCATAAAGGCCTGCAACAAAGAGGTTCATGACAAAACTATTATAAACCAAGAAACAAGAACATAGGCTTCTCTAAGGTTCAAAACTCAAAAAAGCATTTCAGATGTAGGGAAATCAAAGCAAAGTTAAAAATGAGTCACATCAGGCAATGAGGCAACTATTAGGTAATTAAAAATAATGTGTAGAGTTTCTTCTTGTTTTTTTTACAATTAAGGTCCTTTTTCCCCTCTTTTTTTAAATTTAATAAAAAGGGAAAATTCTGGATCTAACAAGCGTTTGAATAGTAAGTATGCATGTGCAGTTTCATCAAAGACATGACAAAGTTATATAGAATGTCACTGTACTTTCTTTTGGACCATGAAACTCCACATTGAATTCATTGAGCCCATCATTTACAGTCTCCACATTATAATCGCTCATCATCCTGGGAAAAAGGAAAGTATATGATAATTAAGTAATATGACAGTGAAAATTACCAATATCTCCAACAGGTGAAAATACATACAGACATAAAAGGTGGGTAACATACAAAAAGTTAAAGAGCAATAGTCACAATTCACCAAACATTTATAATAGCAATATTTTGACCATGTGTGTTTACGTATTAGTACTTGCATAAGCTTCTAGTGCAATTATGATGATAGCATTGTAATTAGGGTTCTTTGAGAAACACCAAGTCCCTCAAAAGCCCAAACCTCTGAACCTCCTTTTTTAGGCTTAAATAGCAATACATATACTTCACAAGCCTGATCATTTAAATATTCACAGAAACTGCTGAAAGATTCATTGAGGTAGTGCTCAATCAGCTTTAACTCTATCTTCTTTCCTTTTCTCCATCCTTTAACAGAATAATACTACTGAATGATTTATTTATGATATAAACTTTGAAGTAACATTCTTGACTTCTTTCTGTGTTTTTATAAAGATTACATTATTTCCTAAAATAGCAAGACCATGTAGGCGAACTCTCCAGTATTCTGCTCAAGAGGCAAAAACTGTGAAGGAATAACCAACCACCAGAGGTAGAAACTGAAAATTCATTTAATGAACTCAGAAAAATTGACCAGTTTCACAAACTCAGGATCAGGATCAAACTATGACTCAATAGATACAAGAAGATTGCTACCATATTAATATGCCAAAAGTGCTTCTTCACCATCTCACAACAAAGACCAACTATAATCAAAGACAGATAAATCATCTGATTTCATCAACTATGTAAAATTGTCAATAAGAAGTAATTTGAATTATACAAGTATATATGTATCAAGACACAGTGAAACTATTTACTTACAATTTCATTACATCCATATCTCTTCTCTTGCTTGGAGATGACATTTTGATTTGAAAAAATACTTATCTCAACCTGCTACATGAAAGATAGTTTAGTTTCCAGCAAATGTAGATATGTGGAAACATACTTCTGTAGTTTTATGTGTCTTCATCTTCGCAACAATTAAAGGCTCAAATCAAAAATCAATTCCACTTTGCATCCCATAAGCTCAATACACTTCCATTAAATTAAGCAGGGTATGGCGGACTCATTGTTTAACTGTATATCACAGAATAACACATACCCCATTTCCCACAGACTCAAAAGATTTTATGAGACAGAGAAACAGAAATAACCTTTAGCGTAAATCAAATGACACCTTCATATCTTTAGCAATAAACAAGTGGAGGACAACACATTAAATAAGACGATCTGAAAATTCATTCACTAAAATAGATCAACATCAGACATATATGAAAAACACGACCTTATGTAAAACAAACCAAAGATTTCCACTCACTAACATGAATCAACCTATATAGAACAAGAGAACAAGGCAACCTCTCCAACATTGAAATGATTATTGTAATGATCAGAATCTTCAGTCAGAAAAGAAAGGGAGAACCAAAAATTAAGTGCTTTATTATGGAAGAAACAAAATTTGTAATGCATAAAATCTTCAAAACTGAGTTCAACAAATAATGTTTACAGAAGAGAGCCTCTGCCCCCTGTATATCCTCATTAGACATAAAGTAATTATTAATGTAATAATGCTATAATCTTTGCCTCTTTTCATACTTTAAAGTACACAATTCTGCTTACCCTTAGAAATTCACTAAAGTACAGAAGAAAAACACCAGTGGTTAAATCTAATTCAGTGATACAAGAATGATTTCGTCATTGAAATTTAAATGAAAAAAAGGGGCCTAATACATTGATTCTTCATTAACAATGGAAGGGTCCCATGGGCCACAGAAATATCAAAAAAATGCGCGATCCACAATGTGGCTACTCAGTATACAAATACAAGCTAAATTTGGCAGAAAATACAAAAGTTCATATCTTCTCCAGACGACAACTTCGTTCCTAACACAGATGAAACCCCAAATTTTCTGAGCATACATTGATCAACGTCCCAGCAACCAAGAAGGCAAATGAGAAAAAATTCCGACAACGAATAAGGATATCTGTATTGTAATTAATTACGAGCAAAACCCATAAAGATTATCATACCCTGTTAAAACAAGTTACATAGATTGCAAAGTACAGATCCACAGTCCACCCAGGTGATCAAAATCAAAGAGAAACAATTGTACAATGTTAAACATGCTTTAATCACAGCAGAAACCCAGAGAAAATAAACAGGAAATCTCGATAGGTATCTTACAAGTGACACTAAAATCTCCGGAAAAGAATGCCCGGAACCCTTTGACGTTTGACGATTGCGTTCTCTGATCAGAAACAGAAGTCTCAAAGGCCGATGATGATTCCGAGATATAGAGGGATTGGATTGGATTAGGGAGGGTCAAGGGTGGTGTGATAGCAATTAGCAACAGATGAATGTCGACGTGGTGCCATAGCACGTGCTGTAAGTTCAGGCAACGTAGCGACCAAGTATCGCCATTTTCCAATTATCAGCGATGACACATGGACTAAAAATTGAAGCTTTACGCTATTTAGGGATTTGCTTCTAATTATATATCTCCAGTACTAATATATAATGTATAATTTTGAGGTATTTTCACTATTAAATTCAATTATAGTAGATAAATAAAATATAAAATAAAAATTGAAGGTTAAAATGATTCTGAAAGAGTGAAATATTAAATGATTTTTACTAATTTTAATATTCTTAAATATAATAAAATTATTCAAATTTATTTTATTCTAAAAAATAATATACACTTTCTTACATGTTAAACTGGTATAATTATATAATTATACTATTATATGTGGATGACATTTTTATTCATTAATATTAAAATCATATTGTTAATAATTAAATAAAAAATAAGTTAAATTATATACAACATAATGAAAATTAAAATAGCTTCTTATTTTTTAATTTTTAAAAATATAAAAAAATTGTTACAATTTATTTTAATATTTAAAAAATTATCTAAAAATAAATTTTATGTATGAGAACCCACTAGTTTGTATTGAACTATTGATTCAGTTCCCAACTATTACATTGAACACCGGTTTTGCTTTCACTATAACTAGTAAATTACATTCATTGTCCCCGAAGCTTTTATATTCGCACTATCTTTAACTTTATTTTAAATTT
The DNA here is from genome assembly GCA_037074585.1 of Biancaea sappan. NCBI lineage: Eukaryota > Viridiplantae > Streptophyta > Magnoliopsida > Fabales > Fabaceae > Biancaea > Biancaea sappan. The sequence continues at coordinate 46,925,631 of CM073497.1, read as the reverse complement.
AAATTTCTTTATATTTATAAATATATTAAACTTCGTGAACAATCTTGTGAATTAAAAAGATTAGGTATAAAATAAAATTAGAAAAGGTGTAAATAAATTTCAAAAAAGTAAACGCAATTTGCTTTAATAAATTATTAGGATTGAAATTTCTTAAGTGCTTCAGATTGGCAGGCGGTCACGGATTTAGGAAGTCAAAAAAAAAAGTCATTAATAGATAAATTCTTTGTCGATGGTATACTGTCTAATCTTTTCCTTTTTTTTTTTTTCAAATATTGATCTAGATTCTAGATGCTTTTAATAGTTTTGGAAATTGTCACATCACAAGGGGCTCATTATGCCTGTGTAGGATTCACACTTATAAAACGACGTGATACACCAAACAAGAGATTCGTTTGCATACATACCTATAGTGTAAGAAATTCAACAATAAATCCCTAATAAAATAGAATTGATCCAGTCTTATTTGCTTGCTAATAATATTATATCTTAGTTGTTGATAGGCTAGATGATCATATTGAAACAAACGCAAACATGACTACATCTCAACTATATGATTTGTGCGATCAATAGTTACGACACACCCACCTAGAATGGTTTTATTACCAAATCAGATTCAATGAAATTTGGTTGGTTTCTAGACTTGGATCAAGTTGAAGAATTTACTATTACTTTTATTTACATTTTATATATTTTAAGTTACAATTGAGTTGAATTTTAATTTTAAGCTAGAATAATTTATATGTCAAAATATGAATGAGAATAATACAAAAATCTTATCACAGGAGTATGATAAATACTTTCCAACACCCCAATGCAATAACTTGTGACCTTTTTCAAAAAGATTGATTCAATTCTAGTAAATGTTTTAAAGATGGGATCAACTATTAAATTGCTAAAGATATTTGTTTAAAGTTTATTAGTTCAATTGTGTGTGTATTTAAAATAAACAAATAAGCATGAAAAAATTAAGTAATACACAAGAACATAAACAAATATAATTCACAAAATATGAGAATGTAAATCAAATACCTTAGAAGTTCAAATGCAAATGTGAAATAAAACGAGTATTAAGTCCACACGGGAGCGGTTCGGATTCTCTGTTCAGAATTTTTTTGTTTGTTAACTGTTGCTAAAACTTTCAGCAACAAAAAACTGTTGCTGAATAGCAACAATTAAAACTATTATTAAAATTCTAAACAGGTGTCCGATTATTTTATTCTGAGCAGAAAATCTGCAGGTACACGGGAGTCTATTAGTTCTGTGAAAGAATACAAGAACTTTTATTTTCGTCATTTAAATAGTATTATTTTAAATAGAAAAGCAAATGGTGGATTTTAACAATTTTTTATGAAATTAATTCACTAAAGTATACCAAATCGAATAGGTGATCAATTCATTATTTTTTTCAATTGAAATGATTTTCTCGTCACTTACTTTAATCGGTGTATCCACCGTCGACGTCGCATGTCATAAATCCATTAATGAGTGGCAAAAATAAATTTCACAACGTCATTACATTTACAAAGGATCTGAGCTTTTCATTGGTTGGTTCTTCGGTAATATAGTTCAGGCGAGACCGGGAAGGATCAGCAAAGGTTATTCAATGGAAGGATAGAATTATATCCCCTTTTTTATATTTTTATTATCAAATTTTTTACAAAAAATAAAATATATGTAAAACATTCTTTAAAAAAACTAATCATGTAATATTAAACTTAAAAATATTTTTTAAAAAATTCAGTAAAAAAGACAAGTATCAAATCAATTACAAAAAATATATAAATTAGTATTTAACTATATTAAAATTTAGTTAAATTGTATTTGATATCTCTCTTATCGTAAATACTTCACTACTAACTTTCTATACAATATGAATATGTGCTTCAAATAATAGAATTACTTGAGATGTTATTAAAAATAAAATCATAATTTTATGCTAGAGCTCAACATTTATCATATTAAGGATAAAAATATAGTCCTTTGTTGTACAAAAAATTACTTATCTGATAAAAAAAAAATTAAAGAGAAGTCTAAACTTTATGAGTGGTTAGTGATTTAAAAACCGGATAGTCAGACCACGAACCAGTCTTAGGTTCAGTTTGATTAGCTCATTGAAACGTCAAGGACAAAAATTGGTACGAGACCAATTAAACCAGTCTTAAACTGATGGAACTAACAAGGTTACCGGTTTCATCAATTCCTTCTTTTTTTAGCCACCATATTCCAGAACGACGAAGGATCATCGCCCACGTCATTGACCTCGCAGTTCTTGCGCTTGGTCTTTATAGAGGAGGAGGTGCTACTTGGGTTTGAAGAGAAAGAGAGGATGAGGGACCAAGCTTTGAAGCATCATCAATCAATGAATTGAGGAGAGAGAGAACTCGTGAATAGAGAGAGAATATGAAACTTTGGAGGAGAAAACTCATATCTACTAACAAAAGAGGGAACTCTCCTCGTTCTGAGTCGCCATAAATATGAATAAAGAGAGAAAGAATATGAAGCTTTGGAGTTGGAGGAAAAAAAAAACTCATGAATAGAGAGAAAGGATACGAAGCTTTGGAGGAAAAGGGTCAAAAATGAGAGAAAGAAAATGAGGGAAAGAAGTTTTGTCAAAAGGATATGAAAGTCTAGTGTACTAAACTTTTAAGTATCATTAGTTCGATTATGATTCAACTATAGTTGGATTGCTAAACTGTAAACAAGTGCTTTCACCAGTATAATTTACCTTAAAAAAATCATAAATATTTGAGAGATTTATAACAAAAGTAAACATACCTATTGAAGACCAGTCCAACGTAATAATCACTTTCACATTCTCAAACCGGTGGACCATGTCTGAGGAACTCTTATTGCAAACAGGAGAGGACTGGACGAAGTCGAATCTGGGAAGACCCTTCATCCTATTCAAATATAACCTCACAGCCACATCACATATCGACAAATTGACAAAACATATATGTCCAAATACTGGAAGGCAGAGATGATAAATTTCTAGCAATATTGGCTCCCAATTCCATTGTGCTTCCCTCCAGATAGCACCAGTATTTCAAGAAATATAGCTATATTATTGAACGAATTGCATATCATAGTACAATGATAAGAATTCAACTGTGTATGCGTTCTCAAGAAAGTTTCAAAAGTAAGATGTCAATAGGTATATTGGTCCTTCAATGACCAATTCCATATTACACGAAACAGAACAACAAAACCAGCAAGAGAGTAATTACGAAGGTTTTTTAGACTGCCAAGGATTATCTCCATAATAATATGCAGTGCCAACCATAAGTGCGACCGTAGCACCTTGGACAACAACACGGGCCCTCATCAACTTCTGGCCTAAATGAGAATTTCCTTGTCTGAAACTGATTAAGCCAGCCGTGAGCACACCGGCAGTAATAAGTGCACCTAAAATTAACAAAGCAAGGTCAACCAAGGCCAAAAGAGCACTAATCAACAAGATCCCAGTAACAACTTCAAAAGAATGGTTATGTTAGTATTTTAGTTCCTTTAATCTATTTTTTTGATTCAATTTGGTTCCTTAAGTTTGCCTCGTTCCAGATTGGCCCTCTTAACTTCTAAATCATAGCATATCTATCATTCATAGTCAGGAAGGCAGTGTGATAAGCATCTCACAAGTCTGTTAACTTAGAAAAGGGAGCTGACAACTTGGTAGAAAAAGGACCAAAATGGAACAATATATATAAGCTTAAGAGACAGGATACTAATTTAACCAAAAATCATTAAGAACCATCTCATTGCATATAACAATCAAACTTTGAAATCACCCATTCCTTTTCCTTTCTTAACGCAAACCAAAACAACATAATGTCTTTCATATTTGCGTGAAGTTTGGGAGATGGCATCACCCAGAGAACCGTCCATCAAAATTTCTTTATCGCATCTTAAGTCCATAGATCTCAATCTTGAGAAATTGGTATAGTGCAAACCATTTCCACCTCGAACTATGATCCATTCCCACCAAATTGATTAGCGTATAATAATAGTCAGAACCCTAGTGAAGTGGTTGATGCATCCTCAGTAAATTCTTGCACAGGTTTTCAAATAGAAATGGCGAGAAAAACAATCCTCGTGATATAAGCAGAATCAGGACCAAGAGAAAAGAGTGAATAATACATCAAGATGGTAACTTGAACATGCAGCAAAATATATGAAAATCAAATTCAGTTTTCAGCTTCTTAATAAATATGAATAAGCTCATAAGTCAGCCATATAGCCAGAGAGGTGCTTTTTGTGCCACACTGAATTTCATCAGGGTTGTCTCCAGTTCCCTTACCTACCCCTCTCAATTCGTCAATCTAGATCACCATTCTTTCTAGGCCACAACCCTCCAAAGTCGTATCTCAACAACCAACATGAACTTTTGCAGATATTTTACCCAAAATCCGATCCTAAAATTTCTCATATATTCCTCATGATTCTGCACTTACAATACCATCTTCTTTCCCATTCCTTCTGAGGTTTTTTCTTTCAAAAAAGGAAAATTATACAGAACATATATAATATGCCAATTGCCACAACATCGAAAGCATCAAGTCCAAGCTAAAAAGTGGAAAGAATTAAGACAGGATATTACCAATGGGGACAAGAGGGTTCCTAACGCGCTTCTTCTCTTCGAAAAATTCCTCCAAACTGGGATTATCAGCGGCCATCTTCTCCTTACACAACTGAATTGAGAAAGCAAATGAATCAGAACTACAAAGGAAGTAACAGTGAAGCCTCTGTGGAAGAACTGGAACGGCCTGACGCAATGGTACGCCCCGAACACAACAGATCGGAGCTGGTCGTTTAAGAAAGCGCGCCGTGGCCGATTATAACCCTTTCGTTTTAATGGTTTTTTTTTTTGGAGAAATTTGCACTTTACCACCCCACCCCCCCCCCCCAAATTATTTTTTATGTACAAAAAATTTCTCGAAAGTTCTAAACTTAGCAAAAGACCCCCTCAACTTTTATCTTATGTAAAAAATCTTTTAAAATTAGTTGACCGTTATTTAAATATTAATGTGGACTAGACTCTTACCATGTCATCAGAGTTTGTACAACTCACATGTCATATCATCTTCTTTTTACAGCTCACATGCCAAGTCACCTATCTAATACTCTCTACCTGATCCTCTTCCCTTCTACCTTAGCATCCAAACCCTAAGTGACACACAGAGGAAGACCAAGAAGACGATGCAGTAGTGAGTGAGGGGCACTAATGGACCACCGTGGCCTTTACCGTTTTTTGGTCAGAATCTCATTGGCGACCACATTATAGGTTCACTCTTGGCCAACTTGAACAATCACAAGTTCACTCTTGGCCAAATTGAATTTCAACATCTTCAATCATGCTTTCATGTCTAAATCTTTCCCATAGCCCAGCAAGCAGCACACTAACAAGCAAGGTGAAAGATTGGGTTTAATTTAAAAGAAATAAGAAAATGCATGACTCACCGGAAGCTTGCAGTCGTTTCCCTTTGCAAATTCACCGACCAGACATTTATTTATTTTCCCTTGTTTAGCTCCATCCATCGCAACATCTCCAACATTAATCCCTAACCATTTTCGTTCTCCCTCGGTCAGTAGAGAAAAAGGCAGAAAAGAAAAGAATGGATAGAAGAGTAGAAAAGGGGAAGCTTATCGTTGATGAGTGGAGGTGGCCAACAATGCAGCCAATCAACGGTGAAAACCTGGCCAGACAACGCCGACAACACGGCCAAGGGTGGTGGTTGGCGAAGATTGGCCCTCACGCATTCGCATCTCGCCTCCCTCGCTCTCGGTCAACTTTGTTTCTCGCATGGGAAGAAAAGATGGAGGAAGAAGAAAATGGGATGTGGCCGCCGGTGAGATTCTGACCAAAAAGTAGTGAAGGCCATGGTCATCCATCGATGCCCCTCACTCACGACTGTGTCGTCTTCCTAGTCTTACTCCGTGTGCAGCTTCGGGTTCGGATGTTGAGGTCGAAGGGAAGGGGACCAGGTAGGGAGTATTAGATAGGTGACTTGGCAGGTAAGCTATAAAAAGAGAGAGATATTGCATGTGAGGTGTGCAAACTCTGATGATGTGGCAAAAGTCTAGTTCACATTAGTATTTAAATAATAGTCAACTAACTTTGAGGAGTTTTCTGCACAAGATGAAAGTAGAGGGGGTCTTTTGCTGAGTTTGGAATTTTAGAAAAATTTTTTGCAAATAAAATAAATTTAGAGGGGTAAAGTGTAATTTTTTCTTTTTTTATTCGTTTTATTTATTTATTTGTTTTGGGGACAAAGTTTCGTTTTAATGTTGGCGTCCTCTTTCCGTTACTCGATAAGTGGTGCTGTGGGCTTTAATGGCCACCTTTTTGGGCCAAAATGACTCTTTTATGGGCCCGAAGGGAGTTTGGTTGATAAAAGTGACAAAGTCAGACCAAAAATTAGAAGAGTAAAAGTAATTCCCGCCTAAAATCCTTAATTCAAGTAGAACATCCTTGAGCATAAATATCAGGGATCTACTGTAAATTCAATCATTCTCACGACGTTTTTCGTCTCTCCTTTTCTCAAGTCTTGTGCCTCCTTTATAACCAAAGAAAAAAAAAATGAATGTGTTAATTTAATTTTTAAAAAGCTTTCACTTGTTCTAATTTCATCTCTAGATTGATCAAAATAAGCATAAAAAAAAAATCTGAAATTTGACAACCGTAAATTTTAAAAGTCAACACCGAACAAAATTTATATTGGCAAGCTTAGTTATATGGCCATAAAAGAAATGAAAAAATTGATTATTAATGGAGACACATTATAACTATCGGTTTTCAACTTAGTTGAAATTGTACTTAAAATAATCATACTGGATTAGATCCATAGTCACTGACAGCATTAGACGTTGAACTGTATAAAGTTTGGCATGCAAAATAGACCAACAGCTGAAACATTTTACGGATGAAACTGTAAGGGAATACAATCAAATAGTCAAATTATCCATCCTGCTTTGGTATCTTTCGGCCTAAGCAAAAAAATAATGATAATAAATAAGAGTTCTATCAGTCTCTATATTAACATTAGATGAAACGCTTTCTCAATCTAACTACAAACAAAAGGTTAGCAAGTTCATCCTAGAAGCCTACATATCCGCATCTTCTCTTAAACAAAAGATGTGAAAGGCAAAAACAGGCACAAAACGGCAATCTGAAATTCTAGATGCACAATCTACACTTATGCTCCAATTCATGACTTGAGATCATCCGACATTGCTGACGGAATGCAGTGTGTTGCGAGAATATCCAAGGTAGCTGCTTTGGCAGCCGACGCCCGAAGGACCACTATCTGCACGAGAGATAGTTAGTTAATAAAAGGGCAAATGCCATGTTCCACACAAGCACTCAAAGCAGGAGGATAGAGAAGGCACCTGATCGTATTCTAGATCAAATTTTAGATACTCATCACTGCACCTCTCTACCATGCTGGCCAAACTTCTCAGATTTTGTAGAGGTTTACCATTAAAAGCAAGAACCTTCACATACGAAAAGGATGACGATGAAGGATTGAGTGTGGTCCAGAGTCCAGACTAAAGGCAATATAACTATAAGCAAGGAAATAAAAAATGGGAAACAGACATTACTAACCTGAGTGTTAACAATATCTTCATACCCAATATTTATGTCAGCTACCAGCACCTTTAATGTCAAACAGACCATATAACATTTTTAGAAACTTCAGATAAACAGCAGCGAAGGGAAAGAAACAGTGACAAAGAAAGTACCTGAGAAACCACAACAAGTTGCTCATCCGGTGATTGCGGCATTGAATACAGTAGTTTATCCAAAAGCTTGACAGGAGTTTCATACTCATAATCCTTTCCATACTGTTCATAAATGACAGAAAAGGATTGGAAATTTATGGCTCCATGTAAAAAGCTTTACATATAGGGGTTGTATTGTGTGTTTCCAGAACTACAGGAGGCCAGTTGAGAAAGCTACAACTCACATGTTTCTAAATTCAAGCCATAAGCCATAAAAACGACAAAGCTAGAAGAGACAAGTAGCAAGACTGTAGAAGGAAGCCAATCCTTATGTTTTTTTTAATGTATTTTTTATTATGATAGGTTAGGATATACTTTCCTAGTAGATAAGGATAAGTTATTTGCTAATTATTTGCTTTCCTAGTTTAGTAAGGATTCATTATTTAAGAGGAGTTCTCCTATTTATTTTTCTCCTAGTTTAGTGAGATATCTAAAGAGTTGGTCATTGATAGAGCTCAATGGCGTCGTGCGATTCATGTAGTCGACCCCACTTAGTGGGATAAGGCTATGTTGTTGTTGTTGTTGTTGTTGTTGTTAGTGAGGATTCATCTGTATAAATATTAGATATTAGTTTCATTATGAATTAGAGAGAGAATTCCCTTTTTCATCAAAATTCACAAAGACATACTCCTCTTTCATAACACCTAAAAATAAAATATTTAGAGTTCCAAAAATTAGTAGTAGTTGTTGTTGTAGAGTTCCAAAACCCATACATCACCAGACTTTGAATAGACTTAATAGATAAATTTCTATAGTAATTAACGAAACCTCTAGCTCCAACTTAAAACAGGCATATCCCACTTGCACAGACCCAGTCAGACATTATGGGCCCCCTAAGTGCAGTGGATAACAAAACATAATTCATACAGCTGATGATAGGTGGACTACACCATTCACTATATGTGAAAACCAAACTACAAATTCACAAGCACAGTTCACTCCATCTCTGTAGCATGTAAAATTGTAAATTTAACAAATGGCATTAGATTTATATACACACCCCAACCATTTTTAAGCAATTATGATAACACATTTTAGTTTCATGAAGAAAATATTGAATCATCAAGCTTATCCAGACTACAGTATCAGAAATTTGATAGCATTTCAAGGAACAAAATGAAGAATAGATGGTATACATAGTTTAAAAGAAAAAAATTGCGATGCCCAATTAAGACATGCAACAGATTGAATAACAGAAAATTATAGAGGGCAATCAACCACAAACCTCAGACCGAAGATATGGCACTGACACAGTTGTAAAAACAAATCCTGCAATGATATAATATGAAGGAGGCCTGCCCTTGCTGTGCGCTGGAATGAGCCGTTTGTGACTACCAAGTTTAATGCCAAATTTGAAAATCTCTGAATTTCGCAATACTTTGATTACTGCATTATCCCCAGTGTATTTCTGGGATATAAGATAACTAAAACCAATGCGCTCTCCGTGGCGAAATGGAACTGAAAAAGAAAATACCAAGTGTGTAAATCATTATATGATAGACAACTAGACTGCAAACACAATAACTAGAATTACAAAGAAATGGCAGACTAAGATATAAATCAATATATTGTGTGTGGGCAAGTGCTTAGATCAAAATGTTAGTGTTCAGGAGTAATAAGCATCAGATATTCCTCATAGATAAACTTTCATTGTGTACACAAGTACTTGATGAATTAATAATGTCAAATTTCAAAGGTCATGTGGCCCTACATATGGATAAGTTAGATCATGACAGAGGCATAACAATACGCAGTTTCATACATATCATATCAGCCACTGGGGAGATGATTAATTAACAAAGAAATCCCATCACTGCGAAATAAACACATACACAAGACAGAAAGGAGAAATTAGCACCCAGACAACCAGTGACTTTATTGTTAAACTGCAGTAAGATCTAGAAATGATCAAGTATTTATATAAAATGAGGTGGCAGAGTTTTCCTTCTCATTTTCTCTGTTTCTAATTCAAAATCAGTTACAGTAAAACAAAACCTAACTGACAAGTACTAATCCAAATTATGAATGATTCAAAAGGTTCATATTTGAGGAAAATCAACTTTAAAAATCTAGTTGTTGGCATGATGTGATAGATTACATATAGATTATAACTGAGAGATGAAACTGCGAAAGTATAACAAGTTCAATCATTGCTGTCCTTGTGATGATAAGAGGGTGAAGAGATCATGCTTTTACTAATTTCATCTACAATGGTTGCTTCAGAAAAAGAAATAGAAAGGTCCTTTTACAAATGAGTTCTTTACCAGCTAAAAATAAAATGCACTAAAGAAACATAGGCTACATAGCATGTGTAACAGTGTAATGAAGCTGGAAAGCATCCACTTACCTGTCCCATCATTCGCAATATCAACACCATCAAAACTAAGGATCACATCTGATGGTTTCAAAACGTTAGATTCTGGAGCAGTTGGATCAATTCTTCTAATACGTACCCCTTTCTGATCAGATCTCATGCCCATTGCCATTCGCAGATCAGGATTTTCCATTTTCTGCCACTCAACCCCAAGGATAGGGAATCCTGCCAGCAAGTGCAGAAGGAAACAACTAGAAGATTAAATCTTTCGTACTCATTTACCCTCTCAGATCACAGTTTGTAAAAACTGAAATTTAGATCTTAGTACATCAAGTCAGAAACCATCATACCTGTATATGCTCCATTCTTCTCATAATCATGTATGAAATGCACAATAACTGGTGTCGGAATGACATAACCTATATTCTCCACATCTTCATGCTTAAGGGACTGAAATGCAATTCCGACACAATTTCCTTTATCATTAAATGCAGGACCACCAGAATTACCAGAGTTTATAGCAGCATCTATCTGCAGAAACAACCTTGACAAAAATTAGGAAATGTCAAATGAAGCAAACTTAAGGATAACAACAGAACTATAAGGCAAGAACACACTTATTTATAGCTGTGAGTGTGTTGAACATGTCTCAGGAACCAACACTGCTATAACACACTACCTGACAGTTGTTCAACACTTGTACAAATGCGTCAGAATAAAATATTATTTTTCAGCTTGGGCACATGTTGTAGATGAGTTCAACTTAGCTGGCCCCGAAAAAAGGAAAATGACCAAATAAAAATGATAGAATGGCAAACCAGAAACCACATCGTGATGAGATAATAAAAATTCTTTTCTAATGTATTTTGGCAAATGAATTATTAATATAATATAGTGTACCATCTTTTCCTTTAATTGAATTTTCAGGAATATAATAATGCCAGTTGTGTTCTTCGGAAGTAATGAACACAAAATAAGAATTTATACACATATGCCATGTCATGTTTCATACTTTTTTAAGTTTGATGTGTCAATGTGTACCATGTACGTGTCTGTGCTTCATAGAGTGGAAACCAGTAATTTCAACCTAACCTGTAAGCCTAGAAGTTCAGTGGAACCATGGACATATGATAGAATCTCAATGCGAGATACAACACCACTAGTCACTGAAATAGTGTCTCCACCAATTGGGTAGCCAACAACAGTAACTGCATCTTGTAGTGTGGGCAAATCCCCAAACTCTACAGGTGACATTCCTTGCCAGAATTCATCATCTTCAACAGTAAGCATGGCTGCAAATGCAATCTCAAATGCATTAATTAAAAATCTTATTAGAATTATTAGTAAGAGGCTTCCTTCATGATATAGTTAAGGTTGGATCCCTCCGTAAAGTTTCAGATGATAGCCATATTCCTTGTTATTTTTATTTTACAGGTCTATTCCTCTATTCATCATGTTGACATTTAAAATTGCTTCAATATCTTGAATACTTTGTAAGGTAAAAAAGAATAAATCAGTCATCAATCACAAAATGATGCACATGAAATTGAAGGCAGTTTGTATCCAAGAAGTATAAAGAACTTTCAAATGCAGGGTAGAAGTCTTAAAAATATTTGCATCCTAAGACTTATAGTGCACATCCCAAGACACCCTAGTACCAAAGTGTTAAGTCCCACTAATCTTCTCTTGAACATTATATGATTTCAAATTAATCATAAACTCCAAAGGCAACTAATATAGAACAAATTGATTAGACATAGATGTCAACAGAGAAGTGTATACCAATGTCACATTCGGTCCCAATGGCAAGAACCGTGGCCAAGTACTTGGTATCAGAGCCGCGTTTCTTGAGCTTGACTTGGGTGTAATGCTCCACTGAGTGGGCATTGGTGAGCACCCTGCTCCCGCCAATCACAAATCCACTACTACTGGAGCTGTACTGCCTTTTCCTCTGCCACGGCAGTGAGAAATTAGGTTCAGTGTGCACACAAAATACCTTAACAACAGAGTCCATGGCAGGCACCACCCTTGCCGAAACACTCTCCCACAATGAATCTGTTTCCATGGCCACCGCCACTGCCATGGAACCCCCTACGTCAGCGGGAACTGTAAAATCACCATCATTGTTGACAGGACGGGCGACTCGTCTGACAGTAGAAATTACAGGTGGCTTATCAGGCTTGTCAGAGTTGTTAGTTGACTTCTTGGGTCGGCCACGGAGGTGCAGGTGACCGTGACGGTTAGAGGTTTTGGCATCAATTAGTTCAACGTTCCCAACAGAGAAGACATCATCCACAGTAGAAGGGTTGTTGTTGTTAGGCACAGTGCTAGTAGTAGGGAAATCAAGGGTTTCAGTAGCAGAGTTTTTAGGTTGGCGTCCTCTCTTTCGTTTATTCTCCCCCATTTATTGATAATATAAAGAATCCGTTTGGATTCTTATCTGCAAATTGGTAATGAAGAAAAGTGAGCTAACAGAAGTTGGGAGGCAAATGAAACCAATAAAAAATCCACAAAACTAATATTTCTTTCTGCTTTGTGGTTTTGAACCTTTAAAAAATATCCAGCACTTCCAGTAATTATTATAAATGATTCCATAATCAGCCCAACAAATTGGTGGGCAAAACAGGTCAGCCCACATGCCTGAAAAATTTTCTTATATTTTCAATGTTTAGAAACAAAAAATCACAATAAAATTAACAAAACTTATTATCTACATCTATGACAATCTAATTGGACACCATCTAAAGTTAGAAAGACTATATTAAAGTTATAGAATCAACAAACTTGACACTCATAAACTGCAAATTAATAAGTTGAATCTTGCCATGCAATTTACTCAATAGCATCTCACTTAACATGATTGAATGATTACATGTGATGGTCAAACTAAGAATTTAAGACTCACTTGTAGCCTCATGGTTTTAAGGGAAATGAAACATATGAGAGGCAAAATGGAACAATCAACAACTATGCTATCAACAAAAAACACCATTACCAAGGCAAATTCTCATCCACACACCAATCTCACAAATTATATGATCATGACGAATTTGAGAAGGATCAGTCCAAACTCTACCACAAAAGAACTGCAAGTTCACTTTAAAGCCAACAACTATATGAGCATTAACAGTGCATGTCTAATTCAAATATTTATTTGAAGCATATATGAAATGGAAATGTTATCAATAATGGAAGAACTTAAGTAAAGTTGCTTAAATTCTTAATGAAAATATAATGTGTGAAGAGACTTTTAGTAAGACTTCATCATGTAGTGCTAAGTTGTAAAATATCTTGTGGCCTGAGGTGACAGAAACCTACGCGAGAAAGGGAAGAGAGAAGAAAAACAGCACTGATCCTTCCAATAATAAGGATAACCCAGTCCAAACCCATGAGACACTGGTTTAATCTAGAAGGCAGAAAGGGCTAACTCGGGCACTGATGGAGGTTAGTGATTTAGTGGAGGAAAGGGAAGGGTAGCTTGAGGTATTAGAAGGGCAGTATACGTGAAGGAGGGGTATGAAAAATCTTATAGCAAAACCTTGGGAAAGACTTAAGACTCTAGCCTCTCGAAAGCTATGGTCTATCATTTGCCATTTTATTTCAGTATGTGTAATTAGTAATGAGTCTTTTCCGTTGTGCTGTGTTTTTCATTTATATGTTCTCGGCATTACCCTACTGTGTTATTGATTTGTGTTCAGTACTGCTGGTTGCTAGTTGATAAACATATAATTATATACTTACAGTAGTAGGAGTGCCTACTGTCATCTGTTAAACTGGATTGCATATGTTTTGGGGGGATCCTATCGTCACTGTTATTTTTGAAAGACCTGATAGCAAATGCCCATGAACTGTACCACGTTTTTCCCGTTAAGAAAATGAGTGACACATATGGAACTGAAACACTAATATTATAAAGATCTACTAGAAGAATTGCAAAGGCAATAAGATCCTAACGCCAAGCGCCACTTCCTATCAAACAAAAATTTCAGTCCCTCATACAGGCATTTTATCAAACAAATAGATGGCTCTAGATGCAATCTAGCAATTCTGGAGAAAGCAAACGGCTATAAATAGAAGAGGAACACAAGATTACCCTTGATATATAAAGAAGAATAAGCAAAAGAGTGAGAACGGAAAAAGCCTTGATATATAAAGAAGAAGAAGAAGCAAAAGAGTGAGGAATGGCCAAAACCGGAGGTGTGAGAAGGGCAAAAGCCGTTAAAACCAAGGTAAACCTTTTATGCAATAAAGAAAATATCCATTAATCTCAAAAAATCACCTATTTTCCCATTCTATACGGTTGTTTTAAATCGAGAATTCCAAGAAAAATCTACTGCATTTCAAATGCAGGAGCCACCAGCAAGAGCTACACACGCAGAATATGTACAAATTCCACAGACACTCGACAAGAAAGGCAGAAAAGGGAGAGGTAGAGACGCGTGCCCAATGCCCAAATCGACGCGCAGAGAAAAATGAATGGTGGGTACAGACCTCGTGGGCGCCACCGCGATGGCCGCTATAGCAGTGTGTCGCTGGCCTGTCCGTGCCGCCGAGCAAGGACCGGGGGAGGCGTAGGAGCAGAGACTGAAAGGACTTCTCGGATTGGGATAATTCTGAGTGGGAGAAGCGTCGGATTCGTAGATTCACGAAGGCAGGTGAAAGACCGACGCTCTCTTTTGTTTTTCTTGGCCGAAATGTGTGAGGCCTCATTTTTCACTTTTTTCTTTATATCTTATTATATATAAGTTCAAATATCATTTTAGTCTCGTCAAAAAATAATATTTTATTTTATTATTTCTCTGGATTCCCTATTTCAGTTATTTTCTATTAAAATTTTTAATTTATATAACAAAACTGACAAATCATCTTTCAACTCTTACATAGTTAATTTATATAATTATTGATTAGATATTAATATTTTACGTGTAATTTTTAAAATACTTCCAAAAGAATATGCATTAGATAAAAAAAAATATTTTATAAATTACATATGAAATACTAATATTTAGTCATGTCATTATTTAGATAATGACATGTCAAATATGTTTTATACACTAATAATTTTAATAAAAAATAATTAAAACAATAAGTCTTTATAACATAAATAATTAATATAAAACTCTTGAAACATATAGGAGGATATCTGAAATAAACAAAGGACAAAAATGGCATTTTGTCCAATTCCTTGTTCTCATAATCTTGTATTTTATTTTAATTAATTATATAATTTTAAAAAAAAATATAAGATTAATTTAGATTATTAAATAAAACCATCCAAATAACTAACGCTGCGTGCTGGAGGATGCCAAAGGAAAAATTGCTTGAGGGAGCCGGATTCCCCAAATAGATGTCAGCCTTTTGAGTTCTCTCTCTGTGTCTCCCATTTAGGACTCTCAAAATAGGGAAGCGGCTGCCTTAATTAATACTTTTTTTTTGCTGTTAAAAGTTTTAACAATTATAAAAATCATTGTTAAAAGAAAAGGAATGCTACATGCAGCAAATATCCGGACCCCAAAATAGGCTTAACCTCTTAGGTTTTGGCTTTTATTTTCTTTTTGCCACCTTTTAAGAAGTTTCTTGTACATTAGTCCTTCCTCCTTTCTTACTTTATATTTTAAGACTCCAAAGTTTTAGAGTGTTTCAAAAATATCCCCTTTTACCAAAATAATTTTGATTTCTCATTTAAACCTTACAATTTTCGGGAATTTACAAAATAGACCATTTTTAAATTAGCCCCAAAAATTCTAGAATTTGCAAATTAGTCCCTTTTGACCGAAAGTTTGAATTTTTTACAAATTGGCCCCTTTAAAATCTTTTAACCCAAAATTTCTTGGAAATCACAATTTGTAAATTAACATTGAAACATTTGGGATTTTCAAATGAACTCTTTCTTTAAAATTAACCCTAAGGATTTTGAGGTTCTTTTGAAAATGATATTTTGACATTTAAACTTTAACCCCATAAATCCTGAAAATTTTAAATTCACCCCTTTTTCTTTAGACATTTCCAATTTTGGGTTTTGAGATCTTTAGAGATCTTAAATGGCCATTTTCTTTTTCTTTTCTTTTTCATTTTTGTATTTTTTTTACAATTTGACTTTTTTTATTCTCTTCTAAAATTTCTCAAAATGCATAAACGGTCCGTACAGAATATGGAGTCTACAACATTAAAATTTATAATTTATATAATTTATTTTTTTTACTTTTTATTAATATATATATATAATATACAATTTATATATAATTTCAATACTTTGCTTGATGTTCAGTTGCTTATCATGTATTTCATGTTACATAATATAAGTTTTATAATTTAAGTTGTTATGTCTTAATTCTATCACATTTCTCTATAATAATCATTTTAATTGTATAACATTAATATTGAGGACTTTTATTCAACACGAAAGTTAATTTTTTAAATAAAGTTAACATGCAAAATTATGGGTTGGAATTAAAAATCTGACCTGTGATTATGTCTAAGTCTAACATACGTTACAAAAATAACAAACTAAGAGAACACATACCTGCTATGATAAAAAATAATACTAATAATATAATTAAATTTAGCTTTTCACTAAGTGAGGGATTAAGAGAGTAGACAATTAAAATAGGGATAAATTTGTTTATGTAGCTTATTTTTAGGCTGAAAGAGCGATATCAAACCCAATTGCCAATTTATCTTTGTTAAAATTACATGACAAGAATGCCAAATAAGTCATTGTTCATGTAAGTGAATATGTCAAAAATTACAATATACTTTAAGATTGAGCTAAAATTAACTCTTTTTGTAAACAAGCGAGATAAAATTAAAACTTCTCCCAAATGTAAAAAACAAAATTGAAACTTAATAATAAATGATATCATCACGTGATGAAACTAAATAAAATATTTAGGATGTGTTTGACAATACTAAAAAAAAATCTTATAACTTATTTTACTAGATTATAATTTTGTTAGGAATATTTAGTAAACGAACTTATTTCAATAGTTTATAGTTTATTATGAGATGATACTTTAAGTAATTTATAACTATTTATACCTTATGTACTTTTCTTCCTATTTTATTCTTATTATTTTATTAAAATACTTATTATACCATTATCTGACATATTATATATATATATATAAAATAAATTTTATGTATAATAATTTAAATTAATATAATAAAAATATAAATATATTTAATTAATTATATATATATAATAATTTAAATTATTTTAATTAAAAATAAAAAATAATATATTTATTTGTATTATTTTGAGATTATAAAATATGTGTCATTTTAGGTCATTTTACCATTTTCAGCTACTTTAACAACTACTTTTATCAAACACTTCTAATTCAATAAACTAGTTTATAAGTTTTCAACTACAAATTATAAACTAAAAATTAACTTCTTTCAACTAGCTTATAAACTAATTTTGCTAAATACACCCTCAATTGCATCAAGTGTGTTGTTAATAGTTACATGACATCAGTAGTTAGAACAAAAATTAACCCTTTCTATATATAAATGAGGAAAAATTCATACAAAATATAAAAAATGTGACACAAAAGTATAATACTTCTAATTTAAATTTTAATACTTAAATCTCGTGGGTATTTTAGAGTCAAAGCAGATGTGATTTTGTAGTCACCTTCCAGAAAAGCGAGGCTGGGTATTGCAGTCATCACGAATGGAAGGAACAAAGTACATTAAATGTAGTTGATTATTATACTAGTTGAGAAATGCTTAATTAAATTTGATATTGTGAACAGAAAACAAACTTTAATTCTGCAGTTCACGATACATAAACAGCATCTAACAAGGCGAGAGAACTATAATACACAATCGATGTTTTGCTGTACTATCTGGAATTGCGGCTCGAAAATTTTTACAAGCCAAAGTCGAGACACTAAATTACAGTAAATCGGATAAAGGCGACCAGCTATTATTTATTCAAAAGTTGCTGCCATTTATCCTGAGGCCGTAGATGGGTTCCAGAACTTGATACTGCCAGAAGCTTAAAGTACCACGCCTTCAAAACTCTCTACACACTGGCTAGTAAAGTACCAAGCTTAAAACCCACTGGCTAGTAAACCTCTCTCACACAAGCTCCACCAAAAACAGTTCCAACTTGAAAAGTGATTGTCGAAGAACTAAAATCCAGTAACAAAATACATACTAATTATAATTAGCAATTGCACGCTAATGTAAGCATCAGTGAAAACAATGGCACATGAAGAAAGAGTTTCCCTTTTGCTTTTTTTTTTTCCGGTCAATACACAGACCAAAAGGCCGAAACGGGCATAGCCCACAAACCAGCATGAAGCCAGACAAGGAAATATGGCCTATCTGGAAAAGCTGGCGGAAAGGACAAAAATATCATGGGCAACACACCCCAGCATAGGAGAATTACACATCAAGAGCCAGAGCTCTATCCGCATTAATGGCAATGCAGGACACTAAGCTTGAGGGGAGCAAAAATGAACCAGTTCTGGGGTAAGTTCAGCTTCAAATTCAGGTGGGCAATTTCATTCGCAATCTTGTTAGCTTCCCTTTTTACCCAATTGTATCTCACCCCTTCAAATCCACTTCTAACAACAATAACGCCAGTCAAAATTGGTTCAATCCACCAAATGAAAGACCAGCCGAGGCAAGCATCAATGATATCAGCACAAGTCTGATTCAAAGTGAGGTCCTTAATGCCCAGGTTTTCTGCAAAGCACAAGGCAAAGAAGCAGGTAAAACATTGATTATAGAAAAAGGTTTGATCTTCTTAGTCTAACTTCTATGCCATGAAGAAAGAGTTAAATGATAAATTATGAAGGACAGGTAGAACAATGACTATAGCAAAACATATACCAAGGAAAACCTCAGCTGTAAAAATTGGCTGATCACTCATCTAGAGTGTGTATACAAGCGCAATAAACAAGAAACATAAAAGCAAAAGACAATAATTTAGAAACAGCACCAAAGAAGGCCTTCGTAGAGTGGATTTTGGTCCAGTGAGATAGTTTACACTTCACACGAGAGTATCTTTCCATGAGTCTAGGTGGTACATAATGCAAGCCTCACAAAAGTTAAGGGTATCACAAAAGGAAAACCACATGTGCAGCCACCCAGAACGTATTGACGGAGCAAATAGCTATCTTCCCCAGCAAAATTCCTTTAACATACATTTGATAAACTAAGGGATTAGGTGTTGGAGTCTATGAACATAATCAGGTGCTCACTTACCACCCAAGCCTCCCAAAAGCACAGAAATTAGACGATGATCTCTGAGAGTTTACCATTGTCCATCCTCAAATCACTGAAGACAAGACGCAAGTATACGAAATATTAAATTTTTAATGGCATGCGAAGCACAAGACAAAGACAAATGAGAGAAGAATGCTGGAAAAGATTAGCAGGAAGAATTAACAATAGGTATGACAGAAAATGCTGCCAAAGCAGGTTTTCTCAATTGACAAGAAAAAGAAAACCATGAATAAACTACAGGTATTTCTATATCATTTAAATATATTTTTTTTCTTGAAAAATATCTCTTCCTCCACTGAAATACATCAACACAACATAGGATATGTTTTCATATCTCCTCTTCCTTTCAATTCCTACATGTTAGAACAGTTGAATATACAGAACTGAACACTTACAAGCATTTTTTATCATCAGACTGTATGACTAGAGACTGCTATTGCCATGAGGATTGCTTGTAGCCATCCCATCCACCATCAGGTTCCTTCCTCTTAAGAACACCAGCCAGCTGGAACATCCTTTGCTGCTCCTCAGCTATGGCCTGAGAACTGGCAACAGAAAGTTGCCTTGGCAAAAGAGCTGAACTCTCATCTCTCCCCTCTATGTCTGGACCTCCAGGACCGGCATTAAGATCTAAACCCTGCCCTCTCCATTTCTTACTACTCTCTGCGGTAACACTACCATCAGGAAGGCCAAAGATATAAGGCCTGGGGTAGTGGGATGAAACTGTACTGGCAGGACCTATCAACTGTGAATTTACTGTGGGAAAGCAAAGTCTTCCACCAGATGTTGAATCTACATAAGTAGTTGAACCACCTGAAAATGATGATGATGGGAGAGGAAAACTGGAATTAAAAGGGAAGACAGGATATTGATATGGCGCAGATGGATAAGGCACTGCAGGAGATGACAACACTGGTCCCCTATAAACATCGGATCCAAATGGGCTGCCAGCAGTAGCAGGGCCAAGCATTCTTTGTGGCCCATTAGGTGCAACAATTGAAAAGGGCTGATCCCCTCTGTCAGGCACAATTGAAGATATGGTAACAGCTGAATAGGTGTTCCCAGTGGAAGGAAACCATGACGAGAAGCTCCCTAGTTCAGTATTACTCGTTCTAGGCCCCGAAACAGGATGTTGTGGTGGCACACTGCTTCTGGCATGGTGAGGGAAGAACGATGGTTCCGTGCTGACTTCATCAACTGCAGGTCCGTCGTTCAAATCAAAGTCCCTGAGGGCACTTGCCTCTCTACTTGGATGACCACTGGACAATGGTTTCACCTGCAGATGTTGTACATCCATTTTATGACCATTGCTTGTGGAGCAATTGCCCAAATCAGAAGTTTCATCCACTTGGTTCAAGTCAAGACCAAGACCTCCAGAGGAGCGAACAGGTGAAGTCATTGTTTTACTGCACACTTGAGTCATTGTTTTACTGCACACTTGATTACAATTGTTGGCTGCTCGAGAAACACCATCTGCCTGAGAACATGTTTGAGAGGCAACATCATCAAGTATCCTTTCATCAGCCACATTCAAGTCAATATCCAATAGTTGTCGGCTCTGCTTTCCAGCTGAAGCATCAGATATAGGGACAGACGATGTACCAGGACACATTTCCACAACTTTTCTAGGCTCAGCTGGCCGGAATGCACTAGTGGCAGCTGATCCCTTCCAACCAAGCTCCCCTTTAGTTTTCAACAAGTCTTCAGGAGGCACAAAGGGCCTCTTTGCAGCAGCAGCCACAGTAATTGAAGCAGGAATACCACTAGACATGGTTGAAGCAGGAAATGGCACAGGACTGATCAATCGTACAGCAGGTGCACATCCAGGGGTGGCAATGCTACTGAACTCTCCAGATTTTCCATCATCTGCACTGAAGCCTTCATTTAAATCAAATTCAACTTTTGCATCCACCGCACTGGACACACCAGCAGCAGACATTGAAGAAGTGTCTGCAGTGGTAGAGGTGCACTCCTCAGCTTCCTCTGCTTCCTTGGCAGTTAATTTTGCCCCTTTAGAAGTTAGATGCTGCTCCATTTCTTGTCCAACATATTGGTCACCAACCTCTTTTGTTTCTGAATTCTCTTCAACATATTCGGCAGCGTTACTGATGACATCAGAACCTAAACCGGCTCTACTTTTGTTCTTGGTCAGCACCACAGCATCACTTTCACACTCATTTCTTTGCATTCCTGACTGATTAACATGATTTTGAGAAGCCACATCATCTATCTTTTTGGATTCTCTTTCACTGAGGTCTTCTCCAGCCTTGACAACACCATCACCAGAAGCATGTAGCACATTCTCATCTCTTGCTTTTACTAAATTGGACTGCATGACAGTGACAGGAACCTTCAGTGCATTTTGTCCACCACTGCTTAATCCCTCAGTTGTACAATTATCACCTTTAATATCAACTTCAACAGAAGGCTGTGATAATTTTTCCATAGCATCCATCTCAACTTCTCTTGCATCATCATCAACTTTAACATCAAGATTTCCACCTACATTAACAACCCCAACAAGTACGTTATCCTTGAGCTGTTTATGACAGTCGCTGTCTCTGGAATCTTGGATGGTGCTTCCAGGAAACTCAGCGAATGAAGCAGCAACTGGAATTTCACTACATTTTTCTTTGCTTTCTAAACAAGTTTCTGGAACCCGCTGCAAATCCTTACTAGATGAAGTAATATGCCTATTGGGCGCTTCAGAAACTTTCACTTCACATGCCAGCAAACCAGAATCATTATCACCATTGTTTCCACATGAATTCCCAGATGTATTATCCTGCTTCTTATGTTCCTCAATGTCATTATTCACATGACATTCATGCTGAGCAAGTTTTTCTTCAGAGGCCTTGACAGTATATAACTGTTCAACTATAGTGGTGTTTCTTTCTGGTGATCCAGCTGGGGTCGCCAGCTCAGATTTGGATATCTCTCCAGCTGCCACACTAGCAAGAAGATTCATTCCCACATCATCAACAGCTGACAAAGAAGCATTAGCTTCAGAATACTTTACACAACTTTCTATTAATGCATTTATGGAGCTGAAAGAAGCATCCTGCATATTCACTACTTTATTTTCATTTCCAGAAGATGAGGAAGCAGCTTTTGATGTTTCCACCATTTTCTTAGAATCATCAACAGTCCTACAGCGCTCTTGATCAGTAATAGCAGCAGTTGATCCATCACCCTCATCAGACCCTGTTTGTACATCTTTAAAATCATTACCCTGCAAAGGCTTGGTATTAATATCTGAACCACTATTAACTCTATAGAAGTCTATCTTTTCCTTTGAGCTATGATCAAACTGATCATTCTTCTCTGAAAGGACAGGAGATGAAGTTTGACAGTTCATGATTGAAGGATCATCAAAAGAACCTCCACTGGCACTTTCTGCCGGACTTCGACCTCGATTTGGAATCTTAACAATCAGCTTGGGAGTGCCTCCCTCAAGAGAAGTCCCATCAAGTGCCTTTTCTGTGAATCCAGATTGTGAAAATTTTTCTGCAGTTGAATTCTTGTGCAAGGAGGAAGTTCGCCCAGTCTCCCTTTGCCCTAAAGAAGGAGTTGAGCCCGGAATTCCATTACTAGACTTTCGGTGCCGTGAAGAACAGCCTGATATTTTATTCACACTCATCGCAGTGGAGCTCCTAGCATCCTCCTTTCCTGAAAAACCCCCAGTTTTAGCATGCTCACTGGAACAAGATTGGCTGTTATTATGAGATTGACTAGAACTGCTACTTTTCTCTTCCTTTGCATTTGCCATAGGAACATCAGATGCTCCACTGAGACCAGCAGCACGGGGCTGTCCATCTTTTGAGCTCACTGTTGCAGAAGTTGGTGAGGGCACTGACTTCATAGACCCTGGCGATGCAGCTCTGGTAGCATTCTCTCCCTGGGCAATCTTCACAGAGGCCGTTTTGGATGCAGAGAGCTGCGTAACTGAGCTCTTCACGGCAACATCAGATGACCCACCAGAATTTCTATTCCCACCTTGAGAAACTTCAGAAAGCCGTGTTCTAGTAGGCCAGGGAACAGTCTGACCCGAACCAGATTTTGATTCATTAATGTTCATTTCAGCTTCGACACGTTTCTTCCACGTGTCAACTAACCCCCTAGCTTTCTTCTGGATTTCTGAGTTTTTATGAGTACGTAAATGATTCACAGACTTACCAATGTTACATGTTTGCAGAGCCTGGAGATTTACAGGAAGCTTATCGAGGGCCCGGAGTAATATCAAGAGAAATTCCTCAACAGATTTATCAGCATCCCTAGAACCACTTCCATCACCAATCTTCCCTTTATGAACCTCTTGGAGCCATTCATCATATACGGGCAAACCCTTCAGCTGCACAAACTGACTAAGACAATCAAACTTATCAGTTGCTGCAATTACAGCTGCAAGCATTGACCGGCTAGCCAAATCTATCTTTTTCACATTTCTATCAGGACTCATGAGCTGCACTAGTTTCTCAACCCCTTCTGTATTAACAAGCCCTCCCTTTTCTGTAATTTTGGCAATCTCTGTCTTTACAATGCTTTCCTGCCTAGAATGACCAGAATCTCCATCCTCAATTTTTGTTGTCCGTTCTCTTTTCACGGGATCAGACCCTTGATCTACCCTCTCCCTTTTCCTACCCTTAACTTGAGAAGGAAAAGAAGAAGCACTATTCTGGACACTATCTGACCCTGATTTTAACTGTGATGATGTTGGACTACTCATTGGCTTAGGAGATCGACCACCAGGTTGTACTGTTGCATGCATTTCTATTCGGGTCCTGTATAATAGCTGATCAACTTCTTCTTGGCGTTCCTGATATTTTGGGAACAGAATAAGAGATTAATAATAAGCACTGTAAAATAAAAAATTGGATAGAGGACGCAAGATATCAGAAACTTACATTAATATAATCTTGGTCAGTTAGCCACCATAAACACTTGTTCTGAATGTCATAAACTCTCCTACACACAAATGACGAAATCCCTGATGGAAGTTCAACACCTTTAGGAAGAAATGCAACTTTACAAGGATGAAGAAATGATGCAGCAGGAATCTCATCCTTGTGAAAGGAGTAGAAAATTTCGTTTGGGGCAGCCTCCAATAGGAGACCTTCGCCGAGGTTCACTTCAGTAGATCGATAAAGCCAATTAACAACTAACTTCAATTTACCCTCTTTACCAACTGCCAGTGAACGAATTATTCCAATGAAAGGTGGGCTCTTTTGAGGTGGTTTGAAGAGAGCACAGTCACCAACACTAATTTTACGACCATCCTATGCAATGAAAAGAAAAAAAAAATCCTCAGTGGACAATCCATAATTTCTCTTCTTGAACACTAAGATCTTGGGAACATATTACAGACACCAGCATTGTAATTTCTATCTAATATAGAAAAGGAATTCAAGATAAGAGGCGAAAGAATAAAGAATAACAAATCCTCCTAAAGCACCCAAACAAAAACTTTAAATTAAAACTCAGGCATTTCCCATGCTAAAGTTACCACCAATATAATGTTACAACAAAATAGCCGTTCTCATGGTACAGCAATTTACTTCCTTCAGCACTCCATTTAAAATATACAATTCTTTTTAGGATATATAATTTTCATCAAAAGCAGGATATCCTTTAATTTTTCTTTAACAACATTTAAGCAGTTGAGCTAATTAAAAGCATATCATGTATTATCAGCATATTATCTTTCTCTTTTCTTAAATTTCTTTTCAGTAGAAAGCAACAAAAACTCTAGTAGAACAGTGAAACTTAGATTTAAATTTAGAATATTATTTGGGCGGCAAGAATTTACATATAAATTCCAAGCATTGCTAGATGACAGAAGCAAAGCGATCAAAATCTTTTGATGATATTATTCACATGATCCACAATTCACACTCTGAAAGCACGAAGGGATAGAAGAAAAATAAGAATCCCAAGAAATAGAATCAAATTAATAATTTCAGAAAGTGTACCATATAGCCAAGAAAACCATACCCAACGAGAACCATCAATCCCACCTTAACTCCACACCAAAGCCCGACCCACCTCAAAATTCACCAGTCACAGCGACGCGAAACCCTAGATCCACCCAAAACCCTAACTCCAGCAACATCACAGCCAAAAAATACGAAACCCTAATCCTCACAAAATTCGAATCCAACTAAGATGAATTCAGTGTTTTCAATATTGATAAACAGATGCAATTGAAACTCGGATCCCTCCTACAGGAGAAATAAAAGATGAAATTTCGAACGGTCGTTCGATCTTCAGAGATGAAGCGCGAGAAACGTAGAGAGAGAAAAATCGAAGACAGAGAGGAGGCAGACGGGCCAGAAGGAAAGCTATACTTGTTACTTGGTGTAGAGTAGGACGGGCAGATCGGGCAGTTCGGGCAGGAGAATGATAACGTCACCGGCTGGTGAGACACCCGATGCCACCTGCAGAGCATGTGACAATGGATTTTGGGTTAGGAATCCCAAATGTGTTTTCTCATTCTGACTTTTTCTTTTCTTTTCCTTCTTCTTTTTAAGTCTCATTTAGTTATTGGAATTATTTGATAGAAATGAAAATAATATAAAAAAAACTTATTATCATTTTCATATTTGGTTAGGCATGAGAAATAATAAAAAATATTTATAGAAATAAAAATGATTTTATGAGTAAATGATTACAATACTCTATGGATATATTTGGTTAGGCATGAGAAATAATAAAAAATATTTATAGAAATAAAAATGATTTTATGAGTAAATGATTACAATACTCTATGGATGTAAAAAATTACACAAACAATATATATAATAACATTGATAAAAGAAATTAAACAAAAGTTATTTTACTGCTCTTTGTTTTCTTAAAAAAAAAAACTCTAGTGTTCATAATTTTTTAGATTTTAATAATTTGACGAATATACAACTTTTTAAAAACTATACAATATGAAATAGTAATATTTAATATATAATAAATTTTTTAGTCTTAATGATATGATAAATGTACAATAACTTTTTAGAATATATTACACAATAGCATGTTAAATATTGTTGTTCAAATATTGCCATGTATAAAAAGTTATGAATTAATAGGATAAGAATGTAATTTTTTTTATTTTAAAAGATTATCGTAGTAAAATGGCTTCTTATAAGTTAAGAAATGCTTATTCCCAAACATGAGCTATGGATTAGAGAATGTCCATTCTCTCATTCTAGGGAATGAGATTCCAATATCCAAACATGGGAATAGTCAGCATTCACATTCTCTAGTCTTAATTCCAACAACCAAATATAATATTAGCATTGGTACTAAAGTTACGTTTAATTGCTAAAATTGAATTAAGGAATTAGAATGAGAATGAGAATTGTCAATATTCTCATGTTTAGTAGCTGGAATTCCCATTTTTTTGGAAATCCATATTTCCCCAAATGAAAGAATGTAGATTTCTAAACTCAAATGAAAGAATAGACTTTTCCATGTTTTTAGTATAATAATTTAACTATTATACTTTCATAAAATTTTTAAAATTACATTTTTATCATAATTTATAATCATTCTCATTCAGTTATCCTAGGGTATCTGTAGCATTTAAGTTGACACTAAAATTTTAGAGGAATATTTATTTTAATTTGTATGTTCATTTTCTATTTTAGTAAATTATCTTTTATTTATTTTCATGTACTATTTGAATAAAATAGTTAGTTTACCATAATTTAATCTTTTTTTACATCTTCATAATATTAGATTGTGAGACTTACTCTGTTACAATTTATATCATTTTTTGAAATTTAAATCATTTTTTAGTAAAGATATACAAAATTAAGTGCAGGAAACATTTTTATAAGAATAGATAAAAAATTATCAATAATTAATTCTATTTATTTGTAAACATTTAATAAGAATTTTGTATCTTCCAAAAAGTAATATATATATATATATATATATATATATATATATAGACATACTCAAGTTATTAAATAATTTGTAAAACTTGATGCATGCATGCAGCTTACAAATTTTAGAATTGTGAGTTGTGAGTGAAGAAGTTGATCCTCACTATATGCAATGTGGTCAAAATATATTACAAATTATTTTGGTATATTTTGTTATTAAAAGGTTATTAAAAATGTTAGTGACTTATTGATCATTAATTATAACTATGAACTAGCTCTACAATTTGCTTTTAATATGTCTTATGTATAATATTTAATATATTCAATATGTTATTATGTAATATTTAATATTGTGTGATACATTAAAAAATATATTCAATATCTTTATTTAATTTATTTTCCAGTGTTCTTTTATCTAATATTTATATAACTTTTTACAACCATAGGTATTATAATAATTTTCTTACAATTCGTTTCTATTCCAATACAAATTCTTACAACTAATTAAGGGGAATGAATGATTTTTTCATTCCTTATCATGTCTGACCAAACAAGGGAATGGGAATAGAATTCCATTTTCCCTTTCCATTCCAATTCATATTTCAATTCTCATAGCTCAATTCTAGCAAACAAACGTGATATAAGATTTCGGAAATAGCTCATTACTCATGTCATGATTAGCTCTGATACAAATTAGTTTTGTTTGTTTGTTTGTTCACTTTTTTTTTCATTTTTTTTTATTTCTTTTCAAACACGAGACAATTTGAAAAACGAGTGAGTTATTTGAAATTTAATGTCACGACTCAGTACGTGACTGGCATGCTGATATGAGCCTCGTGTCAATATAAGCCTAACCAACATCTCTAATTCTTATCCTTTTTATTATTTATGTAAAATATTTAGCATACATTCTTTATCATTTAATTATCAGATAACATAACATTTATAAATAGAGACAAATCAGAGTTTGAAAAAAAAAATATATATATATATAATAAAATAAAGGTTAATATTAGGAAACAACATTTAAATATGAATAAATATTAATTAAGATAAATATTAATTAAGGTAAATATTAATATAAATTAAATTTTAATTTACAAATGAGTACTATTTAAAATAAATATATAAAAAAAATCAAATATTACTTAAAATAAATATTAATTTATAATGTAAATAATATAGATCATTATGATCATATATCATATATTCACACAAGGGAAGATGACAACTTATCCAGATTTCTTAAAATCACCTAAATTACAATTTTAATATTTAAAAATAAAATTTGATATTTATTCATTCACAAAATCACATCAATTTAAATAAACCCATAATTTTAAATCTCAGTTTCTACCACAATCCACATCATAAATCTCCAAAATAAATCTTCGAAAATTAAATCAAATTAAATATAATAAATAGAGTAGTTTAATTGCCCGAGACCCCTTAGATGTCCTAGTTGATCACGGAGCTTCCTAATTTTAAAAGAACTAATACTAGTGACTTGAGACCCACCCAATAATGGAAAAGTCCAACGGCAACTCTAGCTCTCTTACGGATACTCCTATTTTGCTACTTGATTTGAAAATTTTAAATCAACGAGTGTGACATAAATATCTCAGTGAGCGAGCCAATCCCCGTCCTAATAAAATTTCCATGCAAAAGCAATAAAATAAAAGCGTAGGCATAAATTACAAATCACAATGAGAGATACACACCATAGAGTTTGCAATTCAATCAAACAATTCAGATTAACGGAACTAGTACTTGTCAATGGCAAAATATCCTAGAGTGTTTGAAGGCCCGCTTAACCAATCTCGTTATATCCGAGAGCACTGTAGGCCCGCTCAACCAATCTCATCATATCTGGAAGCGCCTGTAGGCATGCACAACCAATTTCATCAAACCTGCCATGATGTACAACCTCATCCTTAATAGTCAGAGTGCCTCATGGATTAAATTCAAACTTAAGGCCCTACCGAGAGAATCGTTATCTCTACTCTTAGAGGTCAAGCTATCTTATCACCCAGATTCCTCGCTTGACATAAGAGAGGATACTATTGATATCTAGCATTTTTATATACATAACCCTTATCTTGGTCTCCTTACATTTCATCTTTAGAATTTCTCCAATATTATTACACTTTGTATTTCATTGGATCTAAGTTAATTTTAGATGAAAAATGAATTATTTTCATCTTTTAGGACTTAAATTATTAAAGACTCAATTTAATCCTTCTTGTGTAATTTTTAGAATTAATTTTGGAGATTTCTTGATGATGTGGCGCTGACATGACATTCTTGATGAACTGGACACTGATGTGGCACCTTCTAGGATGACTTGGCAACCTCTTTTACTTGCCTGATGACATAGACGTGTGGGACCTAGGGCTGCAACATTTCAGATCAACTTTCTGCATCCCATTCCTCTAACCTTGATGAAAGAAGCAGCCACCTATACCACTTTCTGAAAAGGTACCAACTTTCTGCAGCTGTCATGTCCTTCCATATCAGAAATCAGAAGAGAAGGTAGCAATGTCAGTTTCCATCAGCTTTTTGGAAGGCATTAGTTTAGATTGGCTTTCAGACTTTAGGTGTATCTTAACTTCTGAACTTAGTGTATTTTCACAGACCACTTCTCCCTCTTTTTTCTCCCTTCTGTTTTTTGGGTTTTTGCTCTCATAGAGGGCTAAAATCCCTTGTAATCAGCCTTGGTCTGAAACTAAAATGTAATCTGAGTTCATGGGCTTAATGAGATAAGTATTTGTTTATTTATTCCATTTCTATTTCTTCTTTGCCTCTGGTTTATGATTTATGTTGTTCTGGTTAGGATAGTATTTTCATTTACTGGTTTTATATACTTTGCATCTGAGGCATGTTGCTGTATCTGGTTGAAATGGTAACTGAATTGGAAATAGTGTGCAATGTTCGTTATCTTGCATAAATATGACTACTTTTACTGGAATCACATTAAGATTATGTTAGATGAGATTTTCTTGATCATAGCTTGATAGGATTTAGTCTAAAAGTTCTTTTTAAACACCTTATGATTTATAAAATCAGATGATAAATAGAACAAGTACTCATCATTTAAAGAGAATTAGGAAGATTTTATCTTTAGAAAAGATCAATACTGGTTGCATTCTTCTATTACTATTCAACTCTGCTACTTTATGCTGTCTTATTTGCTGTTGTTATTTATTGTCTTGATTGCATTTTTCTGATTCTGTCACAACCAAACCCTGTGTGTTAATTAGCTTTTAATTAGTGTTTAGGTGTTTAGAACAATTAGTTAGTGGTTAGAAGTGAGGCTCCAAGAGTGAAAACGACCTGAGGACCATTATTCTACAAAATTGCCATGATCTTAATTCTGGGTGATTTGACATCGTAGTTGCGTGAACCAGAATTTTGGCGCCATTGTCGGGGAGCCAATTCACTTCTAAGTTGTCTGATTAGTTGTTTATGTGTGTCTTTGTTTGATTTTCAGTTATTTCATTGTTGTTGAAGTGGTTTACAAGTTTTGAGTTGTTTTCTCGAAAACTAGTCAAGACTAGTCATTTTCCTACTGGCGAAAAACTTAACTATCTCCAATTGACCTCAAACTTGATAGACCACTAGTTTTCAACATTTTAAGCATGTTGCAACCCCTATTTCACTTTGCCTAGTAGGGGTGGCCATTTTTCCAAATTCCATTGTTTAGACCCTCTTTTTATTTTTTAATTTTTTTTTGATTTTTTAATTAATTGTGATTTTTAGTGTGATTTTTGTAGATGAAAATTTTTTAAGTATTGTTTTTTGCATTAGTCCCTCCAACTTGTGAAGGATTTTTCTAACAAAAATCAGATTTTCTGAGATACTTCATTTTTCGGCAGTTTTCATTGGTTGGATCCTAGTGTGCCAATTTTTTTGATTTCAGTGTTTTTGTTATTTTCTTGTGAATTTTGCCCTTCCTGGTGTATGAAAAGGTCTCTTAACGTGGACTTACCACCTTTTGATCTTGAAATTGATAGGATCTTCCATAGGCTAGTAAGAAGCAATAGCATTAGGACTATTATAGTTTCTGAACTTCTTGCTGAAATTATTGAGCTTGCTGTCAATAGTGTACAAGTAGAGTTCGAGTCTGAATATGATATTGTGTTAGAGTCAACTGATCTTGAGTCAGCTGGGATAACTGGGATGGATAATCAAAATGTACAAGTGCCTCAAAATAGGCAAGAACAATCCATTAAATAGTTGATTACATCTGATGTGCATTATTAACCATTGTGCATAAATTATCCTGAGTTGGATGCTAATTTTGAACTGAAATATGGTTTAATCCACTTGTTGCCCAAGTTTCATGGTCTTGCAGGAGAAGATCTGTACAAACACTTGAAGGAATTTCATGTTGTCTACTCCACTATGAGACCACATGGAGTTGGAGAAGAACAAATCAAATTGATAACCTTTCCTTTCTCTTTGGATGGGGCAGCCAAGGATTGGCTTTACTACCTGCCAACTGCCTTAATCACAAAATGGGATGAAATGAAGAAAATATTCCTAGAAAAATTCTTCCAGCCTCCAGAACAGCAGCAATTAGGAAAGATATTTGTAATATTCTTGTCCTTCAGGGTGTAATTAGTTATGGTAGTATGAAAAAAATTAACTAAATTATTATTATTATTATATGTAAACTGTTGAAACTATTATATTTCATGTGTGGATTACCATGTTTTCATAGTCGGATTAGGACATCTTAGTTTAAATATATTTTATGACTCAGTTATTGCCATCTGGGACCAATAGTTGTACATGATTGTGTTAAGACCAAAATTAATTCTTAGAGAAGCAAATTGATGGCTGGCACCCAGGTGCCAGCACCTTAACTCTCGGCCTAGCACCAAACAGGTGGCGCCTCAGGCTCCATGCAGGGTGCCTCAAGCGCCAAGCCCTAAACTCTCTATCTAAGCTTTGAAAGTGGCGCCCAAGGCGCCGGGTCGCGAAAATTTGCTTATATACCAGAATTGATCATTTCTTTCCCATTTTTTCTACTGGATTCCATTTTTTTGCTCATGCTGGATGTTTCTCTCCTTCTGACAACCAAAGATTCACTAGGCTCCTTTCAATCTTAGTAGAAAACATAAGGTAAGCAAGTATGGAGTTACTTGAAATTCATCTTCCTTTCCTTCATTTCTTCTTCTCCTTAACTAAAAACCCTAGGTAAGAAGAATATAAAAATTTTGTTTTAGTAAAACATAAATGATCATCATGCCATAAATTCTTGAATTGTGTGATTTTTAGAGGCCTTTCTCCATAGACAGGATGGAAATGAAAAGAAAAAAGAGTTTTAGGTTGAATTACTTTTGAAATAGTCATATTATGTCTTGGACTATTATAGATTCTGCACTTTAGAGCAATAGTATTGAGCAGTATACTAACTGAATAATTTTGTAAGATGGCTAACAGTTTGGATAGTTAAACAAAGCAAAATCTGCAGAATTTGCTGCTATTTAATGGCTAGATACCATAAGGAAATTCTACAGAACCTTTATAGTAAAACTTCCTTATTAGGATAATATAAATACTTCCTATATAAACTTTATTCTACTTACTAGAAAGTTTTAACTCTAATGTGCTCTTTAATTGTTATCTTATTTTCATATTAGGAAATCTTTGGAAGTTATTTCCTAGTACCCCTATAAATTAGCCGTAAGAACTAAGGTAGTTAGTACTAGATTCGAGGTGAGTACGGTAACATTATCCTAGCTACGTTTTTTTAAAGTATTATCACAGGTATCCGTAAGGAAATTTGTGAACGAGTTAAAGCAATATGCAATGTCTTCGTTTTAAAAGAATTATATTCCTTATATTTAAGGTTGATGTTATCACTGATATTGTTTTATTGAAATTCTGTGAATACATGTGTGACAACTGAATATTATTATGATGTTTTCGTGGTGGTGCACCCCATAGGAGAATTAAGGGAGTTATAAGGGTGGAGATACCCCTTTATGGAGAAATAAGAACGGATGCGGCCAGGGAGCCACGGGCAACGATCCACTAGTACCGTGGACGACCCAGTTGGTATAGGCCTTGTATTACGCACTGTATGCATTACACTATGCTTATCATTCGTAACTGATGAAGTTATAAATTTGTTGATATCCTTATGGAATTAAATGATAATTTATTTGTGATAGATAATGTTATCCATTCACTGAGTATTCCATTACTCATCCTATTTTTTTTAAAACCTTCATAGTTGGTAGCTGAAGCAGAGGACTCTCCAGGACAGTAGCGAGTCTATCTCTTCCGTTTCCCCAGTATTTTTGGGTTGGCCTTTGTACTTTATTTATTTTGTAAACTTTAGAAGTTGCTCTGTGATCACATAAGCCTCCTAGGATGTTGTGGATAAGCTATGTGAAATTTGACACTGTACTATGCTGCTTGCGGTTTCGTTGTAAAGAAACTAAAATCTTGTCAATGTTTTGGATTTGGAAATATTACAGTATATATTTCTGCACGTTAAAGCAATGACAACTTAGTTTTAGAACTTGAACCAGCATAAACATATATTTGGAAATGTATGGTGTTAAAATTTATCGTATTAATGTGCCTTTTGGTTCAAATGGAAAAGAAATCCACTAACGTGCTAGACACATTTTTGGGATGTGACAATATCAGTGGGATTAGACAAGCAGGTGGTGAGTCTTTGCATGAGTATTGGGAAAGATTCAAGAAACTCTGTTCAAGTTGTGCAAACTATCAAATTTCAGAGCAGCTTCTCATCCAATATTTCTATGAGGGATTATTGCCTATGTACAAATGTATAGTTGATGCAGCTGCTGGTGGGGCATTGGTGGACAAGACCCTTACTACAGCAAATGAATTGTTGGCCAAGATGGCCCAAAATGCACAATAGTTTGGCACTAGAATGAATGATCCAATAGTAGTTACTGTCAATGAAGTGAGGATACCTCCTATGGATCAACAAAGGATAGAAAATAAATTGGAAGAGTTAGCTTCAATGGTGAGGCAATTGGCATTAAATCAGAGAACACAACAACCAGTCCTTCCTCCTTCAGTTTGTGGTATTTATTCCCTGAATACCCACCATATTGATCAGTGCTCTTAGCTGCAAGAGACCCCAACTGAGTCATGTGCTGGCATATTCCCTAGTAGACTCATGCAGCCACAACAATAGAGATCTGACCCATATTCCTCCACCTACAATCCTGGGTAGTGTGACCATCCAGCCTTCAAGTATGGAAATACCCCCAATCCCTTTCCTTACCAACCACCTCATGTAAGATACAATTAACCTGGACCTAGCCATGCACATCTTCTAGCACCTAAGAAGCTTGAGACTAGTTTGGAAGATTTAATGAAAGAGCTTACTGCCAACACCCTCCAGTTTCAATAGAGAACTGAAACAAATATACATAATTTGGAGACTAAGATTGGTCAGTTAGCTACAACAATCAATGAGATGAAAAGTCAAGGTTCAGGGAGTTTGCTATCTCAACCAGTGATCAATCCAAGAAGCAATGTTAGTGCCATCATTTTGAGAAGTAGCAAGCAAGTAGATGGTCTACCTCCTGAATCTGAACTAGCAAAGTCAGATATGCAGCAAAATGTTCCTTCATCCTCAACCAGTGAGCAAAATAAAAAGGATGAAGAAGTAGTTCAGAGAATACCTCTTCCTTTCCCCAATATGCAAACTTAATCAAAGAAAGCTTTTGAATCTGACATAGATAAAGAGATCATGGAGACCTTCAGGAAAATAGAGTTCAACATTCCATTTTTGGAAGCAATTAAACAAATTCCCAAGTATGCCAGGTTCCTCAAGGAGTTGTGTACTCATAAGAGGCGTTTAAGGGGCAATGAGAAAGTGAATTTGGGGAGGAATGTTTTTGCACTCATCCAGCCACCCATGCCACCCAAATATAAAGATCCTGAAACTTTCACAACACCATACACAATAGACAACATAGAGTTCTCCAATGTTATGTTGGATTTGGGAGCCTCAATCAATGTCATGCCCAAATCAGTGTACTCAAGCCTCAAGATTCGTGTCCTTTCACCAACTAGAGTGATTGTCTAACTTGCCAACAGAAGCACAACACACCCAGCAGGAGTTCTGGAAGATGTCTTGGTAAGAGTTAAGGATTTAATCTTTTCCTGCTGATTTTTATGTGCTAGATATGGAAAATGATAATACTCCTGGTCATGCACCATTGATACTTGGTAGGCCTTTTCTGAAAACTACAAAGACTATTATCAATGTGCATGAAGGTACTTTGTCCATGGAATTTGCTAGCAACAAGATTGATTTTAATATTTTAGATGTCATGAAACATCATATGGAAAATCATTCCAATGTGCATGTGGTTAATTTTCTGGATTATTTAGTTGATGAGGCATGTGATGATTTCCAAGCTAATTTAATTTTTGATTTTCCTGAGTTTTCTGATTTAGTTCATGCCTTTTAGTGCAATTGTGCTACTGGTTCTGAGTTTTGTCATGCTTGTGCTGAAATTGAAAATTCTCTAAGTCTTAACAATTTGAGTTGCATTCTAATTCACCTTCTGATTTTGATTCTCATTTGCATTCTAATTCTGTCAATTTCTCTAGCTTAGATTTTAATTCTGTTTTAGGTAGTTGTAGTTGTAGGTGTAGTGATTTAAACTGTAATATTGTATATTCTTCATCTCTTTCTTTTTGTGCTGTGTTGGGACATTCTGGCAAGTGCACCAGTCGCACAAGTAATAAAGTGATGAAATATGAGTTATCATCTCCACAGAGACTAACGTGCTAAGTACTCTAGAAGTTTAAACGTATTAGTTAAGCAAACCAATTTTTGATTTAAGAAAGCTCTAATTGAAAGTAAAATCAAATTGCAATAGAATCAAATGGAAATAATTCAAATAAAAGGCCTAGAGTTACTAATCCCTCTCTTTCGTTCTAAGAATTGTTGATTCTCCCTAACACTAGTGATTCAAATCAATTATACATATTAATCTTAGGTTTTCTAACGGCTTAAAGTGATTCTCCCGAACCTAAATTAAGCTACTCAACTCTACAGAATCCCTTATGTGAGTTTAAGTCAAATTAATGTTAACCTAATTTGATTAAACTATGTTAATTAATATTCCTATTAATTAACAAGTAAAACCCCTAAGTTCTATCACTCGCCCTAATCATTCAGTGTTCTACCAACATCTCCCTCTCCCGAGTTCGACGAAAGCAACAAACAAGTCATAAAGTGGCCAATTTTATAACAAGTATAGTAAATATGAATGATAGGTATGTATTGAATTGAAAAGAATCACAAGTTTCAAGAGAAATACAAATCTTAATCTGAAATTGTGTTCATAGTAACTCTAGAATAGAAAATCAGCCACTCATGGCTCTAAAACTACAAAAAACAGTAAAAGAATGAGCAAACTCCATGAATCTGAGGTTTGGTTGACGAAATTCGGGCTTGATCGGCTTCGGGAATAGATTCCTCCTTCTCCTCTAGCAGAAATCGACGCCTCCCTTCAGTCTTTAACTTAGAATACCCTAGAAAATCTGTTTTGACGCATTTAAATCAGTGCAGGATCGCGAACCACCGCTATAGTGGTGAATTATAGTGGTGGAAGCAGAGAAGAGAGCTTAAAATCATGTTTTTCCAGGTTCCACCGCTATAGCGGTGAAGATTTACTGCTATAGCGGTAGATGGCAGAGAAAATGGCTTTAAAATATTTTTTTCAGCATTCCACTGTTATAGCTGTAGAATCCACCGCTATAGCGGTGGGAGACAGCAACCACTCTAGCATCTTTAGAATTTCAGCTCTAACATTCCATCTTATAACATGAACTTCTCACTAACTCAATCTACATCAAAAATAACAAATAAAACCATTAAATTGTAGAAAAGAATCATGAAATCGCTCCATTTATTAAAAGATTAAAAAAAAATATTAATCTAAACTACTTAAAACATAGGTTAAGAATTACAAGCCAACAAGAAAGAGATCAAAAGAGATGGGATTTAGTACCAAAATGGTACTAAATTGAGAACTAAACACTCCCCCAAACTTGAACCTTTGCTTGTCCTCAAGCAAAAACTTTTAATGAGAAAAATTTTGAAAAAGAAAAAAATATGTGCAACCATGAATATGTGCAAGTAGGAGGAATGAAGATTTGAAAATGTGAGTTAAAGCAAGCCAAGCCTCATCAAACCATTACTCAAAAGATTTAACTCAAGAGTTTGCAATCTTAAGGATTCAATAAGAAGTGTTAACCAAACCACAAGAAAACTTGAAATCAAAGCTTCACCTCTTGCAATAGTTTATAAAACCAAATTCACAAAAATTCCAAAACTGAATTTCTTCTTTATTCTCAAGGATATAGTTTTATTTCGATTCTCAAAGGCTTCGCTGAAACTTTTAGCTATCCTCTTATTGAATCATTTTTTCACTAGCCCCTTATTGAACTTTTTTTTATATGAATATGATCTAAAAACCATTCAAAGAGACAAAAGCAAGACTTGTTATTTTGAAGTGATAGGGCTAACACTTACAAAAATATGAAAAACTTAAGATTAGCAAACTCAAGAGGTAACTCTTAAAAAGAATTTCATTTGACATAATTTCACTTGCCAAATAATTTCAAACTTTCAGATTTCCAAATTTTCAAAAATTTCCTCATACTACACATGCATATAGACAACACAAAATTAACCAAAATTTTCGCAAAGAAGAAATCCATCAAACCTCTCCCCCAAACTTAAATTTGACAGTGTCCTCACTGTCCCAGATCAGCACAACAGAGGAAAAGAAGTAAACAAGCATCTAACAACAAGAATAAGAAAAACTACAAACAAAATAAACAAAGCCAAAATAAAACAACAAAAACTAAAAAGCAATAAAACTTGGGTTGCCTCCTAATAGCACTAAGTTTATAGTCTTTAGCCAGACTTTATCAGGACGCCTATACTCAAGGTGGATCTTCCAATTTCTTTTGTTTCTTGAATGCTTTTAGCTGAGTGACAACTTTGTTTACAATGTCAGGAAGTTTGAATTTCTGGGGATCGTCACTAAACTTTTCATGAACCTCTGAACTTCCTAGAACTCTCTTTGTTCTTTTCTTCTCATCTTCTTCATTCTCATCACAAACTTTACTCATCTTGTTATGACAATACCGGTGAGATTCTTTATCGATTATCTTCACTATATAGCACTCCTCTGAGTCATCAGAAGTCTTTATAGCTTTGTTCAGGTGACATCTTGATCATTAACCCTCATAGTTAACTCACCTTTATGAACATCAATTAATGTTTTCCCGGTTACAAGAAAAGGTCTTCCCAAAATGATCAGGATTTCCTTGTCTTCCTCATAGTCCATAATAATGAAGTCAGCTGGAAAAATCAACTTATCTACCTTGACAAGCACATCCTCAATGATTCCGTTCGGATAGCACATTGAATGATCAGCTAGCTGAAGAGTCACTGTGGTGGGCCGAGCATTCCCTAAACTCAATTTCTTGAAGATAGATAGTGGCATCAGATTCACACTAGCTCCTAAATTGCATAGTGCCTTTCCAGAAAAATTGTTCCCAATGTTGCATGGGATCACAAAGCTGCCCTAATCTTTCATTTTGCTAGACAACTTCTTTTGGAGAATGGTGCTGCATTCTTGAGTCATAGCAACAGTTTCAAACTCACCCACCTTTTTCTTGACAGACTATCCTTCATAAACTTTTCATAATTGGGCATTTGTTCCAATGCCTCCACGAATGGGATGTTAATATGAAGCTGTTTCAAGATCTTTAAGAACTTCTTATATTGCCAGTCCAGATTAAACTTTTTATGCCTCAAAGGATATGGCATTGGTGGAATAAACTTTTCAGCTCTCAAGTCTTGACTGGTATTTACACCTTTTCCTTTAGCCTTCAAAGAATTTACTTTCTCAGTTGCCTTTTCTTGAGGCTTGACAACCTTTTCCTCTTCTTCTTCATTGATCACCTCTTTCTTTTGATCATGTGATTTGCCAATATCAGGGATTTCCTTACCACTCCTTAAGGTAATTGCATTACAGTGCTCTTTTCCCTCCCTTCTTTGGTTGTTTTTAGTGTCACTAGGGAGATTACCTTATGGACTATTGTTCAGAGCAAGAGCCAGCTGTCCCATTTGAGTCTCTAGATTCCTGATAGCCACATTCTGAGTCTGAAACATTAACTCGCTCCTTTCCATGAACTTCATGAACATATCCTCCATTGAAGGTTTCTTTTCCACTTAATGTAGTGGAGCTCTGTTTTGAGGAAGGAGGTTGTTCTGGTTATTGAAGCCAGGAGGTTGAGAAGGCCTACCAAAAGATAAAGCTGAGGGGTTCAAGCAGTGATTATTGCTCCAATAGAAATTAGGATGATTCTTCAAACTCGGATGATATGTGTTGGAGTACTGGTTGTTCTGGTGCTTTTGCAAATTACCCATGTAATTTAACTGTTGAAGGAAATTCCTCACAACACTCATTGACATGAGCCCCTCCATAGAAATCACTTTTTGCACCCGACATAATTATCGCATTCACTTTTGTCAATTCATTCTGTCTTGAGCATAGCAAGTCCACTTTCTTGGTTAATACTTCATTCTGAGCTAACAAAGCATTTAGGGTGTCTAATTCCATGACTCCCCTTCTTGAAGCATTCTTGAATCGGTTAGATGCATTTTGGCTCGGCCTCATAGTCTTCTATAATTTCTTGGGCTTGTCTGATCGGTTTAGCCATCAGAGCACTACCAGCTGTGGTGTCCAATTTATCTTGTGTCTCATAAGTTAGCCCACTATGAAAGATAGTGAGCTATTGCCACTCTTGGATTCCATGATTAGGACACTTATTCAATAATTCTCTAAACCGCTCCCAAGCTTCAAATAAGCTCTCTCCTTCATGTTGATAAAATGAAGTAATTTCATTCCTCAATTTAACTGACCTCGAAAGAGGGAAGAACTTGTGCAAGAATTTCCTTTGGAGTTAATCCCATGTAGTGATGCTTCCTTTTGGTTGAGAAGTCAACCAGCTCTTAGCAGCGTCCCTCAATGAAAAAGTGAATAACCTGAGACGAAGAATATTATCACTCACCCCATTCATCTTAACCATATCATAGATATCTAAGAATTTTATGATGTGGTTGTTTAGGTCTTCTATCGGGCTCCCCCCAAACTGGTTCTGCTGGACCA
Organism: Biancaea sappan; assembly: GCA_037074585.1. NCBI lineage: Eukaryota > Viridiplantae > Streptophyta > Magnoliopsida > Fabales > Fabaceae > Biancaea > Biancaea sappan. The sequence goes on along the minus strand of CM073497.1, from coordinate 46,885,219 downwards.
AATTCATCAACACTGCCTTTATTTCAAAGTTGTTTACACTAAGCAGAGGTTTCACTATGCTGGACATGTGTCCAGCCTCAGTGGGTGATGTATAATCCCACACAGCTCTATTGTCATCCTCCTGAGGCTCATTGCCAGCCCCATTACCAGCATTAACTCTAAAACCCTGATGGTTCTGGTTATCCTCAGCCATTTCTTATTGTGTAGCTTGGCTCACTTGAGTTCTCCTAGCTCTCATTTCCCTTCTAGTTCTCCTTGCTAGTCTTTCTATCCCAGGCTCAAAAAAAAAAAAAGATCAGAAGTATCAGTAGTACCTTGCATACATAATAGAAAACTCCAGTCAGAATTAACAAAACGGAAATCACAAAATTAATGCTAAAAGCAAAAATGACTAACTACACAAAAACAAATAAAATAAAAAAACTAAAACTAAAACAAAACAAAATAGAAAAATGCCTAAGTTAGCACATTTAAATTTCTTAGAATATTAGTTAAAAATCGTTAGTCCCGACAACGGCGCCAAAAACTTGTTGGGATGTTCTGGCAAGTACACCAGTCGCACAAGTAATAAAGTGATGAAATATGAGTTATCATCTCCACAGGGACTAACGTGCTAAGTACTCGAGAAGTTTAAACATATTAGTTAAGCAAACCAATTTTTGATTTAAGAAAGCTCTAATTAAAAGTAAAATCAAATTACAATAGAATCGAATGGAAATAATTCAAATAAAAGGCCTAGAGTTACTAATCCCCCTCTTTCGTTTTAGGAATTGCTAATTCTCTCTAACACTTGTGATTTAAATCAATTACACACATTAATCTTAGGTTTTTAACGGCTTAAAGTGATTCTCCTGAACCTAAATTAAGCTACTTAACTCTACAGTATCCCTTATGTGAGTTTAAGTAGAATTAATGTTAACCTAATTTGATTAAACGAGGTTAATTAATATTCCTATTAATTAATAAGTAAAACCCCTAAGTTCTATTACTCGCCCTAATTATTCAGTGTTCTACCAACATCTCCTTCTCCTGAGTTCGATGAAAGCAACAAACAAGTCATAAAGTGGCTAATTTCATAACAAGTACAGTAAATATGAATGATAGATATGTATTAAATTGAAAAGAATCACAAGTTTCAAGAGAAATACAAATCCTAATCTGAAATTGGGTTTATAGTAACTCTAGAATAGAAAATCAGCCACTTATGGCTCTGAAACTACATAAAACAATAAAAGAATGAGCAAACTCCATGAATCTGAGGTTTGGTTGACGGAATTCGGGCTTGATCGGCTTCGGGAATGGATTCCTCCTTCTCCTCTAGTAGAAATATGTGCCTCCCCTCAGTCTCTAACTCAATACCCTAGAAAATCTGTTCTGACACATTAAATCAGTGCAGGATTGTGAACCACAGCTTTAGTGGTGGGAGGCAGAGAAGAGAACTTAAAATCATGTTTTTCTAGGTTCCACTGCTATAGTGGTAGATGGCAGAGAAAATAGCCCCAAAATATTTTTTTTTCAGCATTCCACCACTATAGCTGTAGAATCCACTGCTATAGCGGTGGGAGACAGCAACCACTCCAGCATCTTCAAAATTTCAGCTCTAACATTCCATCTTCTAACACGAACTTCTCACCAATTCAACCTACATAAAAAGTGAGAAGTAGAGCTGGACCTCTGCATTTGAAGATGCAAGGAAACTTAAATGGTATCAAACCATGACATGTAATCCAAGGAAATATGAACTAGACTCTCTCATTGGTCATTAATTTAGTTCTCACTCTTTTCTATACTATGAAAGCCTTTTCCAACCTCTAATCATGCTTGAACTAACGAACCTTTACATAGGTAATACGCCTCACACATCACATATAAGCCTTTGTTTGTATTCATTTTATAGGATAATTGGCTAGTTGAGATATCTTTCCCTTGCTATCACACTACTCCACAATTAAATCAACATAGTTTTACTTCTATTCGTGTCATATCGTCCATGTTAAAAGGAAAACATCATATCTTTATGAGATCACTGCCATCCTAATAGGGTGTCTAATTGATGTCTATTATCTCATTCTAGGGTTATTTCAATCGCTATATCCTTAATCAATGCAACACCCAATTAACCACAACACCTCTCATTAGAGTCAGGCATCTTATGAATGTTATTTACCTTACAACGTTCCCTAAACCCAATTGCTATGTAAACAACAAGCAGTGTTCCAAACAAGTCTAAGGAGGAGTGGGATCTCCAACCGACCCCGAAGTCACAATAGATGATTGCGTAGATCTTTTCCTCCATGAATAAAGGGCCTCCCGTCTTGTCCATGCTTCCATTTGTTATAAAGTCCTCTCGGCGTCTCGCTTATTCTTCCATCTTACGAGTAGTGTCAATGGCTACAATGTAAGATTAAAAAGATCTTATCTGGGCTCCCACCTTCAAAATAAAGAGTCTTGAAGTCCTTCCACAAAGCGTGGAATCCTTTTCTCCTTGTTCAAGAATATATAAGAAGCATATTTAGACAACCTCATGAATAAGGCATCATATTCATCAACAGTTGATAACATGCTTTTTCCATTTATTTTAGTCCCTATTTTAGTCCTTTTTGCCTCTTTAATTTTGTCAATTCTCTAATTTTATTATGTTTTGGAATTTATTAGGTATAAACTATTTATGGATTGAATGTGTCTCAATTTTATATTTTTAGAACTTGAATGGTAAAATGCTCAATTTAATTCCTACAAATTTTAATTTTGGAGAGAAAAGTGCTGATATGGACAAAGATGCTGATTTGGATGCTAATGTGGCATTTTTTGGGTGATGCAGATGCTGACTAGGATATGTTGGATGTGGGGCCCATTTGAACTCTTATTCAATGCCATGTAGTCAGAATTTATGGGCAGAAATATTAATTTTCGTAGGTCAGAAAAGCATGGCTGAAATATTAATTATGCACCTCCATTTTCCATGTTTTCTGCCATACTTTTCTGCTGCTGTTTGCCATGCTGTTCTGCTGCTGTTTGCTGTCTTTTTGCTGCTGTTTTGCTGTCAAAGTGCTGCCACATCATGGAAGAAGCACCCAAGGAGGCATCTAGGGCAGAATATCCCTTTAGGCATGTGTTAGATCAGTTTTATATTTGGAAAATCGAAATTTATTAAGGAAGCTAAGTCATTTTTCTGATGTGAAGTCCTAACACCATTTTTCTGCTTTCCTAGAGCAGCAGTGGCTGGGAGCAACACAGAGGCAACTCTCTAGCTTGGTTTGAGGGAAAGGAAGCCTTCCCACTTGGGAATGGCTCTCCTTCTCCCATTTTCTTTCCTTTTCTTGCATTTTCCTTCATAGTTTCTTAGATTTCTGCTGTATTTTCTATTTTCTGTCATGTTCTTATTCTCTTCCATGTAAATTTCTGATGTTTAAAGATTGATGTAGTTTGGTTCTATGATGTTTTTTTGCTGAACAATTTCGATTTTAATGCACTTTCGTTTAATGGAATGGATTTTATCCTTGTAATTTCCACCATAAATTAGATTATCTAGATATAGATAGTTTTATTTATGTGGCTTGAATAATTTTCTTGAGCTTCATTACTTAATTGAATGGTTGATCTAAGATTTTAGTCAATTATTTTAGTTAAGTTAGATTGTAATTTCAAAGTTTTTGGATTCAATCATATTTTAGAAAATTGGCCAACATTGAATAGATTGTAATTTAATTGAATTGTTCTTCAATGATTCAAAGATTAATTTGTCTATGAATTAATCGGATTAGACCAACGAAATCAATCTCATTTTCTTGTGTAGTCGGTCATTTGATGAAATGGAAATTGTACTTTAATTCATTTGGACCAATGAGTATTTTCTTGGCCAAAGTTCTATTTTATTTATTGTCCTATGAAGCTTGTTATTTATACATGCATGCAATTGCTATGTATTTGTAATGAGTAGGACAAGAGATAACATGTCATATGCGATTGCGGGGCATTGATGTGATTAGGACTTGATCGGATTATATTTGAGTTATAGATTAGTGAGATGTGATTAGGACTTGATCGGATTATATTTGAGTTATAGATTAGTGAAGATCTTCCTAACTATAATTTTAATATAATTCAGTATTAGAAGACTTTTTAAGAATTTTAGATTGAAGATTACATAATAGAATTAGCCAAGAATATTCAAAGGAAAGGATGATGATGTACAATTCCATGGAATTTGTGACCAGTCCACATCTTTTCTCTGTTGTGTTTTCTATTTAGTTATTTAAATTTCAGTTATTTATATTGTGTTGTTTCAATCATCACCCCCCTTTTTGTGTAATTTCTGAAATTTACTTCATAAGTCTTAATAGCATTTCACTTAGCCTAATTGAATTTCATTTGATACCTCAATCTCTGTGGGACGATACTCTACTTATCACTTTATTACTTGTTGCGACCCAGTATACTTGCTGGAATATTTTATGTGCTATAAATTATACGCACCAACAGTCCCAGTTCCTTGACAAAGCGTCTCAAACTCGTATCCATGTCTTCTACATGCTCTTCGAGATAAACTAGTCTTGAAAGATCTACTGGAACTCCTTCCATCCGACGGGTAAGGCACTATCAACCATGCCCTTTTTTCATGTAAGCCATCTGTGAACTACCCTACTCCTTAGTTGAAATGCCACAAGGACTACCTTCCAAGATTCAGGGTAGCCCAAGGTATCCAAGATCTTTTCACAGTCATCAAGGATACATTGTGGATCTGCATTAACATCATTTCCTATGAAAATTGATGTTTTGAGTTTCAAAAACTTCGTAATCTTTATCTCTGCCACAACCCCTTCCCAAACTTAAGGAGGGGGAAAAAGTGGCAAGTGTAGCTATTCCTATGCCCTCACAGCAGATGTCGATGCCTGTGATTCATCCTCCAATGGTTGCCTCATTAGGTCTGCCAGTCCTTTTACTTGCTTCTGCATAGCAAACAGTGCTACCATCATAGTTTCCAAATTGAACTATGGTGGTGTTCCACCATTCCTTTCCGATCCTATAGCAAGTAGCTCCCTACTCTGTGCTTGATCATTGCTTGCAAAATCACATGTCTTCAATACTGTATTTACTGATGGAGCAGTTACAAGTGCCAAAGCCTAGCAGACCTTATATGACCTCTGTCAAGCATGTAATTGTCCTCACGCCCTTTAAGTTAATTCTATATATAAACGGATGTACTATAGAATGTAAGCTATCACAGTTATGACATGAAATAAATGGATAGTAACTCTAAAAGGGCCTTTGGTGGATTCTCGGCCTATAATTATGCCATGGTTCATAACTATAGGGGAGGGCCCACTAAGGACACTCCGTTCTGTAGTTACTAAGAGACCTAAAACTTGGCCCTGATACCAACTTTGTCACAATCCAATTTCTAGGCACGTGATTGGCACACTGATAGGAACTCCGTGTTAATGTAAGCCTAACCGACATCTCTAATTCTTACCTTTTTTGTTATTCATATAAAATATTTAGCATACATTCTTTATCATTTAATTATTAGATAACATAGCATTAATAAATAGTGACAAATCAGAGTTTAAATATATATATATATATATATATATATATATAATAAAATAAAGGTTAATATTAGGAAACAACATTTAAATATGAATGGATATTAATTAAGGTAAATATTAATATAAATTAAATTTTAATTTACAAATGAGTACTACTTAAAATAAATATATATATAAAATAAATATTACTTAAAATAAATATTAATTTATAATGTAAATAATATAGATCATTATGATAATATATCATACATTCACACAAGGGAAGATGATAACTTATCTAGATTCCTCGCAATCTCTCAAATTACAATTTTAATATTTAAAAATAAAATTTGATATTTTATTCATTGACAAAATCACATCAACTTAAATAAACCTATAATTTTAAATCATAGTTCCTACTACAATCCACATCATAAATCTCCGAAACAAATCTTCGAAAATTAAATCAAATTAAATACAATAAATAGAGTAGTTTAATCACCCGAGACCCTTTAGATGTCCTAGTTGACCACAAAGCTTTCTAATTTTAACGCCCCGAAAAAATGGGTATAAGAATATACATATATTATAGGGTATACCTCAGTGGTAGCCCGTACATTTCCCTAAATTGTCCTAATATTCAAAACTATGCAAATTGTAAATTACAACTAAGTAAATAAAATTCCTGAAACACTACAGGACATAGGTGGCCTATAGGATTACAGAGCATTTCTATTGGTTCATTTAGAACCCTCCGACTAAATGACATATGTCTCCAAGCCGCTAACGTTTAGCGGTTTTCCCATCCTCTGCAACTGCTAAGTCTGAAAACAACAAAAGAGAGCGTGAGTTTATCAAAAACTCAATGAGCAGGTGACTATGCAGTAAAACATAGCACAAGTGTAAATACTAGCCTCAATACCATAATCAAAATAAATACTACTAGCACATATCAGTATGATATAAAATATATATAACGTACCTTACCACGCAACCAAGAACCACGATTCAGTGTGAGTCTATAATCTCACAAAATAATTCATAAAATAATCCTTAAACGCACAAAGAGCGTAAATAAACATCCACTCCAAAATGCATTATACAATGTATAATGTATGATACATTTTTCACATCCTTTCCACACTTACCACATTGAAGACCAACCCTCAATGGGTTTATTTAGAGGTCCATCCCTCTGTTTCCTCTCGCGATGTGGACAAATACAATATGCAATAGTTATCCATCTCTTTTCCATACCACATTGAAGACTAGCCTCACTGCGTATGCATACCCATTGACACCATTCAGCGGTACACAATGGGTAGCTTCCCACTCTATTCCCACGCATTCCAATATATATGAATATGAAAATGATGATATGCAATGCATCCACACCATCACAATACCACAACCATCACCACACAACAATTAGTATTCCTCGCACTATTCCACTCTAAATGTAATTAAACATACAACCCCCAATCCCACAAAATAATTCCCACAATCATTCAATGAAATTCCTTGGTCTAGTTATTACCACTAATTAAGGAATTTCATTAATGAATTTCTAACTATGGTGTGAATGAGATTTATATTGACTTGGCCAAATAATTTAATAAAAGTTAAATGGCATGGTCATCCACTCACCTAGATACTGATAAGTTTTACCGCATAAGAAGTACTAGGAGACAAATCCAAAGAAGCTCCCAAGTCAAGGGTGAGGCCTGAGGCACCACGACTCTGAATTTACGTTTTCTTTGTAGATTTGGCTCAAATCTGGCCAAATCTTCACCATTCTCCATGATTCCTTCCATGGGATCTCATCTTTGATGTCTAAGGAGTATTTAGATACAAAAATCCCCAATTTTAATTGAGAAACGAAGCCAGAATCTCAGTTTTACCCCATATACCCTTAAAACTAGAAAATATGGCAAAAGTTCAGGAAATTGGAATCCTTACCTCCATTCCTTGCTTTCCCTAGGTTGTTTGGCCTCCAATGACCTGCCCCACCACTGGAGAAAGGTCTTTGAAGCTTGTTGAGGATTTAGCTAGAAAGGTAGAGAGAAAGAAGAGAGAAAGAAAGAAGAGAGAGTGAGGAGAGAGAGAAAAAAGTGAGAAATGAGGAAAAAGGCGTGAGGCCACCTATATATATATATATATACCTATCTAGGGTGAAATTACTACTTTGCCCCTAGGTAACTCTCAGTTAACCTTAGTGGTGACTAACTCGTAATTTCTCTAATTTTGGGTATTTTCTATATCCTAAGTGCCACCTAGTTCCTCATTTCACTTTAGTCCCTCTTTGGACTTCATAGGTACTCAGCCTTCTCTATGCCTCATGATTACTCTTTTTCTATTCCTTGTCTCTCTACTCTATCTGCACGAAATTTCCTCTTCCTCTCATCTTTCCTCAATCCTAAAAAATATTATCCGTAATAAAATACTTAGTTTAATTATTTTTCTCCACTTTTATATTTAATATTCAAAAAGAATAAATTAAATATGGAAATTAAAATTAACCAAATAATTCCATTAAAATAATGAAAATTTTTGTTACAACAACCATAATATTGCCAATTACATGATTCCAAAATTGGCGGGTATTACACTAATCTTAAAAGAACTAATACTAGTGACTTAGGACCCACCCAATAATGAAAAACTCCAATGGCAACTCTAGCCCTCTTGTGGATACTCCTCTTTTGCTACTTTATCTGAAAAATTTAAATCAACAAGTGTGAGATAAATATCTTAATGAGTGAGACAATCCCCGCCCTAATAAAATCTGTCATGCAAAAGCAATAAAATAAAAACATAGGCATAAATTACAAATCACAATCAGAGATACACACTATATAGTTTGCAATTCAATTAAGCAATTTAGACTAACAGAACTAATATTAGTTAATGGCAAAATATTCGGGAGCGCATGTAAACCCACTCAACCAATATCATTATACCCGAGAGCGCCCATAGGCTTGCTCAACCAATCTCATCAAACCCGCTATGATGCACAACTTCATCCTTAACAGTCAGGGTGCTTTACGGATTAAATCTAGACTTAAGGTCCTATCGAGGGAATCGTTGTCTCTACTCTTAGAGGTCAAGTCATCCTATCACCTAGATTTCTCACTTGATATAAGAGAGGGTACTATCCTGCCCAAACTTTCAACTAATTTCAAATAATTATCGAAATAAATCATCAATATATTAGTCAGTATAAACATCAATATAAACATCATATCACTTTCCACCATATAACCATGAAGTATTCTAAATCACAATTTATCTTGTTCGTCTTACAAACCATCTCTTTTTCCCTAACGTTTACCGTTAGTAATTTTATTAATATTGGAATTACACAAAACTTTCAAAATTTGAATCCCTTAACCAGATTCCCTCTTTCCCATCATGATCATTACCTATCTTTATACCATATTACTTTAACCCTTAAGATAATATTAAAAAAAGATTGGTTCACTCACCTGAATTATGACGAATCCTACCGATTAAACCTGATTAAAACTCCTTGATGTGAAAAGAATTTGATGCACTATTTTGTTTGACGTTTTCAAAAGAGAAGGAAGGAAGAAAGATGTTAAGGTGTGTTATTGTGTTTGTTTAAACCAATTTAGTTAAAGAAAAGTGGAATCATGACTTACCTTTAATTTCCTTGCTTCTTGAGTATTAATTCCTCTTGAACATCCAAGAGTTGTAAGATATAAGTTTTGGTGTTTAGGAAGAATGGTTGACGTGATTGTGGGAGGATTTTTGTGATTGTGTTGGCTCTAGGATGTGAAGAACACATTGAGAGAGAGAAGAAGGAAGAGAAGTCGTCGTGGAGAGGTGAGAGAAAGGGAGAGTACGACAGGTGATATATTATGAGTGTGTTTCTATTACTATTGCTATGATGTAATTTGGATTATGTTTATGTATATATTATTTCTTTTAATTTTCAAAATCCTATAGTAACTAATCTTAGGATTTTGTTCTTATTTTAATATCTTATCAACTAACTATTTAAAGTTTATTCTTCCCATTAATTTCTTCTCACTAATTTCGATTTTTTTTAATATTTCAGCATACATTATGTAGGTAACATCGGTGGTTTAAGCTAGACTAGAAGTATTTTCAGATTTATATTTACTTGGATTACTTATTAATTATCCTTCTAAAAGTGTAAGCTTGTTAATTTAATTATTCAAATTCAGAGTAAAAAAAATAATATGTTTAGTTAGGATTTCACAAATGCTATTTAGTTCTAATTTTTGAATTCATTATCTTTATCTAATGTTTAAATTAGATTTGGTTAGCTTAGATAATTACCTTATTTCTTTTTAATCAAACTTTTGTATTATCCATTAGTTACCTTCTACTACTAATTACATTATTTACTTGTACCTTTTTATTTATGTTTATTTATTTATACTGGCTGTATGGAAGCCTTTTTTTAATTTATCATTGATTAAATTTTCTTTTATTTCTTTCTTATGCTCTAATAGTTTAATTATTCATTTAGTCCCTAAAATTTTTACTTTAGTCCCTGTATGGCCTAGCATCACACATTGCTAGCCTATAGTCCAAAATCACATATATAAGGACTATGACATCATATTATGATATCTCAGACACATTTCACATATCATTTGGAAAGTCAAAAATAGTGAAATAAAATTCAACAGTCAAATGAAAAAAAAAATACTTGCGGGTATTACAGTTAAATTCATGATCGTTAAAATAAGTGAAGTTACCTAACATTGATTGGTTGTAGTGGCTGTGATATTTTGAATTCTAAAAATGACAAAAGGTTTTATTATTAGAGACATCAATTTGGAGAATGTTCTACCCATTATGCTTACTAAAATTGAATAGTGATTTTCATCCTAGAGCAAAATACACAAACCCTCCCCCTCAATTTAGGGGTTAGTGCACTTTATCCTCATCAATTTTAAAACTCAACAAAAGACCCTCTTCAACTTTTAACTTGTTGCAGAACATTTCATTCGTCCAATATTCCGTTAAGTCACTTAATGATCAAATGTCATATCACCAAGCCTATGCCACATCACGCCAGACTAGATAATTAACATCTTACATGTATGCTAATATGGCAACTGCAATACCTGTCATTTTTTATGTATATGCTTTGAGTGTCATGTTCCATGTAACTTTGAATGCCTTACGTTTGAACCACAATGTGAATTAATGAAAATTGTGTTTGATGAGTATTTATTGAGTTTTATGTGAATTTCACCATTTGGCATGTGGTGAGGGACTTGACTGAATGAAATAACATAATTAAAGGTCTTTCTGTGATTTTGAGCGGTAAGCCAAGGTTGGATATTTTGGGGTGAAGAGGGACCATATGGGGCTTGGTGGAAAGGCTAAGAGGTGTGTGTGTTTATCTTGTGTGTAAAGGAAGTCTTGCCTCAAGTTGACAAATACACCATTGGTCATATGTTCACTGAGCTTATGAATATATCCAATAGTGATGTGGCTATTTCAACTTTAATTTTTCTCCATTTCAAGCCACATGCATACACGACACAAACCCTTCAAAAGCTCATTGTCCATTCTTAAGTCACCGTACATCCAACCCTCTTAAGAGTCATCTCCACCGAAGGTCCATTCTAACAACCACCCAACTCACCGAATTGTTATGGAAAAAAGGTAAGTGAAGAACTTTACTCTTCCTCTTGGTGGATTTTTGTTTTCCTCTTGCCCTAGAATGGAAATGATGTTATGTGATTGGTTGTTAGGCTGAAACTTGGTTTCAACACTCCTCTTACTTAATTTTATGACTTTGGACAATGTGGATGAGGTTTAGGGTTAAGATTTAAGTTATTGAAACAGTTTGCAAATTGAGTGATTTCATGATAAACTTTAATGATTTTGAAATGATTCTTGAATCCTAATGTTTTTAAAGCTTTGAAAGGATGTAATTATGATTTAAAACACCAAAAGAACCTCAAACTGTGATTAAAATCATGGGAGAGAGAAGAATAGACCAAGAGAATGTTTTTGGAGCATGGAAGAAGCACCCTCAGCCAAGTGGTAAGTTGTAAGTTGAGGCACCCAAGGCGCCAAGGTACTCGAATGAAAAGGCCTTTGGCGCCCAAGGCGCCATGGCTAGAAGCAAAAGGTGACATTGAGGGATGCTTGGTGGTACCTAGGAGCCCCAAACTAGAATTTTCCTTTTTTGTTTCTTTTGTTGAGAACTTGAATTGGCTCTATTTTAGGGTCTTTCGAAGATTGTTTGGTAGTGAATTATGGTCCTCTCATAAGGTAAATATTATATGGCACACTGGTGAGCGAGTAAGCTATCGTAAGGCTATTCCTTTCTTGAATTAACATTATGAATGCAATGCTTTGCACTACTTCATGGGAATATAGACCCATGAAGATGAAATTATTGAGTGAATACCCTCAAGAATGTAGATCCTAGCGGATAAAACTCTTGAATTCTAAATTCATGGGAAAGTAGACCCATGTGGATAAAATACTTAATCGATTATTCTATGGGAATGTAGACCGATGTCAACGAAATCCTTAAGGGATGAATCCCAAGGAACGTAGACCCATGTGGATGAACATTTGGATTGATTAACCCACAAGAACATAGACTTGTGTGGAAATGTGGATATTAAGTCTTGAATGATCGATCACTTGGGAATATTATTTTATTTCATATTGGAGCTTTGTTTATGTTGTGATGGATTGATGTAGGAGATGTTTAAGCGATGACCAATGGTATTACCTCTTGTTGGTTTGGAATATCTCATGCTAATATTGTTTAACACTTGTGGCCCAAATGGTATACATTTATGATGTTGGTTATGCTTTAATTTCTTTTTATAGAACAATTATTTGCTCAAAGTTTAGATGAACTCACTTCCTTTATGGTTTAACATTTACAGATTTGGTGTATAAAGAGAAGTACCCACCAGAGGAGTAGAGGTACTTCGTGCTTGGCTTTCCTAATTGTTTAGGTGGGTCTTGGTTGTTTTTTTAGGTAATGGTGTCCTAGAGTACTCTATAGTCTTGTCTAGGGATGGATAATGTATTTTGTAAACAATATTAAATACTGAACACTTTTGATGTTGTTGTTGTAAAACTCATGTTCTCCAATATTCCATCCCTTTTTTGTGTTGAAGGAATATTTTGGAACATGGTGACTTATTTATAAATGTATGGATATTTAATTCCTTTGAAATTAAATTGACGTTATTTTGCATGCTTCAATCTTGAGATATGTATTGGTTATGTGGTTAGCGTATATTAGGCTTACGATATTTAGGAAGGGTGTTCCCATGTACTGTGCCAGTCATGTGTCTGGGTTTTTGGGGCCATGATAGTAACCAAACTCTTAACCTTTTTTCCCTAATATCATTCTACATTATGCTAAGGGAGAAAAATGCAACACCTATTGCACACACGGAATACAGAGAAAAACAAAGCAATAATGTAGTCAAATAATGATATAAAAACTAAACATTAGGAGCCTTTGCATTCCAAAATGAATTGGTGAACACTAAATATTTTGGTTGAAGTTGAAAAATGGAGGAATAGAATGTATTTCTGTGTATATTCAAAGAACAACAGTACAGTAGCTATATACACCAACTATAACCCTGATTTGGTATAAGAGCAATAATTATGCCTATAAATAATCTAATCCCTACTTCACAGTAATTATAGATAATTCCTATGATTACTCTAATTACAGTAGCTAAAAGATTTATTTCCATCAATACTCCCCCTCAAGTTAGAGTGTGGATATCTATCACACCTAACTTGCTAGCATGAGAGTGGAAAGTTGCTTGTCCCAATGGTTTTGTAAAAATGTCTGCAATTTGGTTTCCAGTGTGGACATGTTTGGTGCTAATTTCTGCTCTCTGTATTCTTTCCCAAATAGTGTGGAAATTTAGCTCTATATGCTTTGTACGTTCATGAAATACTGGATTTTTAGCAATGTGAAGAGCTTCTTGATTATCATAGAATAACTTAGCTGGTTCAGGGTGTGTAATGCACAAGTCATGCAAAAGATACCTTAACCAAGTAAGCTCATAAATGATGGCTGTCATTGCTCGATACTCTGCTTCAGCAGATGATTGTGACATAGTGGATTGCTTCTTATTCTTCCAAGAAACTAGGGAATATCCTAAGAACACACAATAACTAGTTACTGAACTTTGTGTAGATTGACAACCAGCCCAATCAGTATCACAATAACCTGTCAATTTGAATGGCCCATGAGAAGGAAAGAGAAGTCCTTGTCCTGTGCATTCTTTAGATAGCGAAGAAGGCAAAAAACAACAGCAAGATGTAGCTTTCTTGGAATTTGCATGAACTTATTGAGGGTGTTAACTGTGAATGTGATTTCTGGTCACATGATTGTGAGGTAAATTAGCTTCCCAACAAGTCATCGATAACGAGTTGGGCCATGAAGAATTTCACTATCTACTGGGCTAAGTTTCAAAGTTTGTTCCATTGGAAATTTTGTGGGTTTTGCACCAAGTAAACTAGCTTCTTCTAGTAAGTCCAGAGTGTATTTTCTCTGACATATGGTGATTCCTAATTTGGCTCGTGCAACTTCAACACTCAAGAAGTATTTTAATGGCCCGAGGTCCTTGATTTTGAAGCAAGTGTTGAGGAATTATTTGAGTTCATGAATGGTTATCTCATCATTGCCTGTAATGATCATATCATCAACATAAAGCAAGATAGCAGTGTAAGATGTGTTATCAACTTTGATAAATAAGGAGTGATCGGCTTTCAACCGATGAAAACCGATATTAGTAACAGATGAAGAGAATTTGTGAAACCAGCTTCAAGATGCATGCTTTAGTCCATATAGGGACTTGTGAAGTTGACACACAAGCTTCTCCCTCCATTGACAATAACCAGGTGAGGGTTACATATCGACTTTTTCTAGTAAATCACCATGGAGGAGATGAAGATGCCAATTTCAAGCAGCAACAACAACTAATATACAACGAACAATGATGAGTTTGGAGACAGGAGTAAAAGTGTCCTTGTAATCTATGCCTTCCCATTGGGTGAAGCCCTTGGCAACAAGCCGAGCTTTGTAACATTTAATGGAACCATCAGAGTAATATTTGATTTTGAATACCCACCGATATCCAATAGGGCAATGACCAACGGGTAAAGGCATCAAGGTCATATGTGATTGTCTTCAAGAGCTTGGATTTCATATTGCATGGCAGCAATCCATTTGGAATCATTACAGGCTTCCTCATAGGATATGGGTTCAACCAAATAAGATATATTATGGACAAAGTGCTAATGAGATGGTGAAAGGTGCGAATAGTAAACAAACCTGTGTAGCGGGTACCGTGTGCAGAGCATGGATAGAGAGGAGACTAGCCTAGGAGTAAGCAGAGTAGCATGATGAGTGTGGTAGTCCTGTAGCTTGGATGGAGGCTTGGTCGGAAGATCGGAACGACGCAAGGGTGGTGATAGCAGAGATAAAGTAACATCAGGAAGAAGGAGGAGAGGAGAAGTCGGAATGAATTCAGAATCAGTAGGAGTGAGGAATAGGGGTAGGGGTGGATCAGTTTGAAGGGCTGAAGTATTTAGGCTGGGTTTAGTGCATGGGTCGGTAATAGAGGGGTTGGGTAAGACAGGTTGGTCATCTTGAATTTCTGGTGGTGTTTGAGAGAAGGGAAATTTGGTTTCATGGAAGAGAACATCCTGTGAGGAAAAAATTTTATGAGTTTCAAGATCAAGTACCTTGTAACCTTTTTGTCCTTGAGGATAGCCAAGAAACGCACCATTTTGCTCGAGCATCAAATTTGTGCTTAGGGTTGAGGTTGGTGGCATAGCTAGGCAACCAAATGTGCGATTGTGTGAGTATGAGGGTGGCATACCATGGAGGAGTTCATAAGGAGTTTTGAGAGACAACAATGGTGTTAGTGATTAGTTAATAAGATAGCAAGCAGTTTCTATACTTTCTCCCTAATATGTTAAAGGTAGGTTTGCTTGGAAACGAAGAGCCTGCCCAATATTCAAAAGGTACCGGTGTTTTCTTTCAATAACTCTGTTTTGTTAAGGAGCGTAAGGGCAAGTATGATGAAAAGTGGTGCCATGGTTAATGAAATATAGTTTTATAGATAAGAATTTAGCCCTACTGTCAGAGCAAAAAACTTTAATTCCACAATTAAATTGAGTTTTAACCCATGTAAAAAAGGATCATAATAAGGATTGAGTTTCAAATTTGAAGGTCATAAGATAAACCCATGTAAAATGAGAGAAATCATCAACAATGATGAGAAAATATTTTGCTCCTGTGTGAGAATTTATTTTATGAGGTCCACAAATGTCACAGTGGACTAAATCAAAAGGTCCAATTGAAGAAATTGAACTAGAAGAAAAGGGTAAGCGAGTTTGTTTTGCTAATGGACAAACTTCACAAACATGTTTATTGTCAAAATTTATTTCTGGTATGGATTTGGATAGAGCTTGATGAGGTATGGTGGGAGGGTGTTCGAGCCTTTGGTGCCAGAGACTGGATGCATTGTTGACATGATAAGCAAGTTGAGAGTTTTGACTTGGTGATAGGTAGTAAAGACCATTATATTGCTTGACTAGGCCAATCGTCCTCTTCGTATCCACGTTCTATATGACACAAAAATTAGGAACAAATGTTACTATGCATTTTAAAAATTGAGCAAGCTTGCTCACAGATAGTAAATTGACCCTGAATTTGGGTGCACGTAATACTCCATCAAGGTTTAAGTCTGGAGATAAGGGAATTGATCCAATAGAATGGATTTATGCTTTTCCACCATCAGGCAAATTCGCAAAATCACAGGATTCAATAAGGTTTTTGGATTCAGAATGGCATATGTGATCTGTGGCCCCACTGTCAACAATCTAATAGAGAGTAGTGGAAGCATTTTGTTTACTTGCAGCGTTTGCAAAGGCATTACCATTTTTTTCATTAAGCATAGTCATTATTTGGTTGTATTCTTCAACTGCGAAAGTGGGATCCTCTTGTTTGGCATGTTGGGCTTTAAACGTATTTGAGGTAGTGGAGTTATTGACTGCAATTCTCTTATTTCTGGGCTAACTATTTTTTCCATGAAACTTGTGACCCACTGGAAACCCATTCAAATAATTACAGTCCTCCACTATATGGCCTTCCAGTTCACAGCATGTGCATTTGAGCAATTTATTTCTTACTCCTCCAATGTGTGTAGTGCCGCCCTTTTTGCTTGCCTAACTCATAGCCATGTCTTAAAAATCGTTGTTGTTCCTTCACGACATGTGGCGACATCAAGTTACCGTTCGTGTTGTATGGCCAAGGAAAAAGCTTGTCGAGTATCTGGCATTGGACTCATCATTAATATATTGCCTCTTACAGTAGCATAGGTTTCATTCAAACCCATAAGGAATTGCATAAGTTTTTCTTTTTCCATTCGTTCATGAACTGTTTTTAATCCTCCACAGGTGCAAGTGAGTGGTTCTTGATAGAAGGCCAGTTCATCCCACAAAGCCTTCTTCTTGTTAAAGTAGACTGAAATTGAATCTGTGCCTTGTTTGTGTTCAACACTTTCTTGTTAAATCTGATAAATTCTTGATTCATTTCCTTGTGAAAAACAACTATGGAGATCTTTCTATTCTGCCGCTGCTGTATCCATGTAGATCACGCTAGAAGCAATGTCTAGGCTCACAGAATTCAGAATCCACGCCATTACCATGTCATTGCAACATCGCCAGGAAGGGAAGGTACTATCTGTAGGAGATAGTGTCTGGATGGATCCATCTATAAACCCAAGTTTATTCTTTACACTGAGGCTAATGCGTGGCTCTGCTCCATCGCCTATAGTTGTGTGTTTCAAGAAGTTTGAAGACCAGAACAAGATTTGGGTTGTCAGAGCTGTGTAAGGCGAATGGATTCTTATCCTTAATCTTTTTGCCTTCAGCCATTTGGCTTGATTTAGTTGCAAAAGACGAAGTAAGGTCAGGAAAGTCACCAAGATCAGTGCTCTAATACCATGAAAAATGGAGGAATGAAATGTAATTCTGTGTATATTTAAAGAACAACAGTACAGTAGCTATATACACCAATAACTATGACCCTAATCTGGTATAGGAATACTAATTATGCCTATAAACAATCTAATCCCTACTTCACAGCGATTATAGATAATTTCCTATGATTACTCTGATTACAGCAACTAAAAGATTTATTTTCGTCAATAGAAGTGGCACAAGACAAATAATGAAACAGAGACTTGAAAATATAAGAATCATATGGGTCTAAAGAACATAACCTTTATTGACAAAAGTGGAGTAGCGAAAGAGATCCAGTAATAAAAATAAACAAATATAGTTCGTACCTTCCCCAATCAAGTTGCCAAAGAATGCTTACTCAAGAGGTAATGTGATGTTAAAGGGTAGATGAACAATAAATTAAAGCATAACACGTCATGTGAATTTAAAGGCATGACAATATCACAAATAGGGCTGCCAATTACCGGCCGAGCCTAACCCAAGCCTTGCATGCCTTTAACAAACAAGGGCTGGGCTGGACTTAGATAGGTAAGTGGGTTGAAAATATAGCCTAGCCTGGTCCTTTAAGGCCTACCCAACCCACATTTTTTTATTGATAGAAATATTTCTCTTTTATTTATAAATATAATATATATATAAAATAAATGATAAAATAAAAAAAGTTTGTCCATACCATTTAACATTCACACTAACACTACTATTCATAATATTATGTTATCATTAATATCAACCTATTAATTATTATAAATTTGGTCATATATTCCTTTGATGGACAAGAAATAAGATCAATAAACATATTATACATCTTTGTTCATTGATCTCATAATTTAAATAGAAAAAGAATTTAACGTTAATTAAAATTTAAAAATTTACAAAAAAAATTAGAAGTAATTAAGATAAAACCTGTCAGAAATAACATGATAGAGGCATTATAGTTATTGAAAAAGATTGCAGGCAAAGGAGATGAAGCTATTGATGATATAATGTATTTTATTTCTAATTTTAAAAGCCTCTCACTGTTCTAATATGAGCCTCTCTTTTGGATTAGGTTGGGTCATATTGCTTAGTTTTGTGGGCCATTTTTTTTAATACTTGGAGGACTTTAACTGCTTATGACTAAAGTGACAAAAGAATTACAAATGTAAAGTATCAATTTTTTGTAAATCCCTTTTTTTAATTTATAAAAAACTTTTTTATTAAACAAAAGAAGCTCATTAGGGCTAGCTAGACCCACCTCAACCTAAGCTAAAAGCCTTTTTAACATGGCCCACCCTACCTTATTTATAAGGGTAGGCTACGCTGCCTAATGAATTTAGCTCGTTTTGACAATCCTGAACATGAAGTAGTTTATTTGAAAGTGAGCAATGGCCTTTGCTAGTGTTTCAAACAGGCAAGGTCGACCTTGTCCATCCCAAACTTTATAGGGCCAATGGTGAGGTTGGACCTTATATAATTTATGAGCTGAAAATCTTAGCCCAGTTTATCAAGAGTCATGAGTTAGACCGGGCTAACCAATGGACCATTATTTTTAAAATGTATTTTTAGTTACTTTGAATGATAGAAATTAGATTTTGAGACCTTGAAATTTCAAAAGATTGAACTAAACTTCTAAAAGAGTGTATTAAACCTTAAAATAAATCAATTTTTCTTTTTTAAAAATGTATTTTTAATTATTTTGAATAACATAAATTGCATATTAAAAATACATTTATAAAAAAATTGGTTTATTTTAAAATTTAATACACACACCCACACACACACACACATACTAGCTTTAGATATATTAAGTATTATGGCTACTACAGATTTAAATACATCAAAAAGAAAAATAGATAAAGGAAAAGAAGTATTAGAAAGTAGTACTAACACACACGAAGATGAAAGTTATTTAAATGTAATTACTAGAATGCAAGTTCAAAAATGATATTGTCAAATCACCTTAACCATTAATAATAATTTTAATATAACCACAGTACCTTTAATGGAACCAATTCTGCTTCTTTAAAATCGTTGTTGTCGAAGTCTTGTTCTCTTTAAAAACGTTGACCCACCACATAAAATGACTTTGTGATTTGAATCTCAACCAATTCACTCATCCCATACCAAGCCCAAGTTAATCTTTGAGCTCATATTTATGCATTTTTCTCTGTATTCTAGGTGGTAAGTGTTGTACTACTGTGTTTTTCTTTGATTTTTCTCTCTTGGTAGAGTCCATACTAAGATTGGGGAAAAGGATTAAGAGTTAGGTTAACACATCAGCATACATGTAGGATGTTTGTTGACTAATGTGGTGTGACATGGCATGGGCTTAGTTATATGACATTTGATTGTTGGTTGACTAAATAGAGGTGCTACAAGTTGAAAGCTAAATGGGTGTTTGGTGTAGGATGTTTGTTGACTGATGTGGTGTGACATGGCATGAGCTTAATGATATGACATTTGATCATTAGTTGACTAAACAGACTGTTGGGTGCTACAAGTTGGAAGCTAAATAGGTGTTTGGTACAATAAATCTTACATTCAAATTTATGGCAATGTGATTCTTCAGAGTTTGTCATTTCTATGTTTGGTTTGTTACAAACATTCTTGGAAATATCTAACAAATTTTAAAAATTATCCCATCAATTTTTAACAAATAAAAATAGTGTTGTTAAAATGAGAGCCGACTTACATTAGTATATGAGTGCCACCAATAAATGAGCTAGTCCAAGATATCATATTAATTAAATGGGCTTATTTTTTTAAAGCTCTTCTAGTATTGTAAAACGAGCCTTTTCCCAAAGACCAAGATTGCTCGTCTTGGCCAACGAGCCTAAATAGGCCAGCCCGTTGATCACTTTTTTTAATTAAAATAATAAATTTAAAAAAATTCAGTAAAAAATTCAATAATTTTTTATTAAAATAGAATTTATACATATAAAATATTACTTCTTTAATATTTTTAATATCCAATAACTTCAATTTTTTATATTTTCTTCAAAATTAACTATATTATATTTAAAATAAAAAATTCTATATTTATTTTTAAAAAATTACAAAAGTTTTTGTATCCAAATTTACTATATTTATGAATATAAGGTTATAAAATATAGAAATATAATAAAATGATATTATTTATACTAATATATATATATATATTTATTTAAAAAAGGCCGGCCCGTTTTGGCCCATTTTTAAAATAGGTACGTTTTTCTCAACCCAAAACTGCATATTTATAGGCACGCCATGGGTCAAATTGACAATACCACGCATATATACTTGTATTGATCTAAGAGCAAATCAGCTCAACCATAGGCCAATATCTCTCTTTAAAAAAATTATAATTTTTTATTTAATTTATCTTATTTTATATACATAGACAGACATATATATATTTTTTTCACTTCATTGTACCTATTAATAAGTACAAATGAATTTTATCTCTTTTAAGTGTATCTAAAAGAGTAATGTCAAGTAAGCCAATTCACAAACAAATCATTTGAATTGGGCAATCCAGCCTACTAATTATGTATTAAACATTTTTTCAATAAAAAATTAGGCCAACCCATGTCCTCATTTTTAAATGAAAAAAAAAAAGGAAGTCTAAGCTTGTTGCCTCTCTCTCCCTCCACGAGTTCCCCCCCCCCCCCCCCCCCGGCGGGCCAATCCCCAAAAAAAAAAATGCTTAGCTCAAGGCTAAACATGTTAACTCATTTAGACCCATGTCAAATATGCCAATATTTTTAAGGTCCAAGCCAATTCATTTTTTGATAAAAAAATAATGAATGTTTGATAATTAAGAGTAAAGAATAGGGATAAAGTAATAATTTTATGTTAAAAAAAATATCAATACATGAGATTTTATCATTCTCACCTCCTCCCATAAGAATGAAAAATGAAAATTTTTGTGAGAATATTTGATTTTTGAAAATGTTACAATATTCTCAAAAATGATTTAATATTCCTATATACCAAACGTCTCCTAAAAATATCCTTTATTAAGTTTAAAAGTTGAAGAAAGTAAAATGTACATCCTGAATTTTTATGCATTCTAACTTCCATTATATCAAGTAAGAAGATGCGTTAATAAAACCAAAAATCAAGCGAGTTATTGCCAATGACAAAGGAGTAATTTTGTGGCTGTTATCATTTATTCTCGTGAACACATGTATGATGATTGGGAGGATTTTAAGGGAGATGAAAACTTATAATTTTTTATACTTTAATTAACTAAATTTTTTTTGTATTTAAGTAAATCAAATCGTAAGTGATGCAAAGCGAAAGGGGTTTTGGTCATTGACTAATGGGTCGGCCCAATGTTAAGGGTGATTGAGTTGGGTTCGTTCGACCGCGTGAACTAGTTTGAGGACTTGTCATAATTTAATCAAATGCGAGATGATATAAAAAGAAAAACAAGTGAAAAAAAAAGTCGAAAATTGTAGAAGGTTTGCTGATTTGAATGATATTAAGCAAGCAAGCCAATTATTTCTAATGTGTTGTTCATATGTTTTCACTTTGTGCGACATTCATCGTTATTTTATTACTAAGAAAAGTGGCGTCTTGCTAGGTTGACCGTAAATCCTATTTTTCAAATTGTTTATTTTTAGACCTATTGACACAATTTTTTAATGGGTAGATTGATCATTTATCAAAATTTGGATTTATTAAATGATTTAGAATTGTCAGTTTTAGTAAGGTGAAAAAACTTATGTGCAATCTTTTAGATAAAAATAGGCTTCTTGAACATTAATCCCAAAGTCATATTCTAGAGCTTAAATAAAATAAAATTTTAATATAATAAGTTAGATTTCCTATGAAAAATACATGAAGTTAAATCATCTTTCACTATTTTTATTATTTTTAAAGTATAAAATTACTATAATATAATCTTGTATTAAATATAAATTTAAATTAAAGAGAGATAGCATACCAATAATATGTAAATATATTTTAGGCAAAAACATACCTCACGTCCCTAATATTTACATAAAGTTTCATTTATACCCATAATATTTTTTTACGTCAAATATGTCTCACATTTTTTTTTTAAATTTGCCTTTTTTTCAACGCTAGAAACTTGTTTTAAAATACCATAATAAAAGGAACATATAAGTTTATTGCTAGGTATTTGACCAAATTGGATCAGTTCCTATAGGACCTATCACTAAAATACCCCTAAGGGGATCGAAAAGGATTTTCATGAGATGGGAAATGAAAAGCAGCAAAAAACGTTGACTGAGTGGTCCACGTGGCATATATTACCTTCCACGTCATTTATCACATGGACTCAGAATCTAAAATTACAAAAATGCCATTAATAATAATTTTTTTAAAAAAAAACTCATTCTTCTCTCTCTCTCTCTGTCGTGTTCGTTCTCAGTCTGCTCTCTCTCTCTCTCTCTCTCACACAGACACACTCACACATTTCAACCTCTCTCATCGCTTTGAAGTATTCTTTATAAAATCTAAATCTATCAATTTTGGTCCTTTGTGAGATCGATTAGTAATTTCCAGTCTCAATGCTCAGGGAAGATGATAGGATCACTTAGCTTCAAGGGCCATGAGTTGGATAACATTTTCTATTTTACTCCAAAAGAAGATATCAAAAACAACTTCTTTGGTATTAAACCAGCAAGCACAAAGGATAAAGACTATTTTGATTACTTTTCTAACTAGTTTTAATTTGTCCCTTTGAACAGATCAATCCTCAGCATCACTATGGCCACAATCTTCAATTTTTTTATGTCAAATGGAGCACTTTGTCTGTGCTCTCTGTTTCACATCTCTGCGTTATTTTCTCAGTCAAGTCTCCGCGCTCTGTTCCTGTTTTTTGTGTCTCTCTCACTCCAGTCTCTGTATTTTTTGTGTTCTTGCTCTGTGCCTTCTCTCTCTCTCACTGTGTATGCTTTCGCTTACATCTCTGTATTGTGTTCTCAAAGAGAGAGAAAAGCAGAGAGAGAGAGATGAAGAGAGAGAGAGAAAGAGAGAGAAATATACATATATATATATATATATAGGGTATTTTGTAATTTTAATTTATGGGTCCACCTGGCATATGATGTAGAGGGTGATATATTCCACATGGATCATCCAGTCATGTTTTAGTGTCTTTAACAGGATTAAAAAAAAGATATATTTGAAAAAGAAAATGTGGGACATATTTGACGTAAAAAAATGTTAGGAGCATAAATGAAACTCAGTGTAAACATTAGGGATATGAAATATATTTTTGCTTATATTTTATAGGTTAACATTACATAATTCAAATTTCTTCTAATAAAAAAGTCCATCCACATATGTAATGCTCTTAGAATATCTCATATGTACATTGTTGAGATTTTCTCCCCATAAATCTCTTTGTAATCTCCTTAGATTAAGAGATTGTATAGCTGTAGTGTATATCTTATCCTCTAATTTAGGGATTATTATTGTCCTAATTTTTAGCTAATCTGTCTCTTAGTCTGTAGCTCTACTGTCCTATAAATATTGATTGTACACAATTATTGACATACAAGTGAATATCAATAAGATTCATTCATTCTCATTTTCAAGTTGGTATCAGAGCTAACCCCTTTAAATCTTGAAACTTTCACCAAAATGAGTGAAAAGAGTATTGAATCATCTGGAACAAAGTCGATTCCTATGATTGTTCAATCTGAATGTGTTTTTAATGCAAGAATCATTCTTAATGAATGAAATTATGATGTTTGGTCACAACTGATGGAGTTGCATATTGCCAAAAGAGAGAAACTCTGTTATATTCGTGGCAAGATGAAGCAATTTGCAGAATTAGAGGATGGATATGAAAAAGTGGTATGCTGAAAATCAAAAATTGAAAAGGTGGCTATTGATGTCCATGGCACCAGAAATTATGAAGAGTATTTAAGCCTACCTACTGCCCTTGAAATATGGAGTTCTTTGTCAAAAGCATTCGATGATGGAAGTGATGAATTGAATGTCTTTACTTTAATCCTAAAGGCTTTCACTGCCAAACAAAATGGAATGTCTCTCTCTGAATATTATGGGAATTGGTTGAGATTTTTCGAGAATTGGATAATCAAGACAACATGGCCATGAAAGATCCCAGTGATGTAATATCATACCAAAAATCCATTGATCGATTAAGAGTATATATATTTCTCGCAAGATTAGATGGTGATTTTGAACAAGTTCATGGAGAAATTTTATGCAAGGAACTTGTTCCAGGCTTAGAAGAATGTCATGCATTGGTTTGACGTGAAGCAGAATGCGGTGAAACTTTGAAGGAAGAGACTAGAACCTCTGAAGCTGCTACAATGGTGACTCGCAATCGACAAAAACCAACCAAAGGTGTCGACAAATTTAGTTACAAGTGTACCCATTGTGATTAGACTGGACATACCAAAGATTGTTGATATGAACTTGTGGGATATCTAGAATGGTGGGATCATAATTGAGTACCTAGGAAAATAAATTCCAAAAACGCTCCAACTGTTGTTGTTGCTGAAACAAATGCAAATGATGATACTATTGGAAAAGGCTCAGCATTCATAGCAAGTACAAATACTTATGGTAAGGCTCTACATATTTCTACATCTATTTCTAATAATGCATGGATAATTGATTCTGATGCTACAAATCACATGATATTTGATTCTAGACAAATTGCAAATGTTAGACCTTCTTCACAAAAATTCATTTCTACTGCTAATGGTCATGAGGCCCCAATTATCGGGGAAGGATCTTTATTTCTTACCAATACTTTAGATCTAAATTCTATTTTAATTGCTCTCACCAATACTTTAGATCTAAATTCTGTTTTGGTTGTCCCATCTTTAAATTATAATCTTCTATTTGTCTCTCAAAACACCAAAGCCTTATCTTGTGTTGCAATTTTTTGGCCTACTCTTGTGTCATTAAGGACATTAAAATTAAGTAGAAGATTGGTTGTCGTATTAGGCAAGGGAATCTATATTACTTGGACTTGACATCAAACCGTTCTGATAAGTTGCGTCAAGTTTTAAGTTTTTGACGGTGGAAAGCCCTGAAGAGAATAAAACCAAAACTAAAATTTGGTTATGGCATTGACGGTTGGGACATGCCTCCTTTGGTTATCTCAAAAATTCATTTCCTAGTTTGTTTGACAGATGTGATCCTTCAAGTTTTCGTTATGATGTTTGTGAACTTGCAAAAAGTCATCGAATTTCCTTTCCATTGATTTTAAATAAAAGTTGTAACATTCCATATTTTCTTTATTTAAGCTTTGAGTAATGTTAAAATTTACTTATTTATGTCTGTAAATGCCTAGAAGCAAGTTGTCACGCCCTGAAAATCGAATACGTGAATATACATAAACTCTAGGTGTACCTCAGTGGTAGCCTATAAATTTTCCTGAATAGTCCTAATATCTACAACTATACAAAATGTAAATTACATAGTTTATAAAGCAAATTACGGCCAAGATATAATAAATTTCCTAACTACAGTAGGACCTAAGTGGCCCCTAGGATTACAGAGCATTCTTATTGGCATACAGCCCAAAAATTGGTTCCATGATCCCTCTAATAAAATGGAGTATATCTCTAAAGTTGTCAAACTCCCAGCGGTTTCCCATCCTCCTTAGTTGCTATATTTAAAAAAGATAACCACAGAGGGTATGAATTCATCAAAACTCAATAAGTAGATGACTGTGTAATAAAATAAGGCACCAGTGCAAATACCACAATCACAACCATAGCTTAAATAAATAAATACCTTTAGCACATATAGGCACAAACAAATTCATGAATACTAGTGTACCTTATGCTTCAACCGTAACGTGTTGTCCCCTCGCAAGTCTGCACTCTCGCAATTCCTCATTAAAACACATTAATACTCTAACATAACTTTCAAAGCATGTACAAGCATAAATATCTCACACAGAGAGTATGATTATGCAACAACTACATGTCTTCCTACTCGTGAGCCTACGTTCTCACGTATATTATATGGAGTCTAAATCTTAGTACTCACCTTTCCCAAAGAACTAATGCTAAATAGGTATCCTTTAGATGTCTACATTCCTCTAGGATTGATTCTTGACTTTCGTCCGCATAGATGACACCCTTCACGATTTCCTCTAGAGGTCTATGTTCTTCCAGGTTCACACGGATAGCACCCTTCACGATTTTACTAGTCGGTCATCCTCTGATGAGTCTACATTCCCTCATAATTCCTCTTTCTTCTCTCATGGGTCTACGTTCCCACACTATTTCTTTTCCATATGCAATGCATTCTCACAAACACAATATGTCACATGCAACAACCCACAATAACATCATTATGTTTCCCACAATGTCATAAGAAAATTCCATAATCTAGTTGTCACATCCCAAGCACATGCATGTGACCGGCATAGATGGTGAACTTCACCTCACCTCCGCAAGCCTGTCTTACATAGCCTTATTCCTTATTTCCCTTAATTCACAAATTCAATATATACAAATATGATCACAATTAACTATCAATTTACATTTCTTTAACAACTAATTATGCAAGATCCATGATTCATCAACACATTCTATAACATAACATATTCAACAAATTCATATCCTAGAACAACCTACCAATTACAGAGCCTCAACTAAATTCTTACAAATAAAAGTAAAGACTGATAAGTACACATTACCCTGAACAAATGGGGAGTCGATCACCATACGTAACCGGATAGTTTCTCTTCTTTCGTATTTAAAAATGTTGGGGTGTGAGTCATATTGACCCAGTAAGGAAACCACTACTCTACCATAACCACATATAGTATACCCATTCATTTAAATTCACACACATACATATATATATATATATATATATATATATATACACACACACATGCGATCGATTTCATGCCAAGACTCATCTCAATATAACCATAACATTAAGTACGATTCATAGCACAACACTAATAACATATTTTTGCCATGTCACATATATCACATCAACAATACATCCCAAACAATCATAAGGCACACAATATCACAAATTTTCGTACCAACCAAGTCATCCAGAATACCATTGGATCGTTGCTTGCGGCCCCCACCGCATCCACCCTTATCGCTCCAATGATAAGAAGCCACCCTTATCGCTCCATTTATCTTATCCCATAGGGTGCACCACCATGACTTTCCTTTCTTTTTCAAACACAAGCACAAGTACAATCATATAATGAGTGCACATCTCAATCATTCTCAGTTTAAACCATAGTACAATCAGCACAATTCCAGACTTCTAGCATCATAATATAGGTACAACATAATCCATCATTAGCATAACATCATTTTCAACATTTATATATACATATACACATACCATTTGGACTATTTTTATAACAATCAATATAAATATATATGTATGCACAAGAAAATACATTCACGTTCCACATATGTATCCATAGACACTGAAATGCAAATTATCACACACACAATTATCTGTAGACCAAATTCTTCAATCAACACTCATTAATTTAGTCACATGCATTCCATACGTCATTCATTTACATATTTGCTCATACATATGCAAACTTTCTCATAGTTCAAGGCACACAGGATAAACGTAGGCTTAAACTCATTTAAAATATAATTTATATAGAAAATATAAACATAGTAAAATAGAGATTCCCTCACCTTGGATCCGAGCCAAATATACTCTATAATCGCAAAGAATGGATACCAAAAATCTCACCAAAGGCCTAGCAAGTCAAACAAGAATAAAATCAAATCAGAACATAAGTTATCAAACATTCATCCTTGTTATGTTTTGAAGCAATTTTCGAGTCCATTCTTTAGAAAAATTCTGGTATTGATCTACAATTCCAAAAATTGTGAAATTTGACACACAACCATATCTATGTGTTGACATACTAGGATAAAAATTTCAGATCAAAATTCTATCGTTTGTCCCCTCTAAATACCCTTATAGCAACCATAGGTCAGAACTGTCTGATTTTAGCATAGGTTTTGTTATGATGTTTTGATTTTTTGTTTAATAAGCCTATCAAATCTTAGCCAAATGCTATGAAATTTGGTAGACACTTAGTATGATGTCTTAGCCAGGTACCATAAAAATTTCAAGTCAAAATAATGTGGTTTAGCCATTGAACAAGGACTAAAATCAAATTTGGATCAGACCCACTCTACACCAAGTTAGATTTTATTTACTGCAGAATTATTTTTCTCTTTTGATTCTGTACTGCCTTCCTTAATTTAGGGTCATATTATTCCAAATTACATCATGCATAGTCTCCATAGAACTTTAATTCATTACCACTTTTTCTACTAACTTTTTAAAAGCAATATAATCCCATTCACAATCGGAACTAAGTGCAGAACTCTAACAAACCAGCCCCAAAAACTTAGAAGAATTGTTGACAGTACCCTACAAGTGAGATTACCAAATTTCTAATCCTTAATTCTAACTATCATTCCATCATTGCCATGTGCATTAGTAAATATAAGGTAAGATAAACTCAATGAATTCTACCAATGATATTTCAAGCAACATTTTCTCATCAGTCCAAAAAGTCATCCTTCACAATTCCACCATTCATCATTCAAACCATGCAACAACTCAATTTCGAATCACACCCCTACTTGACACCTATTTTAAAAAAAAAAGCTTTATTATTCCAATTAGCACAATATCAATTACGGATATTTGCGAAACCAATAGTTAGTGGCAGAACATGGAAATCTTATCGCAAGCTAAACTCACAATCACCACCAATAACCTCTCGGCCACTTAATTTTACTCTCCCTATATTTTTCTAAAATTTTCTCTTAGCCAAACACATAACCAGTCACTCAAATCAGAATTTATAATGCCACAACTCCCTCCAAAAGAGAGTTTAAGCAAATTTTCTTATAATTATTCATCTCCTACTTCCCTCTGGATTTAATATTAGATTTTTTTATAGAAACTCACACTCATAAATAACTAAGGATGAAGATAAAGTTTCAATTTACTTTCATGATTGAAGATCCATTCCACGGTATACCCACATGCAACACCCCACTTATGACTTTTCAGATTAGTATAAATCGGGCTCCACTTCTTACCTCATTGTTGCCTTTGTTTCACTTTTGACTTCCTTTTTCTCTAATTCGTGCTCTGTTTTTGGGTTACACGGAAGGGTTCGAAGAGAGGAAGTACCACAGTGGTTCACAGCAGTGGCAATCCTCATCACACGACCTCTCTCACCATCATTCTTCCTTACTGCCATACGATCTTCCTCACGTTTTTACTGACATGAACACAGGAGAAGGGTCGAAGAGGAAGGGAGAGGAAAGAGAAGGGATTCCAGCGAAGTGCTCATGGTGGTGACGGTGGTGAGTCTAAAACCCAATCACCCTCATTCTCTCTCGGTTTGACCACTCTCTCACTTTTGCTCATCCGTCTCTCTTTTGTGTATGTTTTCTTTTCATCTAGAAGCCTCCAAAAGGTCTGATGAAGAAGTGGTACACGTGGAATCAACCCAAAGTGCCACCCTATACCCATTCTTGCTAAAATTATTCAAAACACCCTTCCTTAAAATAAGGTTTCATAGGGATCCTTATATAAGTCTTGTACAATCCAAAAATTTAATTTAATTTATTTTACTATTTTTTTAATACCATTTATTATTTCACCCTTCTCACTAAAATTAATTCTCCTACTAAAATTTTTTTTCAAATAAGTCCTATTTTAATTCCTATTACAAATTAATTCTTGGTATATCCAAAAATTTACAATTTTAGTTCCTTAAAATTTTGCTTTTAAATTTAAAGGTTTACCATACTATTTTAAAATCTGGGATATACACTAGTTAATATCACTAACTAGAGAATTTTAATAATTTAAATTCAATCATGATGTGAGGAATTTATATTATACTTGAGTAATTTTAAATAAAAACTCAGTTAGCAAGGTCACTCACTCACCTCGATATATGCCCAACTCTACCTTATTCCTCACTAGAAATGTGAGATGATGGAAGGTATACTAAAGAATCCATCCTTACAAGGTAATCACACAAAAATATACTAGGTCACAAAATAGGAAAATATTTACCATTAATTCTGACCTTTAATCTCTCTATTGGTCATAACTCTCAAACAATAAAGAGTTTTCAAATGAAATATGTTCTTAAGAAACTAGACTCAGAGGGATTTCCAATAACATCTCATTTTCTAAAAACAGAGTTCGAATGAAAGAGTTATGACTATTTGAAAATTGGGTTAACATGCTGACTTCCATTGCTTAGACGACAGAACCATCGCCTAAGCGATGGACTAACAGAGAGCAATTGCTCTCGATCTCTGTGTCACTTAGGCAACCACCCATCGCTTAAGTGATAGTTTATGTTGCCTAGGCAATGGCTACAGAATGAAAATTCTACAGAATACTTATTCCCTTTTTTTGGTTCCTCTGCCTTTTCCTTTGATTCTAGCACTTATAAACTCATTTTGACATAGATTTAGCTTCCCAACTCAGTATATAACATTTTCAAACATATTTTAACCCAAGATCAACAACAAATCTAAACCCAAAACCCATTTTCTCTTCTAGGGTACCCAAGAAATTAGCAAATGGAAAAGGAAGAGGAGAAACAAGCTTACCTATATTCTTTGCAGCTCCAAAGGATCAGGTTAGAGCTTGAAATCAAAAAATAACTGAGAGAAACAGAATCTAAGGAGATGAAGGCTGAGAAAAGAAGAAGCTCTCCTCCCTGCTTCTGTGCCCTCTAAATTGCGAAATAGAGAAAGAAAGAAAGAGAAAATGAAATGTAAAAGCTGATGGGTTAATGGTGACCCACGAGTACCCATGCCCAGATGCTCCAATTCCAAGTAGCTCTGTTATAATTATTTCTTAATAATTATATTATTTCTATAAAACTTTCTCTTCTTCTTGTTCTTCTCAATTCTCAGAAAATACCACCCATAATAAAATACATGGTGTAGTCATTTATCTCAAATCCCACAAATAATTATTCAAAATAAACAAATTAAATATGGAGATTAAAAATGACTACTTTAATTTAAATTATTTTACACGATAAAATACCATAATACTTCAAAATACGTGTTCCCAAATTTGGCGGGTATTGCACAAGTAATCAAATAAAGGCATAAAAGAACTAGGATAATTAAGTTAGACATAGAAGAAAACTGAGTTTTGAGTGGAATAGTCGACTTCCTACAGTCAACAATCGACTGATAGCAATTAAAATCAAACTAAACTTCTGATATATGCAATTAGTTGACTAATGAAGAGAGATCAGTTGATTGATTACACTCTGTAAGGTTGAAATTCTAGATTCAATAACTATTAGTCGACTATCGAGGAGCCATCAGTTGACTGATAACATTCTGGAGTGCGAAATAGTTAGTGTACATAAAAATCAGTTAGGAAATTACCAAAATAACCCCAACTAGTAAAAAATACATGAGAAATAAAGTTAAAGGTAATGAGTGGTTCACGCCACTACGATGCCGAATCGCCCAGAATTGAATTCGTGGCAATTTGCAGTATAGTGATCCCCAAGTTGTATTCACTCAAGGAGCCTCACTTCTAAACACTAATTAATCGTTCTAAACACCCAAACACTAATGAAAAGTACATAAACAGGGGGGTTTGTTGGCAGCACTAATAAAAATAGAACAGAACAGCAACCAAATAACTACAACAGCAGCAGCAGCAGTGAAATTTGCAAGATGTTGACAGTAAAGAGACTATGTAATCAGCCACTAGGATTCATGGAAGTACAACTATCATTACCTAACTCATTGATTTAGTTTTGTTCTCATTCCATTGTTTGGTTCTTTATGAAAATGGTTCTAGAATAACATCTAGAATTTAATGCTACTAATTACAATCAAGAACATCTCTCTACTATAACCAGATGCATTCAGTGGAAAATCTCAACCAAACTAAGTTAAATATATCATCTAACTAGTCATTTCGCCTCCCTCACTTTCCTAATCAGTCAAGCAAGGTTATATCTTATATATATAAGTCAGTTTATGTTACTTCTCAAGCTCTAATCAGAATCTGACAGCAACATAAACATAACAGCAAAACAGAAATGAAATGAGATGAAAATGGAGAATAAAACACTTAGCTTGTATTCTTAGTTCAAGCTACAACATCCCAGTGGTCCAGTGACTGATTACAATGAAGACTTAGCCCTCCATGAGAGCAAAACAGCAAATGACAGAAGAGGAAACAGAGAGGGAAAGAGAGCTACGAAATTCCTAAGTTATAGAAAATAAAAGTGTCCTCTGATTTTTAAAACTGATGCCCTTAATGCCTTAGAATATTCTACCCTAGATGCCTCCTTGGATGCCTCCTTGGTGCTTCTTGCATGATGTGGGCAGAAAGACAACAACATAAAAGTGGCAACAGCAGCAGACAAGTTACTCCACTCCTTTGCTGTTTCTGTCTGCCATTGATTGCTGCAGAAGGCCCATGCTGTCAAAGCAGAAACCACACTCCCCTTTGCTGTAAAGTGTAGAATAGTAGGGACCAGAAATCCAATCAGCCTTAGTCAACCAGTCAATGCCCAGTCAGCATGTCCAGGTAGCCTCCAAGTAAGCAAAAGGTCCATGTCAGCATTTTTCTCTTCAATAATTAGATCTGAAATTAAGCACATGAATTAATTGGGATAAAATTATGAATTTGAATCATATTACTTCTATAATTAATTTACACCCAATAAATTCAAAATATAATAAAATAGGAGAGTTGGCAACATTAAAATAGCAATACGACTAAGATAGGGACTAAAAAGTATATAAAAATGCCCGATATCAAATCCCCCACACTTAGCCTTTTTGCACTCTTGGGCAAAATAATATTCAGAACACCAAAAGACACCAAAGGAAAAGCTTGGAAAGCATGCTAGAATGGGATAATTAAAATTTTGAAAAGATTTAGCACTTGAAGAAAATTAATCTTAAATTTCTAAGATTCCAAGCGTCGTGGCAATTTAATTTGATACGAATGAATTCAAGTAATTAGCCTCCTCACCAGGAATGTGTTTACTCTCTATTCTCTCAAGTGTCTAGGGTAAATCACTCAAAATTCAACTTATCACAGAATTCATTACCATAAGCTTGTCAAGAATCTAAATCTCCACTACTTGAATCACATACATGCTTGAATTATTAGGACTTTGGAAGAGTATAAGGTTGGGTGAAGGAATGATTGGGAGGTAGAAAGAAATATGCAAAACAAAGTTTAACAAGAACTTAAAGAAATGAAGAGCATCAATCAATAAGGATACAAGAGATTGAACTTTGAAATTTGGGCTCAACAATGCTAATTTTCTTTTTTTCCTTCTTGCTCTTTTGTTTTTTTATCTCTATATGGTATATATATTTTTTTTCATGAAGAGTTACCAAATTTTTTTTTGAGTAGCAAGACTGAAATTCAAAACAGTCCACAAATCCTTCTTTTTGCACATGCTCAATTCAATCTATTTTCAAAAGAAAGAGGTTTCTAAAGTTCTTCAAATCTTAAGTTTGGGGAAAAGAAATGAATTGTTTTAAAGTGGGAGAGAGCTAGAAAACACAAGAAAGAAAGGTGGAAGTAAGGTACAAAGTGGCACACAATGAAAACAACACATAGGATGGCTATTTGGCTAGAATGGTTACAAGAAACAAATGCCTAAATCATTTCCAAGCATGTACATGTAATGTAGCCTTAACAAAGATTCAAGACAAATTCTAGAGTAAAAATCATGATAGGGAATACACACAACAAGAAAGAATATTATTTTGCAGTGAAGGCTCAAATTCTCACGGTTTAAAGACTATTACTAAAAATTCATTAAAAATAACGTCATTGCCATTTTACTTGAGTTCTTTAGAAAAAGAAGACTGAATTCTTTTCATGCTAAGTCAATTCACAACTTAAGCTGTTTCACCATGCATGCTTTCACACAAAAACTTCATCAATTTTTCAAAAATAGAGTATCAAATTCGGACAGAACAGAGCAGCAAAATTCTGCACTGCAGAAATTCTGACGACTCAGCTTTACTGACACAAAACTACACCAAAACAAATGCGAAAGACACCAAATAAAATTCTACAGCTAGAAGACATATAAAGCTTTAAAAACATGTAAAGAAACTAGCAAAATTCGTAGCCAATCAGTACAGAAAATTCATGCAAGACAGCTCAAAAATTCTGGACAGAAACAGAGAAAATAGAGGAGACAGCATGAAATTTTTTTTTTTGAAAATCAGCTCCAATTAAATTCTCTCCCCCCACACTTAAACATTTCATTGTCCTCAATGCAAATTATTACCAAACATCAAATAAAATGAAGAGGACATAAATTAAAAAGGAGGGAAAAAGTACAGCCTTATCATGAAGCCGGAACATTGTAGAGTTGGATTTCCTCTACAGTTTCTTCTTTGAAGCCCTCGTAGAACTTCTTCAACCTTTTCCCATTTACCATGAATTGCTTGTTGGTGGCCTCATTTTGAATTTCTACTGCACCAAAAGGAAAGACATTAGTAATAACAAAAGGGCCAACCCATCTAGAGCGAAGCTTACCGGGCATTAGCTTGAGGCGAGAATTATAGAGAAGGACTTTTGTGATCATGTACAGCTTTTGTCCTCTCTTTATAGATGCGCGCATTCTCATAAGCCGCTAGCCTTAGTTCTTCTAATTCCTGAATTTGTAACTTCCTTTCCTTACCGGCTAGGGTCATGTCCATATTGCATTGCTTAACCGCCCAATATGCCTTGTGTGCAATCTCCACCAGCAAGTGACATGCTTTACCAAATACCAAACGGTATGGAGACATGCCGATGGGAGTCTTGAAAGCGGTTCTATAGGCCCAAAGCGCATCTTCAAGCCTCTTGCTCCAATCTTTTCTATTGGGTTGTACAGTTTTTTCTAATATTTGCTTTATCTCTCGGTTGGAGACTTCCGCTTGCCCATTAGTTTGGGGGTGATAAGGTGTAGAGGTTTTATGCACCACTCCATATTTCTTTAATAGCCCTTGCATGTTTCTATTGCAAAAGTGTGATCCTTGATCACTGATTATGGCCTTGGGGATATCGAATCTGCAGAAAATATGTGAATGAAGAATGTCTACAACAATAATAGAATCATCAGTTCGAGTGGCTTTTGCTTCCACCCACTTCGACACATAATCCACAGCAACCAAGATATACATAAAGCCAAAAGAAACAGGAAAAGGACCCATGAAATCTATACCCCAAACATCAAAGATATCACAAAAGAGGAGATGTTGTTGAGGCATTTCATTTCTTCTAGACACATTTCCAGTTCTTTGACACCTAGAACAGTTCTTGCAAAAATCATAGGCATCCCTAAACAAAGTAAGCCAATATAAACCAAAATCTAACACTTTTCTAGCTGTTCTTTGGGGACCAAAATGTCCACCACATGCAAGAGTATGACAAAAATTTAGCACAGATGCAAATTCATGATTTGGAACACATCTCCTAACAATTTGGTCACTACAAATCTTCCATAAATAAGGGTCATCCCACACATAGTACCTAGCCTCGCTTCTTAATTTGTTCAACTGATGTTTATTTTGGTATGCAGGCAATTCAAATGCAACAAGATAATTCACTAAATCAGCATACCAAGGCTCACTAATACCATGCAAAAGGGAAAAACACTCATCTGGGAAGTGATCTATAATAGGAAGATGTTCCAAAGGAGGCTCCAAAAGCCTACTTAAATGATCTGCTACTACATTCTCTGCTCCACTCTTATCCTTGATTTCCACATCGAATTCTTGGAGGAGTAGAATCCATCTAAGCAATCTTGGCTTTGCATCCGGTTTCTTCAACAAATATTTCAGTGCTGCATGGTTAGAAAACACAATTACTTTGGAGGCAAGCAAATATGATCTAAATTTTTCTAAAGCAAAAATAATTGCTAAAAACTCCTTCTCTGTGGTTGTGTAATTTGATTGAGCTGAATCAAGGGTGCGGGACGCATAGGCTATGACATGCAACTTCCTCTCTACTCTTTGTGAAAGCATTGCTCCCACAGCAAAATTTGAGGCATCACACATGAGCTCAAAGGGAAGCTTCCACTGTGGAGGTTGGATGATAGAAGGGGAGGTAAGTTGCTTCTTCAACTCATCAAAAGCTGACCTGCAAGCATCATTAAAAATGAAATCAGTTTCTTTTTGGAGGAGTTTAGATAGGGGTAGAGTGATCTTACGGAAGTCCTTGATGAATCTTCTATAAAATCCTGCATGGCCAAGAAAAGAACAAACTTCCCGCACAGAAGCGGGGTAAGGCAAAGAGGATATAACATCAACTTTAGCTTTATCTACTTCTATGCCATGTGATGACACTATATGGCCTAGGACTATCCCTTGCTCTACCATGAAATGACATTTCTCATAATTCAAAACCAAATTCTTTTCTATGCATCTATCAAGTACTCTGTCCAAATTTTTCAAGCATGCATCAAATGAGTCTCCATAAACAGAAAAATCATCTATGAACACTTCCATGCAATCTTCTAACAAGTCAGAAAATATACTTATCATGCATCTCTAAAAAGTGTCAGGTGCATTGCAGAGACCAATAGGCATGCGTTTATATGCAAAAGTACCAAAGGGACAGGTGAAGGTAGTCTTCTCCTGATCTTCGGGTGCAATGTGAATTTGAAAATATCCAGAAAAACCATCAAGAAAATAGTAGTGAGACTTTCCAGCAAGTCTTTCAAGCATTTGATCAATAAAAGGAAGAGGAAAATGATCTTTTCTAGTTGCTTGGTTCAACTTCCTGTAATCAATACAAACACGCCAACTATTTTGCACTCTAGTGGGTACTAGCTCATTATTTTCATTTTCTATAACAGTTACCCCGGTTTTCTTTGGCACTACTTGTACCGGACTCACCCACTTACTATCAGAGATAGGATAAATAATGCCAGCTTGGAGGAGCTTACTTACCTCCTTCTTGACCACATCAAGAATCATGGGGTTAAGTAGTCTTTGGGGCTGCCTGACTGGTTTAGTCTCTTCTTCAAGAAGAATGCGATGCATGCACACAGAAGGACTAATCCCAAGAATGTCTGCTAGAGTCCACCCAATTGCTTTCTTGTTCTTTTTCAGCAAACTTATCAATTTTTGTTCTTGATCAGGCTCTAGATTGTTGGCTACAATCATTGGAAGCTGGTCTCCTACTTCTAGGAAGGCATACTTAAGGTTTTCTGGTAAAGCCTTCAACTCCAATGCAAGTGGTTGGATGGAGGATGGAATCAGTTTTTGTGGGATCACATCCAAGAAGGCATCTATAAATTTAGATTGCTCAAAGACAGAATCCTTGGCTAAAGAGGAGGAAGGGTTAGCAGCACAAGAGGAAAGAGATGAAGAATGTACAATATTACAATTTAAATCACTACACCTACAACTATCTAAAATAGAAACAGAATCTAAGTCTAAGCTAGAGAAAATTACAGAATCAGAATGCACATCAGAATCCAAACCATTATGTAAATTAGAATGCAATTCAGAATTGTCAGCAATTAGAGAATTTTCAATTCCACTGCAAGCATGACAGAATTCAGAACCAGCACAATTGCATTCAAAGGAATCTACCAAATCAGAAAATTCAGGAAAATCAGAAATTAATTCAGTTTGGAAATCATCACATGCCTCATCAACTAAGTAATCCAAAAAGTTAACCACATGCACATTGGAATGGTTTTCCATAGGATGTTTCATGGCATCTAAAATGTTAAAATCAATTTTGTTGCCAGCAAACTCCATTGACAAAGTCCCTTCATGCACATTAATAATGGTTTTTACAGTTTTCAAAAAAGGTCTACCAAGTATTAATGGTGCATGGCTAGGAGTATTATCATTTTCCATATCAAGCACATAAAAATCAGCAGGAAAAATGAGATCTTTAACTCTTACCAGGACATCTTCTAGAACTCCTGCTGGATGTGCTGTGCTCCTATTGGCAAGTTGGACAATCACTCCAGTTGGTGAAAGAACACCAATCTTGAGGCTTGAGTATATTGATTTGGGCATAACATTGATTGAGGCTCCCAAATCCAGCATAGCATTGGAGAACTCCATGTTGCCTATTGTGCATGGTATTGTGAAAGTTCCAGGGTCTTTGCACTTGGGTGGCATAGGTGGTTGGATGAGTGCAGACACATTTCTCTCCAAATTGACTCTCTCATTACCCCTTAAGCGCCTCTTATGAGTGCACAACTCTTTGAGGAACTTGGCATACTTGGGGATTTGCTTAATGACTTCTAAAAGTGGGATATTAACCTCTATTTTTCTGAAGGTCTCTATGATCTCTTTATCCATGTCAGATTCAGAAGCTTTCCTTGATTGAGTCTGCCTATTGGGGAAAGGAAGAGGAATTTTCTGAACCACTTCTTCGTCCTTTTTATTTTGCTCACTGGTTGAGGATGAAGGAACACTTTGCTGGACATTTAATTTTTTTGGTTCAGATTTAGAAGCTGGACTGTCTAATTGCTTGCCACTCCTCAAGATGATGGCACTTACATTGCCTCTTGGGTTGATCACTGGTTGGGATGGCAAACTCCCTGAACCTTGTCTACATCATTTATACAACAATTTCAGAAAAAAGTTTTTGGGGCCCCAACTAAAAAAGCTAGTATGGAAAGCCACATTGTCAACTTATCCCCAAGCATAGGAGAAAGCAATGCTTGAAATAAAGGCTTTTAAAGAGAAAGCCTATTTACATTTGATTGTAATTTCTTCGAGGCACTAGAGTAGGGCGTTCTTTATGGTAGACCCGAAGTGTGACGTGCTCCTGAATAATTTTTGTAAGAGCTTCAACACTGTCATTCTCAGTTTTAGGGAGAGGCATATTGTGTCAATTTTAAAGAAGATTAGATATGGGTAATGGAAAGGTGGGCGAACAATAGGAAGGCCATTGAAAAACTTCCTGATGAAACGATGCTTCCAAAAATTAAAGCAATGCTTGGTTTAAATTATACAGAGAGCAACAAGTGGTTGCCAACGTGGGTCAATGCAAAAAAGTATGAGGTTATGGGTCCATCAAAAAAGTTTGTGGTAGACCTTGACACCAAGAACTGTACGTGTAAGTGCCGGACAATCACTAGTATTCCTTGTCCCCATGCCATTAGTTACATTAACCATATGAGGGAGAGTCCTAAAGACTTCATCCTGTCATACTTCAGGAAGGAGCAATACCAAGCATGCTTCCAATACATGGTCCACTGACTAATGGCCCCAATATGTGGCTATCTACCCCATATGACGATGTCTTCCCTCCTCCATATAGGAAGCCCATCGGATGTCCAAAGAAGAGAAGAAGAAAGGATCCTAAAGAAGATTCTCAGAACACAAGACGAATGTCTCGTAGGGGGTGTACCCAATGATGTGGCAATTGTGGAATCATCGGGCAAATAAAAGGGCTTGTAAATTGTCAAGACCATAGCCATCTATTTCTTCTGTGCCAGTACCAACTTCTTTATATAAATTTTTAGTGTATATGACTGTTTACAATATTCTATCATGACATTACACCTCACTTTAATTACTCTTGTTGAATTCTAGTGACCACAAAGGCAAAAGATGGAAATAAGATGTCCAATCACTCGGACATAGCCAACTTAGACTCCATTCATGGTAATTATGACTTTTACCTCATAGAGTCTGTCTTACTTTATGTTCAATGGTTCACTTAATTGATGTCCCTTGCTTGGTAATTACTATACTGCAGCAAGTACCTCGATGAAATCCAGTCAAGAGGCATAGTTCACAGCTAGCTACCTCAACTACTCATCCTTTAACTACAGCTCTAACTGCCTCACAGCCATCAACTTTAAACACACTCAACCACAGGCATTCTTATAACTTAATCGTAAATGAACAATTGGTTATTTAAGTTGACAAAATTATAACTTAGTTATTTTGAATATATATTTGTAGACCTCACAGCTACAGTAGAGTGATTCACTGAGCACTAGAATTAGATTCAAGACTAGGGCTACAAGGAATCTGGATAGAAACAGAAGGGTGAAAGGTGGTGCAGCAAGCCAACATTGAAAGCACAATGGCCCGTGACTATTAGATTTGGGAACCTTGTGTTAGCCATTATTTTGTAGCTATGTTGCTGGCCATTATTTTGTATTTATCCATGGCCATTATTTTGTATCTATGTTGTTGGCCATTATTTTGTAGTCATATATCTATTTTAGTCTGGGCATTATTTTGTATTATGTTGGCCATTATTTTGTATCTATGTTGCTGGCCATTTTTGAATACATTGTACGTATAATTATGTTGTTGGTTAATATGGATAAATTGTTTCAGAAATATTAATTGTTAGATATGGCCAATTCTCCCTATTTACAAGTCTATAAATTGTTTTAAATCGAATTTCATGACAGGATGACAGGTTTGAATAAGTAGAAATTGTGAGACTACCATGTCATTTATGTTTCAGGAAGTGTCAAATATATCTCTTATGTTTCTTAAATTTTCAATTATGTCCTTTAAGTTACTTTTAAATGTCTAATATATCCTTTAAGTTTATAAAAGTGTCATATATGTCCTTCAAAATTTATGAAACTTCACATTACTGTCCTTCAAGTGTTTTGTGACATTATTTTTTCCATGTATACTGATATAGTTTGTAACATTATGATTTTCTCAAACAAATTTTATCTTACTGAATTTAAGATTCAGGATTCACCTTTCTTCTTTTCCTTACTGGAAAAATTAAAAATATAAAGGCCATGTTTGAGCCAAATGGAATTAATCAATTTCAATCATCATAAGTAAATTGAATGGCTAGGATAAAATGTTGTAAATACAAAAATCTTTCATAGCAAAAATTACAACATTTACTTGGTTGATAACAGATGTCCCTCATCATTCATAACTCAGCATTACACCATACATAATGCATCATTACAACAGACAGAATTGGGGGAAAATGAACTTAGTTGTCTTATATTACAACACAAGGCTTCCTCCTCACCCATTCATTTTAAAAAGCATACATTTATGATTAGAGACAATATCAAAAGTGAGATAAACAACATCTTCGTTCTCCTTTCTTCTTTTAATTCATCTTCAAGCATCCTAATCTTCTTCCGAAGATGATATATGGCCAATGTATCTTCTTCAATCGGGGATCTAACCACATGAAAAAATCACAACCTCCTTCAATCTGTACATTTAACATCAATATAGTTAAACTTGTACAATAAACATCAAGTAAAAATAATCAAATTTATTCTTTAATTTCCTTCATATCATACATCGTAACTTTTGCATCCCCAAAACTGTCACATCCCAAAAATTGAGCATGTGAAAAGATACTACTCATTTGATAAAATTTCCAAGCATACATTATTTACATATATTCTGTAAGGTTTTACATTCAACCTTAATCATTCATTCCATACTACAGAATTATACTCATCTGATAAGCAAATATAGACATACATAGTCTGATATTTCTATCTCATCGCAAGCCTAGGAGACCTATAGAAAGTACAGAGCGTTTCTAGTATCCACATTAATAAGTACTGGTATCCCACCAGACAGAAATAGAGAATAATCCCAAGGGGCTTCTAATCTTCAAACGGATTCTCTTCTTGTTTGTTTTCTGTATCTGAAAAAATAATCATAGGGAGTGTGAGTTTATTTAAAAACTCAGTAAGTAAATAACTGTACTATATAAAATATCAAAAGTACAAATACCACATTTACTCATATATTTAATTGTCTTATACATCGAGTAGTATGAGACTCTAACCCTTTCAAACTCATGAATAAGATTTCATAGATATACACCGAGTAGTATGGGACTCTAACCCTTTCAACTCGTGTATAGGTTTCATAGATATGCACTGAGTAGTATGGGACTCTAACCCTTTCAAACTCGTGTATAAGATTTCTTAGATATACACCGAGTAGTATGGGACTTTAACCCTTTCACACTCGTGTATTAGATCCCGTAGATCTTTACTCATTAATAAGATAGTGAGAATTCATCACATAGTACAATTGTCATGAAATAAATAATTTCTACATACTCTTATTTCTATTGATCATCATATACTCCCAAATGAAAAATTAATTGCTTATTATCCAAATAATATTGTAAATGGGACTTATATTGTACTTTGACTAGTAATATCAAATTAGCTGAGCAAGGTTATTCACTCACCTTGATGTTTGTCCAAGTTTACCTTGTTCCACACTAGAATTTGTGTAGGAAAATTTCCTAGTAAAATATATTACAAGGAAACATAAGAAAGGAAACAAAATCACGAAATTACGCAAAATTTTCTGATTGCTACAGTGACGGTTTGCTACAGTACGGTTTGCTACAGTAATGATTGCTACAGTACGGTTCGTTACAGTGCCGGTTCGCTACAGTACCGTTGACTGCTACAGTACCGTTGACTGCCGACACTACAGTACTGCTACAGTACTCGAAGAAAATTTTCCAAAATTTTTCCGAAATCTCTGGTTGCTGCAGTAACTCGAATTTTTGCAGAAAAATCTTTCAAAAATTCATCCTTTCCTTTCTTGTTTCAAAACCAGAATTTCAACTCTTTTTACCGATTATAACTCAAATATAACTTCTAAAACTACTAAGATTCATGAATTATCATCAAAATCTTCAAGAACAAAACCTCCTCTGATCTTCTACATAAACTGAAATTTAAGGAAAATAATCGGATTAAAGCTTACCTTTGATCCTTACAAAGCTTTTGAACCGAACAAATAATCGAAACTCTGAAGATCAAGGAAAGGATTTGAGAAGAGAAATGAAGAAAGGAGAGAAAACTTCATCAGCTGCGGTTGCGTGAGGAAAGTGAGGGGTACTATTGAAACTTTATATTAAATATTTCTAATGGGTTATTCAATAACTCATGGGTATCCATAACCCAACATCCAAACCCATCTAGTCAATTTACAATAAATGGACTAATTGACCATTCTGAAACCACTTTTCCATGAATTTCACCATTCTTAGAATATATCCCACATTGTGCAAATATTTAGTCCAGTCATTTAACTCAATTTTCATAAATAATATTCAAAGAGAACAATTAAATATGAAAATTAAATATGACCAAAATAAATAACTAAAGTAACGTTGTAAAATTCTAAAATACTCTTAAGCGAATTATATTCTGAAATTAACGGGTATTACAAAAACCTTCACCCTAGATTTTTTGGTGTGTGCGAAATAATCAATCAAGCATATTCGTCGTAATCACATATCAACATTCCCATCCTACCACTATAACTAGAAGCTTGGGATGCAATTGGTGCTAAATTTCACATTGAAAATAAAGACCAAGGTTAACACTAAAATCAATAAATGTTGAACCAAAGGGCCTATCTTGCTTGAACTAGCATGATGTGCTCATGAAGTAATTATTGCCTTTAACAATATTGAAGTCTCTTTGTCAAAAAATAATATATATATATATATATATACCCAAAATTGCTTCGTGCATGTTCCATTCAAGCAATATATACACAAGCTGAAACAATAAGGTTTTAAAACCTCTGAATATATTAAAGCAAAATATTGGAAAACCATTATAATAACAGATTACTTACTGGAATTGCTAGAACAACCATTACAATAGCAAAGAAGTAGCCATTTGTCTTTAAATAACATTGTTACAACAACCAATC
The DNA here is from genome assembly GCA_037074585.1 of Biancaea sappan. Classification (NCBI taxonomy): domain Eukaryota; kingdom Viridiplantae; phylum Streptophyta; class Magnoliopsida; order Fabales; family Fabaceae; genus Biancaea; species Biancaea sappan. Next base: position 46,840,992 of record CM073497.1, on the reverse strand, counting down.
AATAACACAGAACAAGCAATTTGAGAGTTAAGTTAATTTGTTCATTATTTCTTATGAAATTTGTTTTCATTGTAATAAAAAAGTTGCATTTCACAAGAATATTTTCAATTTAGGTGGTACAATGATACTCATTCCATCTCTTTCTAAAATACTTGAACTTAGGGTTCTAATTAGAGCTTAGGTTAAAAAGAAATTTCTAGCCAAAATCTTCTTTGCAAAATGGAAGAAGGAGATGAGAGAAGGAAATTACCTCGTTGCTGATGCTGTAGTCCTATGCTGCCGTCCTTGTCACCCTCGCTGCCGGTGAAGAAGTGGTCCTGCAATCAACAACACTTTGGAAGAGAGAAGACGACGTCGTTTGCACTCCAGGTAACTTCTCTCACGTTTTCTACCCTAATATGGGTCCATCTGAAGCTTAAAGGTAAAAAGGGCATTTGGGGAATTTCAAAGGTCAGGGTCCACGTGGAATCTGCGGTGGATGCTAAAACTTGCCAAGTCACAAGCCTAGTCAGCGTTTTCTTTTAAAAAAGCTAACAGAGTTACAAAAAAAAAGGCATATTTGAAAACTTTTTAAAATGTGTGATATATTTGACCAAAAAAAAGTTCAGGAACATGAATATAAACACATATAAACGTTAGGGACATGAGATATACTTTTCCCTTAAATATAATATAGTTAATTTAAAAAGAAAAATAAAAAATTAAAGTTATTAATTATTTTAAAATATTAAAGAAATAATATTTTACATGTATAAATTGTATTTTAATATAAAATTATTGAATTTTTTTACTAAAATAATTTTAATATTATATTATTTAAATATAAAAAATTAATAATAATAAAATAAAAAAGCTTGGCCCATAAGCTAGCACGAATGGCCTGAACATTAAATTTCAGCCCATCCAAAAATAGGTCGAGCCGAACCTATTTTGACGATGCAAAGTTTCTAGATACAAGAGGTGATAGCTTGCCCACCAAAACAACAAAAGAATATAATTGACGCTGAAACAGAAAAACAACAAAGAGACATATTGTCGACGATGATGAGTATGCTCCCTCCTCCACCGACACTAGAGAAAAATGATGAGAGTCGAGCCAAAGGGAGAGAGAATGGTGGCTTTGAATTGGATGGAGTCGATTAAGAGGGAGAGAAAAAGCCAGAGGAAGGGAGCAGATAGAGTCGATTGATAGGGAGAGGAAACGAGTGAAGATGTTTCGGGATGGATGTTCCTTTTTAAAAAAAAATTAATTCAAGTTGTATTTTAATAAAATTATTTCATATATTCCCTTTCCTTTTCGTTAAAAAATACATACCAAATAAAATAATACTTATTTTCTTTTATTCTTTTCCATTCCAAACCAAATTTTTTTTTTTCACTTTTCCCTTTCCATCTCTCTTTTCCTTTCCATAAAAAATCATTGTTGTGTAGCAAACGTGCTCTATACGATGGAGCTCAAAGATTGTGTAGCCTCAATTTCAGCATGTAGCCTCCACTATATTGGAAAATTCCTTTTTTCCTTTCTACATATATGTAATGAAAACGGCTAGGACCTTTTCCTCTCACTGTTGATTTGCTTGCTACACCACATATGCAAGCATGTTTACGTTCAGTCTCGTATCTTCAATAATACTATAATTCCACAATTATTATCCATCATAAAACTTGACGGCTATCATATATTTGGGATGTGATGTCACGCTTGGTTTAGAGAATCATGAATCACTATTAAACTAAATCCCTCCTCTCCTACCAACCATAACCTTCGTTACAGGCAATTTGTATGTATTCTAAATAGTTGAATTTGAGCCACAATTATGGATCATCTAGATGCATATCTATATTTTCCACCTTAGTATAGTTTAGTTGATAAAAAAACTAAGATACCAAAATAAGTGGTTAAAAATTGTGCTTTCCTCTTAAGATAGCAAGAAACTTGTTTGGATCTCCCTTTGGACAAGGCAAGTTATAAGTCATTATCTGCCTAATAAACAATAACCCCTACCTTGGGACAAAGAAAACCAAAAACAAATCCTTAAGCAGACAAACATAAGTCCTCTAAATAGTGTTTTCTAAACAAATAAACAAACTTGAGTAGACAATCTTACAACGGTGAAAGCAAACATCATATTAGGACAATGCCTATAATGCCTTTAGGTGCAGATACATAGTAAGTTATAAAAGAACATTTATCATCCTCTTCATCTCAGCAGACCTCCTGGGGTCTGGTTCATCAATTACTCTCCCAGTAAGTACTTGCTTGATGCGGCACATTGACTTTCTCATCTGATTTCACATGACATAAATCAACAAGAATGAATGATATCCAAGCAATGGTGAGTTGTCAGTAACTGGTGAATCAAGGGAAACCTACATACAACTTAATATTCAATATTGCAATTTCCCTCTAATTCTCTCCTCAACACATATTAAGACATAGTGGAAATCAGAGAATCTATAAGGCATCCTTATGGTATGCATGTAACATTAATTGAAACAAATTGTGCTTTGGTGAGGTCTCCACCAGTTAATTTGTTTTGCTTAAAAGTCAGAGGAACAACAAATTTAGTCTAGCAACCATATATACTTTTTAAACCTTCTAATGAACAAACATAGATTGATAAAATCACATGCGCCATTCAGGGTAAAGAATTTAACGCGCACATAACAAGGATGGGGACTTTAAATTTACCTTCACCAAGCAAGGAGAAAGCTACCCACTATTTCAGTGCATAAATCTAGCAGGATTCCAGTAAACATAAAAAATTGATCATCCAAAGTTAAAAGCTATAAAATTAAATTATGATATTGATAGAACCCTGTGCTAAATACTAAAATAATGTTCTAATCTTATAAATTCAACCTCTACCAGTGAGGTAGAATGTTTAGAAGCAAGAAAAAAGAACCAAAACAACACCTAACAGCGAATAAAAATAGTAAACATACCAAGATATCATAGAAATGAAAAAGGACATAGCTAGTATTCGAGAGGCTAGCACTCTCCCACCAAGACACCAAACCCATAAAACCCCTCCAAACCTCACATTCTCTGCTACAGGTTAGCTAGGTAATTCTCTCTCCTCTGTCAGCTTATCTTTTTTACTTTTCCTAGAATATACCCTTAGGTTATTTGATGATTGATTCTTAGGCCCATTTCCCCCTCTGCTTCTTTCTTCTTTGGTATTGCTTTTGGATTGTATGCCCAACAAATATAAATGAAAATAAAAAATGGGAGACAAAGAAAGGATCGAAGATAGTTGGTGACTCAGGTGTTCATGACCACTGAAAAGGAGATAAAGTTGGCAGAAACTAAGTAAACCACAAAGGAAAGGTAATATATGACTCAAAAGCCAAAACTGAATACCTGTACAACTATCAGAGTTGCCGAAGTAGTACAAATTAGTATTGAACGTCATCATATTGGTGCTACAGCATGATTCCTGGATTTGGAATGTCACACATTGATCAATCAAAGAGATAGATATTCTCAAAGTTTAAAATTTTTAGAGTAAATTACTTATTTGATTATCAAAAAATTATAGTTGTCTCAATTTCTTTTTTGAAAGATTAAGTGTCTCAATTTAGCCCTTGAAAAATTGTGTTTATCTCAATTTAGTTTCTATATTTGTTGAAATAACTTTTGGTAACAAAAAATTTGAGATTTAGCAATGGTAAATTTTACCAAATAAAATGACCAAATCAAGAGTTTAAGACAATATAATATTTTGGAGACTAAATTGAGACATTGAACTTTCAAGGATCAAATTAAGAAAACTATCATCTTTCAACAATTTTATCAGTAATTTCCTCTATTTTTTACTACATGCAAGCATGATTTATGCTCATTTAACTAATATTTATGTAATTTGTTTAATTTAAATATATAATATTATATATTTCTACAAAATATAATTTTTAATGTTTATAAAACATTGAGTCTGCATAATTTTCTTGTAGATTAAATCTAAAGATGACATATTAACATAGGAAAAAAAATTCTGGTGAATCATACAACCTTCTATATTGTCTATATTATTACCTAGTTTCAACTACTTTGCCAATAATAAACAGTTCCTAGAATTAGCTTTTGAAACCCATTTACCAAAATAGTTCAAAAAATGAATGAAGGGCGAGATACCTCTGCTTCCATACTCTATTGTGAATGCTAGCAGAGTCGATGTTCTCAAGAGCAAGGAAGTTGTTGACTGGAAAAGAAACTCTTCAGGCCAGTGTTGGTGGAACCCCCGATGATCTAGACAGCCTTTCTGACATGCTCAAAAATAGGGATAACGTGGCTATTAGTAGCTAGGTCAACGGGGCTGTTAAGGATGGTATATCTGACTATGGCGACCTCGGACAACGTGGCAATCACAAAAAGGGGAAGTCAGCAGTGGAGGATGTGATGGGTAGCAACAAAATGGAATGCCTTGATAAGAGAGCTTCTGGTTTTGCTTTTTCGAGGACCCTAAAGATTATGGTAGATCCTGAGGGAGTAAGGAAGGTATGTTGGGCTCTAATGAGAAAACCCACTAAGGATAAAGGCCCATCTAGGAGGAAGATAAGTCCTTATCCCCCTAGGCTGAAGTCATTCACAAGTAAGATGCGAAATCATCAAGTTAAGCTTTTTGGACCATAGTTCCCAGTTGGGCCTTAAAGAGATAGAGGGTTAATAAGGCCCAAAGGCCAATTTTAGAGACTGTGGACCATTCTTATGGAGGATACCCGACCCAAGCTAAACAAACTTGGACAACGAACACTAGCATCCTCATCCAGATCGATGGAACTAGTGAAAGGTGACCGGCCAAGCACAGAAACGGTTGACTGAGACCAAGGAGTGCCAGAGACGCCGTCGGAGTCCCTAAACGTCTGACCACCGCTTCCCGTCGCTTCATCACATCACTTGCAGAGAGGGGCGATAGCAAGGTGTTCGGGCCAATGGCGGAGGAAGCCTCTAGGCACCGATAACATCCCAGACAGCCCTAAAGTCCCTACAGAAAACAATGGGATCACGCCGGCAAGCTTCATTGGCCAGGAAACACCAAGCAAAGCGACTGGAAATATATTCTCTAATCAAGTAGTGTCTTCTGGCATGTTAGGTGTTCCTCCTGAAGTCTTCAATGGTAGAATAGGAGGGTTCTTAGAAATAGACCCTTAATTTGATCTCAAAACCAAGAATGACGTTGATATACACATGATGATTGAGAGCTACATAGGCTAATCTAATACAGAAGCTTTTTCTTGTGGGGAAGAAGAGAACACCTCTGACAAGGATTGCCCATTGTTTGATTTTGACAGAGATGAAGGATTGCTCATTCAACAAATTAAGCAATAAATCACTGCTAAGGAAGACTCTACAGGGGTTTTGATGATGGGCTAGAAGATGTTCACTGGCTCTTTCTGCAAAACGAGGATGATAAAGCCTATGAGGGGTGAAATGACACAGACTTGCAATAATCTTTTGAGCACTGCCAATGTCCCAAAGGTGCCCCTACTTTCTTCCTTTCCTCCTCAAAAAGACAGTTTTTTTGTCTTCTTCCCAATCTAATAATACTAACCCTTTTCTTAGTATGCCTCAATTTGGAATTGCATGTGTAATGACACTGCCCTAAAGGGCACTCTTCATTCCCCCAATCCAATCAAATCTTCTTATGCCATACAGGAGGGCAATGAGATAGGGGGACAATTCATCCAATTATGCCACTTAGGGGGTGAGAGGGACAATCGCGATCCACAAGCATTGATTGAATCTCTTAACTTTAAGCTGAGAGATAAATTTGGAAAGGAGGTTAAGGTGATAACATAGCCTAGGACTTACCAAAGGAAGAATAAAAAACTCAAAAGTGAGATAAAAAGTTGACATCCTTGATTAATTACAGTAAACCTAAGAGAGGGAAGGGCAAGTCAAGGTCCTTAAAAAAATAATAAGTTGGAATGTGAATGGTCTCGATAACCCTCTTAAAAGAAATAAGATGAAAAAAGTTCTTAAGCGGGTAGAACCAAACATTGGGTTGATCCAGGAAACTAAATTAGGAAAGTTGGACAGATTTCTCATCATATAGGATAATAAATTCAAGGATTTGGGAGTTTTTTCCTTTTGTCGACGCTTCAGGCAGTCTCTTGGTTATTTGGAACACACGGATCGCTTCCAAAAAGGATGTGCTAGTGGGTGCTTCTTCTCTCTTAGTGTTATTTGATTTCAAGGACAGAGGGTATTAGTGGTTTACCAATGTTTATGGACCGAAAAACCCTCAATTGAGGAGCGAATTTTGGGAGGAGTTTTCATATATTCATGATTTTTGTAATCCTCATTGGTGTGTTGGTAGCGATTTCAATGTTGTGCAATTCCCTGATGAGAAACTAGAAGGATCTAGGATTAATGCAAGCATGAGAGGTTTTGACAATTTTATTAGGGATTATGGGCTTAAGGACCTTCTCCCATCCAATGCTCAATTTACTTGGTTGGTCAACACGGGCTCGGTAGCTTCTTCGCGTATTGACAGAATTTTTATCACCCCTGAATGGGTGGATTTTTTCCTGAACCTATTCAGGAAGTGGACTCACGCTTGGTGTCTGACTATTTCCCCATTATCCTTGAGACTAATAGAGTTAAATGGGGCCCTATCCCTTGCAGATTTGAAAATATATGATTACAACATCGATCCTTTCTCATCAATGTAGAGAAGTGGTGGTTAGAATGCACAATTCCCAAGTTTATGAAGAAACTGAAATTTGTGAAGGCGAAGTTGAAGATCTGGAACTTAGAAGTTTTTGGGGACACTAGAGCCTAGAAGAAAGACATTCTTAAGGACCTCGACCCTCTTGACAAACTAGAGTCAGGGTGGGCTTAAGGCCAGTCTTGTCATCCATAAAGTGACTCTCAAGAACGCTTTGGATGACATTAGCAAAAAAGAAGACATAAGCTGGCGTCAAAATAGTAGAATTAAATGGGCTCGTGAGGTGACGTGAACTCAAGTTTTTTCCACAAGGTGTTAACAGGAAAAGGAGAAGGAGTTTCATAGAAGAGTTAGAGATAGATAATGGGTATATTATTAAGGATAGCAAGGGATCTCTAACGAGGTAACCAGTTTCTTCAAGAAGTTATATACTGAGGAAATGCACGAGAGGCCGATGATTGAGGGTTTGGATTGTTCTCCCATTGATGGTGCTTAGGGAAATTGCATTGAAAGACCTTTTGAGGAGGAAGAAGTTAGAAATGCCATTTGGAAAATGGATAAGGATAGGGTTCACGGGCCTGACGGGTTCAATATGGCTTTTTTCCAAGCTTGTTGATCGATTGTGAAGGAAGATCTGATGAAAGTTTTTGGAGAATTCTTTCATACTGGCCGTATATCAACCCATATGAATTCTACTTGCATCGCTCTTATTCCCAGAAAAGATAAGTCTATTAAGGTGAGGGATTTTATGCCTATTAGCTTGGTAACTAATGTCTACAAGATCATCACCAAGGTGCTCTTTGAAAGATTGAGTACAGTTATTAGGAACTCCATATCGGAGAACCAAAGTGCTTTCATTGCTAAATGACAAATTCTCGATGCTAGTTTAATAGCTAACGAGTTAGCTGATGATGTCAAACATAGAAAGCAACAGGGACTAGTGTTTAAACTAGACTTTGAGAAGGCTTACGATACAGTCAATTGAGATTTCTTGGACTTGATTTTTCTTCACAAGGGTTTCAGTGATAGATAGAGGAGTTGGATGAACTGTTGCCTTTCTTCGATGGCTTTTTCAGTTATTATTAATGGGAAACCCAAACCCTGGTTCAAGGGGCAATGTAGGATTAGACAAGGTGACCCATTATCCACTTTTCTCTTTACTCTAGTGGCTAATGTCCTTAGTTGTATGTTGAGGCGGGGTTCTGATAGAGGGATTCTTAGAGGTCTATCGGTAAAGGGTAATGGTTATAAAGTTACTCACCTGCAGTTTACTGATGATACTATTCTCTTCTTACCTAAGGCTAGGGAAAATTTCCTTCGAGTGCTTTTGTTAATTTAGATTTTTGAGCTAGTGTCGGGTCTTCGAGTTAACTTGGGTAAGAGTGGCTTAACTAGCATTAATATTAAAAAAGATTCTCTTAGACAGTTGGCCAAGATTGTGAGTTGTGAGGTACTCAATTGGCCTCTTACTTATCTAGGTATTCCTTTTAGGAGGTAACCCATGCGTAGTTTCCTTTTGGGATCCTGTCATCTAAAGAATTTTTCGTAAGCTTGATAGTTGGAAAGGCTCCTACTTTTCCTTAAGGGGAAGATTGACCTTAATTCAGGCGTCTTTATCTAGCATGCCCTTGTATTTTTTGTCCTTGTTCAATATCCCGATTGGGGTGGCTATAAGGGTTGAGAGAATTATGAAGGATAAACTTTGGTCTAATGGAGGAGAGAAAAAGAGGGACCACTTGGTTAGCTGGGAAGTATGCTGCAGATCTAAGGAAGACGGAGGCTTGGGTCTCGGTAATCTGGTGTCTAAAAACATCTCTCTTTTAGCTAAGTGGTTATGGAAATACCCTTTAGAGCCTAACTCCCTATGGCATAAGGTGATTAAAGCAATTATGGGCTTCATTGAAATGGATGGGACGCTGGCTTCGGACGTGCCGTTACGCATACAAGTCCTTAGAAAAAAATTTCCTAGGTATACCACCTTTTCTTTCCTCTATTGTCTTTGATCGTTGGTGATAGTTCCCACTTTTGTTTTTGGGAGGACTGCTGGATTGGTCCTATCACCCTTAAAGAAGGATTCCTGCACCTTTTTTCTTTGTCTTCTTTACATGATGCCCTCATTACTGATTACTTTTACTTGCAAGGAGATCAACCTGGTTGGAATTTCCATTTTGCCAAAAATGTAAATGATAGACTTTTGACTGACCTTTCTTTGATATTAGACATTCTGGATTCGATCCGCCTTTCTTCTTCTCCTGATAAGAGAATATAGAAGTTGGATTCCTTAGGCTCGTACACTTGTGCTTCCTTTCTCAATTTTCTAATTCGTAACCCTATGGTTTCTCCGCATTTTAAAAGGTCTTCTTGGAAAGTTAAGGCGCCTCTAAAGGTTAAGGTCTTTTATGGACTGTAATGCTCAATAGAATTAATACAAATTATCTGTGTCAAGTCAGATGGCCTCTTAAGGTTTTATCCCCTGATGTGCGCGTGATGTGCATGAGACATTCAGAGACAAACAATCATCTATTCCTGCATTATGATGTGGCTTGAGGCATCTGGAACAGGTTATTTGGTCTCTTTGATGAGAATTGGGCTTGCCCAATAGACCTTGACGTACTCCTTGTGACCAACTTTATCGGCTTTGGTTATAGGAAGAAAGAACAAAATTATGGAAAACAGCTATGTTCGCAACTGTGTGATGGATTTGGATGGAAAGAAATGCCAGAGTTTTTAATGACCGGTGTTTACACCCTCACTTGTTATGGGATTGTATTCATTATGTGGCTTCCTTGTTGGTTTCGGCCAATGGGTTATTCAAGGGGGTGCCTTTTATGATGTTTGTAAGGATTAGAGGGCTTTGTTGTACAATCTTTTTAAGGGACCTTGTGGGGTGTCTTTTGGTTTTAGTTTTCACTCTTTTTAGTTCTCTCTTAGAAGGATCTCTTGTCCTCCCTCTGCTGTATTTTTTTCATTTTCCTTTTGTTTTTCTATCTTCTCAGTAATAACATTTCTTTTTCTATATAAAAAAAAAGGAAACTTTTCTATAGTTGTAAGTTTCTAAATGCTTTGTATTTTGAATAAGAAAAATAGAAGAAGGACGATTTATTTAAACCATTAGCCAAGTCTAAGGGGTATCCTACCTTTCCAGGTTTAGGAGATCGTTGACTCAGTTATCTTAACTGACAAAACAAAAGAGAAAAAACTAAAAGGCCTTTGGCCTTATGGGAAGGAATAGCCGAGATGAATGAATTCAATTCCAAAAAGGGGAGAAAATGAAGACGTAGTGTAGTGTTAGTTATAAAGAAGAAGAAGAAAAATGACACTACCTAAGTGAGAAAAGATAGCTTTAATATTGGTGAAGTCAAGGCAAAGGAAATAGGCTCTTACACTATATAGACTGATTCCTTAATGTTCCCTACCTCTCATGCACTCATATAGAAAACAATACAGTCATCTTCAACTCCAGCTATAGTACTTGCATCTGCTTTCAAAGATTGAAGAGGAGAGGACAATAAGTAATCCTCCGCTTCAGCAATCTCCATCTACTGCATCTAAATATGATGTTTCATCCGCTGAGACAAAAGCATATGAATCAACTATTTCAAATGAAAAAAGATGCCACCATTCTATTCTGCATCGACTTTAGAAGATTATTTGTTCTATTTTCCATGCAAATGCAATCCAAATCATCTCCTTAGTTCAATACTATTGTTAATCCTCAAATTTCAAGTTCAACAAATCTTCTACTCTTCTAGATTTTCTAATGTATTATTAATATAAACGCAGTGATTTGGTTGTTGCCTAAACCAAGCAAATGCATTCTACATGAAAGTATTAGTATAAATGAAAATTAGGGAACTGAGATAATCACAACTTTCACCTTTTCTAAAAAGTAACATGAACATATTAAAAAACATGAATAAGGAATATAGAATTGAAATTATTGCAAACTTATAACTTTAAAAAAATGAATATCAAATATCAGTGTCTAAAGATTTTACTAACTGGAAAGAGAAACACAAGTCTGAGAGATGCACAAGTTTGCAAGTAAAATAAACTTGCATAGAAAATAAACAAACAGAGATACCATATTAACACTGTTATAAAACCAAATATCCATGTAACCAAGGTAACATCATAGGAGAAAAGGCTTAACAAGTGAAAAGAACTTACCTTAGGGATGCACTCTGGGTTAGGAAATCGAAGGTTCTGTGCATGAAGCATCTATCTTTGAGTCATCAACATGTTTTTCTCCTTTAACAACACATACCACAACTTGTGAAGGTCATCCCAAGACTTCAAACACAGTTCAGAGGCCTTCCAACTCTTACCTAAAAATAATAGATAAGGAGAACAACTTGTATTAGAATAAAGTATAGAGATATAAACTAGAAACTTCATAATGCATAAGACAGTTGTGAATTGTGAATTCAGTAGACTATAATATGTTAGAATTGAGGTTCATATTTAATGAATTGAAACGTATCAAAACAGATGAGAAAAGCAAAACAGGAAGTTTGATGCTCTTATCATAACCCATCTAAAAGCATTTGATGTGATATAGAGACAATGTGTTGAATTTTGAAATTAATCCCTAAAGTTTAGGCATTAATTTCTCATTTTTTTTAGTAATTAATAAAGCTTGTCACCTTTTTAAAATAATTAATTATATTGCCTGAACTCTCATTCAGAGGGATAACCCAGTCAGAAAGAATGTAATTGTTGGGTTAACTCTTCCAAAATCTAAGCCTAGCAATGGCATCCCACCTATAACTAGTCAATTGTCCCTTGAAGAATATTGAGAACCCATAATATTATTCCACTCAATCTGATATGTACAAGCTATGGCCTAGTGTATATATACAACTTCCAAGAGCAATTATAAGGAGGAAAAATCCTCCTTAATCCTGGGAAATAAATACAAATCAAAATCAAATAAGAAACAAATATTTACAAATAAGGAAAGATTCTAACAAAACCAATAAATGATGAAATCACATAAATCAGGGCCATAAACATGAAATCCCACACTCCCCCTTAAGTTGGGGAGTAAATGTTCTCCATATCCAACTTAGACAAGAGATTATCAAACTGAGTTCTAGGGATAGCTTTTATTACAAAATCAATTGTTTGTTGGAGCATAGGTATTTGCACAATGTCAATAACTCCTTGCTCCAACTTTTCTTTAATAAAATGACAATCAATCTTGACATGGGACTAGATTTTTTCCAATCTGTATAGTTGTTTTATTATCACAAAGAAGTTTCATGGAGGTGGTGATTGAAAACTAAAGTTCTTCTAATACTCTTCTTAGCAATATCCCCTCGCAAATCCCACGGGCCATAGCACAGAATTTTGCTTTAACACTACTTCTAGAAATCATTGACTGTTTCTTGCTTCTCCAAGTGACAAGATTGCCCCACACATAAGTGCAAGACCTTGAGGTCGATCTTTTATGTATTGGGGACCCAACAAAATCTGCATCAGTGAAACCTTGATACTTTTACTTGTTCCCTTTTTGAAAAATAGGCCTTTCCTCGATGTCATTTTTAGGTACCTTAGAATTCTGTTCACAGCCTCAAGGTGCTCCTTGGTAGAATTATTCATGAATTGACTAGCCACATTTACTGCAAAATTGATATATGGCCACAAATGGGAGAGATTTCCAACTAGCCTTAGATACTTTCCTTTATCAACAAGAGGAGAATTATCTTTAGACCCTATTTTGTTGAATGGGTCCATTAGAGTATCTGCAAGCTTGCACCCTAACATGTCAGTCTCCTTTAAGAGATCAAAGTGTATTTCCTTTGAGAAATTGAGATTTCGTTATGGGATCGAGCAACTTCCATTCCAATAAAGTATTTTAAAGGACCAAGATCCTTATTCTCAAATTCTTTACTTAGGAATTCCTTCAAATGAGTTACTTCTTCCTCATGGTTCCTTGTGACAATTATTTCATCTACATAACAATAATTGTAATCTTTTCACCTTGAGATTTCTTGATGAACAAGGTATTATTTTTTTGGCATTGTGTATATCCTATCCTTCTTACACCCTTTGTAAAAATCTATTGAATAGGCTCTCAAAAAAATTCCTAAATGGAGACCTTGAAGAAAAAGTTTATATGGAGATATCTCCAAGGTTGAGAAATCCTAGCAATTTCTACCTTGAGAGTTCTCATTAGGAGTTAGATTTGAGATAGATTGGCAATGCTAAGCAGCTACATTTTGCTATTCTATATGCTTATGATGCCTAGAATACACCTTTAGCTCTCAGTTGTCTCCTTCCACTTGAGTAGTGGGAGCCTCAGGTTGGATTTCATGTGTAGGAAAAGGCTCAATAATGAGAGCCGCAAGTTGGACCCCATGTGTAGGTAATGGCTCAACCCAAAACTAATATTCCTCTTGATTCATAGTTTTCTCCCACTGAATATGAGTTTTGGGGTACAAAGGCACATGTTCAAGAAAAGTAACATCAATTAGTGTAATATCTCCGTGGAGTTAAGGAATAACACTTGTAGCCCTTTTAGTGAGGAGAGTACCAAAGAAAAAGACATTTTCAAATTTGGAATCAAGTTTGCTTTGATTATGAGATGGAATGTGAACAAAGCTGAACATCTAAACACTTTTAGAGGAAGGTCAACAATCAATCTATTTTGAGGAAAATGTTTCAAAAGAACCTTACATGGGGTGTTAAATTTCAAAGGTCTTGAAGGCATTCTATTGGCAAGATAAGTTGCGAGTAAGATAGTGTTCCCCCAAAAATATTTTGGTATATTATGTGAGTAACAATGATCGAACAATTTCAAAAAGGTGACTATTTTTACACTTAGCAATCCCATTATGTTAAGGGGTATAAGTACAAGAGCTTTGATGAATAATACCATGTTCAACAAAAAAAGAATCAAGGATTGGGTTAAAATAATCCTTAGCATTGTTAGTTCAAAGAATTTGAATGTTGGTATGAATTTGGTTTTGAATCATGGTATGAAAGTTTTTGAAAATTTGAGCGGTCTCAAATTTGTCTTTCCATAAGAAAAGTCCATATCAAGCAAGTATGGCCATTAATGAAGGTTGTAAAGTATCGTGCTCTAGATATGTTTTGAACCCGTGAAGGACCTCATATATCACTATGAATAACCAAAAAGGGATGAGATGGTTTATAAGTATGTGGAGGATAAGGACTACAACAATGTTTAGATAGTTCATACACTTCACAGCGAAACAATTTGGGGTTTTTATTTAAAAACAAGGATGGGAACATTTGATAAATAGGTGAAATTTAGGTGTCCAAGGCAATAATGCTATAACATGATATTGTTATTACTCACATTTTTGTAATCAGTAGTAACACGACTTTCCTTAGCATTGCTGATCATCCTCTTCGAACCCAAGTCTTGAAATATACACTCATTTGATGAGAACTTAGCAAGACACCTCATGTCTTGCAAAATCTTACTAATTGACAGCAAGTTGCAAGATAAATTAGGCACAAGTAAAATAAGAGTTTAGGGTTAAAGTATCATACATAGCCACTTTTCCAATACCAGTGACTAATGACAAAGAACCATATGTAATTCTCACTTTAAAATTCTTGCGACATGGTTTGCATTCAACAAACAAGGATGCATTGCCCGTCATATGATCTAATGCTCCAAAATCAATAATCCAAGTTGTAACATCTTCAGATTTTAAATGAAGGGCATTTAGAAACACACTTTTTTTTGCTATAGATCCAAATGAAACATTGTTAGAGGCAACCATCGTTAAAATAAAAGGAGCACCACGAATAAAGGAGGCAATGCTAGGGAAATGCTTGAAAATATTGAAAAAATACCGAATAATCAAAAAAATACCGAATAATCAAGAAATCACTTCTGGCATACCGGTACCAGAGTGTTGAGTTCTCAATTTAGTGCTATTTTGATGCTAAATACCCTCTCTTTTGATCTCTTTCTTGTTGTCTTGTAATTCTTAACTCATTTTTTGAGTAATTTAGTTTAGTTTTAGTTTTCTTTGATCTTTTAATAAATGGAGTGATTTCATGATTCATTTATGCGATTTAATGGGTTTATTTGTTATTTTTTGTGTAGGTTGAGTTGGTAAAAAGTTTGTGTTAGAAGATGGAAAGCTAAAGCTGAAATTCTAAAAATGCTGATGTGAATGCTGTCTCCCACAGCTATAGCCGTAGAATCTACCGCTATAGCAGTGGAGTGCGTGGAGTGCTGAAAAAAGGATTTTGGAGCCTTCTTCTCTTCCAGCCACCGCTATAGCGATAGAACATGAAAAAACTCATTTTTAAGCTTTCTTCTCTGCCTCCCACCGCTATAGCGGTGGTTCGCAATCCTGCACTGATTTAAATGCGTCAGAACATATTTTCTAGGTATTCTGAGTTGGAGACAAAGGGGAGGCACCGATTTCTGCTAGAGGAGAAGGAGGAATCCATTCCCGAAGCCGATCAAGCCCGAATTCCGTCAACCCAACCTTGGATTCATGGAGTTTACTCATTCCTTTACTGCTTTCTGTAGTGTTAGAGCCATGAGTGGCTAATTTTCTGTTCTAGGGTTACTATGAACCCAATTTCATATTAGGATTTATATTTCTCTTGAAACTTGTGATTGTTTTCAATTTAACACATACCTATCATTCATATTTACTATACTTGTTATGAAATTGGCCACTTTATGACTTGTTTATTGCTTTCGTCGAACTCGGGAGAGGGAGATGTTGGTAGAACACTGAATAATTAGGGCGGGTGTTAGAACTTAGGGGTTTTACTTGTTAATTAATAGGAATATTAATTAACCTCGTTTAATCAAATTAGGTTAACATTAATTCGACTTAAACTCACATAAGGGATTATGTTAGAGTTGAGTAGCTTAATTTAGGTTCTGGAGAATCACTTTAAGCCATTAGAAAACCTAAGATTATTGTATATTATTGAACTGAATCACAAGTGTTAGGGAGAATTAGCAATTCCTAAAACGAAAGAGGGGGATTAGTAACTCTAGGGAGAATTAGCAATTCCTAAAACGAAAGAGGGGGATTAGTAACTCTAGGCCTTTTATTTGAATTATTTCCATTCGATTTTATTGCAATTTGCTTTTACCTTCAACTAGAGCTTCTTAGATCAAAAATTGGTTTGCCTAAATAATAAGTTTGAATTTCTGGAGTACTTAGCACGTTAGTCCCTGTGGAGACGATAACTCTTTACTCATTTTAACACTATATTACTTGTGTGACTGGTGCACTTGCCAGAATGCCCCCAACAAGTTTTTGGCACCGTTGCTGGGGACTAACAGTTTTTAGCTAATATTCTAAGAAATTTGAAGGTACTAGCTTAGGCATTTTTCTATTTTGTTTTATTTTGTTTTATTTTATTTGCTTTTGTGTAGTTAGTGATTTTTGCTTTTAGCATTATTTTTGTAATTTCCTTTTTGTTAATTATGACTGGAGTTTTCTATTGTATATGCGAGGTACAACTCATACTTCTAATCTTTTTTTTGCCTAAGATCGAAAGACTAGCAAGGAGAACTAGAAGGGAAGCGAGAGCTAGGAGAACTCAAGTGAGCCAAGCTATACAAGAAGAAATGGTTGAGGATAACCAGAACCATCGGGGTTTTGGAGTTAATGCTGGTTATGGGGCTAGCAATGAGCCTCAGGAGGATGACAATAGAGCTGTATGGGATTATGCATCACCCACTGAGGCTGGACACACATCTAGCATAGTGAAACCTCCGCTTGGTGCAAATAACTTTGAAATAAAGGCAGTCTTGATGAATTTGATCCAGCAGAACCAGTTTGGGGGAAGCCTGATAGAAGACCCAAACAATCACATCACCAACTTCTTAGATATCTGTGACATGGTTAAGATGAATGGGGTGAGTGATGATGCTCTTCGTCTTAGGTTATTTACTTTTTCATTGAGGGACGCTGCAAAGAGTTGGTTGACTTCTCAACCAAAAGGGAGCATCACTACATGGGATCAACTCCAAAGGAAATTCTTGGACAAGTTCTTCCCTCTTTCGAGGTTAGTTAAGTTGAGGAATGAAATTACTGCATTTTATCAACATAAAGGAGAGAGCTTGTCTGAAGTTTGGGAGCGATTTAGAGAATTATTGAACAAGTGTCCCAATCATAGAATCCAAGAGTGGCAACAGCTCACTATCTTTCACAGTGGGCTAACTTATGAGACACGGGATAAATTGGACACTGCAACTGGTGGTGCTCTGATGGCTAAACCGATCTGACAAGCCCAAGAAATTATAGAGATTATGGGGGCGAGCCAAAATGCATTTAGCCGATCCAAGAATGCTTCAAGAAGGGGAGTCATGGAATTAGACACCCTAAATGCTTTGATAGCTCAGAATGAAGCATTAACCAGGAAAGTGGACTTGCTATGCTCAAGACAAAATGAATCGGCGAAGGTGAATGCGATAATTATGCCGGGTGCAAAATGTGATTTTTGTGGAGGGGCTCATGTCAATGGGTGTTGTGAGGAATTTCCTTCAGTGGAACAGTTAAATTACATGGGTAACTTGTAGAAGGACCAGAACAACCAGTACTCTAACACATCATCCGAGTTCGAGGAATCATCCTAATTTTTCATGGAGCAATAATCACTGTTTGAACCCTTCAGCTGCATCCTCTGGTAAGCCATCTCACCCTCCTGGCTTTAATAATCAGAGTAATTATCCTCCTCAAAATAGAGCTCCACTACCTCAAGTGGAAAAGAAACCTTCAATGGAGGATATGTTCATGAAGTTCATGGAAAGGAGCGAGTTAATGTTCCAAACTCAGAATTTGGCAATCAAAAATTTAAAGACACAAATGGGACAGATGGCACTTGCTTTGAAAAATAGGCCACAAGGTAATCTCCCTAGTGACACTGAAAATAACCCAAGAAGGGAAGGGAAAGAGCATTGTAATGCTATTACTTTAAGGAGTGGCAAGGAGCTTCCAGATACTATTACATCACATGATCCACCTAAAGATGTGATTGTTGAAGAAGGAAAAGATGAGGTTGCTGAACCTTTAACTGAGGAAGTTGATGTTTCAGAGAAAAAAGGTAAATATGGAAGGGTGGTAAAAGATAAAAGGGCTGAAAGTTTTGTTCCACTACTACCGTATCCTCAGGCTCAAAGGCCCAACAAGCACAATGAGAAGCAGTTCAGCAGATTCTTAGAGGTATTGAGTAAATTGCAAATAAGCATACCTTTTGCTGAAGCTTTGGAACAAATGCCTATGTATGCAAAATTCATAAAGGAAATGTTGCTGAAAAAGAAGAAGATGGGAAATAATGAAAAAGTCACATTGAATGAAGAGTGCAGTGCAATCATACATAAGAAGTTACCTCCGAAACTCAAGGATCCAGGGAGTTTCTCCATCCCCTATACTATTGGGGTTGTCACATTCAAAAAGACTTTATGTGATCTTGGGGCTAGCATCAATCTTATGCCACTATCAATTTTCAAGAAACTCGGGATTGGTCAGGTAAAACCAACTATGATGACTCTTCAGCTCGCCGACCGATCCTTGAGACATCCATATGGGGTAGTAGAAGATGTGCTAGTTAAAGTGGGAAAATTCTTCTTTCCTGTGGATTTTGTAGTATTAGACATGACGGAAGATAAGGAAATCCCTCTCATTCTAGGTAGGCCATTCTTGGCTACTTTGGGAGTGGTAATTAATGTGGCTCATGGGACATTAACTCTGACAGTTCAGAAGGAGATAGAGACTTTCAATGTGTTTGATATTGCAAAATCATCGATGGAAAAGGAAGCCGGCAATAATAGGGAAGAAACAATGTCGATTCAGCTTCAAGACTCTTCTATAGGTTATTGTTATCCAGGATAAAACCGGTAAAGTTTGGCTAAAGACTATAAACTTAGCGCTCTTGGGAGGCAACCCAAGTTTATTGCTTTCGTAATTTTTTTTCTTCTATTTTTTTTGTTGTGGTTTGATGTGTTGCTATTGGTAATATTTTAACTGCTATTTATTATTTATTTTGGAGTTGAATTGATAAATGCTGATTATAGTCATGTTTATTATCTTGGTGAATGGCAGTTAGGATGTTTGTAATAGCATTTTGTTTTGTTTTGTTTTGTTTGTTATATTGTGTCTTCTTTTCCTCTATTGTGCTAATCTGGGACAGTGAGGACACTGTCAAATTTAAGTTTGGGGGAGACGTTTGTTCATGGGTTTCTTCTTTGAGAAAATTTTGGTTAATTTTGTGTTGTCCATACGCATGTGTAGTAGAAGGAAATTTTTGAAAATTTTGAAATCTGAAAATTTGAAGTTATTTGACAAGTCAAATCATGTCAAATGAAATTCTTTTTAAGAGTTACCTCTTGAGTTTACTAATCTTAAGTTTTCATATTTTGTAAGTGTTAGCCCTATCACTTCAAAATAACAGGAGTCTTGTTTTTGTCTCTTTGAATGGTTTTTAGATCATTTTCATATTTATATATATATATATATATATATATAAAGTTCAATAAGAGGCTAGTGAAAAAAGGATTCAATAAGAGGATAGCCGAAAGTTTCAATAAGAGATAGGCTCCTGTAATTAAAATAAAATGAGAAAATTGGCCAAAAAAAATTTCGAAAGGAAATAAGGAAAGTTTGAAAGCTATATCCTTGAGAACAAAACAGTGAAGCCCTTGAGAATCGAAATAAAACGATGCCTTTGAGAACAAAGAAGTAATTTAGTTTTGGAATTTTTTTGTGAATTTGGTTTTATAAACTGTTCCAAGAGGTAAAGCTTTGATTTCAAATTTTCTTGTGGTTTGGTTAACATTTCTTATTGAATCCTTAAGATTGCAAACTCTTGAGTTAAATCTTTTGAGTAATGGTTTGATGAGGCTTGGTTTGTTTTAATTCACATTTCCAGATCTTTACTCCTCCTAGTTGCACATATTCATGGTTGCACATATTTTTCTCAAAATTTTTCTCATTGAAAGTTTTTGCTTGAGGACAAGCAAAGGTTCAAGTTTGGGAGAGTGTTGAGTTCTCAATTTAGTGCTATTTTGATGCTAAATACCCTCTCTTTTGATCTCTTTCTTGTTATCTTGTAATTCTTAACTCATTTTTTGAGTAGTTTAGTTTAGTTTTAATTTTCTTTGATCTTTTAATAAATGGAGTGATTTCATGATTCGTTTATGCGATTTAATGGGTTTATTTGTTATTTTTTGTGTAGGTTGAGTTGGTAAAAAGTTCGTGTTAGAAGATGGAATGCTAGAGCTGAAATTCTGAAAATGCTGATGTGAATGTTGTCTCCCATAGCTATAGCAGTAGAATCTACCGCTATAGCGGTGGAATGCTGAAAAAAGGATTTTGGAGCCTTCTTCTCTGCCAACCACCGCTATAGCAGTGGATCTTCACCGCTATAGCGGTAGAACCTGAAAAAACTCATTTTTAAGCTTTCTTTTCTGCCTCCCACCGCTATAGCGGTGGTTCGCGATCCTGCACTGATTTAAATGCATCAAAACATATTTTCTAGGGTATTCTGAGTTGGAGACAGAGGGGAGGCACCGATTTCTGCTAGAGGAGAAGGAAGAATCCATTCCCGAAGCTGATCAAGCCCGAATTCCATCAACCCAACCTCGGATTCATGGAGTTTACTCATTCCTTTACTGCTTTCTGTAGTGTTAGAGCCATGAGTGGCTAATTTTCTGTTCTAGGGTTACTATGAACCCAATTTCATATTAGGATTTGTATTTCTATTGAAACTTGTGATTCTTTTCAATTTAATACATACCTATCATTCATATTTACTATACTTGTTATGAAATTGGCCACTTTATGACTTGTTTGTTGCTTTCGTCGAACTCGGGAGAGGAAGATGTTGGTAGAACACTGAATAATTAGGGCGGGTGTTAGAACTTAGGGGTTTTACTTGTTAATTAATAGGAATATTAATTAACCTCATTTAATCAAATTAAGTTAACATTAATTCGACTTAAACTCACATAAAGGATTATGTTAGAGTTGAGTAGCTTAATTTAGGTTCGGGAGAATCACTTTAAGCCATTAGAAAACCGAAGATTATTGTATATAATTGAACTGAATCACAAGTGTTAGGGTCAATTAGCAATTTCTAAAATGAAAGAGGGGGATTAGTAACTCTAGGCCTTTTATTTGAATTATTTCCATTCGATTTTATTGCAATTTGTTTTTACCTTCAACTAGAGCTTCTTAAATCAAAAATTAGTTTGCCTAACTAATGCGTTTGAATTTTTGGAGTACTTAGAACGTTAATCCCTATGGAGACGATAACTCTTTACTCATTTTAACACTATATTACTTGTGCGACTGGTGCACTTGCCAGAACGCCCCTAACACAGAGGGGTGGCATCACGCGCCTTCAATGCTAGCACATAGATCTTCACTATGGCGATCGGGAAAACTTCTATTGATGAGAAGACGTCGAAGAATGTGGTTTCAGATGGTCCCGAAGGTGTTTGAGGTGTGAATCTATGCAAAAAGTAAAGAAACACTAGGAAATGTGTTTTCCAAAAGTGCATAGCGTGAGGTATAAAGAGAGAAGAGTGGAGATTTTGATCTGCATGGTTTAGAAGACTAGCTCTGATACCATGAAGAATATTGAGAACCTAGAATATTATTCCACTCAATCTGATCTGTACAAGCTATGGCCTAGGGTATATATACAACTTACAAGATCTATCATAGGGAAGAAAATCCTCCTTAATCCTAGGAAATAAATATAAATCAAAATCAAATAAAAAACAAATAAGAATAAGATATCTACAAATAAGGAAAGATTCTAACAAAACCATTAAATGATGAAATCCCATAAATCAGGGCCATAAAAATGAAATCTCATATCCCTTAAACACCTCCAAAAACCAAGCCAAATACAGAAACATCCCCAAACATAAACATAGCTTGCAAGTGTAAAGAGCTTGTTGTTTATTCAAGAAGGAAAAGGGCTTAAGAGAAATTGAAGATCACATACTTCCTGAGCAGAACAATGAAACCAATCCAGTTCCACATATTCCAAGTAACGCATCTCAGACTAATATTCCAATCTGCAACTATGTTTTCTATGATTAATCATCATCAAAGTATTGGACAACTACAACAATGCCTTATCCCACTAGATAGGATCGGCTACATAGATCGCACTACGTCATTGAGCAGCTACATGGATCACACTACGTCATTGAGCTCTATCAATGACTAACTCTCTAGGTCAAAGTATTGGACATTTGTTGTTAATCTGTGAAATGTATAAATTCCACAAAGTATTCATGGAACTCTAGCAAAATTAAAATGGAGGGCTACTATTCAAGAAGAAACAAATGCTCTAAAAAGAAATGGTACATGGAAAATCTCAAATTTCCTAAAAAATGAAAAGCTACTAGCAGGATGTATGTCATTTTTTAACTGTTAAACATAATCCAAATGGGAGTATTAGTTGCTACAAAGCAATGTTTGTTGCTAATAGATTTATTCATACTCAGTACTAAATACCAACAAAACTAAGTCTGTTACCAAGCTTAATACTGTTTGGGTTTTACTTCCTTTATCAACTAATCCAGACTGGCATCTTCATTAATTAGATGTAAAGAATGCATTTCTCAGTGCTACCTTAGAGGAAATATACATGGAGATTCTCCCAAGATTTGAGATAGGAAGTAATGTAAGCAAGGTTTATATGCACCATAAGTCATTGTATGGTGTCAAGCAATCCCTAAAGCATGGTTTGACAAGTTCAAAAAAGCAATCAAGACACATGGGTATTTTCAAGCTATAGCTAATCATTCCTTGTACACAAAATTTTCTTCTAATATGAAAAATGCAATTCTCATTGTTTATATTAACAAGATTGTTGTGACAGGGGATTATACTGAAGAAATGGGCTACTTAAAAGTAGTACTTGCTAAGGAATTTCAGATCAAGGACATTGAAATACTTCCTACGTAAGGGGATCATTGGTTCAAAGAATGGTATTGTGGTAGTACTGAAAGAAACTAGCATATTAAAATACAAGCTTACAAAAACTCCAACAAAATCAAATTACAAAATTGTTTTCAAAGAAAACAATCCTCCTATTGACACTAGTATCAATGTCTTGTAGGAAAGCTTGGTTATTTATCCCAAAAATGGCTAGACAAAGGCTTCATTGATAGTGTTGTAAGTCCATTTGTGAACAAGCTCAATGAAGAATATCATGAAGTAGTTAACTGGACTCTTAGATTACTTGAAGACAACTCCTGGTAAAGAAATATTCTTCCAAAAATGAACCAATAAGGGACTTAAAGTCTATTCTAATGCTTATTAGGTGGGATTCATTACAGATCAAACATTGACTACTAGCCATTACATCTATGTATGGAGAAAGTTGGTAGCTTGGTATAGCAAAAAGTTGCCAATGATTGCCAGGAGCAATGCCAAGGTAGTGTGTAGAGCTTTGGCTCAAAGTATATGTGATGGATTATGACCAAAAGGGTTACTTGAAGATTTAAGGATTTCAACAAAAGAGCCAATGAAGGTGTTTTGTGATAACCCAGCTGCAATAAGTATTGCTAAAGATCTGCATGATAAGACTAAGCATGCATAGCTAGATCACCACTTCATCAATGAAAAGATTGAAGCAGGAATACAGAACTTGATTACACACCTGCAACATACAAGTGGCAGATGTTCTTATAAAAGCTCTTCCAAGAATAAAATTTGAGGTCCAAGGTAGGAATGATCAACATCTATTATCCAACTTGAAGAGCATTGTTGAATTAAGAAATTAATCCCTAAAGTTTAGGCCCTAATTCTTTATTTTTAAGTAATAAGTTCTAGATTTCCTTGTTTGCGTTGGTTTTCATTTTAAATTAAGAGATTAAAAAGATTGTTTCTTAAAATCTCTTTAGTTTAATTCTCCTTCAGTTGTCCCTTTATTTAAAGGAATTGTTTTTTGCTACTTGCTAGAATCAAGAAGATCCAGTAGCAGACTTTTCCTATGTTTCCCTTATATATTCAAGCATTATTTTGATTATGAATAGGAAGAAAATCTCAAGAGTTCCTCTCTGAAACTATTCACAATGAATTTAAATTCGACAAAAAAAAAAGCCAGCATTTCTTGTGATGCCTTATCATAATTAGGGCATATACTCACATGTACTAAGTTGCATTACAATCTGTGGAGAGCTTGTTACTGTATTGGTTTTCTATTGTATAATTTCTATATCTATTATTACCAAAAAAAAAAATATCAGGTCACAATTTCTTTAACCTCCAAATCTGTAGACAAATATCCGAATCAATAAAGGTATAAAGAACCGAAGCAAATAATAAGTCCATACCATATACAACAGGTTTGACATCATCTGGACTCCTGTATGCCTCAAAAAATTCCTGAAGAAGGTTATATCCTCCCCTGGTGGCATAGCAGCAGTAGTAAAAGAGGCAGCAAAACTTTCTGATATAGCAACAGTAAATAATGTGCGTCCAAATGCTCTTGATAAAAACATGACTGCAATCAGTCAGCTATCTGCATGGTAGTACATTTTCAATGTAAGAAACTGGAAAGGAAATGCCCTCCTTTAAACCGTTTCCAAAACGTGTCGTTTTCGATTCTCTTGTCAAATTAGAAAGAATTATTTAGGGTTTGTTTGGTTTGTAAAAATATTTCTTGTTTTTATTTTTAGTTTTTATTTTCTAAAATACATTTTCATTTTCAGTTTTTAATATTTTAAGAAACATGTTTGATTTGTAAAGTTGAAAACTGTTTCTAGAAAATGAAAACAATGAAATCATATTTGGTATGAATATTTCGAGAAATGAAAATTTTAAAAACATATTTGGTTAATGTGTTTTCTATTCTTTTCTTATCCATTTTCAACTAAGGTTTCAAATAATTTATTATCATATTTACATATATATATATATATAAAGAAATCAAGAAACAAATCTATTCAAATTATCAAAAGCATATATATGCATCACTTTATAGATTGCTAAATAAGATAATCTATTTAATTAAACTAAACCAAACTATATCAATCACATAAAATTAGCTCTACTAATCAGAGTCTTTTTAATGTCAAAATAATACTAATGAGTTCTATTTCCCACATTTCATTAGTAATATTTTCTCTAACTTGTGCCATTTGAGCAGTCTAAGCAACATCAATAGCAATGCCTTCTTGGTGTCCTAAACCATGTTCTCCTTGTATCGTTGCACCTTCTCAAGAGTAATCTTCAAACAGTCTATCAGTGACATGTTGCATCCTAATGAAGTTATGAATAGTGCCTGTAGGAATTTGTCTTTACCTTCTTACATGCTTCGTAATCAAAACTAAGAATACCTTCAAGTCAGAGTTTTCATGCGTTTTTTAATATTGTAAACTAAACATTGTTTAGTTTAGTTTAGTATGGTACTAGGGTTTTTCCTGGTCATGCCTTTGGGCCCTGTGGACTAGTCGGATGGGCCCCAAAATAAGGAGAATGACATACGAATACCACAGTTATAAAAAAAAAAGCATCATTTAGTTTACAACTTTACATTGAACCTACAAAATAATTATTAAAGAACCTAGAAGTTGACTGATATAGAACCTTATGGGACAATACAATAACAATAAGCCAGTGGGACAACACACTTGAAAAATAATTAGATAGGTCCCAAGTTACATACATGCGTTCCACCATCATTGGGTTGCAGCTGGCATCCCTGGTTGGCCATCACTTCTATTTTCACTACTTTCTCTCCTTAATTCAAAACAACAACAGTAGCATTACTTCTCACATCCCACTCACCACATCATAATGGTATATTTACTATACATATGACCATTTTAGTCACACTCCAGCCATTTTAACAAACATAATATTCAGCTTAGACTTAGGTGCCTATATGTCATTGATATTGTAATATCAATCCAACCTAAACGTACTATAAAGAGGGTCCAACCTTTGCACTAATTAAGGGGAAGGGATTTGAGCCAAAGGGATTCAAGAATTCAAGACAAGAGTTAAGTTTCATTTGAATAATTTGAGGGTCTAGCTAGTGTAATCCTAAACAGAAAATCTTGTCAAATACAGATACATTGCGCCCTTTTTAGCCTGTTGTCAGTGGTTTGCCCTCTGGTTTCATTGTACAGATAGCATTGATATGAAGAACAGTATCAAGGTCTTTTGTCCATAGAAGCTTAATATGATCTGGTGCTCTGATTCTTTATGATCTGGTGCTCTGATTCTTTTCTTATAGATTTGCAAAGATAAAGATGAAGTTAAGGTTTGGTTCAGTGGTTTGAAAGCATTAATATCACGTAGCCATCACCGGAAATGGAGAACATAATAGAGAAGTGATGCTTTTCCATCTTAGGCTAAGAGTCCCAGAACATACACTAGAAGAAACATTGTCAGTTGGCTTGGGATATTTGGAACAGGGTATTTGGTCTCTTTGATGAGTATTGGGTTTGCCCCGGTGACCTTGGTACTCTTCTTATGACTAATTTTAGTGGCTTTGGTTATAGGAAGGAGAACAAAATTTTGTGGAAAGCAGCTATGTTTGCGATTGTATGGTGTATATGGATGTAAAGAAATGCCAGAATTTTTAATAAGCAGTCTTTGCCTCCTCACTTGCTATAAGAACGTATTTGGTTTGTTGCTTCCCTTTGGGTTTTGGCTAACAGGATGTTTAAAGGGATGTCTTTCTCTGATGTTTATAAAGATTGGAGGGCTTTGATATATTAGCTTTGTTTTTTGGGCTTAGAGGGGAGTTTTTTTGTTTTGGCTGTCTTTTCTTTGGAGTACATCTTGTCCTCCTTTTCTTTTTTCTGTTTATCTTTTTTCTATTGTATCTCTCTCTTCATAGTAATAATACTTCTTTTTCTATCCAAAAAATAAATAAATACACTAGAAGAAGTTCCCCTTCACATTCCCATTCCCACCAAAATTTATCCATCACAATCAATGCTAAAGTAAGCAAAAGCTAGCTAGCTAGCGCTGCTTTTCCAAGCTGAAGTTAAGACCTCGAAAAGGGTTTGTGGATTAAAAATTGATGGTATCACCCATCTCATTTTCATTTACATCGACCAAGCATATGGATCAAAAAGCACAGCAACATTTTAACCAGCAACATTTTATACAAACGAATACACGATTTAGGCAGTAGATGAAATGACAGATACAAAGATTGAACGACAGAAAGGGATTGAACAAGGGCGAGAACGAGAGAGAGCGATTGAATTGGAAAATCATACCTAAGCACATTGGAAGAAAACGGTCAGACGATGGAGACGGTCAGACGACGAGGACAGTAACATAGAGCACGAGCCTGCATGGCCGCACGGGCACGACAGGAGTGGGCACACTGGAAGAGGAGAACAAAAGCGCCGTTTACTTGTTTTCACTCTTTCAATGGTTTGCAGTGTAATTGCAAAAATGGCACAGCATGCATTTTAAAGTACTCACTTTTTCATTTTCTTATTTTTAAAATTTTAAAAGTAAAAGCTGAAAATACTTTTAGGTATTTTTAAGTAAAAGTTGGATCAATTTTAAGAAATATTTCTAAAAAAATATTTGTGAAAATAAAAATAAAAATATCAAAACTAAAAAGGTATTTTTGACTAATTTACATCTAATATATTTAAAAAAGAATTAAAATTGACTCTTTTCTAACTTATAATATTTTAAAAATTAGATTGATCATTGAACCAAAAGAGATACTAATTTAAAGATCAATTGTCAGACTGTAGTCAAACCGAAATTGAACCAATAATATTTAAGAAATATTTAAAATAAAATATATAATTAAAAATAATAAAATATTTCACATAATTATAAAATTTGTGAAAAAAATGTTTTATCTACTTCTTTCTATTTAATTTATTCACCTATTTAGCTATTCTTTCTTTGAGATTCATCAGAAAGGCTTTAAAAAAAAACACACACAATAAGTACTGCTTTTTAATTTTTAAATATTTTAAAATCATACTCTTATTTTTTCTCTCTCCAATCTCGTGACACCTTTCTTTTTTTTTTTTCTTCCCAAGACACCTTTCTTCTTTTTTTTTCTTTTCTTCCCAATGCAGAGAATAGGCTTCATTGGTAATCATATTCACTCAAGCTGCTACTTTTTCATTTGATGCAATCCTTCTGTCTCCAAAGTCCATTTTTCCATTCTACAGCACGATATCATCTCTCATTGTTTCCATTTTGCAGCACATCTTTCTCCGGCGATAGTTCTTTCCTTGTGCAGCGTCGTCAACACATTCTTTCTCCAGCGAGAAGACCACGGAGCTTTGATGGTGGGGTGCTGGAACAACTTCTTTCTATATCTCTCTCTCATTCGCTCTCTCTCTCTTCAGCTTCTTTCTCAATCCTTTTCTTCTTTAAGGTCACCGGCTGAAATAAACCAAAAAAAAAAAGTTGGAATCGGGAGAACCAATCACCCAGCCTGTTCCCTCAGTTTTGACAGTCCAAAACCAGTTCAATCGGTTTCATATCGATTCGCATGAAAAATGATTTTTTTATATGACCGAACTAGACTTCTTACTGATCGCTGGTCCGACCAGCTTGTCTGGTCCGATTTTGAAACCAATATGTTTAAAGAATATATTGTTATGATTGAAAAAAATAAAATTAACGTTTTGGCCTTTAAAAGATTGAAATTCTTTCAATTTGGTTTCTAAAAGTATTTTGTTTCAAATAATGTTTTAAAAGTTGGACTAGTCATTAAATTGATGGAGGTAATAGTTCACAGTTCACCGGTTAGATCAAAGTCAAACCATTAAAAATTAAACATATATGTTTTTTATTTTATATATAAAAATATATAATATAATAAATTAATAAATATTTTTATACTTAACCGTAATAAACTTTTATTATTATTATTATTATTATTATTATTATTATTATTATTATTATTATTATTATGTGTCTATAACTGATCTTCTATTGTTTTTCTTGTTCTCCTAATATTATTATAAAAAATAAAAAAATATATAACATGATAGAAAAGAATTAAAAAAAATTAAAAATTTGCTAAGTCCACATAGTATGAGAAATAATTGTGCTTTGTAAGTAGTAATTTTTTCTTTTTCTTTCTATTATATAGTTTGTAATATTATATAAAATTAAAGTTTTGCCTTATCAATTTTATTTCAAACTGATATGTTGGATCGAAATAATGTATTAATTGAGTTTATATATTTTGAACAATTCAAACATTTGTGTTGATTGAATTTTAATTATTTTAAAATTTCAACAGTTATGTTGTTTGATTTAAATTTAAAATATAAACTTACATATCTATTAAAAATTGAATAGATACAATTGTTTAAACTATTGTGTTTATTGGGAATTAGAAATACACAACTGTTTAATTGATATGTCTCTTGAATATTGAATAAACATAATTCTTGAGCTCTATATAAATTCGTTTAAATTCTACACACAAGAATGCTATAGAAATATAAAATATCCAAAAAAAAAAGGTTTCAAGGAGTTTTGTTGTATCTTGGAAGAGTTTTTCTGTTATTCCCCAATACACAAGCTTAAACTCTTTAAAGATAGTGATTTTCACGCCTCAAAGTCAATTCAGCCTACATTATTTTTAACAATTTTAAAGAGTTTATTTGTTGTTTTGGAGAATTTGAAAATATTAAGAATGATGAGAAAATAAATGTGGTGAAAAGCACTACCAAGAGAGGAGAATCTGGTACACCATTTTTATTATATTTATTGATGAATACTCCATATTCACATTTTTCTATTTACTGAGAATTAAAAATGAAGTCTATTAAAATATTTAAAGAATACAAATTAATGGTAGATCAAAAGAATAGGAAAATAAATTGTGTTCTTGGTAATAGAGATAAAGAATATTTCCTATTGAATTTGATAAATTCTACAAAAAAAAATATATGATTTAATACATGATAAAAGTGCATTTTATACTTCATGTTATTATATGCACATCTGTCATATAATTTATAGGGTAAAACACTATTAATTACATGATATATATTTATAGAATACCTTCAAAGAGTATAAAAACATCGTCTTATGAACTTTAGAATAATATAACTTCAAATTTAAATTATTTCAAAGTATGTGGATGTATTTCATATTTTAGAATTCTTGATCATCATATAACAAAATTATGACTCAAAGGCATTAGAAGTGTTTTTGTAAAATATGCACACCTTTAAACATATAAATTTTTTTATTTATAATCAAATATAATTATAGGATCTATACATGTTAAATTTATTTAAAATAAATTTTTTCATAATTCTACAAATGATGTTTAAAAAAAATGAAACCAGAATAATGTTGTTGCATATAGATCATCAAATTGTAGTGTTGCTAACAACAAAAGAAATAGTGATAATAACCAACAAATTAGAAGGGGCGGAAAGTTTTCATATATATATATATATATATATATATATGTTGGTTCAAATTTTATTCTTCACGTGTTTTAGTATTTCTTGTCCAAGAAAATATAATTGGTATTTATAATAAAATACCTATTGTGTTAAATATTGAAAATGATCCAAAAAATTTTCAAGAAACTATGTCTTCTAAAGATGTATCATTTTGAAAAGATGTTATAAATGATGAAATGAACTTGATTATGTACAATAACAATTGGATCTTTAACATTTTTTTATGGTCTAAAACAAGTACTGAAGCACTAGCATGTAAAGGTGTTTAAAATTAAACTAAACTGACCAAAACCAAAAATATGAGGTCAAAATTGATTTTTAAAAATTGAATCTTAATTGGTTTGGTTCGATTTAAACCGAACTAAACCAACTTTATATATATATATATATAATATTTATTTGTTTTTATGTCAACAAAATTAGTTTTATATATATTTTAATTAATTTGGTCTATTTCTTGTTATATATATATATATATAGATATATATCATTGAAATTAAAAATTACAAATAATTATAAATAAAATTACCCAAAACTAAACCAAACTGCCCAATCAAAACTAAACAAAATATCCAAAAATTAAAACTAAATAGATTCGTAATTTTACAAAACTTATAAGTGCGGTTTGATTTGGTTAAAGTCCAAAATCTAACTAAGCCAAACCTATGAACACCCCTAATGGCATGAGAGATTTGATAATGCGATACTATCAAATGGGTTTTGTGAATATAGTGTCATTATTTTCCTACCTATATGTTGATGATATAGATGTTAATATTGGAACATATATACTTGGTATTTTTAAAATTAAGAAGTATCTAAATACAGTCTTTAAAATTAAAAATTTGAATGAAGTAGATATTATCTTAGAAATAAAAGTTCAAAGAGATAACAAAGAAGTGATTTTATCACAACCACACTATATAAATAAAGTGTTTGACAAATTCAAATATTTAGGAAAAAAAGAGTTTAATATTTCTTATAATTACAGTATAAAATTGACTGAAAATTCTGGAAGAATAATAGCATAATTAAAATATGCTAGTGCAATAGATAGTATAATGTATGCTATGCATACTGGGTCAGAATTTGCATTTGTTTTTCAAGGTTTACAAGTAATCAAAGTAATGAACATTAAAATGTCATTTTTACAGTGCTTTGATATTTAAAAAAGAACAAAAAAACCACTATTGAAATTCGCTATAATGATTTTTCTACTATATTAGAAATTTTATTTAATACAAGTTGGATCACAAATATTAACAATAACGAATCTACATTTGGTTAAATATTCACCTTGAATGGGGCACCATTAGTTGGGCATTCAAGAAGCAAACTTGTATTTTCCATTTCATAATGGATCTAAATTCATAGAATTAGCAGCTAATGGAAAAAGGAAACAGAATAACTAATAAATATGTTTATTAGACAAAGTTGTGACCACAACATAAGTTAGTCATTTTTGTATTTTGTGATGACGAAGCTACAATGTATAGTTTATGATAAAATTTATAACAGAAAATCAATACTTATTAGCTTAAAACATGTTTATATAAGGGAATTGGTCCAAATGAAATATTGACAATTATTTATGTAAGGTCAAATAAGAATTTGGTTTATCCATTGACCAAACCACTATCCAAAGATGTACTACAACAAACTTGTGAATAAATGTGGTTAAATCTTTAAAATAAAACACTAGTTTTGGGAACTCAACTTTGAGTTAGTATATACTTTAACAATAGAAGTTCAATGAGTAATAACATATTACTTAGTGTTAAGTGTCGACTGAGGCACGAAACTCTAGATTCAAGACCTCATTCTAAAAAATATACTACATAATTGTTATAAGAGGAGTTAAGGAGCTTGTTAAATGTCTAAAGTGAAAAGAATATGACAATAAAACTCCATAGTGCATATTGTTATAGTAAGATGTTGACAAAAGTCTTAAATCTTATTGGAATTATTAAATGTTTGAAGTAACAGAAAGATAATAATAATACAACCTATGTAAATATTGAAGTGGTGTTGCTTCAAGAGAGACTTAGAGGGTTGATCTTATAAATTAAATATTCATTAAATTAGTATGAACACATGACCATAGAAGTGCTAGAGCAAAATTACTAGAACTTCTTAGCAACTTGATAATATCATATGTGTGGTATTTTTGGTCTCAGGATACCCCTAATTTTGTTAAAACTTCAAAGTACTTATACTATTAAGAAGTTCAAATTGTTGTAAGATATTTTTTATTATGCATTGATATTATGTAGCAATATTACAAACTAGTAGTGGATTGTTGTGTAGTTTGTAATGTTATGTAGAAATAAATTTTGTCTAATCAATTTTATTTCCAACTAATATGTTGGTTCGAAATAATGTGTTGGTTGAATTTTATATATTTTAAACAGTTTAAACCGATGTGTTAGCTGAATTTTAAAATTCCAAAGGTTATGTTGTTTGATTTAAATTTAAAATATAAACTTATATATCTGTTGAAAATTGAATAGTGTTTAAACTAATGTGTCTATTGAAAATTAGAAATACACAATTGTTCAATTGATGTGTCTCTTAAAAATTGAATAAATATAACTGTTGAGACCTATATATATTCTTTCAGATTCTACACACGAAATGCTAGAGGGATAGAAAATATTCAAAAAAAAATTTCAAATAGCTTTGTTGTATCTTAAAAGAGGTTTTGTGTGAATCCTCAATACATATATATAAACTCTTTAAAAATATTGATTTTCACGCCTCAAAGCTGATTCAATTTACATTATTTCTAATATTTTTTTTACAAGAATTGGTTCAACTGATTCTTAACCAATTTTTTAGTTGGTCAATTTTTTAAGTCAACCGCATCAAACTAATGACCGTTTTTAATTATACTGATCGATGCCTGTTCGATTTTTTAATCTATAGTTTCTATTTAATTCTTAATATATGTTTTTCCGATCAAACTAGTCTTTGGTCTATTTAATTAACACTTTATTAACGTGACACTAACAGATGTATAAGTGATTGTAAAATGGTGATTAAACATGCTGAGTCTGCCAACAATATAAACCCAAGTAGTTTTGCACATTCATTAGATTAGCAATAGAATCCAGAATCCAAACCATTGATGTGCGACGGTGAGAAACATGCAGTCATCAATTAACGGCTGGTACTGTTGTTATTGCTAAGTTATTGAGTTGTTCAGCAATAATGATATTGATATTGCATACATCTCGATAAGAAGACCAAAACTTTTAACAAAATGAAACATGGACCATGGGAATAGACAAGCCATTATTCCTCTATTCATTAGTACTTAACGGCCAATGATGTGCATGTGTTAATATCACATATGAGTGCACCTCGGGAATGGAGTTTATATGGTGGTAATTAAATAAACGGACGGATTTGATTGAAGAAATATCTTTGGAGACCAAATTGAAAGAAAATATTTTTTACGGATTAAATTGAAAAAAATTATCTTCCAAAAACCAAAATGTTAATCCACTCAAAGAAAAATATATTATAATTCCTGTATGTTGGTAGGATAATTAAGTTATGATCCTTTTCTTTGTGAATGAGCTCGTAAATAAGGATACTCTCCTCGTTAAATTACTGGCACGATAGTTGTATAATATATAATATTTTGATGTCTCTCATTTTCGTTTTGCAAGACCGAGTTTATTAATTTTGCAGATAAGTACTTTCGGTTGTTTCTAAAATGCTAGAGTAAGATTATGTTTGGCAAAAATAACTGATAAGCTAGTTGAAAATTTAAAAGTTAATTTTTAACTGAAAGTTGAAAGCGATTAAGCTAGCTTGTTGAATTAGAAGTATTTGGTAAAATTAGCTGATAAATATAAAATGACATAAAAAAAATACTTATATGATATTTTATATAAATTTTATTTTTAGACAAAAATATATTTTTAAGTAATTATAATTTTAGCTTTTTTAGTTAATTTGGACTATTATAATATTTTGTTTAAAAATAAAATTTTTAATTAAAAAATAAAATAAATAGTGAAAATAGTGTAATAATTAAAATAAATATTTAAGATCCCAAAATAATATCATTTTATTATATTATCGCAAAATAATGTTATACTTATAATTTTTTTTGCTAATAATTACATTTTATTATGTAATTCCAAAATAATAAAAAAATATATATATTATCTAACATCTCACAATAGATTAGTAATATTGTGTTACAGATTGTGAAAGAAACTTAAAAAAGAAGAAATTGTGTTACGAATATAAGTAAGATAATGTTAGAATTTTAATAAAATAATAAAGATAAAAAAGAAGAAAAATATAAAAGTTATCAGTTATAAGTTATAAATTATTCAAAATAATATTTCATAAAATACTATAAATTACTCAAATAAATTTACATACCAAATACTTTTAATTTGATTAAATAAACTTATAAAAATTAGCTTATTTAACTTTTTTTTGTAATGACTTATTTAACTTCAAAGACACTCTAAATGATTCTATTCTAAAATGCATTTTCAAATGTCAAGTCAGTTTGTTTTGCAGCGATCAAGGTGGCCCATCAAGCCTCCACAAAATTAGCATGAGAAGAAGAAAAGACCACGTTGAGTGCACTCCTTCAATGATGCCTTGACAACTTGTCCAATACTCACATCGTAATCGTGTCTTGAGGACAAGTTTGAATTTTAAAAACACATTTGTTAGAAAGATTTTAATTATTTTTGACCCAACATTGATTAGTCACAAACTTAACATAGCTTAGAGATACTTTGAGTTCTCACCAAAAAAAAAATTACAAAATGAATAGTTAGAATTATAAGTTAGTTATTGGATATTTAAACACTTATACTTTTTGATTATGTTTGACAAAAATAGTCAATAAGTTAGTTGAAAGTTTAAAAATTAATTTTTAACTGAACAGTTAAGTTAACTTATTGAATTAGAAATGTTTGATAAAATTAATTATTAAAATAGCTGATAAATGTAAAATGACATAAAAGGACATTCTTATATAATATTCTATACAAATTTTATTTTTAGATAAAAATATATTTTTAGGTAATTATAATTTTAGGTTTTTTAGTTAATTTGAACTATTATAATATTTTATTTAAAAATTAAAAAAAAATTATTCACAAACATAATTTTTTTAAAATAAATTTAATTAAAGATAAAAAATTAATTAAAAATTAAACTAAAAGCTAAGTTCTATATTACTCGAAGGAAGAGGAAGAAGAAAAACGATAGATGATGGACGATGGACAACAAAGCAATGGGATGACAGAGAACAAAGTAGTGGGAGGTTTGGCAATTTGGGATTAGGATGACGGAGGACAAAGCAATGGGATGACGAAAATGAAACAATGGGAGGAATAAAGTTAGAATATGAATTTTAATAAAAATAATAAGAATAAAAAGGAAGAAAAATATAAAAGCTATAAACTATTCAAAGTAGTGTTTTAAAGTAAGCTATACGTTACTTAAATAATCTTTATTTATCAAATACATCTATTTTGATCAAACAAGCTTATAAACTAGTTAAATAAATTTTAAGCTAACTAAAAAACCTTGCCAAACACAACCTATATCTACTCAACCAAAATTATTGAATTTATCAAGTTTATATTATATATTTAAGTATTATATAAATAATTAGTGAACGTGTATTAAATACTTTACCCAAGACCAATACTTGTATTTGTTCAATATCTTGTGAGTATTTCTTTTTTAACTAATTATTCCCTGTCTGATATTTGATGAGTGCTAGACTTTTTATTTTTAAATGAATATTCAAAAAACTCATAACCGTAGCATTTCTAAAACCCTAGGTTATATTTGGTTGCTGAAATTGAGTTAAAGAATTAGAATGGAAATAAGAATTGCCAATATTTTTATGTTTGATTGCTGAAATTCTCATTCCCAATGTAGATTCCTAAAGCTTAAGTGAAGGAATATATTTTCACATGCTTCCAGTATAATAACCTCATAAAATTTTTAAAATTATACTCTTATTTTAATTTATAATTAAACCTATTCAGTTGCCCTAGAGTATCTGTAGTATTTACATTGACACTAAAATTTTAGAAGTGATATTGATTTTAATTTGTATGTTCATTCTCTATTTTAATAAATTATATTTTATTTATTTTCATGTACTATATTAATGAAATAATTAGTTTACCATAATTTAATTTTTTTAACATCTTCATAACATTAGATTGTATGGCTTAATACTTTACAACTCATATCACTTTTTTGGAATTCAAATCATTTTTAGAAAATATAAACAAAATTAAGTACAAAGAATTTTTTTATAAGAGTACATAAAAATGATCAATAATAAATTTTATTTGTAAAAATTAATAAGAATGTTGTATCTTCAAAAAGTTAAAAAAATATATAATCAAGTTATTAAAAATTTTTTAAACTTTAAGCATGCATGCAATTTGCAAAATTTGAAGTTGAGAGTTGTAAGTGAAGAAGTTCATCTTTACTATTAATGTTGTGATCAAAATATATTAAAAATTATTCCATTTTTCCAATTCCAATTCTCATAGCTTAATTCTAACACCAAACGCGACCTTAGTTATCAATTGATTTCTTTATCAAGTTCTTGGATGAAAATATCTCATGTATGCTGATATTAAAAACATTATTTACAATGTTGCTATAGTGCATGTCGTTACTTTAGAATTGTCTTAAATCATTTAGCTGAAGGATTGCAGTATATCTTATGATACACGGGCGTTTTACAAGTAACAATTAGATCCAAATTAGTGTACCGACCAGTGTGATACATGGATATTTTATCAATATATAAACATAATATATGTTTAGATTTAAATATTTATTTATTTCAACATAAATTATTAAAAACTTTTTTATATACTATGTTTGATGTTGTTGTGGTATGATTAAGAGGTAAAATTTTCAAATTATTTCTGCTCCTCACTCTTGAAAATGTTACATATAATTGTCCATGTGTAAAGATCGGGTTTGCTAAATACAAATCAACTGCTGAAAGTGATTGACCTTGACTTTTGTTAATTGTCATTGCAAAGTACAATGTTCTTGGAAACTGACGTCTTTTAAGTTGAAAAGGTAATATTGAATCTGATGGAGTAATTATTATCTTGGGAATCATAACTTTTATTCCAAAATTTTTTTAAGAAATAATTGTTGCTTCAATAACATGCTTACCAAGTCGAAACACAATCAGTCTATTACCGTTACAAAGTCTCATTGATTTCTCAATATTTCTAAGTAATATTATTGGAGCACAAATCTTCAGTTTTAGTTCATGGTTTGGAACACCCGACAATCTGATGTTGTTTAGAAATTCTTGTGTGAAAAGATTGTCCATTGTATCAGTATTTGCATCAACTCTACATATGTTATCAAAATTTAAATATCCTTGTTCTTCTCTCGGAAGTAAAGATAATATATATTCATTTATAGTATTAACATCTCTCAGCACAGAGCAAAGATTTCTCTTTCTTTGAAGTAACTCAAATTATTTAAATTGTTCATGAGATCAAGATATGTGCTTTTAACGATCAAAGATACATGATCATCA
Organism: Biancaea sappan; assembly: GCA_037074585.1. Classification (NCBI taxonomy): domain Eukaryota; kingdom Viridiplantae; phylum Streptophyta; class Magnoliopsida; order Fabales; family Fabaceae; genus Biancaea; species Biancaea sappan. The sequence goes on along the minus strand of CM073497.1, from coordinate 46,803,326 downwards.
ACAACATTGATTAGTAAGTCTTCAGAAATTTCAATAGTTGACTCACCAATATCTTCATAGTCCATTATTGTTCCTTCACCAATACTAATGATCCAGTCAAAAAATGATTTGACTTAACCATAGTAGATTACCAAATTTTTAGATAATTGTATTGGTTAATCGAAAAGTTAGATGAAAGAGATTCCTAATTTAGTATTGAAACCATTGCAATAAGGAAAATGAAGTTCTGTATTCCTTGATATTGTAGTGTTCGTCCTATCTTTTTCTACAAAACTCGCTCTTCCTATGATGTGCAACTTACGTATTGTGTCTGTCTCAACCCTGAGTATTTGTATATCAAAATTAGCTAATGAAATTAATAATCTTAATTGCACTTTATAGGATTTGTTACCAACAATTACGGATTAATTTCAATGAGGACAAATTTGATCAAATATTACTATATACAATCAAAATAAAGTGAAATAAAGTAAGTTTGTTAATTTTGTCATAAAATCCATAATCAAATTAAAAATGAAAGTTGAAGTTTTATAATATAAACACATTAAATGCGAATAAGAATATATTCATTGATATTCCATAATCAAGATCTCGAGTAAGTTGAAGTTCTACTTATAGTCATACCATATGCAATTAAAAAAATACCCAATTGAAATTAAATTTAATGTTGGTCAACTTTGTGAACAAAATATTTAAATTAATTAAAGATTCATAAATTATCATCAAGTTAAATTTCCTAGCTTAATTTTAGAAATCAATTATCAGGATAATCAATCAGTAAAAATAATTGTTTTCTATCACTAAAGCACTATTAATCTCAAGCAAACGCAATTAATAGTAAATACTTTTATGGAATTAATTTACTTACAAATTTAATCTACTTCAATGTTGTTATTGTAATACCCAAGAAAAATAAAATATAAATATTTGTTTACAAACTACTGTTACTATTTCAGTATACGGTACTATTCACCAGTATAATACTATTTACGTATATGATACTGTTCATTTATACAATCGAAATGTCAAGTACTAGATGTTGTTTGGTCATAAGAGAAAACTAGAAAGAAGTTCGTAGGAGAAACTAACGTTTTATGTGTGAAAATACCCTCAGGGATTAAAGTGAAAGGACTGAATTGAAAAGAAACTTAAAGGTTTAAGGTGAAAGGATAGTTTTCCTTTTAAGTTTCCAATAGTAATAACAGAAAAATTTTCGATCGAGGTGCACAGTAACTGCATTATTAGAAATGTCATTTTCATGAATAGTAAATTGAATATTTTATTAGCGCATAGTGTCAAATAGTACCCTTGACTTTTGCTATAAATAGGCCCTTCCATTTCACTTCTAAACTCACACCTTCAACTTCTCTTCTTCTCTCCTTAAGTTTCTCTTACTCCAAAGCTAGGCGTCTGAGATTTTGGGCCTTTCCTTTTCAGCTTAGGTAAGGATAGTATGCCCTTTCTATGTCTTTCAAATTTTAGAAGTTAATTTCTTAAGTATGCTCTGTGGTTGCGGCCTTGGCTGATCTTCCACATCAGAAAAACTGTCCTTAGCTGTTTATATGTTATTTTGATTCTCTGATTACCGAAATAGAATGTAAACTGTGAAGAATACATGTCTAGGAAAGTTCTGGCTAAGGAAAGACCTGGTTTTTAAGTGTGTCCAGTGTGACCCTCCACTCTTTCCTGGGAACTTACCTGGTGTACTCTTTTACAGATTGTATTCTCTATTTCTGGTATGAATAGTATCCGTACGTATGAAAAGTAACCGAATGAATAGTAACCGTACATATGAATAGTATCCGTACATAAAAATAATATTCATACGTATGAATAGTGATCATATGTACGAATATTATCTGTATGTATAAATAGTATCCGTACGTATGAATAGTGACCGTATATATGAATAGTGACCGTACGTATGAATAGTAACCGTATATATGAACAGTAACCGTACATATGAACAGTATCTGTACGAAAACAATCCTGACGTATTTTCTCTAATCTTTCATGAAAATCTCCGTAGCAGAACACCGAAATTCACCTGAGAACTCTTGTCTGTAATGACTTAGAGAAGCGATGTTCGTACGGAATCCAGGTGAGTGAAACGACCCCGTTTTAATAGAGTTTTAGCATTACTGGTGATAAAAAGTATGTCGTAGGACACTCCCAAGATTCATAGGGGGGAAATTGGATTCAGAATGACGAATCTAAATAAGATAATTAATCCATAAGTATGGATAAAATGAAATAAGTATCTTATGATGATGTGAAGTTTGAATGTTTTCAAAAATGGATTAATTGTTATCTTGATATGTGGTTTATAAATCCATAATATAGTAATATACTATACCTGTTATATGGATGAATATTATATTGAGCTTCTGATTATGATATGAAATGCTATTGATTGTGATTGAGCGGGACAGTACCCCCTCTCACGGCAAGGCGGAAAACCCGGTTGACAGGGTGTCTTGACCAATGAGTGTGGAGACAACGATTCCCTCAGTAGGGATATAGCCCGGATTGGTGATAAATCCGTGAGGCGCCCTAGCTAAGAGGATGAGGTTGTGCGTCATGGCGGAAATATACATAATTGGTGAGCCGGCCTGTGTACGCTCTCCGGGATATATTGCCATTGACGAGTACTAGTAACGTTTGTTGAATTGGATGAATTTTTATCTTGTATGTAAGAGGATGATGTTGTGCGTCATGGCGGAAATATACATAATTGGTGAGCCGGCCTGTGTGCGCTCTCCGGGATATATTGCCATTGACGAGTACTAGTAACGTTTGTTGAATTGGATAAATTTTTATCTTCTGTCTATTGGTTGAGTATGAGCCTTTGGATATGCTTGCATGACTGGTAATGTATTTGAATTTTATTAATGCGAGGCCGATTCGCTCATTGAGTTTAAAAGCTCACATTGTTTGTACAACCTTTTTGTTCAGATCAGGTTGCCATCGAAGAATATCTGCTAGAGGAGTAGATCACTTTGGACCTTCCCGTTGTCGGGTAGACCTCTCTTCTGTTATAGATTATGTTGCTCTGTAATCGTCTAGGACATCTAGTTCAGGGGTTCGACATTTGGCTTGTATGTCAGTATAATAATGTATTTTAAATTGATAATCTATGATTTTCATATAAGAAAATTTGATATATTTATCGGAAGGCTTACAGTGATGAGAGATTCATCATTGTGCCGGTCATGTGCCCAGAAAACGGGTCGTGACAGTTATGGAATTAAGTTATTAATTTAATAGAAATAGTAAAAACTTTTAGAGGTTAACATATTCCTTAATGTTAGATAAGAGTTCCATTAATAGAAATAGTAAAAACTTTGGGTTCATAAGTAATTTTTCAATGTATTCCTTAATTTTATGAAATTAAGTTATTGATTTAATAAAAATAGTAAATAATTTTATTCACTTACAATTACTTTTAATGATTATCTGTTAAAATAGTAAATACTTTAATGGAATTAAGTTATTAACTTAATAGAAATTACTAAACTTAATTCCATAAAAAATCTAAAAAGTAAAATTAAACAACTATAAAAAGAGTGAACAAAATTTTTTTAAACAACTATTAAAACATAGCATAAACAGATGAATAGACTTTGAAAAAATTGTAAGACTTACACAAAACAGGAAGAGAGAGAGTGAGAAGACGTCTGAAGGGAATATGTTAATGACTTATTCTTAATTTGCTAAAATAGAAAGAGAGTGAGAAATATGGAAATAAAAAATATAATAATATTTTTCATATTAATCAAGGAAATATGAAAATATTGTGCATTGATTCATGTATATTGTGTTCATGATTCACCCACTATTTTGGAATCAAAATATAATTAAACAATATGTGTACATAAAAAAATATAATAAAGGAGAATAAGAATATATTCATTCATATTTCAATTAAGATCTCCAGTAATTTACAAATCAATTAAAGTCAAATAAAGTAAGTTTTTTTTAATTTACAAATCAATTAACAGTTAAAAAATTAACAAATTAAAATCATATGAACATTACTATTAATTGTGTCACTACACTAATTGATTTGTAAATATCATTAGGTAAATTCTTTTATAGAAATCAATTATTAGATATAATCAATCAGTGAAAATAATTGATTTCTATCACTAAAGCAATATTATTAATTACGTCAACACATCAACAAATAATTGATTTCTATTGTCGGTGTGTTTCTTCCTAATTGATTTATACTACTAAAGCATTACTATAAAGAAAGGTATGGACATCAAAATTATTTACTCAAAATTATTCACTAAAAGCTATTGGTTGATAGCAATGTTATTTACAATTATAATTAATTGATGGTAATGCCATTTACTTAAAGCCCACCATTATTTTCATATATAAATTGTAGTTATCAAATTTTTTTAACTTACACATCAAATAATAATTAACAAATTAAAATCATATGAAGCATTAATATTAATTATGTCGCCACATAATTGATTTATAAATGTTATTAGATAAATTCTTTTATAAAAATCAATTATAAGGATCAATCAATCAATGAGAATAATTGATAATTAATTTCTATCGATAACTACATCACTATTAATTGGGTAAATTGGATTGACATAATAATCAATCCTTTTTGAATCACATATCTTTCCTCTTTCTTAAATAATTAACTTAATTGATCCAATTTGACTTTTAAGCAGGTTCCTGATCTTATTAAAACCAAAAAATTCAAAAAAAAAGCCCACCCACATGACCAATAAAAAAAATAAAATAATATATTTACATTCATTCATTTAATTTATTTAACATTTATTTTCTTTAAATTTTTAACTTAAGATTTATGAATAAAAAAATTAATGTTGAAAGAACTCTATACTTTAAAAAATTGATCAAACTCAAACTAACTTAATCAAAACTAAATAAAATTTTAGATACTAACAATTAAAATAAAAATGTCCATATCTCTATATTCGGTTTGGCTGATACAATTTCAAAGCTGAAAAGATGGTCTCAAGTCTTAATTCTGAAAATTGTCTCTTTTCACTTTTTTTTTGGCCAAATTATATTATGGATTTTGTTGTGTTTTGAATATCATTTAACAGATGAATAATATATATCAATGGGCTGTAAAAAAGCAATAGCACATAAAATATGGTCAAAACCTGAGAGTTTTCTCCAAATTATTACTATATATATGTGTGTGTGTGTAAACTTTCTCTACCGTGTGTATCTTTTTCTTAATATTCCAAGTTATTACTATTCTATCAATAACTACATTATTATTAATTGAGCAAATTGTAGTTGATTGATAGTAATGCTATTTACAAATCAATTAACAATTAATAAATCAAAATCATCTAAAGCATTAAGATAATTGCATTGCCATATTAATTGATTTGTAAATGTCATTAGGCAAATTCTTTTATAGTAATCAATTATCACGAATAATCAATCAGTTGATTTCTATCACTAAAGCAATACAAAATCAATTTTTTTAATTCACATAATTAACAATTAACAAAATATATTAAAAATCAATTATTTTGGAAATTAACAAATTAAAAAATCAAAATCGTATGAAGTATTACTATTAACTACAATTAGTTTAATGGATAACTATTTTGGAAATCAAAGTATCTAATGATAGTAAGTTTAAAGTTTCCTAAAAGCATAAATAATAACCATTGATTTGTAAAATGCTTAATTCTTTAACAAAATTAAAAAGATTTAATTGCATGATTGCATAATGATTGTATGATTAGTATGTAAATTACAAAATTAAATTCAAATGTTGTAACATTCTAGTTTGACCCCCTTCAATTAATATATGAATTAATATTGGATGAATTAAGAATGAATTACAAAATTAAATTCAAATATTGTAGCCTTCTATGTGAATTTAGAATGAACATTTTTTACTTTGATTTTTTTTCTAAATTAAAATTTATCACATTGAAAGATGCAAATTGTAGGAAGTTTTTATATATTAATGAATATTAAGATAAGAGTCTAGATTTTTTGTTTTATTTCAAGCTATACGATAATTAATTTTTACTTCTAAAACATTATTCAAAAAATTTCTCATGAAATTATCACAAAAAATATAATTAACAAATATAATTACAAAACATATGAGAATGAATTATTCATATGAAAAATACGTTGTCTAAGCACACTTGCAGAAAGTTTAAATTGCTGACAAGATAAATGATTGTTAACTCAACAGACAAAGACAGGAAGTGTACCGCAAAAATAGCCTATTGAGATAATAAAGCACTATGTAGAAGTTTCTTGCAAAAGCATATTGAGATAATGACATGATTATTCTCTTTCTATTGGTTTCAAGACGGGTATTGCGCCTACAAAGTAGCTTCCATATGAGTGAAAATGACACTGTTTCTCACTGCTTCATCTATAGAAAGTTTGGAGATGATAAGAGACTCTATTTTATTAGGGAGGAAGGTGATGAGATATGATATCTCTAAATTTAAAGCCTTGATTTTTTTATCTTGTCACAATCATCTATATTATAAGAGTGTAGCTACGAAATCTGGACTTTAATTAGATTTTGCAAAGAGAGAAAGTGTGGGTGTGCGTGAGTGAGAGAGACAGAAGTCTGAAGGGAATAGGTCGATTTTGGTTCAATTTGCTTAAATAGATGAAATCTTGACCTTATTTAGGAAGTTAAATTTTTTTTTTAATTCGTACATTAATCATAGATATTTGTAATCATACAACCAAATTCAAAAGTAGAAAATTAACAAATTAAAAAATAAGAAATTGTAATTGAATGGTTAAAACTTTAAGAATGGACATTAAATATGTGCATCAAATCAAAACATTTAAATTATTGAATTTTATTTTTTAAATTCAAGCATTAATCATGTAACCAAAAAGTGAAGAGGTATCAAATTACAAAAATGAGAAATTGTAATTAAATGACATAATATTAAGACATTAAGAATAGATATTAAATATTATAATAAATATGTGGAGGTAGAGTTATTTTAGTCTATTATATAGATATCTTGTAAAGAAAGGATATTTGAAAGCCTATATGTTGGCTAGTTATTACTAATATCTCCTGGTTATTTTATAATGAGCCACAGTAGATGATTTTGAACTTAACCTTGGAGAAAAACGAGGCTGGACTAATACCCAGGGTCACTTAAATTAATTCATCTGATCTAATTGGACAATTTTTTTTTATCAAATCAATATATAATCGTTTTACATAAAATTGAACTAATTTTTTTTAAATTGAACATTATACTTTTTTTTCATTTTATAAATCTCAACAATAATAAAAAGATATTTTCAACAATATAAATCACACTTTTCTTACATCATAATATAATACATAAAATATCTCTTCAAAGATATCTGATAAAAAAAATAATATAATACATAAAATCAATCTAAGTCCAACATCATAACATAATTAATATTCAATTATAAATTCATCTATCTAAAATCACTTATCACCTACAAATTTTGCAAAAATCAAAGTTTTAGTTATACTAAATATTCGTGTATATATATATATAATATAATATATTTATATAATATATAATATATTAATATGTTATTAAATGATCAATTTGAATTGGATGACTATTATAGTCATCATTAAATTAATTTTGAAAGAAATTTATCCAATTAATCTAATATTTATAAACCACATGCAATGTATTGCCGTACACATCATGAATTATGTCAAGAAACCAAAAAATACAGCAAGTTACAATAAAGATAACCCTCTCCATTTACACTCTCATTAGAATTTTCTAAAAGATAACTATCTCAATTTCATATATCATATGCTTTAATATATGATATATAAATTTTTATAGAATCTGTGAAAAAAAAACTTTTTTTTCAAAAAAAAAGAATAAATTTATTATTTTTGGGATCTAATACTACATCACTGTTCAAAACCTTAAAGAATCTACTCTATTACATAACTAGATTCCTAATTTTTTATCATGATATAAGTTAATAGTACTTAGTGTGTTGGCCCAAAATCTCACCAATTAATCTTTATAGCACTTCTTCTATCAATTAGATCTTTTATCCATAAAAAAAAAATATTAGACATTTTTATTTCTTCATATTTCGACTTCTATGAAGTTTCTTTCTTTGTTACGACTGATAAAAATTATTGTTTTGGACAATATATATATATATATATATATAGAAAGCTTTTTCTTTTTTCTAATATATATTAACGAATTTATTCTCTCTTTTGTTTTTTCTTTTTATAGTGGAGTAAGTACTTATTATATAAGCGCTTATATATAAGTAATTTCTACAATTAAAGAGTTTATAAAGACAAACTTTACATAAGATGTTTTCAGTTTATTTTCATAAGCTATTATAAAAAACTTACAAAAATAAACTGAAAACAACTTATAAACGTGTCATAAACTATTTCTACAAATTTTTTCAAATACGTGCAACGTTTATGTCATAAAATAAACTAGATAAGTTCAAAATAAATTCTTTCAAATGCACTCACAATAATATATTAATATATCACGACCATATTATTAAAAGCTTGTAGTAAGAACAAGCTTCGTTATAATACTCAAAAATAATATTTGAAAGCTTTCGTATGTTCTTCGTCACTTGTGTGGATAAGAAACAAGGCCTATGTTATGAAGTATATAACTTTTGATCATAAAGATCAATTTCCAATCACATAACTTCATAATAATTTTGTAAAACTTCCACATAATTTCCTTCGGATTGAGCCAACATCTGTTACGATCATCATTCAATTCAAAGAATCTCTATTCCGAAACCGTACACAAGATTTTCACCTCATACTGCTCCTCCTTTATGTGCATAATGATAAAAATACATAGAACAAAAAAAAAATTGCAATGTTCTCATTAAAAATTGAGCAAGACTAGTGCTTTTACAATAAATCCCTAGCCAACCTTTATGTACAAGATTTTTTTGTTAACATAAAGTATATTGGTACAAGATAAAAAAAAATGATAACTCCAACAATTTCTGACTCTTCAACGCTGTTTAATTTCCTAAAATTAGTCATTACAACAGACATCGATGTATACGGGTATCCAGATTACCAACCAGTTGGATGTTTAGTCTCGCGTGTCTACCACCTGGCTAGTAAAACTCTTAAACAAGGTCGAATTCCATCGCCAACAACAGTTCCGACTTCAAAGTGATTGTAAAAAATACTAAAATCCAGTAACAAAGTAGATACTAATTATGAATACCAATTGCAGATAAAAAATAAACGTTAAACATCGATTATAGCAATAACATACGAAGAAAAACCCCAGCTGTCAAAACTAGCAGACCACTCATCTAATGTGTTTCTCTGTGTATGAGCGCAATAAATAATAAAGAGAAAGCACAGGACAACAATTTAAAAAGGAGAAGAGAAAGCCTTCGTAAAGTAGATTTTGGTCCAGTGAGATAGTTTACACTCTACAAAAGTATAGGCACCCCATCCATGAGTCCAAGTGGCACACAATGCAAGCCTTCCAAAAGTTAAGGCATCTACAAAGAAAAAACACGTGCAGCCACCCAGAACGTATTGAAGGACCAAATAGCTACGTTCCCTGGCAAAAATCCATTAACGTACACCCAGAAAGCATTGAAGGATCAAATAGCTATCCTTTTTTTTTTTTTGTGGATAGAGATCGAATAGCTATCTTCCTCAACAAAATTCCTCTAACATACATTTCATAAACTAAGGGATTAGGTGTCGGAGTCCATGAACATAATCAAGAACTCACTTACCACCCAAGCCTCCCAAAAGCAAATAAATTAGACGATGATCTCTGGGAGTTAACCAGTGTCCGTCCTCAAATCACTGAAGACAAGACGTAAGTATGCAAAATATTAAATTTTTATAGGCATTCAAAACACGAGACAAAAAGAACATGAGAGAAGAATGCTGTAACATCTAGCAGAACGAATTAGAAGAGGTATGAACAGAAAATGCTGCCAAAGAAGCAGGTTTTCTCAATTAACAAGAAAAACAAAAACCATAAAGAAACTACAATAACAATTATTCCTATATCATTTAAATATATTTCTTTTCTTTACGAAAAAAATCTCTTCCTCCACTGAATTACATCAGCACAATATGGGATATATTTTCATATATCCTCCTCCTCTCAGGTTCCTACATGTTAGAACAGTTGAATATACAGAACTGAACACTTACAAGCATTTTTTTTTTAATCATCAGACTGTATGACTAGAGATTGCTATTGCCATGATGATTGCTTGTAGCCATCCCATCCACCATCAGGTTCCTTCCTCTTAACACCACCAGCAAGCTGGAGCATCCTTGCCTGCTCCTCAGCTAGGGCCTGAGAACTGGCAACAGAAAGTTGCCTTGGCAAAAGAGATGAACTCTCATCTCTCCCCTCTATATCTGGACCTCCAGGGCCAGCATTAAGATCTAAACCCTGCCCTCTCCATTTCTTAGTATTCTCTGCAGTACCACTACCATCAGGAAGGCTAAAGACACAAGGCCTGGGATAATGGGATGAAACTGTACTGGCAGGTCCTATTAACTGGGAATTTACTGTAGGAAAGCAAAGCCTTCCACCAGATGCTGAATCTACATATGTAGTTGATCCACCTGAAAATGACGATGATGGAAGAGGAAAGCTGGAATTAAAAGGGAAGACAGGATATTGATATGGAGCAGATGGGTATGGCACTGCAGGAGATGACAACACTGGTCCCCTATAAACATCAGGTCCAAATGGGCTGCCAGCAGTAGCATGACTCAGCATTCTTTGTGGTCCATTGGGTGCAACAATTGAAAAGGGCTGATCCCCTCTGTCAGGCATAATTGAAGATATGGTGACAGCTGAATAGGTGTTCCCCGCGGAAGGGAACCATGATGAGAAGCTCCCTAGTTCAGTATTACTAGTTCTAGGCCCAGAAACAGGAGGTTGTGATGGCACAATGCTTCTGGCATGGTGAGTGACCAATGATGGTTCCGTGTTGACTTCATCAACTGCAGGTCCATCGTTCAAATCAAAGTCCCTGAGAGCAGTTACCTCTCTACTTGGATGACCACTGGATGACGGTTTCACCTGCAGATGCTGTACATCCATTTTATGACCATTGCTCATGGTGCAATTGACCCCATCAGAAGTTTCATCCACTTGGTTCAAGTCAAGACCAAGACCTCCAGAGCAGCGAACAGGTGAAGCCATAGTTTTATTGCATACTTGATCACAGTTGTTGGCTGAGCGAGAAACACCATCTGTCTGATGAGAACAAGGCTGAGAGGCAACATCATCAAGTATCCTTTCATCAGGCACATTCAAATCAAAGTCCAATAGTTGTCTACTCTTCTTTCCAGCTGCAGCATCAGACATAGGAACGGATGATGTACCAGGAGACATTTCAACAACTTTTCGGGGCTCAGCTGGCCTGAATGCACTAGTGGCAGCTGATCCCTTCCAACCAAGCTCCCCTTTAGTTTTCAACAAGTCTTCAGGAGGCACAAAGGGCCCCTTTGCAGGAGCAGCCACAGTGATTGTGGAAGGAATACCATTAGTCATGGTTGAAGCAGGAAATGGCACAGGACTGATCAATCGTACTGCAGGTGCACAACCAGGCATGGCAGAGCTGTTGAACTCTCCAGATTTTCCATCATCTGCAGTAAAGCCTTCATTTAAGTCAAATTCAACTTTTGCATCCACCACATCAGACACACCAGCAGCAGAGATGGAAGAGGCATCAGCAGTGGTAGAGGTGCATTCCTCAACATCCTCTGCTTCCTCGGGATTTAATTTGGACAATTTAGAGCCCAGACGCTGCTCCATTTCTTGTGAAGGAAAACTCGGTGAAGCTTTGTGCAGGACCTGTCCAGCATGCTGGTCACGAACCTCTTTTGTTTCTGAATTCTCCTCCACACACTCAGCAGCATGACCATTGAAATTTGAACCTAAACCAGCTGTACTTCTGTTCTCTGTTATCATCACACCATCACTTTTACACTCATTCTTTTGCATTGCAGATTGACTAGCAAGATTTTGAGCAGCCACTTCATCAGTCTTTTTGGATTCTCTTTCACTGAGGTCTTCTGCAGCCTTATCAACACTATTATCAGAAGGATGGAGTACACTCTCATCTGTTCCCTTTACTAAATTGGACTGCATAACAGTGTCAGAAACTTTAGGTACTGTTTCTCCACCACTAATTAATCCCTCAATTGTGCAATTATCACCCTTAGCATCAGCTTCAACAGAGGGTTTTGATAATGATTTTTCAATTGATTCCATCTCAACTTCTCTTGCAGCACCATTAACTTTAACATCAAGATCTCCACCTGCATTAACAATTCCAACAAGCTTTTTCTCCTTGAACTGTTTGCTACTGTCACTGTCTCTGGCTTCTTGCATGGCGCTTTCAGGAAATTCAGCCAAAGAAGCAGCAACAGGAATTTCACTTAGATTTTCTTTGCTTTCTAAACATGATTCTGTAACCCGCTGCGAACCCACAGTAGATGTAGTGTGCCTATTGTGCTCTTCAGCAACTTTCACTTCAGATGCCAAAAAGCCTGAATCATTATCATTATTGTTTGCACATGAATCACCAGATGTATTATCCTGCTTCTTATGATCTTCAATTTCATTATTCATGCGACATTCAAGTTGAGGATGATTTTCTTCAGAGGCCTTGACTATGGCATTGCCTGGGCATGATGGTTCATCTGTAGTGGTGTTTCTTTCCGGTGATCCAGTTGGAGTCGCCGGTTCAGATTTGGAAATCTCTCCAGCCGCCACACTTGCAAGAAGATTCATTCCAACATCATCAACGGCTGACAAAGAAGCATTAACTTCAGAATACTTTACACTTTCAATTAGTGCATTTATGGAGCTGAAAGAAGCATCACGGATAGTCACTGCTTTATTTTCATTTCCAGATGACGAGGAGGCAGCTTTTGATGCTTCCACCATTTTCTTAGAATCATCAGCAGTCCTAAAGCGCTCTTCATCAGTAACAGCAGCAGGAGATCCATCACCCTCATCAGACCCAATCAATACATCTTTATAATCATTATTCTGCCAGTATTCAGTGTTAACATCTGAGCCAATATTAGCACGATATAAGTCAATCTTTTCCTTTGAGCTATGATCAAACTGATCATTCTTCTCTGAAATGACAGGAGATGAAGCTCGACTGTTCATGATTGAAGGATCATCAAAAGAACCTCCACTTGCACTTTCTGCAGGACTTCGACCTCGGTTTGGAATCTTAACAATCAACTTGGGAGTACTTGCCTCAAGAGAAGTCCCATCATGAGCCTTTTCTGTTAATCCAGATTGTGATAATTTTTCTGAATTTGTATTCTTGTGCAAGGAGGAATTTCGCCCAGACTCCCTTTGCCCTGCACATGAAGATGAGCCAGAGATTCCATTAACAGACTTTCGGTGCCGTGAAGAACTGCCTGATAATTTATTCACACTCATAGCAGTAGAGCTCCTAGCATCCTCCTTTCCTGAAAAACCCCCAGGTTTAGCATGGTCACTGGAACAAGATTGGCTGTTATTATGAGATTGACTAGAACTGCTACTTTTCTCATCCCTTGCATTTGCAATAGGAACATCAGACCCGCTGAGACCAGTAGCACGGGGCTGTCCATCTTTTGGGTTCACAGCTGCAGAGGTTGGTGAGGGCACTGACTTCATTGACCCTGGAGATGCAGCTCTGGGAGCATTCTCTCCCTGGGCAATTTTCACAGAGGCCGTTTTGGATGCAGAAAGCTGCGTAACTGAGCTCTTCACGGCAACATCAGATGACCCACCAAAATTTCTATTCCCAGCTTGAGCAACTTCAGAAAGCCGTGTTCTAGTATGCCAGGGAACAGTCTGACCTGAACCAGATTTTGCATCATTAATGTTCATTTCAGCTTCAACGCGTTTCTTCCATGTGTCAACTAACCCCCTAGCTTTCTTCTGGATTTCCGAGTTTTTATGAGTGCGCAAATGATTCACAGACTTACCAATGTTACACGTTTGCAGTGCCTGGAGATTTACAGGAAGCTTATCAAGGGCCCGAAGTAATACCAAGAGAAATTCCTCAACAGATTTATCACCATCCCTAGAACCACTTCCATCACCAATCTTTCCTTTATGAACCTCTTGGAGCCACTCATCATATACGGGCAAACCCTTCAGCTGCACAAACTGACTAAGACAGTCAAACTTATCAGTTGCTGCAATTACAGCTGCAAGTATTGACCGGCTAGACAAATCTATCTTTTTGACATTTCTATCAGGAACCATGAGCTGCACTAGTTTCTCAACCCCTTCTGTATTAACAAGCCCTCCCTTTTGTGTAATTTTGGCAATCTCTGTCTTTAAAATGTTCTCCTGTCTTGAATGACCAGAATCTCCATCCTCAATCTTTATTGTCCGTTCTCTCTTCACGGGCTCAGACCCTTGATCTACCCTCTCCCTTTTCCTACCCTTAACTTGAGAAGGAAAAGAAGAAGCACTATTCTGGACACCATCTGAACTTGGTTTTAACTGTGATGATGTTGGACTACTCACTGGCTTAGGAGACCGACCGCCTGGTTGCACTGTTGCATGCATTTCTATACGAGTCCTGGATAATAGCTGATCTACTTCTTCTTGGAGTTCCTGGAATTTTGGGGACAGAATAAGGGAATAATAATAAGCACCTCATAAAAACTAGTATAGAGTACACAAGATATTAGGAACTTACATTAATATAATCTTGGTCAGTTAGCCACCATAAACTCTGGTTTGCAATATCATAAACCCTCCTACACACAAATGATGAAATCCCTGATGGAAGTTCAACACCTTTAGGAAGAAATGCAACTTTACAAGGATGAAGCAGTGATGCAGCAGGAATCTCATCCTTGTGAAAGGAGTAGAAAATTTCGTTTGGGGCAGCCTCCAATAGGAGACCTTTGCCGAGATTCACTTCAGCAGATCGATAAAGCCAGTTAACAACTAACTTCAATTTACTCTCTTTACCAACTGTCAGTGAACGAATTATTCCAATAAAAGGTGGGCACTTTTGAGGTGGCTTGAAGAGAGCACAGTCACCAACACTAATTTTACGACCGTCCTATGAGTTGAAAAGAAATAAAAACTGAAGTTAACCATCCATATTTTCTTTCTTGAACACTATGATCTAAGGAACACATTACAATATATCAGCATTATAATTTTTATCTAATAAAGAATAACTTATCAAGAGAAAGATAAGAGGTTGAAAAAAGGAAATGAAATTTTCCTAAAGCAACTAATCAAAACTTTTGATTAAAAGCTCAGGCATGGAAGTTACCACCAATATAATGTTCAACAAAATAGCTGTTCTCATGTCACAGCAATTGAATTCCTTCATCACTCCATCTAAAAATTTACAATTCCTTTTAGAATAGATAAGTTTCATCAAAAGCATCATATCCTTTGATTTATTTAACAACCTTTACGCAGATGAGATTATTAAAAGCATATCATGAATTATTAGCATACTGTCTTTCTCCTTTCTCAACAGTATTTAAAATTAATTTCAGCAGGAAGCAACAAAAATACTACTAGAACACTGAAGCCTAGATTTAGAATTTAGAATATAAATCCAAGCACTGCTAGGTGACAGAAACAAAGCAATCAAAACCTTTTGATGAAATTATTCACATAACCAACAGTGCGCACTCTGAAAGCACGATGAGATATAAAAGCAAAAATAAGAATCCCAGGAAGCAGAATCAAATTTATAATTTTAGAAAGTGTGCTATATAGCCAAGAAAACCTTGCCCATTTCGAAAGTCAACTTGTATAGAATAACGAATCCAAGAAAAAAAAATCACCATGTCTCGATAACAATCTTGCTAATTAGCGCTCGCGATTATATACATATATCCGGGTTGAGATGCACAATTCATAAGAGTTGAACCTAGTAATTTAATACTCCCTCAGGGAAAAGACCTTTTAAAGCTATACATTGTACCAGCGTTCCGAAACAATAAAAAAGATTGAAAAGTTATCTTCTCTCCAAGTGTCCTTCTAACTCATCAGATTAGCACATTGGTGGCCTTCCTCCATAGAAATCAGTTAAGTGATATACTAGTCAGGAGAAACCTGTTTCATTTTTTCCAACTTCTATTGAATAAGTCATATGACAAGTGAGCGAATTGGTGAAATTTCAATGGGTTGTTACAAGACGAATTAGGACTTTTCTATAGACCAACCAATCAGAACATCAATTCTAAGAAAAAGATAACCCACAACTTAAATTCAACACCCGCAAAACTAATAATGATAATAACATCGAAGAAAATGCATACCTTATAGAAAGAATTAGCTGAAGACGAGGACGGAGAAGAAGAAACATCAGGAGCAGCGCTTACAATCGGATTGCTACGCGTGGGGGTTGTCCACATGTGCCGAGTTCTTTTCCTCTCCTCACCTCCACGCCCATGCATAGCCTTGCATTTTCCCAAATCCAAGCCTCAATCCCAGCTTCAAACCCAACGAGTACCATCAATCCCACCTTAACTCCGCACCAAAGCCCGACCCACCTCAAAATTCACCATGCACAGCGCCACGAAACCCTAGATCCACCCAAAACCCTAACTCCAGCAACTTCTCCGCCAAAGAATACGAAACCCTAATCCTCACAAAATTCGGAATCCAATAAAGATGAATTCAGTGTTTTCTATAGCGATAATCAGACGCAACTGCAGCTCGGATCCATCCAACAGAAGAAATAAAGCAGGAAATTTCGAACGGTCTTTCGATCGTGCGAGAGGAAGCGCGAGAAACGTAGAGAGAGAAAAATAAGAGAAGGGAGACAGACGGGCCAAAAGGAAAGTTGTACTTGGTACTTGGTCTAGGAGCAGGACGGGCAGTACGGGCACATCGGGCAGTTCGGGCAGGAGAATGATAACGTCACTGGCAGGTGAGGCAGAAGACGCCACGTGTAGAGAATGTGACAAGAGATTGGGCTTGGGAATCCAAATGTTGACTGGTGCCATTTCCCATTTTGACTTTCTTTTTTTTTTTGACATCTTTTTGTCCACTCGTGATTAGTTTTGATACAAACCAGTTTTGTTTGTTTGTTTGTTTGTTTGTTTTTTCGCTGCCAATTTTTTTTCTTTTTTTTTTTATCTTTGTAATTCCTGTCAAACGGTGAGCCAGTTTGGAAAACAGGTGGGTTACTGGAAAATGACAACTGATTATCATCAAATCAGGCGGAGCTATTATTAAGGACCAAAGAGTAATTTCGTGGTTACTTTTTCAGAATATATTATTCAAGTAAGCTATAGTGTGAAGTAAAAAATAAAATTTGTGTGGTCTCTACCTAGACAATGATGAGTGAGCTTCCGGTTGCTTTGATAGGCTTGTAGTTTACTAGACTGCCTACTCTGATTATTTTTTATTTATTAGCTGTGTTTCGCATAAAAAATGGTAGTTTATTGTTTTTTTGGGAACAAAAATCGTTGAAAGTTATTAAATTAATTTATTAAATTAAAAATATTGATAAAAATCATTATTAAATTAGCTAAAAAATATATTTATATGACATTTTGTAATCTTAAAATAATATAAAATAAATATATTATTTATTTATTAAATTAATTTAAATTATTATATATAATTAATTAAAAATATATATTATTATATTCAATATATATTTTATTTTATATTTTATATTTTATATATATTATCTATATATGAGGAATATGGGTAAAACAGAAATTTTAATAAAATAATAAAGGTAAAAAAAGAAAAATATAAAAGTTATAAAGTTATAAGCTACTCAAATAAATTTGTTTTCAAATAAACTTGTTTGCCAAAATAAATATATTTTGGTCAAATAAGTTTATAAGCTAGTCAAATAAGATGCTAACTTAAAAGTCATGTCAAACATAGCATATAGCTTTGTTTGGTAAAAATAGCTTTTAAGCTAATTGAAAGTTAACTGAAAGCTTAAAAATTAATTTTTAGTTGAAAGCTGTTAAGTTAGCTTATTAAATTATAAAGGTCTGTTTGGTTTATAAAAATATTTTCTATTTTCATTTTCAGTCTTCATTTCCTTAAATGTATTTCCTGAAATACTGAAAACATTTTTTTGGTGTTTCCAGATTTAGGCATATTTTAAGAAATGTTTTCAAGAAAACGTTTTCAGTTAACTCAACCAAACGCATTTTCAAGTCTATTTTCTGTTTTTAATGAAAATGAAAACAGAAAATGCCCAAACCAAACAGGCCCTAAGTGTTTGGTAAAAATAACTTTTGAATTAGTTAATAGATGAAAAATAAGATAAAATGACATACTTATATAATATTTTGTAATCTCAAAATAATATAAAATAAACATATCATTTTTTGTTTTATATTAAATTAATTTAAATGTATACGAAGAATAATGGTAGAATATGAATTTTAATAAAATTATAAGAGTAAAAAAGAAGAAAAATATAAAACTATAAGTAACGTTTCAAAATAAGTTATTCAAATAAGCTTATTTATCAAATATTTCAGGCAAAAAAAATGATTTTAAAGAATGTTAATACAAAAAACAAATAAAAAATACTTAAGCTTAAACAAGAATTTAAAGATAAAGGCAATTTGAGATTTAAATGTAAATGCTAAATTAATTAAGTTCAAAATGGTACAAAATTGTGTTCTGACAACTCAATGTATATTTCAATCATCTAAACACAAATCTCAACAAACCCTAAGGGGTCGTTTGATATTCGGAAAATAGTAAGAATGAAAAGAAGGTAGGAAAATGGAAAAGAAAAGAGAATAAAAAGGGAAAAGAGAAAGGAAAAAAATATATTTGGTATGAGATGAAAAATAGACTAGGAATGAAATATTTTGTGTGTTTGGTATGTATTTTTCAAGAGGAGAGAAAGGAAAATTTAGAAGAAAATGACTAAATTAACCCTAGTTATTTGCCCTAATTTTGATTTAGCAAAATCTTTTCATTCTGCTGCATTCTCCCACCCACATAGTGAAGCTCGCATCAACCTCCCACCGACCGAAGCTCTCGTGAGAATTTCACCAGCCTGAACCTTGAGCTTCCTCTCATCGACGCCGACGACTGAACTTCCTCAACAATAACAACCCCTTCAGTAGAGAGACCTGTTCTTTCTGTCCATCTGGCACGATTTTCTTTGTTGTACTATATTGGATGTAATTCACGATGTCTGTCCTTTGAATCTATATTGATGTTTGAAATTTGGTCTGTGCTTTTAATTTGTGTTGATGTACGAAATTTGTTCTGTGCATGGCTGAGAGAGATGCTTTCTTGGATTGTTACAAGGAGCAATCCGAGGACCCTGTAAAATGCGCTGGTTAGTTGAAACACAAAATCACATGACCAAAAGCAATATTTTCTTGGAGGAATTTTCTTCTTTAACATTTCCTTCACAATATTGAATTTTGTTCCTAGGTCAGAAGAAGTGAGCCACGCTCTTGCTTCTAGAGTCCTGTTGCACGATTTCACCTTGTTATTTACCTTGTCAGAACAATAAAATTGGTAGTCCTGTAAGTCATAATTCTAGGAAACATATCCTAGGCTACAGTACAAGGAAACATATCCTAGGCTCCATATCTGGTCAATATTCTATATAGGAAGGCATCAGATTAGAAAATAACTTCCCTTGTAAATTTTGGAGCTACTATTAACATAAGACATGTATAGCTGGCATGGTGCCTTCCATATATGAGCTATTTCCCCTTCAAAATTTCCAAACACATTGAACATTATTTTGTTGAGCAAGCTCTCCTCATGTCTACCCTATTCCTAGGCTGTTGTTATAGGCTACTGCATATCCTGGTAAGAGCATGTCATTAGGAGAACAAATGTTGATGCTCATTTGTGTTAAGATCTGTTCATTCTTCAACCATAATGCCTTGTTATGCCTGTAGGTTTGCTATAGTGACCTCAAGTGTTGCGGACAGCGCTACCAAAGATGGTCTTTGGTTGTGCACCAGGAAATGCAAGTGCGGAAAAGTTGTTAGGATCAAAGTATCCAACTCTGATGATAACCGAAATCGAGTGTATGCATATGTGCAAAAGAACGATGTCGATTCTTTCAATGAGTGAAGATAAAGCAGACAAGTGATGGGGAATCAGAAGTTAGCTCATGTTACACAGATGAACATGTCACACCCATTGATGTTGACATGACCGGGCTCAAAAGTGATGTGGCTATGGTAAAAAGTGATGTGGCCTAGATAAAACGTGACACGGCCAGGATGAAAGTGAAATTTGTGGGGCGAAGATGCAACCTGATAGTAATAGATTTTATGTTATTGTAGCCATGGTGCTGTTGTTGTTTCTTTTGTATGTTAAAGCATAAAAAATCTTGCTATATGTGGTTAATGGGAACCTTTGTAAGTTTGCCACTTAGTTGTTAGCTGATTTTTTTTATTGATCTAATTACATTTTTGACTGATGGGACATGAAGTTTTACAATCAATAAGAGACTCAAACTAAATTGACTTTGCCTCTTTCAAATAAGCATCATTTGTTAATATGAGCTCATCCTAATATAACATAACTAATTTGTTTCCTTTTTGCAGTAACAGGTCAAACTTTCAAGCGTTTGCATACTAATCAGCTTCTCAAAATTGCATGACTTTAGAATCAGTGAAATTGAATACTAATAGGTCAATTGCTACTAGTTAATGAATATGTCTAGTGAAATTGAATTAATGCATTACCACAAGCCAGAAAGCGCAAAAGCTGATATAATTGCAAACAAGACTTTGATCAGTCATAACCATAACCATACAACTGTAACCATACATGATGCAAATTGTAATCCAAGGTTACAAAATATAAAGCTTATAAAGATCTAACATAATATTATACAGCATAAATCTCCCCCCTGTGTCATAAAAAAAGAGGGGTCTTCAATCCTCGAATACTCAATACTATCGATTAAGATCACATATCATATCTTTGAATTGCTAAATCTCTGAGACTGTGTTTACTTCCAAGGAAGTTAGTCGAGTGTTCATGGACTCCATCAAACTCAACATATGGTTGGAATTATCCAACATATCACTGAGCAAACGAGAGGATGTATCAACTAATGTAGAAGGACCTATTGCACATGCTGCACCTACTTCACCGTCTTCTTCTACCTCTTCAATGTATTCTTCAGCTGTTCCTGTATGTTGTTCTCATCTTTCCCTAGCCCTTCTCATAATTAAGTTTTCTGATGCACGTATCCATTCATTATCAACCAACTTAAAGTTCATCGATCTTAGGGAATTGCAATCAATGATTGTGATAGGTTTCATGATGTTGAAGTGATAGTTGATTTTTGTAGTGCTTAACAACTTTAGAGATGATTGATGCGTATGGCAATGGTGACTTTTGATTTGTAGAACAGTTGGCCATGCATTGCATAATGAAATATGGAATATTAAATTGTGTACTGTTTACAATACAAGCCATAATGAAGAACTCAGATTCACTACCCGCTACCCAATTGCCCAATTTGTTAACCAAAACATATGTGATAGTACTTAGCAACAATCTATCATTAACATCCATACTGTTAATTTTGATTCCTTGACCAGAAAACTCATCTTCCTTATTGATGGTCATATAAGTTTCTTCTTTGCTGTAAAGAGTAGAATTGAGGGAGTGATGATTATCAGTGAAGCACAAAGCCTCATCATTAGGTGGTGGAATATCTAGAATCTCAGCAAATCTATCTTCGAAAATAAGGATTTTTGTTCCCCTAACCTTAGCAGTAAAGAGCTTATCTCTAGGTCTATACTCAAAAGTGGTATAAAATACTTTCATTACCTCATCAGACCAATGCCCTGTGTACTTCACAAAATTTTTCAACTTCAATTTTTCCAAACAACTAATAAAAGGCATATCTCTCTTAGTAAAGTAATTCCAATACAAATATTTTCTAAGAATCACTTTTATGAACTGAAAATAGTCTGCATACCTTTGTTTATGTTCTTCATCTTGCAAAAGATCTCCCATTGGTAAACTTTCAGGTTTTTTGGTCCAGGTTCACTTTGAAGATGAAGTCATCGAATAGTCCCTGAAAAAGCCTCTTGGTTTGAGAAAAGAGAATGTGGAGAGAAGAAGTTGAAGAACTGGGAGGAAGGAGAGTGTCGCTCGGTCGACCGAGAGAAGACACCCCCTATATATATATATATATATATATATATATATTAACAGTCCGTCAATTGGTTACAGCCACCCAGTTGACCTGCTCAACTGCAACCGATTGATCAGTTATATGTAACCAGTCGACCAGTGTTGAGTTCTCAATTTAGTACCATTTTGGTATTAAATCCCATCTCTTCTTGGTCTTTTTCTTGTTGGCTTATGATTTTTAACCCATGCTTTGAGTAGTTTAGATTAGTTTTAGTTTTCTTTGATCTTTTAATAAATGGAGTGATTTCATGATTCTTTCCTACTGTTTGATGTTGTTATTTGTCTTTTGGTGTAGGTTGAAGTACAGAAGAGGTTACATATGCAATTATTACAGTTTTGGAGTTCTGAAGCCTAACTAGCACTATAGCGATGGACCAATACCGCTATAGCGATGACCATTGGAACTAGCAGCCCAAGAGCTTTACTCTATGCTAGCCACCGCTATAGCGGTGGATCTTTACAGCTATAGCGGTGGTCCCTAGAAAAGAATTCATTTAAAGTCATCTTCTCTGTCTACCACAGCTATAGCGGTGGGTGTTTACCGCTATAGCGGTGGGTCACATTCTGCACTAGTTTAAAACGCGTTAGAACAGAAATTTTAGATCATTCTGAGTAGGAGGAAGGCTAGAGGACGCCGATTTTGCTAGAGGAAAAGGAGAAATCCCATTCTGAAGCTCTCCGGACTCTATTTCTGTCAACCCAACCTTAGATTCATGGAGTTTGATTTATATTTTACTGCTTCCTATAGTTTTAGAGCCATGAGTGGCTGATTTTCTGTACTATGATTGCTATGAACCTAATCTCTGATTAGGAATTATTTTCTCTCTAACATTGTGATTTCTATACAATTAATGCATTCCTATCATTCATATATTTATATACTTGCTGTAAAACTGGCCATTTTATAGTTTGTCTGTTGCTTTCATTGAACTCATGAGAGGGAGATGTTGGTAGAACACTGAGTGATTAGGGCAGGTGATAGAACTTAAGGGGTTTTACTTGTTAATTAATAGGGATATTAATTAACCCCGTTTAATCAAATTAGGTTGGCGTTTACTCAGCTTAAACTCACATATGGGATTATGTTAGAGTTTAGTAGCTTAATTTAGGTTCAGGAGAATCACTTTAAGCCATTAGAAAACCTACAATTAAAGTGTATAATTGGTTAGAATCACAAGTGTTAGGGAGAATTAGCAATTCTTAGGACGAGAAAAAGGGATTCATAGCCCTAAGTCTTTTTATTGAATTAATTTTCATTTGAATTTGTTTCTTAGTTTTCAATTAGAGTTGTCTTTAATCCAATTTGGTTTGCCTAAATAATACGTTTGAATTTCTAGAGTACTTAGTACATTAGTCCCTATGGAGACGATAACTCTTTACTCATTTTTACACTATATTACTTGCGCTACTAGTGCGCTTGCCATTCGTCCAACAAGTCTTTGGCGCCGTTGCCAGGGACTAACAGTTTTTAGCTAATATTCTACGGAATTTAAAGGTGTTCGATTTGGCATTTTTCTGTTTTGTTTTATTTTTCTTTATTTTCTTATTTTATTTGTTTTTGTTTAAATAGTCATTTTTATTTTTAGAGTTACTTTTCTGATTTCCTATTTGTCACTTCTGACTGATAATTTTCTACTGTGTATGCGAGGTACCACTCATATTTCTGATCTTCTCTTTGAGTCTAAGATCGAAAAACTAGCAAGGAGAACTAGAAGGGAAGCGAGAGCTAGGAGAACTCAAGTGAGCCAAGCTACACAAGAAGAAATGGCTGAGGATAACCAGAACCATCGGTGTGTTAGAGTTAATACTAGTAATGGGGCTGGTAATGAGCCTCAGGAGAATGACAATAGAGCTATGTGGGATTATGCATCACCCACCGAAGCTGGGCACGCGTCCAGTATAGTGAAGCCTCCACTTGGTGCAAACAATTTTGAAATTAAAGCTGTCTTGATGAACTTGGTCCAACAGAATCAATTTGGGGGGAGTCCCATAGAAGACCCGAACAACCATATTACAAATTTTCTGGATAATTGTGACATGGTTAAACTTAATGGAGTAAGCAACGATGCCATCCATCTCTGTTTGTTTCCTTTTTCCTTGATGGATACGACAAAAAGTTGGTTGAACGCTTAACAGAGAGGGAGCATCACAACTTGGGATGAACTCCAGAAGAGGTTTTGAGATAAATTCTTCCCTCCATCAAGGTTGGTTAAATTGAGAAATGAGATCTCGACCTTCTATCAGCATGAAGGCGAGAGTCTTTATGAAGCTAGGGAACGGTTTAAGGATCTTCTGATGAAGTGTCCTAATCATGGTCTTCTAGAGTGGTAGCAGTTGACTATCTTTTACAGTGGTCTCACATATGAGACTTGAGATAAATTGGATACCGCAACTGGCAATGCTTTAATGGCAAAATCGATTGCTAAAGTGAAAGAAATTATAGAGACTATAGGAGCAAGCCAAAATGCTTCAAGCTGAACTAGAAATGCTTCAAGGAGAGGAGTTATGGAATTGGATACCCTTAATGCTCTTCTAGCTCAAAATGAAGCACTGACCAAGAAGATTGATATGTTGTGCTCGAGGCAATAAGAACCTGTAAGAGTGAATGTTATAATCACTCCGGGACCCATTTGTGATCTTTGTGGTGATGCCCATGCTAATGGGTGCTCTGTAATTGAGCAATTGAACTACATGAGTGATGTTCAAAGGAATCAGCAAAATTCCTGTTCCAACTCATATCATCCGGGGAATAGAAATCACTCAAATTTCTCTTAGAGCAACAATTATTGTCTAAATCCTACAGCTCCATCATCTTCTGCTAGGCTTTCTCATCCTCCTGGTTTTGGTAGTCAGAATAATTACTCTCCTCAAAATAGAGCTCCACCACCTCAAGTGGAGAAGAAACTTTCAATGGAGGAGATGTTTATGAAATTCATGGAGAGAAGCGAGTCGATGTTTCAGACTCAGAATGTGGCTATCAAGAATCTGGAAACTCAGATGGGACAGATGGCCCTTGCACTAAATAATAGGCCACAAGGTAATCTCCCTAGTGACACTGAGAATAATCCAAGAAGAGACGGGAAAGAGCATTGTAATGCCATTACCTTAAAAAGTGGCAAGGAGTTCCCAAATACTTTTAAATCACATGATCCTCCTAAAGAAGTGATTGTTGAAGAAGGAAGAGATGAGGTAAACCTCAAGAAACTATAACTAAAGAAGCTGATGTTTCAGAGGAAAAAGGTCAATCTAGAAGGGTAGTAAAAGATGCAAGGGCTGGAAGTTTTGTTCCACCACTACCGTATCCTTAGGCTCAGAGGCCCAAAAAGCATAATGAGAAGCAGTTCAACGGATTTTTGGAGGTATTGAGTAAATTGCAAATAAGCATACCTTTTGCTGAAGCCTTGGAATAAATGCCTATGTATACAAAATTTATGAAAGAGATGTTGTTGAAGAAGAAGAAGATGGGGAATAATGCAAAAGTCACATTGAATGAAGAGTGTAGTGCAATCATACATAAGAAGTTGCCTCCAAAACTCAAGGATCCAGGGAGTTTCTCCATCCCCTGTACTATTGGGGATGTCACATTTAAAAAAACTTTATGTGATCTTGGGGCTAGCATTAATCTTATGCCATTATCAATTTTCAAGAAACTCGAGATTGGTCAGGTGAAACCAACCATGATGACTCTTCAGCTTGCCGACCGATCCTTGAGGCATCCATATGGGGTAGTAGAAGATGTACTAGTCAAAGTGGGAAAGTTCTTTTTTCTTGTGGATTTTGTGGTATTAGACATGGCAGAAGATGCGAAAATCCCTCTCATTCTGGGTAAGCCATTCTTGGCTACTTCGGGAGCGGTAATTAATATGGCTCATGGGACATTAACTCTAACAGTCCATAATGAGATAGAGACTTTTAATGTGTTTAACATTGCAAAATCGTTAGTGAAAAAGGAAGCCTGTAATAATAGGGAAGAAACAATGTCGATTCAGCTTCAAGACTCCTCCATGAGTCATTGTGATCTAGGATAAAACCAGTAAAGTTTGGCTGAAGACTATAAACTTAGTGCTCTTGGGAGGCAACCCAAGTTTATTGCTTTCATAGTTTTTTCTATTTTTGTGGTTTGGTGTACTGCTGTTGGAAATATTTTAACTGCTATTTTAATTTATGTATGGATTTGAATTGTTAAATACTGAACGAGGTCATGATTATTATCTTGGTAAATGGCAATTAGGATGTTTGTGATAGCATTTTGTTTTGTTTTGTTTGTTATGTTGTTGATTCTTTTCCTCTATGTGCTGATTTGGGATAGTAAGGACACTGTCAATTTAAGTTTGGGGGAGAGGTTTAACTTGTTGATGGGTTTCTTCTTTGAAAAAATTTTGGTTAATTTTGTGTTATCCATAAACATGTGTACTAGGAGGAAAATTTTTGAAAATTTTGAAATCTAAAAGTTTGGAATTCTTTGGCAAGTCAAATCTTGTTATATATATATATATGTGTGTGTGTGTGTGTGTGTGTAAGATTCACCTCTTGAGTTTGCTAATTTTAAGTTTTTCATATTTTTATGAGTGTTAGCCTTATCACTTCAAAATAACAGAAAAGGTGTTTTGTCTCTTTGTGAATGGTTTTTAGATCATATTCTTTTATTTAATATATATATATATATATATATATATATATATAAGTTCAATAAGGGGCTAGTGAAAAAAAGGATTCAATAAGGAGATAGCTGAAAGTTTCAATAAGTGGTAGGCTCCTATAATTAAAATAAAATGAGAAAATTTGCAAAAATTTCCAAAGGAAATAAGAAAAGTAAGGAAGTTATATCCTTAAGAACAAAACAATGAAGCCCTTGAGAATCGAAATAAAACGATGCCCTTGAGAATAAATTAGCGATTCAGTTTTGGAATTTGGTTTTATAAACTGTTCCAAGAGGTGAAGCTTTGATTTCAAGTTTTCTTATGGTTTGGTTAATACTTGTTATTGAATCCTTAAGTTTGCAAACTCTTGAGTTAAATCTTTTGAGTAATGGTTTGATAAGGCTTGGCTTGCTTTAATTCACATTTTCAAATCTTCACTCTTCCTAGTTGCACATATTCATAGTTGTACATATTTTTCTCAAAATTTTTCTCATTAAAAGTTTTTTCTTGAGGACAAGCAAAGGTTCAAGTTTGGGGGAGTGTTGATTTCTTAATTTAGTACCATTTTGGTACTAAATCCCATCTCTTCTTGGTCTTTTTTTTGTTGGCTTGTGATTCTTAACCCATGTTTTGAGTAGTTTAGATTAGTTTTAGTTTTCTCTAATCTTTTAATAAATGAAGTGATTTCTTGATTCTTTCCTACTGTTTGATGTTGTTATTTGTCTTTTGGTGTAGGTTGAAGTGCAGAGGAGGTTACATATGCAATTGTTGTAGTTCTGGAGTTCTGAAGCCTGGTTCTATACCAATCACCACTATAGCGGTGGTCCCTAGAAAAGAATTCATTTAAAGTCATCCTCTCTGCTTGCCATAGCTATAGCAATGGGTGTTTACCGCTATAGTGATGGGCCGTGTTCTGCACTGGTTTAAAACACGTCTGAACAGAAATTTTAGGTCATTCTGTGTAGGAGGAAAGCTAGAAGACGTCGATTTTGCTAGAGGAAGAGAAGGAATCCCATTCCGAAGTTATCCGGGTCGGATTTCTGTCAACCCAACCTCAAATTCATGGAGTTTGCTTTATATTTTACTGCTTTTTGTAGTTTTAGAGCCATGAGTGGCTGCTTTTCTATACTATGGTTGCTTCTCTGATTAGGAATTATTTTCTCTCTAACATTGTGATTTCTATACAATTAATGCATTCCTATCACTCATATATTTTATATACTTGCTGTAAAACTGGCCATTTTACAGTTTGTTTGTTACTTCCATCGAACTTAGGAAATAGAGATGCTAGTAGAACACTGAGTGATTAGGGCGGGTGATAGAACTTAGGGGGTTTTACTTATTAATTAATAGGGATATTAATCAACCTCGTTTAATCAAATTAGGTTAGCGTTTACTCAGCTTAAACTCATATAAGGGATTATGTTAGAGTTGAGTAGCTTAATTTAGGTTCCGGAGAATTACTTTAAGCCATTAGAAAACCTAAGATTAAAGTGTATAAATGGTTAGAATCACAAGTGTTAGGGAAAGTTAGCAATTCTTAGGACGAGAAATGGGGATTAGTAGCCCTAGGTCTTTTTATTGAATTAATTTTCATTCGAATTTGTTTCTTAGTTTTTAATTAGAGCTGTCTTTAATCCAACTTAGTTTGCCTAAATATTACGTTTGAATTCCTAGAGTCTTTAGCACGTTAGTCCCTATGGAGACGATAACTCTTTACTCATTTTTACACTATATTACTTATACAACTAGTGCACTTGCCATTCGCAAAACAACCAATTACAGCAGCTCCAATCTGTTGCTTCATCAAATACCAATTTTTCTTTAAGAGGTTCCCTCCATATTTTTTCCATTTTTATTGGCAGTTAATGCTGTTGCATAAACTTGAGTAGCACAGTGGGAAAATTAGTTTGAGTGCAAAGAAGATGTATAAAATATTTTCATTGATCTATCATCAAAATACCCACTGTCAGGATATATATCTTGCATTGGAAAAAAAAAACCTTACATATATAGAGGTAACCCAAAAACCCAGAGCATATCACCTAATACAGACAACACAACATCATTGATGTCCTAGCAACTCCTGCACATGACACAAAAACCTAGAGCATATCACCTAATACAGACAACTTACAATAGTTAAACTACCCTAGTACAACATGCTCCTCCATAACACAACTAGATGATAGATCTGATCTATACAACTTTCAAGTCATCTGGTATAAAGGGTAATTGAACTAGAAAATATTGCTCCATTCTAATCACCATATAAGCTCGAAGTATCTCTACTTCAGTAAGCCCATTGACCTTCATCAAGTCTCCAAACAGTCTTTCTCTTCTTTCAAGCATACTCCTCTCCATCAAATTTATCTCATTAGTCAACCTATCAAGCGATATGGCAATGCTAGTGGATGCTGCTTGAATGGAATCACTAAGGTCAGTCGTTGCAGAAACTTGATCATTGCCATTGCTTCTCCTTCGCTTTCTCCTTGAACCATACGAGGCCTCTGACATTTCGACAGTCTCATCAGGCATGGTAGAATCAGGCAATAGTTGTTCTTCAACTAGAATGGTGTGCTCATCCTTTGCAGCTTGGCTTTCTAGATCTTGTGTGATGTCAGCATCAGTCTATGCATCTTGTCTAGTTGCATGGTCCTTCCCAAAGACGATGTATAGTCATTCGTATTGTGAAAAATACTTGTTCTTCTAAGGTGCCTTACTCTTGTTTGACTATAGAGGAAAACAAATGTAGAAAGTTATATAATATACACAGAGCAGATTCAAACAATAAACAGATACAAGTAGAGAAAAGTACTCAAACACACTAGTAGATAGGTATCCCATACAGCAGGCTCAGCTACAATACACTTTGACACAGGGTCCCATCCAAATCCATTAGTGTTTGATGCATGAAGCAGGTCATACACAGCTTGCCAGCTGCTCTTCAATGTCTTCTTCGGGATAATATGTATGGGTTTCCTAGAATCCCATGGCTGGGAGCCTTATCAAGTTTCTTCTCTAATTTTTATAAGTACCCTGACTAAAAGGTCTTTTCATAACGATACAGTTCTCCAACCACCTTTAGCTTCATAAGTACGTCCACTAGCATTTTATCCTCCTCAGGTATCTAGTGGTGTGCCATGCTATCAGTTAGCAAATACTTACCAAGTTGCATTATGTACAAATAATTATCAAACTATAAAATGAGGGGAGTAACTACCAACCCAAGTAACATAACATCAAATATCAAAATATAAAAAAGGCTCAATGTGCAGCCTTACAATACTATAATAGTCAAACATTAATACAATATAATTAATATCACACTACAATGGTTGAATTATCAAAACATGGGAAGTTGTTCATCTTTTCCTATGCCTAAATTCGCGATACATTTCATTTGCTAGGCTATCTTTCCACTGACTTTACGCATCGGTGGGCTCAATTCCACTTAGATCATCTTCATCATCGGATAGTCTGCTACTTCTATTCCTTTTGGGTCTTCAAATGGATCCAATTGATTATCCTGCATTATGAGATTGCGGAGTAGGCAATAGGCAATTATAATTTGGTTATATGTTTTTTATCGAATAAAATAAGGGGCTTCTAAGTATGGCCCACTGCCCTTTCAATAACGCAAAGCACAGCTCGATTACGTTACGCGCAGCTGAGTATTTCATGTTGAAGAACTCGCGAGGGTTTGTTGGTTGAGAATCGCGTCTCCACTTATTGAGGTGATATCTATGTCCTCTGTAAGGTGCTAGAAACCCCTTACAAGTGGTAAACCATGCGTCCACTAGATAATAACACCCTTCACAGACAACAATCTACAGATTAGTGCTCATACATGGCTACCAACTTGTATTCAAACAATTTCCAATGCTTACGTGAGGGAACTCTTATTCCGTTCACCCTGGAAACTGCATCATGTAGAACTCGTCCATCAGCTGCAGACCCCTCATACCCAGGCAAGACAAAGATGAATTGGTCATCTTGGGAGCAAACGCCTAACACATTAGTTGTAAGTTCAACTTTTTGATTTCTATACCGTGGTTGGTCCTCCATTAGGACTATTAGTCTTAGGTGTGTTCCATTAAGGGCACTGACACAATTCTGCAAAAGGACTACAGTTATGGCTTAATTTTCAATTCATACATAACTTGATCCCATAATAAAATGAAAATACAAAAAGTACCTTGAACAATATTCATCTAGGATCTACTGAATCAGCAGACACTCGGTCAGGAGATTTGAAAAGTACTCCTTATAAACGCATCATCCCATTAAGCATCCTATTAAAATGCCTACTCACACTCTTACCTGATCTCCTAAATTATTGTTGGATAACCCTATTCTTCACATCATGAGACAAGATATATGCAAATATTGACACTTGATCATGTACAAGCATGTTTTCGGTAGGCTTAAGTTCTCCTATGGAATCAAGCATCTCACATAGTCTATCTAGTGTTGACTTATTCATCCTCGTTTGGTCGAGGCAGGCTGTATCATTACTATATATCAGGCTCCTAAAATGAGCTCTATGAGAGTGGAAGTCAACTATGTAAGGCACCCTACTAATTTGACACCTACTAACCCCATTAATGGAGATATAATATTTCCAAATAGCAATGACCATATAAACCCACCATGACACAACTGAATCAATTGCTTTTGCAATTATTTGCTTTCTTAATTCATCCATAACTATAACATGGTATGCCACAATCAAATAAAGTGTCAACCAAAGATGCTTTATGCTTCAAAGATGTTTTCTAATGTTTTGCTAACGTTGATTGTTCACAAAAGAACTAACTAGCACTGTAATGGTAGCTTCATTTACTGATAAAGTGTTGTAATTGTTCTAAAATAAGAGATCACTATATGAGTCATAATGTTGGACATGTGCAAACAGGCTGCTCTTCTCATTGGCATTAGTACAAGGAAATTATGAAAAATTATTTTAAAGTAATTATAGCAAGTAAAATTATGCTACGGAACAATAGATTGCTCACAAGAGATTCTATGCAGTGATTATATATTTGTAATGACGGATGTAAAAAAAATGATTGCTCACAAAAAAATCAAAGAACAAAAGAAAAGAGATTTATAAACACCAAAGTACTAACAAGATGAACAAGATAGGAGATTAACATGAAACAAAAGGAAGCTAACACAGCAAAATAAGAGCTTACTATGAGATAAGGATGTTCAGATGAAGTGTGTGCACAACCGTCGTCGCAGATGAAGGGCGAGTGTCGGACAAATAATTTAGAAGCTCCAATGGCAACTGGGGACTCATAGTGGGAAGATTAGAGCTCACAGTAACAACCACAAGACCTTATCAATATTTCTGTAGGGCATCAGAGCATCCTCGATATTTCAATGAACAGAGCATAGGCAAATAAGGGATTTCACTTTGCTTTCCATCAATATGACTGGTTTTCCATCCAAAACGCGAGGGAAGCCAAAATCCTGATTTTGATGAAAGAGTGAATACCAGGTTCCATTTCCAACCGCTACAGTAAGCTACACCAAACAACGAGAAAAAAAAACACAGTAGTGAAAGGCCACTTTCCTTTTTAGTAGAAACCAGCCTACCAAACACCCCTAAAACAATTTTCAAGGTAAAAGGTGCAATCGTGAGGAGCTTTTTTGAGAATTTTTAAGAAAAAATGAATGAGAAGAGTTTAAAGAGTACAAAAATTATCTAAATGGTCTTATTTATAGGCTAATAGTGAGTGATATTGTAATAATTTTTACGAGTCCATATTGATAAAATGTGGAAGGTATGATCATCTCTAATTGATTTCAAAAAATGCAATTTGTGTAAATACATTAAAACTTAACTGAACAAGTATGTCAGTTTTCTGGTCAATTGAACCAATTTGGCTTATGTTGAAGCCAATTTAGTTTTTTTTTAATTGCTTGGTTTATTTTTAATAGAACGTTTAGTTCATTGTAGACCTTGGTTGTTTTTTTAAAAAAATTAAAATTACATGAAAATCTTAGGTTGAGACTTGAGCATGCTTTTTTATAGGCCGAGCTCGACTCAAATAAATCCGTATTTGGGCCTGGACAAAAAATTTACTTAAAAAAAGTTGCTTTTTTAAAATGATATTTATGCATTAAAGGAAAATTTATGTTTAATGAAATATTTGAGGAAATTTTTTTAATTTATTTTTATTACAAATTTAATAACTTCAAGAAAACTAAAAAAAATAAATTATAGAATTTCTATTTAAACCATTAAATCATTTGCCATTTGATACTAATTCACCTAATTATTTCTTATAATATATAAAAATTAAACAACCTCTACTTAAAATTTAATTAAAAAATGCACCAATTATTTGGTCAAAATTCTACATAACACAATTCATAAACACATAATTAACACATTATTACATAACATGAGAAATGATAATTCTTTTATCTCTGTATATATATATATATATACTCATCCATACATACATAAGTTATTCGGTCAGACTGAACTTTAAAAAACTCAATCCTTGGCCCTTTTTTTGGATTTTTTTATTCAAACTTAAATTTTTGAGTCCATTTTCAATTTTTAAGCTAGGCTTATCGGGCTAGGCAAATATTTCGAGATCAAAACTAATTCTGTCACGACTCGTTTTCTGGGCACATGGCCGGTACAGTGATGAAGCTTCCATCACTGTAAACCTTTCAATAAATTCTACCCACGAGTTAAATTATTTAGTTATTATTTCTATGTTATCAATATAACCATTCCTTAATAAATTTGAAGAAAATATATCAAATTTTCTTATTAGAAAATCATAGAGAAATGAGTTGCATATAATGATAGATCATCAATATGAAATACTTTATTATACTGAAATACAAGTCAAATACCAAACCTCTGACCTAGATATCCTAGACGGTTATAGAGCAACATAATCTACAACAAAAGATAGGCCTACCCAACAGTGGGAAGGTCCAAAGTGATATACTATTCTAGCGGATATTATTCACCGGCAACCTGATCTGAACAAAAAGATTTTACAGAGTGTGTGAGCTTTAAAACTTAATGAGCGAATCGGCCTCGCGTTAATAAAATTCAAATACATCACCAGTCATGCAAGTACACTCGAATGTTCAAACTCAACCAATAGACATAGTTAGAAAATACATACTAGAAAATAAAAATTCATCTAATTCAACAAACGTTACTAGTACTCATCAATGGCAATATATCTCGGTGAGCGCACATGGGCCGGCTCATCAAATTTTGTATATTTTCTCTATGATGCACAACCTCATCCTCTTAGCTAGAGCGCCTCACGGATCTATTACCGACCCAGGCTATATCCCTACTGAGGAATCGTTGTCTCCACACTCGTTGGTTAAGGCACCCTTTAAACCGGGTTTTCCACCTTGCCATAAGAGGGGGTACTGTCCCGCTCAATCACAATCAATAGTACAATATTTCATATCATAATCAGAAGTACAGTATAATATTCATTCATATAACAGGTATAATATATAACTATGTTATAGGTTTATATACCATAAATCAAGATAACAATTAAACTGTTTTTGAAAAAATTCAAACTTCACATCATCATGAAATACTTGTTTCGTCTTATCCATACTTCTGGATTAATTATTTCCCTAAATTTGTCACTCTAAATCCAGTTTACCCCTATGAATCTTGGGAGTGTCCTACGACATACTTTTTTAACACCAATAATACTAAAACCCTATTAAAATAGAGTCGTTTTACTCACTTGAATTCTTTACGAGTATCACTTCTCTAAGTTGTTACGGACAAGAGTACACAGGTGAATTTCAGCGTTCTGCTATAGAGATTTTCATGAAAGATTAGAGAAAACAAGTTATGATTGTTTTCGTAAAGATATTGTTCATACATACGTACTATTCATATGTATGGTCACTATTCATACATATAGTTACTATTTATATATACGAATAATGTTCATATATACAGTTACTATTCGTACATATGGTTACTATTCAGATATACAAATACTGTTCATACATACGGTTACTATTCATACATATAGATACTATTCATACCAGAAATAAAGAATACAATCTGTAAAAGAGTACATCGGGTAAGTTCCCAGGAAAGAGTGGAGAGTCGTAATGGACACACTTAAAAACCAAGTCTTTCTTTAGCCAGAACTTTCCTAGACATGTATTCTTCACAGTTTACATTCTATTTTTGGTAATCAGAGAATCAAAATAATATATAAGCAGCTAAGGACAGTTTTTCTGA
Source organism: Biancaea sappan (assembly GCA_037074585.1). Lineage (NCBI taxonomy): Eukaryota > Viridiplantae > Streptophyta > Magnoliopsida > Fabales > Fabaceae > Biancaea > Biancaea sappan. The sequence goes on along the minus strand of CM073497.1, from coordinate 46,768,224 downwards.
TGTGGAAGATCAGCCAAAGCCGCAACCACAAAGCATACTTAAGAAAATAACTTCTAAAATTTGAAAGACATAAAAAGGGCATAATATCTTTACCTAAGCCAAAAAGGAAAGGCTCAAAATCTCAGAGGCTAGCATCGGAGCAAAAGAAACTTAAGGAGATAAGAAGAGAAGTTGAAGGTGTGAGTTTAGAAGTGAAATGTAGGGCCTATTTATAGGAAAAGTCAAAGGTACTATTTGACATTATGCGCTAATAAAATATTCAATTATTCATAAAAATGACATTTCTAATAAAATAATTCACGCGTTAATCCTTTTACTGTGCAATCACGGAAAAGTCGTAGGTGGCTTACTATTGAAATCTTGAGGGAAAAATTATCCTTTCACCTTAAACCTTTAAGTTTCTTTTCAAATCAGTCCTTTCATTTTAGTCCCTGACGGTATTTTCACACATAAAACGTCATTTTCCCTTATTAACTTCTTTTTAATTTTCTCTTATGACCAAATCACATCTAGTACTTGATATTTCGATTGTATAAGTGAACAATACCATATATGTAAATAGTATTATACAGGTGAATAGTACCGTATATTGAAATAGTAACCATAGTTCGAAAATACGCATTTATATTTTATTTTTCATGGGTATTAAAAATTCATTATTAACTTATGTATTTAAGTCTTACCTTGAGGTAAACTATGCTAAAAGTTAATTAATTGCATTATAGTTCTAATGGATAGAGATGAAAGAAATATATATATATATATATATATATTTCTTTCATCTCTATCTTATCTATCTTTTTTCTAAATTTTAATGAATAAAGTTAGCACAAGAACCCCTCCATCATATATCTAAGGTAGAAAAAACAAAAATTAAACTTGTCCAATTGATTTGATTTAATTTGATTAAAATCGGGGAAAAATAACTAAAGACCAAATCAAACCAATCACATATTCAAAAACATTTTTTATTCTGGTTTGGACAATTTTTATTTGATTTGATTTAATTTAGGTCAACTTAATTAGTCTAGATTGATTTTGAAGACCTCCAATATGACCTTTAAGGAATGATAATTTGGTCTAAACAAGTATATTAAAATCTTTAAAGGGACATTTGTTTGCATTTAATGGGAGTCTGAATTTGATTCATTCAAATTTCAAATCATTTGCTTTTTTTTTAATTAAAATCTTAATAGATCTTAATAAATTAGATATTGAGACAAATCTAAAAACTATTCAGATTTAATCTTGAGTCCCGTGTTACTTTATTTGAATATTGCAAAGAACTTTTGAAAAGATTCGAATATATGTCATGTTGAATGTATGAGATTGCTTCAATTAAATAAACCAAATCTTATTACTATTATATAAGAATGAAATTTTATATATAATATAACAAATGCAAATCATATTACTATTTGTATAAAATGATTTTAAATTATAAAAAATTAAAAAATTAAAAACAAATTGTATAATACCATATACTATTAATGATTAACAATAAATGCTTAGTTACAAATTTATTGGAATATAACTTTGTTTTTCTATAAGTTATATGTATTTAGATGTTAAAAAAAATAGTATTAATCATTTTGTATTTAGATTAAGAAATAATATCTTAATAATTAGATATGTATTCAAATTTAGACATCTTAATCTAAAAAAAAACAAATGCAAATAATTTCCATTAAATGTATATAACTTTTTTTTCTATAAGTTATATGTATTTAGATATTAAAAAAACAAATAGTATTAATCATTCTGTATTTAGATTAAGAAATAATATCTTAATAATTAGATATGTATTCAAATTTAGACATCTTAATCTTAAAAAAAACAAATGGAAGTAATTTCCATTAAATGTATTAAGCTTGTGACACATGAGATAAAACAGGACCTAAAAAAAAATGATTATAGTTTAGACCTGGACTCATGGGATAATAGATACATGAGTTTAGAACAACACACCTTAAAAAGTATCTAGATCTTAAAAGAGGCAACACACCCGTAGACCAAAGGGTTAAAACTAATAAAGCCTAGTTCTAAGAGCTGACCATATATAACTTTAAAAAAAACAAACAAACAAAGAGCATCTGGATCTAGAGATGGAGGGCTGAAACTTCAAAAATCAACACGTCGTCAATAGCTTCGAACCCAAGAACATGCAGAAGTTGAAAGCAACTAAAACCGCCAGGAGGGAGTTAGCAACGAGAAGAAAAGACATCACCGAGTAGAAGGAGGTGGGCGGCGAGAAACAGGGTCTGAAAACAGAGGCTGCATTGCGACAGATCTTTAGATTCCGATGTCGATGCCGGAGTCTGGATCTCTGGTTTTGCTTTCTTTTTTTCTTTTTCCGCCTACCCCATTCAGATTTGTAGTCGACAATAAAAACCATCCCTCGTCTATATTTCTAGCATTTAATCCTCTAGCACACAACACATTACAGCCTCACTGCCATCCATCTGGAGTCCCCAAAACTCAACAAAACCAGCTCCATCAGAGACATGAAAATCAACAAAAAATATAGGACAAATGACGATATCCAAATCTGCCATAGATTTAACAAAAAAGACATAGCCTCCACTGAGCAGAGGAAGAAGACATCTACAAAGAGATGATGAAAGCTTTCACAGAGGAGAGGGGAGAAAAAATAGCAAGAAGAGAAGAGGGTGGGTAGAGGGCTGCTGGCTGCGCAGCACTGAAAAATAAAACCCTACCAGACGAGAGAGCAATGTTACGTAGAATATACCTAAATAAAAGGAAAAAAAAAAGAAAATTAACTTATGTGATCATTGGGGTTAGCTTGTTGGCTAAAAGGCAGGCCCAATGTTAAGGGAGACAGATTGGACTTGTTGGACCATACGGACCAGATTGAGGCCTACCTCAAAATGTCAAAAGGAAAAATGAAGAAAACATTTTTTTTTTAAAAAAGAAAACTACAGACGATTTGCTACTTTTAATTATCTTAAACAAGAAAGTCAATTATTTATGGTATCGTGTTGATATATTTTCACTTGATTAATCCTTCATCGCTATTTTATGGCCAAAAGAAGATTGTGCCTTGTTGGGTTTTGATCGTAAATCAAACTTATATTTCAAATTGTTTCTTGTTAGATCTATTAAAAGGGATTTTCAATGGGTAGATCGATACAGATTTAGTAAATAATTTAGAATTGTCATTTTGGTTAAGAAAAAAAATCTTATGTGTATGTTTTTAGAGTTTTTTTTAAAAAAATCTATGTTAATGGATATGACTATAACTTTTTTCGTATCATTAGTCTCAAAACTATGTATCAATACTTAGATAAAATTAACTAAAATTATAATATAAGAAAAAAAGATAATATGCATATGAGATATGAAGTTAAATAACTTCTTTTTTTCCTTATTTTAAAAGTATACAAGTTATAATAATTTAAATTTTATATTAAAATATTTAAAAATGATTTAAAGATATATTGCATGCCGATAATATGTGAATATATTTTATAACTTAACATATATACTTCAATTTTTTTAATAAACAATTAAATATATTGTTCTTATCACAAAGTCCCATAATAAATGTATGTCCCTAAGTTTCCCATCTTTTGAATCTTCAATAGAAATTTTAGTTTTGTCGAAACAATACTCAACAAATAATCCTAATCACATGTCTAAAATAAGTACAATCTAAACCATGCATATATTTTCATTGAATTATTCAGAACACTCAACACAACTATACACCCATTGCTTAATTGTACATCAATTATGTTTTAGGGAAGTAATGGTCAAATGTATATTGCGATCGAGCTCAAAGGTTGTGAGGTCTCAATTTTGAGCTTATATATCCTGCTTGGACAACAAGTTATTAGGCGACCCAATATTGTCTGAATTATCCATTTAGATCAATACTTTTGTTAATTTCTTTCTGAAGATAAAAACTTTACAGACATGTCTCATCCTTATATTTCAATTTCAACAATTCTTCTACTTTTCTGAATTTGATAAAGTATTATTAATAAAAATGCGGTAATTTTGTTGTTCCATAAACCAAGCAAATGCATTCTACATGCAAGTATTAGTATAAATTGTTGGATCAAATGGGTATTAATTATTTGATGATGCCAAAATCACTGAAAAGGTATTTTATGAAAATTATTTTGTGAAAATGATTAACTTTTGAAATAAAATTCAATTGGGTCAAATTTCTTTAAATGGCTGGAAATTTAAATAACCTAAATCTTTCTAAATAATATTCTGATTCGAGCAGCCTAGTATGAACAAAAGAAAGTAAGACCCAAAATGATTTAAGAGTCCAGTTAGTCATCCTTATATATATATAAATAAAGGCCCAAAATTTTATTTAAGTTCTATCAACTTTCAAATTTACAATGAATTCGTACAAGCCCAAATTGACGTAAAGACCAATTATATATGTCCCCTGACCTTTTTACATTCGTGTACTGTTTTTTTTTTTAAAAAAATATCGCTCCATTTATTTTTAATTTATGGATCAATCTCATTTTTTTGCGACGGTAGGGTAGGGTCAATGGGACATGTTTATGCGTTGCCTTACTGAGAGGCAACACCAATGCATGTATGTCGCCCCTCAATGTTTAACTTTAAAGTGCAAGACACATGACTTGCTCTTATCATCATTTTCTTTGCTTCTTCGTTTAGCAACTCTCATTTCTTCCTTCAGTCTTTCTTTCTCTTTCAACCGTCCTCACTAAAGTAGTTTTTTTATCCCACTATTATTATTTTCAGCAAAAGTGACATTATTTTTGTCAATCTTATACCTCCTTCCGTAGTCCCACTTCTGATTTGAGTACGCCTAGTATGAACAAACGAAAGTAAGATCCAAACTGATTTAAGAGTCCAATATAATGATATATATAAAAATCATAGAAGGCCCAGACTTTGTACAAGTCCTATCAACTTTCAAATTTACAATGAATTCGTACAAGCCCAAATTGAAGTAAAGACCATAAATATTGAAGAAGAAAAGGAGCAATCTGAATAGCATTAATTGGGCTTGAATCAAAAAGGAAAGAAGTAATTTTTTAGTCATTCTATTTGCTTGACAAAACATAACAATCAGAACAAATTTGACCTCTCTAAAGCCTTGAAACACGTGGGTCTTGGGAAGGATATCTTGAAAAAAAATAAAAAAAGTATGACATTTGCCTTATCTTTGTTTGTCCCTATGACACATGAAAGGAATCAAAGGTCAAATTTTACATTAGAGGCAATTATCTAGAAGTAAGGATAAAATTCACAACTTATTCCAATTTTACATTGATTATTCAAGTTTTTTGAGCATGTTTGTAGGATTTGTTGAAAATTCCTCTTGAAAATACAAAAGGAGAAAGAGACACTTCAAAGGAATGAGGTATAAGACAGTAATGACAAAAATAAGTTAACCTTCTTGAAGATTACCGGAAGGCCACACCACATCAAAAAGAAATCCAACATGATCCTTGTCCCCTCCTGAATCATGCCACGATCAAATCAATATGAAGAGAGGAAAGGGACAAAAATGAAGGTTGTTTGTTGCCTGAAGGAATAATAAAAAATTTCAGAAGCTGTGGAAATTATCAAACCCACTTCGAGATTCAAAATTCAAGCTTGCGACGAAAACATTTTTCAAAGGCTAAAGAGAAGGAAACCAGAAAAGTTGTAGTTAAGAAAGTTGATGGAATGAAGAGAAAAATTTTATCTACTACCATTCATTCACTCTTTGAGCTTAGTATCTGGTTTTATTAGCTGAGTTGAGAGCAAAAAGAAATTGAGCTTAAGAGAACCCCTTGTAATATTAAGGGTAAAATATATTCACTCCTTGATAAATCTTTCCTTGAGATATAGGAAAATGAGTTGTAGATAAGTTGAGTGAAAACTTTTAAATTTGAAGGAGAGTTTAAAAACCCTAAGTTAGTGGTAAGCTTGTAAAAACCATTGTAATTGAGTTTGAAATAGTAAAAAATCTTTTGGGATTCTAAGGGGACTAGATGTAAGATAATGGTTCAAACTAGGATAAATTTTTTTGTGTTGAAATCTTTTATGCTAACTATAATTATTTATTATTTCAATTTCGCATAGTTCTTAGTATACTATTCTTATTCATAGTACACTATCTACTATCTCTGAAATTAATTTTTAAAAGAATATTGAAATCTTCACTTTTCCTACTATACACACCTAATACAACCTCTATTTGTATTTTTCATAAATGACCATCAGGAACTGAGATAATCATAATTTTCACCTTTCAAATTAATGAACATATTAAAAAAAATATAAAGAAGGTATATGTAGAGTCTAAGCTATTGCAAACATTTAACTTAAAAAATGAATATCAAAGATAAAAGTCTAAAGATTTTACCAAGTTTAAAGAGAAACACAAGTCCAAGTGATGCACAAATTTGCAGGTGAAATAAACTTACATGGAAGGAGAATGTGTAGGTCATGTGCATGAAGCATTTTTTGTTGAATCATCAACATTTTTTGCTCCTTTAATAGATGCAACTCAAAGGCCTTCTAACAGTGATTTAGCAAAAAAATAGATAAAGAAAAAGGCTTATAGCAATAAACAGAATTGAACATCATTTAGAAAAAGTTTAGAGATATAAAACGAGAAGCACTATTATGTATAAGATAGTTCACAATTACAAATTGTGAACCTCATTTAGTAGGCTATAATATGCTAGAAGTGAAGTTCATTTCAAATGAATCAACTTATCATAATGAATCAGAAAAGGAATAGAAAAATAACTTTGTCAGTTTAACTCTTAACTCTTCCAAAATTTGAGCCTAACAATGACATCCAACTTATAATCAAGTCAACTATCCCTCAAACACCTCTAAATATCGAGCCAAAGTTGAAAACATCTTCAAACACAAACACTTGGTCCTGACCATACACAAGTTGTAGATGTCAAAGAGCTAGTTATTTATTCAAGAAGATAAAGGGCTCAAGAGCAAATAGAAGATCATACACTTCTTGAGCATAATAATGAATCTAATCCATTTCTAAATATTTTGGGTAACACATCTCAAAGTGATATTATTCATTATGGTCTTTATATCACAATTTCTTTAAGAAATGGAGTAAGTTCCTATACTAGGCATCCAATTTGCAAGACTACAACTTATGATTAGTCATCATCAAAGTATCAAGCATTTGTTACTAATCTGTCCAATGTAAGAATTCCACTAAGTATTCATGATGCTCTAGGAAAACCATAATGGAGAGCTGCTGCTCAAAAAGAGATGAATGCTCTAAAAAGTTGTAAATAGTATATTTTGTTTAGGCCCATTTTGAAATTAGAAAATTTTAGAAAAAAACAAAAAAAACTAAAATGAAAAAAAATGAAATAAAAAAGGCCATTTTGAGATTTTTAAAGGTCTTGAAGCCCAAAATTTGAAATGTTTTCAATGAGGTCAATCTAAAAATGTATCATGATGTTATGCAAACCTTGTGGTGGGATGGTATGAAGAAGGACATAGTAGAGTATGTGTCCCAGTGCTTGACCTGCAGGTTAAGGCGGAACATCAACGACCAGCCTGATTGTTTCAAAAAATAGTCAAACCGGAATGGAAATGGGAGTCCATCACTATGGACTTTGTAGTAGGTTTGCCTTGCACCCCTTCAGGTTTTGACTCGATTTGGGTCATTGTGGATCAGCTGACTAAGACGGTTCACTTCTTGCCAGTCAAAACTACTTACAATGTGGCTACTTATACAAGGCTGTACCTTTGAGTGATTGTTAAGCTTTATGGGGTTCTGGTTTCCATTATCTCATATCGTGTTCCACAATTCACTTCCTGCTTTTGGAAAGCCTTCCAAGAAGCTTTGGGAACAAGGGTAAATCTAAGCACCTCTTGTCACCCCCAAACAGATGGTCAATCAGAGAAAACCGTTCAAACTCTTGAAGACATGCTTCGGATGTACGTTTTGAATTTTGGCGCTAAATGGGAGGAAGATTTGCCACTAGTGGAGTTCGCCTACAATAACAATTTTCAAGCTAGTATAAGGATAGCTCCTTTTGAAGCTCCTTATGGTAGGCAATGTAGATCTTTGGTAGGATGGTTTGACATCAGGGAGGCTAAAGTTCTTGGACCCGACTTGGTTCAAGATGCCTTGGAAAATGTAAAGATCATTAAAGGTAAGCTATTGGCAGCCCAAGATAGGCAGAAGGCATATGTGGATCATCGATGGAGAGATTTGGAGTTTAGTGCAGGCGATATAGTATTTCTGAAGGTATCGCCCATGAAAGGAACCACGAGATTTGGTTAGAAAGGAAAAGTAAATCCGAGGTACATTTGACCTTACAGGATCTTGGAAAGAGTAGGGAAGGTGGCCTATAGATTGGCGTTAGGGAGTACATTCGGTCTTCTATGTGTCTACGTTGCAGAAGTACCTTCATGATTCTTCTCACGTGGTACAATCCCAAGAATTATAGCTTGACAGTTCCTTTTCATATGAATAAGTACCAGTAGCTATTCTCGACTAACAAGTGAAAAAGCTTTGCTTGAAGGAAATACCAATGATGAAGGTTCTTTGTTGAAATCACTCCCAAAAGGAGGCAACTTGGGAAATGAAAAAGGATATAAGTTCTAAGTATCCTCACTTGTTTGCGTCGTAGGCTCAGTTGGAAATTAGGGGGACCAAATTTCTTGAGGAGGAAGGATTGTAATAACCTGGTCTTATTTATGATAATGGGTAAGGGAGTATTATATTTATTATTCCATTTTTGGTTGATTGTGATTCCTTATCATTTCATTTTCTGTATTGTGTGTGAAATAATGCTGTGTGGCCACATAAGTGTGTTTGGGATGAAAATTGCTCTTGTGGCCAAGGAAAATGGTTTTGGGAAGGTCCCATGTGCATATGGATAATTTAAGAATTCTATTTTTTATTTTTCTTGCATCATTTCTCTAGTTTCTAGAAATTTGGAGACAAGGTTGGTATTTTTGCTTTGTACACTTAAAAACCTACACTTAACCAATAACTCTTGTTTTTGCTCCTCCCTTCTACTTTTCTCCTGTCGGTCTCTTTATCTCCCTCAAGAACTCTCACACACACACACTTCTCTTGTGGCTTATTCATCCCTCTTTTGGTTCTCTTGGCTTCCTTGAGTGATCTCAATCTAAGGCTTGTGGTATAAACCTGTGCCCTCTCTTCACCTCCTTTGGGCTTTCAAATCCCTTCTAATTAAAGGAATTTAGTAAGATAAAAAAATCAAGCCAAGGTAAGGGACTTCCCTACTCCTAAATATGTATGTTCTTGTAAATTGTTGTTTTCTCTATGGAATTAATTGTGTACTTTCATGATCCTATTATGTTATTCTATTGTAGACCTTTGTATGTATTTATGTTTACCCTTAAGGGTGCCATGAACCAAATGTGAAAGATTTGACATGGCTAAATGAGAGATAATAATGTAGTAATTGATGATTTCTTATGCATGTACCTATGTGTGTATTAAAAATTGTATTTGGACATATGACTAATGTTGTTCTACTTATCATTGAAACAGGAGACTATGTTGGAGGATAAAGATGAACGTTGGACTCGCCGAGGCCTCATGATACTGTGTGTATGATGAGTATGATAAGGGAGATTTATGCTGTACCACGGGTTATTTTGAGTGAAAGGGGGATAATTTTATGCACGATCATATTTCTATATGCGTTGTGATAAAATCTCTCATTTTCTTGTTTTCTATATGCATGGTTGTTAGGGTAGTAGTACTTTCCTCACTGAGTTTTACTTACACCCTTTTTAACATTTTTAGATATGGACGTAGCCAAGGAGGATCCCCGTGACAAGTAGTTTCATTCCTACTCCCTAATTACTCTAGGGTATTTTGTCTTTTTAGAGTCATCCCTAAATTCTTTTGTTAATCTAGATGTGCTCTGTAAATTTGGGATAGGTAAGGCTTAGTTTGGATTGTATGTAATGTCCATGATTTTGCATTTTGATGTAGCAAATGTAAGGTCTATTTATAATATTCTTGGCATGTTTGACTTTTAGAATGTAAACAAATAAGTCTTGTAAACATTGGCTTTGATGTCAATGATTAAGTAATATCCTCTTGCACTAATTGTTAGTTGTGCATGTATATGTTTCTTTTATGATAAAATAGTTGTTTTTGTAGTTGTTTAGAAGGTTGAAGCTTACGGTGGTCGGATTAGTTCCCTCCACTGTGTCGGTTATATACCTAATAGGGGTTGTGACAAGTTACATCATCTTCTTGTACCAAATTTGTGTTTGACTTATGAGGATTATCACCTTTTGCTCTCCTTCTACATTGTATTGCATGATGACCTGGTTTTTCATACACATAACAATTCACTTCTTCTTAAAGTGGGGTTAGTAGTTTTAGGCTTATAATTAGATTTCTTATTTTTATTTTTATAATGAGAAGCACCTTGTACTAGGTTTGCTTTTCACGTTATCTTCTTAGTATGCACTGTTTTGGACTCTTTCCTATTGGGATCCTCAATAATGATATGAGTTATTAGATCAGGAAGTGCCAGTTGTTTGTGCTTGTGCTTGAGTTGCTATTTGTAATCCTTCATGAATTTGGCAGTTTCTGAATCAAGATTTTAGTAATGAACTCATTAGACAGGTTAATATTTTCGATGCATAGATCCTCCAATAATTTGTAGTACTCATTCATCTAGACCATGCTGTCCTTGTCGTCCATTATTCCCATTAATAATAATTTTTAATGACGAATTTCTGCTTCCCAACATCTTCTGTAGTGTATATTTGAGAATCATGGATTCTCAAATCTTCTTCGCCTTCCTTGTAGGTACAATGAACATCAAAGAGATCGTTAGATATACATTAATAATAATAATATATTTGCATAATTTGTTAGCATATGTTCATTCTTCGAGTTAGTTCATATCATCAATGGGCAAAGGCTTAGAACCTATTAATGTTGTAGTGACCTTGTGCATATCAAGAATTGTATAAATCCATTCTTACCACCTCTGGAAACTTTGGCCATTGAACACTCTGATTTTTTGATATATCTGGGAACAATTTTGAGAACACAATAGATGGCATGATCCAAACAGCAAGCGACAACATTCTGAATGACTGTTTGGATTGCATAGGTGCCATTTTCGGGTGTGATACTAGCAGTTACTCATATTTCCTTAAGATTGTTGAATAAAATTGATGACAGACACAACTTGAGTTGTGTTATATAATATTGTTCTTAAAAAAATATTTCACGACAACAAAATTTTTTCCTAGAATTAAATAGGAGAAAAGAAATAGAAGAGAGAGATGTGTAACCCTGAGTATTTTCTAAATTTCAAAGACATTGAAATATGCGAAGTATATTGATTTGAAAAAAAAATAGAAGTACTTTTAAGTTTTAATTCAAGAAATAAATATGAAAAATCATGGATTTTAAAATCGTACCAGATCAGTCTATCAGACCAGTTGGACCATTGACCCGTGGAGGTCCAGTCTGGTTACTCCAAAAAACTGTTTGGCCAATAAATCGATAAGTAACCGACTCAACCAGTTCCAAACTGGCAAAATTGGCTGGTGGTCAATTCTATCGGACCCTTTTTTTTTACTGCTGCACAAGGACTCCGACAATGAAGAAGATGAAGAAAGAAGCTAAGAAGAGAGAGATGATATATATAGATAGAGAAAGACTAGTTGATCAATTGCCAGACCTACATCAAAGCCGTCGATTCCTGATCTTATTGCTCTGATCGTCTTCTCGCTGAAAGCTTCACCAGAGAAACTCTAAACAAGGAGAGAAAGAATGCGTCAAAGCTCCAAAGAAAAAAAGAAAGAGAGAAAGCCCGTCTGATTTCATTTGTAATAGCATGAATAAGATTGAGAGTGACAATACATCTGAGAAAGCTGAAACCTTACATTGGGAACAAATAAAATAATAAAAAGATATTAAAGGTGCATAGGGATAGAGAAAAAAAGCATGAGACCATTATTGAGGCATGGTGAACTTCGAAACTTAAGTCTTTTTTTTAATTAAGCATAGAAATTTGTAGACAAATATCACAAAACATGAGTGGATAAGATTAACGGAAGAAAGTAGGAATTTTTTTTTACAAATTTTATATTTATATAAAGTATTTTAATATTTTTAAGCATATATATATATTTAATATTTTTAAATACCACTGATTCGACCGTGGTTCGACTATGGTCGGACCATTGAACTTTAAATCAGTGTCTCTACCAATTCAATAACCAATCCAATTTTTAAAACATTGTGAAAAACTGATATAATGATATAATAAGATAATAGTCAGTTACAAATGATAATGATAAGATTGAATTTAATTTCAATAAATAAGTTCAAAATTTTGAACTAGTTAGAATAAACATAAAGATAAGATTTCAAATGAGCATAAAAATAACATAAAAATTTAAATTGCCTTTTTCAGAAAAAGTGAAACTTGGCCCATCCATATGTCTTGCATGCATAGGACAAATTGTTTAGATTGGCTTAACTTTAGCCCACTACTTCTTATAACTCTATGAACTCATTACAAAATATAGATATATAAATTCTCATCCCTCTTTTTCCAAGCAACATGTCACTCTTTTTGAAATATATTGTAATTACTTCTTTTAACTCTTTATGAGCCATTACAACATATAGATGTATAAAGTGTCATCCTTCATCCCCTCTTGTTCCAAACAAAGTGTCACACTTTTTGAAATACAATGTTATTTACCAATGTTCCAAAAACAGGATCAGACTGGACAAAACTAACTAGTTGAACCAAAAAATCAACTAGTCATCCTATCCAAAATGGACATAAAAATCGGATAGTATCCAAATCAAGAAGAAAGTGGTCCAAAACCAATAGAACTAGTGAAAACCGGTCGGGTAACTGGTTTTTACGGTTCTAGTTCAGGCTAGAGAAAAAAGGAGGAAAGAGAGATCGAGAAGAGAGATCTGACTAAGATCAAGAGAGATTGAGAAGAGAGAGAGTAATGAGAGAGATCGAGAAGATAAATCTAGCCGAGAAGAGAGAGAGCAGTGAGAGACACTCGAGATCGAGAGACTATTGCTCATTGTGGTTGGTCGCCGGTTGTGCATTGTGGAGCTTCGTGGAGCTTCTTCTCCTTCTGCTCTGCCTTTGCTATTCTCTCTGTTCATCTATGTGTGTGAATGTCTCTGAATTTGAGAGTATTGTGGTGCTGGTGCGTGGAAGAGGCAGGACTGCAAGAATGGAGAATGGATACAAATGAAAAATTGAAATCTATATTGGTGAGTCACATGAGTATGGAACATTCTGGACAAATGAGAGTATGACATGGCGTGTGGTTGTCATGATAAAATATTTTCAAATTTAAATTTTATTTGATCTATTTATTAATTATAATTTTTATTTTATATGATTTATTTATTGATTGTTAATATCTTGTTTGATAATTATGTAAATATAATTGTATATAACTTTTGACTTATTAACACATTAATTATCTATTTTTCTTCTTAAATTTTGCAAGTAAAATTAACATATTTGCATAAAACTATAGACTAACTAGACCTTGTTCTCGTGTTATGCACGTATGATTAATTTACAATAAAGTGTAAATTAATAAATATAGGTAATGAAATAATATTCAATAATATTACTTAATAATAAACGTGTAAAGAAATCTTATAATAACCAATAAGCAAACATTTGCATATAAAATTGCAATATTACTTAATATTATTGAATACTTCCTTATACATCACATCTGACATAGAACTAGAGAATTTACCTTCATGGTCAAATACTAGGATTTTCAAGCCATTTTTGCTTCTAACTCTTGAAATTGCGACATATAGTTAACCATGAGTAAATATAGGAGAAGGTAGATATAATCCAATATTACTGATCTTGACTTTTATTTATAGTCACTGCAAAGCAAACTGCAATAAGAAATTGTCTTCTATTAAGTTTGAAAGATATCTTGAATCAAATTGTGTCATTGCTAATCATGGAATAAGAACTTTATCACCCACATTGTCTCCTAAAATAAGTTGTCCTTCTACACATGATCTTTCAAGTTACTTACTAAAAGTCTTGTACCATTGAATAGCCTCATGGATTTGTTAATATTTTTTTAGTAGAATTATTGGCACATTGACTTTCAATTTCAATTCATGATTCAGCAACCCAATTAATTTTATGCTGTTGAGAAATTCTATTATGTATAGATCATCAACGTTGTCTACATTAACATAAGCCTTACAAACACTGACACAACTATAGTATATTTTTTCATTGCCAAGGATTAAAGATAACATATGAGCATTGATTGAATCAACATTATTAAGAGTAGGAGTGATAGCTTTGGAAGTTGAATATTTGCCATGCCATCATTATCTTCATCAGTGATAGCTTTACCTATCCCCAAGATCCATTCAGAGAATTCACTTATTTCTTTGTTCTCTGAACCTTGATTTCTAGTTAGTAGTCGCATGTTCTATGTAAATGTCATGACATTACAATACTCCCAAAGGTAAGAGGCATTTATTGTCGACAGTACAATGTCTTGTTTGATTCCTTTTGGAATTACAGGAAGTATCTGCCTAAAGTCACCTCCAAATACTACAGCTTTACCTCCAAATGGTTGAAGTCACTATTTTGATTTGAAGTTTGTAAAATATCTCTAAAAGTTCTGTCAACAGCCTCAAAACATAATTTGTTAGTCATAGGAGCTTCATCTCAGATAATTATTGTCTTTGAAATTAGATTAGCAATATCACTGTTATGTTTAATATCACAAGTTGAGTCTTTAGTGATTTCAAGAGGAATATGGAATCGTGAGTGAGCAGTTCTACTACCTGGTAGAAGGAGTAATGCAATATCACTTGAAGCTATGTTTAAGACAATTAGGCCTTCTGATCTCAAACGCGCAGAAAGGGTTCTCCATAAATAAGTTTACCTATAGATGCAATATCACTTGAAACTATGTTTAAGACAATTAGGCCTTCTAATCTCAAACACACAAAAAATATTCTCTATAAATAAGCTTTACCTGTACCTCCATACCTATAGACAGAAAAAAAAAAAAGACTACCAACATGAGATAGAACAACACTCAATACTTTGTCATAGATGACTTCTAGTCACTGTTCAAAGATGAAATAAGATCTTGATGTTCTTCAGATAATGATTTTTTTTAATCATAATTTAATTCCTCCATAATCAACTTATTCAGTAATCTGTGATTGTAATGCATTTCAGGTTGAGGCATATAAGAGAAATCAACAAGTGTTCTACGATTCATTTCCAATATACTATTTATCTCTATCAATGTATAATTATTTAACAGTTCGTCTGATATGATCAGATCTGCAAACAACATATGAAATTTTCTAAAGTCAATTTATATTCAATTAAAATAATATTGTTATTAGATATAACTAAAGTGCTTAGAATATTTTGTACGAAATCTCACCATTGTCATCTATAATTGACCTTTGCTTGTATATTATGTTATTTGACATGAGTCTTCATGTTTTCTCCCAAACTATTTTAGGTCTAGACAATGTATTTGACCACAATAATGTACAAAATAATCTTCTAACATAAACAGATGACATAAATATACTTGCCTCTTCAATATCGAAACATATTCTTCATCATTATTGAGTGAACCAAGTGCATAACATACCTCTTTGAAAGATTGATAAGTCTTACCGTTAATAATCCTAATATCTTTATAACATGTGGGACCTTTAACAACATTTAGAAAAGTTCTCAAATAATGGAGTTCTCCACTTCCTAGATGTGTATAAAAATGTCTGCCAATTGAAAAGTCTGACTTTCTTGGAATCCAGTCCTTTGAATCATTTTTATAAATGAATTTTTTTGGGAATTCAGCATAACACAATAATTTTACTTCTTCATATATTTTGTTTGCATCAAACCATGCATGAAATTTTGTTCTGCCAATAGAAGCATGTTGAACTACAGAATCTATTGGTTCTTCATCTGAAAAGATAACTAACTGCTAATTTGGTAAGTGGAATGACAACCTTTCAATAGATGGGTCTCTAAAATTAATATTAAAACTAAATATTCTCCAAATATATTCACATAGAGATAAGTATCTGCAATCGTAGAAAATCTTGATTTCGTCTCTTTCTTGATTCTCATTTTCTAAACCATTTTGATTATGAAAAGTTGCCATCACCCTGTCATGACCTTTATTGACATATTTGAATAGATATTTGATTGACCTTGATTGATTATATCATTCCATGTCGATGTATGCATTGTACTTCAACAATAAATAAAGATTAACTGTAATAACATACCTATTGTCAAGCGAAATACCATTTTTTTCAATTGTAAGACCATTATCTAACCTCCTAAAGCAAGGATAACCTTCATCATTAATTGTTGCAAAGTGGTTAAATTTTTTAGGAAAATACTTTGAACATCTTTCATTAACCATGCATGGAAAGCTTGGATTTGCAACTCCACATGGACTATGCATCATTAGATTAACTTCCTTCTTGAATAGAATTGAAGATGTAGACTCATGTGGTATTTCAGCACTAATAACCCTATCAATGTCATCTGGAGTAATATGCCTATCATCTTTGTGTAGAAAAAGAAGGATATGTGTATGAGATAAACATCTATTATGAAATTCAATAGTATACAACATTGAAATAACAACAGTGATACAAAAGTAAATGCAAAGAAAAGAGATCACATCCAATATAAAACAATAAATAAAAGAAGAATAACATCTAATAGTACCTGCAATAACTCATCCAAAGAGTTTTTTTTTCCTGAGATCACGAATAAGCTGATCAAGTTTGATCTTGAAAACTCAACAGATAATGTCAGGCCTATTTTCAGGAGCAAAGTCATTTGTCTCAAGAAACCTACAAATTTCTAGCCATTTGGGATTACATGTGAAAGTTATGAAAAGATCTATAAATCCATCCCATCTACATATAGCTATTGCATCATAATAATTTTGAATTGTATATCTTGTTCTACTAGTAAAAGAAGACGGTAAAATGATACATTTCCCTATGCATGATGAATTTCTTTCTCCACATAAGAGAGCTTCCTCTAGGCCACTATAAATGTCTTATCTTAATTTTTTCTAATTAAGTCGAATATAAAGTCTCTCAGATTCAATCATGGTATAGGCATTAACAATAAATTGTTAAAATAATCTAGCAGCAGATACAACTGTTTGAGCCTCGTTTGTTCTATCTTGAATTCGAAAAAAGAAGAATTGTCTCACTGTAAGACATTTAAGCTTAGCAAAAAATGCCAAATTAACGGCACTTAAAGATACATCCTCCTTGTATCCATCTTCACCATACGGAAATAAAAATGGGTATTGTCAAGGTAAATAAGAAGGATGCAATTCATTTATTATTTGAAGTAATCCTGTTTTATATTAGAAAATAATATCTTGCTATTGTGTAGACATATCAATATCATCAATCACTAAAACTGCAACTTCAGAGCACATTGGTAAGTTAATGTCCTTCCCATCTTTATTTCTCTTTCGTAAGAGATGAATATTAAAGTTTGACAGACGACAATGCTCAATCATGTCTTTAGCATTTTGTATGTTTGAACAAATGAATTAGTCTTATCAAGCATATATTTCAATATTTTGATGATTTTAGCATCCAAATGATCATTTTCTTCAGATCTACATTTATTAAAGCATTGCATACAAATATAATTAAAAGAATTATATTTCATAAAAAAATTTAGATCAAAATTATACCAATAATAAGAGATAAAGTTGTGTATAAAAGAATGATATCTCATAACTGATATTCTATTTGAAATCTCATTATCAGTGTCATATATGTATAGTTGACTAAATTTAAGCTTTGTTCCATCACATGGTAGCAAGCTTCCAATCATATGTAAATTCTGACCGTGCAATTTAAAAACATAAGGACCTTTAGAATGATTAATGTCACCGTCAACTTTTTCACCTATTGATGTAAAAGCAAACATCATGTTATGCTTTCTAATGTTCTTTCGGAAATGCTTTCCACATTTATCATTATAATGCAGTAATATGAATAGTTCATTTTCTAATGTTCTTTCGGAAATGCTTTCCACATTTATCATTATAATGCAGTAATATGAATAGTTCATCTAGAGGATCTTGTAGAAGTGGAAGTTGAACATTTCCTTGCATACAGCAAAGATTGAACCTTGGATTTCTTGTCTTGACATCTTTTTTACATCGTTTTTCATACTACATTTTTGCTCCACAAAACTCGCAAGGAAAAATACGATCTCCAATATCCCAATATACTAGAAGTGAGTTAATTAAATGTAGATTAATTATATTTTTAAATTTAGAATGAAAATATTAAAAAAAACATAATTCATACCTTTTTCAGATCTCTCAATAATAGTATCTCTAAACTCAATAACATTGTTCCCGTCCAAACTTTCAAGTAGACCATTTAAAGCTGAATTACATGTAAATAAAATTGACATGAATTTTTTAAATTAATTACTATGTAATGTTAATTTCTCATAAAAAAAATATTTAATATATGAGGGTAACATGTAACTTTATTTGTATTTAATCAACTAAGTTTACAAACCATAAATTTGTAATTGATTGTAACATTCTTTACGAATTTTAAGTGTTTTATAAGGAAAATTTATTTGCCAACTAAATAACATGTACATAGTTTGAAGAATATGGTAAAAAAAAAATGAAAAACCTATACTCTGGAAGATAATTAAAGGTTCATGAATTCTTCCAACATTGGTAATTGAACTCCTTGAATTTTTTATTAAATAGGAAAAACAAAATTCATTAGCTAATTTAGTTATGACAATATAAATGGATTCTTGATATGCTTGAAAGCCTATAAAGTGGATTCCAATATTTATGGTAACTTTGCAATTCATTACTATATCAAAATTACCTTTAAATATTGGTTGATTCTTTTTACTTTTCTTCCTCCCTTTAGAAATGACATTGGATATTGTACTTGTTTCTATTGCAGCTGAATACAATACTGTAAAAAAATATTATTAATCTATAAATATTTTATTATAGAACATTTAATAATAACAACTATGTGGTATGAATGGATATTTATTGTTAGTGACGTCCAAAAGAATATTTTGTCTTGAATTATCCAACAAATCAGAAGCATTGTCAATAGAGCATGACCTTGATTTTGAATATTATTGAGAGACTAAATAAAACTAAAGCTTTACATGAAAATATGTAAAGCAAACAAATAATAATGAGCAAAAAAAATATATAAATACATTATCTCAACACCCGTTGTTTCTTTTCTTCGTACCTCATTTATTGTAACACAATAACATGTACATAGTTTTTAGACAATTCTAGAAAAAAAACATAAATGAAATTCTTGTACTCTGGAAGAGAATTAAAAGGTTCATGAATTCTTCCCATCTTGTTAATTGAACTTGTTGAATTTTCCATTAAATAAGAAAAATGAAATTGATTAGCTAATTTAGTTATGGTAATATAAATGGATTATTGCTATGCTTGAAAAGCTATATAGTAGATGAATTATTTATGGTAACTTTGCAATTCACAACTATATCAAAGTTACCTTTAACTATTGGTTGATTTTTTTTTAACTATTCTTCCTTCCTTTAGAAATGACATTGGATATTGGACTTGTTTCTATTCCAACTGAAAATAATACTGTCAAAAATTTTATTAATCAATAAATACTTTTATTATATTACATTTGATTATAGCAACCATGTAGTATGAATAGGTATTTATCGTTAGTGACATTTGAAAGAATATTTTGTCTTGAATTATCTAATAGACCAAAAGCGTTGTCAACAAAGCATGGTCTTAATTTTTCATATTCCTGAGAGACTAAATAAAAGAAAAGCTTTTCATGTAAATATGTAAAAGTGAACAAATAAATAACGTGTAAAAAAATATAAATACAATGTATTGGTACCATTTATTTGTTTTCTTTATACCTTATTTGCCAAATAAATAACATGTACATAGTTTTAAGATGATTAAAAAAAATAAATGAAATACTTATACTATGGAATGAAATTAAAGGTTCAGGAATTCTTCCAATATTGTTAATTGAACTTCTTGAATTTTCTATTAAATAAGAAAAATGAAATTGATTAGCTAATTTAGTTATGGCAATATAAATGGATTATTGCTATGCTTGAAAGGTTATATAGTAGATGAATTATTTATGGTAACTTTGCAATTCACAACTATATCAAAGTTACCTTTAACTATTGGTTGATTTTTTTAACTATTCTTCCTTCCTTTAGAAATGACATTGGATATTAGACTTGTTTCTATTCCAACTGAAAATAATACTGTCAAAAATGTTATTAATCAATAAATACTTTTATTATATTACATTTGATTATAGCAACCATGTAGTATGAATAGGTATTTATCGTTAGTGACATTTGAAAGAATATTTTGTCTTGAATTATCTAATAGACCAAAAGCGTTGTCAACAAAGCATGGTCTTGATTTTCATATTCCTGAGAGACTAAATAAAAGAAAAGCTTTTCATGTAAATATGTAAAAGTAAACAAATAAATAACGTGTAAAAAAATATAAATACAATGTATTGGTATCATTTATTTGTTTTCTTTATACCTTATTTGCTAACTAAATAACATGGACATAGTTTTAAGATGATTAAAAAAAATAAATGAAATACTTATACTATGGAATGAAATTAAAGGTTCATGAATTCTTCCAATATTGTTAATTGAACTTCTTGAATTTTCTATTAAATAAGAAAAATGAAATTGATTAGCTAATTTAATTATGGCAATATAAATGGATTATTGCTATGCTTGAAAGGTTATATAGTAGATGAATTATTTATGGTAACTTTGCAATTCACAACTATATCAAAGTTACCTTTAACTATTGGTTGATTTTTTTAACTATTCTTCCTTCCTTTAGAAATGACATTGGATATTAGACTTGTTTCTATTCCAACTGAAAATAATACTGTCAAAAATGTTATTAATCAATAAATACTTTTATTATATTACATTTGATTATAGCAACCATGTAGTATGAATAGGTATTTATCGTTAGTGACATTTGAAAGAATATTTTGTCTTGAATTATCTAATAGACCAAAAGCGTTGTCAACAAAGCATGGTCTTGATTTTTCATATTCCTGAGAGACTAAATAAAAGAAAAGCTTTTCATGTAAATATGTAAAAGTGAACAAATAAATAACGTGTAAAAAAATATAAATACAATGTATTGGTACCATTTATTTGTTTTCTTTATACCTTATTTGCCAACTAAATAACATGTACATAGTTTTAAGATGATTAAAAAAAATAAATGAAATACTTATACTATGGAATGAAATTAAAGGTTCAGGAATTCTTCCAATATTGTTAATTGAACTTCTTGAATTTTCTATTAAATAAGAAAAATGAAATTGATTAGCTAATTTAGTTATGGCAATATAAATGGATTATTGCTATGCTTGAAAGGTTATATAGTAGATGAATTATTTATGGTAACTTTGCAATTCACAACTATATCAAAGTTACCTTTAACTATTGGTTGATTTTTTTAACTATTCTTCCTTCCTTTAGAAATGACATTGGATATTAGACTTGTTTCTATTCCAACTGAAAATAATACTGTCAAAAATGTTATTAATCAATAAATACTTTTATTATATTACATTTGATTATAGCAACCATGTAGTATGAATAGGTATTTATCGTTAATGACATTTGAAAGAATATTTTGTCTTGAATTATCTAATAGACCAAAAGCGTTGTCAACAAAGCATGGTCTTGATTTTTCATATTCCTGAGAGACTAAATAAAAGAAAAGCTTTTCATGTAAATATGTAAAAGTAAACAAATAAATAACGTGTAAAAAAATATAAATACAATGTATTTGTACCATTTATTTGTTTTCTTTATACCTTATTTGCCAACTAAATAACATGTACATAGTTTTAAGATGATTAAAAAAAATAAATGAAATACTTATACTATGGAATGAAATTAAAGGTTCATGAATTCTTCCAATATTGTTAATTGAACTTCTTGAATTTTCTATTAAATAAGAAAAATGAAATTGATTAGCTAATTTAGTTATGGCAATATAAATGGATTATTACTATGCTTGAAAGGTTATATAGTAGATGAATTATTTATGGCAACGTTGCAATTCACAACTATATCAAAGTTACCTTTAACTATTGGTTGATTTTTTTTAACTATTCTTCCTTCCTTTAGAAATGACATTGGATATTAGACTTGTTTCTATTCCAACTGAAAATAATACTGTCAAAAATTTTATTAATCAATAAATACTTTACTATATTACATTTGATTATAGCAACCATGTAGTATGAATGAGTATTTACCGTTAATGAAATTTGAAAGAATATTTTGTCTTGAATTATCTAATAGACCAAAAGCGTTGTCAACAAAGCATGGTGTTGATTTTTCATATTCCTGAGAGACTAGATAAAACAAAAGCTTTTCATGTAAATATGTAAAAGTAAACAAATAAATAATGTGTAAAAAATATAAATACAATGTATTGCTACCATTTTTTTGTTTTCTTTGTACCTTATTTGCCAACTAAATAACATGTAAATAGTTTGAAGATGGTTAAAAAAAACATAAATGAAATACTTATACTATGGAATGGAATTAAAGGTTCATGAATTCTTTCAATATTGTTAATTGAACTTCTTGAATTTTCTATTAAATAAGAAAAATGAAATTGATTAGCTAATTTAGTTACGGCAATATAAATGGATTATTGCTATGTTTGAAAGTCTATAAAGTGTATGAATTATTTATGGTAACTTTGCAATTCATTACCATATCAAAATTACCTTTAACTATTGGTTGATTTTTTTTTTTACTATTCTTCCTCCCTTTAGAAATGACATTGGATATTGGACTTGTTTCTATTTCAACTGAATATAATAATGTCACCAATGATGTTATTAATTAACAAATACTTTATTATAGAACATTGATAATAACAACCATGTAGTATGAATATGTCTGAAAAAATAATTTGTCTTGAATAACTAATAGACTAGAAGCGTTGTCAACAGAGCATAGCCTTGACTTTGAATATTCCTAAGAGACTAAATAAAATAAAAGCTTTACATGTAAATATCTAAAAAGTAAACAAATTGATCCTTCACTAAAAAAATATAAATAAGGTATCTACGTATCATTTGTTTGTTTTCTTTGTATTGTCAATGTTGCTGTCAGTTCCATTACAATTGCGCCGGAAATTCCATAATATCACATGTACAAAGTTTTATTTTCCATATTTAAGAATATTACATTGGTAATGTATTAATCTAAATAATTTAAAAAATACAAAAATTTAAGCACAAAAAATGTTGTAATATCCAAATGACTGCAAAATATTCGACAAATACTAAAATAAACTGCAATATTGTGAGGTTTGTATTTTAGTCGTTAGACTGTGATGTAATCTAATCGAACCAAACAATCCACAATCTTGAATAGTGGATTGTTCATTGCCTATTCATGAAATTAATTGCAAACAATAACAATATAATTAACCATTTAAAAAACAAGTACCATATAATTCGAATGAATACTAATTAAGATACCAAAATTGTAATTTTACCAATCTAATGTGTTCTGGGTAGACTTGAATTTGTTGTGTGCTGCAATATCATAGAACTGATCTTTCCACAATATTGCAATTTTGAAAGTTTGATGTCTAAAACATAGAATATTGTGGATAAAACAATATTGTTATATTGTGTGAAGGCAATATTTTAACGTAACGTTAAAAAAAAAAATGAAGAAAAAAATTGTCTATATTTCAACTTTAGAAAACATAAGTTGGAACATTCTATATAATAAGTACATAAATATAGAAATTTTAAAATAAACCTCAATATGACTAATTAATTTGAGATGATGTAGATGATTTACCAACAGAGGTATTTTTTTTTTCTCTTAAGGGCCATTGCTAAAGAAGTGTGGTTGATGAAAAAAGTGTTGCTCCCATAATGCTTAAATTGATGAGCTCAAATCCCCAGAATCAGATTCAAACCAATTAATGAAAGGTTAAAATTGATTGGCTTTAGAAGTGATCCCCAACAAAAGCACATGACCAATCAGTATTTGGGTTCTAGAAAGCTGAAAGTCCCACACATACCACTATAGGAAGTACACTGACTACTTACGAATGTCATAAAAACAGTTTTTTCCAAATAGTTAGAAGAAAATGAATAATTATTTCCATATTCTGTGAATAAATAAATTAAATATTTCTAAAAAATGAATTATTGATACCATTTTTTTTGGTTCATATAAATTGAATATTCCTGTAAAACAGATAACTTGACAGAATAAATTATAAAAATTTGTCAAATAGTTAATTCATAATGAAATAAAATTAAATAGATGGGAATTACACTTTCCAATACAATTTCTTTTTTGTAAATAACAGGGTTACAGAGAAATGCAAAATATATAAAATAACTACTTGTACAATACAAAAGTTGAACATTGAACTCCAATATTTAAGGACATCCCATCATTCAAAAAATTACATAAGATTTGTGGAAAAGTATCTAGCACAACATTGTGCTGGAATATTTAAATACATACCAATATATTGAAAGTCTAGACACTACTTCAGAGATTGTCAAAAAGTACATCATAACTGAAGAAACTCCACAAAACATATAAACTGCATGAGTCTTTATCAGACAAAATAAAGACCTCACGTTATGATATTGCGAAATATTGGGATAAAGTCATACGAAATACGATACCAAAGAAACCCATCATCTATCATATTGTCTGCCTTTTCTCATTGTTGTTCCCTGGTCTTATACATAAATATTTCACTTTTCTTGCGACTGTTTGCATCAGCTGGATTTGAAACTGCTCCAGTGGTGAGCAAAGTGAAATTAAGTAGCAGACAAAAAGGCTCAAAAAAACTGGGGAAATTGAAAAGTGAGTAAACTGGCATCCATGAGTCCTCATTTTGTGTTACAACATCACAAGTCCATAACTCAATCGTGTAAGTTCTGTCCAATATCATATTGTAAAACAGTAAGCCAACCTTGCCATGGTGCAATATTAACTTGTAGTTAATATTAACAATTTTTTCTGGAATCTTCATTTCAACAAAAAGGCTAAATGAATTATCAAATATTATTAAGTAATGGACATGGCAGAAAGGAGGACCATTAATTTCAAATGACCATATATAGAAGTTATCTAAAGACAATGTCTCACTAGAAATGAAATGTTTGTCAATATGCGTAGGTTTTGCCTCAAGCCAAGTACATGTGTTGACAATATACTTTGTCTACCAGATTCGTTTGCTATCCACGAGATTAATGTATAGAAGCATTGTCTCCATTGACTCTATATACTTATTATAACCAAATGCATACAAAGAATGGTCTGAAATAAAAAAACAAAAATAAGAAAGGTTGAGTACACGAACTATTAAAGGGAAAAAAAGAGCATTTGATATACATGAACTTTTCCAATATTGACAGATGAAAGAAGGAACTCTTACTGTGTGGAACATGATTTACATAATCTTCTGTGTCAATGAAGTCAAGTGTCACTGGATTGTATACTATCAACACATGCTTGCATCTGTTAAATGCCCTCCTTATGCACAAAATTCCATTTTAAGAACCTATGAAGTTGACAAACAACTCTATAACATTACTGTAAGGAATCTTAATAGGGAAAAGCTTCATTTTGTTCTCAAGGATGTAGATCTTTGTGGTGATCTTTTCTTCTTGACATGCTTACTGTGAAAGAATTATTCAAGATGCTGTGAGATTCACTTTGTTCTTGTGATTAGAAATAAATAATTTACTCTTGAGATATCCATTAAATTGTTTACAGACAGCAGACAATAGAACACATTCTTCACAACTTAGTCTTCCGAAGATATTAACAATCATATCAGTACTGGGGAGATCCATCAGTGTTTTTTTGTGAGTTTCCATAGATAACTCTGGAAAAGAAAATAAAAGATAGTTGAAAACTATTACAATATCTAAACTATAAAGTCATTAAATCATATAAAAGCAAGTTGACATTTATGCACCAAAATAGCATGCATAAATAAATTGGAAGTTGTGATGAAAAAGAGATCAGTAAAATATTTTTCTTTACGTAGGTTGAAAGAAAGTATACTAAACTTCCAGATGTCAATAAATTTAATATCAAATAGGCTAATTCACAAAACTATGTGTAGTTTCTAAATACAAAATGAAGAAAGTTGTACTTAACAAACAGATTGACTTGTTATGTAGAATAATCTTCCATTTTTTATACGTAGGGAAAATCATAAATGCATGTGAATGTGTTTGATAAGAATAGAGCAACGTCAAGTTCATTTACACCTATGATCATTGATTAAATTATGTTATATCTCTTCCTCATAGGCTAATCATAAGCTTTTCTTTAAAAACAATAGAATACTGAAGAGAACTGAAGTGTTTCCACACGATCTATGGTGCATGCACACATAAGAACAATGTTAATTAAACTTGCAGAGAAGTCAACGATCTTTCTGTAAAAACTGCTTTGCATGATTATGGATATAATAGAACAACAATTCTTGCGAAAGTATAATAAGAAATAGAAGAAGGTGACAAATTCGATCTAGAATGATTTTTTATACGAAATCTATTCAAGAAGTTTATTAAGACATCAAAAAAAAATACATACAGACATTTAAGAATAGAAAACATTTCATGCATAAAAGAGTCTTTAGCCAATGAGAGTCAGATCAAATGTAGGCATCACACATAAGCATTAAAGTGGATTCAATAAGAACAAACAAATAGAGAAAAAACCGTGCTTAGTTAAAACATACTCAGGGAAAGTTTTGTATACTATCAGGAGGAGAGTATACAGATGAAGTGTGGAATACTTGCTGTGGAATAGCTAGCTTTATAGACAGTTGGAATGCTCCTTGACCAAAGATATTTCTCGTGAAGTATGCAAAGAAAACACATAAGAAAAATGTCAAATCAAACAATTGTTGGGCTTGAACAAAATAATGATAAATCAGGGAAATAGAAGTAAATCAGACATTAGATATAAACAATTATGAGATATGAGATGATATATGAGATATGAGATGAAATTAAATAAAAAATAATATTAGCATCACAATTTTAGTTATAATAAACAACATTAAAAATATTATATAGTCATTAACTTCAGATATCAAATATAGAATGATATTGAGAAAAGCAAACTTGACACACAAATAAGAGTGGGTTGACAATTTTTTTCTCACTGAAGTCATATTAATATAACATAACAGAAATATACATGAGAACCTGTATGAGAATGATCTAAAATTATGTAAAGATAGGAAGATTGAATTAACTTGTTTTAGAGACATCAGTGCATTTAAAGTTAACATCAAGAATATAAAAATATATAGAAAGTGTTATAAGTACATATTAGAGTTTGTCCAACTACAGTCATTTGATATCTGATTCAATGATTACAAAAAATATATAGACTACAATTTTTTCCTTGGAAGATGATATATAACATACAAAAATACTGGGAAAATATAATTACCTTTTCTGTTCTCCACTAACCCACACATTCGTATTAAAATATTGAATATTTTTTGTGTCTTCCACTTAAACCACACTGGTGTCTGGAGCTGAATGGATATAAATGGTTTTACTAGTCTTATAGCATATCAAGTAAGTAGAGCTATACATGAAAATAGTGGCAATATGTCAAGGTAGTGATCCAAATTTGACATTCTACCTGAAAAGACTAAAATTGAGACCATAAAAATAATCTAATCCCTCACAGAGACATCCCCTTCAACCTCTGAGGGAAATCTTCGTTGATATCCAAAAACCTTCCTTGAACGACTAAACAGTTGGTCTACTTCTGCATTCAGTACTAATCAAAAAAATTCAAATCAACTTGATGGAAGATCATACGTCTATAATCAACTTTTGGCAAAAAAGACACAAATGAAATTGATAATAAAAAAATCTCACATATAATTTATAGATGTGTAACCGAATAGATTCTTGAGGACTCTGACGATTTTGTCCTTCGTTTCATGAAACCTTCTTCCAATACGAACGGAGCTATTAATGATCTTCGCAGAAAGAGATTTTGCACAAAACATATCTTCGCTTAGGATCCTTCGGTTGCTTTGGACAGTTCGAGAAGAGTAAGACATCTGTTCCATTACGATCTCTCGGTTGCTTGCGACACTTTAGGAAGAGGATGATTGAATGATGAAAAGACAAGCTTGTGGGCAGGGTTACACAGGAATCAAGGAAATTCACATGGGTTAAGGCTAATGGGCATAAGATGTCCAGTTATCCTTCGCAAAGTGTAAGGTAATTAATTGGCTTTAAGTTATTAGGTCAATCTGTAAACTAAAATAGAAATCAGACTACACAATAAGCTATTAAAAGTAGAAGATAAATTTAAAATATATGAATAGTGAATGGGCATCATTATTTTTTTAGAACCTCCAAATAGAATTTTCTATGTCCCTTTTATAGCGTTGTTGTCTTCGACAATAACCTTATTTATTATATGTTTTTTTATATGATTTAATGAGAACAATATAAACAAAATTTTAAGTGAATCTTATTTATTATGTCTCAGTATTTCATTAAAAGAACAAATTTATCTTGCTATCCTTTTGTTTTACTTCATTTATTGATAACATTTTCATCAGTGCACCGCACAGGTGATAGAATGTTTGTGTATATTCAATCTGTATTTGTTTCTTTAAAACTCACAATAATTACTTTAAAATAAATTAATTAGGGAGAATTAAGAAAACATAGCATTATTTTAGTACTAAATAATATTAATATAGCTTTGTAACTGTAAATGATTGACTAAAATAACAATTTTATATATAGAAATCTTGTGTTCAATCATTCACATAAACAATTGCTAACAATTGTAAATTGTAAAGTCTCTTACCATTTTCTGGAAATTCCATTGTTAATATTATACATCATCAAATTATTGTGGATTACTAAATAAAACCCTGAATGATATAAAAACAACGTATAATATCTGGGGATCATGAAATTTAATGCATGTAATTTACATTTGTTGAATAAAATTGTTTAAAAATAACTTAACCAACAAATAAAGCACCAGAAAAAAAAAACAAAGAAAGATAACAGGAATATATATAAAACAAAAAGGATGCCTTGAGTACAATACCAATAAGAACATAATATCCATTCAGTTTATAAACTGATTACTGATAAAGATAACAATTGATTCATCCTTGCTTTACATCAAAGGACAGAGCTACAAAAGTATTCAAACCACATTTTAACAAATGTATATAAATCCTAAACAACAGTTCCATCCCAATATCCAAAACATGTCAGGGAAAACAACTAATCCCCCAAAATTCTTAAAGAACAATTAATATGACTTAAGAGACGAACAGTTTACTGTAACCTTCACTGCATCTTCCTTCCACAGTATCTAAAATCCATCAAAACATCCATTGCATCCACTTTAACAAATTTACCGAAGTTCAGAGAATTGACGAAATTATCAGCTAACCTTCTTGAAATCTGCGTCTTTGCAAGAATGATCACCAATGGCTATTCATCATCAATGAGCTGCCTGAAAATCCTTTTGAAGTCGACCCTCATCACTCCTCGCACATGCCACTAAACAATCTTCATATTTCTCTCAGCATTGTATAACTTGTCCTCTCGTTCCTCCACCTCGTCATCAATCCAACCAGGGGTATTACTTTGCATAGACATCCAATTATTATACCAACCTGGCATGATAGGCTCCATTTTGACTTTGTATTGTAATTCATTCGGATCCAGTCATAAGAAGGAATGGACTTTTAGATTCAACTTTTTATGTACCCTCCCTTCCACAACGAATGTACCCTCCCTTCCACAACGAATGCATAATTAGGTTGAAGTCTAAAACTAAGAGGAACATGAGAAAAGACATCCGACTTAAGCAAAGGCATATGGAGGCGATCTCTTTTAATCATCAGTGAAGTAAAATTTTCTGATGGGGTGGACATCAATGGCAGCACCAACATCAGCTGACAATTTCTCAAAGCTTGGATTTCAGCAAGTATTTGAGAATCTGAAATATTCTTCACCTGGGCTTCATGGAGGAGTATAGCCCAGACACTTCAAAAGCAGGCTCTATAAAGAAGTTCGGTATGGAAGCCTAACAGCAGGAGAACTCATAAATTGCCAACTTGAATAATTCATAGTATTCTCCCTTCTGCTAGACGATGATGTAGATAACACCTTATAATTTTCCATGATATCCCGCATATCCACCGTCTCCATGTAAGTATAAGAAACACCCTGAGAAGATGACACCAACTTCATCATTTTGAATAGTTTGTGAGTTGCAGGAATAATAATACGATTGGGTTTGAACTCATAAGCATGTTCAGCGGAGTTATCCTGAATCTTCACCTTTACTGCTACGAGGGGAGTACTCGAAGATCGTCCACGAGAAGAAGACATAATTGGTTATGTTTTGTTTCAGAATATCAAGCTAAATTATGCTACATGGAATATAACCAAAAAAAGGATGGACCTTACATACATAAGGCAATTGAAGATAAAAGATATTCAAATATTTAAATTACTAAATCAAAGTAATTTATTTTAGTAATTACAATTCCAATTCTGTTCTCGATAAATGAACAGTAATAGTGGAGTAGTTAAGTGTACTACAATCTAATATATCTTGCAAACTCGAAAGCGTCTTTACAGAAAATGCAAAAGACTTGAATCGATAACTTGTATTGACTCCTCAGAAATTAAAGCAATAGTGAAATGGTTAATTGTACTATATCTTGGAAACTGGAAGGTCTCTTCCCAAAAAACGCAAAAGACTTGAATCATGTTCATTTATTGACTACTTATAAATGAACAGCAATAGTGGGATGGTTAAGTGTACTACAGTGAAACATATCTTGGAAACTAGAAGATGTCTCTAAAGAAAACGCAAAAGACTTGACTCAAGTACTTTATTGACTCCTCGGTGGAATAAACAATTTTAATGGGAAAAAAATAGCCTAATACCGGATAGGTCACAGTGCTACTGACAGTTCATACTATTTTAATAGACTACATTCATATCATTTATCCCCACATCTTTTTCAACTTTAACTCCCAACTGACGTTCTATATCTGGACCTACTGGAACGCCAGTGTTAATTAATGCATTTTACAGTATTACTCTTAAATAATTTTTAATAAAAATAAACTAAAAGTAAACATCTATGGACAATCTTCAACTGACTCATCCTTTTAGTATATATATACTTATGTTGATGCGCATAAGATCTGTTATGAGCTAATCAACATAAAGTCGTGTTTATATAAGTTTTTATAAATTTGCCTGTTTTTATATTGTTTTCACGAAGTGGTAAACGGGGGAATAATTTTAAAAATATACTGAAAGGAAACGGAGCTAATTAATATGCGTGTTTGTCAATTCTTAATAAACATGCAAATGATTTTTAATCCTTTTTAAAATGTTTTACAATGAAACGTCTACGAACAACCTTCAACTGACTCATGATTTCAAAAGAGATCAGATCCAAAGGACACCAATGATGTTAGCAGACCGATTTTTACTCAAATTATTAAAAGGGGGGTCAATGCTATCCGGGAAATGCACAAAGAAGTGTTGAACAATCATAATTGAAATAGCATTATGACCTATCAGCGAAATAACCGTACTAACAGAGGAACCAATATTCAAATGGCGACTTTGAAAATGAATGAATACCTGCAATAGAGAAGCACAGCATACTGGCACATGACAGTGAAGGTTGTTCGATGACACTGAACCATTCCGCATGGAAGTTTGCAAGGCCTCAGTCAACTTCGCACATGTCATTTCGAACTGCATTTGAAATCAAACCACTGCGAAGCACGACTGTAACTCCTACTTGGTGGAATAGAAAAATTGACTGGAGAATATGCTTACGCCTAAAAATGAAGAAGTTGCTGATCGTTTTGAGAAATGTCTGAGTTTCAAAACCCTAACTTGTGTTTTTAAGGGTTGTTAGTTGCCTTTGTAACTAATGTATATTTACCCGCATCCCAATACCGCGTATTAAAAAAATATAAAACTGACAAATATTAAATTGTGATAAACTCGAATTCACAATAGAAATAAATGCCTATGTTGATATATAATACAATAATTCATTTAATGATATTTTTAAACAAACACGGGGTTTGCTAAAAATTAAAAAAAAAAACGTATTTTGCTAAATTAAAAAATTATATTTGCTCACAAGAAATTCTCTTAAATTTCATTATTTTTAAAACAAATGTATATATCTCTTCTATATCCATTAGATGTAATTAATTCAATCAAAATATAATGACACTGACAACAGTTTTAGTTTCGATTGTTTTGGTGGTTCGTGAACTTTTTATGTAAGAAAATAGAATTGGGTAAGATTACATAATTGGATAAAATTGCATCAAAATATTTTACTGACTATATTGCAAAACCATGTTCCATATATATTGCACAAACATGTACCATAGGTTGGTAAAACGAAATTGAAATAAAGCACACAACAAAAAACAGTCATATGGTCATCCCATGACAAAATAAACATTCAAATTGACAGTAACATATGTTCTAATAAACAGAATTCAAATCAAAACAACTCTTCATAGAAGCACAGCACATCATTTCTCCTTCTTAATGATCTTGTTAACATTGCTTGACATTTGCATCACTATGTCTTCAGTAAAACGACCATCAAGAGCTATATCAATCGAAGCCCTCTTTGTTGGAGTGATACTATTTGAATTATTTCCGACCTCAGACACAACATTAGTGGATGTAGTAGGTGTCTATTTATATAAAAAATAAATGTCGAAACTTTAGTCAGATTTATAACAATAAGATATCAAAATTGATTTAAAAAAATTCTGATCAAAACCTTTTCAGCATTACTAAGGCTCTGTGTAGAATTAAACTGATCATGAACAATAAAGGAATCATGAAAAGCAGAATAAGCTTGTATCAAGTCATGATCATTACTCATCTTAAGGACCAAATAGATAGAGCTCTGAGCATGAGCATTTCTCTCATTGACATGTACTTTGAAAATAAACTTCTGACCAAGAAATTTGTCAAAGCAATCAGGAACTTGATTAATGTCGCCATAAGTCTAATATAAACATACAAACCTTAATTATTTACATACACATATTAGCAAAATACAGGCAATGTAACATAGTAAAAAGCAAAAATTGTCAGTAAAATTTGTATATGCCAAACTAAATTTATCATATAAACTGAATTACGTAAATTACCGGCAAATGATTGAAGGAATTTAGAGGCTTCACGATCAAATACAACAAATATTGCACTTCCAGACTCATCAATTACCCTCATTTCGATTTTGAATCTAGCAATATTTAATGAAAAACGAAACCCATGAATTAACAGCAAAAATATAAGTGGATTCTCACACTATTAGAAAAAAGTTCACACTATTAGAAAAGAATTAAAAAAAGGTTTTTATAAAAAGTAATAACCTTGGTACAGCAGAAGATACAATCTGATTACATCAATGTTTTAAAAACCGGACCGATCATTAAACTGATAAAAGTATTGGTTCAAAGGTCAATAGTCAAACCGTAGTTGAACATGGTCAAACTGACCTCCTTTAAAATATAAAAAATATATATATAATTAAATATTATGAATATAAATTTATAAATTTAATTGAATATAAGATTTGATGTCAAATTATACAAAAAAAAATTCACAATCAAAAGTTTTCAATAAAAATTTATTAAATAACAAGAAAAAATTATTAATCATGATAATATATATTCATATAGTCATATCAAATTTATAAAATAACAAGACAAGATATTGACATCTCCATTAAAAAATTATAAAATTTTTTACAAATGACTTACATTTTAATTAAATATTTATATTTCATATTTTAAAAAAATAATTTTTTTAGTAAAATAATTTTTATATAGTTCTACACTTAAAAAATTAAAATAGGCAAATCATGTCACCTCACCTACAAGCTTGCACTGCCCAAGAAAAAAAAAGAGAAGAAAAGTATGTTTCGAATGATGCAAGCTGTAGATTGAAAGTGGCTCTTCTTCCACATCTTCTCGTTCTCTCTCTCTCTCTCTCTCTCTCTCTCTCTCTCTCTCTCTCTCTCTTCATTCTTTTAGATTGAAAGCTCTCTTTTTCTCTCGCGATTTTCTTCTTCTTTCCTTCTTCCATGTTCTTCTACTTCGACAGCACTTGTATATCTTCTGCTTCAACGGACAGTAATCAACGGGAGAAAAGGACAATGGCTTTGACGGCAGATCTTCATTCTTCTCCGGCTTTCTTCTTCTTCTTCTTCTTTTTCTTTGTTTTCAAAAGCTTGGAACCAGTTGAACCTGTTGTCCGACCGGTTCCACTGGTTTGTTTGGTCCGAAACTTGTTCAACTAGTTCTGTACCAGTTTAAATCAAGACCCATTTTTTAACCAAATCGGACCGAACTTCAGGCCGATCCTGGTCTGACCGGTCGAATTGGCCAATCCGATCCAGTTTTTAAAACTATGGATTACATTTCTCAAAAAAAAGTAGCACCATCAGGATCTACTTTCTTAGCACAAGTCTTACGAGAACTATAAAACTAATCGTGTCGAGTTTCAATGCTCGTAACAGTTGCCATTGTAAGATAGGTCATTTCCTATTACTCAAAACAAAATACAAAGTTAAGCATTATAAAAGATAAGAAAAATACATCAGACATTTTTATATTAACTAAACGGTTGAAAAATATAGCTCTAATACGTCAAACTCGATAATTTCATATGGTTGAATTTTTGGTAAATGTATTATAGCCAACTTTCTACATCTACGATTTGGTTCAACCATATTAGTGCTTTTATATAAGTTCATACATCAACTCATAAATGCACTAACAATACTAAGGTAGCAATTCACAGTGGTGAGGGCAAATAGGAAATGCGCTAATATACACAATTAACATATAAAGATGAGGAAGTTGTGAAATTTTCTTCTCTATTCTTTGTAAATAATGAGTTCAAACCTAAATTATGTTGTACATGATGAACTCAATTTTTAACACCAAATAAGCTTTGTTTATGATAGCAAGGTTTAAGAGGAAGACAAATGAGCAAAAGGTTTGATAGTGGATTGTAATTCTCGAATTTTGCTACCATGCAAATGAAGAGTATGAGAATGATGGTGACTACTAGAATAAATTAATGAGTCGTAAGTAAAAAAGAAATATTTCCTAATATAGAGGAAAAATATGTACTTCATCAGTTTTCTATTAAACTTATAAGATAAAAATATCAGCATCTATTATTCTAACACAAAAGGAAAATGAAAACTCTTATACCAAGAGGCATTCTTTAATTTCATCAATAGTCATTCTCCCTATTGTTTGAAGTAGTTCTTCATTGTTAGTAACATTAGATTGGGAACAAAGTTGGCTTGGTATCTAAGAACAACCATCCCCAATCTGCTTGATCCTATGTAGGAAATAGACAAATTATAAAGATGGGAATGACTAAGAAAAAATCCTTAAGTTAACCATAACTAAATTAGTTATTACCACCTATCAGTAAACTGAGTACTCTTAGGGAATTCTGGATTTATAAACAACCGAGAAGCATACAAGGAATAGCACTTGACAAAAACATTATACAATGTAGTAGACCATCTCTAATTTGTAAAATATTAAAAGTCCCATAACTCTCACCAGAAAAATCTTTGATTTTACACCATTAAATAATAACAACTACAGGTCAAGAAATCTCAAGACCAACATGATTTGCAATTTTGTCAGCAAAATCACCCCACAATGTATAGGCCAAATGATTAGACCTATAACAAATAGAGTATGGATAAAAATACATGAAAAAATGAGGGAATCAGATGACAACAAACCAAATTGAAAAATGTGACATGTGAAGATGAATCAAGAGACTTACTCTAGATCCTCCAAGTCAATGTCTTTTTTTTTTTTAATTTCTGGTACCATCTTTACAAATTTCCTTAATATTACCCACAACAGATAGTTTTCCAATAACATCTTTAAAAGAGACAGTAGTGAGAAAAATAAATATTCAAACCTTACATCAGTAAAAAAAATACCAAAACAGTAAAAAGAAGTTTTAAAACTAACTAATAAGGTATTTATCATCTGCATGGTGAGATAATATATTACTAAACAAACAGAAAGAAAAACCATACAGAGAAATGGAAGAATCATCATAATCTTGCGGAACAAAAGTTGAAAACTAGAAGTTAATCTTGAATGCATGAGTTGTAGTTCGATAGCTTTCACTATTTTGGCCAACACCAAACTAACTTAGTCATCAGGTAAATACCACCCTCCACCAAAATACTCTTAAATTTGGGAACAAAAACACGTTTGATAGAAGCATGAATGCGAGAACCACCCTGAAATCAAATAAATGAGTTAATTATATTAAATTACAATGTTTGTTCAGAGTGTAAAAGTTGGATTATCTATATTATCGACAACTATTCAATGTCCAGTGTAGAAGCATAAAACCAAAATAATTAAAAGGGAAAAAATAATGTAGATGACTTGCCATTGCATCTTGAAGAACTAATTCAGTGTCATTAATCTATTTAGGAAGATTATATCCAGCTATGAACCAAAGACAATAATTCTTGCTCTGATCTTCCAGTTAGCTCTCAAAGGATAGATCTCTCTAATGGAGTCCATTCTAGAAGCCATGGAGCGAGAAGAAGTTGGAGAGAACACGGACTGATCTGATGGTGTTA
This sequence comes from Biancaea sappan, assembly GCA_037074585.1. NCBI lineage: Eukaryota > Viridiplantae > Streptophyta > Magnoliopsida > Fabales > Fabaceae > Biancaea > Biancaea sappan. The sequence goes on along the minus strand of CM073497.1, from coordinate 46,731,336 downwards.
AACGACAGAAAAGATGAAGAGTAAGAGAAGAAAGTATCTAGATGGCCAAACAAAGTTGGAACTAAGTTGGAACTCGGTATAAAGGAACCACCAAAAGATTGAAATCTGGAAAAATAATCTGAAGCATCACACGTGGCCAACGTTGGTTGGTTAATTTAGCGTTGGGAACATAATTTTCATTTTCTATAGTTAAAACAAAATGGAAGACCATGTCAGAACTCAGAATATGGCAGTGAGGAATGATGAGGTTTGAAATATAGGAAGTGAGTATACATAGAAGGAAACGCAACATATGAGAGAAATAAAAGAGAGATATATAATTTGAATTTCTAACTAATCAGATGAAGGGAGTATTAAATGATAAGGGGAGCATTAAATGAGAAGGAGGGGAACAATAACTTGCATAAGAACTTAATGGAATTGCTTTATATGTTATAAAGACAGTATATCTTTTATTATTTATTAAATTAATATAGATATTAGATATAATACATTATATAATATATATATATATATATATATATGTTTAAATATATTTTTTAATATTTTTAAAGTACCACCTATTCAACCGTGGTTCATTTGTAGTCAACTATTGACCCTTAAACCAGTGCCTCCACTGATTCAGTGATCGGTCTGTTTTTCTGAACTCATCACCTCTCACTCTCACCACAGGCTCACACACATAGGCGAGATCCCCTCTGTTCTACATTTTTTTCTCTTTCCTTTATGCACAAAGCTTACACACATAGAGGGAGAGTTCAAACCAAGAGGGGAAGAGAGACAAAGATCGAGTTCAAGGGGGAGAGAAGGGAGCCAATAGGCTATCCTCACTCTATGGTAGCCCCCCCTCCCCCCGGGTTTTCGGGTGCCAGAACAGGGCACTTCATCCACCAAAGCAAAGACCAATGTAATACACGCAGTGCAGGGGAAGAAACTGAGTTGAGAGAAAGAGTAGAAAGGAAGTGAGAGAAACGAGCAAAGAAAGAGGAAACGAAAGAAACAAGGAGAGAAAGTTGAGAAAGAGAGAATTGAGAAAGCTACACTTATCTTTTTGCCACGATAGAGAGAGTTGTACAATGAGAGAGAGTTCGTGAAAGAGAAAGAGAGAGAGAGATCGAAGAAGAGAGAGAGAGTGGCAAAAAAACAAAGAGACTAAGATTGGCAAAGTGAGCTGCAAGAGAAGATAGAAGAGAGGAAAGGAAGAAGAGAAGAAGAAGCAAAAAGGGGGAGGGGGAGAGAGAAAAAGAAGAAGTTTAGGGCTTAGGGTTTACGGTTCAGTGAAGAACAAAGAAAGCTTGCAGGTCAAAAAGGGAGGTTGACATTCTTGCTAAAATTGTGCTTTGTTGGATTAATAAAATTATGATTTTGGGTCCCAAATTTTTCCAAAATTATATTTTGACCCAACATTTTTTGTCTTGTTCTCATTTCAGTCCCTGTGTAATTTTTTTTACCTGATCTGTAATGATGGTTTTTGGTTTGGTCCTTGTAGGTTTGGATTCTCTATTTTTTTACCCTATGCTTTGAGTCTTCTTTTCATTTAGGTCCTTTTTTTAATATTTGATCCATGCTCTTTTTTCTCTTTTCATTTTGGTCCTTTATTTTAATTGAGTGGCTTTTTAATTTCTCTTATGTCTTGAAATTGCAATAATTAATTTCTTACAGTTTATGCATATTTAGGATTTTAATTGTGCCGATTAAAACATTCAAGAAACTTAGGCTCATCACAGGATATGGATGATAACTTACCGTTTGGCGGTGCTTGTGAGAAAATGGTTAGACACATTTTGCTTTGTAATTTCATTTTATAAAAATAGTATTTAGAGAAATGCAAAAATATTTCTTTAAGTATCATTTCAAAAAAATCTTAGAATCCAAAAAAAAATCTTATTTTGGAAAATTGCTTTGAATAAATTTCAATTTTGAAAAATGGACAAAAGGAGAAAATTTCAAAATTTGAAGAGTAAAGGGTTAAAGTCATTTTGTTTCGTTAACTCAAACTCAATCCAAAAATTTTCAAACCTGATTGATTTGTGAAGTCAAATTGACCCCTAACCTCACTTCTCTTCTCACAAAAAAAGAAAAATTCTAGTTTTTTTAAATTTGAACTACATAGGCTCTAACCTCAATCATTAGGTGTCTAGACTCCAGTCCAAAAAAAAAAAAGGTGTCTAGACTCTAAATGTTGTCTAGGCGAGTTCACCTTTTATACATACTTGTTTGTTTTTTCGTTTTCATTATTTCTAGTTTCTGTTTTTTTTCTCTTAGGGGTGCATATCCAAAAATTGCACTATATTTAAATTGGACATTAGTGGTGACCCCATGAAAATTTGGTTTTCATTTTTGAAAACTAGATGTCAAGTGCGTCACATTTCAAATGTGGCAAGAATTCTCAGTTCGCCAATATAAAAGCAACTAGTGGGACGTTTTTTATGGTCAATCTTAATTCAAATGAGAGTATTAGTTACAAAGAAATGTTTGTTGCTAAAGCACCAAGAAACCTTTGTTTTTGTTGTCAAACTCAATGCTGTTTAGGTTTTTCTTTTTTTGTCAACCAATCATATGGGCCATTTCATCAAATAGATGTAAAGAATGCATTTTTTAATCATGAAACATGGTTTTTCTCAAGGTCAAGTTGACGTCAACTTTGTACACATAATTTTCTTGTTATCATTGTTTATGTTAACGATGTCATTGTGATAGGGGATTATTTTAAAGAAATAGGATACTTGCTAAAAAAACTTTGAACTCAAGGACTAGGATCACTGAAATATTTTATCATTGAAATATTTTTTAAGTATGGAAGTTGCTCATTTAAAGAATAGTGGTTAGTCCGAAATAAGCACTAGAATGGAGGCTCCAAGGTTCCACTTCTTGCTTGTATCGCTGTCAAAGAGACCATTTTCAAAATGGATTGTTTTCGCTAAACTATATCTAAAACTTTAAAAGAAAATTAGTTTGGATTTTCTTTTTATTCTTTGATGAAAACAATTTTTTGCACAATATAAATTCTTTTTAACAAAATTAATTAACAATGCATTATCATTTAAAATTAAAAAACAGTCTTGTTATAACTCAACATTAATTGAAGAACAAACAATTAAAACAAACAAACTATCAAATGCAATTTAGACAAATTTACAAAAGAAATGCCATAGAGCTTGTAATTCAACTTGTATGGAATTGGGTGTTGTAGGTTTATGGGTTAGGGTTTGATTCCCCTTGTAATAATAAAAAAATTGAAAATAATTAAAATAATTTATTCAATTACAAATAACTCCTTATAACTCTAGATTTGACTAATAACAAGTTTGGCAATTAAACTTGGTTCAACAGCTGATAACATATATATTCATATATATATACACACATATTAAATTAAGGGATTTGATTTGTTTGTTTTCAAACTTCTAGTTTGTTTACTTTAATTTTGTGAATAAAAATGTTATTCATCAGATTTGATATATGATCAAAGTTAATCTAAGTAGTCAATTGTTAAAATTATAAATAAACTATAATTTTTTCTTATTTGACCATTTTCATCAAGCCCAATAGGCCAATGCAGGCCAAGAAAGCAAGGTTTGAATGTTTTATTGGCCTTCTTGTTCAATGACCAAACAGTCAACTGGGCTTTTCAATTTTTGACTTTTTTTTGTTCATTTCCATGTTTTTGGGGAAAAAGTTCATTTGCATTTTACTATTCCATTTTGTTAAAAAAAACACAAATAAAACAGTGTCAACAAAAAATAATTACTCCTACATTTATTACTCAACAACCGAAATATGATATAGGTGCAACCTCCTGCCTTAGTTATAGACTCTGGCTTTAAATCCTACTCGTACCAAAAAAGATATAGGTGAAACTTTTTTCCTGTTGTTAAGATCATTAATGAAGATTTTTAAAAAGTTAATACGGCATTAAAAGGACAAAATTAGTTGGATATGCATACAATGTTGTACATCCTAGTTGATATAGAGTACAACTAAGCTGTCCTTTTAATATTAAACATAGGTAAGATTATCGAAAATTCAATTTATTGAAAGGTAGAATTATCTTATTATTGTTATTATTATTATTATTATTATATTCGAGATTTATATAAAAAAGAGGTTTTTTATTGTCATATACAAAATGTGAAATAAACTAACAATGGTTTCTCATAAATTTAATTCTCTATATTCAAGAAATTTAATTCCTGTGCTGGCCTGAGATTCTAAAAGGAGTCTCCTTTTTCTGTTTTGAAGTTGCTTGGACTCGTCACCCTATGTTTAATGATGTGATCAAGGAAGCTTGGAAGGGACATGATCATCTTTATGCTGCTACCTAAACATGTTAACCCTTCCAAGATTTATTAGCTTTAGGTCGATCAATACGTGTAAGACTCTTATTCGTTGCGCATGCTTTTTTGGGTTTCAATTTTATCCTTAAAATTAATGTTGTTAGTATAATTGACAAAAATAATGATATGGACTTTTCAATGTAGCATGTCTATTGTTAACGTATTATACTAATTGATTTTAATTTTAATTTTATCTCAAATATTTGATTAAATTTTAATTTTGTCCTAAATAATATTTTTTTAATTTCTCTAGTTCACCTCAAGTTAGCTTTTAAATTTTTGATGTGTCACATATAAGAATTCATATGTCATTTAGAGGAACTTATCTGTCACTTTGAAAAGTCTATTAAATTTTTGATGTGTCACATATAAGAATTCATATGTCATTTAGAGGAACTTATCTGTCACTTTGAAAAGTCTATGTTAATATTTCTTGTCAACTTTGTTAGTAGAAACAAAATTGAATCAAAAAAAATATCCGAGACAAAATTAATACCAAAAAAATGTTAATACTTAGAAAAAAAATGAAAAAAATATTTATGCTTAAAAGATAAAAGCCTAAAACACTTGAAATTCAAAATATATATATATATATATATATATACTAAGATCCTGTTTGGAAGAACTTATTTTGAGCTCATCTGACTTATTTTATGACATAAGTGCTTATGCACATGTTTATAAGAGCTTATAGAAATAGCTTATGGTATGCCCATAAGCTGTTTTCAGCTTATTTTTATAAACTGTTCAGAATAGCTTATGAAAATAAGTTGAAAATAGTTTATGTAAAATTTTTCCTCATAAATTCTTCAATTATAGAAATAACGTATATATAAGTACTTATTAAATAAGCGTATATTCTATAAGTACTTAAATAAATCGTTTATCTAAACAAGATCTAAGAAGATTTGTAAGGTTGAACGTTAAATTCAAAAAGGCATAGATCTCAAACTTAAACCAACTTTTGTTACGCCAAAAAAATAACGTACTAGAAACAATAACTATGAAGTTGGAGCATTAAGATCATTTATAGTTGTAATTTTTAAGAAATTTTTAAATTTAAAAATTAATTTTTATTTTGGTTCATCACTATAGTTTGTTACATTAACTGCTACGCATAAGAACAGTTTTTATATAAAAAGTAATAATAAAATAATCAAGTCACAATAAATATTAATGAAAAGTAATAAATGTTAAAGTAGTTGACAGTTGATTGTGGAACTTATTTGTCAGTTTTTGAAGAGTTATTTAAAGTAATGAAGAATTATTTAAACTGATGTAATACTGTAGGACCTACAATAAAAATTTAAGTAATATTCACCACCGTAAATACCAAATAAGAGAGGTGAATGATTGGTATATATTGGAGGTTGGTGGTGGTGTTCAATGAATCTTTGCATTTCTTAATGTTACATGACAATATATACTCACCAATAGTAGATAGCTTCATACTTGATACCAATCATCATTTATATATCACAAGTTAGTTAGAGTGTGCTTTATTTTCCACAGTTAAAAACTTTTTGTGAAATAATAATGCCTTTATTCCACTAATTAAAAAGTATGAAATATTTTTAAAAATACAAAAAAATTATTAAATTAATTTCATTAGTTAATGGCTAACTTATTTTTTTAAATATGATAAGTTTATCTTTAGAATACTAACTTTTAAAATCTTAAAATCCCAGATAAATGTTTAGTTTAATGTTTAATTTAAAATTCTAATTTATGTGATCTTCATTTTTAATATTTAAAACTTTTATGTCTTAAATTAGTTAAGATATTTAAAAACAAAAACACGTATATCAATGAATGTATCAAATAATTCCTAATACTAGTATAATTTATATGTCAAATAAAAAGTAAAACAATTCATAGATAATAACTATTTTTAAATATTCATTGGTTATTTAATATTTCTAAAAAGATAAAACAAAACTTAGATGCCAATCAATACACTGCGCCAGCAAAAATGATGTTGGAAAGTAATGTAGTATTTACTATTAAACATTAAATAATAATATAGGTATAATCAATTTTTTTATCAAAATTTATAATTTTTAAAATTATCATTTTAATGATAAACTTATCATATTAAAAAAGTAAATTTAAATATTAAAGATAACTAATTTTAAAAAAATTGATTAACTATTAAATAATACACAACTTTTATATTATTAACAAGATCCAAAGCTTAATGTCCCAAAGCTTGTATGGTGGAAAAGAAAGAGAGAGAATTGAAAATCCATTTCCGTGTATGATTGAGGTTGTTGGGTCACTAATCACTTCAGTTTAAAGGAATACTTACTCTACACATGCTGAGAAATATAGAGAGCCCTTGATAGTCCTATAAATTTAGATGAGGTTAACAAAATAAAAAGTTATATATATATATATATATATACAACAATAAATATCACTATTTAGAAAATCAAAGAACCAATCACATAATTGACTCGATTTAATTTAGTAAACTTGTGTAGTTCATACATTTTTCTTTACTTTTCATAAATTCTATGAGTACTAATGTGTTATTTTATATTTATGTATTATTGATATATCATTTTGTAATTAATTTTAAATTTTATTTCGCATTCATATATTTTTTTATATTAGGTATTATTTTTCAATGAGTACAAAAAAATACTCAATAGCTTGTCTAGATTCTTTGTAAGTTCAAAATCTAAGCATAAAAAAATTTATTACTTTATTATGTTACATTATTATTTATTAATGTATAAATTTAAAAAAATATAAATTTAGTTACAACTAGTTTAATCATAGTTGGAATGAATTTTGAACTAGTATCCTCCATTAATTCAATGATGAGTCTAGTTTTTAAAATTTTGATAAATACTTTTTTTATCAAAAAAAGATCCAGCAAATACTTGAAGAAGTATGAATTATTTAATATAAACCATTATTTTCATCTTTATTTAATAATATATTATCATACTTTTACTCTCATCACTAACACAGCTTAATACCCTCCTCTTTCTTTATGTATTTTTTCTTTTCTTTTCCTATATTTAAACCTGTTAAAATTTTAGGGTTTATTTGATTTGGACTTTTTTTATTTTTACTTAAAATAAAAAAATGAACTTGAAAATGTATTTGGTTGAATTTAATGAAAGTATTTTATTGAAAATATTTCTTAAAATATGTCTAAATCTAAAAAACAAAAAAAGATGTTTTAGTATTTTAAAAAATGTATTTCAAAAAATGAAGACTAAATATGAAAATAAAAAATATTTTTACAAACTAAACAGACTCTTAATTTCTTGTTCTCATATCCCACATCGTCCTGCCTACTCCTAGCACCTAAAAAATGAAAGAAATGGTTGGATCCCAAGAGGGGGAGTGAATTGGGTTTTATAAAAATTTTCACAAAACTTAATTGGAAGTTAAAATGATTTTCTGAAATTGGATAATGCTAAAGATAATAATTTAATTCAGAAAATCAAAGTGTTATCAAGATGAATAATTTTATAGTGCATGGAATTAAGGAAAAAATATAAATCTACACAAATTAATTAATACTTGAGGTAGAAATCAAATATAAACGCAAAGTATTAATTAATTAACTTCAAATGTAAATAGAGTAGGGATAGAGAAAGCAAACTCGGAGATTTATACTGGTTCGGCTAATCCCAAGCCTACATCCAGTCCTCAAGAGACCACTTGAGTATTTCCACTATAATTGCAAGTTTAATCCGGATACTTGCAAACCACTACAACATAAATCTTTTCTCCCTCAAGGGTGTCTCTCCCCCTTACAACGTGTTTTCTCTCAAACACTAACTCAAGGAACCAATCCTTGAGCAACTAAATTTAAAGGCTTAAGGAAAATAATGGTAGACACTTTCAAAGTGTAGATAACGCAGAAATTAAGCTGAGAATTTTTCTCTACCAATTTAGAGAGAATAGAACTCAAGATAATATGAGAAATAAACAATTTGAAGCTTGATACAAATGGTGTTGTGAAGTCCCCTTTATATAATGAAACCTTGTTGCTACAGTGACTGCTTTAGTCAGAATTGCTACAGTAAGTTTAATCATCATTTTTCAACCTTTCTACAACAACCAAAAAAACTTTATCAACTTTTTTCAACAATCAATATTCTTTTTCAAATTTGCTACAGTAAAAAGTATTATTTTTCAAAGTTTATTACAACAACCAATAAACTTTATCATACTTTTTCAACAACCAATAAACTTTATCATACTTTTTCAACAATCAAATTTCTTTTTCAAAAGTGCTACAGTAAAAGATATTCTTTTTCAAATTATATTACAACACCCAATAAACTTTATCATACTTTTTTAACAACCAATAAACTTTATCAAAAATCAATTTATACTAATATATTTAAATATATAAAGCATTAAATATATTTGGGCTAAGAAAGATTGAATCATGCATTTGAACCAAGAAGATTAAATCATACATTTGGGTCAAGAAGATTAAATCATACTAGTTGGGCTAAGAAAGATTAAATCATTCATTTGGGCCAAGAAGATTAAATCATTCATTTGGGCCAAGAAGATTAAATCATACTATTTGGGCTAAGAAAGATTAAATCATACATTAGACCAAGAAGATTAAATCATTCATTTGAGCCAAGAAAGTTAAATCATTCATTTGGGCCAAGAAGATTAAATCATACTATAATTCTCATATATTTGTCATCATCAAAACTTATAGCATAATACATTAGGGCTAACAAAAAATAATTTTAAGATGCAAAGTTAATTATATATATATATATATATATATAAAGTAAGACTTTAAAAAAAAACATAATTATACTGGTGTTTTACATTGTGTGTGTGTGTGTGTGTGTGTGTGTGTGTGTGTGTATAACCCTTAAATTTATTTTTTGACCGAGTAATAAATTTTTTTAAGCCAAACTTTATATTATTCAAATACTATTTTATATTTTAATAATACCATACGTTGAGCGAAGTGCACAAAATGTATCAAAACAATATATTAACATAATTGTTTTAAGGGTGCAAATTTATAATTAAAATAAATTTATTAATGATGTTTTGATGAAATATAAATGAAAGTTCTCTATTTATATTTTTTGTATATTATAATTAAGGAAATGTGTGTGTGTGTGTGTGTGTATCCAATTCACTTGAGTAGGGAGTTGGGGAAGTATGTTATGCTTGATTGGTGTCATTATATGTAGTTATGTACCTCCAGCCTTTATACAGGACCTGAATCTCTGCAATACTTTTAGTATTACAGAGTGTTACTTTTTTTAACAACAGCTTTTTGTATCGTTAAAACTTTCAACAACAGTTAAAATGTTGCTAAAAGTATTGCACCTCAGTAATATTGCAAAAGATCCAGATCCTTTTATACACGTTATGCTTCTTCTTACTGAGTTTATTCACACATAATATATCGATCACGACGTCTATATTCATGCAAGCTGTCATAACACAACATTGCACATAGAGCATATAGACATATTTACGACATGATATTGCTCATAAATAAAATTAACACGTTAAATTCGGATTAAATATTTTTTAATAAATTATACAAACACATTTTTAATTTTTTAATTTTTTAATTTTTTACAATTATTTTTAAAACAAATTATGTAAACAATTTTTTAAAAAGTATTCTTTAAAATTATTTTATAACTATTTTTAAAAAGTAAAACAAAAAATATAATAGTTTTCCCTAAATTTGCCTCATTTTTGGGTTAATGATTTTAATTACTCACCTCAAAGTGAGAGGATCCTTAATTAGGTTTTTGTTGGTTTCTCACAAGTATTTTTCATTGGAGATAATCATGCATGAAACATGATTGGACATTAAATGTAGACATCTCTTTTATCAAGAATTCATATTTGAGTTTATCATATTATAAAAAAAGGTTAAATTATAATTTTGGTCATCATAGTTTTACCAAAACTATAAATTGATCCTTATACTTTGTTTTCATGTAAAATAGTCTTTATAATTTCTTCATCCATGTAAGTTAGTCTATATCATCAGTATGATTAACTTTGCTATTAAAATAGTCATATATGGTAGTTGATGTGTACATTTGTGAACATGTTAGTATATCAAGTCATTAAATTTTACATAACTCAGCCTTCATATCAACAAAATTCAATGTAGATGCTAGGTTAGTGTCACATCCCAAAAATTGAGCATGTGAAAAGATACTACTCATTTGATATAATTCTCAAACATACGTTATTTACATATATTTAGTAAGGTTTTACATTCAACCTTAATCATTCATTCCACACTACAGAATTATATTCATCTGATAAGCAAATATAGACATACATAGTCTGATATTTCTATCTCATCGCAAGCCTAGGAGACCTATAGAAAGTACAGAGCGTTTCTAATATCCACATTAATAAGTACTGGTGTCCCACCAGACAGAAATGGAGGATAATTCCAAGGGGCTTCTATTCTTCAAACGGATACTCTTGTTCTTTGTTTTCTGTATCTGAAAAAAATAATCATAGGGAGTGTGAGTTTATTTAAAAACTCAGTAAGTAAATAACTGTACTATATAAAATATCAAAAGTACAAATACCATATTTACTCATATAATTAATTGTTTTATACATCGAGTAGTATGGGACTCTAACCCTTTCAAACTCATGAATAAGATCTCATTGATATACACCGAGTAGTATGGGACTCTAACCCTTTCAACTCGTGTATAGGTTTCATAGATATGCACTGAGTAGTATGAGACTTTAACCCTTTCAAACTCGTGTATGAGCTTTCTTAGATATACACCGAGTAGTATAGGACTTTAACCCTTTCAAACTCGTGTATGAGCTTTCTTAGATATACACCGAGTAGTATGGGACTTTAACCCTTTCCAACTCGTGTATTAGATCCCGTAGATCTTTACTCATTGACAAGATAGTGAGAATTTATCACATAATACAATTGTCATGAAATAAAACAATTTCTACATACTCTTATTTCTACCGATCATCATATACTCCCATATGAAAAATTGATTGCTTATTATCCAAATAATATTGTAAATGAGACTTATATTGTACTTTGACCAGTAATATCAAATTAGCTGAGCAAGGTTATTCACTCACCTTGATGTTTGTCCAAGTTTACCTTGTTCCACACTAGAATTTGTGCAGGAAAATTTCCTAGTAAAATATATTACAAGGAATCATAAGAAAGGAAACAAAATCACGAAAATACGTAAAATTTTCTGACTGCTACAGTAACGGTTTGCTACAATGTCGGTTTGCTACAGTAACGGTTCGCTACAGTAACGTTGACTGCTACAGTACCGTTGACTGCCGACACTACAGTACTGCTACAGTAACCCGAATAAAATTTTTCATATTTTGTTTCGAAATTTCTGGTCGCTACAGTAACTCGGTTTTTGCAGAAATTTCTAACAATTTCATCCTTTCCTTTCTTGTTTCAAAACCAGAATTTCAACTCTTTTAACCGATTATAACTCAAATATAACTTCTAAAACAACTTAGATTCATGAATTTATCAAAATCTTCAAGAACAAAACCTCCTCTGATCTTCTACATAAACTGAAATTTAAGGAAAATAATCGGATTAAAGCTTACCTTTGATCCTTACAAAGCTTTTGAACCGAACAAATAATCGAACTTCTGAAGATCAAGGAAAGGATTTGAGAAGAAACTGAAGAACTGAGAGAGAAATGTTTTTCTGCCTTCCTTCGGCTGAGTGAAAAATGAGGGGTACTATTGAAACTTTATATTAAATATTTCTAATGGGTTATAACCCATGGGTATCCATAACCCAACATCCAAACCCATACAGTCAATTTACAATAAATGGACTAATTGACCATTCTGAAACCACTTTTCCATGAATTTCACCATTCTTAGAATATATCCCTCATTGTGCAAATATTTAGTCCAGTCATTTAACTCAATTTTCATAAATAATATTCAAAAAGAACAATTAAATATGAAAATTAAAAATGACCAAAATAAATAACTAAAGTAACGTTGTAGAATTCTAAAATACTCTTAAGAGAATTATATTCTGAAATTAACGGGTATTACATTCTACCCCCCTTAAAAGAATTCGGTTCTGCGAATTAAAATCTTACCTCAAGTTTCAAATAAATGTGGATAGTTTTTCCACATCTCATCTTCTGCTTCCCACGTAGCTTCCTCGCGAGAATGATTTCTCCAAAGAACCTTGACAGTAGGAATTTCTTTGGTGCGCAATTTTTTGACTTTTCTATCAAGGATAGCTACTGGTACCTCTTCGTAGGTGAGAGTTTCATCAAAATAAACTTCTTGGGGTTGAATGACATGAGAAGGATCAGGAAGATACTTCCGTAGCATGGACACATGAAATATTGGATGAACTCCCTCTAGGTTGGAAGGTAGGTCTAGGCGATATGCCACATTACCCACTCTGTCTACAACCTCATATGGGCCAACATACCTCGGACTAAGCTTGCCTTTCTTCCCGAATCTCATTACTCCTTTCATAGGTGAGATTCGTAAGAAAACCATATCACCTATTGCAAATTCAAGGTCACGTCGTCGGTTGTGCGCATAAGACTTCTGTCTACTCTGAGCAGTTAACAACTTATCTCTGATCAGTTTAACTTTATTTATATCTTCCTGTATCATCTCAGGTCCAAATATTTTGGTTTCACCAAGTTCAAACCAACCTATAGGAGATCGACACCGTCTCCCATATAATGCCTCAAAAGGTGCCATCTGAATACTGGCTTGGTAACTGTTGTTATAAGCAAATTCAATAAGAGACAAATGATCTTCCCAACTTCCACTGAAATCCATCACACAAGCTCTTAGCATATCCTCTAAAGTCTGAATTGTCCTTTCGGACTGTCCATCAGTCTGAGGATGGAATGCTGTGCTAAGATTCACTTTGGTACCCAAAGCCACTTGAAAGACTTTCCAGAACCGAGAAGTAAACTGAGGTACTCGATCTGATATAATGGATATTGGTACACCATGAAGTTTCACTATTTCTTTAACATAAATTCGAGCAAGTTTTGCTACACTGAAAGTGGTATGAACAGGAAGAAAATGTGCTGACTTAGTAAGTCGATCCACTATGACCCATATTGAGTCATTTCCTTTTGTTGACCGAGGTAAACCTACTACAAAATCCATAGTGATCCTTTCCCACTTCCATTCGGGAATATCTAGTTTTTGCATCAATCCAGATGGTCGTCGATGTTCAGCTTTAACTTGCTGACAAGTCAAACATCGAGCTACAAAGTCAGTCACGTCTCGCTTCATGCCCTCCCACCAGTAAACTTGTTTCAAGTCCTGATACATTTTCACAGCACCAGGATGTACAACGTAGGGCGAACCATGAGCTTCCATTAAGATTTCATGTTTCAAAGATTCAATGTTGGGGACACATAGTCTCCCATTAAACCATAAGACTCCTTCTTCATCTACCAAGAAACTTGGTGCTAGACCTTGCCTTGCCTTATCTCTGATTTTGACCATATCAATGTCATTTTCTAAATTTACTTTTACTTTTTCAACAAGAGATGATCTAACTGTTAAATGAGCCAGAAATGTACCTGACTCAGTGATCTCGAAGAATACTCCATCAGCTTCTAATTCTTGTAGTTCATGTATTAGAGACCTCCTTATAGTGGCAATGTAAGCTAAACTTCCCATAGACTTTCGACTTAGAGCATCAGCCACTACATTTGCTTTACCTGGATGGTAAAGGATGGTACAATCATAATCTTTCAGAAGTTCCATCCACCTTCGTTGCCTTAGATTGAGATCTCTCTGCTCAAAAATGTACTTAAGGCTTTTGTGATCTGTAAAAATTTTACAAGTTTCCCCATACAAGTAATGTCTCTATATCTTTAGGGCAAACGCTACAGCTGTCATTTCCAAATCATGAGTGGGGTAATTCAATTCATGCTTTTTAAGCTGACGTGAGCCATAAGCTATGACTTTACCATGTTGCATCAACACACACCTTAAGCCTATCTTTGAGGCATCACAGAATACAGAGTAACCCCCTGGTCCTGATGGTAGGATTAAAACTGGTGCAGAAGTTAAACACTCTTTCAATTGGGTGAAACTTTGCTCACATGAATCATCCCAATTGTATTTAACATTCTTTCGGGTTAACTTATTTAATGGGAGAGTTGTCTTAGAGAAATCTTTGACAAAGCGACGGTAATACCCTGCTAAGCCAAGAAAACTACGTACTTCAGACACAGTTGTTGGTCTAGGCCATTGTTTTACTGTTTCAATTTTACTTGGATCAACATGAATACCTTCTTGGGAAATAACATGTCCCAAAAATGTTACATGACTCATCCAGAATTCACATTTTGAGAGCTTTGCGTACAACTGATGCTCTCTCAAAGTCTGAAGCACTATTCTCAAATGTTCAGTATGTTCTTCATGACTCTTTGAATACACCAAAATATCATCAATAAATACAATTACAAACTTATCAAGGAATGATTTGAACACTCTGTTCATTAAATCCATAAATGCTGCTGGTGCATTTGTCAACCCAAAAGACATCACAAGAAACTCATAATGTCCATACCGTGTACGAAAAGCAGTCTTAGGTATATCATCACTCTTAATTCGTAACTGATGATATCCAGACCTTAGATCAATCTTTGAGAAGTATTTTGCTCCTTGAAGCTGATCAAACAAATCATCTAGCCTTGGTAAAGGATACTTATTCTTCACTGTGACTTTATTCGGCTGACGATAATCTATACATAATCTCATAGAACCATCTTTCTTTTTCACAAAAAGAACAGGAGCACCCCAAGGTGAAAAACTTTGGCGAATGAACCCTTTGTTCAACAAATCTTCCAATTGTTCTTTGAGTTCTTTTAGCTCAACAGGAGCCATACGATAAGGTGGAATAGAAATTGGTCTTGTGTCTGGGACCAAATCAATACTGAACTCAATATCTCTTTCTGGCGGTAATCCAGGTAAATCTTTTGGGAACACATTTGGGAATTCATTAACCACATGAATGTCTTCTAACTTCTGTTCTTTCTTTTCTAAATCTTTGATAAAAGCTAGAAATCCCTGACATCCCTTTCGCAACATACGCCGAGCACTTAACATAGATATCATGTTGCAAGGTACATCACTTCGATCTCCTTGAAACACAAAATTACTCCTCCCCGATATATTAAAGGAAATAACTTTGTCACGACAATTTATAGTAGCATGACAAGAAGATAGCCAGTCCATCCCTAGAATCACATCAAAATCTAACATATTGAGAACCATAAGATCTATCTTAGTTTCCGTGCCTCCAACGATTATTTTACAAGAACGATAACATATTTTAACCATCAAAGTCTCTCTTATCGGTGTGGAAACCAAGAATGGTTCTTTAAGAATAATCGAATCAAATGCAAATCTCTTGGCAAATAGGGGCGACACATATGAGTGAGTAGAACCGGGGTCAAACAAAATACGTGCAGTAAAAGTATTAACAGATAATATACCTGTAACTACAGTATTGGATGTTTGAGCATCCTGTCGGGTTAGAGCATATACTCTTGCATTTCCTCTGCCAGCAGCTTGTTTTCCACGGTCACCTTGGCCTCTTCCAGAACCTCTTCCCGTACTACCCCCTGTTGAAGGGGTTGGTGTTTGAGTAACAGATTGTGGTCGAGGTGGCAAAGTAGACCCTTGACCTGGTCTTGTCATGAGCTGATGGCACTCCCTTATAAAATGTCCTTTTTGTCCACAGTTAAAACAACCTGTACCAACAGTGTTTAACCTGCATTCTCCGAAGTGAAACTTTCCACATTCAGGACACTGAGGTTTCTTCCTTCTAGCTTGAGTACCTCCTCTACTAGAAGAACTAAAACCACCCCTGCTCTCTGAACGAGGCTTAGCCACACTGGCTGTAGAATAAAATGACTTAGTAGGAGTGGCTGGAGCATGTTGTGATGCAGTAAAGGGTTTCAAAGTCCCTGAGTCTTCCCTTTGATCAAAAGATCTCCTATATCTAGCTTTCTTCTTTTGTCGATATTCTTCTTTATTCTTTGACCTCCTTTCCATAACCAATCTGTAAAATTCTGTCCACATAACTGGCGGTGTGCCTTGAATTCTAGCTTTCTTCCAGTTCTTCCACCATTTACCAGCCCTACCCTTTAACTGAAAAGAAGTGAATTCTACCTTTTGAGTAGGAGAACACCCTATAGCATCACAGATTGCTTCACAATCTTCAAGGAAACATTGTGGGTCCTCTTTGGGATCTTCCCCTGAAAAAGTAGGAGGCCTCATTTTCTGGAATTCAGACATTCTTACCTTCCTTAAGTTATCTCCTCCAGCTAACTGAGCTGGTGGTACAATTTCAGCTTCAACAATAGGATGATCCACTGGCAGGTTAGCTTGTGCAGCTCGACCTCTCATTTCAGTCTCAAATCGGTCAAATCGTTCATTCATCAAATTAATCACATGTACAATAGTTACATTGCCAACGTGAGCATCAGGTTCGACTCTCCTTGCTTGCTCACTAGTTGCGTCCTCAGTACTTTGAGCATGTAAACTATCACTACGGTTAGGATCATCTTGCACATGTACTGGTGGATTTATGGCCCTCCTTGGACCCATATGCTCATTATTATTAGAAGATCCTTCTGACATTGTACTGTCACAGATCTACACACATAAACAATTTTCAAACATAAACAAAATATCACTTACTGGCCCCACTGAGAAGTTATCTATAAAATGACGTTATACTCTACAAGGTCTTTTATGGAACCTAATCCTATGGTCATGCCCCGGCTCATGACAATAGGGAAGGGCCCACAAAGATCACTTTGCTCTGTACTCTATAGGGGACCTATAAAACCTTTCCTCTGATACCAAATTTGTCACATCCCAAAAATTGAGCATGTGAAAAGATACTACTCATTTGATATAATTCTCAAACATACGTTATTTACATATATTCAGTAAGGTTTTACATTCAACCTTAATCATTCATTCCACACTACAGAATTATATTCATCTGATAAGCAAATATAGACATACATAGTCTGATATTTCTATCTCATCGCAAGCCTAGGAGACCTATAGAAAGTACAGAGCGTTTCTAATATCCACATTAATAAGTACTGGTGTCCCACCAGACAGAAATGGAGGATAATTCCAAGGGGCTTCTATTCTTCAAACGGATACTCTTGTTCTTTGTTTTCTGTATCTGAAAAAAATAATCATAGGGAGTGTGAGTTTATTTAAAAACTCAGTAAGTAAATAACTGTACTATATAAAATATCAAAAGTACAAATACCACATTTACTCATATAATTAATTGTTTTATACATCGAGTAGTATGGGACTCTAACCCTTTCAAACTCATGAATAATATCTCATCGGTATACACTGAGTAGTATGGGACTCTAACCCTTTCAACTCGTGTATAGGTTTCATAGATATGCACTGAGTAGTATGGGACTTTAACCCTTTCAAACTCGTGTATGAGCTTTCTTAGATATACACCGAGTAGTATGGGACTTTAACCCTTTCAACTCATGTATAGGTTTCATAGATATGCACTGAGTAGTATGGGACTTTAACCCTTTCAAACTCGTGTATGAGCTTTCTTAGATATACACCGAGTAGTATGGGACTTTAACCCTTTCCAACTCGTATATTAGATCCCGTAGATCTTTACTCATTGACAAGATAGTGAGAATTTATCACATAATACAATTGTCATGAAATAAAACAATTTCTACATACTCTTATTTCTACCGATCATCATATACTCTCATATGAAAAATTGATTGCTTATTATCCAAATAATATTGTAAATGAGACTTATATTGTACTTTGACCAGTAATATCAAATTAGCTGAGCAAGGTTATTCACTCACCTTGATGTTTGTCCAAGTTTACCTTGTTCCACACTAGAATTTGTGTAGGAAAATTTCCTAGTAAAATATATTACAAGGAATCATAAGAAAGGAAACAAAATCACGAAAATACGTAAAATTTTCTGACTGCTACAGTAACGGTTTGCTACAATGTCGGTTTGCTACAGTAACGGTTCGCTACAGTAACGTTAACTGCTACAGTACCGTTGACTGCCGACACTACAGTACTGCTACAGTAACCCGAATAAAATTTTCCATATTTTGTTTCGAAATTTCTGGTCGCTACAGTAACTCGGTTTTTGCAGAAATTTCTAACAATTTCATCCTTTCCTTTCTTGTTTCAAAACCAGAATTTCAACTCTTTTAACCGATTATAACTCAAATATAACTTCTAAAACAACTGAGATTCATGAATTATTATCAAAATCTTCAAGAACAAAACCTCCTCTGATCTTCTACATAAACTGAAATTTAAGGAAAATAATCGGATTAAAGCTTACCTTTGATCCTTACAAAGCTTTTGAACCGAACAAATAATCGAACTTCTGAAGATCAAGGAAAGGATTTGAGAAGAAACTGAAGAACTGAGAGAGAAATGCTTTTCTGCCTTCCTTCGGCTGAGTGAAAAATAAGGGGTACTATTGAAACTTTATATTAAATATTTCTAATGGGTTATTCAATAACCCATGGGTATCCATAACCCAACATCCAAACCCATCCAGTCAATTTACAATAAATGGACTAATTGACCATTCTGAAACCACTTTTCCATGAATTTCACCATTCTTAGAATATATCCCTCATTGTGCAAATATTTAGTCCAGTCATTTAACTCAATTTTCATAAATAATATTCAAAGAGAACAATTAAATATGAAAATTAAAAATGACCAAAATAAATAACTAAAGTAACGTTGTAGAATTCTAAAATACTCTTAAGCGAATTATATTCTGAAATTAACGGGTATTACAGTTAGCGAATTGGAAATTAAAGGCAAAATGAGAATTTTGTTGACGTGACGGTTGAGTTGTGTAAAATTTAATAACTGGGTATGCTAACATATTCATAAATATACATATCAACTGCCATGCAGGACTATTTTAGCAACGAAATTACTAACGACATTGACTAACTTACATGAATGAGTATACTATAAGGACTATTTTAAATGGTAATCAAGTATAGGAATCAACTTACAATTTTGGTGAAACTATAGGGACTAAAATTATAATTTAACTTATAAAAAATTAACCTATTTCACTCAATGTTTTGAGAACTGACCCGGTCATTGACCTGGGCTGGCCTCCAGGTCACTGGTTTAACCACCGGGTCACCGGGTCAATTGCTGACCCGAGTAAAAAAAATTAAAAAATAAAAATTATATATATACTTATATGGCTTTATAAATCAATTCAAAAATAAGTAAAATAAATAATATATGCAAATTTCACAAATTTTTTTGATGAAAACGTCAATTTTATTTAGCTTTAGAAAGAATAAGATATAGTAAGTTAATGGGAAGCAACTCAGAATGCAGGTATACAAAGCTATTGCCAACAAAGTCCAACTTAGCTAAACTATTGGCCACTTGATTACAGCATCTAGGAACCCATGAATAGGACACTTCCTCAAGCTCTTTACTTCTGACTTGAATATCTTCAATCGGGAGTCTCAAATACGAGGGACGTAACTTATTGCAGTTTAAAGCTTCCACAACAACTTGAGCATCCCCTTTTATAGTCACCTTGTTAATCCCCCTAAAGGAAGCTAACTTAACCCCTTTTTCAAATGCCATGGCCTCAAGAAATAATGCTTGATTCTCCTCACACTGGCCCTAATACACTCCCCTTTATCATTTCTGAGAATGCTAGCCACGTATTCCTTCCCCTTCAGGCCTTATGGCAGCATCCTTTATAATTCGACTAAGTCGATTTTTCCCATATTTGGGGAGGTTTATGGTTTATCTGAACATTGCACTTCTTATTTGCCTCCTTGAATTTTGACAAACAAGTAATACTTTTGGACCAAATGTCATTATGAGAAGCTTCTTTATTGCCCAATCTTCTATTATTTCTTTCATTCCAGAGATAATAAAAGATTGTCGCAATAACTTCAAATGTTTCAACATTCCAAATCTCAGCCTCTTCCCTCAACCAAATAGCAAGATTTCTATTTCTTTTATTATGAAAATTTAAACCGCTAACCTTGTCAAGAAGGGGATGAGAAAATTGCAGGAGCTGAAGAGATTATCTGTGGTTTCTTCTTCCATCCCACAGAAAAAACATTGCCCAAATACTTCCATGCCACGACCTTTCAGAGTATTCACAGTTTGAAGGAAATTATTATACAACCTCCACATAGAGAACTTTATTCTATTAAGGATCTGAAGCTTCCACAACTTTTGCCAAAAGCTTTGAGGTTTGATTCGTTCACCATCCTCTATCAATTCCTTCTGCTCCTCATTAAATAGAAGCCAATAACAAATTTTTATAGAAAAAATCCCTCTATCAGAGGGGCTCCATGTTTACTGGTCCTCTCTAGGGAGATGACTCAAGGGGTTTTTCAACACTTCCTTCGCATTGTCTGGTGCAAAGACTTGGTGGACCATATCCTAATTCCAAACTCTCCTTTCATTATCAATAAAATTATCCACTTTGTGAGTAAAGAATCATCGGTCAATAAATTGAAAAGAGAAGGATTTGCACATCGACTCAGCCACGGATTAGTCCATATATTTGTAGATTTTTCCATCCCTATGCATCTTCTTAGACCCTTTTTAAGAGCTTCTTTTCCTACTAATAAACTCCTCCATGCATATGAGGGAGTATAACCAGCCCCTGCATCTAGAAAATTAGAGTTAGGAAAATAACGTGCTTTTAAAATTTTACAAAGTAACTAATTTTCAGAATTATTAATTCTCCAACACTCTTTTGTTAAGAAGGACAAATTAAATAACTCCAAATCCTTGAACCCAAGACCACCAAGCTTCTTAGGGAGAGTAAGAAAATTCCATCTAGCCCAATGAATCTTATTTTTATTATTATTAAAACCCCACTAGAATTTGCCATATCTTGGGTAATATTATAACACAAAGATTTGGGAAGAAGAAAAACACTCATTGTGTAAGAAGGGATAACTTGTGCCACTACCTTTATGAAAATCTCCTTCCCAACCTTGGAAAGTAATTTCTTTTTTCACCCTTGAATTTTCTTCTAAACACGTTATCTGATAGCTTTAAACGTCATATTCTTGCTCTTCTCTACCCTCAATTGGCAAGCCTAAATAATTCTCACTTAAAGCAATTTTACTAATACCAAGGTCGCTCTTTATATTTTCTTTTAAAGTATTCTTACAGTTTGGCTAAAAAATATTGTTGACTTATCAGAATTGATCTTTTGTGCTGATCCTTCTTCATAAATGTCAAGGATGTGCCTAAAGGAGCTACTATTTTGGAAATCTGCTTTAAAAAAAAATTACACTATCATTAGCAAAAAATAAATGGGAGACGCTAGGAGCTCCCCTACAAATACTTACACTCTGAATATTACCATCTTCCTCATATTTAGAAAGCAGAGCATTAAAACCTTCCTACAAAGAAGAAATAAATATGGAGAAAGGGGGTCACCTTGCCTCAAACCCCTCTCAGGTAAAATTAGATTGTTATCTTTACCATTAATGGAAATACAAAAAGTTACCAATTTGACACACATCATGATTTTTCTTATCCACATATCCTCAAAGCCCATCCTTTCCATAACCTTCTCTAAATAATCCCACTCAACTCTATCATATGCTTTGCTTATATTGAGTTTCGATGCCATCCAGCCTTCTTTGCCAAAGTGCTTCTTTTTCAAGGCATGAAGAATCTCATGTGTTATCAGCACATTATCTGTAATTTGCCTATTTGGAACAAAAACACTTTGGTTAATAGAAATAATATCAGATAAGATAACGTTTAATCTATTAGCAATTGCTTTTGAAATAATCTTATAAAAATGTTACAAAAGGCTAATAGGTTTGAATTAAGTAAAATTTTTCCGATTATTATTTTTTAGGAATAAGCACAATTCAAGTCTTATTAATATCCTTTAAATCACCGTTGTTGTTGAGGAAGTTCAATGCTACTTGAGTAACATCATTCCCAACTATACTCCAAAAATTCTGATAAAAATGTACAGGGAAGCCGTCCATGCCCAGAGCTTTGAAAGGAGCCATCTGAAATAGGGCTCTTCTGACTTCCTCTGCTGTGAATGGTGCAAGAAGACTTCTACTCATTTGGTCTGCCACCTTTTTATTGATAGAGTTTAAAATAATATCCATGTTTTGCTGATCTGCTGATTTAAAAATATTAGAAAAGTAATTTTCAACTACGGCACCAATAGCGTTCTCTTTATCTTGCCAAACACCATTGTCATCTTTCACACGAAGGATCTTGTTTTTCCTAGCTCTATAGGAGGCCTTAGCATGAAAGAATCATGTGTTTCTATCCCCTTCTTTTAGCCATTGAATCCTAGATCTTTGTTTCTAGATCATTTCTTCATCTTCAAGAAAGGTATTGAGATCTTCTTCCAACCTTTTAATATCTTGTATGTCCTGACCTCTCTCATATGCTTCTGTGATCTTTAATTGCATCTTCTTTATCTCCTTTTCCACATGTCTGAATGTGTTACTGCTCCAGCTTTTTAACGCCCTACCTGTGTTATGAAAGGTGTTATATACCGTAATGATGTTAACAACACCCTCTACCATCCAATTGTTCTTAATAATCTATGTCAATTCTAGTCTTTTTGACTACATCGTCTCATATATGAAATTTTCCTCCCTTGAAACTTTACCTCGATCATGAAACATATCATAAAAAATACACAAAATAGGCAAATGATCAGAACTACCATTAGGTAAATGAATAATTCTAAAATGAGAGGTCCAAGACTCATATGCTAGGCATCGGTCTAGCCTCACTTGGATATTCCCTTGATTGTTTTTTCTATTACACCATGTAAATGGGTATCCACTGTATCTTAAGTCACGAATTTCACAAAAATCCACGACATTGCAGAAGGCTTGCATATATTGTTGTGATCTACTATTACCCCCTGTTGCTCATATTCACTGAGGATCTCATTGAAATCTCCAATGAGTAACCAAAGTATTTAAATATTATCTTTCAAGTTTCTGAACATCTCCCAACATTGTTGCCTTTAGTGAGTATTTGGTTCGTCGTAGCATCCTGTAAGTCTCCATTGGCCTTTAATGGAATCATTTATCACTGCATCAATAAAATATTTAGAAGCTGTAAGAATATTAATATCAATATTGTTATACCAAAACAACTTAAGCCTCATTTTCTACCATCAGGATCAATATAAAAGAAAGAATCAAAACCCAAAGACAACTTAACATTGTTCTTAGCACTCTCAACCAACTTTGTTTCGCACAAAAGAAGAATATCAAGATTCTGTTGCTACTTAAGCAACCTAAGAGACCGAACTACACAGGGATTCCTGAGGCCCCAGCAGTTCTAGGCTATGATTTTCATGGTTGCTACCAAGCCTATGACTCAGGACCTGCTGGTGTATTCAGTAAAGGAGTGTAGTTGTCTTCATCGCCATTCTTCAACTTCTTTCTCATATCCTCAAATGGTCTTAACTTGTTTGGTGATTCATCAATTAACTTATCATCTTCTTGCATTCTTTTTTTTTTGGTAGGATTGCCTTGTCTTTCTCAGCCAGACATCGAGCCCTTTCTCTAATAAATCTTTTCCATTTCCTCACCAATTTTCCATTACCTTCTTTTGAGGTCCCTTCTTCCTTAGTCTCACCATACGACTTTTTCTCTTTATCTTCTTCGATGTCCCTACCCCTTTCCTTTGTATTGACCACCTCAACAGGAGAAATCTCTTTTAATAGTTCTTTTCCTTGTCCCATTTTAGCTTCTCATAGATCTTGATTATTACCTACATTATTCTCTTTTAATAAATTTTTCTCATTATTCTGCAATACTCCATTTGCGACAGGGCCATTGCATCTCTCTGAATAGATATTAGAGTATGTCTCCTCTGATTTCCTCATAGTAACACTGGCCAGACTCTTTGTTACGTCTGCTAACTGTGTTTCTAACCTACCTCTTGTTTCTGTGTTGTTCTGCAGCTGTTCTTCATCTTCATTTTTGCCAGTATTTTTGCACTTTTGTCCAACTTGTAGTGCCTTTAACCATGGCCCTAAGTTTTTAGATACTCTATTACCTTCTATTGCCTCCTTATAATGATCTTCTTCATGCCCCACTAGGCCATAAAAATAACAGAACATTTCCATTCTCTCGTATTTAATTTCTGCCCATGCTGATCCTTCTCTTTCATTGTTGACTTGGACACCTTCAATCAGTGGTTTCCTTACATTCCACTCAACCTGAGCTTTCAAAAAGGAACTTTGGTTTGTTTTTGAGGTAAATAAATCTGCATCTAGCACTCTTCCTACCTTTTTTGCCATCTTTCTTGCTACAACAATTGTCCTAAAATATGGTGGTAAGCCCCAAATCTGAATCCATAACTTGACAGTAATTAGTTCTTCTTCATGATATTGCATTCCCTGATCCCATTGCCGCAGTATCAGCCACACATTCCTAAATAACCAAGGTTTACCATTAAGGATTCTTGACAAATCATTTTCCTTGTCGAAGAAAAACTAATAAATCTTTGGTTTGATCTCTTCGATCTTAAAACCTGCTAGTTGCCCCTGAATGTTACTAAATGCTGCCTCCATAGCTCCCTTATTGATTGGTTTATTTGTCAAGATCCTTCCTATCAAACTTTTAGCACACAATTTTACTCCATCTTGCAAATCTGAGTCTTCGATATTCACTACCACTCTCTTCTCTTCTCTGTTTGGTCTCTCTTGATTTGTCCGCTGGTTCGCCATTGCCTGATGCGGAGATTAGGCTCTGGCGCAGTGGAAGTACGAACCCCACAGACTTGCCTGACAGAGACAAACCTCGAAACAACATATGGGTAACATAGTTTCAGATTTCTTCTTGAATGTTTCTTCGAATGATAAAAGTCTGGGAAAGTCTCCTTGGCGATATTACTCCTGCATGATAGAAGAAAGTCCTTCTAATCAAAACCCACGATTTTGTCAGATAAAGATGACTCCTCAACTAGCAAGAAGACTGTCAGAACTTCTGATAGCTTCTTGGAGTCTGCTTAGGAGGATCCATCAAATTTCACACTTTAAAATCATAAACATTCATAATAATTTATAAAGTCATAAATAATATCATCCAAACATACTAATTCATACATTAAAGTCTCAAATATCCCTAATAATTAATAATTATCCATAATAATTCACAAAGGCTTTGTTATTTGTGCAGACCAAGGCTTAGAATAAAATATAATAATTTTTACCTGTAACAGATCCATACAAATGCACCAAAATTCAGCTAGCTTTATTATTTTTAAGACAACTCAGCCCTCATTCATTGATTCAGACACAATATTCAAAAAGACAACCAGCATAAAGGACATTTTCTTGGAAAAATTACCTCTTGAGTCTTGAATTGAAGGTTGTTCGTGGAAGTTGTCGTGGAACTAATTGGTTAGATTCAGATAGACCAATTAGTAATTGGTTTGGACAGAGCAATCTAACATCAATAAAGCAACATAGAGAGAGAGAGAGAGAGAAAGAGAGAGAGAGAATCAAAGCTTACCTTTTTGTGGTGGTCGAACAAGGGAAGAAGACAGTCAGAACTAGTCGAATAGGGAAAAAACTGGCTTGGTCAAACTCATCTGCATCAGTCGAACTCGTTGATTGGACAGGGGAAGAAGCTAGCTTGGTTGAACTTGTCTGTCTTGGTCAAACGTTGAAGCTTGTTCGAAGTTGAAGAAGGAGTTGGTTAAATGTTGGCTTGGTCAAAGTCAAAGACTTTGAATAAGCTAGGTTAAAGGAGTTGTGTTCTAATTTCTGAATTAGGGGAGGAAATTAGGAAAGGGAAAATAAGGTTAAAAGAAAAAAAAAAGGAAGTCAGGTGACCAGGATCGGCCAAGTCGATTGCCAGTCAGTCCAAAACCTTGACCCTGACCAGTTCCAGCCCTGGGTTGCCGGGCTGGTCCAGATCCCAAAACATTGATTTCACTGAACCCAACTTTGTGACTATGATTAGTTTTAGATAAAGCAAGATAGACAAAAATTATCCACTCTCCTTTTTTAATTTGTAGTTATGATCACTAATTCACTATTAGTGCATTATCGCCACAAACCACCGCATTAATTATCTTGTCACTGTCGTCATTATAATTATTGTTCCATCTACTTGGGGGGACTAAAGGAGTATCTCTTTTAGGTGGTGGTTTCTTTTTATCCCCTTTGAGTATTTTCTCTCTTTGATGGTAGTTTTCTTTCCTTCCCTCTGAGTAATTTCTCTCTCGGGCAGTGGTTTCCTATCCCCTCTATGTTTTTTTCTTTTTCAAGTGTATTATTTGACTTTCAATTCTTTAAGAGAGCTTTGGGGCTAAGAGTGATTTTAGAGAAAATAAAACTTATTATTAGTCAAAATGTGCAAACACTTGTAAACATGATATGAAGAATGATAGATAAAATGACTTCAGATGTTTCAACAATATACCTTATTTTACCTCTTTGGATTATCCATCGATTTTATCTTATTATGATTTGTTTTTGGTCTTTTGATCATTATAAAAAAAAATAATTATTGTTCCATCATTTTTTTTATTGTCACCATTTTGCGTTACTATCACTATCACCATTAATTATATATAATCATTGTTACAATATTATTTTTACGTAAGTTATTTTCATCGGCATCAACAAATACATATATACTATAGTTAATATATCACTTAAGGCATATTCTATGGATATTTATACGTTCAACACGGTTCAATACTGTATATTTTTCCCACCGAATCTTGCTCGATATGATGCATGAATTGACGTATAAAACTTAAACTCAACTTCCATACATTTGGTTATATATATTTATTATTTACATGAAAATTCCTAATGAAGCGATGGGACTACCACGTGGTGTCACTTGTCTTCTTTCCTTTGTCACAATCCTTTTGTTTCAAACAGCCCACAATATTCTCGATCATTCTTTTGGATGCTGTGGACTATTATAGCTTGGTATGCAGAAAAATTAATAAAAAGAAAAAAGAAAAAATTGTTTTGGAACTGGAAAAAAGAGAAAATAAGGGCCTGTGCGGTACCAATTTAGATAAGGGATAGGGAAAATGAATGAAAATGAGAATAAGAATGAGAAAATAAATAAAAAAAAGTGTGTTTGGTATGATGTAAAAAAAATGAAAATAAATAAGATAATATGTTTGGTATGATATTTTAAAATGAGAAAATGAAATGATTTTAATGAGAATTTACTAAAATACTTTTTATTAAAAAAATAAACCTAATCTTTATGCTCCCTGTCTCCTCTCATTGTCTCTACCCTGTCTCTGACCTTCGACCTTCGTCTCTTCCCTGTCTCTGATTCTCTCTCTCTCTCTTTCTCCATTGTCATTCGTTCGTCTCTCTCTCTCTGTCCGACGCACCTCCTACTTCACCGACGAGGACCGGTGGGGGACGACAGTGACGACTCGGTGGCGGTGCAGTGGTAGACAATGAGCAGACAAGCTATAGAGGGGCTAATTTGAAAATTGTAAAATTATGAAAGGACAAAATTGACTTTTCAACCCAATTAGTAAGGAAAGGAAGGAGATTCCTCAGCATATCTAATGGAATCCATTTTGACATTGTAGATGGGAATGAGATTCCATAGATACCAAACAAACATTTTGGGTCCAAAGAAATGAAATTTATTTCCTTAAGTATATACTAAACATCCTCTAATAACATAATGTGATAGAAAAAAGAAAAAAAAAGAAAAAAAATTGTTTGAAGTTGTTGTAATAAAGAAAAAAGAGGAAACTCATTACAAGGGAGAGTAGTTAGATGGGATATATATAATGAGCCCTTGATTTTCCCTAGTTGTCACTCTATTTTAATTGTTATTTTAATTTATTAAAATAGCTAAATGATAACTCTCTAATTTAGTCAGTAATGTGATAGAAAATCAACTGACTACAAATTAAGTTGTAAGTTGAGGCCTCTACTTAAAATGAGTTTGTGAATAATCCAACATGGTATAGATTATCCACAATTGACCAGGATCCAATCAATTATGGATTTAGTGTTAAATAAAAGACTAATTGTTTAATTAAACCTCTAATTAGACTAATTAACTTATTAATGTTAATCTGCACAAAATTAATTAAATTAATCCAACAATAGATACACATAATTAAGATGTTAACAATTCAAACTTCAAAAAACATGAAACAAGCATACACATATCATATAAAATTACATATATGCACATGCTTTATGCTTACAAACATAAACGATATAATATGGTGGGTTCATATGTAAACACAAGATGTACATATATAACACATCCACACCTATATAAGAGTGTGTGCATGCAATGACACTATATGCACAACATCACATATAACATAAGCATACATCTATGCATATACCCAGACTTAACATGGCATTGCTCGGATATCGATCACGACATCTATATATATATTCATGCAAGCTGTCATAACACAACACTGCACATAGAGCATATATATGGACATATTTACGACATGATATGCTCACAGATAAAATTAACATGTTAAATTCGGATGAAATATTTTTTAAATAAATAACCCAAACACATTTTTAATTTTTTTTTAATATTTTACAATTATTTTAAAACAAATTATGTAAACATTTTTTAAAAAATATTCTTTAAAATTATTTTATAACTATTTTTAAAAAATAAAACAAAAATATAATAATTTTTCCTAATTCTTACAATAATATCTTTTATTAAAAACAATCATATACAGAATACTATTAAATATTAAATATAGATACGACTTTTAACGAAAATTCAAACTTAAATTTATTATATTAGAAAAAATTAACTCATTTTACTATACCGGACAAAAATTATCCACTCCTATCATTATCACCACAAACCACACCGCCTTAATTATCTTGCCACTGCCGTCATTATAATTATTGTTCCATCATTGTTAAATTCGATCGGATCAAATATTTTTTAAATAAATAACCCAAACACTTTTTTAATTTTTTTAATATTTTACAATTATTTTAAAACAAATTATGTAAATTTTTTTTAAAAAATTCTTTAAAATTCTTTTATAACTATTTTTAAAAAGTAAAACAAAAATATAATAGTTTTTCCTAATTCTCATAATAACATCTTTTATTAGAAACAATCATATATAAAATACTATCACATATTAAATATAGATACATCTTTTCACAAAAATTCAAACTTAAATTTATTATATTAGAAAAAAATTAATTCATACTACTATACTCATAAAAAAAGAATATACGGACAAAAATTATCCACTCTCCTATTGTTATCACCACAAACTACCGCCTTAATTATCTTGCGACTGCCGTCATTATAATTATTGTTCCATCATTGTTAAATTCGGATCAAATATTTTTTAAACAAATAACCCAAACACATTTTTAAATTTTTTAATATTTTACAATTATTTTAAAACAAATTATGTAAACATTTTTTTAAAAATATTCTTTAAAATTATTTTATAACTATTTTTAAAAAGTAAAAACAAAAATATAATAATTTTTCCTAATTCTCACAATAGTATCTTTTATTAGAAACAATCATATATAAAATACTATATTAAATATAGATACTTCTTTTAACAAAAATTTAACTTAAATTTATTATATTAAAAAAAATTAACTCATTCTAGTATACCCATAAAAAAGGATATATGGAGAAAAATTATCCACTCTCCTATTATTATCACCACAAACCACCGCCTTAATTATCTTGCCACTGCCGTCATTATAATTATTGTTCCATCATTCTTTTAATTGTCACCATTTTACGTTACTATTATATCACCATTAATTATATATAATCATTGTTCCTATATTATTTTTAAATAAGTTATTTTCATCGCAATCAATAAAATGCATACTATAGTTTTTTTTTTATATGGGTATATTGGTATATGAATATTTAAACGTTAAACACGGTTCAATACTATATATTTTTCCCACCCAATCTTGTTCCGTATGATGCACGAATTGACGTATAAATCATTAAACTCAACTTCCATACGTTTGGTTATATATATTTATTATTTATATGAAAATTCCCAATGAAGCGATGGGACTACCACATGTTCCTTGAATCGGGATCCCGACAAGTACTGTGTTTAAAGTTTTAGTAGTGAATAAAATTGTTATCAAAAGTTTTTTTTATCGATTTTAGTTTTAAAAAATAAAAAATAATTTTTAACAACAGTTTCAATCTTTTAGCAACGAATAAAAGACAAGCACCATGAGTCCGCGTTTCCATGTTCCTTGTCTTCTTCCCTTCGCCACAATCCGTTGTTTAAAACAGCCCACAATATTCTCGATCATTCCTTTTGGATACTGTGGACTGTTAATTCCACCGTCGCCACTTTTAATTTGTTTACAAAAATCTTTTTATTAGAGTAGGATAATTTCAATTAATTTATTTTATAGTGTATATATTAACGATTTTGCTTGATTATTTAAATTTAGTTAGACTGCTTTCTTGTCAAATCAATTTCTCAAACTGACCATTTTATAAAGTAGATTATAAATTCAACACTCAAAAAACAAATATTACAATTTAGTTAAAAAATTCATTATTTTTAATTTAATTCTTTTTTATTAAATCGTCATATTTATTATTGCTAACTTCTAAATTTGTGATTGTCGAAATGTTTGATATATTGAGGCACAAAATTGAGATATTAAATATGATTTTTCAATAACTAAATTAAAATATTAATCTTTTAAAAAATAAATTAAGACAACTATAATTTTTTAAAGATTATGCTAATAATTTTGAGGGTTGAAGATATTTATGTAATTAAATCTATATATTATCAATGAATTAACCACTGTTTTGGATACCTTTTCATTAATAGAGTGATTAATTTAATTGGAAAAAGTGTTTCAAAAATTAAATTGAAAAATTTTATAGTTGAAAGACTATATTAAGGAAATAAAGTATAAAAGGGAATTGCTTACTATTGCTAGTTAAGAAAGTATATTTAGTGTTCTTGGGTTATAAACATATTATTATTTTAATAGAAAATTTAGACAATGTTATTTCATGGGTCTAATTATAATTTTTGAAGACAATAATACTTTTTATCTAACATCTTCAAATTTTCAATTTAATATTAATTTAAATGATTTTTATACTCTTTTATTAACTTGTAATAATTTTTATTTATTATTTAATATATTTATTTAATTAAAACACATCTCTTTCTATTAGCCTTCTATTTGAACATAGTACCAAAATCTTTTTGAACTTGTAGTAATTGGAATATTCTTTATGTTTGGCCTTGCTCTACCCAGAGCTGCAAAATAGGTTGACGGGTCGGATTCGGGCTGGCCCATCACGGATTAAACTTTAAGTGGGCTGGGTCGAACCAGGCTAGCCTATTTGTAAACGGGCTGGAATATAAATAACCCGGCCTACCTATGCGCTAACTAATAGGTTAAATGGACTAGCCCACCAGCATGCGCTTTTTTTTTTTTAATTCAACCCCCATTTTCCTTTTTTTTTTTAAGTTTTCTTGCTCTTTTGAATTCAGCCCCCATTGAAGAGGAGAGGAGGACGCATCACACTGTAGTAGTAGAGATGAACGGAAATGGCAAAGACGAACAGTAGTAGCAAAGACGCACGATAGCAGCAGCAGCAGAGACACACGAACAGCGACAGTAGCAATAGAGGAATGGTACAGCAGTGACAACACAGCACAGCAGAGATGCACGAATGACATAGCAGAGACGCACAACAGCAGGGAACGCATAGCACAACAATAGTAAGGAGGAGGCACGGCTAAGAGTAAAAACATCAGAAGTGAGACTGAAGGTGGACTTAGAAAATAGGCATCGTAGCAGTAGGGAGGAGGCGGACTAAAGGAGTTACGGTTGGATTGGAGCCTGGAGGCCTGTCTCTTTAGTATATATATTATATAGGATATATTTTTTTAAAAAAATAATGAACGGGTTATACTAGTAACGCGCGGGTTATCCGGGTTGAACACGTTTAACCCGCAAGTTACACGGGCCGGGCCAATTAGCCCCAGACTTATATATGTTGGTATTTAAAAAACTCAACCCTCCTTCATAGTAGATTAAACAGGCTGAGTCCTTTTTGACAGTTCTAATTCTATCTTAGTAAGCATAATTTTAGCCATTTATACAAATTATTTAACATTTCATTTGAGTTTAATAGAATTTTTCATTTGACATTTTAATTGTGCTGAAATATTTATACAATTATCAAATATATTAAATGATAAATAAAAATAAATAATAAATAAAAATTATTACAAGTTAATAAAAAGAGTATAAAAATTATTTAAATTAGGATCAAATGGTCATAACCAAAAGATGATTATATGAAGTGTTATTAAAAATTATTTCAATTATATTAAATTGAAAATTTTGAAGATGTTAGATAAAAGATATTATTGTCTTTAAGCACTATAGTCACATCCACTAAATAGCTTTATCTTAACTTTCTATTAAAATAATAATATATTTGTTATCCCACTAGCATTAAATGCATTATTAACGAGAGCAACGTTCATTATAAAATTCATTATCTTTAATAACTAAATTTTTTAAGACTAAAACACTATTTACTCCTTTTTTTTTTTCTATAGGTATCCTCCAGAACCAATCTTGTTAAAGGTACTGTCGAGTATTAAATGTAAACATTTCTATCAGTGAAAATTTAAAGCTGAGTTTACGAAATTATAGGAGACTAACTCATTCTGCTAAACCTAATTAACCCTGTTGGTTATTATTTACACCTTTTAATATACATCTTTGTGGTTATCTAAAATTTTAAAAACAAAATTCAAATTTCACTATTTGATTTTGACATGTCTTATAGAGCAAGAGAATAGTGACATATCAGATTTTACAAGATTATGAAAAAGACAATCTTAAGCAGCTCAAATTCTATTATTTAATTCCCAACAATTTTGCAAAAAAAGAAAAAAAATGAAGGAGAGAAAAAAAAAAGAAAAAAAACTTATGCCCATTGAGTCATGACAAGAATATTCTGGGATATCCTATATAGCACCACATATACACAAACTAATGGTACACTAACAGATTTTAATGGCAGAGTTTTTCTTCATGAATTTAGAAATTATAGGGACCAAATTACAACAAATAAAAATATAAGCACCAAATTAAAAAATGGGAAAAATTATGGAAATCAAAAGTATAATTTTACCATTTATTTTTTAGTTTGATTACTTTCTTCTAAATTCAAACTCTCAAATATTTTATTCTTATTAAAATTACAATTTTAGAAGGAGTAAATTATTAATCTGGTTTTGAAATATTATAATTCTCTCAATGTGGTCTTTAAAAAGATTAAATATTTTAATTTAGTATTTAAAAATTATATGTCTCAATTTATTCATTTTTATTATTAAATTGCCCTACTTATTATTGTTAGCTTTTAAATTTGTTATTCCAAAAGTTCTTTTGGTAAATGGTAATGAAGAGGCGAAGTTAAACAAGATAATAAGTCTCACCTATTTCACTTTGTCTTAGGTGGTGGTAACATTTTTTCCCTAACAGTTTCTTTCTCTGTTTAAGGCTTTCGTCTCCTATTTTGGGAGAATTTGGTCTTGATTTGTGACGTTTCTTGGATTGTTCTCCATTAGGTTGTTCACCTATGGGAGATTGGAAAGTTGTGATGTTCTTAGATGAGGAGGATGTAGTTATCAATACTAGGTTCTTAGATGAGGAAGGAGAAGGCAATAGACTACAATTATGTTTAGTAGGCACTCTCATGTTAGACTCTTCTTTCAATATTAGGGATTTTCATAGTAATATCACAAAAAAAAAAATTGGAAGTTGCATCAAGGGCGAGATTCGGCAAATTAGGAAAAAATTCAAATTTCAATTTTTCGGCTAGAAGGATAATGGAGAATTCTTAAGGGTGAGCCATGGTGGTTTGACAAAAAGGTGCTTTGTTTGAAGGAGATTACGAGTAATGAAATCATTTATGATGTCAAACCTATAAATACTCCATTTTGGATTTGTGTGTAATGACATTCCTTTTAATCAATGAACTCACTTGGCTTCCAAGGCTTTTTGTGACAAGGTAGGCAGGTATATAGATTCGGACAATACCAAAGATTGGGGGGTGGGGACATTTATGAGGATCTATGCTTATGTTGATCTCACAAAGCCTCTTAAAAGGGAGACTATGATTCAAACTCAAGAAGGAAAAATGAGAAAGTTTTATTTTAATTATGAACGATTACAAGACTTTTGCTATATGTGTGAACTACTTAGTCATTTTACCAAGGACTGCTCTGACCGAGATGACATGAAGGAAGATGATGACAAAAATATTCAGAGCAATTTAGGCTCTTGGTTATGGGCTTCATCGATGAAGGCAGCAACACAACCTAGTGTTGATGTACAATATAATTCTAAGACAATGAAAGTGCTTTTTAAACCATCCCCTGATCATGCATCTTCTCAAAACAAGCTTCATTTTGAACGATAGTGTAGATTGGATGATTCTTTTGGTCGTCGACGGTCAAGACCATCGTAGCGTTGACTGAGAGATGAACCTGCATGCAAAAGTATAAGATAATTCAGGAGGTATTCAAGAGCTATATTCAATGTTAGAGGTCATAGGTAATTGGAAATTCACACGTGGCAAAAAAAAATCTTCTTCTTTTTTTAATCATAAAGAAAAGTAACCCTTTAAAAATTAACAAAGCTGAGGTGTTAATGGAAAAAACTAATGAACTTGAGTCATGCATTAAGACCCCAAATTGAGAGGATAGGTTGTCTAATTCTACTATTTGGGCTAAGCCTATTGTTACTGACTCTCTTATTGAAGTTAATCATACAATTGTTCATAATGGCTCTTTGACTAACAAAAAAAATCTAACCTAGTTACACATTTGCAAGGCATATAAGAAAAGGCTATCATGCGATGCTCTGAATTCAAAGGAAGGGGTCATTAGTGCGAACAACCTTGTGGAGTTGTACGTGGGTATCATGTCCAAGGACATCAGTTTGGTAGGTAAGAAGTGAGACATATCTTGCATTGTGGACGAAGAATTATTGGTTATCACACTTAAGCTGCCCTACCATGAGGCATCTATGCTAGAACTGTTGTGGGTTGGGGACCCCACAGGCAATTAGAGCCTTGGTTAATCTCCAAAGAATCTCTTCTCCCCATTTTATCTTTTTCCAAGAACATGATTGTAGTGAATTATCAAGGGAATTATCGTTTTGGAGGTATATCTCTTATGTGTGATGATGATATAATAGTACATCTTTTTGTATTGCTCTATAAACCACATTAATGTCACTATGTATGATGGAGGCAAGGGAGCATCATGGAGATATACAGGCGCATATGATTACCCATATGAGACTGACAAAGAAAAGACACAAATGTTGATGTAAACACTTCAAACTCATTCTAACCTTCCTTGGTTATGCTTCAGGAATTTTAATGAAGCATTGTATAACTCAGAGAGAAAGGGTGGCTTGCCTAAGTTGTTTCATTAGTTAAAAGGGTTTTGGGATGTTGTTAAGACCTGTAAATTTGTTGATATGTGTTTTGAAGGTTGCCCATATACATGGTCGAATGGTTATATGGAGGGGAACAATATTTAACAAAGAATAGACCAAACTTATTCTACTGAAGATCTTCTTACTCCATTTGCCCGTTATAGAGTTGTTCATGGGCTTAGACACAATTTGGACCACTTCCCTCTTATGATCACAATAGAAAGATTGGATTCTAATCTTTTTCCTAAATAGAGGAAAATTTTTAGGTTCAAGGAGGTATGATGTGGTGAATCGGGTTGTGAGGATTATATAAGGAATGCTTGGAGGCAATTTACTAGTTGTGTAGCAATCGTTAACCAGTGCTAATTTTATGAAGGTGAAGGATTTTAAGAAGTGATTGTAGCACTTTGAAAAATCTCTTGAAACCACACAAGACCTCTCGTCCATAGTGCAAAATTTGAACTAGCAAAAGCATATTTGTGTGGAAATTAACAATATTCTTGAAAAAGAAGAAACATATTAGCGCCAAAGATTAAAAGTGGATTGGTTAAAAGGCAAAGACAAAATTACCAGATTTTTTTATAAGAGAGCTTCCTAATGGCATAGGAAAAACATCAATGGTTGCCTTCATGATCAACATGGGCACTGAATGGACACTGATGATGACCTTCATAATGTCCCTTTTTGGAACTCTCTTTCAAGCAAAAAATCTTGTTGGTGTTGTAGATTGTTGTTCCAAACTAAAAGGAAGGTAACACTAGAGATGGCTATGGATTTGAGTCGAGAATTCACTAAATATGATATCATGGTGGCTTTTAAAGGAATGCACCCTACAAAAACACATGGTCTAGATAGGTTTAATGTTGTTTTTTACCAAAAGTTTTGGTGTATAATAAGTGATGACATTTGTAAAGTGGTATTGGATGTGCTTAATAATAACTGTGACCCTAGTAACCCCAATTATACATACATTACTCTTGTACATAAGGTTTCTAGACCAGAATTGCCAAAGGAATTTAGGCCTATAAGCTTATATAATGTAACTATGAAGTTGGTCACTAAATGCATTGTGAATTGAGGGAAAAATGTGTTACCTCTTTTAATTAATGAAAATCATAGTGCCTTTTTGCCAGGACGTTTAATTACTGATAATGCACTTATCGCATTTGAAACTTTTCATTATTTGAAATGAAAGACTAAGGGGCATAAGGACTATATGGCACTTAAGTCAGATATAGCTAAGACTTTTGATAAGATGGATTAGATGTTTTTACAAGTTTTATTTCAGAATATGGCATTTTCTCCTTCATTTATTAGCCTTATTATGCGATGTGTTACAACGGTTTCATATTCTGTGATTGTTAATGGTGACCCAGGGCCTCAGTTTAAGCCTAATAGGGCATTGAGACAAGAAAATCCACTTTTTCCTCATCTTTTTATAATGTGTACTGAGGCGTTTTCTTGCTTATCGAATTGTGCCCAAAAAAAGGGTAACATACATGGTGTTAAGATTGCTCGTACAACCTCAACTATGAAAAGGGTGATATACATGGTGTTAAGATTGCTTGTACAGACTCAGCTATTTCTCACATATTTTTTTGTAGATGATTCTATTATTTTCTCTAGAGCAAATCAAGAGGAGGCAAGTAATGTGCTCAAGTGTATAAAAGCTTATGAACAAGCTTATGATAACAAGTGAATTTTGAGAAAACAAAACTTTCTTTCAGCTGAAAATATGCCTAATAGTTGTCAGACAATGATCAAAGATTTGATTAGAGTAAAGGTGATAGAAAGTCCTATTAAGTATCTTGGTTTGCCTAACCTTGAAAATGTTAGGATATTTTACATTTAGGATGTTTTGACAGCTATTATTGTTTTTGACAACTATTATGACAAATATTGTTTTGTTTTGTATTCTCTTGTTCTCTGGTCTATGTATATATATATAGCCAGCTTCATACTACAATAAAGTTAGCTTTTAACAAATCAAAGTGTTATTCAGAATACTTCACATTTGGTATTAGAGGCTCAAAAACTGTAGTTTCTGTTCAAAAGTGCAAAGATTTCGAGTGAGAAGATCATGGCACCAGAAGGCAGTAATTTTGTTCAGGTAGCGATTCCTAGGTTCGATGGTTACTATGAACATTGGGCCATGCTCATGGAGAATCTCCTTCGATCAAAGGAGTATTGGAGCTTGGTGGAGACAGGAATTCCTACTATACAAGAAAGAGGAGAACAAAATCAAAAACAACTAAAGATTGTTGAAGAAAGTAAACTAAAGGATTTAAAAGTAAAGAACTATCTATTCCAAGCTATGGATAGAAATATCATGGAAACTATCCTCGTTAAAGACACTGCAAAAGATATATGGGACTCCATGAAACAGAAGTATCAAGGATCTACAAAAGTGAAGAGAGCTCAGCTACAGGCTCTTCAGAAAGAATTTGAAAATCTTGGAATGAAAGAAGGGGAAATTGTCGATGAATGCTTTGCAAGAATTCTCACAATTACCAATAAGATGAAAGCACATAGTGAAAAGATGGAGCAGATTGTGATTGTTGAAAGATCCTTAGATCCATGACTGCAAGATTTGATTACATGGTGTGCTCTATTGAAGAGTCAAACAATGCCACTACTCTAACCATTGATGAACTTCAAAGTAGTTTGTTGGTGCATGAACAAATAATGAAAGGTGTCACATTCCAAAAGTTAGACATGTGAATTAAATATATATCACCTAGGGTATACCTTTGTGGTATCCCTAAATCTCTATGAACATTTGTAGTATTCACAATTATGTAAAACATAATCTTTTTTTAAAAAAAGATATTTTACATACATACTTAGAAATATTCAACATTCATACATTACAATCTCACAAGCCTAGGTGACTTACTAGATTACAGAGCATTTTTTAATTCTTACCAAATCTATATCTATTTGTTCACCAAACAAAAGTAGAGTATAACCTTAAAGGTTATAAATCCTCCTCCTCAACCACTGTATCTAAAATGATAATTATAGAGAATGTGAGTTAATCAAAACTCAGTGAGTAAACAAATGTAGATGAAAATATCACAAGCACAAATACCATATTACTAATTTAATCAAAAGGTATCATTTAATTCAATACATTCAATGTATTTTTATGTATCGACACCAACATTTTATATCAATTTTAAAAGTCTTGTAAGCTTACATTCTCACAACCATATTGAGCCAAAATCATTAGTATTCAATAGGTTTACGCTCTTTTATTTTTGAAAACCCTGTGAGCTTACGTTCTCACAACCATATTAAGTCCGAAAATCTGTTGATGTTCAATAAGTTTACGCTCCTCAATGTTCATCCTTAAGAATATTTATCCATAGATTTACTAATTGTATATTAAGGTCTGTTTAGTGATCAATCCATCACCTTATTCATGCATTAAACATAATCACAATCATGATATATAATCATATTCTTACAAAATGTTTCAATTTATTCAAGGAACTACCACATCTAGTTATTTAGTCAATTAGAGAAATTAATTCACATAACGTAATAAAATAATTCTCAATGATATTGTGATTTTTCTCAACTTGAACATACATTGGTAATCTTCTCAATTTTACAAATAATACAAATGAGATTTATATTGTGCTGTGACTAATTTAGTAAATTAATTTTGCAAGGTTGCCCACTCACCTTGACGTTGCCTAATTTTATCTTGAACCTTCCTCGAAGATGTGTAAGATGATAGAAGGTAATTCTCTTTACCTCAATCTAGTTACGACATCACAAAAGATGTGAAAGATGTATCAAAGAATTTATTCCTATATGATAATCATGCAAAAACATGTGAAGGTCACAAAATAGGAAAAATCCCTACTATAATTTTGACCTTTGATCACTACTCTAAATATAACTATCAAACAATAAATAATTTTCAAATGAAACTTGTATCATTAGAAACTAGACTCAAAGATCTTTTCAATGATATCTTATTTGCTAAAAATGGAGTCCAGATAAAAGAGTTATAAACATTTTAAAACTGATGCTACAGTAACTGTCAAGGGTCAACGCGGCTACAGTAACTTTGACCAAAGTCAATGCTACAGTATCGTTGACCGAGTTAATGCTACAGTAACCACAAAAAACTGGAAAAAAAAATTTCTCCAAATTTCTTATTCTATAATTATTATCCAACATGTAGAAATATTTTAAACCAACATCCACACTTAAATTCATCCATTAGAACCCGAAATCAACCCAAAATTCTCTAAATTCAAAAATAGAAATTGAAGAGGAGAATTAAACTTACCTCTATCCTTTGTAACTCTAAAGAAATAGATTGATGGCCAAAGAGTAGAAAATCTCTAGAAGAAATGGAAGAGAAGGTTGATGGAGTTGAGAGAAAATGATGTTCTCGTCCCTTGCTCTCAAAGCTCTCATAATGGTGAATAAGGAAAGAGAAACGAAAGATTAAGGGTTAAATGGCTATGTGGGTCAATGGGTGACCCATGGGTATCCATACCCAATTGTCCAAAACCCACTTAACCCAAATATAATTATTCCACAATAATTGTATTTAACTCCATTAAATTCCTCTTTCTCATATTTTTCTTAATTCACAGAAAATACAACATCGCAATAAAATACCCAGTCTAGTCATTTATCTTAATTTCTACAACAAATTATTCAAATAGAATAAATTAAATATAGAAATTAAAGTGACTAGATTAAATATACCAAAATAATGCTATACTATATCGTAATACTCCAAAATATACTATTCCAAGTTTGACAGGTATTATAAAAGAGCACAAGGAGGAAGAACAAGCCCTGAAAGTCACAAATGTAGGAAGATCAGGAGGTAGAGGATCGGGTCGAAGTGCTCTCTGAGGAGGACGTGGCAAAGGAAGACAATCTTTAAATAAAGATTTTTTGGAATGCTATAAATGTCATAAACTTGGACACTTCCAGTATAAATGCCCTAGCTGGGAAGAAAATGCAAATTATGCATAATTTGATGAAAAAGAAGAAATGTTACTGATGTTATATGCAAAAGTAAAAAATTCATTAAATGAGAAGGTGTGGTTTCTTGATTCGGGTTGTAGCAATCACATGTGTGGCAATAAGGAGTGTTTTTTTAGTTTGGATGAAAAATTCAAAGAATCTGTAAAACTTGGAGATAATTCTAGAATGATAGTCATGGGAAAAGGAAATATTAAGCTGCAAATCAATGGTACAATTCAAATAATTACTGAAGTATATTATATACCGGAGTTGAAAAATAACCTTTTGAGTATTGGCCAATTGCAAGAGAAGAGTTTGACCATTATTATCCAGCAAAACATCTGCAAAGTTTATCATCCAAGAAGGGGCTTGATCATGCAAACTCAAATGACAGCAAACAAAATGTTTACTTTCTTTGATTCTATAATTTCTCCAATATGTTTTCAAGCAACATATGAAGATAATACTCACTTGTGGCACTGTAGGTATAGGCATCTCAACTTAAAAGGGTAGAGAATTCTGGCACAAAGAGGAATGGTTAGAGGGTTGCCAATTCTCAAAGACTCTTCAAAGATATGTACTGATTGTATGGTAGGAAAGCAACACAAAGAAGCTTTTCCAAAAGAAAGTTCATGGAGGGCCTCCAAAAGACTTCAACTTATCCATGCTGATATTTGTGGACCTGTCAAACTTAAATCAACTAGCAACAAAAGGTATTTCATTACCTTTATTGATGACCATAGTAGAAAAACATGGATTCACTTTTTTTTTGAAAAATCTGTTGCATTGGATGCTTTCAAGAGATTTAAAGTTGTTGTAGAAAGGGAATTTAAGAACTTCATTTTGTTGTCTATGCACTGATAGAGGTGGGGAATTTATGTCATCTGATTTGATAAGTTTTGCAGCTCAAATGGCATCAAAAGACAACTTACCGCAACATACACTCTACAGCAAAATGGAGTAGCCGAAAGAAAAAATAGAACTATCATGAACATGGTTCATAGCATATTGTCAGAGAAAGAAATTCCAAGGGAGTTTTGGTCAGAAGCAATAAATTGGTCAATTTATGTGTTGAATCATAGCCCCACAGTTGCTGTAAAAGATTTTACCCCTGAAGAAGCTTGGAGTGGCATCAAACCTTCAGTTCATTTCTTTTGTATCTTTGGATGTATAGCACATGTTCATGTGCCTGACACTCAGAGAAAAAAGCTTGATAATAAAAGTATTAAGTATGCTCTTCTAGGGGTAAGTGATGAATCAAAAGCCTTTAGGCTTTA
This sequence comes from Biancaea sappan, assembly GCA_037074585.1. Lineage (NCBI taxonomy): Eukaryota > Viridiplantae > Streptophyta > Magnoliopsida > Fabales > Fabaceae > Biancaea > Biancaea sappan. Next base: position 46,689,130 of record CM073497.1, on the reverse strand, counting down.
TGATCTAGTTTCGAAGCAAATTTTAATTAGCAGGGATGTGGTATTTGCTGAAGCTAAGAAATAGAGTAGGAAAAAGGGAGAAGAAGAAGAAAAAAAGTAGTCTTTGAAATGGGGAAATGACGATAAATGTGAACATGAGAAAAAGGAGAAAAAGATGTAGAAGTTGAAGATTTAGAAATTGAAAATTCAAATGATGTGATAGAAGATAATGAAAATCCAACATTGTCTACTAAACTTGAGGTGAATACACTGGATGTGATTCTAGGAAGGAACAAAAGGAAACTAGCATGGATGAATGACTATGTAACAGCTGAAGGATCAAATGATGATGAGCCATATAATTTGGCAATGTTTACTCCTTCTGCAAATCCTACTTCTTTTGAAGAAGCAGTGAAAAACAAAGTGTGGAGGAAGGCTATGGATGTAGAAATTGAAGCAATTGAAAGGAATGAAACCTGGTAATTAACCTCTCTATCTATTGGTGCAAAGAAAATTGGTGTGAAATGGCTATATAAAACAAAATATAATGAGGATGTGGAGATAAAAAAGCACAAAGCCCGTCTTGTAGCAAAGGGGTACTCTCAACAACATGGTATTGATTACAATGAGTGTTTGCCCTTATGGCTAGATGGGATACAATCAAAACTATATTGGCTCTTGTAGCTCTCAAAGGCTGGTCTGTATACTAGCTAGATGTTAAAAGTGCTTTCCTGCATGGAGAGCTAAATGAAACTATGTTTATTGAGCAGCCTCAAGGATATCAAAAGTAACGAGAGAAGGACAAGGTGTACAATCTTAGAAAGGCCTTGTATGGCCTAAAACAAGCACCTCGTGCTTGTTATAACAAGATTGAATCTTATTTCATCAAGGAAGGATTTGAAAAGTGTCCTTTTGAGCATGCATTGTTTGTCAAGTCTGATGGTAAGGATAAACTATTAATTGTAAATATCTATGTTGATGACCTCATTTTCAAAGGCAATGACAGAGAAATGTTTGAAAAATTCAAAGAGTCAATGAAGATAGAATTAGACATGACTGATTTGGGTAAGATGAGGTACTTCTTAGGTGTTGAAGTTGTGCAGAATGCGGATGGAATCTTTATTAGTCAGAGCAAGTATGCTAAGGAAGTCTTGGAGAGATTTGGCATGGATAAAAGTAACCAGACTAGTAATCCAATTATTCCTGGGTATAAGCTATCAAAGGAGGGAAGTGGAAATGAGGTAGATGTGACAACATACAAACAAATGGTAGGTAGTTTAATGTATTTGACCACCACAAGGCCTGACCTCATGTTTGCAGTAAGTTTGATTAGTAGATATATGGAGAAACCAATAGAAATGCATATGCAAGCTGTCAAGAAAATACTGAGATATTTGAAGGGAATTGTGGAATTTGGCATTCAATACAGGGAGGGTGGAAAAGGAGATTTGATCACTTTCACAGGTAGTGACTATGTAGAGATGTTTCCATTGTTATTTCAAGGTACTTCTTGAAAAATTTTATAATTGAAAGATCGAATTAAAAATACAATAATCTCTTAAAAAGCTAAATTAATTAAAATATTTTATCTTTAAATAACTAATTTTTTAAAGACTAAAATATTATTTAATCCTTTTAATTTTCATCTCTGTGGTTACCCAAAAATTTAAAAAAAACAAATGACACCTATTTGATTTTGACAAGTCTTCAAGTGCAAGAGAAGGTGACATAGACATATTTTATTTTAAGAAAAAGAACAATCTGAAAAAGCTCAAATTCTATTTTATTCCCAACATCTTATTACAAGTCCTCTTTTTTCCATTTTTTTCCCCTCTCCTTAATATAGACAAGTTGTCATCGGGACCAATCTACATATACGTCCAACTAATCTTAATTACATCATCATATAAATTTAATTAATCACGAGAAATTAGAAATTAAAATTATAAAATGGTACAAAACTGATTGTATTGTAGTGTCTTTTTTTTTACTTCAGTATTAATTTAAAAGTTTATTAAATTTTAACTAATTTTAATCAGAATTAATTAAAATTTCTCCCGTTTAATTCTCTCATGATTTTTCAAAAATTTAAAAAAAAATTATCGAATCACTTACACTTATAAACATTGGTGCCGTAGTGTCTAATTAATAAGCAATAATGTTATACAATAAAACCAATCAGTCAAATATGTACTTTAAAAATAACCAGAATCTAATTTCATTATATTAATTATTCGTATCGCATTAATAGGCACTTTTCTATATATATAAATGATATATAATATAAAAATTTATTAACTAAAAATTATCGGATTAAGTTAGTATATATAAAAATAACAACATTCACTAAAAAATTGACTTTTTTAATTCACAAAATATCTTAATCAGGATAAGTCAAGAGCCAGAATTTGTGAGTATATCTAATGTTTGTCTCCATCCTGTGGTCAATCCCAAAATGATAAAATTTTTCTTAAACTATAGTGATTGGTAAATAACATAAATATTTTGCCTCTTCTAAAGTTCAAAAAATGCCTTCAATATTTTTCATATCAATCTTCAATTCTACACTCTTAAAGATATCAAAACTCAAAACGGACTTAACTCGGTTCAGAAAGTGCCTTCAATATTTTTCATAATAACTATCTTTAATTTTGCATCTTTGATCATAATGGGCATAACCTTTCGAATTAGACTCGTTTAACTAGCTTAAGGGGGATTGGGTTAGCTTTTAACCAGTCTATTTATGATCGGGCTAAACTGGCCCGCATTGCCCAATCCATGAGTTGAGTCCACGTAATATGCGGGTTGACCCTTTATATATATATTAATAATATATGTTAAATAAAATAATACAAAGGGAGTAAAAAAATATTATTTAAAAATAATTTTATATTAAATTTGTATAATCATTTGATCATAATTATTAATTAATAAGAAAAGATAACACTAAAAAAAGAAAAATAATAATAATTTTATTTTTAATTTTTTAATTTTAAATCTTTAAATTTATATTTTTTTCACTATTTTTAATAAACGAACTATTTTTATTAATTTTCATTTAAATAAAAAAATTCAGGACGGATTGGCTTGTTTTAATAACTTTATTCATAAAGCTTCTCAATTCTCATCCTCTGTAGGCGTGTATATGTGTAGAGCTCAATTTTTTTTTTGGGATAATTTTTAAAAAATATTAATTATTAAATCTTACATAAAATAAATATTTCTTTTTTTATTAAAAAAGAACCAATGATGCCCTATGTAGTGATGAAAAGAAGTTTTCTTGGAAAAAGTTTGAGATTTTCGTTTCCGGGATTACACATTTGAAAGGGATTCCAAATGATTCATTCTCTGATCTCTTCAAATCCATACTCATGAAGATGAAAACCCACTGATACAAATATAAAATAATTAAATTAATTATTAGACTTATATATATATATATTTTTTTTAAACTATTATATTTTTCATTAAAAATGAAATATGTATAACAAGTTACTTAAAAGATTAATTATGTAATAATAGTTTATAAAAAATATACAATTATTTTAAAACATCATACATTTATCATGTTATGATTATAAACATTAATAGCAAAAATGTAAGAACTGTACCAAATTGTTTTTTATAAATAAAATATACCAACCGGAGTAAAATTTGGAATATGCTCCCCATGTGCATCTCCACTTAAATATTCTGACTAATAATAGCTTTCCATAGTTAAATATTCATATATATGAAAAGAAAAGTAAACAATTGATTACAAACGGAAAGGTAAAAGAGTTGCAAATTTATCATTAAAAAGGTTTAATAATTTATAAAGCAATCGACAAACTAAACAAACCTGAATGAAATGTTACTATCAATTAAATACCAGCAAATAGAACAAATTAATTAAAGAAATGGTATATATTGTAAAATTAAATAAGAGAAACATGTGCTCGCGTAGATCAACGTTCATATACTAATTATCATGCATGTATCTTGATGGACCAGAGTTTGAATGGTCTTTACTTTTTCCTTTTTTAAAGAGGTTGAGTGATATATCCCACCACTATTTTTTATTTAGACTATTATTATTTGAAAATTTATTAAGTTTTAACTAATTTAATTTGAAAATAATTGAATTACAGAAGTGTAAAATTTTTTTAATATTATTAATTTTTATTGTTCACAAAATTTAAATTCAAATCTGAACTGTTAAAACCAACTAATGTGATCCTTCATTATTTAAATAGATATTGTTTGATACACCACTTAAAAAAATAGCTCAAATACCCACTAACTTTTTGCTTAAGTTGGTTGCTCATTCTCAATTTGTCATCAACCAAAAGTTGCATTTACATTGTTATTCTTTTTACAATCTCTCTCTCTCTCTCTCTCTCTCTCTCTCTCTCTCTCTCACACACACACACACACACACACACTCACTCACTCACGAAGGCTACTATTCTAATTCTAATGATACTCCCAATCTCTCATCATTCAAAAGGGATCCTGAATGGTCAAGAAAAAAGGTATAAAACTTATTTGAGAAATTTTCGTTTACGTTTTCTGTGCAACTGAAGTTATCTAACTAGTCAATAGCAATTTATTAAAGTAAGCTAAGGAAGTCAACAGAATCGGTGTACTAATTTCAAATAAATTTTTGTTAATTGGTTCCATCATCTAATTATGTAAGACGTGTATTAAAAAATTTTCAAATTTTACTTTTTTCAAATTCTTAATAATTTATAACATATCAGTGCCATTTTTTTGCTATCAATCTTTAAAACTAGAGAATTTGATTTGCAGTTTGATTTTTGTTCTAGACCTTATATAAATAATACTATTCTTTAATCCTAAATTTTTTTTAATTGGTTGCATCATCTAATTATGTAAGAAGTGTAATAAATTTTTTTTTCAAATTCTACGTTTTTCAAATTCTTAATAATTTATAACATATCAGTGCCATGTTTTTGCTATCAATCTTTAAAACTAGAGAATTTGATTTGGAGTTTGATTTTTATTCTAGACCTTATATATATATGTATAATATTATTCTTTAATCCTAAATTTTTGTGTTATGAAAATTAAATGCCAGATGAATAATATTTTTTAAAATTAAAATGAGTATGTTGTACCTATTTGAAGCCCTTGAAAATTGTAATAAATTGTGTCATTTATATATTTTTAAAGTGATATTACTTTAATTTCAAATACTTCATATAATATTTTTTATAATAAGAGAGCTCAAATTTTGACCCATACCCTTACAATATTCAATATCATACTACTTATAAATTACAAATTCTGTGATAGCATGCATTGAAGATACATTTATTTATATTTAAAAATTATTTCATGATCATTTAATGGGAAAATTTCAAATATTACCCTTAACTCTCTATTTTTTTTAACAATTTTTATTGTCATATAAAAAATAAAATTATAATTTTTTCTAGACAAAATTTCCTTTTTCATTTTTCATATTTAACTTAAATTTTAATTTTATCTTCAACATTTTATTTTAATTAATTTTATCTCACGTTAACTGACCTATGTTCCATAGGCTATGGAACATGTTAAAGCCAACATGTCTAAACATAACAACCACTCCATCTACACAAGTAAATTACAATTTTACCCCTTAAATTTTGTCTTCTCTCCTCTCTCCACTTTCCCTCTCGTCTTTCCGGCCTGATACGAGGACCGGCGGCGACGTCGGCGACGGCAATATCTACTCTAGCGACCTTTGTTTCTTGATGGGTTTGCTCAATTGAAGTCCCCTCTTCTCTCCGACTGATTGAACCCCATCGCCGGCCTCTTGATTTTCTTCTTGCCATCGTCATCGGCGGCGCCTTTACAAGCGGAGTTGGGGAAAGGTCGTCGGCGATTCCAGCAAGGACGATGGGCTACGAAGAAGCGAGGAAGGGTGATGCGGTGGATGCGGCGGCAATGAGGAGGAGAAGGGGCTGCTTCATAGTTATTTGGAGTATCAACTTTTTATGGTTCGATCTCTGTACAAGTGCGGTGTAGACGAAGAAGATGACGCAGAGGAAGAATTTGAAGGGTTTTAAAAAATTGAAAAATCTGGGCAATATTTCAATTCCTCTTTTGGGTTGATGAATACCAGTCTTCTATTTCTTTTCTTTTCTTTCAAATTTTTTTCCCCATTTCTTCCTCTTCTTTCTTATCTTGATTTTGACTCGAGAGGGAGAGAGTGGAGAGAGAGAGGATTCTGACTGCAGAAAGAGAGAGACACACGAGAAAGAAAGTGGAGAGAGACGGGAGAAGAAGACAAATTTTAAGGAATAAAATTAAGACGTAATTGCCAGTTGTCTAATATGTGGACATTAACACTGATGTGAAGATATCAATATTTTCTGTTATCCTATTAGTTTTAAAAATAAAATTAAAACAAATTCAAAATATATAAGATGAAATCAATATAAAATAAAGATTAAAGATGAAACTAAAACTTACATAAAAGGACAAAAAAAACTTTTGACTGGTATAATAAAAAGGACAAAAGAAAAAAGCATTTTTGCCTGTTAACATAAATTTATTTGCGTTTGCTGCCATGTTTAAACTAAAACTACAATTTCATATTCAATAAAAAATTGGTTGACATAATAAAAAATAAATTAGGGGAAAATTTCTACAACATAAGTTAATTTGTATTGTTTGGTAGAATATAATATTTAAAATTATGTAAGTGTTAGATGTAATTTAAATAAACTATAGAAGAAAGTGTACTTTAACTTTATTTAATTGATTTAGCACTATGTATTATATTTTAATTACAATCATAGCATCAATTACAATAAAAATATATCAATAGAAAAATCAAGGCAGAAATAATATTTTGGTATTCAATATTTGTTTTAATTTATTTTGGTCCTTTATATTTTAAAATTTTCAAATTAACTTTTTATGTTTTAAAATTTTACTGTTATAATATTTTTTTTCAGAGCTTTAGTTTATGTAACAAAACTGCTACATTATTTTATTAATATTGATATTATCTATTTACATAACTATTAACTGAAGATAAATACCTAGGTGTAAAATATAATTGTCCAAAATATCCTTATGTTTTGGATCTTATGATATGTGTTTTCTTTCTTTCTTAAATTAATTGAATATTTATATCCAATCAATAATTATATAATTAGGTTATGTCAATATTAAAAGAATGACATATTAATTTTATTATATGAATTAACAGTTCTGATAAAAAAAATTAAAAATAATAAAATTTTAAAAATGAAACTTTTAAAAGATAACGTTAAGATAAAATCTGAGGACTAAAATATTATTTTTATCAAAAACTAAAAATAAGAATAATGGAGGCGCGGCAAGGAGCGTAGAGGATTGACTGTAAGAAGGATGCCAGTTGTAACTTGTAAGTGAAGAAGAGACAGCCAACCACCGATTGGGAATTCGAATATATTAGAGATAAGAGGCCCTGTCGGCTCTCCTTCCCTCTACTATTTACTTCCGATTTGTATTTTTTTTTTTCTCTGCTACTGCTCGCACGTGATTCCTCTCTCCAAATTCCCCACAATACATACACCTAACTACGTAGTATATAGTACGATTCCTCATACATTCCATCCATTTCACTGTTTTTTTTTTTGGTAAAGTTCCATTTCACTGTTATTGTCCGTATTACATTATTACTCTTCCCTTCCAAAGGCTACTCTCGTCATTTCACTTTTCATCGATCGAGGTACAATGCCTTTTCGCTATTTTCAATACCGCGGGATCACATTGCCACCGCCACAAGGAAAATATACGTCGTGCATTCAAAGTAAACGACCGCTTTTATATTGCCGTTTTCCATGGGCTTTCCTTCTTTATGTGCTATGGCCCTATATATTTACTTCTTTTTTTTTTTCAAAAGTAAACTACTAATTTAGTTTTCAAAATTAGTTTGTTTGTAATATGGTTTTGACAATAAAAGCCTTAAATTTTTTGATGAATTTTTATGGTCTTGTTTTGTTTGTTTGTAATATGGTTTTCATTTAATAAATCTAAATTCTTTTGGATAAAAAAGTATTAAAATAAGACAAATACAATGTTTTATGAATTAAAATTGAGATATTTAATCATTTAAAAATAAAATTAAAACAACTAAAATATTTCAAAGGTTAAATTAATAATATATATAAATTTTACCATTATCTTTTAAATTTGAGGTTTCGCTACATTCAGATTTTTCAACTTTTTACAAACTTATATTAAAATTAAAATAATTATCAGAATAGATTTTATACAATTTTTAATATAAATCAAATATAAAAATTTAAAAAATCATATTACAATATATGTGATTAACTTTATACTTTTAAATATAATTAGTAGAACTATAAGACAGTTATACACATAATCTTTGGACAATCATTAAAAATAATTAATAAATTCACTCCGACTTTTTTTTTAAAAAAAAAATGTTCAAAAGTTTCATTGCTACATTTGTCTCTGTTCTCCGGGAATAAAGTTGGGTTGAGTCAAATAATTTCGTAGTGGTGGATTCAAAAAATTTAAAAAAACAAACTTTGCAAGAATCCATATTGAAATTCGAAAGTACACCGCTAATTCAAAAAGTAGATTTTTGCTTTTCAAAGTATTTGAAAATTTTGTATCAAAAAAATTCAAATTAAGAAATAAATATACACTTTTCGTAATTTTGACAGAATTAAATGTAATCTAATTAAGTTAAAGTCAAATAAATTTACATATTTAGACTGTTCTATAATAATTTGAATTAAACTTATTGACATTGAGTTAAAAAGTGTCACGACAATTATTAAAAAAATTGAAATCACGTTATTTAACGGTATTAAAATGAAGTAAAACAAGTTGTTTATAAGAGGTTTTTTTTTTTTGGGATGATGGCCAAAAAACTTAGACAAATCATATTAAGAAAAATTTGGTAGATTATATTGGTCAGATGCAACAGAAGTCGCAAAAGAAAAATTGAAATAGAAAACAAAAAAAGAAAAAGCCCTCAAAAAAACTCTGAAACTTATCAAGCGATCTAGAGGAAAAAACATACATCAACTTACCAACCAAAGGAGGCAAAACAAGGTATACCGCTGGAATATCTAAAGTCGTTTCATCTGATCATATTGACAAATGTTTGCACGTTTTGACTAATAATAAGTTATGTTTTCTCCAAAATTACTATTAGTAAATCAATAACTTACTCTAATCATTATTTGGGAATTGTGACTTGGAAGCATAGTTTTGGGACCCATACCGGCTAGCAGGTCGACCTGGGACCTGGTGATCCAGAGTCTAAATTGGTTCGTGTCACATCCCAAAAATTGAACATGTGAAAAGATACTACTCATGAAATAAAATTTTCAAACATACGTCATTTACATATATTCTGTAAGGTTTTACATTCAACCTTAATCATTCATTCCACACTACAGAATTATATTCATCTGATAAGCAAATATAGACATACATAGTCTGATATTTCTATCTCATCGCAAGCCTAGGAGACCTATAGAAAGTACAAAGCGTTCCTAGTATCCACATTAATAAGTACTGGTATCCCACCAGACAGAAATAGAGGATAATTCTAATGGGCTTCTTTTCTTCAAATGGATACTCTTGTTCTTTGTTTTCTGTATCTTGATGTTTGTCCAAGTTTACCTTGTTCCACACTAGAATTTGTGTAGGAAAATTTCCTTTGATCCTTACAAAGCTTTTGAACCGAACAAAAAATCAAAACTCTGAAAATCAAAGAAAGGATTTGAAAAGAGGATGAAGAAGAGAGAAAACGTTTTTTCTGCCTTCCTTCGGCTGAGTGAAAAATGAGGGGGTACTATTGAAACTTTATATTAAATATTTCTAATGGGTTATTCAATAACCCATGGGTATCCATAACCCAACATCCAAACTCATCCAGTCAATTTACAATAAATGGACTAATTGACCATTTTGAAATCACTTTTCCATGAATTTCACTATTCTTAGAATATATCTCACATTGTGCAAATATTTAGTCCAGTCATTTAACTCAATTTTCATAAATAATATTCAAAGAGAACAATTAAATATGAAAATTAAAAATGACCAAAATAAATAACTAAAGTAACATTGTACATTCTAAAATACTCTTAAGCGAATTATATTCCGAAATTAACGGGTATTACATTCTATCCCCCTTAAAAGAATTCGGTTCTTCGAATTAAAATCTTACCTCAAGTTTCAAATAAATATGGATAGTTTTTCCACATTTCATCTTCTGCCTCCCACGTAGCTTCCTCGCGAGAATGATTTCTCCAAAGAACCTTGACAGTAGGAATTTCTTTAGTGCGCAATTTCTTGACTTTTCTATCAAGGATAGCTACTGGTACCTCTTCGTATGTGAGAGTTTCATCAAAATGAACTTCTTGGGGTTGAATGACATGAGAAGGATCAGGAAGATACTTCCGTAGCATGGACACATGAAATATTGGATGAACTCCCTCTAGGTTGGAAGGTAGGTCTAGGCGATATGCCACATTACCCACTCTGTCTACAACCTCATATGGGCCAACATACCTCGGACTAAGCTTGCCTTTCTTCCCGAATCTCATTACTCCCTTCATAGATGAGATTCGTAAGAAAACCATATCACCTATTGCAAATTCAAGGTCACGTCGTCGGTTGTCCGCATAAGACTTCTGTCTACTCTGAGCAGTTAACAACTTCTCTCTGATCAGTTTAACTTTATTTATATCTTCCTGTATCATCTCAGGTCCAAATATTTTGGTTCCACCAAGTTCAAACCAACCTATAGGAGATCGACACCGTCTCCCATATAAAGCCTCAAAAGGTGCCATCTGAATACTGGCTTGGTAACTGTTATTATAAGCAAATTCAATAAGAGACAAATGATCTTCCCAACTTCCACTGAAATCCATCACACAAGCTCTTAGCATATCCTCTAAAGTCTGAATTATCCTTTCGGACTGTCCATTAGTCTGAGGATGGAATGCTGTGCTAAGATTCACTTTGGTACCCAAAGCCTCTTGAAAGACTTTCCAGAACCGAGAAGTAAACTGAGGTCCTCGGTCTGATATAATGGATATTGGTACACCATGAAGTTTCACTATTTCTTTAACATAAAGTCGAGCAAGTTTTGCTACAATGAAAGTGGTATGAACAGGAAGAAAATGTGCTGACTTAGTAAGTCGATCCACTATGACCCATATTGAGTCATTTCCTTTTGTTGACCGAGGTAAACCTACTACAAAATCCATAGTGATCCTTTCCCACTTCCACTCGGGAATATCTAATTTTTGCATCAAACCAGGTGGTCGTCGATGTTCAGCTTTAACTTGCTGACAAGTCAAACATCGAGCTACAAAGTCAGTCACATCTCGCTTCATGCCCTCCCACCAGTAAACTTGTTTCAAGTCCTGATACATTTTCACAGCACCAGGATGTACAACGTAGGGCGAACCATGAGCTTCCATTAAGATTTCATGTTTCAAAGATTTAATGTTGGGGACACAAAGTCTCCCATTAAACCATAAGACTCCTTCTTCATCTACCAAGAAACTTGGTGCTAGACCTTGCCTTGCCTTATCTCTGATTTTGACTATATCAATGTCATTTTCTAAAGTTGCTTTTACTTTTTCAATAAGGGATGATCTAACTGTTAAATGAGCCAGAAATGTACCTGACTCAGTGATCTCGAAGAATACTCCATTAGCTTCCAATTCTTGTAGTTCATGTATTAGAGACCTCCTTATAATGGCAATGTGAGCTAAACTTCCCATAGACTTTCGACTTAGAGCATCAGCCACTACATTTGCTTTACCTGGATGGTAAAGGATGGTACAATCATAATCTTTCAAAAGTTCCATCCATCTTCGTTGCCTTAGATTGAGATCTCTCTGCTAAAAAATGTACTTAAAGCTTTTGTGATCTGTAAAAATTTGACAAGTCTCCCCATACAAGTAATGTCTCCAAATCTTTAGGGCAAACACTACAGCTGCTATTTCCAAATCATGAGTGGGGTAATTCAATTCATGCTTTTTAAGCTGACGTGAGCCATAAGCTATGACTTTACCATGTTGCATCAACACACACCCTAAGCCTATTTTTGAGGCATCACAGAATACAGAGTAACCCCCTGGTCCTGATGGTAGGATTAAGACTGGTGCAGAAGTTAAACACTTTTTCAATTGGGTGAAACTTTGCTCACATGAATCATCCCAAATGTATTTAACATTCTTTCGGGTTAACTTATTTAATGGGAGAGCCGTCTTAGAGAAATCTTTGACAAAGCGACGGTAATATCCTGCTAAGCCAAGAAAACTACGTACTTCAGACACAGTTGTTGGTCTAGGCCATTGTTTTACTGCTTCAATTTTACTTGGATCAACATGAATACCTTCTTGGGAAATAACATGTCCCAAAAATGTTACATGACTCATCCAGAATTCACATTTTGAGAGCTTTGCGTACAACTGATGCTCTCTCAAGGTCTGAAGCACTATTCTCAAATGCTCAGTATGTTCCTCATGACTCTTTGAATATACCAAAATATCATCAATGAATATAATTACAAACTTATCAAGGAATGATTTGAACACTCTGTTCATTAAATCCATAAATGCTGCTGGTGCATTTGTCAACCCAAAAGACATCACAAGAAACTCATAATGTCCATACCGTGTACGAAAAGCAGTCTTAGGTATATCATCATTCTTAATTCGTAACTGATGATATCCAGACCTTAGATCAATCTTTGAGAAGTATTTTGCTCCTTGAAGCTGATCAAACAAATCATCTATCCTTGGTAAAGGATACTTATTCTTCACTGTGACTTTATTCAGCTGACGATAATCTATACATAATCTCATAGAACCATCTTTCTTTTTCACAAAAAGAACAGGAGCACCCCAAGGTGAAAAACTTGGGCGAATGAACCCTTTGTTTAACAAATCTTCCAATTGTTCTTTGAGTTCTTTTAGCTCAACAGGACCAAATCAATACTGAACTCAATATCTCTTTCTGGCGGTAATCCAGGTAAATCTTCTGGGAATACATTTGGGAATTCATTAAACACATGAATGTCTTCTAACTTCTGTTCTTTCTTTTCTAAATCTTTGATAAAAGCTAGAAATCCCTGACATCCCTTTCGCAACATACGCCGGGCACTTAACATAGATATCATGTTGCAAGGTACATCACTTCGATCTCCTTGAAACACAAAATTACTCTTCCCCGGCATATTAAAGGAAATAACTTTGTCACGACAATTTATAGTAGCATGACAAGAAGATAGCCAGTCCATCCCTAAAATCACATCAAAATCTAACATATTGAGAACCATAAGATCTATCTCAGTTTCCGTGCCTCCAACGATTATTTTACAAGAACGATAACATGTTTTAACCATCAAAGTCTCTCTCATCGGTGTGGAAACCAAGAATAGTTCTTTAAGAGTAATTGAATCAAATGCAAATCTCTTGGAAAATAGGGGTGACATATATGAGTGAGTAGAACCGGGGTCAAACAAAATACGTGCAGCAAAAGTATTAACAGATAATATACCTGTAACTACAGCGTTGGATGTTTGAGCATCCTGTCGGGTTAGAGCATATACTCTTGTATTTCCTCTGCCAGTAGCTTGTTTGCCACGGTCACCTTGGCCTCTTCCAGAACCTCTTCCCATACTACCCCCTATTGAAGGGGTTGGTGTTCGAGTAATAGATGCAGAAATAGACTGTGGTCGAGGTGGCAAAGTAGACCCTTGACCTGGTCTTGTCATGAGCTGAGGGCACTCCCTTATAAAATGTCCTTTTTGTCCACAGTGAAAACAGCCTGTACCAACAGTGTTTAACCTGCATTCTCCGAAGTGAAACTTTCCACATTCAGGACATTGAGGTTTTTTCCTTCTACCTTGAGTACCTCCTCTACTAGAAGAGCTAAAACCACCCCTATTCTCTGAACGAGGCTTAGCCACACTGGCTATAGAATAAGATGACTTAGTAGGAGTGGCTGGAGCATGTTGTGATGCAGTAAAAGTCCCTGAGTCTTCCCCTTGATCAAAAGATCTCCTATATCTGGCCTTCTTCTTTTGACGATATTCTTCTTTATTCTTTGACCTCCTTTCCATTCTTCGGGCCACATCAACAGCTTCTGAGTACGAAGAGTAATCATTTATATTAGAACCCACTTGATCATATAAGGCATCACGAAGCCCTTCCACAAACTTTTCTATTTTCTTCCTTTCAGAAGGAATGATTTCAGGGGCATATTCAGATAATTTAACAAACTGAGCTGAATATTCATCAACAGTCATGGTTCCCTGTCGTAGATACAGAAAATCCCTGGCCCTAGATGATCGTTCACTTGCCGGAAGAAATTCATCCATAACCAATCTGTAAAATTCTGTCCACATAACTGGCGGTGCGCCTTGAATTCTAGCTTTCTTCCAGTTCCTCCACCATTTACCAGCCCTACCCTTTAACTGAAAAGAAGTGAATTCTACCTTTTGAGTAGGAGAACACCCTATAGCATCACAGATTGCTTCACAATCTTCAAGGAAACATTGTGGGTCCTCTTTGAGATCTTCTCCTGAAAAAGTAGGAGGCCTCATTTTCTGAAATTCAGACATTCTTACCTCCCTTACGTTATATCCTCCAGCTAACTGAGCTGGTGGTACAATTTCAGCTTCGACAATAGGAGGATCCACTGGTAGGTTAGCTTGTGCAGCTCGACCCCTCATTTCAGCCTCAAATCGGTCAAATCGTTCATTCATCAAATTAATCACATGTGCAATAGTTGCATTGCCAACGTGAGCATCAGGTTCGACTCTCCTTGCTTGCTCACTAGTTGCGCCCTCAGTACTTTGAGCATGTAAACTATCACCACGGTTAGGATCATCTTGCACATGTACTGGTGGATTTATGGCCCTCCTTGGACCCATATGCTCATTATTATTAGAAGATCCTTCTGACATTGTACTGTTACAGATCTCACACATAACAAACAATTTTCAGACATAATCAAAATATCACTTACTAGCCCCACTGAGAAGTTATCTATAAAATGACGTTATACTCTACAAGGTCTTTTATGGAACCTAATCCTATGGTCATGCCGCGGTTCATGACAATAGGGAAGGGCCCACAAAGATCACTTTGCTCTGTACTCTATAGGGGACCTATAAAACCTATCCTCTGATACCAAATTTGTCACATCCCAAAAATTGAACATGTGAAAAGATACTACTCATGAAATAAAATTTTCAAACATACGTCATTTACATATATTCTGTAAGGTTTTACATTCAACCTTAATCATTCATTCCACACTACAGAATTATATTTATCTGATAAGCAAATATAGACATACATAGTCTGATATTTCTATCTCATCGCAAGCCTAGGAGACCTATAGAAAGTACAGAGCGTTCCTAGTATCCACATTAATAAGTACTGGTATCCCACCAGACAGAAATAGAGGATAATTCCAATGGGCTTCTATTCTTCAAATGGATACTCTTGTTCTTTGTTTTCTGTATCTTGATGTTTGTCCAAGTTTAACTTGTTCCACACTAGAATTTGTGTAGGAAAATTTCCTTTGATCCTTACAAAGCTTTTGAACCGAACAAACAATCAAAACTCTGAAGATCAAAAAAAGGATTTGAAAAGAGGATGAAGAAGAGAGAAAACGTTTTTTCTGCCTTCCTTCGGCTGAGTGAAAAATGAGGGGGTACTATTGAAACTTTATATTAAATATTTTTAATGGGTTATTCAATAACCCATGGGTATCCATAACCCAACATCCAAACCCATCCAGTCAATTTACAATAAATGGACTAATTGACCATTCTGAAACCACTTTTCCATGAATTTCACCATTCTTAGAATATATCCCACATTGTGCAAATATTTAGTCCAGTTATTTAACTCAATTTTCATAAATAATATTTAAAGAGAACAATTAAATATGAAAATTAAAAATGACCAAAATAAATAACTAAAGTAACGTTGTACATTCTAAAATACTCTTAAGCGAATTATATTCCGAAATTAACGGGTATTACAGTTCGAGTCATACTTTTCGAATTGGTTGCAAGTGACCCGACCAAAACCCGGGAATCTCTCTAGTTTTTTTAATTTAACTTATTGTTTATTATTATTTGTTTGAAACAGTTCCTTAATTTTTTAAATTAGCCCAATCAATTTGTAATAGACATATTTTTTTATATTCAGATAGGTACATAAAAATTAAATTAAAATTATTTTCATAAAGAATAAAACAAGACCAGGTCGACAAATATATAAGTTTTTTATAACACAATTTTTATAATAAAAATTGTATGATCTAAGTCATTGAATGTGACTGAAAAATTCAAATCTGTATTTTTGAGAAAAATTGATATTTTACATCTTAGTCATATTATTATATTTAAATGATATTATTTATGACTTTATAAATTATTATAAATATTTATGACTTTATATTTAAATTATTATAGATGTTTATAATTTTAAAGTTTAAAATTTAAATATAAATTATTTATTTTACTTATTTTTTAATTTATTTATAAAAATATATAAATATATATAAATTTTAAATTTATTTATCTGATGTTAACCAATAAATTAAATTAATAACTCAGTTACTCAGAAATCAACCCTGAACAATGACAGAGCTGAATAGCTGATTACAAAAACATCACCCGGAAGGCATTTGGTGTTAGAGGTAAGGGGTCCCACAAGCACGACACCTATACAATCACCTTGCTTATTAAGTCGTCGGCACCCACCCCATAGTTTCCTTCCTCCCCGTCGTGCATTACCGAAGGACAACCCTGAAAAACAACAAACAAAATGATATAAAATACCAAAAAAAATAACCCAACAAACATAACATAATTTCATAAATGTGAAAACGTTTGTTCCCTAGTGAATGCCAGACTGAGCCTGGATGAGAGAGAGAGAGAGAGAGAGAGAGAGAGAGAGAGAGAGAGGGAGAGAGAGAGAGAAGCCACATTCCTCAATAGTCAATACCTCATGATACTACAGAGAGAGTGAGAACCAAACAGAGAGAGAGAGAGAGAGAGAGAGAGAGAGAGATTGTCATAGAGAGAGAAATTAGGCTTTCTCTTTCTGGTTACCAGAGAAAGGAGCTCAAAGAGAAAGTGAGCTTCTCTTCCTGCTTTTTCTGTTACGCCTTTCTCGTTTCTTTCTTCAAGCATTGGACTCTCCTTTACTCCTCCTCACGACTTCTGCATTTCCTTTCTTTCTCTCCTCTTTTCGCTGAACTTTTCTTTTTGGTGTGGGACACCTGCATTTTTGACTTTAGAGTCCACCACTTGATTCTGCTCCTGAAGCATTGTTAAAAGGTACTTTTTCTCGTCTTTCTGTTAAATTGCGCAATTATTGTAACTATTACTTTCACTTGACTGTGGGAAGCCTCTTGTTACACTATCATTTTCTGCTCTTGTTTTTCTAGTTAGCGGTGTTCCATTTCCGTCATTTTCTTCTCTGCACACTAGGTAGTCACTTAGGTAGCTCACTTTTTCATGTCTGCTTGGTTGTGGTTTTTTTTTTTTTCTTCCTTTCCCAATTTGATGCTCGTTTGAGCGCTCTGGAAGATTTGGAACCGGATTTGCTGTCAGATTTGGGTTTCGCAGGGTTCTCAGATTCATTGATTCCTTTGATTTATTGTTCAGAGTGCTACAGACTTAGCAAGCGCATCAAACAGAAGGAAAACTTATGGCAGGAAGAGGAGGTTCGGCGAAGGCAGATGAGCCACAGCCACACCCAGTAAAGGATCAGCTGCCTCATATTTCTTTCTGCATTACGAGTCCTCCTCCATGGCGTGAGTATATCTGATCTTAGATTCGAGAATCTTACCATATTTAAAGATTTCTTGACTTGATTCTTCTTGATTCATATGGTATATTAAAGGCATGGTTCTGTTTGCCAAAAGTTGCTTTTTGTAAATTCTTTCCTTTCATTTGCCAGATTGTTGATACACTTTTTCCCTAAAACAAAGCTATTCTTCTTTTTTATGGCGGGGGAGCTCCATTGTTGGCCTGTTATAGTACTATGTTTAGCACAGCAAGGAACGCATGCACGGGGAAATAAAATAAATTTATTGAAATATACCTTTTTGTTGGAAGGAATATTACCACTTAGCTACAAATTATAGCCTAATTATTGCCACACTCTGGCGAACAATTTTGCCTCAGCAATTGTCGTTAGTTAGGATGCAATTTTATTTGCTTAAACCATCTTATGTGCAAGCATCCCATTTCGATTATGATTCAACCTCTTCCTCCACCGTGGGACTATTTCCATAACTTGGGATCGTTTAATTCTTGAGTCCTGCTTCAAATTAATTAGGAGTTTCTTCCTGGCTTGGTGACACATCCTGGAATTGTAAAAGCCTTTATGGGACAATGTCACCCATTTAGATTAGATACTTTTCGTACAATCCAATTGCTATGTAATCTGACCCCTCCTGTAAAGATTTTAAAATAATGTTATTTAAAAATATTATTTTCTTGAATTACATTATTGAAGTTGTTGAACTTGTTAGAGATTTTATAACACCAGTGCAGCCATACTATTCATGGCTGGTAATTAAACAATTTCACTAAGGCTTAAGCCATTGGAATTTTTGGCTGATCATTTGTCATATTGTCATCATTCTACATTAGTTATGATTTAAAAATGTCCCTTCTACTCCTTTTCCCTGCATTAATTTGTTGAAACTTTAATATTTTGACAAATGTATCTGCTTTTTTTTTTTCCTTCATTAAATTTAACAAAAAAATTTCGGGACATTGTAATGCAGCTGAGGCCATACTTCTTGGTTTTCAACATTATCTAGTGATGCTTGGTACAACTGTGCTCATTCCCACTGCTCTTGTTCCCCAGATGGGAGGTGGCAATGTAAGCAATAACATAAAATTTACATAAAGCAATGATGTTTAATTTGACTTTTACTGGAAAAAATCAAATTATGTGATTAAAATCACATTTTCTTCAGCCAAAAATTAAAAGAAAATTAATATTCAATTTTTTGCAGGAGGAGAAGGCCCAAGTTATCCAAACACTTCTCTTTGTAGCTGGTATAAACACATTGCTGCAGACACTGTTTGGAACTAGACTGCCTGCTGTAATTGGAGGGTCGTACACCTTTGTTCCAACCACAATCTCAATTATTCTGGCTGGTCGATTCAGTGATGTTGCAGATCCTATAGAGGTCTTGTGATCGGTTGATATGTTTGTTTTATCATTTTACATTGTAATAGAATTAGAATTAGATGTAACTGATAAACAAACAACCACGTTTTATGAAATTATTGTTGACAATTATAAACATGTTTTTAAATTATAAGTGTCATTGGAGGATGAACGCCATGTACTGCTTAAATCAACTGCAAATAAGAAGGGTATATTTTATTCAAGTTCCAGTTAAGGCATTGGATTGTTGTTCTTATTTGATTGGAATTGGATAGTCATTTTTTTTTTTCTTTTCTTCTATTCAGAGATTCAAGAGGATAATGCGGGCAATCCAGGGAGCTCTTATTGTTGCTTCAACTCTTCAAATAGTATTAGGCTTTAGTGGCCTCTGGCGAAATGTTGCAAGGTTGGTCTGAAGTTCTTCGTAGTAAGTTGATATGTTATGCTTTCTTGGTCTTCATTTATAGACTAAAAATATTAAAATCAAAGTGCAAGCCAGATTTATGGTATTTTTTTCTTTCTTGTTTCTTATGTACGGATTTATTTTCATGTAATGTTAATCTTAGCTGCATTGGTGTTTGAAATAAAGATTGTATTGATGTGTTTTAAGTGAATTATGCAATTGAATTAGTACTGATTATCAAAACTCATTAACTGAAAATTACAGAAGAATTAAATATTCTTGTGGTTAAATGTAAATTATCAAGTGATATGAGTTCAAATTCTTTCTTCAGGTTCTTAAGTCCACTTTCTGCTGTTCCGTTGGTGTCCCTTGTTGGTTTTGGGCTGTATGAGTTAGGTTTTCCTGGGGTAAGCCTTATTTTACTTGTTTACGTGTTCATGTGCAAATTAAATTGATAAGAGCAGTCAACATTGATGTCTGCCTTGGGTGTAGGTTGCTAAATGTGTAGAGATTGGATTGCCAGAGCTTATATTGCTGGTATTTGTTTCACAGGTAGAGTTCTTCTAAGTGTCATACATTGTCTTCAGACATGTCTAATCCTCAGCATAATGATCGTGATTCATTTTGATTTCTTGATTTCTTTAACATTTCTAGCAAGATGATTTCTGCTAGACTGAGTATGTTATTTCTTAACGGTTGTCTTGCAGTACATGCCCCATGTGCTAGAAGCAGGAAAACACGTCTTTGGCCGTTTTGCTGTTATATTTACTGTTGCAATTGTCTGGATATATGCTCATCTGCTCACTGTTGGAGGCGCCTATAACCATGCTGCGCCAAAAACACAGGCTACCTGCCGCACTGATCGTGCTGGACTTATAGATGGTGCTGCATGGTTAGTTGTGTGGTTTGCTAGACTAGTAATTCTCAATGCTGATTCTCCTGTAGCAACTGACTATTTGATTATAAGTAGCTCTTGCCTGTGGAAAAGGAGAAGAGGTGGAGGTCTTGGGGGAGGGGTTGAGAAATTTTTGTGTACTTATTACTAAAGAAGCCGAATAAGATGCTTGTTATAAATATATCTTTTTTCTGCTTGATTCTTGTGCTTTTCATTTGAGTATACAGTAATGAGAATGACTGATCCATTGAGATTCTTTTCAGACATTTCACTGAAATTTGATATATTAGTTCAAATGGAAAGAAACTCATGATTTAAACCCTTTTTTTCCTTCATTTTTTTGGGGTACCCAAGTTTGTATGACTTGATTTTCCAAATCCAATCTGTTGGATCCTATACCATGTTATTCTGGATGAGCTAGTTGTATGCCAAGAGGCTGTTCATTGTTTTGTGATTTGTGAGTTTGAATTAATGAATTAGTGAAACATTTTGTGGTCCATTTATGTCATATTTGTCATTCTAGAATGTTTCCTATGATATATTTATCATTTGAGCCACAGAGGAACATATTTGATATTTTCAAGTAAGGTTCAGTTGCATCTTTGAGAATTTGATTTTTCTTATTAAATAGCATATCACACTATCTGGGCTTAGTTTTGTGACTTGAAATATATGGGAAATAATTTGTTACGCAATTTGGTTTTTCAGGATAAGAGTTCCATATCCTTTTCAATGGGGAGCACCTTCATTCGATGCTGGTGAAGCCTTTGCCATGATGATGGCATCCTTTGTTTCTCTTGTGGAGGTAATTTTTTTCTTTAAATCTTCTTTTTATATTTTTTTGAAGTTGTTACAGGGATTCTCATGTTTCTCTCTTGGTTTTCTGTCTATTCAACAATTATTTTACTTGCTTCTAAAATCATCTTTTTCTTTTGTCTTGGATTTCTATAGTACATTGTGGCTAGTCATCATGTTCATGTGGAAGTTAAGAAAAAAGCTTCTGGTGCTGAACTCAATTTCTATTTATGAGACTAGTTTTATCTGTAGTTTGAAATTTGACATAAGTGGTGTCAAGGAACCTACAACTGCAACTCCAGCCCTGATTTTGTTTTCTTGAATATCTATGGGATATAGTGGCTGGATAAAGCAGCCAAAGTGAAAATAAAATTTGCAAAAAATCATATTAAATCAGCTTGGAGATGCTGCTTGCTATTGTAATCAATAACACGAAGGCTAATACCCTGTGATTGTACTAAAAGAAGAGATGGGGGTGAGGGGGAGGGTGTAGGTTGCCTTACTTTCAGCTAAGTGCAACCAATGCGATAATTTTGAGGTTGTTTTCTTCAGTCCAATCAAGGGGAAGTTATAAAACCATGTTACTTACTATGCACATAATGGCATGCTTGGGACTATATGGCTTTCCATTGAATAATTATGATTTTCCCAAGTTAATTTATCTACTTACATGATTTATTTGTTACAAGCAGTCCAGTGGGGCCTTTATTGCTGTGTATAGGTATGCAAGTGCAACTCCATTGCCACCATCTGTTCTCAGTCGGGGTATTGGTTGGCAGGTATACTAAGATGTCTACTATTTTCACGTCTAATTATCTGTAAAGAGAGTTTTCAGTATTTATAAATAACGATAATAGCAGAAGTAATAGTTAACTGTCAAGTATAATTCCAAGTATTGATTTTTTCTGCCATTTCAAGTAGCACCATGCATTAAATAATATTGTGAGCTTCGAGTTCAGTTATTGGTGACAGCATCTGATTTTGCCTTCTATTTTCTACTCTCAGGGAGTTGGCATTTTATTATCAGGATTGTTTGGAACCGTCAATGGCTCCTCTGTATCTGTGTAAGACATCTCAAGCTTTTTGGTATCATCTACATAAGAGGAAACACAACCTCCCTGTTAATGAAAGCAGTTTGCTTGTCTTCCCTATAGTGAAAATGCAGGTCTATTGGCTTTGACCCGTGTTGGTAGTCGAAGAGTTGTGCAAATATCTGCTGGATTTATGATTTTCTTTTCCATTCTTGGTGAGTTGAAGTATTAATGTTTAAGCAATATGTGATTTAAGTATCTGGTTCTCCTTCCTATTGCCTTTTCTCCCTTTAATACTTTTATATCTTTCTTCATTGATTAGGAAAATTTGGAGCTGTCTTTGCTTCAATTCCACCACCGATTATTGCTGCTCTATACTGCTTATTATTTGCTTATGTTGGTACGTCTGATTTATTAATCTACTTATTGAGAAATTCATGTTCCAGATGTGTTTTGATACCTAAACAAAATATTCCATCTTCAATCATCATGTGTAGGTGCGGGAGGCCTTAGTTTTCTTCAGTTCTGCAACCTCAACAGTTTTAGAACAAAGTTCATACTTGGTTTCTCTATCTTCTTGGGCTTGTCTGTGGCACAGTACTTCAATGAGTACACAGCAATTAATGGATTTGGTCCAGTCCACACAGGCGCTAGATGGGTAAGGAAAAAACATAGATAGTTGGATGCAGTTCTGAGTATTTGTTAAGTAATGGAGTTCTTTAATTATCTTATGACATGTGGAATAACTTACTTGAAAGTTAATAACGTGTAGTTCGAAAGAACTTATGTCTTAATTGAAAACCCTAATAGTAAACAGTTAAGATCTTTTGTTTTCTCTTACACTTAACTTTTTGTTGAGTCTGCACTCGAACTGACGTTTTGTGTGTAACTGGGCAGTTCAATGATATAGTAAATGTCCCATTCCAATCAAAAGCGTTTGTTGCTGGTGTTGTGGCATTCTTCCTGGACAACACTCTCAATAAGAAAGATGGGACCGTCAGGAAAGACAGAGGGAAACATTGGTGGGACAAGTTCAAGTCCTTCAAGACTGATCAGAGAAGTGCTGAGTTCTATTCACTGCCTTTCAATCTAAACAAATATTTCCCATCTGTGTAATTTTGTGCAGAGAGCTGAACCATAAGATTGTTTAACTTAGATGTTGCTTCACGAAGTCCTTAAATGGTCGTTGTTTGATCCCGTTATATTATCAGATAGGACCTTGTTCCACTCTGTAGCTGTATGAATATTGAATAGCCTCCCTATAGGATATCGCAAAAACATTTATTTTATTGCTTTCTTTTATGTAAATCATGACAAGTGGATTCATGGAAGAAATCCGCAAGTTTTATGTGTATCATTCATTTGATTCATATCATGCTTGCTTGATAGACTTGAATAACTTTACACAGCGCTGATAGATACGTGTCCTTACAAATGTGTATAAATTTATGAATGTTGGGTACATATTTTTCCATGGAGTCGTTGCAAATCGTAATTTTTATTTCGTTTAACGAAATAAAGTTTTTTTTTTACTATGGACACTTTGAGGGTCCCTTCCTGTAATATCCCAAGAATTTATATGAATATTTAAAGTCTAATTTGAAGTTTAGTGAAAAATTTAATTACGTGGAAAATTTGTTTTTTGAATTAGTGAAGAAAATATGGGAATAGAAATTTTAATTTTTAATTTAGGAAATTTTTACAAATTCTCAAGGACTAAAGTGAAAAGAAAAGAAAGTATAGAGGACTTTTGAGAAATGACCAAGTAGGAACCCGAGAAGGAGAATAGAGCTTATGGGAATGAATTATGAGTCCAGTACCGAAAGGATGATGGATTTGGGATTAAAGTGGAGTTTGAGATATTGAGAGGGACTAAAGTGAAATAAGGAAATCTGTGGGGCACCTAGGATTTAGAAACACCTGAGGTGAGATTTTATGAATTTGCTTTTACTAGTCTTGATTGAGGGTCAATTGAAGAGCAAGTGATAATTTCACCCCGGGCGACTAAATAGGTGGCCTTACCTATTTTTTCTTCATTTTTCTCCTTTCCTCTCTCTCTCTTCACTTTCTCTCCTCTCTGTCTCTCTTTCTTCTCTCTATTTTCTCTCTCTACACTCCAACTCCACAACCGGACTTTGAAGGGCGGATCTCGGGCTACGGGGCGAGCCTCTAGGAGCCAAGCAACGTAGAGAAAGCAAGGAATCGAGGTAGAAATTTCTATTTCTTAAGCTTTTCCCTATTTTCTAGTTTTAAGAGTGTTTGAGGTAAAAATCGAGATTCCGGCTTCGTTTCTCGATTAAAATTGGTGATTTTGGTGTCTAAATGCTCCTTAGACATTAAGGGTGAGATCCCATGGAAGAAATCATGAAAAACGGTGGAGATTTGGCCAGATTTCGGCCAAATCCGAGGGAAAATCGCGAAAGGTCGCGATCATGGCGCCCAGGCGCCAAGGTTATGTGGGGAAGAAGAAAGGATTGGTGCCCAGGCGCCACGTGTGACGCCTAGGCGCCATGCTTGGGTTGGCGCCCAGGCGCCATGAGTGGCGCCTGGGCGCCAGGTGTGCCGGGAAACCTTAGCTTATTTTAAATCGGTCATAACTTCTTCATCCGAACTCCGTTTTAGGCAAACTTTATATCGTTGGAAAGCTCTTTGAGTCTAGTTTCCAATGGTATAAGTTTCATTTAGATATTCATTACCGGTTAGGAGTTATGACTTAAGATGTGAGTAAAGGTCGAGAGTAGTGGTAGGAAATTTCTCTATTTCGTAACCCTGATGGTATTTGTCTGGTTACAATAGGAATGGTCAAAGTGCAAAGTGGGAGTACCGAGAGCGTGAAATCCAGGTGAGTGGGTTAATACTTGCTATGATTAAATATCTGTTATTGACTTTTTGCATCATAGTGGAAATATGTTGTTTATCCAAGTTTGAAGAGGATGATGTGGAACGATGAGGCATAAACAATTGTGGAACGTGTCTGGTAATGTATATAATTATATTTTCTTATTTTTTCATAAATGGAGGTTATATGATGGATTGTGAATGGCATGTGAACTGAGTTGAATAATTGTTCTATATTATGGGTTATGTTGTATACATGCTATGTTGCTGGAACCACATTGATTATGTTGTGGTTTGAATTGTAAATGACTGAGTTGTGTATGTGGCTCAAGATTTTGATTGAGGATGTTTTTATATGTGATTGTGATTGTTTGACTGGAAAGGAAAGGCATGGTGGTGCACCCCATGGAGAAATTTATGTGAAGTTATAAGGGTGGAGATTATAAACGGAGCGATAAGGGTGGATGCGGCGGGGGCCGCGGGCAACGATGCAGAGGTATCCTGGACGACCCGGTTGGTACGGAAAATGTGTGTGAAATTGATTTCACCGATTGCTGTTGTGAATTTTGAATTATGTTGAAATGTATTTGATTTACTTGGATATTGTTGTGAAGTATTATGAATAATATTATATCATATGATGATCGATTTACGTATGATTGCTGCATGTTATCATTATGATGCATGATATTTTTTTTTGTCATAGTGTTGTGTTATCTACTCACTAGGCACGTGGTTTGCTCATACCCCTCTTATTGATATTTTTTTTCAGAGTTGACAGCTGAAGGTAAATATCGGAACAAGGAATTATGGATCCTTAGTCCATGATTACCTTTTCATTTGTTCAAGATAAAGGTATAATAGTTAAGTCTTATTATAAGTTGTATAAATCTAGAAATCTCTGTAATCGGGTAGGTTCATTCAGTGATGTAATGTGAATAATTGTAGTATATATAGAGAACTCGGTTTGGTTGCATGAAAAAGAATTGTATGATTTTTAAGAGAAAGATAGGCTTACGGAGGTGAAATGAAATTCACTTTCCGTGCTGGTCACGTGCTCAGATTTTGGGACGTGACACTTCCCTTGCATTTGTACTTGAATTAAAAAAGGGTGGGCAAATAATCATAAAACAGAACGGAGAACCGTTAAGCCTTGATATTATGGATTTCTTTCTTGGATACGTTGACACAAGATTGCCGGCTGGGCGGGCGGGGATGAAAATGGTGAACTATTTCAAAAAGGAAAAAATTTAGGTGCATTTACTTATATACTGGCTATTAAGTTTTCTAATTAAAATATAACAAAAGTGTGATTTTTCAATTAAGACAAGTGTATAATTTTTAAAAAATAACTATATTTTAAGATTCGTCTTCTTGAGTGGAAAATGAGGATGATGGCTCAAATCAATAAATTTGCATCAAAGTCCAGCATGCTAAAGAGTAAAAACATAGTTGAACGATTCATTAAAGCTAATCAAAAAGAGCAAACCAACTACAATAGGTCCTTGAAGCCCACCTGGCTAACACTTTCAAGTCCCAAAAGGCCAAGGCTATAAACAACCAAAGAGAGAAAATGATGTCCACCGTGTTGACTACAGACCTCAATAAACCCCCTTGTGATCATTATCCTAGACAAGGGGAGGTGGGGGATTACATTTTAAAGAGCAGACCACCTGACCTTGATGTCTTAACTGCAAAGATGAATGTTGAAGATGTGAGAAAGCAACATGAAGAAAATTCTAAAGAGGATAATGCAAACATCAGTAACAGCAGGACTCTTCCTTTTGGAGGCTTTGATGGAGCTTCCGGTTGATATTGTGCTGGTGCTCCTATGTTAGGAAGTTTTCTTTATATCACATTATTTTACTATGGTTAATATTCTATCTTGGAATTGTAGGGGTGTGAGGGCCTGATCTTTCCCTAGCTTAGTGCGTGAACTCAAAGATATTCACAAAGTACAGGTGCTTATCATTATTGAACCGAGAATAAGTGGCCAAAGAGTTGATAAAGTTATCTCCAAAATGGGTTATAGCAATAGTTATAGAAGTGAGGCTGAGGGTTCTCTAGGGTATTTGGCTTCTCTAAGAGGATCATCAAGTGAATATTGACAATATCAGAGCCTCGAGTCAGCTCATCCATTGTAGAGTTTCTATCAATGATGGAAAAGAGAGTTTCTTTCTTACATGTGTTTATGGCAGCCCTATCCCTTCAGTGAGACAAAGCCATTGGTCTCACTTGGAGGACATCCACAACGTGGTCGAGAGCTCAACATGGGTGTGCATTGGTGATTTTAATTCCTATAAAACTGTTGAGAATAAACACGGGGGTGCCAATACTAATTTCAAATTTATGAAAGATTTCAATAATTGTTTTAATTGTAATCTCATTGATTTAAATGTTTTTGGTCTTAAATTTACTTGGAAGAATGGAAGAGTTCAAGAGAGGCTGGATTGGGTGTTGGCTAATTTCAATTGGTTTATTTAATTCAAGGAGACTCATATTTTGCATCTCAATTGGTTTAAATCTAATCACAGACCTGTGCTCCTCAGAATGGGAGGTTATGAAAAGGAGAGACCCCTCAACAGTTTAGATTTGTTGCAGTCTGGGTTACGGAGAGTTCTTTCAAAGACTTGGTTAAGGCAAATTGGAGGAATGAAGCAAATTGGCCTAAAGCTATTTTGAACCTTATTGGCAAAATTATAGAATGGAATAATGTTGTTTTTGACAACATTAATAAGAGGAAGAGAAATCTCGTAAGCAAACTTAGTGGTATTGACAAAGTCAACTCGAAAGGAACGAATTTGTATTTGAACTAGTTGTAGGAATCTCTTTGGAAGGAGTATGCAAAGACTCTTAGATAGGAGGAAATTTTTTGGTGTCAATAAGCTAGACATAAATGGGTTCAATTTTGCGACAAGAATACCTCCTTCTTTCATGCATCTACATTGGTGAGGAAAAAAAAGGAATAAAGTGGTGGCTCTTAAGAATGACATAGGCGGTTGGGTAACAGATAAAGAAGAACTCAAAGGGATGGCTACCAAGTTTTTTCAGAAATTTGTACTCTAAAGAGAATCAAGTTACTATTGGCATTTTTCCTTTTAAGGGTCTTTTCCCCAAGCTTCATTTGGCTAGATTCAATAATTTTCAGGCTGAAATTACTTAAGAGGAAATTAAAGATGCATTCTTTAGTATGGGTGCCCTCAAAGCACCCAAGCTGGACGGTTTTCATGCCATGTTCTTTCAAAGTCAATGGGATTGGGAACTTTATTTGTAGCTTTATAAAAAGTGACTCTCTTAAGCAGTTTAGACCCATTGTCCTTTGTAAAATGATTTATAAAGTCATCACTAAAGTGATCGCCAATAGACTCAAGCCGCTCTTGAACAATTTAATCTTTCCTACCCAGTGTAGTTATTTCCCAGGTTCCCATAGTTCGGATAACGTTATCATTCCTCAAGAGGTTATTCATTCAATGATTAATAGAAAAGAAATGAAAAGCTTCAAGGCTATAAAAGTAGACCTTGAAAAAGCCTATGACTGATTAGACTGAGAGTTTTTGGCTAACACCCTCAAAGATATTGGTTTCTCTAAAAATATGATATCTATCATTATGAGTTGTGTTTCTACGTGTTGGATAAGGATCGTTTGGAATGGAGAACCAACTAACTACTTTTCAACTTCGAGAGGGATTTTTTAAGGGGATCCCTTATCTCCATATATGTTTGTTTTATGCATGGAAAGACTCACACACATCATTGAATATACAATTAATATAAAAAATTGGAAACCCATCAAACTTATCAGAAATGGTCCTAACCTTTCGCATTTATTTTTCACTAATGATTAATTTTTTTGGTAGAAGCAAGCTTGGAACAAATAAGAGTAGTCTACTCATACTTGGATGTCTTTTGCAACGCATCAGAAGAAAGAGTGAGCAAGGAGAAGACTAACCTATTTTGCTCATAGAATGTTCATCCTAATGTGGCCTCTACTTTGAGTTAGGACTCGATCTTTGCACTTGTCCCTAATGTTGGTTAATATTTGGGCATCCCCCTGCACCACAAAAAAGCTGGTAGATGAACATTTCAGTTTCTAGAAGATAAGCTTCGCACTTGTCTCAACAAATGGAAGGCAAACTTTTTGTCTCTTGCTAGACGGATTACTCTTACAAAATCAGTTTTGAACACTATTCTGGTGTACTACATGCAAACCAATCTTTTACCTAGCACCAGTGTTATCAAACCCAGACTAACCACCAAGGGTTCGGTTTGGTTCGGGTCATTCTATCGGACTAGGTTGTAAGCTACCCGGTCTAGACCTGTCTTGGTCGACTAGGCGACCGGGCTTTCCCTTTTGTGTTTTTTATGAAAGTGAGATGGTCAAATGAAAAAGCGCTAGGTGGCAGAGAGAAAAAAAAATTTATCTCTCAATTAAGAAAAAAAACAACACAGCCGAAGAAGAAGATCTACCCGGTCTAGACCTGTCTTGGTCGACTAGGCGACCGGGCTTTCCCTTTTGTGTTTTTTATGAAAGTGAGATGGTCAAATGAAAAAGCACAAGGTGGCAGAGAGAAAAAAAATTTATCTCTCAATTAAGAAAAAAAACAACACAGTCGAAGAAGAAGATCAACTTACAGCCGGAGAAGTAGAAGAAGAAGAAGAAGAAGAAGAAGAAGGAGAAGAAGAAGAATCTAATTTCCAAAGTTGCTTCATTAATTTAATTTGTAAATATATAAATATATAATATTAGAAATAAAAATCTATAAATTTATATTTAAATCTGTAAATTTAATTTTAAAAAAATATTTTTTATATTTAAAAATATGTGTTTTAATTTTTTTAATATAAATATATATCTGCCCTGTTTGGGTAAACAACTTATTTAAGTGCTTATAGAATAAGCGCTTATCATATAAGTGCTTATATAAAAGCTATTTTTATAATTAAAGAATTTACGAGGGCAAACTTCACATAAGCTGTTTTCAGCTTATTTTCATAAGTTATTCAGAATAG
This sequence comes from Biancaea sappan, assembly GCA_037074585.1. Taxonomy (NCBI): domain Eukaryota; kingdom Viridiplantae; phylum Streptophyta; class Magnoliopsida; order Fabales; family Fabaceae; genus Biancaea; species Biancaea sappan. Next base: position 46,658,974 of record CM073497.1, on the reverse strand, counting down.
CTTATGAAAATAAGCTGAAAACAGCTTATTTTCATGCCATAAGCTATTTCTATAAGCTCTTCCAAACGTGCACATAAGCGCTTATGCCATAAGATAAGCCAGATAAGCTCAAAATAAGCTCTTCCAAACGGGCTCAAATAAAGATTAATTTTTATTATTTTAATTGAATTTGTAAATTTATATTTATAATATTTAATCTTATATGTATTATTTTTAATATTTTAAGTATCACCAGTTCAACCGTAGTAATTGATGATTTTATGAAATGACTTTATAAATTATTATGGATGTTTAAAACTTTAATGTATGAATTATTATGTTTAGATGATATTATTTATGACTTTATGAATTATTATAAATATTTATGACTTTATGTTTAAATTATTGTAGATGTTTATGACTTTAAATGTGAAATTTGCGTATAAATTATTTATTTTACTTGTTTTTGAATTTATTTGTAAATATATATATATATATATATATGTATATATATAATTTTTAATTTATTTACCCGGGTCCCAAGAACCAGTGATTCGGTGATTTGAAGATCTGTCGAGATTAATAATCGAGTCGAGTCGAGTCTAATAACATTGCCTATCTGTGACAACATTGATAAAATTTCTGAGGATTTTATCTGGGGCTTTGGAGAAGAGAGAAAAAGGTCTCACCTTATTGCTTGCGAAAAGCTTTGCTGTCCCAAAAATTGCACGGGCGTGGGCATAAAAAAGGCGAAGCACATGAACCAATCACTTTTGATGAAGGTAGGTTGAGCCCTAATGTGGGTTCGTACATTGAAAGGCAAGTACTGATGTGGAAATGTAGTTTCGAAAATTACCTGTCGAAATCGTAGCTCTAATATTTGGCTTGGAGTCTGTAGAAGTTGGAAATATGTATCAGAGCGTGCCACTTGGAAAATTGGTAACTACAGGAGAGCTAAATTTTGGAAGGATTGCTGGTATAAGAAAAGGGTTTACCTTAAAGAAATCGAGTTCTCCATGTGAATCTGAGTTGAATAAAACAGTCAGCGATTACATTCTGCCCAATGATGAATGGGATATAAGAAAGCTAGCTCAGCGTCTTCCTGATGAATTATGTAGTGAGATTGCTAATACATACCTAGACGGAAGGAAGAATGCTGAAGTTATTGTGTATGGAATCGTCCAAAAGAGGTGGACTTTTCCATGAAATCGGCGTATAGAACTATGTCAAAGGATGATCAACTTAAGATTGAGAAGCAATGGAGCCTCATCTGGAAATGGCTCGGAAATCAATGAACTAGAACCTTCATGTGACTATGTGCTCACAACAAAATCCTCATAAACTAGCAGAGAAGCAGAATGAATCCCACATTTGATCCGTTATGTGCAATATGCAAAAAATCAGAGGAGACCATTATTCATGCCTTAAGGGATTGTTCGGCTAATAAAGACGTATGGAAGATGCTAATACGACCAAAACACTGGCCCATGTTCTTCAGTGGAAACTTCATCGACTGTAAGTTTTCTCTTGATAATAAATATAAAAAAAATTTGGAATGAAGAACTTGATAATAAATATAAAAAAAATTTTATGTAAGTTTTCTCCTTTCAAAAATTAGCATTACTTAGATCAAAGTTAGAAGGTTCTTATTTGGTCACAAAATATCTAAACATGGATCATCCTAAACTAAATAGTAATATTTAATTTAGAATTAAGAAAAAAGGTTATGCCAAACAGTTCAATTTTAGTGACTTGATATTTGATCAATCTAACCCACTCCATAAATGAGTTAAATGAAAATTGAGCCATTTTGACGTTTTAAATTTTTTTTATTCGCCTACTTATTAAAAAAATCTTAGAAATATTATTAGTATATTGCGATATAATGAAAAAATTAATCAAAATTTACAAACTACAATGAGCAGAGGTGGAGGGCATGAGATTGAGAAATAAAAAATCAGATAATTGATCAGACCAAGTTAAAAGAGAGAGTCTATAGTTGCCTACAGTAGTTGAATAGGTGCAGCTCATAGCTATCTAACAGTCGTGAACCGTCATAGAGAGATTTTTTATTAGAGAAGATCTTAATCCAGATCAATTGATCTAGCAATATCTAAACTTTTGGTTCTAAATTTCAACAGCCTTGTCATGGTCCCTCTTACATAACCATATTAATAAATGCATAATAATACCTTTCTCTCTCACATATTCATGGTGCATTGAAGGGAAGAGGAGATTCGTTTGATTTGTACTCTCAATCGTAAAAATCTATGATTTAGATTTTTTAGTCCTTTTTTCCTTTTTCTTCTTAAATTTTGTTTTCTAAATTCAAATATAATCTTGGCCTGTTGATTGTGCGATGAAACAGGAGACGAATTGGATCTGTACTGGATGGGGTTGGGATCTTTTTAATTTTTCCTCTTTCTTAGCAACACAAATCTTCCTATGTTGTTATTACTATATAACACTCACTTAGCGGTAACAATTGCTTGAACATAAAAAAATGATAAAGATTTAATGTTTAAGGTTTTAATTTGGAGAGAGACAAGGCCCTATTTCCATACTGTTTTCAAGAATTGTTTTTTTGTTTTTAAAAAATAAAAAAATCAAAATTGTTTGGTGTGCTGTTTTGAAAAATAGTTTTAAAAACTGTCCTTGAAATCTTTTTTTTTTTGGTGAAAAGCGGAATTTAAATTAAACTGGAGTTAAGGTCTGGTACATAGTGTCTAGCCAGTAAAGAAAACATACACAAAATAGGAACATAAGGAATTCGAAAGAAGTCTACTGCAGAAACAGAGACATAAGAAACATAAAATAAGCAACAACATATCATGAAAGCAGAGCATGATGAAAGTTTTAGTGGTGTAGAGAGCAGAAAAAACTGGATCAGATAGTCGAAAATTAAGCCTAAGAAGAACAGCAGCTTCTGTCATGATGGAAGTGCTGTAAGACATAGGTTGGCACAACATCGAAGATGGTTTGAGGGAGTGCTCTTCTCCTTGCTTCTTTGGCCAGAATATCCGCACACACATTCTGTTTTCTTCCCACTTTTGTTAGCCTGTAGTCCTCTAGTCTAGAAAGTAGGCACCTGCAATTTTCAATCACAGTTCTAAAGGGATGCAGGTTAGGATTTCCACGAAGAGTAATATTTACAGCCTCATATGAGTCAGTTTCAATAGCTAGTTTTTGGACATGCGGTAGATCGATTGCAATCTTCAATCCCAACATTATTGCCTATAGTTCCGCCTTAAGGGCATTTCCTGTACCCACGAACTTGGAGAAGCCCACAATGAATTACCAGTGGCATTTCGCAGACATCCACCTAGTCCTATACGGGAGTTTAAACATGATCCATCACAGTTTAGTTTACACCAAGATGTGAGAGGGAGTTGCCAAGCGTTTGATGTGCTGATGATGGTATTGAGGTCTCTTGGGAAAAGGGTTCCATTGGGAGGGAGTCTTTTGTCTTTTGTGTAGTCTGACAAAAATTCTGCTACCTTGTCAAGTGCAAGTTTTGCAGTTTGAGAAGGGTTAATAGGGGTGTTTTTAAAGATGAAGTTGTTTCTTGTTGACCAGAGGACATGAAGGGTAAACAGGAAGATAGAACTCCATGGGATATTTAGTTTGTTTTTAGTATGGTTTGTAGCATTTGAGTGTAGCCAAGTCTTAAGGTCTTCATTATAAAGATTGTGAGGGGTTTGAAAGTGTGTCCAGGCTGAGAATGGTGTGAAAAATAGAGTATTTTAAAAAGAATACTTTAAATTATTAGGAAAATAATTTTGAAAAATAATTTAATTATTTTTATATTTATTTGAACATGATGACATTTTACATTTTGATATGATTTATTTATGGAACTTTGACTATTTAATTATTCTCTTAAATTTAATTATCAAAAGTTATATTAATTTTTATTGTGATATTTATCCTCCATACATTTTTTAGGGTTTGGAACTTAACACTTTTTTTGGAAGACATTTTTGGGATTACACAATTCTCTCTTTTTTTATACTGTTCTGTGAGCTGGGTTTTATCTAAAAAGAGTTTGTTTTATCCTAAGAGAAAAGTCACGAATCTTTTCTTATGGACAATGTCAGCATGACTCAGACTAAATTTTTACTGACAATTTTTTCAATTTTTCTAACAATCTTAAGGAACGAACCAGACTTTGTCATTGTTAGGAAGACGATTTCACTGAAGGAAAAAACTGAGAGAGAGGGATTGACAGTGAGTGCAATTGAGAGAAAGAAAAAAAGGCAGAGGTGGCGGGAGGGCTTTAATAGAAAACCAGAGCTTTTCCGCAATGGTGAAGCTTGCAAAATTAGGGGAGATGCTGTTAACTCTGGCCAACAGCTTCGCATGATTTTCGGCGCAATATCCGGTGGTGAAGGCGCGATCTTCGCTGATGGTCTTCACGTATAAAAGTAGAAGAGAATCGAGAGTACAAGAAGAGCAATGAGTACAAGCAGTTTCACTGAGTAAGCCTTCGACAGAGTCCGATCTACGCTGGCCTGATTTGGTTCTGATCTGATTTGGTTCTGATCATCGTGGGGTGGAGCAACCCGACAAAGTGAATATGATCTTTAAAAGATTGGAGTAACTTTACTGTGATCCTTAATGAATATGATTATATATATATATATATATATACATATATATGTATATGTGAGTTATGTGGTTATATGTGTATTATATATATGTGTGTGCTAAATAAAAATTGCTTCCCAGGTGGAGAGTGAATCTATGATTTGTGATCTTGATTTGATTGGTTAATATGTTTAATGCATGAGCTTCCAATAATCAGGAAATTTAATTGATACTCTAGATCATGGTTATTAATCAATGTTAATCTCTATTGCTGAGTATGATTTTGTCATTAGGATGTTTTTGGTTTATAAATTTATCTTCAATAAAATTAGCATGTGATTCCAAAACTTTTACTTTGATTTGTTTTTAGTTTTCAAATCAGTTAGTTTCTGATCTTATTTTTCAAAGTGATTTTATTGTGATGGTTTGAGGCTTACATGCATTTTCTTTTTAAATAGATTAAATTGCAAATGGTATAAAGCATGTGCATATATATTACGGTGAAATAATTAAGTTGGAATGTTGTGAATCTTAGATACATATTGTTGAAATGATCAATTTGCATGAGGCTTAGAAATATATGATATGCAAGCTATGTGAAATCTAATTATGCTTTGGAAAAATACCTATATATATATTTGTGAAATATTTTAGAGAATATATATATATATATATATATATATATATATATATATATATATATATATATATATAATTGTGAGTCTTGAATAACTTCACATATTTAAGTTGTGTTTTTACATGTGATATCTTAAAAGGTCTTATAAGAATATTATATTTTAGGTGAAAAGAAAAATTTGTGGAATTCTTGAAAATGACACAATAGTCATCAATGTGGTGTATAGAATTTTATAAATTCAAAAATATTTTCACCTAAAATATTGAAAACATTATTATTGGTAAATAATATTGTGAATTACACTTATCATTTTGGAATCAAATTTTATGTGGATATGTGACAAAAAAAATTTGTGGATATTAGCATATAAAAACTTTTGGTCAATTTGTAAATTCACAATACCATCTCATTAAAATGATGATATGTCATATGTGAAAATTAGAGAAAGTATTTTCAAATGCTAGCTTTTGATAACATTTTTATTGTACAAAGAGGTACAATAATATTGAGTTATTGGTCACAAAATTTGAGATTAAGAAGTTTCTAAATGAATATGTGTAATTATATTCTTAAATAATATTATTATATGGTGGATGAATAGATATATATATATATATATATATATATATATATGCATATATATTATGTGTTTAGATACCCATCTATAATAATTTTGAGATTTTAAATGAGTTAATTATGTGCTAAATTAAAGTACATATAAGTTGAGTTGTCATACTCTTAAAGATTTAAAATATTTAAAAATGTCGGGGTATCTTTCAAGTTTATATTGTGTGCTCTATGAAAAAGAAAATAAATTTTAAAACTTTGATTGTGTTCATTGTTACGGTGTGTATAAATTGCTTAAATTGTGGTATTTTCTCTTTTAATATGGATTTATGTGTGTATACTAAATTAATATATGATAAGTTTGAGATATTTGTCTATACATATATGACATGTTTATTCCTTTTATGTTAGCATTAATGTCATACATAAGACAAATAGTTAATTGCATCTAATTTTGTTATGAATGACATGAGTGAAGTAAATGTGATTTTGGAGTTAAAATCATAAGAAAATATGATAGTATTTTACTATCACAAGAACATTATGTTCAAAAGTAATTTAAAAAGTTTGATAACTTTGATGATAAACTAGTGAGTATTTTTTTTATGATTCTAACACTCAATTAAAAAAACAGAGGTGAATCTGTTGTATTTAACGAAATTCACCTAATTTGACATAACATATAATATGTGATAGTTGAGTATATATACACACAATCCTAATAATGACCATTTGAGATACTTTGGTCAAAGTAATTGAGATTTACCATCAAATATGGTATTTTATAAAATGGATTTCCCATTGTATTAAAAGAATACAATGATGCTAACTGGATCACTGATGTAGATGAGACAAATATACTAATAGTTATGTTTTCACCCTTAGTGGTGGTACGGTATTTTAGAGAGCAGCCAAACAAACTAATAGATTTACTCTAAAATAGAGTTGGTTGAAAATGAGACTAAGTGGTTGAAAACTTCTTAGTACATTTTTTGTTGGAGATGAGCCCAATGATGTTAGTGTCTATGTATTATGATTACCAAGCAGCAATAGTCATTGTAAAGAAAAAAACTTTTAATGGTAAGAGCAGACACTTGTGTTTGAGATACAAAGTTACTAAGCAGTTGGATGAAATTTGAAGTACATTGATCATGTACTTTATTACACCAAACCTTTGGCTAAACATGTATATAGGAAGGAAATTAGTCCTTCACACATTGAGGAGAAATGGACTTAGGCCAATTGAAATTAACAGTGGCAGTAACCTAATATTTGTTAATGGAGACCCTATAAAAAAGGTTCATATAGGTAAAACAAGTCATTTATTAATTTTGCTAGTATTACTTTTTCAGTCGTTTTCCTATGGTGTAAGTGTGAAAGTGATATAATGCATTAATAGAGAGGTTGAGCGAAGCTCTTAATAATTTTCATAGCCCTTAAGGGTGGTATATTCATTGTAGATGCACTTGATGAAATCACCTGTATAAGTATAGAGTGGGCCACTCCTATGAGATTATGGCAAAATCTCTAGAATACTCATGAATATCTGGCACGCGCATAGCCGAAAAGGCACACAACGACGTCAACAACAGGAATTGTGGGGGTGTGATGTGATTAGTAAGATCTCTAACTTACAATAAAAGTTTGCTGGTTCATAGAAGCTTTATACTTCACTATTGACTCTGTGAGTTATATCTTTTCTATCTAGAACTCGAAGTATCTATACACATATGTGTAACGGAGAATATTGTTTAATTTAAAATTTCTTTTTAAAATATGTGGGGTATTGTTGTGAAAAATAGAGTATTTCAAAAAGAATATTTTAAATTATTGTGAAAATAACTTTGGAAAATAATTTAATTATTTTTATATTTATTTGAACATGATGAGATTACATCAGTTACATTTTGATATGATTTGTTTATGGAATCTTTGACTGTTTCATAGTAATTATCTATTTAAATTAATTAATTAATATTATTTGTAACTGACTGCACTCCATGATTTTATCATTTTAGTTTATAATTATCCTCTTAATTTAATTATCAAAATTTATATTAATTTTCATTGTGATATTTATCCTTCATATATTTTCTAGGGTTTGGAACTTAACACTTTTTTTGGAAGACATTTCTGGGATTACACAATTCTCGCTTTTTCTCTGCTATTCTGTGACCTGGTTTTATCTCCGAAGAGCCTATTTTATCCTGGGAGAAAAGCCGCGAATTTTTTTTTAAGAACAGTGTCAACTAGAGCACGACTTAAGCTAAATTTTTATTGACAATTTGAGCATGTTTAATGGATTCTTCTCCCAAATCACATATGGGGCAAGTTGGTGAGTTGATGACGTTGAGTTTATAGGGAGATTTTGAAGTATGTATGCCTAGATTAAAGACTTTTCATGGAGATACAGAAGAGACAATTTTAAGATTTTCATTTGGAGGTAGGGGCCAGCCAAGAGATTATGGAGTGATGAGTTATATATCCATTTATCAAACCATAGACAAATCAAAACAGATATAGGGTGTTTTCTAAAACACAAAATAAGAAGTTGCCATTTTCGTAACTACAACTTTATAATTGTGCAAAATTAACATCACGAGGAAATTCAAACCTGCATTCCTCTAGTTGTTGTCTTCACTAACCACCATGTTGTCACTACTCACTTTCGTTAATAGTAAGCAAGTTAATATATATAAGACAATATTTATATGACAATTAAAATTTGAAGAATAATAAATTATACTTTATAATATCAGATAATATTAGAAATAATAATTAGATGTTTACAAAATACTTATAATTTTATTCTTATAATTATAACTTATCAATTATTATAATTTTTTCTTTGTCAATTATTTATTTAAAAATGTATATTTAGATACCACGAGTTTAAATATAGTTAAATTATTAATCTTTGAATTAGTATTTTTGTTAGTTCAATAATTAGTTTAATTTTCAAAATTTTGATGTAAACTATTTAAAGCTCGTCGATATCAAACAGGAAAACAAATATAAACGTAACCCAACTTATTATATATACTTACTGATTAATTAAGATAATGAAAAGGAAAGAAAAATAAATAAAAAATTATTATTTATAATGAAATTGAAAGAATTGATTTGAGAGTTAATCTTTGTATCTTTGATCATTTTGACGAGATTGGAATCATGTATAAGTTAGCAATTAACAAACTAAAAGCAAAAACAAAGAATAATTTCTTTGAGAAATAAAAAGAATTAAACAATTAAAAACACTGTATTGAGATATTGGCCTCTAATTCATAACCAAGAGAGAGGCATATCACAACATTTTTTAAAAAATATTTTGTATCAAATCAATTTTAATACTTATTATAAAAAAAATTCCAAAAATATTTTTTTGTTTTATTAAGTCTAAAAATTGTTTGCCAAAGAAATCATCCAAACAGATTTTTTTTTTAATTTTCAAAACTAATTTTTAAGGCAATTTTACAAAATTTATTTTCAAAAAAAAAACAACTAAACAGGGCCATAGGTTTTGCATTCAGTGCATTAAAAAAAAATAATTAGTCTTCCTTTTAATTGGTTGAAAGATATTCTTGGTAAACTTTAAAAAAACAATATTCTTGATAAAATCATGTTTAAGCCACTTCTATCTTTCCTTCTTACTTCAAGTTCAAAACATGTTTACCGTGAAGCAGTTGTTTCTTTTTTATCCCCCTCATCGTAGTAGCCTTTTGATTTAATACTATAAAAAAATAGAATAAATAATTTGTATATTAATTGACAATAAAGGAAAGGAAAAACAATATGAGCGATGCAAAAGAACAATTTTTATGATACAGTTTTTGCACTTCTTGTCCAAAAAAAAATTGCACTTAACTCACCTAGACAAAGACAATTAATATTTAAAATCAGTATTTTAAAAATCAAATCGATCATCAAATTAATAGAAGCACTACCTTAAGGAGGTGTTTTATACGTGAAAATGTTAAATCATTTTTGAAAATATTTTATGGTAATATTGCATTTCACGTTTGGTACAAGATTCTGAGAAAAAAGATTCCTAAGAATGTAATATTTTTGAGAATCAAACATTCTTACAAAAATTTATTTTTAATTCCCATTGAGGGAGGTGAGAATGATATATTCTCATGTGATAGAAATATTTTTCTGACATAAAATTATTACTTTATCTATATTCTACTTCTAATTGTCAAAGACAAAATTTTGGTTCTTCACAAATAGGATATTTTGGTGGATATCCTGTGTATTTCTTCCAAGGATACAAATTCCTTGTTTAGTAAGGAACAATATGAAGAAATTCTTAAGCTTTTCCAGAAAGATCAACCTCAGGAAGATAAGGCAAACCTTGTAAATATTTGTGGTCTTTCCTCTAACTTTAGCATTGGGGACAATTGGATTTTAGATATAGAAGCCACATATGATATTACTCCTGACCTTTCTTGTCTTGTTGATGTTTGAAAGACCTTAAATTCCTCTCAGTTTCACTGGCCGAATGGTGAATATTTTAGTGTAGCTCATGATTGATCGTATGTTTTAGGGCCTCAACAAAGACTCAAAAATGTTTTTCATGTCCTGATCGCTTTGCATCGAATTAAACCACATGCTCCACCACTTGTGCGGGCCCCCGTCAATTCCTTTGAGTTTCATTCTTGCGAACGTACTCCCCAAGCGGGATACTTAACGTGTTAGCTACAGCACTGCACGGGTCGATATGCACAACGCCTAGTATCCATCGTTTACGGCTAGGACTACTGGGGTATCTAATCCCATTCGCTCCCCTAGCTTTCGTCTCTCAGTGTCAGTGTCGGCCTAGCAGAGTGTTTTCGCCGTTGGTGTTCTTTCTGATCTCTACACATTTCACCGCTCCACCAGAAATTCCCTCTTCCCCTACCGTACTCCAGCTTGGTAGTTTCCACCGCCTGTCCAGGGTTGAGCCCTGGGATTTGACGGCGAACTTAAAAAGCCACCTACAGACTCTTTACGCCTAATCATTCCGGATAATGCTTGCATCCTCTGTCTTACCGCGGCTGCTGGCACAGAGTTAGCCGATGCTTATTCTCCAGATACCGTCATTACTTCTTCTCCGGGAAAAGAAGTTAATGACCCGTAGGCCTTCTACCTCCACGTGGCATTGCTCCGTCAGGCTTTCACCCATTGCGAAAAATTCCCCACTGCTGCCTCCCGTAGGAGTCTGGGCTGTGTCTCAGTCCTAGTGTGGTTGATCATCCTCTCGGACCAGCTACTGATCATCGCCTTGGTAAGCTATTGCCTCACTAACTAGCTAATCAGACGCTAGCCCCTCCTTGGGCGGAGGTCACAATATACATACTATAACCGACTAGTACTGCGGTGAATTCTCTAAATATGGTAGAAAATGAATAGAAAGAAGCAAAGGGCTTTTCAGAATTTTTTGATTATACAGAATTACATAATTATTAACATAAATTTAGTTATTTTTACAAACTTAATATGTTGATAAATCTGCGGACCTAGAAATTCATTTCAAACAATTGAACCTTCTCAAACTGTTTCTTTTTAAGAACCAAAAAGCAATGAACTTCTATGAAATAGTTTTACAGGATTCAGCCAATTGTCTTGATCATGGGATATCATTGAGAAATAGGAATCCGTGTTATCAAAAGATTTCCTGCGATTCTTTCTAGAGGTTGTACCTGTGAACCAACCCCCAAGGCGAAATAAGCGCAAGGAAAGAGCAATAGACTAGACCAACCTACAAAAACGAAACGGTCCCTCCGTAACCAGTCATCCATAATATCAAATAAATCATTTTCATCTTCTATCCAAGAGTTATCAGTATTTATCAAATCTGTTCCTATCTAGCGGAACGCTATTGGATCAAATGACAAAGACATTGTTGAGACAAAGATGGCTTTTCCTAGATGAAATGAAAATTGGATTCATGTAATAAAAGAAAAGTTTCGGAAAGATATGTGGCCATGAAATAGGGATTAAGTGAAACAGAATTGACTGTGGAGTTACTTTTTATCCTGACTTTATTGTATTTCAGGAACTGTACAATAGCAGGATAATAGAGATTAGTAAGGAGGTAGATGGCTTATACATCCTTCTTCCACAGACCATAACTATCTTGAATACTCACCTAGAGAATGTTGTTGAACCTATTGACAAAGATAAGAATCACAAAGATTCAATTCTCTGACAGAGTAGGTTAGGACATGCATCTCTGAGAAAAATTAAATAGATTTGCTCAAATGAGAAGAATATTCCTGCTCAAGATTGTATATCAAAGTGTAAAGTATGTCCCTTAGCCAAGCAGACTCAGCTTTCCTTTCCCATTAGTCAGTTTAGGTGTGATGGCCCTTTTGATCTTGTACATAAGGATATATGGGGCCCTTACAAGGATCTTACATATAATGATGGTCGTAATTTCCTTACCATTGTGGATGATTGCTCAAGATTTTGCTGGTCCTAGTTATGAAGAATAAGAGCAATGTTTCCTTGTACATTAAGACATTCATTGTCATGATTAAGACTTAGTTTGAGAAAACTGTTAAAAAGGTCAAATCAACAATGGGACATAAATTTTCAATCAATGTTGTAGTGCTTTATTTAGTTTGTGGGGTATAGTTGATCAGAGTACTTGTGTTAAAACACGACAACAAAATGGTGTTGCAGAACAAAAGCACAAGCATTGTTGGAAGTATAGAGATACTTAAAACTCCAAGTCAATGTTCCTTCTAAGTATTAGGGAGAGTGCATCCTAACAGCGTGTTACATCATCAATTTATTACTGACTAAGGTTTTGAATGGTAAATCACCTTTTAAGCAAATAAATGGTACTTATCCAAAAGTTGATCTTCTTAAAGTATTGATATGTCTTTTCTATGTCACAATTATTGGAAATTTAGATAAATTTGGTGCCAGAGCGATTTCTTCAATCTTATGAGTTACTCACACACAAAAAGTGGTATATGTTCCTTGATTTGGATAAAAGACTTTTTTTTTGTGAGTAGGGATGTGGTGTTTCATTTAAAATTTCCAAAAAAGGAATCTATTATTTTTCCTTACATTAAGAGAGTGATATGTTATATGTAGATGATTCTTTTCTACATGAAGACATTGATAGAGACAAGCAATTAGAGTTGAGCTCTGCCTCTCATTCCAAGGCATACAAAGTAACGAGTAGGCTACATAAGAGTTTGCATCAAATAAAAATCAACATGTTGACAATAGAATGACTCATCATCATCCTCAGGAAGATGATGCTGATAAAAGGTTGTCAAGGTTGTCAAAACCTCCTACATAGTTACAAGATGATGTTAGCACCATTCCTTATTCTATCACTAATTATGTTAATTACTCATAAATATCTAGTCAATATAAGTCCTTTGTTAATTTTGTTTCAAAGGTAATAGAAACAACCGCCTCTAAGGAAGTTGTAAAAGATAAGTGTTGGGTAAAAGCCATGAAAGGAGAAATAATAGCCTTGGAAAGTAATGGTACCTGGGAATTGGCTGATTTGCCTCTCAGAAAGAAAGCAAATAGTTATAGATAGGTATACAAAGTCAAGTACAAGTCAGATGGTGAAATTGAACATTTTGAAGCTCGGTTAGTGATAAGGGTTATAGTCAAACATAAAGAGAGGACTATACTTAGACCTTTGCCTAGTTGCCAAGATGGTCACTATAAGGACCATCATTTCCCTTGTTGCTGCTTTTTCATGGCTAGTTTATCAACTTGACATTCATAACGCATCCTTTCAAGGAGATTTGCATGAAGAAATCTACATGGAGATTCCTCTTGGGTTTAGTGTGAAGGATTTAATTAATCCAATCTATAAACCTAGACCGATTATAGATACAAGATTACAACATTTAAATACATTAATATAGAGAGATAGATCCAGAATGTGTATCTCGCATGATTCCGATTGAAGGTATCAAGAATGAAACACGGATAATGAGAGAATAACTGCTTTCTATTTGATAAGTTTTTTGTACCAGTTAAACAGCTTGATGGGGAGACTGTTTATTTATTATCAGATGAGAGTAGAGATCTCTTAACAGGCTATCTAATGAACAGCCCAACCCATCATGGGCCACTCACAACAAAAAGCCTATTTACAATATTCATTAAATTAATTAAATTGCTATATTATAAAACACAATTAATATAGTTGATATATTAATGATTTAAACAATATTTTAATAATTAATCAATGCTAATCCACATAGTATATACATATGGAAATTAAAATTCAACAATTCTCCCATTTGGATAGCAATAATCATTCATTAAAATACAATAATCACTAAGACTAAAATACCAACTATAGCTATAGCATATGTTAAGAAACATACGCTTTAACGATGCAAAAATAGTATTTGATAAGGAAGTAGATCATACATGTTAAAAGCTCATATTTCACATAAGAAATAATGAATATGGAAAAACATAATTAATTAAGAGAAATATGTAATCTAAAAATAGTCCAAGCATTTGAAAATACTATAAGAGATATGATAATAAAATTGATGTCATCTCATACATATCTCATAAGAATGACATTAAATAGATATATATATAAAAAAAATTTAGACTCCCACTATCCCAAAACATATGAGCTACATGATTCCGAAAAGCTTCGATAATTAAGCCTTTAGTTAGTAGTTCTGCTAACATGTTCTCTATAGCAAGATGCTCAATACGAGTTTGAAACTCTAGAATTTTCTCTTTAACAAACATATATTTAAGATCGAAATGCTTTGAGTGAGAAGAAATTCTGTTGTTTTGAGAGAAATGTACAGTGGCAATATTGTCGCAATATATCACAAATGGCCTAGATATGCTTTCAACAATATGAAAGCCAGATATTAAGTTTTTTAGCCACAGGGCTTGACAAGTAGTCTCATAGCAAGTGACATAGCCTGCCTCCATGGTAGAAGTAGTTGTAAGAGTTTGTTTAACACTCTTCCAAGAGATAGCTCCTCCTGCCATTATAAAAATAGAGCCGGAAGTAGACTTTTGGTCATTAGGACAACCTATAAAATCAGAATCAGAATAACTAATGACCTGAAGTTGATCAGACTTCTTATAGGTCAACATATAATCCTTGATTCCTTGCAAATATCTCATAACATTTTTCACGGCTTTCCAATGACCCAAATCTGGGTTGCTCAAATATCTCCCTAAAGTATTAATAGTAAAAGCAAAATTGGGACAAGTACAAACTTGAGCATACATTGTCCAATAGCGGAAGTTGTTGACCCTAAGGCTTTATGTCATAAGTTTTGATGATGACAAATATATTTGAAATGTAGCAATGATATATATAAAGGTTAATTATCATATATATGCTATAAGTATTTAAGCATGACTGTGTTATTTAATGTGTAATTTCTTATACATTAATCATGCTATTTATCATGAATTGAACTAACCATTTGGTTTGCAAGTAAGATATATTTTATAGGTTGGTTCAAAACAAGAAGAGTGAGCATTGGATTGAAGAACAAGGAAAAGCAATATCATGCCTCACTCAAGGAAAGCAATATGTAAGGATAAAGCTCCAAGAAATGAAGAACTAGAAGATTTGAAGTCTTGGAAGCTTGGATGCATCAAGTTAGCCTATGTGTTTACATTAGTTATATTCTAAATAGGCTAGTATACTTGTGCAACTCAATGATTTAGATTTGCATACATTGGCTCAAGTATTTTGAACAAAAAGATAGTGAGATATAAAGTTTTACAAAAGTTATTTTTTGACCTTTGGTCACTCTTTATATCATATCTCATAAATGAAAAATCAGTTTTTCAATTATCTTAATCTCATTTGATAGTAGACTCAAAGATATTTTCAACGGTATATTATTTATTTAAATTGGAGTCCAAATGAGAAAGATATGACTATTTAAACTAAACTCTGAAAAAATAAAAGTTGACTTGGTTGTACTCAAGAATTATTTTATCATAACCTTCAGTCAGTATTTTGATCATATCTTTTAAACAAAAAATGATTTTTGAGTGAAACTTGTCTCATTTGAAACTAGACTCCAAGAGCTTTCCAATGATATATTATTTGTTTAAAACGGAGTTCAAATGAGAGAGTTATGAATTTTTAAAGTAAGCTTACAAGTTCCAAGTTAACAGGATTTTTGACAGAGAGCAATCAGTCGACTGATAGACCAAGATCAGTTGACTGATAGCCCAGAAACACTCTCTAAAGATCATATTTTTGTGTCTAATGGATATATTGAGCTATCAGTCGACTGATAGGCTTACGACAGTCAACTGATTACACCTGAACTGCATTTTTAAGTGTAGTAATGGCTATAAACGGCCATATTTCAATAGAGCCTATATATATGACCTTAGATACACATTTTTATGTTAGAACTCAGTACTACAATGATATATTAACATGTTCTATCATCTTTGAGAGAAATTCAAACATTCTTGAGCTAATCTTGCATATTCTTTATTATTAGAGTTATTAGAGTTTCATTTGTATTCATCTACTCTTTAGAGAGAGTTTCTTTGTATTGTTAATTTTGATCAATACATATATTATTCTGAGTTGAGGTTCGTAAGTACCGGTGTTGGAAGAACTTGCTTTGGGTTGAGGAGTAGCCCGGATTCATAAATTCTCCGTTGTGGTTTCACAAATACCCAAATTGAATTTGCGTAGTTGTAGTGGTTTGCAAGTACCCGGATTAAACTTGCAATTATAGTAGAAATACTCAAGTGGTCTCTTGAGGACTGGATGTAGGCTTGGGATTAGCTAAACCAGTATAAATCTCCGAGTTTTCTTTCTCTATCCCTACTCTATTTATATTTGAAGTTAATTAATTAATGCTTTGCATTTATATTTGATTTCTACCTCAAGCATTAATTAATTTGTGTAGATTTATATTTGCTCCTTAATTCCTTGCACTATAAACTTATTCATCTTGATAATACTTTAATTTTTTGAATTAAATTATTATCTTTAGCATTGTTCAATTTCAGAAAATCATTTTAACTTCCAATTAAGTTTTATGAAAATTTCTATAAAATCAATTCACCCCCTCTTGGGATCCAACCATTACTTTCAATTGGTATTAGAGCTTGGACTCTTGTTTAAAGAATTAACCGTCTAAGAGTTAACATGGTTGGATATAGTGATTGGTTTATGTTTGAAAATTGTTCTTTCACAAAACCTCTAATTTTTTTATGCTAATTATTTTCAATATTGGAAGTATGAAATGAAAATGTTTTTAATTTCAATAGACCATAATCTTTGGGATATTATTGAAAATGGTTCTTGTATTCCTTCCAAGGAAGAACAAGGAAAAATCATTCCAAAACCCAAGAGTGAATGGGATGATGCTGAAAGATATTTAGTGCAACTCAATGCTAAGGCAAAATTGATTATTTCTTTTGCATTGAGTCAAGATGATTTTTCAAAATTTCCAATTATGCAACTGCAAAAGAAATGTGGAAAACTTTAAAAGTTGCACATGAGGAAACTCTAAGAGATGAGGAATTAAGATATTGTGATCTCATTAATGATCTTGGTATTGCTCAAATGAAAAATAGTGAAACCATTAATGAGATACATATTGTGCTTAATCAATTACAAGTTCTTGGTGAGGTTTATGCAGAAAAATCTTAAATCACTAAGGAGACAAAGGCTGAAAATGGAGAAGAAGAAAAATTACAACCACAACTAGAGGTGAATAAAGAGAAAGATCAGTATTTGCAACAGAGCATGAAAGACTCAAATGAAGAAATTGAACTTTGTCTTGTGGCCAGAGGCAATGATGAGGTAAATTCATTTGATTATTCGCTTGATGAATTACAAGAAGCTTTTGATGATTTGCATGTTGAATCTTTGAAACTTGCAAAGAAATTAGTTGTTTCAAAACAGAAAAACTTTTCTCTTGAAAATGAATTGGAAACATTGAAAAATGAATTTTCTATTTCCAAGGAAGAGAATTTTTTTTTTGAAAATCAAAACAGAACTTTGCAATAAGAGAATTTGATTTTAAAGGCAAATATCTCTACCAACAAAAATTGCTTTTGTACCAAGTATGATTCTTTGAAAAAGGAAAATAGGGATCTTAAAAACACACTTGAAAAACTTTCTCAAGGTAGAGAAATTCAAAACTCTTTTGTTGAGAAACAAAGTAGTAGCTTTAACAAAACTGGTTTTGTTCTTAACAAGTCAAAACAGAAATATTTCAAAAACTACTTTGTTCCTGCAAAAATGTCCAAAAGTCCACCTTGCACTTATTTTTATTGTGGACTGAAAGGACACAAGTCTTACTCTTGTTTTTATAAGAAAAATCTTGTTCATGGAATAAAAATAAAATGGGTTCAAAAAGGAACTCATGACCCGGGTGGACCCAAAGAAATTTGGGTACCAAAAACAAAAGATTGATTTTGTGGATTTGCCTCAAAGCAAAGAACGGAAATAACATTACAATAGCTACATCCTTGAACTCGATTCCTTGCATCAAAAGGAGGCATCAGACATATAAACATATTAGTTGGAAATAACTGTAAGAATTTTAAATGATATGTTTACTGCATTTAATGCTTATATCTACTCTCTAGCATGCCTTACATCTATCTTTAATATTCATGCATGCTATGTCTAAAAATAATTCTTAGGTGTGCTGCCTATTGATTCGAGTTTTGTTTTGAGCTCAAATCTTTCTATAAATATAGCTCACAACTTCTTTATTCACCGCATCACGAAAACTTGCTTCCATTACATGCATATTTCTCTTGCTTTCACAACAATAAGATTACTTCTGCTTGTAATGTTTATCCTTGTTGTAATCTTATGAAATTGTTTTCAATGAAATCAAAATCCTTTGCATAAATGCATTTTATGGAAGCATGGGATATCATGAACATAATATATTGTTTCCCCATTACTTGAGATTTATTTGAACATTACTAACTCAAGCATTGAAGTGCTCCTCAAGCTTGTTTTGCAGGCATGAATCCTCAAACTATCCTCTAAGGCACTCATTCCCTCAATCTGCTGCTAAAGTTATCAAAAACAAGTTTCTGCATGGAATCAGTAGACCATCCTAAGCTCATCAGTCGACTGACGGCTCAACGAATACAATTTTTAAAATCCATGAATGAATCAGTCGACTGCCATAACTGAATCAGTCGACTAATTGCTCTCTGCTCAAATATTTGTATAAGTGCAGAGGTCATCAATCGACTAATCACTGACAATCAGTCGACTAATGACTCACTGATCAAAATTTCTATTAAGAGCAGAAGTAATCAGTCGACTAAGCAAATACCATCAGTCGACCGATGATTGTCTGCTAAATTTTCTTTCTAACTGTAGAAATCCTCAGTCGACTAATCACTAAGAATCAGTCGACTGATACATTACTATATGGACTGAGCGCCAGGCGCTGGTGCCAGCGCCGAGCGCTGGGATGGATGCCCAACGCTGGTTCATCATTGAATGATGCAATCTTTTTTTTTTTAAAAAAAGGAACTTCAAGAAGCAACAAGAGTTTGCCAAAATTGATGAGTATCTCTATCCTTTACCACTTTATTATTTAATTGAGTGATACTCCCTGATCTTAATTGGCTATATTGGCAAGATCCTTTGCTGACATACTTTCATAGCAATGATATATTGTTTTTCTGAAATCTTACTTATTTGATCATATCATTGCATATGAAGATATGTTAAATGCTTAAATTGTCTTTATACCATTCATCATAGCTTAAGCATTGTACATGTCATATCTTTTCAAAGTTATAGTTTATGGACCATTGGTTATGGATTATAGTTTATATCTAATTATATCTTATTAATCCATATCACCTCATTTTTACAGCTACATACTCTGGTTATAATATGTTTTATCTTGAGTAAGTATGTAACTTGCTTTTGCTTTGAAATGATGATATATATATATATATATATATATATATTTTTTAAAATATATTCTACCTCTACTAAGATGATATGATATATCCTGAATATAAAGTGTTTTACATATGATAATGGATATATATATATATATATATATTCTTCTACTGTGCTGAATTTGTGCCATTCTTCAAAGAAGAATTATTTTGAAAAGGTTTTGGAAAATGATTTGAAATTGCTTTATCATGTTAAAGCAAAAAGTGTTTTGAAAAAAAATACCCTTATTTCAAAGGAAGATAATGACATTAAAGAGAATGCAAATCTATCTCAAGAAGAAGAAAAGCCTCAAGAAGAAAAGTTGCCTCATGAGAAGGAGCCACCAAGTAACAATGATCATCTTCCAAAGGATTTGAGGTATGCCAAAAGTCATCCTAAGGAACTCATCATTGAAGATGCATCTCAATGGGTACTCTCTCGAAATCTTCTTCTGCCTATGGATTATGCCTTACATTGGTTATATCTTTTGCTAATCCAAGAAAATTGTTGTGCTATTGTATACTCTAGTTTTGAAAATGATATATCTTATATGAGTATATAATTTGCATTTGTTGTGATATATATCCTGTTATAATATCGTTTGTTATTATCTTTAAAAGGATATATATGTTGCTTCTGCCGTGCTACATCTTTTTCTACATCTTATGCTTTTTGAAGCAAAATTTGTTTTTCAAAGTAAAAGGATTTGGAAATTCTTTTTGCCAAAGTTTTTCAGATAATCTTTTCATAGAATCTTTCTTTTAAACAAGTTTGTTTCAAAAATTGCTTTATCATATTGAAGCAAAACTCGTTTTGAAAAGAAATGATTTAAGAAATCCTCATTTCAAAAGATTTTCATCTCTTATGCTTTTTATGACATCAATCTTTAAAGAAGAATAATTTCTCTACAAATTTTTGCATTCCATGGAGGCATAGCATTTTTATTGATATAATATATTGTCTCTATTGCTTGATAATTATGAACTAACCCGTCAAGAACCTAAATTATTTGGGTACCTAAGAATAAGAGTCACATTGTTTTGTGAGGAAAAGAATTCTCAATCTTGAGGATGAAGGACTCAACAATGAAGATGGTGATTCTAATCAAGCATGCACACTCAAAACATTGGTAATATCTAGCCTTGCTTGAAATAGATCTTTGATCCATCAAATATTATGAGCTTTATGTGAAGATTAGATGAATGGCAAGAAAGAGCTTTTTAAACTAATTGAAAATTACTTTGAAAACTCCTACATCATTTTCAATGTCTCTTTTGCACTTCAAGCTAAATATGAAGTATAATGGCTCTCTTTCCAAACAAAAAAATTTTTTTTTTGCCACTAAGTCTTTGAAGTAACCTTCCTTGCCTATCATCTATAAAATGATTATATGACTTTTGGATCTATTAATCACATCTTGAGCAAGGATATTTGTTAGCTGATGAAGAAGCTTAAAGGTACAAATGACTCTTCCAAAAGGATAGTCAAACTGTACAAGTTTGAAATCTTCATCAAGGATCAAATAGTCAAGGGTTGCAAAATAAATTGTCTATATGCTAAGATAATTATTGGATGAACAACCTCTTGCAAAAGAAATGTAAGAACGGTCACCCCAATGGATAAAAGAGTTTTGAGAGGTATGATTACTCATCTCAAAATAGATATGCTTAAGTGATCAATTTCAAATATATATATATATCCTTCACTCTTTGTACTTAATTGTTTATGGATTATGGATTCTTATGTTTATGTCTTCTAATTAATCCATTATCAATTGCTTCTGCTGTGATATGCAATATTATATATATATATATATATATATATATATATCCTAGTTATAATATTTGATATCTTTTAATGGATATGTATATTTGCCTCCGTTGTGCTGAACTCTATTTGATCTTTTGTGAAGCAAAATTTGTTTTGAAAAGGACTTTAAAAATGCTTCCGCTATGTTAATATGTTTTATCATATGAAGTAACATTCTTTTTGAAAAAGAAAAGGTTTTAAAGATCTCTTTTGTTGTAGATGACAAAGGGGATGAAAAATATTGATGTTTGATGTATGGATTATGAATTATATCCTTGATTATCTTGTTACACTAATCCATATATATGTTGCTTCCTTGGATGAAATGTTTTAAATTCCTTTTGAAGCAAAATGTTTTAGAAAAGGATCATGAAATTCTTGAATTGCTTCCACTGTGCTAAAATTACTTTACCACATTGAAGCAAAATCTATTTTGAAAAGAAAAGGATTTGAATATCTTCACTTTAAATTACTTCTGCTATATGCTGAAATGTTTTTTGTTGTTTTCAAAAAGTTTTGAAAAAGATATGAATATCCTTTCTTTCAAATATTATAATGCAGAAATTTCTAAAAGATTTCATATCAAACTTCTGTAGTTATAATGTTGAAAATTTGAATTTCCCTTATGCTTATTTCAAAGGAAAAGGGATGTGAAATTCAGGGGGAGCTTTGTCTCTCTTGAATATATATAGATGCTCTTGAAAAAGAATACATTTTGAAAATTAGATATTCATTATTCTTTTTCAAATTATGCAAGGTTTAAGGGGGAGCCTAAAACTCTTTCTAGTTTCATCTTTTGACTTATTTCATTTGACATGAGAAAATTTTCTATTTTTACCTGTCAATGAAAACAATGATAAGTTTTGATATATCCTAACCCCATGCTATATTGACATCTTCTGACATCTTGGCTCTATATATTGAGTTCCTTATACCTTTTTGTTGATGTCAAATAGGGAGAGAAGCAATGGTAAGAAAAATATGTGAAAAATATGTATATGTACTTATTACATAGTATTCATTGTCTTATGATATGCATATGTGCTTATTACACAGTATTCATTATCTTGTGGTACATATTTTTCTTTGGTGATTTGTCATCATGAAAAAGGGGGAGATTGTTGACCCTAAGGCTTTATGCCATAAGTTTTGATGATGACAAATGTATTTGAAATGTAGCAATGATATATATAAAGGTTAATTATCATATATATGCTATAAGTATTTAAGCATGACTGTGTTATTTAATGTGTAATTTCTTATACATTAATCATGCTATTTATCATGAATTGAACTAACCATTTGGTTTGCAAGTAAGATATATTTTATAGGTTGGTTTAAAACAAGAAGAGTGAGCATTGGATTGAATAACAAGGAAAAGCAATATCATGCCTCACTCAAGGAAAGCAATATGCAAGGATAAAGCTCCAAGAAATGAAGAACTAGAAGATTTGAAGTCTTGGAAGCTTGGATGCATCAAGTTAACCTATGTGTTTACATTAGGTATATTCTAAATAGGCTAGTATACTTGTGCAACTCAATGATTTAGATTTGCATATATTGGCTCAAGTTTTTGAACAAAAAGATAGTGAGATATGAAGTTTTACAAAAGCTAGTTTTTGACCTTTGGTCACTCTTTATATCATATCTCAAAAATAAAAAATCAGTTTTTCAAGTATCTTAATCTTATTTGATAGTAGACTCAAAGATCTTTCCAACAGTATATTATTTATTTAAATTGGAGTCCAAATGAGAAAGATATGACCATTTAAACTAAACTCTGAAAAACTAAAAGTTGACTTGGCTGTACTCAAGAATTATTTTATCCTGACCTTCAGTCAGTATTTTGATCATATCTTTTAAAAAAAAATTTTTTTGAGTGAAACTTGTCTCATTTGAAACTAGACTCTAAGAGCTTTCCAATGATATATTATTTGTTTAAAACAGAGTTCAAATGAGAGAGTTATGAATTTTTAAAGTAAGCTCACAAGTTCCAAGTTAACAGGAATTTTGACAGAGAGCAATCAGTCGACTGATAGACCAAGATCAGTCGACTGATAGCCCAGAAACACTCTAACGGTCATATTTTTGTGTCTGACAGATATATTGAGCTATCAGTCGACTGATGGGCTTACGACAGTTGACTGATTACACCTGGACTACGTTTTTAAGTGTAGTAACGGCTATAAACGGCTATATTTCAATAGAGCATATATATATGACCTTAGATACACATTTTTATGTTAGAACTCAGTCCTACAATGATATATTAACATGTTCTATCATCTTTGAGAGAAATCCAAACATTCTTGAGCTAATCTTGCATATTCTTTATCATTAGAGTTATTAGAGCTTCATTTGTATTCATCTACTCTTTAGAGAGAGTTTCTTTGTATTGTTGATTTTGATCAACACATATATTATTCTGAGTTGAGGTTCACAAGTACCGGTGTTGGAAGAACTTGCTTTGGGTTAAGGAGGAGCCCGAATTCATAAATTCTCTGTTGTGGTTTTGCAAATACCCGAATTGAATTTGCGTGGTTGTAGTGGTTTGCAAGTACCCGGATTAAACTTGCAATTATAGTGGAAATACTCAAGTGATCTCTTGAGGACTGAATGTAGGCTTGGGATTAGCCAAACCAGTATAAATCTCCGAGTTTGTTTTCTCTGTCCCTACTCTATTTACATTTGAAGTTACTTAATTAATGCTTTGCATTTATATTTGATTTCTACCTCAAGCATTAATTAATTTGTATAGATTTATATTTGCTCCTTAATTCCTTACACTATAGACTTATTCATCTTGATAACACTTAGATTTTCTGAATTAAATTATTATCTTTAGTATTGTCCAATTTCAGAAAATCATTTTAACTTCTAATTAAGTTTTGTGAAAATTTTTATAAAACCTAATTCACCCCCCTCGTGGGATCCAACCATTACTTTCAGAAGCATATGGGACATTTTTCATTTTAACTATCTCTGCATCATTTTGAGGACATAGAGATTTAGAGAGTTTATCACCCTTTTGAACAGGTGCAGCGCATAGGGAGTAGGAATGCATATCATCTCTGAGACAATCCGAGAATGTCATGTGACCTATCATGGTAAATCTGGATGCCTAGAACAACTGAAGTATCACCAAGGTCGTTCATCAAAGTGGCTATTTAACATCAATTTTGTCTCAGTCAAAAAGTTAAAGCAATTACTAGCAAGAAGAATATCGCTGACATATAGGACAAGAATAATAAAATTGCTCCCACTAGTCTTCAAGTAAATGCATTGATCTGAAGCATTTTCCTTGAAGTCAAAGGAAGTGATAACCTAATCAAATTTCACATACCATTGCTTGGATGTCTGTTTTAGTCCATAAATAGACTTTTTAAGTTTGCAAACCAATGCTCCTTACCTTTTCAATGAAACCATCAGCTTGAACCATGTAGACATCCTTGGCTAGAGCTCCATTCAAAAAAGCTATCTTCACATCCATCTGGTGAAGTTCTAAATCAAAGTGAACTACCAAAGCCATAGCAACTCAAAATGCATCTTTTGTAGAAACCGATGAGAAAGTCTCCTTATAATCAATGTCTTCTTTTTCACTATAGCTTTTTGCTATCAGTCTAGCTTTGTACCTCTCAACTTTACCATCTAGACTACGTTTGGTCTTAAAGACCCATTTACAACCAACTGGTAATTCCACAAGATCCCAAACACCATTATGAGACATGAAAGCTAATTTATCATGCACGACAATTATCCAATCATAAGCATGAGAGCTAGAGATAGCCTCCTCAAAAGTGATAGGATCATTGTCATCATGCAGATCAAACTCGTGCTCTTGAAAATACATTACATAATCAACTAGTATAGAAGGCCTGCGTACTCTCTGAGATCGTCTCAATAACAGTCCTTCAGCAATGCCATCCAATTCCTCTTCATCGCCTGGTGGTGCCACTACATCTCCTTCAGGAGCATCATTAGGTTCCCATTCATCAACTAGTGATACTACTACATCATCTTCTCCTCGAAAAGTCTGATCATCATTATGAGTGACTGGAACCATGATATCTATAGGAAGTGAAATAGTCGATATAGGAACTATGATCTGATCTTCTTTAAGAGTGATAGGTCGTGGTGTATGGCTCCTACTATCTAAATCATCCTTAACGAATATTGCTCGGTCAGACTCGATGACTCGCATGGAGTGAGAAGGATAATAGAATTTACAACCTCTAAAGCCCACATAGTAGCCAATGAAGAAGTTGCTAACAGTCTTAAGATCAAGCTTCTTCTGCTAATGATTATAAGATCTAACTTCTGACTTACAACGCCACACATGAAAATGTTTGAAACTCGACTTCCTTCCACTCATTAGCTAATAGGGAGTTTTCGATATAGACTTGTTAAGCACTTGATTAAGAATGTATATAACAGTCTTTAAAATATATCCTTAAAGAAAAACTAGCAATAATGAATGACTCATCGTGCATCTCACCATATCCATGAGTGTGCGATTACATCTTTCTGCAACTTCATTCTGCTCAGGAGTACCAGTATAGTGTATTAAGCTTCAATTCTACATTTATCGAGAAATTATACAAACAATCTTGGATTTCTTCTAGTTTCATCATATCTATCATAATACTCACCTCCTTTGTCAGACCTCACACATTTAATCTTCTTTTCTGTCTTCAATTCAATAGCAACATTGAAGGATCTAAAGGTATCCAAAGAACCAAATCTTTTCCGGAGAAGATCTATCCAACCGAATCTGAAGAAGTCATCTATGAAGGTAATAAAATACCTATATCCATCCATAGCAATGGGTGTAATAGGTCCACGTATGTCTGTGTGAATCAATTGTAGAACATCATCACACCTATTTGCTCTTTTATTCCTAGTTTGGCAGTGAACTTTTCTTTAATACAATCAATACAAGTGTCAAAATCAGAAAAATCAAGCCCATGAAGAATACCTCCTCTAATCAGTCTTTCAATCTAGGGCCTAGATATGTGTCCTATGCGTCTATATCACAATATAGAAGAACTTTCATTAGTCCTACTACACACATTTCCAATAACAGAGTTAAAAAACATATCATTCAAATTCAGTATATAAAGCCCATCACAAAAAAATCCTGAACCGACAGTAACAGAATTTAAACAAACAACAACTTTTCCATTACCAAATTTAAAAGTGTAGCCATATCTATCCAAAGCTGAAATTGAAATAAAATTCCTTCTCATGGAAGGTACATAAACAACATCTTTTAACAATAAAATATGTCCAGAAGGTAAAAACAAGGTAACTACTCCTATTTCTTCCACGGATACTCTAGCTCCATCTCCCACAATGATATTAGATTCAGTATTACATGGTTTCCTCAGGCTTGTAAACCCTTGTAAAGAATTCACAATATGAACAGTTGCACCTGGATCAAACCACCAAGTATTGGGAGCAACACAAATCACATTCGATTCAAAACAAACTAAAGCTATGAGTGTACCTTGCTTCTCAAGTTTTTTCTTGAGAGTGTAACAATCATCCATTTTATGACTATACTTCTTGCAATACTTGCAATTTCCTTTGAGGAGATTTTTCTTAGGCTCTAGGTGACGAGATATTTTCCCTCTTTTCTTCTTATCATGTTGAAACTTGCCTATGTAACCTTTCTTTTTCTCACTTTTAATACAATAAGTAGAAGCTGCGAACTGAAAACTGTGATTTCCTTTTCCTTATAGAATCCTCTTCTTAAGAGACAATAGCGAAACTATCCATTCATTTTTAAGAGTAATATAAGAAGTTTTCAGAACATCAAATTGAGAAGGGAGTGACTCTAGAACTTACTAAATTAGATAATTCTCACCGAGATCAACCTTAAGAAACTTCAGTTTATTAAAATAGTAGACTACATGATGTGTTCACAAACTCTATTAACACCTATTAGACCAAATAGACACAAGAATGGGGTTAAATTGTGTATATTAAGAATCTCAACTTTTTTGAGAAATAGTTTTATCCTTCTTAGTAGCTTATATTATAATGATGTTCTAAAAAGATAGAGGAAAGAAAGGAAGGATTTTTGCACAACAAATTTAAAGAGATTCGGTTCACATCCACTTAGATCCTATATCATCCTTTCAATGAACACAAGCAAAGGGAATTTCTTATAAAAGAAAGTCCTAAGCTTTACAAGAAAACCTCACTAGGAACAAGCTTCCTAAAACTATTACATCCTAAAGCTTTCACAACCAGAAATGCTTTCTCTAAGGGAGACAAATTACAACCTTTAACCAAAAATCAGCTCAACAACTTTTACAACCTTCTTAAAGAAAATCAAAGATTAAGGAGATTAAAATCAATGAAAGAAACTTCCTCTCTCTAAGACAATGCTCAAAATAATTTAAGCACAAGCTCACATAAATTCAGAGAAGAAAGTAGGTGAAAATATAAATGCAGCATTAAATTTCTCCAATATGTTCGTTGGCTTTTCTAGAAGTAGCATTAGGATTTAAATAAGGGAGCCCAAGAACTAGTCATTAGCTTCAACATCTTTTACCATTAATGCACTCTGAACTCCATTAATGCTTGGCTTAACTTGGACAAATGAAGACATGCTCAAAGAGAGAAGGAGAAGACATTTTGAACATAGGTGCAATTTCCCATGAGCTGTTACTAACTCTTTCTGTCTCCTGCCAACAAACTATTATCCTTAGGATTTGTACTTCTGTCAGAAGTACTTTCTGTATACAGAATAGTGAAATAAAAAGCTGTCAGGAGGGGGATCTTTTTCTTGGCCATGGTGCAAAAGGTAACTTAAGCTTTATGAATAAATGCAAGTAGGCCAAATAAATTGCATGGGTTTTTATAAATTTTTCTTACAAGATGGCCCAATTTATAGAAGGCATTATCAAAAATAATTAAGTGGGCTTAAATATATTTAAGTCCATTTAGACTTTAAATACATTTACCCCAACAACACATTTATATTTGGTCTTCTCAATTAAGGAAAGATATTGGCCCTTTTGAGCTTTATCAAAAATTGTGAATCTAACTAACAGATTTCAGAAATTTTTTAGCACTTTTACTCTCTTGAATGCTCTGTCGAATTGACTTCTCCATAGTGTATTTCATTACCATGAGACACACATTATTTGAATGCTCCCATTTTTCATGAGAAGCCTTTTAGCAGCAGTGGACTCAACAATAAGAGCGAGAGGCTCTTTTTCTCTCAGAACTAAGTCCATATTAGTGATAGCCAAATAGAGATCCAGAGATTCTTTCCAATCTTCAAAATTTGTCCCATTCAAAGTCTTGACAGAAGTCAACTGCATAGGCAAAGAGGCTAGCATGAAAACAATAAAAGAAAACATTTAATATTCACAATGTCATCATGCAATAAGAGAAATAAATGTTTCCATATGCATAGCCAACCATTCCTTTTAAAGAAAATTTCTTATTTACCTAGTCCCGCCTAAGGGTCTCGAACCATAATAAATAAGAAATGTAATAATACAATGCACAAATCTTATATCATCAAAATTTCTAATATCGATAGAGTATTCAAAATAATTGACATAAGCATAAAACTAATAACACATTATATAACAAATTACATTAATAATAACACACCGATATGATATAATTATTATTAATGCAATAAATTAAAATAAAATAAAATAAACAAATTTTTAATCATTCAACTCAAAAAATTTGCATAACTGTACCCACAATAGGCGAGTTCACAATTATACAAATCATTAACAATTATATTAATATATATATATATATATATATAATAAATACATATTATACCTAATAAAATATTCAATTCATATATAGACGAAAATTAATTTCATTATTAGGACACATCAATAGGGAGAGTATGATATACTTGGGTGTCACTAGCATAGTAAGGAACAAGCATAAAATATTTCAGGCCCAAAACCCAAGAATACAATATTTAAAAACACAAATTATTCTTGGATTAAATAAAATAAAATATATACGGGTGTCCAAAATTTCTCAAAAAATACCAAAATAACATAAATATTAAATAATTAATTTTGGAAAAAAAAATTGGGCCATGGAAGTGGGCCTACGCTCCAACACATGCTTAAGCCTGCTAGTGGGCATCGCGCTGAAAGGAAGTTCATCTTCCTCACTTTGTTGCAGGAAAATAGGTCGCGTGACCTGCGATCTAACCCATCAGGAAAACGAGATTCAGGCTACGAAACTCCATGATTTTTAGAGGGACAAGTTGCATAGTTGCAACAAGAAGATACGCTTAAATAATTGCACAAATCGATCACTGGTGATGAAGAAATCGTGTTCGACAAATTTAGGAGAAAACCAGTTTGAAAAGCCTCTCAGATCTCACAAACTACTCAATGAAACTATTTGATTTTTAAGTATGTGATTCATGTAATAGTGTTGAAACGAAACCCCAAATCAATTTCAAGATTAATCGGAAGAAAAAACTTTTCAAGATTAGGATTCATATGCTTCGAAAATCATGTTTAAATTAGGGTTTATAATTTCAAAATTATAAAAGAATAACAACAAAAATCATATTTAAATTAGCGCTTATAATTTTGAAATTATAAAAGAACAAAAATAGCCACAATCTGTATCTAAACCAGCCTCTGATACCAATTGAAGGATTTAATTAATACAATCTATAAACATAAATCGATTATAGATACAAGATTACAACATATTAAATATATTAATAGAGAGAGAGAGATTAAGAATGTGTACCTAGCATGATTCTGCAATCCATCGACGAATAGTGAAGGTATCAAGAATGAAACACCGATAGTAAGAGAATAACTGCTCTTTATCTAATGAGTTTTTTGTACTAGCTAAACTGCTTAATGAGGAGTCAGTTTATTTATTATCAGATGAGAGTTAGGACCTCTCAATAGATTATCTAATGAATAATCTAACTGATTACGGGTTACTCACAACAAAAAGCTCAGTTACAATATTCATTAAATTAGTCAAAATGTTATATTACAAAACACAATTAATATAGTTGATATATTAATGATTTAAAAGATATTTTAATAATTGATTAATGCTAATCCACATAGGATATACATATGGAAATTAAAATTCAACATGGTGAACAAGGGGAGAGTAGAGTATGTCACTTGCATAAAGCTCTTTATAGTCTAAAGCAAGCCTTATGACAATTGAATTTAAAGCTAATAGAAGCTCTTTTCTTTAATGGATATCAACAAAGCAAATATGACTACTCCATGTTCAGGAGGGTTCAAGAAAAGGAGGAAGTTATAGTTTTGGTGTATGTTGATGACATTCTCATTACAAGTGTGGGAGGTTGATTAAGAAGTTGAAGGGAATTCTACAATGTTGCTTTTAAAATTAGAGATCTTGGAGATGTCAGGTACTTCCTTGGAATTGAAATAACCAAATCACATAAAGGAATTGTTCTCAATCAACGGAAGTATGCCCTATTCCTCATATCAGAATTTGGTTTAAAGACAAACATGTACCCTCTTGAGCAGAATGTGAAATTAATTTCCCATCTATATGATGAGCATTATGGGATAGATAAAGATGAGGATGTGATAGTGTTTAGGAGGCTAATTGGGAAGCTATTATACTTAGCCATCACTCAACCATACATCACTTTTATAGTATAGAGCTTAAGTCTGTTTATGTAGCAACCAAAGAAATCGCATTGGGATATTGTGTTATGTTGGGAGGATCTCTCATCTCTTGGAAATTGAAGAAGTGACATACAATGTCAAGGTCCTCAGTATTGAAGCTGAATATCATAGTATGGCACATACAATAAGCGACCTAGTGTGGATTTCTAGACTATCAAAGGAACTTGGGCTTTGATGCAATAAACCCATCCAACTTTTTTGTGATAGTAATGTTGCATTCTAAATTGCAGCTAATCTTGTTTATTACGAAAGAAATAAACACATTGAAATTGACTGTCACTTTATCAGGGAAAAGATTCAAGAAGGTTTGGTTTTTACTCAGAACATTCACTCTCAGGAACAATCTACTGATATCTTCACAAAGGCCTTAAGAAGTCAACAACACATCTATTTGATGTCTAAATTGGGGTTGAAGGATCTTTTCTCTGTGTCAACTTGAGGGAGAGTGTTGGAATGCAAGTTGACAATTGTTAGTTAGTTGTATTTTTCCATTAGTTAGTTGTCCTTTGTTACCTTCCTTAGCTGTTTTACCTTCATAGTCTTGGTAGTTTTGTATATAATAGGTGATTTCTTCTTTCTTATAATATGTAATGTGTGAACATTTTTCATGTTAACGAAAATTGCTCTTTCCTTTTCCTTTCTTTCTCTGGTGCTACTTGTTTACATCCGATCTTTTTTGTAGATATGTTATTTAGGGAAGAAATTACATGTATCAAAAGTTGAGTATCTTATATATTATTGACAGGAAAGAAAGAAAATGAATAAATAGTCATGAATAAAAGACTTGGATGCGTAGAATGAGAGGAGAAGTGCAACAAGTAGGAGTGAGAAACCCAAAAAAAAAAAGAAGGAATAAATAAAGAGTCATAATGGGTTTGTTAATCTTATTTTTGTATAGTTTTTTCAAATAATTTTAAATGAAAACAATTAAAACAAAAATTGGAAAACTAAAAAAAGTAAAAGTAAATAATAAATAAAAATAAATGTATTTTATTATAGGTTAAAATATACTTGAGGTCCCCATAGCTTCATCTAAAAATGATTTTGGTCTCTATACTTTAAAAGCAATAGATTTAGTCCCTATGATTTCAAAAATCATGAAATTGGTTATTGAGGTTAGTCTTCGGTTAGTCAAATGTTAGTTAACATTTTGACCAATACACGTGGCGCTGACTAGGCTACCACGTGGCAAAAAGCCTCTGCCACGTGGACTCCCTAAAAAAAAAAGTTTCAGTTTATTCACTTAGGTCCTTGGTCAAAATTTTCTTTTTGTCTAATTTTTTTTATATAAACTCATTTTATATTTCGTCTAACTCCCTAAATTAATATATATATATATATATATTGTCAAAATCATCCCCTACACACTTTTCAATTTGTTTACTTTAGTCCTTGTTCTTCACTTTTATACTTTTTTCTCACGGTTTGGTCCTCCAAATCTTCCATAATTTCATTTTTAGTGATGATACGATTTAATCTATTATTTCTACCTAAAAAAAATACAAGAAATGAATTAAACTTAAAGTTTCAAGGTTTACATTTTATTCACTTAGGTTTTTGGTCAAAATTTTCATTTTGTCCAATTTTTGGTATAAATTTGTTTTCTACTTTTGATATAAATTTGTTTTCTACTTTGTGTAAGTTCCTAGCTTAAGAATATATTTTTTCTTTGTCAAAATCATTCTCTACAAACTTTTCTATTTATTCACTTTAGTCCCTATTTTTCACTTTTATGCTTTGTTTTTCTCATGGTTTCGTCCTCCAAATCAGTTCATAGTTTCATTTTTAGTCATGATATGATTTAATTTATCATTTATACCTAAGAACAATACAAGAAATAAATTAAAATTCAAGTTTCAAAGCTTATCTAAGTGAAACCAAAACTCCCAAATGCATATTCATATATCAATATATATGACTTTGAGAAAAAATAAAATATATGATAATTGTAACGTCCTTATTTTACTATACTAAAATCTGAAAAAAAAAAATTGTAAAATTCTAATGCTTAATACTCATATCTTCAAAAAGAACATTCTACAATTGTTCTCAGTACAAATCATAATTGGTTATACATAATAATTGAAATTCTAAACATAAGATAATTTTACATTCGTTTGAAATAAATTACAAATCTGTCGTACATAGTAATTTGATATCTAAACTTAAAAAAAATAATCTATAATTCTAATACTTAATAAACTTGAGTGCTCTAAAAGTGTTCAATCAATCTTTACACCTTTCCCCTTATAGTCAGCCCCTGAAATAGTCAGTTGGAAAAGTACAAAAAGGTGAGATAAAGGTATCTCAGTAGCTAGCATAATTTTATAAACATTTATAAATATACCATTTCAGTCATAAAAGCACTTATATCATAAAAATCAGTCCATGTAATATAAATTCTCAGTTCAGTGTAATAGGTTGATGAAAAATTAGCAAGCTAATATATGAATAAATCATGAAATCAAAAATAGTTGGTGGCACACTCAACGTCATGGAAAAGATAGTCTGCAGAACTATTTTTCCAAGCTAAACATGAGAAAAAGGCTACTGCAGTCCTTTAACTCAAGCTAGAAAAATTCCAAGCTAAAACATGGAAATAGAATTTCCAAGCTGACATAGAAATAGAATTTTCAAGCTGACATGGAAGCGTAGCTCCCAAGCTAAACATGGAAGAAAACTTCCAAACTAATATCATGCTAATTTCATCATGAAAAACATATTTCACTTTAGATAAAACTTCATGGACATAAAATATTCAAGTAGTAAAACAAGCTTTTATGAATTGATACGCTACGCTACCTGTACTTTGTAGTCTGACTTTTTAGCTCAAATAGCTATTCAATTTATCTTGAAATTCGTTTCACGATTTTTGACCTATTCAAACAGTATATATAATCTTATTTAAAAATCTTAAATAAAAAGATTCTAGAATATCATCTTTCCTGATTTTCTTAAATTCCTAATTCTATTCCAATTTCTATTCATTGTGTTTCATCGTAATCTCATATTAGACCAATATTTTTCATAATATTTTTCAGATGATATGTATAAATAAATATCATTAATTTAAATAACATATAAGTATAAATCTAAAAGATCATATTTATACATAGTTAACTTTTTAAAAATAAACATATATGTATATATATTTACATGTTTATATAAAACTAATTTTGATTATCCATATAAAATATACAACTTAATCAATTAATCAAATACTTATTTATTTGTAAATAATTTGTATATATGTAAACTTATAAAGTTAATACATACACTTATGTATCTAATTATATAGATATATTAGTATATAAATATACTAAAGTAGCATAAGGATATATAAAAATATATGTATCATGTAGCTAAATTTAATTGTCCATATCTAAAAATATATGGCTTAGTTGATCAAATACTTATAAATTTGTAAATAATAAAAATATATATATATATATATATATATAAATAGAGGTGTAATAACGTTACTTAGCAAATATAAAATACACTATATATGTATAGATAAAAGAATAAATATAATTTTTTATAAATCTTTACATAATGATATAAATAAATAATTTAATTAAAATAACTTAGTTTTTAGCTAACATACTAAATAAAATTAGATTCTAGGTAAAACTAGATTTTTCTTAAATTTCTTTAATGAGTAATTACAAATTTTTCTGTTATTCGGGTAGGTCCCTCTTGCAATATTTTCCCTTTTTCCTTTGCAAGATCTAAGTTCATAATCAGTTTCGTCTAGGTCCTTAATCCCAGAATATATTTTTTTCTAAATTTAAAACAGCTTATATAAAATTTTCATTTCTTTCAGTTTAGTCCCTATTTTGTGTTTCACGTTTTTGCTTGAGATTCAATAGCTAAAACCTGCCCAGATTTCTTTCTTAGGTGTTTTTAGGACATATATGACCATTTTTACCCAAAAACTAAGCTAAAGAAGTAATTACATCAAAAACTAAAATTTTCTAAAAAGTTACCGTTGACCGTGGGGTAGTCTGCACTGGTTTTGGTTCTGATTTTTGCTTCCTATTCACTGCCACTTCTCCCTTAACACTTGTGTGGGTTAGTAATAGAAGAATCTCCTCAAAGTAGCTCAGAAAAATCGAGTTTAACGTTGCTATTTGCTTCTTCCAAAAACCTCTATTTTATGGTTGAAAAAACAGAGGAATGTTTTTTCTGCTTCTGTCCAAGCTGCTGGATTCTCTTTTTCTCACTCTCTCTCGGTTGTGAATGGTGCAAGGAAAGGGGAGGAAGATGTTGCTATTTATAGATAAGAATGGGAGGCAAGTGGAAAATTCCTTTTGAATATTCAAATATTTCTCTAAAGCCTAGAAATGTTTAGAAAACTCAAGATAACTCAAGATAAACCTAGACTAACCTAGAATTCTCTAGAATCATCTATACCATTCTACAACATTCTACACTTATCTGGAAAATTCCTTTTGAATATTCAAATATTTCTCTAAAGCCTAGAAATGTTTAGAAAACTCAAGATAAACCTAGACTAACCTAGAATTCTCTAGAATTATTTATACTATTCTACAATATTCTACACTTATCTAGGAAATTCAAGAATATACAAGATATTTGTAGAACATACAAGATTCATCTAGAACAATCTACATTCATCAAGGACATTCAAGAGATTTCTAGAGTCTCAAAATAAAAAAAATATTAAATATTTATTCCATAATAATTTGGGATGTTACAACTCAGCCCCCCTAAAATTAGAATTTTGTCCTCAAAATTCGGTAAGCATATAATTAAAAGGATTATACATTAGAAATTTTAATTACCTAGTGAAATAACTCAGGATAATGTCTTCTCATGAGTTCTTCAGTTTCGCATGTTGCTTCCTCTTGGGATAATCCTCTCCAGACTACTTTAACTAGAGGGATTTGCTTATTTCGCAATGATTTGAGTCGTGTATCAATGATTCTATATGGTCTTATCTCTACTGTCATATTCTCTTGTAAATGTACACTCTCATGTTCGATGACATGTGAAGGATCTGGAATGTACTTTTTAAGTTGAGACACATGAAAAACATTATGAATATTTGCCAAGTTCGGGGGTAAGGCTAATTTGTAAGCAGTGTTGCCAAAGTTTTCAAGGATTTGGAATGGGCCTAAGTATCTTGGACTAAGTTTCTTTGACTTCATAGATCTTCCAACTGCTGTAATTGGTGATATTTTAAGAAAAACATGATCACCTTCTTCAAAACTTAAGGGCCTTCTTCTCTTATCTGCATAGCTCTTTTGTCTACTTTGAGCTGTAAGTAATCTATCCCTTATAATTTTAATTTGCCTTGAAGTTTAGTCTACTATTTCTGGGCCTATCAATGCTCTTTCTCCTAGTTCAACCCAACAGATAGGTGATCTACACTTCCTTCCATATAGAAATTCATATGGGGCCATCTTGATACTAGATTGGAAACTGTTATTGTAGGCAAACTCTGCTAATGGCAAGAATTTATCCCAATTCCCCTTGAACTCAATCACGCAAGCCCTTAACATATCCTCTAAGGTCTGGTTTGTTCTTTCTGTTTGACCATCTGTTTGAGGATGATAAGCAGTGTTAAACTTCAATTTTGTACCCATGGCATCTTGTAAAGATCTCCAAAATCTAGAGGTGAACCTTGAGTCTCTATTTGATATGATGTTACATGGAACACCATGCAATCTGATTATCTCCTTTATGTATAACTCAGCATACTTATCTAGGGTATAGGTAGTATTGATAGCCAAGAAATGTGCTGATTTTGTCAATCTATCTACTATTACCCAAATGGAATCATGGCCAGAAGAAGTTCTAGGTAGTCCTACAATCAAATCCATTGAGATGCTATCCCATTTCCCTTTTGGGATTTCTAAAGGTTGCAATGAACCACCTGGTCTTCGGTGTTTAGCTTTTACTTTTTGACAGGTTAGACATTTACTAACAAATTCTGTTACCTCTTTCTTCATTCCAGGCCACCAAAAATTTCTTTTTAGGTCATGAAACATCTTTGATGTTCCTGTATGAATAGTATACTTACTTTGGTGTGCTTCTCTCAAAATATCTTGCCTAAGGTTTCCCTGATTGGGAATATACACTCTTTCTCCAAATTTGAGTAATCCTTCGTCGGTGAATTTAAGATTCTCTATTTTACCTAAGGCCATTAACTCTTCTACTTCTTTGATGTAAGGGTCTTTAGGTAAAGCTTCCAAAATTAAATCCTCTAGTTCATTTCTAATCACTAGGGCACTTATTTTTAGACTCTTACGGTTAAAAGATACTTTAAGACTCATATCTCTGAATTCCTCTAAGAGTTGTTCCTTTCTAGGCATCATAATAGCTAGATAAATAGATTTTCTGCTTAAAGCATCAGCTACTATGTTGGCTTTACCTGGGTGGTACTTAAGAGTGAAATCATAGTCCTTCAAAAATTCAATCCATCTCCTCTGCCTCATGTTAAGCTCCTTTTGGTCAAAAAAGTATTTAAGGCTCTTATGATCAGAAAATACTTCAAAACTTGCACCATATAGATAATGTCTCCAAATTTTAAGGGCAAAAACTACGGCTGCTAATTCTAGATCATGAGTAGGGTAATTTTGTTCATGTGGTCTTAGTTGTCTAGATGCATAGGCCACTACTCTTCCTAGTTGCATTAGTACACAACCTAAACCTTTAAGTGATGCATCTGTATAAATTATGAAAGGTTTTTGAGGGTCAGGTATAATTAATACTGGAGTTGATGTTAATCTAGCCTTTAATTCCTGAAAACTTTTTTCACACCTATTGTCCCAAATGAAAGGTAGATTTTTTCCTCGTTAGCCTGGTTAAAGGTAGAGCTATTTGTGAGAATCCCTTGATGAACTTTCTATAATAACCAGCTAATCCTAGGAAACTCCTAATCTCTATTACAGTTTTTGGTCTTTCCCAGTGTAAGACAGCTTCTACTTTACTAGGATCAACTGATACTCCTTCTCCAGAGACGACATGTCTTAAGAATTTTACTTCTTTCAACCAAAACTCACATTTGCTAAGTTTGGCGTACAATTTCTTTCGAAATTCCCCTAGAATCCGGTTAATTGAGTTGCTTGTTTCACCTTCATTTCTCTTTCCTCTACCCTTTAACTCATCAGTCAAGAGTTTTAGAACTTCAGTGGTGGCAACCTGATTGTCTTCTTGTCGATCTGCCCTAGCCACCAAGTGTTCTATGTTCTGAGTAAGGGTTTCCAAGATCTCTGCTTGGGTTCTCTTAGATGAGGCCATTTCTACAAGACACTGTACTTTGTATTTCTAAATCATAGAAACAAGCTAATCAAACATATAGCAAACATCATCAAAATATCCTACTTCTACCCATAAGGTGCCCAAATCTTTGCTTTGATACCAAATTTTGTAACGTCCTTATTTTACTATACTAAAATCTAAAAAAAAAAATTTTTAAATTCAAATGCTTAATACTCATATCTTCAAAAAGAACATTCTACAATTGTTCTCAGTACAAATCATAATTGGTTATACATAATAATTGAAATTCTAAACATAAGATAATTTTACATTCGTTTGAAATAAATTACAAATCTGTCGTATATAGTAATTTGATATCTAAACTTAAAAAAAATAATCTATAATTCTAATACTTAATAAACTTGAGTGCTCTAAAAGTGTTCAATCAATCTTTACACCTTTCCCCTTATAGTCAGCCCCTGAAATGGTCAGTTGGAAAAGTACAAAAAGGTGAGATAAGGGTATCTCAGTAGCTAGTATAATTTTATAAACATTTATAAATATACCATTTCAGTCATAAAAGCACTTATATCATAAAAATCAGTCCATGTAATATAAATTCTCAGTTCAGTGTAATAGGTTGATGAAAAATTAGCAAGCTGATATATGAATAAATCATGGAATCAAAAATAGTTGGTGGCACACTCAACGTCATGGAAAAGATAGTCTGCAGAACTATTTTTCCAAGCTAAACATGAGAAAAAGGCTACTGCAGTCCTTTAACTCAAGCTAGAAAAATTCCAAGCTAAAACATGGAAATAGAATTTCCAAGCTGACATGGAAATAGAATTTTCAAGCTGACATGGAAGCGTAGCTCCCAAGCTAAACATGGAAGAAAACTTCTAAGCTAATATCGTGCTAATTTCATCATAAAAAACATATTTCACTTTAGATAAAATTTCATGGACATAAAATATTCAAGTAGTAAAACAAACTTTTATGAATTGCTATGCTACGCTACCTGTACTTTGTAGTCTGACTTTTTAGCTCAAATAGCTATTCAATCTGTCTTGAAATTCGTTTCACGATTTTTGACCTATTCAAACAGTATATATAATCTTATTTAAAAATCTTAAATAAAAAGATTCTAGAATATCATCTTTCCTGATCTTCTTAAATTCCTAATTCTATTCCAATTTCTATTCATTGGGTTTCATCGTAATCTTATATTAGACCAATATTTTTCATAATATTTTTCAGATGATACGTATAAATAAATATCATTAATTTAAATAACATATAAGTATAAATCTAAAAGATCATATTTATACATAGTTAACTTTTTAAAAATAAACATATATGTATATATATTTAAATGTTTATATAAAACTAATTTTGATTATCCATATAAAATATACAACTTAATCAATTAATCAAATACTTATTTATTTGTAAATAATTTGTATATATGTAAACTTATAAAGTTAATACATACACTTATGTACCTAATTATATAGATATATTAGTATATAAATATACTAAAGTAGCATAAGGATATATAAAAATATATGTATCATGTAGCTAAATTTAATTGTCCATATCTAAAAATATATGGCTTAGTTGATCAAATGCTTATAAATTTGTAAATAATAGAAATATATATATATATATATATATATATATATATATATAAATAGAGGTGTAATAACGTTACTTAGCAAATATAAAATACACTATATATGTATAGATAAAAGAATAAATATAATTTTTTATAAATCTTTACATAATGATATAAATAAATAATTTAATTAAAATAACTTAGTTTTTAGCTAACATACTAAATAAAATTAGATTCTAGTTAAAACTAGATTTTTCTTAAATTTCTTTAATGAGTAATTACAAACTTTTCTGTTATTCGGGTAGGTCCCTCTTGCAATATTTTCCCTTTTTCCTTTGCAAGATCTAAGTTCATAATTAGTTTCGTCTAGGTCCCCAATCCCAGAATATATTTTTTTCTAAATTTAAAACAGCTTCTATAAAATTTTCATTTCTTTCACTTTAGTCCCTATTTTGTGTTTCACATTTTTGCTTGAGATTCAATAGCTAAAACCTGCCCAGATTTCTTTCTTAGGTGTTTTTAGGACATATGTGACCATTTTTACCCAAAAACTAAGCTAAAGAAGTAATTACATCAAAAACTAAAATTTTCTAAAAAGTTACTGTTGACCGTGAGGTAGTCTGCACTGGTTTTGGTTCTGATTTTTGCTTCCTATTCACTATCACTTCTCCCTTAACACTTGTGTGGGTTAGTAATAGAAGAATCTCCTCAAAGTAGCTCAGAAAAATCGAGTTTAACGTTGCTATTTGCTTCTTCCAAAAACCTCTATTTTATGGTTGAAAAAACAGAGGAATGTTTTTTCTGCTTCTGTCCAAGCTGCTGGATTCTCTTTTTCTCACTCTCTCTCGGTTGTGAATGGTGCAAGGAAAGGGGAGGAAGATGTTGCTATTTATAGCTAAGAATGGGAGGCAAGTGGAAAATTCCTTTTGAATATTCAAATATTTCTCTAAAGCCTAGAAATGTTTAGAAAACTCAAGATAACTCAAGATAAACCTAGACTAACCTAGAATTCTCTAGAATTATCTATATCATTCTACAACATTCTACACTTATCTGAAAAATTCCTTTTGAATATTCAAATATTTCTCTAAAGCCTAGAAATGTTTAGAAAACTCAAGATAATTCAAGATAAACCTAGACTAACCTAGAATTCTCTAGAATTATCTATACTATTCTACAATATTCTACACTTATCTAGGAAATTCAAGAATATACAAGATATCTGTAAAACATACAAGATTCCTCTAGAACAATCTAGATTCATCAAGGACATTCAAGAGATTTCTAGAGTCTCAAAATAAAAAAAAATATTAAATATTTATTCCATAATAATTTGGGATGTTACAATAATCTTACCATTAAAACTCAAATACAATATTGGTGCAACAAACTTGCATATTTTATTATATATGAGCCATAATTATATTTTGTAAAGTTTTGTTTACCTAAGTGAATAAAAAGTAAACTTTGAAACTTGAATTTTAATTTATTTCTTGTATTGTTCTTGGTATAAATGATAGATTGAACCATATCACGACTAAAATAAAATTATGGACTGATTTGGAGGACCAAACCGTGAGAAAAAGTATGAAAGTGAAGAATAAGGACTAAAGTGAACAAACTAAAAAGTTTGTAGGGGATATTTTGACAAAAAAAAATATTCTTAACCTAGGGACCTAGACCAAGTAGAAAACGAGTTTATATCAAAAATTGGACAAAGAAAAAATTTTGACCAAAGACCTAAGTAAATAAAAGTTCAGCCTTGAAATTCATTTATTGTATTGTTTTTGGGTAGAAATGATAGATGAAATCATATCATGACTAAAAATGAAATTATAGACTGATTTAGAGGACCAAACTGTAAGAAAAAAAATATGAAAGTGAAGAATAAGGACTAAAGTGAACAAACTAAAAAGTTTGTAGGAGATGATTTTGACAAATAAAAAATATATTCTTAAATTAGGGACCTGGAGGAAGTAGAAAACAAGTTTATGTAAAAATTGGATAAAAGAAAAATTTTGACCAAGGACCTAAATGAATAAACTAAAACTTTTTTTTTTTCTTAGGGAGTCTACGTGGCAGATACTTTTTACCACATGGCAGCCCAATTAGTGCCATGTGTATTGGTCAAAATATTGACTAATGATTGACTAACTTAAAACTAACCTCAGGAATTAATTTCATGATTTTTAAAATTATAAGAACTAAATTCATTATTTTTAAAGTATAAGAATCAAAATCATTTTTGAGTAAAATCATAGGGACCTCAAATATATTTTAACCTTTATTATAACATTGATATAGCTCATTATATTATATTTAAATATGTAAAATTAATTAATAAAGATAAATGAAT
Organism: Biancaea sappan; assembly: GCA_037074585.1. Taxonomy (NCBI): domain Eukaryota; kingdom Viridiplantae; phylum Streptophyta; class Magnoliopsida; order Fabales; family Fabaceae; genus Biancaea; species Biancaea sappan. The sequence goes on along the minus strand of CM073497.1, from coordinate 46,616,575 downwards.
GAAGACAATATAAAATTTATATCATTTTTTTATAATTATACACTCAAAAATAATTTTGCTATCCGATATTTAAATAAAATCAAATTTTTAATAATTAACATTTTTCAAATATTAATTAGGATGATACAAACTTTAATTTCTGCCTAACTTTATTTGCAAAATTATGGGTTGCTTGACTGCTTCTCTTTTGTGTCGCGAACGCTCAGAAGTCAAAAGACGAACCAATGTGCATCCGAAGCTTCACGCGCGACGCACGCGCATTCATTACGAGTCGTTAGAGAATGCACGGAATGTAAGTGTTCAAAATATTACTGTGTGTGGGGCCCACAAAGAAACCACCTCCTTCACGTTTTCAATGAACTTCCTCACGGGGGGACCCACAAGAAAGGTCCTCCACTTCCACCGGCCCACGCGCCATCATCGAGTGTGTATGCAAATCATTCAGCCTACACCACTCACCAGACGGGATCTAATGAATTAAAGAAGCCTCTGGATGGTGGGGCCCACTTATAATGGGATATTGTCATGCTCTTTAAATTCCCGAAAGCGATATCTACCATTTCTATTATTATTACTATTCGCATGCACCTAGTCAATTTTTCATTCTCTATTTATATTTATAATTATATAATTTAAAAAAATAAAAATTGAATAATTTTGGAATATTCTCTTATATAAATAACTACATTTAAACTATTAATCACCTAATTAGTTGGTAAGAGACTATTCCAACTTAACTAATACTCTATTTGGTTCACGTTACTGGTTAAAAAGGGAGAGTAGATTCCTTTCCTTTCTATAGTATACTTTTATGCATTTGCTTCACCTTCCTATGGACAGCTTCCTTTGGCTATTATTTTCCATGTGATGTGTACGGATTTTTCAACTAAGATGTTAATGAAAAATTGACTTTGAGGATGAAAAATGGATGGGAAGTTATCAGATTGCCCCTCTTCTTCCTTAGCTATCTGGTAATCCTCTTATCACATTTTCCTACATCTCGTACCCATATTCTTGTATCATTATTTCATCCTCCTTTCTTTTGAATCCTCTCAGAAACCCCATCCAAAATCATTGATTGAGAAAGAAAGTGGCATGAGAGGGAATAATTTTCAACCTGGGAAAAGATGATTTCGCCAATGCCTCGCCCATGTCTCCGTCGACTACGACGACAGCTAGCATCACTGGCTAATGGCCAGGGAGGCTAATTCGACTAGTCTATTGTGATGAGAAGAAAAAGTTTTTTTTGGATTTGGAAGTCGTCACAACACTTCAGCTTGTTAAGGAGCCTATCAGCATGGTTTCTGTTTGCAAAGACAGAGAAAATGCGACGAGAGAGAGAGAGAGAGAGAGGTATTAGGTAAAATATATCAATTAAAAAATACATACCAAAATATATTTTTTCTCTTTCTTATTCATTTTTTCATTGCTAACCAAACAATTTTTTTCTTTTCTTTTTCTCTTTTTCATTTTTCATTCCATTCCATTCCTTATTTCCTTTTCAATCATACTTTGTATTGAGAATTAAATAGACCATAATAATTTCAAATTTGATTCTTTAAACATAGTTATGTTAAAATTTGGTGAGCAAAGTTTTGCCACGCATTCTAGTTATATTTTATTTAAGTTTGAATTAGTTGATGCCGTATGGTATTCAGATATCTAATAGTACATAAAAAAACTATGTTTAATTTTAATTTTTTAAGCAAAATTGTAAAATATATCCCTCAATTTTAAAAAGTTATTCATTTTATTTTTCTCAACTTCAAAAATTGATAATAAACCATCATAAAACATTAAAACTTTTTCGTTGATTTTTTTGTCATAAATTTTAACATTATTAATTGTGCAGTTAAGAGTATTAAAAATCAAACTAAACTAATTAAATTGATTTAAACTAAATCAAATAGACCAAAAATTAAAAAAAGTTTTTATATATGTTTTTCAAGTATGATAATCGAATGATTTGGTTGTCTATTAAAACTGAGCCAAAGTATGTATATACGCAAAATAGATTAAAAATTTTCTACATTTATATGTTATATATATATAATATAATAAAAATTAAAAATAGAGGATTAAAGTTAATCTAATAAGTTCTAATGGGATTGAAAAATAAAATATTTGAGATTTTAAGTCTTAAAATTTGTTAATTTTATGATAATTATTATTTTTTACTCTAAAATCATTCAAAATCGAATCAAACTATTCAAAAAAAAAATAAAACCAAATTACCCAAATAAAAAAAACCAAATAGGTCTCTATTTTTCCTAAATCAATTAGTTTAGTTTAGTTGAGGTTTAAGTTAAAATTAAACTGAATTGAATTTATGAACACCCCTAAATATAAACTCAAAAAGTTAAATTATCAAAAAATGCATTCAATCTATGAATTTTTTTTGTTGTAAAAAATGTAGAAAAATAAATATTAATTTGTCAGTTAGGATGATAGATTGTATTTTTTTTTTTAAAATTTAGTTTAGCCTATATGAACAAATAGTATTAGGGTTTTGGACAAAAAAAAGTCAATATAAGAGTTATGTTGCACAAAATTAAGATTTCATAGAGACTTATGACTTATTTTTAAAGTTGAGGGAGTAAATTATACAACCTTCTTAATTAAGGGATTTTGTTTTCATTTTGACATATTTTATATAAATATATATAATTTTGATATGAATGATTAAAAAGACTTTGAAATTATATATTAATATAAATTATTATTATTATTGAATTATTTTTTAGTTATTAGATTCGCAATGGGTGTAAATGATTATGAAAGAACAAGGAAACTAGTCTTCAACCAAAGTTTTTATGCAATCAAAGATTTGACTGTAATCATTGGCAGCTCCTATTGATTAATTATGGCCGTTTGACTTTTGACACAGCCTCCCAATTCGCCGGAATTGAATTACGGAGGCCTAATTTGCCAATGAACACGAATGGGAAAAATTCACGTGCAATCTATATAATATATTAAAATAATTTTATTTTAACGTATTAATTATCAATAGGTAATTAAATTATATATAATAAAATAAATTTAAATAAATAAATTTAATAAATAAATTAGGTAAATTAATCATATCACAATGAATTTAAAGAAATTAAGGTAAATTGTTATATAATCACATTAAATGAATTTGAAAAAATTAGGGTAAATTAATAATTACTATAATTGATATATAATTGTTATATACTTGATAAATCAAGTAAACTTTTTGATTGAAATATAATATATTATTATTTGGTAAATTTACATTTATTATATATAAATAATCAAATAATTAATTATTATATATTTATCTTCAGAAGCGATAAACTATAGAATCCTGTTCTCCATCATGTATGTCCAGTTTTCTTCTCTAAATACACTGGTGCAACTTGACAACGCTTTCTTTTCCAACGACTCATCTTTTGCCATTTGATCACCTCCTCATGTCGATCAGGAATCCAACCGATGCCTGGTGATATAGCTTCTTAAGGCTCCAACTTTTTTTTCCTTTAGGTACGTTTCTTTAATTTTTTTTTGTCCATATATATATATATATATATATATATATATATATATATTAAGAAGAATATCATGATACAATGGACTGGCACTATTTTCCTGCTACCTTTTTTCTAAATCGAAGAAGAAAATCATAGTCCAATAAACTAGTACTATTTCCCTGGTGCCGTATTCCTCCGTAGCTCTGGTAGTCTATTCGCTCAATCTTTAAGCCTATTACTGCAACAATTTGTTTCCTTTAAGAGGTGCAAATTTTCCTGCAAGAAGAAGCTTGTAATACCCGTCAAAAAAAAATTATGTCTACTTAAATTTTTACGTAAATTTTATCTTGGCTGTGTATGATGTTGAAAATATGAATTTTCAATTATAAATTGAATAAATTGTGAGATATAATGAATGGTACGTTATGGAATTTATCCTATTAAGTAAAATACAATTCAAAAGTGGAATTTAGAATGTATAGCTGAAAGTGAGACTGGTAGATGTAATAGTATATGAGAACGGTAGATGAAAACTGGTAAGTGAAACTGGTAGATGAAATAGTATAAGAGAATGGTAGATGAAAACTGGTAGATGAAATAGTATAAGAGAATGGTAGATGAAAACTGGTAAGTGAAACTGGTAGATGAAATAGTATAAGAGAATGGTAGATGAAAACTGGTAAGTGAAACTGGTAGATGAAATAGTATAGGAGAATGGTAGATGGAATAGTAGCAAATAGTACCATAACTTCTCCTATAAATAGGCCCTTCCATTTCACTTCTAAACACACACCTTCAGATTCTATTCTCTCCTCTCCTCTAATTCTTCTGATTCTGGTGTTAAGATTCTGAGTTATTATAAAAGTCATCCTTTATAGCTTGGATTCGAGGTGAGGGAATATTCTACTATGCTCTTTTAAATTCTTATAATAATTTAGAGGTTAAATTCTTAGTATGCTCTGTGGTTGCGGCCTTAGCTGATCTTCCATATCAGAAAGGAACTAACCTCGATTGTTTAAGAATTATTTATTGATTACTAAGATACTGTGAGGGTACTATATTTTTACAAATACCTGTGTGATAAGTTCTTAGTATGCTCTGTGGTTGCGGCCTTAGCCGATCCTCCATATCAGAAAGGAATTATCCTCAGCTACTTGAAAATTATTTCTGATTATCGCATATATAAATAGTACCATACCGTAAATAGTATTATATAGTACATATGAACAATGCTGTATTTATGAATAGTATCACACTGTACAATATCATACGTACATATGAACAGTGACATATTCATGAATAGTATCGTACCGTATTTGTGAATAGTATTATACCGTACTTATGAATAGTACTGTATTTATAAATAGTATCATACGTACATATGAATAGTGACATAGTCATGAATAATATCGTACCATATTTGTAAATAGTATTATATCGTACTTATGAACAGTACCATATTTATAAATAGTATCATACGTACATATGAATAGTGACATATTCATGAATAGTATCATACCGTATTTGTAAATAGTATTATATCATACTTATGAACAGTACCGTATTTATGAATAGTATCATACGAACAGTGACATATTCATAAATAGTATTGTACCGTATTTGTAAATAGTATTATACTGTACTTATGAATAGTGTCGTATTTATGAATAGTATTATACAGTACATATGAACAATATCATACGTACATATGAACAGTGACATATTCGTGAATAGAATCGTACCATATTTGTGAATGGTATTGTACGTACATGTGAACAGTGCCATATTTATAAAGAGTGTCATATACTATATATGTGAACAACATCACATACATGGGTAGTATTGTGTGTAAGGTTGAATTATTGTTATGTTTGTGATTGATGGAGAATGTTACGGGGACGGGTCCCTGTGTGGGAGGAAAAAGGGAGGAGCAGGAGATAATAAGGGTGGCAAATCATGTTAAACAAAAATTTGTTCCAATACAAAGAGTATTGAAAATATAGGGGTGAAATAAGGGAGGCATTTATGAAAGCAGTAATAAGGGAGGATGCGGCAGGGGCCGTGGGACAACGACCACCTTATGTGGATTGGACCCGAAAAATATCTGGGAATTTAATTTGGAACTATATGATATGTTTTGTGATTTTATATGATTGTTTCTTATGTTTGTGATAGAATAATATATTTCCTCACTGAGTAAAATATACTCATGCCATTCCTCCCCTCACAGATTCTCAAGAAGAAGTAGACGCACAACCAGCTAATCGTTCGAGTCCTCAACCCCATTGATCGGGGGTAAATATTTGTTATTATGTAAAACTTTATCAAAAGTATTATAGTAGTAGCTCTGTAATTTGGGTAGGTAAATCTTGGACGAACAATGCTCGTTGAGAATATCATTTATTAATGAATAAATGGATATATTTGAAATATTTATTGTACTCTCTTTCATGAGATAGCATTTTTATATATATCAAATTGGTACGGAATTAGGCTTACGGTGGTGAGGTAAAAGCTCATCTATCGTGCCGGTCACGTGCGTAAGTTAGAGGCGTGACAAAGTTGGTATCAGAGGTTTGGGATTAGGTCTCCTACTAATTACAGAGCAAGGTATCCTTAGTGGAATCTTTTCTATTACTATGAGCCCGGGTATAGTAATAGTAAAAAACTCCACCAAAGGACCTATAGGGATGTCATGTCACATTTTCTTTCCTAAATTGTTGTTCTTTAGAACGTCGTTAAAAGTCAAAAAAATTGTAGATTCGAAATGCCTTTTTCGCAACACGAGATATAAGAAAGAGAACGTGAGACCTCGGAAGAAGCCTCATCTCTTCCTCAAATGTTAACTACTCGGGACCAAGGGAAGGGTCGAGAAAAGGAAGGAAATCCTGAGCATGACAAAGGCACTTACGATATGCAGAAACCAGTAAAAATACCCCATGTAAGGGAAGGAGCATCTCCCCAACCAGATAATGTACAACTTATGGCTTTCATCTCAAGTATGCAAATCACCATAGAAACGATGGCGACTGGTTTCCAAGATGCCATACAGGCTATAACGGTTGTGGTAGCTAAGTAGAATGTTGAAACGAGTCCTCCGATAATATCGGTCCCTACGACTATTCAACCTACAACTAATAAGGTTTCAGAGTTTCTCAAATTACAACCGCCTACTTTTTCAGGGTTAGAGGATAAGGACCCTCAAGAATTCTTATATCATTCAATTTTAGGATGGTCTGCTGATAGTATGATTGAAATGGCCGCTTTCCAGTTTCGAAATGATGCTAGTGATTGATGGGAAACATGGCTGGCAGGCCGACCCATAGGAGCCTCGACAGTCACCTGGGGAGAATTTAGGGAGACTTTTACAGAACGGTTTCTTCTAGAAACCCTTCAGATGGCTCGAGAGCAAGAATTTGAGCGACTAACTCAAGGCCCGGAGATGTCCATTGAAGAATACAATACTAAGTTTGTTCGCCTTGCTCGCTATGCACCCCATATGGTACCAAATGACAAGCGTCGAATTAGGCGATTTATAGTTTGATATCCCCACAAATCAATGTTTACCCGTCATATGAAGCGGTGGTTGAAGCTGTACGGATGGTCAAATATGGGCATAAAACAAAAAGTAACAATTTTAAGAAAAGAGGGCAGACACGTGTCTATGCTCTTACTCGACAAGATGCACAGGCCTCCAATGCAGTAGTCACAAGTACTCTTCTTATGTATTCTCATAAGGCATGTGTTGTTTGACCCTGGTTCTACCCACTCGTATGTGTCACCTCTATTTGCCAAGAGGTTCAAGTCTAAACCAGTTATACTGGACGAACCATTTCTGGTAGCTACACCAATAGGGGAAACCCTAGTAGTCAGATCTGGATATCGTTCTTGTAAGGTAACTATTAAGGACATGGAAACGGAGGTAGATCTCATGCTTCTTAGTATGACAGACTTCGATATAATTTTAGACATGGACTGGTTATCCTCATGCCATGCTACATTGAATTGTCATGACAAAACTATTTCATTTAGTATATTGGGTGGAAATAATTTCATATTTCAGGGAGACCAAAGCAAGGTTTCCTGTAACATAATATCTATGATAACCGCTCGACGTATGTTACGAAAAGGTTGTCATGGATTTCTGGCCTTTGTTAAAGATACAGACAAGGAGGAACGAAGTCTTGAACAAATACCAGTGGTTAGTGAATTCTCAGATATATTTCTGGAAAATCTACCTGGTTTACCACCAGAAAGGGATATTGAATTTAATATTGAATTGGTTTCGGGCACTCGACCAATTTCAATTCCTCTTTACCGTATGGCACCCGCAGAGTTGAAAGAGCTTAAAGAGCAATTACAAGACCTGCTGGATAAGGGGTTTATTCACCCAAGTTTTTCACCTTGGGGTGCCCCAGTACTCTTTGTAAGAAAGAAAGATGGCTCTTTAAAACTGTGCATAGATTACCGACAGTTAAACAAAGTCACGGTAAAGAATAAATATCCTTTACCAAGAATTGATGTCATTCTAGTTTATTCTAAAAGTATTGAGGATCATACAGAACATTTGAGAATAGTACTGCAGACTTTGAGGGTACATCAATTATATGCTAAGTTCTCAAAATGTGAATTTTGGATAAGTTAAGTAACATTTTTGGGGCATGTAATATCCCAAGAAGGTATTCATGTAGATCCAAGTAAAATCGAGGCAGTAAAGCAGTGGCCTAGACTAACAACTGTATATTTTGACGCTTCGAAAGGTAGGATTAGGATGTGTATTAATGCAACACGGTAGGATCATTGCTTATGGTTCTCGACAGCTTAAGAAGTATGAACTCAACTACCCCACTCATGATCTAGAAATGGCAACTGTAGTATTTGCTCTAAAGATTTGGAGGCATTACTTGTATGGGGAGACATGTGAGATCTTCACGGATCATAAGAGTCTTAAATATATATTTGATCAAAAAGATCTCGACTTAAGGCAACGGAGATGGATGGAACTCCTGAAGGACTATGACTGTGCCATTCTCTACCATCCAGGAAAGGCAAATATGGTAGCGGATGCCCTCAGTCGGAAGTCAATGGGGAGTCTAGCTCACATTACCACAGTAAAGAGGTCCTTGATTCAGGAATTACAAGAGTTAGAGGCTAGTGGGGTATTCTTTGAGATTACTAAGTCAGGTGCTTTCTTGGCTCACTTGACAGCTAAATCCTCCCTTGTAGAAAGGGTGAAGACAACATTGGAGAATGATGCTGAAATGGTTAAAACTAGAGACAAGGCGAAGGGAAGTTTAATACCGGGTTTTTCAGTAGACGCAGAAGGTGTATTATGGTTTAACGGAAGATTATGTATTCCAAACATTGCACCCTTGAAGCGGGAGATTTTACAAGAGGCTCACGGTGCGCCATATGTTGTTCATTCTGGTGCCAACAAAATGTATCAGGACTTGAAACAAGTTTATTGGTGGGAAGGCATGAAGCGAGATGTGACTGACTTTGTCACACGATGCTTGACATGTCAGCAAGTCAAATCTGAACATCAGAGACCACTTGGGTTGATGCAGAGGCTTGAGATTCCTGAGTGGAAATGGGAAAGGATTACTATAGACTTTGTGGTAGGTTTGCCCCGATCTTCAAATGGGTACGACTCTATATGGGTTATTGTGGATCGACTTACTAAGTCGGCACATTTTCTTCCTGTTCATACCACCTACAGTGTAGCAAAACTTAGTCGACTATATATAAAGGAGATAGTGAAGCTTCATGGCGTACTAGTATCCATCATATCAGATCGAGGACCCTAGTTCACCTCTCGATTCTGGAGAACTTTTCATAAAGCTCTGGGCACTAGAGTGTGTAACATGGCATATCGCCTAGCTTTACCTTCGGACCTAGAGGGAATACACCCAAGTATTTCATGTATCGATGTTACGTAAGTATCTTTCTGACCCCTCTCACGTCATCCAGCCACAAGACGTGCAGTTTGATAAAACTCTTGTTTATGAAGGGGTGCCAGTAACCATTCTCGATAGACAGGTCAAGAAACTTCGCACCAAGGAAATTCCCATTGTCAAAGTTCTGTGGAGAAATCATTCTCAAGAGGAAGCCACATGGAAAACAGAAGATGAAATGTGGACAAAATATCCATACCTCTTCGAATCGTAAAGTAAGTTTTTGAATTCGGAGGACCGAATTCTTTTAAGGGGGGTAGAATGTAATACCCGTCAAAAAAAAATTATGTCTACTTAAATTTTTACGTAAATTTTATCTTGGCTGTGTATGATGTTGAAAATATGAATTTTCAATTATAAATTGAATAAATTGTGAGATATAATGAATGGTACGTTATGGAATTTATCCTATTAAGTAAAATACAATTCAAAAGTGGAATTTAGAATGTATAGCTGAAAGTGAGACTGGTAGATGTAATAGTATATGAGAACGGTAGATGAAAACTGGTAAGTGAAACTGGTAGATGAAATAGTATAAGAGAATGGTAGATGAAAACTGGTAGATGAAATAGTATAAGAGAATGGTAGATGAAAACTGGTAAGTGAAACTGGTAGATGAAATAGTATAAGAAAATGGTAGATGAAAACTGGTAAGTGAAACTGGTAGATGAAATAGTATAGGAGAATGGTAGATGGAATAGTAGCAAATAGTACCATAACTTCTCCTATAAATAGGCCCTTCCATTTCACTTCTAAACACACACCTTCAGATTCTATTCTCTCCTCTCCTCTAATTCTTCTGATTCTGGTGTTAAGATTCTGAGTTATTATAAAAGTCATCCTTTATAGCTTGGATTCGAGGTGAGGGAATATTCTACTATGCTCTTTTAAATTCTTATAATAATTTAGAGGTTAAATTCTTAGTATGCTCTGTGGTTGCGGCCTTAGCTGATCTTCCATATCAGAAAGGAACTAACCTCGATTGTTTAAGAATTATTTATTGATTACTAAGATACTGTGAGGGTACTATATTTTTACAAATACCTGTGTGATAAGTTCTTAGTATGCTCTGTGGTTGCGGCCTTAGCCGATCCTCCATATCAGAAAGGAATTATCCTCAGCTACTTGAAAATTATTTCTGATTATCGCATATATAAATAGTACCATACCGTAAATAGTATTATATAGTACATATGAACAATGCTGTATTTATGAATAGTATCACACTGTACAATATCATACGTACATATGAACAGTGACATATTCATGAATAGTATCGTACCGTATTTGTGAATAGTATTATACCGTACTTATGAATAGTACTGTATTTATAAATAGTATCATACGTACATATGAATAGTGACATAGTCATGAATAATATCGTACCATATTTGTAAATAGTATTATATCGTACTTATGAACAGTACCATATTTATAAATAGTATCATACGTACATATGAATAGTGACATATTCATGAATAGTATCATACCGTATTTGTAAATAGTATTATATCATACTTATGAACAGTACCGTATTTATGAATAGTATCATACGAACAGTGACATATTCATAAATAGTATTGTACCGTATTTGTAAATAGTATTATACTGTACTTATGAATAGTGTCGTATTTATGAATAGTATTATACAGTACATATGAACAATATCATACGTACATATGAACAGTGACATATTCGTGAATAGAATCGTACCATATTTGTGAATGGTATTGTACGTACATGTGAACAGTGCCATATTTATAAAGAGTGTCATATACTATATATGTGAACAACATCACATACATGGGTAGTATTGTGTGTAAGGTTGAATTATTGTTATGTTTGTGATTGATGGAGAATGTTACGGGGACGGGTCCCTGTGTGGGAGGAAAAAGGGAGGAGCAGGAGATAATAAGGGTGGCAAATCATGTTAAACAAAAATTTGTTCCAATACAAAGAGTATTGAAAATATAGGGGTGAAATAAGGGAGGCATTTATGAAAGCAGTAATAAGGGAGGATGCGGCAGGGGCCGTGGGACAACGACCACCTTATGTGGATTGGACCCGAAAAATATCTGGGAATTTAATTTGGAACTATATGATATGTTTTGTGATTTTATATGATTGTTTCTTATGTTTGTGATAGAATAATATATTTCCTCACTGAGTAAAATATACTCATGCCATTCCTCCCCTCACAGATTCTCAAGAAGAAGTAGACGCACAACCAGCTAATCGTTCGAGTCCTCAACCCCATTGATCGGGGGTAAATATTTGTTATTATGTAAAACTTTATCAAAAGTATTATAGTAGTAGCTCTGTAATTTGGGTAGGTAAATCTTGGACGAACAATGCTCGTTGAGAATATCATTTATTAATGAATAAATGGATATATTTGAAATATTTATTGTACTCTCTTTCATGAGATAGCATTTTTATATATATCAAATTGGTACGGAATTAGGCTTACGGTGGTGAGGTAAAAGCTCATCTATCGTGCCGGTCACGTGCGTAAGTTAGAGGCGTGACAAAGCTCAAAGGAATTAACTCTTCTATAATTCTCACATTAGTAAGTTCTTTTGATTTGTGTTGTAAGTATATTATCACTTCTGTTACACGTTCTGTAAAATTTATATTTTTAACATGTATTCTTTCTCTATGAACTTTTTTTTCTACATTTGCAAGGGCTTCAATATTCTCCGAGACTCACCTCTATCTTTTTCCAAATCGTAGTAATTCTTATCCCAAAATTAAAACATATTTTCTTATATATCTCAAATGCAGGTGCTTTTCAGTTAGCAATAGTAAAAAAAGTGGTGTCTATTATCAAGACAGTTCCTTTGAACTTTTCGAGTTATGTAAACTTTTATCTTCATCAGATCTTAATATATATATATATTTTTTCTATCTGACTTTCAGAGTAGATTCTTCTTATACAATTAATCTTGTATAAACTTGAATATTGTGTTACACTGTTACACACAATATCCTTGAAATTATGTTTTGTAATTGCATTGTCTAAACTGTGAGGTAGTGGAAAACATTCAATTAGAAACTGATACACATGTCATCATTTCTTTCTTTAGGTAAATTAATAAATTTGGTAAATTAATAACATCACATAATGTTAATTATTTGATTTGAATTTATTGAAATGATTTGAATTGAAATTAAAAAAAATTATCTTTATTATTTGATCATTGTAAGATAATTAATGACATCACATTAAATGAATTATTTGATTTGAATTGAAATTAAAAAAATAATTACCTTTATTATTTGATTTGAATTTATTTGAATTGAAATATATACATAATAAATTGTTGAAATATACATACATGAGGATGAAGGGATATTGACATCAATTCTTGATCAAACGTATAAAATTTCTTTACACTTGATTATCTTAGAACATTTTTAATTTGATTATTATTTTTTTGAAAAAAAATTAAATTAAAAACTTTTTATTGATTACACATACGTCTTATTATTTTATTCCATTTGATAACCTATTTTTATATTATAATATAATGTCATCATTTATTATCATAAATTTTATATTAAAAATTATAATTTATATTTGTATAAATAATCAAAATTTATATCAGAATATTTATGTTTAAAAATTATATATCATAATTCATAAATCTCATAAGTTTCACAAATTTATAAATTATACTATTATTATCATATTATGTGTGTCCCAATGTATTTAATATATTATGTGGATTATTGTTAAAGTGAATAGCAGAATATATTTTTATCAGAATATATTATCATAATTATTAATTAATGAAATTGATAATTAGTCAATTTCATTATTTTATTTGATTTGAATGAATAAATAAATTAGGTAAATTAATAAATTTAATAAATTTGGTAAATTAATGACATCACATAATATTAATTATTTGATTTGAATTGATTTAAATGATTTGAATTAAAATTGAAAAATAATTACCTTTATTATTTGATCACTGTAATGTCTTGAATGATTTTTTTAGTAAGTAAAATAAACTTGATTTTTGAATTGATATGTGGATTAAAAAATTTGTTTTATTTGACTTTATTTTGATTTCTTTCTAAAAGAGTTCTTAATTTAATAGAAATCAAAGTTTAAGATATGAATCTTTAAATCATAATCCCTTGACTGAAGAAAGAGATGAAAATCAAATTCTTAAAAGACGAAATCTGAGTCTTGGAGATTCAAACGTAGCAGCAACCTTCAATGTTTTTTTTTCGTTGGATCCGATTAAAACAAAAAAAAAAGACGCATTCAGAAGTAAAGATGGAATCAATATTCAATCAATCACCAATTTGTACAGCAAATAATTTATAACAAATAACAAATAATCTTCAAACTAACAAATTTACCTATTTTATTCATTTAAATTTATTCTATTAAATAAATAAATCAATTCAAATCAAAGTTTGAGTAAGTAAAATAGATTTGATTATGAAATTGATAAATCAATTCAAAATATTTATATTTAAAAAGTATATGTTATAACTCATAAGTTTCATATAAATCAATTGTAATTATTATTATTTTTATAAATTACGAAAATTTTTAGAGTTGTGATTTATCCGTGCATTGCACGGGTCACAACACTAGTTTTTTTTATATATTTACTATTAGGTTTTTAATTAGTATAGTTTTTAAAATAGGACCGGTCATTGAATTGGTAGATGTACTGGTTTAAGGTTCAATGGTCAGACTGTGGTTAACCGGTAGTAATTAAAAAATATTATATATATATATATATAATTTAAAATATTAAAATACTTAATAGAAGTGATAATTCATATCAATAAGTGAAGGAAATTAAAAACAATTAATCTATAATTAATAATTCATTACAATTTATAATATCTACAATTTCAAACTAAGTCTAAATCAGAAATTTTCACATTTTCATAATTTATACAATCAGGAACAAAAACTAAGTTTAACAAAACTAAAATCATAAACAAAAATCAAAAATAAAAAATCAGAAATTCAAATCTTAAAAAAAAAAAAAAGGAACTTGTTCAACTAGTGACTACCCAGTTCACCCAAATTTTTTCGATTCAAAACCAGTTCAACATGTTCCGTACCAGTTCAATGGACAACTAATTTTTCACCCAACTAGACCAAATCCCATGCTGGTCCAATCTGATTTTTTCATCTATGCTAATTAGAATATAATAAGTGTGTGATCTTTCTATTAACACATGACAATTATTCTTTAAAAAATAATTTTATATTTTTTTATAATTTATCATTACATGATTTTTCAAAAAACTTTTTACATATACTATATTTCTATTGAAAAAAATTTGATAGTAAAGATTTAAATAATTTTAAATAATTTTTATTCAAACACAAATATCTTCTCAAAAAAATTAAAAATAAAAACAATTAAGCAAACTGACTATTTAGTTTTTGAAAGTGATTTTCATGACGGTTTAATCCAGACAGCAATTGACTACTTTAGTCACTGAATTTGAAAACTGTTACATTAAATTGTCCCTTTGTCAATTATTTTCATCATACGGTAAACAAAGAGACCATTTTGTGTAACAATTTTAAAATTCAATAACTAAAGTGGTCAATCATACCAGTTTGTTTAGATGTCTCGTTACTCCACATCACTATCATACTAGCACACATCAACATATAACGTTGATTGTAATGACAAAGTGGACATATAGACAATATTGTGTAATAATTTTAAAATTCAAAAATTAAAATTAGTAATAACTATCTTTTAAGAATTAAATCGTCATCCAAATACACATTTAAGGTTTACTCAAAATAATTCAAGAAAATTAAAAAAGATTGAATCTAGTGAAATGAATTAATTTTCCATAAAGTGGTGAACCTAGGTTCGAATCTCAGCTAAAAGAAGTGCCCACATCTAATAATCAACAGTGTCTCAAGTAAGATTACTTTGGTATTTATGGAAAAAAAAATTCAAGCAATAAAAGTGAAGTGCATTTGATTCTTGGTTTTGCAACAATAATTGGTTAGATTATTGGTGACATGGCAATCGGGATATGAAGAGGAATGGTGGGACGGGGGATTTACCCTCAAAAGCGCTACACCAAGGGAATGGAACGTCTCTGTCCTCAACGTCACATCAAATCTGCTCCTTAGGTCCACGTTTTCATTTTCACTCTATTTCTACATCCATGCAATCATCTGTTACCACGTCAGTCCGTGTTTTAGTTCATTTTCACTTCTTCAATATTTGTTTTAACAATACATAAATATGTAAATTACACCAATTTTATTAAAATTTAATTGAATTATATTTCATTTATATTTTAATTATTTTTTATTAGTGAAATTACTCAACTTATTATAATATTGAGAATGAAAATTTTTCTAATATTAAAGCTAGACATCAAACTATTGTTATTAAAAATAAAATTATAATTTTATATTATGTTAAAATTGAATTCTTTAATAGAAAGTAAATTTTAAAGAACGACTTTGTAATATATATATTTATTTCGAGAGTCATGTGTAATTTTTAAAATTAAAAATCATAAATATAATTTAGTTGAACTTAACAAATATTATTATAACTTATTAAATTATTAGGCCGATGCAACAAAGTTGAAAAATTAAAATAAATAAATAAATAACGAACTTTTAAAGAATTGGACTACCAATGGGAGATTGTTCAATTTTTTAGGAAAATGTAAGAGTTCTTTTAAATTTTGAATCACTTACAAATAATTTCTGAAAATTCTCATAAGTCAAAATGGATAATGTTGAAGTACAATTTACAATACTCTGCTTTCTCAGTTGATATATAAGGAGTTGAGATGGCAAATTAATTAACAATGTTGTGAGAAAGTTTAAAAAGAAAAAAAACATTGTAAGTAATATAAAAATTTAAAAGAAAAATGTATTTTGCTCCTATGAACTTTTCTTATTATACACATAATTTTCATGAACTATAAAACTCAATATAAAATTCTTTTAAACTTTTCATTTCGTGTGATTGAACTTTTTTATTTAAAAATCTGTTAGTTTGACTAACGGTCAATGCTGACTGAGATTGCAAGACTGCCACATCAGCACTATTTTTATACGTCAGTAGCTAATATGGTTAAAATAATATTATGTCAGCATTGAAGACACGTCAGCACTGTGTTTCGCGTTCCTTCCTCTCTCTCGTGCTTTCTCTCTCCTTCTCTCTTTGCTTCCACATCCTTTTCTTTCATGCTTCTCTCCCTTCTGATCGATCACCTTCTTTTTGTCAAGCTCTCAGTTTCTACTCTTTCATTGCCTCCATCTCACTCCCACATATTTTTCTATTTTCTCAATGTTCGCCTGCTTTGTTTTATGGTCAGAAAACAAAGTGCGTAAAAGAGATTCCCAATGAGAAAAGTTCATGAGGGTTATATGTATAATGAGAAAAGTTTATAGGGTCAAAGTGTTTTTTTTTTTCAAAATTTAAAAAACTTTTACATTTTCCTTTCTCTATAAACCTCTTAATATAAATGGCTTATCTCTAACTAGTCAAAAAAATAAAATAAATAAATAAATTGAGGTTGTAACCACATAAAGAATTGAGTGGAATTATAAGAACTAAGAAAAAATTTTAACCTTTAAACAGTTATATCTTGTTACCAGTAGGCTTGTGATTCAAGTAATACCAGTCTGTATATTATAGATTCAAGGCAGTTTAAATGCACTAAAAAAACAAGAAATTATGCTACAGAGAATTTAAACTTCTTCATAGTTGAACTTCCTTAAATTACCATACATAGAGATTTCTAGATAAATCCAAAAAATAATTTAACAAAACTTCAAATCCGAAGAACCTGAACTCTAAACATCACTACCCAATAATAAAAGTCATTATGTACAATAAATTTACACAAAGAGGAAAAAAAAAAAAAAAATCCTCGAGCGACCATATAAATAGGGTTGCTTAGAAAATCAATGCCTTGACCCTTGCGGGATTGAGTGGCTGCTGTATATAAAGACCCTTCAACATTCTCTTTCTCCTTCCTCCTTAATTCTCTGCGTTCAATTTCTGAAGATGGGAAATTGCCAGGCCATTGATACAGCCACGCTTGTGATTCAGCATCCCAATGGCAAAGTGGAGAGGCTGTATTGGCCTGTGAGTGCCAGCGAAGTCATGAAGACCAATCCTGGTCACTATGTCGCCCTCCTCATCTCCTCCACACTCTCGCACGATCATCAAGATTGCCCCAGTAATCATAATCATAATCGCGATAATCATATTCGTAGTAAGGATCAACATGACACAGTTCGTCTCACTCGCATCAAGCTTCTCAAGCCCACCGATACTCTTGTTCTTGGCCAAGTCTATAGACTCATCACCACTCAAGGTATTTGGTTAATTATGCCTTCTTTCTGTTTGATTAATTGCTCTTGGGACTGTCTTTCTTGATTTCTTTCAATTTTGACCCCTTCTGTGTTTATTTGGTGGTTCAGAGGTAATGAAGGGTCTGTGGGCCAAGAAACAGAAGGCGAAGATGAAGAAATGCCTTTCGGAATCAGAGAAACGAAGCTTTGAGATCAAAAGAACCACGAGAGGGTGCGATTTGGACGACAATCAGGTCGGTCTATATCATTTTATTAGTCTCAGTTCTGATTAGTATATATATATATATATATCACTGAGCACACCAAGATTTCTTGAATCGTCTAGAACAGAACAGAATCAAGAAGGTGTTGAATCCCTTCTTGTCTCAATCAACTTGTCATCAAAGAACGTCATCCTTATAATAAACAGTAAAATTAAAGACTTGACTTGCTTGGTTGGACACTTTTTATTGGGATAATTATCCTTTAAAACTTGACTTGTTTGGCTAGAGATTGATTTTTTAGGAAATTGAGTTTTATTTATTTATTGCTAGATTAGTTTGAGATCTGTGTACGTATAAAAAAATACTTTTCATAAATTTTGAGATGATCTATTTACATTTGTTTCAGAATATGAGTTTTCTTGTAATTTTTCTAAACCCATTAACATTTCTATTGTGTTATATTCAATTTCATATTCTCTCTTTTTTGGGAGCCAAATGAAAAGTGTAATTTGCAAATCGTGGTTATTAGATATAGAATGAACGATAGAGATTAAATTAAACCATGTCGCATGTGGTCAATTCTCATTCCTTCATTATTTGTTATTTATTCTATATTTAATAGTCACAATTTGTAAACTGCACTCTCCATTTGACACTAAAAAAAAATCCGGATATGTTATATACACATCTGAATCTCTGATATATCAGTATCAGTACCAGTATTCATGGTGTTAATTAGTTACGTAAACCAATGTGAAAGTGAATAGTATGATTTGTGAATGGATGTGCAGGAGAGGACAGAGGGAGAAGACGGAAGAAGAAGAGGAAGAGGAAGAGGAAAAGGAAGAACATGGGAGCCATCTTTAGAGAGCATCTCAGAGGCATCAAGCTGATTCTGTGTGTTGAATGAATGAATGTGAGGCACATGCATGGTGATGCAGATGCTGATGCTGGCAGGGACACACTCATGAGGGACCAACCAAATTCCTTCCCTGCATGATTGATAGCTTTGACACCTCTCAAAATGATGATATTACTTTTAAAATAGTGATACAAAGAAGAACTAATGGTAGTAACAAAACATTTGGAAGTGAGAGATCAAGTTCTCTTCATTTCAACAACTGGATCAGGCATGTAGAATTGTGTATAACAAAGCTTCATATATCCTACATCAGTTCCTGTAATCAAGCTCTGCTCTTTTATGAAACCAGGCTTCCACGTCACAAATTCACTATTACTCTGATTTATTTTTTTTTCACCGAGTTTGTTTGTGGACCATCTAAATCAATCACCAATCGAGTTCAGCCTAAGCCGTTGTGAAAATAATAGTGTCTATTTATGCAAAATTTGATTTGAAGACAAATATCCAAGTTGTAATTTCTCAAAACGAAGAGACTTTGAAAAAATAAAAGCTTACAAATAAAATTAATTTTTAAAAATTAAAATTAAAAATGTTTTGACAAACCAAACACTGCATAATCTCAGTAATTTTTTTCACTGTCAAATCAATAAAAATAAAATTAGATGCAATTTTGTTTTTAATATTTTTACTATCAAATTTTCAATCACAACACTAAGTGTACAATCTTTAAAAATAATTGTATATTTTCTACAATGTAACATAGTATGATTGATTCTTTTAAATAGTTTTTTTTTTACATCTATTCTATTTTAACGAAAAATTTAATAACAAAGATATTAGAAGTTGCATACAAGTCTAGTCTTAAATCAATCTATTTTTTATTTTTCCCAAAAAGGTAGGAATCAACCCCTTGGAGCTCAAACATATCTGTTTCCAAAGACCTATATATATATATATATATATATATATGTCATTGTCACTGATATGAATTGGCGGAAGTAGTGTTTCTGTGAAGATCTTAGCACAAGTCTTAACCAAGTTATGCATGCAAGATTTACAGCTTTGGATTCTAAGCACAAAAAAAGCAAAAGGAACATGCTTTATTTCAAAACAAAAACAAATTGGCCACTAAATGTAAGGTAACTTCAATTCTAATCATTGATTTGATTTTTCAGATACCTATGACCCCTTTATTTATTTAATACAACACACACACACACACACACACACACTAGAATAAAGCACACACCACACCATATTTTATTGCCTAAATAATTCGATGTACTTATAATTTACACACTCAATCAAAAGCGATGATAGTGGATGGATGATAATTATTTAAGTTGAAGCAAATTGTGATAATGGCAAGTCTCGTGTCTAATAAGCTAAAACCCAAAAAAGGAAAAGTGAAGACTAAAGAGAGTGAGTAGAAGAAAGATGGTGGGTTACGAGGTTGAGATTAAAGCTCCTACAATCGATATGTCTCTGCAATTTGTCACTTTAAATGTCCACGACACCTAGAAATCTTTTTTTAATTTTTTTTTGTTCCATTAGAAGAAGAAAAAGAAATCTTCATGCTCCATTACATTATTAGGACCTCTTTCTTTGTTTCTTTCTACGTCTAATAAAGCAAAAAAAATTCATTTCTCCTATGTCCTTTTAAAAAAAAAAATTTAAGCCGACTCCATTATAATTAAGCTAAGGGCTCTTTTGGTAGTATCATGAATTTTTGCTTATTTTGACATTCCCCACTTTTTTTTTTTTTTTCTGAATGGAGTTTCAAATAGAGCACAATGAGAAAAAAAGCAATATACGTTTGGAAAAATTATCTGATAAACACCTATTAATATTATCTCGTTTGACAAATATTAAAAGAAATATTTTTTAATGTCAAATGATTAACAAATGTACGTATAGATCTGTTCTTATATTTTAGCTTCTTTTAAATCTATCAAAAAAAATTTTTACACTAATTTTTTTTTCTAAATTTGGTTAAATTATACTTGATGTCTTTTTTTTTTCTTTTTTTAATATTACACTCAAATTCCTAACATTTGATAGATATTAGAGAAACCTCCACTTAGTCGTGCTTTATGTTAAAAAAGTTAATTTTTACACGAGACTACTATTTTATTTTTAATATGGCAGTAAAAATAATTAAGATTATGTTAAGCTCAAGATAAATTTGTGATTTTATTTTTAATACACTAATAAAAATATTAAATTATTTTATTTTTGAAAAGAAGGCATATTATGTGGCTATTTCTTTCCTTCTTTCTTTCTTGTATGTCTTTTTTTTTTTTTTTGGTTCCACTTCCTTCTGTGAAATACAATGAACAGCCATGGAAGATGCGTATTGGCATTCGAGCATACTGTTTTATTTATAAATTTATTTAACATCGCAATATCTCAAGAAAAGTACAAGAAATGAAGAAATACTTCCATATCAACAAGCGAGGTTCCTGCTCATATTTCTGCGTTTCTCTCTGTGTCTTTTTCTCTTTATCGTATACAAGTGTTTTTGGTTACTGTCGGTAGGAATAAAAGTGAAATAAAGAAAAGATGGAATTTCCTTTTGGTCTTTTTTCGCTGGGTACCCAAGAGATAATAATATTTATTTTAAAAAATAATTCAACAAGCATTGCTTAGACTGCAAGTTTAAAAGCACTGAAACAACCAATGATTACAGGATAGCAAACACCATATTTTAACAATTGGTCAAAACCACTAGCAACAAGTTTGGAGTTTACTTTATATATATATATATATATATTAATTTCTCCTTCAGTGCAGTGACTTAGTATATGAATGAACTTACACTATAATTTATTAATTTTTTTAATCTAATCAAAGAAGTTAATTCAAAATTGACATAACTACAATTTGATATATAGCAATAGGTTTGGTAACTTACATTATGCCTACATCCACCAATCTTAGACCTTTAAACTCTACTAGTAATCTATGGTTTAACTTACAAGGAAAGCATTTATTTGTGAAGTCAACCTGCATGCCATGCATTATGAGCAAGGGATGGCATTCAAATAAACTAAGCCTCAATCTTTCCTTCATACAAATGAATACTTCTACTACTCCTTGACAATATAATAAATACGGTTTATGCAATCCTTTTCCAAGTTGTTTATCAACCATGAAGAATCAGTTCTACTGTCACAAGAATAAAATTTAAATATTTTAAAAAGTCAATAACCTTTAAGGAAGTGGATCAACTTCAACGCCTATCAAGTGTTGGAGAGTCTAGCTCGTAAACCGTGACTACATGTATTTTTCGGCACGGTTTTAATTGTCACTACAATAACTACGATTAAAATTGTGACTCAAAGTGTGCTGGACTCTCCAATGCACTCGAGCTAATCCGAATCCATCCTTCAGCCAGTAAATAAGTAATTAACTACACATCTTCAAAGTAGAACGGTAGCACAGCATAGGGCTTGGCATATGATTTATTTAAATACTAGATCAAAGTATCTACTAATTGTTTATCGATTCTCACCCTCAAAATTTTCCACAAAATCGAAGTTCCCTTGTTACAACTTTTCCTCATGAAAATAATACATACATATATAATAAACAAATAGAAATGCAGTACCAGCTCTATTATGCTGACATAACAGCATTTGATGTAAAAAGAATGCCACCATCAAGACTTGTAAATGGCCACTGAAAGATGATAGTTGTAAAGTATTACTCGGTTGGTGTGTTCTCGGTCACCCCATTGCCATTTTCATGCTTGTCAAGCTGACTGAAGTTACCCTTCTGCTTGAAGAGCTGAGTATGGTGGTGCCTGCAGTAAAGGCGATGTTCATGGGCCACATAATTCGATGGGCTGATTACACAACCTCCGTGGGTGCACCTGAAACATGCCTTGTGGTAAGATTTGCCATCAACAGCCACCTGCAAAAGAACAGTAGCCAGTGCCATCGGTGAACATGAACGAAATACACACAGCTATGTATGACTTCGTATAACATTACTTGGTTTCAACAATTAATAAGACCAATAATTTAAGACAACACTTCTCTCTATTGCACGGATACTAAAAACTAGAACTTATTGTTTCTCCGCCGCCAGGAAAATTAGGTGTCATGTTGACATAGCTGTCAAATATCCGATTAAAATGGAATGTTATGTCAGATATCTTATACTGTACTGGTTTTTCTAAAAATTGAAAATGAGCCTTTGGGAGAAAACTTTGCCTGTGGACTATACATTAAGTTATGCTTGCTCTTGGATTATCACATCGGAGAATCATAAGAAAAGGGCAAGCATCTCGTCTTTCTAATCAACACCAGAGCCAACAGTATTCTGGGTTTCAAAATAATAATATAGTGGAAGAGGTTAGTTAGTGATCCTGGTAGAGGGTATTAGTCTGCTCTTCAGTAATTTTCACTGGGATAGACTTTTATTTTTGCATTATATTTCACTGTGTCAAATTTAGATTTTCACCTCTCCTTTATCTTCCCTCTCTGGGGAGCATCACATGTTTAATTTGTAATTCCATTTTCAGTCAAAAACAAATTGAAGGTCAAACCATGCCCTTACAGTTACTGGGTCTCAAAAAGAACATCAATTCCAAGCTTAGGGCTGCTGGTTAAATGGTTATTGAGAGTGAAACTAGAAGCATACGTATATAATCTTCGAGATTATGAAATTTCTTCTATCTTCACAAGTATAAAGGTATAATTTGTTGAAAGCATACAGCGGAGGAGTAGAACTGAGAGATTCTGGTTCATTCTACGCAGTGATTTAGTGAACAAATGACTTCAAAAACACATACCACTAAATATTATGAAAAATCTGCTATAGTTACGTACCTTTTCAATTGGGTAAACTGTCTTCTTGCAAGCAATACACTTCTCTTGAGTTCCCCCGAATAAACTTGAAACTTTGCTGTTGGTTTGGACCTGTAGAGTCCTCAATCCGAAAAAAATTACTTTAAATGCAGAGGAAACTAATGAGAGCAGTAGAAAGTAGAGACATTCCTTTTATAATCACTAAACATCATTTTCAAGGACGAAATAACAGATTTAACATAATAAGAGTCTAGAAATACCTGATCAGCAGATCTGTCAACTCTTGCAGTTCTTGGAATACCTTCAAGCGAGAAAATAAAAAAAAGTTTAGAGGAATGAACTAAAATAAGAACTTGGAAATCGCTGAACTGAGCATTTAGAACAGAAGAAGGGAAAGTGATTCAGAAACAACTCAATAACAGCAATTCACCTTCAAAACTTTTGTCCAAGCTGCCAGTCGTCTTGAAAAGTTGATCAAAATGAGGTTTACAGTATAAAACGCCCTCAAAGGAATTATAATTACTCAGCTGCAGAGATGCACAAGGAGAATCAGAAAAGGATATAGTGGGAGACAACTAAACAATAGTAAACAAAGGCAGCATTAGATACATAATTTTTCTGCATTTCAAAATATCACGAGAAATATTCATCCGAATACACACACACAGCATGTGATTGGTTGCTTTTCAGATCCAAAGTGATAGAACATACATCCCAAACTCAGATATCATTTTGAATTAGACATCAGTTAGGATACTAATATGCTTTGCAGATCCGAAGTTGAGTTCTTAAATTTTTAATAATTATAATTCAAAAAGATCAAGCAACTAAAATCAATTCCCAGTTGAGTAGTTCATCAAACCAGTTGAAAAGACAAGAGAACGCCAAGCAAAAGCAAAAGCATGATCATATCACTAAAAATTGTTAAGCCTTCTTTAAAAAAAGAATGGATATCATCGGAGTTGATTTACAAATTTACCAACAAGAAGCCTAATTACCATATATTAAGGTCAATAAATGAGCCCACAACTATTTAGTAATTGAGGACTATATTCTCCTCCACCATCATTCCCAAAACCATAAATCTTTATCACTTCTTCCCATTTTAGTTTCGATCTCCCTTTTTTCATTTCAATCTTCACATCTTAGTACTGTTTCTCCCTCCTCCATTCTACAGTGTTTATTATCTCAGTCAATCCGAACCAATCCGGGCAACAACCATTGTACGACTATAATCGAAAACAGAATGATCTACCAGAAGGAACGATCATCAAGTTTCCTCGCAAAATTTCATCATGCGCTGAGCATAGCATCATCGAGCGAAAAGAGAGCAAAAAACCAGAAAACAAAATATGGAAGGAGATGAAAGCTCAAATGCGTCATTGACCAAAAAGACGCAGTAAATATAAACGCATGCTCTGCGTTCGCTCCTATGTTTGTTAGAAGAAGAAGAAACATCTATATCTCACCTTGAGTGTACCCTTGCAGTGGTGGCATCTGAAGCAAGACTTGTGATACACCTTGTTGTCAGCAGTGAGCTGATCCACCAAATACACCGTTTTCTCACACGCTTTGCACTTTTGAGTTGTGCCTGCGAACGTCGCCATTACAAAATCACACAAGTTCTCACTTGGAAAGAAAATGAACAGAGCAACGATTTTCAAGTGGAGAAGAAGAATATATGGTTTTGGCTATATTTGATTTTCAAATCTGTGTTTGGGTTTGGTATATTTACAGCTCAGAAGAATTGAGAGTAGCGGCTAACACATTGACTATAACGGGCCTACAGTTAAGAATTCAGACAAAAAAAATATAATAAATAGCTGTAACTCATAATGGACCGTTTGGTGATGCTTCACTGATTCTGAGTTTACTCATGACGGCTACCCGCGAATTCTGATGAAATTACCATACTACCCTTATCAGGACACATGTCGCTCTTGGACTTGCTGAAGTTTTTTAATTAATTTTGTTATCCTTTTAATTTGTAATATTTAACCTTATTCTTTAAAAGAAAAGTTTAAGAAAAACTCAACTTGTGGGAAGTTAAAATTTTAATTATTAAATTATTTTGAGATTTATATATATATAATTAAAAAGATATTTTATATAAATTTTAAAATAATTCAACAAAAAAAATTAACTTCTTAAAAAATTAAATTCTTCATAAATTTAAATGTTTTCAATTTAATTACTACAATTAAATTTTTATAACGTGAAGTGATATTTATGTTAAAGTAAATAACAATAGATTTTTTTAATACTTTAAAAATGTATGATTGATATCAATAAAAAAATAAATAATAAAATGCAACTAACTCATAAATATATACACACTCATGTTAAGATAATATATAATCAATTATAATAATAAAAATTGATGGTAAAATCTATTTTAATTTTTTTTGTAAAAATTTTTTTTGCCTCTAACATTTCTCTGAGTTCTAATTTTATCCATAATATTTTTTTTGTATTGATTTCATTCCACATGCTTCTATTTTGTTTCAATTTTGTCCCTACGACTAACGCCGTTAACATATTTGACACAAAATGCTAACGTAGATTTTTCTATGTAATATATCTACTATCAAAGTGTCATACTAATTAATTTTAGTTTTAATTTTATTCCAAATACTTGACTAAGCTTCAATTTTACCTCAAATGATACTTTCTCATTTCTATCTATTGTCCGAAATTAAAATTTAAATGTTTGATATATTACATAGAAAGTTCACATGTCATTTAGAACAGTCCACGTGTTATGTAGAAGAGTTTACGTTAGCATTTTTATCAATATTATTAACGGCATTAGCACTAGAGACAAAATTAATACAAAAAAAAATTAAGGATGAAATTGAAACTTAAAATAAAAATTAAAGGTGAAAAATTACTTTTCTCAAAGTTTTTAAATTTAAAAATTTAGTTTTGCATTTCAAGATTATAAATTTTTTATTTTGTAAAAGGATTATAAAAGTTAAGAAAAATCATTGATTCGTTGTTGTCTTTATGAAAGCTTTTATAGTTTGATTCTCCATGTAGGGACAAACTTTCAATTTCAAATTTCGACTTCGAGGGTGTCTTTGTACGAAAGTATGATGCTTTTAATTTAACGGCCCACTCTTTCAATAAGCGCGTGAGCCGTAAGCCCACCAAAAGCCCAACTATTGGTGAATTGAGGAGAGAAAAGGCAAGCAGGTACTCTTAATAAATATTAAATATATAGCAAAAAATTATTGTATTTTATGATGTTTTTTAGTTGAAGAAATCTACTATTATCCTCACAAAAGAAATTTGAGCTTTAAAAAAAATAAAGTGTGTATGAGACGCCCATGTGCCAAGGAGACGTGTTTAGTCTACGATAGGTATTAACACTTTCGCTGTACGCGAATTAGTGGCATTATGCTCTCTGATTGGTCTCATGAATCATTATGAGGTGAGGAGTGGCTGCTTTTTCCGGTTTTGTCTTTATTGAATAGATGAAAATGATAGCGCATGATGAAAACACAGGCAATAAAAACAAAATAGAATATGTAATTCAAAAGAAAGTTAACAACTTTACATTTGAAAGTATAATTTTATTTATTAAATAACTGATAAAAATGAAAATTAAGTCCTTTATATTTATTATAAATTTTATGCTGTTCATTTATATTTTAGATATTTTATATTAGTCTTCGTAAACTCATACTGTTTTAATTTTTTTCTGTCAAATCTGTTAAGTATTTTAATAGACTTGATATTTTTTTATCTGACATGAATTATGATTGCTATTATAAATTATACATTTGACTAGTCTCAAGTCTGTTGAGTTTGTTAAAATGATTAACAAATTTAACAAAAAAAGATTGAAACAATGAGTTTTTAGTATAGAGAACCAATATGAATTATCTGAAATATGAAGAATCAAAATGAAATCTAAAGTTAACATAAAGAATCAAAGTATTATTTTTGCCTAAATAATTTATCAATGCACTCACCTAAATTAAAACACATTTTTTAGGGAAAAAACTTGGACTTTTTCCTAAAGCAAGCCAATAAATTAGTATATCATCAATTAGACACCGACATGAATTTTTTTATACTCTTATTTTCTTTTCTCTTTTTTTTTTTAAAAATTTAAAGCAGAAAGAGTCAGATGATAAGGTGTATTTATTGTTGTCAAAGAAAGACAAGGTGCATGAACGCTTTGAAATCTAATATTCCGTGGCCCGTGGATTTGAAATGAAAGCTTTACAACCACCAGCACATCTTCAATTTAAAATTTGTCCCCTTCGTCTTGTAAGTTAATTTAATGTACACTTTCAATTTAAAATTTGAAAGTTACACACTAGTTTATTATAATGATGGAGCAAGTACCGAGCGTTGGATCTACCAAAATTGACTAATTTTTTATAAAATAGTGAATCAAAATTCAAATTTTTATTAAAAATATTCACATTTAATGTCAATAATGTTTGAAACAAAATTTTTTTTAACGAAAAATATACATGACAAACTCAAAAATAAAATGGGAGTGCAAGGTCTTCATGGCATCTCTTCGTGATACCCAGTTGGCTCTTTGTGATCCCTAACAGCTCTTCGTGATCTTGACCACCATGATTGCAGATCTCTTCCCAATCAGTCTCTTGTTTTGATCGGAGAAACCCCCTTCTCCACAGAAATCTAACTCCCTTCCGCCTTCATCTTTCAAAGAAGCCTACATTAGAGGAAAATCTCTTCCCAAATCAGAAGCCCTACCAGATGCACCAAAACCTCAAAATTCTTGTTACAATGAAAATCTGGTTAAAAACTCTTCAATCTTTGATAGCAATATCCCCTCTATCAATTTCTCAAGCAAGATTCATGAATATTGGAAGCAAGCTATCATTATTAAAACTATTGGGAAATCGTTGGACCAACTTACCTTAGAAAATGTCTCTTCACTCTTTGGAAAACAGCAAAGATCCCAGAAATTCTTCACCTGGGAAGGAATTTCTATGGCGTCCACAATCTCACAGCTGAAGATAGAGTCAAAATCATCACCTCAAAATGGCGACTCACTTCTGATCCACTCTTAATCAAACTATGGCAACCAAATCTCAATCCATCTACAGCAGAATTTGAGAAGGTAACCACCGTGTGGATCAGACTCCCTTCCCTACTAGTGGAATACCATACTCCCCAAGCCCAAATCGCCATCAGGAATCTCCTCTGCACAACCATTGCATTGGATGCAAGCCGTTGCCACTCTCTATAGGCAACTGTGACTATAATTTGCGTCGAGGTATACATGGCTTCAACCCTTCCTCTAGTTAGCATTGATTAACGGGCCGGGCAGGCCGGTTACGGGCTAGCTGTAAACGGGCCGGTCACGAGCCGGCCCGTTTACAAACGGGCTTGACCATGCAAGGTCAGGATCGCCCGTGGTTGGACTACGGGCAAACGGTCTAGCCCGCGATCCTGACCTTTTTTTTTTCCAATTTTCAATTTTTTTGTTGTTTTGGGCTAAAGTTCAGGCCTTTTTTTGATTTTTTGGTCAGGTAATCCCTTTTTTGGCCCATAAGCCCATTGGCTTCTTTGATGTTGGAATCTTTTTTCTTTGCCTATTTGATGGCTATTCTGGGCCTCTTTTTTTTTTTTTAACGTAAGTAACTAACTAACTAAGCATGATTTATTGATTCATGAAGCAAGAAGCATTCTGCATGTCCAATTGTCTACATACATTAACACAATACATTAACATAAGCCTCATGATTTATTGATTCATGAAGCAAGAAGCATTCTGCATGTCTAATTGTCTACATACATTAACACAATACATTAACATAAGCCTCAAGCTAATATACATTATTATCATTAAACATTTCTGCCTCAAGCTCAAGCATACATCATAAATTGATAATTTATACATCATAAATTCTTCATGGCTAGCAAAGTAGCAATAGCATAAATATTAAAATTCATAAACCCATAACCTCCATAAAGGAAGGTATTTTGTAGGAACATTAACATACAAGTTTTCCTTAAATCAAAAATTCAAAATAGATGACATTTAAGTATCCAATAGAAAGCATAATAAAAATTAGAACTATAAAAATACATAAACCGTAGTCCATAATTAATTGACAAATGACAAGCATTCTCATTTCTCCATGATTGACAAGCTCATCTTTCTTCTTCAGTGGTCCAATAGTCCAATACCAAGAGAAGAAATCAAGAAAGCTTCCTAAAATAATTAAATCACAAGTTATTTATATGTTTAAAAGTCAAAAGTAATTAAAAATAAGAAGTATAAGGTGAAAAACAGACCTTACTTTACTTCGTCAGTTGTCATCTTCAAGATCATCTTCATCTGCTATATTTATGAAATGTGACTCTATTGTTGAAGCTGAAGAAATATCTTTGAAATTATCATCATTATCTAATCCAAAAACCATACGAAGAAAAACAATTCAACATTTAGTTAATGTTTAGAAAGCAAGACATAAACATTAATAAATTGAAGATAATTAAAAACTATACTTTAAATATCTATTAATATTACCTTCCTCATCTTCAGGAGTCACAAAGCCAAGCAACCAATTACGAGCACAAATCAAAGCTTGCACATTAGTTGGAAGAAGACAACTCCGATATTTGTTTAGAATACGAGAACCAATACTAAAGGCCGACTCTGAAGCCACTGTACTAATTGGGATGCTTAATATATCAATGGCCATGCGTGCCAAATCTGGGAGCCTTTTCTTATTGTCCTTCCAAAAATTTAGAACTTCTAAATCTTCATAGTGATCCATGTCAAAGGGAGGTTCCTCTAAATATATTTCCAATTGAGATTTCCCGACTCGAAATGTGATTTGATCTTGAGCAGCCTTAAAGGTCTTTAAGAATCAAGATCCACAATTAGTTGTATACATAACATAATTATGTCTAAATAAAAGAATTCAAAAAAATAAAATGTTTCCAAAACTTACATGCATAATTGCTTTGTAACCTACTAATCCACTAGACCTTGAGCTTGATGATGTTAAACTTGGAGTTGGAGTTTGTGATTGAGTTGAGGTTGAGGAAGAAGATACATCATTGGTGGAGTTGCTAGAGCTACTAGAGTATGCATCAAAAAGCTTGAATAATTTATTTCTCACAACATCAACTTTTGAGAGATAAGTGGAAGGATCAATTTCTTTAAAACAAAACTCCAATAATGAAAACTTGAGTCGTGGATTAAGCACCGCCCCAAATGTAAGCACAATACTATACTTACTCCAATACTTATCAAACTTTGTTTTCATTCTGCTTGCCATGTTTGCTATGACCTCATCTTCATTTGATGAATTTGCAATCAACAAAGTTTCTATATTCCAAACTTGCATGAAATACAAATTAGAAGTTGGGTAGGTAGAGCTCGACATCAAGTTTGTAATATCAAAAAATGGCCTAAAAAAGGCACACACATTCTCCCCTCTATCCCATTCTTCAGTAGATGGGCATAACTTATAATTTCCATCTTCCATTTGGTAAGCACTAAATACACGTTTATATTTAAGTGCACTTTCAAGCATCATGTAAGTGGAATTCTATCTAGTTGTCACATCTAAACGTAAATGAATACCCTCATCAATATAAAGTCCTCTTGAACATTCCTCAAATTTAATCATTCTTGACTCTGACCCCTTAATATATTTAACATTCTCCCTAATTTTGTATAAGGCGTCATGAGCTACTTTCAAACCTTCTTGAACTATTAAGTTGAGGACATGAGCACAACATCTTACATGAAAAAACTATCTATCACATACCAAATTATGATGCAGACAAAGTTGGTCTTTTAACAAGTCTTGCATGACATTGTTACTTGATGCATTATCTAAAGTAATGGAAAAAAGTTTTTTCTCAATCCCCCATTCTTTTAAAATCTCCATAACTTTTTTACACAATTCATGTCCCGAATGAGGTGGAGGCATACTAATAAAAGCAAGAATTTTATTTTTCAATTTCTAATCTTCACCAACATAGTGTGCTGTCAAACAAATAAAACCCTCAGTTGTGCAAGCAGTCCATACATCACATGTCAAGCATATCTTACTAGGAATTTTACTCAACTCTTGCTTCAAACTTTCCTTTGTAGACAAGTAAAACTTTTTTACATCAAGAGCGGCAGTAGTCCTACTAATATCTTTAACATCTGGATTGCAATATTTCAACACATTCCTAATTCCTTCATACTCGACAAATAAGAAAGGAAGATCATGCTTAATGATAGCAATAGCAAGATACTCTCGGAGAACTTTTTGAGAAATCTTTCTACTTCTAAGTTTTCCAACATGGTCAATAAGCATATCACCTACATCATGATAGCTTTTCAACTTAGGACACTTGGGTATGTGACGGGACAAGCTTGAAGTGCCATGTGTACTACCCCCACCTATGTATTCAACCCCACATCCTTTACATCTTGCTCTAGGTTTGCCATCTCCACCTAAACCCATACTAGTAAAATAATTCCACACATCACTACTAGTTGCCCTCTTTTTAGAAGGACCAAGAACTGTAGCATTAGACTCTACAGCTCCACTTTGAGTTCCACTTTGTTCGGTAGACTGAGCAGTAAGATTACGAGAAGGAAGAGAAGGTGGAGCTTCCATAGTTAAAGAAATTGCTGAAACATTATAATTTGTTATGATTAACATTCATTTGGCACCTCTCCTTGATACTAGTAGAAAGAGTAATAAGGAAAAAACAAAAACAAAAGAACACCTAAAGTGCATAATGCCTAATACATTTTCTCAAAGAAAGACAATTACTTAAAGAAATGAATACATAAAAAACTTACAAAGCAATTCAACTCTTTTATAATCATTCATACAACTTACAAATATAATTCAACTCTTTTGTAATCATTCATACAACTTACAAATACAGCTTTGATGAAAATGAAATCTTAACAAGCATGCTTTAAAGGGGATTTCAAGTATGTATCATAATTCAGAAAGATTATTTTTCATTGCTAAGCAATAATCATAATTGAATAAACAGAAAAAAAAGGCAGAATGAAGAATTACCAAATTGCTTTTCTTTCTTCCAGATTCTTGTTCATTATTATTTATTACATAGTATATTGGTTTTAAATCTAGTAAAGATATTCCTAAGGCATCTATTCAACTATTAAGTCAATATCGCCTATATTCTAATAGCATGATTGTCCAAGTATTTTCATTTGCTTCAACTATTAAGTCAATATCGCCTATATTCTAATAGCATGATTGTCCAAGTATTTTCATTTGCTTGGATGAATTATTTTCTTCTCTTATATTCTTTTCTTATATAACCCTTCTCCATTGTTTAATTGGTAAATTAGGATTCCTATCTATCTGAGGAAATGTTATATTAAGGATAGATTACATATAACAAGCATGAGAATATAGGCTTTTGCTAGATACAAATATACAATAATACAATTGAAGAATTCGTAAATTGAATTTCAGGTTTCAAGTTAGCACATATATATCAGTCTCTTAGACTTTTACCTTATATGTCGTCACTCTCCAGTCCCCAATTTGCTCACCATCAGTCTGTCACCGAGAATAGAATGCTTTCTGGAGTTTTGATTCAGCAATTTCAGATCCAATCCACGAGACCATGACCATGTCCACAACGAGCCCACGACCACGACACAACTTTGAAAACCCCAAACCAAAAAACAGGGGAAATCAACGTCCAATGACATAAAATCGGGAGAAGGAGGAATCAAAAGCTGAAAAATTTAGTTCCTAACAGTACCTAACGGAGAGAGATGAACCCCCGTGCCGGTGCGAGGCTGAAGGCGATAGCGTAGGAGCTGCTGAGGCGAGATGAACTTCAGTTGTGCTGTGCGTGAGTCGTGAAGGATGTTGTGTTGTGCGACTGTGCCTATGCGTGCGTGGTTGTTGGTAGTCGGTTGGACTTGGCTGGCCGCCGGTGGTCGCGAGATGACGAAGGACGGAGAGAAAGTGAAGATTGAAGAGTGTGAAAAGTGGAAAAGGATAAATTGAAAACCCTAACTCGACTGCAGACGCGTTACTTGGGGGGCAGCAGCTGCATGCGTAGTGGGCTTTAGGCCTCCTCACTTGTTTTTTGCTTTGATACAAAAAAAAATTGATTTGGCCGGCCGGCCCGTACCCGTTGGGCCAAATAGGCGGGCTGGCTCGTGGGCCAAACGGCCCTAAAATGCCGAACCTAAGACCGCCCATTTACGGGCAGTCCCGATCTAACCCACGGGTTGCGGTCTTTTTAAACACCGCTACCCCTAGTCATATGCTTAAACGGTTTCTTCCAAGAAGTAATCTATGAAAACTTAACTTTTTTCTTCTCCAACCATCCTCCTTCTTTCTCTAAAAATCCATCATGGCTTTTCTCTAAATAATTGGTGAGGATTCTTCTTCTATTCTTTCTCTTTTTGTTTTAAAGACTGGTCCGAAACTGACAACTTCAAAATTGCCAGTATCGAAAAAATCTTCTTTTTGTTCTTTAAATGATGTGGCTTCTAGTTTGCCACCAGAAAAAATATTTTTGATGAAACATTCAAATTTCAATTTAAACTCGATGAAAAATTCAATTTTGATGGCAACTAGCTCCCTTGAGGATTATTTTTCATTCATTGCAAAATCACCTTTTTTTTCTAACTGCATTAATAATAATTCTCTAGACTCCTCTGACACTGTTTTTCTTCAAAAAATGCTGACATTTTCTCAATCTTTAATCCCATTTGCAAAAGCTGGAACTCTTATTAATTCAACCCCTTCCTTTAATCTGATTAGCAACCCCAAAATCCTTTCTACAAATTCTCCTAAGCCCTCTTTTGACACCCTAAATCCTTTGTCTCTCTCTCCTTCCACAAGATCCTTAATCACTATTAATAAATCCGCAAATATCCTTAATAACAAATATCTTAATTGTTCACCTTCTGAGCCATGCGTTAATGACCCTTTTGCTAAACCTCCCATCATCACCTCTACGTCTTCTCATGTTTACGTTCTGCCACCTTCTCTCCTTTGTAGCCATCATTACAATGATTCACCCTTTCCTTTGGTGGCTGGTACAAAGTCTATTACGGCAAATATTAATAACGCAATCTCCTTTTTTTCTCATGAAATTCCTCTAGTGCCTCTCTTGCCTAAAAATGCCTGTCTTAAGCAATAATAGCTCTCAATCACCGACTCCAAAAAAAAAAGATGTCTTTTGTACATCCTCAACCCTTGAACATTGTTCCCCTTCAAGAGTCGCCTTGCCGATCTCTGGCAAGCCCTCTGACCCCTCAAAGCTCTCCGCATTGAACAACTCAAGATCTCTAAGACATTAACCCAAACCTCTACTATATAGTGATCCTAATACAGCTTCCTCCACCACCCTTTAGAGACCTAGACAGCAAACCACCTCTCAATGACTAAACCTTCCATCACCTGGCAAGCCTATACAAAACTTACTCCATGGTATCCTAAACAATTTGTCATGGACTCATGCATGGGCAACCTTGATGCATCGAGCCATCACATCAATATCGAATCATGTTACTTGCCAAACACTTCAAAATCTTCTCTTGAGTAGCTTCCTTCTTTTCCCGACCTTTCTGTCAAACTCCCCGATGCCTATTCAACCCTTTCCTGTCCTCTAACCAACCCCATAGTCAAGCAGGTCCCTCCATTTCTCCTTCTTTCCTATATGCCAATCCACAAGAAGGGCACCATCATAGAATTTTATGGAAACCAAAGTATAACCTTCTTGACTTGTCCTCCCAAAAGATCAATTGAACTCCTTGTTTGCGTAACCTGTTTACTAAGGCTA
This sequence comes from Biancaea sappan, assembly GCA_037074585.1. Lineage (NCBI taxonomy): Eukaryota > Viridiplantae > Streptophyta > Magnoliopsida > Fabales > Fabaceae > Biancaea > Biancaea sappan. The sequence goes on along the minus strand of CM073497.1, from coordinate 46,581,099 downwards.
GAAAGCGGGACTGTTGACTACAATATCACCTTTAACCTTACTTCCTTTGTTTATTTAGCTTGAAACCGCCATATCTCTTCTCATCCAACCACCAAATCTTTAAACATGAATATCTTCAGCTAGAACGTGAGAGGCACATGAGAAGGAGATTTTCGTCGCACTTTCAGAGATCTCATCTCCTCCTACTTACTTCCCAGATATTATTATTCTTACTGAAACTGCATCAGTGGTGATTCGGCAAACAATGTCATTTCAAGCCTTGGCTTTGAATGCTACGTGAAGGTTGACGCTATGGGTTTTACTGGAGGCATATGAGTCCTTTGGAACCCAACAGTTGTCTTCCTGGAACCCATTGGCTCTTCATTCCAAGAGCTACACATCATGTGCAAGTTTAGAAACTCTAACTTTCTTTTCTCTGCGATATATGCTAGCCCCATTTTTGAACATAGGAAGCTTCTGTGGAGCTCTCTTTTTTTGCTAAAACATGACTTAAACATACCTTGGCTTCTAATAGGAGATTTTAATTATATCTCTAAAACCTTTGAAAAGTTCGGAGGGGGACCACCAAATCAAACAAAATTAATTTTTTTTAACAACTTCCTTAACTCTTGTAAGCTTGTTGAGTTAGGATTCATTAGCCTTCTGTTTACTTGGACTAACAGTAGAAATAGCATATGCCTAGTCAGAACACATATTGACAGAGCATACTCTTCCCTTAACTAGCTCTCTCTTTTTCTTGACAACAAGGGCTTACACCTCCCTAGGAACTATTTTGACCACTGCCCAATCCTTCTTAAAACCCACTCTTTTTTAACCACAGGTCAAAAACCCTTTCGTTTATAAACTATGTGGATGAATCACAGTGATTTTCAAAACATTGTAAAAAATTTTTGGGACCAAACTCCCCTTCCTCTTCATGAAACTATCATTAACTTCATAAATCACCTCTCGCTCTAGAATAAATTTACCTTTAAAAATAATTATCTTGAAAAGAAACGCATTCTCTCCGAACTAGATTGCATTCAGAGATCCCTTAGTATCTCTTGTGACAGCTAGCTTCTTCCTCTTGAAAATCACCTCCAAGATATTTATAACTCTATTTTTAAAAAAATGAAGAAGAGCTTTGGATGCTTAAATCTAGAACAACTTGGCTTTCTCTGGGTTATAAAAACACAAGTTTTTTTTTCATAGAACTGCCCTTTTTAGGAGAAGAAAAAACAAGATTTCTCATCTTTACGTAAATAATAACATTTGGCTTTATGACCCAAAAGACATAGGCATAGCCATAAGGAACTCTCTTATTGATTCTTTTTCCTCTTCAAACACCTCTCATCCTCCAAATTTAAATATCCTCCTTGCTCTCCCTAAGCTATCTTCTAATACGAACCACCTTAGTCTTATCTCCCCCTTGACTTAATTGAAATAAAAAAAATGTTCTCTAGAACATTCACCCTTTTAAATCTCTAGGAGAAGATGGCCTTCACATAGCTTTCTATCAAAGAAACTAGGAAACCACTCAACACAAACTTCTTTATGATTTTAAAAACATTTTTTCCTCTTGGAATATGCCAGCATCCTGGTGTAAAACTCTTATTACTATGATTCCAAAAACAGATAACCCATACATGTTAAATCATTTCAGACCTATTAGTCTCTGCATGACCCATTATAAAATTCTTGCTAAAATTTTAGTTAACTGCCAACATCCTCATTTCCAAAACCTCATTTCCCCCTTCCAAGGTGCCTTCCTAAAATGAAGAGACTCTGCGAATCTTTTTCTTTTAGCTCATGAAACCATCCACTCCATGAATAAATCAAAAAGCAAGACTGGTTGGCTAATCCTTAAACTGGATATTAGGAAAACCTTTAACTCAATTTCTTGGTCCTTTATTCGTTCTATTCTTAGCGCTTATAACATTATCTCCCAGTGGATCTTATTGACTTTTGTCTCTCTAACATGGACTATATACCTCTCCTCAATGGCATTAAACTTGACCCTTTTTAAACCCAAACGAGACATTAGATAAGGAGACCCCTTATCCCCTATCTCTTTATCCATACTATGGAATTTCTATTTGCCCTCATCTCTTCTAACGTTGATAAAAATAATTGGAAGCCCTTCAAACTTAATAAATCAAGCTTCAAAATTTCTCATCTCATCTTTGCCTATAATGTTCTAATCTTTGCTAAAGCAGATACAAACTCTATCTCCTCTATAAAAACCATTCTACATGAGTTTTGTTTTGTCAGTGGTATGGATATCAACCTTGATAAGTCCAAGCTTTGGCTTTCTCCCTTCATACCTAATGATAAGAAAACTTTCATCTCTAACTTTCTAGGGATTAAACATACCCCAAACCTTGGTTCCTACTTAGGATATCCACTCAAACAAAAATACTCTTCCTTAGATTTTAATTATATCATTCAAAAATTTCACAATAAGCTTCAAGGGTGGAAAATGAACACACACTCTCTAGCTAGTAGGTGCTAACTCATCTCTTCAACCCTTACCCAAATTCCCACTTACCACATGAGGGTCTTCAGTCTTCCTCAGAGAATTCACAATCATGTTGATAAAATTATAAGAAATTTCTTATGGGGTCACTCAATCCAAACTAAAAAAGCTCACCTTTTCAACTAGAAGAATGTCACAAAACATAAGAAAGACAAAGGTCTCGTCCTAAAACAAAGTAGCATGATTAATGCAACTTTCATGGCCAAACTCTGCTGGGGTAGCTCCACAAAATAAAATCAACCCGGGATCTCCCTCATTACTACAATATATATATATATATATAAATATATATATATATATATATATATATATATATATATATATATATATATATAAATCTCCCCGCTGCATGTTACATCAACTCTTCCTTTTGCTTTAAAAGCATTTTTAAAGATAAAAAACATCTTTAAAATTTACACATACCACATTATTAATAATGGTCTTAAAACTAATCTTTGGCTTGACAATTGGTTAAATAACAAGCCTCTACAAAATCATCTTCTTGGTCCTCTCCCTTGTGAAGAAGAAAAGAAATATGTTTCCTCAATCATCTATTTCTCAAACTAAAAACCTTTTTGGAATCTCAACTCAATCCCTTTCATCATCTCTCATCATCTTTCTGATCAAATCCTTAGTATTGCCCTTCCTTTGTCCTCCGAAAATCAAGAAGACAAAATCTTCTGGAAGCGGTCCTCAAATGGCTTATTTTCTCTCAAAACTGCTTAATACACAAACTTTGTTTTTAATTAACATCACATTCAAAAAAATTGCCTTTGGATTTGCAAATCCCCCTATAACATCGAGAAAAAATTTTTGTTTAGCAAGCTTTCAATTACAGCCTCCCCTCCTCATTATCCCTCTTTAAATGAAAAGTTATTACCTCTCCCACTTGTCAAATCTATAAAAACGAAATTGAAACTTCTAAGCATGCCTTTTGTGATTGTTTTTTCTTTGCAACCCAATCTTGGAATTGTTTTCAAACGCCGGCGCATTTTTTCATTGAAAACTTTAAAGACTAGATCTACTCTAATGCCACCTCTATATCTATCAATAAACTCAATCTCCATTGGGACTTAATTTTCCTTTTTATATTGAGATCTATTTGGTTAGCTAGAAACAACTTCATTTTCAAAAACACCCCTTTAATCCTTCCTCAATAGCAAAGCAGGCTCTTGCTAAAGCTGCTGAACACTGTTCGAATGTTAACTTGAACATCTGCCACTCTTCACTACTCCCCATTGATAAAAACAACCCCTCCACTAATTATTGGAAACCCTTAGATACCTCTTGGATTAAACTAAATTGAGATGTATCTGTTTTAAACTCTTACTTGGAAGCAGGTGGTTGCTTTAGACACCATGATTGTCTTTGGCTCTTAAGTTTCAACAAATTCACTGTTATAGGAAATGTCCTTTTAACAGAATTCTGAGCTATATATCTTGGCCTTCAACTCATCTCCTCAATCCTTCATGCTACAAAAATTGAAGTTGAAACTGATTATACAAAAGCAATAAAACTCATCCTTTCATGTTTTGATTTTAACAATTATTGACAATTGCAAGTCCCTCACTTCTAAACTTCAGGATTTCAAGCTCACTAAAGCAGCTAGAAGCCAAAACAGATGTGCTGACTCCTTGGCTATATTTGGAAGGAAGAAAAAAATGCCCTCTTACCATTTTTTATACCCCTCCCGATGGTACACTTCAGCTTTACTACTCAGACATTCAACATGTTCAAGCCTCATCCCCAAGCTAAGGATTTTGCCCCTCTGTCTCTGTTTCAGCTGTTGTCTCTTTGTTTAGTTCTTTTATTCTGTTACTCATGTAACCCCCCCTTGTTTAAGTTTTTGTTAAGGTTATCTTTTGTTGTCAAGACTCCATTTATTTTGGCTTTTGTTTGTTTATGTAACCAATGGCCCTTTGATGCCATGACCATAAATTTGTGTATTATGTCTTTAATTACTCAATCGTATTCCTCTTTTACCAAAAAAAAAATTAGTGCAAGCAATAATTAAAAACATTAAATCATTATTGCATTCTATTATGTGAAACCACCAAAGTCAACCACCATATATGAATCAAGGTCCACCTTACAATTATTGCTTCTTCATACAAATAAAATAAATCTAACATTGATTGATTCAAATAGTTCAACACTTGTTTTCTTAAACAAACTTTCAAGTTCAAATCTTGTGAGTAAAGAAAATCAACACTAAAAGAACTTTATACCTTCGCAGTCTAACCTATTTCAAACTAGATTAGTCAGAGTTTAATAAATTTCCTAATACTAGTAACTCAAACAAACAAAAGAAGTAAACATAGAATATCGTCAGTTGGTCACTATTGGATGACGGAAGGGACAATTTTTAGACAAATTGTTGAAAGGACTCAATCAATAACAAAAAAATAAGTAAATAAATAAATAAATGGCAAAAAGATACTTTATATCCCCAAGATTTAACTAAGTTTCACTTATGCCCCAAATGATTTTTTTGGCCCACTTATGTCCTTCGTAGTTCAAATTTTGTCATATATTTCATTTTTTTGCAATACCATCAGTCAATTTAACAAAAATACTGACTGAGCTGCCATGTGAACTGCCAAATTTTTTTTTATTTTTTTAAAAAAAGTTTCAATTTATTCACTTTGGTCCTTGATCAAAATTTTTCTATTGCCTAATTTTTTATATAAATTTGATATAAACTCGTATTATACTTCGTCTAGGTCCCTAGTTTAAGAATTTATTTTTTATTTGTCAAAATCATCTCATATAAAATTTCCAATTTGTTCCCTTTAGTCCTTATTCTTCACTTTTATTTTTTTTTCACGGTTTGGTCCTCCAAATTAGTTCATAATTTCTTTTTTAGTTATAATATGATTAAATCTATCATTTTTATCAAAGAACAATACAAGAAATGAATTAAAATTAAAATTTACAAAGATTGCATATCTCCCTCTCAAAAAAGGTAAAATTTGAAATTTTAATTTTAATTCATTTCTTGTATTATTCTTGGATAGAAATTATAGATTTAGGTCCTGTTTGGGTAAACAGCTTATTTAAGTGCTTATAGAATAAGTGCTTATCATATAAGTGCTTATATAATTAAAGAATTTACAAGGACAAATTTCACATAAGCTGTTTTCAGCTTATTTTCATAAGCTATTCAGAGTAGCTTATGAAAATAAGCTGAAAACAGTTTATTTTCATGCCATAAGCTATTTCTATAAGCTCTTCCAAACGTGCACATAAGCGCTTATGGCATAAGATAAGTTAGATAAGCTCAAAATAAGCTCTTCCAAACGGGCCCTTAATCATATGATGACTAAAAATAAAATTATGAACTGATTTGGAGGACCAAACCATGAGAAAAAAACATGAAAGTGAAAAATAGAGACTAAAGTGAATAAACTGAAAAGTTAATAGGGAAGATTTTGACAAAGAAAAAAATACATTTTTAAACTAGGGACCTAGACAAAGTAAAAGACGAGTTTATATCAAAAATTAGACAAGAGAAAAATTTTGACCACAGACCAAAGTGAATAAACTGAAACGTTTTTTTTAAAAAATTTTGGCAGTCCACATGACTGCCATGTGGTAGATGCTTTTTTTCATATGGTAGCTCAATCAGCATTTTCATTAAGTTGATTGACTGTGTTATAAAAAAAGATATACATGACCAAATTTGAAACATGAGGGACATAAGTGAAAAAAAAAAACTTTTGGAACATAAGTAAAACTTTGTGTAAACTTTAGAGATATAAAGTACCTTTTTACTTAAATAAATTATTAAACATGTAAAATTTTCTTCTTCTTTCCTTTTTTTTTTTTGGGAGGTGACATGTAAGAATATTAAGAAAAACACCAGTAAATTTGTGCTGATTCTTGGCAAAGAGCCATAGAAAATAAGGCAAAATAACTAAACAAAAAGTTCTAAAGGGGCAGAGGCCAATAAGTTTCATAAGATAGAGTTCATAAGAGTTCTTTGTCCTTCATTTTACATAATTAACTTAGACACCTCACTAGAACCAATTCTCCCATCTTCTAGCTGCTTCCTCATATTTGATGGCTGAAAACACCACAAACGCACAGAATTACCTGCAGCTTCAATTTTTAATCTGCGAACCAACGTGAAAATTTATTGAGGTGCTAGCATTTTGGATTCAAGTGCTTTTTGCTTATTCTAACAGTTAATTGTAACAGGTCCACAAAGTTGCCAGGAAATGAGAAAAATGTTAACAACATACAAGCACCATGGTAGTCCCTTGATTATGCACCATCAGATTTTGCCTGTTTCCGAGCTTCTTCTCTCATAACTGCTTTGACATATATCTCATAACAGCATCCTGCAGAAACAATATGCAAAGCAGAAAAGAATATTTAAAAGATGCTACAGAAGCATGAAAATTAAGGAAAAAAAAAGAATTGAATCTTTGAAACAATATGTTGATTATTCCAATCCGGATTCAGTCTAAATTAACACCCCCCTTCTCATAGGAAGTTTGATACATGTATCAGTTATTAGATGAACACAGGCAATTTATAACATGGGCAGGGAGTAGGGTTGTTGTCACTGAAGATAATATTAAATGGTCTTTATTTGTCAGACATTCTTCTGAAAAGGTAACACATTACACACTAGTTTAAGCTCTCACAATTAAATAGAACATGCAAAACAGTCAGCACACTCCGTATGTTCCATTCATGAGTCGTTGATGTCATTCAAAATTTTTCCTGGATGTGCTATGGTTAATTTCAATGACAGCTTTTATACCCCCCCAAAAAAAAGAAATCAATGACAATCTCCACGAATATGCAGCATCTGAGAATTCCCAATATTTCAACAACATGCAGAAGCTTTCCAAACCCTTGAAACAGCCTAAATGTCAGAAACGTTGTTGTATTTTGTTACTAGTATTAATGGAATAGATCTTCCAAGCCAAACATAATTTCAACTACAAACTGGACTTACTCTGATAACCATAATGCTCAATGTAAAAGTTGCTACAATTTTATATTTGAGGAAATAATGAATGTAGAAAGATATACATATACATACAGAAAATATCACCTTAGCCTTGCAATAATAGCACTCTCCAAAATGGATAGAGAAAACAATATTCTCTTTTTGAATGATACTTTCAGAAAATATCTGCTTGTAAAATATATCAGAAAAAATAACGAATGCCTATTTCCAATATTGTTGTCATGCAAGTGGAAAGTAAGAATATGTTATTCAACTTCTATCCTCTATCACTCATGCATCATATTGTTTTATTTAGATTCTAGCCATTTACAAATGATATAAGGTAAACAATCCAATAAAAAACAAACACCTGCCCATTCCTCACCCTCTTCCCAAATGCAGGGATAGAAAACAGCATACCTGCAACAACAACAACCGTTAAAACATCCCCAATTCTTTTGAGCCGTGCCACACTCTTCTTATATGATTTGAATGGCTTCAGAGATGGATCCTCTGCCAATAGCTGCAAGATTATCGATGTTAAATAATTGAATGCACAAGCAAACCTGAAGGGATCACAAAAATGATGCTTACTAAGTCATCCAAAGAACACAATTTATAGAAGCATTCTCAGTGATATATATAAGGTCAACTCATTTCTCCTTATTAAGGTCCTGTAATGCGTGAAAGTTCATGCAAGGGATACTCAATGATTATCTATATTTCAAATTATAAATTATAAGGAGTGGCAAAGTTTATATTCATTGCAATACCAAATGAAGCTCAGAAGACAGTTATAAGCCACCCTACAATTTCTTTGGAGACGCAGCGAAAATCTCATTTAAGCGACTTGCTCACTCAGGCCTACCATACTTAAATGACAAAACGTATTTTGATAAAATTCGTAAAAGTCATTTTTGCTGATCAACTCCAACCGAAAAAGTGAAATAAAAAAAATGATTGCGAATGAAATACTCAAATACCATTTCTTAATGCTTATATAGAGGCAAATGATCATAAGAGGTCTAGATGCATCAAATTAATAATTGAATAGAATAAAATTTAGAAAATAAAATAAAATAAAAAAGTATACGTCTTGCATACCGCTTTTTCACGAGGCCCGGGTTCGATGTGGAACTCACGGCGCGAGAGAGAAAGCAAATCCTCCCTCTTCTGCTATTCCGAAAGGGATTTCATTACAGAAAGAAGTCAGAGAGGCAAAGAACAAACTAAATTTGATTTGGTAGAGAAGTAGTGATTATAGAAATGATGTTATAATTTTATAAAAACTATCGCAATCGATCGACAAAAAAGCTATTTAAAAAAAAAAAAACCTGGAAGGGAGATCGGGCAGCAAAGCTTGTTTTGTTCAACAAGAACGCCATTTTGACCTCTTGCTATGATCTCGGTCAATTTCAGAGCTCCGAGACGTTGAAATTAAGAGCCAAGCGAAGGAGTACTAAAGAAACACTACTTCGAGGATCTATATCACAAAAGTGGCACAGAACCCTCAACGCCCATTCGAAGCTGCAGGAAGAAGCATAGACTGGGGAATAATTTTTTCTTTCTTTTTTGTTTTTTGGTGGGGGGGGGGGGGGTGAATTAATCATTTACTCGTTATAGTTTGCTTCAGTTTTTAATTTAGTCCTTATACTTTATCTTTTTTCAAAGCACTCCCTGTAGTTTGCAGATGTTTAAGATTTGGTCCCTACTGGATTTGACTCGTGATAGTTCCATTTGATTTGTACTGATTCAGTTAACAGAATGTACAAGTGGCACAAAAAAAAAAAAAACCATGTTATCAAAGCTGAGATCGGTCATTTCTTGAAAGTTAAAAGATTCAGAAACCAAAATTGGTTATCACTCACATCTACGAATGAGAGAAGGTCGAAGGAGAGAATCCAACATTCAGCTTCACGTAGACTTCTATAGCTGGCCAGAACAAAAAGCATCTTCTGGTTCAGAGATACTCGCAAGTCCTAATCCCAACTTCTTTTAAAATTTTTTGCAGTGTGTGCTCCATGCGCAAAGACCTTAATATAATATGTTTTGAAAGATTAATATTGATAAAACAGATTGACAAAATCATTTATAGGCAGGCTTTTATACTGTGTAACTTATATATGGCGGAAAGAGAGCTTATCTTTGCTGTAAATTCCAGTTTCTCTTAACTTCTTGGCTTTTGTTTAAAATGGCAACACTTGCATCCTTAACAAAATATAAACAAGTTGAGCTCAAACAAATTGACAGGAGAGGTAAATTCTTTGTTTTCCAATCTTTAAATTACATCAGAATTACAATTAACCAACCTAAACATCATAAACTAAAAGAACCACTTCCAAAGCACATCTTAGCATCAACCTATTCATCATAAACTACAACTTAATATAAAAGACAAATATTACAGCAATATTTACAATATTAAGGCAGCCTAACTAATTGGCATGCATTACAAGTCCACCACAAAGTCACCACTGCCCAAAATATGACCATTTCGATCTTGAAGATTCTCATTCTTTCCCTGCATCTCGCAAAAATCAGTCATTTCCCTGCAGCTTCCAAGAGTCTCAGGACTCAAGACTCCATGAAGTAAACATAAATCCGCTGGCCGACAAAATTGCATGCTCTCCCCCTTCTTCCTATAGAATTAGCATTTGAATTTGAGATTCCATCAATGGAGCTTGCAATTTCCCTCTTCTTCAAATCTGAGCCCTAATGCACAACTCGCGGCATTGTCAGCAAGTTGCCTCTATTAAATATCTATGAACAAGTTTAGATATTTCAAAAGGTTTATACAAAAGATAAACATATTTTGTCAAATGAGTAGCATATAAATATAATCGAAAATTCAGCAATTGGTGCTTAAACTTATTCTCACTTTCTCACTGAGTATAGGCGCTTCTACACTCTGACAACTCACTTAGATGGTGTGCTTTGACAGAATTGCCGAGCACAGGAACCCCTCACAACTTTCCCATAAAAAAAAAAAAAAAGAAGTAACCTAAGCACTAATGGGCATCAATTGGCATCAATGGGCCACTAATGGCATTGAAACTAAATAGATGAGAAGATTTTGAAATGACCACATTAAAAAGGAAAGAAAAATTGATGTTCTCCCACTTGGTCTGTACATATTTACAATAATATCCAAAATACTCCAAGCCTTATTTTGGAACAAGAAAAAGAATACACGAATCATGGCAATAAGTCCTCTAAGAACAAGTATTGTCTTCCATGTGTCACTATGCATTATATTTCTTTAATAATAGCCCATCATAACTTAATGAAATAAATCTTATGTTTATTCTAGGTCCAATAAAATTTTGTTATTCTCAACATAAATGTGTACACTAAAATGAGAAAACAACACAAATGAATTAGAGTTTCACTTCAAATGACAATTTAGCATACAACAAAATCATTGGATGGAAGCAAGTCTCATTTGTGTTACATGATCCTCAAAACTCATTGGTGGCATGTCTTTTGTCAAAGGATTTGCAATCATCAGTGCAGTGCTAATGTGCTTGATGACCATTTTATTATCCTTGACAAGTTCTCTTATAGCTAAATACTTGATGTTGATGTGTTTGCTTCGACTACTACTTTTATTATTTTTTAGCAAAGAAAACTACAGTTGATTAATTACAATATATCTTCAATGGCTTAGATATAGAATCAACAATTCTAAGCCCTGATATGAAACTCTTCACAACTATACACCATGTGAAGTTGCCTCAAAACAAGAAATGAACTCAACCTCCATAATAGAAGTAGTAGTTAAAGTTTCCTTTGTACTTTTCCAAGACATGGCTCTACTAGCTAACTTAAGAATGTACCTTGATGTTGGTTTTAGTGAATCAACACAACTAGAAAAATTCGAGTCTGAGTAACCAACTACCTCCAAGTTGTCAAATCATCTATAAATAAGCATGTAATCCTTGGTCCCTTAAGTTACCTCTCATGACTTTCTTCGCAGCTCTCCAGTGGTCTAAACTTGAATTACTCTAATATCATCTCAACATTCTAATAGCGAATGCAATGTCAGTCCTTGTACAAACCTGAACATATATTAGGATTCCAACAATAAACACATATGGAATATTTTGCATTTGTTCCCTTTCAAGCTCATTTTTTAGGCATTGGCTCAAATTGAATATATCACCCTTCACAATACGTGCTATACTACGTGAATAATCCTTTATACAAAACCTCTCTAAAACCTTATTGACATAGGTTTTTTGAGATAATTGCAAAATATTTTGAAATCTATCCCTATGGATCTTAGTGCCAATGACATAAAATGCCTCACTCATATCCTTCATATCAAAACTCTTAGAGAAAAACTATTTCACCTCATATAGTAATCCCTTGTCATTGATAGTAAGTAAAATATCATCCACATATAGAACCAAGAAACAAATTTTTCTCAAACTAACTTTTTGTATATGCATTGATCCATGATGTTTTTTACAAACCCAAATGAAGAAATGACATCATGAAATCTTAAATACAATTGGCAAGAGGCTTGTTTCAATCTATATATGGATTTCTTAAGCTTGCATACCATATGTTCACTATCATTAAGAAATGTTGTTTTCACATCCATTTGATGTAGTTCCAAGACAAAATGGGCAAATAATGCCATAATAACATGAAGAGAATCTTGCTTGGACACTAGAGAAAATGTCTTTGTGTAATCTATTCCCTCCTTTTGATGAATCCTTTGGCAAAAGTCTTGCTTTATATATCTCAATATTGTCCAAAGAGTCGTTTTTAGTTTTAGAGACTCATTTACACCTAATAGCCTTTGCATCTTCAAACAATTTAACAAGACCCCAGACCCAATTAGACGTCATAGAATTCATCTCTTGTTTCATGGCATTGTACCATAACTCAAATTCATTGCAATTCCTGACTTTTTATGTTTCAGGATCATTTTCGACTCCAATGTCGTGGTCAGCTTGTAGATACACAATGTAATCAATAGGTGTTGCTAACGTCTTAGTCCTATTTGATCTTCTTAATATTGTATCATCATTCTCTTAAGGAGCATGATCTATAATTTGTTGCTCAATAATTGTTCAACAAATCTGGTAATTGTTGAGCAACTTGATCTACTAGACCATCATCTGCAACTTGTGGAACCTCAATGATTGGTTACCCAACACTCATTTATATTTGAGGAGTGTTGTGAATAACATTCAATTAATCGCTCATAGTGGGAGTTTTAGAAACTAAGTTTTGAGACAAATTTTTCCCATTAACCAAGTCATTCTCAAGAAATTTTGCATTTTTTGATTCCATAATTCTAGTGTTATGGGATGTATGATAAAATCGATACCGTTTAGATCTTTCGATGTATCCAATGAAATACCCACTTATAGTCCTTGGGTCCTATTTATTTTCTTGTGGATTATAAACTCTTACTTTAAAAGGACATCCCCAAACACGTATATGTCGTAAACTCAGTTTCCAGCCTTTCTAAATTTCAAATGATGTTTTAGAAACTACCTTGGTTGGAACTCGATTTAATATATACACGGATCTCTTAAGAGCTTTTATCCACAATGATGAAGGAAGTTTGGAGTTGCTAAGCATACTCCTCACCGTATCCATCAAGGTGTGATTTCTTCTTTATGCTACACTATTTTGAATTGGTGAGCTAGGCAAGGTGTATTAAGCCATATTACCTTGCTCTTGAAGAAAGTCAGAAAATGTACCAGACACTTATTCACTTTTTGTGTATCTACTATAATATTCACTACTTCTATCTGATTTTATGATTTTAATTTATTTCTCACATTATTTCTCTACCTATGCTTTAAATATTTTAAAAGTGTCCAAAGCTTCATCTTTATTATGAAGCAAGTAGAGATACATATATCACAAATAATCATCAATAAAAATGATAAAATATTTATGACCATGCAAACTCATCAGGATAACAAAAATTCGTATGTATAATCTCTAATAATTTAGAACTCTTCCTAGCATGTTTATTAATTTTATTTGTCTGCTTTCCTTTAATGCAATCAATACATGAATCATAGTCAGAGAAATCAAGTGTTTCAAAGTCGACATCCTTTACTAACTTCTTTATTCTGTTAATGGAGATATGTCCCAATCTCTGGTGCCACAACATGGAAGACTTCTCATTCATAAAACAACGTTTAACACTAACATTATTGTGAACATGCATAGTATTATAAAGGTTATTATTTTGAAAATTAATTTAGAAAAGCCCATCGCACATTGTATTATTCCCAGTAAGATCAAATTTATAAAATAACTTAAAATTTGTGAATAACCCAAAGGTGCAAGTCTTGAAACTGAAATCAAGTTTCTAAAAAAAATTAGAATATAAAATGTCTTTTCCAAATTCAAAACAAAACCAGAATCTAAAACTAATCTACATGTTCCAATGGCTTCCACATATGAACGCATCTTGTTTCCTGAATAGATGCTCTGCTCACTACCCACCAACTTTATTTGGTTTAGAAAGCCCTACAAGGTATTAAAAACATGGATTGTAGAACCAAAATCAATCCACCAAGCATTATGACAAACATAAACCATATTAGATTTATAACAGACGAGTGAGGATAGATTACCTTTCTTTTCAAGCCAAGCCTTAAATTTGACACAATCATTCTTCATGTGTCCTTTCTTTTTACCCAAAAAAAAAAAGCACTTGGATTCTTTCTTGAAGTCAATTTGGGATTTTACTTAGGTAACTTTGCCCTTTCCCTTTTGTTTGGCTTGACCTTTATTCTTTCCTTATGTTGTCATATATGCACTTTCAATTTGTTCTGCTGACAACCTTCCATCCTCTTCAACACACATAGTCAAAAGGTCATTAATTTACCACTTTTCCTTATGTGTGTTACAAGAAATTTTGAAAGGTCCATACTAAGGGCGAAGCAAATTCATTATAAAATTCACAAGAAAAGAATTAGACATCTCAACCTCAAGAGCCTTTAGTTAAGATGCCATGTCCCTCATTTTCATAATGTGCTCACACACACCTTTAACATTGAGAGCTTCATTGATGATAACTTTGTCATTAGGGTTCTAGTTAGTGCCTTATCTGAAGACTCAAATTGGTCATCAATGACATTCAACAAATTCTTGGTATTTTCATGCTCTCCAATTGAACCACGTATACTAGCAGAAATTTTAGTTTGAATGAACATCACATTGAGGTGATTAGATTGCTTCCAACGTTTGTAAAGAGTAGAGCAATTTTAGCCTAAAAGCTATTATTAGTAGGTGCAGGTGGTTCATATTTCTGAATAGCATAATCAATGTCCATCTACCCTAATTGGAGAAGAATTATTTCCTTCTAAATTTTATAATTATCACTAGTTAGATCGGGTATGTCACATTTGATGTTAGAAAAATTCACAAGTTGTATGTAATACTTGTCAATTTTGGAGTATAACACGTTTGAGAATATTCTGAAATTTTATAGTGTTGTTTTAGTTGTTTATTTTAGTCATTTTAATTTTCATATTTAATTGTTCTCTTTGAATATTATTTATGAAAATTGAATTAAATGAGTAGACTAGATATTCCTAACGTTGTGTGATGTATTTCTTTAAATAGTGAAATTTATGGGAAAAAAGGACTGAATTTAATTAATTGGAGAATTAATTAAGGTATTATGCTTAATGGGTCAAATGGGTTTGGGTGATGGGTATGGATACCCATGGATTACCCAATTAACCCACTTGACCCTTAAGTCTTCAACTTTCTCTCTCTCTTTTTTCATTTCACGGTTTTTGCCTATAAGAGGAGAAGCCATTTTCTCTTAACCCTAAAGCCTTCCTTCCAAATTCTCAAATAAACTTGTTGATTCTTGGATATTTTTTTAGTTCAAAAGCCTTGTAAGGATCAAAAGTAAGCTTTAATCTCATTATTTTCCTCAAATTTCAGTTTGTGGAAGATTAGAGGAGATTTTGTTCTTGAAGATTTTGATGATAATTCATGGATTTGAGTTATTTTAGAGGTTTTTGAGTTAGGATTGAGTTATGGTAGGTTAAAAGTGATGAAATTCTAGTTTGGAAACAAAGAATTAAACTTAAAGGATGGGAATTTTTGGTGAATTTTTTGCAAAATTTGAATTTACTATAGCAATTAGAAATTTGGAAAAATTTTCAATTTTACTGTAACAGTTACTGTAGTGTCGGCAGTTAACGATACTGCAGCGGTCAACATACTATAGCGAACCGTTGCTATAACAAACTGAAATATTTTGCATATTTTCATGATTTTGTTCCCTTTCTTATGTTTCCTTATGATATCTTTTACCAGAAAATTTCCCTACATAAATTCTAGTGAGGAACAAGGTAAGTTTGAATAAATATTAAGGTGAGTAGATGCCCTTGCTAAGCTAAATTATTACAATCAATCAATGCACAATATAAGTCTCATTTGTAATATTATTAGAACGTTGGATATACATTCATTTTTGTTAAAGATAATTATTAGATTACCTTAACTCTTGAAAGAGATTCAAGAGGACATTGATGTATGTTTAAGACGAGGAATGATGTGATAGCGATTATATCTTATATTACTTTGTTATTGAGTAAATATCTCTATTTGTTGTTGCATGGAAGGTTGAGGGTTAAATTTCCAAGAAATCTGATGTAAGGTTGTAATTACATTTTAAGCATGGAAGATTGAGGGTTAAATTCTCAAGAAATCTTATGTAAGGTTGTAATTAAATTTTAAGCATGGAAGATTGAGGGCTTGATCTCCTAAGAAATATAATGCTAGGATATAACTGAATATGACGCATGGATGGTTGAGGGCTTGATCACCCAAGAAACCTAATGCAAGTTATATATTATATAAAGATGAATGGTATATTAAATTAAATTATAGTTTAGCTATAATAGCAAATGAAGTATTTATGCTAGAGATATTTTTTATTGCACAGTTGTTTACTTACTAAGTTTTTAAATAAATTCACACTCTATGTGATTGTCTTTTTAAATACAGTAGGAGAGGAAGAATGTAATACCCAAGAAAAATAAAATATAAATATTTGTTTATAAACTACTGTTACTATTTCAGTATACGGTACTATTCACCAGTATAATACTATTTACGTATATGATACTGTTCATTTATACAATCGAAATGTCAAGTACTAGATGTTGTTTGGTCATAAGAGAAAACTAGAAAGAAGTTCGTAGGAGAAACTGACGTTTTATGTGTGAAAATACCCTCAGGGACTAAAGTGAAAGGACTGAATTGAAAAGAAACTTAAAGGTTTAAGGTGAAAGGATATTTTTCCCTTTTAAGTTTTCAATAGTAATTTTTGTGAGGTGCACAGTAACTGCATTATTAGAAATGTCATTTTCATGAATAGTAAATTGAATATTTTATTAGCGTATAGTGTCAAATAGTACCCTTGACTTTTGCTATAAATAGGCCCTTCCATTTCACTTCTAAACTCACACCTTCAACTTCTCTTCTTCTCTCCTTAAGTTTCTCTTACTCCAAAGCTAGGCCTCTGAGATTTTGGGCCTTTCCTTTTCAGCTTAGGTAAGGATACTATGCCCTTTCTATGTCTTTCAAATTTTAGAAGTTAATTTCTTAAGTATGCTCTGTGGTTGCGGTTTTGGCCGATCTTCCACATCAGAAAAACTGTCCTTAGCTGTTTATATGTTATTTTGATTCTCTGATTACCGAAATAGAATGTAAACTGTGAAGAATACATGTCTAGGAAAGTTCTGGCTAAGGAAAGACCTGGTTTTTAAGTGTGTCCAGTGTGACCCTCCACTCTTTCCTGGGAACTTACCTGGTGTACTCTTTTACAGATTGTATTCTCTATTTCTGGTATGAATAATACCCGTACGTATGAATAGTAATCGTATGAATAGTAACCGTACATATGAATAGTATCCATACGTAAAAATAGTATTCATACGTATAAATAGTGACCGTATATTTGAATAGTGACCATATATATGAATAGTACCGTATGTATGAACAGTGTCTGTATGAAAACAATCCTACCTTGTTTTCTCTAATCTTTCATGAAAATCTCCGTAGCGGAATACTGAAATTCATCTGTGTACTCTTATCTGTAACGACTTAGAGAAGCGATATTCGTACGGAATCCAGGTGAGTGAAACGACCCCGTTTTAATAGAGTTTTAGCATTACTGGTGATAAAAAGTATGTCGTAGGACACTCCCAAGATTCATAGGGGGAAATTGGATTCAGAATGACGAATCTAAATGAGATAATTAATCCATAAGTATGGATAAAATGAAATAAGTATCTTATGATGATGTGAAGTTTGAATGTTTTCAAAAATGGATTAATTGTTATCTTGATATGTGTTTTATAAATCCATAATATAGTTATATACTATACCTGTTATATGGATGAATATTATATTGAGCTTCTGATTATGATATGAAATGCTATTGATTGTGATTGAGCGGGACAGTACCCCCTCTCACGGCAAGGCGGAAAACCCGGTTGACAGGGTGTCTTGACCAATGAGTGTGGAGACAACGATTCCCTCAGTAGGGATATAGCCCGGATTGGTGATAAATCCGTGAGGCGCCCTAGCTAAGAGGATGAGGTTGTGCGTCATGGCGGAAATATACATAATTGGTGAGCCGGCCTGTGTGCGCTCTCCGGGATATATTGCCATTGACGAGTACTAGTAACGTTTGTTGAATTGGATGAATTTTTATCTTGTATGTAAGAGGATGATGTTGTGCGTCATGGCGGAAATATACATAATTGGTGAGCCGGCCTGTGTGCGCTCTCCGGGATATATTGCCATTGACGAGTACTAGTAACGTTTGTTGAATTGGATAAATTTTTATCTTCTGTCTATTGGTTGAGTATGAGCCTTTGGATATGCTTGCATGACTGGTAATGTATTTGAATTTTATTAATGCGAGGCCGATTCGCTCATTGAGTTTAAAAGCTCACATTATTTGTACAACCTTTTTGTTCAGATCAGGTTGCCATCGAAGAATATCTGCTAGAGGAGTAGATCACTTTGGACCTTCCCGTTGTCGGGTAGACCTCTCTTCTGTTATAGATTATGTTGCTCTGTAATCGTCTAGGACATCTAGTTCAGGGGTTCGACATTTGGCTTGTATGTCAGTATAATAATGTATTTTAAATTGATAATCTATGATTACATGCAAATCATCTCTATGATTTTCAGATAAGAAAATTTGATATATTTATCGGAAGGCTTACAGTGATGAGAGATTCATCATTGTGCCGGTCATGTGCCCAGAAAACGGGTCGTGACAAAGAAGAACATCCTTCTAAGGATTAGAAGCTTTGGAGTTATTCTCCAATTCTGTTTAGTGGGCTGTCAGTAACAAACTTGTAAAAGCTTAGAGAACGCTCTGTAATCCTTATAGGTCTCCTAGGCTTGTGATGTTATAACATATCAATTATGTGTAGTTGTGTTTTATCCTTCTGACAATTATAATTCCATTGTTTGGAATTTGGATTGAAGCTTGAATGTTAAACTTTACTGAATGTAAGTATGTAATCTATGTTTGAGTAAATATTGAATTGCATAGTTGTGAATATGAGGAATATTCAAGGAGATTAAGGGATACCACGGAGGTGTACCCTAGGTATTATATGTATAACTCACATGCCCTAGTTTTGGGATGTGACATTGTATAACCGCATATACATGCTAATGTCATAAAATATTGAGGCAAATAAACATATATCATATTGTACCAATGTATAACATGCAAACTAACTTGATTTTAGTAACAAATAAACTACTTATGGGCTAAGCTTTATTTAATTAGGTTCAAGATTAGTGTATAATGAAACTAATAAACTATATTCCTTTCTTAATCCCTCTGGGCAAATTAAGAAAATAATTTACTAATCTACCCTAAGCATATAAAATATAATAGCATTCATGTGGGATGATTATTATTATATTTTAATGCTTACATACAATTTGATGCTTTAAATTTATGTTATTTAATACATTTATATAATTTTAATATAAATCAAGGTGTTGTGGCTACATTTTAAAAGCCCATTTGATACGCATGAAAAGTTTTTAAAGGAAATGAAAAGAGAGATGGAACGCATCTGCTCTGCAACATTGAAGAGCACTCTACTCTTTAAATTATGGACTATCTAATGGAGATGATCAACGGACACAATTGGCTAAGGGTGAAAACAAATGGGCCGTTGGATCAATGCGATCCAACGGCATAGATCACTCACCACCTTTTATTAAACAATGTGTTTCATCTAAGTTTTTTTTTTGGCACGCCTAGAAGCTCGATACTTGTCCCTTGGTTCTCACCCACCCACGAACACTCGGATCCAATTGCCCCCAACCCAAACTAGAGGGCTATTTGACTTTTTGTGAAAAATTTAAATCCCCTGCTAATCACATAGTGACAACTATCCTACTCTCCATTTTCTTCTTCATTTCCAAGCATATACCATTTTCTTCTTCATCTCCAAGCACATTCCCACCATTCTTGTCAGCCAAACCAGAGCGTCGTTCTCAATCATGATTTTTCCATTCTCGGTCATTGTCATTCATCGCCCTTGTTGGTACTTCTATTCTCGGTCATTTCAATCATTCTCACTATTATCCGACATTAATAGTGTCCACCGTTAAAACCATTTTTCTCCATCGTTGTCATCTGCGTAAAGGTTCCTATATATATATATGTGTGTGTGTGTGTGTGTGTGTGTGTGTGTGTGTGTGTGTGTGTGTGTGTATGTGTGTGTGTGTGTGTATTTTGGGAAGAAAAATAGGCTGCTTGATATTGTGCTATGAGGAAAAATTTATACAAATCATGCTTGTTCTGATTTTTGACAATCCATATCCCCTCAATTTGTTTCATGTTGTAGCAATAGTTAAAGAGAAAAAAAAACTAGAATAGGAATTAGTGATTTAAAATTATTTGATTAAGATGCCAAATGACCTGTAAAAAGAATATACGTACAAAAGAGGTGTGAATCCATGTATCCTGTGATTAAGATACCAAATGGTTTCCGGTAGAAAAATATTGTGAAGATAAATGTTTTATAACACTTGTTAGTTAGTAAAGATACTTTGAACAAAACAAATAATTTTGCACCCTATAACAGAACATATATGCTAAAACATTGTCATAAGAACCTTATTAACATCTCATAAATTGGTTGATGTATTTTATGCAAGATACTTTGTGGGAAATAAAAAAGAAAACAGATCCATACGTATAGCCATGTTGAAATCCAATGACTAAAAGAAATATGCAGTACAATAATTAGATGACAGTAGAAAAATAAAGTATTGTAGAAGAGGGAGAAGTTACAACTCACAAAAGCCTTAATTTTCAAAATAACCAAAACAACTTCAGATGATTAGAGGTTTCTAAGATTACTATTATAATAATAGTAATAATAAATTTATAATATAATTAAATATTATAAAATACCTCTTACTCAATGTGATAGGCCCATTGATGTCAAATTAGGCTGTGAGTTGGGCCCTCAATGCATTTTGGGTAAGAGTCAATCTTTCCTATCACAGGCTGACTTTATTAATAAGACCAAATTAAAATGTGTTTTATAAATATATAATAATAATAATAATAATAATAATAATATCAAATATCCTGTAAATATATTATTAGCAATATGATTATTGTTAATCCATATAATTTATATAAAATTATCAACATTCTCCCACTGGGATAGCAATAATCAAAATTGCTAACATTACCACAGCAACAGGATGACAAAGATATTAGTATTCAACAAGCACACCATAACATAAGCATAAGTTCATAAATGAAATAACAAAACATTGAATCCGATAAGGAAATCAATGATCAAGCATAATGGAAATAATCCACAAAACAAGTACAACTGAGTAAAATAATTGCTAAAAGTCAAATCATAGACTCCTACTAAACCGATGTATCATCAAAGGACTTCAAAAGACCTATATAAGCAACATGATTTAGAAATACTCCTATAGGTAAGCCCTTAGTCATTGGATCAACGAGCATATCATCACCAGGAATATGCTTTATACAAGTCTATAACTCAACTATCTTCTCCCCAACAAACAGGAGCTTTACATCGAAATGTTTCGTATGACTGGAGTTCCTGTGATTCTGAGAGAAGCATACAGCAGAAGGGTTATCGCAATATATGGTCAAGGGTTGAGAAATACTCTCAACAATTTGCATCTCAGATATCAACTTCCTCAACCAAACAGCCTGACAAGTAGCTTCATAGCATGCCATATACTCTGTTTCCATAGTGGAGGTAGCTGTAAGTGTCCGTTGACACTTTTCCATGAAACAGCTCCACCACACATCATAAAAACATTGCCTGAAGTGGACTTATGGTCATCTATGCAATTGGCATAATCAGCGTCAGAGTACCCAACAATTTCAAGAGAATCAGATCTTTTAAAGGTCAACATATGAGTCTTGGTACCCTGTAGGTATATTATCACCTTCTTGGCAGCCTTCCAATGATCCTGCCCTAGATCACTCAAGTATCTCCCAAGTACACTGATAGCAAAAGCTAAATCTGGACGTGTACATACCTGGGCATACATTAGACTCCCTACAACATATGCATATGGTGTTTTAGCCATTTGAGTCATCTCATCATCATTTTGTGGACACTGTGCTTTTGATAACTTCTCATCCCTCTGAATAGGAGTTGCAGTAAGAGCACATGAGTATATATTAAATTTCTTTAGCACTCGATCGATATATGTCTCTCGAGACAAACCAAGAAAGCCACGAGACCTATCACGATGAATACGAATACCTGGGACATAAGATGCTTCACCGAGGTCTTTCATATCAAAGTGGCTAAAAAGCAAAAGTTTTGTCTCATTCAATAAATTCACACAGTTACTGGCCAGAAGGATATCATTTACATAAGGCACCAAAACAATAAAACGACTTCCAACATATTTTGAAATATACATTGATCTGAAGATTTTTCAACAAATCTAAGAGAAGTTAAAACTTCATCAAATTTCAAATACCATTGTCTAGAAGCCTGCTTCAATCCATAAATGGATCTATTAAATATGCAAACTAAGTGCTCTTTTCCTAATTGGATAAAACCATCAGGTTGTTTCATGTAGACATCTTCTAATAGATCCCCATTCAGAAAAGCAATTTTAACATCCATTTGATGAAGCTCAAGATCAAAATGAGCCACCAATGCCATAGCAATTCTAAAGGCATCTTTTGTGGAGACAAGAGAGAATGTTTCTGTATAATCAATACCTTCTCTATGATTATAGCCTTTTAGCTACAAGCCTGGCCTTATATCTTTCAATCTCACCATTGACACCACATTTGGTCTTGAAAACCCATTTGCACCCTATGGGTGTACATTCTTTAGGTAACTCAATCAAATCCCAAACATAGTTGTGATCCATTGATGCCAATTCATCTTTCATCGCTTCTAACCATTGAGAAGATTGAAGGCTAGAAATAAGCTCCTGAAAAGACGAAGGTTCCACATCCTCAGAAATTTCAGTGTCATATTCCTACAAATATACAGCAAAATCATCAAGAATTGCAGCCTTGCGGATTCTATGACCACCTTAGAGGAACAATAATGTCTGTAGGTTCAATTTCTTGAGCATCAACAATAGGTTGATTCACATCACCTTCATCCTGAATAGCCTCACCCTTATTAGAATCATCAACCACTGATGGGGCTGGTAAAATAGGCATAGGTACAATAATGCTCTCATCTCTCAGATTAATTTGACGAGACATCTGACTCCCACTATCCAGGGCATCTTCAAAATAAATTGCTCGATCTGATTCAATAACCATGGTAGTGTGAGTAGGGCAATAAAACCTACTTCCCCTGGAATCTATACAATAACCAATGAAGAAACCACTAACTGTTCTGGGATCAAGTTTCCTCAATTAAGGATTATATGGTCTCACTTTTGCTTTACAACCCCACATGGAAATGCCTCAATTTAGGCTTTCTTCCAAAAAAAAAATAACTCATGTGGTGTTTTAGGCACTGACTTACATGGCACTTGATTGAGAATATATGACGATGTTTTCAAAGCATCACCCTATAAGAATTCTGGCAGTGAAGAATGACTCAACATACTTCTTACCATGTCCATCAAAGTGCGATTCTGCCTTTCAGCAACCCCATTTTGCTGAGGAATGCCAGGCATTTTGTATTGTGCTTCAATACCACTCTATTGCAAGAATAGTGCAAACGGGCCAGGATGTCTACCAGTTTCTGTGAACCTTCCCTAATATTCACCACCCCTGTCAGATCTAACTGCCTTAATTTGTTTCCCAGTTTTAAGCTCAACCGCCACCTTAAAAATTTTAAAGGCATCAAGTGATTCTGATTTCTCACGAATCAGCTCAACCCATCCATATCTGAAATAGTCATCGATGAAACTGATATAATACTTGAATCCTCCCATGCAGCAGGAGTGATAGGTCTACTTATATCTATATGAACCAAATCTAAAATACTCTAACTTCTATAAGACCCTTTTTCTCTAGTTCTAGATGGAAATTTACCCTTAATGCAATCAACACATGTGTTAAAATCAGAAAAGTCAATATTATGCAGTACTTCATGTTTAACCATTCTTTCCAATCTTTCTCTAGATATATAACCTAAGCGTCGGTGCCATAACATAGATGAATTCTCATCAGAGTTACGACGCTTATGTCCTATAACAGTGTTAACAGGAACATCAAGAACAAAAGAAATAACATTTGTATTAGAATCCACATTCATTAAATAAAGATCATTGTGTAAAACAGTTGTACCAACAATAGAAGAGTTGTAATAAATATCAATTTTTCCATTGCCTTGCCAAAAAGAATATCCATAACGGTCCAAAATAGAACTAGAAATCAAATTCCTCCTAGAAGTGGGTACATAAATAACATTATGTAAAGTCATTACATGTCTAAAAGATATATTCAAATCTACTATTCCTATACATTCAACTGGTGCTGCAATTCTGTTCACTCCTAATATAGTCTTTTCAAATTCATTTGGCATCCTTAGCTTCTGAATCCCTGTAAAGAATTCGTAACATGGACAGTGGCACCAGAATCCAGCCACCAAGAATTAGTAGGGATATCTAAAGCATTGGACTCAAAACACATTAAAGCTAGAGAGATAAAATCTGAAAAATTACCTTCTTTGTCAAGCTTATTTCTTAGCTTAAAGCACTCAGTTTTCTTATGTCCAAGCTTCTTACAATAGTTGCATTTACCCTTAAAGGGTCTCTTCTTCATATTCAAGGCACCAAGTTGCTTTCCATTTTTCTTAAACTTATCTTTCTTGCTGTTAGAGGAAATATCAAGCTTCTTACCTTTCTGAAAAATAGCATTAGATTTACTACTAGAGCCATGACAAAAATAATTCATAAATGGAGTAAGGGAGCTATTCTTCTTCAGTGACTCTTCTTCTTGAGTCACAATAGATATTAGTTGATCAACAGACCACTCATCCCTCTGAGTATTATAAGTGGTTCTCAAAACCTGAAATTGAGACGGAAGGGACTCTAAGATACACCACACAAGATAGCCTTCCCCTAGGTCAACACCAAAGCTCTTAAGTCTACAATGGTAGTTGACAATTTCATGATATGCTCGCTAACACCTGACACCCCATCATAAAGGGTTCGATCAAGGAGTGAAAGATAATGAGTGTTTTGTATCTTATCAAACTTTTTAAACTTCTCCCCAACCTTCTTCAAGAAAACAACAACATCTATCTTATCTGGAATACCTTGCCTAATGGTTTTGTCAATGGTAAATTTCATCACCATTAGGCATACTTTATTTGACTCATGCCACTCCTTATAAATATTTCTTTCACCTACACTAGATGTTGTAGTAAGTTCTGCTGCTTTAGGCTCCCTAAGGGCCAAATCCATACTACCAACAGCCAAATACATATCTAAGGACTCCTTCCAATCATCATAATTAGTCCCATTCATAGTTTTCACAGCTGATAGTTGCATTGGAATAGAAGTTGAGGATTCAAGCAAGGAAACATTAATTATACATAATCATCACAAAATGTTTCCTCTAAGAGAACTCAGCAAATTGCAACTAATCTCACAAATTTTCCATTATAATCCCGCATAAGGGTCTCCGACTATAATGAAACAAGAAAACTCATAAGATATATCCAAAGTTTGGCACAAAAGCAGAACAAGACAAAGATGTCACTAGTAATTCTATATCGATAGGATATAAGGACCACTAAGACATTGTTTGGTCATATTGTCTTGATAATGTCACACCAATAGGGTATCACCATTGTCCAAACAATTTTCAATAAGCACACATAAAGAACCATTATATGTATATATATCTTCTTCAATTTATGGCATGACAATCTCGAAATTGGTCTTACAATAAGTAAAACTCAATTTCAAACTATCAAGATCACTTTTTTTTAATTATCTTTTTAGACATATAATAGCATAAATGATAAATAAATCTTCATAACACTCAAAAGAGATTTATGAACATGCATATGCTAATTTGGCATACTTGAAAAATTACAAAATTCATAAATTATTCAAAATATATATTTTCACATGCCAAAACTTATCACCAAGGAGAGTACTTCACATATGTAATTTTTAACCATGTATAGTGTGTGCAGAAAAAGAAATTTAATGTAAAAATTTAGAGAGTACAGTATAATTCAACATTATATAAGTTCATAAAAATATGAAAACATACTTATAGGGCTCTAAAAATTCTAGAAAATTACTAAAAAATAGGAAACAACGAGTAAAATAGAACTGCCAAAACAGGAGATCAAAAAGTGCAAGGTGTGAACCACACACTCCTACACTCTCCATAGCTGCGACTGGGGAAAGGTTGAAACATACTATTCATCATCTTCCTCACCCAATGGATGTTGAAAATGGGTCAAACGACCCAGTTTCGACCGAACGTGATATTTATATCTATAAGGCATGGTTTTGAGTGTTTTATATACTGATCTTCATGTTTTGTCATGATCAATCAAAGCCCTAACAAAATTTTAAGAAATTTCATGCGAAAAAGTCCCCAAAAATTATACGACAATTTTCGTTCTTAGTTATTTGGTTTTCTTTTCCTTTAAATTTTAACTTTAGCCAAATCTCAACAAGAATACTATGATTTCACAAAAAATTTCATAGATTGTTCGTATAATCTATTTATGGCCACAACAACACCAAAATATTGCCAAATTTCGGCTTAAAACAAAGAAATTTTCAAGTTTGGAAGTTCTAGAGTTTGAAAGCTGTAGTATTTTAACGTAATTTTCATCTTTGATCATGAAAACAAACCTAGGCTCTAATACCAATTGCAAGATATTTGTGGGAAATAAGAAAGAAAATAGATCCTTACCTGTAGCCATGTTGAAATCCATTGACTAAAAGAAATCTGCAGTACAACAATTAGATGACAATAGAAAAATAAAGTACTGTGGAAGAGGGAGAAGTTATAACTCACAAATGCCCTAATTTTCAAAATAACCAAAACAATTTCAGATGATCAGAGGTTTCTAAGATTACTATTAATATATAAAATAATAATAGTAATAATAAATATTATAAAATACCTCTTAGTCAATGTGATAGGCTCATTGACATCAAATTCGGTTGTGAGTTGGGCCCTCAATACATTTTAGGTAAGAGCCTGTCTTTCTTATGACAGGCTGACTCTATTAATAAGATCGAATTAAAATGTGCTTTATAAATATATAATAATATTATTATTATTAAATATCCTGTAAATATATTATTAGCAATATGATTATTGCTAATCCACGTAATTTATATAAAATTATCAACATTTTATCTTCACATTGTTCTAATAACTTCACAATAAATGAATCTTTTCATGGTGAACAATTTAGAAGTTCAAAATACCAATATCTTTAATCTTTCAAAATTAGAAGTTCATTTTGTTTTCAAATATAGAAAACAAATATAAATACAATGTCAAATATTTTGATGTGGAAGAGTGGGCTCATAAGACTATTTGAATACATTAATATGCTCTTTCTTTATGTTATTTGTGTATGCTAGTATTGTTAATTATGTGTGTATGTATTGTAGACGATCAATTGAAAACTTTGATGGAGGGAGAATTGAATCTTGAGGTAGGGATGGAGTTTGACAGTGTAGATGCGACTTGGTGTTTTTGGAGGACGTATGGTAGAAAAAAGGGATTTGGAGTGAGAAGGGATGGTCATAATATAAGTATGAAGGATAAAATTATGATTGTGTTGGCGAAATTTGTTTGTTCAAAAGAGGGCTTGAGAGGGCCTAACAAGAGGTATGGGAACACTAAAAATCCCCATCAGGAGACTAGAATGGGGTGTATGGCTCGTTTAGTCTTGCAACTCGTTGATGGAAAGTATAGAGTGAAATAATTCATAGGAGAGCATAATCATGAGCTATACACTTGGAAACAATTCATATGCTTCAACGATATATTTTTCCATTTCAGGTCCACGAGATAGAACTAGTGGTGGACTTTGGCCTTAGGCTGAATACCGCTTTTGGTTTAATGAGTGTACATATAGCAGAAAGAACAAATATTGGGTGCACTTAGGATGACGTAAAAAATTATTTTAGGTCGAGAAGAGCAAGAAGCATGGCTTATGAAGAAGTTGGTATTTTAATCAAATACTTTCAAGGGCAATCATTAGAGAATCCTTTGTTCTTCCTAACAATTTTTTGGGTATTGTAATATGTAAGTATTGTATTGTGTACTCTCTCTTAATTTAGGCACCGATTGACCATTCTATGGCATCGTTGGTAGATTTTCACTTTACTAATGATTTTTCACATATTGGTCATTGAAATTCTAGATTGTTGCATTTTAAAGAGTTTTTTGTTATGCATACTGATATATATATATATATATATATATATATATATACACGTATATATCCTGATATAACTATATATATATAACTAATATATATATATATACTTATTTATATAGCAAAATGTAATTTCATTTAATATACTTATAATCTTCTGATAGTGTTTTTCTCTTTGTATATTAGGTCACGTACGATGATGGTGATGAAGAAATATTGAATTTTAAAATGTGAAGATGAGGATGATTGATCTTTTTGGTTAATGAGTAGTTTAGAAAGCGAACTGAACATGTGTTGAAGATCAAGAATTCTCATATTACAAGGCAATGTGGAGGGAGGCCAAAGACTGTATTTATGTTGAGCCAGATGAAGGTGCTCTTAGCAAAGGTGTATTTTGGTACAAGAACAAGTTGTGATTATTACAACTGTGAAGCAACGCCTAAGGGTTTAGGCCTATCTTTTCTCTTTAATTGAATTTGTAATCTTAGATTTTGCCTTAGAGTAATTTTATTGGCCTTTGATATTAATGTAGGAAGAATGCATTGGCCCATAAGCACTGGTCTTGTCTATTTCGTCCTTCTTTTGTCCTGGTTTTTCACAATTTGTTCCAATTGGTGTATCTGGTTGGTTCTAAGTCTCAAACGTTGACATTTGCTCATTTGCTTGTGCTAAACTTGCTGTTCTAGACTCATGGTTGTTGCAATGTTCCAAACATTTTTTGTTTCATATTAAGCCCATAATCTCTTTGATAATATGTAACAAGAACAGCAATTGTCTCTTTGATAATAACCAACAAAACAATTTTTAATATGAACATAAATATAAAATTTTCTTAGTTCATAATAAGAGAATTCTTCCTCAACCAAGAATTTTATCAACAAACTACTGGTTCTACCACCTGTTTTGGAAGATCATTCTCTTGCTTAACATGTGTTGAAGATATGGTGCTAGTTTATTCTGCTCAACAAAATAAGTCCAATGACCACAAGTCAGTTTACAAGCCAAATATCTTTCCACATTTTCCCTCTTAACAGTCAACAAAAGAACATGTGATGAGATCTCATTTGGATTCAAATGAAATTTAAATGAGTGATCTGTCTACATGTGATCTGTTTACATAACCCAGATACATAAATATGTATACGTTAATAAGCCTCTGTTAAGCCCCATAATTGATAATACGATATCAACAAAAAAAAACAAATAACTCGATGTCTAGTTTGTGAACCCGTAATTCATCTCCATGATTCTCATGACTGTAGGAGCGAAGAACAAGTACAGGATAACCTGCCTTTTGGCAATCTCGAGTTAAGCATTGCCATCCAGAAAAGTTGAAAGAAGACAAGAAGGGTCGGAGAGGTTTCGGTTATGAAGAAAGTCGTCGATGGTGCGAGAACAGGGGAAAACGATCTTTAGAGGGGAGAGAACAGGTGAAGACAAGATAGGCTTAGACAACGCCGGACCTTCAGACAAGATAAGCTTCAGATGATGGTGATGAAGGCGGAGCTTCAGACGATGATGACGAAGGCAGAGCTTCAGACGACATGGAAGGTTCGACGAGAGAGAACAGGGGAAGTTGGGAAGACGATGTCCATGATTTAAAGTTTTTTCAAAAAAAAAAAAGAATAAAGTCAAATAGAGGTTGATTTAATTTTAGAAAAATAAAATTATATTCTAAGACTATAGATTTAGATGAAACTAAATATAATCTTAAATCATGCAAAGGAAAAGACAAAGGAAAAATATTAATTAAGGACCTAAGTGAATAAATAAAAAAGTTTTTAACAGAAAAATAAAATTTTAGATAAAATCTAGTTTTAACTAAAATTATAAACTGTATAAAAAGGGACTAAACTATAATTTAATTTTATATTGAATATACCAAATAAAAACTAATTTATTTTGTTTAAATTAGTTATTTAAATTATCATATGAATATTTATTTAGATTTATTTTTATCTATTTTGTATATTTTTATATTATATATTTAAATTTTTCATGTGTGGGGCTGACGTGACATTTAATACTAATGTAAGCGTCCCAGTCGACTTCACGTGTTCCAAACTAATGTTTACTATAACATCGAAAACTATTTTTTGAGATTTAAAAAACTACAAGGACTAAATTCTTTATTTTTAAATTGTAAGAACTAAATCTTCCATTGAATGAAACTATAGAAACATGAGTTATATTTTAACCTTTTTAAAAATTATGATCCTACTTGTCAATCCTTATTAAATTATAATTTTTCAGATTTTCAAATAAATAAAAAAGATATGAAGATAGAAAGTGCTTTAGCTACTAAATTAACCCTTTGAAATTAATATAAATCAGCAAATTAAAAATATTATTATTGTGCGTGTGTCTATATATATATATATATATATATATATTAAATACATAAACACACACACACACACATATCTATATTGCTTTAATTTGTATAAATAAATTTATAAATATTTAAAAAAATTTTTTTACAAAAAAGCTATCTAGAATTAGATTAAAAATTAAGAGTAATTAGTGGTTTAATTCTTGAAACATCACTCTTCTTTTAATTAAAAACTTTTAACATACAATATTTCAATTTAGTCCATTTGCAACTAACATTCTCTAAATTTGTCCTCCAAAAGTAAAATCTCTCAATTCAGTCCTCAAAATATTTTCTCCCAAGCAAAATGGCCCCCTCTAAGAAGCACTTGTGGGCTTTAGAGGGAACACTTTGACAGAGAAACAAATATTTGAGAGACTAAAATTATATATTTCTCTTGGAGGAATTAATTAAAAGGAGAATTATTTCTCAAGATTAATTTGGAAAATTGTATTTTTGAATAATAAATTAAGAGGGGTGTAATCTTTTGTAACCATATTATTATTTTATGATAGGAAATTAGACAAAAAAAAGTAGGTACATTTTTTTCAATACATATTGTTATGTTTTATAATAGATATATGTTATGTTGATTTTCTTTTTCTTGAAAATCTTCTAGATTATATAGATAACTATTTTTTATTTTTGTAAAAGAACAAGCGTGCATTATTCCTTCCCTTAAATTTACCTTCTATTTAATTTTGTCTAACAAGTTTTTTTTAAGTCAATTTATTGTGCATGCTTATAGAAATTATTAATATTTTCTCAATTATTAACATAATAAAATTATTAAAATAATTAACTAACCTGTCAAATATGTAAAGGAAGTAATTTTAGATATTTGATTTAATGTTTCACTTAATAACCCAAAATGACATCATTTTATATTATTAATTTTAACCTTTCTTTTCTTTTTAATAAGTTAATATGTGAGATATTATACTAAATATATTTATGTAGTGTAATATATCTTTGCCGGCATCCTTTGACAAAAATATATTTAATAAATTAGTTAATTTCCTTAATGAATTTAAGTATTTACATTGGCAATATCATTTTTTTTATCATTAATGGCTACATATCCAATAAATTAAATAATTGAAATACCGTAGATAACTAAAATTTATTAAAAAAGTTTTCAAATATTTAAGATAAACTTTACGTTAAAATTCTGAAACGAAATTAAAACCAACCCAAATGGGTTCTGTATAAAAGAAAAATAATTTTAAAAAAAAAGTTAAAAACAGCAGAGGGAGGAGCATTCCAACGTCGCTACCTGAGCATGGAGGAGGACCGTGTATAGTATAACTAACATGAATTTGAGTGAAGACGAAATCGCCACGTATCCATTTCCGTTTACAGTTATGAATATAAGGAACAGCACTGTTCATAGCTTCCTTCCAGGATAAAAGCTTAGGGCCGATTTGCTTTCTTTGATCAATCAGAAAGGATACAATAGTAATGGCGTTGAGAGGAGCTGCTGCTGCTGCTGCTGTTGCTTTTGCTTCCTCATCACAGATCGGAAGGCGAAGAAGCCCATTGATCCTTTCAATTCCTCGCCATTTTACCCTCAATTCTCCACATGATTCCAAAACCATTCTACCGATTCCTGTTCATCAGCCCACCGGTGAATTCCTTTCTCTTTCGCTCTTTTTTTTCATATATTTCTCTCTCCTTTCAATTACGCAAAAGAAATTTATTTTTGGGCTTCAGTCTTTTTAAAATATATGAATGGGGTTTCACTGCAATTGCTCAATTCTTCTCTTGGTGCAGGATTTCAGTGCCAAATTCGCGCTATCAGTCGGGCAGCTGCGGAACCTGCAATTTCCAAGAAGGAAGACAAAGAAGAACAATCGCCCAAAGATTGGAAGATTAAAATGCTTTATGATGGAGATTGTCCACTTTGCATGCGCGAGGTTTGCCTTTTTATACTAGTGCTTTGGCTTAATATACAATAGAGATTGGTGTTTTGGCTGTTTACCTAAACATAAAGATATAATATGAGGAGGAAATTTTGTAATTAATCGTGTCTTGAGATGTCAAGCCGTAAAAGATGTTCACTTGTTATGCTTTTGTTAAAGAAATTAATAGGAAACACTTCAAAATTATCCCTCAATTTGGTGTTTTTTATTTTATTTTTGTCAGGTAAATATGCTGAGAGAGAGGAATAAGACTTACGGTACAATCAAATTTGTGGATATAAGTTCAGATGACTATTCTCCGCAGGAGAATCAAGGCCTGGACTATACAACTGTGAGTTTTACTCTATGTCAATAGTATTGTTTGCCTTGTTAAGGCAAATTTTCTTGCTAGTAAACCGTCTTGTACCTTCAGTAAGAAATATCAAGATGGAATGCAGTCCACTTAGTGCGTTTTTGATCTTGAAACTCCATACCGCTCCCGTCTTCTTAATTTGTTAAAATTTGCCACTTCTAGACGAACTTGTTGAACTCATTAATTTTTATTCTTACGCTTAAATTGCTAGAGCATTTTTTTGATTTATTTTGTCTTAGAGAATTCCATTGATATGGTTATTTGAAGATGGTTACCATGTGAGAACTTGTTCTCCACCAGTAATGTTGTACTAAATAATAACAGTTATGTGGTTTGCTAATATTTGAGATTACGGGCATTTCCTTCATATCTGGAGAGGTATATTGACAATGTGATATTTGCCCCTTTTAGGTTATGGGAAGAATTCATGCTATTCTTTCAGATGGAACTGTAGTCACAGATGTTGAAGTATGTCTTCTTTCCTGATCTTCCCTGATTTCAAACACTGAATAATTCTTGCTGCTACTGTGACATCTATAAGTGTCCTACTTCAATAATCTTGTTATCTGGATGCGAGTACTTTTAAGCTCAAAAAATTTTGAAGGTACTACTCGAAATTCAGAGGTTAGAACATCATTCATAAACATTTAAGTCTCATCCAGTTTAAACCACACACATAGTATCGGTAAAATGCCAATGTTCAATTGCAAGGGAGCCCTAGTTGCCACTGGAAAATAAAATCTTTATACCACCACCAATCATATCATCATTAGACATAAAATACGACATGGCCAAAAAGAGTTACTGTTACGGCCTTATTCTTTCATCAAATGATATATCTGTTAAGAAGTAATTTTATATGATTCCTTCTGAAGCTCTATTCTTTCATTTTTTTATTTACAATTATTAAATTTTAGTATGTGTTCTTACATGCCTGAATATCATGATGGCGATATGTGCTGCAGGCATTTAGGAGATTATATGAACAAATTGGTCTTGGATGGGTTTATGCCATCACAAAATATGAACCAGTAGGTCATCCTACCATAACTTTTAAATGGAACATTATCTTATTTCTTTTCAACTTGAAGAAACCCTCGCCTTTGCTTTACAGCATCAAAGATGGTTTCTTTCTTTGGATATTATGTTATTAATGTAGGCAAATCCTTTCACAGATTTCTACAATTGCGGATGCAGTATACAGTGTGTGGGCTAAATACCGTCTTCAAATTACAGGTAACAGTGAAGTACAAAAACATTTTCATGCCAAAATTTTATTGTAACTATTTAGTTTCTTACTTATTCAATGTAGTTGGTCTGATATATTAGAGAAGAATAAAGTCTGTAGGCTTGAGAAGCCATTAAATAACAGATGCAGATTGTAGTGATTATCTATCTTTTTACATATGATCATTGAATATCCATCCATATATTGGCAGGTGCATTCTTCACTTCTAAATAATTTATGTGATATAAATTTCCACTACTAGAGATCAAGACTGGCCTCCATAGTGATGCTCGCGTATATAATAATGCTAAATTTTTTTCAAATTTATCTATTAAATTGCTTTTTTGGTTTCAGGGCGACCGCCTATTGAAGAAATATTAGAAGCTCGAAAGAAGAAGGTAGGCATATTGCAACATCATAAATAGATATATTATTTACCACAAAATATAATTGCAATATAAAATAGGACAAATGCATATTAAAGAAAAAAGAGCAAAGTTGGAGAATAAATTGAATTGCGAAGTTATCTTTAGACTAGGATTCTTTGACATCAAATACATTCATGAAGCAGTTGAGGGTAAAACTTTTTTTGTTGGAAACAAATAAGACTAAAGGCCAAGTTACCAAAAAAAAAAGTATTCCAGATTTTGTCATGGTATTTAATGAGTAATTACTCTATGAGTTCAACAAACTACGAAGCAAAAAAAAATAGCAGATAATGCACGGTTAGATATAGAACTTAGACTGCTAATATATGTTATATGCCTGTGTACATACTGTTAATACTTCTTGAATATTATGTTGCTTAGTTGAGGCTTTTTGTAGATAAGTAGCTTTCGTGGCATAAACTTGTCTAATGTGAAATAATTGTTTGGTGCTTGTATGTATTTGGTTTTTTGTGTTCTCTACAGGGTGAAGTATGCAGAGACAGCGATGCTTGCAAGATGTAAAGTTCCATGATAGCCGATTGTGGCAACTATTTTATCTGCGTCCTCTAAAGTTGGTATTTACACAAGCTTGATTTAAGGAAAAAGCCAGTATTGATGTGTTACAGATCCTCTCCTTTTTACCCATCATTCATGTCTATTTTAGTACATGTACGAGATTGTACCCAAAAAAGTACACGTACGAGATACCCTTATTATACAAATTTTTCTGCAATGATCCTGAAATAAGATCTGGAATGTACCTATATAAATATGACAGTGTATGTAAAGTGATGTCTTATCAGTCCATCCAGTAATTTCCATCAAATTCAGTTATCAAATATAGATTGGTACTTAATAGTTTCAACATTTGAGCCCGGGAAGGTTATGTAAAATAGTTTCATTTGCATGTATATACATAAACAAAAAGATCCCCTCATTGATGTTGTGCGTGTGTATATATCCCTACTGAGCTTGGGGGTTACTTCTGGTTGTTCTTTTATTAATGAATGAACTGGCAGGTGTCAAATACTCTCCTTGTCCATTTATCATTTGTATGTAAGTCATCTTATTCTTTTCATCCTGTAATCTCCATCACATTTTAGAATGTTCTTTAAGGTATCTTTATATTAAACTTACATAACACCAGCATCTTCTGAATTGTTGGTATAGATTGGCACTTGGTACAACTACGACAGGGGAGGGTAAGTGTTGTGCTTCCTGTTATATAATCTAGTTTTGGGTCTAGAAGAAGTAGAGGGTGAGGAATTTGATCTCCTTTTTCTACCTATGTTGATGGTTCTGATTATAGAGAGAGACAAAATCTTTAGTGTGCACACACAAGGTATTTTATGACAAACTAATTTGATATCCATCTATTAATTTTAGAGAGGTTTAAATACAATCTAAGGGAATATAACTTCAATTAACCAGCACCCCTTCCTTAAAACATAGGAAGTGGTAGAAAACTACTCCTAGTAACTACCCACTTAAACTACAATACATTAAAATATAATAAAACATAAATGAGTCAGAATTTTAGAGAAACATAAAATTATAAATAATAATCTGTTCTGCACGTAACAGTAAGTAATAAGTGCCATATGCATTCCTGATGTGTGTGCATCTATATCCCTGCTGAGCATAGGGCAGTGACTTCCGGTAGTCTTCCCTTTGGTATTACATTCCTGTACTTTTGATAATCCTATTAAAATTAGAGAGGAAAGTCTTATTTTGATCCTGACAAATTGGTAGATTTTCAATTGGGTCTCCGCAAATCGTTTGTTTTAATTTAGTCACTTAATCATTAAAGTATTTGCAATATTGCCCTTTCATTCCATCACTATCTAAAGTTTAACATCAAACCTAACAATCTGCTGACTTTGATGTTATTTACCTACTTGGCACAGATGACTTAAATCTCAGATCTGGCATTCAAATCAACAGATTGTTAAATTGTGCATTAATGGATGGAGATGAGATGGAAATCAACATTGCTAACATTTTAATGATTGAAGGATTGAATTGAAAGAAATAATCTGTGGAAGGCCAATTTGAAATTCTAGCTACCTATAAGGGACCACAATAAGATTTTCCTCAATATTCAAGGTACCGGCGGATTCAAATATTTTTCCCTTTATCCATCATCAAGATTCTTATAAACTTGCTGATGTTAGTGTCTGAACTCCCACCTGTACCAGCAGCTCTTCTTGCATTTTCACTCCACTTGGAAGCATTCCTCCTAATATCTTCACTTTTTCCTCCATCCATAACCTCTCTTATACACCTATCAAGTTCTTCCCCTTTTAAAATTCCATCTGAATCCTTCTTAGCCCTCAACCCCACACCCCATAACTCTTCCACAAGCTTAGCATTTGTAGGCTGATCACTCCACTGAGGCACCCCCACAACAGGCACTCCTATGCTCAGTGCCTCCAACACAGAGTTCCACCCACAATGTGTCACAAAGCAACCCACAGCCGGGTGAGCCAGCACTTCAACTTGGTTGCACCAAGTCACCACAAATCCGCCATTGTTTAGAAAATCTTGTGGTACTTCGTGGTCAGATTCCTTCAGAACCCATAAGAAGTGCTTCTTGCTCGCCTTCAAACCTTTGGCAAGTTCTAGAGCTTGTTTGGCTGTGGTAGTTCCCATGCTTCCAAATGACACAAATACTACTGATTTTGGTGGTTTGGTGTTCAGCCATTCCAGGTACATATGGCTGGTTGGCTCCCAGAAACTAGCTCCATAGTGTGTGTCACCTTCGCTTGGTTGGCCAAGGTAGGCTGATGGGATCATTGGTCCCACCGTTACAAGTGGCCACTGGCCTTCCATGGCTTTCACTAGCTGTGAATAACAATTTACATTTTTGAAAATTGTATGGGCAAAAATGTTTATCCTCATTACTTACATAAAAACTAGACACTATTTTTTCCTTCAGGTTTTTTTCTCAGCATGAGTTTATCCTATGATGTTATTTGTAAATTAGATTTAACCAGATATTTGTGTAGGCTCAATTTACACAATCATATTAATAGTCTTCGTCACATAATTTTGAAGTTATAATTTTTTATTGTTGATTTTTACTATATTTTTCTAATAAATATATGTATGGCAAACACTTATTGATCAGTCCGTTTACCCAACATAAGGTTCTTTTGTCCTTTTATGTTGGTCTTTAGACAATTTATCATTCAAATAAAGGATTTGTAGATTAAACTCAATTGCCATCAATTCCTTCATAACTTAATTTCAACTTGTCATAAGGTTATTCAATACTAGTCTGATTTTTTTGCGAACAATACAAAAACACAGTAGGAGCAAGGAAATAGTGTCTGAAAAGTTTTTCAATCCGAACTTGTATAATTACATTTAATTACATCATTGGGTCTGTTATAACATATTTCATCACATATTCTGGACTAAAATCAACATTCCACACCCCAGAGTTCAATATGCATTTTATGCACAGAATAACTGAATAGAATCGTAAAGAATAAATATATGAATTTTTCTTTAAAATAATCATTCTCTTATTGTTTAGTTTTAAAATTATTAAGTATCAAATGAATTTTTACAGGTTACACTTCAGGATATATTAGTGATATTATAAAATTAAATTGTATATTTACTTTTTTTATATGATAAACTTAATAACTTAATATTAAATTATTGATTTAGTCTATGAAAAACTACAAATTTCTCATTTTGTTGTTGAAAAATCAAATATTTTAATTTAATCATTAAAAAACTATACTCGTCTCGATTTGATTCTTTTCCTTACTAAACCAAAAATCCATTTGTTAAATTTTAAAATTTCTGTTATTAAAAGTTACTTTAATAAAAATATGAATTAAATTAAAATAAATATAATTTTTAAAAAATTAAATTGAGTTCCTTGAACTTCTAAAAATTAAATTGAAACATCTATAATATGGCCAGTTTACTCGTAGCTAATAATGTATGAGGAATTTATAGCATTGAAAGACTAATTAATGAGGAGTTTTCAGTGACTAAAGAGTTGATGCTCATGCTTATATTTTGCAAGAACTAAATTAGTAATAATGGTAGAATTGGCTTAATCAAGAATTGTATCAGTAAACGACGAAACAAAGCTTTCAAATTATACATAACAATCACCTCGTCTTCCAGCTCTTGAAAGGTGTTGCAGAATACCCAGTCATTGTGCTCCAAACACTCAAACTTCTCCATGATTGTGGCCAAATAAGCAGAGTGATCTTCAGGTCGTGCAATCAGACTAGGCAAATCAGAAAATTCAAGAGCAGGAAGGCCGGGCAAAGAGATCGGAAACTTCTCTTCACTCAAAGGAAAATTCAGATGACCCATTCTGATTTCCCAATACAACGAACACACAGAGGCCGAATTGGTCAAGAACACAGCTCCATAGATCCCAAACTGTTTGGCCACATCAAGTGCCCAAGGAAGCAGAGAATCATACACAACGCAATTGACAGGCGACGAAGAATCTCTGAACTTCAATATAAGATCGGACAAAGCTTTAGAACCCACTGATTTGAACGATTCTAGGTAAGCTTCGACGCTTTGAGCTTGCTTGAACCCTCCTTCGTCGTAGCCATCGGAGATTGGTTCGATGGAAATCGTGGGTGCGTTTATGTGCTTGATTGTGTAAGGCGTGGGGGTGAAAGTGGCCTTGAGACCTCTTGCGACAAGTCGTTTTGCGAATTGGAGGATGGGGTTGATGTGGCCTTGGGCAGGGTAGGGGACAACAATGACATGGCCGTTTTGGTGGTTCATCTTCTTAGTTTTCACTGATATGGCATTCCGGGTTTTGGCCAAGTGAGTTGAATTAAGAAGCGTTATATATGGGGCTTGCTGGAGACTTGAGATTATGGCACATAGGAAATTTGAGGTTTTGTTTTCCAAACAAAGAAAAATGGGGTCACTGACAATGACAAGTGATAAGGCAAGAGGCAGCGTTTCTCTGTTTTGTCAAGGATTTTTAGAAGGATGGATTGTTGACCAGTCTGCTGCTGTCTGTCTGTAGTGTGTATTGTGTCTAGCGCCGGTGAAATAGACTTTGGCCCATGGATTAAGTCCGACTCACTCGTATATGAACAGATTTAGAAAATAAAAAATAGGCCTGTTTTTAACAGGCTTAAACGGGCAAGGCCCGCAGACTCCATGAGTTGTTAATTTTAAAAAAAAAATTAAAATAAATTTATAGTTTCATATTATACAATTTTAAAATTTATCCTAAATTTTTTTTGTTTATTCTACAATTTTAAAATTTATCCATCTATTTTTAACTTATTCTTTTTGCTTAACTCATCAATTCATTTTAGAATTTATCCTAAATAATTGATTTGGATGAGTTAACATACAATTTTGGAATATATTAACTTATTTTTTTCTACTTAATATATTTTCTATTTTTTATCCAAAAAAATAACTAAATTAATTTTATATTATTAAAATTTAAAAAAAAAAAAAGAAGTTTAGCTTCCTAGTCGGCCTGTTTGGCCTGCGGGCTAGTATGTGCAGGCTTGGATATGAGAATCCAAGCCCATCCAAAAGCGGGCAAGCCCGGCTCGACCCGTCTGAAAATGGGCAGGCCCGACCCCGCCCATTTTTGGACGGCCCATTTTTCCAATGCTAATTGTATCGGCTAACTCGTCTACTCTTAATTGTAAGTTTAGGCTGAGTTGGTGAATTAGTTTAATTTTATTTTTTTAATTTGTTAACTATTAATTCAGATAACGAGTTTATAAATTTTTAATTTGTTAAACCTAATCAATCGATTAATTTGTTCAAATTCTTTTTTATTGTAGTATTTTATGTTATGCATTTGTGTGTAGAGTATTTAGGATTTAGTTATCATATTAATTAATTTTTTTTGTAATATTTTCTTCTCTCAATAATAATGTATAGTACTATATTTAACATCTATCATCTTAATTACTTATTAAACTACTAGCTCTTTTATTTAAAAGTTTGTTATTCCACATTTCATCATACTGTTAAATCTAATAAACATTAAAAGAAAAAATTAACTCAATATCAAATTATAAATCAATTTTGTTCTAAAAAAATATATAATTATGTAAAGTTTAATTTTGTTATACTTTTTTATTTTTAATTATAATATTTTAAATCAAATTTACTATTTAAAAATAAACTCAAACTCATTAACTAAAACTAAACTAACTCACTTGATAATTAGTTAAGTTAATAAGTTTCTAATTAATTCGATTCGTAACAGTATAATAATATATCTCATCTGGCCCAATCCTGGCCCACTCTTATTACTGCTACTTTCACAGATATAATAATATATCTCAACTGAAAGGCTTGTTTTTAATAATAATTTGGTTAAATTACATTAAAATTGGAAAAGTTACATTTAGCTATACTTTTGTATAATATACAAAACAATTTAAGTTAAAATTTATGTTTTAATATATAAAGCCAAATATCATATTTAAAATAAAAAGAATATCGAATGTAATTTTCAATAGTAGGATTTTCTTTAATTCTTTCTAAAAAAATAGGGATTTCTGGTATATATTGTAGACTAAGAGTCATTATATAATTTTTTATAATTGTAATTTTTTTTATTTGAATATGTTATTAATTGCATATTTTTTGATATTTTAAAATTATAATTATTGTAGTTTAATAATAAAAAATAAAAAGCTCTTCACCCTAACTCACAACTTGTCTAAAAGTGAACAATGGGTCAAATTGATACACCCAACTTGATCTAAACCACATAGTTAGATTGATTTAATTCAAGTTGGCAAGTTAAGTTGGTTTAGAAAGCCTAACCTGACCTTCTGTAAGTACAAGTGACAAGTTCTTAATTTCAATCAAACTAAACTAACCCAATTCGTTCGACCGACCCTTGTGTAAGTGTAATACCCATGAAAAATAAAATATAAATATTTGTTTACAAACTACTGTTACTATTTCAGTATATGGTACTATTCACCCATATAATACTATTTACGTATATGGTACTGTTCATTTATACAATCAAAATGTCAAGTACTAGATGTGGTTTGGTCATAAGAGACAACTAGAAAGAAGTTTGTAGGAAAAAATGACGTTTTATGTGTAAAAATACCCTCAGGGACTAAAATGAAAGGACTGATTTGAAAAGAAACTTAAAGGTTTAAGGTGAAATGATAATTTTTTCCTTAAGTTTTTCAATAGTAAACCGCATGCGACTTTTTCGAAATTTGCACCGTAACCGATTAACTTTATTATAAATGTCATTTTCATAAATAGTAAATTGAATATTTTATTAATGCATAGTATCAAATAGTACCCTTGACTTTTCTTATAAATAGGCGCTTTCATTTCACTTCTAAACTCACACCTTCAACTTCTCTTCTTCTCTCCTTAAGTTTCTCTTGCTCTAATGCTGGGCCTCTGAGATTTTGGACCTTTCCTTTTCAGCTTAGATAAGGATACTATGCCCTTTCTATGTCTTTCAATTTTAGAAGTTATTTTCTTAAGTATGCTCTGTGGTTGCGGCTTTGGCTGATCTTCCACATCAGAAAAACTGTCCTTAGCTGTTTATATGTTATTTT
The DNA here is from genome assembly GCA_037074585.1 of Biancaea sappan. Classification (NCBI taxonomy): domain Eukaryota; kingdom Viridiplantae; phylum Streptophyta; class Magnoliopsida; order Fabales; family Fabaceae; genus Biancaea; species Biancaea sappan. The sequence goes on along the minus strand of CM073497.1, from coordinate 46,538,837 downwards.
GATTCTCTGATTACCGAAATAGAATGTAAACTGTGAAGAATATATGTCTAGGAAAGTTCTGGCTAAGGAAAGACCTGGTTTTTAAGTGTGTCCAGTGTGACCCTCCACTCTTTCCTGGGAACTTACCTGGTGTACTCTTTTACAGATTGTATTCTCTATTTCTAGTATAAATAGTACCCGTACGTATGAATAGTAACCGTACATATGAATAATATTCATACGTAAAAATAGTATTCATACGTATGAATAGTGACCGTATGTATGAATATTATCTGTATGTATAAATAGTATCCATACGTATGAATAGTGACCGTATATATGAATAGTAATCGTATATATGAACAGTAATCGTATGTATGGACAGTATCTGTATGAAAACAATCCTAACTTGTTTTCTCTAATCTTTCATGAAAATCTCTGTAGCGGAATATTGAAATTCATCTGTGTACTCTTGTCTGTTACGACTTAGAGAAGCGATGCTCGTACGGAATCCAAGTGAGTGGAACGACCCCGTTTTAATAAAGTTTTAGCATTACTGGTGATAAAAAGTATGTCGTAGGACACTCCCAAGATTCATAGGGGAAAATTGGATTCAGAATGACGAATCTAAATGAGATAATTAATCCATAAGTATGGATAAAATGAAATAAGTATCTTATGATGATGTGAAGATTGAATATCTTGAATTGTGGTTTATAAAGCTATAATATAGTTATATACTATACCTGTTATATGGATGAATATTATATTGAACTTCTGATTATGATATGAAATGCTATTGATTGTGATTGAGCGGGACAGTACCCCCTCTCACGGCAAGGCGGAAAACCCGGTTGACAGGGTGTCTTGACCAATGAGTGTGGAGACAACGATTCCCTCAGTAGGGATATAGCCCGGATTGGTGATAAATCCGTGAGGCCCCCTAGCTAAGAGGATGAGGTTGTGCGTCATGGCGGAAATATACATAATTGGTGAGCCGGCCTGTGTGCGCTCTCCGGGATATATTGCCATTGACGAGTACTAGTAACGTTTGTTGAATTGGATGAATTTTTATCTTCTTGTATGTAAAAGGATGATGTTGTGCGTCATGGCGGAAATATACATAATTGGTGAGCCGGCCTGTGTGCGCTCTCTGGGATATATTGCCATTGACGAGTACTAGTAATATTTGTTGAATTGGATGAATTTTTATCTTCTGTCTATTGGTTGAGTATGAGCCTTTGGATATGCTTGCATGACTGGTAATGTATTTGAATTTTATTAACGCGAGGCCGATTCGCTCATTGAGTTTAAAAGCTCACACTGTTTGTACAACCTTTTTGTTCAGATCAGGTTGCCAGCGAAGAATATCTGCTAGAGGAGTAGATCACTTTGGACCTTCCCGTTGTCGGGTAGACCCCTCTTTTGTTATAGATTATGTTGCTCTGTAATCGTCTAGGAAATCTAGTTCAGGGGTTCGACATTTAGCTTGTATGTCAGTATAATAATGTATTTTAAATTGATAATCTATTATTACATGCAAATCATCTCTATGATTTTCAGATAAGAAAATTTGATATATTTATCGGAAGGCTTACAGTGATGAGAGATTCATCATTGTGCCGGTCATGTGCCCAGAAAACGGGTCGTGACAGTAAGTGTGTGTATATATATCATTGTTTAAAAAATCAGACCGAACCGGCCGATAGGACCAGTTGGATTGGTAACCGGAGGAGGGTCCAGTTCGATTAGACATTTAGATCGAAAAAAAGTAAAATCGGTACGAAATTGGTTAAACTGGTACGGAACCGGTTAAATCGATTCCAAACCAACAAAACCGTCAAAACCGATTCCAAAAAAAAAAAAGAACGACTTTGTCGCCGGAAGGAGAAGGAGGAGGAGATCTAAGAGAGAGACGAAGGAGATCTGAGAGATGGACGACGAACGTAAACTTGAGAGAGACAATTGTTTATAAAAGAGAGAGATGATGAATTGAACCGAAGAAGATGATAGGAGAAGAAGATGAAGTCTGAAGAAGAAGAAGCGAATCGAAGAAGATGACCAATGAAGAAGATTACCCATGAGAGAAAAGGTGGGAAGCGTGATTGATACTACTGCTGCAAGTTTTCAACTCACGCAACTCCCTAAACATGTACTAGCATGATTTTACTCTTCCCCATATGCTGCACAACTTTTTCAATTTTTAACAATAAATATATAAAATATTAAAAATTTTACCTTATTATATTAAATATAAAATTAATATATATATAATAATATATATTATTTTCTTAATATTTTTTAAATACCACTAGCTTGACTCGATCATTAGACCTTAAACCGATACCTCTACTGATTTATTGAGCAATCCGATTTTTAAAACATTTATATATATATATATATATATATATATATATATGATTTATGCTTAATTCCTTATACTACACAATTTTCCCTTGGACTTCCTTCTTTTCATTCTATATTCACCTTCATCTTCAGGTTCACTGTTTCTTCATTTCCTTGACCTTCAACTTCGACATTCTTAGTCTCTCTAATCTCACATTCTTACTGTGTTTCAATGTTTCCTCCTCGTCTCCGTCGCTCCCTCCTATTCTTCAACTTGAATCACTCTCTCTTTTGAGTCTTCGTCCTTCTGTCATCTCACGCTGGCAGTCACAGCACCACAGGCCGGCAATCACCCAGGACCACGGTACACGCTTGCAACCCTCTTTTCGCTTGTATCTAGATATTTACAAATATTTTTATAGCCAATTGTATGGAATGAAGAGTTGGGTGTGTAATCTGGGAATTCACTTGGAAACCAAGGAAAAAGAGGGTCTCTAAACCACAAGTATGGTAAAAAAAAAAAAATACGGGAATGATGAAGATAAGCATAGCTAAATGTAATAATTAATGTTTAAGTGGAACAGAGAGGAAAAAAAAAAAAAAGAACAAAGTAATTGTGGTGCGAAGCCAAGTTGTTGCAGCAAGAAAAAACATATAAGTTAATAAAAAAAAAGTGTAAACTCAATGATTGGTAAAAAAGTTTCGGCAATGCAAGTTTGCTACTTTTTTAGGGTATTATTATGGAGGGAAAAGCTGTCATACTTAAAAAAAAATCTTAGTGCAATCTCTTACATCTTTACTATAAAGAACTCCAATCAAAATATGATAAATACAAAATTCTTAAACCAAAATAGACAAATATATAATTTTTAAAAAATAACTATATTTTTTTAAAATCAGTATTATATGATTGAACATTTAACAAACATTTTGCACATGTTAAGTGAAGAATCTGATCAGAGATATAAGAAACAACATAGAAGACTTCTCATTAAATATTACGCTTAAAACATTATCAGATACTTAAGTGCAACTATGATCATTGTTTTTAATGGGGCACCACATTAACATCCAGATCTTATTGCACAAGGGTTGCTTACAAAATTACGATCCAGGAAAGTCACTGAATCTCAAAAGATCTTTACTGCTACCTGCCTAAGCACCTCCCAACAGCCAGAAATGATCTCCCGACTGTAAAAATAGTAGTATTTACAAATTCTGTGAGAAAACAAAAGCACAGATCACCTTTATGGAGTCTGTCAAGCTACATGATCCGAGGTGATAGAAGAGGTATTTACATCTGTGAGAGAAACCATAATAATTTTCTCTACCCAGCACTCATCATTAATCCTTCAAGGTTGTTACAACCCATTACTGTATTTTTTAACTACTCAATCACGGCTTCTTTTTAATGAAATATTCCTTATCATGAACCACTTTAGGACGTTGAATAGCTTTCTCCATCTCCTCTGAGCTTTGCCGATGGCTGTAGAATGAAGCATGAAATCATCAACAGCATTCTGTAAATCTAATTGCTTATCCAGAATATGGCATTGAGACTGACTATCAGTGTCAAAGAACTGTAGATGATCATCATTGCCAAAAGCAAGTGTCTGATCATATTTAAAGCCCATACTGTCAAAATTGGGCAAGACAAATTCATCCAAGCCACTAGTTCCCCCAACAGAGTACACAGATGACATAACATCAGGAGAGGAGGCACTTGCTTGCAAGTAATCAAATCCACTGGTCTTCTGAGGAGCCGAAAGCTTGTTGACACCAGATCCCTCAGTACTGGGTGAGTGTGAAGTGAAAAGTACATTGGTTAAGTGTGAAGACGCATCCATTAGAGAGGCTTCATTGTCAAAAGAGGCAAAACTCTCCTTTTGTTTAATTGCATAAATTACCGAGTTTTGAGCATCAGCCTGATAATAAACATTATATTTCAGTAAATGGTCACGATTGGGGAAAGTGAAAGGAGAAAAAAAAAAAGTTGATTAGAGAAGAGTGCCTTTTCAGTTTCAGATAGCTGATCTACAGGGACATACTGACATTCAGAGAGCAGTCCTGTCACTTGTCCGACAGCATTGAAGACCACACCAGTTTTTGTTTGAGAATGAGAAGCGAAGTACAGGAACCTCCGTGCATCAAGTACACAAGTTCGGGCATGATCCACCGTTGCTTGCCACATCTTTGCAGACATACCTGTGCCCAGTATCTGCACGTGCCCAGGCAAATAGCTATTCATTTGACAAAGGAAATTAGATACTTAATTCTAACTATTAACTAGAAAGAATAAATGCTTATCAATCAAAACTTTATAACTGTAAATTGAAGGTTTGATATAAATTTTACATGAAAATACATTGGATGTCTTCTGTAATATTGCTTGGAGAGGGTCCAGTCATGCCATTAACAAGAATAGAAGTATGCTAAGGACAAGACACGTTATAGATCAGGTTTATAGGAATATAAACAGGATTATAATCAAGTATGTATACATACATTACTGGGGAGGTGTAATTGTTAATGCAGAAGCTAATCCAAGTTTAATGATTAAAACAGTGGACAACTAAACTCTGACAAAAGTTTTTTGTAAACTCCTTTGAATAACAATTTCTCAAAAGGATTTAAATGTTTATGACAATATAAAACTCTATATGGTAAGGATTAAAAGCTACTAACTGCAAAATATAAATATATAAAATAAGGTAATAATTCATTATTACACTGCGTAGCTTTGCTGAGTCTAGATTGAGATGATTGAGAAAATCTTCCACAGTTTTGATCTTTTCCTGACTCAAACGCTTGTGGAAAGCTCCATCCTTGCCAATCTTTTCCAATCTCCAAACTTCATCAGACAGACTAGGAGGGTGGTGCTTCTTGTACACTGCAGCCAAAAATCAGTAAACACAAATAAATTTCAACTACTCTCTTGCTTTGACAAGTAAACTGAAAAGCTCTAGTATGTCCCCTTTAACGACTTATACTATAATAAAGGGATTTCTGAGTTCATTTTTCCCAAAAAATACAAAACCAAGATGAAAATCTCACACCAAGAAAAAATCACATATGGGATCTCATTTACGCCAAGAAATCACATATGGGAAGAGAACAATGAAGTTCAGAACCAGCAAAGAACATATGGAATGTCTAACCATGATCATTCTAGACTTTCCACATAAAAGAGATTCCCTAGGAAAATCTGATATTTTCATTATTTTATGTATATCACATTTGTTTGGCAGTACTTCTTCATCCCCAAATTATAAACTGCTTGTCAATTATCCACAAGGTCTAAGATGGGATACCCTCAAAAGTCAATTCAGATAGCATCTGCAAATATTCATGCATCTAAGAAGTTGGAAAGAAGTACTCACATTCCCCTCGGTGATCCCTGACAATGAACGACTCTGTTTTTGCTTCTTTTATTCTAAATCTGTCAAAGTTATTTACAACTCTAGCCCCAAGCTTGAACTTACGACTCCTTGTCCAACTTGAATTGTCTGTAAATGACATTTCACCCACTATGCCAATCCCATCTTTGAGATTCAAAAATACATCTCCAGTGAGAAGGGGCTTTTTTCCATCTCTCTCTTTTACAATGTTGCTCCTAAACTCTTCAGGTGTCCAAATGTCACTTCCATCTTCAAAATCACCCTCAAGAACGACAATTTCCACCTTAGCTGCAGATACAGGTCCTGAACTAACAACCTGCCCTGTCAAGGCATCAACTAAACCTAACCTTAAGTTGGAGCCATCTTCCCCTTCAATTCGAGCTCCTGTAAAGATGGGAAGAGAGATATTGTCTACAAACTGTAGCTGCAAGCTTCTTGATTCAAAAGTATGTATCTCCTTCTCACAGGTCCTGAAAAGAAAAGTAAATAATACAGGAGTCAAGCTAAACTCTTTAAAACAAATTGGCTTTCTCTATTATTTTTATTTTATTTTATTTTTTTGGGACTTGGGATATTAAAATAAGATACCCAATTTGATCATGATCAGATTCAGATTTACACCCCAGGTACCTGATAGCCACCCATGATTTTGGGGTGCCACTTGCCAAGGTACCCAATATCCATTGCCCAAAAGTTATATATAATTATTTAAAAGTATACTAAGAAACATTAGTCTCATCAGCTTTTGAGTATTTTAGGTATCATAGAAAAGGTTCAGACTTTGAATCTTAAAAGAGTAATGTACCCACTGCCCCCCCCCCCCCCCCCCCAAAAAAAAAAAAAATCCATCCCTAGTCAATGATTAGTAGCCCTGGAAATTGCATTATTGGCAGAGGATTATTTCTTACTGTTTCATGCTGCTTATATGCTTCTTTAGGGCCAATTCAACTTCCTCCTTAACCTGCAAAGATGTCACATCTATGATTGGTACCTGACGTCAACTATCCAGTAAAAGCAGAACTAATATACTACAGGACCAAAATCCAAACCTGCTACCCACCAAGGAAAGAATTATCGATATAGGATTTCAGTTAAAAGACCACCTTCCTTATATTTCTAAAACCTCTAAACTAGAAAAGGAAACAGAATTTGCAGCCATAACTTGAGTCAACGCTCATTGCATAAAATTGAAATAGTTGTTGGTTCATTTATCTCAAAATAAAAATTTAAAAAAAAAAATTGAGATACTAGAAGCCTCATGAAATTGCTTGAAAACACTATATACTTCTCTACAGAAATAAAACAAAACATACTACCATAAGTGATACTTGGAAAATTAGACAATAGTCAACTGAACAAATTACAAAATGCATAACTTAATACGTATTTTATTCTTCTAACTCAGCATGTACATTTTCTTATTACAGCACATAGATTGGAAGAATAAATTTTATCTTCTGCAAATACCGAGCACTGGATCAAATTTTATGGAGCATTGTTTCAATCAAAATTTCCAAAGTGTTCCTCTACTTTTTATCTTATTTCTTTCATTTCACTCACAAATGAGTGACCATCTTTGAGAGAGTATCTCACTTTTTTTTTCAATTAAAAAGTACCTATTTTCAATTTAATTATGTGAAAATTGGCAACATGGGATTTGGAACATGTTAAGAAGTAGATATTGATGCAATTTCATTGTTTCTAAGTATTCTGTAACATGCCTAAAGTCCAATCACAGAAGTAATATCTATGACTAAGCAACGACAAACATGTTGTCTTTTATAGTTAGGGGGCTAGCTAGTTGGAAGGCTGTGTGCAAACACCCACAAGGTGGAATGATACCTCATATCAGGCCCAATATAGAGTGGATGCCACATAAGTTATCTGCAGCCTGCAAAGCATGGTGATTCTCACAACTCCAGTGCTTAAACTGTCTATCTTAGAGAATACAATAATTCTAAGGTGTATGAATAAGGTCCGTAAAATTTCAAAGAGGCCTAATAGTAAACAGTGCCATATCTCCAAAGGACAGCAAAAATAGTGAAAAAAGAATTGAATACCAGATCTATGTAAGCAATGGAACCATTGTAACAGAAGTAGGGGAGTTCCATACCACTCGACGAAGCATTGGCTCAAGCAAATGCAGGTCTGACTGCCACTTCATCATCCCAAGCATCAAACTGATCATTATTAAAAGTAATCAAGTAAAATGTTAAAACTGAATAGTACAGTTAATAAAGTATATTATGTACTGCCATTCATATTCTTTTACCTACTAAATGACATGTACTTCAACTTTTTATAATAGTGGGCTAATTTGATACTTGTGTCATCCTCAGCGTCCATACAAGGAATATATATGACCCAATTCTCCTTCCCATGCAACCAAATTTATTTATTTAGTGGGGAGCCCAATGAGCTATCATTCATTTTGGCCCTTGAAAAAATTAATAGAAATCAATATAAAATGGGTAACGCGAATTCATCGCTAAACCCCCATAGGTAAACAAAGTTCAGTATAAATCTATAGATGCCCTTTGCGTTTCGGAATTCTCATCATAGAAGCCGTCCATCAAGATAAAGTCAATCATCGACAAATTTTATTTGGCCCAATTTTCCTTTCCCCCTTCATTTCTCACACAATTTTCCAAAATTTCCCAAAACCGATATCAACGAGCAACTGCAGAAGAAGATAAATTGCACAGGTAGTTGATGAGCGAAGAAAAACAGCAGCCTCTTACCTCGAGAAGGCGGGACCCTTTCTACGCTTATCCTCTGGGCTGCCCCTTTCCGATTTAGCCTTACTATCATCGGGGCTTCTCTTCTGCGACATCACCGAAGCTGAACAAAACCCGCAAGGCTATGTGGTAGCGCAGGTTATGAGCATCCAAATCCAAGAGCATTCGGCTGAAGGAATAGAATCAAAAAAAGACAATAACACATACACACATAGGTTTACAGCAACAAAGACGGTAAATGACAATAACAATTGAAGCGTTATAACAATTTTGTGTGCATGTGTGTGTGAGGTTACTCTAACCATTGTCTGCGATCGTTTGAGTGTGAGAAACTCGTCGAAGTTGAAGGTGGCTCGTCATCTACCTTACCTTATGCTGCTTCGGCTTCAAGCAAAGCACACCCAGTGCTACTCCTACCACACCACACAAAGTAGAAGGAATAAATGTGCATTAGTGGGAATGAAAGAAAAGAAACTGAATTGAGTAGACGAGCAGTAACAGTAGATGGGCCTCTCTCTGGGCCCATTTCTGATGACCACGTCAGCGTGGGGCCCATGGAAAGCGCGTATCATGACTTGGTAAAAGTGGGGTCCGCCTATCGATAATCGAACGCGCATTCCGTGAGCTATCCTTAGCGTGCAACGTGACGCTTGACCCTTTCAGAATTCGCCCAATGTTTTGTACACAGAAAGAAAAAAAAACATATATTTTAATTTTAAAAAAATTAATTTTTTAAAAAATAATTTAAATAATTTCTGATTATTTCTCTCTTTTCTTGACTCTCAAATTACATTACTTAATCGTAGTGTCCCAATATGATTTTTTTTGTTCTTTTCCTTTTTACAAAGCAAAAAAATTAAGTGTAATTCTTATAATTTTTATTATCAAGCTTTTTATTTAAAATATTATAAATATATGACCTTTTATAAATAATTATATAGTTTTTATAAGTTACTATAGTATGATTAGTTATTTCTTTCTGGTTTTAGTGGATAACTTAATTATAAAACAATGATAAATTACATATAAGTCTAATTACAAAACACTTGTAAAATTCTATACTCATTATTTGGTGAAGTGTGTTGTTAAAATCATTTGAAATTTTGTTAGCGAGATTCATAAACAATTTAGAGTATTTTTAAAGATATTAAGAAAAATATAAATAGTTTTTCGTAGGTGGTTTGCTAATATTTCTTTCACTTTTGAAACTAGAAAACATCTCTTAAATTATCATTTTCTAAAATTTCAAGTTCTTGATAACAACATTAATCAAGATGGTAGTTTAGACTTTTTCAATCTCGTAATCCTTGATTGCTTGATAGAGCTTTGGTTTGACCTCTGGTAGGATGAGAAACCCTAGAGAATTCTCGAATCCAAATGAAATGCTTGTAACGGAGTTGATCTGAACATGACAATTAGCATTTAGCAGTTGAATATCTAAACATTGTAACTCCTCGGTCAATATCATAGCATGCCACTTTCTCGGCACGATTACATTATGGATTCCGTTATTTGGAGGGGTCATGCCTTAGGCAATTAACTACATGGCTAACTCTAGTTTTTCTTTGTCTTAATTGAGTTTATTATTTTTGCAAGATTACTCTTGGACTTGGGTATGCAGGCCTCATGTCTAAAGCATTCACCATTTTGTGTGAATGATTCTTCATGAAGCTATCACCACTAACTTTTTTGGGAGGACTTGGCAACTTGGATTTTAAGGTATGTTTAGTATGCTGAGAAGGACAGGGAAAGAAAAAGGAAATAAATATAAGATATTTTTAATATTGTCAAATGGATTAGATCATGTTGAACTATACTGGCCTGTCACGGGCCAAAATATAAATGAGTTAGCATGTTTATCCTGCGAGTCTCTTTATGGAAGATCAAGATTGTTCATCTTAGTTAGCATGCCACTCTTTTTTAATATTTATATTTAACTAATATAATTTTTTTAAAAAATTAGTAAAAAATTCAATATTTTTTATTAAAATACAATTTATATATATAAAATATTACTTCTTTAATATTTTTAAATAACTAATAACTTTATTTTTTCATATTTTCTTTTTAAATTAACTATATTATATTTAAATTTAAAAATTTTATATTTATTTTTAAAAAATTACCAAAGTTTTCATATCCAAAAGTATTATATTTATTGAATATAAAGTTACAAAATATAAAAATGTGATAAAGTGTGATTGTTTATACTAAATAATATAATTTTTGTAAAAAATTTTAAAAATTAATTGGCCCAGCCCGCGAACTTTGACCTTTTAGCCGATAGGATAAACAGACTAGCCCATTTTAAAACGGATCTAAAATGGTATCCTTAAAACTATCCATTTACAGACGGTCACAAGCTAACCTACGGACTTTAACCCGTTTTGACACTACTAGATATTTTACTAAAATACCTCAATATTAAAAAATACAAAAAATAAGTTTAGTATTTTTGAGAAAGATAATTTGGACAATTTCTTATTATTATTGTTTTCCTTCATTGATTCCCATATCTCTCCATCTACATACTAAACATGTTAGTTAAAGCATTAAGCATCCTTCATTGCTGAAGAGATTGTCATGCTTCTTGTGAGTTGTGGATCATTTTAGTTTTACTTCCATGAAATTTAGGAAACTCCTTGAGGGCAATTTGGATGTGTACATCAATCATATTCTTGGTGAGGCTGCCCAGTCTGCAAATGGTTTCGTTAAGCTCGATGCTCACTCTTCCTCCCATTTAAGCATCTGGGATCCACCCCCCTCCCCAAATGAAAGTTATGGTGTCTTTATTATCGTATTTCTCTTCTCTAATATTCACGATCCTATTTTTTTTTCCTGTTCTTTTAGTGTATCAAATGACGTTGAGATTGCTTAGAAAATTGTTAGGTCAATTCTTTTTTTAAAATACAGTTTCAGTGATTTGAAGGGAAAAAAATGGTTATTTTGTTGAAAATCACTTAGTGACAAATAAGGGAATTTAAAGTAAAACTTTTTAATTAGGGAAGAAGAATTTAAATATTAGAAAGTGATAGTTTATGAAAGGATTTTTTTAGTTCTGCAAATTAAAAAAATATTTGTAAATGATTTAAAATTAAAAAAAAATATTTGTGTTTTTTCAAAAAAAAATATAATGAGAAATGCAATATTCTAAAAATTTACATTCTTAGATTCTAGAAAGATAAATAGATGACAAAAATTATTTCAAAAGAAAAAGAAAAACTACTCATTTAAATTCGAAGCACTAAAATATTTCTTTTATTAAAAAGGATTGTTCGCTAAACAAAATTATCGATCAATTCAAACCTTATGTAAATTACTAACCCCAGTTTGTTTTCATTTCTCTTTGGAATTATGTATCTTTGTTTTCTTTTGAGTTATTACTATAATACAATTTTAAGATACGCGAGAGTTGATTTAGAAGGAGATAAGCATATGGGACGTCTGTTTTAGATGTTGAGGAGTCAGATCACGTTTAGGAGAATCATTTTTTATTATAATAATGGATAAAGAGTCTACAAATATTTTTTTATGAGAAACTATTATTGTTATCAATCATTTAATGCATGGAGACCACATATGTAAACTAGTTTTTGGTCGCGCGACAATTTCTCGTTTGCCATTAGATAGAGACTTTGGACTAAGCAATATATGTGATTGAAAATGATGGGCACACCGTCCAACTCGAAGGACTAAAATCCAATACACCAAAGTCATTTCCGTCTTTGACCTTCACCGATATCCTCGTCATAGAATTTTTATTTTTGGACGAAAGTGAAATATTTAGATTGAAAGGATACTTTGTTCTTCTTTTCCTAAGAAAAAGAAGCCGAGGCCCAAAAACACAAAATAAAACTAAACTAAAATAGTACAAAACTCCGGCATTTCCATTGCATCCGTGAGAAATAGAGGTTGTATGTATACTAGTAAGAGGATCCATGCAAAATTTTTTTTTTTGGCCAACAAGTTAGAACAATGAACAAAAAAGAAAGCAAACACGTCACAGAAAGTAGACAGAACGAGGAATCCAAGAGATAAAAAAAGGAAGCAAGCCTTTTAGCAAGAATAGCAGAGTCTTCCTGCAGGGAGGCTCCACATCTCCCGTCTGCGAGCATCTCACCAGACTGAAAAAATTTAGCAACATTGACATTGTCAGTCTCAAAGCATACATTGAGAAAAGCCTTCCTCAAGAGCTAGCTTAATACCCGTTCTCAAAGCCATAGCTTCAGAGCAATCCGATGAGGCTGCAAAGCCAGTCTCACATGAACCAACCACAAAGGACCCATGGCTATCTCTAACTATAGCACCTATCCCAACTTTGTGTGAATTATGACAAAACGCTCCGTCAAAATATTAACTTTGAACCAAACTTCACCTAGATAAGCCAACTTGATTCCAAGTTATTCTGCTCCAAGGCACTGAAGTTGGGCTTAAGAAGGTCAGACGATTTGGCCCCCCAATACTCATCTACTAGAGATATTGTGTAGGCGCTGCTTTGATTGGGTCTAGGTTGGATTGTTGGAACACGAGCTCACATCTCCCTTTCCAAAGCTGCCAGCTGATACCCATAATTGTAGCATTACTCTTATCATCCAGAGAGGGACTTGATAGGATGTCCTTACACCATTCCTCAAATCTCCTAACCCCACCATATCCATGTTGACATGCTAGAGGCTCGCAAACCTAGTAAGTTTGTTTTTTCACCCAAAAAAATCACATGTTAAACCGATTCTACCTCCATGCTACACGCTGGACAGACCGGGTCAGGCGAGCATTTCTTTTTTAATAGAGCGTCTTTCGTAGGAAAGGCTCCATTGCATGTCTTCCAAATGAAGTGTTGAATATTGGGAACTGTTTGTAAATTCCATAGGAGTTTCCACAAAGACACGTTAGGAGTGAAGGACGAGCTGGGTCCCATAGGAGGGGTTGCTTTCCTTCTTGTTAAAGCTTGAAAGTAGCTTGACTTAACCATATATCTACCATTCTTCGTGCCTAACCGATACTGGAATTTTTAGGATAGCTTTCAATTCTTCATCAGAAACAACTCTTCTTAGACTTTAACTCCATTACCGATTTTCCAGCAAGAACCTTTCTTCAGTAAGTCTCTTTCTTCAAGGATACTTGGCCCAGTCCAAGAGGATCTCCCCCCTCCCCCCCCCCCCCCCCTGGCGGCCCCCTTTTCTCTCTTTTCTTAACATCCCAAAACACACCATGAAGGAAATAAATACTTAAGCCCATTCCCCCATTCGCGGGAAGCAAGAAAAGAGAGAGGAAAGAGAAAGAAATCCTATTCTGCCATGTCCATTCAAAAAATCAGATAGCAGACATTTTAACCAAAGCTCTATCAAAGACTCGGTTCTCTGATCTAAGGTATAAGATGAATATAAGGGACTGTACTAAAGGGATACAGGGATGTGAAGAAAACTAGAACAATACAGAAGAGTGGAGAAAATGGGTAAATGTTAGAGTAAGCAATACAGAATAATGTAGTGGATGGGTAAATGTAAGTGTAAGTCTGATAAAGACCAACTGTGATATCATTGGTAGTTAGCGTTAGTTAAGTGCCAGCGTTTAGTATCTCTGTTATAAATACACATGTATCCTCTCAGATGAATAATATTCAAGAAAACACAAGTCTTGATTCTATTATTTCTTTTCCCTTTCTATGTTTTTCATTTCATGGTATCAGAGCTTTCATCCTCAATGGAGAATAACAACACAATGAGAGGATCCTCACTCTCGTCTCATCCACTCAGAGAAATGGGGTCGTCTCCTTTTCCCATGTTCTTTTTGTCAAACTCGGGGAGGAAAACTCCCTACTCTGGGAACAAAGGGGACATAAAATTTAGAAGTACATTACAGATGACAAACCACCACAGTTTAAGGAGGCTGACAAAATTGCAAGTAAAACTAGTGATCAATTTCTAGAATGGGAGCAACAAGATCAATTGCTTCTTTCTTGGCTCCTTTGTAGGATGTCGGTCGGCGAAACAATCTTGGGAAAGAATCCAAGATTACTTTGCGCGTCACACTCGGGCGAAGATTAGACAACTGAAGCTTCAATTAAAAAACACGAAGAAGAGCAGCATGAAAATGAGTGAATACCTATTAAAGATCAACAATCTAATCATAATAACAGTCAAACAAACAGGAACAATTATTTCAACAATTGTAACAACAACAACTACTCAAATTTCAACAACAGAGGCAGAGGAAAAAATTCAAATAGAGGAAGAGACAGAAGAGGCTACAGTGGCAACAATCCAGAAAGGTCACCAACCACTTGTCAAATTTGAAACAAGATAGGACATCTAGCATCCACATGCTTTTTTAGATATGACTAGAGTTCAAACATTCAGAATCAGAAACAACATTCTGTCCAAGTTGCTGCAGTAAACCAAACCACAGAAAACATCACTAATCTGAGTCTGCCATGGTTTCCAGATTCTGGAGCTTCAACCCATGTCACAGCAGACTACTCTAATCTACATTCTGGTGTGAATTATAGTGGCTAGGATAAACTTCACATGGGGGATGGTTCAGGTATCTCTATACAGCACATAGGGCATGCTTTTGTTCAATCCCCTTTCAATTCTTCAACTAAACTCTCTTTGTTTAATATTTTTCATGTTCCTAACATTTCCAAAAAATCTATTGAGTGTTTCCCAGTTTACCAAAGATAACAAAGTCTTTTTTGAATTTCATCCTAACACTTGCTTTATGAAATCTCAGGCTACTAAACAAGTGTTGTTGCAAGGCAAAGTCAGGGAAGATGGTCTTTATGTTTGACAATCTCCAGCTGTCCCATTTGATTTCTTCAAATAATTCTTCCAATTCTTATATCAAGAAGTTCCCTTGTAATCAGTCCTCTTTCCAATGTAACAATGATAATATTCCTTTTTCTTTGACACTATGGCACAAAAGATTAGGCCACCCATATTTCAAAATTCTACAGAATATCTTGCAAACCAATCAACTGAAATATGATAATAAAAGTATACTCCTGATTTTTGTAAGGCTTGTTGTTATGGCAAAACTCATAAGATTCCTTTTTCAAACTCCAATACCACTTGTTCTTCACCTATCATTCACACAAATCTATGGGGACCTTCCTCAGTAAAATCCTTCAATGGGTATTCAAACTTTATGCACTTTGTTGATTCTTTTAGTAGATTTACTTGGATCTATTTTCTCAAAGCAAAATCTGAAGCCTTTGACACTTTTCTTAAATTTAAGGTCATGTCTGAACTTCAATTTAATACCAAGATTAAAACAATACAATCAGATGGAGGGGGTGAATTTCAGACCATTTCCAAATTCTTACAAAGCCAAGGCATCACTCATCAAAAGAGTTGCCCACACCCCAGAACAAACCAGTACTGCTGAGGGGAAACTCAGATACATTGTTGAAATTGGCCTCACTTTTCTTATGACTACTTCATTACCTTTAAAATTTTGGGATGATGCCTTCTATACTGCAACACTTTTTATTAACAGAATGCCCACCTCCATTCTATCATACAAAATCCCCTTTGAAAAATTATTTGATAAACAACTTGACTATACTTCATTAAGGGTCTTTGGGTGCTTTTGTTTTCCACTTTTAAAGCCTTACAACAAGCATAAAATGAATTTTAAATCAAAAGAGTGTAATTTTCTTGGGTATAGTCCTTTCTATAAAGGTTTTAAATGTCTTACTTCCACTGGCAAGCTTATCATCTCTAGGCATGTCACTTTTGATGAACTCTCCTTTCCTTTTGCTGCTAAAACTTCAGAAAAAGTCATCTCATCCAGTGTTAATTCTAATCTTTCACCCTTTGCTCAACCATCTATCATATCTACTCATAATGCCCCATGTGCTGCTGTAGAAAATATTTTACTTATGCAAAAGATTACTCATCCTACTGTTACTGTTCAAAGTACTGACACTGATGCTGTAGGAACTACAAGCACTGGTTTCCATAGTAAAGACATTAATCCTAACCCTGTAGGTGATGCAATCAGTCCTACAGAGGGTGCTATCAATTCTGCAGATACTGTGCATCCAAATATCAGTATCGATTTTTCTAATTATTAAATGGCACAATAACTCTAGTTGCCAAATCAGCACTAGTTGACAGATCAATGTATGCAGCAACCTTGGTCCACAACACACCTAATGCAAACACGAAGTAAGTCTGGGGTTTTTAAACCCAAAGCTTTTCTGTCTGAACAACTTCCCTTAACAGAGAGGGAACCTGATATTGTCTTAGAAGCGTTAGACAGTCTTGTATGGAAAACTGCAATGAAGGATGAGTTTAAGGCTTTACAGCATACAAAAACATGGAGCTCAGTGCCATTACCTACTGGAAGAAGAGCCATAGGTTATAAATGGGTTTTTAAAGTAAAAAGGAATATAGATGGATCAATTCAGAGGCACAAAGCCACGTTGGTTGCAAAGGTTTTCATCAATAACAAGATTTTGACTTTAATGAAACCTTCAGCCCAGTGATGAAGCCTACAACAATTAGAGTGATGTTGACTCTAGCTTTATCAAAGGGTTAGAAGGTGAGGCAATTAGATATAAACAACGTCTTCCTTAATGGCATTTTGCATGAAGAAATATATATGAATCAACCTATGGGTTTTGAGCACAGTGATAGAAGCTTGGTATGCAAACTCCACAAACATCTCTATGGGCTTAAACAAGCCCCTAGAGCATGGTTTGAAAAGCTGGCTTCAACCTTACATGATCTTGTTTTTAATCCTAGCAAGTGTGATACTTCTCTATTCATTAGGATTACTCCACGTCACTCCACTTGTATTCTCATATACGTTGATGACATATTAGTTACAAGAAGCTCTAACAAGGAGATAACATCCATAGTGCATAATACGAACCGAACTTTTGCACTCAAAGATATGGGGGATTTGAGCTACTTCTTGGGAATGGAGGTTAAGAAGAGGACAATGGAGAATTACATCCACTACAAAAAAAAATGACTTTCAATGGCAACTTTTGAAAGTCGTCACTAAAAGTTTGACTTTTGTTGGCTACTTTTGAGACTCGCTACTGAAAGTTAACTTTTAATGCGACTTCCATAGTCACCACTAAAAGTGAATTTATTTTAAAATAAAATTTAAAAAAAAATTAGAGTTTTGATGGCAATTCTCATATTCACCTTTAAAAGTCGAACTTTTAGTGATGACTCCCATAGTCGCCACCAAAAGTCAATTTTTTTAAATAAAATAAAAAAAATTAGAGTTTTAGTGACAACTTTTGAGAGTCGCCACTAAAAGCCAAACTTTTAGTGGCGACACTCATAATCGCCACCAAAAGTCAATTTACTTTTAAATAAAATTAAAAAAATTAGACTTTTGGTGGTAACTCCCATAGTCACCACTAAAAGTCAAACTTTCAGTGGCAACTCCTACAGTCACCACCAAAAGTCATTTTTTTTAAATAAAATAAAAAAAGTTCATATTTTTTATAGCGACTCCGATAGTCGTCACTAAAAGTTTAACTTTTTGTTGTGATTTTTAGAGTCGCCACTAAAAGTCTGACTTTTGGTAGCGACTTTTGAGACTTGCTACTGAAAACCAAAAGTCAATTTTTTTAAATAAAATTTAAAAAAAGTTCAGACTTTTAGTGACGACTCTGATAGTTGTCACTAAAAGCTTAACTTTTTGTAGCGACTTTTGAGAGACGCCACTAAAAGTCTGACTTTTGGTGGCAACTTTTTTTGTGGTGACTTTTGAAACTCGCCACTGAAAGTCAGACTTTTAATAGTAACTCCTTTAGTAGACGCCAAAAGTCAATTTATATTTAAATTTTTATTTAAAAATAAATTGACTTTTAATAGCTACTAAAAGTCATATTTTTAGTGGCGACTTTCATAGTCGCCACCAAAAATCAATTATTTTTAATAAAATTAAAAAAATTCAGACTTTTGATCTTTAAATTTTTGTCCAAAAGTCAATTTATTTTTAAATAAAATTAAAAAAGACTTTTGGTGGCGGCTCCCATAGTCGCACCAAAAGTCAGACTTTCAGTGGCGACTTTCATTGTTGCTACTAAAAGTCAATTTATATATATATATATATATATAATTATATTTTTTTATCTCTTAATCTATTAATAATAATATATTTGCTTTTTGTTAAGTTAGATGTTATTTCATTTCGGTTTTATGATGTTTTTGGCTTAAAATAATTTTAACAGATAATATATATATATATATATATATATAATATTTTGCCCTTATATAGTACAAATAAAGTGCTGATATAATGGCAAGACACACATGGTTGAAAGTAAAGGACTCGTGTTCGAATTTCAGGTAGGCAAATGTTTGGTTTAATTTCAATATAAATTTGAATGTTACACAAAAAAAAAGAGTCACCCCAAGGCAGTGAGTTAATGGACCAGCCAAGACCCACACAGGTCGAATGGGTCTTGGTTTGACCCGTCGAGTCAATCCGAGTCCAAAAAAAATGGCGATTGGCGTTTGGTGACGATTTTTAATTGTCACCAAAGGTCTTTTAGTGGTAACTTTCAAAGTCGTCACTAAAGGTGATCAAAAGTTATTTTTTGGCACAAATTTTTTTTGGCAACAAAGATGACTTACCGTCGCCACCAAAAACCTTTTAGTCGTTGACTTTCAACAACAACTTAGTCACCACCAAAACCAAAAGTCTTTTGGTGGCAACTTTTAGACTTTTTAATTTTTTTGTAATGACCTTTCCCAATTCAAGTACATTAGAGATTTGCTCCATAAGGAAAAAATGCTTGAGGCAATAGGAATATCTACTCCTATGGTTGGAGGTCGCGAAATTGTCCAAACAAGGTGGATATTACTTTGCTAATCCTAAGCTCTACAGGAGTGCTGTCAAGGCTTTATAGTATGCCAATGTCACGAGGCCAGAGATCTCCTTCTCAGTCAATAAGGTGTGCTAATACATGCATCAACCTCTTGATAATCATTGGAAAATGATAAAAAGAAGTCTGAGGTACTTGAAGGGTACATTACAGCACAGCAGTGGCGGAGCCACTTAGAATTCAGGGGGTGCAGTTGCACCCCCTGAAATTTAGAGAAGTTTATGTAAAAATTTTTTTTTTTTCAATTTGTCCCCCCTCTTTGTTTTTTTTTGAACCCCCTTAATATTTTTTTGAACCAATTCAGTGACTCACTCCCTCTCTACTACTCACAGTCACAAGACTCTTCCCAGAGTCACAAAATATTTTCTTGATGATGGTTAATTTCTCATTCCATTATTAGGGACCTCTTTGTAAAAGTTTAAAATTTACATTTTTTGTACATATGTCTAATTCTATTAAATTGGTTAATTGATTATGTAATTATGATTATGAGTAACATATTTGTGAAGTCAATTTTATGAAATTTATTTTTGATGATGGTTAATTTATCATTCCATTGTTAGGGACCTCTTTGTAAAAGCTTGAAATTTGAGGTTTTTGTATATATGTCTAATTCTATCAAATTGATTGATTGATTGTATAATTAGGATCATGAGTAATATATTTGTGCAGTCAATTTTATGAAATTTTTTCTTGATGATAGTTAATTTATCATTCCATTATTAGGGACCTCTTTGTAAAAGCTAATTTATGATTTTTGTACATAGGTCTAATTCTATCAAATTAGTTGATTTATTATACAATTATGATCATGAGTAATATATTTATGAAGTCAATTTCATGAAATTTTTTTTTGACGATAATTAATTTATCATTACAGTATTAGGGACCTCTTTGTAAAAGTTTGAAATTTGTGGTTTTTGTATATAGGCCTAATTCAATCAAATTAGTTGATTGATTATGCAATTAGGATTTAGAAGAAAAACAATTTTTTTGTAATAGAAATATTTTTAAGAGGAAATTACTATTAAATAAATAATAAATTAAAATTAATTTAGAAGAGTTACTATCAGATTCAGAAAAACAAATGTAAATTTTGCCCCCCCTGACCAAGGGGTCCTGGATACGCCACTGCAGCACAGGTTATTGATCAATAAACCAACAAATCTTGCCCTCACTGGGTTTTGTGCTGATTGGGCAAGTGATGTAGATGACAGAAGATCTACATCAGGTTCATACATGCTCCCAGGTCCTAATTTGGTTTCTTGGTCTTCTAAACAGTAGGGAGTAATCTCAAGGTCCACCATGAAAGCAAAGTATCGAAGCCTTGCCAATGCAGTCTGTGAACTTGCTTAGTTAAAATCATTATTGACTGAATTACAAGTCTCACTTAATTCAATTCCCACCATCTATTGTGACAACAGTAGCACTGTGCAAATGGCAATTAATCCTGTATATAATGCCATGTTAAAGCATATAGAGCTAGACCTTTTTTATGTAAGGGAAAAAGTGTTGAAGAAAAAAACCCTAGTCTGCCATATCAATTCAGAAAATCAGATAGCAGACATTTTAACCAAAGCTCTGTCAAAGACTTGGTTCTCTGATCTAAGCATAAGATGAATATAAGGGAATGTACTGAAGGGATACAGGGATGTGAAGAAAACTAGAACAATACAAAAGAGTGGAGAAAATGGATAAATGTTAGAGTAAGCAAAACAAAAGAATGTAGTGGATGTGCAAATGTAAGTCTGATTAAGACCAACTGTAATATCATTGGTAGTTAGTGTTAGCTAAGTGCCAGCATTTAGTATCTCTGTTATAAATATACATGTATTCTCTCAGATTAAATAATATTCAAGATTACACAAGTCTTGATTCTATTCTTTATTTTCCCTCTTTATGTTTTTCATTTAAGAAAGAATAGGAGGAGAACCCGGAAACCATAAGGGGTTCAAGAAAAACTCTCACTGAAGGAAAGGAGCAACTCTCACGAAAGAAAACATAGAGAAGTAGGTCAATTTCATGCAAATTATTTGGTCAAAGTCAATAAATCTTCCAAGATTCGTCAATTAATTAGCACTCGTATTCACTTGTTTCCATACATGCTTAGTTTTACTTAATTAGGAATAGCAATGGGCAAGTATTCAATAATTTTTTTAATATTTGAATTCTAATCTACTCGAAAAACTCAATACCTGTCCTCTCTCTCTCTCTCTCTCTCTCTCTCTCTCTATATATATATATATATATATATATTATTTTTAAGTATACGGTATCTAAAAAATTCAAAAAAAAAGTGTTGCATAATGGATATTGAATACCCTAAATTTGTTGTTGAGTACCAAAATACCTAATATCTGGTATCCATCCAACAAGGCAATCTTTCAAATGATAGAGGCAAATACTAATAGCAAAAGCACAGTTGATTAAATTATTATCTAACAATTTTTTGATAAACCTTTTAAATTATATATACATATAATTATTGAGAACATAATAATAAACCTAAAGAATCCCAAGGGATAAACCAGAGATTCTGTTATGGAATACTGTTTTTTGAGAAGTGTTGTCCGCAACGGCCCCTTCTTTTGGTCTTGAACTTATTTGAAATCTCTGAAAGAAACATTGTGACACTAATTAAACTTCATGTTTTAAAAAGCACTAACAACGTTCAATGTGTGAGATAACTCAAATGTTTGTATTCTAATTTTTGCTTCCTTTGTAATCACTATCATCATATAAATAAAACAGTAAATTAAATTTATGATTTTTTAGTGTTTCATTAAATTATATTTGATATCATTCTTATTTTAAAAATTACATGTCACTTTTCTCTAATTTATTTTTAATCATTGATATTAACTTTATTATTATTATTATTATTATTATTATTATTATTATTATTATTATTATTATACACATGTATTATTATTTATAGTTTGATTGATTGTTCTTGGTAATTTATTATTATTATACACATGTATTATTATTTATAGTTTGATTGACACTTCCCACTGGTATGAATGATGATGATGTGTATCATCCATCGTTGGACAATATTCTAGTCGACAATGAAGAAAACAATGGGAATAACGAAGATAATTTAGATGCTGCAGCGACTTTACAATCAACTCCATTTCTAGGAATACCTAGTCAAAGAATGTGTGATAACAGAGTGAGAATAAAGGTAAAGGCAAATTGTCTATTGCTAAATAGATAGATGATATTGTGAGCGTAATAGCTGAGAATTGTCATTCACGTAATGAGGATATTGTTTCTAGATTTAGTACGAATGAGGTCATGGCTAACCTTCTCAATATAGAGGAGATTACAAGCGACCTAGAATTTTAAGCGAGATGCTGCAGTTTATTGATGCAGAAGGAAGCTAGGAAGATATTTGCGACAATGAAAGGCACACCGACCCTATTAGTCACCTGGCTCCATTATGAAGCTTATTACCCACTGGGGTTCCCCAGGGCCTGAGTTAAATTCTTTAAGTTGTAATAGATTGATTAGTTTAGTTTAGATATTTTTTCTCCTGACTTTGTGTTATGACTTTAATGTCTATTTCTTGTAGTTTCTTGGAGTATTTTATGACGTCATTTAATGTATATTTCTTGTGGTTTCTTAAAGTATTTTATGTTTTCTTGCATTTCCTAGCATTCAATTTGCTTTACATATTGCATATAGATGTAAATGAGTTATCACAAATTCAAATGTTGTTCTAAACAAGACGAGGAAATGGACAATTACATGATTATGGGTGCTATCAAGACCTAGTTTATAAGCATGTGACCGACACGCTAACACGAATCACGTTGCAACGTAAGCCTAACTAACGTTTTTAATTCTAACTCCCTTTTGTTATTTATGTAAAATATTAGCATACATTCCTTATTATTTAGTTATTATATAGCATAACATTTATAAATAGAGACAAATTAGAGTTTAAAAAATACATACATACATATATATATATATATATATATATATATAAAATAAAGACTAACATTAGGAAATAGCATTTAAATATGAATAAGTATTAATTAAGGTAAATATTAATTAAATTAAATTTTAATTTAAAAATGAGTACTACTTAAAATAAATATTAAAAAAATAGAAAATATTACTTAAAATAAATATTAATTTATAATGTAAAGAATATAGATCATTATGATTATATATCATACATTCACACAAGGGAAGATGATAACTTATCCGGATTCCTCACAATCTCTGAAATTACAATTTTAATATTTAAAAATAAAATTTGAAATCTCATTCATTCACAAAATCACATCAACTTAAATAAACTCATAATTTTAAATCTCAATTTCTACCATAATCCGTATCATAAATCTCCAAAACAAATCCTCAAAATTAAATCAAATTAAATACAATAAATAGAGTAGTTTAATCACCCTATGATCTCTTAGATATCCTAGTTGACCACAAAGCTTTCTAATCTTAAATAAACTAATACTAGCGACTTGGGACCCACCCAATAATGGAAAAGGCTAATGGCAACTCTAACCTTCTTGCGGATACTCCTTTTCCGCTACTTGATTTGAAAAATTTAAATCAATGAGTATGAGATAAATATCTCAGTTAGCGAGCCAATCCCCGCTTTAATAAAATTTGCTATGTAAAAGTTATAAAATAAAAGCATAGGAAAAAGTCAAAAATCACTAGGAAAGATACACATTAAAGATGTTGACCCTAAGGCTTTATGCCATAAGTTTTGATGATGACAAATGTATTTGAATTGTAGTATTGATATATATAAAGGTTAATTATCATATACATGCTACAAGTATTTAAGCATGACTATGTTATTTAATGTGTAATGTCTTATACATTAATCATACTATTTATTATGAATTAAACTAACCATTTGGTTTGCAAGTAAGATATATTTTATAGGTTGGTTCAAAACAAGAAGAGTGAGCATTGGATTGAAGAACAAGGAAAAGGAACATTATGCCTCACTCAAGGAAAGCAACATACAAGGACAAAGCTCCAAGAAATGAAGAATTAGAAGATTTGAAGTCTTGGAAGCTTGGATGCATCAAGATAGCCTATGTGTTTACATTAGGTATATTTTATATAGGCTAGTATATTTGTGCAACTCAATGATTTAGATTTGCATACATTGGCTCAAGCATTTTTGAACAAAAAGATAGTGAGATATGAAGTTTTACAAAAGTTATTTTTTGACCTTTGGTCACTCCTTATATCATATCTCATAAATGAAAAATCGGTTTTTCAAGTATCTTAATCTCATTTGATAGTAGACTCAAAGATATTTTCAACGGTATATTATTTATTCAAAACGGAGTCCAAATGAGAAATATATGACTATTTAAAATATAGTTTGAAAAACTGAAAGTTGATTTTACTATAATAAATTATTCTATTCTGACCTATAGTCAGTATTTTGATTATATCTTTTAAAAGAAAAATAATTTTTGAGTAAAACTTGCTTCATTTGAAACTAGACTCCAAGAGCTTTCCAATGGTATATTATTTGTTTAAAACGGAGTTCTAATGAGGGAGTTATGAATTTTTAAAGAAAGCTCAAAATCTGGACTGCACTATAAGTGCTGTAACGGCTATATAACGGCTAGTTTTGTAAAATCTTATATATATGACCTTAGATACACGATTTTGAGCTAGAACAAAGTCCTACAATGTGATATTAACTTCTTCTATCATCTTTGAGAGAAAGGAAAGCTTTCTTGAGCCAAATCTTGCATATTCTCTATCATTATAGTTATTAGAGCTTCATTTGTATTTATCTACTCTTTAAAGAGAGTTTCTTTGTATTGTTGATTTTGATCAACACATATATTATTCTGAGTTGAGGTTCGCAAGTACCGGTGTTGGAAGAACTTACTTTGGGTTGAGGAGGAGCCCGGATTCATAAATTCTCCATTGTGGTTTCGCAAATACCCGGATCGAATTTGCGTGGTTGTAGTAGTTTGCAAGTACCCGGATTAAACTTGCAATTATAGTGGAAATACTCAAGTGGTCTCTTGAGCACTGGATGTAGGCTTGGATTAGCCGAACCAGTATAAATCTCCGAGTTTGCTTTCTCTATCCTTTACTCTTTAATTTGTGCATATTGATATCTATTATTTAATTACTTGATCTTTATAATTATTTATCTTGACAGCACATTGATTTTCTGTATTGTATTTATTATTCTAAGCATTGTACTTTTACAAAAAATCATTTTAACTTCCAATTAATTCTTGTGAAAAATTTATAAAACCCAATTCACCCCCCTCTTGGGTTCCAACCATTACTTTCAATTGGTATCAGAGCTTGGGCTCTTGTTTAAAGACTTAACCGTCTAAGAGTTAGCATGGTTGGATATAGTGATTGGTTTATTTCTAAAAATTGTTCTTTCACAGAACCTCCAATTTTTGATACTAATCATTTTCAATATTGGAAGTATGAAATGAAAATGTTTTTAATTTCAGTAGACCATAAACTCTGGGATGTTATAGAAAATGGTTCTTGTATGCCTGTCAAGGAAGAACAAGGAAAATGCATTCCAAAACTTAAGAGTGAATGGAATGATACTGAAAGAAGTTTAATGCAACTCAATGCTAAGGCAAAATTGGTTATTTCTTGTGCATTGAGTCAAGATGAATTTTTCAAAATCTCCAACTGTGCAACTGCAAAAGAAATGTGGGAAATTCTTGAAGTTGCACATGAGGAAGATCTTATTTCTGAGGAATTAAGGTATAGAAGTTTCATTAATGAACTTGAAATTGCTCAAATGAACAATTGCAAAACCATTAATGAGATACAACTTGTGCTTAATCAATTGCAAGCTCTTGGTGTTGAACTTACAGGAAAATCTCAAATCACCAAGGTGGCAGACGAAGAAGAAAAAGGAGAAAAAGAGAAACCACAACCAAAAGGTGAATCATCAAAGAAAGCTTACCTATCTTCTATTTGGGGAAATAGAAATTCTGATAAGCAGAACACAAATGAAGAAGCCAACACTTGTCTTGTGGTCAGAGATAAAGATGAGGTAAATTCATTTGACTACTCTTTTGAAGAATTACAAGATGCCTTTGATGATTTACATGAAGAATCTCTTATACTTGCAAAGAAACTAAATGTTTCAAAACAGAAAAACTCTTCTCTTGAAAATGAGTTGGAAACATTGAAAATTGAATTTTCTATTTCCAAGGAAGAGAATTTTGTTTTTGAAAATCAAAACAAAACTTTGCAAGAAGAGAATTTGATTTTAAAAACAAATATCTCTACCAACAAAAATTGCTTTTGTACCAAGTGTGATTCTTTGAAAAAGGAAAATGATAATCTTAAAAACACACTTGCAAAACTCTCTCAAGGTAGAGAAATTTTAAATACCTCAGTTTTGAAACAAAGAAGAATTAACAAAGTTGGTCTTGTTTCTAAAAAGAAATCAAACCAAAAGCAGTTTAAAAACTTCTTTGTTTCTGCAAAGATGTCCAATAGTCCAACTTGCACTTGTTTTTATTGTGGACTGAAAGGACACAAATCTTACTCATGCTTTTATAAGAAAAATCTTGTTCATGGAGTAAAAATGAAATGGGTTCACAAAGGAACTCATGACCCAGGCGGACCCAAAGAAATTTAGGTACCAAAAACAAAAGATTAATTTGCAGATTCACCTCGAAACAAGGAGCGGAAATGACATTTTAATGGCTACATCATTTAAACTCTACTTCCTTGCATCAAAAGGAGGCAATGGATAAGTAAACATATAAGCTGGAATGCATTATAAGAAATTTGACTAATATGTTTACTGCTCTCTAATGCTTTTGTCTGTTCTCAATATGCCTTACATCTATCCTTGATACTCATGCATGCTATATCTGAAAACAATTGTTAGGTGTGCAGATTATAGATTCGAATTTTGTTTTGAGCTAAAATCTTTCTTCCAAATTTTGCTCAAACTATCCTTTTTACCGCATCATGAAAACTTGCTTCCATTACACGCACATTTTTCTTGTCTTCACAACAATAAGATTCCTCCTACCTATAGTATTTATCCTTGCTGTAATCTTATTTAAATATTTTCAATGAAATCAAATATTTTGCAAAATTGCATTTCATAAAAGCATAGCACTTTTATTAATATGGCATATCTTGAACATAATGTTGCTCCTAGTACTCGAGATTTATTTGAACATTACTGATTTGAACATCAAAGTGCTCCACCAAAAGTGTTTTGCAGGAGTTAATCCTCAAATCTATCCTCTAAGTGGTCAACTAACGAAGCCTATATTGGACCAACGCCCAATGCCAGCTCATTCTTAATTGTCGACCAATGCTTGACAGTGATCTTATGAGAGATTGTTTCTAAGAGGATATTGCAAATAATCTGTCACGTCCCAAAATTTGAGCACGTGACCGGCACGGAAAGTGAATTTCATTTCACCTCCGTAAGCCTATCTTTCTCTTAAAAATCATACAATTCTTTTTCATGCAACCAAAACGAGTTCTCTATACATACTACAATTGCTCACATTACATCACTGAATGAACCTACCCGATTACAGAGATTTCTAGATTTATACAACTTAGAATAAAACTTAACTATTATACCTTTATACTGAACAAATGAAAAGGTAATTATGTACTAAGGATCCATAATTCCTTGTTCCGATATTTACCTTCAGCTGTCAACTCTGAAAAAAAAATATCAATAATAGGGGTATGAGCAAACCACGTGCCCAGTGAGTAAATAACATAATACTATAACAAAATAAAAATCATGCATCATAATGATAACATGCAGCAATCATACGTAAATCGATCATCATATGATATAATATTATTCATAATACTTCACAACAATATCCAAGTGAATCAAATGCATTTCAACAAAATTTAAAATTCACAACAGCAATCGATGAAATCAATTTCACACACAATTCCCGTACCAACCGGGTCGTCCAGAATACCTCTGGATCGTTGCCCGCGGCCCCCGCCGCATCCACCCTTATCGCTCCATTTATATTCTCCACCCTTATAGCTTCACATAGATTTCTCCATGGGGTGCACCACCATGCCTTTCCTTTCCAGTCAAACACAATCACAATCACATATAAAAACATTCTTAATCATAATCTTGAGCCACATACACAACTCAGTCATTTACAATTCAAGCCACAACATAATCAATGTGGTTCCAGCAATATAGCATGTATATAACATAACCCATAATATAGAACAATTATTCAACAATAACATACTTCAACTATCCGCATATGATTGAACTCAACAATCAGAGTATTATACATTTCAACTCAGTTCACATGTCATTCACAATCCATCATATAACCTCAATTCATGAGAAAATAAGAAAATATAATTATATACATCACCTGACACTTTCCACAATTGTTTATGTCTCATCATCCCACATCATTCTTTTCAAACTTGGATATTCAACATATTTTCACTATGATGCAAAAAGTCAATAACAAAGATATTTAATCATAGCAAGTATTAACCCACTCACCTGGATTTCATGCTCTCAGCACTCCCACCTTGCACTTGACCATTCCTATTGTAACCAGATAAAAACCATCAGGGTTACGGAATAGAGAAATTTCCTACCACTACTCTCGACCTTCATCCACTTCTCAAATCATAACTCCTAACTGGTAATGAATATCCAGATGAAACTTATACCATTGGAAACTAGACTCAAAGAGCTTTTCAACGATATTAAAAAAAAAAAAAACTGATGCTACAGTAACGGTCAACGCAGCTACAGTAACGTTGACCGAGTCAACGCTACAGTAACGTTGACCGAGTCAACGCTACAGTAACGAGAAAATCTGGAAAAAATTTCTCGGTGAACAGTAATTCTGGGGAAAATTTTCGATGTTCTTCGTGTTCTTCATCCAAAAATCCAAAAATCATATCTAAAACAACATTTCTTTTGATTTCTTCCATGGGTTTTCATCCTTAATGTCTAAGGAGTGTTTTAACACCAAAACCCCCAATTTCTACCAACAATCCAAGCTCAAATGTCAAATTTTCATCAAGAACACTAACTTTTTCAAATATCCAAATTCTACGAATTTCTCCTAGTTTTCTCCAAATTTCTTGTTCTAATAACATCATAAACCACCTAGGAATGTTTTAGATTAACATCCACACTTAAATTCATCCATTAAAATATTCTACAAAAATTTTGCAAAAATACTAACCAAGGATTTGATCTTGTAATAAGAGGAAGAAGAAGAAGAACATCAACTTACCAATCATCCTAACTTTCATAGCTTCCTTCCCAAAGCAAAAATTGCATAAATGATTGATGAAGAAATTCCTTTGCAAGCATAATCGAGAGAGAGAGAAAGTGAAGCTACGGGAGGGAGAATGAGAAAAAGAAAAGAATAAGGAGAAGTGTATACGCGTGGGCCCCACCAATTTCTTTTTCGATAAAATCGCTCATAGCCACCTTAGCTTATAAGATTTGTTCACTTTAATCCCTCTCGATGTCTCAAACTCCACTTTAACCTCGAATCCATCATCTTTTCGGTACCGGACTCATAATTCATTCCCATAAGCTCTATTTTTTTCTCGGGTTCCTACTTGGTCATTTCTCAAAAGTCCTCTATACTTTCTTTTCTTTTCACTTTAGTCCTTGAGAATTTGTAAAAATTTCCTAAATTAAAAATAAAAATTTCTATTCCCACATTTTCTTCACTAATTCAAAAAGAAAATTTTTCACGTAATTAAATTTTTCACTAAACTTCAAAATAGGCTTTAAATATTCATATAAATTCTTGGGATATTACATAATCAATCAATTAAGTTCATTAAAATTACAAGAAGATAGAATCAAAAGAAAAGCAATGAGCAAAACAAGAATATCAAAATCTTGAGGAGGAACTTCAAGAAGCAATAAGAGTTTGCCAAAATCGATGAGTATCTCTATCCTTTACCACTTCACTATTTAATTGAGTGATACTCCCTGATCATAATTGGCTATGTTGGCAATTTTTTTTTCTGACATACTTTCATTGCAATGATATATTGTTCTCTGATGTCTTACATACTTGATCATATCATTGTATATAAAGATATTGTCTTTATACCATTCATCATGGTTTGAGCATTATACATGTCATATCTTTTCAAAGCTCTGGTTTATGGACCATTGGTTATGGATTATAGTTTATATCCAATTATATCTTATGAATCCATATCACCTCAATTTTACTACTACATATTTAGGTTATAATTGAAAGAAATGGTTGGATCCCAAGAGGGGGGGTGAATTGGGTTTTATAAAAATTTTCACAAAACTTAATTGGAAGTTAAAATGATTTTCTGAAATTGGATAATGTTAAAGATAATAATTTAATTCAGAAAATCAAAATGTTTATCAAGATGAATAATTTTATAGTGCAAGGAATTAAGGAGCAAATATAAATCTACACAAATTAATTAATACTTGAGGTAGAAATTAAATATAAACGCAAAGCATTAATTAATTAACTTCAAATGTAAATAGAGTAGGGATAGAGAAAGCAAACTCGGAGATTTATACTGGTTCGGCTAATCCCAAGCCTACATCCAGTCCTCAAGAGACCACTTGAGTATTTCCACTATAATTGCAAGTTTAATCCGGGTACTTGCAAACCACTACAACATAGATATTTTCTCCCCCAAGGGTGTCTCTCCCCCTTACAACGTGTTTTCTCTCAAACACTAACTCAAGGAACCAATCCTTGAGCAACTAAATTTAAAGGCTCAAGGAAAATAATGGTAGACACTCTCAAAGTGTAGATAACGCAGAAATTAAGCTCAGAATTTTTCTCTAACAATTTAGAGAGAATAGAACTCAAGATAATATGAGAAATAAACAATTGAAGCTTGATTCAAATGGTGTTGTGAAGTCCCCTTTATATAGTGAAACCTTGCTGCTACAGTGACTGCTTTAGTCAAAATTGCTACAGTAAGCTTCATCATCATTTTTCAACCTTTCTACAACAACCAAAAAACTTTATCAATCTTTTTCAACAATCAATATTCTTTTTCAAATTTGCTACAGTAAAAAATATTCTTTTTCAAAGTTTATTACAACAACCAATAAACTTTATCATATTTTTTCAACAATCAAATTTCTTTTTCAAAAGTGCTACAGTAAAAGATATTCTTTTTCAAATTATATTACAACACCCAATAAACTTTATCATACTTTTTCAACAATCAAATTTCTTTTTCAAAAGTGCTACAGTAAAAGGTATTCTTTTTCAAATTATATTACAACACCCAATAAACTTTATCATACTATTTGGGCTAAGAAAGATTAAATCATACATTGGGCCAAGAAGATTAAATCATTCCCACATATTTGTCATCATCAAAACTTATAGCATAATACATTAGGGCTAACAATCTCCCCCTTTTTGATGATGACAAATCACCAAAGAAAAATATGTTACAATGTAATAATCATTATACAATATACACATATTTTTCTTTCCATATTCTTCTCCCCCTATTTGACATCAACAAAAAGGTATAAGGAAGGCAATATATAAAGGCTAAAGCGTATTCCTTCTTTAAGCAAGAATATCATATGACGTCATAGGGTAAAATTTCATCAAAACTTATCATTGATATGCCAAAAATATATAGTTAAGGAAAACATTGCATCTCATATAAAGTGACCCTAAAAATATAGAGCATTTAAGTATAGATTAGGCTCCCCCTCAATCAATGCATATTAAACAAATGTAATTTTCAAGATGTATTCATATATGTATCTTGAGGATGAGCACCTGCAAAAAATTTGACAACCACTCCGATGCTTAAGTTAGTAATGTAAATCAAGGATTAAAGGCAAAATTAACTGCTTACGGTCGCATGCATCAAGCATTATCATAATGCAAGAAAATTATTGCCTTTCATTTACCCACAAAAGCATTATATGTAAGTATGTGTAACTATGAAGATGTATTATCCTCTACACATTTCATTTTATTTAAAAAATTTTTTTTTTGACTTCTCATTTTCTATGAGTGCATGTGGAATCATGACATATTATTCTTAGTCATAGCTTTCGCTCATGATGCATAAATAGCATACACAACATATGTTCTTAGATACATGTAATCATAGCATGATGCAATCAATCATGTATATTATACTGAAAGCTCTCAAGAACAACACAACAAAGCAGAGAAATACGGTTCTGTTTATCACCATTTTATTAATCCTTAAAATTTTTAATCAAAACAAATTAAATCAGCCGCAAATCCACCGAAAATTGACTTTCGTGGTTTTGCCATTAATGCGACGCGTTGTTGGTGTGCATGCGTACTCTAGACTTCTGGCTTCCAGCTTGCAAAATCCATAGGATGAGCGTGTAGGGGTGCGACGAAGAGATATCTTCGTTGGCTCTAAGTCACAATTTTCTCTCTATAAAGACTGCCCCAGAGTTCTCAATTATCACACCACAAAGAGTATTCATCTCTGAGCCTACAACTTTCTGACATTCCTCTCTCTTCATACTCCAAAAAAAAATTCCAAGCCATGGCAGCAAGAAAGTTCATTGATCTCACAGTAGAGGCCAGGGAGGAAGAGCTCGACTTAAACTTGAGTCTAGGCAGGGACAAGGGTAAAAGGCCTTTGGAGGGATCTCAGGAGAATCGAAAGAAGAAGATGAAGATCGAAGAAGCTGAAGAGATTAGTACAGGCCATACGTCAGAAGACAAAATTGCTTGTTTGGAGCAGGAGGTGAAGAAACTCAAGAAGATGATAGAGGACCAGGAGAAGTTAGCTAAACGCAACAATGCGGCACTAACTTCAAGAATAGATAGGTTCTTCTATTGGTCTACCCAATGCTTCTGCAATCAACAACAAAGAAGTGTTGATTGTATGAATGGGATTTACACTACCCTCCGTGACATTGCTCAGTCTCTTGCTCCAAGGAATGGCCGAGGGGTGATGATACAATACGGGCCTCCTAATCCAAGACCACCTCGCCTGTAGATTGCTCATGCATGAGCAAACCTTCCTTTTTTTTTTTTTGCAATGTAATCCTTCAGTTTATTTTTTTAATGCAAGTGGTTTCTTTTATTGGACGATACAAAAAAATAATAATAAAGAAAGATAAAAGAAATCAGCTACACAAATTCAGCATAGTATATATATATATTGAAAAATATATATCCATTTTAAAGATGGAAAGAATTTTCTGACATGGACATATCATCATTTCAAAGCAAAAGCAAGTTACATACTTATCAAGATAAAACATATTATAACCTGAGTATGTAGTACAATAATTGAGGTAATATGGATTAATAAGATATAATCAGATATAAATTATAATCCATAAACAATCGTTCATAAGCTATATCTTATACAAAGGATATGACATGTATAATGCTCAAACCATGATGAATGGTATAAAGACAATATCTTTATATACAATGATATGATCAAATATGTAAGATATTAGAGAACAATATATCATTGCAATGAAAGTATGACAGTAAAAAAAAATTTTGCCAGAATGTTCAATTGAGATCAAGGAGTATCATTCAATTAAATAATGAAGAAGTAAATGATAGAGATACTCATCAATTTTGGCAAACTTTTGTTGCTTCTTGAAATTCCTGTTCAAGATTTTGATATCCTTGTTTTGCTCATTGTTCTTCTTTTGATCCTGTCTTCTTGCAATTTTAATGATCTTAATTGATTGATTATTTGCAAGATCTATCAAGCATTGGTTCAATGTAGACTTCGTTGGTCGACTACTGATAGGAGCGTTGGTCGACCAACCAACTTCAAAACTATAAATCTTACTGATTTCGGAGAGCAGAGGAAAGAATGTGCTTTAGAGGATTAACTCCTGCAAAACACTTTTGGTGGAGCACTTTGATGTTCAAATCAGTAATGTTCAAATAAATCTCGAGCACTAGGAGCAACATTATGTTCAAGATATGCCATATTAATAAAAGTGCTATGCTTCCATGAAATGCAATTTTGCAATATATTTGATTTTGTTGAAAATATTTGAATAAGATTACAATAAGGATAAATACTATAGGCAAGAGTAATCTTATTATTGTGAAAGCAAAAGAAATATGCATGTGATGGACGAAAGTTTTCATGATGCGGCAAAAAGGAGAGTTTGAGCAGTATTTAGAAGAAAGATATTGGTTCAAAACAAAATTTGAATCTATAGGTCACACACATAAGAATTGTTTTCAGATATAGCATGCATGAATATCAAGGATAGATGTAAGACATATTAGACAACAGACAAAAGCATTAGAGAGCAGTAAACATATCAGTCAAAATTCTTACAATGCATTCCAGCTTATATGTTTACTTATCCATTGCCTCCTTTTGATGCAAGAGTGGAGTTTAAATGATGTAGCCATTAAAATGTCATTTCCGCTCCTTGCTTCGAGGTGAATCTACAAATTAATCTTTTGTTTTTGGTACCCAAATTTCTTTGGGTCCACCTGGGTCATGAGTTCCTTTTTGAACCCATTTCATTTTTACTCCATGAACAAGATTTTTCTTATAAAAGCATGAGTAAGATTTGTGTCCTTTCAGTCCACAATAAAAACAAGTGCAAGTTGGACTATTTGACATCTTTACAGAAACAAAGAAGTTTTTAGAATGCTTTTGGTTTGATTTCCTTTTAGAAACAAGACCAACTTTGTTAAACCTTCTTCTTTGTTTCAAAACTGAGGTATTTAAAATTTCTCTACCTTGAGAAAATTTTGCAAGTGTGTTTTTAAGATTATTATTTTCCTTTTTCAAAGAATCACACTTGGTACAAAAGCAATTTTTGTTGGTAGAGATATTTGCTTTTAAAATCAAATTCTCTTCTTGCAAAGTTTTGTTTTGATTTTTAAAAACAAAATTCTCTTCCTTGGAAATAGAAAATTCATTTTTCAATGTTTCCAACTCATTTTCAAGAGAAGAGTTTTTCTGTTTTAAAACATTTAGTTTCTTTGCAAGTATAAGAGATTCTTCATGTAAATCATCAAAGGCATCTTGTAATTCTTCAAAAGAGTAGTCAAATGAATTTACCTCATCTTTATCTCTGGCCACAAGACAAGTGTTGGCTTCTTCATTTGTGTTCTGCTTATCAGAATTGCTATTTCCCCAAATGGAAGATAGGTAAGCTTTCTTTGATGATTCACCTTTTGGTTGTGGTTTCTCTTTTTCTCCTTTTTCTTCTTCGTCTGCCACCTTGGTGATTTGAGATTTTCCTGTAAGTTCAACACCAAGAGCTTGCAATTGATTAAGCACAAGTTGTATCTCATTAATGGTTTTGCAATTGTTCATTTGAGTAATTTCAAGTTCATTAATGAAACTTCTATACCTTAATTCCTCAGCAATAAGATCTTCCTCATGTGCAACTTCAAGAATTTCCCACATTTCTTTTGCAGTTGCACAGTTGGAGATTTTGAAAAATTCATCTTGACTCAATGCACAAGAAATAATCAATTTTGCCTTAGCATTGAGTTGCATTAAACTTCTTTCAGTATCATTCCATTCACTCTTAAGTTTTGGAATGCATTTTCCTTGTTCTTCCTTGACAGGCATACAAGAACCATTTTCTATAACATCCCAGAGTTTATGGTCTACTGAAATTAAAAACATTTTCATTTCATACTTCCAATATTGAAAATGATTAGCATCAAAAATTGGAGGTTCTGTGAAAGAACAATTTTTAGAAATAAACCAATCACTATATCCAACCATGCTAACTCTTAGACGGTTAAGTCTTTAAACAAGAGCCCAAGCTTTGATACCAATTGAAAGAAATGGTTGGATCCCAAGAGGGGGGGTGAATTGGGTTTTATAAAAATTTTCACAAAACTTAATTGGAAGTTAAAATGATTTTCTGAAATTGGATAATGTTAAAGATAATAATTTAATTCAGAAAATCAAAATGTTTATCAAGATGAATAATTTTATAGTGCAAGGAATTAAGGAGCAAATATAAATCTACACAAATTAATTAATACTTGAGGTAGAAATTAAATATAAACGCAAAACATTAATTAATTAACTTCAAATGTAAATAGAGTAGGGATAGAGAAAGCAAACTCGGAGATTTATACTGGTTCGGCTAATCCCAAGCCTACATCCAGTCCTCAAGAGACCACTTGAGTATTTCCACTATAATTGCAAGTTTAATCCGGGTACTTGCAAACCACTACAACATAGATATTTTCTCCCCCAAGGGTGTCTCTCCCCCTTACAACGTGTTTTCTCTCAAACACTAACTCAAGGAACCAATCCTTGAGCAACTAAATTTAAAGGCTCAAGGAAAATAATGGTAGACACTCTCAAAGTGTAGATAACGCAGAAATTAAGCTCAGAATTTTTCTCTAACAATTTAGAGAGAATAGAACTCAAGATAATATGAGAAATAAACAATTGAAGCTTGATTCAAATGGTGTTGTGAAGTCCCCTTTATATAGTGAAACCTTGCTGCTACAGTGACTGCTTTAGTCAAAATTGCTACAGTAAGCTTCATCATCATTTTTCAACCTTTCTACAACAACCAAAAAACTTTATCAATCTTTTTCAACAATCAATATTCTTTTTCAAATTTGCTACAGTAAAAAATATTCTTTTTCAAAGTTTATTACAACAACCAATAAACTTTATCATATTTTTTCAACAATCAAATTTCTTTTTCAAAAGTGCTACAGTAAAAGATATTCTTTTTCAAATTATATTACAACACCCAATAAACTTTATCATACTTTTTCAACAATCAAATTTCTTTTTCAAAAGTGCTACAGTAAAAGGTATTCTTTTTCAAATTATATTACAACATCCAATAAACTTTATCATACTATTTGGGCTAAGAAAGATTAAATCATACATTGGGCCAAGAAGATTAAATCATTCCCACATATTTGTCATCATCAAAACTTATAGCATAATACATTAGGGCTAACAATAATATGTTTTATCTTGAGTAAGTATGTAATTTGCTTTTGCTTTGAAATGATGATATATATATCCATGTCAAAAAATTCTTTCTTTAAAATGGATATATATTTTTCAAAATATATATATCCTTCTACTCTGCTGAATTTGTGTGGTTGATTTCTTTTATCTTCATTATTATTATTTTTTTGTACCGTCCAATGAAAGAAACCACTTGCATTAAAAAAAACGAAGGATTACATTGCAAAAAAAAAAGAAAGAAAGGGAAGGTTTGCTCATGCATGAGCAATCTACAGGCGAGGTGGTCTCGGATTAGGTGGGTTGTATTGTATCATCACCCCTCGGCCATTCCTTGGAGCAAGAGACTGAGCAATGTCACGGAGGGTAGTGTAAATCCCATTCATACAATCAACACTTCTTTGTTGTTGATTGCAGAAGCATTGGGTAGTCCAATAGAAGAACCTATCTATTCTTGAAGTCAGTGCCGCATTGTTGCGTTTAGCTAACTTCTCCTGGTCCTCTATCATCTTCTTGAGTTTCTTCACCTCCTGCTCCAGACAAGCAATTTTGTCTTCTGACGTATAGCCTATACTAATCTCCTCAGCTTCTTCAATCTTCATCTTCTTCTTTCGGCTCTCTTGAGATTCCTCCAAAGGTCTTTTGCCTTTGTCCTTGCCTAGACTCAAGTTTAAGTCGAGCTCTTCCTCCCTGGCCTCTACTGTGAGATCAATGAATTTTCTTACTGCCATGGTTTGGAATATTTAGAAATTTTTATAGAAGTATGAAGAGAGAGGAATGTCAGGAAGTTGTAGGCTCAGAGATGAATACTCTTTGTGGTATGGTAATTGAGAATTCTGGGGGAGTCTTTATAGAGAGAAAATTGTGACTTAGAGCTAACGAAGATATCTCTTCGCCGCACCCCTACACGCTCATCCTATGGATTTCTGCAAGCTGGAAGCTAGAAGTCTAGGGTACGCATGCACACCAACAACGCGTCGCATTAATGGCAAAACCACGAAAGTCAAGTTTCGGTGGATTTGCGGCTGATTTAATTTGCTTTGATTAAAAATTTTAAGGATTAATAAAATAGAGATAAACAGAACCGTATTTCTCTGCTTTGTTGTGTTGTTCTTGAGAGCTTTCAGTATAATATACATGATTGATTGCATCATGCTATGATTATATGTATCTAAGAACATATGTTGTGTATACTATTCATGCATCATGAACGAAGGCTACGGCCGAGAATAATATTTCATGATTCCACATGCACTCATACAAAATGAGATGTCAAAAATTTTAAAATGACTTGAATAAAATGAAATGTGTAGAGGCTGATACATCTTCATAGATACACATACTTGCATATAATGCTTTTGTGGGTAAATGAAAGGCAATAATTTGCTTGCATCATGATAATGCTTGATGCATACGACCGTAAGCAGTTAATTTTGCCTTTAATCTTTGATTTACATTACTAACTTAAGCATTAGAGTGGCTGTCAAAATTTTTACATGTACTCATCCTCAAGATACATATATAAATAATTTTGAATTGGTATATAAATTGCTTCCGTTGTGCTGAATTCTATCTTATCCTTTATGAAGCAAATTTGTTTTGAAAAAGGACTTTAAAAATGCTTCCTCAATGCGAATATATTTCTATCATACGACAGCAAATGATGTTTATTTTTTTTCAAAGAGTTCATTTTTTCTGCTATTTACTAAAAATGTCTTTTCATAAACAAGCAGAAATCATTTTCAATGAAAATATTGCAGAAATTTCTTCAAAAATCTTACTTCAAAATTCTGCAATCAAAAACTGAATTTTCTTTATAATGATTTGGACAATCTTTTTTAAAGGAAAAAGGGTTATGAAATTCAGGGGGAGCTTTATCTCTCTTGAAAATATGTAGATGACCTTGAAAAAGAATATATCTTTAAAAAATTGGATATTCATTATTTATTATTCTTTTTCAAATTATGCAAGGTTTAAGGGGGAGCCTAAAACTCTTTCAAGTTTTATCTTTTGGCTCATTTCATTTGACATGAGAAATTTTTCTAAAAATTGTTTTTACATGTCAATGAAAACAATGGTAAGTTTTGATGTATCCTAACCCTATGTTGTATTGACATCTTTCGACATCCTGGCTTAAAGAATGTATGTGCTTTAACTTTCATATATTGTGTTCCTTACACCTTTTTGTTGATGTCAAATAGGGGGAGAAGAAACAATAGAAAAATATGTGTATGTGCTTATAACATTGCATTCATTATCTTGTGATACATATTTTTTTGTGGTGATTTGTCATCATCAAAAAGGGGGAGATTGTTGACCCTAAGGCTTTATGCCATAAGTTTTGATGATGACAAATGTATTTGAATTGTAGCATTGATATATATAAAGGTTAATTATCATATACATGCTACAAGTATTTAAGCATGACTATGTTATTTAATGTGTAATGTCTTATACATTAATCATGCTATTTATTATGAATTGAACTAACCATTTGGTTTGCAAGTAAGATATATTTTATAGGTTGGTTCAAAACAAGAAAAGTGAGCATTGGATTGAAGAACAAGGAAAAGGAACATTATGCCTCACTCAAGGAAAGCAACATACAAGGACAAAGCTCCAAGAAATGAAGAATTAGAAGATTTGAAGTCTTGGAAGCTTGGATGCATCAAGATAGCCTATGTGTTTACATTAGGTATATTTTATATAGGCTAGTATATTTGTGCAACTCAATGATTTAGATTTGCATACATTGGCTCAAGCATTTTTGAACAAAAAGATAGTGAGATATGAAGTTTTACAAAAGTTATTTTTTGACCTTTGGTCACTCCTTATATCATATCTCATAAATGAAAAATCGATTTTTCAAGTATCTTAATCTCATTTGATAGTAGACTCAAAGATCTTTTCAACGGTATATTATTTATTCAAAACGGAGTCCAAATGAGAAATATATGACTATTTAAAATATAGTTTGAAAAACTGAAAGTTGATTTTACTATAATAAATTATTCTATTCTGACCTATAGTCAGTATTTTGATTATATCTTTTAAAAGAAAAATAATTTTTGAGTAAAACTTGCTTCATTTGAAACTAGACTCCAAGAGCTTTACAACGGTATATTATTTGTTTAAAACGGAGTTCTAATGAGGGAGTTATGAATTTTTAAAGAAAGCTCAAAATATGCACTACACTATAAGTGCTGTAACGGCTATATAACGGCTAGTTTTGTAAAATCTTATATATATGACCTTAGATATACGATTTTGAGCTAGAACAAAGTCCTACAATGTGATATTAACTTCTTCTATCATCTTTGAGAGAAAGGAA
Organism: Biancaea sappan; assembly: GCA_037074585.1. NCBI lineage: Eukaryota > Viridiplantae > Streptophyta > Magnoliopsida > Fabales > Fabaceae > Biancaea > Biancaea sappan. Next base: position 46,498,205 of record CM073497.1, on the reverse strand, counting down.
AGCATTCTTGAGCCAAATCTTGCATATTCTCTATCATTATAGTTATTAGAGTTTCATTTGTATTCATCTACTCTTTAAAGAGAGTTTTTTTGTATTGTTGATTTTGATCAACACATATATTATTTTGAGTTGAGGTTCGCAAGTACCGGTGTTGGAAGAACTTGCTTTGGGTTGAGGAGGAGCCCGGATTCATAAATTCTCCATTGTGGTTTCGCAAATACCCGGATCGAATTTGCGTGGTTGTAGTGGTTTGCAAGTACCCTGATTAAACTTGCAATTATAGTGGAAATACTCAAGTGGTCTCTTGAGCACTGGATGTAGGCTTGGATTAGCCGAACCAGTATAAATCTCCGAGTTTGCTTTCTCTATCCTTTACTCTTTAATTTGTGCATATTAATATCTATTATTTAATTCCTTGATCTTTATAATTATTTATCTTGACAGCACATTGATTTTCTGTATTGTATTTATTATCCTAAGCATTGTACTTTTACAAAAAATCATTTTAACTTCCAATTAATTCTTGTGAAAAATTTATAAAACCCAATTCACCCCCCTCTTGGGTTCCAACCATTACTTTCAAAAGAGTTTGAAATTCAGTCAAACAATTCAGATCAACAAAACTAGTACTTGTCAATGGCAAAATATCTGATAGCACCTGTAAGCCCGTTCAACCAATCTCATACCCAGGAGCGCTCGTAGGCCTACTCAACCAATTTTATCAATCTCATCAAAACTCACCATGACGCACAACTTCATCGTCAACGGTCAAGGTGTCATATGAATTAAATCTGGACTTAAGGTCCTACTGAGGGAATTATTGTCTCTGCTCTTAGAAGTCAAGTCATCCTATATTTCCTGCTTGACATGAGAGAGGATACTATCCTACCCAAATACAACCAAAGTTCAAACAAGTTCATATAAATCACCAAAAACAATTCATCATTATATTTGACAATATATTCATCAATATAATTGTCAATGTAATCACTATATCAATTTCTACCGGATAACTATAAAGTATCCCAAATCTCAATAAATCACATTTATCTCAAAAACCATCTCTTTTCCCCTAACGTTTTCCTTTAATAATTTCATCAACAATTACATTGTATGTAAAAGTTTCAATTTTAATATTTAGGATTTCTTAATCGAATTCTCCCTTTCCCACCATAATCATTACCAATATTTATATCCTATTACTTAAACATTTAAGATAATATTAATGAAGGATTGGTTCGTCCACTTGGATTCCGACGAATCTTACCGTTCAACCAATCAATAACCTTCTTGATGTGAAAAAAGAAAAAATTTGTGTTTTATGATGTTTGATGTTTTCGAAAAAGGAAGAAAGAGTCTCTATTAGAGTTTGTTTTAACGTTATGTTTTAAAGCCAAGATTTACCAAAGAAAGATGAATTGTAAGAGAGGATGAATTCTGTCTTGCCTTAGTTTCCTTCTTGCTTCTCAACGTTGCAATTCACGAAATGTATAGATGAAAGAAGTGAGGAGTGTTCTGTGTGTCATGAAGGATTGGTTGACGGTGAAGGATGAATGGGATATGTGTTTCCGTGGGTGGTATGGTGTGCATGAGAATATGTGAATGATTTGAATATGTGAAAGAGCATTGGTGGTGAATATATTATTTGACAGTTTTAAGAGCTGTATATGCGATAGAGAGATATATGGTAATGTGTCATGTGCTCGAGCTATTGAATGTGATGGTGAAGAGGCTTTTGTGAATGTGGTGAGCTTTGCTTGGCTAAGAGGTGGATAGGAATTCAATTAATTGGAGAGAGAGAAAAGTGACGGCTAATAGATGAAGATAGGAATTAGGGTTTCTAAGTGCAGATAAATTTAGGTAGATGTTTGTTTATTTAATTAAGTTCGAAAAGATTTTACAAATTTTTACAAAAAAAAATAATATTCCAGTAAATAAAAATCTGAATTTTAAAACTAAATTTTGAAAACATAATTTCAGATTTATTTGTTAATTATCCTATTAGAATGCATAAACTTATATAATTTAATTGTTTAAACTCAAAAACATTTTTTATGTAAATCTTTGATTATCTAAAGTTAATATAATATATTTAAATCACATTTCTATATACTCTTCAGATTTAATAAAATAAACCATCATCCTCAATTTAAATATTAAACTGGACTAGGTTAACTAGATAAACAACAAATTCATTATTTAATCCTTTTGCATTATCAACACCTAGTATTACTATTTTTATTTAATTATATACTTTGTTTAATTTCCAGAAATACTGTACATTCACTGTTCATGAGCTGTTCACGCATTTTTATTTTAAATTTTCTTTTATTCCTATAAATTATTTAATAAATTTATTATACTCTTTATTTCAAAAATTAATATCTTGAGATTTAGAAACTATTTTCTATTTCGTATTTCGCATCAAGGTTCTCTATAATTTTTTCATCCATTTCTATATTTTGTACACATTTTCGCTACACACAAAAGATTCCAAAATCTTTCATTTAGTCCCTGTACAGCCAAGCATCACATATTGCTAGCCTATAGACCGAAGTCACATATCTAAGCATCATCTCATCATATTATGATATCACACACACATTTCACACTATATTTTCAAACCAACAATTATGAAATAAAATTCATCAATTAAAAAAGAAAATAAAAATGACGGGTACTACAAGTGTACTAATTGCTGAATATGCTAGAAGATATTTATTGAAACAATCGTGCAAAACAAGTGAACAATCTGGCCATACATGGGTATTAGAAATATTACAAAGGCATCCCATACGATGTTATGAAATGTTTCACATGGAAAAAATTGTATTCAAGAAGCTGTGTCTTGAATTGATCGAATGTGGGTTGAAGGGTGCTACATGAATTGGAGTTGAGGAAATGGTCACAATATTCTTGCATATGGTGGGCCATGGAGTAGGAAATAGAGTATTGTAGAAAAGGTTCCAACATTTGGGAGAGACCATAAGCAGACATATGCATGAAGTGTTGGTTGCTGATTTGAAACTTTTCTTCAAATATATTAGGCCCCAAGATCGTTCATTTGCTGAAATTCCTCCCAAAATATGAAATGACCAACGATATTGGCTCTTGTTCAAGGATTCCATAAGAGCCATTGATTTAACTAATGTCCCGTGTGTGGTTAGTCCTAATACCCAACCTAGATTTATTGAAAGAAAAGGATATCACATACAAAATATATTAGTTATATGTGATTGGGACATGTGTTTCACTTTTGCATTACCGGGATGGGAAGGCACTGCTCATGATGCTCATGTCTTCTAACATGCTCTCACAACTCCTGATATGAACTTCCCGTATCCACCTCCAAGTTGTTTTTCCTGCTTTTAGAATTCTTTATTTTTAGTAATTTCTTAAGAACTTCTTTGAATTCTATCTTTGACATGATTTGTTTATCTTTTTAGGTAAATATTATTTGGTGAATACTGGCTATCCTGCCCAGGTGAGATATATTGATCCTTACTAGTGTGAGTATTATCACCTACCTAATTTCATGTGTTCGCTCAGATTTGTCAATCAAAATAAGGTATTTAACTATTATTACTCTACTTTAAGATCTACTATTGAAAAAACTTTCGAAATATAAAAGAAAATTTTTGCAATTTTTCGTTGCATGCCTAAGTTCACTATTGAAATACAAATGCAAATAATGAGTGCAACAATGGTTATACACAATTTCATTAGAAGGAACACTGGAGTAGATATTGAATTTAGTCTTTCTGAAAATAAAGACATAATTCAAGACGAGAGTGAAGACCTTGATGTTGGCCCAAATCCCTACTTAGTCTGAACACAGTATCTTCATTTGAAATGGATTGTGTTCGAGTTGCTATTCGAGATCAGATTATAGAGCATACACAACATATTTAGCAGTAATGAGTATAATTAATTATTTTCATTATTGTGAGAATAGACCATTGGAACTTTTTTTTCTTCTTTTTGTCTTTATCTACTTTTTACATATTTTAATTTTTAAATTACTTAAAAATTTTAAAATAATTTTAAGATTTACAAAGATAATTAATTACGGTGATTTAAATATACTTTATATATATATATAAATAAATATTATCTGAAATTAATTCGTTATTTACATATATGTTATATTATATATATATATATATATAAAGATATATGTGTTAACTATATATATATAATAATAATATATATTATTCTTTTAATATATAAACATATATACAAATTATTTGCATCTCTTTTTTCATAATTACACATTTAAAAGTTCGTTTGGACACTAATATCTAAAACTAAATTACGTTCATATTTTCACTCAAACGACATTTGTCCAATTGATATCCAAACTAAATCACGTTCATTCAAATTTAAATTGACTCAAACCCTGTTAACTCTACCATAGTTGACTCAAACCCTATTTAGCCACCGATGTTCCAAGCACACCTTAGCCGAAGAAATTTTGGATAACAAATTAACAAGTTTCAACGGGTTTTGTGTACTCATGTCGAAGATATTTTTATTTCTCCTGCCCCATAAGAGCCTATAATAACCACCACCCATAAGAACCTTGACCTACCCATAATATCGACGCATATTAAACAGTAATTGTCCATGCCATTTGCACATGAAGAAGTTTGCCACATTTTACTTTTCATAAAATTTTTATAACTAACCGATAAAATTTATAACATGACTTCATAAATGGTAAGTATTAGATAACTTAATGCATTTTGTGTGACATTTTTTTATTTTTTAATTTATTTCAATTAAAGTTAGTTGATTAATAGCAATCAAAATAGCATCATCATGTAATTTAAAGACTTCTTTAAAAGAAAAAAAAATTAAAAATTAGAGAACAGAAAAGTAAAGTAACATTTGAGTCTGCAGATTGAGTCCTTCTAGGAATATAAATTAGATCGTTATTATTTAGTAGAATATATTAATATAATATATAGTTATGAATGTGAGAATCGGATTGAATTAGCAATTGTAAACCAATAAATAAATTGTATGTCTCGTTCATTATAACTCAATAAATTGGTTTCACATATAGTCAAGTAAGCAGTCAAATTTAGCCAATTCAATGGTTGGGCTAATTTTTTTTATTTTATTTTATTTTATTTTTTTGTAGTTTTTGTTTGAAATAATACCATATATATGATGATAATAAAAGAACTTTTGGCCTTCTCCAATACTAAAATCTTTCTGCCTAGATTCGATGTTCATTTTTTTTCCTCTATTCTCAAATTTATTAATTTGTTACCTTTATTTTTGTTTGGTACTTTGTGTTGTCATATATACTTATTTATTGTTTAGCATATTAGACTCTTCATATATAATCGCATTAAAACTTATACATATTAATGTTAAATACAATTATTGTTACTTTGTTATGCATACATCTAATAGGCCCGTCTCACGTGCATTACGTGTTGCACTTGCAGTTTGATTTGAAACTTTGAATCAAACATGCCAAAAGCCTAAAACGAAATGATTTAGTAGACCTACACCTACTCCACAGCCTAACAGTAACATGCTACGTGCAGAAAATTATTCGTAATTCTCATCCTCTGTCACCTACTTTATTTTGGATTATTTTATTTCTCCAAAATTTTCATTTGAACAAAATGTAGTCAATATAATAACCATGTTTAAAATTAGTTATCTCTGGTTTATATTTAATATTAGTGACATGATTAGATAGCAAAGCTATTACTCTATTTGAACATCAATATTTTGTAAAGTAATAAGCACATTCGTGGATCACATTGTGTTAATTCTTTCTCTTCAAATTTCAAGCAATTTTAAATGTGGATTCTTGCCATTGACAGAATATATTTAAAGAAGAATACTAAGGTAGAAGACCCCAATATTAAATTGTGAGTTAGAAGACTAAACTTGACTACAACTTTTATATCTTTATTTTTAACCTACTAGCTAGACCTAATTTTTTAAAAATAAAATAAAAAAATACTAGACCTAACTTTTAATATCTTTACAGTAGGAATCTTTTCTCGAATGTTTACAAAATATAAAGATTAAATTATAATAAAATAAATTATAGAGATTAACTTATAAATTGAGTAAAATTATAGGATTAAAAGTATAATTTAACCCTTTTAATAAAAAAAATTAAAATAAAAGACCTAAATTTTTCCTTTCAATAAACATGCGCAATTGTTTCTTTTAATATTTTAGCCTACTGAATCTTTTAGACTTGATTTTTAAAATTGGCAGACTCTAGCTAAAATTGTAGTGTTGGCATCATTTGGCATTGCATTAGTGGGGTAGGTCAGCAGCTCTGATTCAACAGTTTTTATTTATTTAATATTTTTAATATTTTTTATAAAAAATTTATAATTATAATTTTATATTTATTATTATACTTATAATCATTAAATCAATTAATATTTATAAAATATTTTTTAAAAAAATATTAAATAAATAAAAATTATTAGATCAAAATCTTCAAAAACTCCTTGCACGCGCATAAGCCAATCTTATTCCTCATCAGTGGGATTTATTTTATTTGATTCTCACGCTTTAAACTTGTTAAGTATATCTTCACTTCAAAAGTCTTATTAACAATAATTTCAAATATCGAAATAAAATACTATTTTGGTTTTTGAGAAAAACGAATGCTCCTTTTACGACCAACCGAATGTCCGTTTGGTCACTATATTATTGCAATATGTTCTTGATTACACCATTCTCAATTTTCAGGGGTGTGATTGACAGAGAGAGTAAATTAGTAAAATAAATTATCTAAATTATTTTTTAATATATATTATTTTATTAAAAATTTTAAACATTTTAATAAAATATTTTTTTTGAGACTAAATATACTCATAAGGTTACTTGTTGATTAAGCCTCGATCTACCTTTTGCTTGTCTTGTTCCTCACAAGAAGATATATTATATATTACAAATAATAAAATAATTTATTGCCAGTAGAACCAAGATTTGTGAATACCATACACGAAAGCCATAAGTAAATGGGACTCACGTCGCCCCTTGATCTACAAGCCCAAAGATTTCCTTTTTTTTTTTCTTCAAAAAAGAAAAAGCATTCTAAGAAAAGTGTCTACTTTTTTAGTCTTTTTAAGTATTATATTAATTATCTTATAATTTAATTTTTTTAATAAAAACTTTTTTTGTTAATACTTTTGAATAATAAATTTACTCAATAACTTTGCCTTAAAAAATACAAAAATTAAAATAAATTATTAATTTAATTCTAAAAAAATTAAGATTGTCTCATTCTTAGTTTAAATTTTTTAATTTAATTCTTAAAAAAATTATATTATTTTAATTTAATTTAATTTTTATTGTTAATTAAAAAATTACTTCTACTAAATATCAAATTTTTTGTTTTCAGATATCACTCAAATAAATAAAAATATCTAAATATTAAAATGAGACAACTATTCTAAATTAAAAAACAAATTTACTATTACATTATATAACCATATTTCAAAGAAAATTAATATACTTTACCAAAAAAAAAAAAAGAGAGAAAGATTTTAGTTTGCCAGAGTATATGCTGAAAAGACAGAATACGGATAGCAATGGAGCAGAAAGATAGTTAATGCATTAATAAGGCAAGCTACACGCAACTTTATACACATCTACAAAACAAACTAGTAAGCACAAACTAGAAACGTAGTTCTTTTTTGTTTTTTTAATTACAAGCAGACAGTAGACCACATAGTTACACAGAGAGTGGCATTTAACATTTGAGAGTTAAGGGCACTTGGTCTTATTGCCATGAGTGGTCATGTCCGTATAGCACGTGCCACAGAGTTCCCTGTTGCCAGAAGTTCCAGGTGGCACGCACTTGCACCTCACACAGCACGTGCCGCACGCCCTCTTGCACAGGTTCGGCCTTGAATGCACACTGCACCGTCCCTCGCATAGCCCTCCGCAATCTGCTCTTCAACAAATTCAACCTTTACTCTCAGTATAAAATCCCCAGGCCCATCCATTTACGGGCTCCAATGGGCTGGCCTGGCCCAATATATCATACTAATATTCAAATGTCTAGTCTTACGAATCAATTAATTTTTAAGGTTTTTAAAAATTTAAAGAGAAATACCAATTTTTCTATTACAAAGTAGAACTTATCATTTTTTTAGTTATTTTTAACGTTAAGAGTTAGAAATTTAAATATTCTGTCACCAAGTTCATATTATCCTAACGTAATGTTATGAGATCCTTGGAGCCTAAGTCCCTGACCCACAAAATCAAGTTCCATTGTAGCTCAGTGAAAAATATTAATTTTCAAAGGACAAAAATTACGTTTTCCATTAAATAACGTTATGTATGTTTTTTTGCTCATTTTCATTTATTAATATTACAACGTCCTACTATTCAAAATAGCAAAATAACAAAATAAGAGTGAAACAACACTAGAGTGGGAAACAGCTCATTTAGAGTGAGAAGCCCATCACAAACCTATGTTCTGCAAAAGCCTTCTGTTACCGTCCTTTACAATAAGCTGAAAACAAACAAAGCAACAGCAACACAGACAACACCGTCACTACCAAAACCCACCTCAACGCATATAATACAATCAAACACAGTAAGAGTATACTGTATTCCAAAAAATATAAGGTGATCCTCGAAAAACAAATTAAAGGAAAGACGCATAACATTAAAACAAAAACATAAATACAGAAATACAAAATAGAAGGGTACTGACAGGGCGATGGGGATGCTGCAGTTCTTCATCTTCTTCTTCTTCAATCTTGAGATCAGACGAAACCTGCAAGAAAAACCATAACGCAAAACAGAAAAGAAATTAATAAAACTCAAAGACTGGAAAGTTAAAAGGTGAGAGTGAAGAGAGTGAGTGTGTACCTGCTGAAGGGACACCATTAGAAGAAGAATCCCCAGAAGAAGAAGGAGGCGTGGTGCCATGGGAGCAGATTTAAGAAGTTTTTGAATAATGCAACCAAAGTGTAGTGTGTAGAGGCTGTGTTTTTCGACTCGAAGGGAACGCGTGTGGTGGCTGGTGAGGAGTGACGAGTGAGGAGCATTTATAGAAGCGGTTTATGTATTACTCTTTCTCTTGGCTTTTACTGTGAAATTACCAAAGGGCCCCACGATGACCAGATCCATGATGACAGTCGGCACTGTGCCAGCATGGATAAGATTCACTCTCTCTTTTTGGCTTGTTGCGCTGTCAAATGAGTTTGGTCTGACTAACGTGAAATAATAATTTAATAATTTATTTTAAAAATAAATTTTTAACTTGATTTATCAAAACTTTTAAAGTTTAAATAGGTTGGGATAGATTATTTCATATAGTTTTTTATTATTTTATTATTTTTTATATTTTAAATTTTAATCTATTATTTTTAAAAATATAATTTTATTTTTTAAAATTTTATAGTTCTAATATTTAATTTTTATTATTTAAAATAATTAAAATTATATTTTAAAAAATAAAAATAACTTAGTTTAAGGTTTAATATATTTTTTGAAATTTAATTACTCTAATATTTAATTTCTATCATTAAAATAATTAAAAATAAATTTTTTAAATAAGATAAATAAACTTATAATATATTTGAATAAATTAAATTTTTTAACCAAAAATTATATAAAATTTAGCTAGATCCAACCCATACTAATATTTGACCCTAAAGAGCTTGGGCTAAGGTGCACCACCTCTGCCATCTAACAGCCCTACTTTCCTTGCCCAATTGATTTAGTGCATATTTGAAAAAACCATGAGAAACATTTTGCTTTAAAATTAAAGGTTTGCTCCACTTACATGATCATGTTTAGTTTAAAGTTTAAAATTAAAATTTTATAGAATTAATTTTACTCAAATTTTGATTTATCATGAAATAACTCTAACTTCTTGTTATATAAACTTTAGTTTGTAAAAAAACTTGTGTTTTCCTAATTATTTTTCAAATAAGCACCAATTTATCTTTCAATTATTTACTCTTTTTTATTTATAAATATTTTTTGTTGAAGACAATTTTGTTATGAACACTATATATCTTTGAACTAGAGCACTAAATTATTTAAACTTTTAACATTAAAAATACACTATTTAATCTCGATCAAATGCATTATATATATATATATATATATATGAGACGTTGAAATCATACTCTTTTCTTGGTTTAACAATTTTATTTTTTATCAATATTATAGAATATTAAAATATATATTTTTAAAGTTTTCATTTTGATATCATTTGTTTTGTTTTCAAAATTATGAATTTAGGAAATAATTTTTTTTATTGATAAAATATATATTTAGTTTTGTTATAAAATAAAATAAAATATTTTATTAAAGTATCTTATCTTGCTAAAAAAAATAATTTAGACAATCATTTTCTTAATCTTTTATCGTTTCAAAAGCTGGAAAGGAGTTTCTATTTTTTTTAAAAAAAAAGTACTGCTTCAATATTTAAATTAGTCCGTAATCGGTTTTATTTATTAAACTTGCAACACTAGTGTAAAATGATGAACAGCTGGAACCCTCGTAAGTAGCGAGAGTGAGGTAATTTATAGAGTAAATTATTTTTTTTCTTGTCAAAACTATTTTAATAAACAAAGAAATAAAATTACAACAAACATAATTTTTTATGAGTTAACCTGAAATATTTAATTTTTAAAAATTGAACTAAGACAATAATAATTATTTACAGAGAAGCAAGCCACTGGATGCTCTAACAGAAAAGAGTGTTGATAGTCCAATAAATAGCCATATCGTCAAATTTTTACTGTCATATATCAAAAAAGTAAATTATTTATATAGAATCAACCTTTGATCTTTTTGACATAAATATAGAATTAAGCTGAGAAACCCGAGTATCATTGGATTCTTCTAATTTCCAAAGGCCACGAGGACTGGTTCACCTACCCAAAAAAAAATTCCAAGAAGATCTTTGTAGATTGTTCGTGTTTGTAAATTTAAAATATCTTAGTCTCTATTTATTTAAATAATAAAATAATATACACATAAAATTGGAAAAAAAATATATTTTATACACGACACTGATATTCGGATCGATAACGCTCAAATATTTTATCTTTGTTACTATTCTTGTCTTCAAAAGAAACAATTGGGTCGTTGAAAAAATGAATTGTATGAGTCATGCAATAGATTATAGTAATAAATTTTACTTAAATTTTTATAGAAGTTTTTGTAGTATTATATTAGTTTAAATAACTTTTTACTCCTTTAAGTAACTCTCAATTTTAATGATAAATTTTTTAAGAACTCATTACAAATAAATTTTATAATTTATCATTTATTATTTTAATATTTATTATTTTTTATTAATATTTATTATAAATTTATTATTTTTTATATATGAATCTATTCTTATATAAATATTATTTTTATGTGTGATAGTCAGTATATTAAATTATAATAATAAAATAAAATAAAAATTAATTCATAAATTTAAAAGCTCTTTGACAATCATTGTAAGTGAAAAAATCTAGGAAGTGTTTAAACGTACCACGTCAAGCATTGATCGTTGATAAAAAAGTTTGGTTGGATTATATTTTGTCTAAGATGTATTTTTGAAAAAAATAAATAAATTATTAATAATTTTTAATGTCATATTAAATAAAACTACAGTCTTATTTTAAAATATAATATAATATTTATTATTTTTAATGTTATATTAAGAATAAAATTGCAATCTTATATAGTGTGAAAAGATATTTTTATAAAGTAAAATAATATATATTTAATATTTTAAAATATTAAATATAATTTTATTAAACTCTAATAAAACGTATGATTAGATTCAAGTATAATTTATATGTTCTTCTAATCAGATTATTCACTAAATAAAAAAATATTTTAAAATAATTAGTTATCAAATACTGAATTGTAAAAAATTTATATTGTATTTTAAAATTTGTATACTTATCAAATCTCTGTTTAATAATTTAACAACAAAAACCTAAAAACTGTAATTTAATTTTTTAAAACAAATAATAATTGTAATTTACTAAAGGCATGTTTTGTACGAAGAAAGAAAAAAATAGAATATTTTATTAAAATACGTTTACTTTCTTTATCTTATACTTTTCATCATTACATGATTATATACCTGTAAAAGTCTTGAGTACACAAAAATTAAATTTGTGAAGGGATAATGTTTGTCGATGAGAGGAAGTAGCAATGATGAAGGAAAAATTTGAGGAAAATATTATATTTTTATTATTATGTTTTTTAATCAGATATATAATTTTAAAAATAATTAAATATTTTTATAATTTAATAACATGTTGTTATTTTCTTTAAAATAAATTACACATATCCTATTTTTAGTAAATAAATTATTATAAAAATATTTAAAAAAAAAAAAAAAAGGTGGGCGCACGTCTAATTTAAATTGATTCATTGAATTGGAGGAAGTTGAACATTGATTGAGGACAGGCAGGCAAAGGCTGGAGGCACAGTATTCAATGGCATTCCTTAATCCTTATCCCCTTCCACTGTAAAACAACACCCAAACTCTGACGCGCCTCTTTCAAATGATTCCTTACTTAAATAAGGATTAGGGTTTAAGTTTAAAACAATTACTGCTAAAATTTCTTTTATACATTCGAATTTACTCCCATTTAAATTAGTTGAAATTTAATAACTTTTCAAATATTAATAATTTAAGAAAAAAGTCAGCTTCATTTTTCAAAAGATTAAAATTTTTTATAGTTGAATTATATCGAAATTTATATATATGATAATAAAAAATATTTTACAAAAATTTAAAAATAATTAAATTATAAAAAATAAAACTCTTTATGAATTTATTATTTAACAAAATAAAACTTTGACATTGCCCCGTTAAGGCAAACCTTCATTCAGACAGGGGTAACCCTCCCCTTAAAATATTTTTTAATTAATTTTTTCAAAAAACATATGTATCAATTCAATTTTCTTTTATAAACGAAGTATATCCTCTTAAAAAATAATAAAATATTTAAATTCTTTATAATTTTGTTCAAGATCCACCATTGCTGCACTTGCCTCGATAAAATGATATTTCAAGTGAATTTAAAACTTGATAAATATAATTAATATCAACTGATAAATAATTATTTTAAGTTAATAAGAGATCTTAAATTCAAGTATTTAAAAATATAATTGTATTAAAATTTAATAAAAATTTTTTTATCAAACTTAAATTTAAATTAATCGATATTTATAATTTAATAATTGAATAATAAAAAGTTAGTTACCAAAAAATAACTTTGATAAATAATATCTTAAATTTAAATTTTATAAATTAAAAAAATAATACAGAAAAGAGTTTATAATTTTGTGATTCAATTAGTCGATTAGACTTTAGCTCATTAGCTGGGTGGAGGTCAATGAGTTTTGATAATTTCAAAGTACTTGCCGTACACAGCAAAACGACAATCCAAGGAGCGTAATACTGTGTAGTGTGTATAATATGTTAAGATCTCATCCCTTCGACCCATCGTTGGCTCGCCAATCCCAAGAGTGAGGAGTGAGGAGGCGTTCTTTGAGAAAGTGGGTTCGGCTGAGTTGTCGTTTCGAAGTTCGACAGTAATGACGCATCACACTATCGGCTTTCCAGCTGGCTGCCATGATATCCTACAACTTGTAACCTTCTCGTGTTTTTCACTCCAACGCATGCTCAATGTCATCAATTACTTCAAATATTTTTTATTTGATTCACAGTAAAAAAAAAAGAATAGAAAGAAGAGAAAAAAAAATTATTTGATATGTAATAAAAAATAAATAAAAAGTGAAAATAAATAAAGAAAAATATACTTTATGTCTCTAATATTTATCCCAATTTTTATTTATGTCTCTTAACTTTTTTTTTTGTGTCTGATATGTTTTACATGTTTTAAATTTTTTTAAATATATCTTTTTTTTAACATTGTCAGTTGATTAACAGAGATGTTGACATAGCAAAAGAAGTGGCTAAAATATTTGTCATGTCATATGTCACGTGACCACCATGGCATGTAGCACCAACCACGGTATGACATGTGACATCAATCATATAGTAACATGTAGCATCAATCACATAGCGACACGTGGAACCAATCACAGTGTGATATATGGCAGTCTTTTTGCAAATAAAACATCACATTTTGTTGGCAAAAATCAAACACATGACTTGATGAGAAGGAGGAAAGGCTTTAACCATTAATATATAAAGACATCATGTGATTATAAACCAAAAAAAATATACATAAATTATTATATATTATAAAAAATGAATCTTATACTAGAAAAATATATTATTATTTTACATAAATCATCTTAATTTATATAAAAGTTTAAAAATTTTAATAACAAATCTTATAATATAAATCTGGTCTTATATTTTAATCTTATAATGTAAAATTTTAATATATATATATATTAAAACATATTCTTAAATTATATTTTTTTAATATTTTAATATTTTACATTATATTATAATGTATGTGTAACATATATTAAAATATAAGACAATATTTATATTATAAGATTTGTTATTAAAATTTTTAAACTTTTATATAAATTAGAATGATTTATGTAAAATAATGGTATATTATTCTATTACAAGATTTATTATTTTTTTATAATATATAATAATTTGTGTATATTTTCTTTTATTTATAATCACAGGATGCCTCTATATATTAAATGTTAGGTATATATGATAAGAGGATGCTATTAGTTTAATGGCAAAGGCCTTCCTTGCTTCTCATCAAGTTGTAGGTTCGATCTTTACCAACAAAATGTGATGTTTTATTTGCAAGAAAATTGTCATGTGTCGCAACTTGGTTGGTGTCACGTGTCACTATGTGGTTGGTCTCACATGTCATACCATGGTTGGTGTCATGTGACAAATATTTTAGCCGCGTCATGTGCTATGTCAGTATCTCTGTTAACCAACTGACAATGTTATTTGACACAAAAAAAAGTTGAGGGAAATGAATGAAAATCGAGGTAAACGTTAGAGATATGAAATATACTTTTTTCAAATAAATATTTTATATGCATTTTTTAATAGAATAATTTTACTAAATTACCATTATTTAATTTTTTAATAAAAAAAAGAAAGAAAAAACAGATGCCCAGATTCATTCCTGAAGCTTCTCATCAGTCCACTACTATATGCCTCATCAATGCTTCACACACACACACACACACACACACACACACACACACACACACACACACACACACACAAATAATTGCCAGCAACGTCATCTAAGTGCTTTTTTATGATTCTCCGAAAGTGTGAGCACTCTGTCGTCGTCTACTTCGTCGCCATCTTCTCTATCTACTTCATTGCCTCCTTCTTCGATCTTCGTCGTCACCTACTCCACCAGCCAGCTTCTTCGATATTCCTCCAATAGTGTTGTCGCTACCGTTGACAACGATGTTGCTAACCCAGTTTAGACAACCACCCAAACCCATTCACATAAGATTTTCCTTCTGATTCTGAAGTCTGTACGCACGAGATCTACACCTCTGCCTAGTGTTCCCTCCTTTGTTTATTGATCTTTCTTCTCGGATTTACCAGAAGCTTACTGCTGTGGTGTTACAGGTCACTGGGATGATTCTTAGGTAGCTGGATTGTTTTTTGGCTGCTCTGTACTGATTCTTGCTTACTCTTCCAAAACAAAATTTGGCCTGTTATCTCCTAAATTCTTCTTTTTTCTATGAAAGAGATGGAAACTTTTATTCTAAAGGGAGAAAGGCATCATCGACTACGATATATGTGACGAAGACAATAGGCAACGAAAGCGAGGAAGAGAAGTAATGTTTAGGAAAAGGGAAAGATGGTAACTTCATGCGTTTTCCATAAGAAGAGGGAGGGAAAGCCAAGAGGGAAAATGAGCTACTTTTTTTTTTCCCAATGGAACGCTTCCTTTCCATCAGACCCCACCAACCAAACAGAGAAGACACTACTGCTCATGGGATTTTTGTGTTCCATTCCTCCCATTCTGCCAGCCATAACCCCCGACTGAGTACATGATCGACACGGTGGAGGGGACAATTCGACCTCCGTAAGCCTCAACACATAGCATCACAATAGACAATAATAAGAAAAACAAGTGGCCCGTGTAAGTGCTAAAGACAATTAAAGCATTTGACAAGAGTTTCATGATTGTTAACATTAAATCCACAGTCATGGAGATCTATTTGTTTATTAACATCCCATATTTTTTTTTATTTACGCTTTAAGTAAGGTTAAAACTAAGTTATTTATGTCTTTAGATACCTAAAGGCAAGTAATAAAAGAAAGGCATAAAAGAACTAAGATAATTAAGTTGGACATAGAAGAAAACTAAATTATGAGTGGAATAATTGACTTCTTGCGTCCAATAATCGATTGATAGCAGTTAAAATCAGACCAGATTTCTTATATCTACAAGCAGTTAACTGATGGAGAGAAAGCAATCGACTGATAACACTCAATAAAATTTAATTTTCTAGATTCAATAGTTAACAATCGACTGTCGAAGAGTTAACAGTCGATTGATGGCATTATTGAGTGCAAAATAAGTCGGTGGTAGGTTGAAAAATTAGTGTGCAAATCGACTAAAATAACCATAACATGCCAAGAAAGCTCAGAAATAAGTGATTAAGGTTATTAAAAACATCTCCCATGCAAAGCTTGCCAAATACTCTTCTTATAAGGTAAAAGAGAGAGCAAATTAGACTTTCAGCAAAAAAATAGAGATAGAGAGAAAAAATCGTGAGGAAGAAGAAGAAGAGAAAGAATGGATTTCTGGTTGAGGATTTAGCAAGAGAACACAAAAGGTAAGTTTCCTAGCTTGATTCCTCTAGTTTAGATGAATTCTAGAGCTTAAGAATTGATAGAATAGTAGATTTCAAACTCAAAGAAAAAGGAAAGAAGAAGAAGTGGTCTGAAATTGAGAAGCAAGAGGATCTAGGGAGAAACTAGAAAAGAATTCATAAACTTCAGCTCTAGGAGAATCAAAGGTAGCTAGTTTTTCATAAAAGCAAGTTATTTTATATGTTTGTCATCTATTTATATTATATATCAAGTGTTATATTAAAGTTTCCATGAATGTTTTAGAAAAAGATTTCTCATAAAAGGTAAAGCTTAATTCCTCATGGGATGGCAGAACCAGAACCTTTCCTCATAGGATGTAGAATACTTTTCATCAAAAAGAGTTAGAAGTTATAGTGCACTATAATAAGAATAAGAATATTCTAATCATATGTTTATATGATAGCTTCGGAATTGAGAAACATGTATTTAGATTGCTTTTATGATTGAAACGGCTATATTGTTGTTTTTCACATTATATATTAGCTACTGAGATTTATGTCTCACCATCCCTTATGACTTACCATTTTAGGAACTGAAGTAGATAAACAGGAGAAAGAAAAAAAAATAGGCTAGTTTAAGATAGTCTATAGCTAGATAAATGTCTTCACTTGTGATCTTTTGGAAACTTGTGTACATTTTTATATATGTATAGTAACATATGAGTTTGATGTAGAATTTCTCAAAGTTTGTAGCTACATTGAGAAGAGCACTAGAACAAAGGTAGTTGTCACTATGTTTTTGGGATATAGCCATGTGGGTTTGAGTAAATATGTTACATTTCAAGAGCCTAGCTAGTAAGGAAAATCAGAAATTGAAGTTTGCAAGCCATCGTCGACTAATAGAATGTCACCAGTCAACTAGCACAAGTGGAATCATGGAGTGCATGACCTATCAGTTGACTGGTACCCTGTATTAGTCAACCTGGGAATCCTGAGATTTTAAGATAGTTGAAACAGAAGATGACTAGTCGATTGATTGTCCTCTGTTCAGTTTGAATTTTTTAAATTTTAAATGCTCCATAATTTCCTTATTTTTATAAGGATTGGTATTTTATAAGATTTTTAAAGAAATCCTAGGAATTTAACTATTTTTCCTAAATCACCCATACTATAATTTTCTTAAATTATAGAAGACTAGTAGGTATTACACCAAACATGCCAAGAATATTACAAATAGATCTAACAAAAGAATTTAGGGAGGACCCAAAAAGGAAACAAAATACCCCAGAGCAATTGGGGAGTGAACAAGAAACTACTCGGCACGAGATTCATCCTCGACAATGTTTGTATATGAAGATATTAAATAAAGGCATGAGTAAAACTCAGTGAGAAAAAATCCGCTACTATAACAATCATGCACACAAAACCAAGAAAATAAAGTATTTTACTCAGTGAGAAAAAATCCGCTACTATAACAATCATGCACACAAAACCAAGAAAATAAAGTATTTTTGTCAAAAGCAATAGAATCATGATCATACATATGACGAACGCCCTTGCACTCCATGATAAACCGTGGCATGACATAACATTTCCCACCCTTAACCTACTTATCGTACACACGGTATCATGAGGCTTGGGTAGGTTCAATGTCCACCCTTATCTTCCAATATAATCTCACGTAATGATATCAATATCAATGAATACATATATGTTCCATGACAGTGCATAAATATAACTAAATCATTATATTCCCATCACATAAAAGCCAACACCAATCAACTGTCAACATAACAACAATGCTCCACATATATGAACTTTTCTATAGAGGTATGCATAGCCATTTCTTGAGCAGATAAGAGATATTAATCATCATGTAAATCACTCATAAATAGGAGTAGAGATTTCCCTCACCTTGGCTTAATTTATATCTTACCAATTTCCCTTAATTAGATGCGACTTGCAAGCCTTTAGAAAGTGGAAAGAGAGTGCATGATGAAACCTCGAGCTTATTGACCAAAGAACAAGAAAAAGGGGTCAAAATCCCAAAATTTTGAAAGAGGTCCAAGTGGAGGCAACTGGTCGACTACCCTCCACTTGGCAGTTGACTGGCTCAACTCAGCCAATCTTGACAGAGAGCAAATGGTCAACTGGTGGTTACCTACTAGCCGACCAATACGAAATTACCAAAATTTGGGTAGCTGTAACAGAAAGTAATTGGTTGATTGATGTCCCTTAACCAGTCGACCGCTGCGTCAAGCTAGATATGCCAGTCCTACCACGGAGGTACTGATCGATTGATGGTAACCCATCAGTAGATTGGTGCATCTTTATCAAAACTAGACTATGCACTAGAGGTGGCTAGTCGACTGGTTGCCCATAGATAATGAAAAATCAGTTACTCAAACTTCTCAATCCCATTCCAAAACATTCTAACTAACTCTTCACTCAAAAAAAATGAAGTATACCCAACCCAAACAACTGAAATGCATGTTTAAGGCTAAAAGAATCACTATACAAGAGTTAGTAGTTAAAATCTCCCTAAATCTTCCAAATTTCAAATTGAAGAAGAGTTTACCCAAAAACATGATTATTCCACCATTTACTTCTTAAATAAACTCTCCAAGGTTAAAATATCAGCAAGAGATAAGTTTAAAGCCACACCCAAGCTTCTATTTTCAGAAAAGAAAAACCCATATACCCTACCTGGGGTTCCCATGTACGAAACTGGAGAGGAGGTAGAGAATAGTTTACTTACCAGTTCAAATACCACTTAGAAAGGGAGAAGATCTATGTCACGTCCCAAAATTTGAGCACGTGACCGGCACAGAAGGTGAATTTCACCTCACCTCCGTAAGCCTATTTTTCTCTTAAACAAAATACTAATCCTTATTTTGATTGTTCTTTTAAATGCAATTAATTCAAATTACACAATTCAAGAATTAAAATAAGAGAACTATTCCTCTTTTCACAAAAGGTAACAAAATACGGCTAAACCGAGTTCTCTATACACGCTACAGTCATTCACATTACATCGCTGGATGAATCTACCTAATTATAGAGCTTTTCTAAATTTATACAACTTATTATAAAACTTAAGCATTATACTTTTACCCTGAACAATTGAGAAGGTAATCATGGCGTGTACGTCATTGAACTAGAAAATCTATACCTAAAATTGAAAACAGCTTCTACTTGAGAGAATTCTATCACATTCACACACAATATAGGTATATATATATATATATATATATACATGCATATATACATATTTGATCTAATAATACAATCATCTAAATTTTGGTGTACAAGATATTTATCAAGACACACAATAAAAGCACCTTGCAATCATTAACAGACACATTCCAACTCAAGCCAAATCACATTTCAAATAATTCACACAATTCCAATTTAAGTTCCCAGACATTTTGAGGGTCTCGTCCACGTAAAGTGGCCGTTACCCCGCGGCCTCTGCCGCATCCTCCCTTATTTCACCCTTGTCCTCAAAGGGACAAATCTGTACTCCAATCTTATTTCACTCTGTCCTTAAAAGGACGAATATCATATTTAATACCACATAGCTATAGTGATTTCATTCCACCCTTATTTCATTCCATGAGATCCCATAAACTCTATTTTCGTTTCTCTCAAGATCAAACACAATCACATTACACAATCATAGGCAACCATATGCATTTCATTTCAGGAAAAATTCACAATAGTCTCACACTTGCACATTTCAATGCATAATATGAATGCATTAATTTCACGTCACATATATACATATTTATAGTACACTTTTAATATATACATTAAATAAGCAAACAAGGTAAGGTATGATCTCTTACCTCGATTCCAAGATAAATTTATACACTTTATACTCAAAAAGAGATGCCAAGAGCCTCAGCATAAACCTAGAAATCAATTCTAGCAAGTATCAATACCAACTCAAAACGTAAGATATTAATCATTTAACTTTATTTTATTTTGAGGCTAAAATAAGAACCAATCCTTAAGAAATTTCTGGGAATGAACTGTAGCTCTGAAAATTATGAAATTTAGTAAATAGCCTTATTAATATTTTGACATTCAGGAATAAAAATTTCAGAATTTAATTCCACCGTTAGGCCCCAAAAAGATCTTATTAGTGATTAAAGGTCAGAATTGTCTAAATTCTACATAGGTACAGTCTTTTATTTAATAAGCCTTTCAAATTTTAGCCAAATGCTATGAAATTTGGTACACAATTAGTATGAGGTCTTATCTAAGTGTTATAAAATTTTCAAGTCAAAATAAGATCGTTTAGTTATTGCATAAAATCCAAAATTCACACTTATTTAAATTTCTCCTGCACTGAATAAAGTGTTGTTCCCATATTTATTTGACCAAGCAAAATAATTTTAATTTACTTGAAACTTTCCAGATCAGATTATCACAATGAAAAGAATCTCTTCACAAAATTTCATGAATTTTAGGAATTGATTTGGTCATCCAAAAACATATAAAACCAGAAGTATTTAAAACTATCATATTTTCCTTTCACAGCCCCTTAATTAATTTTTCCTTATTTCCTTTACTTGATTTGAGCTCATAATTCACTTCATCTAGGCCTATAAATTAAGAATATATATTCTTCTAAAATTAAATCCACTCCAGAAAACTTTTTAATATTTTCAGTTTAGTCCCTACAATTTACTGTGATGTTCTTTTTCTCTCTTAATCTTGCTTATTTTAGTTTCTTAATTTCTAAACATGTAATCTCAATCAAACTAGAAATTACAGTGGAAATTAGCTTCACGCTCTTAAAACAAAAGGTATATTTTACAAGAAAGGCATATCCTTGAAAATCCAAACATCCCACTTCTAATCCATTTCTAATTACCCAAAAATCAACACAACCAATCTTAAACTTAAATACCTAGCAAGTAAATAATTAACACAACATAATTAATTCTAACTCAACTAAAATTGATGAAGTGATTACAGTGAGATCCACATAATAGTTCAAGTCCAAGACTTTCTCAGTGCAGAACTTCTCCAGCCTTCTTCCATGTTTAACTGAAAACATTTTATTCTTAATATGACCTTAATCTTTTTAATTTTCCACTTGGATTTACCTAAGACTCAAAATTATTATATTAGATCTTCAACACACACAGCAGTCCCCTTTTCTTGATCCCTCTCACTCTTTCCCTTCTTCATAGATATCCTTTCTCCCTTAGCACAGTCTCCTTCCCTTTTTTTTTTCTCCTTTTTATGATGGATGATGAGTCACCTTTTTTTTTTTTTATAATTTGTTATTTGCTATGAGTTTTTACATTAGCACGTCCAAGGGGGAAGATGGCCCATATGTTTACCACTAATTCTCCCTTTGCTTAAATCTCATTCAACTCCCTTCCTTCAGTTTCTTATTTCACTTGGGTCCTTCTAATAATCCTAATATTTTATATTTTGCCCAAATTTACTCCAACACCACTTTAATCTATTTTTCTACTAAGTAACAAAAATAAAATAAAATAAAAACTCCACTCAACTTAGAAAAATTTTCACCTAGGTTCTTATGAAATTAAATCTTTCAATAAATTTTTAAATTTTTTTAATAAATATTCGGGATATTACAATCCACAAAAGACAGCCATTAAGAGGAGCTTAAAATGTTTAATGTGTGTGTGAGTTCTTGAGAGATAAAGAGAGACTGACGGGAGGGGGGAAGGAGAGTAGAGTGATATGGAAGTGTTATGTTTATGTGTGGGTTTAAACGACAAAATAAGAAAAATACCCACCATGTCCCTAATTCTCTAGAAATTAAAGAATAAGCAAGGTCAAGGAAAATATGAAGTTCTTCAATTATCCCCATGCACATGGAACCTTCTCAGAATAATTTCCTTGGTCACATCAGACAATTGTCACACCAAGCACACTTACGCAACCACATAACATTACTTTACACATGAAGCACAAATAAAATTAGACATAACAATTAACCAAAACGGAATAATAATAATAATAATATTCCCTTACTTATCCTAATAATTAAGACCTGGGCATTGCACTGCCCAACCAAACGGGTTATTAGTGTCTTTCTTTTACTTTGAATGTGTATACAAATTTTTCTTAAAATTAAAAATATTAAAATATCTTAAAAAGAATATTAAGTTTCATTAAAAAAAACTTATTAAAAATACAATTTTCTAAACTTTGATGTTATTTAATTCATATTAAAATCACACATTTCATTTTATCTAAAATTTTGGAACAATAATTATTTTCTTAACATATACTTAATGTGCACATTTTTTCATATAATATATTATTAATTATTAATATCCATACCTTGGGTATATAGAATTTATCTTTACTAATTCAGGATGGTGCTCATCCACTCTCAAACTTAGAAGTGTGTGTATATATAAATAGGAAAAAAAATAGTTACAGTTGTTTATATTTTTTGTATCAAATTTTTAATAAAGATATAAAAAAGTATAATTTTTTAATTAGAAAATAATAAGTGTATGGATTTAGAAAAATAACTGTATATTTTACAGTCAAGTATTGCATAATTAGCAATGTTTTTGGCACCAGTCCGATCATTGATCTGGGCTGACCTCCGGGTCATCGGGTCAATTGCTAAACCGAATAAATAAATTAAAAATTAATATATATATATATATATATATTTTAAAAAAATAAATTTAAAACTAAGTAAAATAAATAATTTATATAAAAATTTCACACTTTAAAGTTTTAAAATCATAGTCATTAGTTATAAATAATATAATAAAAATACCCATAAATAATTTTTTTCATAAAATTAAAAATAATTTTTTTAAATTTTGATTGTTATTTTTTAAATTAGATGATTATATAAAAATTTATGTTTATCCTCTTCAATTTTTTTGATATAATTTTTTACATCAAATAATTATATAAATATAATTATTTTTTTTCTTATCTCCTAATTCATTAGTAATAATATAATTTTTTTTGTTAAATTAAATGTCTTTTCATTTTAGTTTTTGCCATCTTATCATGTGCACATTTTGGTTTTTGGATTAGAATGATTTTAGCACCTTATATATATAATATTTCACCCATATAAATTAAAAAGAAATTGATAGTAAGATGGTAAGACACAACCTATAGGTGGGGGAATAGAGTTTGATTCTTGGTAAGTATATTTTTTTAAAAAATTTCATACAATTCTTGGTAAGTATATTTTTTAAAAAATTTCATACAAATTCGAAATTTTTTTAAAAAAAAGAGGTCCAAGTCAATTGGACTGGCCTAGCCGGGTTAGCTTTGACTCGGCCGGGTCAACTCCAGGTCACTTGCGCGCCGATCCAAAAGCTTGACTTGGAGTGATTCCTTACCGACTGTGTAATACCCGTTAATTTCAGAATATAATTCGCTTAAGAGTATTTTAGAATTCTACAACGTTACTTTAGTTATTTATTTTGGTCATTTTTAATTTTCATATTTAATTGTTCTCTTTGAATATTATTTATGAAAATTGAGTTAAATGACTGGACTAAATATTTGCACAATGAGGGATATATTCTAAGAATGGTGAAATTCATGGAACAGTGGTTGCAGAATGGTCAATTAATCCATTTATTGTAAATTGACTGGATGGGTTTGGATGTTGGGTTATGGATACCCATGGGTTATTGAATAACCCATTAGAAATATTTAATATAAAGTTTCAATAGTAACCTCATATTTTTCACTCAGCCGAAGGAAGCAGAAAAGATTCTTTCTCAGTTCTTCATTTTCTTCTCAAATCCTTTCCTTGATCTTCAGAAGTTCGATTATTTGTTCGGTTCAAAAGCTTTGTAAGGATCAAAGGTAAGCTTTAATCCGATTATTTTCCTTAAATTTCAGTTTATGTAGAAGATCAGAGGAGGTTTTGTTCTTGAAGATTTTGATGATAATTCATGAATCTCAGTTGTTTTAGAAGTTATATTTGAGTTATAATCGGTTAAAAGAGTTGAAATTCTGGTTTTGAAACAAGAAAGGAAAGGATGAATTTTTGAAAGATTTTTCTGCAAAACCGAGTTACTGTAGCAACCAGGGATTTCGAAACAAAATCTGGAAAATTTTCTTCGGGGTACTGTAGCAGTACTGTAGTGTCGGCAGTCAACGGCACTGTAGCAGTCAACGTTACTGTAGCGAACCGGTACTGTAGCGAACCGACACTGTAGCAAACCGTACTGTAGCAACCCGTTACTGTAGCAGTCAGAAAATTTTACGTATTTTCGTGATTTTGTTTCCTTTCTTATGATTCCTTGTAATATATTTTACTAGGAAATTTTCCTACACAAATTCTAGTGTGGAACAAGGTAAACTTGGACAAACATCAAGGTGAGTGAATAACCTTGCTCAGCTACTTTGATATTACTAGTCAAAGTACAATATAAGTCCCATTTACAATATTATTTGGATAATAAGCAATTAATTTTTCATATGGGAGTACATGATGATCAGTAGAAATAAGAGTATGAAGAAACTATTTATTTCATGACAATTGTACTATGTGATGAATTCTCACTATTTTATTAATGAGTAAAGATCTACGGGATCTAATACACGAGTGTGAAAGGGTTAAAGTCCCATACTACTCGGTGTATATCTAAGAAATCTAATACACGAGTGTGAAAGGGTTAAAGTCCCATACTACTCGGTGTATATCTAAGAAATCTTATACACGAGTGTGAAAGGGTTAAAGTCCCATACTACTCAGTGCATATCTATGAAATCTATACACGAGTTGAAAGGGTTAAAGTCCCATACTACTCGGTGTATATCTATGAAATCTTATTCATGAGTTTGAAAGGGTTAGAGTCCCATACTACTCGATGTATAAGATAATTAATTATATGAGTAAATGTGGTATTTGTACTTTTGATATTTTATATAGTACAGTTATTTACTTACTGAGTTTTTAAATAAACTCACACTCCCTATGATTATTTTTTTCAGATACAGAAAACAGAGAAGAAGAGAATTTGTTTGAAGATTAGAAGCCCCTTGGGATTATTCTCTATTTCTGTCTGGTGGGACACCAGTACTTATTAATGTGGATATTAGAAAAGCTCTGTATTTTCTATAGGTCTCCTAGGCTTGCGATGAGATAGAAATATCAGACTATGTATGTCTATATTTGCTTATCAGATGAATATAATTCTGTAGTGTGGAATGAATGATTAAGGTTGAATGTAAAACCTTACAGAATATATGTATATAACGTATGTTTGAGAATTATATCAAATGAGTAGTATCTTTTCACATACTCAATTTTTGGGATGTGACAAATTTGGTATCAGAGGAAAGGTTTTATAGGTCCCCTATAGAGTACAGAGCAAAGTGATCTTTGTGGGCCCTTCCCTATTGTCATGAGCCGCGGCATGACCATAGGATTAGGTTCCATAAAAGACCTTGTAGAGTATAACGTCATTTTATAGATAACTTCTCAGTGGGGCTAGTAAGTGATATTTTGTTTATGTCTGAAAATTGTTTGTTATGTGTGTAGATCTGTGACAGATCAATGTCAGAAGGATCTTCTAATAATAATGAGCATATGGGTCCAAGGAGGGCCATAAATCCACCAGTACATGTGCAAGATGATCCTAACCGTGGTGATAGTTTACATGCTCAAAGTACTGAGGGCGCAACTAGTGAGCAAGCAAGAAGAGTCGAACCTGATGCTCATGTCGGTAATGCAACTATTGCACATGTGATTCATTTGATGAATGAACGATTTGACCGATTTGAGGCTGAAATGAGAGGTCGAGCTGCACAAGCTAACTTGCCAGTGGATCCTCCTATTGTTGAAGCTGAAAATGTACCACCAGCTCCGTTAGCGGGAGGAGTTAATGTAAGAGAGGTAAGAATGTCTGAATTCCAGAAAATGAGGCCTCCTACTTTTTCAGGGGAAGATCCCAAAGAGGACCCACAATGTTTTCTTGAAGATTGTGAAGCAATCTGTGATGCTATAGGGTGTTCTCCTACTCAAAAGGTAGAATTCACTTCCTTTCAGTTAAAAGGTAGGGCTGGTAAATGGTGGAGGAACTGGAAGAAAGCTAGAATTCAAGGCGCACCGCCAGTTATGTGGACAGAATTTTACAGATTGGTTATGGATGAATTTCTTCCGGCAAGTGAACGATCATCCAGGGCCAGAGATTTTCTGTATCTACGGCAGGGAACCATGACTGTTGATGAATATTCAGCTCAGTTTGTTAAATTATCTGAATATGCCCCTGAAATCATTCCTTCTGAAAGGAAGAAAATAGAAAAGTTTGTGGAAGGGCTTCGTGATGCCTTATATGATCAAGTGGGTTCTAATATGAATGATTACTCTTCGTACTCAGAAGCTGTTGATGTGGCCCGAAGAATGGAAAGGAGGTCAAAGAATAAAGAAGAATATCGTCAAAAGAAGAAGGCCAGATATAGGAGATCTTTTAATCAAGGGGAAAACTCAGGGACTTTTACTGCACCACAACATGCTCCAGCCACTCCTACTAAGTCATCTTATTCTATAGCCAGTGTGGATAAGCCTCGTTCAGAGAGCAGGGGTGGTTTTAGCTCTTCTAGTAGAGGAGGTACTCAAGGTAGAAGGGAAAAACCTCAATGTCCAGAATGTGGAAAGTTTCACTTCGGAGAATGCAGGTTAAACACTGTTGGTACAGGCTGTTTTCACTGTGGACAAAAAGGACATTTTATAAGGGAGTGCCCTCAGCTCATGACAAGACCAGGTCAAGGGTCTACTTTACCACCTCGACCACAATCTATTACTCAAACACCAACCCCTTCAACAGGGGGTAGTATGGGAAGAGGTTCTGGAAGAGGCCAAGGTGACCGTGGAAAACAAGCTGCTGGCAGAGGAAATGCAAGAATATATGCTCTAACCCGACAGGATGCTCAAACATCCAATGCTGTAGTTACAGGTATATTATCTGTTAATACTTTTGCTGCACGTATTTTGTTTGACCCCGGTTCTACTCACTCATATGTGTCACCCCTATTTGCCAAGAGATTTGCAATTGATTCGATTATTCTTAAAGAACCATTCTTGGTTTCCACACCGATGAGAGAGACTTTGATGGTTAAAACATGTTATCGTTCTTGTAAAATAATCGTTGGAGGCATGGAAACTGAGATAGATCTTATGGTTCTCAATATGTTAGATTTTGATGTGATTCTAGGGATGGACTGGCTATCTTCTTGTCATGCTACTATAAATTGTCGTGACAAAGTTATTTCCTTTAATATACCGGGGAGGAGTAATTTTGTGTTTCAAGGAGATCGAAGTGATGTACCTTGCAACATGATATCTATGTTAAGTGCCCAGCGTATGTTGCGAAAGGGATGTCAGGGATTTCTAGCTTTTATCAAAGATTTAGAAAAGAAAGAACAGAAGTTAGAAGACATTCATGTGGTTAATGAATTCCCAGATGTGTTCCCAGAAGATTTACCTGGATTACCGCCAGAAAGAGATATTGAGTTCAGTATTGATTTGGTCCCAGACACAAGACCAATTTCTATTCCACCTTATCGTATGGCTCCTGTTGAGCTAAAAGAACTTAAAGAACAATTGGAAGATTTGTTAAACAAAGGGTTCATTCGCCCAAGTTTTTCACCTTGGGGTGCTCCTGTTCTTTTTGTGAAAAAGAAAGATGGTTCTATGAGATTATGTATAGATTATCGTCAACTGAATAAAGTCACAGTGAAGAATAAGTATCCTTTACCAAGGATAGATGATTTGTTTGATCAGCTTCAAGGAGCAAAATACTTCTCAAAGATTGATCTAAGGTCTGGATATCATCAGTTACGAATTAAGAGTGATGATATACCTAAGACTGCTTTTCGTACACGGTATGGACATTATGAGTTTCTTGTGATGTCTTTTGGGTTGACAAATGCACCAGCAGCATTTATGGATTTAATGAACAGAGTGTTCAAATCATTCCTTGATAAGTTTGTAATTGTGTTTATTGATGATATTTTGGTATATTCAAAGAGTCATGAAGAACATACTGAACATTTGAGAAAAGTGCTTCAGACTTTGAGAGAGCATCAGTTGTACGCAAAGCTCTCAAAATGTGAATTCTGGATGAGTCATGTAACATTTTTGGGACATGTTATTTCCCAAGAAGGTATTCATGTAGATCCAAGTAAAATTGAAGCAGTAAAACAATGGCCTCGACCAACAACTGTGTCTGAAGTACGTAGTTTTCTTGGCTTAGCAGGGTATTACCGTCGCTTTGTCAAAGATTTCTCTAAGACGGCTTTTCCATTAAATAAGTTAACCCGAAAGAATGTTAAATACATTTGGGATGATTCATGTGAACAAAGTTTCACCCAATTGAAAGAGTGTTTAACTTCTGCACCAGTCTTAATTTTACCATCAGGACTAGGGGGTTACTCTGTATTCTGTGATGCCTCAAAGATAGGCTTAGGGTGTGTGTTGATGCAACATGGTAAAGTCATAGCTTATGGCTCACGTCAGCTTAAAAAGCATGAATTGAATTACCCCACTCATGATTTGGAAATGGCAGCTGTAGTGTTTGCCCTAAAGATATGGAGACATTACTTGTATGGGGAAACTTGTAAAATTTTTACAGATCACAAAAGCCTTAAGTACATTTTTGAGCAGAGAGATCTCAATCTAAGGCAACGAAGGTGGATGGAACTTCTGAAAGATTATGATTGTACCATCCTTTACCATCCAGGTAAAGCAAATGTAGTGGCTGATGCTCTAAGTCGAAAGTGTATGGGAAGTTTAGCTCACATTGCCACTATAAGGAGGTCTCTAATACATGAACTACAAGAATTGGAAGCTGATGGAGTATTCTTCGAGATCACTGAGTCAGGTACATTTCTGGCTCATTTAACAGTTAGATCATCCCTTGTTGAAAAAGTAAAAGCAACTTTAGAAGGTGACATTGATATGGTCAAAATAGGAGATAAGGCAAGGCAAGGTCTAGCACCAAGTTTCTTGGTAGATGAAGAAGGAGTCTTATGGTTTAATGGTAGACTCTGTGTCCCCAACATTAAATCTTTGAAGCATGAAATCTTAATGGAAGCTCATGGTTCACCCTACGTTGTACATCCTGGTGCTGTGAAAATGTATCAGGACTTGAAACAAGTTTATTGGTGGGAGGGCATGAAGCGAGACGTGACTGACTTTGTAGCTAGATGTTTGACTTGTCAGCAAGTTAAAGCTGAACATCGACGACCACCTGGATTGATGCAAAAACTAGATATTCCCGAATGGAAGTGGGAAAGGATCACCATGGATTTTGTAGTAGGTTTACCTCGGTCAACAAAAGGAAATGATTCAATATGGGTTATAGTGGATCGACTTACTAAGTCAGCACATTTTCTTCCTGTTCATACCACTTTCAGTGTAGCAAAACTTGCTCGACTTTATGTTAAAGAAATAGTGAAACTTCATGGTGTACCAATATCCATTATATCAGATCGAGGACCTCAGTTTACTTCTCGGTTCTGGAAAGTCTTTCAAGAGGCTTTGGGTACCAAAGTGAATCTTAGCACCGCATTCCATCCTCAGACTGATGGACAGTCCGAAAGGACAATTCAGACTTTAGAGGATATGCTAAGAGCTTGTGTGATGGATTTCAGTGGAAGTTGGGAAGATCATTTGTCTCTTATTGAATTTGCTTATAATAACAGTTACCAAGCCAGTATTCAGATGGCACCTTTTGAGGCTTTGTATGGGAGACGGTGTCGATCTCCTATAGGTTGGTTTGAACTTGGTGAAACCAAAATATTTGGACCTGAGATGATACAGGAAGATATAAATAAAGTTAAACTGATCAGAGAGAAGTTGTTAATTGCTCAGAGTAGACAGAAGTCTTATGCGGACAACCGACGACGTGACCTTGAATTTGCAATAGGTGATATGGTTTTCTTACGAATCTCACCTATGAAAGGAGTAATGAGATTCGGGAAGAAAGGCAAGCTTAGTCCGAGGTATGTTGGCCCATATGAGGTTGTAGACAGAGTGGGTAATGTGGCATATCGCCTAGACCTACCTTCCAACCTAGAGGGAGTTCATCCAATATTTCATGTGTCCATGCTACGGAAGTATCTTCCTGATCCTTCTCATGTCATTCAACCCCAAGAAGTTCATTTTGATGAAACTCTCACCTACGAAGAGGTACCAGTAGCTATCCTTGATAGAAAAGTCAAGAAATTGCGTACCAAAGAAATTCCTACTGTCAAGGTTCTTTGGAGAAATCATTCTCGCGAGGAAGCTACGTGGGAGGCAGAAGATGAGATGTGGAAAAACTATCCACATTTATTTGAAACTTGAGGTAAGATTTTAATTCGGAGGACCGAATTCTTTTAAGGGGGGTAGAATGTAATACCCGTTAATTTCAGAATATAATTCGCTTAAGAGTATTTTAGAATTCTACAACGTTACTTTAGTTATTTATTTTGGTCATTTTTAATTTTCATATTTAATTGTTCTCTTTGAATATTATTTATGAAAATTGAGTTAAATGACTGGACTAAATATTTGCACAATGAGGGATATATTCTAAGAATGGTGAAATTCATGGAAAAGTGGTTGCAGAATGGTCAATTAATCCATTTATTGTAAATTGACTGGATGGGTTTGGATGTTGGGTTATGGATACCCATGGGTTGTTGAATAACCCATTAGAAATATTTAATATAAAGTTTCAATAGTAACCTCATATTTTTCACTCAGCCGAAGGAAGCAGAAAAGATTCTTTCTCAGTTCTTCATTTTCTTCTCAAATCCTTTCCTTGATCTTCAGAAGTTCGATTATTTGTTCGGTTCAAAAGCTTTGTAAGGATCAAAGGTAAGCTTTAATCCGATTATTTTCCTTAAATTTCAGTTTATGTAGAAGATCAGAGGAGGTTTTGTTCTTGAAGATTTTGATGATAATTCATGAATCTCAGTTGTTTTAGAAGTTATATTTGAGTTATAATCGGTTAAAAGAGTTGAAATTCTGGTTTTGAAACAAGAAAGGAAAGGATGAATTTTTGAAAGATTTTTCTGCAAAACCGAGTTACTGTAGCAACCAGGGATTTCGAAACAAAATCTGGAAAATTTTCTTCGGGGTACTGTAGCAGTACTGTAGTGTCGGCAGTCAACGGCACTGTAGCAGTCAACGTTACTGTAGCGAACCGGTACTGTAGCGAACCGTTACTGTAGCGAACCGACACTGTAGCAAACCGTACTGTAGCAACCCGTTACTGTAGCAGTCAGAAAATTTTACGTATTTTCGTGATTTTGTTTCCTTTCTTATGATTCCTTGTAATATATTTTACTAGGAAATTTTCCTACACAAATTCTAGTGTGGAACAAGGTAAACTTGGACAAACATCAAGGTGAGTGAATAACCTTGCTCAGCTACTTTGATATTACTAGTCAAAGTACAATATAAGTCCCATTTACAATATTATTTGGATAATAAGCAATTAATTTTTCATATGGGAGTACATGATGATCAGTAGAAATAAGAGTATGAAGAAACTATTTATTTCATGACAATTGTACTATGTGATGAATTCTCACTATTTTATTAATGAGTAAAGATCTACGGGATCTAATACACGAGTGTGAAAGGGTTAAAGTCCCATACTACTCGGTGTATATCTAAGAAATCTAATACACGAGTGTGAAAGGGTTAAAGTCCCATACTACTCGGTGTATATCTAAGAAATCTTATACACGAGTGTGAAAGGGTTAAAGTCCCATACTACTCAGTGCATATCTATGAAATCTATACACGAGTTGAAAGGGTTAAAGTCCCATACTACTCGGTGTATATCTATGAAATCTTATTCATGAGTTTGAAAGGGTTAGAGTCCCATACTACTCGATGTATAAGATAATTAATTATATGAGTAAATGTGGTATTTGTACTTTTGATATTTTATATAGTACAGTTATTTACTTACTGAGTTTTTAAATAAACTCACACTCCCTATGATTATTTTTTTCAGATACAGAAAACAGAGAAGAAGAGAATTTGTTTGAAGATTAGAAGCCCCTTGGGATTATTCTCTATTTCTGTCTGGTGGGACACCAGTACTTATTAATGTGGATATTAGAAAAGCTCTGTATTTTCTATAGGTCTCCTAGGCTTGCGATGAGATAGAAATATCAGACTATGTATGTCTATATTTGCTTATCAGATGAATATAATTCTGTAGTGTGGAATGAATGATTAAGGTTGAATGTAAAACCTTACAGAATATATGTATATAACGTATGTTTGAGAATTATATCAAATGAGTAGTATCTTTTCACATACTCAATTTTTGGGATGTGACAGACTGTGTGGGTATGTGTCCAAAAACTATGATAATTAGTCTTTTAAAAAACATTTTACATAAATACATTGGGAAAAATGCACTTTACGTCCATGAACTTTTCTCAATGTCCAGAATACTCCCATCAACTATAAAACTCAACAAATAATCCCTCTAAACTTTTCATTTTATACAAAAAAACCCTTCCATCCAGTTGACCGTTAGGCTGATTGGGATTTTCTGAGTGCCATGTCATCACTCTTTGCAATGTAAGCGAATGATATGAACAAGAAAATTCCACATCATCATTTGCCAGAACCACACAACCCAATGCCCCATAGCTCACACTGATTTAACTTTTGATTCTGGCCATAGGAACTAAGAGTCCAGCCAATAACACCTACTTAGGACGCAACATTAGCGAATTAAGCATCGACGATGATTCCTTTTCGGCTTTCAGCAATTGTCACCGATGGTGAATTTCACCAAACCCAAAAACTAGACTACGTTTAATATAAGCTCTTGAATGGCTCCAACGAATGTAATTCCCCAATTCTTGATGCTCTGTCTTAATTGGTGATTTCCACATATCGGTACAACGAGTTTATATCCATCGACAGGTGCCCGATTCCTCTGGTAAACTATTCATGGACAGTCATGGATTTGCACCGGTCTGGCAAGGTTGTTGATCGGAATCCTAGTTGGGAGTTGTTGACTAACCCAATGACTTATTCTTGGAATAATTTAGTGTACAAGGCGTATTTAGATGGAGACACCATTGTCATCTTTGTTAAAGAATTAAACCTTCGACCCCATAAGGTTTTAGCCCCAACCCGATTACGCTACCATTTCTGATAAATAAAGTCATCAGAATTCTTAGAAGTGCAGGTGATAAAAAGACGACAACTTTGGGAAGAAGCAAAGGGGAATTCACCAGATCTATCAATGTTACTGTCACGCCCCAAATACGAGCGCATAACTAGCATGACATAGAGCCACCTTCTAACCGTAAGCCTGTACTCTTACCCAAGGTTTAAAGAACTAGACTGGTCACTGACTCGATTGAGGTACTGGTTCAAGAGTTAGTGGTCGGACAAGAGTTGAACCGCAGTCGAACTGGTGGTAATTAAAATATATTATATATATATATAATCATAAATAATTAAATATCCCATAAATATAAATATGGAAAGTCAATTAAAAACTTAATATCTCAATATAAAACAACATCTATCAAGCAAAAGTTTATAATATCATCAAACACACATAGTTAAATTCATTAAATAAAAGTTAACAAACTAACAAAGATATATCATGGATCAATATAACAATCATTCATTTCAAATCCTGGTATGTGAGCATCTCTACCAAGATTGCCACCCACATTTTCACCAACAGTAACACCAGGTCCAATCTCATTAAGGGATTCCAATAATGGCTATTCTGGGACATTAAATTCTTCATCACCTAATTATATAATAAGCAAAGTTAAAAATAGAATCAACAAACAAAAATAATACTTTAAGACTTTTATATAACATATTACAAAGGTTTATTTATAGGCATTGCATTATTTTGATAAATAGTTTCATTCTCAAGATCTTCTTCAGTAAGTTCTGGAGGCGTTTCTTCTTCAACTATCTAGCATTCAACCTTATCAATAGACTCATAATCAATAGGGTCATAAGTTCTCTTCTTGTAATGCATGCAACAATAAGACATTAAAATATCAAAGAAAGATTCAATGGAATCCAAACAAAAAATAATCAACAATATATTTATATACCTATTTTTCAAACGCAAGTTGTAAGTGATACAGACATGATCACTTAGTCTTTAATGTTCCAATCTATTTCTCCTCTTTGTATGAATACGTTCAAATAAACTTGAATTTTGCTTACATCCTGAATAACAAGATACTTGGCCAAGAAAACGAATTGCCAACCTCTGCAAAATTGGAGCACTACCACCGTAATAACTCCACCATTGACCTCCATAAAATTTAAAAGGAAAATATTCAAAATTAAGAATTCAAGATTATAATATTTAACTCTTAAGTGTAAAACAATATTTACCAGGTCGTATTGTCTTCATCATCTTATAAGTACTTTCTCGACTAAAACTTCCTTGTCCCGCACAATACATTTACATTTCTTTTAAAGCTTTAGATAAGTCACTACAAATGCTTGTTACATCAAGCAAATCAAAAAGTGCTTCCATCACTATATTCTTTTCAGAATAGTTATTATCAAAGAAGAAAACAGAATTTAGAAAGTATGTCACTGCATGAATATCACGCTTCAAGTGTTTGTCATATCGAGCCTTAATAAGATCTGTATAAGGCTTATACAAGTGCACATTATGGTTAAACATCTCCTTTATAGTTATTTTGACCCTATGCATGCCATCATAAACATAGCCCATAGAATGCTTCTCATCTGCTTCTACAATTCTTAGCAACATAATTATAGGACCAGCAACCTTTACCAAGATCAAGCAATCATTCCAAAATTTATTATCCAAGACAATAACACTAAAAGCTTTTCTGACATTGGTCTTTGATAGCCTATGACTCAAAAAGTGTTTATCTCTAGCCAAAGCTAGCAAATGATGCTTGTGATCATAAATACTTTTCAGAGTAATAAATGTAGTAGCAAATCTATTTACTTCCGGATGAACAATTTCTTTCCAACCTTCTCTTTTTCTAGGCCAAGACAAAAACACCATACGATTGTACACAAAAATGGTTATTTTTGATGCCTTTGATGCAGGATTTGCCACATGTGATATGCTACCAATGTCTTTCAAAAGGAGATTCAAACAATGTGTAGCACAAGGTGACCAAAAATATGTTCATACTTTTCATGAATTAACTTTCCAGTAGCTACATAATTAGATGCATTATCAGTCACCACATACACAACATTTGCAGGTCCAACCCATTCAATAACCTCACAAAATAAATTAAACAATGTTTTAGCATCATTCACAACATCAGAAGCATTAATAGATTTCACAAACATTATACCTATAGGACAATAAACTAGAAAGCTTATCAAAGTCCTTTGTCTTTGATCACTCCAACCATCAACCATGATTGTACATCCAAATTTAGCCCAATTGCTTCGATAACCTTCCACAAGTAATTGACACTTATTCTTACAATCTCCTAACAAATTAACTCTCAATTCATCATAAGATGGAACTTTAAAACCAGGTCCTATAGATGCAATTCCATCCGCAGCAAGTTGAAAGTAAGAAGATTGAACTACATTAAATAGAATACAAGCATCAAAAAACCATCTAGCAATAGCCATCTTAACCTTATGTATTGCTTCATTACTAGCTAATACACTTTTTAAGATTGGTTGGGAACCTGCAGTTGTTCTTGAAGTAAAATAATTTTCAATATTATCAACAAATTTTCTCTTCCTTTAAGAAACATTTTGCTTTTTAACTTATGAAATTACTTCAACTTTTTCAACTTCTATTCCACCTTCACTTCCTTTGTATGCTTCGTCAATATCTTCATGTTGCTTCTTTTGTTGTACTTGCTAAAGCGACTTGATCATTCTATGGCAAACATCATGATGCACTTTCTTGCAAGAACTTATTTGACCCACAATGCCAGCAAGATGTTGTTTCATACAGTTTATGCCTCTGCCTCTATATATTGACGAACAGTGGAGACAAGTATACATATTAGTATTTCCCTCTTTCTTAAAGGCAAAATGATTCCATGCCGAATCAGTTTTCCCATAAATTGGTACATTAGAAGCTATTGTGTCACATCCCAATTTAGGGTATATGAGTAACTTCATAAACTCAAGGGTATTCCTCTATTGTATTCCATAAAATCTCTGATCAATACTAATATATATCAAAACTTTCCAAGAAAGATATTTTTGCATATATATATATATATATATATATATAAGTTCAACATAGTGAAATAGTAATCACAAACCAAATATCATACAGTATGATACAATTTTCCCAAGCCTAGGTGACCTATAGAGATTACAGAGCATTCCTAAGCTTTTGGATTCATAAGCCCTCCAGATAACGTGGAAAGTATCCTCATGGAATACTATTCCTCATGCGGATTTCTTTTGTTCTCATCTACTGTATCTAAAAAAAATGTACATAGAGAGTGTGAGTTCATCAAAACTCAGTGACTAAATGACTGTGCAATAAATATGTCACAAGTACAAATACCATAATCATAATCACAATAAGAACAGTTATTTTCATATTCAGGGTTTCTATACCTCTGTATTTATGTTCAGGAATTCAATTCCCATTGTAATTTATATTCTCAATCATTACATGCATTGGTATCTTAGGGGATCAAGCTCTCAACCATTCCATATGTATAATTTCATGCATTGATATCTTGGGAAATCAAGCCCTCAATCATTCCATGTGTATAATTTCATGCATTGGTATCTTGGGTTAAGCCCTCAACCATTCTATGTATATTATATACTCAATCATAATTCTCATCAATATAATCTTAAATCAAACAGTAAATTTCATTATCTAGCAATCATCATTAAATATGGAGTCTAATTGCAATATGAGGTAGGATTTATATTGTACTTAGAATAAAAGTAAATAAAGTCAGTTAGCAAGGTCATCCACTCACATAGATTTCGTATCCAAGTCACTTTTCTGAGTTTCTACAGAGACGAGTACGTAGCTAGATTTCAGGTTCCTCTTGGATCTAGGCTAAGGAAGAAAGACCTAGAATCTCAGAGCCCTAACGTTGGAGCAAGAGAAGTTTTGAGGAGAGAAGAGAAAAGAAACTGAAGGTGTAAGTCTAGAAGTGAAATAGAAGGGCCTATTTATAGGAAAAGTCAAGGGTACTATTTGATACTATGCGCTAATAAAATATTCAATTTACTATTTATGAAAATAATATTTCTAGTAATTCAGTTTACTGTGCGATCATGAGGCGGCTGCGTTAGTCATTATTATTGGAAATTAAAGGGATAATTATCCTTTCTCTTAAACTTTTAAGTTTCTTTTCACTTTTGTCCCTTTCAATTTAGTCCCTAAAGGGATTTTCTCATATAAAACATTATTTTTCTCCCAGTTTCTTTCAGATTTCTCTTATGCTTAAGCCATATTTCATCCAAGGGATAAATTCTATATCATAACATTTATTATATCCCACATTTTATACAATCTATAAATAGAAATATGTATTTTCAACAATATGCACAAACAAGTATACAAAAATTAAACAGATAGGGAATTTATTTTCTATAAAATAAATTTATCATAATTTTTGAATACTTGTAACTTAAAAATATAGCGAGTATTACATTCTACCCCCTTAAAAGAATTCAGTCCCCTGAATTCGAAAACTTACCTCATGATTCGAATAGGTGTGGATATTTCGTCCACATTTCATCTTCTGTTTCCCATGTGGCGTCCTCGTGAGTATGATTCCTCCATAGAACTTTGACAATGGGAATTTTCTTGGTGCGAAGTTTCTTGACCTGCCTATCGAGGATGGCTACTGGCACCTCTTCATAAACAAGAGTCTCATCAAACTGCACGTCTTGTGGCTGGATGACGTGAGAGGGGTCAGGAAGATACTTACGTAACATCGATACATGAAATACTAGGTGTACTTCCTCTAGGTCCGAAGGTAAAGCTAGGCGGTATGCCACGTTACCCACTCTCTCCACAATCTCATAAGGACCAATATATTTAGGATTGAGCTTCCCTTTCCTCCCGAATCTCATTACTCCATTTATCAGTGAGATTCGTAAGAAAACTATATCACCAACAGAAAACTCTAGCTCACGTCGTCGGTTGTCTGTATAGGACTTTTGCCTACTCTGAGCAGCTAATAATCTCTCCCTGATCAGCTTAATTTTTTCCACGGCCTCCTGTATCTTCTCAGGTCCCACCATTTTGGGTTCACTTAATTCAAACCAACCAATAAGAGATCGACATCGCCTCCCATATAATGCCTCGAAGGGAGCCATTTTAATACTAGCTTGATAACTATTGTTATAAGCAAACTCAATAAGTGACAAGTGGTCTTCCCATCTTCC
The DNA here is from genome assembly GCA_037074585.1 of Biancaea sappan. Taxonomy (NCBI): domain Eukaryota; kingdom Viridiplantae; phylum Streptophyta; class Magnoliopsida; order Fabales; family Fabaceae; genus Biancaea; species Biancaea sappan. Next base: position 46,459,051 of record CM073497.1, on the reverse strand, counting down.
ACCAAAATCCATCACACATGCTCTCAGCATATCCTCTAATGTCTGAATAGTCCTCTCAGACTGACTATTAGTCTAAGGATGAAAAGCTATGCTCAAGTCTACTCTAGTGCCCAGAGCTTTTTGAAAAGTTCTCCAGAATCGGGAAATGAATTGGGGTCCTCGATCTGATATGATGGACACTGGTATGCCATGGAGCTTTTCCATCTCCTTTACGTATAGTCGACTAAGTTTCGCTACACTGTAGGTGGTATGAACTGGAAGGAAATGTGCCGACTTAGTAAGTCGATCCACAATGAACCATATAGAGTTGTACCCATTCAAAGATCAAGGTAAACCCACCACAAAGTCCATAGTAATCCGTTTCTATTTCCACTCGGGAATTTCAAGCCTCTGCATCAACCCCAGTGGTCTCTGATGTTCAAATTTGACCTGCTGACATGTCAAGCATCGAGTGATAAAGTCAGTCATATCTCGCTTCATGCCCTCCCACCAACAAACTTGTTTCAAGTCCTGGTACATCTTGTTGGCACCAGGATGAACAACATACAGTGCTCCATGAGCTTCTTGTAAAATCTCCCACTTCAAGGGTTCAATGTTCGGAATACATAACCTCCCGTTAAACCATAACACACCTTCCTCATCTACTGAGAAACCCTATACTAAACCTCCCTTCGCCTTTTCTCTAGTTTTAACCATTTCGACATCATTCTCCAATGTTGCCTTTACCCTTTCTACAAGGGAGGATTTGGCCGTCAAGTGAGCCAAGAAAGTACCTGACTTAGTAATCTCAAAGAATACCCCACTAGCCTCTAGCTCATGTAATTCCTGAATCAAGGACCTCCTTACTGTGGTAATATGAGCTAGATTCCCCATCGACTTCCGACTAAGGGCATTTGCTACCACATTTTGCCTTTCCTGGATGGTAGAGAATGGTACAATCATAATCTTTAGGAGTTCCATCCATCTCCGTTGCCTTAGATTGAGATCTTTCTGTTCGAAGATGTATTTAAAACTTTTGTGATCCGTGAAAATCTCACATTTTTCCCATATAAGTAATGCATCCAAATCTTTAAAGCAAACATTACAGCTGCCATATCTAGATCATGAGTGGGATATTTAAGTTCATGCTTTTTAAGCTGTCGAGAGCCATAAGCAATGACCTTACCGTGTTGCATTAACATGCATCCTAATCCTACCTTCGAAGCGTCACAATATACAGTGTAACCCCTCGGTCCCGATGGTAGAACCAAAACTGGTGCCGAAGTCAAACACTTCTTCAACATAGAGAAACTTTACTCATAAGTATCATCCCAAACATACTTAGCATTCTTCCTAGTCAACTTAGTGAGTGGAAGAGCCAACTTAGAGAAATTCTTGACAAAGCGATGGTAATACCCCGCTAAGCCAAGGAAACTCTGAACTTCAGATACAGTTGTTGGTTTAGGCTACTGCTTCACTGCTTCAATCTTACTTGGATCTATATGAACACCTTCCTGGAAAATTATATGCCCCAAGAATGTTACTTGACTCATCCAGAATTCACATTTTGAGAACTTAGCATATAACTGATGTTCCCTCAAAGTTTGCAATACCGTCCTCAAATGTTTTGTATGATCCTCCAGACTCTTGGAGTAAACCAGAATGTGATCAATGAAGATGATCACTAATCTATCAAGGAAAGGTTAGAACACTCGGTTCATAAGGTCCATAAACGCTGCTGGCGCATTAGTCAACCCAAATGACATTACGAGAAATTCATAATGCCCGTATCGCGTTCGGAATGCGGTCTTGGGTATGTCTTCTTCCTTAATTTTCAGTTGATGGTAACCAGATCTCAAATCTATCTTTGAGAAGCATTGTGCCCCCTGAAGTTGGTCAAACAAGTCATCAATTCTTGGTAAAGGATATTTATTCTTTACCGTGACTTTGTTTAACTGACGGTAATCTATGCACAATCTTAAAGAACCATTTTTCTTCCTCACAAAGAGTACTGAGGCACCCTAAGGTGAGAAACTTGGGTGGATAAACCCCTTATCCAGCAGGTCTTGTAATTACTCTTTAAGCTCTTTCAACTCAGCGGGTGCCATACAGTGAGGAAGAATTGAAATTGGTCTAGTGCCCAGAACCAATTCAATATTAAATTCAATATCCCTCTCTGGTGGTAAACCAGGTAAATTTTCTAGAAATACATCTGAAAATTCACTAACTACTGGTATTTGTTCAAGACTTCGTTCCTCCTTGTCTGTATCTTTGATAAAGGCCAGAAATCTATGACAACCTTTTTGTAACATACGTCGGGCGGTTAACATAGATATTATGTTACAGGGCACTTCACTTTGATCTCCTTGAAATATGAAATTATGTCTACCCGGTATACTAAAAGAAATGGTCTTGTCATAATAATTCAATGTAGCATGGCATGAGAATAACCAGTTCATGCCTAAGATCACATCAAAGTCTATCATACTAAGAAGTATGAGATCTACCTCCATCTCTATGTCCTTAATAGTTATTTTACAAGAACGATATCCAGATTTAACTACTACGGCTTCCCCCATTGGTATAGCTACCAGAAATAGTTCGTCCAGTATAACTGGCTCAGACTCGAACCTCTTAGCAAATAGAGGTGACACATACGAATGTATAGAACCAGGGTCAAATAATACATATGCAACTAAAGCGCCAACTAATAAGGTACCTGTAATAACAGCATTGGATGCCTGGGCATCTTGTCGAGTCAAGGCATATACTCTGGCAGTTCCTCTACTGGCTGCTTGCTGCCCACGACCTCCTTGGCCTCTGCCAGATCCTCTCTCAAAGCTTCCTCCAGTAGCAGTGGTTGGTGCACGAGCGACTGGAGTAACTCCAGGTTGGGTGTGAAATGGAAGAACAGATGCCTGACCAGGTCCAGAAGTAAGTTGAGGGCAATCCTTCCTAAAGTGGCCTTCTTGTCCACAATGAAAACAACTTAATGTTCCTATTTTTCTGAGGCATTCTCCAAAATGAAATTTTTCACACTCAGGACATTGAGTTTCCCTTTACCTGCTTGAGAACCACCCATACTTGAAGAACTGTAACCACTAGTGGGGCTTAACTGCACTAGCCGTGGAGAATGTGGGTTTAGATGATGTAATCGGAACATGCTGTGAAGTAGTGAAAGGTTTCGAGGTTCCTGAGTTCCTTCCTTGGTTAAAATACCTCCCGTCTCTAGACCTCTTTTTGTTTTTAAATTCTTCCTTCTTATTCCACCTCTTTTCCATTCTACGTGCAGTATCGACAATGACAGAATAAGAGTTATAATTAACCATATTCGGACCCACCTGTGAATAAAGAGAATTGTGAAGACCTTCCACAAACTTCTACATTTTAGCCTCTTCAGTAGGCACCAGTTATGGAGCGTATTCTGCCAACTTAATAAACTGGGCATTGTATTCATCTACCGACATGGATCCCTGTTTCAAATACAAAAAATCTCTTATTCTAGAGGATCGAACACTTTTTGGAAGGAATTCATTGATAATAATTTTCTGGAATTCTGCCCATGTGATTGGTGGTGCACTTTAGGTTCTCCCATTCTTCCAGGCCTTCCATCATTTACCTGCTCTCCCTTTTAGTTGAAAGGAGACAATCTCTATTCTTCATGCATCAGAACACCCCAAAGCATCACAAATTGCCTCGCAATCATCCAGAAATCATTGTGGGTCCTCATTAGGATCTTTGCCGGTGAAAATGAGTGGTATCATCTTTAGGAACTCAGACATTTTCACATCCTTAATTGTGCCTTCTTTAGCCTGTTTGGTCTCAATAGCAAGAGGAACCTTTGATATATCAACATCTTTTACTCATTCGCCATACTTTTCCTTTATACGATCTAATCGATCATTCACTAGGCTGAACGTCTGCATGACAACAGCGGCGTTAATCTGTTGAGCGACTCCAGCTCCCTCCGCCTGGCTGCCATTTGGACCTTCAATATTTGAAGCGTGTGAACTATCTACATGGTTAGAGGGGTTGTCCTGCGTATTAACTGGTGGAATTAAAGTCCTCCCTAAGCCTATATGCTCGTTATGATTTGAGGATCCTTTTGACATCGTAGAGTCAAAAGTCTACATAGAGAACAAATACTTCTCAGATCAAACAAGATTATCTCATATCAACCCACCAAGGAATAAGTTATAAAAACAAAAGACACTATACTCTATAAGGTATTTTATGGAACCTAATCCCATGGTCATGCCGTGACTCACGACAATGGGGAAGGGCCCACAAAGAACACTTTGCTCTGTAATCTATAGGGGACCTAAAAACTGACCTCTGATACCAAAACTGTCACATTCCAATTTAGGGCATGTGAGTAACTTCATAAACTCAAGGGTATACCTCTATGGTATCCCATAAAATCTCTAATCAATACTAATATATAACAAAACTTTCCAAGAAAGATATTTTTGCATATATACCTATAAAAGTTCAAAATAGTGAAACAGTAATCACAAATTAAATATCATACAGTATAATATAATTTTTTCAAGCCTAGGTGACCTATAGAGATTACAGAGCATTCCTAAGCTTTTGGATTCATAAGCCTTCCAGATAACATGGAAAGTATCATTCTTAAAGAATTGATTAAATATGGAAAAATAAAATGACTAAATTAAAAATACCAAAATAATGCTATAAAGTACCATAATACTTTTAAAATATATAACTCCAAATTTGGCGGGTATTACAATGCACATGATAATTACTCAAGCTAGGCATCATATAAAAGACACCATCAACATTCAAGGAAATGTCATTGTATAATTATCATGCTAATTCACAACCATTAAATCAAGCACAATGTTAACTCCTCTCCATTAGGGTTCATTATGTTTCCATTTATCATGAGTAGTCCCCTTATGCATGCAAATAAGATATATGTATATATATATATACCCCTCCTTGTTCATGTACACATCTATTCGTGTATTTCTTATATAATATTTCTGGTGTTCACAAACAAGGTTTGCAATATCTCCTATGAACATGTGTAAGTGATAATATAAAGGAGAATAAATTCTAATCCAAGATAAGTAAGACCATCCACTCATCTCAACTCTAATTCTTGGGTGTTTAGCAAGTTTTGAGGTAGATCAATAGGCTTAAGAATCATCCAAGGACCTAGAAGAACAAATATCATGAAAGGGGGTCCAATTTTAAAGATCAATAGACTGAGACCCCTTCCATAGTAGCCCCAAAATAGCCCCAATCCACCTATCATCACTTCCTTTGCTTCTCACCATTTAATTAGGGTTCAAAGGTATGCAAAAAACCCTCCAAAGTCTTACAAAACAACCATCAAGAATTAATTTCTAAGTTTCGTCATTTTAACTCATAGTTTCTCTCCCATGTTAATATTATTGTTCTTGATTCAAGAATTGCTTCCATCCACGGATTCTTTAATTTTAGAGTTATAAAATCATTTAAAAGCATAGAATAACATTCTCCCTCAAAACCCAACCAACAATTTCATAACTCCAACCCAATTTCATCTTAAGGTTCACTAATCATGAAAATAAGGAGGAAGAAGGACAACCTTACCTCTAATAAGAAAATTGTCATAGGTGGAGGTCACCGAAGAACCACTCCTCACCAGACACTTGAGAGATGGAACACTTGAGAGAGGCTATGGCATGAAGGGAAGAAGACTAGAGGGGAAGAGACTTGCGCAAGAGCATATGGGAAAAGAGAGAGTTTCTGATGATGATGATGTGTGTGTAGTGTGTAATACATTTATATAGAGAGAGGATCAAAAGACTAAAAGCTTTAGTTAGGACAAAGTTGGAATTCCACCAATTTGATGCATTACACACTTACAAGCATCACATACATTTCTAGTACTCACTTACATCCTTGGGCCTATATAATTTTCCAATGTCCATATTTTCCCCTTTTTAGCTCAAGGGTATTACAAAAATATTTTTTTTTGTTTCATTTTAGTCTTTCTCATGAACCCATATGCATGACATACTTCCTCCAAGTAAAAACTCATTCCTCTAAGACCTCCTACACTGAAACTACTATGTTAACATACTTAGTCACAATCAAACTCTGAATATGGCTACACATTGACTTGGGTAGTATAGTTACAATCACTGAAACCCAAAAAGGATTGTTGTTGATGCTCAATTTGCTAATGCTACATCCCAAGTAGGTGTAATTGGCTGGATTCTCAATTCCCATGGCCAGAATCAAAAGTCAAATCGATGTGAGCTATGGGGGTTGGGTTGTGTGGTTCTGGAAAAGGATGAAGTGAAATTCTCTTGTCTATGTCATCTACTTACGTGGACAAAAAGAGGATGACATGGCACTAAAAAAAACTTAGTTAGCGTTGACCGTTGACTGTTAGTCAAATTAACGAGCAACTAGATGAAAGGGCTTTTTCATAAAGAAAGTTTATAAGGGTTCTTTGTTGAGTTTTATAGTTGATAAGGGTATTCTACACATTGAGGAAAGTTCATAAGGACAAAGTGCATATTTCCCAAATACACTTTATTTAGAAGGACTTAAAAACTTTACCCTAATAGCTTTTCTTGTGTTTCCAACATCCTACGCCTCCACAAACTAGAAATTATCCCTTCCCAACTTAAGAATTAAAGGGCATTTAATTATATATATATATATATATATATATATATATATATATGAAAGAGATTGAGATGTTGTATAATATATGAAGTTGTGGGCTTGTTTTGCCATGAATTTCTCAATTCCAGAGGAAGAAAAATGAATATTCATGATGAAAATATGATGAAAAAAATTTCATGTAACCTGAATAAATAAAAAAATTGATGATGTATGAAAAATAAAACAAGGAAAAAAGGAGTAGACAAAATTTTGTGCCCAAACTAGTATGTATAATCTCTTGTATTGTTTATAGTTGATGCTTTTAATTTTCTTAAGTTTTTACCCCATTTTGTTTCTCATGATTTCCCATCTTTCCACTTGTTTTTCTTCCAGCCCCGTCATAGCCATGAATAAAGTCCTTTTGATTCATGCATGCATGTGATACAATTAATGGAGATTTAGATGATAATCAATCTTAAATTCCTAAAATCCAAGTATTATGGCAACTTCATTTGATAAGAATGGTCCAAGTAAATAGTCTCATCACAAGGCAAGTGTTTTCACTCCATTTTCTCACGTATTTACATTAATTATACCTTTTAACTTGGTCTTATTACAAATTAATTATGGGAAACTCTTTAATTATATGATGATTTTTAGTGGGTACAAATTAATTCTTAAATGAATATACTCTAAATTCGGATTTTTACATCTTGAATTATTAATGAGTCATCAATCCATTTCTTAATCTTGCAAATCAGATTAATTCAGGTGATTAGCTAACTTGGACGTGGGCCCTCACCTCCTAGAGTTGATTGTAAAACTAATTTGACTAGAGGGACACATCCAGATCTTTGTGCCGCCCAAGACTTGCCAAAAATGGCAAATTTTGTGGGTAAGCTCTCAGAGCCAGAGAAAAGCTAGTTATGGCTTCAATTTCATGAAAATATATACTAAACATAAAGCTAAAGTCTTGCCAGACCAAAGAAAGAAAGGAATTGAAGAAATAGCATTTTCAAACTTGGTTATGAGACTTCTTCTTCCTCATATTTTCATAGCTTAGTTTTCTTTTCTCTATATTTTCCTTCTTTTGTATTTTCATTTTTGTCTCAGAAGGTTGAAACCGCTTTGTATAATTAGTCACAAGATTGCACTAGAATGGATATCGTAACCTGAATTCTTGGTGCAGAAAAGTGTCCTAGTTAATGTTATGTTCCATTTTCATTCTTGTTTATGCTTCTCTATTTTTATGTTTGTGTTTGCTTCTGGTTAGATTTGGATGAGTATGATTTCTATTTCCAAAGTTCCTTTTGAGGATTAATCTTGTTGTGACTAGTTTGTATAGTAAGTACGAAGAAAGTGACATGCATGGATGGTTATTCTACATGATCTTGGTTAGGGCTTCATGAGATTTCATCAGGGTATAGGTTAATGAAAGCTTTCTTGACCATAATTATGATATGATTCAGTTTTAGAAGGTTTTCTGGAAATTAATGCATGATAACCGAGAGAGGGATGTAATACTTAAGGTATTACAACATTGTAAGCAAGTGTTGGTTTGAACATATTTCTCGTGAGTAGACGGGTGCCTGTGGGTAACAACTAGATACTTGCTTTTGTCCACGACTAGATGTAACAAAAATTCGGAGGATTAAATTTCTTAAAGGGGGTAATAATGTGATACTTGTAGTTAGAGTTTGCTATGTCTGTTAAAATTTTTCTGTTTGCTTATGGATTTTCGTCTGGGTATGCATGTGAAACACATGAGTTAAACATTTAGTTGCATAAATTGTGTGGTATGATGTGATGCTTACCCTACGAATGAAATGTGATTTGGGCTAAAATAAAACTTGGTTAGGGGTTGGGCAAAATTACACCAAATAGGACCAATAGTTAGGGATGAATTTAATAAAAAATTATGTGGGGATTTAAAAGTTAATTAAAGGTGTAAATTTTAAGGAAATTAATTTTATGGGAAAATAAAGAAAGGAATTTCCCTTGAATAAATGAAATTTAAGGAAAATTAAATAATAAGAAAAATAATACAATAAATGAAATATATAGGATGATAGTACACCCTCCCTCTTGATAGGCATGTATTTTGAATTAAGGAAAACTGAAAAAAAAAAAGAAGAGAAGTAAATGAAATAGGCACCTAGATTTCAATAGGATGGTAATACAATAATAGTAATAATAATAATATAATTACTAGATTAGGAAAGATGAAAACTTAATTTAATTTTCAATCAAATGAGTGGAAGATGGCCTTTGGCATGAAGAAGACTAAGAAGAAAAGATATAGATAAGGTGAGTTAGTTTAAACATAAGATATGAATCAAAGTGTTTATAAGATAATAAGAATAAAATCGAGTTAAAAAATATAGAGAGTGCGCTCTCTCTACCTTTTAAGCATGCACTTTTAATAATTAACTAGAATTAGTAATTATTAAATTAAGATAAATAAAATACAAAGACAAAGTTTAAAATTTAAATCAATTAGGTTTAAAACTCCAGCTAATTTAAGAGAGATAAATAATAAGATAAATTTTAAACACCAAGTAGGCGTGTAATTATACCTACATGATGGAATTAATTTAAGGAAATAAGTTAAATAAACTAATATTTGGTTAGATTTGAGAAGAATATAAAGAAGATGAATTAGTTTTAAATATAAGATATGAGAGGATAAAGATCAAGTAATATATATATATATATATATATATGATTTGGTTTTCTTAAATTAAAAGCTTTCCGTACACCCATGGAAAACAACTAAGAGTGAGATCAAACATTTAAATTACCTACTTGATTACAACCCATTAGGAATTGTTTTTAATTTAGTTGTTAATTTAACATTCATCACTAATTTAAATTTATAAATTAAGTAGATGATTAAGTCTAAGAAGATTTTGAAAGATAAATAAATCATTAAAACAAAATAAAACAAATTTTATTTTAAATCAAAACATTGGCCTTACCACAAGCTAACACAAACACCTCTTAGGTTCTGCACGATCAATCCATAATCAAGAACTCAAGAAAACATTCCAAGAGATAAGTTAAAGACAAGGTAAGATCAATCAAACTCGAATCTAATGCTTTGAATCTTCACGTACATTGAATTGATCATATCTCCTTCATGAAATTTTCAATTTTAACGAGCTACCTATCAATGAAAAGATCTTTCCATCTAGTTTCAGATGAGACTAGTTTCGTCTGAAAATTTCACACAAGTTGGGAGATATGACCAAAACAGTGAGCAAGGGTCAAAATCAAAATAAAATAGTTTTTCTGTTTTAGTTTTAATCTTTTCCTATTTCAAATAAACGGTAGGAAATTCCATCACGATATCCTTTACCTTAAGGAATTTGGTAGAACACAATAAAGTCTTAGTAAGGAATCCACATGAATGGACGAATCCTTAAATAATTGGATCATAGCATAGTTTATTATGATGTTGAATCGGGTCGACATCCTAAAGTTGATCATTAAAGAACAATAACATTGTTAGCATGACATGGGAGAATTTAGAAAATTCTAAATAAAGGAAGGAATAAGAATTCGAAAAATTATATGGATAAATGAGTAATATTATGATTATGAGATTTTAAATCACATATGATTGTATTGAATCATTATGATTGAGAAGCCATATAGCATATTTGAGATATCGTGTGGTACCCCCTTCTGTGAAATGAGTTATACCAATTATGAAACTAAGTTGATATAGTACAAAGAAATAGCAATTTAGTGTCGCTTGTTTAGTGGCGTTTGTAAAAAAATGCCACTAAATTATATTATTGTGCTGTTTATATCAATTACTGTAAATGCCACTATATAGTGGCGTTTACTATTTAAATGCCACTAAGTTAGTGGTGTTTCAACTGTAAACGCCACTATATTTGGGTTATTAAAATTATTTTAATAACATAAATTTTAAATTTCTCTCAATTCTAAATCCTAATAATCATCCCACCTGCGACCCCACTCTCTTAGCCTTGCCAATCATGCTACCTCAATGCCTCTACTGAGTCTCTGTTGTGGTTCATTACTGTTCCTCCACCGATGACTCGTCCTTTATTTGTTCTTCCTCTAGTTGTTCTTCGTCCATTTCTAACCTAATTGTTCTTCCCTCATTGGACCGTTCCTCCTCCGATGGTACTTCCTCCATCCATCCCTCTTCTCGAGTATTGTTGTGCTTCATCCATTTCTACCCCAGTGGTTCCTCCATTGGACCAAACGAGGAAGAGCATATTAAGCTAAGTGATCATAGTACCAATATCAATACTAATATCAATACCTTGACTTGAAATGACACATTAAAAGATTTCAAGGTATTGGTACTTTGATCACTGAATTTAATGTGTTCTTCCTCATTTGCTTAATTAAGTACATGCCTCAATTATATAAATCATGTAAATTTAACTAACTATAACATTTTCCAATGAAATTTTAGATGCACATGATATATTTAGATATATAGCCTGCTTTTACTAAAGAAATGACGAAAAAAAAATACAAGATTTTTTAATAGATTAAATTGAAAAATATAGTGGTGTTTGATGAAAAAATGCCACTATTTAGTGGCGTTTACATTAAAAAGAAACACTATCTAGTGGCGTCTAATTTGGAAACGCCACTGATTAGTGGCGTTTTTAAATTAAACACCACAAAATTAGTGGCGTTTAACTTGGAAACGCCACTAATTCTGTGGCATTTAATTTAAAAACACCACTAATCAGTGGTGTTTCCAAATTAGATGCCACTAGTTAGTGTCACTTTTTAATGTAAACGCCACTAAATAGTGGTAGTCATTTTAAATCCCTAATTGTCTTCTCCCCCCCCCCCCCAAATTTCAATTTCAGATCCTTCTTTTTGACAGACCTCCCCACGCGTGCCTTTCCTTCCACAGGCAATGACGCATATCAAGTAAGAGAGGAAACAATGTTGTGAACCCATTTTTTTCTCCTCTCTTTGTGTGTCTGATGTAGAATGCCGATACGGGGTGGAAAAAAATTTTTTTTGTTCTAATAAAAAAACATTGGTTTGTAGGAATTGAGAGATGTATTTAAAAGCTAAAATTTCAATTTGGGTTATTTGTGGATTAGGCAAAAGCTAAACAGCAGAACCAGGGAAATGGGCATCGAGATTGAACTTTTTCTGCTGGAAACTAGAGTTGTTTTATGATTAATTTGCTAGAGTTGCTGGAACAATTGATTGTAGAAAAACACAAAAACAAAGTAGTTGGTTGGGCTGTGAAGGAGGTGCTACTTTGTTTGTTTTCCGTTGCTCTACTTTTCTGGTCAAGTGTCGAGTTTCCTTTTTTTTTTAAAGGCATTTAAATATTTTCCTCTTGTTTTTCCATGTTCATAATTTAGGAATCTAAAAATTTATGCAATGTTCTTATGTTTATTTCTCAGAAATTGAATTTATATACAAGTCAAATAAAACACGTCCTACAAAAAACATGCTTATGGAAACATGCCCAAAACAAGCCTAAAAACAAGCTTACATTTCTCTTAAAACATGTCTGAAGTCCTCCTTGTTTTAAATTCCACAAAATTGATGAAATTTTCTTTATGTTCGAATTGGGAATTTGGTATGTGAGTGCTAAATGTGTATTTAGAAGATTGAAGATGAATAAACTTGATTTTGATCAAATTAGTTTTGATTAAATGTATGTTTGCTTATATCAATTTGAGAACTTTTTCCTACTATAAAATTTTGATATAAATGCAAATGTATGTTTGCTTAGCCTTTTTTTTTTTTATATTTTTACGGAGCTCAAGTTCTTCATATTTAATGTCATCCTTATTATCATAGCCTTAATTAAATTTTTTTCCAGTGGCCTTTTTAATTTTTTATCATATCATAGCCTCAATTAATTTTTTTTCAATATAATCACCTTTATTGTTCACCTTTCCACATTGGACAGGATCAATCTTCATTTGACTCTTTCTTGATTCTATTTTTTCCAGAATCTCAAAACTAGGTGGTCATTTCTTTCTTGCTTCTATTTTGCTCCACTTATCCTGGTATGACTCATTTTATTATGCATTTTTTTATTGTAATTACACATTTTAATTTTTCTTTTCTTTTTTTGGTCAACACTTATGTGTGTGCTGAAGTGTTGACCATGAGTTAATTTTATTTGTTAAATTGCTTCTGAAATATGATTGAAATGCAATGGATTCATTGAATATATAGATAGACTCATGTTTTATTTATGGCTTCATTGAATAGAGAAATTGCTAAAAGCTTTCTAGAAAGCAATGGATTCATTGTAGACTTAGTTACAGTATTGTTAAAAGCTTTCTGGAAAGCTTAAATTTAGTATGGTTTAAAGTCTAAACTATGGAATATAATGTTGCTTGCTCTTTTGACATAATTCAAAATTTGCTAGATATATATATATATATATATATATATGAAAATTTTATATTAGAATTTGTTTTTACTATAATTAATAAAAAAAATATTGTTTTGACTGATTACAGAACATAATGGATAAGTCTTGGATTGCTAGATCCCGAAATACTCTTGAATATTTAGAGGGACTTAATGGGTTTTTAGATTTTGCAGTTGCAAATAATAGTGTTGAGGTTAAAACTATATGTCCATGTTCCAAATGCAAATTCAAAAAGTGGCAAGTTAGAGAAGTTGTACACGAACACTTAATTCTCAAGGTATTTCCACAAGGTTACACATTTCGGTCTCGACATGGGGAGACACTTATGGTACAACCTTGTGTAGAAACTGATTCTAGGGTAGATAGAATTAATTTCAATAATCCTATGCATGACATGGTCCATGATGCATTTGGTGTCCACACTGAAAATGAAAGAGTAGACATTAATGAGACTTTTTTTCTGTCAAATTGAATGAATAATGAAACTAAAGAGTTTTATGAGTTGCTTGAAGATGGACAACAGAATATTTATGAAGGATGTGAGAAATTTATGAAATTATCATTTTTGATAAGACTGTACCACATTAAGTGTCTATGTGGGATAACTGACAAGGCAATGTCAATGATAATAAAGTTATTGGTGATGTATTTGGACATGCCAAAATTTCAACATCTTTCTATCAGTGATTTTCCAGGTCTCGTGACTTTATCTAGATGGGATACTCATACCGAGTTAGCTTGTCCAGTATGTAACTTAGACTCTACTCCTTATTAACTTCCACATAGTCGAAAGTGGTGTTTTATGGGGCATCATCGCTTTTTAGACTCTAGATATAAATTTAGATTGGCTCGGAGTAGATTTGATGATATAGTGGAGAAAAGAGGTCCACCTACGAAATTAACTAGATCTGACATTTTAGTCAGCTTTCTGCTATTAAGTGTTTGGAAAAGATGTGGATAATGAGGGACGGAGGAAAAGGACAAGAAGGGTTAGTGATGCAAAAGTAAACCCTCAACAATGGTATAAAAAGAGTGTATTCTTTGAACTTCTATATTGGGTGAATAACTTGTTACGTCACAACCTAGATGTCATGCATATAGAAAAAAAATGTTTGCGATAATGTTGTTTTCACAATGCTTAATGAGCCTGGGAAGTCTAAAGATAATTTAAATGCAAGGAAAGATTTACAAGAAATAGGTATTAGATCAAATCTTTGGCCTTCCTCTAGCGGTTTTCACCATGAATAATGCAAAAAAAGATTTGTTCTTGAAGATATTGGAAAATATTATTGTTCCTAATGGTTATTCCAGCAATGTCTCTAGATGTGTGGATTTGAGGCAGCGGAAACCTTTTGGATTAAAGAGTCATGATTCTCATATTCTCATAGAGCAATTTCTGCCGTTAGCTCTAGGAAAGACACTATCGAAGCAAGTTACTGTAGTTATTATTGACTTGTGTTCATTCTTTAGGAAATTGTACAGTAAAGTTTTAAATATTAATGATTTGACCAAGCTCCAAGATAGAATAGTGTTAACATTGTACAATTTGGAGATGTTGTTACTGCCTTCATTCTTTATGGTTATGGTACATCTCATCGTTCATTTGGTTGATGAAGCGAAAATGGATGGACCAGTTCAATATCGATGAATGTACCCTATAGAGAGGTAATTTAATTCCATGCAAAATTTTGTGATAAGCTGTTTATTTATAAAGATTTTAATTACAATACTTCAGTTTGATCTTCTACAGATATCTTGGAAAATTGAAATCACGGAATAGAGCTTAACCAGAAGGTTCTATAACGGAAGGTTACATAGCACAAGAAGTTTTAACCTTTTATTCAAGATATTTAGATGGAGTTAAGATAGTATTCAATCGACCAGGACGTGTTGATGATGAACCAAATGTTGGATCATTTACGGGTAATAAAATGTTTCTTGCAATTGGAAGGCCCGTGGGTGGTTTTGAGTGATATACCATGTCTTCGATGGAGAAGTTGCAAGCTCATCGACATGTCTTGGCCAATAATAAAGAAGTTGATCCATTTCTTTGGTAAGTATAAACAGATTGTCAGTACTCATTGTAGTTTTAATTAAAACAATTAATTTTTTATTTTTTTGCTAGGTACAGGGAGTTTAGGGAGATTACTAAGAGACAATTGAGAGGTTGTACACGGTCTCCAGCTAAAATAGATAGAATAGTGCATCAGGAATTTGCCAAATAATTATCTCAGCATGTAAGTGGCTTTTTTTGTACCTGTAATATTCCATAAATTTTTTATTTAATTTTGATTTTTTTCCTTTAGATTATGAAGGATTCTAGATCCCATTCTGTAGATCTTCAATTGCTTGCACAAGGCCCCACTGATAAAGTAAGGTGATTTACTGCATATAATGTTAACATATTTAAATTTTGAGTTGTTGAACGTAATAAACGTTTGAAAACTCATAATAATGGAGTTTTTAGTACATTTGGAACTAGAAGTTATGAGAGCAGCAATGATGGCCGCATGCAATTTGAAAGTGTGTCTTACTAAGGTCAAGTCGTTAATATAATTGAGCTAAACTACTGTGATAGACTTATGGTAACGCTATTTAAATGCAAATGGACAAATACGATTAATCCTAAGGGCATTATTGATGATGACTTTGGCTTTACTTCTATAAATTTTTCACAGTTGATCCACATTAGTGATTATGAAGATGATGAACCATATATACAAGCTTCAGAAGCTAAGTTGGTTTATTATGTGGATGATGAGCCAGACAAGAGATAGTTATTCATCTAAAACCAAGGGATATGTATGATATGGGAGATGACGAAAAGGAGTTGATATATAAGAATGAACCGTATCAACTCCAACCATTGGAGTCTTTGTTCCCTGATGGTGAAGCTAATCTACTATTAGCCAGGGAATTCCTTGACAATGCAGATTGAGAATTGTATTCAAGTATTTTTCATTATGATTTGTTTTTCATTTAATTTATTATTTTTTTTCGTTTAGCTGAATATATGATTTTTCCTATTATTTAAAGATATAAGAATGAAGCAATTATTTAAGAAGAAAAGCATATCAAACCCCACTATTACACAGGATGCATCTAGTAGTGGTAGTCCTCTACTGACTCCACTAGCTAGTTGTGGTGTAGAGCCACAAATTATGGAGTTAGTCTTTCTACCCGAGACTCAGACTACTTTATATAAGTCATCAGTATCACATCTTCCTTCTGATTCTGGTTTTGTTTAGCCTAAGACACTATCAGGACAGACTAAGACTCCACCTTCTGCAACTTTTTTCCACACAGCGTTCCCACCAGGGTGGTTAGTGGATGGTAGAGACGATTGGTAACTTACTTAAATTTTATGTCATTGTTTAATTTTAATATTATTTATGTAAGCTAATAAATTTTTAATTCTTATAGATGAAAATGGAGTTAAGCGTACTGAGTGAATATCGGTACATGATTTATGGGCAATCCAAAAAAATACAATGGAATGATATTGTGTAACCCATTGGAGAAGCTGCAGGCCTCCTATCATCATTCTTGGGTGACATGGGATGTAATTTTATTGCACTACCTCTATCTTACCTAGAGTGGAAGAAAGTTCCACATAAGTGTAAGGAATTAGTATTTGCAAATGATATAGCAGTAATAATTTATAAATATTAATTTATTATTTTTATTATACATATAGATTTTTTTTTCAAACCAAGTGTCAGAGAAAAAATTTATTATAAAAAAGTTGGTCACAATTGGAAGAATGGGCACTCGAATCTCTATAAGGCTCGTGACAACGATATAAGAACACAAGATGAAATAGTAGCAAATGTTCCGAAAGGAGTTTCACGGGAAGATTGGGCATCATTTGTTAGGCATCGAAATGACCCATATTATCTGGTAATGATACTTTGAAATATTGTTGTTTACATTACAGATTATCAATATAATAATATTTTGTTTTATCAAATTGTTAGGATAAAGCTACGAAAAATAAGGCAATCAGACAGCGTCAGATACTAAATCATACTAGAGGCGACAAGAGTTTGGCTCGAAAAGCAGTCGAGATGGTAAGCATATTTTCAAACCAAAATATATCATTTTATTTCATAATTAATTGACGTTAATTTTATAGGCTGCTAAGCTTGGAAGACCCACCAGTAGAGCAAAATTGTGGATAGCGACACACAAAAGGAAAGACGACTCATTCATTGGTGATGAAGCCAGAGGTATCAGTGTAAATTGTTTTCTATTTAAATTTCTGAATTAAGACTTGATTTATTTTAATTAAATCATATTGTTGATATTGTTTTTATTGCACAGGATAAAATTTTTGAAAATGAGTCACAGGGGATCGCATTTATTAGGATATCGACACAAGACTCATTGGCTATGGCTTTAGAAAGCCAGGAGTATCCTGGACGAGTGTGTGGACTGGATTTCAGACCATGCCCTACTCAGGTGCTCAAGCGCACACCACGCTTTGTAGGTGAGTCTTCAAGTTAATCTGCTTGAAAATTACAACTCGAGGTTGCAAATCTCTAATCTCAGGTCAAGGAGATATCTAGTCTCAAGTCATAGATGGCAGACATAACTAGGCAACATATGAGATGATGCAGCTCTTTCATAGCCTTTAGAGTCAGCTCCCTCCTCAGCATCTTGTGCGAAGGATAAGTATGCTACCACTACTTATTTATTTGTTTCAAACTGTTATTTACAAATTCTTATAATTAATGTAGGTTTTTGATAAAGGGAGTAGGGATAGTTCTGCACCAGTGGACAACTCTCCATTGTCTTGTAATCAAGCGAATGAAAATGCTGAAGAAGATGATGTAGATGATTCAGATGATAAAGACAATTTGCTTTAGGATTTTATTATTTTCTTTATAAATGTTTAACAATCAACTCTTATTTTTATTGGATTTCAACTATATTGACTGAACGAATTTATGTAATATCTTGTTTTTTTGTTGAATGTATTTTAAAGTTTGCTACATTGTATTGTACTGGGTTGTTATAAATTTGTATTCAAGTTTGGGGAACAAATTTAGAATTGTATGGTGGTTTGGAAACATTAAATAATATTGCCATATATACTGGCATTTTGAGAGGCTGAAACGCCACTAACTTATCCTATATAGTGGCGTTTCAGACTAAAAATGCCACTATTCTCAATATTTTTCTAACTTTTTTTTTCAACTTAGTGGCATTTATAAATGCCACAATAAACACCACTAAGTTGCTTGTGATGCTAGATATAGTGGCATTTTTTTACAAAGGCCACTAAATGACTGTTTTAAATGCCACTAATTACAAAGGCCACTAAATGACTGTTTTAAATGCCACTAAATACTTTTTTTTTGTAGTGAAAAGTGGAGACACTTTCTCACGATATGGGGATTTAGTCTGAGTAATTGAGAAACTCGTGAGGCGGCCTATCAATGATGATGTTAAGTATGAGTGTCATTAAGGGCCTTAAGAGGGTCTAATGGTGACTCCACCCAACTGACGAGTACCAACTCGATTGATGTATGTTTGCTGATTGATTGTGGAATTCGGCTTTATTACGATATATGTTCTTGTACTATGTTCTGAATGATATTTTAGCCGGTGTGTTCTCTTTAAAATTTACTTCGTATTTTATTCTTATTATTGAGTGTTCGTTCACTCACTTAGTTACCCCATAACTCACCTTCGTGTTTCCCTGTTTTTAGATATAGTTGCCAGTAAGGAACCCCCTTTAGAAGAGTAGTATGGTGTTTCGTTTTGTAAGGATTTCTTGTTGCTGGGTAGATCCATATAATTCTTATGATAAGTTAGGGCTTTGTGATCACCAGGACTCCTAAGATATTTTTGGGATTATTGTATGAGACTTTAATTAGATTTCTATGGATTTTATGGACTTAATATGTTAGATTGTTTAAATAATTACTAAATATTGCATTCGAAATATTTATTTATTTTGATGATTGGATGATTTAGTGAATTATTGTTTATTAATGTTAATTTCTTAAAAAAAATATTTATTTATTTTGATGATTGGATGATTGATGGATTTTTATGATTTATTGAATTAATTGTCTATTAACATCTTTGTTTGGTGTTAACATGTGTAAATAAAAATAAATTAAGAATAATTAATTTTATTTCGTAAGATTCTAAATAAGGAATTGTTGGATGGATTCGAATTTGGCACAAAGAAAATACAATTATCCTTAGGATAAATAATAAATTATTATTAACCATAAATTGAAAATAGTACAATGGATAAACATAAAACTACCTGATTATAAATTACTTAACTAGTTAATATTAGACAAATTACTATATTTAATAACAAAAAATAATAAAGTATTCAAAATGTTAAGTATTGGATTAGCCTAGTAAAAACGCTAATATCAAACTATAAGAAAGGGATTTCCGTCTACGATAGTTATTTTGCTAGTAAACGCCTAGATCAATGGGACTAAAGTAACTACTTGTGCATGTTGTATGACTTCTAGTTATATTTGTATAAACGGAGCAATGAGGAAACTAGGTATATCCTCATCTTGAACTAACTGGGTGTGACTATTTATACCTTTCATGTGATCGTATGTTTTTTATGAATGAATATACACTTCCGCATAATTAAAATAAGGGAGTATAGGTAGTGAGAATTGTAAGGCTTATAGTGACAGGGACATTGTCATTGTGCAAATCCCGGCTTGAGTAGCAGGTCGTGACAATAGAACACAACCTAACCTAACATAATGATAGAGTGAAGATAGCTACACTTTCAAGGAACCCAAGTGACTAGTTATGCATTTTACTATTCCATTGTTTTGTTTTTCTTACTTGTTGTTTTTAGTTTCTACTAACAACCCCTTTTTTTTCCATCTTATAATTATCGTAAATAAGTGTTCAAACTACTAATTTGGTGATAAGAGTGAGGCTTTGCGAGAGAAATGACTTGGTGAGCACTATACTGCAAACTTACCTTAAATCCAATTCTAGGCGATTCGGCAGCCATGGCAACCAAATATTGTCCCCTATTATTATATGCAAACATCATTATTATTGATGAGTACGTGTGATGAGGTTGAAAAAAGGATTGGAAATTTTATTCGGAATTCTAATCCTTCAACCAATAAAAACCTTAATAAGAACCCTAAATTTAGCCATCTCTTCTCTTTTCCCTCTTCCCTCTTCTTTCTTCTCTCTTCTCTCTCCCAAAGACACAAGAACCTTAAATGCCACATGTCTACACATAGTCCTCAAGGAACACATCTCCGCAAGTAAAAACTAGAAAATCCAATTTATCATACTTTTGCTTTCACAAAATATCCAGTGGCCTTTCCTGAGGGATCTTAGCCTTACCTTGTTTGTTTTCTTTCTAGGACTTTTCTTAGAAAAATTATGATATGGTGACAATATGATGAATATGTATAATAACTCACATTCTTACGATTGGAACAAGCATACCCAAGTGTGAATGATGTATATGAATAGTGTAGGATAGTGTATGTTGAATGTTGTGTATGTGTGAAAATTGTACATGAATATGGATAGATATACATAAAGGTAGATAATGGTATATGAATGAGAATAATTGTACATGAATGTGAATGATGAAAGCGTATAGTGATATTATGCTAGAATGATGAATGTGCGTGATTTTGCGTGAATATGAACAATGAAAGTTGTGTATGTGTGAATGAATGTGATACATGTTGATTTTTGTATGTGAAATATGATTGTGAACATAAGGCTGATGCTAAATGATGCCTTCAGGCGGCTGGGCCTTAGGCAGACTGATTTGGAAATCCTCAATTCTCACCTCTAATTGTTATCCCTTTAAACAAATGTGCATGGCGACATGCACGAGATTTATGTATTAAAACATATACTAGAATAGAGACCCTATGAAACAAATGATGACAAACTATTTTTCAAAATTCAGTGTTCATACTCAAGCATGTGTAGAGATTTGAATTACTAAAATGAGGCTACGGTTGAGGAAGGAAGCAATCATAAGAAATAAAGTGGAAGATATGAAACGTGTCGTTATAAAGACATGTGTTGACAGACACATTGTCGGGGTTGGCACGGGGTATGAAATTCATGGTACAACTATGTGAAGTGAAATAAGAAAGATACTGAGATGGCAAGTTGGGCCATGTGATATAAATTTGCACTTCACGTGTAGACGTAGATGGTGAAGGCGTGAAACGAAATATTGATGTGATGTGGATAGGGAGATGTGGCGAGAATGAAGGCACAAAGGGTGCCTTATTTTTTGATTGCTTAGTTTGATATGTCTTGAGCTCGTGTGGCCATATTATGACTTGTGTTTGGATTTATGGTTATGGATGTATAAACATAAGTGTGATATACGTGTATGTTGTGTTGGCTATTTCATTAATAATATCATGTGATCGATCATGCATTACATCTATGTGTTACTCTTTTGCATTCATAGTTAGATATATGTGATAGTTAGGGCTAATACAATGAGTCAGTGGATTAGACTCACCCCCCTTAAAGTTTCAGGTACCAAAGACTGATTAGCCAACATTACACGTGCCGAGGATACCTCTCCTTTGTTCAAGGTAAGGTAATTTGTCTATTTTGTTCTATAGTGGAAATCTTAGAAAGCTCTATAATCAAGTAAGCCATATAGCATTACGTAAGGGGATTTAGATGTATTTTATGTTAAATGTTGATGGTACGGATGATTACTTGGAACCATTTAATTATAATGTATTACTCATACATTTACGTGTTTTCCGAAAAGAAAAATGTTATTTCACATTCTCTCATGCATTTGAAATCAAATTAATTAAGTATATATAATTTGTGAATAAAGAAAACGTGAAGTAGTTGTATTAGGATTAAGGGAATCTTAAGCTTGCAATAGTGTAGGTTTAGGCACCGGTCACAGACCTGAAAATGGGTTGTGACAAAGTTTCACTTAGTAAATAGGGAGAGGCTTTGTTTGCCACGGAATAGAGGAGGCTTTGGTCTTCCAATTCTTAATAACATGAATCTAGTGCTTTGTCCAACGTAGGTTGGGGTCTCATTCATGAAAAAAAGAGTGTCTTTAGTGGTGGCGGATGTAACATCCCATATTTTCTTTATCTAAGTTTCAAATAATGATAGAATTAAATTAATTATGCTAAAAGTAGAAGAAAAATGAAGTCTTGAGGGAATCAGATTAGTTATAACAATCAGTTGATTGATAGCATCAGAGATCAAATCAGATTGCTGATATCTGTAATCGGTCGACTGATTAAGAGAGATCAATCGACTGATTACTCTCTGTCAGGATAAAATTTTAAGTTCTAAAGTAATTAGTCGACTAATCGAGATAGATCAGTCGACTAATCACCTGCTGGAGTACGAGAATAAGTTAGTTCTAACTGAAAAATCAGTGGAAAATTGACTAAAATATCCTCATCTTGCCAACAAAGCTTAGAAACAAGAAAGTAGGGATAAAAGAAGGATTTCCACACTAAAAAAGCTCTTTAGACTCTTTTTAAAGCATAAGGAAGAGAGAAAAGACTAATTTCTGAAAATTAGAGAAAAGAGAGAGAGAAAACATGAAGGAGAAGAAGAAGGCAGAAAAGGGAGTTCTAATTAGGTTTTTAGTAAGAAAATCATCAAAGGTAAGTTTCTTAGCTTGATTTCTTTAGTTTAGATAGATTCTAGAGCTTGAAATTAATAGAATTATGGTTTTCAGACTAAGAAGAGAGGAGAGAAGAAGCAGTTGGTCTAAAAACTAAGGAAATAAGGAACTCTAGAAGGGAACTAGAAGATATTACACAAAATCCAACTTTAGGAGAATTAAGGTAGCTAGTTTTTTTTTTTTTATAAAAGCAAGTTATTTATGTGTATTATCATACTTGTGTATGATATAACATAGTTTTATGATAAAGTCTTCCATGAATGTTTGAGAACATGATTTCTCATGAAAGTAGAACTTGACTCCTCATAGAATGTAGAAAATTCCTCATAGGATGAAGAGTTCTCTTCATGAGATAGCTAGAAAGCAAATTATTTTAGTTATTTATCATACTCTTTGTATGAATTAGTAAGTATGTACATCTTAAAGCTTTCCATGAGTATGTAGAACTAATTTTCTTTTGAAAAGTAAAGTTTATGTCCTTATGGGATGACACAACACCAGAAATTCTTCATAAGATGAAAAAAATTTCTCATAGGATGTAAAAATCCTTATGGGATGACAAAACTCTAGAAATTCCTCATGGGATGACAGAAATTCCTCATGGGATGACAGAAATTCCTCATGGGATATTGAATACTTAAATTAGTTAAAGTATAGTGCACTATATTAAGAAAGAAGTTCATGGCACAATTTATGTGTTCATATATCAATTTATATTTCATGGAATAAGTTTTCTATTGAGACTGCTTTTATGATAGTTCTTTTATGTTTATGGAAGTGTGAATTATTTATTGAAAATTGTTTTTATGATTGAAATGTTCTTGAAATGATTTCTTTAAGTAAACTAACTACTGAGATTGTATATCTCATGTTTTTATGTTATGACTAACTATTTTATGAATTGAAGTAGAAAATGAGGGAAAGCAAAAAGAACAAGATAGTAGAGTTATTAAGTAGTTATATAGCATAGAAGAAGTTATATCATCTTTCTATGTAAACTTTTATAGATTTATGCACATTTTGTGTATGTGTATAGAAATATATGAGTTTTATGTAAAGTTTTTGTATTGTAGCTTCACTCTAGAAGAGAAACTGTAAGAAAAGTTAAAGAAGTGTTGTAGATTATATGTATTTTCAAGTTAAATGATTTTCCGTGTTTTCAGATTAATATTTTTCTGAAATCTGAAGTTCAAAGCATATCAGTCGATCGATGATCCTGCTTCAGTCGACTGATATCTCTTGATTTTAGATATATACAATTTTGAAAACAATTAGTCGACCGATAGTCATAAATCAAGACAATTTTGAAGACAATTAGTCGACTGATAGTCATATATGCAATTTACCTCAAATATTTCAAAAGATTTTACAATTTTCTTAAAATTGTACCAATTTAATATCAATCTAGCAGACATTACATCGGATAGCACTTGAAGCGAGATATGGAAGCTACCAATTACACAGAGGACAAGAACTTGTATTTAGCTTGTTTACAATGACAGGATAGTGACTAACAAGTTTAGGCGTGTTTATAATTTTATGAAAAATTTGGTAATAAAGATATAAAGAATTATATATAAGTCTTTTCTTATATAAATTGACAAATGACAAGGGCTTGATAAAATAAGATAATTTTAAATTAATTGAAGACATGTTTAAATAATATTGATTGTGATTAATTTTTTATAATTTTATATAAATAAATGTTGTGTTGACAAATATTAATTTGAGATGAAAAATTGCTTATTGTAAAAGAGTTTAAGTTTAGAGATTGTATGGACAAAGGGTTAAGAATTGAGTTCAATATCATGTATGGTTAATAATTGAAAAAAGAAAAAAAAATTTAAGTCTGATGACTGAGAATATAATATTTTACCTATGATCATTTTTAAATTTTAAAAATGTGGGGACAAGGGCTATGTTAATTACATATTATAATTTTATACTAAGCTGTTATATATTGAGGTTTTTAAAAGTCCTTTATAATAAATAGGAAGAACTCATTTCTGATGGGCATTAGTAAAAATTAAAGCCACAGGTACCCTTATACAAAAAATTTCAAACTTTTAAAAAACGATTATTAATAAGTTAATTAACTATTGTAAAAATTTCAATTTCAAAAACATTTTCTAAAAAAGTTGTTATAAAACCGAACTTGTCCTACTTTAACTCTTATTTAACCTAATTTTTCTTACTTTGTTAAGGTCTTTATCCTACTCTAATTGACTTGAAAATTTATGAAGGCCATTATGAATACATTAATTATAAACTCCCCAAATTTCACGAGTTAACTGTTCCGTTTAGGCCCTACTGCAATGCTAAACCTCACTGTTACAAGTTTCTTTCTCTTGAAGTCAATGGTATGTGTCTCTGCTAATTCATTTGTCAAAACTTGCAGTCGCTTATGGTATTTATTTTCAATACTAGGACACCATGACAACTTTGTCCAAAAATCAACTTACCCAATTCTTGCTAAAAGAAAGTCTAAAATTCTTATCTCTCCTCAACTTTCTCCAAGACCCGGTTCCTAAAATTGGATTCATAACACAAAATTTGTGTCATTGGATAGTGAAGACGATTCACCACAACTTTTTTTTTTTCATTGCAAAAAGGAAAATAACCTGACCCAAAAAAAAAAGGCAATAAAGAAGAAAATCACCTTCTTGGAAAAGATTTCTTTCTCTTCTTCTCCTTCCTCTTTCGTCAACAAAAAGAAACTGAAGGAGAAAATCATCTCATGCACACCTGGGAAGATTTCCTGCTCTACTTCTCCTTCCTCTTCTTAAGTTGGACAATTCCAATTTTCTCTCATCTTTACACGGCCAAACTAATTTTCTGAGGAGAATATATTTTTAATAGTGATTTTATGGTGAAATGTCCCAACGATAATAAGAAATGTTTCATGGTAAAAATCCAAATGGTGAGTAGGAATTTAGACATTGGATAATAGAGGTCTCTAAAAGAGTATTCATTTATAGTTGTTCTTGCTGTTATTTTATTAATTATTTTTATTTCATTTCGTTTTATTATTATTACTATTATTTTAAATTTAAAAAATTTGAGTTTATTCAGAATAAGCTGCGAATTAACTCTAAGATTTATTTAAAAAAAAAAAGAAATATACCTAAAACTCCTTCATGCATATGATTGAATAAAAAACATACGTTCACAACTAATTGCTAAAAGAAGTTCATACAAGAATTTATTAAAATGAATGATGTCAATAAATTTAATTATATAAAATATTTATTTTTAACGACTTTTATTAATTTGTTATATAAACTACGGATACAATATTTGTTCATCAATATTTCCCCTGCCTGAATAAATTCTGAAGAACTTTGCGCTAGTATCTTGTCTCCATTTAATATGCACATGCCCGTGCATATATATATATATATATATGAAAAGATTAATAGCAAACTTTGGTTTCAAATAAAAGAATAGAGAAAAAAAACTTTATCAAACAATATTTTATAAAATAAATTACAGATTTTCATCCCATTATTAAGAACCTTATAATTAAAGCCAATAATAATTCTAAACAAATGCTCTGACATGTGGCTATCAATTTACTCCTGTTTTACAAGAATTTTATAAATTGAAGGCTAATTAACAAGTAGCAAAAAAAAATGTTGCATTCTGATTTCTGTATCATGAGATTTCAACCTATTCAGTCGCTGGAAAATGTGTTAAAACAGCATAGTATATCATATGAAAAGCCATAACCCACAATAACCAGCCATACTACAAGACCTTCTTCTGCATGTTGTTGCGTCAACTCCACAATCTTCATCAGTGAAACACCTGTGGCTGTGGTCACTGCGAGCATCGGGGACATGGCATGCACTCTCGATATGTTTCCCCGAATTTAGAGTCATAGCTGGACATACTTGCATTGACATGGCACTGATTCTATGAGCTTCTCGTTGACTCTGCAAAAGAAGAAACTCATATTGGTATCACCTTTGCTCAAGTACAAATATTTCACAAAATGAAATTGTTTGTATCTAACATGTGTCTGATACTTGTAAGTCACAATGCAGCATTTCAAATTATACATAGACACCTCGTGTTTTATCATATCACAGTATCTGTGCTAGTGCCACGCTTTTTAGCTCACAACATATCGTTTGGGTTCGAGTTTGTAAACAGCGTAGACTATAATAGTTCTCTGAATTTATTGTTTCAATATCAAATGCAATTGAAAAAGGAACCTTCGTCTGCAAGTATGAAAACAAAAGTACCCAAACTGCTAACACACTACTATGCAGTTGCCAAGCAACCAAATTTTCAGACATATTTGGAAGATACTTTCCTTCAGTCAAACAATAGAATCATTACTGCTAAGTGTTAAATTAAAGTACCTTCACATAAGTCCAATTAGTAGGAATGTAAGTTTCTGGAAGCCTTTCATGCCAAGCGCTTAGTACTGGAAGGGGATGACCTTCAGTGGTAAATATGTAATTACCATTTTTTAAAAATGAATCGTCAAATAGAAGATATAAATATTTGCACCTGCAGAATCAAAGAAATATTGAATCTTAGTATATATGAGGGAGAAAATCCATCTTTAATTTCTTCTACTTCTCCAACAACAACAACAACAACAAAGCCTTATCCCACTAAGTGGGGTCGGCTACATGGATCGCACGACGCCATTGAGCTCTATCAATAACCAACTCTTTAGATATCTCATTTACTAAAAGGTCCCGTTCAATAATTTCTCTAAGTGTCTTTTTTGGTCTTCCTCGACCTTTTTTCATAGGGCTCCAAACCATCTGCTCAACTCTCCTAACTGGCGCTTCCAACGATCTTCTTTGCACATGCCCAAACCATCTTAAACGGTTTTCAACCATTTTTTCCTCAATAGGTGCCACCCCAACTCTACCTCGTAAATGATCATTACAGATCCTATCTTTTCTTGTATGACCACACATCCAACGCAACATGCTCATCTCCGCCACTCCAATTTTATGTTCTTCTACTTCTCCATTTTAAAAAAAAAATGAATAAGCAAAAATTTGCATGGTTTAAGAGTGATAATCTCACATTTCAGCCAGGAAAAAGCTATGTTGATGATCTTCCAACTCCATAGTTTTCACATCCCTGATACTCGCAAATCCACCTTCCACTTTGGTGTATGAATTAAGGGAATTAATTATTGATTCACCCACTTCAATATACCATGGATCTGAAATTTACCAAAGGTAAATTGTGAAGAAACAAAATGGCTAAACCACTATAGGTCATAAGTCGTATTGAAGGACTATATGACTCACGATTTCCATATCCTATCAAGATAGAGAAGTAAATAACATTAGGGTTCAAAAATTTAAAATACCACCCCACTTCTAAGAATACCTTGTAGAACCAGTAGGTTTGAGGGAGTACCGGAAATATATTAAACAAAAAGATGAAAGAACTATCAGACCTTTAGTTGCTTGATATAAATAGAATGTTGACTCTGCAAATTCAGGGCGCAAGGGATAATATTTTTCAGTAGGATGCACCATCTGATGGTCCAGCAAATACCTTAACATCGATTTATGGTTCAATATGATATTTTATATAGTTATGTAATAACAAAATCTGAGGACAGCTATTTAAAATTATACAAAAATTAAAGAGACTTGTCAAAAGCAGAAAATACCTCTCCGGTAGCACTCCAAATTTGTCCCACACATGAAAGAATTCACGGTGAGATGAATTAGAAGCTGCAATATCCCCAATGAGAACCTAGTTTCCGTAAGTTGAAAACAAAGTCAGAAAAATATCTGTCAAACTCAAAATTTGAACAGTAAATTTCTCCCTGTCCAAATACTTGCCTGTAGGCCAGGCCAAAATGCTTGAAGGCTTGTAAGTTGCCAATAAGTTGCTCTTCCTGTCCTCATATCAGCATCATGGTACCTGCATTATAATGCAAGCTCAAGTTACCAAACTGTTGCAGCCCAACCAAAAGTATTTAATCACATGTTTCTACCTATGGGCTTCAATTTTAAATCAATGGATAAGAATATCTAATAAAGCAGAAGAACAAATATTTTGATGTAGTTAGTGAGGTACCAAGGACCATGTCTGAAATATTTCTGCACAGCAATATAAGCAGAATGAAACATTCTCCAAAAGTCCTCCTTCCCAAAAAGGATATGGGCTTTAAGAAGATACTCATAGAATGAATCAACCCCTAGAATATTTCAGAAAAATGTCCAAAGTCAGAAACATCAAGGTCTGCCCATCAGCATTTAATAACAAAGACAACTACCACATCAATCAGTATTATGCATAAATAACAGCAGACTGTTCATTATTCCGACAAAAAAATCTGGACAAATGCATGAAGTTGATTTATTGGATAATTCCATGAACTGACAGATAAGGGATATGCCAGTTCAGGGTGATCCTACCAGCTCCAATTCCGGCTGAAAACTCAATCCATTCCCCAGTCGCAACATCCAGTGTAGTTCCAACTAAATTTAACGAACTCCGCATGCTCCATAGCTTTCGTAGAGCTCGTAAAGCTACTGCTTCATATCTGGGATCACCAGTCAATTTTGATAAAGCACCCATTTCAAGAATAAGAGAACCTGCATATAAATGAAAAATTAGAATTAACTAGAAGTAGAACTATCATTTTACTAATACCCTCATCTTAAAACACCAAACTAGACTCTCACCACACCCTGAAGTGCTTGTTTCTGTAGTCTCATTCTCCAATACTCCATACTGTGCACAGAATTTGGCATTGGTGTAGTCATATATCCTTCTAAAAGGGAGAACAATAAAAGAAAGGAAAAAAAGAAGCAATATACTATAATTTATATACCTTGAGAATTGAAGTGACTTGGTACAAATGCAAGGAGTAGGATATTCATAATGCTAGTAGTATTTCATGAGAAAAAACCATCTCCCATTTTATCATTGATGTGAACGTTATAAGAGGAACTGTTCTGAGTGGAATTAGAACCTCATGAACAAAGAACTTTGAAGTCATTTTCTTTAAATAAAAGGAAAAATTAATGACCAAGACAGGAGAAAGAAGAGAGACGGTGGACAAGAAATTTATGACAACAGAAGAGAAGATATAAGATAAAGAAACACCATAGATCAAACTATTTAAAACCTTAAAGTATCTTTAGACCAATTCTTTTAAGCCTTTATAGAGTAATTGGTGACATACTTATAATATCATGTGCCTAATCAGTAAAGACTTAAGACTAGCACAGAACTGTAGAAGCTAACAGCCTTTATCATTCCAAAAAAAAAAAAAAAACCTTTACTTCAAAGAAGGAGGATTACTCCTCACTTTTTTTTTCTGCCTTGGTTTCATCTCAAGTGATAGTGGACGGGGTAATTTGACTCAAAGAAAGTAACCCTTCGAGAATTTTGTTGTTATTTATTTTTTTAAGGGGAAAAAGTTCTGCACCTTTTTTGTCCTTTTCGGAGATTTGGACTTATTAAATATTAGTAACGTCAGTTAGAATATAGAGTGTCAATCCCTATGGTTAAACAGTCAAATGCCGGGAAGCAAATTAAAGAAAACTATATGGTAAGTGTAGTATCTCCACATCTGATCACAATTTTGAAGAATGCAAGACTTTATCGTGTTCTGTGGAGTACCTTTAAGTTGATCCACGCATATGGCAATCCAGTGGGGGTATCAAATGCTGGTAGAAAGCGGTTCCCTAAATCTTCAGCCAGAACTAGCAGCTGATTTTTGTAAGCTCCTTGAAACAACTTGTTCGCAGAATCAGATGCAAGAAGATGAGCAGAGACAAGTCCTCCAAGAACTCTAATGTTGCACTGCATAGTAATCATCAAGTAATAGAAAAACACCATTTCTGTGCTTCAGACATTTAGTGCTAGCGTTACAAATAAACTATTGGCATTTGGACATTCATTTAGAAATAACAAATAAAGCCAACAAGCTTTTCAAATTATGATTGATTTCATGTCATGTTAGACAATGCTGCTGAATAAATATAATCAATCAAATCCAAGATTTACCTCAAAAAGATTTATGCGTGCATCAACGTCAAATGTTAGATTTTCAGAAATCCAGAGCACTGCCTTCTTGAATTCAGTGTCATTACCCATAATAACAAGGCTGAAGGAGGATGACTAATTAGAATTAGTTTCCAGTTTGACAAGATACATCGATAAGATGTCAAATGGACACATATATGGACAATAACTATAACAGACTAATAACTCATCCTGTTTTATGATCAGATCCACATACCTAGACAATGATTCAATAAGGGTAAGGGCTGATCCATTGTAGTCTTGAGGCAAGTGTTCAAGCTGCAATTATAAATGGTTATTTTGTAGTCTTCACTAACTAAATTTCTTTTCATGTTCTTAATTAACACGTAACTCACCTTCAAATTTCCCAGCTCACTTAGGGAGTCTGTGAAAGTTTTGGTTAGAGGCTTTAGCTCATCATGCTGCAAAAATTCAACAATTTATATATTGCACAGTGGGTGCACATTAATAAATAACAACAAATAACAGTAACTAACCGGAAATGCATGAGTCATGTAGTTGTCATACGCATGGTAAAACCTAAAAACCAGGGTATCCAAAAAACCAGAAGGACGGTTAATAATTTGCTTGCCAAAACGCCATGCAGAAATATTACTTAGCCTACATAACAGGATATGTAGTTCTTACCACGTTTATGGCCCCTTAACAAAGTTAATATAAAAAGTGAAATTGCACAAGTACATTTCCCTAAAATTACAGAACTCAGCATCCAAATCATAATTGCAGAATACATAAACAATGAAAACACTCGGAAAAAAAAAAAAAAACCCTTCTGCTTCATTGCTTAGTTAGCTTAAACAGATGAACCAAATTCAGAAACTAAATTTTAATACAAGTCTCATTTGGAAGGTTCTAGCCCTGAAAGTTCCCTTAACGAGCAAAAATTTAGATGCTAAATATTTTATACACCTCACTTCTAACATAATTTGTTGGCATATAAATTGCTCTCATAATGCCCTTCTACATTACTAAATTACCTTCCACCCAAATTCATATACATTAAAACATTATTCCAACAAGAGGCCATAAGTAATTAGGGTCAACTGAATCGTTACACAATTTGCAGAATTGTAAGCTAAGACAAATGCACCACGGAAAGCATCTCACAAAATGGCCATTAGAGCTACAGATTGCTGAAGATCGATTATATTATTTGAACTGAGCACCCTGTGTTAAAAAACTACCTAATCGAAATAACAATTTAAGCTGAAGCGATTATTGAGTCATGGACATACATCTTGCGAACTTTCTCTCTCATGCGTTTTTTCTTGGAAGCCCAACGGGTTTGTTGGTCGGACATGGATGGGTCGAAGATGGTCGAAAGAACGATGAGGCATAGGAAAACCCAACTCAAATGATTCCGAGGAAACATAGTAGTTTCGATCGAATTGGATGTGCAAAGCTACAAGCAGAAAAGGTTTCAGAAAGTAGAAGAAATGGATTTTGCTTTGACGGAGAACCTGGACCCTGTAAGATCTGGTGAATGCTTCAGCAAAGAGTAAGCTAGAGAATGAACGAGGGAAAGAAAATTAGCAGACAAAAATCTGATACCCATTTAACTTTTATTTTTATTATTTTTTTTTTCTCCTGATGGAAACAATTTTAAAATTCCAAGTTAACATTATCAAGAGCCAAATGGGAATAAAAATAACGGCAAGAACAAAAAACGAGTTCTCGATTTTTTCTCCCATTAAAGACTATGGTTAAAATTAAAGTAGATAAGGATTCTAGGTTGGAGGTCAATAATGTTATTATTAATCTGAATGAATTTCTCTATAATTCCTTCTTTCTTTGCGGAAAAAGTCAGTTTTTTTCTTCTATATCACATTAAGCTTAACTTTCAGTTTATTGTCACAACAAAAATTTTTGCAGTTTCAATTTCAAATATTTTAAGAAAATGAATTAAAGTTTTAGATTGGTGTTGTATCGCCTTCAGTATATTAACTTAAAATTTTTGATGAGTTAAATTGAAGAAAGAATAGTACAATCATCAATTTTAGTAATAAAATGCACATAATTTTTAGTGAAAATAACAAAATTTGGTTACATTTTAAGTGTTCATTTTAACTTTTTTAATAAAAACACAACAAATATTAACTAAAAATATAAAAAATAATTTTTTATAACTCATTATTAAACGAATCAAAGGAGACAAACTCCCCCAACAAAGCAACTGAAAAACAAAGTAGACTCTTTCACCCAAAAATAAAAAATAAAAATAAAAGTGAATAAAGTAGACAAAATTGATATAGTTACAAAACCTATATTTTCCTATGGAGCCGAGTAATGATTTAGACAAAACTTGAAGGGGAATGTACAGGAAGCAGGAAAATTTAGAAAATTGTGAACAGATTTCCTGATGGAAAAATTGCATAACATCGTATATACCAAGTGCTACTTCATTGATTTGAATCACATTACTTGAAACTTATTTCAAACTTACTAGGTGATAGGCTTATAATGAATGATATAAATAATTTATCAAATAATCTTAAATTCAAACCTTTACTTCATTGTGTCAAGAAAATCACATAACCAGATCTCAAGTTTCCAAGGCATTCATTCATCCCCACATACGTAGAAATTGGATTCAATAACCGTTTTAGTTTTTATTATACGACGACTTACATGTAAATCAATGTATCACTGGAAAATATAGACGGAATTGAATTGAGACAGGTGTTTTTAACATAGGTCCAAATTAAGCCTAGAACTCAAGATCACGCCTGAAGAGAATCCTTTACTCAGGTTATCATTACCCCCAAAATGAAAATTTAAATAAAAAACAGAAAAAAAAATTTACTTAAGCTAGCCTATTGCCTTCCCTCATTTACCTTTACAATTATGCAAAACTAATCTCATAGTACCATTTTTAAAGTCACATATAAAGAGCCCCCTTTCCCATACGGGCCGGGTTCTCCCTCTTATGGAAGAGTCCTTGTGGGCACTAGGGAGAAGAAAAGTATGGAAGAGATGGAAGCATAGGGCATGATGGATTAGGATTTAGGATTACCTCCTGTTCACATAAGAACAGAAGGTACTAATCTTTCCTTGTGAGCCGTCGATCTTCTAGTTCTTTTTTTTTTTTTGAAAATTTTGTTTTTTTCAAAATTGATGTTTAATCGTAGGCCATTGAAGTCCAAGGTCAACTAGAAGAAATCCTGCTCCGGATATGATCCACTAAGGCTTTTGGGAACAGAATCTTGAATATTCTTTTAGCAGAGTTCAAAGTTCAAACTGAGCCCTCACAGTATTTCAATAAAGGGCAAGATTCATCATAACGTTTCTTTTTTGACTGGTTAGCCCTTTTACTGGTGCATTCAAAACAGAGCTTACCATGAGTATACAAAAGACAGTTGAGGTCAAACATAAGTTCATTTGGGATCCGTTGGTTTAGATGGAGATAAGTCTTGTTTCTGTCTGCAACTGATGGTACCCACCCAATGGTTTTTGCAATCTCAAATATCTGTGTAAAATATTCATGTGTTACAATGTATGTATATGGAGTCAGTGATGATAAAGAGAGTGGAAACTTCTGATTTTGATAATTGAAAGAGGAAAATCATACTTACGTGTGTGTCCACAGGAAAATCATCTCGCTGAAGATTGAACATCAAGACACAAGCCACCTATAACATAATCAATTCCATAGTTTAGAGGATCCATTACTAAAGAAAAAGGACATACAAACACAATAATGTGACTACTGAATTTGATTCTCGTGGATCATCCTGTATGTTATGTGTTTTTTGGTGAATAATTAATACAAAAGTTATCAAAAAAAATGCTGACTCCCAGAAGAACCTGATAAATATAGATTATATATAAGCAGATTAAGTTTGTTGAAGGGAGAAAGCAATTTATACAGCTACAGGTCAAAAAGTGATAGGTACCGTGTGTGTAGTGGGGTAGTTTGTTATTAGTAGGATGTGGGAAAGGGTGTAGTGTGTGTATTGAGTGGTGTGATTCTGTTACAGGGGTAGTGAGGGTAATTAGGGGCGTGAGCTTATTATAAATATCAGGTAGTGGGGTGAGTGAG
Source organism: Biancaea sappan (assembly GCA_037074585.1). NCBI lineage: Eukaryota > Viridiplantae > Streptophyta > Magnoliopsida > Fabales > Fabaceae > Biancaea > Biancaea sappan. The sequence continues at coordinate 46,424,281 of CM073497.1, read as the reverse complement.
GGTATCTTGGAAAATATATTCAGATCTGGGGATAGGAGCATCTGCTCTGGGAAGGCTTGAGCCTTAGGAGATTGTCTCTGGGATCATCTGATAATTCTTTATCAGACTGATATGTTTCTTTGGCTTTTCATTTCTGTCAGTGAGTCTGTATCCATGCTTTCTTATTAAATAAAATCTGTTTTCTCTATTATTTGAGTTGTGGTTCCTATCAAAAAGTCTGAATGCTTAGATATCATAAGTCATAATATCTCTAAAACAAATGAGAAAGGATTCTTTTGTGCCTTTTTTGCATTTCTCCTTCCCCCTTTTTCGTCAAGAGACAAAAGAAAATAGCTCTGACAAGGAAAATATAACATCAAGTTGCGATATATTCACAAATATGATAGCATATAAATATATTACTTCAAAATACGCCACTGGTGTTACCCCCAGCCAAGCCAGTTTCAGGAAGGGGGAACCCCAGCATGGCAGATAAGAGTGGCAAAAAATATTCAACCCCACAAGCTTGTGCTTTGGTCATCAATAGAAAAGAGTAGAAAATATATACCATCGAATGTAAAAATTGAACCTCAGCCTCACTTCAACTTTTTCTTCTTTTTTTTTCTTTTTTTTTCTTTTTTTTTCCCCCCACTTATGCTCAACAGCTCAAGTTGCTACTCAAAGCCAAACTGCCAGGGGATCTCAAACTCAAAGCTCTTGGATTAACCAGTACTATAGGGCATATTAGACTGACTGCTGTCTGATGAAGAATGGGAAAAGAATATTAGGAGTCATATGGTCTAATGATGATATGTAATTTTTTCATAAATCAGAGATTAAGCAATCAATTAAGGCTTAAATTAGGTATCTCTTCATTACTATTTCCTTTATTGCTTTCTATCAAATAAAGACTATTTCCTTTATTGTTTTAAGCATGTGTTTTCAGTCTCCTTTATAACCTTTGGCTGTAGACTTTTCATTCAGCTTACTCATGAAACAAAAATATCAATAATTGTTTTTCCACCTCCATCTATGTTTCTCCCTATTTCTCCCTCTTACACCAATCTTCTATTTCCCTTTATATCTTCCATTTCCCCCATTGGTCCTAAATCACTCTCCTTACACCAACATGTTGTGTTAACAGATTAACCATATCCTAAACCCTCAAAAACACTCGCATGCACATGCACAATAATATTTTTAAGACATACTCAAGCTCCACAAAGCAGAAGTAGAGCTTCTTAAATAAGTTGAACAGGAAATCTAACATTGATAAGAGTAGATCGATAAATTGAATGGTTATCATTTTCTCCAATTGTCATCCTCTTCTTTGTGGAGATAAACAAAAAATTTTGAGAATTATAGCCTTTAAATGAGATACAAGCAACGCAGCATTAAAATTGGAAACAGATTATGTGCAGAAAACCACTTTACCCAAACTTCATGTACTAGAGCCGAAATTCATACCAACTTATTATTGATATGACTCAGTTTTCCACAACGAAAGAATTTAACAGCTATATTTAGGTATTGTCATAGACAAAAAGAGAGAGGGAGTCTTAAGATACTTATGATAACAACTTCCATATTATGTGGTATATTCTACCCATTATATTTCATTTCATATAGTAACATTACAAAGATTCTATTCATAGCCAGATCAGAAATATTTTCCCATATCGTTAGTGGTTCAACAAACCAGAAAAGCATACAAGATATTGTAACATTTATTGATTATTCCAACTTCTAAGAATGCCATCTGATCAGATATAATCCTAACAAGGACAAAAGGTCCAAATGGACAAACAACAGCAGCAGCAAATAAATCACAACTTATGGATGAAAATATATATTTTGCATTTGCCAATAAATAACACACTGATGCTTTGCAAATTAAGAAAATTAGAAGGTCCTTGATGGTTACAACTTACAATGCCAAGGAATTTAAGAAGAATTTAACTAGTATTTTCATTTTTGTTAATTTACCTTACTTGTAGTGGCAAACATAAAGCAAGAAGATTATAGAAAAGATTAGTGGAGAAGATTACTGTTTTGGGACCAATTCCTTTGAAAAGAGATAGCTCAGACTTAATTTCATCTACGGACAAGTCTCGCAAATACTCCAAGCATAATTTGCCTCTTCTCTCAAGCAAGCAACTTAACACATTTTTAATACAAGAAGCCTTAGTTGGCGCTAAACCACCACATCGAATGGCATCCTCTACATCCCTGGAGTCAGCATTGAGAACCTTGGCCAGCAAAAGAACTTTGTTATTCCTAAATCCCTTAAACTACAGAACAAATCATATGACATAACTTAAGTAAATTTGTTCAAGGGAAACACGACTAAATTTTCCAGATTCAAAAAAATTGTAACAATATGTCATGCCTATAAAGTGGAAGACCAAGGAAGACATGAAGTGACAAGCGACAATTAGTTGGTATAGCTACATGGTAAATGATGTATTAGCGTACAGCTAGCTAACCGGGGACTAGGAGTAAAAGAGAAGGACATTTCTTCTGGACCCATTCTACTCACAATAATGAATGAGAGCCATGAATCATGTGTGCCAAACCTTACACAAGAATGTATTGAAAGAGAATTCATGTGACGCCTTTGACCAAAAGCATTTGGCCATATTTCCAGTATTGGCATCTAGATATTCCATGTGAGATATGGGGACTTTTTTGGAGGTCTCAATAGTGTGCAATGTAATTAGAGAAAATAAATTATGACAGCACCCAGAGAATCAAAATCACCATGTCAAACCAAACTAGTAGAAATCATCAGAAAAAAAAAAGGATATATATAGCAAGCGAAACATACATCTTGCCAAGTAGGAAAGGCTGATTTGAGGGAAGCAAAAGCCCTTTGGGAATTTGCCTCTGTAGTATTCTGCGAGAGCACAGTTCGAACCAAACCGTCCAGTACACTCTCTTCTTTGACACGTAACCCTGTACCGCCCCGTTCATCGAACGTTTCCGAATTCACAGTATCGTTTGTCGATTTCCTGCGATACTTGGCGAACTCTTGGGGAAAACCGTGTAGGGCCAATAGAGTGTCTCGGACGGCTCGGCATTCTTCGAGAGTAGGTCGAGCGTGACTAGGATATGGGTCTTTGAGGTCGTCCTTGGCGCCGTTCGTGGCTCTCGCTGATTTTGAACGAGGCTTCAAGGAAGATTTGAGCTTCGATTCTCGATCACCCTCAACCTGCTTCCTTTTGCGCTTCTTTTCCATAGTCCTGCTTGCTGCGTCACTGCGTTATGTTAATTTTACTGGACATTAGATAAAATACGGTGAAAAAGATAAAATACGGTGAAAAGAATATTGAAAGATTTATTTTAAATCAGATAATTCTTTAGTTTTTTTATTGATAGATAGTTTTATTTTATTTTAAACAGAGATGAATTAAAGGCTATATAACAAATCGATATGAAGACCTTTTTTTTTTAACCCAATGATATTATTTGACGAATACCAAAATGAGGTTTTTATCAATTTTCTTTTATAGTAATTTAATAATGCTCAAATCCACTTTTACCACGTCCCCATCGGAAGAGAATTCAATTTTTCCATTAGCATATTAAATGAAGGGATTAGATCTATGTTAACGGTAATTTTTTATTTAATCTAAATTCAACAACAAATAATAGAATTGAGAATAATGTAATTTTAAGATTATGTGGTAATTTCTTTAATAAGTAGAAAATATATCGAAAGTGTTACTTGAAATAATTAACTGCATGAAGAACATAAGGCCGGAAATATACTTTTTGTAAAAAAGTTAAATAAAAACGGTAAAAAACAAAGTAAATTGCAGAAAATAGAATACAGAATGTAAAATACATAAAAGGTAAATTGCAAAAGGTAAATGACAGAAAGTAAATAATAGAAAGTAATCAACAGGAAATAATGGCAAAAAGATTAATGAAAGTGCAATAAATTGTTGAAGATAAAAGAAAGCGATAAATAACTAGAATTAAATTGTATGAAATGATAAAAGAAGTAAAAACAAAAAAAGTTTAAAGGATAGGCTTGAATTAAAATGACTGAAATGTTAAAAGGAAAAACATATTTTGATGTCAGTCTATTAATCTGCTCATGTGAAATGTTAGGATATTTAATCAAGTGATGTCAACAAAACGTTGAATATTTATAGGCAAGTGATAGAAATAATTGTCTATCTACTTAATTGCCACGTAACTGACAGTTTACATTGCTCGACACAACTACTTTAACTATTTTATGATTGAGGTAATTGTCTTCGACTGCTCGACAATTTTTGTCTATCTTGTCTTTGATGTTTGACAACGTAGTTAATCAACGTATATTCGACATTTGACAACTTCGTCTCTCGAACTCGTTTATCGACAAAGTCTCTCAAACTCGTTTATCGAATGATGTACTTTCGACGATTTCACTTCAACAAACTTAATAATGTTGCAAACTATTTCAAGCTAACTTGTCCATTCTTCGTTTTCTTTTGTCTAATTCTTTATGTCAAATTGCTAGTTTCTGTTGAATCTCTGTGCCAAATTATTAGTTTGACACTTCTATAATTGACACTATTTTATTGCACCGTTGAAGATGATTTCTTGTCAGCTAAACAACATAACTTTTGTTGACAATTATTTTTTTTTTAAATAATCTTCTTTTAAACAAAACTCCCACAGTAAGAAAGTGCACTTTCACCATTATGCTTAAGGTGTTTATTGATCAATCCGTCAAGCCGATGAGTTGGATTGAGTTACTAAGTTGACTCAAATTTTTTTTTAATTTGTCATTTAACAGAACAAGTTATTGGTTAAAAATTTTAACTAACATCAACTCAAACTAATCTACACAACTAGTTCTTATTTTACTCATTAAATTAGAAAGACTATTTTTTTTTTCTTGATGATTTAAATTGGATTCATATCTTGGGGTTAATTTTTCATTACATAATACTACAACTCCAAAAAGTTGGTAATATAATAATACTTTATTATTTTAAAAAAATTAACTTACTAACTCAACTTAAATCAACTTCTTTCTAAAAATTTATCGAAATATTTTTTGTACCACTATTGTTAGTGCCGTGCAAAAAGCATTCAAGAAGGGCTTCTTTGATCCCCAATATTTGTGAAATGCTAAAGGTCTATTTGGTTTGTGAAAATAGTTTTTGTTTTCATTTTCAGTCTTTATTTTCTAAAATGCATTTCTTGAAATACTGAAAATAATTTTTTGGTGTTTTCAGATTTAAGCCTATTTTTAAAAATGTTCTCAAGAAAACATTTTTAGTTAACTGAACCAAATGTATTTTCAAGCTTATTTTCTGTCTTCAGTGAAAATACAAATAGGAAATACCCAAACCAAATAAGTCATTATCTTCTTAATTCCAAAGGATGACAATCCATTGATATTTACTAGTTTTAGACCTATTAGTGTGTATAATGTGTTTTATAATATTATTATGAAAATGATTGTCAATTGTAATAGGTCTTTGCTTGACAAAATTAGTAGTCATTTCCAAAGTAGTTTTATTCTTGGCCATGGTACTGTTGATAATATTCTTGTTGCGCAAGAGATTTTTCACTATATTTGGAAAAATAAAAATAAGAAGAGTTTATTTGCTATAAGATCGACTTTGAAAAAGAATTTGATAGAGTGAACTTGTCACGATCCAAAACTGGGCACATGACAAGCGCAAACGATGCCTAGCCCACATCGCCGCAAGCCTAACCTTTACGTAGAACCCTTGTACTTTTCATAGACTTAACTACTATAAATTCATAGAAAACTGAAATTAAGAGAGTTTCCTTTACATTCATGATCTAGCATTCAAACATTCAATTAAGTAATATCATTACACTAAGCTCAACATGCATTTTATTACATTTCATGGTTTATATGCTAGTTCCTACTATCTCTTACAAGAGTACACTTTGTAGCGTGACCTACCCAATTGCAGAGCATTACTAGAATACTTGACTTGATATAACTATGAAGTACCTTACCTTACCCCGATCAATGGGAGGTGTTGTGAGGAGGTGAGTCCAATTACTTGACTCACCAAAGCTACTCTACCATAGTGCGAAGATATATCTATGCAATAGCTAAGTATATGATAGGTAAAGTGTAGACAATAATTATAGGAATACTAATGCATAACAAATATGGAAGGCTCGTCCATTACATACGCCCTGATAGACATAGGGCAATCTTGGTATACATTAGCATTGTATGTGATAAAGCTTAATACGCCTTCATATATAAAACTTCTTTATTTCTTTATTGTCATGTTTGCCAAAATATTAAGAGACTATGTTGAGAACATAATGTTGCAAGCAGACAACTAGCTACCAGCATTTATTCATATCGTTTCACCATAATAAGAGTTAAGCTTATAATTATTGACATGGAGATCATATTCATAAACATATCAAATGCAATCATTTAATTCCAAGCCTCTAAAATTTCGTGTTAATAATAACATAATCATATATTAGTCAAACATGCTTAGTCGATCGAGTCGCTATGGACCATCACTGTAACATGCTCTAGTAACCTACCAAGCCCTCTCGAAAACTCACGGGTCACTAGGAAAGTTGTCCCACCAAGCCTTTTCAGTACAACCACTATGAACCAATGGCTCACCAAGCCTTTTCGTTATCGGGGTTGTTATGAGCCCTTATCAATCTAGCCCCTTATCTCACCATGGCCATGGAAATGCAAGAAATAAATCAACCACAATGAAAGAAACTTAAAAACACTTTCATGCACAATTCACTCAGAAATCTTAGGCAACATAACCGTGCGCAACATCAGTTAGACATATAAATACATAATATGCATTATCAATATACAAATATAAATGTATGTGCTTATTTAGCTTTCCATAACCATGAGCATTACAAGACATGACAAGTTCACAATTATTTGTAATCATGCATCATGGCCTTGTGCTTATAAAGATTAACCTTTACACCCTTATGTTATATGCATAAAATTTCTAGGTGACTCATGATGCTTTCTTATACATTAGGATGGTTTACTTACTTAATTCATATGCTTGCATATAATGATTTTTGACTTATTCGCACATGTTCATATGGTTAGACCTTCATATTTCCATAGAAACATATTACATTCAAAGCAATTCCCCAACAATTTATGTTTGATGTATACTTGACTTGCATGCATGACCATTCTATTGGGTTACTTTTATGTTAATCTACATAGAGGAATCATAATTCATCATTCTCATCCTCATTGGATTCTAGCCTCATAATTCCAGTTTAATTTAGACAACAACATAATTACTTGTACACACACATATATATAAGCACTAAGGTAGGATGAGAGTTCCCTCACCTTTACTCAAGTTTTTTACCAAGATTCTTTTCTTTGAGGATGGTTTGCAAGTCCTAAGTTGGCCCAAGAGGTTCCAGTTCATCTCCCAACATTTAGGGATCAAGAAAACATGAGAAATGTCAAAACACCCCAATTTGCCACATAACAAGAGGGTGCCACCTCTATCACCTTTCTACTCTCGGGGTGCCAAGTCACAGACTTGCGAACATGATAGCAGCTTCACACGATTCAATCTAAAAATCAACAATCCCTCACCATTTTTTATGAGTCCTTCAATGGAGTTCTTATCCTAATGTTCTAAGATCATAATAGCACTGAAACCCAAAGAAAAATTCATGGTTCTAAGCTTAAATCATCAATTTCCCAACTTAGAACCCTAACTTTCTCATTTCCATCTCATACTGTTTAATTCATTCATACATGGTCACTCCTTTAATTTCTATTCTTTTCTCATCATTCATAATTTCATATCAGCAATTCTTACATTAATTATCCCATATAAGCATTTTTCTACATTTCCCCTCAATCCCCTCCTTTAGGGTTAAATGTTCTTGAAGAAATAAAAGAAGAGAGGAACTTACCTCAAGAAAGGATCAAGAAGGTTATGGAAGAAGGGAGAAATCTCCCAAATTCTGAGTATGTGGGTACTGCTACTGGCTAAAGGGAGAAAGACGCGTGAAAGGAAGGAGATAAAATGCTTCAGGAGGAATAAGTATGTGTGTGTGTGTGTGTGTATGTAAAAGTGTGTGTGGGGCCTGCCCACTATCTCCTTTTTGCAGTATGGTCCCTCTGATGGAAATTCTCAAGTTAATACTTGTAAGGGAATTTTGAGAAAACTTTTAATTCACACTTAAGACTCCCAACTACACTCTCTCAATATAAACATCATCATAGTAAATTTTCATCAAAGTACCAAAATTCCACATTCCTTCATATTAGTCCCCCTCAGTGTCTCACACCCTTTCTAGCCTTGGCCAGAAAATTCAAAGGTACCAGATTCACAATCTCATCATTATGAGGTCTATTATCACACAGGTTTTCTATTTGATTCTTTCTCCAAATATTCTGTATTTCCTCTTTTTTTTTTGCACAGTAATACTTGGGGTATTACAGAACTAGAGCTTCTGACGGTAAATGCTTTTGGACTTTGGTTTTCATGGCCATATTGTCAAGTTAATTATGCACATTGTTTCCTCTTCCATACTATTAATCCTTTGGAATGGTGAGAAATTGCTTACTATTTAGACCCTTAGAAGGCTTAGACAAGGAGACCCCATTTTAACTTTTTTCGTGTGCTCTGTATGGAGGAACCTATTAAGGTTCGTAAGGATATGATTAAAATTTCCCACTTACTTTTTGTTGATGATGTGTTATTTTTTTCACAGGCTACTATCAGGCAGGTGCGTCTGATCAAAGAAACTCTTAGGAATTTTTGTGGCACCTTGGGCTTAAACACGAATGGTAGCAAGTCAAGAGCCTTTTGTTCACCGAACGTCTCCAAAAGCATAAAGAAAGCATTCACAACATTGTCAATATCCCCTTCACTAATACTTTAGGGAGAAATTTGGTGTAGGGATGGCATTCAAGGGCTTGTTGGTAGGGAATTTTTTCCCGCGAGGAAAGGGACGAGGGAAAATTTCCCCATCAAGATTTCAGGTGCAGGGACGAGAATCACACTCTTCGGCCAATAGGATCCCCATCCCTGAAGGGTATTTTAGTAATTTTACATGAAATCACTAAAATATCCTTTATATATATATATATATATATAAGGCTATATATAAGAAATTCAAAAGAACTACTTAAAAGAGCATCTTGAAATTCAATTAAAACATCTTCAGTAACAATATAAATTCTATTGATAGATTGAAACACATAGTATTCAAAATTAATAATGACCATTAAATTAGTAAAAGGAATTAGAATATTTTGCTAAATAGTAATTCTCATTACTTAAAAATAAAACTTACAAGATTGATGTACAGAGTTGATGAACAAAGTAGCAGATGATGATGAAGACTATGAAAAGTATTTTCACAACTGAGAAAAGTACAGAGAATTGTTATAAGAAAGTTTTTTGCCTCTATTCACCTCTACCTATACAAATGAACTATTGAGGCTTATATAAAGGTTAGATGGCAGATTTGAACAAGGTTGAAGTCCATGGATTTCAGAGACTCTCCGCGAATTTGAACTTGGTTTAATTCTAAAAAGTTGATCATGAGGTCGACATCTTTTTTAAAAGTTTCTTTGTCACATTTTATCGATGCTTCTTTTGAAAAGTTTTTGTCTACCACCTGTTGAGCAGCTTTTGAAATTGAACGGTTGCAGATTGTCATCTTATGTCAACATAAATTTAACTTAATCGTAGTCAAAATTGACTCAAGTTAGCTAAATCAATATTGTAGCAATCATCTTCGTTTTAATAAGGAGTTGAACCTTGGGGATTACTTTCGACTGAGGGAGCCTTTTCTGTTAAAGCTTTTTCTGAAAGGGCTTGGAGCATTTGATTAAATTCTTCTTCAGTTTGAGCAGCGACTAATTCAGAATTTGAGATTTTGAGGTTAAAAAAGGAGAACTTTTTTGAACACTTTGATTATACTTTAAATGAGTTAGATTATGAGAAATCTATTTTTCAACAGCTTTTTTATTGAGCAAATTTGGATTATAATTGGACCACCGTTTGATGTTGAATGCTCTTGAGAGATAAGTAGGATAACCTGATTTGAATTTATCAGCAAAGTCAAAAGCCCAAGTCATTATCCAGGATATTCCAAATGTTGCAAAGAAATGGAGCAAATATGTTCCTAGAATAAAGTCTATTTGAGATTTGAAATATTGAAAGGCTTCTTGAGCATAGGATGGAAGAAAGTTTTCTGTTGGACCAAAGAAAAAGAACCATTCTGAAAACCAAGCCAGAAACTCAACTTGATCCTTTTTGAACCAGATGAACCATGAGTGAGAAAAGGGTCAGATGAGTAACATATTGAACCAAGCTTTATGGTAATCCCAGTAATTATAATTTTGAGGACGAAATTGTCTTGAAAAAGATTGTTGAGTATATAAAGATTTATTCCATTGAACAGGTGTGAGAACATGATTGATTTTCATTTTTGAATACAAAATTCTTGAGGAGTTTGAAGGATCATATTCATGAATCAAGGTTATTGAATTTGTATCGACAAGGATAAACTCATAAAATAATCTTGATTTTTCTAAAGTTAATGGCAAGTGGTGCCATCCGTCTGGAAATACTTTTTGAGCAACTTCCCTAGCGGTGATATCTGGCTATTGAATCCATTATGGTTCGATGGCTATGATGGGAAGATTAATATCTTTTTTGATATATTTTTCTTTTTGAGAAATGTTCTTGACATATTGTTTGGCTAGGGTTAAAAGAACTATTTTTGAAGTCTAAACAGGGGTGATTTGTTGACTATGCTGCTGAGATGATGATGGGGTAGCCAAAGCTTGATGGTATGTTAAAGGGGTAAAACGGTTTTGAGAATATACTAAAGAAGAGGAAGGCCAAATGCTTTGTGGCCTAATGCCACTACTGGAAGGGCGAGTATTGAGTGGTGTTAGTGCCAATATTGGAGATGTTGATGAACCCAGTAGGGATCCATATTGATATTTAGTTATTTCTTTTGCTTTTTTCTTCTCCATTCTTTGATTTTTCCTACAAGAATTCTCTCGTGAGAAAATCTGGTAGAGCATTCTCTTTCCCTTTGATGTGTTGAATCTCAATATCAAAACAAGAAAGTATTGCTTGCCATCTTGCAAAAATATGTTTTGAAACCAAATTTTGAACATCTTTTTCTAAAACACCTTTAGTAGCTTTGCAATCCATTTTTAAAAGAAATGTTTTATTGAACAAATCTTTTTGAAATTTTGTGATATATAGCACTACAAATAAAATTTCTCTTTTGATCGTTGAATATTTTTCTTGAGCTTCAATCCAAATTCCTGAATAAAACCTAACTATTTGTTCCTTTTGACTATCCTTAAGTTTTTGCTTAAGAATGCCTCCATATCTTAAGTCAGAGGCAACTGTTTCTATAATTATAACGGCATCTGGGTCTAGAATTCCTAGACATGGAAGATTTTTGACTTTTTTTTATGGTTTTGACTATTTTGATCATTGAACTATTCCAAACAGGGGCTTTCTTTCTTAACCGTTGATATAAGAGTTTACAAATAATTCTTAAATTTTGAACAAAATCTGCCACATAGTTAAGACATCATAGAAATCTTTGTAACTGATTTTTATCCGTGATTTCATGTGAAAATTTGTCAACAAATTCTATTGACCTACTTATGGGTTTAATAATTCCTTGGTAAATATCAAAACCTAAAAATCTAATCTTAGTCTGGGACAATTTCATTTTCTTAGCAGACAATACTAAACCATTTTTCTTGATTATATCGTAAAATTGATCAAGGTGCTTAAAGTGTTGTTCTATCGATTTTGAAAATACTAAAACATCATCTATGTAAACTATTGTGAACTGGGTGTAAGGATTGAAAATGTCATTCATAATATTTTGAAATTCTGAAGGGGTATTTTTTAAATCAAATGGAATCACATTCCATTCGTAGTGTCCGAAGGGAACTGTGTATGCAGTTTTGTACTTATCTTGATCAACTATTTGAATTTGATAATACCCTGATTTCATATCAAATTTTGAGATTAGAGAAGCTTGTTGAACTCTAGCTATTAAATCTCTCTTATTTGGGATTGGATACCTAATTCATCTTAATGTTTTGTTGAGCGATTTAAAATTAATAACCATTATAGGGGCTTCTCTCTCTATTTCAGCTTGATTTTGATATAAAAGGCTGAACAACTCTAATTGGATTTGCTTAACCTAATTAACTTCTTATCTAACAAATCTTGAATTTTCGTTTTGCAATATTCTAGTATTTTTTTATTCATTTGGATCGGTCTAGCTTTTGTTGGTATATTTTCTTCCTTAAAATTAGCCTCATATGGAAGTGAGACTACATGCTTCTTCCTATTCCAAAAAGCATTTGAATGTTCTAAGCATAGATCTTTTTCGAACTTTTATTGAATTAATTTTATCCTATCCTTGATAATTGGTTTTTCTACTTATTCTTCTATTTTTCTATAATGAATTTCTTTATTTAACATTTTTTTATGGTTCTGTTTCTTAGTTATTAAATTTAGTTTTGAAACAACTAACAATTTTAGTAAATGAACATCTTTAGTTTTTGAAGGATTTAAAAATTCAAAATAGATTTCTTTTCCTGATATATCTGTTGAAATTCCTAATTCTGAAACTTTAAAAGGGTAAATCAAGGTTAAAAAGGGAGTTCCTAAAATCATTGGTTTATTTTAATTTCTAACTAAAACAAAGGTTGTTTTGAAACATATACCTTGATTGCATATCTTAGCATTTAAGAGTTTATATCTTATGGGTAATTGATTTCCTCCTGCACCACTAAAGCTTTCTATTGTTTTTTCATAATATTGAGTAGGGATTTAACCTTTTTGAACACAATTCATATCAGCTCCAGAATCCATTAGAGCTATTGTTTTTAAACTATACTCATTATTGATCATTAGGGTTACTAAACAATACCATTTTTGAACTTGAATCCTAGAGATTATATTTAAATAATGATCACTAGGTTTTGAACTAGTTTCTATGGTTTATTCTTTGTTATTTTCTTGATCAATATCTTTCTTAGCCATTACGCTTAAAATATCTAAGGATAAATCTACATCTTTTGTTTTAACAATTGAATTTCTTCTTTAATTATTTTGATTTCTTCTTTTAGTTTTTTAATTGTAAGGTTTTCTTTAGCAGGTTTATTGTGAAATCTATAGATTATCTCTTGAACATTATAAGGTTTGATCTCTGGTTTTGCTGGTGGATCTTCTGAATCCATAATGTCTTTTAGTTTTCTTAAATATTCTTTTCTTATTTCATTATCTATCTTATCTATGATTTCTACTAAAGTTTGGATCTTATCTTTATTGATAACAGTAACAATTTTTGAGCAATTTTGACAACTACAAATTTCTATGCCTTCATATTCACTAACTTTTGAATTTTCTGATGAATTATCCTGATAATCTATTTGATAAATTTCATTAACATCATTATTATTGATATCATATTCTAATTATGATTATGAAGAGTTTTGTGTTAGCCCTAAGGCTATATGCCATAAGTTTTGATGATGACAAATGTATTTGAATTGTAGCATTGACATATATAAAGGTTAATTATTATATATATGCTACAAGTACTTAAGCATGATTATGTTATTTAATATGTATGTTTCATATATTGAATCATGCTATTATCATGAATTGAACTTACCATTGGGGTTGCAAGTAAGATATATTTCATAGGTTGGTTCAAAAACAAGAAGAGTGAACATTGGATTGAAGAACAAGGAAAAGAAATATCATGCTTCACTCAAGGAAAACAACATGCAAGGATAAAGATCCAAGAAATGAAGAATTAGAAGATTTGAAGTCTTGGAAGCTTGGATGCATCAAGATAGCCTATGTGTTTACATTAGGTATATTTTATATAGGCTAGTATACTTGTGCAACTCAATGATTTAGATTTGCATACATTGGCTCAAGCATTTTGAACAAAAAGATAGTGAGATATGAAGTTTTACAAAAGTTAGTTTTTGACCTTTGGTCACTCCTTATATCATATCTCATAAATGAAAAATCGGTTTTTCAAGTATCTTAATCTCATTTGATATTAGACTCAAAGATCTTTCCAACGGTATATTATTTATTCAAAACAGAGTCCAAATGAGAAATATATGACTATTTAAAATATAGTTTGAAAAACTGAAAGTTGATTTTACTGTACTCAAAAATTATTCTATTCTGACCTATAGTCAGTGTTTTGATTATATCTTTTAAACGAAAAATAATTTTTGAGTAAAACTTGGCTCATTTGAAACTAGACTCCAACAGCTTTCCAATGATATATTATTTGTTTAAAACGGAGTTCAAATGAGGGAGTTATGAATTTTTAAAGAAAGCTCAAAATCTGTATTTCGTTACTGCCAGCCGGTGGTCGACCAGGCAGGTTCCAACTGGTCGACCAGTTGTCTTGAAAATGCTATATTTTGCTACTTTCAGTGGGTGGTTAACCAGGTGACCCCAACTGGTCGACCAATCGACATCTGGACTGCATAATAAGTGTTGTAATGGCTATATAACGGCTAGTTTTTTAAAATCTTATATATATGACCTTAGATACACGATTTTGAGAAATAACCAAGTACTACAATGACATATTAACGTGTTCTATCATCTTTGAGAGAAATCCAAATATTCTTGAGCCAAATCTTGCATATTCTCTATCATTAGAGTTATTATAGCTTCATTTGTATTCATCTACTCTTTAGAGAGAGTTTCTTTGTATTGTTGATTTTGATCAACACATATATTATTTTGAGTTGAGGTTCACAAGTACCGGTGTTGGAAGAACTTGCTTTGGGTTGAGGAGGAGCCCAGATTCATAAATTCTCCATTCTGGTTTCGCAAATACCCGGATCGAATTTGCGTGGTTGTAGTGGTTTGCAAGTACCCGGATTAAACTTGCAATTATAGTAGAAATACTCAAGTGGTCTCTTGAGGACTGGATGTAGGCTTGGATTAGCCGAACCAGTATAAATCTCTGAGTTTGCTTTCTCTATCCCTTACTCTTTAATTTGTGCATATTGATATCTACTCTTTAATTCCTTGATCTTTATAATTATTTATCTTGACAGCACATTGATTTTCTGTATTGTATTTATTATCTTAAGTATTACACTTCTACAGAAAATCATTTTAACTTCCAATTAATTCTTGTGAAAAATTTATAAAACCCAATTCACCCCCCTCTTGGGTTCTAACCATTACTTTCAATTGGTATCAGAGCTTGGGCTCTTGATTTGAGACTTAACCGTCTAAGAGTAAACATGGTTGGATTTAGTGAGTGGTTTATGTTTGAAAATTGTTCTTTCGCAGAACCTCCAATTTTTGATGCTAATCATTTTCAATATTGGAAGTATGAAATGAAAATGTTTTTAATTTCAGTAGACCATAAACTTTGGGAAGTTATAGAAAATGATTTTTATATGCCTGTCAAGGAAGAACAAGAAAAATGCATTCCAAAACCCAAGAGTGAATGGAATGATACTGAAAGAATTTTAGTGTAACTCAATGCTAAGGCAAAATTGATTATTTCTTGTACATTGAGTCAAGATGAATTCTTCAGAATTTTCAATTGTGCAACTACAAAAGAAATGTGGGAAACTCTTGAAGTTGCATATGAGGAAGATCTTATTGCTGAGGAATTAAAGTATAAAAGTTTCATTAATGAACTTGAAATTGCTCAAATGAAAAATTGTGAAACCATTAATGAGATACATCTTGTGCTTAATCAATTGCAAGCTCTTGGCGTTGAACTTACAGGAAAATCTCAAATCACCAAGGTGGCAGACGAAGAAGAAAAAGGAGAAGAAGAGAAACCACAACCAAAAGCAGAATCGTCAAAGAAAGCTTACATATCTTCCATTTGGGGAAATGGCAATTCTGATAAGGAGGACACAAATGAAGAAACCAACATCTGTCTTGTGGCCAGAGATGAAGATGGGGTAAATTCATTTGACTACTCTTTTGATGAATTACAAGATGCCTTTGATGATTTACATGAAGAATCTTTAAAACTTGCAAAGAAATTAAATGCTTCAAAACAGAAAAACTCTTCTATTGAAAATGAATTAGAAAAATTGAAAATTGAATTTTCTATTTCCAAGGAAGAGAATTTTGGTTTCGAAAATCAAAACAAAACTTTGCAAGAAGAGAATTTGATTTTAAAGGAAAGTATCTCTACCAACAAAAGCTGCTTTTACACTAAGTGTGATTCTTTAAAAAAGGAAAATGATGATCTTAAAAACACACTTGCAAAATTTTCTCAAGGTAGAGAAATTTTAAATACTTCAGTTTTGAAACAAAGAAGAAGGTTTAACAAAGTTGGTCTTGTTTCTAAAAGTAAATCAAACCAAAAGCATTCTAAAAACTTCTTTGTTTCTGCAAAGATGTCCAATAGTCTAACTTGCACTTGTTTTTATTGTGGACTGAAAGGACACAAATCTTACTCCTGCTTTTATAAGAAAAATCTTGTTCATGGAGTAAAAATGAAATGGGTTTAAAAAGGAACTCATGACCCAGGCAGACCCAAAGAAATTTGGGTACCAAAAACAAAAGATTAATTTGCAGATTCGCCTCGAAGCAAGGAGCGAAAATGACATTTTAATGACTACATCATTTAAACTCCACTTCGTTGCATCAAGAGGAGGCAATGGACAAGTAAACATATAAGTTGGAATGCCTTGTAAGAAATTTGATTGATATGTTTACTGTTCTTTAATACTTTGCCTGTTCTCTAATATGCCTTACATCTATCCTTGATACTCATGCATGCTATATCTGAAAACAACTGTTAGGTGTGCGGCCTATAGATTCAAATTTTGTTTTGAGCTAAAATCTTTCTTTTAAATTCTACTCAAACTATCCTTTTTACCGCATCACAAAAACTTGCTTCCATTACATGCATATTTCTCTTGCTTTCACAACAATAAGATTACTCTTGCCTATAGTATTTATCCTTATTGTAATCTTATTCAAATATTTTCAATGAAATCAAATTTCTTGCAAAATTGCATTTCATGGAAGCATAGCACTTTTATTAATATGGCATATCTTGAACATAATGTTGCTCCTAGTGCTCGAGATTTATTTGAACATTACTGATTTGAACATCAAAGTGCTCCACCAAAAGTGTTTTGCAGGAGTTAATCCTCAAATTTATCCTCTAAGGCACATTCTTTCCTCTGCTCTCCGAAATCAGTAAGATTTATAGTTTTGAAGTTGGTTGGTCGACCAACGCTCCTATCAGTGGTCGACCAACGAAGGCTATAATGAACTAACACCCAGCGCCAGGAGAAGAATGTTGAAAGCTGAGATAAGTGGTCGACCAAGGTCCTCAGACTGGTTGACCAACTCGAGGCAGTGGGTAAATAAGGCTATTCTGGTGAGGAGTAGTCGACCAGATCATTCACAATGGTTGACCAATGCTTAACAGTAAGCTTCTCGCACTTTCGCATCCTTATGATGGTAGACCAGTGTGGACACGTTGATCGACCAGCAGATGACAGCAAATGAAGGATTTAAATTTTACTGATATGTACTTAATGATCTCTTCAAAGCTTCATAGATGATCTTATAAGAGATTATTTTTGAGAGGATCTGGCAAATAATCAATCAATGAAGATCATTACAATTGCAAGAAGATATGATCAAAAGAAGGGCAATGAGAAAAACAAGGATATCAAAATCTTAAGGAGGAACTTCAAGAAACAATAAGAGTTTGCCAAAATTGATGAGTATCTCTATCCTTTACCACTTTACTATTTAATTGAGTGATACTCCCTGATCATAATTGGCTATGTTCATAATTTTTTTTATTGACATACTTTCATTGCAATAATATATTGTTCTCTGATATCTTACATACTTGATCATATCATTGTATATTAAGATATTATCTTTATACCATTCATCATGGTTTGAGCATTATACATGTCATATCTTTTCAAAGCTATGGTTTATGGACCATTGGTTATGGATTATAGTTTATATCCAATTACATTTTATTAATCCTTATCACCTCAATTTCACTACTACATACTGGTTCAAGCCACTACGATGCCAAATCGCCCATAATTGAATTTGTGGCAATTTGCAGTATAGTGATCCCCAGGTCGTATTCACTCAAGGAGCCTCACTTCTTGATACTAATTAATTGTTCTAAACACCCAAACACTAATGAAAAGTACATAAACGGGGGGGATTTGTGGCAATACTAATAAAACAAACAAAACAGCAACTAAATACTTTAACAGCAGCAACAGCAGCAAAATATGCAGCAGCAGCAGAAATTTCAAGGTATTGACAGTAAAGAGACTATGTAATCAGCCACTAGGATTCATGGGAGTGTAACTATCATTACCTAACTCATTGATTCAATTTTATTCTCATTCCATTGTTTGGTTCTTTATGAAAATGGTTCTAGAATAACATCTAGAATTTAATGCTACTAATTACAGTCAAGAACATCTCTCTACTATAATTAGATGCATTCAGTGGAAAATCTCAACCAAACCAAGTTAAATATATCATCTAACTAGTCATTTCGCCTCCTTCACTTTCCTAATCAGTCAAGCAAGGTTATGTCTTATATATAAGTCAGTTTATGTTACATTCTCAAGCTCTAATCAGAATTTGACAGCAAAATAAACATGACAGCAAAACAGAAACGAAATGAGATGAAAATGGAGAATAAAACACTTAGCTTGCATTCTTAGTTCAAGCTACAACATCCCAGTGGTCTAGTGACTAATTACAATGAAAACTTAGCCCTCCATGAGAGCAAAACAGCAACCAACAAAAGCAAAAACAGAGAGGAAGAGAGAGCTACGAATTTTCTAAGTCTGGTCACAAAATAAAAGTGTGCTCTTCTCTAAAAACTGATGCCCCTTCAATGCCTTAGAATATTCTACCCTAGATGCTTTCTTGGATGCTTCTTCCATGATGTGGCAGCACTTTGACAGCAAAACAGCAGCATAATTAATGTTTCTGCAGCAGCAGATAGGTATGGCAGCAGCAGAATTAATATTTCTGCAGCAGAAAGTGACAAACAGCAGCAGAACAACAGCAGAATATCATGGCAAAATTAATATTTCAGCCATGATATTCTGACCTACGAAATTTAATGTTTCTGCCCTCAAATTCTGACTACATGGCATTCAATAAGAGTTCAAGTGGGCCCCACATCCAGCATATCCTAGTCAGCATCTGCATCACCCAAAAAGTGCCACATTAGCATCCAAATCATCATCTTTGTCCATGTCAACACTTTTCTCTCCAAAATTGAGATTTGTAGGAATTAGATTGAGCATTTTGCAATTCAAGTTCTGAAAATATAAAATTGAAGCACATTTAATCTATAAATAGTTTATACCCAATAAATTCCAAAACATAATAAAATTAGAGAATTGACAAAATTAAAGAGGCAAAAACGACTAAAATAGGGACTAAAAAGTATATAAAAATGCCCGATATCACATACTCAGGTTATAATATATTTTATCTTGAGTAAGTATGTAACTTGCTTTTGCTTTGAAATGATGATATATATATTCATGTCAGAAAATTCTTTCTATCTTTAAAATGGATATATATTTTTCAAAATATATATATCCTTCTTTTGTGCTGAATTTGTGTGGCTGATTTCCTTTATCTTTCTTTATTATTATTATAATTTTTTTTAAGTACCGTCCTCTGAAAGAAACCACTTGCATTAAAAAAACAAACTAAAAGATTACATTGCAAAAAAAAAAAGGTTTACTCATGCATGAGTAATCTACAGGCGAGGTGGTCTTGGATTAGGAGGGTTGTATTGTATCATCACCCCTCGGCCATTCCTTGGAGCAAGAGACTGAGCAATGTCACGAAAGGTAGTGTAAATCCCATTCATACAATCAACACTTCTTTGTTGTTGATTGCAGAAGCATTGGGTAGACCAATAGAAGAACCTATCTATTCTTGAAGTCATTGCCGCATGGTTGCGTTTAGCTAACTTCTCCAGGTCCTCTATCATATTCTTGAGTTTCTTCACCTCCTGCTCCAAACAAGCAATTTTGTCTTCTGGCGTATGGCTTGTACTAATCTCCTCAGCTTCTTCGATCTTCATCTTCTTCTTTCGGTTCTCTTGAGATCCCTCCAAAGGTCTTTTGCCCTTGTCCTTGCCTAGACTCAAGTTTAAGTCGAGCTCTTCCTCCCTGGCCTCTACTGTGAGATCAATGAACTTTCTTGTGGCTATGGTTTGGAAAATTTAGAAATTTTTGTAGGAGTATGAAGAGAGAGGAATATCAGAAAGTTGTAGGCTCAGAGATGAATACTCTTTGTGGTATGGTAATTGAGAACTTTGGGGCAGTCTTTATAGAGAGAAAATTATGACTTAGAGTCAAAGAACATATCTCTTCGCCATACCCTTACACGCTCATCCTATGGATATCTGCAAGCTGGAAGCCAGAAGTCTAGGGTAGGCATGCACACCAACAGCGCGTCACATTAATGGCAAAACCACGAAAGTCAATTTTCGTTGGATTTGCGGTTGATTTAATTTGTTTTGATTAGAAATTTTAAGGATTAATAAAATGGTGATAAATAGAACCGTATTTTTCTGCTTTGTTGTGTTGTTCTTGAGAGCTTTCAGTATAATATACATGATTGATTGCATCATGCTATGATTATATGTATCTAAGAACATATATTGTGTATGCTATTCATGCATCATGAGCGAAAGCTACGGCCAAGAATAATATTTCATGATTCCACATGCACTCATACAAAATGAGAAGTCAAAAATTTAAAATGACTTGAATAAAATGAAATGTGTAGAGGCTGATACATCTTCATAGATACACATACTTGCATATAATGCTTTTGTGGGTAAATGAAAGGCAATAATTTGCTTGCATCATGATAATGCTTGATGCATACGACCGTAAGCAGTTAATTTTGCTTTTAATCTTTGATTTATATTACTAATTTAAGCATTAGAGTGGCTGTCAAAATTTTTACATGTACTCATCCTCAAGATACATATTTAAATTCATTTTGAATAGGTATATAAATTGCTTCCGTTGTGCTAAAATTACTTTGCCATATTGAAGTAACATCTACTTTGAAAAGAAATGGATTTGAATATCCTCATTTTAAATTACTTCTGCTATATGTTGAAATGTTTTTATGCATATAAGCAGAAATTGTTTTCAAAAATCTTGAAAAATATTATTATTTGATTTATGGATTATGATTAATATTCTTGTTTATATCATGCTTTGCTAATCCATATATCATACTTCTGCTGTGTGCTGCAAATATTTCTATCATATAACAGCAAATGATGTTTCTTTTTTTTATTTCAAAGAGTTCAATTTTTCTGCTATTTACTAAAAATGACTTTTCATAAACAAGCAGAAATCATTTTCAATGAAAATATTGCAGAAATTTCTTCAAAAATCTTACTTCAAAATTCTGCAATCAAAAACTGAATTTCCTTTATAATGATTTGGACAATCTTTTTCAAAGGAAAAAGGGTTATGAAATTCAGGTGGAGCTTTATCTCTCTTGAATATATATAGATGATCTTGAAAAAGAATACATTTAGAGAATTGGGTATTCATTATTCTTTTTCAAATTATGCAAGGTTTAAGGGGGAGCCTAAATGTAATATCCCAAGAATTTTTATGAATATTTAAAGTCTGATTTGAAGTTTAGTGAAAAATTTAATTATGTGAAAAATTTTCTTTTTGAATTAGTGAAGAAAATGTGGGAATAGAAATTTTTATTTTTAATTTAGGAAATTTTTACAAATTCTCAAGGACTAAAGTGAAAAGAAAAGAAAGTATAGAGGACTTTTGAGAAATGACCAAGTAGGAACCCGAGAAGAAGAATAGAGCTTATGGGAATGAATTATGAGTCCGGTACCGAAAAGATGATGGATTCGAGGTTAAATTGGAGTTTGAGATATTGAGAGGGACTAAAGTGAATAAGGAAATTTGTGGGGCACCGAGGATTTAGAAACACCTGAGGTGAGATTTTATGAATTTGCTTTTGCTAGTCTTGACTGAGGGTCAATTGTAGAGCAAGTGATAATTTCACCCCGGGCGAGTATATAGGTGGCCTCACCTATTTTTTATTCATTTTTCTCCTTTTCTCTCTCTCTCTTCACTTTCTCTCCTCTCCTTCTCTCTTCCTTCTCTCTAATTTCTCTCTCTACACTCCAACTCTACAACCGGGCTTTGGAGGCTGGATCTCGGGCTACGGGGCGAGCCTCTAGGAGCCAAGCAACATAGGGAAAGCAAGGAATCGAGGTAGAAATTTCTATTTCTTAAGCTTTTCTCTATTTTCTAGTTTTTAAGAGTGTTTGAGGTAAAATCGAGATTCCGGCTTCGTTTCTCGATTAAAATTGGTGATTTTGGTGTCTAAATGCTCCTTAGACATTAAGGGTGAGATCCCATGGAAGAAATCATGAAAAACGGTGAAGATTTGGCCAGATTTGGGCCAAAACCGAGAGAAATCGCGAACGGGTCGCGATCGTGGCGCCCAGGCATCATGTGTGGCGCCTAGGTGCCAAGGTGAGATGGGAAGAAGAAGGAATTGGCGCCCAGGCGCCACGTGTGGTGCCTAGGCGCCAGGCATGGGTGGCGCCCAGGCGCCAGGTGTACCGGGAAATTTTAGTTTATTTTTCAATCGGCCATAACTTCTTCATCCGAACTCCGTTTTGGGCAAACTTTATATCGTTGGAAAGCTCTTTAAGTCTAGTTTCCAATGGTATAAGTTTCATTTGAATATTCATTACCAATTAGGAGTTATGATTCGAGAAGTAAGTGAAGGTCGAGAGTAGTGGTAGGAAATTTCTCTATTTCGTAACTCTGATAGTTTTTGTCTGGTTACAATAGGAATGGTCAAAGTGCAAAGTGGGAGTGCCGAGAACGTGAAATCCAGGTGAGTGGGTTAATATTTGCTATGATTAAATATCTGTTATTGACTTTTTGCATCATAGTGGAAATATGTTGTATATCCAAGTTTGAAGAGGATGATGTGGAACGATGAGGCATAAACAAATATGGAACATGTCTGGTAATGTATATAATTATATTTTCTTATTTTCCCATGAATGGAGGTTATATGATGGATTGTGAATGGCATGTGAACCGAGTTGAATAATTGTTCTATATTATGGGTTATGTTATATACATGCTATGTTGCTGGAACCACATTGATTATGTTGTGGCTTGAATTGTAAATGACTGAGTTGTGTATGTGGCTCAAGATTATGATTGAGGATGTTTTTATATGTGATTGTGATTGAGTTTGACTGGAAAGGAAAGGCATGGTGGTGCACCCCATGGAAAAATCTATGTGAAGCTATAAGGGTGGAGAATATAAATGGAGCGATAAGGGTGGATGCGGCGGGGGCCGCGGGCAACGATCCAGAGGTATTCTGGACGACCCGGTTGGTACGAGAATTGTGTGTGAAATTGATTTCATCGATTGCTGTTGTGAATTTTGAATTTTGTTGAAATGCATTTGATTCACTTGGATATTGTTGTGAAGTATTATGAATAATATTATATCATATGATGATCGATCTACGTATGATTGCTGCATGTTATCATTATGATTCATGCTTTTTATTTTGTCATAGTATTGTGTTATCTACTCACTGGGTACGTGGTTTGCTCATACCCCTCTTATTGATATTTTTTTTCAGAGTTGACAGCTGAAGGTAAATATCGGAACAAGGAATTATGGATCCTTAGTCCATAATTACCTTTTCATTTGTTCAGGATAAAGGTATAACAGTTAAGTTTTATTCTAAGTTGTATAAATCTAGAAATCTCTGTAATCGGGTAGGTTCATTCAGTGATGTAATGTGAGTAATTGTAGTATGTATAGAGAACTCGTTTTGGTTGCATGAAAAAGAATTGTATGATTTTTAAGAGAAAGATAGGCTTACGGAGGTGAAATGAAATTCACTTTCCGTGCCGGTCACGTGCTCAAATTTTGGGACGTGACACTAAAACTCTTTCGAGTTTTATCTTTTGGCTCATTTTATTTGACGTGTGAAATTTTTTTAAAATTTTTTTTTTCATGTCAATGACAACAATGATAAGTTTTGATGTATCCTCACCCCATGCTATATTGACATCTTCTGACATTCTGGCTTAAAGAAGGTATGTACTTTAACTTCTATATATTGTGTTCCTTACACCTTTTTGTTGATGTCAAATAGGGGGAGAAGAAACAGTAGAAAAAAATATGTATGTGCTTATCATATTGCATTCATTATCTTGTGATACATATTTTTCTTTGGTGATTTGTCATCATCAAAAAGGGGGAGATTGTTAGGCCTAAGGCTATATGCCATAAGTTTTGATGATGACAAATGTATTTGAATTGTAGCATTGACATATATAAAGGTTAATTATTATATATATGCTACAAGTACTTAAGCATGATTATGTTATTTAATATGTATGTTTCATATATTGAATCATGCTATTATCATGAATTGAACTTACCATTGGGGTTGCAAGTAAGATATATTTCATAGGTTGGTTCAAAAACAAGAAGAGTGAACATTGGATTGAAGAACAAGGAAAAGAAATATCATGCTTCACTCAAGGAAAACAACATGCAAGGATAAAGATCCAAGAAATGAAGAATTAGAAGATTTGAAGTCTTGGAAGCTTGGATGCATCAAGATAGCCTATGTGTTTACATTAGGTATATTTTATATAGGCTAGTATACTTGTGCAACTCAATGATTTAGATTTGCATACATTGGCTCAAGCATTTTGAACAAAAAGATAGTGAGATATGAAGTTTTACAAAAGTTAGTTTTTGACCTTTGGTCACTCCTTATATCATATCTCATAAATGAAAAATCGTTTTTTCAAGTATCTTAATCTCATTTGATATTAGCCTCAAAGATCTTTCCAACGGTATATTATTTATTCAAAACAGAGTCCAAATGAGAAATATATGACTATTTAAAATATAGTTTGAAAAACTGAAAGTTGATTTTACTGTACTCAAAAATTATTCTGTTCTAACCTATAGTCAGTGTTTTGATTATATCTTTTAAATAAAAAATAATTTTTGAGTAAAACTTGGCTCATTTGAAACTAGACTCCAACAGCTTTCCAATGATAT
This sequence comes from Biancaea sappan, assembly GCA_037074585.1. Taxonomy (NCBI): domain Eukaryota; kingdom Viridiplantae; phylum Streptophyta; class Magnoliopsida; order Fabales; family Fabaceae; genus Biancaea; species Biancaea sappan. The sequence goes on along the minus strand of CM073497.1, from coordinate 46,399,109 downwards.
ATTATTTGTTTAAAACGGAGTTCAAATGAGGGAGTTATGAATTTTTAAAGAAAGCTCAAAATCTGTATTTCGCTACTGCCAGCCGGTGGTCAACTAGGCAGCTTCCGACTGGTCGACCAGTTGTCCTGAAAATGCTATATTTTGCTACTGTCAGTGGGTGGTCAACCAGGTGACCCCAACTGGTCGACCAATCGACATCTGGACTGCATAATAAGTGTTGTAACGGCTATATAACGGCTAGTTTTTTAAAATCTTATATATATGACCTTAGATACACGATTTTGAGAAATAACCAAGTACTACAATGACATATTAACGTGTTCTATCATCTTTGAGAGAAATCCAAATATTCTTGAGCCAAATCTTGCATATTCTCTATCATTAGAGTTATTATAGCTTCATTTGTATTCATCTACTCTTTAGAGAGAGTTTCTTTGTATTGTTGATTTTGATCAACACATATATTATTTTGAGTTGAGGTTCACAAGTACCGGTGTTGGAAGAACTTGCTTTGGGTTGAGGAGGAGCCCGGATTCATAAATTCTCCATTGTGTTTCGCAAATATCCAGATCAAATTTGCGTGGTTGTAGTGGTTTGTAAGTACCCGGATTAAACTTGCAATTATAGTGAAAATACTCAAGTGGTCTCTTGAGGACTGGATGTAGGCTTGGATTAGCCGAACCAGTATAAATCTCCGAGTTTGCTTTCTCTATCCCTTACTCTTTAATTCCTTGATCTTTATAATTATTTATCTTGACAGCACATTGATTTTCTGTATTGTATTTATTATCTTAAGTATTACACTTCTACAGAAAATCATTTCAACTTCCAATTAATTCTTGTGAAAAATTTATAAAACTCAATTCACCCCCCTATTGGGTTCCAACCATTACTTTCATTTTGATCTTCTAATAATATACTCATTAAGCTTTGTTTGTACTTATAATCTATTTCTAACAAATTGATCATCTTTTTTAATTGACAATGTTTTAATATATGACTATACCTTACACATTTAAAACAAACTATATGTTTGTGATCTATAATTTGCCTATTATGTTTTATTAAATTTTCTAGGGTTTTGATGAGCTTTAGTTATTTGGAATGACCTAACAAGTTTTTCAGGGTGCCTACGATATTGTTTCCTATAAATTCTATGTTTTTCTATTTTCCTATGCATTTTATATTTTGATGAGGGGGCTTGGATCTTTTCTATGCCATATTGATCACAGAAATTTCCTAATTCTCTACGACTACTTTTGAGTTTAGTTTTGAACTTATATTGAAGTTTCATATCATTACATAACATTATAGCTTCATTTGTAACATAATTTATTAACTCTCTAAAAGTCATGTGTTGATAAGGTATTTTATTATTGCATTGTTTCTTAATACTTTCTTTAACTCTTTCCACAAATAGGTTTGGTAATCTTCCTAAAAATCTTTCTTTCCAATAGTCTACATTACTATCGGATTTTGTATATAGTTTTTTCAAAAACATATCCTTATACCATCTAAAATCTGACATTGTTGGACATCTAAGATTGATCAATTGATTAGCTATTCTTTCTTGAAAATCTATAGGGTTGCCTACAAAATGTTTTGTTAAAGCATATATTAATACTGCTACTCCGTCTTGAACTTCTATTACTCGACCATCTATTTCTTCTTGCCTAACCGCAAATTTTATTGTTGATCTATCTGTTTCTGTGAGATAATTATCCCACCATCATTTTAATTGACCAGTAAATCTTGTTAACATTGTTACTATATCTCTTTCATTATTATTTTTTATCTTATAGGCTGTTACACACATTGACATATTTTGAATTATTCCTAAGATTTGATGTTCATTATGACCATCTATATTCTATTGTATTATTGAATCTCCTGAGTAACTTGCTTTAGTAATTAACGAATTTTCTTCATATTGAGTGTCTGGGTAATTAGGTCTTGGATAATAATTTCTTGTTGTAGGTCTTGGATTTCTAAATCTTATTCTATTTAAATTTTGTTCTTGATCACTTTCTATGTTGTTTTTGGATATGGTATTTATTTGAGGACCTTTTGATCTATTATTTGAAACGTTTAATTGATCTAGTCTTTTTGTAATTTCTTCTACTAAAGTTTGAAAAGTTTTTCCTAAATTTATTGATTTTATTTCTTCTCTTGTTAAGGTTGGTATTTTGTATATAGGTTGCTGTGGAACATATGGGTTTATTTTATTTTGAAAAGAGGTGCTCATTGAGGCTTCTAAGTTTTTATTGTTGATTACATTTTCTATAATATCTAATTGTTTTCCTATTGTATTGAGGGCTATATTTGTGAAATTGTTTTGAGATTGTTTATTTTTAATATCTTTCTTTGACTATGTTGATTTTCGTTTCCTTCTATGGTTTTGAAAGCCGTGGCTTCTAATTCTGAACTTCCTTTTGTAAATTTTAAGTTTTCTAAAGGTGGATGAACAGATATAATTCTTTGACCTAAAGTTGTATCCCATTCTACTGTTATTCTACTATGAGTGTTGATTGACTTTTCTTCTTCTAAAAAAGGGTTAAAAATATTGTTATTTTGACAATAAACACTAAACCAAGTAAAAAAGAAAATGTTTTCTGTTATCTCTTCTAAGTACTTATAATATTCTTCTTTCCATTGTTGAACTTGTTCTGTTGAAAAAGTTTTACTTGTTGCAGACTGATAATCACTATCTATTGGGTATCTACTGGGGGTTTCTAGTCTTGAGTTTTTAAACATTCTTGATCTAAAAGATTGAGATCTTTTCATTGTAATTTCTATATCTCCTTCCAGAGTTTGAACGTAATTCTCTGAAGTTTTTGATTCTATATTCCTAGGTGGTTGAATTTTTTCTAATTTCCAAGTTTCTGGAAATGCATTAATTATCTCTTTATGTTTAAATGTTTGGGAGTTGTTATCATAGTTCTTTGTAAATTGGCTTCCATAACAATTGTTTCATTTTTAGGTGATTTCTTTTTTACCATAATTCCTACACTAGTTTTTGAAACTTTATAATGAATCCTATAAACTACTACTAAATGATCAATTCCTTTTTTTCCCAATTCCTTCTTTAGACAACATGTAATTGTAAAGCATTTTCTACATTTCTTAACGTCTTCATATAATTTGGAGAACATTGAAAATATATTGATCCATCACAAAGATTGGACTCGACCATATTTATTGCAGAATCTTTGAATGATATTGCATCTGTATCCCTAGGTAGTACTAATACAAGGTGATTTATTCCTAACCAATGTAGAGGCTTGATTGCAATTTGAATTAATCCTATATGTAAAAATTTGTAACCATCTTTTTGATGTTGAGCTATTAAATTCTTATCCAACAATTTTATTGTATTTTGAGTCGTACCTATGGTTTTGGTAGTTTCAATCGTTCTAACTATATCTTGAGTTTTGAAATTGAACGTGGAATATTTATAGACTTCACTAAGCCTAACTCTTAGCATTTGCCAATTTCTGAACCTTTCTTCAGTTTCTTGTATTGTTATTTTTGCATTATTGTTTTCATCTTGATCAGAGGTTTCATTGTAACTGGTAGATGTTATGGGTAAATGGATCTCGACACTATTTCTATTAAAAAGTCTTCTTACTAATTCAAACATATTTAAGAAGTAATTTCTTAAAATTCTTTTAGTTCGACTAAGATTTATTGCGACCACCTCCTATGGGAACACCTACCTCTCTTGACTTTATGGCTTGCCAAATACAGTTACAAGGTTGACCAACGCTAACCCTTAACTTGCTAAAAGCTTTCTAAAACTATCAGATTTTGTATATAGTTTTTGACAAAACTATATTGAAGATCTGATAGTAATGCATTGAAAAGAAAGATTTTTAAAAGGATTACCAAACCTATTTGCAGAAAGAGTTAAAGAAAGTATTAGAAAACAATTCAATAATACAATACCTTATCAACACATGACTTTTGAAGAGTGAATAAATTATGTTACAAAAGAAGGTATAATGTTATGTAATGATATGAAACTTCAATATAAGCTCAAAACTGAAATCAAAAGTAGTCGTAGAGAATTAGGAAATTTTTGTGATTAGTATGGTATAGAAAAGATCCAAGCGCCCTCATCAAAATATAAAAGGCATAGGAAAATAGAAAAACATAGAATTTATAGGAAACAATATCATAGGCACCCTGAAAAACCTGTTAGGTCATTCTAAACAACTAAAGCTCATCAAAACCCTAGAAAATTTAATAAAACATAATAGGAAAATTACTTATTACAAACATATAGTTTGTTTTAAATGCAGGAGGTATGGTCATATATCAAAACACTGTCAATTAAAAAAGAAGATCAATTTGATAGATATAGATTATAAGTATAAACAAAGCTTAATGAGTATATTATTAGAAGATCAAAACTCTTCACAATCATAATCATAATATCATACCAATAATAATAATGTTAATGAAATTTATCAAATAGATCATCAAGATAGTTCATCAGAAAATTCAGAAGTTAGTGAATCTAAAGGCATAGAAACTTGTAGTTGTCAAAACTGCTCAAAAACTGTTAATGTTATCAATAAAGATAAGATCCAAACTTTAGTAGAAATCATAGATAAGATAGATAATGAAGAAATAAGAATAGAATATTTAATAAAACTAAAAGGCATTATGGATTCAAAAGAACCACCACCAAAACTAGAGATCAAACCTTATAATGTTCAAGAGCTAATCCATAGATTTCAAAATAAACCAGCAGAAGAAAACATTACAATTAAAGAATTAAAAGAAGAAATCAAAATAATTAAAGAAGAAATTCAATTGTTAAAACAAAAGATATAGATTTATCCTTAGATATTTTAAGCGTAATGGCTAAGAAAGATATTGATCAAGAAAATAACAAAGAAGAAACCATAGAAACTAGTTCAAAACCTAGTGATCATTATTTAAATATAATCTCTATGATTCAAGTTCAAAAATGGTACTGTTTAGTAACCTTAACGATCAATAATGAATATAGTCTAAAAACAATAGCTCTAATAGATTCAGGAGCTGATATAAATTATGTTCAAGAAGGTTTAATCCCTATTCAATATTATGAAAAAACAATAGAAAGCTTTAGTGGCGTAGGAGGAAATCAATTACCCATAAGATATAAACTCTCAAATGCTAAGATATGTAATCAAGGTATATATTTCAAAACAACATTTGTTTTAGTTAAGAATTTAAATGAACTAATGAGTTTAGGAACTCCATTTTTAACCTTAATTTACTCTTTTAAAGTTTCAGAATTAGGAATTTCAACAGATATATTAGGAAAAGAAATATGTTTTGAATTTTTAAATCCTTCAAAAACTAAATATGTTAACTTACTAAAATCGTTAGTTGTTTCAAAACTAAATTTAATAACTAAGAAACAGAACCAGATAAAAATGTTAAATAAAGAAATTCATTATAGAAAAATAGAAGAACAAGTAGAAAAACCAATTATTAAGGATAGGATAAAATTAATTCAACAAAAGTTCGAAAAAGATCTATGCTTAGAACATCCAAATGCTTTTTGGAATAGGAAGAAGCATGTAGTCTCACTTCCATATGAGGCTAATTTTATGGAAGAAAATATACCAACCAAAGCTAGACCGATCCAAATGAATGAAGAAACCCTAGAATATTGCAAAAAGGAAATTCAAGATTTGTTAGATAAGAAGTTAATTAGGTCAAGCAAATCCCCTTAGAGTTATTCATCCTTTTATGTTCAAAATCCGGCTGAAATAGAGAGAGGAGCCCCTAAAATAGTTATTAATTATAAACTGCTCAACAAAACGTTAAGATGGATTAGGTATCCAATCCCAAATAAGAGAGATTTAATAACTAGAGTTTAACAAGCTTCTCTATTATCAAAATTTGATATAAAATTAGGGTATTATCAAATTCAAATAGCTGATCAAGATAAGTACAAAACTGCATCTACAGTTCCCTTCGGACACTACGAATGGAATGTGATGCCATTTGGTCTAAAAAAATTCCCCTTCAGAATTTCACAATATTATGAATGATATTTTCAATCCTTATACCCAGTTCACAATAGTTTACATAGATGATGTTTTAGCATTTTCAAAATCAATAAAGCAACACTTTAAGCACCTTAATCAATTTTACAATATAATCAAGAAAAATGGTTTAGTAGTGTCTGCTAAGAAAATGAAATTGTTGCAGACTAAGATTAGATTTTTAGGTTTTGATATTTACCAAGAAATGATTAAACCCATAAGTAGGTCAATAGAATTTGCTGACAAATTTCCAAACGAAATCACGGATAAAAATCAGTTACAAAGATTTGTAGGATGTCTCAACTATGTGGCAGATTTTGTTCAAAAGTTAAGAATTATTTGTAAACCCTTGTATCAACGGTTAAGAAAGAAAGCCCCTACTTGGGATAGTTCAATGACCGAAATAGTCAAAACCATAAAAAAAAATTCAAAAATCTTCCATGTCTACCAGACCTAGATATCTTTATAATTGTAGAAACAGATGCCTCTGACTTAAGATATGGAGGTATTCTTAAGCAAAAACTTAAGGATAGTCAAAAGGAACAAATAGTTAGGTTTTATTCAGAAATTTGGACCAAAGTTCAAGAAAAATATTCAACGATCAAAAGAGAAATTTTATCTATAGTGCTATGTATTACAAAATTTCAAGAAGATTTGTTCAATAAAACATTTATTTTAAAAATGGATTGCAAAGCTGCTAAAGGTGTTTTAAAAAAATATGTTCAAAATTTGGTTTCAAAACATATTTTTGCAAGATGGCAAGCAATACTTTCTTATTTTGATTTTGCGATTCAACATATTAAAGGGAAAGAAAATGCTCTACCAGATTTTCTCACAAAAGAATTCTAGACCCAGATGCCGTTATAATTATAGAAACAGTTGCCTCTGACTTAAGATATGGAGGCATTCTTAAGCAAAAACTTAAGGATAGTCAAAAGGAACAAATAGTTAGGTTTTATTCAGGAATTTGGATTGAAGCTCAAGAAAAATATTCAACGATCAAAAGAGAAATTTTATTTGTAGTGCTATATATCACAAAATTTCAAAAAGATTTGTTCAATAAAACATTTCTTTTAAAAATGGATTGCAAAGCTACTAAAGGTGTTTTAGAAAAAGATGTTCAAAATTTGGTTTCAAAACATATTTTTGCAAGATGGCAAGCAATACTTTCTTGTTTTGATATTGAGATTCAACACATCAAAGGGAAAGAGAATGCTCTACCAGATTTTCTCACGAGAGAATTCTTGTAGGAAAAATCAAAGAATGGAGAAGAAAAAAGCAAAAGAAATAACTAAAGATCAATATGGATCCCCATTGGGTTCATCAACATCTCCAATATTGACACCAACATTGCTCATTACTCGCCCTTCCGGCAGTGGCATTAGGCCACAAGACATTAGGCCTTCCTCTTCTTCAGTATATTCTCAAAACTGTTTTACCCTTTTAACATACCATCAAGCTTTGGCTACCCCAACATCATCTCAGCAGCATAGTCAACAAATCACCCTTGTTCAAACTTCAAAAATGGTTCCTTTAAGCCCAGCCAAACAATATGTTAAGAACATTTCTTAAAAAGAAAAATATATCAAAAAAGATATTAACCTTCCCATCATAGCCGTCAAACCAGAATGGATTCAACAACCAGATATCACCGCTAGGGAAGTTACTCAAAAATTATTTCTAGACAGATGGCACCACTTGCTATTAACTTTAGAAAAATCAAGATCATTTTATGAGTTTGTCCTTGTCGATACAAATTCAATAACCCTGACTCATGAATATGATCCTTCAAACCCCTCAAGAATTTTGTATTCAAAAATGAAAATCAATCATGTTCTCACACCTACTTAATGGAATAAATCTTTATATACTCAACAATCTTTTTCAAGATAATTTCGTCCACAAAATTATGATTACTAGGATTACCATAAAGCATGGTTCAATATATTACTGGTTCACGCCACTACGATGCCGAATCGCCCAGAATTGAATTCGTGGCAATTTACAGTATAGTGATCCCTAAGTCGTATTCACTCAAGGAGCCTCACTTCTAAACACTAATTAATCGTTCTAAACACTCAAAAACTAATGAAAAGTACATAAACGGGGGGGTTTGTTGGCAGTACTAATAAAACTAGAACAGAACAGCAACCAAATAACTACAACAGCAGCAGCAGCAAAATTTGCAAGGTGTTGACAGTAAAGAGACTATGTAATCAGCCACTAGGATTCATGAGAGTGCAACTATCATTACCCAACTCATTGATTCAGTTTTGTTCTCATTCCAGTGTTTGGTTCTTTATGAAAATGGTTCTAGAATAACATCTAGAATTTAACGCTACTAATTACAGTCAAGAACATCTCTTTACTATAACCAGATGCATTCAGTGGAAAATCTCAACCAAACCAAGTTAAATATATCATCTAACTAGTCATTTCGCCTCCCTCACTTTCCTAATCAGTCAAGTAAGGTTATATCTTATATATATAAGTCAGTTTATGTTACTTCTCAAGCTCTAATCAGAATCTGACAGCAACATAAACATAACAGCAAAACAGAAACGAAATAAGATGAAATTAGAGAATAAAACACTTAGCTTGCATTCTTAGTTCAAGCTACAACATCCCAGTGGTCCAGTGACTGATTACAATGAAGACTTAGCCCTCCATTAGAGCAAAACAGCAAATGACAGAAGAGAAAATAGAGAGGAAAAAGAGCTACGAAAATTGCTAAGTTGCTGAAAATAAAACTGTCCTCTCATTTTTAAAACTAATGCCCTCAATGCCTTGGAATATTCTACCCTAGATGTCTCCTTGGATGCCTTCTTGGTGCTTCTTCCATGATGTGGGCAGCAAGACAACAGCAGAAAAGTGGCAACAGCAGCAGACAAGTTACTTCATTCCTTTGTTGTTTCTGTCTGCCATTGATTGCTGCAGAAGGCCCATGCTGTCAAAGCAGAAATTACATTCCCCTTTGCTGTAAAGTGTAGAACAATGGGGACCAGAAATCCAGTCAGCCCTAGTCAACCATTCCATGCCCAGTCAACATGTCTAGGTAGCCTCCAAGTAAGCAAAACGTCCATGTCAGCATTTTTCTCTCCAATAATTAGATCTGAAATTAAGCACATGAATTAATTAGGATAAAATTATGAATTTGAATCATATTAATTCTATAATTAATTTACACCCAATAAATTCAAAATATAGTAAAATAGGAGAGTTGGCAACATTGAAATAGCAATACGACTAAGATAGGGACTAACAAGTATATAAAAAATGCCCGATATCAATTACTCATCTGACCCTTTTCTCACTCATGGTTCATTTGGTTAAAAAAAGATCAAGTAGAGTTTCTGGCTTGGTTTTCAGAATGATTCTTTTTCTTTGGTCCAACAGAAAACTTTCTTCCATCCTATGCTCAAGAAGCCTTTCAATATTTCAAATCTCAAACAGACTTTATTCCAAGAACATATTTACTCAATTTCTTTGCAACATTTGGAACAGCCTGGATAATGACTTTAGATTTTGACTTTGCTGATAAATTTAAATCAGGTTATCCTATTTATCTCCCAAGAACATTCAACATTAAATGGTGGTCCAATTATAATCCAAATTTACTCAATAAAATAGCTGTTGAAAAATGGATTTCTCACAATCCAACTCATTTAAAGAATAATCAAAGTGCTCAAAAAGGTTCTCCTTTTTTAACCTCAAAATCTCAAATTATGGCTGAATTAACCGCTACTCAAACTGAAGAAGAATTTAATCAAATGCTCTAAGACCTTTTAGAAAAAGCTCCAACAGAAAAGGCTCCCTCAGTTAGAAGTAATCTCAAGGTTCAATCTCTTTATCAAAACAAAGATGATTGCTACAATATTGATTTAGCTAACCTGAGTCAATTTTGACTACAGTTAAGTTAAATTTCTATCAACATAAGACAACAATATGCAACCGTTCAATTTCAAAAGCTGCTCAACAGGTGACAAACAAAAACTTTTCAAAAGAAGCGTCGGTAGAATGCGACAAAGAAACTTCTAAAAAAGATGTTGGCCTCGTGATCAACTTTTCAGAATTAAACCAAGTTCAGATCCGCGGACTCCAGAGTCTCTGAAATCCACAGACTTCAACCTTGTTCAAATATGCCACCTAACCTCTATATAAGCCTCAGTAGTTCATTTGTATAGGCAGAAGAGAATAGAGGCAAAAAAACTTTCTTATAACAATTCTCTGTACTCCTCTCAATTGTAAAAATACTTTTCATAATCTTCATCATCATCTGCTACTTTGTTCATCAACTCTGTACGTCAATCTTGTAAGTTTTATTTTTCAAGTAATGAGAATTACTATTCAGCAAAATATTCCAATTCTTTTTATTGATTTAATGCTCATTATTAATTTTGAATATTGTATTTCAATCTATCAATAGAATTTATATTATTACTGAAGATGTTTCAATTGAATTTCAAGATGCTATTTTAAGTAGTTCTTTTGAATTTTCTTATATGTTCAATATATATATATATATATAAAGGGTATATTATATTATATTATATTATATTATATTATATTATATATATATATATATATATATATATAAGAGATTTAAGACATTTTCTAATTAAAAATAATTTAAACTAATTTAATAAAAAAATTAAAATCCCTAACCCTAATCCCAATTCATCCCTTTATTCTTCAGTCATGCCCAAGTCTCTCTCGCCATTCTCCATTATGCCTTCAATCATCGTGCTCTCGTCTCCGTCCTCTTCCCATCATCATCTACTCTGGCTCTCTATTGATGCACGCCATTGTCAATGTCCCTGTTCTTCCTCCTCCCATTGTCATTGTCTCTACTCTGCTCATAGTCATCATCATCTCTGCTCTGTTCGTTGTCGTCTTTGTCTCTGCATCAATTTCATACGCTCTCCTCTCTCGTCATCATCGATCACTCTCAAGTGTGTTATACCTTCCTCTCTCCTTCTTCGTCTTCTTCATCCATGCCAAAACAGATCTCCACCCTTCAGACCTCAAGGCCTTCTTGATCATCCAGAAGGGCTTGGGCGTCGTCAACGGTCAACTCTACCCCTGTAGCATTGACGGCGTCTTTTACTAGAGGAGGTTCTCCAACAACGAGAGCTATGTTCTCATAATCACCAAGCTCGTCCAACAATATTTTCTCTGACAAGAACAAGAAGCTCAATAGGGTTATGTGGTTTTTATATTATTGATTTTTTTTAACATTTTCAATTTTTTCAATAACCCTGCGATTGAACAAGGATGGGGGAAATTTCTTCTCCCTGACGAGAATCGGGATGGGGACGGGGACGAACGAGGCACCCCCACCCCGTCGTCATCCTTAATTTGGTGTGCCTATCTTATAGGGTTATGTCAAGAATAAAGAGTTCAACCACATCATTCAAAAGATATACTCTCACCTTACTTCTTGGAAGGGAAAGCTCCTGAACAAAGCAAAAAGAGTTATGCTTGCAAAAGTCATCCTTTTCTATCTTGAATTATTACATGACATTATCTGTGGATTCTCAAGCAAGTGTGTATTAGGATTGGTCATAGCATCAGGTTTATCTATGGCTTTAAAGATAATGGCAAAGGCCTTCATTTGATCAATTGGGATAAGGTAGTGTCCCTCAAGAATGTGGGTGATCTTGATATTCGCCCAATCAAGCTCTTTAATATTGTCATGTTGGGTAAAGTAGTGTGGAGCCTGGCCCATAAAGATAACAAAATCTAGGTCATGATGTTTAAAATTGCTAGTTGAGAGATTCTCACATTTTTGTAAGGACATAAAGCATGGCTCAGTCTTTTGTGTGGTGTGGTATCAAACTCATGCACGACACCTTGAAAGTCAACACGGATGGCAGCTCCTTTGAGAATCTAAGGCGTGTAGGGTTCGGTAGTTTGGTTCGTGATGAGGATGGTATTTGGGTCATTGGTTTTTCTGGACACGTAGACATCTCCACCAACATGAACGTTGAGCTTAAGGATATTCACCAGGGGTCTATTAATTGTTATGGAACTAGGTGACATGAAGTTTGAGCTCGAGTCTGACTAACATGAAGATGTGACCTTGATCAAAATTAGAGATACCTCTATCCACGAGTTTAAGACTATTATTGATGATATTAGGAACATCCTTAATATAAGACTCTTAATTGCTATCATACATGTTCTTAGAGAAGTAAACATTTATGCAGATACCCTTGGTAAGATGGATGCTCTTAGCACAACCCGCTTGAGTTTATGGGAAGCCCCATCCTAAGTTATCTCTTGTGTTGTTGGCTGACTTCACATCTACGGTGTTTTTTAAGCACTAATGGTCTATTTTTTTTTCTTTCTTTATTGTTTTGTTCCTTCTTAATTGTACAAAAAAAAAGATAAAAATACACTTGAGATCTCTATAGTTTCACCTAAAAATGATTTCAGTTCATATACTTTAAAAGCAATAAATTTAATCCTTATAGTTTCAAAAGTCATGAATTTGGTCCCCAAGGTTACTCATAGATTAGTCAACTATTAGTCAACTTTTTTATCATTACACGTGGCGCTAACTAGAATACTTACATTATTATTAAAATCCATATCAACGCTACACATGTAAGACATACGCTGACATGGCGTTACTTCATCTTTTTTTTTCTTTTTCCTTCTGCTCCCTTTTTAGCACGCGCGTAAGCCTTTTTTTTCCCTTCTCTTCTTCTTCTCTTATCTCTTTTTACTTTCCTTTCTCTAAGTCTCCCTCTGTGCGCGTCTCCCTTATGGTCGTCTCCTCCAACAGGGAGTGATGCCCAACTGCTTGTCCCTGTGGTAGTCATGCAAGCCCACGACGACCTTAAATCTTGATAAAAACAAAACCCCCATATCCTCTTATGCCACCCATATAATTTACTCTGGTAGGCTTCAGCCTTCAATAATCAGCATTCACTTTCTCTCCCCTCCTACCTCCCTTTGTTTCTCTGGCTTTACTCTCCCTTTTTAAACCCCCACCAACACCAACTTTAGCGCAAGTTGTAGAGGATGGAGCCGCTAAGTCCTAGAGTGAGGCTAATCCACGCCCCACCTTCAACTGCTACGTTGTCGCAGTCATGGGAAGCAAGATCCCAATTGATCTTGAGCTCGTCAAGCATGGTTTGGCCAATACTTTGCTCAACCATCCCAGGTTCAACTCCAAGCTGGTAAGCACTAACCTTTTGTCTCTCCCTCACTCATTCTTTGTACCATTCTCTCGCATAACCTGCACAAAGAAAAAAGGAGATGAGAAACGTTGTTTTTGCTCCATCATTGCCTTCACATCACATAATAGACACACCCACTCTTGGCTATACTTAACCCCTCATCCTCTCATCTCTTCACCAAAACACACACTCCCTATCTCTCTCTCATTCTCCAACCTACACACACTGGCTCCACTTTCAAACACACACACTGGCAAGCAACCCTCTGTTTCAAAGGTGAAAAACAGGGGGAGATGAAGCTCTCGACCACAGAAGCCACTCTTCCACTTTCTCTTCTTTACCCTTCTTCCTTACTTCATACTCATCCACTTCCACCATGCCTCACTCACACTGCTTCGTCCTTACTATTCTTCACTCATTGTCATTGCTCTCTTTTCTCTCCTCTTCATCACCTCTACTCTCGGGTAGTTAAAGTAAAGCACCCACCACAACATCGCACACCCTTAGGGGGCATTTGGTAGGTGTCCGGACGCTGGAAAAGAAAGGCGCTTTCCATTACTGTAGCCTTTTTTCCAGCGATTGGTAGCTTATACTGTATATATTGGAAACAAAAGCGGGAAATCTCTCTTCCTTCAAAATCAGCTTTTTGGCTTCCATCGCATTTTGGATGGAAAACCGGTTATTTTGATGGAAAGTAAAGTAAAATTTCTTATTTACCCACATTATGCTTAGTCGCCATTGAAGCTTTCAAATTGTGTGCCACTTGTCACGTTAGTCGCCGGTCGACCAAAGGCCACCAGGCACTTGACATGAGCTTGGCAACCGCCGGTCGACTAGCTTCCAAGCGTAACTGCCAGCCGCTCGACTGATGGCTGCCAAGCGCATGGCAACCATGGCAGTCACCCGACCGGCGACTGCCAGGCGCCTGGCAGCCGGTCGACTGACTGCTACCAAAGCCTGCAGCCGGTCGACCTGCTCCTGCCAGGCACTGGCGCCTGGCAGTCGGTCGACCGACCCTACTGAAGCTATTAGGTTGTTAAGGGTAAAATAGTAAATTACTTTTATATTTATTTTCTATTATCTTTAAAAAATTATAATAATCTTATTTTCTTTCGTTCTTTTCCATTGTATACCAAACAATTTTTTTTCCTTTTCCTTCTCCTTTTTCCATTATCTCTTCCTTTCCATTTTCTTATTTCCTTTCCATTCCTACTCTTTCTTGGATACCAAACGACCCCTTAGTCTCAGTACCATCGTAGAAGATGTCAGATGAGATGAGCACGGGGGAGACAACGTCGAAGGAGATGTGCACAAGAAGAGAATCAAAGAAAGGAAAGCCAGAAGAGATAAGAAAAGAAGATAAGGAAAAAAAAAAAAGAAATGGCTCACGTACATGCTAAGAGGGGAGCAGAAGGGAAAAAAAAATGATGTGGTGCCATGTTTGCATATGTCTTAAACATAAAACGCTATCGTGAATTTTAATGATGATGTAAGCATCTTAGACAGCGTCACATGAAATGATCAAAAAATTGACTAATAGTTGACTAATCTAAGTAACCTCGAAAACCAAATTCGTAACTTTTGAAACTACATAGACTAAATTCATTGCTTTTAATGTATAAAAACTAAAATCATTCTTGACTGAAACTATAGGAACTTAAGTGGAAGTTGCATTATTCTCGTTTAAATGACAAAAAAATTTAGACCCAACTCATTCTAACTTGTTATCCTTAAATTAGTTTGAGTTATAAATCTCACTTAATCCAGACGGTCAGATCTCATTTATGCTACTATCATAATTTTTATTTTGCAGAAACTGAAAAAAGTTCACACATTAGATTGGAGCACTTCGGAGAAGAGAACCATGCAACATATTACTGGCCCAAACTCTCTCGCAAGCACTTTGTCAATGCAATTTATTCTCTAGAGAAAATGTATTTAAATCTGCTATTGTTGTTTCGCCCTGATCGATCACATCCAGCACTACAAGTGATAGGTTTACGCGTGAGAGTGCCCTCACAACAATAGTTTCTGCCAATAAATTCTTGAGAGAGGTGCATGTGAAGCTGGCACAGGGGCATTAGAAGTAGGTCATATGAATGAATTCCTTACATAAAAGAATACATTCACAAGTATAACCATCACTTCACACTCTTTTTTTCCTTTTGATGTCTACCATGTAGACAAGACAATATATATGTCTTCTAATTATGTACATCCCCCTAAACTCTAATTACAAACCTAATCAATCAAACGAACTTACACCAATTCAGATTTATCCTCCCCCTCAACCTCAAACCCCATTATACATTTCACCAGTAATTACACCTTTTCTTGCTGAATCAATAAATTCAAATGCAGACAAAATGGGAGATATCAGAAATATAATCAACAAAATCATAAATTTCTAGAATGCAGTTGAGTTCGCAATGTTGATATTCCTCCCATTCCCAACTCGGAACCGAGTCCGATTCAACCCAGCTGATTCAAGGTTAGACCCGGTTCCGTCTTCATCCTCTTCTCCTCCTGCCCTCATCATCTGCACTATTCTCTTCGCCTTCTCTCTGGCTCTCTCTGTTCCCCTCTCTTCAATCTCCTTCAACACCTCCATAGCCCTTGCCTCCTTCGCCAACGCTTTGAACCTCATGCTCCCATGGCTGAGCGAGTACAACGCAGCCACACAGTTCTCCCGAGTCGACTCGGAGTCCAACTCGTTCCCCCTCAACAAACCCACCAAGCACTCCACTGCATCTCCGTCCAGCATCGCCGACTGGCCCTCCGTGCACACCGCGAGATTGCACAGAATCAGCAAGACCCGCCCGGCCGATTTGCCCGATTTCGCCATTGCTAGTAGGGTCGGAACCGCCCCGAGTTTCACGAGCTTGACTCGGTTGCTCTGAACCAAGCTCAGGTGGTACAGCGCGAGCGCCGAGTCGTGCCGGGTCCGCTCCGACTCGGACCGAAGCGCGTGCATGAGCGGCTGCAACGCGCCGAGAACTCCGATGGCCATTTTGTTATTGTCGTTCAGGGCTAAGCTGAAGAGCGCGCCGGCGGCGTGTTCCTGCGATTCATCGGATCCTCCTTTCAAGACGTCGATGAGATGCGGGACGAATCCCGCCCGTACGATCTTCACCTTGTTGGATTTCTCAAGAGAGAGGTTGACCAGCGAAGCGACGGCGTTTACTTGCACGATGGTGTACCTCGAGTCAATCAAGGATCGTAGGGCTGAGAGCAATCGAGGGGTGCAGAGAGAAATTCTGGTGTCCTCTCTGTTCCTCGTGATGCTTCTCAGTGAAATAACGGCTTCCTCTTGCTCGAAAATCTCGCTGCTCCTCAGCTTCGAGACCAATTTGTCCTCCTCCTCGGAAACTGGGCCATTAGGGTTTTGTATGTCGCAATCGGCCGTAATTGAAGAAGACGACGACGAGGAGTAACAGGTTGGACGAGTGGTTAGTGGCAGAGGGGTGCCGGGACTGGGCACGATGATCACCGATTCCTCCGACGAGCTCGAGTCGAAGTGGTTAACTCGGGGACCCAACTCGGTGGCAGCATGGGAGAAAATCACCGGCGGGTTATCCGCCACCGCCTTAAGCAATTCCCTCTCCGAAACCCTAAATTCCGGCGACCCCTGCTGGGACGCCATTGATGAACGCACAACCCTCTCGACGGAGCTGTAATCAGGTTCCTGAGGAAGCTCCACACCGGAGCTTCTGCACCAACTGGAGATGGTGGTTTTGAGGGCCAAATTGGGAATGACGGTGGAGAATTCGGGTCGGGACCCATCTTCGAGTTTCGGTGAGAACCTCAAATCTGTGCAAACCTGAACAGAAACCCGTTCGAATGTGTGACCCGAAGCAACAACAACCGGGTCGGACATGAAAAATCCAGAAATTGGACAGAGAAACTCCTTGGGAGGGTGCTTACGTTCGAGCTTGGAATCAGAAGAAGAAGATGAAGAACGATGGAAGGAGATTTTCCACCTGCGCTTGCCATTGCCACCACCCATGTCTTCAATGATTCAATTGGACTTCCCTTTGAATCTCCCTTTAAAGTCAGCGACTCAATTAAGCCTGTGAGCAAATTGTTACGAAATAGGAGCAGCACATGTCGAAGAAGACTGGATCTTCGAGAGGCTTATGACCGCAAGACTTGGTACGTCTCTCCAGACACACACACACACACTTTGAGTACGACAGCTTTTGTGAGGTTGATGATAGGGTTTTGTTTTTCTTCCACTTTTACCCTCTGTTTCCCTGAATATTTTATAAGGCAATTGGCGTTGTTATTTTCCATATGAAGGAGGGTATTTACGATACTTAACTTATTGAATGTTATAATTGAAATCAATAGGTTGTTTGTTACATCTGTTTTTGCTTAGTTGTTTATTTGTTTTTCTGTTTTCTCTTTCACTTGTCTACTAATCGACAGTGGGCTGGTCATTGTGTGGACCTTTTGCCCAATAGACCAGTCAACTATATGAGCTTGTCCAAATTTACACCCTTCTCAAATATATGATATCTCTGTTTCAAGAAAAAAAATTAAAAGAAAAAAATATAAAAAATAAAATAAGTTTGAACTCTTTTCTGTAATAAAATAACAAAAAATAACACTAAAAGGAATTTTTTTAAAATTTTAATAATTATATATTTTAATTTCTTAATATTTAAAATATATGATTCTATTTTAAAATTTTTTATATTTATTACTTTTTATTTTTAGCTTATTTTTATTGGTGATAATTAATAAACAACGAGTTGGACATTATTAAACATTTACTTTTTGTTATTTTGAGATTTGAGTATTAAATGTTAAAAATTTGAATTTATTTTTTATTTTTTACAAATATTTTTTAATAAAGACAATTCTTTTTAAAGTATTATCAGACATTAAATGTAGATATTTTTTTTAATAAAAATTTAAACAATGGTTATCATGTTATTAAAAACTAGCTCATTTCATTAGTTAGTAGGTATATATATATATGTTTGAACGAAAAAAGGTAAAAAGAGAAAATTATTTATATATATATATATATATATGTTTGAACGAAAAAAGGTAAAAATAAAAAAAAAATTAAACGTAAACCAAAGAGGCCTTAAATGAAGGGCGAAAGTGTTGTGTAATTTTGAAGGCAAGCGGAATCAAACCGAAAGTAATAATGTGCTCAGTCACACGAAAAATGGCACCTGTTTGATAATAACTGAAAATAGAGATTAGTTTATATGGCAAAATTGTTTCTATTTCATTTTCACCATTTTTTGTCTATCATGTACAGTTTTCTATTTTTATGGTCAGAAACCATTTATTTTTATTTTAAATGTTAAGAAACTGTATAGTTATCATTATGACTCTATTTTGCAAGATGACAAGTTTTCATAATTGAAAAATATGAGAGTACAATATGTTCATTTTGGTTTTAAATTGAAGCGCATGTTAGGTGAAAAATTTTGCATACAACTATTATATCACGTTATTTGTATATTGTCTAATAATATTAAAATAATTTATTTAAATTCACACATAATCAAAGTTCATAGTATAATATTAGACAATGAAATGTGCGACATAGGTTCAGATAATATGTAAATTTAAAAATTTTAATTCAGTATTATTATATAATGTAATATAATATAATATACAAATGATATAAGTCAATAAATGTAAATAAAAAATTATTTTAAGCAATTTATTGACAATTTAATTTGTATCGCTAATTTGAAAAATTAATTATCGTGCACCGAGTATGGGAATTGCTCGAATTGTTGCCCCCATTGCAATAAGCAATTAAGTCAAATTAAATGTGTTCCTACTTTGATATTTATGACTTTTTAATTATATTTTATCTTAATTAATTAACAAATCAATGGTCAGAGCACAGGCTGTCTTATGTAAATTAAAGTCAGTCAATGAAGAATAAGGAGGGGAAAAAAAATCTTTTCTTTTTTTGAAGTTCAACGATTACTTTATATGCGTGGAATATCTTGCTCAAAGTCTCAAAGTGCTTCGCCTTGCGCTATGCCACATTCAACTATCATTTCTCTAAACTCAAGAAAAGAATCGAGGTTCATTATTTTCTATATTGTGCAATGTTGGCATATTTTTTATTGACAATTTCTTACATATAAAATTAATAATTAATTAGTTATATTTATGGAGAATTTAAATTGTTTATATAATATATAGAACATAATTATTTATACCACTACTTATTAAATAATATTTAATCATCCATTATATATATATATATATATATATATAAATATAAGTACCCAAAAAATTTGCTTATCTTATACATAATGAATAATGAATAATTAAGATAAAACTTTAACAAGTTACTATGTCTTTCTTCTTCTTCTTTTTTTTTTTTGGCCAGTACATATAACTTGCAAAATATTAAGTTTGACTTTTTAATCCTTATGTAACCTTGTTATTCTTTTGACAACTTTTGCTTCTGTGAGAGATGAACGTGGCGCGCAGTTTCTTATGTGTTCCTGTTGGTTTTTAACATTTTGCAGAAAATTTATATATATACTAATAAAATTTTCAATAATGAAAAACTTAGATGTCATTTTTAAATATACATATATATTTTTAATTTTTAAAAAATTGTATATTTTTAAGAAATCAACATTACATGATTAGTTTTTTAAAAAAATTTCTCACACATATTATATTCTTAGCAACGAATCTAATAAAAAAAAAGATATAACGCAAATTGTAAATAAATTTAGTACTTTTCAAATTTGTATACGTGCCAGCTATATATCATCCTTGACCTTTCTTGCATTTATTATTGATATATGCCATGCCACATTAAGTCTAAAATTGACTCTTTCTTTTTTCTAGACATTATATATATATATATATAGTATATCAAATCACGAAATTTCAACATAAAATCCTCCGCGTGTGTTTGTGTGTATAGATGCCTATCTCTGTCAGCTAAAAATACGTATCAACTGCATAGATGGCAAATAGTAATTATGTACAGGTATCACAAATTGTCTAATTTTTTATCATCAAATTCATATAAAATTATTGTTTTAATTATAAATCACTGTAACCATACTAGGGATATGCAGGGGTTGGTTTGACTCGAGTTTAGAAAATTTTTAGAATCAAACAAGATGGATGGGTATAGTTAATTCTAGGTTGAAGGGTTTATATCTACTCAATCCAAACTAAATTAATAAAAAGTTAAATGAGTTAGTTTGGATCGATTTGGTGGGTTAAAATTTTTTTTTTCTTTACTTTTTTTCTCCTTTCTTTCTTTTTCAAAAATCAAGGGAGCCAGTTTAGCCTCTTACTCTTGCTAATGGTGAAGACAATGAAACTCAAGATTCAAGCTTCTATTGCTCTTGCATCTTTCTCGACAACAAATGAAGGCGGCAAAGACAAAGACAGCTCAACAATTAGCGAAGGCAATGGTTGATTGGTACAATTGGTTAAGGTAACAATTGATTGATGAGACCAAAAATCAAAAATCACGATTGGTGAGACAAAGGAAGAGGAGGATGATGCTAGAGTGAAGTTGTGAAGGAGAGGATTGTATTTGCAACTCTACATTTAAGTTTGATTGTCGAATAAGAGTGTTCAAAATTAATCCAAATCAACTCAAACTAAATCAAAACCAACCAAATCAATCTAAATCAATTCAAACCGACCAAAATTAAATCGGAAAAAAAAATGTCCAAATCGATTTAAAATATGAACGGCTCTGTTCGGTTATTGGTTCGATTCGGTTAAAGTTAAACCAAACCAAACCCTATATATATTATTACATTATATTATATCATATATATTAAAAAAATTTATATACTAATGCACCAATTTTTTTTATTATCATTATATGTCAATTGAGATATATTGTTTTAAATTTATATACTAACAATACTGCATTAAATTATTATTTGAATTATTAATAAGTGATCTAAGGGGAGAAATAAAAAGTTATGAAAAAGTTAAAAATAGGTATTTATTGTGTTCATAAAATAATATGTTACAAATAAATTCTTCCAAATATAATAATGAAAGACCTTAATATTATACAAGAATTTTATGGTATTTTTTTAATTTAAAACTGTCCAATATCAAACCAAACAGCTTAATAAAAATAAACTAAATCGCCCACAAAAATAAAATCGAATAAGTCTATTTTTTTCTGAATCTGATTGATTCGATTCGGTTTAAGCTCAATATCAAATCGAATCGAATCTTTAAGCACTCATACTATTAAAGACTCATGGTCAAATGAGAGAATTAAGAAGAAGGACATAGGGCATAGGGCAAAAATCTTCAGACGAGTGTTTTATTAATTTAAAACATAGAATAATAAAATAAAAGTCTAAAAAATTAATGAAAGTAATAATTGATAGGTCGAGTTAAACAAATTTATTTTTGTTCAACCTATTACCTTAATTTAAGGGTGGTGTGTTGGATTCCCCCCTCCCCCCAATTCTAAACCCAATTCAAACTTTTGGGTTGGCTTGAGATTTTGGATTAGCGGGTCAATTCAACCTAATACACACCCCTAGTACATTCAATCACATTTCTTGGAAGATTTTGGTGGAATGTGAATTCGATCACCCTTCTCTTTTTTTTTAAAACAAAAAATTGATAGCAATAGATACGGGGCATTTGGTTATTTATTTGTTGAAGATTAAGAGGTTTGAATCTAAATATATATCTAAGATATTATCTTTAAATTTAAATACTCAATAATTAAAATTATTTATTTTTTTAACATTTGTACGTACTATATGCATATTAGTAAAAGATGTATCTTGCATAATTAATGTCTAAAACATTTTAATAAGATATATTTTAAAATATTAAGTTCTTAATAAAAATAAAAAAATAAATTCACTTAATAATTTAAAATTTGAACTAATTATATTCAAATCCTTCTTAATTACAAACAAATACCCCCTACATCTATGAATCAAATTACCAATAATATTTATATTTTATAATCACAAAATAAATGAACAGTGTTCAATTAAATTACTATGAGAGGGTTTTTAAAAGAGGCTTCTCTACCAATCAATCTCATAATACTAAAAAAGGAAAAAAAAAAACTTCTTTAAGACGATTGACCCTCGGGCCAGATTACAAGTCAAAAAGAGGATTTAAACCTATATATGAAGATATACAATAACTTAATATTCATTTCCATTCAACCAAAACTCATTAGCTTTATTATATCATTTTCATTGTCAATAAATGAGACAATCTGCCAAAGTTATAATATTTTTGTAGCAACGATCGAGTTAATAAATTACAACATAATTATATAAAAATGGATTCACATTTCACATTTAATTATACACACGCAACTAATTAAAAGCATGTTGTACCTAATTCTCCTATTTTATTTGTGCTGGTAAAAGAATAATAAAGATTGTAGCTTCCCATGCATAATATAATTAAACGAACATATATTACTTACACTATTAATTGATTTAACTGATTTGATTACGGTTAAATTAGTTGAAAGTTTAAAAATTAATTTTTAGTCGAAAATTAAATGTTATTAAGCTTGAATTAGAAGTATTTGATAAAATTAACTATTGAATTAGTTGATAAATATAAAATGACATAAAAGGATATATTTATATGATATTTTATACAAATTTTATTTTTAGACAAAAATATATTTTTAGGTAATTGTGATTTTAGGTTTTTTAGTTAATTTGAACTATTATAATATTTTGTTTAAAATAATTTTTATTAAAAATTAAAATAAATAATATAAATAATGTAATAATTAAAATAAATATTTAAGATCTCAACATAATATCATTTTATTATGTTATCCACAAATAGTAATATACTTATCATTTTTTGTTGATAATTAAATTTCATTATGTAATACCAAAATAATACAAAATAAATATATCATCTAACATCCCACAATAAATTAACAATATTGTATTACAGGTGTGCGAAAGAATCCTAGAAAAGAAGAAATTGTGTTACATGTTGTAAGTAGGATAATATTAGAATTTTAATAAAAAATAAGAAAAAAGAGGAAGAAAAATATAAAAATTATAAGTTATAAGCTATAAGCTACTCAAAGTAGTTTTTTATAAAAAATTATAAGTTACTCAAATAAATTTGTGTACCAAACACTTTTAATTTGGCCAAACAAACTTATGAACTAAGTCAATTTATTTAACTTGTCAAATATACTCTACGTCCATATCTCTTAAAGTAATATGTTTAAGTTTAAGTCTTGTAAATAAAAAAATATTTAAAAAATTTATAAATTAATAATTCTATTTAACTTAAATTTAATTAAGTAAAATTCAATAAACTTTTTAATACCGGGTTGTTTCTAACAAATATATATACATATTAGTTATCAAGTGCATATATGTGATTGTCATTATATGCTTTCCTCCCCGAAAATCTAATTAGAAAAGGTTGGAAGGGCACTACGTTTGTTTTGCGGCTAAAGTTGTAGAATTATAAAGTATTAATGTGCATATACAATATGGGTGGATGATGAAAGTTCAGGTGTCTTTTTTCAGTCTCCAAAGCACAAATATAATAATATTAATTGCTCCAATCATTTTTGATATGATTTATTTATTGCTTTTATATATTATAGTTGCAGATATGCATGAAGAAGTAATCGTAACTTCCAATCTAAGGAAGCTATGTGGCTTTAGATCTTTGTCTTATATGTACACATATTAGGTATGTATATTCATACCTAGATTCATTGCATATATAAAAACATTGTTTGAATTTTATGTGCGTGTGTAAAGAAAGCTAAACAATATTGGTTCGGTATTGTGATCAAGTGGTCTACGATATAACAGCTTTTATATCTCTAACGTTCATAATATATATTAAGTATATTGTTTAGTCAATATTTATTTGTTAGTATATTTGATGACATTAAAAAGAGTGACATATTTAAAAAAATATGTAAAATATATTTGACGAAAAAAATTATTTGAAGCTTAAGTAAAAATTAATATAAATATTAAAAATACAAAAGTATATTTTTACTGAAAGCTAAATAATATTGGTATGGTATTGTGATTAAGTGATCTCCGAATTAATCTACAATAGGCTTCAACTAATTTTATTTATTTGTTTTACGTCATGACTAAAGAATTAAACTTGCGTCTGGTATGCTATAATTTTGATTTTAGTTATTTTATATATCATGATATATTAAACATTATAGTTGAATAACAATGTTTAATATGTTGTCATGTAATAATAGGATGACAGTTAAATAATAACGTGATATCACATTCAAGGAAAGGAATGTTAAAAAAAAAAAAATAAGGAAGGTAGAGTAATTTAAAATTTTTATGTGTTACCAAGCCTAGCTTATCTTTTATGTACGTAGTTATTTCCACAACAAATTTTATTTGTGAAAAATTATAAGAAGCATGTAAAATACAATACATAATTTTAATTTCTTCTATATGAATGAAAATCAAATTATTTAATTATATATAAAGTTTATAATGTTTTTAATTATATGTGTATTCAAAAACAGCAAATATGATATAAACATATAAGATGTACCATATGTATTATTATATTTAAATTTCAAAGGGTATACGTTTTCAACATTTAAGAAATAAATAACATTAATAATGCGTATATCATATATATAGATAATAAGTTATTAATTTAATTTTTAAGATATTACAATTGTCTCAATTTATTAACTATTAAAAGATTGTATTTGTCACAATTTAATTTTTTTTATATTTAAAGTAAATTTTGACAACAAAAAAAATTTAAATTTAATTACAGTAAATTTGATAATTTACAATAAAAATAATTAAATTAAGATAAATATAATCTTTTAAAATTAAATTAAAATATTTTATCTTTTAGTGATCAAATTGAAAAAAACCAAGGAATGAATCCATAATTCACTATATATACACACACTTGAATATCACTAATGATCATATTAAATATATGTATTGTAAATATTATTGTATATCAAACAGTAGTATATCAAACACATCTTTAATATCAAAACTTTGACAAAATTAAATAAATTTATAATATTGCGTCTATAATTATGTACGTCACCTATTAGTTAACTAAAAGAAATATCTGTACACATCTAAATTGATCGTGGTAAAACATATGATAGGAATTTGTTGTTTAAATACAAGACATTGTTAAAAGAATTAGATCAATTGGATAAAAAAATAACTTAATAAATTAATTAGTAAAAAATGGTCAAAATTTTAAAAAAAAAGTAGAAGGTTCAATAATTAATTTGTTTTAGTTTTTACTTTTATTCGTTTTCTAATTTTTTAAAATTTTCATCAATTTTATGAGTATTAATATGTTATTTTATATATAGTTATTATTGATATAATATTTTGTAATTAATTTTACACTTGTTCACATTAATATATTATTCATATTAGATATTATCGTTAAATATGTATAGAAATTTTAATAGTTTGTTTATGATCTTTAAAAGTTTGTTAAATTTACTAAAAATCGATTTAATAACAGTTTAATTATAGTAAAATAAATAAACTTTAAACCGGTTCAGAAATGGCTCGATTTTCAAAATCATAAGTGGACTCCAAAAAGTGCTAGCATTAGGATGTGTTTAGTGAGAAATTTCTATAATTTTTAATGATTAGAATTTTAGTAGAAAGCTTTGTGTTGGAGGGAGTGCGATATATCATAAGACGAATGAAATAGTTAGGAGAATGAATATCTGAGGTATCCAAAGCGTGCGGTTGCATGGGCTTCGAAAAATGCAGCGCACTTTATAAAAGGAGGAAAAAGAAGAATAATAATATACAAAGGGAGGAAGACATTGGCCCCAACTATCACCCTAAGACGTAATACCTTTAAAACATACTTGTCTTTGATAAGATTGCATGAGGCCCACTCGAAAGCGAAATTGACAATGAAAGAAAGGACATTATTTATTTAATTTGAATAAAAATTACATAAGATTCTTTAACCTATAGTTTAATTACAAGATGTAATAACTGATCTTCCTAAATTAACAAAAAAGTAAAAATAGTATATATTAATTAAAGTAAATATTTAACAAATACATGATTTATCACATAATGCATTTTCTATTATCTTCCATAAATTATTCCTTGCACAATCGTTGTCCTGCATTTATTATTATATCTTATAATTCTTACATATTAATTTTAATGGATACATAAAATGCTTTTTTTAATGATAATTTATGAAATAAAAAATTTTGGAAAAAATTCAAATTACGCAATTATTTAAAAACAATTGTCTTTTTCTGGACAATTTAAAAAAAAAACAATAGGAGCTCTTAGTCTTTGGGCTACATGTTTGGGCTTGGCCTTGGTTACTGACCATTAATGGGGATGGGATACATTCATAGAAGCTACGCGTAATGGATCACACCTTTCATGGGCTTTGGATTCGGCCCACGTAATAGTGCTATATGGATATCCAATAACTCAAGGTAAATCTTGATCCAAAAAGGCAACTGTTTGTTTCTTGACCGGTTAACAGAAAAGTGAAAGCTAATAGAATGTTACATTAAACGATGTGTGGATCAACCGAATTAAAAAAATAAAAAGAAGAGTGATGTGGAAAATAAAAGAAAAAAACTTAGGTACAGTTCTTATATATTTGTTATTAAGTTCTCCAATAAAAATACGATAAGTGTGTGATTTTTTAATTAAAATAAGATAAGTGTATAATTTTTAAAAAATAAATTTATATTTTTTTACAACTCATCATTATATAATTAGTTTTTTAAATTTTGTTACACATGTCATATTTTTATTGGAGAACTTAATTACAAAGCTATAAAAAATTATGTAAGTTTTCTCAAAAATAAAATTATTGGTAGCTTGATGATGTCTAAAAGAAATGGCTGACAATTGATTTTGTTCTCTATTTAGTTCTTTTTAAAACTTTGGGTATTCCCAATCATATTGTATTTGGATTCATTTAAAGTTAAAATCTTTTTACCAAGTTTATTTTTTGAAATTTAAACTTATATTTTTTCTTCTTATAAAAGTGAGACCGTTAACACCTCTACCAACAACTTGAATTTATTCCCTGGTTTTTAATATAACAAGCATGTACCCAATGACGGAGCCACATTGTGGTGAGGGGGTGCAGATTTCAAAAACTTCATACAAAAATTTATTTTTTTACTTTTTGCCCCCCTTAATTTTTATTTTTGACTCTCAAAATTTTTTGAACCTTATATTTTTAGGGGAGGACCCATGTTGTGCACTCTAAGTTTTTGCAAAAGTTATATTTATAAGTATAATATTTTGAATATTTATATTTTAATCCTAAATTTTAAACCTCCTTTTCACTTTAGTCCCTATTTTTTTGGCTAAAATTATAATTTTAAATATAATATTTTAAAAATTTATATTTTAGCCCTAATTTTAAACTTTTTTTAAATTTTAGCCTTACAATATTTTAAAATTTATATTTTGCCCCCTAACTAAGGGGTCCTAGATCCGCCACTGCATGTACCAATGTTGAGTGAGACGAGATTTTCAAAACTTGCTATATATGTCTTCGCAGTTCTTTATCCTTTACCGTCAGTTAAAATTTTCTTTTGCTGTACTAATATTTTGGTCCTTTAATTTTAATTTTAATTTCGAACTAATTCCTAAGATCTTTTATTTGGTTTCATACGCATGATAGAGTGTTGTGTAAGTCCATTAAACTACATTACTGTTGATATGCAGTACAAAAGACCGGCTTTTAAATGAGTAGACTTGGATTTAAGAATTCAAATCCGTTTAAAAACAGGCCTAAATAGATTAGTCCGTTTATTTTTTTTAATTTTTTTATAAAAAATTGTATTATTTAATATAAATAATTTTACTTTATCACATTTTTATATTTTATAACATTATATTCAATAAATATAATAAATATTAATATCAAAATTTTGTAATTTTTTTTTAAAAAATATATATAATATTAAATTTAAATATAATTTTAAAAAATAAAAATTAAAGTTATTGGTTATTTGAAAAAATAAAGAAATAATGCTTTATATGTATAAATTGTATTTTAATAAAAAATATTAATTTTTTTTACTTATATTATTTAAATATAAGAGTTGGCGGGTTGGCTTGCGGGGCATGACGGGTGTTTTTGGACATTCAATTTGAAGCTCGTTACTTGTCTATTTATATTTAGCCTGTGACAGACTGGTCCGACGTTTGACATTATTACTAATGCAGCCCAAATTGTGGTATCATCTTATTTGGCAGTTAGATAAATTAGTTGCTAAACAGAGCTATTTGGAGTAGTTATTTGGTTAGGCCAACTTGTCAAAACTCATCCAATTAATTAACACAATTGGATTGCTCTTATAAATTGATTGGAGTTCATTTTCTTCACACGTGTCATAGGAGATTAAGGGCCCTTTTGGTATCTAGGAAAGAATAGGAATGGAAAGGAAGTAGGAAAATAGAAAGGAAAAGAGAATAAAAAAAGAAAAAAGAAAAGGAAAACAAATGTTTGGTATGAGCTGGAAAGAAAAGGAAGTATGTGAGATTAATTTACTAAATTATCCCTTGTTATTATAAATTTTTTAGAAAATATAATAAAACAATCACAATATTTAAAACCTTCTCTCTACTTTCAAACTTTCAAATAGTCAAAAAAAGTAAGATTTTTGTTGGTCTTTCTTCATCTTCTGTAAACCCATATCCCATTTTGGTCTTTGGCACTTTTATCTTCTTTTGTGCACAAATCTAATTTTTCTCTTTGGCCACGATATCCTTCGATTGAAATCTTGCCCGCGGCCATATCCCTTCTTTCCCTTTTCTCTTTCTATTCTTCGAACTCCCTCAGTCTTTCATCCTCCTCTGTAATAAGGAAAGAAGAAGAAATAAATATGGCAGAGGTGGAGGTGTAGTGGAAGAAGAGGGTGTTTTTAGTCGTCCTTTCCTCTTTCTCTTTCTCTTTCTCGCTCACGGTCTATCTCTTTCATTTGTTGGCGGATGATAAGTATTAGCATGGAAGACAACGTAGAGACCCAAAAATGCAAAGAAGATAGTAAAAGAAGAAAAAACAATGCAGAGAAGACCGAAGAGGACAAAATCGTTCGAGTACCCATTTTCCATCAGAGAATTCCCTTTTCCATCCAAATAGCTATGGAAAAAAACTTGGAATAGCGGCTCTTTTTTTCCCATCATGGAAAACTTCCTTCCTTCTGAGATTGCCAACAAACAAAGGCCCTGTTTGGTAGCTACATGTGCACTGGAAAAGAATACTCCATTCCACTACTGTGCATTTTTTCTTGTGTTTGGTGTGCCTTACTGTAGAAGCAGGCCATGGAGATGTGATTTCCTTCTTCCATCGATTTTGTGTTTTTTTTTTCCATTGGCTTATCGATGGAAAACTGGTTATTTGATAGAAAGGAAACCAGTCATTCCCCTTTTGCTCCTGTCATGTTCATTGTAATGCCAAGGCAAGTTTACTTTTTGTGATTTTTCTTTCATCTCTAGTGAGGAAGTTTTTTATTTTTTCTCTTTGTGATTTTTCTTTCAAAGACATCTGACATTGAACTTGAAGTTGGAATTCGTACATACCAGTTGGAATTCAAGGTTCTTAGAAAGCTGAGGATTTTCCACATCCCGAACTCGATCCAGAGCTTCCATGATGGTATTGTCAAAATTGCAATAATATAAACCCTAAACCCATCTTTAAGGAGTTGAACAACGGTGTGAGTGTCGATGAAGCCAGCACCGCCAGTGACCAAAATGGTTTCATTGGAGTTCACCATTTTTTCGAATTCAAAGGTAGAGAAAGAGCAAGTGCATAGAGGAAGGGAAGAAGAGGAAGCAGTCGACTGGCTTCAGCATGGCAGTTAACCGATTGTCTGTTATTTTTAAATAGGTTTGCTTTGTAGTTGACTGGTTGCTGTTCTATCGGTCAACTGGTTGCTAACAAAGAGTAGACGATCAACCAGTTTATCTCAAGCGGTCGATTGGTTGTCGAAAGTGAATGAAGAAGAGGGTCTATTTTTTGTTTTTGTTAATTTTACTTAAGGGCAATACAGTAAATTACTCTTTTGTTTATTTTTTATTTTCTTTTAAAAAATATAATAATCCTATTTTCTTCTTTTATTTTCCACTGCATATCAAATAAGTTTTTTTTTCTATTTTTCTTTTTTCATTCTTTTTTTTTTCTTTCCATTTTCCTACTTTCTTTCTATTTTTACTTTTTCTTGGATAAGTTGTTTATAAATTGCAACTCATATATATCAATTCAAATTAATTCACCTAACCAATCCCTTGCATTTTTTCCCCTCTTCACACGTTTCTACTTTGAGTTAAATATTTAGACTTGGAATTTTAATTACTACAAAAATATTTATTTATTTTTTGATAATTTAAATCGGACTCAAATATTGAAATTATTTTTTAGCGACTTAAAAATTATTAATAACGTGATCATATATGAGTAGAGATGGATATAATGAACAAAATAAAATATAAAGAATTATCTCAGTAGTTGAGTAGAGTCAAAATGTGGGTTGAGCAGTTTGAAACGGGAGTCGTGTTGAAATTCTTCATATTTGGTTTTATATTGGTATCAAATTGTAGAATTATTATTTTTTTTTTTGTAGACTTACTTTTGCGTTGGTATCAGTTTTTTCTTTGCCCTCTTCTTCTCACCTTTCCTTTTTTTTTTTTCCAATTCAGATATAATATATAGAAGAATCTTTTTATAACAAATAATAGTGTGATACTAAGTCAAAAAAAAAAACTTAACATATTATATTTATTATTTAACACTTTATTTGATCTGTGCAAAAGATAATATAGCATGTATTTGTTTAATCAAATATTAATAACAATAGTAAGAAATTATTTAGACCATGCATTTCTATTGAAAAACTAATATATATATATATATATATAATCAAATATTAGTACTAATAATAATAATATTTAGAAATGAATGAAATTAAATAACAAAGATAAATAAAATACGGCAATACAAAATTCATGTTTTTTTTATAGTTACCCAATATTCAAAAAAAAAATTTTTTCCAAAGGAGTATGTCTATAAAAATCTCACCTCTCAAAAGATTAAATGTTTCTACTATTGGATTATCTTAAAATTTGTGTAAACTATTTTTTTTATTACCATACACATAAATTTTAAGATAATCCAACAGTAAAAACACTTACTCTATTGAAAGGTTGAATTTTTTATAGACTCAATCTTTTTCGGAATCACTTTTTTGATAATAGTATCCAAATATAAGTTATGTTCAAGTAAACCTTAATTTACCCAAATTTTGTCCAACTTTGTTTTGAAACACACACCAAGTAAAATTAAAATCAAAGATGAAGATACTAAAGATTTGTTTGGTTTATAAAAACATTTCTCATTTTTATTCTCAATCTTCATTTCATTAAATATTAAAAATATTTTTTTGGTGTTTTTCAGATTTTGATATATTTTAAGAAATGTTTTCAAGAAAATATTTTTTATTAAATTCAACCAAACACATTTGTAACTCCATTTTCTACTTTAAGTGAAAATAGAAACGAAAATACCCAAACTAAACAGATATTGAGGCTCCTTTTTCTTAATTCCGAGTTGTGTTGTTACAGAGAATTCACGTATATAGATTAGGCACAGATTTGAAGTCAGAAAGTGATGAAGGCAGAAAGCATAAGAGGCAGCATGGATGTCTACTAAAAGGGGCCTTCAATGGCCTAATAGTCTGTTTCAAGATTTGTCTTCAAGCTTCGTACCTTGTACCACTGGGGACTCCCCTGCTTCCTAAATCTCAACCACCATCCTACACTAATTAAGAATCCACAAAATTTTCTCCTTTCACAAATTACTGGAGTTCATTTATCAATTATATGGTTGCTTCAAGTGCCTGGCTCGATACTCGTGTTTCATAAACAAATTCTTGAGTTTAAATTTTGTGAATAGAAAAGATTATTCATGAGGAGAGGAAAAGAGAGTTTTAAAACTTTGTGTTCAACTAGGGTTTAACTAAATTAGTTGAAGCCCAATAAATTTATAAATATAGGGGTTTTAAAACCAAAAAAAAAAATGGAGTTCATTTCCAGTGTATGCTTATAACACAATATTACTATTAATTTATATATTCCCACATTATAATTTGATTTTTGGTGAAACTCACGTTTATTTTAAATTATAGTTGAATTAAATATTAAATTTTAGGCAAATATTATTTACATTTCAAAATAATAATAATAATAATAATAATAATAATAATAATAATAATAATAAATGATACTAAATTTTTAAGTATTCCGAGGATATAATAAATATTTTTCACCGATTGAGTTAAACTTCTGCGGTTGAAAATCGATAAAAGAATTAAATGAACTTTACTAAACGAACCAAGATGATCATATGTGTCTGATCAAAAAAAGAAAAAAGGTGATCATACATCTAGACCTAAATATGCATTTATATATCTACAAATAAATTTTATTCACAAGCTCACAAAAGAAATAAAAATAGCAGTAAAGTGGACCACCAGTATCAATTTCAAACTGTGAGACTTACTGAAAGATTTCTCAACTACCGTCTAGAAATTCAAAGAGTAAGATCTTTTTTTTTTTTTTTGAGAAGAGGATTTTTTGAAAAATTTCTGGCCCGAGGGATTAAACTTTTGAGTGAAACGTATTCACCACGTTGAACATCATTATAGTCACTGTTAGGGCTTGACTTCCACTTAAGCATGCGTAGCACGCTTTTTCTGAAAACCATATGGGAAAAAGAGGATTTTGAAGCCTTCATTGTGCACTTGAAAAGAAATTAAATGTTCTAATCACCAAAATAAACGTACACATATTCAAGAAACCGCGTAATAAAATTCAATGTTAGATAAAGAATATCAAAGTTGTGGACATGAAATTCAAATCGAGGGCTAGCTAGCTAGTTAGCCATAGTAGGGCGAGATTCAAAATGCCAAAGAAATGAGAAATAATCAAAGGATTTATATATTTCGCTTTCTTTTGATGACTTTCTACTCTTAAATTAATCACTCTTGAGTTTCCAAGGCTTATTCATTAGATTAATTTCTCCAAAGCAAAAAGACAAGCGAAGGTTGGAAAACCCTAATAAGCCAAACGGAAAAGCAAATTGATTAATGTTATTACAGACAAAATACTAAGTCAGTGATGTATACCTAAAATTGCCAGTGTTTCAGTGAAAGAAAGCCCTTTCATTACTGAAACAATATTAATGGCTTCAGAGGCAAAGATTAAATAAAATTCTCGTCTCGATAACTTGCACACAGGAACAGCTTTTGTAGAAAATAAGGTTGAAAAAATTAACAGACATTAATGGTCGACATATGGAGTTACTGTGTAGATAGCAAGATGATAATCAATCAGAGAAGCAACAAGAAGATGCATATGACTTCTGCGTCTTGATGGTTCTAAATTGGTACAAAAAAATAACAGAAAAGAAAAATGAAAGAGAGGAGCTAGGTTGCTTAAGAATATATTAATTAACAATACATGAAATATACTTAACCCAAATATATGTAGCCAAAAAACCGAAACGGATCGGACCGAGAAGCTTGATTCCCCGAGAGTACTGAAGCGAGCTTAAGGGGATCTCAGTGATAGATCCTTCGAGATTCTCAGTACTCCTCAGAAAGTAAGTCGTGAATAAGAAGCTAGATAAGAAAGTAGGGTTTTGTCATAAACAAATCCAAACCCAAACCCTCTCTATATATCTTCCTCTTCTTCTTCTTCTTCTTCTTCTGCTGCTGCTGCTGCTGCTTCAGCTTCAGCTTCTTCGTGTGGTTGATGTTGTTTTGTGAGGTGAAGGTGGTGGTGGTGGTGGTGATGATGATGATGATGATGATGATGGGGATGGTGGAGGGAGGGGTGAGGGGGTAATGATGAGGGAGGATGAGGAAGGAGGAGGGCATGATGATTGCTCTTGGGGGATGGCGTTGAAAGGATGGAGAAAAATCCAAGGTAGTTCGTGCCATCATTCACTCACGACTCTCTCTCTCTCTCTCTTTCTCTCTCTCTCTCAGAGAGAGAGAAAGAGAAAGAAAGAGACTCTTTGAGAATAGTTAGGCCTCTCTATCTCTCTCTTCTTGTGTTGTGGTGTGGTGCGGTGGGAATAAGAATTATCACGAAAACCGTGGAGCCAACTTTTTCATGGCCTCCAGCTCTTGTTTGCCATGAAAAGGAAACTTATTAGACCCCTCCCAATCTTATTTTCTATACCGAAATCATGATCTTCCTGTACTCCCCACCTCCCTCCTCCAATCATATTCCTCCACGTCCACTCTCTCTCCCTTTCTCTTTCTAAACTAAGCGATGAGATATTTTGTTTGACGCAAGTGTGTCGTTGGATTGAAGTAGAGCCCACACCAATTCAACAGTATATGTATGCCAAATATTTTGCTTGGCGTGCTCGATCTTTGAACTAGAGAGTAAAATTTGAAAACAGATTGTCTCTTTTTAACGTGAAAAAAAAGAAATTATAATTTGCAATCTTGACTATTTATGAGCGTTTTAAGCACATGTGGCAATATCTTATATGTAAATGAAATAGATAAGAATTTTTTTTAAAAAAAAAATATTAAGACAAATGGTTCATATTGGGAATTGCAATTAATAATTTCCTTTCCAAGCATTAAGTGGAGGCAGTATGTTTCTATAAAATTTACTCATTTATATGTATATATCTAAGTATGAAATTTTGAAGAAAAAAAACTGTTGAAAATTTTTATGAATTTAGGGTTAAATTTTTTTTTTTTCAGAATTGAGGTTTAAAAATTTTATGAGAAAGAAAATGGAGGTTGAATTTGATATCTGCTAAAATATCGGTCTGAAAGGAGAAAAAAAATATGATGATGAAAACTATAGTATCCTATTTATATTCTACCCATCATGAATTGATGTCTGATGATCCATTTTAAATACTAATGAGATTCCTTCCTTTGTTTTTAATTTGAAACCAATATGTGCCCTAAAGTAACCATCACTGAAATAAATGTTTAAAGTCATAGAATCTACAAAGAGATTTATTTTTTGTTGAATTTCTATTAATTCTACGAATGCAGAAGATATTTCCAAAAGTTTTTTTTAATTGAGATAGATAATTACTTTTATATATATATATATATATATATATATATTTTTTTTCGGCGAATCGATCCTGTCAAACTGGTCGTATGGAATCTCTATCTTGGCACTTTTAAATAAGAGAAATTCAACAAGGTAATGAATATTAATGAAAACAGATAATCTATAGACATTATAAGGTCTAGTGATAATATTCCTATGATTATTTAAAGGATTTTTTTCCTCTTTACAGTTTCGCAAGTAATATAGTTGAAATGTGTGTATTTACTATTTAGAGAATTACTTGAATTGATTGATGCATAATTTCAGGGTAGCTAGTGCATGTAGCATTGATTATGAGTGCGATAGAAAAGAAGAGAGTATGACTGGGGAAATTGTGTGGATGATTGGATAGAGTTGTAGGTGAATCCTATATATATATATATATATATATAAATAATGAGAGGGGTTTAAAAGTTTTAATTAGAAGCTAAGTAATATTATATTGAAAACAGTAAAAGGCTGTTTGTGACTGTATATGAAGTAGATAAAATGGGTGAAGCTTTATAGGGCTTAGTTAAAGAGGGAATTTGGCAGGGCAGAGATAAATATTCCCACATAAGAATAAAGAATGATAAAGTAATCATCAAAAGAACACAACCCAGGTTTGCAAGAAGAATACAAAAATATGCAAGAGAGAGAGAGAGAGATATATATATATATAATATATATATAGAATATGCGACCTTGTGAAAGTAATGGCTGTCCTTGTGCTAGAGAGAGAGAGAGAGAGAGAGGGTGGAGAGACAACAAACTAAAATGTCGATTTGGTCCTTTATAAATAGAATCTTTTTCACTTTGATTAACTACAAAGTTATTTTCTCATTTTAATATATAATTTATAAGGGTATTTCTCAATAAAATTATTTTCTCAATTTGATTGTTCACAAATAGAAACAGTTCTCACTTTAATTCTTCACAAAAATAAAATTGTTATAAATAATATTTTTTTGTTAATTTGTTACAAACAAAGCTAATTGTCAATCTATATATTATATAATAGTGACTAAATAGTAATCTGTCAAAAAATAAATTAGATAGCATAAAATTTTCTAATTTCATTAACATATTTACTAAAGAATATTATTGATGATATATTTATATGTGATAATCGAAATTGAGAAATATCTGTGTATATGAAAAAGCAATTTTTTAAAGGACCAAATTGATAAATATCTCATTTATGAAAAATTAAATTAAAAAAATAATTTTATGAGAAATTAAATTATAAAGTATTCTATTTATAAGGGATCAAAATAAAATGACTACACTTATATATAGTTTCTTATATATTTATTATCAAAAGTTTTCACTAAAAATAATAAATCCGTAAAAGATTCTTTAAAATAACTAATCACAATTGTAATATATATATAAATTGTGTGAATGTGTGTACAATTAATTTTAAAAAATATATATATTTGCCGTAATCTTATCGAAGAACTATACATTGTAAAAATTAATAGTAAGAATACAAGAAAATTTATATATGCTTTTTTTTTTCAAAGTAAAATTTTAATTGAAAAAAAGGCAGAGAAGTTGATGAATATATGGAAGAGGAGACAAATATGTTAGTTACTGTTGAAATAATGGGAAATAATGTTGGGGGGCATGGCCATGGGTGAAGCCTGAAAGCAATAATTCATTGTTTACAGAGACAGGAAAAGATTCCCATATAAGCATATTTTGAATATATATAAAAACATGGATATATATATATATGTAATGTCAGTAAGTACTTTATCTGGTTCTTCTGGGTGATACTTCTTGGTTCTCTCACTCCTTCTGATCTCTCAACAATTCAATTCCAGATCATTGTATGTCAAAATCTTCTTTACATCATTCTTTTTGTTTTTATATTGCTCCTTTCTACTTTGCCCCTTCTTTCCTGCTTCACTTTATTTGCCTTCTCACAAATCAATCCCTCCCTCCTATGAAAATCAATTTCCACTGGCAATTATCTCTCTCTCTCTAACCAAACATTATTGCAGATTGCAAATATTTAGTTATTGCAAGAAACTAATTAATATAAATTCACTAAGATGAGCATATTACTCCTTTACATTTAGTGACAAGAACTATAGAGTGAAGTCAAAATCTAAATCGATTGATCATCAAATAGACTGTCATGATTAAATGTATAAAGTTAGAAATATAATTTTTTTATTTTATTTTTTATTTTTATCTATTTAATTCTAATCGTCTATTTAATTTT
Organism: Biancaea sappan; assembly: GCA_037074585.1. Lineage (NCBI taxonomy): Eukaryota > Viridiplantae > Streptophyta > Magnoliopsida > Fabales > Fabaceae > Biancaea > Biancaea sappan. The sequence continues at coordinate 46,361,518 of CM073497.1, read as the reverse complement.
TAAATAGTTAAAATTTTAGCTTCATTATGTATTTCCTACAATCAAATGTAGAGGAGCTATTATAGACTACTTATATATATAGACTATAAGACATCAAATTTGCAAAGAAATAAAAAATCAACTCATCATCTTAAGTGGCGTCTCTATTATAAATGTAGAAGAAAAACAACAAAAAAGAAAACCTATTGTCTGCTAATTACTTTGGATGAGAGGTCAAATACTTTTTATTTTAATTGATTTTGCCTCTTTTAGCCTAGGTGGACATCATATACTTGACAAAAAAGGTCAGCGAATGAGTTATGCCACACAAACATCCAATATCAATTTTTAAATTAAGATGGTAAATTTTACAACTCTTCACATTAAAGAAATTTATTTACAGTTTGGATTCATTGAATTCCCTCTCTCCCTCGTCCTTTTTTTTTTTCACAGAAAATTTCTTGCACATATACAGTATACATAGTGGATTATGCAGGAAAATAGGATAAATGTGTTAAAAAGCTTGTTAAGTCTCGCACACAAAAACTGTTAGCACAGTCCTCACACAAGTAATTAACATATGGGTTTGATTATGCACATAAGAAGTCCATATGGGTGAGAGGAAGCTTTGGTTACATACATGGCTTGTGGTGACTGTTTAGAGGAAGGAGGACAAAAGTAGTCCTAGAAAATAACCCTTCTAGACTTTAATGTTTGACCCTGATAAAGTCACGCATGAGGCCAGCCTTTTTCCTCCACTTTCTCCTCTTATGAGTGGCCCAAAAATGTGACAAAACAAAGTAGGTTTTTATGCAAAAGTGAATTTCTTTTCCAGAGATTCATTCAAATCTTTTTTGCCACAAAACAAAAGTCTATACCCTATGTTCTAAAGTGCACTGTTTGCCTTCCCATGTTCCCCATTTCTCCTTTACACCAATGTCTCTATTACTTTTCTTTTCTCTTCTTCTTCTTCTTCCTCTTCTTCTTCTTTTTCTTTCTTTCTTTTTTCAATGACATAACAATTAATGCCTAATGCTAAATAATTCATCTCAACTTTTTGATGAAATCATGTCTCGTGCTTTTGACGAAACAATGAACGTTTAAGAAATAATATATTCTTTGGCGAAAATAAAGGAACAGATATGACCTCTTTCATAAAAAAATGTTGGATATCAATAATACATGAGGAAACACTATTTTTGGTTTCTAAAATTAAAGTGTATCTCCGTTACAAATTAGTATATGAAAAATGGCTATTGATCACTGTGATCATGGAAGTTGAAATTGTTATACAAAGTGACTGTAGTCCAATTTTGCTATTACAATCACTGTTATTTGCTGACTTCTACCGTTATTTGTTAATGTGGCGGTGACATGATATCTAGAGAATATTTTGTTTTTAAAAGAATTTCAAGAATCAAATTGTGTGTGAAAATTTTTTTCACTGACCAAGTTGTTTGTGATAAATTTAAAACACAAAAAGATTCACCAGTTACTTCTTTTTTTTTTCTCATCCTCTCTCTCTCTCTCAATAATATTTGCCTGTACTTTTTTATGTTGATAATTCTACCATTAAAACCCTTGCGCCATTACTCACGAAAAATCAATAGGGTTTCTTCCACAGAAAAGCTTTCTCTACCATTCAAAAAGCTCAACTGTTTCCTTCTATAAAAACCCACCAAATTAAACACTCACTCTTCTTTCACTTATGCTTTTTACCTCCTCCTCCTCCTGTTACTCCTGGTGATCTATCCATCAAACTTGACCTAGCTATCAATAAGCTTTCTACTTTGGTTGAGCTCATTGTGGTTTTGGGTAGTATCTACGGCTCTCTAGCCCAATTATTGTTCAACTTTCCTCGAATGAAACTTCATTCCGAGTAAGATTTCAATGAGCTTTGGTCAATTGCACAATCTCAAAACGCTAAACGCCAACTTTAATCAACTAGCCGAAAGCATTCCTTCGATCATCAATCAACAAGGATAAAAACTTGTATGTGATTTAAAAACTTTTTCACAAACACTTTAGTCCCTAAAAGTTCATCTTTTGTAAACAAAATATTCCATAGATATTATATCATTGTCATGTCATTGCCATGTTACCACTTCACGTGACATGTCAACAAACATAATGGTCCTTAGAAGTCACATCATTGTTGTGTTAGCAAATGGCAACACTCGTTAGCAGATAATGGTCACTGTGACATCAAAGTTAGACAAAATATTACAAAAAAAATTATAGTTTAATGTCAGTTATTTTTAATTATTAGCATCAATTACGATTGACGTTAAGGGATCTTGCATCAGTTATAATGACTGACGCTAGACACAGTGTCGTGACAATTACAATGTCAGTTTTAACAAATGTCGGAATGATTAACATTAGATTGAATATTTAATGTTAGTTATAGCTGATGTTAAATTATAACAAAAAAAATATAAAATTTCACTTTTAGTGTTAGTTACAATTGACATTAGTTAACAGCAATTTTAAATGATTCCAAATATAACGCTATTTATGACTAACATAAAGTTTAATTTCAGTTATAATTGACACTATTATTAAGCATTTGTTTTTTTTTTTTTGCGTAAGTTAAAACTAAAGTTAAACTTAATATCAATCTCAACTAATTTTAATATTAAGTTTTTATATCCTTGTTTATTCGGTTTTCTTTTTTTTTTTTAATATAAAATGGTCAAAATTACAATACTCATACACAATTAGCAAATTCTCAAGGAATGAGTCTCAAACAGATATTGATAATGAAATTATCTTATACAATATCTAATATGAAATATATAATAATCTCAACAAATGTGACATATTGTTTAATAGGTCAATACAAATAGAGTAATCAAAATATAAAGTCTAATATTCACTAAGACAAGTCATGACTATCTCTATAAGAACTTCTACTTGCTGGTAGTGCTTTCTCTACACTTCTTTCATCTAGAACCTGTAAACTTAAAAAATTTAATTTAAATAATAATTCTAAATAACAAAAGTTGTTTAAATTTCAAAGTAAAACTTGTAATTTACCCTTGAACAGTCTGCTACACTATTGGAGAATTGTGGAGGCATTTAAATTCCAAATTGTTGTGCAAGATATGTAAACATATCATTCAACCAAACTTTTTCACATTCTCACTAATGCTCTATGTTTTCTAATGTGTTTTTTACCTTGCTTAACTCGATACATAAGTTATCCACTTCAAGCTACCATTATTTCCATTACTCCAAGAAGCCATGTTAAATTTATAAGTAGGCAAGTCAAATACTCTATAGGGACACAGACCCATGCCAATACCTCGAATATGACCTAAATTTCGTCTCTAAATTTTCTCTATTGTCTTTCAGATTTTAATTTTAATTTTAATTTTTTTAAAAAATATAAAATTAGAGACAAGATTTGAAGCAAAATTATAATTGATTTGAGATGAAAAAAATTTCATGTTAAATTTCGTCATATATTGTCTTTTTTTATTAGTGGATTTTTCTTTCCATTCATTCTAGTTTAGAGCTATTAAAACTGGTCTAACCCGCCTCGCCTCTTGGGCTAGTGATTTTTGGGCCCATTTAGAACCAGACTGAATGACCTAGCTCACCTAACAAGCAGGTTGGCCCTTTTTTTTTAAAATATATATATATATATATATATATATATATATAATATTAATAATATATTAATTTGAAAAAAATAAAAGAAGTAACAGATATCATTTGAAGATAATTTCATATCAAATTTGTATTATTCTTTGATCCTAATTATTAATTAATAAGAAAGCTTTTTTTTTTAAGTTTTAAATCTCTAAATCTATATATTTCTCTCTTTTTTAAAACAAATAAACTATTTTTTATTAGTTTTTATTTAAATAAATATAAAAAATAAAAAAATAGTGAGGTCTGGAAGGGTATGGGCCGGGCCAACCCAACTGGGCCAGTTTTGGGACCAACCTGAAGCAGGCTGGATTGGTCCGTTTTGACACCTATGTTGACCCTAAGGCTATATGCCATAAGTTTTGATGATGACAAATATATTTGAATAGTAGCATTGATATATATAAAGATTAATTATCATATATATGCTACAAGTACTTAAGCATGATTATGTTATTTAATATGTATGTTGCATATATTGAATCATGCTATTAAACTAACCATTGGGTTTGCAAGTAAGATATATTTTATAGGTTGGTTCAAAACAAGAAGAGTGAGGATTGTATTGAAGAACAAGGAAAAGCAATATCATGCTTAACTCAAGGAAAACAACATGCAAGGATGAAGCTCCAAGAAATGAAGAATTAGAAGATTTGAAGTCTTGGAAGCTTGGATGCATCAAGATAGCCTATGTGTTTAAATTAGGTATATTTTATATAGGCTAGTATATTTGTGCAACTCAATGATTTAGATTTGCATACATTGGCTCAAGCATTTTTGAACAAAAAGTTAGTGAGATATGAAGTTTTACAAAAGTTATTTTTTGACCTTTGGTCACTCCTTATATCATATCTCATAAATGAAAAATCGGTTTTTCAAGTATCTTAATCTCATTTGATAGTAGACTCAAAGATATTTTCAACGGTATATTATTTATTCAAAAACGGAGTCCAAATGAGAAATATATGACTATTCAAAATATAGTTTGAAAAACTGAAAGTTGATTTTACTGTAATAAAAAATTATTCTGTTCTGACCTATAGTCAGTATTTTGATTATATCTTTTAAAAGAAAAATAATTTTTGAGTAAAACTTGGCTCATTTGAAACTAGACTCCAAGAGCTTTCCAACGGTATATTATTTGTTTAAAACGGAGTTCAAATGAGGGAGTTATGAATTTTTAAAGAAAGCTCAAAATCTGGACTGCACTATAACGGCTATATAACGGCTAGTTTTGTAAAATCTTATATATATGACCTTAGATACACGATTTTGAGCAAGAACAAAGTCCTACAATGTGATATTAACTTCTTCTATCATCTTTGAGAGAAAGGAAAGCATTCTTGAGCCAAATCTTGCATATTCTCTATCATTAGAGTTATTAGAGCTTCATTTGTTTTCATCTACTCTTTAGAGAGAGTTTCTTTGTATTGTTGATTTTGATCAACACATATATTATTCTGAGTTGAGGTTCGCAAGTACCGGTGTTGGAAGAACTTGCTTTGGGTTGAGGAGGAGCCCGGATTCATAAATTCTCTATTGTGGTTTCGCAAATACCCGGATCGAATTTGCGTGGTTGTAGTGGTTTGCAAGTACCCGGATTAAACTTGCAATTATAGTGGAAATACTCAAGTGGTCTCTTGAGGACTGGATGTAGGCTTGGATTAGCCGAACCAGTATAAATCTCCGAGTTTGCTTTCTCTATCCCTTACTCTTTAATTTGTGCATATTGATATATATTCTTTAATTCCTTGATCTTTATAATTATTTATCTTAACAGCACATTGATTTTCTGTATTGTATTTATTATCCTAAGCATTGTACTTTTACAGAAAATCATTTTAACTTCCAATTAATTCTTGTGAAAAATTTATAAAACCCAATTCACCCCCCCTCTTGGGTTCCAACCATTACTTTCAACCTATACTCTAACTTGTCAAAATTGTGTGTAGCATCTAATTTTTTTTTCCCACCCCCTTCTGTTTTGAAGTTTCTCTCTCTATATCTCTCTCTCTCTTTTTTTTTTTTCATTCCTCAAATTTCATTCTTCTTATCTGCAAACACACACTAATCCTTTACTTTTCTTTTTGGACAAAAGTTAAGGTTGCTGGCATTCAAAGCATTCCTATCGGACACAACAATACAAAATTCTATTCTGCTATGTTATTCAAAAATAAGGTATTGTAACTCCTATATTCACTTTGGCGAATTTACTGCGGTACTAACATTTTTAAAAATATTTCTCAGTATACTAACTATTCAAAATTGTTTTTTGATATACTAACTTTTTACTTAATTCAACCAACACTTAATCGAATTCAATAAATATGTAGAACAAATTCGACCGAGTATTGATCAAATTTTATGTAAAAGCATGAAATTCGACCAACACTTGGTCGAATTTCATATAACTTTCGTAAAAATTTTTTTTTTTAATATATGAAAGAATTCAACCAAAGTTTGGTCGAATTCCTTCATATATATATATATATATAATATTATATATATATATATATGAGGAATATATATATATATTATATTTAATATATATTATATTATTATATATATAATTTTTAATATATATTAAATTTAAAATAAAATGTATTAAATTTTAAACTATTATATATATTATTTTTTTTATTTTAATTAAATTATAATAAATAAATCTATATGATAAGTAATAATAAAGTAAGTAAAACTTATTAAATAAATGAAATTTAATATATAAGTAAACAAGAAATAATAAATTAATATAAATAGTAAGATAAGAGATAAGCCACAATAAATAAACAATAGTATAAGTAAAATATATTAAATAAATAAAATAATAGTAAATTAAAAGCAAGAAGAATAATTAAATTATATTAAACTTCTTTGAATAGATAATTTAATCATTACAGGGATGACTAAAAAAAAAGAGACTAGAGTAAATTTAACTAAAATACAATTAAATAATATAAATATACACATGTGACGTACACTTAGTATAAGGATGATAAAACATATAATATTAAGAATAATATTAAATAATATTATCTTAAATAATAGTTACAAACAATATAAGTAGTAAGATAAAGAAAATAGTTTTAAAATTAATATATTACTTAGATAATACATCTTAAACAATAAGGGAATTGACGGCATCAAAGACTGGCTAACCATCTTGGATGATAGGAGTACCGTCAGGTTCAGTTCTGACAGATTGAATAATCTGGGTCCTATCAGAGCTAGTGAGATAATTATCTCACCAACCTTTTAGTTATCTAGTGAAACCGGAAACTAAAATATGGATGACTGCCTCTTCAGTACAGTCATTGGCGGTTTGAAAGATGGTACTAACCATTGTCATCTGTTGAAGAATATTTAAAATATTCATTTTAGATTGACCATCTATGTTCCACACATAGATGCTATCTTTTCTAAAGCCTTTGTTAAGCGTCTAAGGAGTTTTTTCTATCACTAGGTCCGCAGCAGTGGCTCTAGGGTAGAAGAGTTTGGTTGGAGTTTTCTAATCGGTCTAAATCGGGATGATACAAGCCTTAGATTGAATACTACTACTATCTACAGTAACTTTTTATAAGTTGTTAAAGGCCAACTTAGAAGCTAAAGAAGATGATTGTTCAGGGAGCTTAATATTTTTGAGTCTGTTAATCTCATTTTGTAAACTTTTTTAAGCTCAGTTTTGACTAGGCCAGGAAGCCTAGCAGGATTAAAGAGAAGTTTCTTTTTAGGAGCCTTGATTGAAGGATCAGACTTAGGAGGGATAATCTTACAAGGTTTTTAGGCATTTAAAGATACTAGGCATTTAAATTAGTTTGACATGAAGAACAGCTTCTACAGTTCCTAAAATATAATATATAAAATTTAAATGCCTAGTATCTCTAAGACATAATAGACATGAAATATTAAGATAGGAAATATAAATCATTCTTAGAGATAGGAGGAATCTTCCAATCATCTAAAGATTGATTTATATTTTCAAAATGAATTTCTTCATTAAAAATATTTTTAGAGGATGAGGATAACTCCTTTTCGTAAGAGAATGTCTTAATATTTCCTATCATTAAGTTTTAGAGATACTAGGCATTTAAATTTTACAAATTCTATTTCAGAAACTGTAGAAGCCGATCTTCACACCGGACCAATTTAAATGCCTAGAAACCATCTAAGATTATCTCTCCTAAGTTTGATCCTTCAATCAAGGCTCCTAAAGAGAATCTTCTCTTTAAGCCTGCTAGGCTTCCTGGCTTAGTCAAAACTGAGCTTAATAAGAGTCTGTAAAATGAGATTAACAGACTCAAAAATATTAAGCTCTCTGAAGAATCCTCTTCTTTAGCTTCTAAGTTGGCCTTTAACAACTTATAAAAAGTTACTGTAGATAGTAGTAGTGTTTAATCTGAGGCCTGTATTAACCCAATTTAGACCGATTAGAAAACTCCAACCAAACTCTTCTATCCTAGAGCCACTGCTACGAACCTAGTGATAGAAGAAACTCCTCAGACGCTTAACAAAGGCTTTAGAAAAGATAGCATCTATATGCGTAACATAGATGGTCAATCTGAAATGAATATTTTAAATATTCTTTAACAGATGACAATGGTTAATACCATCTTTCAAACCGCCAATGACTGTACTGAAGAGGCAGTCATCCATATTTTAGTTTCCAGTTTCACTGGATAATTAAAAGGTTGGTGAGATAATTATCTCACTAGCTCTGATAGGACCCATATTATTCAATCTGTCAGAACTGAACCTGACGGTACTCCTATCATCCAAGATAGTTAGCCAATCCTTGATGTCGTCAATTCCCTTATTGTTTAAGATGTATTATCTAAGTAATATATTAATTTTAAAACTATTTTTTTTATCTTACTACTTATATCATTTGTAACTATTATTTAAGATAATATTATTTTATATTATTCTTAATATTATATGTTTTATCATCCTTATACTAAGTGTACGTCACATGTGTAAATTTATATTATTTAATTGTATTTTAGTTAAATTTGTTCTACTCTCTTTTTTTTAGTCATCCCTGTAATGATTAAATTATCTATTCAAAGAAGTTTAATATAATTTAATTATTCTTCTTGCTTTTAATTTATTATTATTTTATTTATTTAATATATTTTACTTGTACTATTGTTTATTTGTTGTGACTTATCTCTTATCTTACTATTTATATTAATTTATTATTTATTGTTTACTTATATATTAAATTTTATTTATTTAATAAGTTTTACTTACCCTATTATTTCTTATCATGTAGATTTTATTTATTATAATTTAATTAAAATAAAAAATAATATATATATATATATATATATGAAGGAATTCGGCTAAACTTTGGTCGAATTCCTTCATATATTAAAAAAAATTTTTTTTTTGTGAAAGTTATATGAAATTTGATCAAGTATTTTATACTTTTACATGAAATTCGATCAATATTTAGTCAAATTTATTTTACATATTTATTGAATTCGATTAAGTGTAGTTGAATTAAATAAAAAGTTAATATATCAAAAAATAATTTTAAATAATTAATATACTGAAAAATATTTTTAAAAATATTAATACCGCAATAAATTCACCGTTCACTTTTGAATAACACAACATGATAGAATTCTATGTGGTCATCTGGTGGGAATGCTTCAAACGTAGTTGGCCACAACTTTTGTCAAAGAAGAGAAGGGTGTGGTTAGCGTGTGTTTGTAGATAGGATGAGTGCAACTTGAGGTAGCAGTGTGAGAGAACTGTGCAATTGCAGATAACAGCTTTAAGACTAGGAATTGAATTTGGGTTTAAATGAAACACAGAAGAATCACTGTAGCCATGTTTGCAACTTCCTTTGACCAGACAAACTGACGTTTGCTATCCTACAATTACTACCTCCTTCAGCAACAGTGCAGTAACTATATATTAAGGAAAAGTCAAGACTCCATATACTAAGTAATAGTACGGTCTCAATCATAGCAAGCAAAATATCACGGGCAACATCTAAAAATCCAGAAGAAATCAAAGCTCTTAGTGAAGGATTTGAAATAAATTTCTTTACTTTCTAATCCATTATAAAAAAAATTCAGAATGAAAGATAAAAAATCTGAGGAAAATAAAAGAGCAAGAACAAGTTAAGATCCAAAGTATATGGGCACTTAACAACGTTCCTCACGCCCGGTCTAGAGAAAGCAAAGTCAATGAAATTTTTTACCCCAACTACATATTCCGCTTAAGTTCTTAGCTTGCCAATCCAACTCTTATCCATAATCTCATATAAAGTCCGCCCTATCCAAAAAACATAAATGCCATTTTAAATTAGAAGAACAAACAACAAAATTTTAGCTTATGACGGACTTAAAAAATTTGTGGGGAGGGGAAGTGATTGGAGAAGTATGTGATTACTTCTCTAAACTAATGGCTGCCCCCCTAATTTTAGCATGATCTGATGATAGAAATTAATCAAAATATCGTTGAAAAATCCATGCTTAAAATATGTGGAGTAATTTTCTTCTCAGAGTTGTTTTCCATCCATATAATCTAAGAGAAAGCAAATCATATTAAAATATGTGGCAATTCTCAAATCACACAATAGCCAACTCAGCATTCCAAATAAGCTTTTGCCCAAATTGGAGATTAAAAATGCTAAATTTCAAATTGATAGTGGATGAAATATGAAATGATAGTGAAAAACTGAAAATAGAGGTTTTGCAAGTAAGAAACACCTGTGTACCTAAGTTACTTAAGAATGAAAAGAGCTTCCTATGAAACCAAAATGATATTAGACCTTTTGATTATGTTGAACCATAAGCTTGCTTGTTATCTTTAGATGGCCGATATGAACATGAAGCTCTCCGTCCAAAACTAAGGGTAAAAGACAAGGAAGAGACTGGACCATGAATTGAGGGGAAGACGTAACTGGAGTCACCAGCAGTAGCACTAAGTATTCTGAATAAAGTAGTGATTAACAAAGAAACAAACAGATCTGCATGGCTAGAAGTAGAACCCTAGCCTTCTTATGTTTCATATGGTACTAAGACCTATATTATCTGTCAAATAGTAGGACTTGACTAAACTCCTAAAAGAATTCACAGTACTAAACTATGTTATTATCATCACCTACGGCACTAGAAAAAATAACGAAAAAAGAAGGGGGAACTGTTCCACAATTAACAAGGAAATACATACTAAAAATCTGCCAAAAGCACAACACTGAGCGCAGAAGCCGAGTAAGGTGTACTGATCATTCATAATTTCATGTTGTCTATGTCTAAGGTGTACTGATCATTCATAATTTCATGTTGTCTATGTCTAATTGTCCATTAACCTAATTGAACCGAAAAGCTGACAACAGAAACCAAGCATCATGCATTTGAATATATAAAAGAGAAATTAAGAGCAGGATTATGTGTGTTGGAATTAATAGCGGGTTGTGTGTGTGTGTGTATATATACATATATATATATATACATATGCAATTTGTTTATGTGAAGCATTATCAATTAAGTGAAACCAATGCTTCTTTCTTTGTATTAATAGGCTCCACAAGCAAACAAGACAGCATGATGTATGTATAAGTTAAAAGATGGTGAAGCTATCTCAAAGAGATACCGTATATATAAGAATTAAGTATCTTCTTTTTATGCCGTTGTATCATCTCTCTCTAGGACAATTAATACATCTAAATCTAAGACCAATAATAATTCCACAGTGAATGACCTATAAGACTTGGCACGTTCTGCTTCAATTTACAAATAGTTTAATGCTAAGAAGGCAGAGAAATGAGTAGATGAGTCCGATCTAGATTTTGAGGCCTTAGATTTGTACAGGTAAATCAATGACAGAGTCAATAAACAAGCATCGAGTCCAGAACAGAGTCAATATAAGATTTCCGTCACATAGACAAGAAATAGTCAGGTCCAGAATTCCAAAACAAATATTTATAGGCCATTGAGTATATAACCAGTAACCACAGTCCAGAACAGAGATCCAAAACAAGCATCAAGTACCAGAACAGAGTCAATAAAAGATTTCCATCACATAGATAAGAAATAGTCAGGAATATAGCGAGGTCCAGAATTCCAAAACAAATTTTTATAGGTCATTGAGCTAATACATCCATCGATCGCAACTTGGTTTTATAGGTCATTGAGCTAACACAGAACAATGCTCTGCTCATATTCGAGGTCAATGAAGCAGAGGTTTTTTTTTTTTGTTGGGGGGGGGGGGGGGGGGGAAGTATGGAGTATTCGAGTAAACTGGATGCAAGCAACCAAAATCTTCAGCCAATCTACGCATAGACGATGAGAAGAGAAGATAACGATTGAGGTCTGTGACGGACACGACGACGACTGACCAGACGATGAGATTTGGAGAGTTGGAGACGATGAGGATAGGAGATATGAAATTAGGGATTTTTTTAATTATAAAATTATTAAATTTCAATATTTTAATATATATATATATATTTTAAAAAGTTTAGTATGAGTTATAACTAATATTTAAAAAACGATGTTAAATATTAAAAAAATATTTTTTATATATTTAACATCAGTTTTTAACAATTAGTGCTAAATTTATATATTTTTTTTTAGTGAAAGTACTATGAAAACAGATTTTAATTGATTTGCATTTAGATGAATTTGCATTTCAAAATTTAGAGTCTTTTAAAAATAAGTCTAAATCAACTGAGCTTGCGGCACTTGCTTTTTTTAAAAAATTAAATTTTTTTATATAATTATATTATATAATTTAGTATATAAATATTTTCATTTTATAACATTATATTCAGTAATTATTATAAATTTAGATATGAAAATTTTTATAATTTTTAAAAATAAATATAGAATTTTTAAATTTAAATATAATATAATTAATATAAAAAATGTGAAAAATTAAATATATGAAAATATGAGTTTATTGAAATATATACATACCCCAGCAAGCAGCAAGTGTTATTTCAATAATAAAATTTGAAGACTTTTTCATGTACATATAAGTAATTGAGATATACATTTTAATATATATTTCTTTTTTAATAAATTAGAGGTATATAGATTTCAAAGTAAGAAGCAAAAAGGAATAAATAATAAAATTGATTCTCTTCCCCCTAAATTTTTACTCTAAGATGCCATCAGACCATTGAGTATTCATATCCTCATAAATTTTGTCCGACCTGTTATGTAAATGTTTAACGGACTTTTATTTCTTTCAATGTTCAGCATTTCAAGCCATTACAGGTTGGTAGATGCTTCTGTGTATCTGGTTTCTATTCGAGTTGGAAAGATTCACAAGGAACACATTCGTCTTTCAATAAAATTAAATATTGATAATAATTAATTTTAAATATAAAAAATTAAAAGAAAAAACTTGATCTGTGAGTTAGCACGGATGAATTTTAACATGAAATTTTAAATTTGTCTAAAAATACGTCAAACTAACCCGTCATTGACAATATTTAAAAAGACTATTTTATATAACAATTTTAATTTCTAAGAACCAAAGAAGTCATTAGCTAGTCATCTTTCATGAACTAATTTAACTTGTATATGAGGTATAATACTTATAGAGACGAAAATTTTGTTTACTCATAAAAAAAATTTAATAAGAATGCATAATTATACATATAATTGTAGATAATTGAGATAAATTCAACACACGTTGAATTAATTATGACCATACTTTTGGCACTCGTTAATTGAATTTAAAGGAGTGAATTGTTAAAATCTAATTCCAAAAATTTCATGTTGAAAGTCAAGATAAAACATTATTTTTGGGTCAACAAGCAAAAAACTTTTATCAATTTAGAGGATTATACAATTTACCTATTTAACATTAAAAAGTCTACATGAACCCTCGTAAACTTTGAATTCTGTACGGCATAGCGCCTTTATTGATTTTTAAACTAAAACCCTAACGCTGCTATTCTATGTATACTAGAAAAAAAAAAATGCAACTTACCATTTTAAGTGACAAAAAATAACTTTCTTTGTAATTTTTTTTGTCAGAATTAAATCAACTTGTGCATTGGAAATTGAAGGCCACTTTATGAAAGTAGCCACCCTTATCTTCTGCAAACTGAAATTGTAGGCGTCAATATATTGTAATATCATCATTCCATCCATGTGTTCTCTTTCCTTAGCATTTGGGTTTTGTTTATTTTATTATATCCATATATCAACACTTTTTCTTCATCAATGGGTTTCCTTGTAGCCTATAAAAGTCATGTATCAGTGTGTGTTATAGGTATCCAATTGTGTTGAATATATTGTGTTAAAATTCTCTCCTCGTGTCTCTCTCGTGTTATGTGTATGTGAGAAAATAAATTAAAGATAGCAAATTGGTATCAAAGCCTGAGAATCTAAAAGGTTGAGAGCCTAGTAGTATGAGCATAAAAATATTTTAAGTGTGTGAAGAACAAAAGAGTTCTCACTGTGTCAAATTTTTTACAGTATATTTTGAGAGAGAAAGATATGGCAATTAATTTCAATATTATCTGGTCCGGTCCTAAATTAGATGGAAAATTAGATTTTAGTTATTGAAAAATTTTGATGTCTACGCATTTAAAAGCTCACAATATTTGGAGCTTTGTAGAATCAGGATTACAACAAGGAGCTAATGAAGCTGTTCAAAGGAAAGACCAGTTGGCACTTTTATAAATTCATCAAGGTGTAGATTACGCAATTTTTAGCAAAATAGCAAATGCCAAAACAGCCAAAGAAGTGTAGGATATTTTGAAGTTGTCATATAAAGGAGTTGAAAAGGCCCAGAAATCCAAATTGCAGTCTCTACGTCGAGAATATGAAAGGTATGAAATGACTAGTTTAGAAACAGTAGAACAATATTTTTCACGTGTTACAGATCTCGTCAACAAGATGAGAGTGTATGGAGAAGAAATTCCTGATAGCAAGGTGGTAGAAAAAATTCTACGTACCATGCCAATGAAGTTTGAACATGTGGTGACTACAATAATTGAGTCCCACAATAGTAGCAGAGTTGCAGGGAAGCATTGAAAGCCATGTGAGTAGAATTTTGGAGAAGACCGAAAAGGTGAATGAAGAAGCCTTGAAGAGTCAGGTGAATCTCAACAATGTTGCCAAATCTAGTCAAAATGTTGAAAGTAGAGGTTGTGATAATTTCAACAATGGAGGAAGAGGAAATTACAGAGGTAGAGGCCGAAGAAATTTCAAAGGAAGAGGACGTAGCAATTTCAACCAAGGAAGAGACAACAATCTTAGATCATCCAATCAAGGAAGAGGTGGAAACAATTCTGGGTTTACTAACCGAGGAAGAGGAAGATGTAACAATTATCAAGAAAGAACAAATTTTAATTATTTTTATTGTAGGAAATTTAGGCATAAAGTTGCAGATTGTAGATTCAAACATCAAGCAAACATGGCAGAAAATCAGTATCAAGATGCTGGTGAGAATACTGATAACCCATAAAGTTTATTTCTGACAAGTAATTCATTTTCAGAAGATGAAAATATTTGGTATTTAGATACTGCATTTAGTAATCATATGTGTGGGAAAAAGGAGCTATTTTCTTCTATGGATGAAACGGTAAGATCTACAGTGAAATTTGGTAATAATTCAAATATTCCAATTTTGGGAAAAGGCTGAGTTTCTATAAGATTGAAAGATGGTTCACAAAATTTTATCTCTGATGTTTTCTATGCTCCTAGTCTTCATCTTAATCTATTGAGTATGGGACAACTGTCAGAGAAAGGTTACGACATGCAGATTCACCATGCTACTGCACAATGACTAATGAAAATGGGAGATTTATTGCTAAGGTAAAATGACTCCCAACCGCCTATTTCCCTTGAAAATCCAACATGATAAGTTTCCTTGTTTGAGTTCTATAATTCCCAATGATGATTGGTTATGGTATATGAGATTTGGTCACTTTCACTTTTTTAGATTAAATTATTTATCACGAAAAGAATATGTTTCTAGATTACCTGTTGTGAATATTCCTAATGGAATATGTGAGACCTGCCAAATGGGAAAAAACATAGAGAATTATTTCCAACTGGAAAATCCTGGAGAGTGGAAAAACTATTGGAGATAGTTTATTCAGATTTGTACTCAGTTGAAATACCAACAGAAGGAGGTAGCAGGTATTTTATTACTTTCATTGATGATTTTAGTAGAAAAACTTTGGTGTATTTCCTGACGAAAAAATCGGAAGCTTGTGACGCCTTCAAGACATTCAAGGCATTTGTAAAAAAAAAACAAAGTGGTTGCAGAATCAAAGCACTTACAACAGATAGAGGCTGAGAATACCTTGCCTGTATAGATTTATTTGAGCAGTATGGAATCCAACATCAACTTACAACCAGATACACTCCTCAACAGAATGAAGTAGCAAAAAGGAAAAACATGACAATCATGGACATGATGAGATGCATGCTGAAAGCCAAACAATTGCCTAAGGAATTTTGGGCAGAAGCTGTTGCCACTACTGTTTATATTTTGAACAGGTGTCCTACAAAGAGTGTTCGTGATAAGACACCCAAAGAAGCTTGGAGTGGAAGAAGACCCTCAATGCGACACCTCAGAGTCTTTGGATGTATTGCATATGCCCACGTACCAGATCAACTCAGAAAGAAATTAGATGACAAAGGTGAAAAATGTATTTTCGTTAGCTACTCTACAAACTCAAAAGTATATAGATTTACAATCCAGAGACAAAGAAGATGATAATCAGTCTTGACGTGATGTTTGATGAAGAAAAAATGTGGGATTGGTCTTTGAAGGCCCAAAAGGATATGGTGGAAATTCCAGACAATTATGAAGAGGAGAATGGACAAGAAGTCCTAACAACTAATAAACCAGAAACATCAAACAGACCACAGAGGAACCGCAGATTACCAGCTAGATTAGAGAAGTATATTGTGGGTAACAATAATGATACTTCTGATGAAGAAATTATCAATTTTGCTTTATTTGTAGATTGTGAGCCAGTGAATTTTGAAGAAGATTCAAACAATGAGAATTGGAGAAAAGCAATGAATGATGAGATTCGAGCAATTGAGAAGAATGAAATGTGGGAGCTAACAGATTTGCTAGCAGATAAAAGGCCAATTGGAGTGAAATGGGTGTACAAAATGAAGTATAAGCCCAATGGTGAGATTGATAGCTTTAAAACGAGGTTGGTTGCTAAAGGATACCAACAAAAACCAGGTATTGATTAGTTTGAAGTATTTGCTCCCGTTGCAAGATTAGACACAATTTGCATGATTATTTCTCTCTTAGCATAGAATAACTGGAAAATATATCAAATGGATGTTAAGTCTGCATTACTTAATGGTATGCTAGAAGAAGAAGTATATGTTGAGCAGCCTGCAGGTTATGTGATATATGGAAAAGAAGATAAAGTTTACAGATTGAAGAAAACATTGTATGAGTTGAAGCAGGCACCAAGAGCATGGCACAATAAGATCGATTCCCACTTCATGTAGCATGGCTTTGAAAGATGTCCATTTGAGCACACTTTATATATTAAATTTGTTGAGCCTGGAGCTATTCTTATTGTGTGCCTTTATGTTGATGATCTAATTTTCACCGGCAATAATTTAAAGATGATTACAGAATTCAGGGAGGCTATGATAACCTGCTTTGAAATGACAGATGTAGGCCCAATGTCCTATTTTCTCGGCATTGAGGTTGTTCAGCAGAATGATGGAGTCTTCATTTCTCAGAAGAAATATGCTAGTGATATCTTAAAGAAATTCAAAATGGAAAATTTGAAACCGATTTCCACATCAATCAAAGAAAAGATGAAGCTGACAAAAGAAAATGATGACAAGAGGGTAGATCCAACCCATTACAAAAGTTTGACCGGAAGTTTGAGATATCTGACCGCGACCCAACCGGACATTGTCTTTGGAGTTAGACTACTTAGTAGATTCATGGAGGAGCCACGTGTTTGTCACTTGCAAGGAGCCAAGAGAATTCTTCATTATATTAAAGGTACTTTGACTGATGAAATCTTTTATGCTAATAATAATGATGTAAGGCTTGTTGGATATACAGATAATGATTGGCCTAGAGATTTAGAAACGAGAAAAAGTACATCAGGGTATGTATTTCATCTGGGTACTAGTACAATATCATGGTCATTATAGAAACAACCAGTTGTTGCGATCTCTACAGCTGAAGCAGAATATATAGTAGCAGCTAGTTGTGCTACACAGGCAGTATGGCTAAGAAAATTTTTAAAAGTGATACACCAGAAGCAGAATTCTCCTACACAAATATTTTGTGGTAACAAGTCTGTCATTGCATTGTGCAAGAATCTAGTTTTTCATGGCCGGTCCAAGCATATCAATATTCGATACCACAAAATTTGAGAGTTGGTTGCTAAAAAAGAATTGGTGATTGAATGCTGTCCTACTGAAGAACAAATTGCAGATATTTTTACAAAGCCTTTGAAAATTAAGTTATTTTAGAAATTAAAAAAATTGCTTGGAATGATAAAGTTACAAGTTTGATTTAAGAGAGGCAATGTCAAAATTAAATCAACTTGTGCATTGGAAATTGAAGGCCACTTTATGAAAGTAGCCACCCTTACCTTCTGCAAGCTAAAATTGTAGGTGCCAACATGTTGTAGTATCATCATTCCATCTATGTGTTCTCTTTCCTTAGCATTTGGGTTTTGCTTATGTTATTATATCCATGTATTAACACTTTTCCTTCATTAATGGGTTTCCTTTTAGCCTATAAAAGCCATGTATCAGTGTGTTATAGGTATCCAATTGTGTTGAATATATTGAGTTAAAATTCTCTCCTCTCTTGTCTCTCTCTTGTGTTATGTGTGTGTGAGAAAATAAATTAAAGATAGCATTTTTATCTTTTAACAAAAATGTCTTGTAAAATGATAGGTTCGATTTATTTTTCATTAATTAGCCTTTTCCAATTTGTACAGACAAGTAGTGCTAGAGTTTTAGATAAAAGAAGTCAACGAATAAGTTATGCTACACAAAATTAAAAGTTGAGAGAAGTTTATTGCTAATTTTTAAAGTTAAAGAATAATTTATAAAACCCCCTAAATTGAGGGAGAATCTTGTTATGTTTGCCTTGTCTTTATATTGTAAAATAAGAAGGAATTGTTTTATATTAATTATATTCCCTTTCTTCTTTAATCAACCTTTCAGTCTCACTTGGAAAGTAAAGCCCTTTGTGAGTTTGAATTGAGAGGTAGCAAATAAGCACATGTAGCAGCCTTCCTCTACTTTCTTCCTTCCTTGACCTATATGCTCTTTTGCTTCTCTTCTTGTCTTCTTTTACTCTTTCTTCCTTTTGTTTCTTATTTCTCTCTCTCTCTCTCTCTCTCTCTCTCTCACACACACACACACACACACATTTATTTATATATATTTTTTGTTTTGTGATTTCAATTTTTAATTTTTTTTTCTAATTTTATTTTTTCTTTTGTTTTTTTGTTTTGGTTCTTGCTCATCTTTCTTGTTGCCTAAGGGATAGATATTGAAATTTTTTTTGTTAGTCCTCAATTTCTTTGGAGTTTTTCATACTTCATTTGTTACAAAAGCATAGGGGCGGACTAGAATTTCAAAATAAGAAGGGCCAAGATTATTATGATATTTGATGCATCAAAGAAAATTTTTTACTAACTATATATGATATAAAACTTATTTGATATTGATTAACTAGAGAAGTGCTGCAAATGATCGATTATGGAAGGGAAAGAGAGAAAAAGGAATAGAGGGATTTTAAATACAAAACAAAGAAAAAAAAGCTAGAAACCAATAACCACCTAACAACCACAACTAATAAAACAATATTTATACAACTTGATGTTTATAACACTCCCCCTAAGTTGGCATCATAAAAATCAATCATCCCCAAACTAGAAATCAAATTCTCATGTTTGCTAATCCCCCAAAGCTTTTGACATAACATCTGCAAGCTTATATTTAGATTTCACCTCGAGAGTTCTATCTTGAATTTTATCACAGATGAAATGACAGTCCACCTCTACGTGTTTAGTTCGTTCGTGGAAGACCAAGTTAGCAACAATTTGTAAGGGAACGCTGTTATCATAGTGGATTGTAGCCAGCTTCAACCCTTTAACTCTCAAATCCTTCAAAATCCCTCGAATCTAGATAGTGCCAGCAACAATATTTGCCAAGCTTCTATATTCTGCTTCAACAAAAGACCTTGAAATAGTATTTTGCTTTTTGCTTTCCAGGATATCAAAGCCCTTCCAAATTTAATACAAGATCTTGTCACTGAACGCTTACTCATACTACAAGAGGCCCAATCAAAATCACAAAAGGCAGTTAATTGAAAATTCTTTTCAGAGTGGAAAAAATGCTCGTAACTGGTTTTAAATTTAAGATATTGCACAATCCTTTTAGATAGTTCCATGTGAGATTTTTTAGGGGCTTGCGTGAATTGACTAAGGGTCTGGACAACATACAAAATGTTGGGTTTAGTGGAGGTTAAGTACATATATTAACTTTCCTATTAAGCTCTTAAAAATAATAGGATCCTCAAGATCATAATCTTTAACATTTTGATTAGTATGCTTATCATAATCTTTACTTGAAAATTTAATGTTTTGTTCAAGAGGGGTCCTATAAGGCTTAGTGCCACTCAAACTAGTTTCAACAAGCAATTCAAGGACCTATTTCCTTTGTCCTATAACTATACCTTTACTAGACCTAGCAACTTCCATCCCTAGAAAGAACTTTAACTCCCCAAGTTTCTTATGTCATATCCCGAGACTGAGCATGTGACCAGCGCAGACAGTATGCCACCTATATTGTCGCAAGTTTATCATTTCACCAACTAACTAAACAAGATATATAATAACCTAGATGGCATACCCGATTATAGAGTATGTTAAAGACTAACATTGAAAATAAAAGATAAATACCTTACCCCGGACAAAAAGGGAGGCATCCTTACTACTCGAATCGTCGAACCAAAACGCTTCTAGAACCTGAAATTGTGAGAGGGTGAGTCTAATCTACACGACTCACCGATAAAACTCTACTTAGCATAATCTTACATCCATACAAACTCAAAAGCAATTAAAGACATCAAAACCAAATGATTATAACCAGAGTGTGTACACAGCACCCCACGAAGAATCGCAACACTTCTTTTCAACCAATCATGACCCATTTCTACTATACCACATGCCCTTGGTTTCCCGATATCATCATTTCCACATATCTCATTCTTACACATGCCAAGTGTGTGTATATATATATATATATATATATAGATATATATAAATATATTTTCTGACACATAGGTAATTCTACATCATAAGGAAAACCATAACCCAGCAGTACATAATTACATACAACTACATCATCTTACAAGCAATTCATAGTAAGTGTCACAATGTAGCAAGAAATAAATATGTCAAGTGTCTAACCTCATTACTAAATGGTTTGGTTAGTGCTACACCTCAGCACCATTAGTTTGTTTAAGCTAAGTAATCATAAGTGCAACTAATTCATCACAATATGCAACAATTCAGATCAATTTATAATGACAAATATTCATCTTCATTCAATCATACCAATTCACAAAAGAGACACAATAAGTCAAAGTAAAGTACCTTATCCAACAATATCATTTCCATGATTATAATTTAACCAATAATTTCCAATGGCAAGTAAAGTTCACACGTAAATTTAAGATCACAACAATTCCAATTACTCCAACATGGTATAGATAACTTAGATGCCAATAACTCAGGCATAATAAGATAGTTTAAATGCCAATAACTCTGGCATAAAAAGATAGTTTAGGTGTCAATAATTTCGGCACAAAAAAGATAGTTTAAATGCCAATAACTTTGGCACAATAAGATAGTTTAGGTGCCAATAACTCTGGCATAATAAAGATAGTTTAGGTGCTAACAAATCCGGCACAAAAAGATAGTTTAAGTGCCAATAACTCAAACGCAATAAAGATAGTTTAGGTGCTACAATAAAGATAGTTTTAGGTGTCAATAATTATGGGACAAAAAGATAGTTTAAGTGCCAATAACTTCAACACAATAAGATAGTTTAGGTGACAATAACTCTGGCACAATAAATATAGTTTAGGTGACAATAACTCCAGACAACGTGAAAGGGAAAATGGGACTTAGACTAAATATTAATTTTTTTAAACTATATATATAAATATATATTTTTATTACAAATGGTTCAGTTCGGTTATAACTGAACCAAACCAAACTAGAACCAAAAAATTCACAATTTTGAAAATCAATTTGGACCTTATCGTTTCGATTTTTATTGGTTTTGGCTCAGTTTGGTTAAGTCTGGTTAGTTTTGAACATCCTTAAGGTTTATAGCCTCATACGCCTCGTGCATCATATAGGTGTCACGACCTGAAACTAGGGA
Source organism: Biancaea sappan (assembly GCA_037074585.1). NCBI lineage: Eukaryota > Viridiplantae > Streptophyta > Magnoliopsida > Fabales > Fabaceae > Biancaea > Biancaea sappan. Next base: position 46,339,490 of record CM073497.1, on the reverse strand, counting down.
TATAACAGGCATGGCAGTGGGATTCCTACCACCACCATAAGCCTGAATTCACAGATACTTAGACCACACAGCCATACACGATATTCAAGAAAACCTTCAGACATCCACATACAAAAAGTACCTAGGAGTTTTATCTACTACAAAGCGACATCAAGGAACATCAGACATACTTGACTAAGCATCAACCCAAACCCTGAAGAGAGGTTGATGACAAGGAAGCTTACTTTATATATGGAGCCCGACCAACTAACTGAATCTTGCAAGGGCACGAGAAAATGGTGAGTATGAAAATACTTAGTGAGGAGCATAACTATACTAAACAGGTTACCACCACGTGTCGCTCATAAGGATGGGACAGGAAATTAATGTTCACCCGACAACACTAGGCCCAAATCACATCCCACTCAACCTGCAAGGTCAGGAGAATAAATCCTATCCAAGGCACACATTTGTCATTAAATCATATCTTACCAGGAGAGGTACAAAGTCCATTCCATTATATGACTCAATTACACAAGATTAACGTGTAACAATAAGCATCCTTTAAATAAATAAATTTAACACCTCCACAAAAAGCACATAGTAGGTGAATGGCTATCTAACTCAACATAAACCTAGTCTATGTATAATTCCACCGTTCCAGGCCGTTGACTATAGTCATTAAGAATATGGAATTGAACATATGCACATCAGCATACATAGCAATAACCTCAGTAAAGAAAATTATATGAATGTGAGGAGCTAACCCTCTAAATTATATATTAGGGGCCAACCCTCTAAATTACATATAAGGGGCCAACCCTTTTGGCAAGCCTCATAAATATGATTCCCTCTTGGCAAGCCTCATGAATATAATTCTCTTGCCCTTCCGACACAAAGGCGACATCTTGAGTGTGGAATTTTCGAGAAATTATTCACTTAGCCACATTGCGACTTGTTGTGGGGCTCTTCCCTCAATACATTCACTATAGTAATTGGGGTCACCCGTATTTATAATAAAATAATATCATAGGGCTTTTCCCTCAATGCCAATTGAGGTCACCCGTATTCATAATTAAATAATATCATAAGGCTCTTCCCTCAATGCCAATTGGGGTCACTCGTATTTATAATAACATAATATATCACACAAGCATGGTATAATGCTTTCTATTTTACTATTCACCAATCCATCCTTTAAACATGGATATTTTGTCACACCCTTCATACCAATCTAAATAGGAGAATAATTTTGTATAATTATATGTATAAGCAAGGTCATTTGTTCATCATAACCATCATATACAACCTATCATAGTTAAAAGTTACCTCAGCATCAATAAAGTTTCAATATAGTACAGAACTATACACACAGCTCATACAATTTCCACATGTTCATATAGCAAACATGTGTACTTGCCGTAGACGGTATATATATATATATATATATATATATATATATTATTACACATGATTATTTTATTGCCAAGGTTCATTCGTATCTATGAAATCAACATATACTTGACTGCATTCGTTAATCAATCATGTTCCTTTCAACAATTGCTTGCTTCGCCCTTTTTTTTTTTATATAAACACTCTCAAGTGCGTCAAAACCTTGTACGTATTTTAATAAAGTTATAAAGGTATTTAAAGAAATATGTAAACCCAAGGTTAGATAGAGATCCCTTCACCTTTGCCCAAGCTTCTTAAATGAGTTCATCTCTTTTAAAGTGCCTTCACAAGCTCTAATGGTACCCAAAGGATGCTCAATACATTACCTAATACCTAAGGATTAAAGATACATGAAAAAGAAGTCAAAATTCCATACTTAGCATGCATCAAGAGGCTGGCACCCCTTCGAGTCTCGGTGACATTGGCGCCTCGAGCGCCAAGTTCCAGACCTGCGAACTTCTGTTGTGGGTTCATGCGTTTTCAGCCAAACAATCACCATTTCCCCCCAAATTTCTTCGTGGGTTTCCATTCCTAATTTTTTAGGATTACTATAGCACAACCCTCCTAAGTTAGAACCAGTTATATAGGCTTGAATCATAAAAATTTCATTATAAGCCCTAACTTTCACCATTTCCATCTCATACACTCTAATCCTATTACTTAAATGACCATTCCTTTTTCTTATCTATGAACCTTCCAGAACAACCATTCCACATGGATTTATCCATAGAAACATCTTACACTACTTTCCTCAATTTTGAATCCTAGGGTTTTGCATCAAGGATGAAAGAAAGAAGAAGAAGAAGAAAGAAACACTTACCAATCTTCCCAAGATCTCATAGCTCCTACCCTTGAGCAAAACTTGAGACAAACCATTGAAGGGGAGGGGAAATTGAGGCTGACCGAAATAAGAGGGGGAGTTTATGGGAGGGAGGAGAAAAATGGATTAAAAGGAAGGATGATGGTATATATGAGTGTGTAGTGTGAGGCCCACTCCTTTCTTTCCATTTTGGTCCCTTTTAACATAAACATAATTTGGTTAAGAATTGCAAAGCATTTAGAACAACCTCATCTTGATTAGGGCACTTAACTATACTTTCACAAGATACACATCATCACATTCCATTTCCACTAAATTTACAGTTGTCCTAAACTTGTTCACTTTGGTCCCTCTCAGTGTCTCAAGATGCACATTGTCCTCCAATAAGTTTTTCTTTTTTTTTTTTTTTGTTAAAAGGGCGAAAATTTTTCTTACTCTCAGAATACTCCTTAACAAAATTCCAATAAACCAATATCCGAAAATGGCAGATATTACAATAGGCATATCCTTAAGGATCGAGTGGTTACACCATCACGTAGGTGATCTATCGCTACATAAGCGGTTGGCGTTCACACAAACCCTACTTAGCCACACAGGCCTCGTATCGCCACACATGCTTCCATATAATTCATAATCATATATATTGCATCTGTGAATTTAAACATGAGTAATTGCATGCACAAACAATTTTAAACAGCACATCACCAATCACAAGGGCCACACTTAACACATGGACCCATTCTTCACTTGGACCCAATCATATGATTCTATCTCTAAGTTATTATTATCACGATACAATTTCATTATGTCTCATAGGCAATTCCCCAAGATATTAGAGATAGATATAATCACATAAATCATGGAAGAAGTAGAGTTAATCACTCACCCTAAATCCAAGCTACAACTACTCAAATAAGGACTACAGTTGAACACCCAAAAGAGTTAGTCAAACACCTATGATGCAACCAGGACAAATTTTCAGCATTTCATCACATAAAAAGGGTCTTAGGCCGTGGTGCTTCAGGTGCCACAAGCCTCTCAAAGTCATCCCTCACCATTAAGCCTTGGCACTAGGCCTCCAACTCTTGGCCAACGATATTAGTCCTTGGCGCCAAGGGCCCAAGTCTTGGCCAAGGTGCCTATGGCTTGGCAGCTCATTAAGCACGAAAATGACACCATTTTCTCACTTCTAAACATCCCATTCCATCCCCCATCCTTAAGACACTTGTAGGCATCCTAACTCATGATTTTGGAAATCCAAAACCATTTGACATTGAAGAAAAGAATTAGAACAAAGCCTTATAGCTAATCAAGATTTCTATAGTCAAAATGCCTAAGTCAAGCTCCTCTCACCATCTCTTCCCCCACTTATATCAGATCAAAACTAGACTCTAGATGGTTTAAATCATCCAAAAGGAGCCCTAAACATGAAACCAAACATCACAACCTAAGTTTAAAAAGTTTTCCCCACCTATACAAGATTAGGGTTCCATAGTGCAAAAACAAGAAAACATTGAATCATTTCAAGTCCTTACCTTAGTTCAAGAGAAATTTCTGTGGAAGGGGCGATCACCAAAAACACAAACCCACCGGAAAAGGAGATGGAAGTAAGGTTAGAGAGTTGGTGATGGAAGGAAGTGAGAGACGCTCCAAAGAGAGAAAATGAATGTGCAAGTGAGGGCTCCAATGTGGCGCTTGTATGGAGAAAAAGCTGAGTGTTTCAAATATAAAAGTGCCTTTGGACCATTTTGCCTTTCCACTTAAGGGTAAGAAAGTCATACTCTCAAGGGTATAATTGTAAACTCTCCAAAATTAGTTGCCTACACACGAAATGCACACTATATTGGAACCTCCATGTCACAAGTAACTTGCAAGTCCTTAAAACATCAACAGTCCAACTTCCATCACATTTCCATCAAATCAAAAGAATTTCTCACTTCTTTCACTTAAATTTCTACACGAGGGCCTTTTTCACACAAATCCAAAACCACAAGCAACACATGATAACAAGCCATTAAATAATGACTTTTATTTATCTCCACGACACTATACACACATGTATTTGCACACAAGATAAAACACACCAAACACAATCTCAAAAATTCATAAATGTTACCATTTATGTAAAATTTCTAGTCGGTCCTTGGAACTACATATATACATACATAAGGGGACAAACACATTATCCAAGTTACAAATAAATAAAATCACATATATTACAATCAAGGGAAGGGATTTTTTCAAAAAGCAACTTAGATGGTGTTCTTCCTCTCAAAATAGTGCTATGAGTCATATTGATGAGATAAGCATCACTTTGTATGCATTATCCCCAATATCTAATAGGTAAAGAAGATTTAAATCTAATCACCTAAGCAACATCAAGGATGTGCCTTTGCTTCCTCTTAGAAACTCCATTTTGTTAGGGAGTATTGACACAAGTATTTTCATGAACTATACCTAAAGAGGCCAGAAGATATTTCAAATCATGATTACAAAATTGTGACCCATTATCTCTCCTAATAACTTGAATTCTGTCAGAGAAAAGAATTGGTTATGAACATAAGCTAAATTTCTTTTTTAATACAATGAATAAAATCACTCTTCAGTTTCAATAGATAAATCCAAGTAAATCTACTAAAATCATCTACAATAGTCTAGAAATATCTTTTAGTATCATAGGTATCATAATTATAAGGTTTGCAAACATCCACATGAAGTAAAGTAAAGGCTTTAATAGTCCTAGTTATAATAGCAAAAAATGGAAGCCTAGTTTGTTTAGCAAAGGGATAAATAGAACAATCAACACCATTACAGTTACTTGAAATACTATCTTTGATAGAATCTAATTGTTTCAATTTATTAAAAGACATGTGCCCTAACCTCTGATTCCAAAGGAAGGATAAACCTTTTTCTTTATAAACAACACAAACATGACTATTACAGAATTTAACATATTCTTCTTCCTTCAAGAAGTAGAGTTCCTCCTTTTGCTCACCAATCTCCATCACCTTGTGAGTTGAGAGTTCTTGTAGAATACAATGATTAGGAAAGAAATTAACAGAACATTCAAGATCACTTGCAAGCTTTGAAACAGACAACAAAATTTATATTTAAAATTAGGAATATATAAAACATCCTTTAAGAAAGGTTTAGGTGCTATATGATATTGTCCTATAACAGTAACCTTGGAGGTACTTCCATAAGGCAGATTAACAACATGAGGATTATTATAATTAGGAGGAACCAAATTAATTAAATCCCTAGAATAAGACATTATATGATTAGTGGCCCCTGTATCAAGGACTCATCTATGATTCCTTTTAGTAGTAAGAAGATTTATAGACATACCTAGTTGTTCTTCTTGAGCATCCTTATGTTTTCCTTTATTTAAAATCTTGAGAAACTATTGATACTCTTCTTTGGTCAGCGTCACACTTCACTGTTAGAAGTCAAATTTCACTAAAAGCATTATTGACCATGGCTTGTTGATTGTTGGATTTCTTCTTGGTAAATTTGAATTTTTTTTGGGGGGGGGGGGGGGGGGGGTTCAGTTTATAACATGATTTTTTATCATGTCTTTTGAGATGACAAAAATCAAATTCAATATTCCAATTCCTTTCAGCCTTAGAATTTCACTGAATGACATTAAGAGTAGTTGATTCTAATAGAGATTTAGAGGACATTCTCCTCTGACTTTCCTTTTGTCAGAGCATAGAATAAGCTTGATTAATTGAAGGTAAGGGAGACATTAACAAGATTTGGCTACATACTTGGGAATAAGATTCATTTAAACCCATGAGGAACTGATAAAGCTTTTGATTCTCCATATATTCAGAATACTTCTTAGCTTTCTCATAAGAGCATGTGGACGTTCCGACAATCGAAGAGAGCTATCCTAGAGAAAACGTTGATTAGAAAAATACTGAGGAATTCCCATGGTCCCTTGATTCTGGGAGTGGATTTGCCTTAGGAGATGGAAGACCTTTGTTCCATGAGGTTGATTGAACTTTTCTTGTAGGTCAATCCATACTTGGTGAGCATCGGAAGAATAAATGACTCCACTCAATAAATCTTTTGATATGGCATTCATGATCCATGCAAGAATAATGACATTTACACGATCCCATAGCTTTGTACATGTGCCATCTAAGAACCCTAATTTATTTTTCTCTATTAGGCAAATTTACATAGCTTTGATTCATAAAGCGTAATTGTCGACGTTGATCAATTGAAAAGAAATAAGAGGAGTACTCGAAGCATCTAAAGGATGAAGAAATAGAGGATGATGGACTCTAATGTGAATTGAGTTCCTCGATCCCCCATTTGCAGAAGAGGTGGTTCCAGATGATGCCATGGCTTCAATAGAGATCTCATTCAATGATAGAGAGAAGCAAGATGCAAAGCCACAAGATTTAGAGCAAGATGGTTCTGATACCATATTAACCAGAAGAGTGCTGCAAAGGATTGATTATGAAAGGGAAAGAGAGAAAAAGAATATTTCATAGATTGTGAAAAGAAAAGGAACATAAGGGTTTTTAAATACAAAAAGAAAAAAAAAACTAGAACACCGTAACAACCACAACTAATAAAACAATATTTAGCGAACTTGATGTTTATAACTATTCAATCAAAATTCATTCTTAAGTTTAGTCCATTGCATATATTTTTTTATTTAACTTTTTGTCTTTTTTAATTTTTACTCAATGATAATTGGGAAAGTTAATTTTTGTGTTAGTATATATAATTAATAGCCTTCAAATTTATCTTTATCAATTAATTAAAGGGGCCAACTGAAAATTGACATTTCATTTATGAGGCAAATATATAAAAATATACACGTACATATATAAAAATATAGCAAAGTTAAAGCTTGGCTCCGCCATTGGAAGGCATGGGCTCTTGTGCGATTGTGAAATTTGGTGAATTTTCCATATATGCAAAAAAAAGATGTGATTATCTTATTACAGTGCTGGTAATTATGATGAATTTTAATTTTACAGAGTGAAAAACAGGGCTTTTGTAAAATTATAAAAACGGCATCCAATATTCATCCTTGTCTTTAAAAAAAGCAATAAATATATCCTTCGGACTCTACCAATTACACCTTCTCAATCATGTCTTTGTTGTAAAATTTAAAACATGATCAATATATGTTGTAAAAATCTCCCATCTGATTTATTATATGTCAAGTCCATTTAAATTTTTTACGTAATGGAATTATAACTTATGACAATAAATAAAAGTTAAGTTAATGTTGAATTCTAATATGAAATTTTGGTTTTTTAATATAATATTAACAATTGTGATGTATTTTTATTATTTGAAAGAATATATATTGTGTAAGAAATTAATTTTAATAACAAAAAAAATTAGAAAGGAGCTAAGCATATATTTTTGAAGTATCAGATGTCATTTAGCCAAATTCACAGTGGAGTTAATGCAATCTACCCCTTTTGTTTTGAAGATCTGAAACAACCATTATTTGAAGTTATAAAATGACCAAAATATCTTCAAAAGACAATATTAAAATTTTTTTAACATAAATTAAATTATTCCAAAATTATATTAATGTTATGACAACGCTTATAATAATTAAATATATTTTGGTAGAAGTAATATTTTTATTCTTAACATTTATCTTGAGTTTTAGTTTCATCTCAAATGTTTTTTTTGTATTAATTTCATCGCACATATTTCTTTTTTATTTTAATTTTGCCTCTAAGACTAACTCTGATAACATAGTTGACGTAAATTCTTTCAAATAACATGTGAACTTTTTTATATGATATATTAAATGTTTAAATGCTATTTTGGGGGGGGGGGGTGACGAAAGAAAGCAATAAAAAGTATCATTTAGGGTGAAATAGAAACTAATCAAATATTTGAGATAAAATTAAAACTAAAATTAATTAGTATAATTCGTTGAAATTTGATGTGTCATATAGAGAAGTTTATGTTAACATTTTTCATCAATTATGTTAACGACATTAGTTTTAAGGAAAAAATCAAAATAAAAAAGAAACATATGGAATAAAATCGGTACCAAAAAATATTAGAAACTAAATTGAAACTCAAGGTAAATGTTAGGAATGAAAAATGTATTTTTGCCATAAGTCATTGTGAAAGTCGATTATTATTTATTATTTTGCTAATTGCTTAATTTGAAACTTTCATTTTGATACTATTCTTCTATGAAATAATTTATAATATGTTATATTTGAAAATTGGTTATTTTATTTTGGTTAAATGCATTTAATCCTTGTTACATTATCTAAACTATAGGTGCAATAATTAAAAAAAATGTTTGAGTATATTTACAATTACATATATTTATAATACATAAGAATCTTGGTGATACAAAGTTATGTATAATTATCTATATTTTATATATAACATATTTTTGCCAGCAATTTCCCTAATGCGGTAATGCATTATAAAAATTAAATTAGTTATAGAGCAAATTAGCAATACTTTAATGGATTAAATGTGGAGAATATGAATTTTACTACTAATCATGTCTTTTTGTTTTCCATACTTGTTGTTGACCTGCAATATAACAATTAATCTTGTATCAGTTAGATAGCAATATTATGGGATTAACAACATAGACTGAAATCACTACAAAAAAATAGGAATTTAGCAGTAGTTTTTAAGACACTTTAGTGGTGGTTGTAATTGCCACTATCAATTTTAGTGGCAGTTCCACAAAACTGCAACTAAATTAAGTGCCACAAAATTATAATAGCATTTTATTTCAACCGCTGGCATAAACGCCGCTAAAATAATAGTGGCGATTATGGTGGCGGTTGGTTAAACCGCTACTATGTTTAGTGGCAGTTAATAAAACAATCGCCAATAAACGTGTGGCGGTTTTCAACACACTGCCATTATATCTAGTGGTGGTTAAAAAACAACCGCTATTAAACTTGTGGCGGTTTTCAACACATAGCCATTATATCTAGTGGCGGTTAAAAAATAACCGCCATTAAACTTGTGGTGATTGTGACAGTAACCGCCACTATATCTAATAGCGGTTAAAAAAATAATCGCCACTAAACTTGTGGCAGTTGTGAGGGTAACCGCCACTATATCCTATGGTAGGAAACTTTTGCTAAAACTATCATTGTTAGTCTATTAATATCTATTGTTTTTGTTTTTCTATTTTCTCCCAAATTAAACTTGTTTCAAATTTCAAACCAACAAGTATATTCAACAATAATCTAAAGATACGAACAAGATTGACTAATAATTTCTTCATTCATATAAAAGACGTTTGGTTTGCATTCAAATACATATACATAACAAAGTAATATTCATAATACATCATACAAAAACTAAGTCAAATCATCATCATCATCTTCATTATCAGTATCGTCCTCATCATCATCATCAGCCGTAGCATTCTCTTGGTTACAAGAGAATGGAGAGTTTGCTGGATTTGCAGAGCCTTCTCCACTTTGATTAAAAAGCTGCATTTATAATAAAAGTTATAATGCGTCTAGAAAGTACATAAATCAAAATTTGTTAATGAATATCTAACTTACCCTTTGATGCATTGCAACAAGTTCAGGAGAAAACCGACCCTGGAGATTTTGGAGCATGAGATTTATCATTTCCCTATTTTTCCTATCCCTCTCCTCCATCATTTCTCTATTTCTTTTATCTTTCTCCTCTATTTTAGCTTCTAATTTGGTAATTTTATTCTCAAGTTGTTGAATAGAATGCATTGAAGAGAAGGACTTGCCTAAATAACGAGAGGAGTGACCAAAAACTTATGAAGGGCAAGGTCCAAATCTCAGGCCACGTACTCGTCCAGGATGCTCTTGGCTTCCTAAAGCCAATGCCAGTGAGTCCTACATGGAGATAGTAGAAGAAGTAGTTCCTTGCGACTCGATCATGGATATTTTGTCCTCCACAACATATAGTTAAATAAAAAAAAAATTATCAACCAACTGGAAATTTAATAAACTAACTCAAAACATAACATAACTTACACTAATCTCTCTTGCTTCATCGCTTACAAATGACCCATCCCTTTTTTTTTGTGAGTTGCATTCCAAACTTCTGTCCTACTAATGGGGCCACCGCGATCAATGATCTACAAAATTAAAGTGAATTAATTTAATTGTCAAATAATATCATAAGTTTTTTCATAAGAAAATTTACCATCTCAGCTCTTTTTCATGCCAAACTCTTCGTGCCTCTTGTGTGATTAAGTGTTTGACGTCGTCTACTCATCTTTTTTTTCTTGCTTTCTCATGCTATTATGGGCTACTTCGCATCTCAACAAAGGTAGCCCACTCCTCCCTTTGAACTCCCTCTGGGACAGTTGCTATTATGTGTTCCTTCGTTCTTATTCCATTGTTCAGCTTGTCATAGAGCCTCAATCACCCATTCCTCCAATTAGTTCCAATTTTTTTCAAAATGAATCTTTTTTCTGTATTGTTGTTAACAACAAATTTGTTCTTGAAAAAAAAAGATGAAGAGATCAGAATATATATATATATATATATATATTATATATTTCTCAAAATCAATCATTGATAAAAAATACCTTAACAAAATTGTCAGATACAAATTCTTTATAATCTAATGGGACATTCTTCCAATTCTGGTAAGATATGGGCAACACATTGTAGTTTCTTCCCATAAAACCCAAGATCAATGAGAGTAACCCTGCACCTTCTCCAATTGGCTGCACGTGGTCATTCCACTCCAACATTACCCTTCGTTCTGAGGGAAAAGCCCAAAGGTCATTCTGAGACATCCTTTCAGTCTTCTCAACATTATTTTCATCTATACAAATTGAAATTTTTTAGCTTACATAGTAATAACATTAAAATTTATGTCACATAAAATTGAAATAAGTTACTAATCATTTGAACCATCCAATAACCATGCTGGGAACTGTGTGTAGATGAAGTCCCAGTATGTGGTGATGGAGGAGTCTCAAACTCTACTGATAGAGTCTGGAGATCTGTAGGGAGTGATGTCTCAGGAACTGCCTGAGTGTCAAGTGGAACAGCAGGCTCCAAGCTCATCGACCATGCACCATAACTAGCTGGCAGAGTTGACAGCAGACTACCACTACCAGATGCATCCTGTCTACCAGTAGGGTCTGATCTGCCCTTCTTCTTAAATAATCTTTTTCATTTTCTAATAAATAAACAAAGGCATAATGTTAAAATAGAGATCAAAACAACAAAAGAAGAATTGGAAATCCTCCTAGAAGAACAAAAGACAAGAATAAAATCAAACCAAGAGCCTAAAAGACATAAGAAAACAAGATTACACTATCTTTCTCCATTTTCATTGTCATTGATCTCCCTAGCTAGTGGCATATTTGTTTCATCATCAGGGAACAATGACTCTAATTCTTGGAGTTGATATAGTTCACTCGTATATCAAGTCCTCTTCGTCATCTCCCATGTCATACAAATCTCTTGGTTTGAGATGAACGACTATTTTCTAATTCTTGTCGTGTTCATCATCTACATAATAAACTAAGTGAGCTTCGGAAGCTTGTATATATGGGTCATTGTCTTCATGATTACTGGTATGGATCAACCGAGAAAAATTTATAGACGTAAAGCCAAAGTCATCAACAACGACCCCCCTAGGATTAGTTGTATTTGTCCATTTACATTTAAATAATGTAATCATAAATCTTAACAATGACTCTAATTCTTGGAGTTGATATAGTTCACTCGTATATCAGCTCCTCTTCGTCATCTCCCATGTCATACAAATCTCTTGGTTTGAGATGAACAACTATTTTCCAATTCTTGTCATGTTCATCATCTACATAATAAACTAAGTGAGCTTCGGAAGCTTGTATATATGGGTCATCGTCTTCATGATTACTGGTATGGATCAACCGAGAAAAATTTATAGACGTAAAGTCAAAGTCATCAACAACGATCTCCCTAGGATTAGTTGTATTTGTCCATTTACATTTAAATAATGTAATCATAAATCTTTTATGATAATTTAACTCAATTATATCTATAATTTGACCATAATAAGGAACACCTCCAAATTGCATACGGTCATCACTGCTGCTCGCATAACTTCTAGTTCCAAATGTACTAAAAACACCAGTATTGTAGGTCCTCAAGCTATCATCTCGTTCTATAACTCAGAATTTAAATCCGTTAACATTATATGTAGTAAATCGTTTTACTTTATTTAGGGGGCCTTATGCAAGAAATTGAAGATCCACTGAGTGGGGTCTAATATCCTTCATAATCTAAAACACATGCATCTAGTTAGATATATATTAAAAAAAATGAAAGTGCACATATGGGGATAAAAATTTACATACACGTTGAGAAAATCATCCAACAAACTCTCAATGAACCCTTTGTCTATTTCAACTGAAGACTGTGTATAATTTCTTAATTATCTCCTAGTAATATCTCTAAACTCCTTGTACCCAAAAAGAGAATTAAAAAATGCTACATATTTTTGATAGATATAACCATGACAATCTAGTTACACTCACTAAAGAAATGGGTCAATTTCTTTACAATTAGTTAGTACATGTCGATGAGCTTGCAATTTTTCTGTTAAGGTATACCATTCAAAACCACTCACCGGCTTTCCAACTAGAGAAAACAACGTATCAACCACAGATGCTCCAACACCAGGGTCATCATCAACACGTCTTGGTCAATTGAATATCATCTCAACTCCATCCAAATATCTTGAATAGAAGGTCAAAACTTGTTATGCCATATAGCCTTCTGCTATAGAACCTTCTGGTTGAGCCCTATTTCGTATATAGGACTTTAATTTCCCTAGGTATCTACAAGATATCAACTTGAAATATTGTAATTGAAATCAATAATAAATGAAAAATTTAATCTGCAAAATTGACAAGTTCCTAAACTATCTCTTTATAGGCTACATCCATCAATATTGAATCGGCCCACCAACTTTGGCTTCATTAACCAAGTGGACAATTAGGTGTATCATGACTGCAAAGAAGGAAGGCGAAAATAACATCTCCATATTACACAATGTTAACACAATTCTATCCTGAAGCTTGTTGAAATCATCCACCTTTAACACTTTACTGCATAATTGCCTAAAGAATGAGCTCATATCAATAATAACTGCAGAAACTTGTTTTGGTAATACGTTTCTTATTGCTAATAGAAGAAATTGCTCCATGAGAATGTGAGAATCGTGACTTTTCAATCATCCAAGTTTTTGTTGCCTTAAATCAATACATCTGGAAATATTACTAGAATAACCATCGGGATAGTGATATTTTTTAATGTCTTCAGAAACACATCTTTTTCTGCATGATTCATGGTAAAAACCATTGGAGGATATCTACCAGCTTCATTAGGCCAAAGATCTGATCTAATGCCCATCTCTTGTAGATCTTTTCTTGCATTTAAGTGGTCTTTGGACTTACTAGACTTATTCAGTAATGTAAAAACAACATTATCACAAACATTTTGTTCTATATGCATCACATCTACATTGTGACGTATCAAGTTGTCTATCCAATAAGGTAGTTCAAAGAATATACTCTTCTTATGCCATTGTTGAGGACTCACATTTGCATTGCTAGCCCCTCGTGCCCTTTTCCTCTGTCCCTCACAGTCCACATCCTTTCCAAACACCACATTAATGTCTAAAACCTGACTCAAAATGTCTGAACCAGTTATTTTCACCGGTGGGTCTCTCTTCTCTAATTTATTATCAAATCTATTCCTAGCCAATCTGAATTTATGTCCTGGGTGTAAAAATCAATGATGACCCATAAAACACCACTTTCGACTATGTGGAAGTGGACAAGGAATTGAGTCAAAGTTGCATACTGGACAAGCTAATCCCGGTATGAGTATTCCATCCAGACAAAGTCCCAAGACCAAGAAAATCATTAATAATCCACAAGATAGCCACATGTATTATAAATATTACCTTCACATGAGCATCATATATTTCAACACTGACTGTCCATAACTCTTTCAACTCTGCTATCAACAGCTGCAAATAGACATCAATATCATTACCCAGCGCTCTCTTCCCTGGAATAATCATTGAAATAATAAGAGAACTCTGTTTCATACACATCCATAGAGGGAGATTGTAAAGAATTAGAACTACGGGCCAAATGCTGTAACTTGTACTTAAAGTCCCAAATGGATTGAAACCATCAGTTGCTAACCCAAGACGGACATTGCCAGGATCCGAAGCAAATTGATAATTTTTCAAATCAAACATTTTCCAAGCTTCGGAGTCCCTTGGATGTCTTAGCAAAACATCATCATTCCTCTCCTCAACATGCCATTTCATGTGTTCAGCGGTCTTAGATGACAAAAACAACCTTTGTAATCTTGGCTTTAATGGACCATATCTAAGAATTTTGACAGGTCATTTTTTTTGCTTGCCATTTTTCAGTTTCCATCTAGATACATTGCATTTTTTACAAGTATCTTTGTTTTCATCATCTCCCTAGTATAACATGCAATGATTTGGACATGAATGAATTTTAGTGTAGTTGAGATCCAATTTTTTGATAGTTTTCTTAGCCTCATAAAAAAAAAGTTGGAATTTTTGCATTTTCAATTGCATCTGCCAACAACTCTAATATCATTGACATTCTTTTGTCAGTTATCCCACACATATACTTGATGTGATATAGCCTTATCAAAAATGACAATTTTATAAATTTCTGATGTCCTTCGTTTAGACTATATTGTCCATCTTCAAGTAACTCATAAAACTCCCTAGTTTCACTATTCATTTGATTTGACGAGATAAGTGTCTCACCTACTTCTACCCTCTCATTTTTAGTGTGAACACCAAATGCATCATGAATCATGTCATGCATAGGGTTATCCAAGTTGATACCATCTCCTACCATATGTGTCCTTGAAACAGATTCTACAAAGGGCTCTACTGTAAGTGTCTCTCCATGTTGGTTCCAAAATATGTAACATTGTGGGAATGGCTTGAGAACTAAGTGTTCATATATCAATTCTCTAACTTCCCATTTTCTAAATTTGCATTTGGGACAAGGACATATGATTTTACCTTCAACACTACTATTTGAAAATGCAAAATCTAAGAACTCATTGAGCCCCTCTACATATTCAGGAGTATTTCGGGGTCTAGCAATCCAAGACTTATCCATTATGTTCTGTAATCAATTAAAATTCTATAATGAGCCAAGCACCCAACGTTTGTTTATGAACTAATCATGGCAACAAGTCCAATACAAATTCAAAGTTGGTACTTCAAATTAAATTAAAAACAATCAGAAAATTTGTGTAATAACCCAAACTTAATTACCTTAGAAAATGAGGCTAAATAAATAAATGAGCAAGTAAATAAGGATAAAATAATAATAAAAAAATTTTTGAGAGATATGAATATAATTTTATTCAATAGGCTGGAGACCTAATTAAATGAAATTAAGGCTCATTAGTATTCGCACATATATATTCATTGTCTTCTTTGGCCATTTGCGATCATGAGTTCTTTTTATTATTTTAACTAAAGAGAAAATGACAGTTGGGTAGCTTTCATTTTTATATATAAGTAATATGTGAGATGGATCGAGGTTCTCTGCCATACTAACCTTTACCTAGACTTTTAGCAAAAAATTTTTTTTCTGTTGTTAAAAAATGTATGGCACTCTGCTATACTAAAAGTATGATACATGATCTAGATCCATGTGAGACAAGTGTATGAAAGAGAAAAAGTGTGTAGAAAAGATGAAATGAGATTAGTGTGTGTGAAAGTGAGAGTGAGTGGAAATGAGTAAAGGGACGTAAGAAAAGAAAAGAGAGAGAAAAAGACAAAAGTGAAAAGTGAGTATTTGAAAAAGTGTGTTGTATTTATTGCATTAAAATTAATAAAAAATTTCTAATATTATGAGCATGATGGTTAGCTCTAAATATATATATATATATATACATGTGTTGTGTGCATAGTAAGGAAGAGAAAAGAAAGAGAGAATAGATGAAAAATAGAGAAAATAGAGAGACAAAGAAAGGAAGAACACAGGGAAGATAGGAAGAAGAGAAATAGTGTTAAAATTCAAGCTTATTCTTCATAATAAGGTAGTTAGTCTTCCATAAAGATATGTTTATTTATGATTTATGATTTATGATATTTATAAGCATAATCAATTTTTTTTTTCAGAATTTTTATTGTAAATCTTGTTCTATAATATTGAACAAGAGAGATTTAATTATTATCAGTGTGATGTTATGCTTTTATAACTAAAATAATCTCCTCATGTATATATATTTTTAATAAAGTGACTAGCTACTGAGATATTTAATATCTCACTTTTAGAAAATTGATCATTTCAAGAAAAAGGCAAAAAGGGAAGGCTTTCATGATATTAATGATGAGATTGAAGTGTAGAAATATATTTTACGGTAGCTTATGATATAAAGATGTAAGGAGAATAATAAAAATTATGTAAATTATTTTTTTGTATATATTCAAGCTTAGACATAATTAGTGAGAATTTTGTAAGTTTTTCTATGAAATTACTATTCACATGAATAATAAAATTTGTGAATAGTGAAATCTATAATTATTTGAAAGGAAATTTATTTGGAAATTATTTACTAAACTGATTTAGAGAAGAAGTATTATTTTTAAAGGAAGTAAAAAGGCGGAATGTTACAATCTGTGTAGACAAATTGAAAGTTATGACACATGAGGACAAACAAAAATTTTAAAGTACACTCATATATTCATTTTTCTTTTCCAAAGACTTAATCTATCAACATTTCTTTTTGGAGTTGAACAAAGTGTGTAGATATATGTGTTGTTAATATTTCTTCTACCAAAGGGGAATATGAACTAAGAAGTAAGAAATAAAAAAATTTTGAAATATGTTCATTCATGGATAAGTTTTACTGATCATATATAAATTTTTTATTAATAATATATATATATATATATATATATATATATATATATATATATATATATATATATATATATGTATAAATAAAACAAGTTACAAATTATAAGATATTGTATTCTAACTATTGTGAATTGTTAAGAGTATGCCTAGCCCTTCATGTACAAACAATTATAATTGTCCATAGTCCTCTCATTGAGTTATCCTTGTTTATGTATCTTAAGGATGGTTGTACTTATTAGCCTTTCATTTGAATAGGCTAAGATGGATGGATCCATTTAGTAAAGGAGCCCAACAATAGCCCTTTATTAATACATGTTCTGGGCTGAGTTGCATGTATGATATTTAATATATGCTTTGGCCCAAAAAGAAAACATGCATTTAATATATGAGCTAGTTCCTAAGTTCATTGATTTTAGATAATTTTACATAAATTTTTATAAAAAATTCTTTAAAAATAAAACTTTTGAATCAAATAATATACATTTTTATTTTTTTATAATGTCTTATATTGCTAATCTCCTTAAATTTATAGTAAACTAAACTTCATTACAATAAAATTTTACAACAAATCTATTGGTATAACATCAAAATAGCAAATATATTGAGAAGTTTTCTACTTGAATGGCAATGGCTTTTTTGGCTTTTTGGGTTTGCCATTCAAATTCCATTGTTGAAGCCGTATTTTTTTTTCAATTTGATTTTATTACAAATAGGCTATTCATACATGAAATAATATGATACAATCTTAGAAAACCCAAAAGATATTTTATAAAATGAAACAAAACAATTGGTAGTTAAGCAAATTTTATAGGCTAGCCAACTCTTAAGTACACCGCATCAAGGGAAAAATTAACCACGCTACAAAATGCAACTTCTTCTTTACTGTGTTTTGATCTTGTATATAATCAACCATTTTATACTTCCTTCTTGCTCTACTTGTAGAGTGAGCATCCAGTAGCGTTTACAGGTGTAGGAATTTCAACTTCTTATTGTATACCTGATCTTTGAGACCCCAAGGGAATTTGGAGCGTGATCAGAATATTCTATTAGATTCAAGATTGTGAGTGTTTATTTTTTTTAATAGAAAATACATTTCGTTCCCTTTTAAGTGAATGTGTGCTAGATATATGAGCATGTTCTATAAAATTCATGATGCAGGTACTAAAGTAAGCATTATATTGATAAAGCAAATCTTACATTTTTGGCTACTGTGCGAAAGGCCTCCCTATGGCTAATATCTAGATTACTAGACTTAATAATTTAGATTTCCTCCCTGCAATGCAAAACCAAAAAATATGAACCTTTCTACTTGTATTGATGAAATCATATACAAGAAAAAAGAAATAGGGCATGCGAGGTAAATTTGAGAAAAAAAACAAAAAGAAATTTCATAAATTAAATTACATATTTAATGAATTGATTATAAGCACAAGGAGTAACTTTCAAAAAGAACATTTGTTGTAGTTTGATGGATCTTTGTCTATGTTAAAGGAGTAAATTACTAAATTAATTTTTAATTTTTGGAGGTAGCTCTTTCTCCACAGGCACAGCTTCACCTTCGAGTTCACTAATCAAAGTCTCATTCTTTGGCTAAAATTTTGTGCATCCCTCAAGATTTAGAAGAGCAGGGTGCTCTTGCTCTACCACAATCTCTCCTATCATTATTTTGTCTACTGTCACTTTTCTCTCTCCAACATATATCATTATATTAATCAATATCTCCTTGTCCTTTCATCTTTTTTTAATTACATAATTGCCGCTCACTAAATATTTAATTCTTCGGGACTGATCCAATGGACTCTCCAATAGCCAAAAATAGAATGATGAGAATATTAAAGTATGATAATTAAAGGAAGTGATGATATGAAGGAAGAAAGAAATAGACAAAAAGCAAGGTTCCATCATTTCAGTTTAAAAAAAATCTAAATTATTAATATATTAATCAAGAAAAATATGGAAGTAGAATGGTAGTGAAAGAAAAAGCTTGAATTAATATGTTCATGTGTATAGTGCCAATTTTAAGATGAATCTCAAACTGATGTTTATTTAATAAATCTTCATATATCACTTCAACCACTGTATACCCATTTATTTAATTTCAATCTATATTTGTAGTTCTAGAAATTTCTATTGAAAAGGGCAAAATATTATGAGAGAAAAATCAAAAATGATTTTGGAGGTAAAAAAAGACAAAAAAATAAAAATAAAAGAAAAAAAAAGAGAAGAGGAAGGGAAAGCTTCCACAAAGTAAAGGAAAAGCTTCCATCGAAGATCCACTTTCAAGAATGCAAACACAAAAAAAGGAGGGGTGAGGGCCACCATGGGCCTTTAAGCATAGAATATGGAGAGAATGTGGAAGACACAATAATTGCATATCAAATGCAAGCCACATTCATTTAATTGATTTATGGCTTTTCACACACAAACAGATAAATCAATCTGGGGGGCCCGAGATATAGGAAGTAAAATATTCAAAGAAAAACCTTTCCATATCCCACTAATCTAAGTTAATGCAAACAATTCATTGGCAACCATAATCTGGACAAGACACATTCATTTTGTTGTCATTGTTGATTCCTTTTTAAATTAATAAATTTCATTCTTAAAAGATCACTAGATTAAACATGAAATATTTTAATTTAATTCTCCAAAAATACTTTTCCTTTAGTTTAGACCTCTAAGATTGAAAGGGAAAAAATACAATTACTTCGGTACCTGGATACACTGAAACTCCAAAACATATTAGTAAGTTGATCAAATTTCTCAACTTTAATGAAAGTTGTTAGTGAATCAACTATATGCTACCAAACTATTCAATTATACTTCTTTAATAAAAGTTGTCAGTGAATCAATTATACTTATTTAAAATATACAATTCTCTTAGATAACATCATTATTTATACCAAGAAACTAATATAATTCTCACTTTAATTATTTTTTATGCCAAATCTTTAAATTTCTAAAATTTCAAAGTTAATGTTTTTAAAATGTGCATAAAACTGAAATATTGAAATTGAGATAAATATTCAGGAATTAAATTCAAACAATTGAATAATTTACTCTATTTTTTAGTTGTCTACCCTTGATTGGTTTCAAAGATGAACAATAATTGTAATATCTGTCATTTAATTTTTTATTTTTAATTGTTAAATTTTATTTCACAAACATTGATTTGCAAATTACGTGCAAAATGTGTGTGTGATGTATATTTTGATATGGTAATGCTTCAATATGTGAATTTAAGCGATAGACTAGCAATGTAAGATGCTAGGTCATATAAAGACTAAAGTGAAAATTTTAAGACTGAAATGAAAGATTTCAAGATCTTGTGGGGTGCGGAGAAAATGTATACAAGGTATAGGAATAAATGAAAAAAATTTTAAGGAACCTTCATGTGAAATAGAAAATGGAAAATAGTTTTTAAATCTCAAGATATTAATTTTTTTTGAAATAAGGGGTTCGAGTAATTTATTAAATGGCCTATTGAAATAAAAAAATTAAAAAGAAATATATTATAAATAGTGGCATAAACAGTGACACCATACTGTTCAAGGAAATTAAATAAGTTATAAAATTAAATACTAATAGTAGTACTAGATGATGGATAATGCAAAGGATTGAATAAAATAATTAATCATTTATTTAACTAACTAAATCTAATTCAACATTAAAGTAAGGATAAGGATCCCAATAATTAAATCTGAAAGTATCTTAAGAAATCTGTTTTTGAAACATATTATTTTTGCTTAGAATAATCTAAAATTTAAACAACCAATCTTTTTGAAGTTAAATGATTAATTTATAGGATTATGCATTCTAAGAGGATAATTTGCAAATAATCTAAGTACTTTTAAATATGATGATGTAGCTTTCAAAATCAATATTTAAATCCCAATTTTTTGTTTATATAAATATATGCTAGAATATTAGTTTTAATTTTGTTTTTTTTTCAATAAAAGAAATCAATAAGTAGAATAAATCTGAGTGGATAATTGATGATATAATAAAATAAAAGTCTTAACCTAATAAATTATAGAAGACTTCCGAAACTTGCTTTAAACAATGACATAATATAAATAATAATAAATTATTAAAGTGATAGTAGTAATATGGATTAATCATTGTCAAATAGATTACATATTTATTTAAGATCCTTCCTTGCTCTATTAAAATAGTAAACCCTAAAGCAATTTTATACACCCTGCACACACACTTCGGTCAACACTTTTTCTTTTTCAAACACAAAACCTCTACATTCTATAATTATTGGAAACCTCAAGGAAATTGACGTCAAGAGGAAACAAAAGAAACAAGAAAATGTTGAGGAGTGGTGCTAGGTAATGAAACCAAGAAAGGGGGACATGTGGCATTTTGAGAGTGGTACATGTGTACCACTTTCTTTGAACAAGGTTTGAAGACTAAGGTTGGTCTTCTCCTTCATCAATTTTCTTGTACATGTGTACCACTCTAGAAGATTGTAATCAATTAAAAGGTAGAATTAATTTGCTTTAGTTTAAACTGAACTAATTTGCTTTATTTTATTTTACTTTGGATGCTAAATGCAGACAGTTCAAGGACAAAAGAAGAAGCTAGAGGAAAGTGAGCAAATGCTAAATCAGAGGAGGTTTATAGTAATTGTATCATATATCTTTCTTTGGTTGAGACTTGATTGCCAACTACATAAACTAAATTGATCTATTAATTACCCTTGACAAACTATAGGAGTTGTCTCTTTAAGAAACTTGTAGTCTGATATTGATTTTGATTTTACATCTTATAATTGAACTTCAGCTAGTCTGATATGGGAAAGATAAGACTAAATATTGATTTCTTCCATTTGATATGAATATTTGATTAGTTTTTAAAAATGGAAATTTTAGGAATCAAAAACTTGTGTTTGAATGATACGAGAGAAGATGGATGCTGAAAGTTGTCAGCTTAGAGTAATTTTTCCTGGTGTTATGATATAGAAACTTTGGGTAGAATTTATTGAGAAATAATAAGGCTTTGAGTCAAAAACAAAATCTATAGGCAACACCTCTAGAAAGCAAGCCTGGAGATTTTGAAAGCTTGAATTAATGTAGTGAATAAATAAGTAAAGATTTAATACTAAATTTCAGCTATTTTTTTCCTTTTTTTTTGTTTTTAAATCATAATGATAGCAAACCTTTACTTAAAATTAGATTTACATTGGATTCTTTTTTTTTTTATATATAATGATTTACATTGGATTCTCACATAATGAAAGCATGAATTAATGTAGGTTCTGGTGCTTCTATAAAACAAAATTTGTCACATAAGAGTCAATCACATCATGTAGAGAAGCATAGGAAGTGACAGAGACATAGAAATGCTTTTAAAATTTAAAAACAAATCTGGAAGAAAAAGTAAATATATGGAGAATCTAGAATATAATTTATAATAGAATAATATGGATGTTTCCTATTTGAAATGCATGGAAAAAGTTTGGAATAAGTATTCTTGTAAAGCATCGTTAGGCAAATTATATTTTTTGAACTTCCACAATTTGATGTGTATGAAACAGAGTTCAAAGACCTCCACAACAAATTAGACAAAGACCTCCACAACATGGGTAACAAAATTATCCTTTAGGGTCCCATCTTTTGACTACTAAATCTTTCTTTATTAAGAAAGGAGAGAAAAAGAGTTTGCTGAGTAAAAACTATTTACATAATTACAATTCAATGATTCAAATAGTTTTTACATGAATAAAAGAGGTTAAATTATTGAGGCTGTTACTTTTATAATACACCCAAAAGAAATAGAGTGAGTTGTATTTAATGCATGCACACAAACAGTAGCTTAATTAATGATAAGATCTAGATAAGTCAAGATTTGTGTCTTTTTTGTTGCATTGGATAAGTCAAGTTTTCAAAGAAGTTTGAAAACTTTTCTATAAATAGCAAGGTCTATGTTTGAAAACCCTATGTTTGAAAATAGTCCCTAGGAGTGTAGCATATGGATTCAACTTCAAGAAAATGTGCATTTCTCGATGGTCATTTCCCAATGGTTTACCTTAACGGTTAGGAAATGCAGCATATCCCAGCGGTTATTAACATCGTCAGGAATTGTATACAATTACCAGCTATGTCTGTGCTATTACCAATGGTTTTAAAAACCACCAGTAATTGTAAAAAAAAAGTAAAAAAATCTAAAAATCTTAAAAAAAAGTCCAATTTTCCTCTCATTCCCAATTTCCTCCATTCAAAAAACCTAAGTCCCTAATCACGCTACCTCACTCTCACTCAGTCACTCTGCCTCTCTGTGTTTTCTCTCTACTTGCTGTCGTAGTTCCCCCATTCCTTCCGGTAACTCATTCTTCCTCCATTCCTCCTTAGGTGGTGCTATTGTTTGACAACAGGTAGGAATGAAAATTTCTGGTTCTCTTTTTCTTTTTCTACACTTTGTTATTTTGGGATTAAATTATATATAGACTTTAGATCTAAAAATTTTGTGAGAAAATGTGTTCTTCACAAAATTTTCATATTTGAGAAAAATTAGGAAGTTTCTAGGTTTATTGACTATAATTCTCTTCTTCTAAGATAATTTTGTACTTGATTATTTTTAAAAAATGAGATATTAATCAAGTTTAGGTGAAATATATGAATTTGAGAATTTTTGGTATGAAATCTAGAATTTGGAATTTTCTAATTTAATGAGTTTTTGTATGATTTTCACCGATTATATTGAAGTTTCAATCAATCATTTGAATATGTTTGAGTTAGAATTCATGAAAATGGTGTTTTGGATGTGATTTTGGAATTTTTGGACGAACAAAAACGAAGACCATATTGTTCATTTTGAAAAATTTTCCAAAAAAAACTATTCATATGCAAAAGAATGGATTTTTGATTTTTGTAATTAAAAATAAACAAAATTACCTTTAATTAGTGGATTTTCGAAAGTAGGAACAAGAATCATGTTTTTGTAATCGTGTTCCTACTTTTTGAGTATTTTGATTAAATAAAAAAATTAATAATAAAAAGTTTTCAACTCACTCGTAACTTTAAACTACATTATTTAATTCTTTAAAAAATTTTGTTTCCATATATATATATATGTCTCAATTAGTTTATTATTAAATTTTGAAAGTACATTATATAATTTATTAGTTCTTTAAAATGAAGCCTCGAGGCCCGAGTAATCTGTTAAGGCTTTGGAAATGAAGTCTTCTTCTATAGAATATCAGTTTTGGATTCTGAAGTTATACCTACTGCTGTTGTTGCTGCTGCTGCTGCTACTAATTTTTATGTTGTTGATGATGATGATATTGATGACGAAATGTACATAAATAATGAGGTAAATTGTTTATAAATATTTAAAATTGGTAAATATTTATTAATATGATTGATTTTTGGCTACCTAACTTCTTAGAGATACTGCTTATGTAAATATCTTATCTACTGATGCTGTATAATTTATTTGATCTTTTTTTTTTCTTTCTCTTACCATCAATAATTTTTATTTAGAAAGAAAGAAAGAAACATATAGAAAATTATTTAGGCATAAGTAACCAATTTTATTCAAGGCTCAAGATTACATTATGCTAAAAGAGAGAGAGAGAGAGAGAGAGAGAGAGAGAGAGAGAAATTACAAAACATAGCATATGTAATCTATGAGTGAGGTGGCTTCTTAGATGAAGGAGCACCGAGTTCACTCTTAAGAGTAGTGAATTGTAGTGTTACCTCTTGACCACTACCATGTCTGAGAGCCTTTGTGATTTCATGGAGGAAAATATAAATTCTATTCTGACATTCAATATTTTTCTGGTTTTAGCTACAAAAACATTGAGTCAACCAGAAATAATACTTATCAATTTTCCCTCCCAAGTCATCATACTGGTTTATCATCATTCATTCTAGACCCTTTACCTCATGCCTCAGCCCCTCTATCTCTTTTTTCAGAAGAGCTATTTCATCTTTTGAAGTATGGCATGTGCTTGCCTCCTCTAGCTTCTCTTCCAGCCTCTTTCTCTTGGTGTTCCTCTCTGGAGACTCCTCCATGGGTCTCTTACCTTCATCATCTTGTCCCAAACACAAAATAAGGTCTAATTCTTCCCTTTTTGGCTGAATGGTAAGATCAATAAACTTTTTGGAAGCCATGGAGGTGAATTTCTAAACTTGTGTTTGTGTCTATAAGAGAAAAGAGAAAATAATGTAGGTGTTTGCTCTGAATGAGTTATGATGGTTTCACATTTCTGAATGGGATTTTTGCAAGTTGGATATCATATATTAGGGCTGATAAGTCAAAATTATGGCTGATTTGTACAGGTACGCCTCGAGCAAGGAGTTGAAGTGATGTCTAACAACAGCTATCTCAATCCTTTGAATTTTACTCCCTTGCATCAAAAAGAGGCAATGGACGCCTAAACATATATCGCTGTAACATCTTTGACTTATATTTTTACTACATTTAATCTCTGCAACTGTTATGTAGCATGCCTGACATATCTCTTTGAAATATATTGCATGCTATATCTGAAAACAATCCTTAGCCTATGAATTGAACTTTTTGTCTTGTTCTCATTCACTTTTGTTTAAATATAGCTTAAACGTTTTTAACCATCATGCATCACACAAATTTGCTTCCTTTGCATACATACTTCTCATCCTTGCTTTCAAAATTATTTCTGAGAATTACAAAACAATGGCAAGCTTCTACAAGCAAGTGATTCTTAATGCCGATGCCAAGAAGGAAGAACTTGATCAATCCCTTAAGCTCGGAATCAACAAAGGTAAAGGACCCATTGATGGGTCAACTGAAACAAGGAAGAGGAAGAGAAATCAAGAAGAGCTTAATGATGATAACATGGCTCAATCATCTGAAATCAAGCTCACTCTTATTGAGAAAGGATAGAGAGCTTGGAGAAATAGGTTAGTCAATTGGCTAACAAAACTGACAAACATCTCATTCATGCAACTTCATGCATTTACACTCAACTAGCAAAGAGTGTTAATTGCTTGAATGAAATCCATTCCACTCTCAGCTAGATGCATCATTCGCTTCCCCAAGGACAGGTTTCGAGATAAAACAATTATCATCAATTCCAAAACCTAGAAGCCTATCATCATCCAAGAAGCCTTCTCGACAATAAGATTACTTTTGCTTGTAGTGTTTATCATTATTGTAATCTTATGAAGTTATTTTCAATGAAATTAAAATCTTTTGCATAAATGTATTCTCAACATAAATGCATTTTGTGTAGATTTATATTAGCTCTTTAATTTCTTGCATTCAACAATTATTTATCTTGATAGCATATTGATTTTCTAATTTTTTGTTTATCAGCCTTATTTGGTACTTATTTCTAACTTCAGTGGAGCTTCTGCTATTTTTAATTATAATTTCATTTCATCACTTTGAAATTTAAAATTATTTTTTCCCTTTCAGGGAGATAAAGGTCATATAAGTCATTCATCAACATCGAGCAATCTCCAAATAGTTATGGAACTACTTAGGATTAGTACCCTTTTGTATTTAAAAATGTTTAATTGAATAATGTTTTGTACAACTTTTAAGATATAATAATAGTGATACAATTTTTTTCTTTTGAAAATATTATGTATGACATTTAATTTAGTAATTATAATATATGACATTTGCACATCTTAATTCATTTCATTCATTCCTATTCTTTCCCTATTCAAATTACCCTTTGTAATACTTGAGCTTTTTAGAGGCAATTTATCAAATAATGTCTAAAACAAAATCTATAGGCAACACCTCTAGAAAGTAAGCCTAGAGATTTTGAAAGCTTGAATTAACGTAGTGAACAAATAAGTCAAAGATTTAATATTAAATTTCAGCTTATTTTTTCTTTTTTGTTTTTAAATCATAATGATAGCACACTTTTACTTAAAATTAGATTTTCATTGGATTCTCTATATAATGAAAGCATGAATTAATGCAGGTTCTGGTGCTTCTATAAAACAAAATTTGTCACATAAGAGTCAATCACATCATATGGAGAAGCATAGGAAGTGATAGAGACATAGAAATGCTTTTAAAATTAAAAAACAAATCTTGAAGAAAAAGTAAATATATGTAAAATCTCTTTCCTTGTAACATTAATAAGCAAACCTCACACTTCATCACCTATTTCCACGTTACCTAAGAAACCTGCACTGCCCAAGGAATGATAAAAGAAGATAAGTATTAAAGTAATTGTCTTGTCTCTCTTTTCAATATGCTTCTTAACTTTTTCTTCTTCTTCTTCTTGAGGCCACTCCACAACACCAGCTAATACATTATTTTTTTTTCTTCTGGTTCATGAGAGAGAGAGAGAGAGAGGTTTGAGGAAGGAAGAAGCAAAAAGAGGGAGAGCTTCATTGTGTCATCTACTCAACATTGTCATCCTCTAGCCAAGATATTGCCAATGAAGGATTTAACAGATCCTTTTCTCTCCTTCGTTCTCATTCATTCTGTCGACTTTTGAATCTTTTTTTTAAGGGGAAGCCGGGTCACTGGGTCACCGGGCCATTTGCAGTCTAGTCTAATAACATGACCCAGGCCAAACCTAGCCCTGGGTTGTTAGGTCTCGGGTCGACCCGCCGATCCAATCCAGATATGATAACACTGATTCAAAGACCTCCGCAACAGATTAGACAAAGACCTCCACAACATGGGTAACAACATTATCTTTTAGGGTCCCATCTTTTGCCTAATAAATCTTTCTTTATAAAGAAATGAGAGAAGAAGAGAGTCTGCTGAGTGAAAAACTATTTAGATCATTACAATTCAATAATTCAAATAGTTTAGACATGAATAAAAGAGGATAAATTATTAAGACCGTTACTTTTACATTACGCACAAAAGAAATAGAGTGAGTTGTATTTAATGCATGCACACAAATAGTAGCTTAATTATAAGATCTGGATAAGTCAAGATTTGTGTCTCTTTTGTTGTATTGGATATGTCAAGTTTTGAAAGAAGTTTGAAAAAAAAAAGTCTATTTGAAAACCCTATGTTTGAAAATAGTCCCTAGGGATGCGGCGTATTGATTCGACTTCTGTCTTTGAGCTCAAAGCTGTTCTACAAATAGCAAACTCAGTTTTTAATTCTCTCCACTAAAAACCTTAAACTCCTCTTTTCTTATATTCTCTTCTGGCACTCTTTTGCTTGTGTTCTTTATCTGTCATATATATATAAGCAATGGCAAGCAACAGTCAGTTCAACCTCAACTTCGAAGATGTCAAGGTGGAGTTGGACTTGACTATGAGTCTAAGGAATGATAAGTGTAAGAGACTTGCTATTGAGCTCCTTGAGACCAAGAAGAGAAAGAGGAACATATTAAAACTAGAGGATGACAATACAACAACATTCTCTGAGAACAATTTTGCTCTTTTAACACGCATGATAGAAGACTAAGAAAGGGCTATGATTGATAGAACTGATGAATTGGCACATCGAATCGATAGGCATTTCCTCTATGCCACTTCATGCATTGTTACTCAGCAAGAAAATGTCATTGAATGCCTGAAAGGAGTTCATTCCACTCTCCATCAAATCTCTCAATCTCTTTCTACAAGGGCCTTGGAGATTCAACGTATCCTCTTCCCACCAAGAGCTGATAATGCTTATTCCTCTAGGAGAACACCATGTCCATGAGATTTTCAATGTTTGTATTATTATTTACAATATTGTAAATAATAATATGGAGGAAAATTTATTTTAAATAAATTTAATTTAAATTTCTTGCCCCCATTTACAATATTATGGAGAATTTATAGATTTTTGTTTTCTAATTAAATTGTAGGTGGTACTATAGTGGCAGCTCTTAGACTCTTGAAGGAATGTGGTTAGTCCTTGTGTCTTACAAAAACTATATATCTTATTCATGTTCTTGTTAATTTATATTTTGACACATGTTCAACTTCTATATAAATCACAAATAGATGTAGTAAGATGCATCACTGCTTCTTTTAGTAGTTTGATAGCTATTAATAGCTACTTTCTTCCTAGTGACTTTGACTGTGTTGGTGCTATATATATTATGGATTTTCCTTATATTGTAACTCCACTTGATGCCTTTCATGTAAAGGAGATAACGTGGCATTTTGTGCTTTACATTCCAAACATAAATTCTATTATCGCTCTATTTTCCTTATTGATAACACTTCAGTTTAGTCCTTCCTCTTAACTTTTGATTTGTTTTCTTTGTTGTCCATGTCTAAAACTCTAGGAACCTAAGATCTTTGGAAGAATTTGGATCCTAGAATTTTGGTTTTTGTTTTAATTTTGATCTTTAGTTTTGTTTAATATTGATTACTGAATGTTTTTGCTGTGTTTTTGTGTTGTTTGCTGAGTTTTTCTAACTTAACATTATATAAAATATTTTTTTCATAGAAATGTACGTCCATCGTCATCATTGAGCTACACTCCTTCAGATGGTCAAAGAAATAACTAGGACTTTTGTTAATGAATATTTTAAATAAATTATATTCAATTTATATAACTTGAAGAATATGTATGTTTTTTTGGTCACTTTATGTTAGTTAAATTAAATATGTGTGACATTTAATTTAGTAATTATCATTGTTTGGAAAACTGGGTCGGACCGGTCGATGGAACTGGTTGGTCTAATCTAGACACTCTAAAAAATCAAGGAGTTAAAGAACCGGTCAAACTTGGTCAAAAATTGGGTTTGACCGGCGATTTTTACTTTGAACTTGTCATGGTCAAACTGGTTCAAACTGAAAAAAAAAAAAAGATCTTCATGGCTGGCTCATTGTTGAAGTTGACCAGCCGTCCTCCGTAGTTTGTTCCACCAGAAGGAGAAAAAGAAGAGAAACGAAAACCGAGATCTAAAAAGAAAGAAGAGAAACCGAAACTGCTTATGGATTTAATTACTTCAGAAAATAAGGCTAAATAAATAAATAAGCAAGTAAATAAGGATAAAAATATTCATAAAGAAATTTTGAAAGATATGAATAAAATTTTATTTATTAGGCTAAGCACCTAATTGAATAGAATAAAAATAATGAGGTCTTTTTATTATTTATAACCAAATTAGATGTGTTGGCAATCTTGTATTTGTTTAAAAAAAATTATGATTTGAAATAAAGAAAAGGGAGATGGATGAAAAGATAAAGAAGGTGGGTGAATGATTAACTTTTTATTTTATTTTATTCTATTTTGTATATTGTGTGCACGGTAAGAAAGAGAAAAGTAAGAGAGAAGAGACAAAAAATAAAGAAAATAGTGAGAGAAAGAAAGGAAGAGCATCAAGAAGACAGGAAGAAGAGAACTATAGTTAAAATTCAAACTTGTTCTTCATAATAAAGTAGTTAGTCTTCTATACAAGCATGTTTATTTATGATTTATTATATCCATATGCATAATCAGTTTTTTTTACAGAATTTGTATTATAAATCTTGATTTATATCTCACTTTAGAAAATTGATCATTTCAAGAAAATGACAAATAAGGAAGGCTTTGAAGATATTAATGATGAGATTGAAGTGTAGAAATATATTTTATAGTAACGATACAAAGATGTAAAGAAAATAGTAAAAATTATGTAAATTATTTTTCGTATATATTTAGACATAATTAGTGAGAATCCTATCAGAAACTATTGCTAAATCTTACATTCACTAAATAAGTATATAAATTAAAAATAGACCATTAGTGGTGGTTAAAATATCAATATATTTAGCGGTGGTTAAGAAACCCGCAATAAATGTCAGTTATAACCTTCACTGAATGCATTTTGTTTTAAAAAAATATTTCTTAAAAATTCACCACGAAATACAACTAAAATTGGCGAGGCATGTGGCATGGCGGTTCTCTCGGTGGTGGATGATACCACTGGTAATTGTTGTTCGACAGTGAAAAAATATAGTTGGCAAATGCATTCCGACTCTTGCAAAGCTAGCAGTTTTTTAACCACTATGTGGTGCAATTCCTGACGGTAAAAACTATCGATAATTGTCTTTTTTTTTTTTGTAGTGAAAAGAAAAAAGAACTACCCAAAAATTAGTCAACATTGTGAATACATATCTTCAACATTTTGAAACCTAGATGTCCAATAATAGAGCTGGGTCCTCTTCTTTTCCAAAATTTGCAATATCAGAAAGTTACATATTGATTAAAATCGACTTATTATATCTCCAATAATAACAAAATATTTTACACTTTATTCCCCAATATTTTTGGCCACTTGAAATATTATTCTTTACAATAATAGTAGTAGAAGCTGGAGCAATATTGGTAAGATAATAATATTAAATACTTAGAGATTATTACATTTCTTTAATATTATAATATTAAAATATAGTAAATAATTATATGAATTAAAATATAAATAATAATTTATTACGTACTTTTTCTTCTTAAAATATAATTTTAATTTTAATAGCTATGATAAACAATTAAACAAAAATCAATTCATAATATGAAAAACAATAAAAAAAATAATAGTAACAGTCAAATGGACAATCTTCTAATAAAAAATCAACAGTAATAAAAAATAGTAGTAATTAATAATTAGAATTTATTAATAAAAGTAAACAACTATAAATAATAATTAGCAATATAATGTAGTAACTGATTAGAAAAATTAAAAAATATCATATAATAACTATTTAAAATTATTAAAGAAACAACTTATGTAAATATAACATATTAAACTTGACTAATAATCATATGCAATAATAGCCAAAAATATCTATAACAATATATTCAACAAAAATCAAGTCATATATAGTGAAGGTGTACGTGATATCGCAGGGAGATGACGTCAAACATAAATGAGAATATTAAAATATTTAGTGGCAATTCTATTGAGAACTGCCACTATATAGTAGTGTTTCTTTTTGAACCGCCACTATATAATGGCATTTATTGAGAATCACTGCTATATAGTGGTATTTATTGAGAATTGCTACTATATAATTACTTTGTTTTTTGAACTGTCATTATATAGTAGCATTTATTAAGAACTATCACTATATAATAGTGTTTATTACGAACTGTCACTGTATAGTGGCATTTCTTTTAACTGCCACTATATAGTTTCTTTTAACTGCCACTATATAGTGGCATTTATTAAGTGGCGTTTGTTTTCGAAACGCCACTATATAGTAACATTAATTATGAACCGTCATTATATAGTGGCGTTTGGTTTCAAAATGCCACTGTATATTGGCGTTGATTAAGAACCGCCACTATATAGTGGTGATGCTTTTCGAACTGC
The DNA here is from genome assembly GCA_037074585.1 of Biancaea sappan. Taxonomy (NCBI): domain Eukaryota; kingdom Viridiplantae; phylum Streptophyta; class Magnoliopsida; order Fabales; family Fabaceae; genus Biancaea; species Biancaea sappan. Next base: position 46,307,114 of record CM073497.1, on the reverse strand, counting down.
CACTATATAATGGTGGTTTACAAATAACTGTCACTATGGTCTTTTTTAGTGACAGTTCTAAAAATTGCCACTAGACAAATACTGCTAAATTCCTGTTTTTTTTGTAGTAAATTATGATTAATTAAGGTGGTGCAAAATTTGTATAATCATCTATAGCTATCTACCGGACTTGGCATTTTGACACAAATTTCTTAATACACCTACAAATGCATGAGAAAAATTATGTTAGTTATGTAGCAATATTTAAATGAATTAAAAATAGAGTATTTTCATTATGTTATCCCACATTGTAAAATTTTTTTTATATTTTATGAGCCACCTTTTTAGTGCTTGATGCTGACCTTGCTCCTATTCTCAAGGAACAGGAGTCTTCTATTTTGATTTGGACTGTTGATTATTGTAATCGATAATTCAAGAATTTTTTTAAGAAAAATTTTGAAATTAAAAAAGTTCAAAAAATTAGAGTGGTAAATCTTGAAATCAACAACTTTAATAATTGAAACAAGAACAAATCCGCTCATGTTAAGTACTGATATTATAATGGATTAACACTTTAATAGTATAGCATGTTTGTGATATTAATGATTTGTTAACTAAATATCCATTAATGGAACAAATGCTTGGCAATTTTTATAAATTCAAGTAGATTTCTTTTACATATATTGTTTGAAAAATAATTTTTACTATATATATATGGTAACTTTTCTAAAAAAATAATGACGTTAACTTTCCAAAGCATTGAAAATTATATACATTTTCATATAATTGATGAAAAATATATTGTGGGGTCAAATTACAATTTTTATAGTCCCCAGATAATATTAATATTGTTTATCTACATGTTATTCACAATGCTCATGATTCATTAAAAATTGTTTCACGGCTCATGATTTGCTTAAAAATAACATTTAAGAAATATATAATTTTGGAGAAACTCAAATTTCATTAAGAGAAAAAAATTTGGAAAGATGATACTATCATAAATAATGTTGTCATAAATTATATTATTTTACGTCAATTTAAATTGATATCTGACATTTCCACTTGTGATAGTTTAAAGTTTAAATGTCAAGTTTTCAAATTTTAAACCAAAATTCTAATTAGATTATATGACAACTAGCCTATGCCCCTTGCAACGCACAAATCTTTACTGTTTCTGTGAATGTATATTTGATATGCATGTTTTATACCAACAATCAATATCCAAATATGATGTTATTGTTCAAAATTTAAAACTAAATCAACTATAAAAAATAATTGTAGTTGAAGAAAACTCTTTTATATTACTGAATACTTCCTTACATATAACATTTGTAATAGAATTTGTATACTTATCTTCAAGGTCAAGTATTAAGATTTTCAAATTGCTTTTGCTTTTTACTCTTTAAATTACAGTATATAATTGATCATGTGGTAATAAAGATAAAGTGGGAGACAATCATGAAATGAAAAACTATTATTGAACCCTACTGAAACAAACCTTGACCGAACTCATGTAACTTGGAACTATGAATCCATAAAATCTCACATATACCACTTGACATGTATATTGATGTGGGTCTACGTATATACATGTATGGCAATCCCAACATTTAAACTTTATATTAAAGACTTATTTTTCACCATTATAAAATGTGGAAATTTAAAAGAAAAAAATTAGGCAAAAGTACATTTAACATTGTTAGACCAAATAGATACAAGAAGGGGGTTGAATTGTGTATATTAAGAATCTCAAGTTTTTTCAAGAAATAGTTGTATACTCCTTAGGAGCGTATATTATAATAATGTTCCAAAAAGATAGAGAGAGAGAAAGGAGGAATTTTGCACAACAAGTTTAAATAGATTCGGATCACATCCACTTAGATTCTACGTCCTCCTCCCAATACACACAAGCAAAGGGAATATCTTATAAATTGAAGGTTCTGAACTTTATAAGAAAACCTCACTAGGAACAAGCTTCTTAAAGCTTTTACTTCTTAAAGTTCTCACAGACCAGAAATACTTTCTCTAAGGGAGACAAATTACAACATTTAACCAAAAGATCAACTCAATAGCTTTTACAACATTCTTAAAGCAAATCAAAGATCAAGAAGATTAAAATCAATGAAAGAAACTTTCTCTCTCTAAGATAATACTCAAAACAATTTAAGCACAAGCTCACACAAAGCACTCAAAAAATTTCAGAGAGAAAAGTAGGTGAAGACAATGAATGCTCTATTCAATTTGTTCTCAGCTTTTTTTTTTTCATCAATGCAGTAGCCACTGCCTTAAATAAGCTCTTCAGGAATATGTCCGTTGCTCAACGTCTCTGTCATTAAATGCCTTCTGATTTTCTTTGAAAAAGTATCACAGCAATCTTAGGGAGTGCAGTACGAGGTAGCATAAAGATGGTAATCCTAAATTCTAAAGCATATACCCAAAAGCTGCACTTAGCTCTTTTTGTTTCCTGACAGCATGCTTCATGTGGACTGATTAGCTTTATCTCCTGCACACCCCTTTTTGCAGGGAAAAAGACAAATACAAGGCTAACAGAATTTTATATAATATTAGAAGTCAAACAAAAAAACTTTATGGGAAAAAGAGTGGGTCAAACAAATTACACGAGCTTTTATTTTTGTTCTTGCAAAATGACCCAAAACAAAGATTATCAAATATACTAGAGTGGGCTTAAATATATTTAAAACCATTAGGATTTAAATATATTTATCCCAACAAACATCAACATTTACACCAAGTCTCTAATATTTTTACGTTAATTATGTCTTTCATGTTTTATTTTTATTTCAAATATGTCATTTTTACTAACGTCGTCGATTACATTGACGAAAAATGCTGACTGAGGAGTCTCTGTAACACATCTTAGGCAACATGTCATTTGTCAAGTGGACTCAAACTTAATATTCCAAAAATACCCTTCACTAGTCTCTCACCTTTCTCCCTCAAGACACAACACACAGGCTTTCCACCCTTCTTGGTCTCCATTGTCATGCTCACACACATCCCTTTTCACATAAAACACTCACCTATCCTCCTCCTTCATATTTCCACTCCCTTACAACTTCCATCACCAAAACTCTCTCAACCATCTCTAACCCAACACATGGCACACACTCTTTCCATCACTCTCGGCTTCCTCCCACACACACCTTGAACTTAAACCAAGACACTCACACACATCAACTCATGACCACACACTCACTCATGGAATGCTCTTTGTTTTTGAAAAGAAAAAATGAAGGAGGCTTGGGTCACATAGAACACGTGACAAAGAGAAGAGAGACCGAGAGAGAGGGGCTCAGTCAATGTTGTACCTCTATTTTGAGGTAGCCAAAACAAAGCACCGAGAGGTGTACATAGAGGGAGAGAAAGAACAGAGAGAAAATGAGAAGTTGAGAGAGCGACCATGAGACTGAGAGAGAAATTGAGGGGGAAGAAGGTAGAAAGCAAAATAAAAAGAGAGAGAGAGAGACTGAGGTTTGGGTGTCTAGTGAGAGAGGCAAAAGAGAAATGTGCACACGTCGTGGGTTATGTAAGACCGAGAAAAGAATTTTATGAAAGCGTTCCCTATTTTGTGAACTCTCTCTCTCTTTTCTCTCAGTTCACTCTCTTTTTGCAAGCTATCTCAGTTTTTCTCTTCTCTTTCTTGAGCTCACAATCTTTCTCGCTTTTTCATCCTCTTTCTCAGTTCATCACAAATCTCTCGGGCTCTCCCTCCTGCACCATAGTGCCCTTAGTTACCCTATTCTATTGCCACTAAAATAGAGGTGTTAGGAATTGAATGAGGTCAGTAGAAGAACTAATTGTGTGTGCTATGAGGTGTTGGCCCAGAGTTGAGTTTGGATGAGAATCTATGTGTATTTTTTCTCTCAATCTTCATGTGAAGCAGTTGTCTGTATGCCGATGTGAAGCTTGTTTGAGAGAGAGAAATAGACTGAAATGTTCTTGAGAGAGAGAGAGAGAGAGAGAGAGAAATAGACTGAAATGTTCTTGAGAGAGAGAGAGAGAAGGACGGATAGAGAATAGGAAAATAGATTAAATTTTAAGGGTAGTTTTTTTCGCCATATATCTGACATAGCTACTACGTGACAAATGACATGTTGTTTGAGATATATCATGCGGACTATCTAGTTAGCATTTTTTATCAATGAATAGATGACGTTAGTAAAAAGGATAGATTTAAAACAAAAACAAAATATGTAAAACATAATTTATGCAAAAATAAAATAAAATGTTAAAGATGAAATTAAAATTTGATATAAACGTTAGAAACGTAAAAAATACTTTTCCTAACAAATTATAAACTTTGACATGCAAAAAGCCCATAAGATTAAGACTCTTCTTAATAGCAAATTTTTTGGTCTCTTCCTCTTCTGTTGCAGCTTCCTTCTTTTCCTCCACTACTGCTGCTATATAGGGAATACCATTTTTCTTAAACCATGAGTCTTCCAGTCAAGTTTTGCATCCATCACAGAATACATCAACTATCTCAATGCCTCCATCATGTCATACTGCATATCCACTAATTTTTACGTGTGCATGATAAACAAGAATTAGGATTCAATTAATTACCAATAGACTTGTAAAAGTAAATACAAAGCATGAACATTGATAACAAAAAAAGCCTGTGTTGATAAGTTGGTTCAGGGAAAAATGCCTTAAAAAAATTTGGAATGTCATGTTTGATAAAACAGTTTTAGTATGCTAACTTGAGAAGTTGGAATTGCATCCTAATAAGAGAAAAGAAGTATCTGACATAATATCTTGCATTATCTATGTCATAATTCTGTCATAATGCAGTGATAACAGTTTCTAATAGACCATTCTTCTATGAGGACATGTTATGAATAAATTCAAGGGCTGGAAACTTCAGCATGCCAAGATATAAAAAGAAATTCAGAACAATTTTGAATTATAGAACATGCAACCAACTAAGAAAAAGGAGACAAAAGTTGCAGTTTTGAAATAAGGATAGTAAAAACTTTATATGGATGAATACTTAATCCATTCCTTTTATTGATAAGTCTCCTAATATCTAGTTGCTTGCTCATAAGTCTGTTTCTGTTTGTAATATAGTTTATGATAAGTGATAACCATCCCCCTCCCCTTAGTATTGGTAGTTTTTCTCTTACGTTGTAATTCCTTCTCATTGTGCCCAAAAAAAAAAAGCAAAGATTAAGAATAGCTTAAGCCAAATAAAAACTTGTTCATTATATCATGCAGATTCAATAACGAGTTGGAGCTGACAACTTTAAGACCATTTTCAATTAACAAATTTTGTAAAAGCATTTGATGAGTTAAATAGATGAACCTCCCTTACAAGTTAATTCTGCCTCTCTACAAACTTTCTGAGTATCGCAGCGTTACAGCATGCTATATATACTGGGGGGCTAACCTACAAAGACTTCATATATATACTGGGGGGCTAACCTACAAAGACTTCATATATATACTGGGGGCCTAACCTACAGAGACTTCATCGTAACAGAAGGCTTCATCCAAATCTACAACATGAAACATAGTGGAAGAAAGTGCGCAGATAAAGCTTATTTCTAGTGTGCCCAGTGAAGAAAAATCCAACATCAAAATTAGACAATGGAAGTTACAAAGAAATAAGAGACAGACACAACAGAGAAAGAGACAACAGATTACAGTTCATGTAGGAACTAGGAAGCATTCATAGTATCCTCCACATTGACCATAATTTCGATGATGATTTAATTATTACAATTTCTAACAAATCCTCTCACATGAAAATCTTTTAAACTTATAACAACAACAACCATCTCACTAGGTAGGGTTAGCTACATGGATCGCACGACGCCATTGAGCTCTATCAATGACCAACTCTTTAGATATCTCATTTACTAGAAGATCCCGTTCAATAATTTCTTTAAGTGTCTTTTTTGGTCTTCCTCGACCTTTTTTTACAGGGCTCCAAACTATCTGCTCAGCTCTACTAACTGGCGCTTCCAAACGAACCTAAAAATTCTTATTCAAATCTCATAAAACTTTTGTTATACTTTTGTGAATAAAAACCAACCTTACCTTCCCAGAATCAGGTATGGTAAAGTTGCAAAGGCTTCTGAGTCCAGGCACAATTTCTTTTACTGTTACAGTTACAGCAAAAAAGGCACTATGGTCAGACATTAATTTATAACAGATGGATACAAATTTGAATAAGTAAATAGTGAAAAAACTTACAGCATTAGCATATCACCAACTAAAAGCAAAATAGCAATGATAACAAAAAGAATAATACCATTCTATCTACTAATTAAGAGCTACTAAATATAACTTCCTAATGTCTTGATTACCAACGCCTTCTCTTCATGGAACTTAAGAATTCAGTAAGAGAAAGGGGCTATGATCCGAAGACACAAGTTTAGTCATCCTCTCTCTCTCTTCCTCTCTCTTTTTCTGTGTAGATATGTAAAGTCAGAGAGAAATTTCCTATTGATATAGCCTCCTTTCCAAAGGCTGTCAACTATTACACCATTTCACTAGATTCTGAACCATGCGGCACAATCTTTAATATGTAAGAACATCACCACCATCCTAGCAACCACAATAATAAACTTTATTAGTTAAAATCCAAACTTAATAAATTATCTGAACTCTGAAGTTAGAAGACTGAGAACATAATAGAAGTAAGGATAATACTTATTGTGATCATCATGTCTGGTGACATGATAGCACTCATAATTTTCTCTGTCACCATTATTTCATTTACGAAACTTTGGAGAAAGCCCACGAATTATTTTATGATTATCTTTAACAAACATTTTTACATGAAACCCTTTAGGATTGGGGTGTCAACAAAGCATATGCCCACCATATCTTGTGCTGACACATAAATTCTCAATCTATTTCAACTTAAAGTGTTAAGTGAAAATCTATTTATAGTTTTATTACAGTCTAACAATATTATTCTAAACTTTATTAGAAATGTTCACCTCGTCCTCAACCAAGAATTCAATTTATCTCACTCTGCACCAGAAATGGGGAGTAAGCTTTCTCTCTAGACAAAAATTGAAATAACATGCCAATTTCTACAACTACTCAGTCACTTAAATAAGCCAGAACAAGAAGCTAACTTAGAAAACTTCTGTACAAATAACATGCTGTACTAAAAACTTCTTGGTATTTAATTCCTCTAATGCAAAAGAAAAATACAATATCAGGAGTCAAGCATTCATACAAGCAAACACAACATTAATGACAAAACATTCCAGCAGTTACCATCTCTTCACCATGTATCTAAAATGCTTAGACACACATTTGACCAAAAACTCAAGAAAAGTAATACCAGTGAGATTAAGTAGACAAATTCATAGTTCCTAGTATCTACTGTCCTCAATTCCTGTACAGAGAGTTGGAGTCAGTTATCTAGAGCAATGTGTATATCAATTATTGTTTTAAATTAGAAACTTAAAAAAGTATTACAGACACTTACAAATGAAAATAAATTATGAACAAAATAAGGAAGTATATATTTTACAGCCATTAGATAAAATATGCACGCTACACACAGAGATTTAACCCAAGAACTGGTGCAAGGACAACACCAGACAAGAGAAAGAAGAGAGAGACATACAGAGAGAGCAGAGAAAGTAGCTCAACCTCTGGAATCTCTCTATGTCTGATTGTTCTTTTGCATCCACTACAAGTAATTTTCCTTTTTCAACTTTGTGAAAATAAATTGAAATATCTTCCTACACTTTCACAACCTTCCTGGGTAGGAACCTGACAACATTTCCCAGCCGAGGGGTATCGTCATAACCTTCACAAACAAATATGAATTTACTAATCAATTTTTTTTTTAACTAATAAGCACGAAGCAGTACAAAGAAATAAAGAGACAGGGTTTACACAGTAAGTAAAATCCATTCTCTTGTAGCCATCCCAAATCAATTCCACCTCACCAGCTTCTTTCTTGGATCTCGTGATTTCTCTATGTTCTTCCCATACTTTCTCAAAAAATTATAAAAAAAAAAAATCATAAGTAGATAAAGGAAAACAAAAGAAATGAGAGGTAATTCCAAGAAGAATCGTCATTGCATACCCTTAACTATTGCGGAAAAATTCATAGGCGCTGAACCCTTCACTCTTTATTCTGTTGCTCTGTTTCAAGAATGAGAGAGCTTTTGAGGAAGAAGCATATTGGGAGATTTTCTTTTGGAAGCGGGAGAGGAATGTCGAACGGGACTTCTTGTAGGTAGGAAAAATTGCTTTAAGCATATTGTTGGACTTCTTTTAATAAACGCATCTGAGTTGATGAATCTTAAAACTTCGAATTCTAGTTAATTATGAATATGGGCAATGTTTGATATACACTTAAGTACGACGAGAATTCTTTTAAGTCAAAATATATGTATAGTATCTTTGAAGGTAGTAAGGGGAGAAATCCCATTACCATTATATCTGTACGGACCCATTTCCTCATAAGGCCTTTCTCAGAGTAATTGAATTGAAATGTCAATTTTGTCCTCCTCAGAACTCTCATTTTTCAGAATGCCTGTGCCGTTTCCCTATTGTGCCGTTCCCGTGTGTAGCTCGCACCATCTTTACCCGTCGCCAAGGCCATCTCTAGCCGTGCCCTGCTGTGGACCTTATAAGGTCTGCTTGTCGGCCTTCTTCACAGTCTTGAAATACCAGACAAAAAACATCAACGATGCCAGCGTTGTAGAATAAGAGAAACAATAAAAGAGCTTCTTCAGGGTTATTCTTTTAAAGGGTATTTAATTAAATTTTTATTAAAATCATTCCTTTCTCTCAATTTAAAATATCATATTAAACATACTATTTTTTTTTATTTCTTTTTATATCATATCATTTCTATTCTCATTCCTTTAAATACTCAAATTTATATCAAAACATACGTCAACTTTTAGTTGCCAAGGGTATGATCAACTTTTAATAAAAGAGAATACATTGAAGACAACGCAATACTAACGATCGGAGCTGGATAAAATATAGCAAAACAGTTATGGTCGAAGTAATTAGCAAAAACTGAATGGAAGGAAACTGAATGCACTGAGCATAGAGATAACATCGGGTAGCATCTGCATTAAACCCTACACAGCATCTTCAGCTGTAAAATGATAGATAAGACCAAATCGTTAATCACTCACACAATCAACTGTTTACATATGAAATTGATTCAGAACAAAGGTAACGATGAATAATGTATAATTCCAATATTTCATGCATATAAAAGCAAATACTTGGAAAACAGAAAAAAGCAGTCTTGAAGAATAGACCAGCAAGCTCTAATTGCAATGTGCAGACGGGTGGTGGCATAAAACTGAATATTTGAATACATAGCTTCCTATACGATAGAATATAGCATGGGGATCTTCTGCTCTGCAGGATGCTGTGTGTCTAGTAGAGTGTTGATTTTCTCACACTACTCGATCGGTGTGAGGTCCATACCAATTAAACAATTTGAAAGAATTTAACACGCTGCTACGCGTAACTAGACTTTAGAATATAGACCTTCTCATTGTTAGATATATATTGTATAGTTGATAGTACATCAGACTTTGTTGAACTAAGGAAGATATAAAATATTTAATAGTTAATAGATTCGATGTTGAGCTATAGAAATGATAATGATATAAAAATTGATACATGCTATTGAATATAATATCTTAATGTATATTGTGAAGCATTCTTTATATACTACATTATCAGTAAAATTTGTAAAATTTCCTTCTTTGCATTAAATACTTGGAGCTCGCTTAAGTGTAAAGCTAAATCACAAAACCAAACACAAGTAGCAAAAAGAATAATATCAGAAAGACATGATATCTATCCAATTTTTAGTAAGATTTTTCCAGGTGGTTGAAAGAGTTGTAATTTGCAGTCAAACATAACTTTTGATTATGTCTTTATGGATTGAGTAGATTTGGAAACTCTAAGATTCTTCACTAAACTACAATGATTTCGAGAATGAAAGTCCAAATGTGAATTTTTTAAATGTTTCGAAGCTAAAAATCAACTTCGAAATTGCTATATAGAACAATACACGCAAATGAGAGGATATTTAGTATTTCTTATAAAAAAAAAGGGAATATGACAAAGTTATGAAGAAAAAGATGCTATCAAGAAAAAACATGTGACATTAGAAATTTTTATTTCATGTTCTTTTTAAATAGAGATAATAGAATATTCTAAATATAACATGAGATTCAATTTTAACCTCACTAAATCATACGGTTAGTTGATAATACATAATACAAAAGGAGCTATTGGCCTTAAACAAAATAAAAATAAAAAACAGTTCAGATAGGTCTGAAAATTGGAAATAATTGACATTTCATATTTGACATGTTACATATATTAAATTGAATTGGAAAACATAAATCTCAATGGACAAAAGGTACATATTTTTCTCGAGATCCTTCTTTTCCTTCTTTTACTCCTTCAAATCCTTAAAAAGATAATAACTTCATGGAAAACAGTAAGTAAATCAAATTTCAACACTAAATTAGTTTCATACCAATATGAGTAAGCACAAATAAAAGTTGCAATTAGATAATTAAAGGTTACATAATACCATACATAAAGTGCACAAATAAAGACTATAAGAAAAAAGGAAAATTAGTTATTTAAGATTTTGTATAGCATTAATGTTATTTTATTATTTTAATTATATATTAATTAGCAAACTAATTCTTCAATTAATAAAAAATTGTACATTAAAAAAGTCACAAATAAGGACTAAAATAAAAACTATAAAATTAAAAGGAACCAAAAAAAAGATTTCAAGGACTAAACTGCAATTAAAAATAAAAAGTATGTATCAAGCAACAAACTCAGCTAACCAAAAAAATAGGAATTGAAATATAAAAACAATGAGATTTAAGGACGAAAATGAAATATTAAAATGATTAAAGTGATAAGAAAATTAAAATGATTCAGTCAAAGTGAATTTCAGCAAAAGATTAGGACTAAGCATGTAAATTCAGCCAAAATTTTCGGGGTAAAAGAGTACTTTTTGCGAAAATTGTAGAGCCTGTTTCACCTGGTTCTAAGCCCGGAGTCATCTACCCCTCTCTTTCGCCTTGTGTATTCACCCTCCGATAGCGTTTTTGGTGATCCGGAGGCCTGAAAAATCCTTACCAAACATGTACTGTTAGCGTTATTTTATTTTTAATATATATATATATATATATATATTATTTTTATAAATATATTAAGTGCTAATAATTGTTTGGATAAACTTATATATTAATTATTGTATATGTGTACATATATTAGAATATATATATATATATATTTATCTATAATTAGATCCAAATTAATAATGTTCACAAAATATATTTTAGGTTGGACCTACTTGAATACTAAAGTTAATTTGGAGTATTTATAATTTAATATTATAATATGTATAGATGCTTGATCCAAATTAATAACGGTGAGAGAATGTTATTAATAAAAAAGTTAACTCATTGGGCTAATCTTTTGGGCTAATGCCTATCATCTAAAAATTTTTTTTTGTGAAAAATCATTCTTACTAACCTTAAAGAACATAGTCTTTGTGAGATTGATTGCTATAAATCAAAGTATGCTATATTTCATACTATTGTTTTGAGTTATTATTCTTATTATCAATTTCTCTATCAAAGATCTTATTTATTTATAATTAAATCATGATAAGAATAAATACCTTTGTAATTTTTACATTTCAGTTTGATCATAAATTTAATTGGTGATGATTATAATTTTTGTTGTAACATTCCTACACGTACTCCATGCACTGTTTTTGCACCCTCTTGTGTAGTACTTGCTTTTCACTAGAATGACTCCTTTTTACAGAAGCATACCTTTCTTTGTTATCGTGAAACTATCCCCGAACAAAGGAAAACAATAGACAATAAACGTAGGCAACAACAGCTACAAAGCAGAAAACACAACGAAACTATAGTAGACTTTTAATTACAATAAATATATTAAAGAATACCTTTTTGCTGTCTCCATTATAGAGCTCCAACTTCTTTCCAGATTTATTTTCTTCATGGGTGGGCGGTGACGTGATACAGGCAACATCTGCATGTCGCCCATGCCTGGACCCCAAATGAGCGAGAGGGAGAAACAGAGTAGAGTTAGAAGAGAACAGGGGAAAATGAAAGGACTAAAATAAAAACTTTTAATTAAAAGAATTAAGAATAAATAACATGAAAATTAAAGTGAAAAGGAAATATAAGGACCTAAAAGCAAACGTCCAAAGCCAACAAAATATTATAAAGACCTAAAAGTAACAAACTAAATTAGAGGGACCAACATGAAAAATAAAATGGGACTAAAAGGAAAATGAAGTTTCAAATCTAGAGCCAAAGTTTAATTTTCTCCAAAATTAAAAACACCTTATTTACTTGTTAGGTTATGGCTGGCTCCCCCCTTTGTTATGCATTTTGTAGTCTCTGTTTAGGATTTTGATTATATGAAGGCCTCAAAAATCCTTTTTTTTTCCCTCTTCCTCGATGCTTTGTTCTTCGTTCTCCATGCTCTGTTTTTTGATCTGCCAGTTCCTCCCCTCGGTTATCCCTCCTTCCCATGGTGTGAGGGTGTTTTAGGAAAATTTAGAGGTATTATGGTGGTTAAGGGATGAAAAAAGTGATTAATGGATAGGGGAACTTCAGAGGTGTTTTCTCGTTCTCCCAGCTCCTACTCTGTTTTAGCATGCTTTGCAGATGAAGAAAAATGAGAGAGAAAGGAGGAGGGAGGGTAGGGGAAGATAGGACTAATACACTCATCTCATAGAAGCAAACCACATTAATGCCACCATAGAAGCAACAAAACGTCACATTGAATGTAACCACGATTCAACGTAAACGTGGTTTGGACTTGCAGGTTAAACGTGGTTTGGCGTGTGTTTGGTTCCGCGGTGATAGGAGCTCATCGCTTGTTGAAGGGCGAGGACCACGGTGGGAGTGATAATCGAATTGTTTGGATTCGTGTTGAGTGATCCCGTGAACCACATTATCCATTGCCAACCACATTGGCCTAACCGCATCTCAGTGGAGCTTCTCCGGCGGATTGATCGCGTTGGACCACCAAATTTCCAGAGTTGTCCTCCAACGTCCTCCTATAAATTGATATGCCCTCCAACATCCATTGAAGCCTCTCCAACGTCCTCCTCTCTGCTCTCATTCATTGGTGAGTTCTCTTTTTCCCTCTCCTCCTTTCCTTGGCTCTTTGCAGTAGACTGGACTCATATTGGACGTTTAATGTGTTTTCACGCATGCTGCAACCATGAAGGTACATGCTGACACAGGATCATGACTGCTTTGTTCTCCCCTATTCTTGGTGTTTGATGAGGTTGTTGCTCCATCGAACCTGGTCATGCCTTTCGATCAAACCACTCTGTTCTCCCCTGTTCTTGGTGCGAGATTCAGGTATGTTGTTGCCCGTCCTTTGAAACACTCTGTTCTACTCTGTTTTTCATTTCCTGGTTTAAGGAGTTTTTAGTGGAGAAGACGATGCTGTTTTATTTCTTTTTCTTCTGTTTATGTGTTTTTGTACACGCCACACCTTACTGATATGTTGTTTTCCAGCGGGGTTGGTTGCTCAGGGATGTTGTTTCCTGGCCATCGAGCCACTGTGTGCTCCCTTATTTTTTGTTTCCTGGTTCACCTTGGTTTTCATTGGAGAAGACGACGTCCCAATACCTTCAATGTTCTTCTCTTTATGTTTCTTTATTTTAACGTTAGTTTTAGTAATCAAAAGAGAGACTAAGATAAAAAAAAAAAAAAAAGATAAACTATCATTTTAACCCCAGTGTCATTAATTTTTTTTTTTTTGAGAATAGATCTTTGAAATTTTTTTTTTGTAATTAAGTTATTTTTTATATAATTTACATATTTATCATTACTAATTTATCATATTTTCTTTAACAAATCATGACTAGTTAAAAATAAGTAATTAATAATTAATTTAAAATATAAGTAATTATTAAAAATTTAAAACTTAATTATTAGTTCAGTCAATAATTTAGTTTTCACTTAACAATTTAATTACACTATAATTTTAATTACTACAAGTTAAAAATATTTGAATTAAAAAATTATTTTAACGAGTATCTAATAAAACACCTAATTTATTTAATTTAACTTTTTAAAATTAAAAACCTAATTAATCAGATTCTTAATTACTTATACAATTTAAAAAGCTAATTACTTAGTTTAAAACATTATTTTGTAATTTAAAAAACATACACTTAAACATTAGTTTAGTCAATAAATCATTTTATATTTAGTAATTTAATAACTCTATAATTATGATTACAAAACACAAAAAAAAAAAAGGTGCATTTGATTAGTTATTGATAGGGGTAGGCATGGGTTGGATTGGACGAGCTTTTCAACCCAAACCGACTATGCATCAACCGGTTGGGTCGGGTCAACCAACCCCAAACGGGTTAGTTTGGGTCGGATTGGCGAGTTAGTTTTTTTTTTTAACTTTCTTTTTATCTTTCTTTGTCTCTTGCTATAGAAGGAACCAGAAATTTCTCTCCTGTTGAAGCTGAATCAAAATGAAAATGAAAGCTTCACTTCATCCTCATGCAATCCTCTTTGTCCCTGCCATCATTTTGAATCATTCACAGAAATCCTTGTCTCTGCCAGAGGTATACTTCTTAATTCTTATCACATATTCACACCAATAACACAATCCCCTCCTCATCTCTTTCACTCTCGGCTTATGAATCGAAAGAACTCTCTTCAACAACCCATGATTGAGACAAACGTAGAGGAGAAAATCATAACCACTAACCAGAAATTTCTGGTTTGTATGAACTAGAAATTTCCAGATCTGGTTCATACAGACCAGAACCAGAAATTTTTGGTTCATACAAACTAGAGAAGAACCAAAGGAGAGACGGATATGTAAATGGCAAATACGAACCAGAGATAGAGAAGGTGACAGAGTGGAGGCATGCAATTGAGAAGAGAAGGAGAGTAAGAGACGAAGACAAAGTGGAGTGGAGTGGCTGGCGTGCGACTGAGAAGAAAAGGAGACGGAGATGGAACGTGTGACTGAGAAGAGAAAGAGGCGTCCGAGTGTGTGACGGTGAGAGTTGCAACTGAGGGAGAAGAAAAGATTAGATGAAGAACTTAGAACTGTGACTGAGTCTGAAAGCATGAGGAACATTCAAGAACATAGGAAATCTAAAAAAAAATGTATATATAGGTCAAGTTGGCGAGTTTGGTTGGGTTGAAAACTTTGAACCTGCCACCCAACTCGCCATTGGTTAGGTTCGAAATTTTCAACCCAACCCAACCCAACCCATGAATCCAACCCAATTGTGTGGGTTGGCAGGTTCCTTGTCCATCCTTAGTCATTGATATAAGTAATTATTAAAAAATTACCTATACATTTCATGTCATTTATGTTAATTATATATCCAAAACTACGTTTACAAACCAACATCCAAATATTATGGTCTGTCCCAAATCATGTTCACCCAACTGTTTTCCAAATATAAATCACATTCATCTAAACTTAGATTTTCCCACATTCAGTTAACCATGGTTTGCCTAAATTACATTTGCCCACCGTTTTTCCAAACACACAATTGGACTTGCAGGCTAAACATGATTTGCCAAACATGTGATTTTGATCCTAAATGCTGTTTATGTGGTTCTAAATATGGTTTTGGGGACTTCGAATGTGTTTTCAAACATACAATTTACATGTAAAATGTGACCATTTCAATATCCAAGATTGTTCGAGACTGCACTGTTGATATCCTCATGCAATATCCAAGAAAGCGTGAGAAAATGCGACTTATATGTGAGGAGTGCATTCAATAGATATAATGTGACTTAAATGTGTTTTAGTGAAATAGTTTTATAAATATATAGATAGATTTACACGTAAAAATTATTCACTTTTCCAATATAGAGATTATGGAATCCATAACAGGGGGAATTCTGGAGGCTGACTTCTATTAATTTTCTTTACTTACTACAAAAAAAAAATGATTATTTGTGGCAACTCCTCAGTGGCAACAAAAAAATTTGTTACTGAAAGTCCACTTTTAGTGGCGATTTTTTAAATTTGTCATCGAAAATCTCACTTTCAGTAGCGACCTCAAATGTTGCCACAAAAAATGAAACTTTTAGTGGTGACCACTGATTTAAAAATCAAATTAGATCAGTCGAGGGTCCGGTCCGATTGACCCTTTGAACCGGAGGGACTGAAAATTGACATGGGACCAGTTAAACTGGTATGAAATCGGTAATACCAGCCAATTTTAAGGGTGACTGGTTTAATGATTATTATTTAAAAAGAAAAAGACCCGTCTGCCATCTCCTGTCGCTGTCTTCTGTAAGCCACTAGGTGGAAGAAGGAGAAGAAGAAGAGGAAAAGGAAGAGGAAGAAAAACAAGAAGATCAACTTCAGCCATATCATTCATCAGTATGTTTGTGTCTTCCCGCTTCCGCCATGGCCGTTGGTGAGGTGAACTTCCCATTCTTCTCTCCTTGCCAACAATGCACAGAACTGAATACGAGCATGGAAAAAAAAAAAAGAAGGCAAATGGAATCTGAATTAGTAAATGAGAGCGCACTAATAAATTGTAAAGTGGAATATGTGTTGAAGCCTATAAGCTTTTGAAATTATTGCTTATTACTGAAGCCTAAATCTTTGGAAAGTGGACTATGTCTGTAAAGGGAAAAAGCATGCACGGAGATGACATTTTGAAAATTGAGTGTATTAAGAGTATTATTAATTTTTAATATAATATACATAATCATATTTTTTGTAGAATAAAATAAGAGTATTCTTAATTTATTAACTTAAAATATAAAATTTTATCAAAAAATTAAAATATAAAAACATTTGGTTATTATTTGTACAGAAATTTTAATATATAAAATTAATATATATTTTATTTTTTTTAATATTTTAAAAGTATCACTGGTTCGACCACAATCTGACCATTAACCCTTGAAACGATACTTCTATTGGTTCGATTTTCAAAATATTAGTAGCGACAAAAGTGGCCACAAAAAATCTCACTTTCCGTGACGACAAAGTGTCACTTTCAATGACAACTATTGGTGTTATCACTGAAAGTGGACGTTTTTTTAAATAATAAAATGTTGATATCTTATCAGCAAAATGCAATATCGAAGGCTCAAACTCTGATCACTTGGTTTACACTAGTGTATATCTACCATTTTATTATCTAGCTTTTTGTGATTTTCTCAGCTAGCACCTATCTTTAATCCTTTTTTTTTTAAACATATTAAAATTATTTTTAAAGCATATTCCTTCATAATTATGTGTCAAATACATTTTATTTTTTTATAAAACAAAAAATTATTTTAAAAAAAGGAACCAAACATGGGCTATATATTCAAAAAGAGACAATATTTCCTATATAATATGTAGGATTGACGACTTAAATGAAATTTTAATATTCTAAAATTGAGCTTCTTGAAAATTTTTTACATGAAAAAGAGAGATATTTTAAAAACCTACAATAAGGATGCATTTTTGGATAAATGAAATTTTATTTTTGGGAGTTAAATTTATTTTTTTTAAGTAGACTAAGGATTATTTTGAAAAGTAAAAAATTTTAAGGATTTAGTTAGAAATTAGATAAATTGTGTAAGGACTCTTGAGATACTATAAAATTAAATAAAGAAAATAAATCTAATAAAATTATTGTCTTGAAAAGATGAAAATTAATTTGATAAAATATTAAGTTAAATAAATTTTAATTTTTAAATTATTAAATAAAATTGTCTATTTACTTTCGAGACAACAAATGTTGTCATAGAAAGTCAACTTTTAGTGGCACCAAATTTAATCGTCACTGAAAGTCTTGAATATAGTAAATTAATTTTTTTAAGTAGACTTTTAATAAAAACGGTATAAAGTCGCCACTAAAAGTAAACTTTCAATAACGACACCTTTGGTCGCCACTGAAAGTTTTGAGTATAATAAAATATTGTTTAATTTTTTCAAAGTAGAATTCCAGTGACACAGTATAAAGTCACCACTGAAAGTAAACTTTTAAAACAACTTCTTTGGTTGCCACACAAAGTCTTGAATATGATAAAATATTTTTTTAATTTTTTTTAAAGTAGACTTTCAGTGACAACTATTTAAAGTTGCCAATGAAAGTCTTAAATATAATAAAATATTTTTATTAGCAAAATGTAATGGTAAGGAATCAAACCCAACCTTCCTAGCTCAAGTAAACAAACATCTACCATTTAGCCATCTAACTTATTGTTATTATTGATAGTAATTATTTTATTTAAAGACATCTGAAACCTTTGATTTTTTACAATTCCCGCCTCTTACTTTAATCGTGCATAAAACCCTTTCTCTTTCTCAGATTCAGAATCCGTCACAATGTTTGGCCTTTAGCCACGATTTTAACCGTGTCTAAAGGTTTTAGCAATGGTTTTAATCGTGACTAATGGTTTTAGCAACGATTTTAACAGTTGCTAAAGATTTTAATAATGGTTTACAGAAAACAATTTTTTAACCACGGTTTTAACCATTGTTAGAAGTTTTAGCCACGGTGCTTGTCCTAGCACTAAATCTACTCTCCTCTCTCTCTGCTTGTTTCCTTTTTAGATTTCTTCCACCATTTCCTTCTTCTTCTTCATTTCCCTTTGTTCGACATTCTAGGTTTGGTTCCTTTTCAGATTTCTTCCACCGTTGCCTTCTTCAATTCCTTGAACGAGAACCCAAAAAATAAGCTCTGTTTTACTGTCTTTTTAAAGTCGAGATCTGCAGTTAACACTGGCTTCTCCAGCTTTGAGACTATGTGTAACATCTTCTATAATTATACTAATGTAGTACAATTTAAGAAAATTGTAATAAAGATCTTGTGAAATTTATGGTTAAAACCATGAAAACTTTTCTAGGAAGTCTTGCAAAATATCTAATTATATAAAAATAAGGCAACTTGGAAACTTTTGCAAAATACAATTTTGAACTGGCAGCAGACAATCAGTCGACTGATCTAGGGCTATCGGTCGATTGATAGTCTTCTAAATTATATATGTCTGAAATCGAGGGGTATCAGTTGACTGATTAAGGGACATCGATCGACTGATGTGCCCTAAATTTCAAATTTTAAAGAAAGTTAACTTGGAAACATGGTGAAATTATCTAGTTTCATTATGTACACAATCTATAACACTTCTTCAACTTTTTATGAAATTTATCTTCTAGAATGAAGCTAAAATACAATGAGCTTACATATAACTCATACCTCCATGCATATACACAAATTGAGAATAGGTTTCTAAAGGTTTACTGATAACATACTTTTTCCATTTATTTTAGTCCCTATTTTAGTCCTTTTTGCCTCTTTAATTTTGTCAATTCTCTAATTTTATTATGTTTTGAAATTTATTGGGTATAAACTATTTATGGATTGAATGTGTCTCAATTTTTATATTTTTAGAACTTGAATTGTAAAATGCTCAATTTAATTCCTACAAATTTTAATTTTGAAGAGAAAAGTGTTGACATGGACAAAGATGATGATTTGGATGCTAATGTGGCACTTTTTGGGTGATGTAAATGCTTACTAGGATATGCTGGATGTGGGGCCCACTTGAACTCTTATTCAATGCCATGTAGTCAGAATTTTTGGGCAGAAATATTAATTTTCGTAGGTCAAGAAAAGCATGGCTGAAATATTAATTTTGTCATGATATTCTGCTGCTGTTCTGCTACTGTTTGTCACTTTCTGCTGCAGAAATATTTAATTCTGCTGCTGCTGCCATACTTTTCTGCTGCTGCAAAAATATTAATTTTGCTGCTGTTTTGCTGTCAAAGTGCTGCCATATCATGGAAGAGGCATCCAAGGAGGCATCTAGGGTAGAATATCCCTTTAGGCATGTGTTAGATCAGTTTTATATTTGCAAAAATCGAAATTTATTAAGGAGGCTAAGTCATTTTTCTGATGGGAAGTCCTAGCACCATTTTTCTGCCTTCCTAGAGCAGCAGTGGCTGGGAGCAACATAGAGGCAACTCTCTAGCTTGGTTAGAGGGAAAGGAAGCCTTCCCACTTGGGAATGGCTCTCCTTCTCCCATTTTCCTTCCTTTTCTTCTATTTTCCTTCATAGTTTGTTAGTTTTCTGTTGTATTTTCTGTTTTCTGTCATGTTTTTCCTTCTCTTCCATGTAATTTTCTAAGTTTAAAGATTGATGTAGTTTGGTTCTATGATGTTTTTATTGTTGAACAATTTCGATTTTAATGCACTTTCGTTTAATAGAATAGATTTTACCGATTATTAAGCTCTTGAATGCTTGATTAACCTTCAATGAGTTTGGGATTTTGATGTCTATGCTAGAGTTAGCTAGATATTGAGCTTGACCTTGTAATTTCCACCATAAATTAGATTATCTAGATATAGATAGTTTTATTTTTGTGGCTTGAATAATTTTCTTGAGCTTCATAATTTAATTGAATGGTTGATCTAAGATTTTAGTCAATTATTTTGGTTAAGTTAGATTGTAATTTCAAAGTTTTTGGATCCAATCATATTTTAGAAAATTGGGCAACATTGAATGGATTGTAATTTAATTGAATTGTTCTTCAATGATTCAAAGATTAATTTGTCTATGAATTAATTGGATTAGACCAACGAAATCAATCTCATTTTCTCGTGTAGTCGGTCATTTGATGAAATGGAAATTGTACTTTAATTCATTTGGACCAATGAGTATTTTCTTGGCCAAAGTTCTATTTTATTTATTGTTCTATAAAGCTTGTTATTTATACATGCATGCGATTGCTATGTATTTATAACGAGTAGGACAAGAGATAACATGTCATATGTGATTGCGGGGCATTGATGCGATTAGCACTTGATCGGATTATATTTGAGTTATAGATTAGTGAAGATCTTCCTAACTATAATTTTAATATAATTCAGTCTTAGAAGACTTTCTAAGAATTTTAGATTGAAGATCACATAATAGAATTAGCCAAGAATATTCAAAGGAAAGGATGATGATGTACAATTCTATGGAATTTGTGACCAATTACACATCTTTTGTCTGTTTTATTTTCTGTTTAGTTATTTAAATTTCAGTTATTTATATTGTGTTGTTTCAATCATCACCCCCCCTTTTTGTGTAATTTCTGAAATTTCCTTCATAAGTCTTAAAAGCATTTCACTTAGTCTAATTGAATTTTATTTGATACCTCAATCTCTGTGGGACGATACTCTACTTATCACTTTATTACTTGTTGCGACCCAGTATACTTGCTGGAATATTTTATGTGCTATAAAATATACGCACCAAGTTTTTGGCGCCGTTGCCTGGGATTGATGGTTGTCAAATTGATTTTTCTTTTAAGCCAAAGTGATGTTATTTTAGACATTGTCTTTTCTTGTTTTAGTTTTTACAATTTCAAGTGTTTTTAGCTTTTCAAGTGTCTTTATTAGTTTGATTTCTTCTTGTTACCTTGCTTATTTGATATATCTCTCATGTTATTTCTCTTTGTTGCATGTGAGGTACTTGATCATTTTCCTTGACGAAGGAAATAAAAAAAAAATCAAAGAGAAAGTAAGGAAAACAAAGAAGAAGCGACGCTAAGCATAGACACCAAATAAAGTCTAGCTAAGGACTTTAAACCAAGCGCTTTTGGGAGGCAACCCAAGTTTTTCTAATCTTTCTCTTTTTAATTTTGTTGTTGTATTTCTTTCGTAATTTTAATTTTGTTTTAGTCTTTTTCTGTTGCCCATTTTTTTTCTCTGTTTTCTCTGTTTTGGCAGAAATTTTGTCATCTTGCATGAATATTATGTACTGCTTGGCTATGGTTTTTGCCACTTTCTTTACATGTTTTTAAACCTTTATATGTCTTCTAGTTGGAGAATTTTATTTGGAGTGATTCGCATCCGTTTTGGGGTCGTTCTATGTCGGTAAAGCCGTGTCGCCAGAAATTCTGCACTGCAGAATTTTGCTACTCTGTTTTGTCCGAATTTGATGCTCACTTTTTTAAATTTTTGATGGAGTTTTGGTGTGGAATTATGCATGATGAAATAGCTAAAGTGTAGATTGACTTAGCATGAAGAGAATTTAGTCTTATTTCTCTAAGGAATTCAAGTTAAATGGCAATGACGTTGACTTTAATGAATTTGTAGTAATAGTCTTTTAGCTGTGAGGATTTGAGCCTAAGTGAAAAATGCTATTCTTCTTGTTGTGTGTTCTCTATCATGGATTGTCACTCTAGAACTTGTCTTGAATCTTTGATTGAGGCTACATATCTTGTACATACTTGGAAATGATTTAGGCATTTGTTTCTTGTAACCACTTTTAGCCAAATAGCCATCCATTATCATTGTTTCCATTGTATGCCATTTTGTGCCTTATCCATTTTCTTTCTTGTGTTCTTCCACCACTTTTTCTGCCTACAACAATATTTTTCTCTTTCAACTTAAGATGTGAGAAGTATTTTAAATTCTTTTAAGGGATTGATATGCTGAAAAATTTTGTGAATTTTGGGGTGTTTTGAACTATATTTCTTCTACTTCCTCTCAAGCAAAAGAAAAAGACTGGCCAGTCAAGAAGAAGAAAAAAAAAGGGAGAAAGAAAGAAATAATAAAAAAAAAGAAGAGAAAAAGATAATGAAAAAGAGGAGCAGATAGAACATTGAGACCCAAATTTATTTATACTCAGTCTCTTATATTTCACTTGTAAATGCTCTTCATTTTCTTGAGTTGTTACCATATTTTGTTTCATTGTTCAATCTTTCCCTTTGTTTCCCACTATTTTTCTTACCCATGTTACAACCTTGTAAGTCCTTTTGATTCAAGTATGTATTAGATTCAAGTAGTGGAGATTTAGATTCTTGACAAGCTTATGGTAGTGAAATTTGTGATAGGACGACTTTGAGTGATTCCCTCTTAAACACTTGAGAGAGTAGAGGATAAACACCTTACCTTGTGAGGAGATTGTTACTTGAATTCATTCTTTTCGAAATAATTGCCATGGAGCTTGAACTTTTTAGAAATTTAAGATTTATTTCTCCTAATGTAAATCTTTCTAAATTTTAATTATTTCATTGTTGTATATTTTCTACACTTTTTCTTGCTGTGCTTATTGGGATTCTCTGTTGTATTTAATTGATTTTGCCCAGGAGTGCAAAAGGCCTAGTGTGGGGGATTTGATAGCATACTTTTTCCATTTATTTTAGTCCCTATTTTAGTCCTTTTTGCCTCTTTAATTTTGTCAATTCTCTAATTTTATTATGTTTTGGAATTTATTGGGTATAAACTATTTATGGATTGAATGTATCTCAATTTTTATATTTTTAGAACTTGAATTGTAAAATGCTCAATTTAATTCCTACAAATTTTAATTTTGGAGAGAAAAGTGTTGACATGGACAAAGATGATGATTTGGATGCTAATGTGGCACTTTTTGGGTGATGTAGATGCTTACTAGGATATGCTAGATGTGGGGCCCACTTGAACTCTTATTCAATGCCATGTAGTCAGAATTTTTGGGCAGAAATATTAATTTTCGTAGGTCAAGAAAAGCATGGCTGAAATATTAATCTTGCCATGATATTCTGCTGCTGTTCTGCTGCTGTTTGTCACTTTCTGCTGCAGAAATATTAATTCTGCTGCTGCTGCCATACTTTTCTGCTGCTGCAAAAATATTAATTTTGTTGCTGTTTTGCTGTCAAAGTGCTGCCATATCATGGAAGAGGCATCCAAGGAGGCATCTAGGGCAGAATATCCCTTTAGGCATGTGTTAGATCAGTTTTATATTTGTAAAAATCGAAATTTATTAAGGAGGCTAAGTCATTTTTCTGATGGGAAGTCCTAGCACCATTTTTCTGCCTTCCTAGAGCAGCAGTGGCTGGGAGCAACATAGAGGCAACTCTCTAGCTTGGTTAGAGGGAAAGGAAGCCTTCCCACTTGGGAATGGCTCTCCTTCTCCCATTTTCCTTCCTTTTCTTCCATTTTCCTTCATAGTTTGTTAGTTTTCTGTTGTATTTTCTGTTTTCTGTCATGTTTTTCCTTCTCTTCCATGTAATTTTCTAAGTTTAAGGATTGATGTAGTTTGGTTCTATGATGTTTTTATTGCTGAACAATTTCGATTTTAATGCACTTTTGTTTAATAGAATGGATTTTACCGATTATTAAGCTCTTGAATGCTTGATTAACCTTCAATGAGTTTGGGATTTTGATGTCTATGCTAGAGTTAGCTAGATATTGAGCTTCACTTTGTAATTTCCACCATAAATTAGATTATCTAGATATAGATAGTTTTATTTATGTGGCTTGAATAATTTTCTTGAGCTTCATAATTTAATTGAATGGTTGATCTAAGATTTTAGTCAATTATTTTGGTTAAGTTAGATTGTAATTTCAAAGTTTTTGGATCCAATCATATTTTAGAAAATTGGGCAACATTGAATGGATTGTAATTTAATTGAATTGTTCTTCAATGATTCAAAGATTAATTTGTCTATGAATTAATCGGATTAGACCAACGAAATCAATCTCATTTTCTCGTGTAGTCGGTCATTTGATGAAATGGAAATTGTACTTTAATTCATTTGGACCAATGAGTATTTTCTTGGCCAAAGTTCTATTTTATTTATTGTTCTATAAAGCTTGTTATTTATACATGCATGCGATTGCTATGTATTTGTAACGAGTAGGACAAGAGATAACATGTCATATGCGATTGCGGGGCATTGATGCGATTAGGACTTGATCGGATTATATTTGAGTTATAGATTAGTGAAGATCTTCCTAACTATAATTTTAATATAATTCAGTCTTAGAAGACTTTCTAAAAATTTTAGATTGAAGATCACATAATAGAATTAGCCAAGAATATTCAAAGGAAAGGATGATGATGTACAATTCTATGGAATTTGTGACCAATTACACATCTTTTGTCTGTTTTATTTTCTGTTTAGTTATTTAAATTTCAGTTATTTATATTGTGTTGTTTCAATCATCACCCCCCCTTTTTGTGTAATTTCTGAAATTTCCTTCATAAGTCTTAAAAGCATTTCACTTAGTCTAATTGAATTTTATTTGATACCTCAATCTCTGTGGGACGATACTCTACTTATCACTTTATTACTTGTTGCGACCCAGTATACTTGCTGGAATATTTTATGTGCTATAAAATATACGCACCATTTACATAGGAAGTTTACATCACATTCCTTTTCAATGTGTAACTACCTAGCAACTATGCTAGCTTGTTCCTTGCTACCTTTTACTTCTTTAACTCAATTCCTGAAATGGTTAGTTAAAATATAAAACATGAGATATATAATCTTAGTAGCTAGTTCATTTAGAGAAAGCACTTCAAGAACCATTTCAATCATAAAAGCAATTCTCAATAACTAATTCACACTTCCCTGAATATGATATAACTATCATAAAAGCAATCTCAATAGAAGACTCATTTCATGAAATATAAACTAATATAATAACACACAACCTATGTCTTAACTTCTTTCTCACTATAGTACACTATTCTTTGGCTACTTTTGCTACCTTAACTACTTTGGCTACTCTAGCCACTTTGGCTATTTTAGCTACTATTTTAACCACTTTAGCTACTCTAGTTACTTTATCAGGAAAAGTATTCTATGTCCCATGAGGAATTTCTGTCATCCCACAAGAAATTTCTAAGGTTTTGTCTTCCCATAAGGAATTTTACATCATATGAGGTATTTCTGTTATCTCATGAAGAATTTCTGGTTCTGTCATCCCATAAGAACATAATCTCTACTTTTCAAGAGAAAGTTGATTCTATACTCTCATGGAGAACTTTCACATATCTATACTTCCTAAGTCATGAAGAATATGGTAAATAACTAAATTAACTTGCTTTCTAACTTTCCTATGAAGAGAACTCTTCATCCTATGAGGAATTACTACATCTCATGAGGAGTCAAATCTCATGTTCATAATAAAACATGTTCTCAAACATTCAGGGATAGCTTTACCATGAAATAATAACATATCATACACAAGCATGATAAATAATTGAAAATAAATTGCTTTTATGAATGACTAGCTACCTTGGATTCTTCCTAATAGCTGAACTTGTGAATTTTCTCCTAGTTTCTCTTTAACTCCATTTGCTTCCTCAACTTTCAGACTTCCCTTTCTTTTATTTTCTTCTTCTTTGTCTGAAAATGGCTATTCTATGAATTCTCAAGCACTAGAATCCATCCAAACTAGGGGAATTAAGTTAGGAAGCTTACCTTTGGTCATTTCTTTGTTAGAAACCCAACTAGGAGCCCCTTCTCTCTCTTCTTCTTCTTCTTCTCCACATTCTCTCACTCTCTCTCTTCTCTAATTTTCAGAAAAATATCATTTCTCTCTCTTTTCTCATTTTTAAAGGATCTCAAGAGTCTTCTTACCATGGAAAACCCTATTTTACCCCTATTCTCATGTTTTTAAGCTTCATTGGCATATTAGGGGCATTCTAGTCAATTTTTCACTGATTTTTCAGTTGAAACCGACTTACTTTCGCACTCCAGCAGGTGATCAGTCGACTGATTTCTCATAATTAGTCGACTGATTTGAGATTAGTAGACTGATTCAACCTTATCAGTCGACTGATTACTACAGGACCCAAAATTTCAGCATAACAGAGAATCATCAGTCGACTGATCTCTCATAATCAGTCGACTGATTGCAGATATCAACAACCTAGTCCTTTTCTGATGCTACCAGTCGACTAATCTATTACATTAGTCGACTAATTCCCTCATAACTTCATTTTTCTTCTATTTTTAGCTCATTTATCTTAGTTTCTCATGCCTTCTCTTGATGACTTGTTTCTAGGCATTCAAAATCATACTTTACTAAGTTCTAACATCATTTCTAATTTAAATAAAGAAAATAAAGCTTAATAGGAGAAAATTTGGGATGTTACACTATGGGAGTGTCTTTGTTGTTGTAATAATTGATTGAAAGTGGAAGAAAATTTTCTAATGTAAAGGAGGTTTGATGGAAGTCCTATTTCGGGCAACTTTCAAGAGGAGAGCTTGGTTCTTTACTACATATAGGACTAAAGTGTTAAAGTTATAGGTGCACCAAATACAAGACACATTAGCTTGTATTTTTCTATTCTTCTTCTATACCGTAGTTTTAGGTATTAAGAGGTGTAGGTTAAATACCTATTTGAGAGTGTGCAGGTGTATTTGGGATGCCAGGTATTTGAGAAAAATTTCTCTGTGTTGTAGAAATTTTCACATAGTGTTTTCTCTAATTGTCTTTGACAACAGTTGTGGTTTTTCTCTAGTTTTGGAGTTTACATGTTATTTTCTTGTATTGAGATTGTATTTATTGTTCTATATTATTTCTCTAGTTTATTTGCACCAAGGAAATTTTCAAGAAGGAAATGCGTTTTCCCAACAACTGGTATCAAAGCTATGGTTCGGTAGGATATTAATTTCTTAGTATGCTCTTGTGATTGTAGCTTTGTCTGATCTTTCATAATCAAAAAAGAATTGTTCCCTATTGCTTGAAGATTGTTCTTGGTTGCTGGGTTACTAGCACAAAGTGTGGTATTGTGAAAGTGCATGTCTAGGAAAGTTCTGGCTAAAAAAAGACTAGGTACTTAAGGGTGTCTATTGTGACCAACCTCTTTTTCTTAGGAATTTATCTGGTATACTATTTACAGTTGTATTTACTATTCCAATATACGGTTACAATGTCAAATTTTTCCAATGCGATGAGATTTGACATAGAGAAATTTGATGGGAGGATCAATTTTGGCTTATGGAAAGTACAAGTCAAGGACGTGTTGATACAATCTAGGTTACATAAGGCATTGAAAGAGAGGGTTTCCAGCAAGGATTCTGAAAAGAGTGGATCTAGTATGAGCGATAAAGATTAGGAGGAACTACATTTAAGAGCGATAAGTGTAATTCGTCTATGCCTGACCAAGAATGTTCTTGAAATGTGTAAGGAATATCAACAGCCAAAGAACTCTAGGAAAAGCTCGAAGGGTTGTATCAGGTGAATGATATCTCAAATCGGTTGTTGCTAAAAGAGCAATTTCATACGCTTCACATGGAAGAAGGTACGAAAATATTAGATCATCTCAATGCTCTCAATGGTATCGTATCTGAACTAGAGGCTATTGGAGCCAAAGTTGATGACGAAGATAAAGCGTGAAGGCTCATATGGTCTTTTTTTGTATTTTTATGAGAACATGAAACACATTTTGATGTATGGGAAGGAGACTATGAACTTCAAAAAAGTTTCTAGTAAAATTATTTCTGAGGAGAGAAGGTTAAAATGTGAGGGTCGCTCTATATCTATACCTTCATCAGACTCAGTAGCAATAGCTAGAAGTAGGAGTAAGGGGAAGAAGAATATGGGTAAGAACGTGACTTGCTGGAAATGTGGTCAGTCTGGGCATGTAAGGAAAAATTGACTAGGTGGAGCAAGTTCGGCAAAAGGCTCTGAGGAAGATGCCAACTCTGTCTCTCTCGTTGCTAGAAAGGATGACTTTCTTTGAAAAGTAAGAAGTCTGTATCCTTATGGCATATATGCGTTTTCATGGAAAAAGATGATTTATTGCTAGCGAGTCCACAATTGCACATTGGCATTGGTTGACATTGATGCAAGATGTGTGGTGAGATGATGTCGATGGCTGAAGAACTTCCAAGGAAAGCCAACATTAGAGGTTGCATCACAAATTTTTCAGCAAGGATTTTTCGCTATGTGCTGAGGTGGAATTCCTAGAATTGGTTAATTCTGGGTGAATAGACTCTTTTATGATGGAGTATGACAGTTCTTAGAGCTATGATTGTCGGTATAAACAATGAATTATCATATATGGTTACTTTCAATCAAGGTTGAGATTTATTAGAATAATTGATTGAAAGTGATGGGACCCACAAGAAAAAAATTTTCTAATGTGAAGGAGGTTTGGAAGTTCCACATTGGGCAACTCTCAAGATGAGGGCTTGGTTCCTTGCTATATATAGGAATAAGTGTTAAGGTTATAGGTGCACTAAATACAAGATACATTAGCTTGTATTTTTCTATTCTTCTTCTATACCCTAGTTTTAGGTATTGAGAGGTGTAGGTTAAATACCTGTTTGAGAGTGTGCGGGTGTATTTGGGGTGTCAGGTATTTGAGAAAAATTTCTGTGTTATAGAAATTTTTACATAGTGTTTTATCTAATTGTCTTTGACAACGGTCGCGATTTTTTTTCTGATTTTGGAGTTTCTACGTTATTTTCTTGTGTTGAAATTGTGTTTATTGTTCTCTATTATTTATCTAATTTATTTGCGCTAAGATAATTTTTAAAGGGGAAATGAGTTTTTTCCCAACACTTTTTAGGTTGCTATGGGGGTCGAAATCTTGTTTTAGAATGGTGCTCATTTCAATTTCTTTTGCTTCTTTCTTACTTTGGTATTTGTTTTTCAATGGCACTATACACATTCTTTCTCTGTATATGTTTGGGGCTACGACTACAAGGAGCTAGATGCTTCGAGGAGGTAGAACTTATTGGCTACCAACAAATAAGTTAGACGGGATCCATCAACCTCCAGTAAGATTTATATATGAAAATGCAGCTTCTGGATACACCTCTAAGTTGCTTTCTAATGCTCAAGAATATGTTATTTTGGGTTTTTAGAATGCACTAGTGGAGACTGCAAAGGAGGAAGCCAGTTCATTAATTAAGTAATATAATCGCACAGGCCACAAAGTGAGGGAGGTACTCGATGACACAATTTCTTGCTAAAGTGATAGGCCCCACTGTCCTATTCTTTATTATATTTGAGTTGAATTTCTAATTTCTTTTTAATCGGGGTTCCTCATTTCTTTATTTGTACACGCTTATATGTCTATTGCTTTGACCCAGTTGCTTGAAGAATAGTTGGAGTTTGAATTTTACTTTTAAATTGGCATTAAATAGTGTGCGTGTCTATTTACTTTCTTTATATCTATTATCTATGGTAATGAGAATAGAAAAAGTGTAGTTATATTCATGGATATTGTTAGACACAAGAAGGGGGTTAAATTGTGTGTAAATAAATTTAACTTTTTTTTGTTAAAAAAATAATCTATCTTCCTTAAGAGGTTAAATGATAATATTATTCAATAGACATGAGTGAGTAAGAAAAAGATTTACATAATAAGTTTAAAGAGGTTCAGATTATATCCACTTGAATCTTACGTCCTCCTCCTAATGTACACAAGCAAAGAGGATTTTTTATAAATTAAAAGTCCTAAACTTTATAAGAAAACCTTACTAAGAACAAGTTTCCTAAAGATTTTACCTTATAAAGCTCTCATAGACCAGAAATGTTTTCTCGAAAGGAGACAAATTACAACATTTAACCAAAGAATCAACTCAACAGCTTTTACAACCTTGTTAAAGCAAATCAACAATTAGAAAGATGAAATCAATAAAAGAAGCCCTCTCTCTCTAAGACGATACAATAAGCAATAAAAGCTCAAGCTCATACAGAGCACACAAATTAATTTCAAAGAAGAGAGTAGATGAAGATATAAATATAGCAACAGTTTTCCTCAATATATTCATTAGTTGCATCAAGAGCTGCTTACTGGCTTTAAATAGGAGAACTCCAGGAACTAGCCATTGAGACTAACGTCTTTCTCCATCAATGCTTGCAGTCTACCATTAATGTTTGCCTTGCTTGGTCAAGAGAAGTGTAGCACGTAGATAGAAGGAGAAGACTATTTGAATTTGGGTGGTAATTCCCATGAGCTGCAAATAACTCATTTTGTCTCCTGCCAACTACCTTTCAGACTTAGGATTTGTAATTCTGTCAAAAACACCATTCTAATAAGGAGGCAGGTAAAATAGAAAGGCTGTCAAGAGTATCCTTTTCTTGAAAAAGGTGCAAGAGATAAAATTAAATTTTATGAATAAATGCAAGTGGGTCAAAGAAATTTCATGAGCTTTTATAAATTGTTCTTACAAGATGGCCCAATCAATAGAAGGCATTATAAAAAATAACTAAGTGGGTTTTAAATATATTTAAGTGCATTAGACCTTAAATACATTTATTCCAACATATATAAATTTAGTTACTATATTAGATAACTGAGAGAGGAATTTTCTCTATATATAATCATTTACGTCAAGGAAACAGACTACTTGTTGAAGCGTCTGCTGTCTCTTTGCATTTAATCAGCATTTTTATTCCCCAATGGAGGATTAGCCTATTTCTTTTTCCCTTTCTATGGACCAAAAGTGCAATTTGCATCATACACCAATTTTCTGTAGCTGAAGACTCCAAAAGAAAATATCCTACTTTCAAGTGTTGAAGACTCCAGAAGAAGCAAACAAGTTCACTATGTTCTTATGCCCCAAAATTTCCTTACTAACATAAAGGCAGCATTTGATTTGAAGCTTGAGCCTTTTTGAATGTCTTCCTGTGCTCAAGCATCATGTGTAAAGCAAAGTTTCTCCTACTTAACATGTATGTGATGTGTACATGTTTGTAAAGTAAATTTTTTATGTTTCAGATGTACAAGGGGTCAGCTGAAGAATGGTTCACTGGTTGCCATTAGATGTGTAAAAATGAGAAAAGGCTATATCTCCCAAAACTATATGCAGCACATAGAGCTGTTATCAAAACTCAGGCACCGTCATTTAGTCAGTGCTCTTGGACACTGCTTTGAATATTATTTAGATGATTCAAGCGTCAGCTGAATATTTCTTTTCTTTGAATACTTACACAATGGCACACTCGAGCTAGATCTCAGGTAATTTATAGAAACTTCAATCCTTTTCTCAAGTTGGAGGTTGTAAAAAGATGAATTCTGAATTGCAAGTCACGTCTCTTTATGTTCCATCTTTACTATAAATCACAGAATTTTTTATATTAAATTCATCTCAATTTTTAAGATATAAAATAAAATTATATGAAGCATGAGCTCATTGGCAATAGTAATGTTTAATAAATGAAATACATGGCGCTTTTTCTTGTCCGGAAAAAGTTTGAAGAAATAATTGGGGGAAAATTGGGATTGACATGATTAATTATTTAATTTTTTTGGTTGGGTTTGTCAAGAGATTTTCTTAAACTTTCCGTTTGATTAATGTATAAAATGTTTCCTTGTTATGGAATCTAAAAGTTTAATTTAATTCCTATTGGATTTGGCAAGAAAGTCATCAGGATCAGATAACAAAGTTTATGTCCCATTGTTATGCAATTGAGATTATTTTTAGATAAATCCCAAGGGCGATTAGTTTAATATAATTTTAAAGGTATGCTTATTTTATTTCATCAAGTGGTGCTCATATTATAAACTAATGTACTGACATGCACATTGATGCATATTATTTTATTTTACGTTTTATTTATATTTAAAAAATAAATTAATTTAAAATTTTAGTGTTTAATATTAAAGTTTTTAGGTAAAAAAGTCATGATCATTAAAGTGTTGTCAGTAAGAATGATGATATAAGGTGGACATACAAGATGGAAATATATAATAGAATATAATCAGAAGTGTCATGTCCATTTCCTATGCAATTGTTGTTTGTTATTGAAATATGAATGATACATAAGGCACATCAATTGAAAATTTACCTCAAGTTGGTCACCAACGCACGTCAATTTATTTCTTCTTGAGCCTTTGAATGCATGTTTAATGGTAGGTTGGTCCTCTGTTGGTATTGTAATGGATGATATAAAAATGAATAAGAACTTATTAATTTCCTATACATCTACTTTAATTTGTCATGTAAGGGATAATTTGTTGTGGTATAAATGTAAGAATTGAGGAGTGAGTCATGTTTAGACAATCATGTTATACGAATGCCTTTTATATTTTGGTAGTAATTTCTTGTCTTAATCACAATGATATATTTTTTCTCTTTTTATAGAATATATTAAGTGATATTTGTTTTACTTGTATTATAACAGGGACAAAGTCATACCCCAAATATAAATATCATTGGGAACTCTGCAATCACCAAAGATGCAAGGAAATATAGAAAATAAAAAACTAGTTGTAGTAATTAAGTACTTTTAGTGTTAAATTATTTGTATAAAGTACTTTCCAAAATTAAACATTATGTATTTAAAATCATTTTATAGTATATGATGATTTATATCACAAATATATATTTACATATATATATATATATATATTGGAGTTTCTTGTATGAATTTAGGTGTTATTTGAAATATTAAATTAATAGTTTGATAGTACAAAAATAATAAAAAATAATATTTTTGGTGACGACTAAAAGTTGCTACTAAAAATGATATTTTTAGTGGCGATTTTTTTCTCCTCTTTTGTCCACAGCTTATTTTAAGTGAGGCAAATTATTCTTTCAGTAGCAACAAAAGTCGTCACTGAAAGTTGGTTTCAGTGGCAAATATTGTTACTAAAAACTGTCAATAACAGGACTCTAGGTGGCTACTGTATGTCGCCACTGACACTGAAACACTTTCAATGATGACTTCAGTAATAATTTTAATCACTACCAAAAGTTAATTTTTTTTCTAGTAGTATATTTGCTTTTTGGCTCTTAAACTAGTTTACTGTTTTAAGACTAAGGTCGATCCATACAAAGTTTTTGAACTCAGGCTTTAATCAAGTTAAAGTTTGCGTTCAATTTAAAAGAGCCAAGTTGTGAACAATGTTATATGTTTGATATTACTTCTCTCTCTCCCTCCCACCCCGTAGAGATAAAGTTTGCAAATTTAATAAGTGATGTATGAAATTTTTAAATTGATATTGTTTAATTAGCTGAACAAATTTAACATCTAGTTTTGTGAAGAGACTGAGTAAGTGCCTCGACAATGACTCCAGAAGCCTCGCTGCCGCGGCCAGTGCAGTCAACCACGGTGCCACCGGCTTCGACCCCTGACGGCCAGCCATCAACTCTCCTTTTCGTCTCTGAGTCTCTCCCTCGGTCAACTCCCTCACTCGATTTCATGACTTCATCTCCATTCTCCTCTCACCGGCCAGCCACCAGTACGGTTAGACACAGTGAGTTCACTTCTCCTTTCTCAAGTTTTCATTCCATATTTAGATATTATTTTTCACCAAAAAAAATTAGGGTTTTTATATATAAGTTTAATTTTATCAAATTAATTGATTAATTATGTAATTAGGACTATGAATAATATATTTGTGTAAACAATTTTTTAAAATTTTTTCTTGATAATGGCTAATTTCTTATTCAATTGTAAGGGATCTCTTTGTAAAAGTTTACAAATTGGGGTTTTTATACATAAGTTTAATTTTATTAAATTGGTTGATTGTTTATGCAATTAGGGCTATGAGTAACATATTTGTAAAATCAATTTCATGAAATTTTTTCTTGATAGTAGTTAATTTCTCATTCAATTATTAATGACTTCTTTGTAAAAGTTTGAAATTTGAGGTTTTGTATATAGATCTAATTTTATCAAATTGATTGACTGATTATGCAATTAGGACTATGAGTAATATATTTGTTTCATTAAATTTTTTTTCTTGATGATGATAAATTTTTCATTCAATTGTTAGGGACTTTTTTGTAAAAGCTTGAAATTTGGGGTTTTTAGTAATGGAAAGATTTTTCAAGAGAAAATTACCATCAAATGAGCAACAAATTGAAATTAATTTAGAAGAGTTACCTTCAAATCCAGGAAAGTGAATGAAAATTTCAACATATCATCCTAATGATCGAGATAAGATACGAAAAGCATATTTACAAAGAGGACCATGCCAACCTACTCAACATAATTTTCCCCAAAGAAAAATTGGAAATTCTTTAAGGGGATTTTGTCCCTCTTGGTTTAGTGAATTTGGCAATTGGTTAGAGTATAGTATAGAAAAAGATGCTGTATTTTGTTTATGTTGTTATCTTTTTAGGCCCGATTTTGGAAAACAATCAGGTGGTGATACATTTGTGACAGAAGGATTCACAAAATGGAATAAGAAAGAAAAGCTCCCATCTCATGTTGGAGGTCCTAATAGTGCTCATAACATTGCTTGGAAGATGAGTCAAGATTTGATGAATCAGGATCAACATATTGAAGTTACAATATCTAAGCAATATGAACAAGTTCGTGACTTATATCGAAAGCGTTTAACAGCGTCAATTGATTGCATTCGCTTTTTATTAAGGCAAGGATTAGCTTTTCGTGGTCATGATGAATCAAGCAATTCTGCTAATCAAGGTAATTTCCTTGAACTTCTTAAATTTCTTTCTGAACACAATGAATCAGTAAAGTCCATTGTTTTGGAAAATGCTCATGAAAATCATCAATTAATTGCTCCTGAAATCCAAAAAGATATTGTTAATGCTGCTGCATTGAAAACCACTGCTGCTATTGTGTCTGATCTTAGAGATGAATTATTTGCTATTCTTGTTGATGAAGCTCGTGACATATCAAATAAGGAGCAAATGGTTGTTGCTTTGCGTTATGTTGACAAAAATGGTAGTATTGTTGAGCGTTTTCTTGGTATTGTTCATGTTAAAGATACTACAGCTTTATCAT
This sequence comes from Biancaea sappan, assembly GCA_037074585.1. NCBI lineage: Eukaryota > Viridiplantae > Streptophyta > Magnoliopsida > Fabales > Fabaceae > Biancaea > Biancaea sappan. Next base: position 46,271,638 of record CM073497.1, on the reverse strand, counting down.
TGAAAATGACAATTGATGCATTGTTTTGCAAACATGGCCTTAGTACATCAAGAATTCGTGGACAAGGTTATGATGGTGCTAGTAACATGCAAGGAGAATTTTGTGGCCTCAAAAGTTTGATCTTAAGGGAGAATCCATCTGCATTTTACGTTCATTGTTTTGCTCATCAATTACAACTTACGTTAGTTGCTATTGCCAAAAATCATATTGAAGTTGCCTCTCTTTTTAATTTAGTGTCCACATTATTAAATGTTGTTGGAGGATCTTGCAAACGACATGATATGCTTCGTGAAAAGCAAATTGTCAATATTAGAGAGGCATTGGGAAAAGGAGAAATTCTAAGTGGGCAGGGTTTGAATCAAGAAACTAGTCTTAAACGAGCTGCTGATACTCGTTGGAGTTCACATTATGCAACTTTGATAAATTTGATATTGATGTATTCTGCTATAATTGTGATGTTCTTGAAATTATAAAAGAAGATGGATCAAATGCATATCAAAGAGCCGAAGCGAATGGTCTTTTATATTTGTTAGAGGATTTTGATTTTGCATTCACATTGCATTTGATGAAAATTGTCTTGGGTATTTCAAATGAATTGTCACAAGCATTGCAAAGGAAAGATAAAGACATCATCAATGCTATGAACTTGGTTAACATCACAAAGCATCGGTTACAAAATATGAGGGATAATGGATGGGAGTCTTTATTGCAAGAAGTGACTTTATTTTGCAATGTGCATGCCATTAACATTCCTAATATGGAAGATATATTTTTTTCTAAAGGGAGGTCACGACGTGGAGGCAAAGCTCAAGCTATCACAGTAGAGTATCACTATCATGTTGAATTATTCTATACTGTTGTGGATATGCAGCTTCAGGAACTTAATGATCGTTTCAGTGAGACAAATACTCAATTACTTCTTTGTATGGCTTGTTTGAATCCAACCAATTTGTTCTCTGCTTTTCATAAGGCAAAGCTGATTGAATTTGCGAAGTTTTATCCACGTGAATTTTCTCCAACTGATTTAGTGATGCTTGATAATCAACTTGAGATTTATATCATTGACATGCGTATCAATGCTAAATTTGCATCATTGAAAGGAATCAGTGATCTTTCAAAGAAGTTGGTTGAAACTGGAAGACATATTGTTTATCCATTAGTTTATCTTCTTATGAAGTTAGCAATGATTTTGCCTGTTGCTACAACAACTGTAGAAAGAGCCTTTTCTGCTATGAAGATTGTGAAAAACAGGTTGCGTAATCGAATGGGAGATGCGTGGATGAATGATTGTCTAGTGACTTATATTGAGAGAGATGTGTTCAATAATATTGACAATGAGCTGATTATTCAACGATTTCAAAACATGAAATCATGTAGAGGACAATTATAAAGTATGTAATTTTTTTGATTAGATATATTAAAATTTTATGATTTTAACATTTATGTCTTTATTTTTATATGCATAGCTTTTAATTATTATTATTAATTTTTTTTAAATATTTTGCCTCCCCTGACTCGGGGGTCCTGGATACGCCACTGCCTCCTCCTCCTCCTCCTCCTCCTCCTCCTCCTCCTCCTCCTCCTCCTCCTCCTCCTCCTCCTCCTCCTCCTCCTCCTCCTCCTCCTCCTCCTCCTCCTCCTCCTCCTCCTCCTCCTCCTCCTCCTCCTCCTCCTCCTCCTCCTCCTCCTCCTCCTCCTCCTCCTCCTCCTCCTCCTCCTCCTCCTCCTCCTCCTCCTCCTCCTCCTCCTCCTCCTCCTCCTCCTCCTCCTCCTCCTCCTTTATATGTGAAATTTTTATCATGTTAATATTTCTATGTGTAAGTGGCTTGAATGTAGAATTTTGTGTAAAGGACTAAGTTGATATAAATATAAAAATTTGAGGGTTGCTGTTAATGACTTGACTTTCTTGATTCTTGTATAATCTATACTGATCTTGTGATTTGTACCTTGTGGAAGTTAGAATAAGTATGATATGTCTTTGGCAGTATAAAATAGATTGGGATTCCCATTTTACCCCTGGCCCAAATCACTCCTCCTCTCTTAAGCAAAGGCAATATAGGAAAGAAAAAGTTTTATAATGCCTACAGACCTCCCCTCCCTTTAAACACCTCATACGCCTACTTAGTCACTCATTTGAGTTCTCCAGGACAACAAAAATTAAATAAACTCTATAAAATTATTAAAAATGAATGTAGATTCAATTGGTTTTGAGACATGATAAATCTCTTTTTTTAAACAGTTTATATATATGTATTGGAGATTCACAGACAAATTCTTTCAAGATGTTGCAAAGCCTTTTTAGAACCCTTTTTTTATAGATATTTTTCTATCCCTCTAACATATTTGTTGTAGTATGTAAAAGGATATATATATATATATATATATATTCTCAATTTAAATTGTTCAAAATATATAAACTCAATCAACATATCACTTTGAATCAACACATAATTCGAAATAAAATTGATTAGACAAAAATTTAATTGTATATAATATTACAAACTATATAACAATTTTGTTGTACCTCTCAAGTGTGCATGTGCCAACGAGGCTTGGGCGCAGCACAATGGGGGAGTTGGGCAGCCTTCTTTTATTTGTTTTTCACTTTGAAAATAGAGGAGTATTACTCTCAGTTATGCGGGCTAGTATGTGGACTGTGTATGTGATGCAGTGGAGGGAGAAGAGATGAGATGAGGGGTTGTGTGTGCCACTATTAAAGGAAGAGTTGAAAAGTGGTGTGTTATGGAGAGTGAGTGCTGGTTGAGAGTTGATGGGCACTAACCAGTATTCATATATAATATTCATATATAATCAAAAACACCACACACAGAATCCATAGCCACAGAGGAGACGAAACCATAGAAACAACCCGAGGAAGCCAGCCCTGCTCAGATGACAAAAAACAGGGGAGAACAAAGTATTGCGAAATACAGGAGACGACATTAATTTACACATATATTATATACATACATACATATATATATATATATATATATGTGTGTGTGTGTGTGTGTGTGTGTGTGTAAACATATATATATATATATATAAATATATCTACGCACTGGGTTCTTAATCACCGCCTGTATTGATATATGAACATGTATTGATATATAGACATAAACATACCTCAATGGATTCTTGATCAGTGTCTATCTTCCTCTGTGCTCTTGTTATGTTCGCCGAAATCTTTGTCTCCCTCTGTGTGTTTTTGTTGTTCTTGATCACCGTTGCTTCGCTTTCTCCTTCTCTGTGCTCGCGGTCTGCTTTGCTCTCTCGATCAGTTTTGGTGCTCTATTCTTAGTCTATGCTCTCGGTTTGCCTCTATTTTTATGCTCTCGGTCTGTGTTCTGTACTCTCTCAGTCTCTCGCCCTGTGTTTATGTATCTTTTGATTTCTCCATCGGCTCTGTTCTCTACATACTTTTAGTCTCTCTTCCTATTTCCTCTGTCAATCCCTCTCTCTCAATACATCTCAGTATTTCACTCTCGCACTAAACTCTGTATTTTATAGATTGGATTGAAGACAACATTGGAAATTTGAAGGGCCAATGTGATCTGTCTTCCGTTGAAGCTTAAATTTAACGCATACGCCCTAAGGTGGTTGAGGGGAAGTTATCAAAGCCAACGTAATTCATGGGAAGATTTCGACGCATATCCAAACGGCCCGATCTTGACTCTCACCAGGATCCTCGGCATCCAACGCGCATTGATAGCAACCACTGGAGAACCAAACATGCACTTAGGAAATATGAATTGCATGTGGCCCTTTTTCTCCCTCTCTTGAATGTTGTTTGCACTTACATGGATTGTTGGAACAACGAGTTATATTGTTTTCAATTTGTTATTTTGGATGTAAGTGTTGATAGTTATGCCTGAATCAAATTGATTTCATGTATGGTATGATTTCGTATATACATGTGTTTGTGATTGTGTTAAGATCAGAGGAAGACATGGGTTTGAGGCCCACAATTTAGAGCATATGGAAGATTATTGGGTATATGAATATACCATGAAATTTCCGGAGCATAAAGAAGGCTATAAATCATAAAGTATAGGAAAGGCTATAAATCATGGAGCATAGGAAAGGATACAGTGGGGGCCGATGTTTTGGTGAAGGGATTTGAATGTTGTTTGAATATTGTTTTGATAATGTTTATGACTTATTATATATATATGTCATTTACTTATTGCCTTGTTGTACATCTTCCTGTAATCTCAATTTTATGCAGGATGATAATACTATGTCCTTCATGTTTCTCGATGATAGCACCTAACATTGAGATATGGTGTGGTGAGTAAATAAAATTGCTGCAATGGAATCTTTCGATTTATAAGTTTTGATAATCTGATTTATTTGGTATGACTCTCAATTATTTAGGAGGCTGCTTGAAACCTTCCTCATAATACACTGAATAAGATAGATACACTAACCGGTGAAGATTATTTGTGATGTAATGCAAATTATAGTTCTTATTATGTGCTTGAGTGTCTTGTGCCGTGAATTGTATGATTGAGTATGATAAATATCTATTGCTTGATATGCATTGCATGGGGTTTTGGCTTATGAAGATTGGGAAATGTACTCATCCTTCGTACCACATGCCTAACTTCATAGCGTGACAAGAGGCAGTGGCGGAGCCACGTATGCTTGAAGGGATGCAGCTGCACCCCCTGGATTTTACATAACCATATGTAAAAAAAAAAAAAATCATTTTGCCCCCCTCTTGGTTTTTTTTTTAACCTCCTTAGTATTTTTTTGAACCCCTTCAGTGACTTACTTCCTCTCTACTGCTCACAGTCATGAGACCGCCACTCCTCAGAGTCATAAAATTTTTTTTTTATGATGGTTAGTTTCTCATTCAATTATTAGGGATTTCTTTGTAAAAGCTTGAAATTTGGTATTTTTGTGCATAAGTCTAATTCTATTAAATTAATTAATTGATTATGTAATTAGGATCATAAATAACATTTGTGAAGTCAATTTTATGAAATTTTTTCTTGATAATGGTTAATTTCTCATTCTATTGTTAGGGACCTCTTTGTAAAATTTGAAATTTGATATTTTTGTACATAGGTCTAATTTTATCAAATTGGTTAATTAATTATGTAATTAGGATCATGAGTAACATATTTGTGAAGTCAATTTCATAAAATTTTTTTTTAATGATAATTAATTTCTCATTTGATTGTTAGGGTCCTTTTTGTAAAAGCTTGAAATTTAGAGTTTTTGTGCATAAGTATAATTCTATCAAATTGGTTAATTGATTATGTAATTAGAATCATGAGTAACATATTTGTGGAGTCAATTTCATAAAATTTTTTCTTGATGATGGTTAATTTCTCATTTGATTGTTAGGGACCTCTTTGTAAAAGTTTGAAGTTTGAAATTTGAAATTCTTGTACATAGGTCTAATTCCATCAAATTGGTTGATTGATTATACAATTAGGATCATGAGTAACATATTTGTGAAGTGAATTTTATGAAATTTTTTCTTGATGATGGTTAATTTATCATTTTATTGTTATAGACGTCTTTGTAAAAGCTTAAAATTTGAAGGTTTTGTACATAGGTCTAAACTTATCAAATTGATTGATTGATTATGCAATTAGGATTTAGAAGAAGAAAAAAATTTTTGTAATGAAAATATTTTTTAAAAGGAAATTACCATTAGATCTAAAAAAGCGAATGAAAATTTTGCTCCCCCTAACTGAGGAGTCTTGGATACGCCACTGACAAGAAGATTACACAAGCATCTATAAAAGGTTAAATGAGATTAATCCTCTGTCCTCTCCATAGACATAAGAGCTTTACAAGCAAAGGTAATCACCAATATAAGGAAGTAATCCTAAAAAATGTGGGAGTATATAGTAAAAAAAAATATGCTTATGTGGAAGTATATAGTAAGGTTGTTTTTCGATTTTCTTTTTATTAAAACAAAAAGGGTATATTAAAACAAAAAGGGTATATTATGTTATTCATGAACTATATTTGCAAAAGATGAAATTTATGTATAATGTTTTTTTTGTTATTTTCAATATAAATATGTAAATAAATAAAATTGAGGTCTTGCTTACTAATTATTAAACCATACATTTTCAATGTGATAAAGGGTTTGTGACACAAAAATGACATGATAGACTAAATTATAAGAAAAAAAATTACATGACAAATTTATTTGTAAGTGTGATTTATAAATAATTATTATAAAAAATTGACAACTTTTACAATTATCACAAAAAAGGTCAATTTTTTTTTGGGGGTAGTGAATGTTATGACTGGATATCAGAAAACGGTTTCCGAAAGGAAAGAGGTAGAGAAAACATTTCACAAAAAGCAAGCAAAATTTCTCTCTCTCTCTCTCTCTCTCTCTTCCATTTACATGATGTGAATCATTGAAAAAAAATGTGTAATTTTTAAATTTTTTTATTAAGTTCTCTAATTAGAATATAATAAATACATAATTTTTTAAAATAATTATATCTTTTAAAACTAGACTACTATAAATGTATGATACTTAGAAATAATTATATATTTTTTTATAACTTATTGTTATAATATTAGTTCTTTTAAGTCATTTTTTATACATATTTATTTTTGATAAAAAAAAACTTAACGACATTTATATATATAAAAGAATATCATATAAATTTAGTCCTGAATCTTTCGGCGTCGACCAGTGAAGACCTGGTGTATGTGCGAAAAGCTAGTTGAAGAAGCTGTCCTGTAAGTTTCATTCACCAAAAGTGACGATATTAAGCTACAGCAGATAATTAAGAAGAGAGTAATGTTGTTTAATTGGCTGGCTTTTCTTTCATAAAAGCTAATTAAGTTACGATAGAATATATGCTGCCTCCCTTGTCTCGAGATTTTGGTGGCTTTTTGCAAAGTTGGTTTTGTCAACTTATGCTTTCCTTGATGGAATATACTAGTAGTTGTAAATATCTACTTTTGTGATTTGTCGCTTTAGAATTGGATGTGGGATATACGTGTTATCTATAAGGATGCAACTTGCTTTGCAAGTTGAAGTAATAGATTTTTAGGGTTTAAAAGGTGCGGGTTGGATTTTTAACGGCTTCTATTTATTTAATTTTTTAAATTTTTTATAATTATCATTTAATATTTAATATTATCTTTATAATTATTATTAAATCAATTAATACTAATAAATTTTTTATTAAAAAAATATCAAATGAAAAGAAGTCGTTAAATTAAATTAATCTAACGAATTTTGGATGATTTTTTACGTACAAAAGACAATCTAATTTTCTTAAATGTGCTATTGCTTCGCGGGTGTTTTAAGTTTATCACATGGACGTGTTGGATATTTCAATATTAAATGTTTTAGTGCCAAGAATTTGAAGTTGAATACTTTATATATTTGATATGAACCAAACACGACTCAGTTATGAATAAATAAAATGCAATTTGAGCTTTAGTGACCCATACATAGTGTGTTCTTGTCTGGCCTTAGTCCCGCAACATAGTTAATTATTATCCCCATTATTGGAAGGAAAGAGCCACTTAAATGAGCCTACATTAAGTAGGAAGAAAGCAAGATGATTGGAAGCTTTTGTTAGTATAGGATGAATTCATGGAGAGCTCGATTTTTGAAAAGTTTAAACTTTTTACCCATGAATCACTTAAATATTTATATAAATTATTTTTTATTACTATACATATAAATTTTAAAATGATCTAACAGTGAAAAATACTCAACTTCTCATAAGATAAGATAGAGCTATTCATGAAATTTTCGTTGATAAGGATGTAAACAAGGGCAGCAACTTGCTTGTTTTCGAAAAAATCAGTAACTTGTGCCAGTGAACCTGTGGTGCCCGGATTCTTGGAAATTAATTGATTTGGGGTAGCGTTCTCCACTGATAATTTGTCCACGTTTGATTAAAAAATGGGTCTTTGAGAAATAAGAATAAAATAAAGCTTCTCTTTTACGCTTGTGTGTCTATATATATTAAAGAAGAAAAAGGTTGCATATTAATATTGTTGTTAGGCAAAAGCTTTCTATAATTGCCTGGAACAACTAGCCGCCCTAATTAGATGCTTGAGCTGGTCAATCAGACGGAACGGAAAGAGAAAATCAAGTAAATTATCGTAATTTTATTTTTAAGAGGATCGATACTTTTTAGTCATTAAAAAAAATATCCGGATTAATTATTTAATCATTGAAATATTATAATATATTATTTAGTCATTAAAAAATTTTAAGTGCCAATTTGTTAGTCCTTTTGTGTTAATGAGTTTTGTCGTTTTTTAACAGTCCATTGATGTGATATGTTAATTGTTGACGCAGCATGATAATTTTTGATAGAATGTTGATTACGAGTACTTTTTAGTCGTTATTAAAAGATATATGAGTTAATTATTTAGTTTCAAAGATTTTAAATGTTAACTTGTTAGTCTCTTTGTTTGTGAGTTAACAGTCTAATTGATGTGCTTGGTAATTATCTATTGGATCTTGAAGCAAAAACAAAATGAAGCTGACAAAATACCAAATTTGCAAGAGAAACAAGATTAGAGAATGTTGGTTGAAATAAGGAAGAGCTTGTAAATTAGTAAGAAGAGGATTGAAGTTGTTGTAACATAAGGATTGTTATTGTTGTTGTCCTTGTTGTCCTTGTGTATTACATCAGATGCCTATTGATGTATTTTGTATAATTTCTTAAGAATGATTCTTCCTGATTTGCCTATTAGGGCAAGCACGATGTTGGGTTTTGTAAGCCATCTAATCAAGGCGTTAAGTGGAGTTTTATCTCGATCAGACAGTTTTTGTTGGTTCAACACATTATTAGCCAACAAGCAGTCAGACTCGAAATAACTAGGCACCCAATCTTTAAAAACCTTATTCACTAAAAGAAAGATTCACTTTTCAATTTTTGAAATTTAAAAGAGTAGAAAAAACTTTTTCTTCAAATATAGATTCATTGGTCGACTACTAGAATTACTACTTGATTGGTAGCTCCTTAGATATTCTAGAGGTCTAGTAGTTATCTTGCAACTAGTGCTAATGGATCAATTCTTTGGTTTCATCTTCCAACAATTTTCAATTGATCAATCGACCAGTTGTTTTGCCAATCTACCAATACAATTATGTGACATCAAACAAATTGTTAAAGGATGATGGAAGTCACTAATCGAAGAACTAATGAGTTTATGTTCAAAATCTTTCAAGCTCTAAATAATGTATTATAATTTTCTAGGAACTAAATAGTTATTCTAGACATTTTTCAAAGACTAAAGAGTACTTGTAGCGGGAGAATGCATTCAATCAATAATTAACATGTCATGTTAGCACTCAATGTACATGCCATACCATATGGACAATTAACAAAAAATGAAGCTTGCTAGCAAAAGGATTAACATATTGACATATATTAGTGCAAGTTTCTGTTTTTGATTAATGAAATCATTCGGCCCCGATATAAGCAATTTCATTAAGAATCTAGTTTGGGCCTTTGTTCAATCAGGGTAAGTCTGAGTGGTCCATTTCCACAATAAGGAAAGAAAATCACGTGATTTAACAAATGAGTTATTAGCAAGATTAAAGATAGCACTAAAAAGGAATGATATCACGTGAATATCTAAAGAAATATCTTATCTTTCTTGTCATATTAATGTGTAAGGCAAGCCAAAATGGGATGTACAAGAAAAAGAAAGTTCATCAGCATCCTTATTTGGAAGGTGTAGTAGTCAAAGCCCAATTCTGCAATTTAGGAAAGAGAATCACGGCAATTAGCTTGGCAAGATCATGGGTCGGGCGAGAAAGGAAAGAAATAAGGATAATCTCTATAGCATCACCTTGTCTCTTTTGTCAGCATTAACATGGAAGCCTATAAAAGAAAACAACTTGATTGAGGGAACCAAAATGAAAGGTGCAAAAGAAAACGTCTACCAACATACTGATTTGGAAAAATACAACAATCAAAGAGACAAAGTCTTTCCTTTATAAAACAACGGCCTTTCCAATTTAATATATCAAGATTACCTATTAGATTGAGCATTTAAAATGGCTCATATGGAGTTGACCATTGAAGAAATAAACGTAGAAGGAGCCTCCCAATGGCTAGTATGCTATAGCAAGCATAAAAAGTTTTCTTCTTCAAACTGCAGAATTATTTTGTTGTGAAGGAAAATACTGAATCACTGTGAGCTGAGCTGTGCGTATATATTCCTTCTCTGAGCATTCTTGAGAGACTGTTATAAATTGTTTTAATCCTCTATGTGAGCTTCTCTCCCTTTGTTTTGAGTAAATAGACTTAAGCATACTATTATCTTTGCATTGTCATGAGTGTGGATTGATTGTTTTGGTCAGGGATTCATTTTAATCCTTATTGTTGTTGTAAAAGCGTGTTGTTGATCTTCTTGGATTGAAGAGGTTGTAGGTCAAGGGTAACCTATCAGGTTGTAAGTTTTCTAAGATCTTGTACAAACTTAATATGGTGATAGCATAAAAGTAGAGTGTTGATCCTCAATATTTTGATGTTGTTGATTTATTGGTTACTGATTTTTTATTATAAAATTCTCTTATTACGTGTTTGAAGAGTGAACATAAAAACTTCCTTCAAAAAATTCTGAACTATTATATATCGTTGTATCTATTTTTGCTTTATTGTTTATTCTTCATTTTTAAAGAAAACAATTTTTTTAAGTTCACAAGATAAAATCCTAAAAGAAAACCCTGTGATCAAGATATTGCTTTCAAACCCTATAACTATTTCTTTTAGAAGATTATCTTTCAAGATACTGTTTATTTAAGAAAAAAAAAGTTTTATCATAAAAATTTGAAAAATACCCTATACCCAATTCAACCCTCTTTTTAGGTACATACTTGAACTAACATTTATTTCGAAAACTAAATAGTCAATAACTAAATAATTAATTGAAATATCTTTTTAAAGACCAAAAGGTGGTTTTCCACTGATTCTTGTAAAAACTAAGCAGCTAAGAGATGTTGGTTCACTAGATAATCAACTTCTATTGACACAATCTTGAATTTGCTGTGTGTCTATTTTGACATTTGAATAAACTATCAAACTGTAGATTTCTTACAAGAAAACTGAGCGAAAAATGATTGAAAACTTATAAAATCTGGAGATGGGAGCGTGAAGAGAAGAGAAAGAAATACTCTGTATTTTCCCTCATGTGCTAAGGGATACTGCTACACTAACCTTTTAAGGAAGTATACATTTTTTTAAATTGAATCATCTCGAAATTTGGGTATACAACAATGAAAAATCACCTTACACATTCAGTATAGAGTCCACCTCCGAAAACAGAATCTAGAGAAGAGGAACAAAGATCTGCCACATCTTAATGTCACAGTCCAAACTGCCACTATAGACTAGAAAGGATGATTCGGACTGATTGCAACGATCAACAACCGCAGCTAGGCACTTAACCGGACCCGTATGCCCCTCTAAAACTGCTAGACAAGAGTAATCGTTATTAACACCTCTCCAAATTCTTATTGTTTTATCTGCAGAGCCACTACACACCAAATCCGAGACCACGGCTAAGCATAATATGGACTTGGTGTGGCCCCTGAGCGCCCCCACCACCACCATTTTCCCATCTTCTTCGTCCTTCTCCCAAACCAATATAGATCTGTCACAAGCACCAGAATACAGCAGAGATCCATCACTGCTCAGAGCCAACGCATTTATCCCCGACTTGTGTTTCTCTAACGTATCAAGCAGACTATGTTTCTTCTCTCCCTCGCCTTTCTTCCACACTTTAATTGTCTTATCTGCTGATCCAGTGTAAACGTAACCATCGTCAGAAACTGCAAGGGCATTTATAGCATCATCATGTGCGTTGTTCACTGATTCTAAACAGGTGAAGTCTCTGGTTCGCCAAATTTTGATTGTCCGGTCCCATGAAACTGAGTAAAGCAAGGTCTCGTCCCTGGACAAGGCCAGAGCGGAGACTGTATCGACATGGTGAACCCAGGTGCATTTTTTGTGCCTTCTAATCTGAACATGGTTCTTGGGGTTCAAAATCTTCGAGGCTCTGTCGCCAAACGTAGGAAGGGTAGCTAAATGGGTGTACTTCTGGTGGTCAGGTTCGTAGCTGCTAATCTTCCATACCCTGATTTTGTAGTCTTGGTGAGCACTGAAAAGCTTATCAGATTGAACTATTAGGGACTTCACTGCACCTTTTCCTGCTGTTACCATGGTAGTGATTGAATTTGAATGTTGAGGATCGAATATTTCCGAGTGAAAAGGGGCATGATTCCAGGACCTGATTTCTCTGTCCGATGATCCTATATAGAGGAATTTCCCAGCAAGTGTTATACAGGATACGTAGGATGTGTGGCCCTTGAGAGTCGCAAGGCACTGGTGATAGGTGGTGGAGTCACGGGGGTGAGACTGTGAGTTAAGGGAGGGAACCGAAGCGAGGCTGCGTTGTGAAGACAGAGAGGTTAGTCTAGTTTGAAGATGGTTAGAGGAAGAAGACGAAGAGCCACTATAAGACCGGGGGAATTCCATGATTCACATGCTAAGGTGAGAGAAAATGGGACAGCTAGCAGCAGAAAGTAGAGTGCGGTGTATATATATGGAGAAGAGAGACATAGGATATAGAAGTAGCTAGTGAGGTTGCTCAGGATATAGAAGTAGATAGTGAGGTTGCTCCAGTTATATCAGAGATGGGTATGCGGGGCCTTGAGGGACAAAGTGGGGAAGCAAGATTGGACCACTATGGGCCATTCTAAAATTAATAAAACGTGAGGGGAGCTTTGGAGTAATTGGGTAGTCCTTTCGTTTATTAATTAGGATATATCCTTCTTAATTCAAGCTGTCACTACTCTCTACTCATGTCTTTTTCTTTTCCCCCTTTGTTAACAAGAGAAGTGGCAGGTATGAGGCACCAAGGGCCAACTTCAATTTTCATCATTTCATGCCTAATCTGATCTTTAAGTATTTGACCCACACCACCTCCAAAAGATTATCCATGAGTGATTGTCATTTGTCAACTTGTGTGCTTGATCCTAGGTTTTGATCTGATTTCTACCAGAATTCAGTATTGTTGGGAGAGTATTTTAATTTTTATGAAGTTAATCATAAAAATACATGTAAACATGCTAGAAATCAGTATTACCCAAAAAATACGTTTATGATTTGACTGCTTCTATGGTTCATCAAAAAAATTCACGTCTGGGGACAAATGGCGTTAAATAATCATAAAACGGGTCAATGAAGATTTAGATCGATGGGTCATCAGTATCAGATGGCCGTGATTATCTTCTGAGAGATATTTCTTCTCATCATTTCATTAAAAACAAAAATGTATTCCGTATCTCTAAAGTTTGTACTAAGTTCTGTTTATGTCGCCAACATTTTTTTGATCCGTTTATATTTCATATGTTTCAACTTTTGTTGTATATATCTGTTTTTTGTAACTCTGTTTGATAAGTTAATGGAACTACTAATTGAGTTTTCATGTGATAAAAATCATCTACTATGTCACTTGTCACGTGTACTTATAACTTAAAATTATAAAAATATCCCTAATAATAATAAAAAAATATTTCAGTCTATTCATTTAAGTTTTTGGTTAAAATTTTTATCTTTTGTTTAATATAAACTTATCTTCTGTTTCGTCTATGCCTCTAGTTTAAGAATATATTTTATTTTTTTGTCAAAATATCCCCTACAAACTTTTTAATTTGTTCACTTTGGTCTTTGGTCTTCATTATCATATATTTATTTTTTACTATTTGATCTTCTAAATCAGTCTATAATTTTATTTTTATTCATAATATGATTAAATTTATTATTTTTATTTAAAAATAATAAAAAAATAAATTCAAATTCAAATTTTAAAGGTGCAAACTTTGAGTCAGAGACAGAGACTGATCAATTTATTTGTGAATAAGCAAGCTAGCTACTACGCCTAGTGATAGAAGAAATTAATGAGAGAAAATGAAGTATCCGATAAAGAGTTGTGCCATTTTCTTATTTTAAAGGGCTAACTAGACATTTAAGGGTAGGCAGAGTTAAAGCATATTATAGGCAAGATTTAGCTAAATGATGCCAATGTAAGAATTGATAAAGTAAGTTATAGGGAATATCAAAGATATGTAACAGAAAGAGAAAAATGGAAAAAGGCAACAGAGACGTTAGGTCTTGACTTGTTGGTGAATCATATTTGCGTGGACAAGAAGAACTTGACTTTTCATCATTCAATATCTTAAAATCTATGAAAAATATTTTTTATTATTATACACATAAATTTTAAAATTATCTAATAATAAACATACTCAATTTTAAAAAATTGAATACTCCATAGACTTTCCCTGTTTATATGACTTTTAGTCATGTCCTAGTACATTCTAATCCTTACCGGCGTCCCCCCATATTGGGGTATGATTAACTTGGGTGGTAGGCACCCTTTCCTACAAAGCTTCTAGGGTATATTGTTTCAGCTTTGAGATAAAACATATTGAAGTTAATAAATGTCTATCAATAGAGATTATTAGTAAGCATTTAATTCAAAATTTATTATATTGATGCAATGTTTGTCAATTAACTCAACTTGATATGAAATGAAAGTCTCTCGTACTCACATTTTAGCAATAGTTTAGAACTATTGTTAAAATAAAAAATAACCGACTCACATTTGTTATGATGTTTTAAATTAGAAAATTGATGACACTTTTAATATTCTTTTTTTTTTATCTTAATTTTTCTTGATTGATATTTGAGTGGAGTTCATCATTCAAAAGCTTTAAGAAAAAGAGAAGAGTAATCCGATCAACATAATTTGTGCGCAAGGGGAGGCAAATTGCTTATTTGAACTACATTAACCCGTTGAAATGTAGGCACATGAGTCCACTTTTATTTTTTAGTTTTTATGAATTTATTATAATATATATATTTATAAGGTCTTATCTCCTTCATGTTTTAATCTATGTGAGACTAATTTTATTTTTTTAAAATACATAAACATCAAGTTTTACAATATATGCACACTACAAGTGCTAAGGAAAAGCTGAGAACAAAATTCTTAATGAGATCCCTAACTAGGTTAGGAAAGGATAAGTGAAGTGAAACCATGTGGCTTAAACTTCATTTTGGTCCTTATGTTATGTACCCATGCTCTGCTTGTCTTCTTCCCATTTCTCACTCAATTGCTTTCTATATGCTTCCTTGTTTGCTCACGAATTCAACGCCTAAGGTACTGTCATGTATATCCTAATAGAGACCTCTGAACAGCATCTCTGGACCCCATTTAATATCAGCCCTTCATTGAGGTTCCTTGCCTCATATCTTCTGCTAATGAAGGCAAGTGTCTTAAACACCCATTTAAACGATCAGGTCCATCTGGATCCCCTGGAACAGTTCCAATTTTGATTTGCACCCTCCAAGCAGTTTCATGTCGCACCATTCGCACTTGCAAGGTCCACATTTTGACTGACATGCCATGTTCCTCTGTAGCCTCTGTGAAGCTAATTTGAGAGTGACTTTGTTGTAATTACAGCGTTACGTTAAAGAGTAGGGTCTACACGTGGACTTGAATATGCTAAGAAGCTTGAGACAAGCGACAATGAGGGAGTATTGGTGTGCCCAAGATAGTGAAGATGATGATGTTTTAGTTGAACCTAACGCAAATTAGCCATCGTAACCTACCTCTTGAATCATTCACTTTTCTGATGCCTGTGTCAATTGTGATCGCGTGGACCACTATATTATCACCAATCAGGTTTGGCTCAATATTCGTACCAATTTCCCTACTTGTACTTGATTTGTGAAGGTGATAAGAACGAGACAGCGATGAAACGCGTGAAAATTAAGGGGCAGAGATAGAAATTAGAAAATAAGGAGAGCTAAGCTAGGCTCGTAGGCATTACATAGGTATGTTGCCATACTGTCATAATTATATTTTATTTTATTTTCAGAAAAGAAAAAAACTTATTTTTCATTTCACTGTTTATCAACTCTAATAGTTAACGTTGAAATTGTGTTGAATTTATAATATTTAAAATATATTAAAATATTTAATTATATAATTAAAAAATATATAAAATCATACATGATTATATATCCTAATATATCGATATCAAAAAATTCAATTATAAAAAAAGATTTAATATCTAATAACATAGAATAACATCTATAATCAAAAGTTTATAATAAAAATTAATAAATTAACAAAGAAATATCAACAATCATCATAATAATCATTGATATAAATTAAATCTAAAATTTAATATCCCATAATATAAAACAATATTCATAATAAAAAAATTATTACAAAAATTAACAAACTAACAAAAAAATATCATAAGAATTCTTTTAAAAAATTTTTTTGAATTGATGGAACCAGTAACCCAGTCGATTTTATCAATTTGAAACCAATTTAATTAGTTTTTCATCGATTTTCAAGGTCAACCTGAACCAGAGACTTGGCCAATTTAGGAAATAGATCTTTTGTTTGGCTTTCAAAACCAAACAAGGTGTTTGACCTATTTAGACTGTTGATTTTCAAAATCAACGATCCAGATGTTAGGATATTATTTTTTTTGTTTAAAAAATATCTTAAAATTTAAACTATTGATTGTTAATTTTAAAAATCAACGACTCATATAAGTCAAACACCATAATTGACTTTCAAAACTAAGTAAATGATCAATTTCTGCCAATTTACTAATTTTTCAATTGAATCAAACTGCTCAATTTGGTTCTCTGAACCTGATACTAAGTGGAGCGGCAATTTTTTCTAATAGCAAATGCCAAATTGTAAAAGTCAAATCATAATCAATGTATAACCGTTAAATTAGGTCTTCTTAGATAAAAAGTGTCACGACCCGTTTTCTGGGCACATGACCGGCACAATGATGAATCTCTCATCACTGTAAGCCTTCCGATAAATATATCAAATTTTCTTATCTGAAAATCATAGAGATGATTTGCATGTAATCATAGATTATCAATTTAAAATACATTATTATACTGACATACAAGCCAAATGTCAAACCCCTGAACTAGATGTCCTAGACGATTACAGAGCAACATAATCTATAACAGAAGAGAGGTCTACCCGACAACGGGAAGGTCCAAAGTGATCTACTCCTCTAGCAGATATTCTTCGATGGCAACCTGATCTGAACAAAAAGGTTGTACAAACAATGTGAGCTTTTAAACTCAATGAGCGAATCGGCCTCGCATTAATAAAATTCAAATACATTACCAGTCATGCAAGCATATCCAAAGGCTCATACTCAACCAATAGACAGAAGATAAAAATTTATCCAATTCAACAAACGTTACTAGTACTCGTCAATGGCAATATATCCCGGAGAGCGCACACAGGCCGGCTCACCAATTATGTATATTTCCGCCATGACGCACAACATCATCCTCTTACATACAAGATAAAAATTCATCCAATTCAACAAACGTTACTAGTACTCGTCAATGGCAATATATCCCGGAGAGCGCACACAGGCCGGCTCACCAATTATGTATATTTCCGCCATGACGCACAACCTCATCCTCTTAGCTAGGGCGCCTCACGGATTTATCACCAATCCGGGCTATATCCCTACTGAGGGAATTGTTGTCTCCACACTCATTGGTCAAGACACCCTGTCAACCGGGTTTTCCGCCTTGCCGTGAGAGGGGGTACTGTCCCGCTCAATCACAATCAATAGCATTTCATATCATAATCAGAAGCTCAATATAATATTCATCCATATAACAGGTATAGTATATTACTATATTATGGATTTATAAACCACATATCAAGATAACAATTAATCCATTTTTGAAAACATTCAAACTTCACATCATCATAAGATACTTATTTCATTTTATCCATACTTATGGATTAATTATCTCATTTAGATTCGTCATTCTGAATCCAATTTCCCCCTATGAATCTTGGGAGTGTCCTACGACATACTTTTTATCACCAGTAATGCTAAAACTCTATTAAAACGGGGTCGTTCCACTCACCTGGATTCCGTACGAATATCGCTTCTCTAAGTCGTTACAGATAAGAGTACACAGATGAATTTCAGTATTCCGCTACGGAGATTTTCATGAAAGATTAGAGAAAACAAGTTAGGATTGTTTTCATACAGATACTGTTTATACATACGGTACTATTCATATATACGGTCACTATTCATATATACGGTCACTATTCATACGTATGGATACTATTTATACATACGGATAATATTTGTACATACGGTCACTATTCATACGTATGAATACTATTTTTACGTACGGTTACTATTTATATGTACGGTTACTATTCATACGGTTACTATTCATACGTACGGATACTATTCATACCAGAAATAGAGAATACAATCTGTAAAAGAGTACACCAGGTAAGTTCCCAGGAAAGAGTGGAGGGTCACACTGGACACACTTAAAAACCAGGTCTTTCCTTAGCCAGAACTTTCCTAGACATGTATTCTTCACAGTTTACATTCTATTTCGGTAATCAGAGAATCAAAATAACATATAAACAGCTAAGGACAGTTTTTCTGATGTGGAAGATCGGCCAAAACCGCAACCACAGAGCATACTTAAGAAATTAACTTCTAAAATTTGAAAGACATAGAAAGGGCATAGTATCCTTACCTAAGCTGAAAAGGAAAGGCCCAAAATCTCAGAGGCCTAGCTTTGGAGTAAGAGAAACTTAAGGAGAGAAGAAGAGAAGTTGAAGGTGTGAGTTTAGAAGTGAAATGGAAGGGCCTATTTATAGCAAAAGTCAAGGGTACTATTTGATACTATGCACTAATAAAATATTCAATTTACTATTCATGAAAATGACATTTCTAATAATGCAATTACTGTGCAAATCGCGGCAACGGCTGAAAATTTTCTTTTATTTACTATTAGAAACTTAAAGAGAAAACTATCCTTTCACCTTAAATCTTTAAGTTTCTTTTCAATTCAGTCCTTTCACTTTAGTCCCTGAGGGTATTTTCACACATAAAACGTCAGTTTCTCCTACGAACTTCTTTCTAGTTTTCTCTTATGACCAAACAACATCTAGTACTTGACATTTCGATTGTATAAATGAACAGTATCATATACGTAAATAGTATTATACTGGTGAATAGTACCATATACTGAAATAGTAACAGTAGTTTGTAAACAAATATTTATATTTTATTTTTCTTGGGTATTACATTATCACCCCCTTAAGAGAATTCGGTCCCCCGAATTCAAAACTCATCTCAAGACTGAAATAAGTGTGATTACTTCGTCTATATCTCATCCTTTGTATCTCTTTCTTTCCAAACCTCTTCACATCCTTGGTAAGATTTACAAGAACACTATACTATCGACTATGAACTCTAGACCGCATTATCAATAATTTGCATAGGACTTTCCTTTTCTAAACGGTAAACATTCTCTTCCTCATCAGTTTGATTTTTTTTTTTTTTTTACAATCTTTTGTACCATAAAGTGTCTCATCCTCATAACCTTTACCAAACTTAAACCATCTGATCAGAGACGAACTCTGTCTCTATGTAAAACCTCAAATAGGTGTCATCTCAAAAGTGGCACGTGGTCTTTCCAGTTCACATTGAATATCAGAACACATGTTTCCACATACATAGCTTATAACTTTTACGAATACAAGCACCCTACCCGAAGGCATCATTTTGGCCATAAGCAATACTCTTGCCCGAAGGCGATCCTTCTACCTTAAGGCGATACTCTCAGCTGAAGGCGTTATATAAAATGAAATCATTACATAAATCTCTAGGAAGAACAATCCTAGAAAATATGATAAGTAAATAACATACTTCTTACGCATAATTATATATATGAAAATTCCTCTCACCTCAATGACTCATATAGAGTCGCATCCCTTCAATGATTGAGGCAAACCCATAGTTCTATAGGTTCATAAAATACTTATTCAGCATTCCTCCATAGCTCAGAAGTGCAATGAAATATCATTTTAGTAACTCTGCTCAGTCAAAAAGATATTACTATACTATGCTTTAGAATCAAGTATGAAATATAACAAGTCCAATATCTTCTCATTCCTCAAGTTCTTTCAGTAAAATGAATCACTTCAACAAAGAAGATCTAGATACTAACTTAAATTTTATTTCTAGTACATAGATAATTTTAATACGTGAAGCTTACACCAAATGTAGCTTTAGGTACAAACAAAAGAAAAATAAATTAAGGACGAGGAGGCTTTTGAAATGTAAAAGGTGCTCCAGGTCTAGAAGAGGAAGGTGCTTCAGACCTTAAGGAGGAAGCTAATCGTTGCAGCCTAGAAAGAGTTTCTGGAGGAAGCGCCTGAGAAATTTGGCGAAGAGCATAAGTCACTCCGTTCATACAGTCAATACACCTTGCTTGTTGGTCACGAAAATTTTGAGTTGCAAACATTGAATGTCTATCAACTCGATTAGCCAGTTCCCCGAAACGACGGTTTATCAGTTTCTCTTGGTTTTCAAAGAGACGACTTATTAGTCGCTTCTGGTCCTCTATCTTGTATTCCAGGCTCTCTATCTTACGTTCCAGGAATGCAAGCTTATTTTCTGAGGATGTTGCAGTACTGTCCTCCTCCAACTCTATTACATCCCTCTTTCTCTTCTTAATTTCTGGTGACCTGTCTACAGGTCTCTTCCCTTTGTTGTTTCCGAGACTTAGATTTAAATCAAGCTCTACATGGCCAGTCTCAAAATTCAAGTTGAAAGACTTATTATCGGCCATTGCTCTAGGGATCTCAGAAATAACTTCGAATGAGAAAGGAATGGAGATTGAGAAATAGGTATGTAATGAAAGAAGTAGGTTTGCTTGGTGCGATGAGTAGGGTAACGGGCATACAAGATTTATAGACAACCCGAAGCCCCTGGAGCTAAAGCCACCACAACCTACACGCCGCTTGCTATAAGGTTTACAGATCACATATGTCGCAATGCCAGCAATTAATGTCGGACATGCAGATAAATAGTAAATGCAATTAACATAAGTCAAAGATTTCCTCAAAAAAAAATTTTCGGCTAATCTTGACCTTTCTCAAACTTTTGACTAACTACGCTCTTCAGTCTGAGATTTTCTTCCTCTAACTTGTTTTATCCTGTAATCCCATATCACGATGTCCCTCTATGATCGGGTAGTCTCATATTAGCCTTATCTTAGATTCTGATCGGTGTCTTTATTCTGGATTTACACATAATATATGTATATCAATATATTAAAACAAAGTTAACTGCTTACGGTCACATGCCTTAAGCATTATCATGATGTAAGGAAATCACTGCCTTTCATTTGCCCACGAGAGCATTATATGTAAGTATATGTAACCATGAAGATATATCATCATCTACACATTTTATTCTATCCCAGTCATTTTGATTTCACATCTCTATGAGTATATGTAGGATCATCACATATTCTCCTTGATCGTAGCCTTCACTCATTATGCATGAATAACATACATAAATGTAATTACAACATGATTCAATCAATTATGTATGTTATACTCAACTGAAGGCTCTTAAGAACAACACAATAAAACGGAGAAATGTATTTCAGTTCATCATAAAAGCATCCAAGGCAATCTTTAATGGCTCTATCGTCAACTTATTTGAATTTCGAAAAATGCCAACGGGAGAAATGGGAAAACCAAGTAAAATCGGCCGCAAATCCACCGAATACTGACTTTCGTGGCTTTGGCATTAATGCAACGCGCTATCGGTGTGCACGCTTACCCTAGACTTCTGGCTTCCAGCTTGCAGAAATCCATAGGTTGATCGTGTAGGGGTGCGGTGAAAAGATATCTTCTTTGTCTCTAAGTATTAATTTTTCTCTATAAAAACCATCCCAGCGTTCTCAGTTACCACAAAGAGTAATAATCTCCGAGCCTACAATCCCCCAGTATTCCTCTCGCCTCATACTCTTACAAAAATTTCTAAATTTTTCCAAATCATGGCCTCAAGGAAGTACATTGATCTCACAGTAGAGGCTAAGGAAGAAGAGCTCGACTTAAACTTAAGTCTGGGCAAAGACAAGGGCAAAAGACCTTTTGAGGGGTCTCCAGAGAAACAGAAGGAGAAGAAAATGAAGAAGATCGAGGAAGCTGAGGAGACTAGCACGGGCCATACCTCGGAGGACAAAATCGCCTGTCTAGAGCAGGAGGTGAAAAATCTGAAAAAGATGATAGGAGACCTGGAGAAGTTAACTAAACGCAATCATGCAGAAATGACTTCAAGAATAGACAGGTTCTTCTATTGGTCTACCCAGTGCTTCTGCAATCAACAACAAAGAAGTGTTGATTGTATGAATGGGATTTACACTACCCTCCGCGACATTGCTATGTCCCTTGCTCCAAGGAATGGTCGAGGGGTAATGATACAATACAACCCTCCTAATCCGAGACCACCTCGCTTTTAGATTACTCATGCATGAGTAAACTTCTTCTTTTTTACAATGTAATCCTTCAGTTTTTTTGTTTTTAATGCGAGTGGTTTCTTTTATTGGCTGGTACCCTAAAATAATATAGCTACACAAATTCAATCATGAATTCAGCTTATAAAATCCACTATATAAAAATTTGATCCGACAACAACGGAATCAAAACAAATAACAACTTTTCCTTGACTAAGTTCAAAAGTGTAGCCACATCTGTCTAAAACTAAAACTGAGAACATACTTCCTAAGAAGAGATAAGTCTCGGAGGGAAAGGAAATGAAAACATCCTACAGGACCTTCAGTAGAGCCGTCTCTCTATAATTGTGCCCGGGTTCACAACGATAGAGGAGGTCCTACTAAGGTTACCTTGCTCTGTAATCACTAGGAGACCTAACAACCATTGCTCTGATACCAACTTTGTCACGACCCGTTTTCTGGGCACATGACCGGCACAATGATGAATCTCTCATCACTGTAAGCCTTCCGATAAATATATCAAATTTTCTTATCTGAAAATCATAGAGATGATTTGCATGTAATCATAGATTATCAATTTAAAATACATTATTATACTGACATACAAGCCAAATGTCAAACCCCTGAACTAGATGTCCTAGACGATTACAGAGCAACATAATCTATAACAGAAGAGAGGTCTACCCGACAACGGGAAGGTCCAAAGTGATCTACTCCTCTAGCAGATATTCTTCGATGGCAACCTGATCTGAACAAAAAGGTTGTACAAACAATGTGAGCTTTTAAACTCAATGAGCGAATCGGCCTCGCATTAATAAAATTCAAATACATTACCAGTCATGCAAGCATATCCAAAGGCTCATACTCAACCAAT
Source organism: Biancaea sappan (assembly GCA_037074585.1). Lineage (NCBI taxonomy): Eukaryota > Viridiplantae > Streptophyta > Magnoliopsida > Fabales > Fabaceae > Biancaea > Biancaea sappan. The sequence goes on along the minus strand of CM073497.1, from coordinate 46,248,373 downwards.
AGACAGAAGATAAAAATTTATCCAATTCAACAAACGTTACTAGTACTCGTCAATGGCAATATATCCCGGAGAGCGCACACAGGCCGGCTCACCAATTATGTATATTTCCGCCATGACGCACAACATCATCCTCTTACATACAAGATAAAAATTCATCCAATTCAACAAACGTTACTAGTACTCGTCAATGGCAATATATCCCGGAGAGCGCACACAGGCCGGCTCACCAATTATGTATATTTCCGCCATGACGCACAACCTCATCCTCTTAGCTAGGGCGCCTCACGGATTTATCACCAATCCGGGCTATATCCCTACTGAGGGAATTGTTGTCTCCACACTCATTGGTCAAGACACCCTGTCAACCGGGTTTTCCGCCTTGCCGTGAGAGGGGGTACTGTCCCGCTCAATCACAATCAATAGCATTTCATATCATAATCAGAAGCTCAATATAATATTCATCCATATAACAGGTATAGTATATTACTATATTATGGATTTATAAACCACATATCAAGATAACAATTAATCCATTTTTGAAAACATTCAAACTTCACATCATCATAAGATACTTATTTCATTTTATCCATACTTATGGATTAATTATCTCATTTAGATTCGTCATTCTGAATCCAATTTCCCCCTATGAATCTTGGGAGTGTCCTACGACATACTTTTTATCACCAGTAATGCTAAAACTCTATTAAAACGGGGTCGTTCCACTCACCTGGATTCCGTACGAATATCGCTTCTCTAAGTCGTTACAGATAAGAGTACACAGATGAATTTCAGTATTCCGCTACGGAGATTTTCATGAAAGATTAGAGAAAACAAGTTAGGATTGTTTTCATACAGATACTGTTTATACATACGGTACTATTCATATATACGGTCACTATTCATATATACGGTCACTATTCATACGTACGGATACTATTTATACATACGGATAATATTTGTACATACGGTCACTATTCATACGTATGAATACTATTTTTACGTACGGTTACTATTTATATATACGGTTACTATTCATACGGTTACTATTCATACGTACGGATACTATTCATACCAGAAATAGAGAATACAATCTGTAAAAGAGTACACCAGGTAAGTTCCCAGGAAAGAGTGGAGGGTCACACTGGACACACTTAAAAACCAGGTCTTTCCTTAGCCAGAACTTTCCTAGACATGTATTCTTCACAGTTTACATTCTATTTCGGTAATCAGAGAATCAAAATAACAGCTAAGGACAGTTTTTCTGATGTGGAAGATCGGCCAAAACCGCAACCACAGAGCATACTTAAGAAATTAACTTCTAAAATTTGAAAGACATAGAAAGGGCATAGTATCCTTACCTAAGCTGAAAAGGAAAGGCCCAAAATCTCAGAGGCCTAGCTTTGGAGTAAGAGAAACTTAAGGAGAGAAGAAGAGAAGTTGAAGGTGTGAGTTTAGAAGTGAAATGGAAGGGCCTATTTATAGCAAAAGTCAAGGGTACTATTTGACACTATGCACTAATAAAATATTCAATTTACTATTCATGAAAATGACATTTCTAATAATGCAATTACTGTGCAAATCGCGGCAACCGCTATTAGAAACTTAAAGAGAAAACTATCCTTTCACCTTAAATCTTTAAGTTTCTTTTCAATTCAGTCCTTTCACTTTAGTCCCTGAGGGTATTTTCACACATAAAACGTCAGTTTCTCCTACGAACTTCTTTCTAGTTTTCTCTTATGACCAAACAACATCTAGTACTTGACATTTCGATTGTATAAATGAACAGTATCATATACGTAAATAGTATTATACTGGTGAATAGTACCATATACTGAAATAGTAACAGTAGTTTGTAAACAAATATTTATATTTTATTTTTCTTGGGTATTACAAAAAGAGTAGCGCTGTGATTATAAGTTATATATATATATATATATATATATATCTTTATTGTAAGCACTTGAAATCTTAAATACTATCAAGAATATAATTGTTGAAGGAAAGATTACAGCTCAGGTGTGACAGTAATTATTTCATAAAATGTCTAAATATAAGGTTTAAGTCATAATTAAAATAGGTTACAGCTCTTAGTTTAATAGTAGGTGTTATTATTCTACCACCAATAATCTTGTACTTCAAGCAAATGGAATTGAGATATTGAGAGTTAAAAGCTAAGGATTGAGACCCTTATGATTTAAAAAAAAAAAAGAGAAAAAAAAAGTGGGTGTGATCCTAATAAAATCACAATAGGTAGTAAAAATTATTAAATGTGATTTAATGGTGAAGGATTTGGAGAGTTTGTCAGAGAATGCAAATTTAAGATTTTGTGTCAATATGTGAAAAAAAAAAGTGTATTTATACATAGAGGCATCAAATACTATTAATTTAATTTATCAAAATTTTTAATATTTTTTCGAAATTTAAGAGAGCATATGATAATTTTGATTTTTTTTTTGCCTAGAATGTTGATTTGTTTGTCATTATCCACATCATGCTTAGCTTTATAAATTGATCAGATTTAGTTCATTAAACATAAATGTGATTAAACTGACCGATTCCAGTTCCACTTGAAATCTGCATTGTATTCTTAGAATAAGGCAATTCGCCGTTTGCTTCTTCACATTTGGTACATATGATTTCATTTCTTATGTCACCTATTAAATCCTGCATTGCATTTCAGTCAAAAATCATCAGCTTGTTCATTCTTGAGGTTGAGTTAGTTGGAACTCTGACACCATCTCTTTAGTTTTATAGAATATAATAGTCAAAGAAATTATTGGGGAGGGAAAACAGATTAGGACACCAGATACATGCACTTGGTTACGGAAATCAAATGATTGAAAAGTAAAAGGGACAACTCGGCAAAACATATTTCAAGAAGACAAATGAGAGTTTGCATAATATTTTTCGGTGTTCTTGCTGTAAAATTTTGGTAACTAACGCAGTTTAAGTCGTATTATTAGAGATATTGTCTTTAAAGAATTAGTTTGCATTCACAAAATTTTCTTTTAAGATAAAATAGGCTCCTCTGAGTTTTACTCAAAAATCAAAATAGCAGAAATAAAAACACAGTAACCTAGAGAATAACAGAGAGCAGAAGACATGGATGAGGAGATCAGAAGTAGTGTGTAAAATCTGAAAAGAGGTATGTCTTTTATATATGCAAAAATACATAATTGAAACAGACAAGATTAAAGAGTTTTTGAAATTGACTTAGTTTTGTAACTGTCATATTCGCATCTGTTCTGGTAGGTACAAAAAAATAATTAAATTAAAATTATTTTTATTTTTTAAAAAAAGTAAAACTAGGCTCGATCAACATATCTTGCGCACGCAAGAGAGAAAATTGCTTATTTGCACTACATTGACTCTAGATTGTGAGTGACTGAGCCCACATTTTTCTTTAGATCTTTATGAGCCCATTATAACATGTTAATATATAAAATATCATCCTCATCGTCTCTTAGAATTAATTAATATGAAATTAATTTTACTCTTTTGAAATACAAAAATTTTTTATAACACAATTTTGACACCAATTCTCACTTAACACTTATCATTAAATCACGAAAAACCAAATGAATACCATGATCCTATAAAAATGTATAACAGTTCTCAAAAGGCTTTTTAATGAACAATTATAAAAAGTCACACGATTATTGAAGAAATACTATTAACCCGTGATCGTTGAATATCTTTTTCGTACTGTCTAGTTGTTTTCCATTGAAGAGATATTTGTAGCCAAGTCCACCATGGCTGTTTCATTTCCAACTTCCAAGTTGTAAAGGAGGTGCCAACATCAGCATCTAGAACTTAAGGAATTTGACAAGATACATCATTTAGTCTCTGAAGTTACTTGTATGTGAAGGCCAGCCACACTTAATAAACTAAGCTGATCCTCCATGATCCTACGTGAGGCAAAAACTTACCTGCATAAAAACAGCATTTTGTGGAATTCTGGGGACCAGTTTCCATTCAAGGAATAGAAATATTTTGTATGGATGGAAATAGACGTATATACAATAGATTTTCATATTCAATAGAGCCTTTTCTCCCCCCAATTTTTGACACCATTGAGTGAATCCAGGGCAATGGGGTCTAGCAAGCACTAAATAATATAAAACAAAAACCTACATATCGTACAACTTGCACAAAACCTATCTTTTATTGTCTGTTGTTGGTCCCATAGATGACAATTACAGGTAGGTCATCAAACGAGGTTGCATAAGTTTCAGTAATAGAGCTGTCAGTTCTTTTACTAGTCAATTGATCATGAGATAGAATAACTAGTTATGATTAAAGAAAATTAGAAAAAAAATGTAATTGACCTACGGGTTGGCTCGTTAACCTACAAGTCAAATATGGATAAGCATGAACATCATATTTCAAGCTCATTTATAAACATCCTAATCCAGCCGAACATATGTAAGCCTCAAACATTTTGACAATGCTAGCCACAAGAAAGAAGGCATGGGTCATGGTAGTTTGTACCTGCTGAGGGCTTTTCACATGATAGTTGGACTCATATAACTTCATTTCTTCACATGGTGTGTTGGTTGAAGTACCTTGGTGTTCATGGGGCTGAATCCTTTATGTTCCCACTAAAATTGCATAGTTTAATAATTAAATCATTATCGTCAGTTTTGAATTAGTCATATTTGAAGGAAAAAAAAAGTAAAATATACTCTTTTTTTAATCGTAATAATCTAATCTAAAATAGATAGTCACAATCAGGTAACTAAACTCTATAATTTTAATAAAAACTACAAATTTCAACTTAGAATTCATGGTATTCCTTTTTTAATCTTCTATTCTCTCTCCCTTGTAAAAGAGGAAAAAAAAATTATTCATTTGTTAATTGCGAATCAGGATCAGTTATAAGCACTTTAAGGTTAAACCGTGGATAAAAATTTATTTAGCCATGATTAAAACTATGGTTAAATGTAATTTTTAGTCACGATTTGATTTTACCATAATTTCAACTGCCTGTAGCTGATTCCTTTTTGTTAGTTGCACCGTTATATTTTAGCATATTAGTTAAAATAAGTATCAATTTATTTAGTTAGCACTAAAAGATTAGAAATTTAGAGTAGTACTTTTAAATGTGGGGCTCACGCACTAGTGCTTAGGAAAGTAAGATTTATCCAAAAATATCTCAAGATTATCTATAAAATAACATACACGTAAATAAAAAAATATTAGGGGTGATCATTGGCTTTGATTGGATTGGTTTGGTCACTTTGACCAAAACTAATCAGATGGGAAAAAAATTCAATCCATTTAATTTGATCATTTTATATAAAACTAAATCAATGCAAGACTATAATAAGTTTGGATTGAATTGGATGGTCATTTTTTTTAAGTGTTCAAAGTTTCAAAAAAATTAAACATTATACTCTTTTTAGTTTTTATAAATCTCAACATTTAAAAAAAAGGACATTTTGAGCAATATAAATAATAATTTTCTAACATCATAATATAATATATTAAGTGTTCATTCCGGATATTCGATAAAAAAAAATATAATACATAAAATAATCACAGTCCAATGTAATGACATAATTAATATTTAGTCATAAATCTACCTATCTAAAATCACTCATCATCCACAAACCTAGCAAAAAAGACACATTTTGCCGAAGCCCACATTCTTCTGCCAATTCACTCTCATGAGCTTGAACTTAAGATCAGTGGTGGAACCACGTACACTTGAGGGGGTGCAGCTGGATTTTACATAACCATATGTAAAAAAAAAAAAAATCATTTTGCCCCCCCTCTTGGATTTTTTTGAACCCTCTTAGTATTTTTTTGAACTCCTTCAGTGACTTAGTCCCTCTCTACTGCTCACAGTCATGAGACCCCCACTCCCCAGAGTCACAAAATTTTTTTTGATGATAGTTAATTTCTCATTCCATTATTAGGGACTTCTTTGTAAAAGCTTGAAATTTGTTGTTTTTGTGCATAGGTCTAATTCTATTAAATTGGTTAATTCATTATGTAATTAGGATCATGAGTAACATTTGTGAAGTCAATTTTATGAAATTTTTTTTATAATGGTTAATTTCTCATTCCATTGTTAGGGACCTCTTTGTAAAAGTTTGAAATTTGGTATTTTTGTACATAGGTCTAATTTTATCAAATTGGTTAATTGATTATATAATTAGGATCATGAGTAACATATTTGTGAAGTCAATTTTATAAAAAAAAAATTTAATGATGATTAATTTCTCATTTGATTGTTAGGGACCTTTTTGTAAAAGCTTGAAATTTAGAGTTTTTGTGTATAAGTATAATTCTATCAAATTGGTTAATTGATTATGTAATTAGAATCATGAGTAACATATTTGAAAAGTCAATTTCATGAAATTTTTTCTTGATGATGGTTAATTTTTCATTTGATTGTTAGGGACATCTTTGTAAAAGTTTGAAATTTGAAATTTTTGTACATAGGTCTAATTCTATCAAATTGGTTGATTGATTATACAATTAGGATCATAAGTAACATATTTGTGAAGTGAATTTTATAAAAATTTTTCTTGATGATGGTTAATTTATCATTCCATTGTTAGGGACCTCTTTGTAAAAGCTTAAAATTTAGAGGTTTTGTACATAGGTTTAAATTTATCAAATTGGTTGATTGATTATGCAATTAGGATTTAGAAGAAGAAAAAAAATTTTGTAATGAAAATATTTTTTAAGAGAAAATTACCATTAGATCTAAAAAAGCGAATGAAAATTTCCCCCCCTAACCGAGGGGTCTTGGATACGCCACTGCTTAAGATAGTTTATGCTGTGATGCAAGTATATGACTTGTTTCTATAATTTGAAGTTTATAATTGTATTCCCCAATAAATTCATACACTTTGTATCTTCCATTTACAAGTAACAATCATAATCTTATCATACAGTTGGTTCTAGTTTTAAGTCGAGGCTCCACCTCTTTTGCTTGGCCTTCGAAAACTCTCTGCACAACAAAGAAATCTAACCGATGTTTCAGTCTCATCTTTTGGATTTTTATTACCATATCCTCTCCATTTTTTGTCATATGACTTGTTTTTATAGTTTAAAGTTCATGATTGTGTTATTCAATAAATTCGTACATTTTGTATCTTTTATTTACAAGTAACAGTACTAACCTTATTATACAGCTGGTTCTAGCTTTAAGTGGACGCTTTTTATGAACTGGTAAAATGAAATAAAATAGGATAAAAGTAGAAAGTCCAAAAGCAGATGCATTACACGTAAATGCAATGGCCCAAGTTAACATCTTGATTATTGAAAAAGAAGAAAAAAGAAACAGGGGCAACCAAAGCTTGGTGGAATGATCCAACAACTAGTTTTTACCTAGGAGATAAGAAATATTTTTAGTAAACAATATGAACCTCGTTTATAAAATATACAGATATTACACTAGAGTTTGTTATGTGCCTATGTACAATGCTTTTTATTTTCTTTTTTTTAAAAATAAAAGATACTCGATTCAATTGTCAAAACTCAACTAAATGTTTCAATGTAGATCTGATAGTTGATAGTTGGGACCTACGAGAATCCTCAAGTAATAACTTCTTTGACATGTTTCTGTTAGAAGCTAACATGATAGTGTTTCGAGTGTCGGCTAATTTTTAATGATAAAATTAATGCTAGAGTTTGTATTTTAATTCTACTAAGTCAATAATAATTTTGACTTTTCTGTACTTAAAACGTCACTAGTAGCTAAAATGGGAAGCTTTGGTCTAATGAAAACTCAATGACACCCAATACAGCTGTACGGTACTAATCTACAAAGGCATTAGATGCTTAGTAGCGATACAAAGTTTTAAGGAGAACCAACAAATAATTCATGAATAATTGATCATTTTTAATATACAAATCAACTTGATGAAATGCATGAATGAATAATTGGTCTTACACTGATATGTGACAGCGCAATAAGAGAAGCCATCAAAAGAACTAATCAAGTGTTAAATGAAATCTAAGATATTGAGACATTCCATAATAAGAAACTAAAAAAAGAAAATATTCTGATCTGGATTCAATGGTATTTCAGTGTGCATACAAGGAAATGAAAGTTACTTTAGCCAAAAAAATCCAGACCAGAGAAGCAAGACGGCCACAATCCAGCCAAAGGGAAAGAAAGAGATGAAGCCGATGAGATGGCAAGAGAACAACAATGGCGTATCTTGCAGCACAAGGAGAGAAGAGACATAACAAGTTGTAGCAATGGAGAAGAAAGAAGTAGAACGTAGCTAACTGGAGGGTGCTGGATCAAATAGACAGACGAGATAGCTTGAAGAAAATTGAAAAAAAAAAAAAGTTGATCAGATGAGCATATTCAACTACATAGACAATAAAGATTAAATGGGAAAAAATTCAAAAAAAAAAAAAGGGAGCACCCTCAAAATAGACCGTTTTATTTAAATGAAATAGTGCATTTTGAAGTTCTGAAGAAGGGACAAAAAGGAAGCATGTGTTGCAGTGAAAGGCGCAATGAGGCTTGATCAGACAACTAAAATTTCCAACTTGAGAGTGTATTTCTCACATCGAAATGCAGAGGAGCTAGATACAATTTCAGTACTGGTTAATTTTGATAGATGTCTTTTCTAATATGATCATCCAACGATCCAAAAAGTCTGCATCTTACCAAGTTTAGACTTAAATTAAAAGTATATCAACTTAAAATTAGATGTGATTGAAGTAGAATATGGTGTGATAGGATGATGTGACTAAAATATAATTTAAAGACGTACTCTAATACTAAAATAAAAATGTATAAAATTAGAAGTTGATAATTTTTTTTAATAATTTCTTCTAAACAGAAAATGAAAATTCACGACACATAATTATACCTAGATTTTAGTTTATTAAAAATCATTTTGATTGTGTAAAAATATTCATATATAAAACTAAATTTAAAAGGTTTATCTGAGTCAAATTGAGTAAAAGTGATTTTTTAGAATTAATATTTTTTGGTTGAAAAAAATATTAATTCTCGGCGCAACGGTAAGGTTGTTGCCATGTGACTTGGAGGTCACAGGTTCGAGCCGTGGAATCAGCCTCTTGCAAAAATTGCAAGGTAAGGCTGTCTACATTAGATCCACAAAGTGGATCCGGTCCCTCTCTGGACCCCGCGCATAACGGGAGCTTTGTAGCACCAGGTTTGCCCTTAATATTTTTTGGTCGAAAAAAAATTATTAATCCAATTGTTTTTTAACACCCAGCCTTGTGGGTCAAGTCCATTGCCAGCCTAGTTTAAGTAACTGGGCTATTGGGCCAAAATCGTTGGTCTGGGTCCAGCATTAGTGTCTTGGTCCAGAGGTATGTAAAAATAAAAGAATTGACTAAAAAAATAAAAGAGACGAGTCGCATAAGAAAAAATATATATAATGTAAGAATTGGTTAAATTATTCTCTTATCCCCAATACGTTTGCTCAATTTTTAGTTCGGTTTTTTGTCCATTACAAACCTATAATTGATTTAGTTTGATAAATTTTTAACATATTTTTTCTCACTAAACTTTCATTATTTATATTGTTAATCATGTTTTTAATTTTCATTAGTTAATAAATTTTTAACATATTTACTTATATGGTTAATCATGTGCATATTGATAATTTGAATATGTATAACATATACCAACAAGAAGAGTAAAAAAAAGATAATGCACTAAAATTAAGAGTAAATCCACAAAAAATTATTTATTATTAATTTGGTCATCAAAAAATTACTTATATCAATTTTATTCTTCAAAGATCCACTAGCAATCAATTTAGTTCCTTTGTCAATGTAATTAACAATCTACTAATGATTTTGCTGAGATAGACTCTGGCGCAATACCTAAGTTGCTTACTTGGCCCTAGACAATTGAAAAAGTGTGATAACATTTACACTTCATCTTCTTCTCTATGCAACAAATGAAGAAGGGGTCAGGAAGCCATAATTTGATTCCTTTGCTTAGTGTCGTACGCTAAGTAGAGTGCTTGGTGCGCCCACGCTATCTGATTAGTGTGAGCTCTATATTATATTTGAGTAAAGCTCACATTGATCGAATGACATGGGCACGCCAAACACTTTGTCTGACATAGAGTACCACATAAAGGATTCTCGTGGTAAACCAAATTGCTTTCTTTCCACCACAAGCTCTCCTTTCTTCACAACTCAATTCAAGGCCAAGTCTATGACTCCAAGCAACACCAAAGAAGTTATTGACATTCATTCATGACCCTAGACTTCCAAGTTATATTAGCCATGGCCACGTTCATTTGATTTGGGTTCACAAAATCAAGCGCAGATTTTGATGAGTTTGGATTCTTATTCTCACTATTCTGATGAAAGTCAGCTAAAATCTTTATTCCTTGGAGAGAACTCAAGCTGTCAGTCTGAAATTAGAAGATCTTCCTTTAGAAAACCCATATACTTTGCTTGAGTGCAGTTTGCCTAGGCTTTGTGTCATCACGTTTCCATCTCTTAATCCCTAATAATTTAGTATAACTAAATATAAGATGTGAAAATATATATATATATATATATATAAGTAAATGGATTAATTTAATATATTTCACAAACCACCTTCTCCTCCTTATATTTTCCATTTCTGCAACTCTCTTCAGTCATTATTCTGTAACTCTTGCTCACCATACTCGTTTTCTCTTTTGCTTCTCAAATTCTCTTTGCAACCCCTTCTTGCTTTTACCTCCTTTTATGTTTGCTTGACTGAAAGTTGTAATTTTTGCATTTGATTATGGCTTCTGAACCCGACGTGTTTGAGATTTTGTCTCCATTAGAAAGGTTGGTGAGAAACAGAGACCTGTCTCTATTCCTTCCTTTCATCTTCAACTTGTCAAACGGTGCTTCCAAAAGAGATACTGATGACTTAGGTCGGGAAGATAGGAATGACGAAAATACTCCTCCTGAAAGAATCATCTTCATCAACCCCTAAGGCATGGTGGTGATCGATGGTGCTCCAAGCCTTGAGACTCCGTTTCATGAATTGGGGAATGAGCATAGCAAAAGGCCACGTCAGCAATCTCAAAAAGTCTCTTTCGTATTTCTTCAATTGCTAAAGGCCACGTCAGTAATCTAAGGGGCATGCCACTTCATTTTTAAGTTTAACTGCCATGCATACACTTTTGGAATTCACCTTAGCAAAAAATGCTAGATAGTGGCCCATTAATTATTCGGACGGAGGAACTAAATTAATTAGAAGTAGATCTTTTTGGGAACAAATTGATAAAGTAAATTTTTTGTGAGTAAATTGATAATAAATTAATCTTTGGAAGATCAAAACAGTAATTCTCTCCAAAAATCAATTCATAGTGCGTTGTCAGTTTTAAGCCAACTATATATTTAAAGATTGTATATAGTTAAAATTTAATAAAATATAGATACAAATTTAAATTTTTAAAATTATGTAAATTTAATTAAAAAGTAAACAAAAGTACGAAACTATAACAATTTAAAAATTGAAAGGGACAAACGAACTAAAGCCGCGAAACACTGTTCCTGTCTGACTAGACCCGGCCGGCCTTCTGATTTGTCTCTTGCTGATCGAATTGCTTCCCTGAGATTCTATTCCTTCTCTTCTTATCTTCTTCTTTCCTTCTTTCTCTTCAGTGAACTCCACAGTTGTTATTGTTGCTCTTCCTGTTGCTTGATTTTCTCCACCGTGGACATGGAGCCACTGTTTCCCGCCATTTGTCTGGTTTTCGTCTTGACGCTCTTTTCCTGCCCAGTGGCTCTGTCTTCCAGCATTGGAGTTGACTCTATCTCACGCCTTCTTGAAATTCAAGACCGCGAGAGGGCTCCGCCTTCCGTCCAGGAAGCCGCCGCTCGCGGCGTTCTTCTCCGCTTGCTTCCTTCTCACTCATCCAGCTTCGAGTTCCGAATCGTCTCCAAGGTTTTTAAATCTATCTGGTTTTCCATTTTGAGTTAAATTTGGAAAACCTAACTGTCGTACTGCTTCATTTGGTGGTCTGCTGATGATTGTTATATGGTGTTGGCATTGAACATTGATTTTAGAACTGAGGAAGTACCTATTCATCTTTAATTGATTGTAATTTCCTCTATATCGGCTGGTGCCAGGAATCGTCCTTACTTTCTCTGTTTTTACCAAATTTTCAACAGGAGCAATGTGGAGGTGAATACTGTTTCATGATAAAAAACTATCCCTCATTCAGAAGACACGGGGATTCTGAAATTCTGTATGCCTTGAATTTCTTCACTTATTTGCTTGTTTAGAATATCTTACAATCACAATTAAGCATCAGAAGTCAACCTAAATTGTTGCATTTTTAGAATATCTTTGAGTCAAAGGACTTTACTCTAGAGAGAAGATTCCCTTGGGATTGTTCAGCCAATAGAAGAGATAATTTGGTGTCAGATTAAACGAGAAAGTTTGTAAGCTGTTATTTTTCTGTCAAACGGTAATTTCATTAATTATCCTAAATTCAAAGCAGTTGTAGATGCAATAGATACTCGGTCTGATTCTTTAAAATTTTAACATATATATGCCGGAGGTTATGGTGAACGACACTCCACAAACTAATAGTTACTTGACTTTCCAGCAATTTTGTGCGACATTTAAGTTGATGGCATGAATTATATCAACCTTTGTAATACGTGCATATTAGCAGCATCAATCATACATTGGCATTCCAGGAAGTCAAAGCTATCTTTATGGAACTTGGAAAACAATTATATGATTTTCAATTGTTACCAGAATTTCTGGGGTAACTGGAGTGGAGGTTGTGGCGGGTTTGCACTGGTATTTGAAGCATTGGTGTGGTTCACATCTATCTTGGGAAAAAACTGGTGGTTCGCAACTGTTTTCAGTACCAAAAGCAGGATATCTCCCACGTGTTCATGATGCTGGAGTTATGGTTAAGAGGCCTATTCCATGGAGCTATTACCAAAATGCTGTTACGTCTAGCTGTAAGCTACTTTCAAGTCATCATATATATATATATATATATATATATTTGTTGGCGCGTGTGGATTGAAATATTAAGGTTCCGTACCAGAAGATTTTATTTCATGTGATCTTATTTTATCTACTTTTGAAGATTCTTTTGCTTGGTGGGACTGGAAAAGATGGGAAAAGGAAATTGATTGGATGGCTCTGCAGGGAGTAAATTTACCACTTGCATTTACAGGACAGGAGGCTATCTGGCAGAAAGTGTTCCAGGTCCTTTTCTCTGCCATGTCTTACATATCTACTTTTGGTAAATTATCTTACATAATTCTTGGCATGGGTTTGGCGTTTTAAAATTGCTGTTGGGAAACTTTCTGAAGATGATTTTTATGCTCAAGATAGACAAAGCTTGTTTGCTTTCATTTCTTGTTTTAAAGAAATCAAAGAGTGTCAAAAAAAAAAAAAAGAAAAGAAATTATATACGACGGTTCTAAAATTTTCTTATTTGTTTTAAAACAGGTTCTTAGAAGAAGAACATCAGCTTGTTGTTGCCAAGTAATTTCTAGATAGGGTGTTCGCTTTGGATTTTATAAATTTGATGTGAGCTTAAACAATTTTATGATGCAGACATCATGACATGACTACAGTTAAATAGCTAAAATGGCTTATAAACACATCTATTTGGATATATTTTTGGTCCTTGTTGCAGCCTGATCCCTAGAGAAAATATAGATATCTCATATCTGAGTCTAACAGAATACAGTGATTTTTTTTTTCCCCGGTAGCAGTTTGATTTTTGCATTAATTCTGAGGTATTCTTATTTTTAATGTGCATCTCCTTGCATTTTACTGCCCGGCAATGTCACTTTTTCTGGCAAGTAAACTACAACTTAATTTGGCCCCATAGATGTAATTCCTTCATTGACTCATTTCATTCACATCATCAATGCCAGTAGCTCAGTGGTCTTGAATTAAAGTATTTCTTAGATTGCTGCAATTATATTTATTCAACAGGAGAAGTTTAATATGAGCAATTCAGATTTGGATGATTTCTTTGGAGGTCCAGCATTTCTTGCTTGGTCACGTATGGCAAATTTGCATGGGTGAGTGTTAGAATTCATGGGCTTGTAGTTGGACCGTTTGATATATTTGTATTTTGAGGTTGGCAAGTAACAGTCACATCAGTAGTTATATGTATACTTATAACTTGTCAGTATCATTTATAATAGATTGTCTGGTCAGGTGCTTCTATAAAAAACTCTTTCTATATTTCTATGTTTTCACTGTCTTGAATACTAATCATAAAGTCCTAGTTTTGAAAATATAAGTAAATTTAATTTTGTTATGTTGCCATTACAGATGGGGTGGACCATTGCCACAGAGTTGGCTTGATCAACAGTTAATCCTACAGAAGAAAATTCTTGTCAGAATGTATGAACTTGGAATGACACCAGGTGCCAATTTTCTCTCACACTTCAATTCGATGAAACTATTGTTATCTTTATGATTAACAATTTACTGGATAATAAAGATGGGCTGTTAATTCTACTTCTTTTTTACCTTTAATTTCTTAACCCAAATGTGGGTAGGTTCCATACATAGAGTAATGGTTTATGCATTGCCCATATATGACAAAACTAAGTTGGCCTATCTTCTACTTTTTTTCTGGCGAAGTAACACTTAGACACTGAATTGTTGCTTTTCAGTCCTCCCAGCCTTTTCTGGAAATGTCCCTGCTGCACTAAAATACAAATTTCCATCAGCAAAAATAACACACTTGGGAAATTGGTAAGTGCTTGCATAGTAGCATGTGCTTATGTTCACTTGAACTTGCATACCGTGTTATTCTAATAATTTTTTGCTTACTCTACAAACACACTGGTCTACATACTGACAATATTTGGATAATTCAGCTATTAGATATTTCTCTGTAAATATTGGGGATTTAATAAGGATCAAAGAAGCAGTTTACTGGCACATAATTTCATGTTCTATACTGCTGGCTTTATTGGGCCAGCGTCTCCCTTGGGATCCTTGGGCCTAACATCTCTGCCTATGGCACCTGTGATAGGTGCAACTCCTTATGCTAAATGCAGCATTGAGAAATTATATGGAAATAACTTTAAACCTTTACTAATAGCTTGAGTCTCCCGTGGAGTGATAAGTGCTTTATCAAGTAATACTATGGTGCGGTCACAAGTTTGAATCCCCGTGTTGACACTTTTGGGAAGGATAATTGTTTGCTTTATTGGGCTAGTGTCTCCCTTAAGATTCTTGGAATTAGCATCCTTGCCTGTAGCACCTATAATAGATGCAACGCCTATAAGGAAATAAAAGTGCACCTTACTAATAGATCGAGCTTTTGGTGCAGTGACAGGTGGTTGATCCTCCTTAAATCAATTTGAAATACATAAAATTTTGTAGTTATACATGGAGTCCTGGACTAATCAACAACACTCCTTTTGAAGGTATAGATACATAAGTTATATGTTTGAAAGTGATGCTTACTAATAATATCTCATGCAAATCCATCAAAAAATTGAGTTGTGCTTTGGTGTCTAATTTGTGGAGAAACAATTTCATGAAGATTTCAAAAAGGAAGGCTTCTTTGCAGAGAAAACTGAAGAAGTTACTCTATGCTTCTGTGGCAAATTTAGTTGATCCATGATAAATATGCTTGTGTGTTATGAAACTGCCTCAAAGTCTGTAATTAAAACTGAAGAAAATAGAGAACTGAGATGAAAAAAGAGGGCAGACAATCACAAATCTACAACTTATAAACTCAAAACTCACATAATCCCTGAGTTGATGTCAAAATCCAATGGCCCTAAAACCAATAAGGATATCATCAATGATGAAGTTATAGTCCAGAATTCTATTTATTACAGATATTCATTTTCCTGCTTTCTATTCATCCATAAACACCTACCAGATTGACTTAGCGGACCTGACCATTTTCTCATCTGCTATAGGTTTTCAGTTAAGAGTGACCCCAGATGGTGCTGCACTTATCTTCTTGACGCAACTGATCCCTTGTTTATTGAGATTGGGAAAGCATTTGTCGAGCAACAATTACAAGGTGATATACATGCATCTCCTTAACTTTGTTGGCTAACTTGTGTGACATTTTAGAATGCTACCTGTATCTATTCCTTGAATAACAGTCGTAACTACTTCAATTTGTATCTTTTCACTTAGAGTATGGAAGGACCAGCCACATATACAACTGGTAAGTTTTCCATTACTTACCAATTAAAAAATTTTGTACCTATAAATTATCATTGGCTGAGCAATGTGGAAACTGATTTTGGTTTATGGAGAATCTAGAGTAGTCGGATCACTACTAATTTTTATTTTTTTAGCATGGGATGCAGGTATTCTAATTTAGTGTTTTGGTGTATATATAATTGGTACCTCCACATATAGTAGGTGGGGCCATCCCTGCTTCCACGTATATAATTTAGGGCTATCTAACTTCCTTGGCTCATAATGCATATTACTAAGTTTTCATGCTCTCTGTTGTGCTTTCTTATTATGTGCTTCCTCTGACGCTGTCAGCGCTTTCCTTTATTGTCAGAGTACTTGCTTTCATTATGTATATATCCCTGAAAATTGTAATTCTTTGATCCGGTAATTTGAATAGTCTTTTCTTAATTCTCATTGTTTACCAGAGGAAATAAATTTTTTTAGCAATTAAAGTAACAATATCATCATGTGCTAGATGATTCAATATTAGTTTTGTTGTTATCTGTTGGAGATAATCACTTAGGAGAAACACATGATGATAGAAAAAGTTTTTCGGAACCCTGGATCATGGAATGAAAATGTAGTTATTATAAGGTCTGATAAGATGCATTAACAAAGCTTGAAGGGTACCAAGGGGGCAATAGTCAATAGTGTAAACTCCCTGTCTTCAGCTTTAGCCACAAGGCTTCACAAACAATTCTGTTGAAGCAATGTGTCGGTTAGAAGATTCAGAGCCACGTAAAAATAACAAATTCTTTAAATCTTCAGAATATTTGAGTTATAGTTTATTGTATCAAGGAATGCACCATTGCAATGTTTTATATTATGCTTTTGCTCATAGTGGAAATTTTTTCCCATTCAATTTCATTGAGTATGTTGATCTATTGCAGTGATACTTTTGATGAAAACACCCCGCCCATTGATGATCCAGAATACATTTCATCATTAGGCACAGCAATCTTTAAAGGAATGGAGAGTGGTGATACTGACGCTGTGTGGCTTATGCAGGTATAAGGAAAAAGCTTGGGCTTTCTAATTAGACTATAGATACTGTTATTTTCATGAAGAATTTAGTGTTGTACAGTAGAAAGATATATGCATCTACTGAAATTCCAATTCTATTTATCCAGGGATGGCTATTTTCATATGATCCATTCTGGAGGCCTGCACAGATGAAGGTTATCCATTAATTATTTCCTCTGAACTATATTACTTGTCTTCAGAAAAAGCCTTTTCCATTGTTAAAGCTTGTCTTAGAACTGGGCGTCTAGGGTTCTTTTCTGCCATCATGATTGTTACACATGGTTTTGATGGCAAAGACTGCAATAATGATGCCCCCCCCCCCCCCCCCCAAAAAACAAACACCCACCCCTCCTCTTTTTTCCAAAACCACCACCACCGCAGTTAACATTGTATGGTTTGTTAGAATCTATATCATTCATAGAGGCTACAAATTAGCATTGCATACAACAATTATTCCTTTTCCTTTTTCTCTCTTTTTGTTCTTTTGGTGCCTCTAGAATCATTTTTGGGATAACGGTTTATCACAGCATTACGTCTTTTCTAGATTCTCTGGTTATTTCTTGTAATGTCTATATTGCAGTCAAATGCAATCTCATCCTGGTAGTACTATATGCTGATCTGTTTTATTTTCTATGCTTGTTTTCAGGCCCTTTTACATTCTGTTCCTGTTGGAAAGCTTGTGGTTCTTGATCTGTTTGCTGAAGTAAAACCCATATGGATCACTTCAGAGCAATTTTACGGTGTTCCCTATATCTGGAAAGTCATTGGCCCTTTTACTCAGTGAAAACAATATTATGTCATCTCTGTTTTTTTAATTTTAACTAGGGTGGCCATATTTCTGATTTTATGTTTGTTGTATATATGTGTTCTCTGCCTCAATTTGATTATTTGTTTGAAGTATTCTCATGTTGTTTGATCACCTTCTTCATGCCTCAAATCTTAGCTGGTGCTTGGCTTATTTCAGCACAGAGCCCACCTACTAAACCAGTGATCCATTGATATGACTGCTTTGCAAAATTATGACAATGTCATAGTTTTGAATGGAAATTGTCCAAGTGACTATTTGGTGGATTTCTATATAAATTGTTTGATGCTCATTGATAAAGTTTAGATATGTGTATAGTGACAGGTTAGGCTATTAGAACTTTGGACTATGCTATATATTAGGCATTATCAATCCAGAGATGATATGAAGTTAATTATTGCCAACACTTTGCAGTCTGCACCCTCTTGATTTGTTTTCCTGTTTTTTCCTTGATAAGATTTCTTATGTTTGACAGGTGTATGCTGCATAATTTTGCAGGAAATATTGAGATGTATGGTATATTAGATGCAATTGTATCTGGGCCAGTTGAGGCGCGGAAAAGTGTTAACTCAACTATGGCAAGTTATTTATTTCCATTTCTGATGTAATTTCATATTAAGTTGTGTCTTGTCAATCCCTAACTTCTGGTTTTGGTAACTTTATTATGTCATTTGTGTTGTTACCGAAGGACTTAATTGATCAATTTAATTGTCTGCTTTTCTTATTCTATAGTAGAATAGAAACATGGAAATACCTTATAAAAAAATTTATAGAAGTCTTCTATGCATTCTTCTATTGGTTAGCGAGGACACCTACTAGTTTTAAGTTGCATTGAGGCATCTAGATAAATAAAAATAAGCAGGAATGCAACACTATCTACAGATGTAATATATTATTCAGACTTGCGTTACTTTGCCGTTCAATTTCTTGTTCAAAGTGATTGGACCAACATGAGCAGTATTTCTGTTGATTTATCCATCCAACTCCATTCCAAATGTGACAGGTGCCCCAGATAATAGTGTTTTTACAAGCAAGTCACTCTATATAAATCATTCATTTTATGATTGTCTATTTGTTTTCTGAAGGTTGGTGTTGGAATGTCAATGGAAGGTATAGAACAGAATCCCATTGTCTATGATCTGATGTCCGAAATGGCATTTCAGCACAAGAAAATTAATGTCAAGGTAACAATAACGGAATCTTGGCACCAGCTCCTCACATTTATTTCACTTCCGATTTTAGAAAGTCTAATTAGCAGGTTTTCTTGTGAAAACCCATAATGTGGGTGATTATTGTGCCAGTTTTTGTTGGCTTAGTTCTGTTAAATGCAGGATTTATCTCATCATGATATCCATGCAATAGATGGTTTTGCTTGCATTTTAACTCTCTAACTTTGCTCGCATTTCAACTCAATACAAATTTCTATTGACACCTACTTTTCAATTACGTTGGTATTTGTTGTTTAACTTCTAAATGAATCATCATAGAGCGTGACCTTAAAGTAATATGATATGTAGAAACTGTTCTTGTAATATAAGCATTTAGTCTGCAGTAGCTTCCCCCGACCCCCTGCCTTTTTTTTTGTGTGTGTATTTGCTCCAGGATTACCAGAGCTCTATCATTTCTCCTTGTATTTTACGGCTTTAATATATCTGCAGTTACAAGCATGACATGAGCTCTTTTTTCTACTGAACTAGCCTCTCGGAATCGAGCTTTTTTTTTTCCTTTTTCTCACTAAAATGGCTCATAGAGAACTCGATAAAATGCTTTCAGATTAAAATCCATAATGGGCATTCTATTTTCAGGTCTGGGTTGATCGGTATTCAGCAAGACGATATGGGCAATCCGTTTCTTTACTACAAGAGGCATGGAATATATTATATCACTCGGTTTACAATTGCACTGATGGTGCCTATGTAAGTGCTTGTTTCACTCCTCTGACCTTCCTCAAGATTAGTATTTCCTTTAACATGCACATTTCAAGAAAAACATGTATTGCTTAGGCAACATATTCTCATCACTCTGCTTCTACGGTCTATTCTTTAATCTGACTACTGATTATGACTTGTAAACAGATTAGCTATGTAGATAGAACTAGAACGTATTTTAGTTGTTTGATGTTATATTCTTGGTGTTTGGGGACAGGATAAAAACAGGGACGTCATTGTAGCATTCCCAGATGTTGATCCTTCCTTAATTTCAGTGCAACAGGAACGATCTCAATACCAAGACTCAAAATCAGTCATAAAGGAAGTAACTGATTCATATGAACAACCTCATTTATGGTACTCAACTTCTGAAGTAATTCGTTCATTGAAACTTTTTATCGAGAGTGGAGATGATCTGGCAAGTAGTAGTACTTACAGGTGAGCAAAATTTTGAATAATTTTTTGAATAATTTTCTTTCTATTGTAACTGTTCCATTGCTCTAAGCTAAAATGTGATCTGTTTATATCATTTTATGTCAAATTTTCATATCCAGACTCAAGCTGTTTCTTCTTTAATCAGGTATGACCTTGTTGATCTGACAAGACAAGCTCTAGCAAAATACGCTAATCGGTTGTTCTTAGAGGTCATAGAGGCCTATCAATCCCATGATCTCCATGGAGTGATCTTCCGCAGCCATAGGTTTCTAGAGCTAGTACAGGATATGGACGCACTGTTGGCTTGCCACGATGGATTTCTTCTGGGACCTTGGTTAGAAAGTGCAAAGCAGCTTGCGCAAAATGAACAACAGAAGAAACAGGTTATTTATTTACTTATTTTACATTTGAGAAAAGGTTAATTTGATTTACCTTAAGTTGCTTACAATTGAAAATTTGTTTACATTACTGACGCGATTTCGACATGAACAGTATGAGTGGAATGCGAGAACACAAATCACCATGTGGTTTGACAACGCAGAGGAAGAGGCCAGCCTTCTTCGTGACTATGGTACGATTTTCAATGTCTTGCTAGATATAAACTTTGCCTGTGTTGACCCTTTTGAATTTGATACAGGGCGATCTTTTTCTTTTCGAAGTACTTGCATCAAATAGTAACCTTCATGAATCCTACGGGAAAAAGGATAGAGAAGTTTAATGAATTTTTGGCATAATAATTCGTTCTGTTATTATTTCTACAGGAAATAAGTACTGGAGCGGGCTTCTACGTGATTACTATGGCCCGAGGGCAGCTATTTATTTTAAGTATTTGATAGAAAGCTTAAAGAGAGGCGATGATTTTAGGCTTAATGAATGGAGGAGGGAGTGGATAAAGCTTACCAACGACTGGCAAAGCCGTAGGGATATATTTTCAGTGAAAGGTACGGGAGATGCTTTAAACACTTCTAAGTGGATCTTCAACAAATATTTGAGCGCTCCTAAGACGAACCTTACTGATTGCAATTCAATGAAGGGTTAATGAACAATAATAAATATATCTGTATGACCATTATAAACCATCTACAAGTCTCCCACATATTGCTCTTTACCTCTACGATGGATGTCTACATATTCCTCTAATTTGCCTCTTGCTTTCCACGTATCCTCACAAAAAAAAAAAAGAGTTCAACAAATTTGCTGAAAGACGCAAGTTCGATAAACTTGTGGAGGAGGGGCGATGTTTGTGCTTCAATTGGAGATAGCCGCACTCTTGAAAACCATACTCAATGGAGGTTGTATCTTCTGCACCTGCTATATTCAGGGATGTAAACTTTCTTAAATGTTGGTCTGATGATTTGAATTAAGTATTGAAGGTAAAGAGTGACAAGTGTACTGCTTCGATCACTAAGCCAACCTTTTAAAAGTCACATTAAGACCATACTTAATGATTTGATATTGAATTATTTTATACAATCAGACCATACTGAATAAAACCAAAAATATACCGAATAGTATTAGCTTATTCATTTCGTGTAGAGCCATAATTATTTTTTCATGGGTGTCAATTCTGTATGTATCTAAGTTCGAATGCAAGCATGTGAAATGAGCAACTCAGTAATCGCATTCTGTTATTATAAATCGTATACGAAACGGAATTTTACTCTTATAATGTGGCTAGGTCTAATAATTATTTCCCATAAAGCTAAGGAGCCTAAAACAAGATGGTGTGCTGCGTCTGCCATTAAAATAGATATTCAAAAGGCCTTTGATAAAATTTCTTCAAATTTTATTGAAGTTGCCCACCGAGCTGTGGACTTCCAAGAAGTTTGAATGCGGCTTATCATGCAATGTATATAAATTGTCTCTTTCGCTTTGCTCTTTAATGGTCATAAATGTCACACCCTACACAACAAGTGATCAGCACGACAAGCAAGGCTAACCCCCCGACCATAAGCCTTAACTAAACAACACTTCACATGTTGAGACATGCCAACATAACCACTTAATTATAGGATATTAAAATTATGCATGATCATCAGCATTTACAAACCCTTCCACATATCAACAATAAGAGTTTTTCATTAATACTACAACAAAAATAATGAAAACAAAACGGGGTTCATTACACATCATTTACAAAGATATTGCAACCACCCTAGAAACCCATCTACTTGATTATAGAGCATCCTCTAATTGGTCCAACAAAGAGAGTTTAACCAAGGTACCTCAGATACAACAAAGAGACAGTTTAACCAAGGTACCTCATATACAAGTGGGTACCTGACTCCACTAACCATACTAGCCAGATGACGGGACTCCTCACCTAAGAACAAATCCAGAATTTTGGAAGAAACAAAATGTGAGCATAACTCCCATATAAAGAGTAACAATAGATAAAAGCATCGATGGAATTATAATTATTGTTAGTATCA
Source organism: Biancaea sappan (assembly GCA_037074585.1). NCBI lineage: Eukaryota > Viridiplantae > Streptophyta > Magnoliopsida > Fabales > Fabaceae > Biancaea > Biancaea sappan. The sequence goes on along the minus strand of CM073497.1, from coordinate 46,225,597 downwards.
TGCATTTAAGCATATAAAACAAATTGAGATTTCAAGTTAATAACCTCATCAGTATTTTCAAGTCAAGACTAATCATAAGAACATACGTAAACATATGCACAACAACTCACAAACAATCAATTTCACTAACCATTCCAAGACCATCCACGTTACCATGTTTGTTGCCTATAGGCCCAGGTGCATTCGCCCTTGTCACTCCATTATAAATATTTCACCCTTATTACTTCGTTATTCAATTCAAGATCATACCAGCCTGACTCAGCTTCTAGACATGGGGTGCACCTCTATGCTTATCTCATCTGTCACAATTACACAAACATCCAGAAACACATCATGGTATCACAATAAGAGATATTTCAATATAAAGCATGTAAAGCCACATGAAATTCTTAGCCATTCATCATTTTCCATGCTCATAATTTTTAAGCACAATGAGAAAGTCTATCGCCATTTATCCCACACAAAATGATGAACACCAAAGAGAAGTTACAACCAATACATATGCCTAATCATGGCACAATTCAACCAAGAAATCTAGACAACAAAAAGATCAATCATAAGTACGACATCAAAAATCTTATTCCAACATTTGTACATTCTATATAACTTATAATGTTTCATACTTTGACATTCCTACACTTAAGAAGGTAACATGTACCATATAGAGAGGAAACATAACCAAATTCATTGTGCATGTATATCTTCAATCATGAATAACATTGTTTTCACATATGCCATCATTATCTTCAAAGAAGTTGTACACACCAAAACACCACATCAATCATAATTCAGCACTATGTTAAGCTCTTAACGCACCATAATATTTTTGACTTAAAGCAAGGTAAAAGGACCAGAGGGTTACTTAAGTTTTTGAATGCCTCATGACTCACGAGCTTCATCAGAAGATTAAGCACTGAGTAATAAAGTTTTCAAAGTCAACACTTGAATAATTACATTGTAATGAGGTAGGTTTGTCTACTCACCTTATCGCTAAATTACAAGATTTTGCTAAGCATAGACTTTGAAAACCATGTGCAAAGCCTTGCCCACAATCCTATAGATATAAGCCAAGAAAAAGATTTAAAAAAGGCAATTTTGGAAACGTAACAGCCCTGGGTGCATTGGGCACTGGGTCTGACACTTAGGTCGCTACATTTTGGGGTCTTAGCATGTAATATCCCAAGAATTTATATGAATATTTAAAATCTATTTTGAAGTTTATTAGAAAATTTAATTTCGTAGAAAATGTTATTTTTGAATTAGTGAGGGAAATTTGGGAATAGAAATTTCAAAATTTTAATTTGAAAATTTTTTACAAATTCTCAAGGACTAAAGTGAAAAGAAAAGAAAATATGGAGTACTTTTGAGAAATGACCAAATAGGAACCTGAGAGGAAGAATAAAGCTTATGAGAATAAATTATGAGTCCGGTACCGAAAAGATGATGGATTCGAGGTTAAAGTGGTATTTGAGACATAGAGAGGGATTAAAGTGAACAAATATGAGATTTTGGAATTTTAATAAAAATAGGATGTGATGAGGTGTATTTTGTGGGAGTCTATTGGGTGCCCTAATTATAATCAAGCTTTTTCAATTCCCTTGCAAGTCCTAGGTAAGATGGTTGCCAAAGGGACTAAATTGAAAAGAAAATGAGTGGGGCCCACACATACACACTTAAACATTCATTATTCTTTCTTATTCATTTTTCTATCTTCCTCCCGTAGCTCTCGGCCAAAGACTCCCAAGTTCTCTTCTTCACCTCCATCCATGCCAAATGCTTAAGGAATAAAGCCTTGGAAGCTAGGAAGATTGGTAGTAGATGTTCTTTTTTTTTTTTCCTTCCTCCTCTTATAAAAATAAATCCTAGGTTATCATTTTGGGAAATCTTTGTATATTGTTTCTATGGATGAATTTAAGTAAAGATATTAGTTTAAAATATTTCTATATGTTGGATAATAATTGTGGAACAAGAAATTCGAAGAAAATTAGAAGAAATTCAAGAATTAGGAAATTTGAAGAAAGTTAGGGTTCTTAATCAAAATTTGAGATTAGAGCTTGGATTGTTGCTAAAAATTGGAGATTTTGGTGTTAAAAAACTCCTTACACATTAAGGATGAAAACCCATGGAAGAAATCAAAAGAAATGTTATTTTAGATGTGATTTAAGATTTTTGGATGAAGAACACGAATAATGTCACTATTCATTCTAGAAATTTTTCAGAAAATTTTCAGAAAATACTGTTCACCGAGAAAATTTTTCCAGATTTTCTCGTTACTGTAGCATTGACTCGGTCAACGTTACTGTAGCATTGACTTAGTCAACGACACTGTAGATGCATTGACCGTTGACCGTTACTGTAGCATGTTCATAACTCTTTCATCCGGACTCCGTTTTGAGTGAAATTTATATCGTTAAAAAGCTCTTTGAGTCTAGTTTTCAATGGTATAAGTTTCATCTGGATATTCATTACCAGTTAGGAGTTATGATTTGAGAAGTGAGTGAAGGTCGGGAATAGTGGTAGGAAATTTCTCTATTTCGTAGCCCTGATGGTTTTTATCTGATTACAATAGGAATGGTCAAGGCACAAGGTGGGAGTACCGAGAGCATGAAATCCAGGTGAGTGGGTTAATACTTGCTATAATTAAATATTTTTGTTATTGACTTTTTGCATCATAGTGAAAATATGTTGTATATCTAAGTTTGAAGAGGATGATGTGGGACGATGAGGTATAAACAATTGTGAAACTTGCCTGGTGATGTATATAATTATATTTTCTTATTTTTTTCATGAATGGAGGTTATATGATGGATTGTGAATGGCATGTGAACTGAGTTGAAATGTGTCATAATCTGATTGTTGAGTTCATTCATATACGGATAATTGAAGTATGTTATTGTTGAATAATTATTCTATATTATGAGTTATTATGTTGTATACATGCTATATTGCTGGAACCATATTGATTATGTTGTGACTTGAATTGTAAATGATTATGATTGAGAATGCTCTTAGATGTGATTGTGATTGTGTTTGACTAGAAAGGAAAGGCATGGCGGTGCACCCCATGGAGAAATCTATGTGAAATTATAAGGGTGGAGAATATAAATGGAGCGATAAGGGTGGATGCAGCGGGGCCGAGGGCAACGATCCATAGGTACCTGGACGACCCGGTTGGTACGAAAAATGTGTGAAATTGATTTCACTGTTTGCTATTGTGAATTATTTGAATTATGTTGAAATGTATTTGATTTACTTGGATATTGTTGTGAAGTATTATGAATTATATTATATTATATTATAATCGATTACGTATGATTGCTGCATGTTATCATTATGATGCATGGTATTTTTTTTTGGTCATAGTGTTGTGTTGTCTGCTCACTGGGCACGTGGTTTGCTCATACCCCTCTTATTAACATTTTTTTCAGAGTTGAAAGTTGAAGGTAAATATCTATACAAAGAATTATGGATCCTTAGCCCATGATTACCTTTTCATTTGTTCAGGGTAAAGGTATAATGTTTAGGTCATATTCTAAGTTGTATAAATCTAGAAAATCTCTGTAATCGGGTAGGTTCATTCAGTGATGTATTGTGAATGACTGTAGTGTGTATAGAGAACTCGGTTTAGCCGTATTTTCTTATCTTTTGTAAAAAAAAAATAAAAGAATATTTCTCTTATTTTAAATTCTTAAATTATGTAATTTAAATTAGTTGTATTTAAAAAAATGGTATGATGCTTAAGAGAAAGATAGGCTTACGGAGGTGAAATGAAATTCACTTTCCATGCCGGTCACGTGCTCAGATTTTAGGACGTGACATAGCATGGTTGGTGCCCTGGGTGCCAAGCCCTGCAATCACGGGAAGGCTGGTGCCTTAGGTGCCTCGAGCGCTGGAAGAAAATAGTGACTTTTTGGTCTAGAAATGCTTGAACAGATGGGAATTAAAGGTCCTATGGCTTGGCGCCTAGCAAAAGGGTTGGCTCTATGTTATGTAGTAAATTGGGGGGTTTTGACCCTTTTCTCATTTTCTTGTTTCCTAGATGTTGGAGTATGATTTAGAACTTCTTGGGACATCTTAAAATTTTCACAACCACTTTAAAAAGATAGGAATTCAACTGTGAAACTTGATGCAAGGTGAGGGAACCTCTTTCCTTTCTTGTATATTTGTTTGTGTAAATGTTATTAAATTTTCTTGAGTATGAGGTATGCGTGTTGGGATAGAAGCACATGTGTTAACAATTAATGTTGTCAAATGTAGGGATGATTAGAGTAAGTAAATTCTTCTCATTTCATTTGTTATATGATTATATTGAAGGAGGATCTTGCAAAGGCATGTACAACTTCCCTCATATAATGTGAAGTTTATATAAGTAACAATTGCCTGAATTATTGTTAAATGAATATGAATGTATCATTCATGTAGTGGCTTAAATGTGCATGATTAAACGGAGAATGTTAATTGGTCAATTTATAGAGAAAGTAAATTTATTTTTGTAGGAGTAAATTTCTGTGACCATTCTTACAAAAACATATGCGATGAAATTTTGAAATATGTGGGAATGAAGTGTAGGTATATAAAGCATATTCCATATGACTAACTTCCATGTATAATGATATTGTGAATTATGGCAATGTTTACTATGTCATGTGAAAGCGTATGTTGTGCATTGTGTATACTTTTAAAATATGATGTAAATGTTCTTTAGTGGTTGGCTTCGTGGTCCTCGGTCCTCTTGCTGCAAGCATAAGAAAGGACGCAAGTGGTGTATATTCCCATGCCTTGTGGTTGTGAATTGCTAGGGACCTCGATTGGCCTTCATGCGGTTATTGTCGAGGTCTCGTGACTTCGTGGCATGGTGAGATGAGGATAAGGGATGTGTATTCTCAATGCCACGATTGGTCATTGAGGCAAGGGGAACCAATGTAATTGAATCATATAGTTGTGTGTCATGTGCATGTATATATGGTTGGGCTTCGGTATCCTCGGTTTCACGTTATTGCACGCATAAAAGGGCCTATGCGTTGTGGTCATGAGTTACTTAGAAATCGATTAGCTTCCGACTCATGTGTGAACATGGTTTCAGCAGAATGTGTGATCGTTTTTGTCACATCCCAAAATTTACATGTGATATAAACATAAAATACCTAGGGTGTACCTCCGTGGTACCCCATAATCTTTGTGAACATTCTTAATATCCATAATTATGTGAATCATAAATATTCCAAGAAAGATATTTTGTATACATATTCAGAAAATGTTCAACTTTCAAACACTATACAATACTATACAACCTCCCAAGCCTAGGTAACCTACTAGATTACAGAGCGTTTCCTAATCCTTACCAATTGTTTACCAGACAAAAGTGGAATATATCCTTAAAAGTTATAAATTCTTCTCCTCAACCACTGTATCTGAAAAGATAATCATGGAGAGTGTGAGTTTATCATAACTCAGTGAGTAAACAACTGTACATGAAAATATTATAAGCACAAACACCACATTTACTAATACAATCAATCTATCATTTATTTTAAATAATTATAGTATTATATGCCATAAATACTTGCACTGAGTGACTTGGGAATTTAACCCTCAAACTCTTTGTGCATAGGTTTTCACATTTATACACCGAGTAGTATGGGACTCTAACCCTTTCAAACTCGTGCATAGATTTTCACATTTATACACTGAGTGATATGGGACTCTAACCCCTTTCAAACTCGTGTATTGATTTTCACAGTTATACACCGAGTAGTATGGGACTCTAACCCTTTCAAACTCGTGCATAGGTTTTCACATTTATACACCGAGTAGTATGCGACTCTAACCCTTTCAAACTCGTGCATAGATTTTCACATTTATACACCGAGTAGTATGCGACTCTAACCCTTTCAAACTCGTGTATTAGATCTCGTAGATCTTTTGCTCATCAATAAAATAGTGAGAATTTATCACAATATAATTACTATGAAATAAATGAATTTACACATATTTTTATTCCCTTGAATGTCTATCATCAACCATAACAATCATCATATATTATCAACAGCGAGATTGATTATTTCTCACTTCAATAATGTTATAAACAAGACTTGTATTGTACCTTATCTAATAAGATCACATTAGTTTAGTAAGGTTATTCACTTACAAAATGTTCCAATTTATTCAAGGAACAATCACATCTAGTTCTTTAGTCAACTAGAAAAATCAATTCTCAAAGGTAATAAAATATCTTCCAATGATATTATACTTTTTCTCAACCTGAACACACACTGATAATCTTCTCAATTTTACAAATAACGCAAATGGGATTTATATTGTGCTTTGACTAATTTATTAAATTAATTTTGCAAGGTTGCCTACTCACCTGGATTCCACGCTCTCGGCGCTCCCACCTTGCGCCCCAATCATCCCTATTGTAACCAGGTAAAAACCATTAGGGTTACAAAATAGAGAAATTTCCTATCACTACTCTCGACCTTTACTCACATCTTAAGTCATAACTCCTAACCGGTAATGAATTTCTAAATGACACTTATACCATTGGAAACTAGACTCAAAGAGCTTTTCAACGATATTAAAAAAAAACTGATGCTACAGTAATAGTCAACGGTCAACGTAGCTACAGTAACGTTGACCGAGTCAACGCTACAGTAACGTTGAACGAGTCAACGCTACAGTAACGAGAAAATCTGGAAAAATTTTCTCGGTGAACAGTAATTTCTGGGGAAAATTTTCGATGTTCTTCGTGTTCTTCATCCAAAAATCCTAAAATCATATCTAAAACAACATTTCTTTTGATTTCTTCCATGGGTTTTCATCCTTAATGTCTAAGCAGTGTTTTAACACCAAAACCCCCAATTTCTACCAACAATCCAAGCTCAAATCTCAAATTTTCATCAAGAACACTAACTTTTTCAAATATCCAAATTCTACGAAATTTCTTGTTCTAATAACATCATAAACCACCTAAGAATGTTTTACATTAACATCCACACTTAAATTCATCCATTAAAACTCAAAATCTTAATTTTCTTCCATAGGTCCGAAAATGGAGAAAAAGAGAAATAGAGTAGATAAAACTTACCTCTTTACCTCTAGAACTTCTAAGAATCGGAAGTATGGTTAGAAAATACAAGATCGCCGAATGAAAATTTGAGAAATGATTGAAGAAGGGAAGATGGAAATGAACGAAGAACATGAAGCCTCGGGAGGAAGAAGGAGAAGAAAAACTAATAATTGTATGTGTGGGCCCCACTAATTTCTTTTTCGATAAAATCGCTCATAGCCACCTTAGCTTATAAGATTTGTTCACTTTAATCCCTTTCGATGTCTCAAATACCACTTTAACCTCGAATCCATCATCTTTTCGGTACCGGACTCATAATTCATTCTCATAAGCTTTATTCTTCCTCTCAGGTTTCTATTTGGTCATTTCTCAAAAGTCCTCTATACTTTCTTTTCTTTTCACTTTAGTCCTTGAGAATTTGTAAAAATTTCCTAAATTAAAAATTAAAATTTCTATTCCCAGATTTTTTTCACTAATTCAAAAAGCACATTTTCACGTAATTAAATTTTTCACTAAATTTCAAATTAGACTTTAAATATTCATATAAATTCTTGAGATATTACATTCTTCCCCCCTTAATAGAATTCGGTCCTCCGAATTCAAAACTTAACTCAAGATTGAAACAAATGCAGATATTTTGTCCAAATCTCGTTCTCTCTTTTAGAATTTTCACAATCAAGTACAAAATATAACAAGTTCAACATATTTTTATTTCTCAAGTTTCTTCAGTACAAGAATTGCCTTATTTCTAGTAAATAAGTTACAGGCAACAAACTGAACTTGATTTACAAAACAGATAATCTTAATACGCGAAGCTCAGATCAAATTTTAGCTTAAGGTATAAATAAAAGAAAGAATAAATTAAGGACGAGGAGGTTTTTGAAATGCAGAAAGTGCTCCAGGTCTAGAAGAGGAAGGTGCTTCAGATCTTAAGGAGGAAGCTAATCGTTGCAGCCTAAAAAGAGTTTCTGGAGGAAACGTTTGGGAAATTTGGCGAAGTGCAGAGGTCACTCCATTCATACAGTCAATACACCTCGCTTGTTGGTCACGAAAATTTTGAGTTGCAAACATCGAATATCTATCAACTCTATTCGCCAATTCCCTAAAATGACGATTCAAGAGCTTCTCTTGTTCTACAAAGAGACGATTTATCAATCTTCCCTGGTCCTCAAAGTGGCGGTTTATCAACCTTTCCAAGTCCTCCATCTTTTTTCTCATAAGCGCAAGCTCATCATTTGAAGATGTTGCTGTGCTAACATCCTCTAGCTCTACTACATCCCTTTTTCTTTTCTTAGCTTCTGATGACTCTTCCATGGATCTCTTATTCTTATAGTTCTCCAGACTAAGATTTAGATCCAGCTCTACCTTGCCAGCCTCAAAGTTTAAATTGAAAGATTTATTGTTGGTCATATTTTTCTGAGCTATAAAGGTTGTATGGAATGAGAGGTTTGATGCTAGAAAGCTTATAAGTAATGAACTTTTAGTGTAATAAGCGGCGTAATGGGGCATCCATTATTTATAGACGAAATTTAGGGCTACCAAAACCCTTACATCACACTCTAAAGATGGCCTCCAGACCTTATCCGTCGCAATGCCAACGGTCTATAATAAGCATGCCAGAAAATAACAAAATATAATCAAATACAAAAGATTTCCTCAAAAATTTCGGCTAACTTTTGACTCTTGCTCAAATTATTAAACTAATCGCCGCTTCAATTTATGACTTCCTAACTCTGTATTTGTCTTATCCAATAATTCTAAATCGAGATATTACTCCATGAACAGGTAGTTTCATATTAACCTTATCTAGGTTTCTAATCCGTGGCTTTGCCCTAAGCTTACACATTTTCAAACATACATATTAAAATAAAAACTTCTCACATTTACACATATCAAGTGTTACCATAAAGTGAGAAAAATTTTTTTTTACCTTTCTCTTGCCTCTACGAGCATATATGTATGTATGTATCAACATAGAGATACATCATTATCTATATATTTTCATCTATTCAAGTCCTTTTTAAATTTCAGACTTCTCATTCTCTGAATGTATGTAGAATCATTACATATTATTCTTGGCCATAACAAATAGCCTTCACTCTCAATGCATGGATAACATACATACATGGCATATGTATTTAAATACATATAATCACAATATAATTCAATCAATCATGTATATTATACTCAACTGAAGGCTTTCAAGAACAATACAAGAAAGTAGAGAAATACATTTTAGTTCATCATAAAAGCATCCAAGGCAATCTTTAATGGCTACGCTGTCGGATTCTTAGAATTTCAGAAAATGCCAACAAGGGATATGAAAAATAAACAAGTATAAATCGGCCGCAAATCCACCGAATATTGACTTACGTGGTTTTGCCATTAATGTGACACACTGTTGACACGCATGCCTACCCTAGGCTTCTGGCTTCCAGCTTGCAGAAATCCATAGGTTGAGCGTGTAGGAGTGCGGCGAAGAGATATCTTCTTTGGCTCTAAGTCTAAATTTTTCTCTATAAAAACTGCCCCGGAGTTCTCAGTTACTACACCACAAAGAGTAATCATTTCTGAGCCTACAATTTCCCAGCATTCCTCTCTCGTCATACTCCTGCAAAAACTTCTAAATTTTCTAAACCATGGCCACCAGGAAGTACATTGATCTCACAGTGGAGGCCAAGGAAGAAGAGCTCGACTTAAACTTAAGTCTGGGCAAAGACAAGGGCAAGAGACCTTTTGAGGGGTCTCAAGAGGATCAAAATGAGAAGAAGATAAAAATTGAGGAAGCTGAGGAGATTAGCACTAGCCACACGTCAGAAAACAAAATCGCTTGTCTAGAGAAGGAGGTGAAAAATCTGAAGAAGATGATAGAAGACCTGGAGAAGTTAACTAAACGCAATAATGCGGCAATGACTTTAAGAATAGACAGGTTCTTCTATTGGTCTACCCAATGCTTCTGCAATCAACAACAAAGAAGTGTTGATTGTATGAATGGGATTTACACTACCCTCCGTGACATTGCTCAGTCTCTTATTCCAAGAAATGGTCGAGGGGTGATGATACAATACAACCCTCCTAATCCGAGACCACCTCGCTTTTAGATTACTCATGCATGAGTAATTTCCCTTTTTTTTTTGCAATGTAATCCTTCCGCTTTTAATGCCAATAGTTTCTTTTACTAGATGGTACTCTAAATAATAATAATAATAATAAAATGAAGAAAGATAAAAGAAATTAGCCACACAAAATCAATAACAAATTCAGCTTATAAGCCAATCACATAAAAAAAAATTTAATGACCCTATAAGCTGACACAGAGACAAACAGAAGCTCTATACAAGTCTCGTTGTCTTTCCCCTTATCATACGGGAGTAGATGAAGGCTTACCGTATAGATCAATTGAACTCGATATTATGCCCTCGAATTGTCATGAATTCTTGCTTAAGAGCCTCGATTCGCAAACTTTCCTTAAACTAACACTCTGAGGCACAAACTACCATAAGAATATCTTTCTAGACCATTCCAATCATACATCACGTTTAACAATTATGAATGTTCATACGCCAACAGCCTACCTTTAACATGCTCTAATTGTTCCAATGTTACAAAACTTCTACATTGTATATATATATATTTTTTTTTGAAACACTTCTATCACATAGTACCATCATGCCAATCCCTAACTAAACAAGTGCAACTTTGGCGAGTCGCCCCTAGAGAAGACTTATAACGTACCTCAATATCTCTTATGCTAGGTTCCATTTTACCGTAGTATCTCCCTTAGGGAAAAACTACCTAGCCCACATCTATTTTCTCAACCAAGCTTTTATCAAGGAACATATTATTTAGCACTTACATCCTCTTCCATAAATTACATCTGTCTGGCATCTATCAAAATCAAATCTTGATCTGCCTCACAAGGGTTCTTTCCCATTCTTGCATTAGTAATCTGCGCTATATTCTTTGTGAAAATCTTTCTTGAACTCTAGCCCATGCCTCATAATCAACTTTACCCCATCTAATACATCACTCTTGGCCCAGCCCTCAAGCCATATTCTAGCAATTACTGATCCTCAGCTTTAAGAGTACGCTACAGAGTTATGTTCCCAATTTCTCAAAAAAAAAAATTTTATACAGAGATCACCTTTTCCATCGGTATAAATATCATACCTCCAACAAGTTCCAAAGTTCCACATATGAAATCAATTATCTCATATTATAACAAAATTATCTCTAACTAACTCCATCGAAGGGTAAGTTATGACAAGAACACTCAACTTTACAAGGTCTTTTATGGAACCTAATCCCATGGTCATGCCGCGGTTCATGACAATGGAAAAGGGCCCACAAAGAACACTTTGCTCTGTAATCTATAGGGGACCTAAAACCACCTCTGATACCAATTTGTCACATCCCAAAATTTACATGTGATATAAACATAAAATATCTAGGGTGTACCTCCGTGGTACCCCATAATCTCTGTGAACATTCTTAATATCCATAATTATGTGAATCATAAATATTTCAAGAAAGATATTTTGTATACATATTCAGAAAATGTTCAACTTTCAAACATTATACAGTACTATACAACCTCCCAAGCCTAGGTGACCTACTAGATTACAGAGCGTTTCCTAATCCTTACCAATTGTTTACCAGACAAAAGTGGAGTATATCCTTAAAGGCTATAAATTCTTCTCCTCAACCACTGTATCTGAAAAGATAATCATGGAGAGTGTGAGTTTATCATAACTCAGTGAGTAAACAACTGTACATGAAAATATCATAAGCACAAACACCACATTTACTAATACAATCAATCTATCATTTATTTTAAATAATTATAGTATTATATGCCATAAATACTTGCACTGAGTGACTTGGGAATTTAACCCTCAAACTCTTTGTGCATAGGTTTTCACATTTATACACCGAGTAGTATGGGACTCTAACCCTTTCAAACTCGTGCATAGATTTTCACATTTATACACTGAGTGATATGGGACTCTAACCCCTTTCAAACTCGTGTATTGATTTTCACAGTTATACACCGAGTAGTATGGGACTCTAACCCTTTCAAACTCGTGCATAGGTTTTCACATTTATACACCGAGTAGTATGCGACTCTAACCCTTTCAAACTCGTGCATAGATTTTCACATTTATACACCGAGTAGTATGCGACTCTAACCCTTTCAAACTCGTGTATTAGATCTCGTAGATCTTTTGCTCATCAATAAAATAGTGAGAATTTATCACAATATAATTACTATGAAATAAATGAATTTACACATATTTTTATTCCCTTGAATGTCTATCATCAACCATAACAATCATCATATATTATCAACAGCGAGATTGATTATTTCTCACTTCAATAATGTTATAAACAAGACTTGTATTGTACCTTATCTAATAAGATCACATTAGTTTAGTAAGGTTATTCACTTACAAAATGTTCCAATTTATTCAAGGAACAATCACATCTAGTTCTTTAGTCAACTAGAAAAATCAATTCTCAAAGGTAATAAAATATCTTCCAATGATATTATACTTTTTCTCAACCTGAACACACACTGATAATCTTCTCAATTTCACAAATAACGCAAATGGGATTTATATTGTGCTTTGACTAATTTATTAAATTAATTTTGCAAGGTTGCCTACTCACCTGGATTCCACGCTCTCGGCGCTCCCACCTTGCGCCTCAATCATCCCTATTGTAACCAGGTAAAAACCATTAGGGTTACAAAATAGAGAAATTTCCTATCACTACTCTCGACCTTTACTCACATCTTAAGTCATAACTCCTAACCGATAATGAATTTCTAAATGACACTTATACCATTGGAAACTAGACTCAAAGAGCTTTTCAACGATATTAAAAAAAAACTGATGCTACAGTAATAGTCAACGGTCAACGTAGCTACAGTAACGTTGACCGAGTCAACGCTACAGTAACGAGAAAATCTGGAAAAATTTTCTCGGTGAACAGTAATTTCTGGGGAAAATTTTCGATGTTCTTCGTGTTCTTCATCCAAAAATCCTAAAATCATATCTAAAACAACATTTCTTTTGATTTCTTCCATGGGTTTTCATCCTTAATGTCTAAGGAGTGTTTTAACACCAAAACCCCCAATTTCTACCAACAATCCAAGCTCAAATCTCAAATTTTCATCAAGAACACTAACTTTTTCAAATATCCAAATTCTACGAAATTTCTTGTTCTAATAACATCATAAACCACCTAAGAATGTTTTACATTAACATCCACACTTAAATTCATCCATTAAAACTCAAAATCTTAATTTTCTTCCATAGGTCCGAAAATGGAGAAAAAGAGAAATAGAGTAGATAAAACTTACCTCTTTACCTCTAGAACTCCTAAGAATTGGAAGTATGGTTAGAAAATACAAGATCGCCGGATGAAAATTTGAGAAATGATTGAAGAAGGGAAGATGGAAATGAACGAAGAACATGAAGCCTCGGGAGGAAGAAGGAGAAGAAAAACTAATAATTGTATGTGTGGGCCCCACTAATTTCTTTTTCGATAAAATCGCTCATAGCCACCTTAGCTTATAAGATTTGTTCACTTTAATCCCTCTCGATTTCTCAAATACCACTTTAACCTCGAATCCATCATCTTTTCGGTACCGGACTCATAATTCATTGTCATAAGCTTTATTCTTCCTCTCAGGTTTCTATTTGGTCATTTCTCAAAAGTCCTCTATACTTTCTTTTCTTTTCACTTTAGTCCTTGAGAATTTATAAAAATTTCCTAAATTAAAAATTAAAATTTCTATTCCCAGATTTTTTTCACTAATTCAAAAAGCACATTTTCACGTAATTAAATTTTTCACTAAATTTCAAATTAGACTTTAAATATTCATATAAATTCTTGAGATATTACAGTTTTCTTATCCATAAGAATTATTCTCGAGTGCTAAATGATGGGATATGGGTAAAAGTTAAATGATATAAGTGTTTTCCTTACATCATACCGAGTACATATAAAATATATTACATGTGGTCTATTAAGAATTAGTTTGAATATATGTTGAATAGAAAACATGTTTTGTATTTGAGGATAGGTAAAGTTTTTTGGTGAGTCTTGTGGATTTGATTCACCCGCTCACAGTTTTCAAGGATGGTGGACCCGCTAATCTAGAGGTGCATATACTTAAAGAACCTCCCCTTTTGTTCAGGGCAAGGTATTGTCTTAGGTAGATTCTTTTACTTATGTAAATATTTAGGAAATTCTAAAAAAGCTCTATAATAAGGTAAGTTACGCTGCTTGATGTAAACAATTATATGGAGTGTTTTATGAATAAGAATATTTGAGAATAGTACACTGAGAATGTAGAACGAAATTCATAAATATATATTAATGAGATTTTACTTTTGATTTCTTTTTGGGAAAGAAATGAATTTCGAAATGTATTGTTAAAGTTAATGAAAGTAGTTTGGGTTAAGGGAAGTTAGGCTTGTAGCAATATGGATAAGGCATTGTTTGCACCAGTCATGTACTTGGATGGGGGTCGTGACAAGGCTCTTCTAACCTATTCCTTCTCGCTTAAGAAACCCTCCACTCTATGAATATGTCAAAAAGCACTGTAGGTTGGCTAATTCTAAAGCATGACATCAGAAAAGCTTTTGACTCAATTTCCTAGTCCTTCATCCTTCGTCTCTTCTAAGCCTTTAATGTCCCTCATCAATGGACCTCCCTCGTTGAGTCTTGCCTGACAAATATGGAATATACTCCTATTTTTAATGAAATAAAATTCGATTCTTGTAAACCAAAAAGAGGCATAAGACATGGTGACCCCTTGTCTCCTTACCTCTTTATCTTGGCAATAGAATATTTCTCCGGTTTCTTCTGTATTGCAAACCCTAAACCACCAGACACCTCCTGGATTAAATTAAACTGTGATGGTTCCATGGCAAATTTGTTTCTGGGACTAGGAGGTTGTTTTAGGGATGCTACTAGTAATTGGATTTATGACTATTCTAAATTCATTGGCAAAGGTGATGTTATTCAAGTCGAACTCTGGGCTATTTTGTTGGGTCTACAGCTCGCCTCCACCCTCCCCCACATGTTAAAGGTTGGAATAGAAACTGACTCATCTGATGTTGTTCATCTCCTCCTCTTTTGTTCTAACTTTCATCCAATGGAAACAATTAATGAAAATTGCAGGCGTCTCATTTCTAACCTTGAGGACTGTAGGATCACCAAAGTAGCAAGACAACAAAATAGGTATGTAGACATCTTCGCAAAAGAAGCTAGGAAGAAAAAACTACCAGTCACAGTATATGACGTCATCCCAACTTTTGTTTCCCAACAGGTTTCCATGGACAGATCACTCTCCTCATCCATCAGTTAACTGCTGCGTTCATGTCTACCCCCCTCTGCTCGTTACCAGCTTCTCTCATTATGGAAAACTATCTTATTGCTTTGTAGCTGTCTACGTCAATGTTGTCAGAACCGGCCCGGTCATTGACCCGGACAAGCTTTCGGGTCATCGGGTCACTGGTTCAACCGCCGGGTCACCGGGGTCAATTGTTGACCCGGGTAAATACATTAAAAAAATTTTAAATTATATATATACATATATATCTTTACAAATAAATTCAAAAACAAGTAAAATAAATAATTTATATACAAATTTCATAATTTAAAGTCATAAACATCCGTAATAATTCATAAACATCTATAATAGTCCAAATATAAATTTATAAATATTTATAATAATTTATAAAGTCATAAATAAAATTATCTAAATATAATAATTCATACATTGAAAATTTTAAACATTCATAATAATTTATAAAATCATTAAATGCAACTATTTTACTTTTATTCAAAGAATAAGACTTAATCAAGGGTCAGTTTAAGAATAAAATGAATAATTAAAGGAGGTAATGAAATTAAGTATATATATAACAGATATGCTGCCCCCCTCGCACCATCATTCTAAAATTCAAAAAACAGAGGGCCTTCCAATGAATTGCATTATGTGGCAAAGGCTGGGCGAAGCAATGAGTGAGTGGGCTTGCATGAACTGGTATCACACCTGACCAACCCAGTGCTGTTTAACCATTATAAAAAAAAAAAAAAGAGAAACCGGGTCATCGGGTGGCTGGGTCAGCCGGTCGACCGAAACCAGACCGGGTCGACCGAGTCTTAGCCGGTTCATGTGCAAACCGGTCCAAAACACTGACCCGGACTGGACCAAGCCCCGAGTCGCCGATTCCCGAGTCGACCCGACCGGGCCGGGTTGTACAACCATGGTCTACGTTGTTCATGTCTACTTTATTCTGCTTTTTTGGAATTTTCAATCTTGTTTTGTTGTCTTCTCTGTTATATTTCGTTATTCTCCTAATCTCAACATGTCGTACTCTGTATTAAAGCTCTGTCTTTTTACGTTTTAATTCATTTTCCCTATTTTATCCAAAAAAAAAAAGGAAAGAGTTTTGAAGTCCAATTATTAGTAGGAAGATAGAACTTAGACAAAAATTTTGAAGCCCAAAACAAATTAGCAACCCAAAAACTTTGAAATAGCATAAGCTCATGTTTTGAAAATCCAATTTTGAAACACATCATTTTGCTTAATTTAAAAATATTAAATTAATCTTTTTTTAATAAATATTTGCATTAACCGTTTTCTTTTGGGAGTTTTAACAATTTTATTCCTAAATCCATTCTAATTTAGACGCATTGATTTTCGCTGTTGATTATAATTTAGAAAAAAAAGACAAAATTATAAACAAAAATTAAATTATCTAATCGAATGGATCTAACTGAAATGTATCAATCGAATGAAACTTTACCGACAATTAATTTTTCTTAATTTAAACTTAATCAACATCATATTCTTAAATAATTAATAATAGATTTAAAAAAAATTATTTCAAATGAGTTTACTTGTTACAGCCCTTCCGTTTGTGAAAAGTTTTGAGAGCTAAAATTATAAATTAAGAAATTTTGATACAATTTTTATATCTTTGTTACTGTAGTTCTAAATCAAAACATACTAAGTTCATAATTTTTAAAATAACTTATATATTTTTTTTATGACTAAGCTACATAATTAGTTTTTTAAATAAAGTTTACACGTTATTTTTCTTAGTAAAAAGTAAAAACTGTGAAAGTTAAAATATAAAAAACGTTATCGAAATCTTGTCCAATTGTCATTGTCAATGACTTAACAGTAGCACCGCCTATGCCATAAAGTCATAAAGAAAGGTTAAAAATTATTTTGATCTTTTAATTTGTCTCAAATTTTATTTTTGTTCCGTAACTTAATTTTTTTGTTTAGTCAGTCCTATGACTTCATTTTATATTTCACTTTAGTTTTTAAATTTTATTTTGTAACTTTATTTCCTCAATTTTAAATTGGTATCATAATTTTACTTTGCATTTTAATTTTATCTACTTAGTTTATTTTGTAATAATTTCTGAAGTTAGATAACCAAAATAAAATAAAATAAAAGCACTAAAGAAAAATATAAGATAAAATGAAGAAATTAAACTGAAATAAAATAAAATTAAGAAATTAAAGTAAAACTTAAAATAAATTTAAGGGTTCAGGTGAAGCTTAAAATAAATTAAAAGTATCAAGTTTGAACAAAATTAAGTTAAAGGACTAAAATAAAATTTAAGACAAAGGCAAGAGACGAAAATTATATTTTAGCGAGGGAGAAAAACCGCCCATCCCTTGCTGACACTCTGATCATTGATGAGATGATGAGTCCGAAGGACTTGACGTCAAACCTTGGGAGGCTGCCACATTACTCTTTAGGTGTAAGATCATTGATAAAAATAAATAAATAAATAATTAATTAATTAAGGAGAAGAACTGAATATTGAAAACGCATTTTGAGATTTGCGATACAGAAGAAACCGGAGAAAATGGCGATCGCAGTTCCCAGTCGGCAGCTTTTCATCGATGGCGAGTGGAAAGAGCCGGTTCTCAAGAAACGAATTCCTATTATCAATCCCTCCACTGAATTGATAATTGGTCCCTTCTTTTTCTCTATCTTACTCCATTATATATGCTTCATTGCTTTGTTGGATTACTCGTCTTGGATGTACAATTTGAATTTCAACTGACCCCAGTTTAATTGTTTGCTCGAGCAGAAAATACTGAGAATTTAGCTTAATAGTTTACTACGGGTGTTGTAGAATGTGTTTCTTCTGGATCATACCTTAGTGGAGAACGTCACTAGTGTTGTGTGTCTCCTTTTGCTATTCCTTAGAGCACGACAGAAACCTTTCTTTTGCTTTCAAATTGATCATGCAGTTTAAATCTGTTTTTAACGAGTTCTAAGTTTGGGATAATTTGAATGTGCTTCAGGCGATATTCCTGCTGCTACTGCGGAAGATGTGGAGCTTGCAGTGGCTGCTGCCCGGAGAGCCCTGGTCCGGGAGAAGGGAAAACATTGGGCATCAGCTTCTGGGTCTGTTCGTGCTCGGTATTTGCGATCTATCGCTGCTAAGGTTGGGGATTTGTTTTCTTTTGAATATTTTGTTTGATTCGTCCAATTGCAGATGCCTTGAGCCCATCGTGTACTTTGGTTCGCAGATAACAGAGAGAAAGTCTGAACTAGCAAAACTTGAAGCAATTGATTGTGGAAAACCACTGGATGAAGCATTATGGGACATGGTAAGTTCTGACGTTGGAAAATCAATAATTGTCTGCCGTGTATGTTTACTTGTGTATGTTTATGATTTCATCTAGGACGATGTTGCTGGATGCTTTGAGTACTACGCTGACCTTGCTGAAGGATTGGATGCAAAGCAAAAGGCTCCCGTATCTCTTCCCATGCAAACCTTCAAAAGTCATGTTCTTAAGGAGCCCATTGGAGTTGTTGGATTAATTACTCCATGGTATCTGTAGTTCTGTTGGTTATTTGTTTTAGCTGCATATGCACTCCTTTATAATTAAGTTTGGAATCCGACTGATTGCATGAAGCTGTGCTCCAGTGTCATGCAAATGTATTGTGCATCACTCTTCCAGTGAAATTGAAACTGCTGCCAATTTCTTTTCTCTTGCAATTAGTAACTACTTTGCTTATCCAAAAGAAGATTAGTGGACTATGGAGTACCTTTGCTTTCTGGGCCCAATTAGTAGGAAGGTTGTGTATTACTTCTGCAATGCTTTACTGTCTGCCTGCATAAGAGATTGATATGTATCCATTCACAGCCTCATTTGGTTAATGAAACAATGCTATCTATAGCTAATGAAGAGTTGTCAATGGTTAATTAATTGATGAGGCTATTATGTTTTAGGAACTATCCTCTATTAATGGCTGTTTGGAAAGTTGCTCCTGCTTTGGCTGCTGGTTGTACTGCAATATTGAAGCCATCTGAATTGGCATCTGTGTACATCCTCTTCAACCCATGAAAACATGTTTCTTCTTTTTCTTCTCCTTTTTTAAATGTTAGTGGCCATGCTAATTGTTGCCCATTTCAGTACCTGTTTGGAGCTGGGTCAAGTCTGTATAGACGTGGGCCTTCCTCCAGGTGTCTTGAATATTCTTACCGGATTAGGACCTGAAGCTGGTGCTCCTTTGGCATCACATCCTCATGTAGACAAGGTTCAATTATATAGGGCCATGTCTTGTTCTATCTCTTGCAAATATTGTTATTATAATGTTTTTTGAGTATGCAAAACACCTATGTAATCATGGCTGGTGTTTAAATTTTCAACAGATTGCCTTTACTGGAAGCTCTGTGACTGGGAGCAAGGTTATGACAGCTGCGGCTCAACTGGTCAAGGTACTTTCAAGCAGTATAATCAGCAAACTACAGTTCATTTTGTCCTTCTGTTTTGGTAGCCAAAGGAGAATGAGGGGCACACACAGAAAGAGAAGCCTTTTTTCTTTATAATATTTGTCTACTCTTCATGTAATTTCTGATTTGTGGCTTCCTGGCAGCCTGTTTCACTAGAGCTTGGTGGAAAAAGCCCAATTGTTGTTTTCGAGGATGTTGATCTTGATAAGGGTCTGTGCCTTCTCAATTGTTGCTATTTTTTATGCCCAGCCCATGTCTTCTTACATTTTTTTTATTGCATTTCCTCATAAATCAATTGTGGCTAGCAAGAGTTTGGGTATCTAAAATATATTTCATAATTTAAATAGACGCTCATGTGCTATTTAATATTGATTGATCTGTTATAAATGATTTAAACAGCTGCTGAATGGACCATCTTTGGCTACTCCTGGACAAATGGTCAGATGTGCAGTGCAACATCCCGTCTTATTGTACATGTGAGTTTAATAGAGACTTAAGAGTTTGAAATGTCCCATTCCGTCCACCATGCATGTGCATTTTCATAATCAAGAACCAAGTATTTGTCGCTGCCTTTCTAATTTTTCCCCCTTTATTTTGTTGCATAATGGGAAGTTGGTGTTAATTAGATTGTAATAAATTTTGTTCCAACAATGTTGGAGGCATTCTGCTAGGCTTCATATCTAACATTTGATGAGAAGGTAAGGTCTATTATTGCTTCAGGAAAGCATAGCTGGAGAGTTTTTGAAAAGGCTTGTGAAATGGATCAAAAATATCAAAATATCAGATCCCTTGGAAGAAGGTTGCAGGCTAGGTCCAGTTGTTAGCAAAGGACAGGTATCTTCACTGTTTCTCAATTGTGTAGATGCTAACGATTTTCTAAAGTAGCATCCTTCCTTTTTTTTCCTTGGTTGATAAAGTAAAGATGATTTTTGTTCTGGCATTAACTAAAATGGAAGATATTAAAGTCCATTCTGTTTTCTACTATCCTTTAATTACTGTCTTTGCACTAACATTTCAACGAGTCTTGTTAAATTTCTTAAACTTTTCTATCAGACCTTGTGATAGGGACCATGAACCAAGTGAGGATTTGGGCCAGATGTTGGACCAAGGGAATGGGCCCAAGGTCTGGAAGGTTTATGAGAGAAAGAGGAGAGGAATAGTGGCTGTTATGTAATTACATGCATGGTCTGTGGAGGTATTAGTAGCAGCAGGGGAGTGTGTGAGAGGTACATTGGGGAAAAGTTGTCAGTAGTGTTTGGGCAGCATACCTAGGTAGCAAGGTATTGTTGCAGGAGCTGTAGCTCTGCGAGGGAATTGCTATCTTGTAATTCTCTTTTTTATCAATAGAATAATTTTCAGTATTTGAGTTTCTATCAATTGGTCCGACCTACCGAATCGATGCCGTCGAAACCATCGGACAAAGGGGAAACCATGGAGGTACGTTTGGCTAATCTGGAGACTATGGGTCCACAGCTAAAAGGTGTGGAAGGGTCCATGAATGAGTTCAGAACAGCATTGGTGGAGATGCAGAAGTCTCAGTTAGAAATGCAGAAGCTAATGATGGAACAACAAGCTCTACTGAAAGAGTTGAGCAAGCAAGGGGAGAAAAGAACTGAGGGAGCTCAGGGGCGTACCATCCCTATTGATGAATCTTCTCCTTCAGCTGAAGGTGCAGTAAGAGAAAATGTAAGGCCTCCGGCAACAAGAATAATGCAAGATGGTTGGGATGAATACAGGATGTCTGTGAAGAAGGTTGAGTTACCTAGTTTTCAGGGGACTGATCCTATGGGATGGATTCAAAGGGCTGAGGCTTACTTCAAAGTGCACAATACGCCAGATGATTTAAAGGTAAAGCTATCGCGCCTGTGTATGGAGGGCAACACCATCCATTGGTTCACATTATTGCGTGAGGGGGATGCGCAGCTTACGTGGCAGAAGTTTCAACAGTCTTTACTGTTGAGGTTTGGAGGGACTATTTATGATAACCCCTTTGAAGAATTATCTGTGCTACACCAGGCTGGAACAGTAGACGAATATATAGAGTATTTCGAATTCATTTCTGTGCAAGTCCCACAGTTGTTGAAGCTCAATATGTAGGGTACTTCATGGGAGGGTTACGACCGGATATTAGGCAGAGAGTGCAGTCGCATCACCCGAAGAGTTGCCGGCAAGTGATGTAAGTCGCACGGGATATGGAGAGGGAGATTGAAGGAATCGTGCAGACTTCTGAAGTCACAACATTTTGAGCGAGAATGAATCAAGGAGGAGCAGTAGCGGGTTGGGTTCCTGGGTCAGCTGTGAATCGAAGGCCCACGGACTTTAATACCCATTCGACTGGGTCACTTAAGCCCAATACCAACATTGCGAGTGGAATGGTGTTGCATAACATAGGTAGTGCAGCATCGTCTTCTTCAACTACAAAGGCCTCATCTGCGCGACCTGGACCATTGTCTTTCGGAAATGGGAGCAAGAAAGACGTCCATTTGTGGAGAGGGCTAGGGGAACTAAGCATTTATCTTACCAAGAGCTCATAGATAGAAGGAACAAGGGGCTTTGCTTTCGCTGTGGGGAAAAGTTCCATCCCCTACATCAATGCCCAGAGAAAACATTGAAGCTTGTAATTATGGGTGAGGAAGATGACAGAGGACAGACAGATATCTTAGCTTTAGAGGTTGAACAGAATACAGAAAGGGAAGGCTTAGAATGCAAACTGATGGGATTGTTGGGAGCCATAGGACCAGAGGTGTCGGTTTTGAGCACAATGAAGTTGGAAGGAGATCTGAAAGGGGTATCGATTGTGGTTTTGGTGGATAGTGGAGCTACTCATAATTTTGTAGCCCCTCAAGTGGTGACAACCTTGAATATTCCTATTGGTTCCTCCAAACAATTTGGGGTTCAACTAGGAGATGGACATAGAGTATTTACTAAGGGAAAGTGTACTGGGCTACCTCTTCAGGTGGGTGACAATGAAATTGTGGTGGATGCTTATGTTCTTGATTTGGGTGGAGTTGATATGATCTTTGGTGTAGCTTGGGTTGAGACATTCGGAAAGGTAGAAATGGACTGGCGTGCCATGACTATGTCATTTAACTCTGCAGGAGCTGCTGTTAAGCTTCAAGGGATGCATAATAAAGGCAATGGGCAAGTGGTGAATGCTGACTCACTTTTGGAGGTGATGGATAAATCTACAAGATTGGTGGATGGGGTATTTTGGAGCATGGAGAGCGAATTGAAGGTGAATGAAAATAATCAATTACCTATTGAGCAGGAGCAAGAATTAGAAAGACTGTTGGCCAGATTTCCTGAATTTTTTGTTGAGTTATCAAGATTACCTCCTCAAAGAGACACTGTTCACTCTATTGTGTTGAAAGAGGGCATTGAACCTATTAATGTGAGACCTTATCGGTACTCTCATCATCAAAAGAATGAGATAGAGCGTCAAGTACAGGAGATGTTGAATTTGGGCATCATAAGAAACAGTTCTAGTCCTTTTTCTAGCCATGTTATTTTGGTAAAGAAGAAGGATGAATCTTGGAGGATGTGTGTCGACTACAGGGCTTTAAATAAAGCTACTGTGCAAGATAAATTTCCAATTCCAGTGGTGGACGAACTCATTGAAGAACTACATGGAGCTCAATTTTTTTCAAAATTGGATCTCAAGTCCGGATACCACCAAATTTGTATGAAAGAAGAAGATGTGGCTAAGATTGCTTTTCGCACTCATGAAGGGCACTATGAGTACTTGGTGATGCCATTCGGGTTAATGAATGCCCCCGCCACTTTTCAATCTACTATGAACAAACTCTTCAAGCCTTATTTGCGTAAGTTTGTCCTAGTATTTTTTTGACGACATATTGGTGTATAGTAAAAACTGGGAGGATCATTTAAAGCATCTTGCTATGGTTTTACAAGTGCTCAAGGAAAATAAATTTGTGGCCAATCAAAAGAAATGCAGTTTTGGGCAAGATAAGGTTGAATACTTGGGACATGTTCTGTCAGGAGAAGGAGTTTTAGTAGATCTTAAGAAAATTTGCAGTGTTTTGGATTGGCCTACTCCCCACAATGTGCACGGAGTAAGAGGTTTTTTGGGGTTAACGGGTTATTACCGTAAGTTCATCAAGGACTACGGAAAAATAGCTAAACCCTTTCTTTTCATTGGGGAGTGGAAGCACAGCTAGCATTTGAGACTTTGAAGAAGGCTATTACCACAACCCCGATATTATCTCTTCCAAATTTTTCCAAACCATTTGCCATTGAGTGTGATACTTCAGGAGTGGGGTTATGGGCTGTTCTAATGCAAGTCCAAAAGCCTTTAGCCTATTATAGTAAGGCTATTTCATCAAACCATCTTTCAAAGTCTATTTATGAGAAGGAACTTATGGCAGTGGTCCTTCCCATTAGGCATTGGAGACACTATTTGATGGGGAGAGAGTTCACTATTTATTCTGATCAAAGGAGTCTTAAGGACCTTTTAACTCAAAGGGTGACAACCACAGACCAGCAAAATTGGATGGCTAAACTCTTGGGATATAAGTTTGAAGTCGTCTATAAATCGGATCCCGAGAATAAAGCAACGAATGCCTTGTCTAGGCTGCCTATGGTAGGAGAATTAGCTGTGATGTGTTCTTACCTGGTGTGGCTTCAAGGCCGTGATTTGATGGATGAGGTGAACGATGACCCTGACCTTCAAACTATTGTGGCTGCACCTAAAGTTGATCCTGACAGTAAACCTGGTTATAAGCTACACAAGGGTGTTTTATTCTTTAAGGGCAGGTTAGTGATTTCAGCAAATTCTGCCTTAATTCCTCAATTATTGCAAGAGTTCCATTCTTCTCCAACCGGGAGTCATTCGGGCTATCTAAGGACCTACAGAAGACTTGCTACCAACCTTTATTGGGTTGGGATGAAAAGGGCAATCATGGAATTCGTTAGATCATGTGCTGTTTGCCAAAGAATGAAGAGTGCAGCAACTTTACCTGGTGGATTACTTTAACCGTTGCCTATTCCGAATAAGGTTTGGGATGAGATTTTTCTTGATTTTATCACTGGACTCCCTAAATCAAAAGGATATGATGCTATGTTAGTAGTGGTTGATAGATTGTCAAAATATGCGCACTTTTTGCCCTTGAAACACCCCTATACAGCAAAGAACATTGCTGTTCTGTTTGCTCGGGAGATCATCAGACTACATGGCATCCCTTCATCCATTCTTAGTGATAGAGATCTGATCTTTATTAGTGCCTTTTGGAAGGAATTGTTTCATTTGCAAGGTACATCACTAAAAATGAGCTCTACTTACCACCCGGAGACGGATGGTCAAACCGAAGTGGTTAATAGGTGCTTGGAATCGTACTTGCTGTGCTTTGCTTCAGAGCAACCCAGGCAGTGGTTTCTTTGGCTATCATGGGCTGAATTATGGTATAATACAGCATTTCATGCAAGCACAGGCTGTACTCCATTTGAAGTAGTCTACGAGCGTCAGCCTCCTACCATTGTGAGATATTTCAATGGAGAAATGAAGGTTGAAGCAGTGGCTAGAGAGCTTGTCGATAGAGATGAGACATTGAGACAACTTAAGTTTAACCTTAGTAAAGCCCAAGAGCAAATGAAGATTTATGCTGACAGGAAAAGAAAGCAAGTTGCCTTTGAAGTTGGGGATTGAGTTTTCCTAAAATTAAGACCCCATAGACAAGCTACTGTTTCTCAAAGAATTTATTCCAAGCTGTCACCGCGGTATTATGGACCATTTCAAGTTATCGAGAAGCTTGGGGAGGTAGCATACAAACTCCAGCTGCCAAGACTCTCGTGTGCACCCAGTTTTCCATGTCTCCTTACTCAAACATGCTATTGGAGATTATACAGCAAGTGCAGAACTGCCTACTGATATGGAGGAGGAAGAAGTGATTGCTCCAACGCAAGTGCTTGGTGTTGGAGATAAACATGCAGCAGGATATAGCTCTCGTGAGTTCCTCATCCAATGGGAAGGACTAGCACCTGAAGATGCAACTTGGGAGGAGGAGTCTTTCCTCAAAAGTCAGTTTCCTCACTTCAACCTTGAGGACAAGGTTGCTGATGCAGCAATGGGTATTGATAGGGACCATGATCCAAGTGAGGATTTGGGCCAGATGTTGGACCAAGGGAATGGGCCCAAGGTCTAGAAGGTTTATGAGAGAAAGAGGAGAGGAATAGGGGCTGTTATGTAATTACATGCATGGTCTGTGGTGGAGGTATTAGTAACAGTAGGGGTGTGTGTGTGAGGTACGTTGGGGAAAGTTGTCAGTAGTCTTTGGGCAGCATGCCTGGGTAGCAAGGTATTGTTGCAGGAGCTGTAGCTCTGGGAGGGAATTGCCATCTTGTAATTCTCTTTTTTATCAATAGAATAATTTTTCAGTATTTGAGTTTCTATCACCTTGGTTCAGGAATTACACAACTTCAGTAATGTGCGATTAAGGGCACACTGCATTGTTGTACTATAAACAAGCTTCAGTGCAAAAATTAAAGCCATTCGGCCTTTATTTTAAAAGGAATGCATCTGATATGACACAAGGATTCCTAAGTAAGAAGTGAGAACATATGCTATTTAATGATATTCATATTTCAATATTGGGCGATGGAAACTTAAAATATATTTGACTAATTAATCAAATTGAAGTTTTGCAGGAGATCAACAACTTTATGGCAAAAGTTAAATATAAATTAACTTAACACGTGTATGCACATGTAGGGGAATATTGGCTGCCTATCTTCTATTATTGTATAGCATTGTCCTCTTTCTATTTAGTCAAGTCTTCCTGAAAATGGAACAAGAATATTTAGCCACTTAAGATATATATACCTTGTAGATTAGAGATCCATAAAGTCACATGCCAAGCTTTCTCTATTAATGTTTTCCCATTTCCAGCAATGCATGCTTATTGATGTTCAATACTATATTACCCAGAAATTTGCTCTCTAAGTTACTTCCGTAATAGGGAAGGTACTTATTGGCCATAGTCCCAATGGGTATTTATCCGTTGATCGTGAGAATTTATTTATTTCTTATCTGTGTATGGTCTCTGGAGGAGATTATCAATTATTAGTCAATATAGCAGTACAACCAGATATAAAAGGGGTCTGACACTTAAAACTATGTCAATGTCAGTGACAATCTATGATATTGCTAACAGAGAAAGGGGTCTAATGCATATTTCTCCTTTCGGCTTGAGTTTAGATGACTACATTTACATACATAGACACTTCCATCATATAGAATTATGAAGTTATGAAAATAATTTCTAAAAAATTGGTTAATGTTAAACTACAGTAGAACTGAAGAGGCTATTAACCCCAATATCTCCCCTGTCCCTACTCCAACCTGGAAACACCTCACATGGGCAGACTGAAGACTTTACATGTACATGGTCCTTTAGTTGAATATATTAGGCTGTCATGGGTCCATTGATTCCTGTGAATCGCAGTACAATAGTTATTTCTGTTATTATATATTTTCACTTTTTAATTGGTAGGAAGAAACTAAAGATGCATGTATCTTGTAATCCTCTTCTAATTAAGATGCTTTTTTACAAAGACATGTCTATTGTTAGACCTCGTTCCATTTCTTACAGATATATATGCTTTGGTTTTAGTTTTTAGATATTTGTTTCAACTTGATATTGTTATCTGTTGAAAGAACCAACATGTGATTTTTAATTAGGTCCACAGTTATAAGTTTGAATCCTATCGAATTAACAGGAATTTCCTTGTGAACCCTTGATCCTAGCAGGCATGGCTTGCCTTTAATTGGACCAAGGAGGTGGATTAGTTGAGTTTAGTTATGTGTAAGTTCGTCCAAATGCCACTTGACCATAGTACCCAAAAAAAATATCTATGTAGAAAGACTTGCATAATTAGTGACTTTAGAATGCTTCAAAAGTTCAGTTGATATGTCCAATAAATATACTACAAATATTGATATCTATTGTGAGTATTATGTTTCTGTTTGTTCAAATGTCTTATCCAAAATCCAAAGAGAAAAGTATGACATCATTAGTGATTATAATCCAGTTGCATATTGTAATTGGGAAGTTACCAATTTAATTTAGTTAACATTGTATATGCAGTTACAAGTTTTAGTTTTCCCTCTAGTCTTATAACTGAACTTTTCATCAATTAATTATTTGGCTTATATGGATTATATGCTTCAGTATGAAATGAGGGTGCTAATATTTGGATTATATGCTTCAGTATGAAAAAATATTGAAGTTCATGTCAACAGCTAAGAGTGAGGGTGCAACTATTTTGACTGGTGGATCTCGCCCAGAGGTATATTTTTTTCCTCTTGCATATATGCTCAATTATGTATGCTGATTTGCTGTGATTGTTAAAGAGATTAAATGATTTTTCAAATCTAACGACAGCATTTAAAGAAGGGGTTCTTTGTTGAACCAACCATCATAACTGATGTAACTACTTCTATGGAAATTTGGAGAGAAGAAGTTTTTGGACCTGTTCTCTGTGTAAAAACATTTCGAACTGAGGAAGAAGCTATTGAGCTAGCAAATGACACCGAGTGAGTTGTCTATTTTCGGGAACCTGATATTACTTTCACTGGTACACTCCCCCCCCCCCCCCCTTTTTTTTTTTTGGGGATTGATGTCAATTTTATATTCTTTGACCTTTCATAGATATGGCTTAGCCGCTGCTGTAATATCAAATGATCTAGAAAGATGTGAGCGCATAACAAAGGTGAGACTAATCCTAGATTGCCGTAAGAACCCAAAAAAAAAATTAAAAATAAAAATAATTTGATTGTTTCTATATTTTAACAGTCTATTTTGCTTCTCTGCAGGCTTTTCGGGCAGGAATTGTATGGATCAATTGCTCTCAACCATGCTTCACCCAAGCCCCATGGGGAGGCACTAAACGTAGTGGTTTTGGTCGTGAATTAGGAGAATGGTATGGTCTTATCCTAGATAAGCAAATGCAAAAGTCAGAAATGATCGCCAAAACACCTTAATATGATGAAGAAAATCCAAATTATTTTGCACATGGTTTGTGATGCCTAAAATCATTTAAAATATTTCATAATAATAGAAGTTCCCTTATATGAGCATAACAAGAATACAACACAAAACTGACAATGCAAAAGACTGACATGCGTAAAAGCAAAAGAGAAAGCAAATCTACCTCTTTTATTTGTCAAATCTGAAAAAATTGCCAACCCTATCATATGACTGTTATTCATCATTTGAACACTGGATTCTGAATTTTCTTTTGTTTATTTTACTTTCAGGGGGCTTGATAACTACTTGAGTGTGAAGCAAGTGACTCAATATATATCTGATGAACCGTGGGGCTGGTACAAGTGTCCTTCAAAGCTGTGATGGGTAAAAATGTAAATCGATGACAATGTATTATTAACCGATATGGAATAAAGTGAGGGCGAATATAAATCATGAACTGAAAGTTGGGAAGGCATACTATAATATGTATAACAGCAGAACTGGTTTATGTTCCATTTTATGCTGGTTTTGTAGTTTGATGTGGTTATGGGATCAAAGAGAGTAACGGATTATTGTGAGAGATGAGATAAGTACCGACTACCCTAACAGCCTGTTTGATTTGCAAGAAAGTAAAGAAAAGGAAAACAAAACAAAAATAGAAAGGAAAAAGGAAAGAGAAAATTGAAAAAAAAAAATTGCTTGGTATAGATCTAGAAAAAATAAAGGAAATGAAAAAAGATTAGAGTAATTTTACTACATTATTCTTAATATAATTTTTAAACTTTACTAAAAAATTATAAACCTTTAAAAAAAAACATTTTGCATCATCTCATCTCTCCTCTATTAAGGGCCTCTCTTTCTTGCTAACGCTCCCTTTCTCATTGGTCCCTCTCTCTCCTGATGCTCCCTCTCTCACTGTGCCGCTCTCTTGCCGCTATTGTTGTGGCTCACCTTTCTTCCCCCTCGCTATAACTGTCACGGCAGGCAGCAGAGCACGGACAAGAAGAAAAAAATGTTGCAGAGCACGAAAGGCATGGGACAGAGAGCAGACAAGAGAGCACGGACAGGAGGTCAGCAGCAACAGTAGGACAAAATGGGAGGACAATTCGGGAGAGCAAATTGGTATTTCGAATCTATTTCTCACTTCTTTTCTCACTTTCCATTGCTTCATAGAGGGAAGAGCGTCGTACGAACAAATTGGAGAGTGAAAAGCAATTTGGGAAACCAATTTACCATACATATTACATACCAAATGGTAGAGAAGAGCATAATGATGAAATACAACGCATGATTCTGTGCAAAAGAAAAAAGGAATGCGTACCAAACAGTCTGTAAGGTTTTACAGCTTCACAAATTCACATTCCCATCTTAATTTTGATTACGTGTGGCACTGGGTAGTAACTCACCTCCTATCATAATTAATCATATGTCTTCATTAATTATATGGGGTTTTGGGTAGAAGCTTCATATCCACCCAAAGAAAAATAAACATCGATTAATAAATAGTACTCTGATTCCCCTTGCAATGAGTTATAATTACGTCCATTTTATTCAATATGTATATATATATATATATATATATATTAAAATTTATAATTAATTAATTTTGTACTTTTTGAAATTCAATCAATACTATTTAAATAAATGTTTAAAGAATATTTTCAAATAAGTTATTTTTTAATTAAAAAATTAATACTATTTTTGTGAACATTCTGATCCAACTTTTATTTTAAGAGAGTTTGTATATGTATATTCTTATAATTAAAGAAATTGTGATTAAGTAATTTTTTTAAAAAATAATAATTTATCCTAATATCAACATATTTATAGCTCATATATTCTGCGTGGTGCTCCTTATGGTGCACAATGCTAGTTGCTTCTTATTTCAGCAAAAATCAACTTTCCAGTTAAGCCAGTTGATGTATACTAATAACCATCTACAGCCTCTTATTCAACTCCGCCTGTTGCCTTTAAGCATGCCTTGATGATGACCTACTCTTGTTTTTCAGTCTCTTTGTTTTTCACCTTAATCAATCAGGTTATACATTTAGTTTCAATGCTTATATTTAATTTTCAATTTTAAAATTTATTATCGATACTCTAAAAGAGTTATAATGTAGTTTCTATTATTAAATGTCCATTAAATCATTTACCATCTTTAAAACTCTAAATATGCCTAATTAAATCTAACTCCTTCGAATCTTTTAATATATATTGTATCACTTAGTTTGTTTGGTATGAAGAAATGAAAAGGAAATAAGAATGAAAATGGGATAACTTACTAAAATAATCAAATTTATAAAAGAAAAAAAAAAGAATGTTTAGTATTTTTAAAAAGATAATTTGGATAATTTTTTATTATCTTTTTTATTATATTACCTATTCCATCACATCAATACAATCAACCAAAAACAATCAGATAGTATATAAGTGAGTCAATTTTATTTATTAACTTACTTTATACTTCTTTTGTTGATATAAATTATATATTTAATTATTTAAAGTGCCAATTAGATTTGTGTATTAGATAGGATCAACTTATCAATCTACTTAACTTAAATCAACCCGTGATATTCACTTCTTTTGGATTGGATTAGATTGGCATAATGGCTCGATAATCATTCAAACCTGTTGCCCCGTCTTTTTTGGATCATTATCTTGTGTTATTATGCTCCTGTACAAGAAAAAGCAACTTTCCTCCATTCATTTTGCCCTAGTCATCACTCAACTCTCAATCTCATCTTCCTCCGACAACCTTTCTCCTTCATCATCACCTCATAGTCGAGCGGGAGCAACTGTTTGTTGTCATTGCCATCATCATTGAGCTTCACATCGATTTTTGTTGATAGCATCATTCTTCTCAATGGAAATAATGTACATTATATTTACATTGCTTGCATTTTCATATGAAAAAAGATATATGAAAAAAGATATATGAAAAAAAAAAGTGATATACAAACATCCACCAATAAATTATAATCTTGAATATATAATTGTGTTTCACACAAATGAGGGCAGCACAAACAAAAAACAAGTAGGGCCGATAACATTGTTACTCTTTTTTGTTTAATGACCGATCAACCTAACTTATTTGACAATAAGTTGGTTTGGTTTGGGTCACTTAAAAGAAAATGCCTCAACTTAAATCAACTCAATATGCATATACTCAGCCGATATCTTTCATAGTTTAGCTACTTCATCTATAAGACAATTTTGACACCTTAATCAATTCTCCTGCTCCTCCTCCTCCTCCTCCTCATGAGGGTTTAGCAAAAAATGGGGTAGGAGAAAAGGGAACGATGAGAGTTTGAAAATACAAGGGAAAGTGAAATGTTTAAAAATGAGAGGTTGCGTATTTATACGGTCATGTGTACTAATACAATCAATTGACTATTGTGGGGTAGCAGTTGACTAATCACCTTATTTATGATGTTTTCATGCTTGAATTGTGCCAGTCGACTGCTATCTCTCTCATTTTAGCAAACAAATTCCTAATAGCATTTAGTCACTACTTTTCCTTTGACAATCAACTACTTGATCCCAAATATTCACTTACATAAGCCCAAGGACACACGGTTGATTGGGACAATAGGTCTAGCCAACTGCTTGATTCTAGACCTCACTTCTTTGAGACTCAAGGGTACTTATCAATCGACTGCTCCTTTTCTTGAAGTTGTCATACTAGATATTCATGCATCCTAGGCCTTCAAACCACAGGTTACTTACATATGCCATGACTTCAACCCTCTAAATATACCAAGAATGACTTGTTCGATACTTGCAAACAAGAAAGACTAAGTCTTTTAACATCCATTTAATACAACTTGAGATCTTTCATACATGCTAACAACATTCTAATTGATCCTAATCTAACTATGGGTGCAAAAGTTTCACCATAATTAATGTCTTCTAGTCTTCTTACATAACCAAGACCTAATGTTCATCTATAATTGTCTTATCTATATTTTTAGGTTTAACTTGAAAAGGGAAGGAAAACATTAGGTCTTGGCTATCCAAGAAGAGTTGAACTTGAGAAAGGAAGGCAAATTAGTAACAAAAATTTCTAAGGGAGTTTTAAGTTGTTATTACCCTTTATGAGACATCCCCTATGATGTTTTATTGGACAACCATTCTAGATGTTTGACTTACATATACATGTCATTTGGAAAAAGGCAAATGCAAGGTGTGAATCTATGGATTCAGAAGTAATGCAACTTTAAGCTAGTTATTTCATTGTTGTTTGATTACACCATGGAACCATACCAATTTTAAATTCTCTCTCTCTCTCTCTCTCTCTCTCTCTCTCTCTCTCTCTCTCTCTCTCTCTCTCTCTCTCCTCTTCTTTTGTTTCAACTCTCTCCAAGAAATTATGAAAAGATGTTGCAGTGAACTTTTCCATCTCCTGAAACAATCAAAAAGAGGGGAATGATGATAGTTTCTTGATTAAGAGACACAGGCCCAAAATTGAACAGAAAATCATGGCATTGGCGAAGAAGAAATTGGGGACAAAGAATCAAATATGGAAGCAACAAAACATAGAGTAAAATTGGTGGAATTAGAGAGAGAGAGAGAGTTCAGCAACAAAATCATCCAAAAGAAATAAGGATTTTATTTTTTTTTATAAAAGGAAAAGTGGTTAACTAGGCTGGATCTGAGATCTGGAACTCGAGCACGAAAGGGGCGAGTGGGCATGGATACATGGAGCTCATAGGCTATCTAAAGAAGAAAAAAAAAGAAGCAAAACAACTCATTTTATTAAAAGGACGAAAGAGAGATGGGTCGTCGGATTGGGTTTATCTAACAGCCCAGATATTCGATACACCCTTCATTCTACTCCATCCAAGCACGATGATCTGACAGCCATTAAAGGCTAGGCAGAGTGCCTGGAGATAAAGATAGGCAGAGAAGAAAAATTCATGTAAAGAGTGCTCTCTCTCTCTCTCTCTCTCTCTCTCTCTATCTATGCATCTTTGTTTGTCATGTAAACAGCTATGTATACTTCTTGTTCTTCTTCTTTGTAATACCCCAAGAGATTTTATTGTGCACATGTGCACAGAAGAATTAATTTTCTTTTCTGCCATTGTTTGTTTTAATTATTCATCCTTGTGTTGGTATTTCATTGCCATAATTTTATTCTGAGTGCAACGGAGTTGGAGACATCCTATGGTAATCACATAGGAGGGAGATCCAATTTCATCCTTGGGTGGGAGTTAATTATATTAAAGAGGAGAAAATATTATTTATTTCTTGCTTTCTTGTGTTAAAGAATTTTAATTGATCTTTATCCTAAACACCTAGTTGTAAGGACTAAAATTTTATAAGTCTAGTCATTGGGAGATTTAATAAAATTAGTTTAAGAGTGATACCTTATGTGTATGCTTGGTGGGACATTGGAAATTTTAATATGGGAAATTTGCCTAGTAAGATGGAGTAAGACATAAGTGGTGGTATGTTTGTTGTTAGCTTGGAAAGATGGGGGTATTTTTGTCCATTTGATACACAAAGCATTTTAAATTGATTTTTGCCTTCATTTTCCCCCCATCCATGGCAAACACACCCACACACACGCTTGGCTTCAAGGGTTCCTCTCCATCTCTCACGCCAACCACACATAAGGGACTCTGTTTCACCTTCTTGATTTTCCTTGCTTGTTGTCATGGAAAGAGTTGAGGTAAAGGTATCACTTCTCCTCTCTTGTCTGTTTCCTTTTTCCAAACCCTAGGGATAAGATGTTGTTATGAGGCTGTTAAAGGGAGTTTGGGTCTGATGTTGAAATTTCCTCCTTAACTTCTGACTGGCAAAGCTTAATAAATAAAACATGATGAGTGATGACTCCTAGAGCCATAGTTAGAAAGTTCTTTGTTAAGATTTGGGTATTTAGGCTTTGGATTTCTTGAGCTTATGGGTGTATAAATTGATGATTTCTACTAATTTTAAGAACCCAAATGGTCATGAAACCCCCTTCAATGAAGCCTTGCAAGTGGGAAGTTGGGAGAGAAATTTTTGTGGTTTTTGCTATCATGGTTTGTACTACTGTAGACTCGGGCGCCCAAGCGCCATGTTGACGGAGAGTAAGGGTTGCTCTCAGACCAAGGCACTTAGGTGACAAGTGGGCAAAAAGGGCTGGTGAGTGCATCAGCCTAAAGTGCCATCTTGGCAGAGAGGGGAATGGGAGAGGCCTTTTGGCGCCCTAAGTACTAGGGCCTGGAGAGGCCAAGGGGCTATGGGAGCTAAGTGGGCGCCCAAGGCTGGGTGATTTGGAGATCATGGAAGTTGATTTTTATGGCTTGCGTAATTCCTTAGGTGGTTCCGGGAACTCTTCGTGAGCTTGTTTCGGTTCTTTTCCCTACTCTTAATTGTTGAGCCAGGTGAGTAAATGTCACGTCCCAAAATTTGAGCACGTGACCGGCACGGAAAGTGAATTTCATTTCACCTCCGTAAGTCTATCTTTCTCTTAAAAATCATACAATTCTTTTTCATGCAACCAAAACGAGTTCTCTATACATACTACAATTACTCACATTACATCACTGAATGAACCTACCCGATTACAGAGATTTCTAGATTTATACAACTTAGAATAAAACTTAACTATTATACCTTTATCCTGAACAAATGAAAAGGTAATTATGGACTAAGGATCCATAATTCCTTGTTCCGATATTTACCTTCAGCTGTCAACTCTGAAAAAAAATATCAATAACAGGGGTATGAGCAAACCACGTGCCCAGTGAGTAGATAACACCATACTATGACAAAATAAAAATCATGCATCATAATGATAACATGCAGCAATCATACGTAGATCGATCATCATATGATATAATATTATTCATAATACTTCACAACAATATCCAAGTGAATCAAATGCATTTCAACAAAATTCAAAATTCACAACAGCAATCGATGAAATCAATTTCACACACAATTCCCGTACCAACCGGGTCGTCCAGAATACCTCTGGATCATTGCCCGCGGCCCCCGCCGCATCCACCCTTATCGCTCCATTTATATTCTCCACCCTTATAGCTTCACATAGATTTCTCCATGGGATGCACCACCATGCCTTTCCTTTCCAGTCAAACACAATCACAATCACATATAAAAACATCCTCAATAATAATCTTGAGCCACATACACAACTCAGTCATTTACAATTCAAGCCACAACATAATCAATGTGGTTCCAGCAACATAGCATGTATATAACATAACCCATAATATAGAACAATTATTCAACTCGGTTCACATGCCATTCACAATCCATCATATAACCTCCATTCATGGGAAAATAAGAAAATATAATTATATATATTACCAGACACGTTCCACATTTGTTTATGCCTCATCGTTCCACATCATCCTCTTCAAACTTGGATATACAACATATTTCCACTATGATGCAAAAAGTCAATAACAGATATTTAATCATAGCAAGTATTAACCCACTCACCTGGATTTCACGCTCTCGGCACTCCCACTTTGCACTTTGACCATTCCTATTGTAACCAGACAAAAACTATCAGAGTTACGAAATAGAGAAATTTCCTACCACTACTCTCGACCTTCACTTACTTCTCGAATCATAACTCCTAACTGGTAATGAATATTCAAATGAAACTTATACCATTGGAAACTAGACTTAAAGAGCTTTCCAATAATATAAAGTTTGCCCAAAACGGAGTTCGGATGAAGAATTATGGCCGATTGAAAAATAAACTAAAATTTTCCGGTACACCTGGCGCCTGGGCGCCACCCATGCCTGGCGCCTGGGCGCCAATTCCTTCTTCTTCCCATCTCACCTTGGCGCCTAGGCGCCACATATGGCGCCTAGGCGCCACGATCGCGACCCCTTCGCGATTTCTCTCGGTTTTGGCCCAAATTTGGCCAAATCTTCACCGTTTTTCATGATTTCTTCCATGGGATCTCACCCTTAATGTCTAAGGAGCATTTAAACACCAAAATCACCAATTTTAATCGAGAAACGAAGCCGGAATCTCGATTTTACCTCAAACACTCTTAAAACTAGAAAATAGAGAAAAGCTTAAGAAATAGAAATTTCTACCTCGATTCCTTGCTTTCCCTATGTTGCTTGGCTCCTAGAGGCTCGCCCCGTAGCCCGAGATCCACCCTCCAAAGCCCGATTGTAGAGTTGGAGTGTAGAGAGAGAAATTAGAGAGAAGGAAGAGAGAAGGAGAGGAGAGAAAGTGAAGAGAGAGAGAGAGGAAAGGAGAAAAATGAATAAAAAATAGGTGAGGCCACCTATATACTCGCCCGGGGTGAAATTATCACTTGCTCTGCAATTGACCCTCAGTCAAGACTAGCAAAAGCAAATTCATAAAATCTCACCTCAGGTGTTTCTAAATCCTCGGTGCCCCACAAATTTCCTTATTCACTTTAGTCCCTCTCAATATCTCAAACTCCACTTTAACCTCGAATCCATCATCTTTTCGGTACCGGACTCATAATTCATTCCCATAAGCTCTATTCTTCTTCTCGGGTTCCTACTTGGTCATTTCTCAAAAGTCCTCTATACTTTCTTTTCTTTTCACTTTAGTCCTTGAGAATTTGTAAAAATTTCCTAAATTAAAAATAAAAATTTCTATTCCCACATTTTCTTCACTAATTCAAAAAGAAAATTTTCCACATAATTAAATTTTTCACTAAACTTCAAATCAGACTTTAAATATTCATAAAAATTCTTGGGATATTATAGTAAACAACCTACTTAAGTATGTGGATTATCTATGAGTTAAAACATAGGGTGTTTAGAATTTACAATGTGGAAGAACATGGAAAAGAGGTGATAAATTCTATGGCTTGTATGTTCTGAGATCTGAAGGAGTGTGTCCTTGAGTAGTTAGTATATTGGCTTATGTGAATATATATATATATATATATATATATATATATGTTTGAGAATTGGAGTGCTTGTGCTTTAAATGGGGTTTGGTATTGGGGATTCGTGGACTATGTCCATGGGAATTGTGAAATTGCCTCTGAGCATGGAGATTAATTTGCCTCTGGGCATGAAAATTTAATTACTTTCAAGAATGGAGAATTATTTGCTTTCAAGCATAGAGAATTATTGCTTTCGAGCATGGAGAATATAATCGTGCCTTTAGGCGGGGAGATGTGGATGCCTAGCGCTCCACCTATGTCTTAATTACTTGTGTTTGGTTTTACTCACTAAAATTATTATCTCACGTTGTTGTTTCCATGTTACAGAGTTCGCAAACGTTAAAGAACATTTGCACGAGGAGTAGCAAAGGTTCGAGTGAGCCAACCCACTTGATTTATGGGTTGATAACATCTTTTGGAGTCACCCTCCGAAATTTTTATTAGTTGGGCCGTAGTCCAATAGGACTAATTAGAAGGGTTGTTTTTGGAAAATATTCTTTTGTATATGTTTCTATATATTATTTGGGTTATTCTAGTATAGGGATAGATAGAAACATATAAGATGGTCATGTTGTAGCTTATTTATTTAAAGTTATGTAATGAATGTTTTACATTATCTTTATGGAGAATTTCATGATTTTCATTTATGAATGGAGTATAGTGATATTCACTTATTTGTTACACTTTTACATTTTATCTTGGGAGTTGGAGTTAAGAGCTAGACTAAGGTCTGTGAGAATTACCCACGAGTCCTGCCAGTCACGTTCCATAGAGTTGGGTCGTGACATTCGTCTTCTTCTTTGTTGTAGATGGCTTTGTTCCTTTCCAAATTACAATCAAGCAGGAAGAGATGGACGGGAATTGAGCAATTTGGGAACAAACAAAATGCAAAAAACATAGACGAAATTGGAAAACAAAAAGAAGGGTATACCATGAACATGGATCACGGTTGGAGGGTGAATAGACTGCAAAGATGAAAAAAGCTCCTCTGGATCATGGTGAGGGAAACTTAGGTTTTGAATGAAAATCGATTCTATTAATCAGAGCCAAATCAAATACAAACATGAAACTTTTTGTGCAAAATCGCGAGACTGCATTGCCACCGCGTGTTCATTCTCAGAGATGCATATCCAAACACCCACTTATTTTAATAAAAAACTGGAATATTTCAACAAAAAAACATCTTTCCAGTTTACTAACGTCATTCACCATCATTTTAAAACTAAATATGTATAATTAAACTTAGCTCTTTCAAATCACTTTTACATGCACATGTAATA
This sequence comes from Biancaea sappan, assembly GCA_037074585.1. Classification (NCBI taxonomy): domain Eukaryota; kingdom Viridiplantae; phylum Streptophyta; class Magnoliopsida; order Fabales; family Fabaceae; genus Biancaea; species Biancaea sappan. The sequence goes on along the minus strand of CM073497.1, from coordinate 46,186,575 downwards.
TATATATATATATATATATATATATATATATATATATAGTGTCAATATAGTACATAATTATCATGTCAACAAAATTTAAAATAGTTTAAACCTCTAAAAATCTAATTATATAGATTTCTAAAATATAAAAACTAAATTAAATAATTATAAAAAAGAAAAAAATAATTATTTATTTTATTCTCATGTTCGTCTCCTTAGTTGAACTTAAAATTATATACTGAAATTCTATACTTGATTAATATTAAATGGAAACTATTTTTAAGTCACAGTATTTTTGTTACATGTAGATAAATTGTGTAGTTATTGACTTATTGGCGTCAATGAGCTTACATGACTGCGATTAAAAAAGGAAAAAAAAAATTAAAATGAGTTGTCGTGGGAACTTAAATTTGATTTATATCTCTATTTTTCACGCCTTATATAAGTCATAAAACAGTGTTTTGGCCGCAGAAAACACAAATAAAACTTTATTAAAATTGGCATATAGTGGGACTTAGCTTAAATGGATAATTAATGAATAAAAAAATTCAAACAACTCCTTAAATTTTTAAAATAAAAAAATAAGTCTCTCATTTTCAAATTTTAAAAAATAAATCTTTTTTTCTTTTGGTTAATGATATCAACTTAAACGTTATATTAAACTTATTTATAATTAACGTAGCACGTTCTTATTTGTTTTCAATTCAATATTTGACTAAAAAAAATTGACCCCAAATCTCTATTTCAGTTTTAAAAGTTTCAAGCATTTGCACATAATCTAAAATTTAAAAGGATTTTTTTTGCTTGTATTTTTTCAAAAAAGTAACGTGGAACTAATCAAGAATCATTTCCAAACTAAGATGAACATCCGATGCTATATAAATTAGTTTTGAGCTAATATTTTAACTCTGAAGGAACACTAATTTAATCCTTAAAAAGGATTATCAAAAACAAATTAATTTAATAAGTAAAAGTGCTCAACACATAGATATTGTGTTATATTTTTACGTAATACTAGCGTATCAATTAGTGGAATTGATTTAATGATAAGAGCTATGTGTGGATCCCATATATCAAGTCACATATTAAATCAATCTCTATCATAAATATATTGATCTCTTACTTAAAATATACGATAAACAAAATTATAGTTATAGCGAATGATCCAAGGACTTGTTACGCCTTCATTGCCATTCATTTCTTTGTCGGTAATTTTACTGTTTCTGACAGAATTCAAATAACTTAAACTTTAATCACTTAGAAGTAAATTTTTAAATTTTAATATTGAAAATTCTTTTTGAAATTTTAACCTATGGAGAATAGATTATTTCATCTAGTTTTTGTTAATGAGAATAGCTCTATTGTTTTGTTAAAATTTTTATACGTCTAAATTTTTGGTCACCTAATATTGACATATAAAGATTTAATGTGACAAAAAAAAGATAACACTATTATTAAAAAATTAATAGAACAATATATTCGTTTAATGTCAAAAATTAAAAATTCACAAATTTAGTTTAGAATAATTTAAATTTTAAATGAGTTTTTTTGCTTTTTTTTAATAAATTATATGTGGGTAATTATGATGACTTTCTTATGAACTATTCATTATCCTAACAAAAATTTTTTTTTTGGTTAAAAGGAAAATATATATTAAAGAAAGTTCAGTACATAGAAAGAAACTAGTACAAAGAACATAAAAACAAAGCAAGCCTCAGAAAGCAAAAACATTATCTATCTCTTGTATGAGAATAGATTTAACAAAAAGTGGAGCTTCCAAAAAGATTTTTTGCGGTTGTTGGTAGAGTCTTGCTCTCTTGGCTAAAGCATTTGTACATCTATTGCAGCTTCTATAAATTTTACTAAGCTTATATCATTCCAGTGAAGAAAGTAGGAATCTACAATTGAAATTAGAACAAAGAGGATGAACATTATTTTCATGATGAAGTAAATCAAGAAGGATTTGACTATCCATTTTGATTTCTAACAATTTGAAATCAAAAGTAATTGCTAAGGATAAACTATAGAAGAGGTCCCAAGTTTCTGCCAGAAGTGCTGAACCTTTTCCCACAAATTTTGAGGTTCCTATAATCCAAGTGCCTTTGTCATCTCTAATGACTCCTGTAGCTGCTATAAAACCATTCTTTGCAGAACCATTGATGTTAAGTTTATATCAGTTTGAATATGGTTTAGTCCAAGAAGTTAAAGTACTATGAGAATCTATATTTATTGATTTGAGGTTTTGGGGAGTGACTGGTTTTGGTGACCAGAATTCCACTACTTTGAACATGGTTTGGTTACTAAAAATGGCAGAGGAAGAACTTGAGAATTGAAGATGAAATCATTTCTTCTTAGCCAAATTCCTCTAAGGAAATAGAGAAAAATAGTATTACAAGGGGTAAGATAATGGCTTCTCTCCTATTTGTAGATTTTTTAAAAATCCAAGTTTCAAAATTTTGGGAAAAGAAATCTTGTTGATTGATTTTTAAGTTTGTCCATATGATTTTGACATGATCACTGTCTCTTAGCATGTGGAGATGTGTTTCACAAGAAGTTTTTCATAGAGGGCAAAGATTGTTATTAACTATATTTAATCTATGAAGTTTCTTGTTAGTTGGGAAACTTTTTAAGAAAGTTTTCCAAAGGAACATTTGTTTTCTTGGATGGCAATTTGTTTTCCAGATCCAGTTAAGGCTTTTATTTTGATTATTTATGCCATTTACGTTGTTAAAATCTTCAATTCTGTTGACCTCCCAATTACAAATGAATAAGTAAGCTGATTTATTTGTGAAATTCCTATCCATGGACAAGTTCCAAATTTGTTTATCCTCTTCTAATCCATTCTGATCAGGTAAAGGTTGAGCAAGGATTTCTAAGTGTACGCTGTTAGGCGAACTTAGGTTTTTAGTGCTCCAGTGAGTTAAAAACTAAGAGGTTTGAATGATAAAGCTCACTTTTCTTTCTTCTTCAAGTTTAGGGAGAGGTCTAATAAGTTAATGTCTAAGAGGTTTACTTAACCATGTATCATACCATAAATTTATTTTGTTACCATTTGCTGGAAGCCATTTTATGCAAGAGTTATATAGTAGTAAGGTCTTTTTTAAAGCTCTATAAGTATGAGTTATGTTAGTAGTTCTCTTTAAATGTAATAAGCCATATTTGTTCTTTAGGATTTGAGCCAAGGGAAGGTTTGGCGAATTACTCAATTTCCAGATGAGGTTAAGAAATAAAGCTTTGTTTTGGTGAAGAGGGTTTCTCAAACCTAACCCACCCATGAATTTAGGGGTGCAAATTTTTTTTCCAACCTATATAATGAAGTTTTTTAGTGTTGTTATCGTGATTCCAAAAAAAGTCTCTCATTTTCTTGTTAATTTTCTTATGAATTTGGTTTGAGATTATGAAAGACTTCATTGTGTAGCTAGAGAGGTTAGAAATTGTTGAGCTTAGTAATTGAGCCCTCCTTGCTTTTGAAAGAAGATTCTCTTTCCAACATTGTAGCTTATTATCAATTTTTTCAAGAACAAAGTTAAAATCAGAAGTTTTGTAATTTGGTTTCAAAGGGTAGCCTATATAATTTCCTAGATTATTAGTTATTCTAATTCTGAGGGTATTTCATAAGTAATCTCTAATTTCTAGTCTTGTAGTACCCGAGAACCAAGCTCTAGATTTATCTCCATGCCACTATCTGTACTAAAATCTGAAAGAACCTCATCCATGGCTTGAATAGTTTGCTTAGTGGCTTTTCCAAAAAGGATAATGTCATCTGCAAAAAGCATATGGGAAAGACTTGGTTCTTTATTTTTTAAGCTAAAAGTTTTCCAGAGATTATTATCAGTTTTTCTTCTAATTAGACAACTAAGATACTCCATTGCTAAGATAAAGAGATATGGAGAAAGGGTTTCCCTATTTGATTCCATTTAAGATTGGTGTATATCTGACATTTTTCAAGCATAAGGAGATTAGTGAGATTGAGTCTTCAAGGAAATTATAGGTAGACAGCATGAAGTCAATGAAATTCCAACTAATAGAGTCAGGTTTTTTTTAATATCAATTTTTATAACCACCCAACCATCTTTGGCTTTTGAAGAATTCATGGAATTTTAAGTTTCCTGTGCAATAAGAAAGAGATCAGAAGTGTACCTTCCAGGATTGTAGGCTCCTTGAAGAGGAGAAATCAAAGAAGGAAGTATAATTCTTCTAACTAGAATTTTGGATAATATCTTATAGTGTGTGTTGCATAAACCAATAAGTCTAAAACGGGAAACCATGGTAGGATGTCTAATTTTAGGAATTAGGCAGAGAAGGGTGTAACCTTAAGAGGCAAATGTCACAACCTAAATCCTGGCGTGTAACCAGCACAGACAGTGCCTAACCTACACAGCCACAAGTCGGTCTTTTTCCCTCAATCCTTAGATTCTCATTAGCTCATAAAGCCCTTGTTTTAAAACAAATTAATATTTTACACAAATAATTTAGATTACCCAAAAGAATCAAATCTCTTCTCATAAATACATCCATAAAAGAGAGTAATCTTTCATAAAATCTAAAAATTTACGAAGCACGGTAGACTATTACATTTCCAGGATTTCCCATATACACTACAACCACCTATAATACATAGTAGAACATGACTTACCTGATTACAGAGCTTTTCTAGACATTCATATTCAAAGAAACATATCTACACATTACCTTACCCCGGATAAAAAGGGGGTATCCTTGGCACACACGTCTTGAAACATTAGGCTCTTCTTTTCCTGAAACTGTGAGGGGGTGAGTCTTGTCCACGTGACTCACCATAAATAACCTAGCTCACCAAAGATATACAATAATGTACGCCAACAGAAAGTGTACAATATCTATATAAAAGCATAGATGTGTTTTTAAAATGTTTATGAGAGAATGAACTCTCATTAAATCAAGACAAGAAAAAAAATAAAAACATATTTCAATCTCCTCATGAATAATACTACACTATTTGTATTGTAAACCTAAATGATAGATGAACAACATTAATTGTTTAATCACACAGGCTTCCTTTAATACTCTCATGAAATCATAATAGAGAGAGAAAGCCACACAGGCTTCCTTCATATACTGTAGTGGAGAGGGCTACACAGGCTTCCCACTCAGTTCTCAATGATTACTATATGCATATAAGTCATGAACTGGGAGGGCCCCACTAGCTCCTCATTTCATTCTCATTTCCATTGCAGAGAGGGCCACACAGGCTTCTCATTTCATTCTCATTTCCATCATAGAAAGGACCACACAATCTCCTGATTATTATCATTTCCATCACATAAAAGGTCACATAGGCCTCTTTTAATATTGTTATTCATAGTGCGAGAGAGACACATTACTCTTCGTACTATCACTAATCCATTATCATCGGGAGAGCCATAAGGACTTCTTGCATAATATATTATTAGTCTAGTGCGAGAAGTTTATCCTCATTAGGAGAGCCACAAAGGTTTCTTACATAATATACAATATTCAACCACAACAATCACAAACAATAAGTAATGCTGATACAATAAGGGATTACAACTCATAAATCCTAAATAGAACAATGAAAGCTATACGATAATAAAGTATTCATCACAACATGTAATACCTTACTCATCACTTATAATAAGCGCGAACGATATCACAACCCTCATGCACCATAATTCATGTACTAAACCACCACCTCCGCAATCAGAGTTAAGAGTGTACAAAATCGATTCAAACTGACCGAACCAAACCAAACCAAGCAAAAACCAAAAAATGAGATTCAAACCGGTTTTCAAAAATGTAAATTTTTTGGTTTGGTTCCGGTTCGTTTCGGTTCGGTTATAACCGAATGGACTGTAATTAAAAAATAAATTTATATATATATATATAATAAACTAGAAACTAAAAATACAATCCTTGAGTCTATGACCCATCGAGTACTAACCTCATCTCCCACTCCCAAATCCTAATCCTTTTTGTGATGAACCGTGAGTGAAGTGAACCCTTCCAAATTCCATCACTTTCCCTTTCGTGCGTGAACCCTAACTGTGACACTGAGTCCATGACACCCCATGAAGGTCCTGCCGTGATAGTAGTGAACATCATGATCTGCAATCCTTCTCATTTGAAGCAAAAGTGAACAGAGGTAGAGCTCTGAACATCATGGTCCCATCGTGACGCCACCAGTCATCATTAAAGCAATAGAGGCAGAGTTCTGAACATCTTTAGATTGCATGTTCTTCCTCCTTCTCGATCGGCATCCTTCTTCCTCCTCAGTTTGTTCTTCATTGCATGCTTAATAGGAAGGTGTTGTATTTATTTAGGAAATCCTTGCATACTCACTCACTCTACTTAACTAGGCCCTTTTTTGGTGTGGAAATGAACACTAGATAAATGATATATGGATTTCAAGGTCATTTATCAATACCTTTAGTTTTGTATTTCAAGTTCCAACTGTTTTCAAAAATAAAAAAAAATCAGAAATAGAGCAGGCCATAGATTTTCATTCTCTTCTCTGATCTTGTACAAATGACTATAGAGTAATTACTAGATAGACCATTTTTGTCATGCTTTATATGTTCCTCGCTTGACTCAACTAAATCGAACCGTCCAAAATTACAACCGAATAGGTCCCAAATTTAAGTAAACCGACTAGGTCGGTTTGGTTTGGTTCATGCCCAAAATTGAAATGAACCAACATTTTGTACACCCCTAATCAAAGTCACTCATAATATGTTATTGAAAAAGCTACACAAGTTCCTCTTATGGTTCACAATACATAGCCAATTTATACTCAAGTAGGAAATAAAGTTTAGTGCATAATAATATTGCAACATAACACATTCAATGAGATGTAGGCTTCAATTCAAGAGAACAAATAATAATCTCCCAATTCACCTAGTCAGGATAAATAAATTCCATAAGCAATGAGGCATTTGTCACTTTTCCATAAAACAACAATTTATTCAACACAATATCACCATGCCAAGATCGTGTGTTCTAGTTTGAACATAGTATATACCACAAGTTATGTAATCAAACAAAAGTGCAGGTAGTTCTTCATAATTAAGTTTGGCCTATACTAGTCCTCTTTACTACTTTGCCCAACAAACCAATTATTTGACCTCCACATAAAGGAGGGAGAACCTCTCCAAGCCCTTTAGGTTTATACCTTTCTTTATACAATGGAATCATAAATTTCATTAACTTATAAATTTAATTAAATGGTTTAAGTTAATTTTAATCACATAAAATCCTCATAAGCTAACCTTTTTAATCCATCTATAGCCATATAGAGTTTCAAGTGAGTGTACGTCAATAATCCCATTGAATGACAACATGTATCATAATGAAAAACATGCTGGGAAAGTAATTTCTTTGAAAAAGAAAATCATATTGCAAGGCTAGATCTCTCACCTCAACTCCAAGCTAGCTAATCCTCTTCAAGGTTGATGTTTGGAAACCCCAAACCTGTTTAGATCCTTCCAAGAATCATCCTAAACATTTGGAAAAGAATACATAAGATAAGGGACATGAAAAACCATGTTCTTGAAGCTACCCTGTCGCTACAGGGCTCAAAGCATTGTTGCAATGCTGAAAAAGCCCCAACAGAAAATTAGCCTTTGCCTCCGATCACTGCAGTGGTGGCCACTGGAGTCCAACATTTCTTTTCTGCCTTTTGTCATTGTAGCAACCAAAACTATTGTTGCATCGACAAGCCAAAGCACCCCCATCGCTGCAACAATGGACACCAAAACCCACTTCCTTGTTTTCATAAAAAAGTTTTCTCTTCGAGTTTCCTTCAATTTCAATCTGATTTTTCACCAAAATTAATTATTCTTTTCATGGTTTTGCTCTAGGAATGATTAGAAAACACACACATACTCAAATCCCAAATAAAATCCAAGAATCAAACCCAAATCTATCAAACTTTCCTCAAAAACCTTAACTTTCTACATTTTTCTGTCATACATTTCCAACCCACAATTTTCTCATTTTAATCTATAGTTTCTACAAATTTCTTGTTTCAATTTGTTAAACAAACATCCAAGAAAGTTCCTATATCATTAATCCATCTTTAAATCTCCCAAGATCACTCATCCTCACCAATAAATCCTTCGGATCTAAAAATGTGCCAGAAAAGAGTAAGTGGGGATATTTACATTTTCTCCTCCTTCCGGTAATGATTAGTTGCCAAAAACTAGAACTTCCGCTGGAGATCAGTGGCCGAAGGATTAGGTGAGGCTCTTGGGTGAAGGAGATTAAGATGAAGGAGAGCTAGGGCTTGGGGAAAATGGTTCTACATGGGATAGGGAAGAATAGAGGCTAATGTGTGTGTATTGCATATATACATAAATAATATATTCTCTTCTTACGAAATTACCAAGTTACCTTCTTGCTTAATCTTCAGCCAAGTAAGCAATGGCAAGCCTTGTAATTTTTTGGTTTGAGTATTCTTCAACACACACAAGACACTACACATCTAAGCCTACATTTTCCAACTCTTAACACACCACTATCTTTATTTATCATTTTCAGAAAAGAGTATGACTTAAATATTTTTATTTCAACCTAGTCTCTCCACAGTATCATTATTCATCTACCTTTTCTATATCATATATACACCCCCATCCTCGGCCACTTATCACTTCACACACCACATCTTTTATCATGAATTTCCTTTTTTACAAACGAAAATTTTTCCCATATCTAAATATGATAGAAATGGTTAGATCCCAAAAAAGGGCAAATTAAATTTTATAAATTTTTTACAAAACTTAATTAGAAGTTAAAATGATTTTTTGGAAATGCACAAAGATTAAGATAGTATACCAAATCAGAAAAAAAAAATGGACAGTATACCAAATCAGAAAAAAAAATGTGCTATCAACATGAATGATTGTAAAGAGCAAGGAATTAAAAACAAATATATGCAGCAAGTAAAAGAGTAAGGAATAAGAGAATTGACACATGAGATTTATATTAGTTCAGCTAATCCCAAGCCTACATCCAGTCCTCAAGCAAACCACTTGAGTATTTCACTAATAAGCTTGTAAACGGTTGGTGCTTGCAAACCACAATAAGTTCGAACCCGATACTTGTTGAAACCACTACAAATAATTTATGAAATAGGACTTCTTAACTACCCAAACCAGTTATACACTAAATCACTCTTCTAAGGAATTTTAACCACCTTAGGAATACAACTCAAAAAGATAATAAATGAAGAATATCAAGATACACTCTCTTCAAGGAGTAGATATTACAAGTAAAGCTTACTTAAAAATAATTGATTGGCAAGATAATTTGGCAAAGTAATGGTAGGAATATTTAGCCTTTCCTTCTTGGTTTCAAACTGGGTATAACTCATATTTATAGCCCAAGTCGAAATATAACCATTGGAGATGTTTTACAAAGGATATCAGCTAAGTTTTATAAAAACTAGCCATTATTGCTTATGTCAACTTACTAGCATTCAACTACTCTCCCACGATAGTCGACTGGTAGCTTTTTAATGAGCAACGGGTCGACCAGTCTAAGCATAACGGTCGACTAGTAACTCTTTGTTATCTCAAATTAAATTGTTCGAGAGCCTATTAGTCGACTAGCACAAATATATCAGTCGACTAGTAGTTACTAGAATTAAATTTAATTTCAGACAGAGATGCACCGGTCGACTGTTGGAGGGACAGTGGTCGACTGGCAGTTTTTGAGTCTTTGTTCTAAAATTGAACCACAAGGCCATCAGTCGACTAGTGCTCATACATCAATCAACTGGTAGCTAAGGACTTACAAAAAAGTTCTTAGACTCAATAACATTGTACCAGCTTTTGTAAAAACATTTTTCAACTAAAATAAGATTTTAAAAACATTTTCAATAAACTCTTAAACCTTATTGTCTTGCCATCAAATACTTTACATGAATTCTAAGACTCAAGATACTAAAAGCTATTTTTCTATTTTCTTTCTCTGTCTTGGTGCCTTGGCTTGATCCATGTATTTTCATATTCATGTTGTTTTCTTGAGTGAAGCATGATGTTGTTTTTCCTTTTCTTCAATCCAATGCTCACTCTTCTTGTTTTGAACCAACTTATAAAAAATATCTTACTTGTAAACCAAAATGTTAGTTCAATTTAGAATAAAGAGCATGATTCAGATATAAATTATTTCATTCCAAATAATATGATCATACTTAGATATATGTAGCATATATGATAATTAATCTTTGTATATCAATGCTACATTTCTTACATATTTGTCATTATCAAAACTTATAGTATAATGCCTTAAGGCTAACAAAACATTCATATGAGAAACCAACACACTGATACCCAAGGGTCTCAGTTATCACAGTAGGGATAGACTTATTTGCAAAACATTGTTTAATTGCCAAAGTTAATTTATCTTTTGTTTCCTCCCAATTTTTTTTATAAAAGATAGCATGTAACCCATCTTCACCTGGGGCTTTTAAGGAGTAAATTTCATTAAGGGCTTCTTTTATTTCTATTTCTTCAGGAATCTTTATAAGACTACTATGGGCGGCCTCTTATAATTTGGGAAGAGAAGGGTTGATCAAAGCAAAGGCATCACTACTTAAAGTATTATCAGAAGTGTAGGTTTTTCCTAATATGTTTAAAAATTCACTTTCTATTTCCTGTGGATTAAAAATCCACTAATCTTCATCTTCATTTTTTCTTTATTTGCAAAATTCTAGTTTTCCTTTTTCTTATTATAGTTGAGGTGTGGAAGAAAGTAGTGTTTCTATCTCCTAAGTTCAACCAGTATATTCTTGATTTCATTTTCCAAAGATATTTCTCATTTTCAAGGAGTTGGTGGAGATTCCTTTGCAATTCTTTTTCTAGATAAAGAAGTTGGGGATTAGTTTTAAGCCCTAACTATTTCTGGATCCCTAAAAGTCTGACTTTTATATGTTTGATTTGATAAAATATATTGCCAAAGATCTTTTTGTTCCAATCTTGTAATTCCTTTTAGTATAAAGGAATTGTGGATTCTATAGGGCTATTGTCTTGATGCCAAATATTTCTAGTTATTCTTGTAAAATCTGGATGATGCATCCACATTGGTTGAAATCGAAAAGGTTTAGAACTTAAACGAGTTAAAGGGTGAGTTGAAAGGAAGATTGGATTGTGATCGGAATAAGGTCTAGGTAGGTAGACCCTTGCATCAGGAAAGCTATTAACCCATTTAGAGTTTGCATGACATCTATATATTCTAGTTCTAATTAGAGCACCATCATGTCTACAATCTGTCCAAATGAATTTAGGACCAAAGAAGCCTAAATCAATTAAATTTGCTTTATTTAAGAAATTATTAAATGTCTCTAATTTATACATATTGGCCTACCTCCTATTTTCTCATTTGCATTTTTAATTGCATTAAAGTCTCCTATGATTGAGAATAATCAATTTCAAGAACGCTCTAATACTCCAAGAAGCTTCAAGCATGACTCAAGATTCTGTCTCAATAATCAACTTTCGTGGATGAAGAACAAGGAAGATGGGATGAGATTAGATGAAGATGACCAGCGTTTGAGAAGTACCAAAAAGGTTAAGATGTATGGCATGGTAGACGCAGAAGAAAAATCAGATCCAGGGAATAGAGAGGAGGATGAGTCAGTGGCTAAAACACTCATCGAAGAAATAGTAACATCTGCACAACATGAAAAAATAAATGTACATGTATCATATAAATCCATGTTATTGGGTATTAATGGCGTTGGTAATGAATATAAAAGTGAAGAGTCTGATACCTGTTTTGATGAGGTGGAATCGGAAGAAGATGACATGCAAGATTTGGAATATGAATAACTAGATCCTTTGTGCCTTGTAATACTTGTCACAATTGAGGAAAGGAGGAAGTTATGCAGACCATGGAAAAGAACAATTATTATTAAACTTCTGGGGAGGAGAATAGGTTATAGGTTCCTTGTTGGGAAACTTCCAAAAATATGGAACCTAATAAGAAGTTTTGAGCTTATTGATATCCAAAATTATTTTTTTCTAGTTCGTTTTCAGGAAATTATGGACTATGAACGGGTTCTTTTTGGTGGGTCGTGGATGATTTCTAGGCATTATTTGACCATACAAGATGGAAACCCAAATTTAGGCCGTTAAAGGAACCAATTAAAAGGATTGCTGCTTGGATTCGAATTCAAGACCTCCCAATAGAATATTATGATAAACATTTCCTATGGAAATTAGGAAATAAAGTGGGAAAGACTTTTAAAGTAGATGTCCATACCATTAGAGAAAACCAGAATAGAGGAGAATTAAACACAACGAAAAGAGGTAGATTTGCAAGAATTAGTGTGAAAATTAATCTGGAAAAAAAGTTGGTTCCTCGAGTTAGAATTCGTTCTAGAACATACAAGATTGAGTATGAAGGACTCAATTTGATATGCTTTGCATGCAGGAGATATAGCCACCATATGGAAAATTGTCAGCAATAAAAACCCATTATGGAAAATCAAAATGTGATAGAAAATATATGTGTGAATGGATCAAACCCCCCACTTGTAGCTACTAAAGATACTGGGAACCAGCAGGAAAATCAAGAGGAAACCTATGGTAATTATATGATAGTGAAAAATAATTACAGAAATAGGAAGCCAACAAAGTACCAATCAAATGAGTCTTAGGGAAGGAAACCAAACTAGAACTATAATGTGCAACAAACATATAAAAATCATATTACACCAAATGGAAGTGGATCGAAATTTGCTATCTTTGATATGGAGGAAGACCCTGTGGTAGAAGAGGGAGTTGCGTCTGAGCAGAGAATGGGGATGGAAGAAACTAGTACTGCCTCGGCAACCTCTCTGAAAGGAATTAAAGCTAATAACATGGATAAATTAAAGAAGGATCACGGGACTAGCATTCAAAATAGTAACTTGTAACAAGAAGGCAGTCAAGGTATAGGTCAAGAGATTAGTGTAAATATAATGAAAGGAAAAAACATAATGGAAAAATTCATCAAATCCAAAGGAAGAGAGAAAGTAGTTAGTTCTATAGCACTTAAAGCCAATTCTCGGGGAATATTCAAGTCACTAAAGGCCAATAAATTGAGTATCCAGCTGGAGAAAATTAAGGTGTTTATAAATAATACAGATGATTTTAAAACCACTCATGATTGGGTTATCGAACTAGGGGAAAAAGGGGATGAGTTATTGAGGACTAGACCCCCAGACCCTATTATAGAACTCATGAACAAAAAAGATGAAGGGGAAAAACGACAGCAAGGAGTGAGCTCTAAAATGGGCTTTGAAACTTCAGGAAGTAATATGCTGAGTTGTATTTTAATGTGCATACCATTTTGTATATGATTCTGCTTTTTCAGTTAGTGTTTTGATCTTTTGACCCTGTGCCCTATGACTAACACACTTTCTTGGAATTGTAGGGGAGTGGGTGTTCGATCTCTCCCTCGCTTGATCCATGATTTAAAAATGAAATTTGAGATGCAGGTTCTTATCATTATTGAACCTAGAACCAGTCGTAGCAGAGCAGACAATATTGTTAAAAAGATGGAGTATAACAAGAGCTTCAGAGTTGAGGCAGAGGGTTTTTCTGGCGGAATTTGGCTCTTATAGGAAGAGAACCATGTGACTATAAACATCATTAGTTTCACTAATCAAACTCTTCATACAAAACTTACAATTCGAGAAAGGAAAAAGGATTTTTTTCTAACATGTATGTCACATCCCAAAAATTGAGTATGTGAAAAGATACTACTCATTTGATATAATTCTCAAACATACGTTATATACATATATTCTGTAAGGTTTTACATTCAACCTTAATCATTCATTCCACACTACAGAATTATATTCATCTGATAAGCAAATATAGACATACATAGTCTGATATTTCTATCTCATCGCAAGCCTAGGAGACCTATAGAAAATACAGAGCTTTTCTAATATCCACATAAATAAGTACTGGTGTCCCACCAGACAGAAATAGAGAATAATCCCAAGGGGCTTCTACTCTTCAAACAGATTCTCTTCTTCTCTGTTTTCTGTATCTGAAAAAAAAATAATCATAGGGAGTGTGAGTTTATTTAAAAACTCAGTAAGTAAATAACTGTACTATATAAAATATCAAAAGTACAAATACCACATTTACTCATATAATTAATTATCTTATACATCGAGTAGTATGGGACTCTAACCCTTTCAAACTCATGAATAAGATTTCATAGATATACACCGAGTAGTATGGGACTTTAACCCTTTCAACTCGTGTATAGATTTCATAGATATGCACTGAGTAGTATGGGACTTTAACCCTTTCACACTCGTGTATAAGATTTCTTAGATATACACCGAGTAGTATGGGACTTTAACCCTTTCACACTCGTGTATTAGATCCCGTAGATCTTTACTCATTAATAAAATAGTGAGAATTCATCACATAGTACAATTGTCATGAAATAAATAGTTTCTTCATACTCTTATTTCTACTGATCATCATATACTCCCATATGAAAAATTAATTGCTTATTATCCAAATAATATTGTAAATGGGACTTATATTGTACTTTGACTAGTAATATCAAAGTAGCTGAGCAAGGTTATTCACTCACCTTGATGTTTGTCCAAGTTTACCTTGTTCCACACTAGAATTTGTGTAGGAAAATTTCCTAGTAAAATATATTACAAGGAATCATAAGAAAGGAAACAAAATCACGAAAATACGTAAAATTTTCTGACTGCTACAGTAACAGGTTGCTACAGTACGGTTTGCTACAGTAACGTTTACTACAGTGTCGGTTCACTACAGTAACGGTTCACTACAGTACCGGTTCGCTACAGTACCGTTGACTGCTACAGTACCGTTGACTGCCGACACTACAGTACTGCTACAGTAACCCGAAGAAAATTTTCCAGATTTTGTTTCGAAATCCCTGGTCGCTACAGTAACTCGGTTTTGCAGAAAAATCTTTCAAAAATTCATCCTTTCCTTTCTTGTTTCAAAACCAGAATTTCAACTCTTTTAACCGATTATAACTCAAATATAACTTCTAAAACAACTGAGATTCATGAATTATCATCAAAATCTTCAAGAACAAAACCTCCTCTGATCTTCTACATAAACTGAAATTTAAGGAAAATAATCGGATTAAAGCTTACCTTTGATCCTTACAAAGCTTTTGAACCGAACAAATAATCGAACTTCTGAAGATCAAGGAAAGGATTTGAGAAGAAAATGAAGAACTGAGAAAGAATCTTTTCTGCTTCCTTCGGCTGAGTGAAAAATATGAGGTTACTATTGAAACTTTATATTAAATATTTCTAATGGGTTATTCAATAACCCATGGGTATCCATAACCCAACATCCAAACCCATCCAGTCAATTTACAATAAATGGATTAATTGACCATTCTGCAACCACTTTTCCATGAATTTCACCATTCTTAGAATATATCCCTCATTGTGCAAATATTTAGTCCAGTCATTTAACTCAATTTTCATAAATAATATTCAAAGAGAACAATTAAATATGAAAATTAAAAATGACCAAAATAAATAACTAAAGTAACGTTGTAGAATTCTAAAATACTCTTAAGCGAATTATATTCTGAAATTAACGGGTATTACAATGTATCTATGGAAGCCCAAATCCAAATGCTAGACAAAGGCTTTGGAAATAGCTAGAGGACATCAATAATGTGGTTGGTGTCTCTAATTGGATGTGTATTAGGGACTTTAACTCCTACAAATCTGAAGATGATAAATAAGGAGGTGCAAAAGTTAATGTTAAATCAATGAATGATTTTAATAAATGTTGTTTTAATTGCAACCTAATGGATTTAAATTTTTGTGGACCTAGGTATACTTAGAAAAATGGAAGAGTGTAGGAAAGGCTCAATTGGGCTTTGGTAAACTTCAACTAGTTCACCAAGTTCGAGGAGCCTCACATTCAACATCTAAATTGGTTTAAGTCTAATCATAGACCAGTGCTTCTCAAGATGAAGAGGGAAGGAATAGAGAAGAACCATGGTTGTCAGTTTAGATTTATGGCAGCGTGGGTTATGAATGATTCTTTTAAGGAGCTTCTTAAAAAAAATTGGGACAACAAGCATAGTTGGCTAGAGGCAATAGCCAATTTAACAGACAAGATAAAAGAATGGAACAGGGAGGTTTTTGGCAACATCAATAAGAGGAAAAGGAGGATTACTAACAGATTATGTGGTATTGATAGAGCTAATCCAAGGGGGACCAATCCGTTTTTGAACCACTTGCAGGAAACTCTTTGGAAAGATTATGAGAAAATTCTCGTGCAGGAGTAATTACTTTGTTGTCAAAGAGCAAGACATAGATGGATTTAGTTTGGAGACAAAAATACGAAATTTTTCCATGTGTCAACTTTGATTAGGAAGAAAAGGAATAAGGTGGAGGAGTTGAGGAAAGAGGCTAGTGATTGGGTTATAGAGGAGGAGGAAATTAAAGTAATGATTTCCTCTTTTTTTAAAATTTTATATTCAAAGGAACATCAGAATACTATTGATCCTTTTCCACTGAGGGGTATTTTTCCAAAGCTAGATCCAGATAAACTTAGGAGTGTTGAGGTAGATGTCAATTCTAAGGAAATTAAGGATGTTATTTTTAGCGTGGGTGCCCTAAAGGCTCTTGGTCTATATGGTTTTCACGCGATGTTTTATTAAAGTCAATGGGATATCACTGGTGAGTTGATTTCTGGGTCAATAAAGGATTGTTTTCGGGATCCATCAAAAATTGACAAGATTAATGATATGGATATGATTCTCATCCCTAAAGTAGATAATCCAGAATTGGTTAAGCAATTTAGACCCATAGCTCTTTGCAATGTTATATATAAAATCATTACCAAAGTGCTACCAAACAGACTCAAGATGATTCTCAATGACATTATCTCACCTACACAATGCAATTTTATACCAGGGCAGCATAGTTCAGACAACATAATCATAGCCCAGGAAGTTATTCACTCAATGGCAAATAAGAAAGGCAAGAAGGGATGGATGGCAATTAAAGTAGATTTGGACAAAGCTTATGACCAGCTTAGTTAGGATAATTTGGTTAACACTCTTAAAGATATTGGCATTTCTGACCGTATAACAGATATTATTATGAGATGTGTATCTACTTGTCGTATGTGGGTCTTATGGAATGGAAACTCTATGGAGGAATTTTCGATTCTAGAGGGATTCGTCAGGGGGATCCCCTATCGCCCTACCTTTTTCATTTTATGCATTGAAAGACTCACCACCTTATTGAATATGTTATTAATGCGAATAAATAGAATCTTATTAAAATAAGTAGAAAAGGGCTTAAACTTTCTCACTTATTTTTTGTTGATGATATAATTTTATTTGCAGAGGAAAACATGGAGCAAATCAGGACTATTCAAAATTTTCTTGACATCTTTTGTAATGCATCAGGGAAAAAAATTAACAAAGAAAAGACTCACCTGTACTGCTCTAGGAACGTCAACTTCAATGTTGCTTCGGAACTAAGTAGAGTATCGGGTTTTTCCTTAGTTCCAGAACTTGGCAAATACCTGGGTATTCCCCAACATCATAGTAGGTGAATAAAAGATCCTATCAGTTTTTAGAAGACAAGCTTCAAAGTTGCCTTAGTAAGTGAAAGGCTAATTTCCTATCCCTCGAGGGTCGAATTACCTTAACAAAGTTAGTATTAAATATTGTGCTTGTTTATTACATGCAAACAAATCTTCTCCCTAATAGTGTGTATAATAGTATTGACAAAACCTCGAGGGACTTTATTTAGGGTTCTAAAAAGGAGAACAAGGGAACTCATCTCATCTCATGGAATGATCTCTGCAAACTAAAAGTAAATAGGGGTGTAGGAATTAGGAAAGCTAAATACATGAATCAAGCCCTCCTGATGAAGGTAGGATAGGGTTTAATCAACTAAAAAAGATTCTTTATAGGCCCAAACCTTGAGAAATAAATATAGCTGTGGTGATGATGTTATTCCAAATGTGATCTGAAGAAATAAAATTTCGAATTTGTGGCTGTGTATTTGTAAAATTTGGAAAAAGTGCAGGAAGGTACTACTTGGAGACTTGTGAATGGTAACAAAGTGAACTTTTGGAATGACTGTTGGTGCAAGCCTAGTTTATACCTCAAAGATGTGGCAACAATTCACTTGGATGAAGATGACAAAAAGAAATCAGTTAGTGATTTTATTCTTTCAAATGGTGAGTGAGACAGGGAAGCTTTAATGCAGAAGTTACCAGATGAGGTATGGAATGAGATTTTGAAGTCACACTCTGTCAGAAGAAGAGAAGTGGAAGACTCAATTGTGTGGAACTACCCCAGGGAGATGAACTTCTTAGTCAATTCAGCATACCAGAACTTGGCTAAGGAAGAAACGCAAACTATTAGCAAACTCTGGAAACATATATGGAAATGGCCTGGCAATGAAAGGACCAGAACATTCATGTGGATTTGCGCACATAATAAATTTCTTACAAATATTCAAAGATGGAAGAGGAAGTTCACCTGTGACCCCCTATGTGAAAGGTGTGGAATATCTGATGAGACTATTATTCATGCTCTAAGAGACTGTCTGAAGATTAAAGACCTATGGAAAATGCTTGTTAAGCCCAAATTTTGGCCTTAGTTTTTCATAGGAAATATTACATAATGGTTCAAGTTTAATGGCAGCAGAGAAATTGGAAAATTAGAAATCCTTAACTGGAAACTAACCTTCAAGGAAGCAATCAAAAGAATATGGCTAAACCGAAATGCCTGGGTCTTCAGAAATGAGGAATGTGACATCTCAAATCTCTTTTGGAAAATTATTGTAGCAGCTAAGGAATTTGAGGAGAGCTCTGCAACTTTTAAACTCTCGGACTCTATCAACAAGGAGATCAACATATCATGGCAACCACCGGAAGAAGGCTGGACCAAATGCAATGTGGATGGTTCAAGTAGAGAAGGAGGATCAGTGGCTGGTTGTGGTGGTGTATTCCGTTGGCATGATGGAAGCTGGGCACTGGGGTTCAAGATGAATCTCGATCAGATGGACAATCTCTCGGCCTAAATCTATAGCATTATGATAAGATTGGAGATCACTTGGGAAAGGGGATTTTGAAGAATCCTCATTGAAATACACTTAAGAGCTGCGATCGGACTGGTCTATGAAGGATGTACATCAGACCACCCTTTAGAGCTGACAATTAATGAGATCAAGGGAAGATTGGGTGAAAGATGGGAGGCGAAGCTAGTTTGGTGTCTCAAGGAAGGAAACATCGCCGCAAACTAGATGGCAAAGCAGTAGTGAAGTTGACGCATGGTTTGTAGATATAGGAAAAGCCATCGGAAGAGATGAGGAATATTTTGCAAAGTGATCGAATGATGAAGGGGTGCCAAAATGGACCCTTTTTTATGCCTAGGTCTGTTTTGGGCCTCTTCCTGATCAAAAAAAATCTCCTATGATTACCCATGGAAGATTAATAAATTCAAAAATTATTTCTAATTTTTCCCATAAAATTTTCCTCAATCTAAAAACTGGACTAGCATATAAAGCTATAAGAATAAAGATAGTTGACCGTACCTTAACTTTGAAGAACATCTCATGGAAAGCATTGCTGATTAGCTCAACAAGAACACTTTGGGAGTGTCAAAGGACCCGAATTCCTCCTGAGAACCCCATAACATCCTAAAAAAATATAGTGATTATAAAATAGTTACTATTGTTAATGATAATTAATAATTGCCAGAATTGTTAACCACACTCTTTTGCCTTTTCATCCTCTAAATTAGTTGGTAAATACTAAATAGCAATTAGTGAGGAGTTCTTGTATAATATTTGGCAGTCGATCTAAATGATCATTTATGAATTTGCTTGCCATGGAATGGAAGCAAATGATTACTTTTTGCACTTTGTTTGTTCTTATAGGGCCGTTAGATCTATGATATAGATCCAATGGCAAATAGCCTCCTTCTTCTTCTTTTTTTTCTTTTAAATGTATTTTTTCAAGGACCTATTTGAAGGAGAAAACTTCATAAAAGCCCCACCCCTTTATTTTTTTTTTTTCAGAAAGACCTGGTTCCCCTTTTGTTATATACTATCGTGAAAAGAAAATACCACCGGCAATCGTCCATAGGGTTACCGGTGGGAAGTTAAAGCTCTAGTCCTTTCTGATGCCTCTGAGTATTTGCCACCGAGAAAGAAATCTGAAAGAAGCATTTTACAGAGGGGACATAAAGACATGTTATTAAATCTTTCAACCTCTTCTCATTATTATCATTGTTCCTTCAAGAATGTTTCTTCCTTCTATCACCTGTATTCTCTTCATATGCCTCTTGAGTTCTTTCTCTCCCTCTATTGAAGCTCAAGCTTCCTCCTTCAAGCTCACCTTGCCCCACCAGCATCCTTACCCTAAAGCTATGGCTCAGGAAGTTCAAAGGTAAAAACTCTCTCTATTTGACTTTTTTCACACTCGCATTGCATCCATTTTGTTTCATTCATCTACATTTTGCCCTGAAATGATAAAATCTCATCTAGGCATTCTTCAAAGTTTCAGCTTTTTTCACTTTAAACATTTTCTCAGCATCCAAACAAAACAGAGCATCTCTATATTTTTCTTTTTTTTCTTTTTTTCCCTATTTCCCACCTAGAGCCATCTGGATTTGTCTCATTCTTCATATTCTTGCTCTGAATCAAGATGATCCCATCTGGGCATTCACATAAAATTTCATCTTTTATACCTAGAAGCATTTTCTCAACATCATATAGAGTCAATGTGTCTCTTTCTTAGTAGTAACTACTCAGAGGCGCCGGAAAGGACCAAAGCTTTAACTTCCTCAACAGTAATCCCATGGACGACTGTCGTCGGTGTTTTCTTTTCACAATAGTACATAATAAAAAGGGAACCGAGTTTTTCTGAAAGGAAAGAAAAAGAAAAAAAAAAGGATGGGTTTTTATGAAATTTTATCCTTTTAATAAGTCCCTAAAAAAATACATTCAAAAAAAAAAAAAGAAACTGGTGGCTATGATCCAACGACCCTATAAGGATAAGCAGAGTGCTTGTCCTTATAAGGAAAGCAAAGATTTTGCTTCTCGATTTCGTAGCCTCCTTATCACCTATGTTATGCTATGCTTAGCTATGAACTCTTCCCAGCAGTACACGTGCAAGTGCAAAGCTGATTTATAAATCTAGCTTCTATTATCAAATAATTCTACATATATAATGTAAAAATAATAATTATATAATATTGAATTGTAAAAAAATATATATTTGTTATATTTTGGACAAATTATTGATTTAATCTCAAAAATTATGTTTATATTAATTTATTTTAAAAAAATAAAATGTCTCAAATAACTTTTAAAAGATTATATTGGTTTTAATTTATTTTCTTTTGTTAATTAAGGCTAAATTATGATCTTGGTCTTTATAGTTTCACTCAATTTTTAATTTAATCCTTATAGTTTAAAAATTTGTAATTGAGTCCTTATAATTTTATAAGTTTTTATTTTAATCCTTATTATTAAAATATTGTTTAGCATTTTATTAAATTTTGGCTACAAGACCAATGATATATCATCTTAACATTCTAAATATACATAACTTAAGCTAATTCATCTTAATTATTTAACATAAATTGTATTATATATCATATACATATAAATTAATATCGATTAATTATCTACATTTTTTTATTTCCATAAACCATATACATTTAGAGTGTTAATTAGCCATATTATCAAAATTCAATGAAATACCGACGAAAGCTTAATGAAATGGGCTAAATTAAAATTTTGTAAAACTATAAAGATTCAATTATAAATTTTTAAATTGGGAACTAAATTAAAAATTAAGTGAAACTATAAGGACCAAAAGAATAATTTAACCTTTAATTAATATTGTTAAATTTCAAATCAGTTATTGTCAAAATTACTTTAACAAATAAAAAATAAAATTGAGATGAATGCATTGCTTTAGAAATTAGGTTGAGATATTTTTTTTAAAAGTTAAATTAAGATAAATATAATGTTTTATACACTAATTAAATAATCTTTTTCTTATAAATTCAACTAAAAAATTTAGCAATGTATATCAAAAAAATAATGTCATAAAATTTTATCCTTAATTGCATGTTTGGTTCACCTTTTCCATTGGAATCTAGAATGGAATTATAATATACAGTAAATTTTCTTGTGTTAGGTTGGCTTTACTAATAGAATGGAAACTTTCGATAGGAGAAAAAAAAAAGTAATTTTTTTCCATTATGTTTCTCCACTCAGATCTGGATAGAAAAGTGGGTTCCTGATGGAAAATAGAAATTTAGACGCTTATGCCCTCCCTTGCTCGACGTCGTCTTCCTGCAATTACCAATCACGACGCACGGTGGGTGTTCAACGTCGACTGGCAGTGGCCTGTTTGACGTTGTCCTCACCTTCGCCTCTCGTTATTCCCTTCCATTCTATAAAATTTTGTATATACCGCTCTTTATTTCTACTTCTTAAATCAAAACTGAATCTTTCAATTCCTCAGTTTCCTTTCTCTGTACAGACATATATCGACTACTTTTCCTCACTTTGAGCTTCTTTTCTTGAATCAGACATCCCTAAATAGTAACTGGTCAACGGTTGTGAGGGAAAAAACAAAAAAGGAATATTCAAAATTATTGGAGCTTGAAGAAATTTCTTCAAGTTTCCAAAAAAAACTTTAGATTTGTGTGCGTATTTGTGAAATTTATTAGGGAATCTTCTTGTATATTTGATTTTAGGTTTAAAGAACTTAATTTTATAATTATATTGTTCCTTTGGAGTTTGGGATCGGAAACCAGATGCTCTTGCCATTGCCACTAATGCCAGTGACTTTCGTACAGTCCTCTTGAGTTTCGAAAAAGTACTCATTTTGATTTTAATAAAGAATAAATTAAAAAATTAATTTTAATAAAAAAATTCAGTTAGGAACTTAAATAAATAAATATTTTAACAAAAGATAAAATTTTTAGGATTTTCAGATTTTTATAATAAAATAAAAAAATTATATGAAAAGGTAGAATAGTAAATTTATTTACTAATTTTTTATTTCATAATTTTTTTAGTGTGGACCAAATATTTTTTTTTCTATTTTTTTTATTTCTATTTTATGTTGCAAACCAAATTAACCGTAATAGATGACCGGAAAGATAAGTCAGAGCATGTGCTGCCTTCTGTTGCACAACGTTCGGAGTTAGGCATCACGAAGATGAGAGGAAGATTCCTGGTACCATCATCATATTTCGCACACAATGAAAGGGATTAGGACTTTTTTTCACTAGAAAATCGGGGGGTTAATTCTATCTTTATCCAAAAAGAAAAAGAAAAAAACCAAGAAAAAGTACTGCTAAGACAAAAACACTGTTTTTTAAGATCAACAACGCAAATTAATCAGAATGTGCAGAGTTTAACCTGCACAGTTAATTTCTGAGAAGAAACTAAGATTCAAAATCAGAAAATGGACAATTTCCAAAGGGACCAAGTGGTTCATGTTGATCAATTAGCCACTAAATTTCGAAAATCCTCGAGAACGAAAGTTAGATGGAACCTTCCCAATTCTGGATCCACGTGCCCTTTTTACCCTGTGAAAATCTCATGACAAACTGCCATACTGTGCAGTGTCGTTTTCTAGATTTTCTCCTTCCCAATCCCAACCAACCCAATTGGATCTCGATACAAGTGGGTCCTCGTAATTTCTTTCTCAGATCGGATTTCCATTTCCAGTTTCTCTCTTCCTTTCTGGTGGGTCTCAGCTACATTGCGCCTTCAGATATTTTGGTTTAGGAGTTAATTTTTCGTATACGACAGGTAAAAACGAAAGCAATTACTTTGAATTGTTAGTATTTCGCGACGTTAAACGAGGAAAGTGCCAAAATATAATGAGCTCATTCTCTTTTACCAGAAGCTGAGCCTTCTCTCGCATTGTTGCGGAACACTTGTAGCTTGAGGGGATCTGGGATTTTGCTGGACAAGATGGGCGTTGCAGAGGAGAGAGTGGTTGCTGTGATTATGGTTGGAGGACCCACTAAAGGTATGAATTCGTTTGAGGTTGTATGAGCAGTGAGCATTTCAGATTTTATGGTTTTCGAGTCCTGAATCTTAAACCAGTGAATGCCACCATTATCTCTTTCTGTCGTGGAAATAGCCTGGTGTTGATGGGAAATTCTGTTTACCGATACTACCTGTTTTTCCTTTTCTCTATCCCAAATCCCCTTGTCTTCCTGGGCTTCGAATTTCTCTGTACTAGCTTTTAAGGAAAATGTGGTGGCTGGATCGAAAATTCACGTTGCCTTACCTTCTGTTGGTACATGTTGATTTTTTGAGATTCAAATTTTAGATGCATGATTTCTCGTGTCAAATTTGATTAATGGTTTAATATCTATGGTTTTTGTTGGGATATTCGGATTTACAGGCACTAGATTCCGGCCATTGTCATTGAATATACCCAAGCCACTTTTTCCTTTAGCAGGACAACCCATGGTTCATCATCCAATTTCTGCTTGCAAAAGGGTATGCTACTGAATACAGAAGGCAATCCTCATTTTGAAGAATGTTTATACAATCTGCCTGGTAGTTAATTGTTGTTATTGTCACAGATTCCAAATTTGGCTCAAATTTATCTCATAGGTTTCTATGAGGAACGTGATTTTGCATTATACGTATCTTCCATATCAAATGAACTTAAAGTTCCTGTTAGGTAACTTCATCATTAATCATCTTTTTCTTTATTTAGTTTGGCTGTATTTTGCTTGAGATCGCACTGACCACTTATATCACTGATGCCAATATTAGATACTTGAAGGAAGAGAAGCCTCATGGTTCAGCTGGTGGTCTTTATAACTTCAGAGATCTGATCATGGAGGATAACCCGGTGACTATCTTTACCTAATATTTTTGTGTTCATGCTTACATAGTATGTTGACAGTGTTGCTCACATTTTGTACTGCAGTCACACATTTTCTTGCTGAACTGTGATGTTTGCTGTAGTTTTCCTTTGCCAGAAATGCTGGGTAATTCCTTTTCTGACATAGATCATATAGTTTCTTTCCTGTTCTATCTATAAAAGTGATGTATGCTTGAATGTTATTGCAGAATAATTAACACTTGCTTTCTCCCTTTTGTTTACAGAGGCCCATAAAAGATATGGTGGGATGGGAACAATCCTAGTTGTGAAGGTCGGTCAATACGTGCACTAACATATTTATATTTTCTGAGCATGAAGTTTTGCTATTTAACATCCATTTTTGATCTCCCTGAAGGTTTCAGCCGAGACAGCCAACCAATTTGGAGAACTTGTAGCTGATCCAATCACCAATGAGCTGTTGCACTATACAGAGAAGCCTGAAACTTTCGTAAGTTCGTATGCTTACAGGGTCCTTTAATTGCTGAATTAGTATTTGAAATGTCCCCCCGCCCCAAAAAAAAATGCTGTTGTTTGCTGTCTCACTCTGGTAGCTTACCTGAATGCAGGTAAGTGACCGAATAAATTGCGGTGTCTATGTATTTACTCCAGATGTCTTCACTGCTATCGAGGGTGTTTCTACTCAACGTAAAGACAGAGGTAAGGGAAAATATCTTAGGTGGAGAAAGGCCTTGAGCTTTATTTAAAAATAAAGAAAAGACAGACAATGCATGCTGGTATTTCGTCTCCAAACCTTTATCCAAAGATCATGAGTTGCATAAATCAGAATATTACAGTTAAATTTCAGAAGGATTTGATGCTTGAACGTGTGAATTTGAACATTATTTGAGATACAAACATTATAATTAACTTGGCTGAGTAGAGACAATTATCTCTTCACGTCATTTATTGAGGCCCGATAACTGGAATTTGTTCTTGTGCATTTTAAGTTTTTAACTCTCTGATTTTTTTTGTTTTAATATTCCTTTTCTATTTGCAGCTAATCTAAGACGTGTCTCCAGCTTTGAAGCAATGCAACCACCAGACACAAGGTTTGTAGCTCCACATATTCAAAAAAATTAATATGTTCTGACTGAGAATTTGGAATACAGCTTCACATTAATGGCACTTTGTACTTCTACAATTCATTCCAATATCTGATTCTGAATAGGTCTTCTGCAGGAATCTCCCTTCAGATTTTGTAAGATTGGATCAAGATATACTCTCACCTCTTGCAGGGAAGAAGCAGTTATTTATATATGAAACCATGGACTTCTGGGAACAAATCAAAACTCCTGGGTAAGCCTTACCACTTGAGTATTCTGTCGCACAGTCAACATTTCCTTCATGGGGAATTCTAATGATTTGTTGGCTTAACGGTTGCAGAATGTCCTTAAAATGTTCATCCTTGTATCTTACCCAATTCCGTTACACATCCCCCCACCTATTGGCAAATGGAGATGGTACCAAGAATGCCAGCATCATTGGTGATGTTTATATCCACCCATCAGCAAAAGTGCATCCATCTGCAAAGGTGAAATTCACCTTCTACTATAAGATTGTTACCTATAGGGATTTTTGGCTCTCACAATCGTGCTAGTTACTCTGCTTATAGTCACATAAATTCATATTTTTCTCATTACTAACTCTGGCATGAGCATCCATTTGGTCAGGGATCTTTTGGTTGATGCACATCAATCATGTTTTGCAACTTTTTTTCAAATTTGAGTTCCATACATTTTTGCTTGAAAAGAAGTTTGGATGCCATTGACATTTGAAGATAGAAATAACAAGAAGTTTTGATACTGTTGAAAGCTAATTCTTTTCCATCAAATTGTACCCACAACTCTTGCTTATAAAACAGTCCTCGTAGTTGTATCAGTCATTTTTCTTTCTTTCCTATTATTCTCTGCTACATCCTTTCAGTGTGTGTGTTTTTTCCAAGTTTTACTCTTCATTGAAAAAAGGTTAACTATGGACAGCCATTTTACAAGCTGCAGATAAAATATCATTGAGTTCTTGTTTTATATTAAGGTCCTATTTAAGTGATCTGCAAATTTGACCTTAGTAACTGTGGTACGAACAGATTGGTCCTAATGTATCAATATCAGCAAATGCTCGTATAGGAGCTGGTGCAAGGCTTATCAGTTGCATCATCCTTGATGATGTTGAAATTAAGGCAAGTATACTTCTCAATTGGTTTGAAAGGCACACATAAGTCTTTCCTGAAGCTATGGTTTTATTTGTTTCCTCTGGCAGGAAAATGCAGTTGTTATTCATTCGATTGTTGGATGGAAATCAGCCATTGGAAAATGGGCTCGTGTCCAGGCAAGTTTAGAAATTTTAAGTATAAAGTTAAATGTTCTGTTAATTAAAGACATGCATTTTAATTTCTGTAACTGCTAATGCTTCTCTGAGTAGCACAGACGCAGTGCAAGTGATGCATTCCCATCTTCATTTTATCCGTATGGCAAGCTTTATACACATTTCTAGCGTAATCATAATTTAGTTTATTATCATATCAGCCGTAATTTTAATTTCTGTTAACTAAAGACATGCATTTTAATTTCTGTAACTGCTAATGCTTCTCTGAGTAGCACAGACGCAGTGACAGTGATGCATTCCCATCTTCATTTAATGGAAAGTTGTCCGTATGGCAAGCATTATACACATTTTTAGCTTAATCATAATTTAGTTTATTATCATATCAGCCACAATTAAGCATAGTCCAAATTGCATAAAGGCATAAGTATAACTTAGTTAATTTTAGATGGTTAACTAGTACTTTTGGTCCTTGTACTTTTACCTAAATTTGACTTTGGTGTCTATAATTTCAAAACTTGGAATTTGGTCCCTATAGTTTTCTAAGTCACAAAAAAGGGTCTCTACTGTTAACTCCAGTTAATCAACCGTGACTAAGTATCCCATTCAGCATGAATTTTCATGTCATCAGCCATATAAACATCACTTCCCACATCTTCACACAAGTCAGCAAATTTCTTTCTTTTTTTTTTTCTAATAATTTCTTTGTTAATTGAAACTTGAAAGAGGATCATTGTACACGAACACCAAGCCAGAAGACGAAGCAAAACAGGAGCTTTGCATTGGACCCTATCAAATGAGGCCAAAATTAGAAGCTAGCGAAGGTAAATGGAAGGAGCACACCAGTAATCCAAGAAATCCAAACAGAATTGAAGTTTGAGACAGAGATTTGTTCTGGATAAAACCCTTCGACTTTTTTCTGAAGCATAGGATTGTGTTTAGAATGTCCATGGCCTTTCCCCTGAACCTCTAGTCAAACAGCACCAGTCACGGGCATCAAAGGTCCATCCAGAGTGGTTGGAATTTCAGCTCAAACAATCACTGAGCTCAGAGAAAACAACAGAGACAGTAAAATTAGAGGCACTAGCTCGAAATCCATAGTGATTTCAATTTTTAGCCAGCATGAAGAGAAACTCAGAAAAAGCTAACTGAGTTGTGTTTAGCCTTGAGAGGTCATAGATACACACACAAACAGACACACACATAGATATACAGAGAAAGAGAGAGAGAGAGAAAGAGATATTGGAGAACAAGGAGGTAGTCAAAGAATTCTGAGCATGATACAAAATTCATATGATGCTACTTTTGTTCTGCTTCATCTTCTTGCTTAGTGTTCTTTAACTGAAATAGAGCCTCGCGTTCATGTATGATGGCGCTCTTTCAAGTTTTAATTAACAAAGAAAACTTTTTTTAAAAAAAATTGCTGACTTGTGTGATGACATGGCAAGTGATGTCTATGTGGCTGGTGACTTGGAAAATCCATGCTGAATGAGATGCTTAGTTAGCTCCACATTACCAAAGTCTAATAGTTGACTAACTGGAGCCGACGGTAGGGACTATTTTTGAGACTTTATAAATTATAAGGACCAAATTTTGAGTTTTGAAACTATAAGGACCAAAGTCAAGTTTAGGTGAAAGTATAGGAAACCAAAAGTATTATTTAACCAACAACAACAACAAAGCCTTATCCCACTAGGTGGAGTCGGCTACATAGATCGCACAATGCCATTGAGCTCTATCAATGACCAACTCTTTAGATATCTCATTTACCAGAAAATCCCGTTCCAAAAGTATTATTTAACCATTTTAGATTAAATTACACTTCCCTTCCAAGCAAGTTTTTGAAATGACACTCTCTTCTCTACTCTCAAAACGTTCAATTCATCTCCTTTAACCATATAATATATTAAACTTTAATCTAATTTTAAATTTAATGTCTAGAGAAATACTTTAGAGTATACTTTTTAATATTTGATAACCTAATGCCACATATCTTTTGATTAAAATACTTTCTATTAACCTAAACACATCAATTTTTATATATTGTAATGCCTTTGTTCGCTGTTAATTCAAAATAAGATGTCACAAGTATTCTATTTTCTTGTTTAAAAAAATCCAATATGTATTTAGATTAATAGATAGTATTTTAGTCTAAAAAAATGTGATATTATTAGGCTACTGAACATCCAAATATAAGCTGTAAGAGACATTTCTGAACAGAAAAATATAAAATTGGACTGAAGTAAAGTAATCTCATTGGGGAATGAAGTGTAGGTTTTGAAAATAGAAGAGAAAGGGAGTGTAATTTACTCTTAATTTTATTTTCTTCCTCGTTAAAGATAATTTAGAGCAATCAGCTTAAAGTGTTTTGGCATGTAGATAATACAAATAGATAACAATTAAACAAAAACAAGCTTTTTAACTTTTAATTGGAACTTGTTAATCACTTCAAGCTGTTCTTTGAATCAGGATTTAACTCTCACTCATTGTCATGGATTAGGAATTTGGGATATATTTCCCATATTAAAAAACTTAGCTACCCGTCTGCTGGGCAATTTGTTGTGCTGCACTATTTGCTATTTGCATTTCTGGCATTTGATTTATATCTTTAATTTTCAACTCATTGCAACTTGTTTCCTAAATTGGTTGAACCAAATTCAGGCCAGTGGAGATTACAATGCAAAACTTGGGGTCACTATACTTGGTACATTTTTTGACCTTTTCTTCAGGATAATCTCTATCTTTCTTGGGGTATAACAAAGGACCAAATTTAAAGCATTTAATAATTTACTTTTCCAATCTTGTTTGCATGGTCCAGGTGAATCTGTGACTGTAGAAGATGAGGTTGTGGTTGTGAATAGCATTGTCCTTCCTAACAAAACCCTAAATATGGCTGTTCAAGATGAGATACTTTTGTAGGTCCTCTCAGTGTTGGCTTCCTCATTCACTGTAATGGTATTTGCAGTCCTTTGTGTTATATTTGTATTTCGGAAGACAAAAAGAAGAATAAAATTAATATATATATAGAATAAAATGTAATATTCAATTTGTTACATTTGTAAAATGCTATGGCTCTATCCATCAAAGTATGCAACTATGCATAGAGCATAACACTATTTTTGGTGGTTTTACTATTTTATATATATATATAGTGTATTATAATGTTTGCTTCCTCATTCTTAGTAACGATATTTGCAGTTGCAGTATATGTTACAATTTCTAGTTCGTAAGCCGTAGGTATAGTGCATCTTTCTAAAATGAACTATATTCCTGACTTCTATGAATACATTAATTGTTTTAGAATCAGATTAGTCATTGAACTTTAAAAGGATAATTATCAAAAACTTATTGTGCTTTTTATTTTTTCGGGGTCAAAAAATGTAATTAAACATCATTTAACTGCGATAATGAACTTCTGGGTTTTCTTTTTATAATTTTTACATTGATTTCTTAGATACAATTTTTTGAACATGTTATTATGCTATTTGAGTAACATTGTCAAAACAAGTCGGCATGGGTCGGCCTATTTTTTGATGGTTTTAGAATCTAATGTCTAAGTTCATTCGTGCTAGTAGATAGGATAAGCTTTTTTTTATAATTTCTTATATTTAAAAAATATAATATTAATATTATTTTAGTAAAAAAATTAATAATTTTATATTGAAATACAATTTATACATGTAAAATATTATTTTTTTAATATTTTTAAATAATTAATAAGTTTAATTTTTCATATTTATTTTTTAAATTAATTATATTATATTTAAATTTAAAAATTTTATACTTATTTTTAAAAAAATTATAAAAATTTTCATATCTAAATTTATTATAGTTATTGAATATGATGTTATAAAATATAAAAATGTGATAAAGTAAAATTATTTATATACTAAATAATATAATATAATTATATTTAAAAAAATTTTAAAAAAAGTGAGCCTCACTCATTTAGGTTCATTTTTTAACAGGTTTAAACTTAGATACTTAAGTTTATCTAAATGTGGGCTGGTTGAACTTAGCTCACAGTTTTAACAATGCTAAATTTGAGGGATATAAAATTGTTTTAGAAACTTATTTTAAAAATAAAAAAATATGTTTGGATAATTTGTTTTAAAAACAATTTTCAAGTAAGAAAACAGAAAAAGTTGGATTGCCGTTAGGTTTTTTAAAGCAAAAATGTTGTAAAGACATAAATGCTATCAATGAACCTACTTATTTAATGCCACCACATTTTTTCATAACACTATTTTCAAAAACATGTAAAATATTTTTTATTTTTTTGTTTTAAAAAACAAATTTTCATAAACAATTTTTAAAACAAATTTCTTAAAAAAATACACCAATTAATTTTTTTATTTTCAAAAATAGAAAATAATTTAAAAAAAAAAAAGAACAACCTAACAGGCCCTTTTTTTTCAAAAAAAAAAGCATTTTGAAAAAAAAATTAATGGTAAAAAATTTACTTTTATTTATTACAAGAAAGCTTGAATAGCCTCTAAACTCATAATATTCATTTCCATATTATTTGAACTACAAGTTTGGTAGTGTAAAAAAATTTAGGGAGAGAGAGAGAGAGAGAGAGAGAGAGAGAGAGAGATAGGGTGAGAAATGACTTAGATAAGGAGAGGGAGATAGTGAGATGAGATATGCTAGCAGATTGTCCGCTGTAAGGGCGGTATGGTGTCTATGTAATTAAAGACCTTCTTAGAGCCTTTGTCTTAAAAATATTCCTTTTTGATTCGGCTTTTGTTTAGGGTAAAAAAAAAAAAGAATTCAAATTTCTTCCTTTCCACAAAAAATTAAAAATAAAAACTCCTATCATTCACTGATGGATTTATACTCAATTAGAGAAAGCAATCAACACATACTCGATGTAATTTTGAATCTTATCAACATTCGAACCTCTTTCTGACTGGAATTGGATTCCAATTATATTAATTCATTAATTTAAATTAGAACAGATTATAAATATGTAAAAGAAAAAAAATTTAACTTTGATTTTATTTATTTACAAGACTGAAACTCAAACTTTACTTGAAAAAAAAAAATTTAAATTACTTAAATAACTACCATTGACTTATCTAATCCCTATTTGAATCAGATAAATTTTAGATTTCAGTATTGGCAAACTTTTGAAAGTAATCAAATACCTGAAATACTTAAAGAAAAATTTTACAAAAATTAGTGTATTGGGTATCGAATAAAAAATGGTCTAAACACCAATGATTATAATATATTAAAAACTCCAAAGTTTTGTAATTATTTATTACTTTAAATAATCTTTAAAAAAAATCAAAATAATCAAAATCAAAATCTTGTACAAAATTAAAGAGATATAAAAAAGATCAAATTACAAAATTAAATCAAGCATCGTAAAATTCTATATAATTTTAAAAAATAAACATAAAAATATTTATATAATTTGCTAAAATTATTAAATTAACATATATTTATTAAAAACATCAAAATATTTTCATAACATCTCATATTTTTATAAATTTATCAATTATTTCTATTAAAAAAAATTTGAACACAAAACAACATAATTTTGGAGCCACATAAAAAAAAATTAAGTGTCAACAATTTTATTAAGATCTTATTTTTATACAATCTTAATCTAAATTTTAATTACTTTAAAAAAAAGTAATTTAACCAATAAACAGGTAGTAAATAAAGTTTATAAGTCAATACATATATACTGTTTTATGTATAATTTTATTAAAATATATGAATATTAGATATTAGGTATCAAATATCCTATTCCAATCCATTAGTACTTTTTTGCTATTCACATTCTATCTAAAATTGCATAGAAGTTCTCTTTTTTCCTGTAGCTCCATATAGGCTAGTACATAAGCTTTGGATAGAAGTTTTCTTCATTTTGCTGTAGCTCCAAATAGGCTAGTACAAGCAGATGAGAGCTTTCCACTTCACAAGTGTTTCTCAAACTAGAGGGAATGCTTTGGCTTCAAACTTCACAAAGAAACACTGATAAATTCCAACAGCTTCTAAAAGGACCTTTATATAAATATATGAAAAAAAAATCTCAAGAACTACTTAAGCTGATCTTAAACTGAATCAAATTTTGTAAAACATACACTTTTAAAATCCGATGGTCGCAGCTCTATCCCGGCGCATGGAGAACATGCATATCCTACAATGGATCATCTCTTCTGAGAAAGCTGTACTATTATTTAACTACAAATAAATTACAGAATTTGAATCGTCCTCTTGCCAGCGACTTCAGAGTACCATGATTTCCATGCTTCCATGTAATGGCTGAAGAGTTCTCTCAAAGCTGCATCATAAGGATATCAAACATCAAATCAGTTAAGTACTCAAAAATTCATCTCAGTATTAAGTCTATTGAACGCCAGAGATAAATCCAAAATGTGGCAATCCCTATCAACTAACAAATCAGTCTGCCTGATTAATGAACGGTCATCGAAGAAACGAAGAACTACCGAGCAATCACCTGATAATAACTATTCCCACATGTATATGGAACCCTTTTGAAACAAAACACCTATGTATATGTTTTATGGTACAAGGAAGGACACAGGAAACTAGCAACTAGTACCAAGCGACGTATTTCACATGGAAGAATGCTATGCAAATGCAATTATGTGCTGGTGAATCAAGACTCTGATTGACAGGTAACGAAAATTCACCAAACTTGATAAGCATGCCTTGAAATATTGTCTTTATTCAAGGCTTTTCTTAGTAACCCCTACGTCTTCTAGGAGCAAACTCATGGCAGCAAATATAGGAGGATTGACAAAAAACAATAGTGAAACAATAAAATTCTATTAGTTTAGGGCCTAGGCGCCAGCCATATAGCAGGCAACCCGAGGCCTGCCGCCTAGGCACCGAATAACAACCTTAGTGCTGTTAATTGTCATTTGCCTGCAATAGTTTATTTGTTTTCTTTTAATTTCTGTAATTTCAAACAGTATTTTATTATTTTTTTGTTATTTTATGTAGGTAGCTGTTCTGATGTGGTTATTTTCTACAATTACTAAAATTTAGTAGTTGTATAGAGGAAGTTAGTGTCATCTTCCTTATTTTCTGGGGTCGTTACACCTCTCTCTCTATTTATACACGTCTTAGAATTAATGAAGGAAATTCAAAGAAATTATAAGTTTGTATTTTATATCTTAGTGTTCACAGCAGATGGCATGTTCTGTCTAAGTAATTTGCCCCATAGATAGGAGAAGGAAATTACCCATGATCAGATCCAATTCAGGGGACTCTAACCAATTAGTATCAAAGCCGACTGTTATGGGAAACTCTCTTCAACAAGTGGCACATTTATGCAATTTGTTCCTTGAGGAACACGAAGCAAATTTAACCTTTACTGTCTAATTTGTCTCACTGTCTCATGAACTCGTAGTTTTGAAAGGGTAAACTGATTCAACAAATCATGATAGCTTTAACCATGGAGGAACAGATAAGTTGTGTATATCAAGCTCTAGTTTAGCTAAAGGATCCATATCGCAAAGTTTGCTTTTCCCCGGTTCAAGAGTCAAGATGTGTCCTGGGAGATTGTTCCTTCATGCAGTCATGTTTTCTACACACTATACTTGAGGACAAGAATAATTTGAACCACGAGAGTAATGTTAGTAGCCTCTATGTTTACCAACAGCATATTCATGGCAAATATAGGAGGATTGACAAATAATAGTGGAACGACAAAATTCTGGAATTCTAGCGCCTTGGTGCCTATCCCTTGTTGGCTAGCACCTAGGCACCAGCTATGCAATAAACAACTAGAGACCTAGCGCCTAGACACCAAATCCCAATCTCAACTCTCAAGGCTATTATCTGCCTACATCTATGTCCTTGGGCAAAAGATTTGTCACAATTCAAACAAGCTCTTAAGCATTCTATCCTCCAACTCTAATTTAGACAATTGCTCAATGAATCAGAACAATGGTTGTGGTTGTGAGTGTTTTGGCAATGTAATTTCTTTGGGCTCAAATGAACAAAGAGAGCAACATTTGCGTTCATAAAATTTAGAAAGGCTCATTGCCATTGCCAAATCTGTTGGATTATGAAGTTTAACCTCAATTGATATATAGTCTTGGATGTGAAGCCAATTGTTCAAACTGGTCCTTATAATATACTATTGTCCCCTTCTACCTTAGTTTCCATAATTCTCTCAACTTGTGACCTCAAATTGAAGGCCCAAAATGCAAATTACATGATACTTAAAGTCAAACCAATTCAAATGAAGGAAGTCGACTTCTAACTATAAGAACCAAGTCTGATTATGGCCTTCAAGATGATAAGATGACAGACAGCCTGACCTTCTCCTCAGATATCTAATAAGGCCAAAAGGTATGTTTGCTACCTATTAAGTTTGGTAAACTTGGAAACATTGCAGCTGGAAGCCATCAAACCTCCTGGAGGAGTAGAATATTGCAAACCCATCCATTGAGGCATCCCTCGTCCTTGGCTGATCTGGTTGACTCACTCTGTGCGAGCCATTAGTTCATTGGTTAACGCATCCAGCCAAGCATGAATCTTGTCTCGTTCAATCACGTTGGCCTCCCTCTCTTCCTGAACAATACGCAGCAAAGTAGCAAGTTGTTGTTGTAATTGTTCTCCCATAACTCCTTGGTCTAATACCAATTTTGTTAGGTCCCTAGTTTAGGACCTAGGTATAGGTCTCAATGCAGTTGAATCAATAAGAGAGGAATTTGATTTTTTTTTTCCTACCTATTTTATTGGTTTAGATTATAGAAAAAAATCAAAATCTCTATTGCTTATACAAAATTCTTTTTTTTTTGTAGACAAAAAGAAAGAAAAAAGAAATAATCTCTAACAAGAACTATACAAGAAGTGTCAATAAAAAGTCTAATCTCGTGAACGAATCACCCTAAATATATAAAAGAGCATGACTACTCAAATTTATCTTAGTTAAAGCATAAACACACTGATTCGCTTCACTATAAATGTGAGAAATTTGAAACCCACTATACTCTCTAAGCAGATATCAAATATCTTTAATAATAACACCCAAGATGTGTGTGAAAATATCGCCACTCTCATATGATATCCTTCATTTATTTGAGAAAGATTTAAATGCACCTAATAGAGCATAACTTCCTTAAAAATGGAAGTGACAAAAAAATCTATTCCTAATAACTACCTGTTAAACTAAATAAACATTCTAAAAATAATAAATGTCCCATAACCCACTAAGTAACTAACGGTTTACTAACAATATCCCTGATTAGAATCTATTTACATTAGTTTTTGAATGCCTAAAAAATACGTCAAGTTATCAAAACGTGAGTTTTCAACAGTTTAATTTGTTTGGCTTAGTGTTTCATTTAAATCTCAAATTACATTTGTCCTTAGAATACATTTGAATTAAAACTTGTTTTTAC
This sequence comes from Biancaea sappan, assembly GCA_037074585.1. Classification (NCBI taxonomy): domain Eukaryota; kingdom Viridiplantae; phylum Streptophyta; class Magnoliopsida; order Fabales; family Fabaceae; genus Biancaea; species Biancaea sappan. Next base: position 46,149,959 of record CM073497.1, on the reverse strand, counting down.
ATTAGCATTCCTTAAAAATCACTTTTTAATAAAAACCTTTTAATATGAATTACAATCTTGCAAATCCACTTTTATTCAAAAAGTTTAAAAATCAAGATAATTTTAAAACAACTTTACCTAACTCCAATCGAGACGCACTAAAATAGAACAAAATTAGAATCAACGTGGGATAAATCGATAAATAGAAAATTACCCAACAAATTTTCATATTCGACAGTGTTTTCAAAGATAAAAGGTTACCTTGGTTTTGATACTGAGGACGATAAGCAGTTGCAAGACTATCCCAATCATGCACCCGCTTCGCATTATTGTTCTCAGAGGCACCGACATTGGGCACGAAGGCTGGAGCAAAAGGGCCAAACTGATAGCTTTTTGAACTCTGCTTTGTGTCCTCTATTGAATTGCTTTTGTCTGCCTTACCGAGCCAACTATCACTGTCCACTTTACTTTGCATCTTAGAATTCTGGTTTAACTCCCCATTGGAGAATGAATCCAATTTATTCCTCTTATAACTGATGTTAGTGATATCATTACCGAATATCCTTTTCCTGGATTCACTGGGATTTGAATTGTAAATAGATTCATTCTCCGATCTACCCTTCAAACCCAGCCATCTAAAAGCTGGTTTTCTTGTGTCTGATGTATGGGTCTGTGTCAATTTTTGAATCGTCAGAAACTTACGGTTGCAATATAAAACAGTTGTACAACTTTAATGTCAACAGCAGTTAACGCAACCAGGCAAATATGTAGCCACAGCCCTGTCAGTTCTATCTCAGGAAAAAAAAAATTGAAAAGGTAACAAATAAATGTAGAACATCACCTTCTCAATTAGGTTCATGGAGGACAGCACATTTGCTATATCATAAAGACGTCTAACTTTGGCTGAAAGGTCAAAAGGTAAAAGTTAAGAGAAAAAGTTCACGCTTCTTTCTCTATCAGTGGAAAACGAATAAACGAAGTAAAGCATTACTTCTCATTATTGACGTGTTATGGGCATCTCCAAGCAACAACCTTGCAGCTTCATCGAGAGAAATCAATTCCATCTGAAGATTGATATGGAAAATTTCAAAAACAACTTATAACATAGCTAATTAAAAAACAGTACCCCTCTTTGAAATTTTCAAGAAACTGATGGTAAACCTCACATTAGAGCAGACAAAGAGCTTGACAAAATTCTGAGTAAGTAGTGCCAGAGATTTTTCCCTTCGGTTGTCTGCAAAACATTATAGAAGCATCCTCAATCTTCAGACTATCATAATGTGCTAGTTGTAAAAGTTAAAGCCGCGTATGTAATGTTTGTGAACAAAAATAACAATAATAACGTTTCACATTCTAAAGCCACGACACATTCATCATAGCTGTTTCGCACGGCTATGCTGTCCCCCAATTGCAAAACCTACGGCCTCCTACAAAGAAATAATGGGAACTCATCCTAAATATGAGCAGACTGATAATGCTATATTCCTCATCCAATTTCATATTACTAATCTAAAATGAAGAAATGCAATATGACATCTTAGCCGTCAAAATAGATTATAGATATGCCACCCTAACAAACCCTCCGGTTTAATCAGTAAATTAGCGAAATCAATTTGAAGGGAATTATAAGGAATGGCAAATATTAAAGATACCATTCTTCATAGATTTGAGATTGGTAGAATTCGGATAAGACTTGTCATTCTGACTCCCAGTGCTAGGATTGGACAATGTTTCTTCGTCATCCTCATCATCTGACACCTAAACATGTTATTGAAATTAATTTGGTTTTATCAGATCTAGTAGTATTCCTGTGACCAATTTTTTTAAGGAAAAAAAAAAAGTGGGGCAATCCCTGAAATTTCCAGCCCACTTACTTTTGCATTGTCCTGACCGCCATCAAAAGCATCGCAATTTTCCTTCAAGCCCTCTTCCTATGATACAATTAGAAATTGAAAGTCATTGCCAATCTCTGAACTATAAATTTTTAAAGCCGGCACACGCCTAGACACTAAACAAGTTCTAGGAAGACATTACCAAATGCCTCTGAGCACAATTCCAAGTTGAAAATAAAATTACCTTGAGCTCCTGCAAAGCCCCAGGAATTGCCCCAAATCCTTTCCAAGTATATTGATTCTTGGCCTTTCTTGCGAGCACCTATAAATTAACAAACAGCCCACAGAACACATCAACAAAAGTTCACAAGAAAGCTGAAACTGAGAGAGGGCAGAACATCAGACATCTCACCCCGACACTCTCCAAAACATTAACTATATCATAGATCCGCCGCCTCTCGACCCCTAAAATTTCACCAAAATCGAAACCGAACAACAATTAGCTCCAACCGAAGGACAGCGCAATCCAAAAATCGGCAAGAGCGCTATCAGACATATAAATACCTAGCCGCGTAGCCGCATCGTCAAGCCCGATCAAGTGAACGCCGTCTCGATTGTACAAGCTCAGGAAACTGCAGGATGCGCACCAAAATTAAGAACCTAACAGAACGAGGAGGAAGACGAAGGGATCGAGAAATTAAAAGTCGGGAAGAGAACAATACTTGGTGCACAAGAGGCCGAGAGATTTTTGCTTGCGGTTATAGGTGTAGTGCCTGGAAGGATCTCGAAGTGCACAAGAAGAAGCCATGGATTAGATCTGAATATCTGAGAGTGATAATTGAGTGAGAATTGGAGGGTAGTAATAGACAGAGAGAGAGAGAGGACCGTTAAGAAATAGGGAAGGAAGAGAAGAGGGGGTTTGAAGGAGTTGGCGGGGTCGGAATTTTGAAATTTGCGATTGACGAGGGTTTGGGTTTGGGTTTGGGGGTTCAGGGATCGTTTGTTGAGTCACTTTTGTAGTTTTGTTTTATAGTTTCAGAAATTTTGAATAAGCGGGAATTTGAATTGTTGACGCGCCTGGGATGTTTTCGCCATTACGCATTTCACCCTCGTTATCCGTTCCCTCGTTCGTTATGAGTATAATTCACTATTTATCAACTACCCAGTGCCATTGTAGCATCCAATCACGCGCCGAGGGCTTTTTTTTTTTTAATGTTATATGGTTAAATTATTTTTTGTTTTTATAATTTTATTAAAATTTAATTTGTTTTTATAATTTAAAATATATAGCTAAGTTCCTATAATTTTTAAAAAAATTTTAGTATTATCTTTGCTGCTAAATTTTGGTAACTATCTCTTTAAATTTTAGTATTATACTAGCACACCAATCATGTGCATATTAATATTTTGAATCGGTATAATTTAAATCAACAAAAAAGTAAAATTATATTACTCTCGAGTTTATAGCTTGCCAGCTTGGTATGGCATTGGGTGTTGTAGGTTTATTATGAACTATGATTCGAGAATCCATGTGATAAAAAATAATAAAAAAAATATTAGAAAGTGAAATTTGTTATATGGTGTGTGACCATACTTACATTAACTAAATTAGGTAAGTTACAAAGAATCCTATATAATTAGAGTGACAGTTGACAAGAACAAACATGGTTCAAATATTGGTAGTACACTAGAACTCATTCTTAGCTAAACTCACTACAAAATGAACAAATTAAGAAAAGAGTTAAAACTCTATATTGGAATAGATAAGAGGAAATGTAGACACTTTTTTTTTTTTGGGTTTGATTTGAATTTTGTGGGTGATCCAGTTTGTAACCCGACTCACGACCTATGACCCATAATCCATTATTTTCTTTATATATATGTGTGTAATGGAATTCATTAGAAGTCAGTGGTTGATGTAATTTTTCTCTGTATAACCTTTATAAAAAATAATACAGATATTCTCTCTGTCCGTGGACGTAAGTCGCATTGATCGAACCACGTAACTTATTTGTGTTTTCTTTTCAATCTTTCTCTTTGATTTATTGCCTTACAATAACCTGATATTTTCTTTTTTGCCTTCCTTTTTGTTTAGTATCACTACAACTCGTGCATATTTATAGCATGAGAAATAAGGTACTATGGACAATGTTTATTACGAAACAAGTTAAATTGTTTCTTGAAGCAAAAAGATAATTCAATATTATAGACAATCATTTTGTTTGTTAAGAAAAGTTAAACTAAATTTATAAATATCCCTCTTATTTGGAATAAGTTAAACTAAATTCACATTTAGAAATTAAACTTCCATACTAGATTGGTAGTAATGTGATACATCATAGTCGAATTGAGTTTACAAACTCAAATGAAGAAGAGTTTGAATTTGAAAGTTCAAATACATAAAAATTCGAATACAACAACCCAATTACTCATTTTATAGCTAAAAGGGCCACTTTACTTTATTGTTAATTCAATTTGGTAGGTTCTTGATTGATTTTATAAAACTTTTTGTTCAAGGACATTAATAGTATCAATTTAAGAAAGTTTTGATGTGCAAGCTATTAACTCCCAAGGCAATTAGTTTCCTTTTTGGTTTTTTTTTTAATGTTTTGGGAAAACGTCCTTTTTGTTATTGTTTCCATTTTATGTTTTAAGAAAGTTACCTTATTGTTTTCTTTGTGTCTTTGGAAAATTTTCTTTTATTATTGTTTTCTTTTTCTATTATTTTTTTAAAATTAGAGTTTTCAATTGTTTTGTAATGTCTTCCCTACTCTATATAAAAGAGAACATATACTTATATTATTTAGAGGAGTTAAAGTTTATAAATATTATATTTTCTTTTATCCAAGTTATATTGGTGGCTGATTTGAGTGACTTGTCTTTTAGGGTTTTCATACCCAAAAAGTGGCATTCAATCATTGTGTTTTGTGGTCAGGATTTATATCAATCAACCCAAGATTTATCGCTTCCAGCATTCTATCTTTAATTTTTGTTCTTATTTTGTTATCAATTTTCATTTTTTTCCATAAAACCTCAAAATAAATCTGCCCCTTTTGAATTTAATCCCATTTAGGCTCTTGGGTAGGACAGAGTAAAGTAGGGACATGCCATTAATGCACTATTTGGGATTACTTAGAGCATCTCCAATAAAGATTTTTAAAGGGTTTTCAAAAATAAAAATCGATTTTTATTGAATTTTATTATTGAAATTCATCAGCGTGGCTGCCACACATAAGAACCGGTTCTTAACAAAAAAATAATAAAAAAATTAAATATTAAATATTAAATACATTTACATTAATTAAAGTAGTGGATAGTTACTTAAAGTATCTCTAATTAGGGTTCTTAAATTTAAGAACGGTGTCACATCTCAAAAATTGAACATGTGAAAAGATACTACTCATTTGATAAAATTCTCAAACATAAGTTATTTACATATATTCTGTAAGGTTTTACATTCAACCTAATCATTCATTCTACACGACAGAATTATATTCATCTGATAAGCAAATATAGGCATACATAATCTGATGTTTCTATCTCATCGCAAGCCTAGGAGACCTATAGAAAGTACAGAGCGTTCCTAGTATCCATATTAATAAGTACTGGTATCCCACCAGACAGAAATAGAGAATAATCCCAAGGGGCTTCTAATCTTCAAACGGATACTCTTCTTCCTTGTTTTCTGTATCTGAAAAGATAATCATAGGGAGTGTGAGTTTATTTAAAAACTCAGTAAGTAAATAACTGTACTATTAAAGTTTTATTTTAAATATTTCTAATGGGTTATTGAATAACCCATGGGTATCCATAACCCAACATCCAAACCCATCCAGTCAATTTACAATAAATGGACTAATTGACCATTCTTAAACCACTTTTCCATGAATTTCACCATTCTTAGAATATATCCTATATGGTGCAAATATTCAGTCCAGTCATTTAACTCAATTTTCATAAATAATATTCAAAGAGAACAATTAAATATGAAAATTAAAAATGACCAAAATAAATAACTAAAGTAACGTTGTAAAATTCTAAAATACTCTTAGGCGAATTATATTCCTAAATTAACGGGTATTACATTCTACCCCCCTTAAAAGAATTTGGTCCTCCGAATTAAAATCTTACCTCATGTTTCAAACAAATATGGATATTTTATCCACATTTCATCTTCTGCCTCCCACGTAGCTTCCTCGTGAGAATGATTTCTCCAAAGAACCTTGACAGTAGGAATTTCTTTAGTGCGCAATTTCTTGACTTTTCTATTAAGAATAGCTACTGGTACCTCTTCGTAGGTGAGAGTTTCATCAAAATGAACTTCTTGGGGTTGAATGACATGAGAAGGATCAGGAAGATACTTCCGTAGCATGGACACATGAAATATTGGATGAACTCCTTCTAGGTCTGAAGGTAGGTCTAGGCTGTAATACCCCGAGGATTTAAAAAAAATAGTTAGAAATTTATTGGGAAAATTTATTACGTGATTTTTTTTAAAAAAAAAAGAGGAGAGAATTAAAAAAAATGGAAATGTGAGGAATTATTTAAATTTTATATATATAACATAAAGATATGGTTAGCAATAATTTTGGAAGTATAAATACAATTTTACCGATTGGACTATAGACCTTATTGAAAAGGATAGACAAAGGTCCCACACTCCTTTGCATTTGGCTGTAAAAAAATAAATTTCCTAGCATTCTTTTGTCATTGAGCCGAGAAAGAGAGCACAGCATAAACCTTCCCCATATCCGACAAAGAGAAAGAGATAGTTTTGGACCCTTCTCCCATTTCTTTTCTCGTGAACCTCTCCATAATTATCTGCTCCCTTTCTCCACTTCCATGTGCAACCAGTGGGCATCCCCTTCTCTGCTGCACCAAACCGAGAGAGGATAAGTAAAATGGAGAGCTAACCGAGAGAAACAGAAAGAAAAGTGTTGCTCTGTTTTCATGAGAGAAAATGGGGAAATTCTCGCCACCTTTTGGAGTATGTCCAAGAGAGAAAGAAGCTCTAAAACCTCTGGGAATTTAAGGAGCAGATCTTGAGGATTGAAAGATGAAATTCTCAGCTCCAACCAGAACAAAACCGAGAGGAAGGAAGGGCGAAACCATGAAGAGAGCAAAACAGAGCATATCTTGAGTTTGAAGGGTTAATGACTCTAGACACTAGGAATGAAGACGGCAATGGCTACAAATAAAGATGGCTTTATTGTTCATTCGGTGAGTCATCACTTGAAAAAAAAAAAAGTAGAGATTGTGGGATCTGTTGGTATCATTTATTTTGTATTAAGGTGATAAAGATAAAGTAGTAGTTGATATATCGTAAATCATATAACATGGGTGCATTATGTTTTGATGACTTTTGATGCTGCAAGTTAATGATTATCAAGTTTGATAATATTGTTTACTTTTTATTTTTACGATTAGTTCGTGGGTAAAATGCAAAGGGAATGGTTGTAGAATTATATGGGAAACTATACTGATACTAAGGGATGAAAGACTAAAGATTTTATTTCATGTACACACGCTCATTCTTAGAGGGGTTTTAATTAGCCAAACTCTAGAATAAATGTAATATGATCTTGGTGCAAGGGCTAATCTGGTCAGATGTGAAGTTTATTTCTTATTCAAGGGTTAAATGATCTTATTTTGACCCGAAATTTTTATGGCACCTAGATAAGACCTCATACTAATGGTCTACCAAATTTCATAGCAATTGGCTAAGGATTGATAGGCTTACTAAATAGAAAAAATTTCCCCTAGGTGGATTGTAGAGAGCTTTGACCTACAGACACTAATAAGGTCTTTAGTGGGGTCAAACGATGGAATTTAAATCTGAAATTTTTACCATATCATGTTAACATATAAAGGAGGTTATATGTCAAGTTTCATAATTTTTGGAGCTATAGTTTATTCCCAGAAATTTCTCAAAGATTAGTTCTGATTTTAACCTCAAAACATAATAAAGCTAAATGAATGATAGCCTATGTTCTAATTAAGTGTTATCTCTTCGCTTGGCTTGATCTTTAGGCCTTTGATGAGTTCCTTGGCATTTATCCTCTGATTTAAAGTGTAGAATTTTAGCTTGGAATCAAGGTGAGAGATCCTACCTTACCTTGTTTGCTTATTTAATGTATATATTAAAAGTATACTCTATATATATATGTGACATGAAATTCATGCATTCATGTTATACATTGAAATGTGTAAATATGATTCTGTTATGAACTTTTCCTGAAATGAGATGCATATGGTTGCCTATGATTGTGTAATGTGATTGTGTTTGATCTTGAGAGAAACGGAAATAAAGTTTATGGGATCCCATGGGATGAAATAAGGGTGGAACGAGGTCACTATGGCCACGTGATATTGAATATGATATTCGTCCTTTAAGGACAGGGTGAAATAAGGTTGGATTACAGATTTGTCCCTTTGAGGACAGGGGTGAAATAAGGGAGGATACGGCAGGGGCCGTGGGGTAACGGCCACTTATTGTGGACGGGACCCGAAAAATGTCTGGGAACTTGATTTGGAATTGTATGAATGGTTTGAATTGTTTGAAATGTGATTTGGCTTGATCTTAAATATGTTGTTAATAATTGCGAGGTGATTTCAATGTGTGTGTCTTGATAAATATCTTGTACACCAAAACGTAGATGATAATACCGTTAGATCAATTATATATATCTGCATGTATATATGTATACCTATATTGTGTGTGAATGTGGTAGAATTCTCTCAAGTAGAAGCTGTTTTCAGTTTCAGGTATGGAGAACTTCATAATTTGATGACGTTCACGCCAAGATTACTTTTTTTTTATTTGTTTAGGATAAAGGTATAATGCTTAGGACTTATTTTAATGTATAAATCTAGAAAAGCTCTGTAATCGGGTAGGTTTGTTCAGCGATGTAATGTGTATCATTGTAACGTGTATGAGAAACTCAGTTTAGCCATAATTTCTTATCATTTTGTGAGAAGAGAAATAGTTTTTTTTATTTCTTAAATTATGTAATTTAAATTAATTGCATTTAAAAGAATAACCAAAATAAGGTTTAGTATTGTGTTTAAGAGAAAGATAGGCTTATGGAGGAGAGGTGAAATTCACTTTCCGTGCCGGTCACGTGCTCAGATTTTGGGACGTGACATAAGCGATATGCCACATTACCCACTCTGTCTATAACCTCATATGGGCCAACATACCTCTGACTAAGCTTCCCTTTTTTCCCGAATCTCATTACTCCCTTCACAGGTGAGATCCGTAGGAAAACCATGTCACCAATTGCAAATTCAAGGTCACGTCATCGGTTGTCCGCATAAGATTTCTGTCTACTCTGAGCAGTTAACAACTTCTCTCTGATAAGTTTAACTTTATTTATATCGTCTTGTATCATCTCAGGTCCAAGTATTTTGGTTTCACCAAGTTCAAACCAACTTATAGGAGATCGACACCGTCTCTCATATAGAGCCTCAAAAGGTGTCATCTAGATACTGGCTTAGTAACTGTTATTATAAGCAAATTCAATAAGAGACAAATGATCTTCCCAACTTTCACTGAAATCCATCACACAAGCTCTTAACATATCCTCTAAAGTCTGAATTGTCCTTTCGGATTGTCCATCAGTCTGAGGATGGAATGCTGTGCTAAGATTTACTTTGGTACCCAAAACCTCTTGAAATACTTTCCAGAACCGAGAAGTAAACTGAGGTCCTCGGTCTGATATAATGGATATTGGTACACCATGAAGTTTCACTATTTCTTTAACATAAAGTCGAGCAAGTTTTGCTACACTGAAAGTGGTATGAACAGGAAGAAAATGTGCTGACTTAGTAAGTCGATCCACTATGACCCATATTGAGTCATTTCCTTTTATTGACCGGGGTAAACCTACTACAAAATCTATAGTGATTCTTTCCCATTTCCATTCGGGAATATCTAGTTTTTGCATCAAACCAGGTGGTCGTCGATGTTCAGCTTTAACTTGCTGACAAGTCAAACATCGAGCTACAAAGTCAGTCACATCTCACTTCATGCCCTCCCACCAGTAAACTTGTTTCAAGTCCTGATACATTTTTACAGCACCAGGATGTACAACGTATGGTGAACCATGAACTTCCATTAAGATTTCATGTTTCAAAGATTCAATGTTGGGGACACAGAGTCTCCCATTAAATTATAAGACTCCTTCTTCATCTACCAAGAAACTTGGTGCTAGACCTTGCCTTACCTTATCTCTGATTTTGACCATATCGATGTCATTTTCTAAAGTTGCTTTTACTTTTTCAACAAGGGATGATCTAACTGTTAAATGAGCCAGAAATGTACCTGACTCAGTGATCTCAAAGAATACTCCATCAGCTTCCAATTCTTGTAGTTCATGTACTAGAGACCTCCTTATAGTGGCAATGTGAGCTAAACTTCCCATAAACTTTCGACTTAGAGCATCAGCCACTACATTTGCTTTACCTGGATGGTAAAGGATGGTACAATCATAATCTTTCAGAAGTTCCATCCACCTTCGTTGCCTTAGATTGAGATCTCTGCTCAAAAATGTACTTAAGGCTTTTGTGATCTGTAAAAATTTTACAAGTCTCCCCATACAAGTAATGTCTCCAAATCTTTAAGGCAAACACTACAGCTGCCATTTCCAAATCATGAGTGGGGTAATTCAATTCATGCTTTTTAAGCTGACGTGAGCCATAAGCTATGACTTTACCATGTTGCATCAACACACACCCTAAGCCTATCTTTGAGGCATCACAGAATACAGAGTAACGTCCTGGTCCTGATGGTAGGATTAAGACTGGTGCAGAAGTTAAACACTCTTTCAATTGGGTGAAACTTTGCTCACATGAATCATCCCAAATATATTTAACATTCTTTCGGGTTAACTTATTTAATGGGAGAGCCGAGAAATCTTTGACAAAGCGACGGTAATACCCTGCTAAGCCAAGAAAACTACGTACTTCAGACACAGTTGTTGGTCTAGGCCATTGTTTTACTGCTTCAATTTTACTTGGATCTACATGAATACCTTCTTGGGAAATAACATGTCCCAAAAACGTTACATGACTATCCAGAATTCACATTTTGAGAGCTTTGCGTACAATTGATGCTCTCTCAAGGTCTGAAGCACTATTCTCAAATGTTCAGTATGTTCTTCATGACACTTTGAATATACCAAAATATCATCAATAAATACAATTATAAACTTATCAAGGAATGATTTTGTAATATCCCAAGAATTTATATGAATATTTAAAGTCTAATTTGAAGTTTAGTGAAAAATTTAATTACGTGAAAAATTTGCTTTTTGAATTAGTGAAGAAAATGAGGGAATAGAAATTTTAATTTTTAATTTAGGAAATTTTTACAAATTCTCAAGGACTAAAGTGAAAAGAAAAGAAAGTATAGAGGACTTTTGAGAAATGACCAAATAGGAACCCGAGAAGAAGAATAGAGCTTATGGGAATGAATTATGAGTCCGGTACCGAAAGGATGATAGATTTGGGGTTAAAGTGGAGTTTGAGATATTGAGAGGGACTAAAGTGAAATAAGAAAATCTGTGGGGCACCTAGGATTTAGAAACACCTGAGGTGAGATTTTATGAATTTGCTTTTGCTAGTCTTGACTGAGGGTCAATTGCAGAGCAAGTGATAATTTCACCCCGGGCGAGTATATAGGTGGCCTCACCTATTTTTTATTCATTTTTCTCCTTTCCTCTCTCTCTCTTCACTTTCTCTCCTCTCTTTCTCTCTTCCTTCTCTCTAATTTCTCTCTCTACACTCCAACTCTATAACCGGGCTTTGGAGGGTGGATCTCGGGCTACGGGGCAAGCCTCTAGGAGCCAAGCAACGTAGGGAAAGCAAGGAATCGAGGTAGAAATTTCTATTTCTTAAGCTTTTCCCTATTTTCTAGTTTTAAGAGTCTTTGAGGTAAAATCGAGATTCTTGCTTCGTTTCTCGATTAAAATTGGTGATTTTGGTGTCTAAATGCTCCTTAGACATTAAGGGTGAGATCCCATGGAAGAAATCATGAAAAACGGTGAAGATTTGGCCAGATTTAGGCCAAAACCGAGAGAAATCGCGAAGGGGTCGCAATCGTGGCGCCCAGGCATGGGTTGGCGCCAGGTGTGCCGGGAAACCTTAGCTTATTTTAAATCGGTCATAACTTCTTCATCCGAACTCCGTTTTGGGCAAACTTTATATCGTTGGAAAGCTCTTTAAGTCTAGCTTCTAATGGTATAAGTTTCATTTGAATATTCATTACCGGTTAGGAGTTATGACTTAAGATGTGAGTAAAAGTCGAGAGTAGTGGTAGAAAATTTCTCTATTTCGTAACCCTGATAGTTTTTGTCTAGTTACAATAGGAATGGTCAAAGTGCAAAGTGGGAGTGCCGAGAGCGTGAAATCCAGGTGAGTGTGTTAATATTTGCTATGATTAAATATCTGTTATTGACTTTTTGCATCATAGTGGAAATATGTTGTATATCCAAGTTTGAAGAGGATGATGTGGAACGATGAGGCATAAACAATTGTGAAACGTGTCTGGTAATGTATATAATTATATTCTTATTTTTTCATGAATGGAGGTTATATGATGGATTATGAATGGTATGTGAATTGAGTTGAATAATTGTTCTATATTATGGGTTATGTTGTATACATGCTATGTTGCTGGAACCATATTGATTATGTTGTGACTTGAATTGTAAATGACTGAGTTGTGTATGTAGCTCAAGATTATGATTGAGGATGTTTTTATATGTGATTGTGATTGTGTTTGACTGGAAAGGAAAGGCATGGTGGTGCACCCCATGGAGAAATTTATGTGAAGTTATAAGGGTGGAGATTATAAACGGAGCGATAAGGGTGGATGCGGCGGGGGCCGCGGGCAACGATCCAGAGGTATTCTAGACGACCCGGTTGGTACGGAAAATGTGTGTGAAATTGATTTCACCGATTGCTGTTGTGAATTTTGAATTATGTTGAAATGTATTTGATTTACTTGGATATTGTTGTGAGGTATTATGAATAATATTATATTATATGATGATCGATTTACGTATGATTGTTGCATGTTATCATTATGATGCATGATATTTTTTTATCATAGTGTTGTGTTATCTACTCACTGGGCACGTGGTTTGCTCATACCCCTCTTATTGATATTTTTTTTCAGAGTTGACAGCTAAAGGTAAATATCGGAATAAGGAATTATGGATCCTTAGTCCATGATTTCCTTTTCATTTGTTCAGGATAAAGGTATAATAGTTAAGTCTTATTCTAAGTTGTATAAATCTAGAAATCTCTGTAATCGGGTAGGTTCATTCAGTGATGTAATGTGAGTAATTGTAGTATGTATAGAGAACTCGTTTTGGTTGCATGAAAAAGAATTGTATGATTTTTAAGAGAAAGATAGGCTTACGGAGGTGAAATGAAATTCACTTTCCGTGCCGGTCACGTGCTCAAATTTTAGGACGTGACAAGTTGGTATCAGAGCTTTGGGATTAGGTCTCCTACCGATTACAGAGTAAGGTAACCTTAGTGGGATCTCCTCTATCGTGGTGAACCCGAGCACGACTATAGAGAGATGGCTCCACTGAAGGTCCTGTAGGATGTTTTCATTTCCTTTTCCTCCAAGACTTGTCTTTTCTTATGAATTATGTTTTTAGTTTTAGTTTTAGACAGATATGGCTATACTTTTGAACTCGGTAAAGGAAAGGTTATTAGTTGTTTTGATTCTGTTGCTGTCGGATCAAATTGTATGTATGGGGCTTTATATGTTAAGTTCATGATTGATTTTGTGTGACTGATTTCTTTTATCTTTCTTAATTTTATTATTACTATTTTTGGAGTACCATCCCATAAAAGAAACCACTGGCATTAAAAGCAGAAGGATTATATTGCAAAAAAAAAAATTACTCATGCATGAGTAATCTAAAAGCGAGGTGGTCTCGGATTAGGAGGGTTGTACTGTATCATCACCCCTCGACCATTCCTTGGAGCGAGAGACAGAGCAATGTCACGGAGGGTAGTGTAAATCCCATTCATACAATCAACACTTCTTTGTTGTTGATTGCAGAAGCACTGGGTAGACCAATAGAAGAACCTGTCTATTCTTGAAGTCATTTCTGCATGATTGCGTTTAGTTAACTTCTCCAGGTCTCCTATCATCTTTTTCAGATTTTTGACCTCCTGCTCTAGACATGCGATTTTGTCCTCTGAGGTATGGCCCGTGCTAGTCTCATCAGCTTCCTCGATCTTCTTCATTTTCTTCTCTTTCTGCTTCTCTGGAGACCCCTCAAAAGGTCTTTTGACCTTGTCTTTGCCCAGACTTAAGTTTAAGTCGAGCTCTTCTCTCTTGGCATCTACTGTGAGATCAATGTACTTCCTTGTGGCCATGATTTGGAAAAATTTAGAAATTTATGTGGGAGTATGAGAAGAGAGGAATGCTGGGAAGTTGTAGGCTCAGAGATGATTACTCTTTGTGGTGTGGTAACTGAGAATGTTGAGACAGTTTTTATGGAGGAAAAATTTGAACTTAGAGACAAAGAAGATATCTCTTCGCCGCACCCTACACGCTTAACCTATGGATTTCTGCAAGCTAGAAGCTAGAAGTCTAGGGTAGGCATGCACACCAACAACGCGTCGCATTAATGGCAAAACCATGAAAGTCAATATTCGGTGGATTTGCGGCCGATTTACACTTGGTTTTTCCATTTCTCTCGTTGGCATTTTCTGAAATTGAAAGAAGTCGACAATGTAGCCATTAAAGATTGCCTTGGATGTTTTTATGATAAACTAAAATATATTTCTATGCTTTCTTGTATTGTTCTTGAAAGCCTTCAGTTGAGTATAATATGCATGATTGATTGAATTATACTGTGATTATATGTATCTAAATACATATGATATGTATGTATGTTATTCATGCATAGAGAGTGAAGGCTATTTGTTATGGCCAGTAATAATATGTAATGATTCTACATATATTCTGAGAATGAGAAGTCTAAAATTTAAAAGAACTTGAATAGATGAAAATATATAGATAATGATGTATCTCCATGTTTATACATATATGCTCGTAGAGGCAAGTGAAAGGTAAAAAAAAAAAATTTCTCACTTTATGGAACGCTTGATGTGTAAATGTGAGAAATTTTTATTTTAATATGTATGTTTGAAAATGTGTAAGCTGAGGGCAAAGCCACGGATTAGAAACCTAGATAAGGCTAGTATGAAGCTACCCGTTCATGGAGTAATATCTCGATTTAGGATTATTGGATAAGACAAATACAGAGTTAAGAAGCCATAAATTGAAGCGGCGATTAGTTTAATAATTTGAGCAAGAGTCAAAAGTTAGCCAAAATTTTTGAGGAAATCTTTTGTATTAGATTATATTTTGTTATTTTCTGGCATGCTTATCAGAGACCGTTGGCATTGCGTTGGATGAGGTCTGTAGGCCATCTTTAGAGTATGATGTAAAGGTTTTGTAGCCTTAAATTTCGTCTATATATAATGGATGCCCCATTACGCTGCTCACTACACTAAGAGTTTATATCTATAAGCTTTCTAGCATCAAACTTCTCCTTCTGTACAACCTTAGATATGGCCGGCAATAAATATTTCAATTTAAACTTTGAGGCTGGCAAGGTAGAGCTAGATCTAAATCTTAGCCTGGAGAATTATAAGAATAAGAGATCCATGGAAGAGTCACCAGAGGCTAAGAAAAGAAAAAGGGATGTAGTAGAGTTAGAGGATGTTAGCACAGCAACATCTTCTAATAATGAGCTTGCGCTTATGAGACAAAAGATGGAGGACTTGGAAAGATTGATAAACCGCCACTTTGAGGAACAGGGGAGATCGATAAATCGTCTCTTTACAGAACAGGAGAAGCTTTTGAACCGTCATTTTAGGGAATTGGCGAATAGAGTTGATAGACATTCGATGTTTGCAACTCAAAATTTTCATGACCAACAAGCGAGATGTATTGACTGTATGAATGGAGTGACTTCTGCACTTCGCCAAATTTCCCAGTCGTTTCCTCCCGAAACTCTTTCTAGGCTGCAACGATTAACTTCCTCCTTAAGGTCTGAAGCACCTTCTTCTTCTAGACCTGGAGCATCTTCTGCATTTCAAAAGCCTCCTCGTTCTTAATTTATCCTTTCTTTTGTTTGTACCTAAAGCTGATGTTTGATCTAATGTTTACGTATTAAAATTATCTGTTTTGTAAATCAAGTTCAGCTTATTGCCTGTAACTTATGTATTAGAAATAAAAATTTTCGTATTTGATTTTTTTTTTGTTGAAGCAATTCTTTTACTGAAGAAACTTGAGAAATAAAAATATGTTGAACTTGTTATATTTTGTACTTGATTGTGAAAATTCTAAGAGAGAGAATGAGATATAGATAAAATATCTGCATTTGTTTCAATCTTGAGGTAAGTTTTGAATTCGGAGGACCGAATTCTTTTAAGGGGGGAAGAATGTAATATCCCAAAAATTTATATGAATATTTAAAGTCTAATTTGAAGTTTAGTGAAAAATTTAATTACGTGAAAAATTTACTTTTTGAATTAGTGAATAAAATGAGGGAATAGAAATTTTAATTTTTAATTTAGGAAATTTTTACAAATTCTCAAGGACTAAAGTGAAAAGAAAAGAAAGTATAGAGGACTTTTGAGAAATGACCAAATAGGAACCCGAGAAGAAGAATAGAGCTTATGGGAATGAATTATGAGTCTGGTACCGAAAGGATGATAGATTTAGGGTTAAAGTGGAGTTTGAGATATTGAGAGGGACTAAAGTGAAATAAGAAAATCTGTGGGGCACCTAGGATTTAGAAACACCTGAGGTGAGATTTTATGAATTTGCTTTTGCTAGTCTTGACTGAGGGTCAATTGCAGAGCAAGTGATAATTTAACCCCGGGCGAATATATAGGTGGCCTCACCTATTTTTTATTCATTTTTCTCCTTTCCTCTCTCTCTCTTCACTTTCTCTCCTCTCTTTCTCTCTTCCTTCTCTCTAATTTCTCTCTCTACACTCCAACTCTACAACCGGGCTTTGGAGGGTGGATCTCGGGCTACGGGGCGAGCCTCTAGGAGCCAAGCAACGTAGGGAAAGCAAGGAATCGAGGTAGAAATTTCTATTTCTTAAGCTTTTCCCTATTTTCTAGTTTTAAGAGTGTTTGAGGTAAAATCGAGATTCCTGCTTCATTTCTCGATTAAAATTGGTGATTTTGGTGTCTAAATGCTCCTTAGACATTAAGGGTGAGATCCCATGGAAGAAATCATGAAAAACGGTGAAGATTTGGCCAGATTTAGGCCAAAACCGAGAGAAATCGCGAAGGGGTCGCGATCGTGAAGAAGGAATTGGCGCCCAGGCACCAGGTGTGCCGGAAAACCTTAGTTTATTTTAAATCGGTCATAACTTCTTCATCCGAACTCCGTTTTAGGCAAACTTTATATCGTTGGAAAGCTCTTTAAGTCTAGTTTCCAATGGTATAAGTTTCATTTGAATATTCATTACCGGTTAGGAGTTATGACTTAAGATGTGAGTAAAGGTCGAGAGTAGTGGTAGAAAATTTCTCTATTTCGTAACCCTGATAGTTTTTGTCTAGTTACAATAGGAATGGTCAAAGTGCAAAGTGGGAGTGCCGAGAGCGTGAAATCCAGGTGAGTGGGTTAATATTTGCTATGATTAAATATCTGTTATTGACTTTTTGCATCATAGTGGAAATATGTTGTATATCCAAGTTTGAAGAGGATGATGTGGAACGATGAGGCATAAACAATTGTGAAACGTGTCTGGTAATGTATATAATTATATTCTTATTTTCCCATGAATGGAGGTTATATGATGGATTGTGAATGGTATGTGAATTGAGTTGAATAATTGTTCTATATTATGGGTTATGTTGTATACATGCTATGTTGCTGGAACTATATTGATTATGTTGTGACTTGAATTGTAAATGACTGAGTTGTGTATGTGGCTCAAGATTATGATTGAGGATGTTTTTATATGTGATTGTGATTGTGTTTGACTGGAAAGGAAAGGCATGGTGGTGCACCCCATGGAGAAATTTATGTGAAGTTATAAGGGTGGAGATTATAAACGGAGCGATAAGGGTGGATGCGGCGGGGGCCACGGGCAACGATCCAGAGGTATTCTGGACGACCCGGTTGGTACGGGAAATGTGTGTGAAATTGATTTCACCGATTGCTGTTGTGAATTTTGAATTATGTTGAAATGTATTTGATTTACTTGGATATTGTTGTGAGGTATTATGAATAATATTATATTATATGATGATCGATTTACGTATGATTGCTACATGTTATCATTATGATGCATGATATTTTTTTGTCATAGTGTTGTGTTATCTACTCACTGGGCACGTGGTTTGCTCATACCCCTCTTATTGATATTTTTTTTCAGAGTTGACAGCTGAAGGTAAATATCGGAATAAGGAATTATGGATCCTTAGTCCATGATTTCCTTTTCATTTGTTCAGGATAAAGGTATAATAGTTAAGTCTTATTCTAAGTTGTATAAATCTAGAAATCTCTGTAATCGGGTAGGTTCATTCAGTGATGTAATGTGAGTAATTGTAGTATGTATAGAGAACTCGTTTTGGTTGCATGAAAAAGAATTGTATGATTTTTAAGAGAAAGATAGGCTTACGGAGGTGAAATGAAATTCACTTTCCGTGCCGGTCACGTGCTCAAATTTTGGGACGTGACAGATTTAAACACTCTGTTCATTAAATCCATAAATGTTGCGGGTGCATTTGTCAACCCAAAAGACATCACAATAAACTCATAATGTCCATACCGTGTACGAAAAGCTGTCTTAGATATATCATCGTTCTTAATTCGTAACTGATGATATCCAGACCTTAGATCAATCTTTGAGAAGTATTTTGCTCCTTGAAGCTGATCAAACAAATCATCTATTCTTGGTAAAGGATACTTATTCTTCACTGTGACTTTATTCAGCTGACGATAATCTATACATAATCTCATAGAACCATCTTTCTTTTTCACAAAAAGAACAGGAGCACCCCAAGGTGAAAGACTTGGGCGAATGAACCCTTTGTTCAACAAATCTTTCAATTGTTCTTTGAGTTCTTTTAGCTCAACAGGAGCCATACGATAAGGTGGAATAGAAATTGGTCGTGTGTCTAGGACCAAATCAATACTGAACTCAATATCTCTTTCTGGCGGTAATCCAGGTAAATCTTATGGGAACACATCTGGGAATTCATTAACTACATGTATGTCTTCTAACTTCTGTTCTTTCTTTTCTAAATCTTTGATAAAAGCTAGAAATCCCTGACATCCCTTTCGCAACATACGCCGGGCACTTAACATAGATATCATGTTGCAAGGTATATCACTTCGATCTCCTTGAAACACAAAATTACTCCTCCCCGGCATATTAAAGGAAATAACTTTGTCACGACAATTTATAGTAGCATAACAAGAAGATAGCCAGTCCATCCCTAAAATCACATCAAAATCTAACATATTGAGAATCATAAGATCTATCTCAGTTTTCATGCCTCCAACAATTATTTTACAAGAACGATAACATGTTTTAACCATCAAAGTCTCTCTCATCGGTGTGGAAACCAAGAATGGTTCTTTAAGAGTAATCGAATCAAATGCAAATCTCTTGGCAAATAGGGGTGACACATATGAGTGAGTAGAACCGGGATCAAACAAAATACGTGCAACAAAAGTATTAATAGATAATATACCTGTAACTACAGCATTGGATGTTTGAGCATCCTGTCGGGTTAGAGCATATACTCTTGCATTTCCTCTGCCAGCAGCTTGTTTTTCACGGTCACCTTGGCCTCTTCCAGAACCTCTTCCCATACTACCCCCTATTGAAGGGGTTGGTGTTCGAGTAATAGAAGCAGAAATAGATTGTGGTCGAGGTGGCAAAGTAGACCCTTGACCTGGTCTTGTCATGAGCTGAGGGCACTCCCTTATAAAATGTCTTTTCTGTCCACAGTTAAAACATCCTGTACCAACAGTGTTTAACCTGCATTCTCCGAAGTGAAACTTTCCACATTCAGGACATTGAGGTTTTTCCCTTCTAGCTTGAGTACCTTGTCTACTAGAAGAGCTAAAACCACCCCTGCTCTCTGAACGAGGCTTAGCCACACTGGCTGTAGAATAAGATGACTTAGTAGGAGCGGCTGGAACATGTTGTGATGCAATAAAGGGTTTTAAAGTCCCTGAGTCTTCCCCTTGATCAAAAGATCTCCTATATCTAGCTTTCTTCTTTTGTCGATATTCTTTTTTATTCTTTGACCTCTTTTCCATTCTTCGGGCCACATCAACAGCTTCTGAGTATGAAGAGTAATCGTTCATATTGGAACCCACTTGATCATATAAGGCGTCACGAAGTCCTTCCACAAACTTTTCTATTTTCTTCCTTTCAAAAGGAATGATTTCAGGGGCATATTCAGATAATTTAACAAACTGAGCTGAATATTCATCAACAGTCATGGTTCCCTGCCGTAGATATAGAAAATCCCTGGCTCTAGATGATCGTTCACTTGCCGGAAGAAATTCATCCATAACCAATCTGTAAAACTCCGTCCACATAACTGGCGGTGCGCCTTGAATTCTAGCTTTCTTCCAGTTCCTCCACCATTTACCAGCCCTACCCTTTAATTGAAAGGAAATAAATTCTACCTTTTGAGTAGGAGAACACTCTATAGCATCACAGATTGCTTCACAATCTTCAAGGAAACATTGTGGGTCCTCTTTGGGATCTTCCCCTGAAAAAGTAGGAGGCCTTATTTTCTGAAATTCAGACATTTTTACCTCCCTTACATTACCTCCTCCAGCTAACTGAGCTGGTGGTACAATTTCGGCTTCAACAATAGGAGGATCCACTAGCAGGTTAGCTTGTGCAGCTCGACCTCTCATTTCAGCCTCAAATCGGTCAAATCGTTCATTCATTAAATTAATCACATGTGCAATAGTTGCATTATCAATGTGAGCGTCAGGTTCGACTCTCCTTGCTTGATCACTAGTTGCGCCCTCAATACTTTGAGCATGAAAACTATCACCACGGTTAGGATCATCTTGCACATGTACTGGTGGAATTATGGCCCTCCTTGGACCCATATGCTCATTATTATTAGAAAATCCTTCTGACATTGAACTGTCAAAGATCTACACATATAACAAACAATTTTCAGACATAAACAAAATATCACTTACTAGCCCCACTAAAAAGTTATCTATAAAATGACATTATACTCTACAAGGTCTTTTATGGAACCTAATCCTATGGTCATGCCGCGGCTCATGACAATAGGGAAGGGCTCACAAAGATCACTTTGCTCTGTACTCTATAGGGGACCTATAGAACCTTCCTCTGATACCAAATTGTCACATTCAAAAAATTGAACATGTGAAAAGATACTACTCATTTGATAAAATTCTCAAACATAAGTTATTTACATATATTCTGTAAGGTTTTACATTCAACCTTAATCATTCATTCCACACGACAGAATTATATTCATCTGATAAGCAAATATAAGCATACATAATCTGATGTTTCTATCTTATCGCAAGCCTAGAAGACCTATAGAAAGTACAGAGCGTTCCTAGTATCCACATTAATAAGTACTGGTATCCCACCAGACAGAAATAGAGAATAATCCCAAGGGGCTTCTAATCTTCAAACGGATACTCTTCTTCATTGTTTTCTGTATCTGAAAAGATAATCATAGGGAGTGTGAGTTTATTTAAAAACTCAGTAAGTAAATAACTGTACTATTGAAGTTTTATTTTAAATATTTCTAATGGGTTATTGAATAACCCATGGGTATCCATAACCCAACATCCAAACCCACCAGTCAATTTACAATAAATGGACTAATTGACCATTCTTAAACCACTTTTCCATGAATTTCACCATTCTTAGAATATATCCCACATGGTGCAAATATTCAGTCCAGTCATTTAACTCAATTTTCATAAATAATATTCAAAGAGAACAATTAAATATGAAAATTAAAAATGACCAAAATAAATAACTAAAGTAACGTTGTAAAATTCTAAAATACTCTTAGGCGAATTATATTCCGAAATTAACGGGTATTACAAACGGGTTCTTATTAAGATTCACAATTAGAGTTCATCACGCTGGTTGTCACGTGTAAGAATGATTTTTTTATAAGATTCGGTTTTTATACAAAAAATAATAATAAAATAATTAACTTACAACAAATATTAGTGAAGAACAATAATATTAAAGTAGTAGAGAGTTTTTTATGGGACTCATTTGTGAGTTCTTAATGAATTGCACCATTAGAGTAAATAATTGTTTAAAGTAATAGAGATTTACTTAAAATCAAAAGTAGTAATATGACATTGTAGGATCCACAACAAACAACTCAAGCGAGATTTACCATTAGCAATGCTCTTAAAGTCAAAAGTGATGATGTGACATATTAAAACTTATAATAAACAACTTACTAGAATTGCACAGTTAGAGTTGTAATGCCAAATCTAAGTTTGACTATTCTCCCACAAGCAACTATTCTAATTCAAATCAAGAGATATATAAGCATACTTCAATGACACTTTCTAGAAGAACTCAAGTAAAAAAAAAAAATTCTTAGGTCGCTGAAATTCGAATTTTAAAAGGCATCTACTTCAAATAAAGCAAGTTCAGGTTCTAAGTTGACAGAAAATTGATTTTTGAAATAAAACTTGGAGTTAATGCTTCAACAACTAGTTTTCAGTTATGTATGATTTCCAAAATTCCAATGCTCAAGCCTAGCTCCAAAACTCCGATCAAAGTTGGCATTTAGGTTTTAACATTAACAAAGTCAATCAGAGTTGGCATTTAGGTTTTGACATTTAAATTATTGTGCCTGGTAAAAATTGGGACAAGGTTACAAGATGATGGGCATGCCATCCTATGCTCTTCATTACTTGTACAAATATGTCTTATTGCAGTCAAATCATTATTGTCTGTGGATTGCAATGACTCAAAATTATGAGAGAGAACAACAGCATGCATGCTTGACGAGGCAATCAAGTGATACAGAAGAAATTGCTCTGGTTTAGAGAGGATGGAAGCTGAAGAGAGGGAAGGATAAAAACATGATTGAGGCTCTGCTTTATCTTGCAAAATAATATCAGAGAGTCCAGAAGATTGAATCAAATCATTTAACAAATTAAATTCTTGGTTATGCAGGAGCAAGAAACAGCCAAGAATTTACTTGGAAGGATAAGAGCGACACATTCTGGTGTCCCTTCAATGGATGATGGGATCATAATCTACAGACGGTATTAGTTTTCTATGCTTTGTACTTTACAGTTTCCGTGCTTTCCAGTTTCCACGCATCTGGCTCTTAATCATGAGAGGCTTTTCTTCAATTCCAAATTTCCTTTGACAACTTACACCGCGTCCAGATTATTTACGTTTGGCACCAAAATTAGATTCTCTAACCCTTGCTTTGGATGAAATATCTATCGAGGGGTACATTTTGCATTTTTTTTCTTTTAATTTCTTCCTTCAACGATGACAGTACGAACTAAAACAGGTGAAACGATTTGACAACTAAAGAATTCAATTTTGGCGTCACTTGTAGACAATTGGACTCGCCTCACCATGATTATGAAGAGAATGAAATATTATTTGTAACATCGCTAAAGCTATTCACATTCCAGTCCTATTCATCCTATTTCCCAGCAAGCATATAACAATATATGTAGATTATCACTATCAAAGAAGGCTCTTGTTTAATTGGCCTGTTACTTGAATAATACAATTGGGTTATAGGAATTTTGATATTGCTGAAACATATGTATAGCAGAAGTTAATAGACAAATAAATCCTCCAAATCTATAATCATGCATACATCAAACACAAGTTATTATCAGTTTATCACCCACAGCTAACACGCAGTTCAGCCTAAGATCAACCATATTTCATCAATGTACGATAAAAATGGCTTAAAGAACATAATAGAGTTCACATAAGACAATAATTTATTATTTTATTTTCAAAGCAACTTATTTCTCATTTGTGCCAGTGAAGAAGCTGTTGATGGAGGGCATGATCTCAGGGGCTTTGTTTCGCACATATTTCCTCAAGAAATGCTCCGCATACTTTTCTCCCTCAGCAAAGTTCTCCAGCACTCCTGCAGTCCTACCCTCCTTGCTTACCCTATTTTGGGAAAATTTTATACAAATAAAGAAAAATCAACCATCATTCAGTATGCTCTCATCAGAATATGAAATTAAATAAGGAAAATCAACGCTTCTGGTGATTGCTTGACAAAAACTCAAATTTTACTTTTTGTTGAAATGCAGTTCTGAATCCTACTAAGTACTAACAAGTCCCAACCTTTCTATTATATACAAAACTTTCGGTAAATCCAATTTACAAACAAAAATAGTACTAAACCCATTATCAATGAACACGTAAGCATATTAAGTTATTAACTTTAAGGCTCGCTCAACTTCTTACATGTAAAATTTCAGTATAATAATTTTTGTGGACTTCATGTGCTCAATAAAACTCTCCGTTCTAACCCTTCCGCAGCACCAGCTAGCAGTCAAATTGAATGACTGTAGCTAGTCATTTTCCATCTTCCTCATTTTTGACTCGACGACTTCAGGTACAAATTATCACTCAACCTAAGGGCTATATGACTATATTAGTCCCTCTCTCTTCACCAATGTAAAAATCATTTGAATAATTTCAAGGGTCAAGATAACAAATAAAAAATTGATCTAAAGCGTACAGATTTTATTCCCCCAAACCTCTGCTGTTGAACCAGTCCAACCGAGGTACGCAACAAGCGAGTCAAACAGCATCCACGAAAATCCATAAACTCAACCTCCTCAATATCACAATCTAGCATTAATTAGGAGTATTTCACTAAAAACACGACACATCAAGATGAACAGAAGTTCCAATCTCAACAATGGAGCCACTATGACACTGTTCCAAAGTTCCAAACCTAACTCGCCACAGCATCACACACAAATAGAGAACGAGATTAACCTGACTTCGGGGTTGATGCAGATATTACGAACCAACTGAAACCCACAAATCCCAACAGCAACTCCAACGGCCGCGAACAGTGGGTACACCTAATTACACAAAACAATCGAAAATCCAAAAAAAAAAATCATGAACACGCGCAAATCAAGAATTAAGCGCAACAAAAGAATGTAATCGAAGACGCACACCTCAGGCCTGAGCCAGCGATTCGCCATCGACAGCAACGGTGGAGGAAGATCGACGGCGAAACAGAGCGCGGTCAGGACGAATTAGGCAAAACAGAAGCGAAGGATGAGATTACGAAGAGAGAAGGTATTTATATCGTGATCTAAAGGTCAAAATTTTTTAAATATAAAAAATTGCATTTATTTTTATTTTATTATTATTGCTTTGGTGAAGGGAGAGTGATAAGGCATCAAGCACGATACTAGATGTTTATCTGTGCCTCCAATCATGAAAGGACGCGTGGCCGAGGTTCTATTTATTTTTTCTTTACGCCCATGGTTTGTGTGCTCTGTTTCGTTGTATTTTCAGCGGCTTTTAGTTCGAAGCCGAACTTTTTAAATATTAATTTTATAAAATTATATAGTGAATTTATAATATAATGGTTTATTTTTAAAACTATCATAAACAATATATTTTCTATTAATTAAAATTAAAATATAAAAATTATATAATTTGTCACACAGTATCTTATGCTTTTATAGTATTATTTAATTTATTTTATAATCTCTAACTTTTTTCTTCTAAAATAAAATAATTTTAAGATGTTAATTTTAATTTATATATAATAATTTTATTTTTAATAAATTAAATAATATAATGTTACAATTGAAAAACTTATGTACTAATATTATAATTAAATATAATTCAAGAGAATATATATATATATATATAATTTTTCTATTAATAATTAATTAACCGCTATAAATGAATATCTACGTGCACATAGAATTGTGATGTTATACTGATGGACCAAAAATGTGAAAAATACAATTAAAAAAAAGGTTTACACAATCTAAATTATTTGTTATTTTCATTTATTACATATAAATGCATCTGAATCTGAATTCAATTCACCATTTAAAATCACTTGACATTAAATGCAGTCACGGCAAAAAATGAAGGAAAAAAAAAAAAGGGGGAATGCGATTTTGTAAAAGTTTCATAGAAGTTATAAGATAAATTAAATCAACTAAGTCGAATAAAATCGAAGCAAATCAATCAAAATTTTAAAAAAAGTTTAAATTAATTTTTAAAATATAAATTTTAATTAATTTGTTTTGATTGTTAGTTTAATTTAATTAAAATTAAACTAAACTAAATAAATTTTATATATAAAAAAAATTATATTTTTATATATAAAATATTATATTTATATATTTTTATGTCTATAAAATTATTTATATATATATATATATATATATTAATTTGATCTCTTTCTTTTAGTTAATTTAGTCTCTTTCTTTTTTATATATATATATATATATATATATTATTAAAATTATAAATTATTGTAAATAAAATTATTTAAAATTATATTAAATCATTTAAAAATTAAAATTGAATAAATTTATAATATTATAAATTTAATAAATTTAATTTAATTAAAATTTAAAATCAAATCAAATCGAGTTTATAAACTTTGCTTTGGCAACTGCTGCATAGGGTCGCCTGTCTGCTGTGTGCAACTTGATAAACCCCATTTACCAACTTGCGTTTCTTAATATTCTAACTCTTAATATAAAGGGAGCAAAAATCCTGTCTTCGAAATTGTGTTGCAAATCATAGAAAATTTGCTAAATTAATAAATAACTTGACTTACACATTTAAACTACAGGGGAACGTAGTTTTAAGACCACAGTTTAGATGGGAAGTCCGTATACCATACAGAGTTTCTTCGCATCTACAATTCCATAATAGTGAACATAAACAATTATGATAGTTGAGCTTCTCACGTTCCTTTCCTATTTTTCTTTTTCCAGGCCTTGTGTGCCTCTTTGTAATTTTTTTTTAAAATAACGTAAACAGTATTGTGATCAGTTTTTATAATTTTTTAAATAATTTTTACATTTTACTTTGTGTTTGGAGGAATTGGTGATGTTTGGTTCATCTTTCATTGTAGACCTGGGTTCCTTCTTATAACAGGAGGGTTAAGTTCATTTTTTTCAATGTATTTTAGCATATGTACTAAAATGAGGATTTAAATTCACCTCTCATTATAATTTATAAGCCGAAATACACTGAAAAAAAAAAACAATATGACCCTCGTGTTATAAGAGAAAATTCCTACAAATGTGAATAGGGATGACAAAAGAATATGAATGTTTTGAATACTTGGTAGTTCGCCTAATCAAAACTTTGATAGATCACATTCTATATTTTCTCCTCAAGCAAAAAAGCAGAAAAAATTTTCGTCATGGGTAATCACCAAAATTTCTCAGGACATCCATACTAAAGGGGTTAGCTTTCTAATTTTTACAGCCTTTTATATAGACCAAGTTTTTTTCTAACAGAACCGAACCATTTCAATCGGAAGACTATTATTACATTTTTACGACCTTATCACATGGCTTATCATGAGAATTTTACAACCTAGCAAACCTTAAAATTTTGTCCAAGCTTTTAGAAATTTATACTTGCAAATTCCCTCAAGAATCGTATAACAGAAATAATATGGGTTAGCTCACTAAAAGGCAAGAGCATTTAGCAAAATTCATATCTCCAAGAGCACCTAAAATTATAACTCACAAAAAGCAATGAAGACACCTAGGGCATTTATAGAATGGAAGAAGAAGAAAAAGAATTTTTAAATCCCAAAAGCTTTGTTATTCTTTTATGCCCTATCTCTCAATCACTCAAATTGAGATTTTAAAAAAAAAAACTCACTATTCCTCCATATTTGCATTGCTCACCTCCATTTTAAAGAAAGGTATTTAGCTTCTCCAAAAAGAAAATTTAGGTACAGTTATTATGTATTTGTTATCAAGTTCTATAATCGGAATATAATAAGTATATGGTTCTCCAATCAGAACACGATAAAGGTATAGACTTTAAAAAGTAACTTTATTTTTTTTACAACTTATTATTACAGTATAAGTTTTTCAAAAAATAAAATTTAAACATGTTATATTTCTATTGAAAATTTTGATAGCAAAGATACAAGAGATTTTATATAAGTTTTATCTTTCTTTAAATTGGCTTTCTTCAAAGACTAGCCGATATTGTCCATAAATGCTTCAAGCAACACCTAGTAGTTATTTTATCTCCTCTAATGCTTAGCTTTAATGGCTCCAATGTTAGTATAAAGGAGTGATTTTTGGTGAAGGAGCAAAAATATTTTGAAAAAATAGTTCCATTTCATAAATTAGTTCTGTTGGAGTAAACTTGTTTTATAAAGCCTAAAAGCCTAATATTGTTTTTGACAATGGAATTAGATGCATTACGTTGGGCCCAAAAATTTTTTTTAAGTAGCACATTCTTCTCTTGGCCCCACGTGATCTCTCTCTTTCTTCCCTCCTTTCTGTATTATCTAAATTTGACTTTCTTCTCTACTTTTTATATATCCTAGTGGTTGTGTGCAAGAACTATGTTAGACCTGCAAAAAGAAAAAAAAAATTGCAAGGAGAAAAAGAGATGTGTGTCAAGCATGGGAAGCATCAATTGTACTATTAAAGCCTATTTTATTCTTTATGTTGCCTTTTGCTCTCTTCCATTTATGGTGCATTCAATGGAGTGTAAAGATGAAGAAATGCTACAATTAATAAGTTTTCCATTGGCATTCAAAATTCTGCAATGGCTATCTTCCTTCCTTCTCTTATTTAAAGACTGCAGTGGCTTCATGTATCAACTAACGAAGTACATAAGTTATTACAAGAAATATCTCCTCATCTACCACATTCTCTCCTCTAAAATTTCATTTAATGCCTTGTGTGAGTTGCCATTATGAGAGAGAGTGAGTCATTAAGGGTCTTTGTTCAATTGTTCCCTTTGTTTCTTATTTATTTTGTTTTATCTTTGTAAAGAAAGGGTTGTAAAAGCAGTTGTTGTGCTGAGCCTTTGTATAAGGTTGTAATTTTCCTATTTTTTGTGTATTGTACTTCAAGTTTAGAGTGTAAAAGCAAGGAGGCTTGTCCCTAACAGGGTTATTGTGTAAAAGTCATGAGGCTTGTCCTTGAAAGGGTTCTCTTATAATTCTCAGTTTGGTTATTTTACAAAAATTTCCTTTGCATTGTGCATTGAGAGGAGGATGTAGGATCCAAGTAAATAGGATTCGAAATTCTAACATTTTGTGTGAAATCTCTTTACTCTTTCCACAATTTACTATATTCCAATTTCTTTGATTTTTATATATTTTTATGTCTACAAAATTCATATCTCCAAGGGCGCCTAAAATTATAACTCACAAAAAGCAATGAAGACACCTAGGGCATTTATAGAATGGAAGAAGAAGAAAAAGAATTTTTAAATCCCAAAAGCTTTGTTATTCTTTTATGCCCTATCTCTCAATCACTCAAATTGAGATTTAAAAAAAAAAACTCACTATTCCTCCATATTTGCATTGCTCGCCTCCATTTTAAAGAAAGGTATGTAGCTTCAAGAAAAAAATTTAGGTACAGTTTATTATATATTTGCTATCAAGTTCTTTAATCAAAATATGATAAGTGTGTGGTTTTCCCAATCAAAACAAGATAAGGGTATAGACTTTAAAAATTAACTTTATATTTTTTACAACTTATTATTACATTAAAAGTTTTTCATAAAAAAAATTACACATGTTATGTTTCTATTAAAGAATTTGATAGCAAAGACTTTATAAGTTTATATAAGTTTAGATACGAAAGACTTTATATAAGTTTTATCCTTCTTTAAATTGGCTTCTTCAAAGACTAGCCGTTATTGTCCATAAATGCTTCAAACAACACTTGACAGTCATTTTATCTTCACTAATGCTTAGCTTTAATGGCTCCAATGTTAGTAAACTTATTTTACAAAGCCCAAAAGCGCAATATTGTTTTTGATAATAGAATTGGATGCATTATGTTGGACTCAAAGAAATTTTTTAAGTAGCCTATTCTTCCCTTTGCCCCACATGATCTCTCTCTTTCTTCCCTCTTTTTTGTCTTATTTAAATCTGAATTTCCTCTCTACTTTTTATATATCTTAGGTGGTTGTGTGCAAGAACTATGTCAGACCTACAAAAAAGAAAAGAAACATTGCAGGGAGAAAAGGATTGTGTCTCAGACATGAGTACTATTAAAGCCTATTTTATTCTGTATGTTGCCTCTTGCTTTCTTCCTTTTGTGGTGCATTCAATGGAGGGTAAAGATGAAGAAATGCTACAATTAATGAGTTTTCCGTTGGCATTCAAAATTTTGCAACGGCTATCTTCCTTCTTCTCTTATTTAAAGGCTGGAGAGGTGTCACGTTCCAAAATTTAACCGGTACGGAAGATGAATTCCACCTCACCTCCGTAAGCCTAACTCGACTATTGATTCTCACAAATATATTAGTTTTATATATAAATAATTTTTACGTATAAGAATACAACGCTTCTTGAAAGAAAAGAAAAATTATATTCCATTAATTTTAAATAAGTATTTAAGATACATCATTGATGTTTATTCAAATATTCTTAAAGTACCAGACATATATATTCAAATATAACATCCTAATATCACCTATTCGATTAGAGAGCTTTTCTAGAATTATACAACTTAACATAAACAAAGGTATTATACTTTTATCCTGAATAAAAAGGGGAGGTATTCTTGGCATTCAAGTCATCGAAACTAAAAAGTCTTATGTACCTGAAACTGTGAGTGAGTGAGTCCGGTTCACTTGGCTCACCATAAACACTAGTCCTATCTATCATACACATTCTACTATGCATGTCAAAAGTATATATAATCGTGCATGAATATATGAATACTCATAACATAAATAATTCATGAAGTAAATATATGTCAAGAGGAAAACATTATGAAAGAGTTCATAAATATTTACATGTACCCTGCCCAAAGGAGTCATCTTACCCGTAGGCAAAATTCTCGCCCGAAGACATATCCTGTCCGTAGGTTATATCTCACCCAAAAGCTTATACTGCCCATAAGCTATATCCCCCCTAAGTGTATTCTGCTCGTAGGCTATATTCTGCCCGTAGGCTATATCCCCGCCCGTATGCTATATCCTTTGCTCGTAGGTTATATCCCCGCCCGTAGGCTATATCCTCTGCCCGTAAGTTATATCCTTGCCCTTAGGTGTCAACCTTATTTCACCCCTAACCTCAAAGGAACGTTAAAGAAATTTAACTTTATTTCACTCCCGCCTTCAAAAGGACGTCAAATAATTCAACTTTATTTTACCCCCGTCCTCAAAGGGACTCAAAAGTGTCTGAAATCTCTATTTCTTTCAAATATAATCATATGCACAAACAAGAGCATCCAAATACATATCATGATCTTTAATAAATCCATGTCATTCATAATCATCAATCATTCACATGTATTTCCTTTGCAAGTTCAATCCAAATATATAGAAAATATATTCATCCATTACTTTATTACATCTCTAGAAAACAAAATTCTAAAACTAAATCAAACAATACAAGACTAGATCTTTCACCTGGAGTTCAAGCTATATTTCTACACTTTATACTCAAAAAGAGATGCCAAGAGCCTCATTATAAACGTATAAATTAATTCTAGCAAGTATCAACACAATTCAGAACATAAGATATTAATCATTTAACTTTGTTTTGTTTTTAGGCTAAAATCAGAACTACTCTTTAGAAAAATTCTGATATTAATCTATAGCTCCAAAAATTATAAAAGTTAGTACATAGCTTTTTTATTATGTTCACATACTAGGATAAAAATTTCAGAATTTAATTCTATCTTTAAGCCTTACTAAAGACCTTATTAGTGGCTAAAGGTCAAAGCTGTCTGAATTTTAAACTGGTACAGTTTTATGCGTTTTATACTTAGTTAACCATGTCCAAATGCCATGAAAATTTTCAGATCATTATTTGCATGTCTTAGCTAAGTACCATAGAAATTTCAAATCAAAAAGAGGTCTTTAGCTATTAAAACCAAATTAATTTCCAAAATTGCACAGATTTGCTCTGCAATAAACAAAGTGTTATTCCCATAATTATTTGACCAAGAAAATCAATTTTAATAAGCTTGAAACTTTCCAGATCAGATTAATAACATGTTAAGAGATCCCCATAAAAATTTCATGGTTTTAGGAATTGATTTGATCATCCAAAAACACATAAAACTAGTAGCATGATAGATCAGTCTTGTTCTACCCTTTACAAATTTCAATCACTATTTTAGGTATATTAGGGGTACTAAACCAACCCAGAAAATTTTGAAATAAATTAGGAATAATCTTAGACACCATATCCAATTAGATACTAAATTTCATGACCATTGAAGTTCATTTCATAACTCAAATAGTCCAAACCATTCTTAGCAGTAAAGAAAAATTATGCAGAAACATAATCAGCTCTGTTCTTCATCTCCTTACCATTTCCTTCTATTTTTACTTATTAATTCATGCCATGTTTTTGTTTTTCTTCATTTTTAATCTGTAATAGCTTGTATAATCACCTCTACCCAAAAACTAAACAAAAAGAAATGAATTAAATTCATAGATTCAAAGGATTCAAGCTTACCATTGCCTTACTCTGTTTTATGGTAAGAATCACACCTATGACCATGTTTCTATCAATTTGGTCTTTAGGGTTCTTAGCTCATGACAGAAAAAGAGAAGGGGAGAAGGAAATGAAAAAGAGAAGAGGAGAAGAAGATGAACCTTGCTTCATGACAAAAAAGAGAAGAGGTGATCTCCATAGCAAGGCTTCTCCTTCCCTCTCCAAAGCTTTCGATCTCTCTCTCTCTCTCAATCTCTCCTTCAAACTCCTTTTTCTTGTGGGCACTCAATCCTCTCCAATAGCTTTTAATCTGCAAGAGAGAGGAGATAGACATATTGGGCCATATACTTGTCTTTTTGTATAAATTATACAAAACATCTCTTCCTTTTTTTTTTCTTTTTTGCAAGCTTCACCGGATGAAGCTTCCCCCAAGGAGCTCTAATTTTAATCTAATGGATGTAAGGTGCACACGTGTCCCTCTCCAAGTCATTAGATTTTCCTTGGCTAAAATTGCTCATAGCCACTCTAACTTGTAAGATTTGTTCATTTAGGTCCTGAGTATTTGTAAAAGTTCCCGAAATTAAAATTTGAAATTTTCTATTCCCATTTTTTTATTCAAAAAGAACATTTTTCACGTAATTAAATTTTTCGATAAACTTCAAAATAGACTTTATTCATATAAGTTCTTGGGATATTATAAGAGGCTTCATGCATCAACTAATGAAGTACAGAAGTTATTATAAGAAATATCTCCTCATCTACCACATTCTCTTCTCTGAAACATCATTTAGTGGTCTGTGTGAGTTGCCATTGTGTGAGAGAGAGTGATTAAGAGTCTTCGTTCATTTGTTTCCTTTGTTTCTTATCTATTTAGTTTTGTCTTTGTGAAGAAATGGTTGTAAAAGTAGTAGTTGTGCTGAGCCTTTGTGTAAGGTTGTAATTTTCCTATTTTTTATGTGTTGTACTCTGAGATTAGAAAATAACATGGTTATCATGTAAAAGCTATGAGGCTTGTCCCTAAAAGGGTTCTCTTGTAATTCTCAGTCTAGTTATTTTATAGAAATTTCCTTTACATTGTGCATTGGGAGGATAACATAGGATCCAAATAGATAGAATCCAAACACCTTTAAACCTTTTGTGTGAAATCTCTTTACTCTCTTATAGTTTACTAAAGTCTGATTTCCTTGATATTCATCTTCCTGAACAAGATAAATTGATTTTTCAAAAGAAGTTAAAATTGTTTATACACACAATTCAAACCCTTTCTTGTGTG
The DNA here is from genome assembly GCA_037074585.1 of Biancaea sappan. NCBI lineage: Eukaryota > Viridiplantae > Streptophyta > Magnoliopsida > Fabales > Fabaceae > Biancaea > Biancaea sappan. Next base: position 46,116,161 of record CM073497.1, on the reverse strand, counting down.
TATTTGTGCTAATAAGTTCCATTTCAGAATTAACTGTTATTCTAACTTCATATAATGACCTTCTCTCTTATTTCATAAATTAGTTCCTTTTCTTCCTTTTATCCTATGTTGTCACCCCCCGAAAATCGGACAAGTGAATATATATGAATTCAAAAGTATATCTCAGTGGTAACCTATAAATTCCCTATATAGTCCTAATACCCATAATTATGCAAAACATAAATTTTTTAAAAAAACTTAAATTACATAGTTTACAAAGAAAATTACCAATATACAATAAGTTTTCTAACTACAGTAAGACCTAGGTGGCCTATAGGATTACAGAGTATTCTTCCTAAGCATATAGCCCAAAAATTGGTTCCATGAACCCTCTAAACAAAAATGGAGTATGTCTTCAAAGCCATTAAATCTCCAGCGATTTCTCGTCCTCCTCAGCTGCTATATTTAAAAAATGTAACCACAAAGGATGTGAGCTCATCAAAGCTCAGTGAGTAGATGATTATGCAAATAAAATAAGACACAAGTATAAATACCATAATCACAACCACAACTAGAATAAATACCTCTAGCACGCAAGGGCACAATTAAATATACACACAAGCATACCTCTTTGTGCAATCGTGACACACTATTCCCACACGAGTCTACACTCTTGCAATTTCTCATTAAATCATATCAGATACTCTAACATAACGTCAAAACACATACAAACATAAATATTTCACACACAGAGTATGATTATGCAACAACTATATGTCTCCCTACTCGTGAGTCTACGTTTTCACATATACCTCATCGAGTTATCACCCAATGGCAATATCGGCTTGTATTTATGGATCTATGTTTCCACAATCAGTCTTCGAGGTTCATCACAAGGAACTCGGCTCAAACTTGTGGGTTTACGTTCCCATATTCTCTTTTTCCATATACAATGCATTCACACAAACACAATACGTCACATATAATAACCAATAATCAATTCACTATTCCCAAGTACATCCCACGCAATAACCTTTCAAATCACAACCATCACAAATACACAATATAACTATTAATTCCCAATTCCCAGGTAACCTCATTATGTTTCCTACAACATCACAAGAAATTCCATAATTTAGTTAATATCACTAACTAGAGAAATTTAATAATTTAAATTCAATTATAGTGTGAGTGAGATTTATATTATACTTGAGTAATTTTAAATAAAAACTTAGTTAGCAAAGCCACCCTTAGTTAGCAAAGTCACCCACTTATCTTGATACCGACAATGTTTACGGGGTAAAAATCCTAAAAAATGAAGCCAATGAAGCCAATAAAGCTCCCAAGAGCACCTGAAACCAAACCCAACGACTTAACAACAAGAGGTAAGCATATAGCATTTTTGGGGAAACCCTATCACTGTAACGATGGGATTACTAGAGAGTTATTTCTCTATGTCCCTCTATCGCTTAGGCGACAACCCAGCTATAGTGATGGAGCGATGAGACTAATAGAGATCGTTCTTCTCTACTTCTCTGTCATTGTAGTGACCACTCTAGCACGCAGCCATCACTGCAGCAATGAGTCATAGACCTATAAATCCGCAAAACACGTTATGCTCTGTTTTGTTTCCTAAATCCTTGTCTTTCTATTTCAGCCCACCAAAACTCATTTTAACCAAGATTTAGATTCCCAACTCAACATATAACATCCTCAAACATATCTTAACCCAAGATCAACTACAAATATAAACCCACAACCCATTTTCCTGCAACCAAAGCACCAATGGAGAAAATGAAAAAAAAAAAGAGAGGAAGGTTATGCTTACCTCTAGCTCTAGAAACTCTAATGAATTGAAAACAGGAAATTAATTGAGAGGAAAGGAAGATTGGATGATGAAGCCGAGAGAAAAACTTCCTCGTCCCTGCCTCTGCATCCCCCAAATCATGAAGAAGGAAGAAGAGAGAGAGAGAGAAAAGACTTTAAATGGGTGGGAGGTCTTGGACGACCACTGGTGTCCATACCTAGATGCCTTAAACCCAAGTGGCTCAGCTATAATTATTTCTCGATAATTATATTAGTTTCACTCAATTTTCTTTTTTTCTTGTCTTTCCTCATATCTCAAAAAGTCACATGCAATAAAATACCATGTCTAGTCATTTATCTTAATTTTCACAAATAATCATTCAAATGAAATAAATTAAAAATGGAAATTAAAATGACTAATTAGATTTAAGTTATTTTACATGGTAAAATACCGTAATACCCCCAAGCATGTGACCCCAATTTTGGCGAGTATTACATGTATAGTGCATATATTACACATTTTGTTATCTGTATGTGTGTGATAGAGATAACGACTTTTAGGATCCTTAGCATCAAGCAGGACACTAGCTTAAAGGATATTTGAAGTCTGAAATAAAGGACATTGGACCATTTAGGCCTCTTTGAAGCATACCTTGATGGAAGTCTCTTGAGTGTTAGCAAGTATTTTTGTATTTGCAAATAGAAATTTTTTAGCTCAACAACTTTAAAAAATTTTATTCAAAATACAATACATATATTTATCATAAAGTTCAATATATTTATTTACATCAAGTCTAATACAATGCAAATTGATTATTAATATTAAAGCATTTATTAAAACCTTAGGAAAAATGCATTTTGCTCATGTGAACCTTTTTTCATTATGCAAATAATCCCCATAAACTATAAAACTCAACATAAGACCCATCTAAACTTTTTATTTTGTGTGATAAGACCCTTCCGTCTAATAGTCCGTTAATTTGACTAACGGTCAATACTAACTAGAATAGCAAAACTGCCACGTCAGTTTTATTTGAACACATCAGTAGTTGACTTGGACAAATCATAATCCAAACCTATGGAGCCCACACTAGCTCTACCCGGCCCATATACGAAACCCGACCTAAGATGTTTTAATCTGAGTTTTTGTCCTCGTCCTTGTTGGTTCTTCCATATGCGTTCTTGTTCTTCCATGCATGTTCCTTCTTTCATCTCTACTGTTGCTTGAAGGCATGAGATCCTTGGGCAAAATCTTCAAGTGAATGACTTGCCATCAACTACTCTAGCCTTTCTCAATGAGGAAGACGAAATGGAAGGCCAACATGAACAAGAAAACAATGATTATTTTTTATTGGACGAACACGAACACAGTGGACAAAATGTATTATGTGGATGAAGCATAGTGATTTTTAGTTGAGGGACAAGCATAATCAATAGGTATTTGTTGACTTAACATAGTGAGGGACGAAGAAATCAGTGGGTAATTTTTTATGTTGTTTATAGCTCTGGTAGAGGAATAGTAGTACACATTCATAAGTATATGATTTTTAATTTTATTTCCATCTTTACATTGCTGGTGGTTGTCATAACCCAACTCCAGAGCCCGTGATCAGCACGACACGTGACTATCTCTCATGGACATAAGCCTAACTCCTAACTCCAACTCCAAAGGATAGACGCATAAAAACAAAGAGTAGTGAATACCACCACTCATAACTCCATAAATATGAATATAAATAGCTTCATAAGAGAAAGTAAATTTTATTCTTAATTGAAAATACATCAAGCCACAACATGACTATCTCTCGTGTTTCTATCTATTCCAACTTAGCATACACAAGCTAGGAATATAAAGAAACACATGCAAAAGAATATACTCTAAGTATTCTTATACAACAACTCCTAAAATATTCCTCCTAATTGTCTTATTGGACTACAGAGCGACTACAAAAGAATTTCATAAGGGTGCACCAAAAATCAGAATACCAATCCACGAGTCAAAAAGAGTTGGGATTAGTACTGGAGAAAGGTCCTGTGGCCCACAGGCTAAATCGGGACTGCCCGTAAATGAGGGGTCATGGGTTTAACATTTTAGAGCTAGACCTTTTATTTTTTTTGGTTTTTTAGAAAAATATATTATTTGGTATAATTAATATCACTTTATCACATTTCTATATTTTATAAACCTTATATTCAATGAATATAATAAATTTAGATGTAAAAGCTTTTGTAGTTTTTAAAAAATAAATATAGAATTTTAAATTTAAATATAATATAGTTAATTTAAGAAGAAAATATGAAAAATTAAAGTTATAGGTTATTTAAAAATATTAAAAAAATAATATTTTACATGTATAAATACTATTTTAAAAAAATTATTAAATTTTTTACTACAAAAATTAAAAAATATATTATTTTAATATTAAAAAAAAAGATTGGCTTGTGGGCCAAATGGGTGGTCGTGGTCTTTTAAAAAAATTGCGAGCCTAAATAGGCTGGCCTGTTTATTTTTTGGCTCGTGACAGGTTCATCTGGGCCAGCTCGTTTAACGATACTAATGGGATGCTTGAACCTCTGCTACTTCTCAGGCAGATGCTTTTCAACAAATGCAAGCTCTGAAACATGGAAACAACAACAAGAGATATAAATTCTCAGTGAGTACTAAACAATCACAAGCAAATAAAAATCGATTTTTGAAATATAAATTTTAATTAGTTTAGTTCAGTTATCGGTTTGGTTTGGTTCGATTAAAACTAAACCAAATCAAACCAAACCAACTTTATATATACAAAAAATTATATTATATATATATATATATATATATAATACTATATTTATATATTTTTATGCTAATAAGATTATTTTTATATATGTTTTAATTAATTTGACCTCTGTCTTTTAATTAATTTGGTCTCTTTATATATGTATATATATATTATTGAAATTAAAAATCACAAATTATTATAAACAAGACTACCAAACCAAACCACTCAAAACCTAAACAAACCGCTCTAAAATTAAAACTGAATATATTGATAATTTTATAAAACCAATAAGTTTGGTTAAGAATAAACCGATCCAAACTGAGCCTATGAACATCCCTATTCCAGACTAGACAATTAGCTGATTCACCAATTTTTTGGTCCGATTTTCTTAACCTTGGTAAATTTCAAACCAGTAAACACCTAACATATCCAATAGACACCTAACATATTCAAACTAGTAAAATTCAAACTAGTAAACACCTCAACTAACTACATTTGACAAAATACCAATAAACATCGGCAAACACCTCACTTCTTACTAATTAGAACTTCTTACTAACTATGAATAGTTTTGACTACATATGACAAAATACCAATAAACACCATACTTCTTACTGATTTGAACTTCTTACTGGTTATGAATAATTTTGACAAAATACATTTGCTAAAGTAAAAGGAAGTAGAAGGAGGAGAGTAAAAATTGAATAAAAATCCAAATGATGTGTGAATCCTAACTAGAAAATTTTGCCCAAAATCAAACAAAAAAATAATGTGTGAATCGAAGATAAACTCTTCTAACCAAAATCCAAAGAAGTAGAGATACTAACCTGAATAAAGTGTGTCTTCAAGCTACAAAAATATGCTTATCAACAAAAAATTCCTCTTCAAACCCTAGACACAAAAAAAAAGTGATTTTAACCAAAATCTAGAGAAATCCCATGGTTGATTGAAGCAAACATACTAATCTGAAGATTTTTCCCAAGGATCTCGTGTCTGCAAGAGATGGCAGAGACGAAAGAAGGAACATGTATGGAAGTATAAGAACACAGACGGAAAAATCAACATGGACGAGAACAACAACTCTAATTAAAACATCTCAGGCTAGGTTCCGTATTTGGGTCGAGGTAGGGCTGACATGGGTTCTATAGGTTTGAGTTATGGTTTGTCCAGGTTAGATGCTGATGTATTCAAATAAAGCTGACGCGATGGTTGTGCTATCTCAGTTAGCGTTAACCATTGGTCAAACTAACGGATTATTGAACGGAATGGTCTTACCACATGAAATAAAGAGTTTAAAGGGGTCTTGTATTGAATTTTATAGTTCATGGAGGTTATTTGTACAATAAGAAATGTAATACCCAAGAAAAATAAAATATAAATATTTGTTTACAAACTACTGTTACTATTTCAGTATACGGTACTATTCACCTGTATAATACTATTTACGTATATGATACTGTTCATTTATACAATCGAAATGTCAAGTACTAGATGTTGTTTGGTCATAAGAGAAAACTAGAAAGAAGTTCGTAGGAGAAACTGACGTTTTATGTGTGAAAATACCCTTAGGGACTAAAGTGAAAGGACTGAATTGAAAAGAAACTTAAAGGTTTAAGGTGAAAGGATATTTTTTCCCTTTTAAGTTTCCAATAGTAATAACAGAAAAATTTTCCACCGCGTGAGGTGCACAGTAACTGCATTATTAGAAATGTCATTTTCATGAATAGTAAATTGAATATTTTATTAACGCATAGTGTCAAATAGTACCCTTGACTTTTGCTATAAATAGGCCCTTCCATTTCACTTCTAAACTCACACCTTCAACTTCTCTTCTTCTCTGCTTAAGTTTCTCTTACTCCAAAGCTAGGCCTCTGAGATTTTGGGCCTTTCCTTTTCAGCTTACGTAAGGATACTATGCCCTTTCTATGTCTTTCAAATTTTAGAAGTTAATTTCTTAAGTATGCTCTGTGGTTGCGGTTTTGGCCGATCTTCCACATCAGAAAAACTGTCCTTAGCTGTTTATATGTTATTTTGATTCTCTGATTACCGAAATAGAATGTAAACTGTGAAGAATACATGTCTAGGAAAGTTCTGGCTAAGGAAAGACCTGGTTTTTAAGTGTGTCCAGTGTGACCCTCCACTCTTTCCTGGGAACTTACCTGGTGTACTCTTTTACAGATTGTATTCTCTATTTCTGGTATGAATAGTACCCGTACGTATGAATAGTAACCGTATGAATAGTAACCGTACATATGAATAGTATCCATACATAAAAAATAGTATTCATACGTATGAATAGTGACCGTATATACGAATATTATCCGTATGTATAAATAATATCCGTATGTATGAATAGTGACCGTATATATGAATAGTGACCGTATATATGAATAGTACCGTATGTATGAACAGTATCTGTATGAAAACAATCCTGACGTATTTTCTCTAATCTTTCATGAAAATCTCCGTAGCAGAACACCGAAATTCACCTGAGAACTCTTGTCTGTAATGACTTAGAGAAGCGATGTTCGTACGGAATCCAGGTGAGTGAAACGACCCTGTTTTAATAGAGTTTTAGCATTACTGGTGATAAAAAGTATGTCGTAGGACACTCCCAAGATTCATAGGGGGAAATTGGATTCAGAATGACGAATCTAAATGAGATAATTAATCCATAAGTATGGATAAAATGAAATAAGTATCTTATGATGATGTGAAGTTTGAATGTTTTCAAAAATGGATTAATTGTTATCTTGATATGTGGTTTATAAATCCATAATATAGTTATATACTATACCTGTTATATGGATGAATATTATATTGAGCTTCTGATTATGATATGAAATGCTATTGATTGTGATTGAGCGGGACAGTACCCCCTCTCACGGCAAGGCGGAAAACCCGGTTGACAGGGTGTCTTGACCAATGAGTGTGGAGACAACGATTCCCTCAGTAGGGATATAGCCCGGATTGGTGATAAATCCGTGAGGCGCCCTAGCTAAGAGGATGAGGTTGTGCGTCATGGCGGAAATATACATAATTGGTGAGCCGGCCTGTGTGCACTCTCCGGGATATATTGCCATTGACGAGTACTAGTAACGTTTGTTGAATTGGATGAATTTTTATCTTGTATGTAAGAGGATGATGTTGTGCATCATGGCGGAAATATACATAATTGGTGAGCCGGCCTGTGTGCGCTCTCCGGGATATATTGCCATTGACGAGTACTAGTAACGTTTGTTGAATTGGATAAATTTTTATCTTCTGTCTATTGGTTGGGTATGAGCCTTTGGATATGCTTGCATGACTGGTAATGTATTTGAATTTTATTAATGCGAGGCCGATTCGCTCATTGAGTTTAAAAGCTCACATTGTTTGTACAACCTTTTTGTTCAGATCAGGTTGCCATCGAAGAATATCTGCTAGAGGAGTAGATCACTTTGGACCTTCCCGTTGTCGGGTAGACCTCTCTTCTGTTATAGATTATGTTGCTCTGTAATCGTCTAGGACATCTAGTTCAGGGGTTCGACATTTGGCTTGTATGTCAGTATAATAATGTATTTTAAATTGATAATCTATGATTTTCAGATAAGAAAATTTGATATATTTATCGGAAGGCTTACAGTGATGAGAGATTCATCATTGTGCCGGTCATGTGCCCAGAAAACGGGTCGTGACAAAGTTGGTATCAGAGCAATGGTTGTTAGGTCTCCTAGTGATTACAGAGCAAGGTAACCTTAGTGGGACCTCCTCTATCGTTGTGAACCCGGGCACAATTATAGAGAGACGGTTCTACTGAAGGTCCTGTAGGATGTTTTCATTTCCTTTCCCTCCGAGACTTATCTCTTCTTAGGAATTATGTTCTCAGTTTTAGTTTTAGACAGATGTGGCCACACTTTTGAACTTAGTAAAGGAAAGGTTATTACTTGTTTTGATTCCGTTGTTGTCGGATCAAATTTTTATATGGTGGATTTTATAAGCTGAATTCATGATTAAATTTGTGTAGCTATATTATTTTAGGGTACCAGCCAATAAAAGAAACCACTCGCATTAAAAACAAAAAAACTGAAGGATTACATTGCAAAAAACAAGAAGTTTACTCATGCATGAGTAATCTAAAAGCGAGGTGGTCTTGGATTAGGAGGGTTGTATTGTATCATCACCCCTCGACCATTCCTTGGAGCGAGAGACAGAGTAATGTCGCGGAGGGTAGTGTAAATTCCATTCATACAATCAACACTTCTTTGTTGTTGATTGCAGAAGCACTGGGTAGACCAATAGAAGAACCTGTCTATTCTTGAAGTCATTTCTGCATGATTGCGTTTAGTTAACTTCTCCAGGTCTCCTATCATCTTTTTCAGATTTTTCACCTCCTGCTCTAGACAGGCGATTTTGTCCTCCGAGGTATGGCCCGTGCTAGTCTCCTCAGCTTCCTCGATCTTCTTCATTTTCTTCTCCTTCTGCTTCTCTGGAGACCCCTCAAAAGGTCTTTTGCCCTTGTCTTTGCCCAGACTTAAGTTTAAGTCTAGCTCTTCTTCCTTAGCCTCTACTGTGAGATCAATGTACTTCCTTGAGGCCATGATTTGGAAAAATTTAGAAATTTTTGTAAGAGTATGAGGCGAGAGGAATACTGGGGGATTGTAGGCTCGAAGATTATTACTCTTTGTGGTGTGGTAACTGAGAACGCTGGGATGGTTTTTATAGAGAAAAATTAGGACTTAGAGACAAAGAAGATATCTTTTCACCGCACCCCTACACGATCAACCTATGGATTTCTTCAAGCTGGAAGCCAGAAGTCTAGGGTAGGCGTGCACACCGATAGCGCGTTGCATTAATGCTAAAACCATGAAAGTCAATATTCGGTGGATTTGCGGCCGATTTTACTCGGTTTTCTCATTTCTCCCGTTGGCATTTTCCGAAATTCAAAGAAGTTGATAACATAGCCATCAAAGATTGCCTTGGATGCTTTTATGATGAACTGAAATACATTTCTCCGTTTTATTGTGTTGTTCTTAAGAGCCTTCAGTTGAGTATAATATACATAATTGATTGAATCATGTTGTAATTACATTTATGTATGTTATTCATGCATAATGAGTGAAGGCTACGATCAAGGAGAATATGTGATGATCCTACATATACTCATAGAGATGTGAAATCAAAATGACTTGGATAGAATAAAATGTGTAGATGATGATATATCTTCATGGTTACATATACTTACATATAATGCTCTCGTGGGCAAATGAAAGGCAGTGATTTCCTTACATCATGATAATGCTTAAGGCATGTGACCGTAAGCAGTTAACTTTGTTTTAAAATATATATATTGATATACATATATTATGTGTAAGTCTAGAGTAAAGACACCGATTAGAATCTAAGATACGGCCAATATGAGGCGACCTAATCATAGAGGGACATCGTGATATAGGATTACAGAATAAAACAAGTTTAGAGGGAGAAAATCTCAGACTGAAGAGCGTAGTTAGTCAAAAGTTTGAGAAAGGTCAAGATTAGCCGAAAATTTTTTTGAGGAAATATTTGACTTATGTTAATTGCATTTACTATTTATCTGCATGTCCGACATTAATTGCTGGCATTGCGACGTATGTGATCTGTAAACCTTATAGCAAGTGGCGTGTAGGTTGTGGTGGCTTTAGCTCCAGGGGCTTCGGGTTGTCTATAAATCTTGTTTGCCCGTTACCCTACTCATCGCACCAAGCAAACCTACTTTTTTCATTACATACCTATTTCTCAATCTCCATTCCTTTCTCATTCGAAGTTATTTCTGATATCCCTAGAGCAATGGCCGATAATAAGTCTTTCAACTTGAATTTTGAGACTGGCAATGTAGAGCTTGATTTAAATCTAAGTCTCGGAAACAACAAAGGGAAGAGACCTGTAGACAGGTCACCAGAAATTAAGAAAAGAAAGAGGGATGTAATAGAGTTGGAGGAGGACAGTACTGCAACATCCTCAGAAAATAAGCTTGCATTCCTGGAACGTAAAATAGAGAGCCTGGAATACAAGATAGAGGACCAGAAGCGACTAATAAGTCGTCTCTTTGAAAACCAAGAGAAACTGATAAACCGTCGTTTCGGGGAACTGGCTAATCGAGTTGATAGACATTCAATGTTTGCAACTCAAAATTTTCGTGACCAACAAGCAAGGTGTATTGACTGTATGAACGGAGTGACTTATGCTCTTCGCCAAATTTCTCAGGCGCTTCCTCCAGAAACTCTTTCTAGGCTGCAACGATTAGCTTCCTCCTTAAGGTCTGAAGCACCTTCCTCTTCTAGACCTGGAGCACCTTTTACATTTCAAAAGCCTCCTCGTCCTTAATTTATTTTTCTTTTGTTTGTACCTAAAGCTACATTTGGTGTAAGCTTCACGTATTAAAATTATCTATGTACTAGAAATAAAATTTAAGTTAGTATCTAGATCTTCTTTGTTGAAGTGATTCATTTTACTGAAAGAACTTGAGGAATGAAAAGATATTGGACTTGTTATATTTCATACTTGATTCTAAAGCATAGTATAGTAATATCTTTTTGACTGAGCAGAGTTACTAAAATGATATTTCATTGCACTTCTGAGCTATGGAGGAATGCTGAATAAGTATTTTATGAACCTATAGAACTATGGGTTTGCCTCAATCATTGAAGGGATGCGACTCTATATGAGTCATTGAGGTGAGAGGAATTTTCATATATATAATTATGCGTAAGAAGTATGTTATTTACTTATCATATTTTCTAGGATTGTTCTTCCTAGAGATTTATGTAATGATTTCATTTTATATAACGCCTTCAGCTGAGAGTATCGCCTTAAGGTAGAAGGATCGCCTTCGGGCAAGAGTATTGCTTATGGCCAAAATGATGCCTTCGGGTAGGGTGCTTGTATTCGTAAAAGTTATAAGCTATGTGTGTGGAAACATGTGTTCTGATATTCAGTATAAACTGGAAAGACCACGTGCCACTGTTGAGAAGGCACCTATTTGAGGTTTTACATAGAGACAGAGTTCGTCTCTGATTAGGTGGTTTGAGTTTGGTAAAGGTTATGAGGATGAGACACTTTATGGTACAAAAGGTTGTGGAGAAGATTAAACTGATGAGGAAGAGATTACTTGCTGTCTAGAAAAGGCAAAAGTCTTATGCAAATTATTGATAATGCGGTTTAGAGTTCACAGTCAATGGTATAATGTTCTTGTAAATCTCACCAAGGGTGTGATGAGGTTTTGGAAGAAAGAGATACAAAGAATGAGATATAGACGAAGTAATCACACTTATTTTAGTCTTGAGGTGAGTTTTGAATTCGGGGGACCGAATTCTCTTAAGGGGGTGATAATGTAATACCCAAGAAAAATAAAATATAAATATTTGTTTACAAACTACTGTTACTATTTCAGTATACGGTACTATTCACCTATATAATACTATTTACGTATATGATACTGTTCATTTATACAATCGAAATGTCAAGTACTAGATGTTGTTTGGTCATAAGAGAAAACTAGAAAGAAGTTCGTAGGAGAAACTGACGTTTTATGTGTGAAAATACCCTTAGGGACTAAAGTGAAAGGACTGAATTGAAAAGAAACTTAAAGGTTTAAGGTGAAAGGATATTTTTTCCCTTTTAAGTTTCCAATAGTAATAACAGAAAAATTTTCCCGTGAGGTGCACAGTAACTGCATTATTAGAAATGTCATTTTCATGAATAGTAAATTGAATATTTTATTAACGCATAGTGTCAAATAGTACCCTTGACTTTTGCTATAAATAGGCCCTTCCATTTCACTTCTAAACTCACACCTTCAACTTCTCTTCTTCTCTGCTTAAGTTTCTCTTACTCCAAAGCTAGGCCTCTGAGATTTTGGGCCTTTCCTTTTCAGCTTAGGTAAGGATACTATGCCCTTTCTATGTCTTTCAAATTTTAGAAGTTAATTTCTTAAGTATGCTCTGTGGTTGCGGTTTTGGCCGATCTTCCACATCAGAAAAACTGTCCTTAGCTGTTTATATGTTATTTTGATTCTCTGATTACCGAAATAGAATGTAAACTGTGAAGAATACATGTCTAGGAAAGTTCTGGCTAAGGAAAGACCTGGTTTTTAAGTGTGTCCAGTGTGACCCTCCACTCTTTCCTGGGAACTTACCTGGTGTACTCTTTTACAGATTGTATTCTCTATTTCTGGTATGAATAGTACCCGTACGTATGAATAGTAACCGTATGAATAGTAACCGTACATATGAATAGTATCCATACATAAAAAATAGTATTCATACGTATGAATAGTGACCGTATGTACGAATATTATCCGTATGTATAAATAATATCCGTACGTATGAATATTGACCGTATATATGAATAGTGACCGTATATATGAATAGTACCGTATGTATGAACAGTATCTGTATGAAAACAATCCTGACGTATTTTCTCTAATCTTTCATGAAAATCTCCGTAGCAGAACACCGAAATTCACCTGAGAACTCTTGTCTGTAATGACTTAGAGAAGCGATGTTCGTACGGAATCCAGGTGAGTGAAACGACCCTGTTTTAATAGAGTTTTAGCATTACTGGTGATAAAAAGTATGTCGTAGGACACTCCCAAGATTCATAGGGGGAAATTGGATTCAGAATGACGAATCTAAATGAGATAATTAATCCATAAGTATGGATAAAATGAAATAAGTATCTTATGATGATGTGAAGTTTGAATGTTTTCAAAAATGGATTAATTGTTATCTTGATATGTGGTTTATAAATCCATAATATAGTTATATACTATACCTGTTATATGGATGAATATTATATTGAGCTTCTGATTATGATATGAAATGCTATTGATTGTGATTGAGCGGGACAGTACCCCCTCTCACGGCAAGGCGGAAAACCCGGTTGACAGGGTGTCTTGACCAATGAGTGTGGAGACAACGATTCCCTCAGTAGGGATATAGCCCGGATTGGTGATAAATCCGTGAGGCGCCCTAGCTAAGAGGATGAGGTTGTGCGTCATGGCGGAAATATACATAATTGGTGAGCCGGCCTGTGTGCACTCTCCGGGATATATTGCCATTGACGAGTACTAGTAACGTTTGTTGAATTGGATGAATTTTTATCTTGTATGTAAGAGGATGATGTTGTGCATCATGGCGGAAATATACATAATTGGTGAGCCGGCCTGTGTGCGCTCTCCGGGATATATTGCCATTGACGAGTACTAGTAACGTTTGTTGAATTGGATAAATTTTTATCTTCTGTCTATTGGTTGGGTATGAGCCTTTGGATATGCTTGCATGACTGGTAATGTATTTGAATTTTATTAATGCGAGGCCGATTCGCTCATTGAGTTTAAAAGCTCAAATTGTTTGTACAACCTTTTTGTTCAGATCAGGTTGCCATCGAAGAATATCTACTAGAGGAGTAGATCACTTTGGACCTTCCCGTTGTCGGGTAGACCTCTCTTCTGTTATAGATTATGTTGCTTTGTAATCGTCTAGGACATCTAGTTCAGGGGTTCGACATTTGGCTTGTATGTCAGTATAATAATGTATTTTAAATTGATAATCTATGATTTTCAGATAAGAAAATTTGATATATTTATCGGAAGGCTTACAGTGATGAGAGATTCATCATTGTGCCGGTCATGTGCCCAGAAAACGGGTCGTGACAAGAAAAGTTTATAGGGAAAAAGTACATTTTCCCTAAAATTTACTATTTAATAAATAACCTTGCGTTAGCATATATGTTTTCTCTTCTTAAGGTGACATTCCATTCATTTTACAATTAACGGAAACGGAATCAAATTCCACTCACCAATAACACTCGGGCAAGTCGCTCACTTTTTTAAAAATAAATTTTAATTTATTTTCTATATAAAATTTTCTTTTATTATATTTTAATCATATAACATTATATTCAATAAATGTAATAAACTTAAGTATAAAAAATTTGAAAATTTTTAAATAAATATAGAAATTTCAATTTTGTAAATAATTTATTTAAAAAGATATTATAAAAAATTAAAGTTAGTAATAATTTAAAAAACTACTATAAGAAATTATAGTTAATAGAAATTTCACTACAAGAAAAACAACAATCAACGACGAAAAATTCGATCGCTAATTTAATAAAATTTCATTGTTGATAGGTTAGTGACAGAAAGCAATCCATCTGTTAAATGTTCGTTGCAAATAATTTGCGATGAATTGAAAATGGGCCACAAATAAAATTTGAGAATCTGCGACGAAAAATTTTTCGTCACTAATTTGAGATGGAAATTCAGTTTCTGATTTCATGTTTGATCTGAGATGGATATCCATATCTAATTTGTGACATATTTATAGATGAAAAATTTTGCCGCCAATCAATAACATTTTTTGTCGTAATTTTTAGACTGCTTTTTTTATATATATTTAATTGAACGTTAATTTCAAACTTGATTTGAAACATGTTAACAAACAGAAATATAGCCAACAACCGCCAACTAGCAGTTATAACATTTAATTACATGAAGAAAACTTCTACATCAAAAAACATAGAATATTTAATTGCATGTATCTTTTTCATGATCCAAGTTCAAGAAATGCAAAGTCTACAAATACTGCTACAAAGTCAATGAATCCAAGTTAAAAACATGCGGATTGAAATGGTGCTAGTTGCAATTCAGCTTAAAATGGCAATGAAGACCCGAATTTAAAGATCTCCGCATTCGGGTTGCCGCGAGTGGAGAATTAGTACCCTTTGTTGGCTTAAGGGGATCCTTGCGAGCAAGGAATTAGTATCCTCTCTTGGCTTAAATCACTTACTCATCTCTTCAAAAAAAACTTTGTCACTTAGGTCCTCATTAATTTTTGAATTTTTTTAATTCATCTTAATATTTTTCATTACATTATATCCTATCTTTTTACTAGTTAGAGATCTCCAAACAATTTAATAAAATTTTTAACTAAATCCTTAATAATTTTTTATCATTTCTATTCTAATTGCAATATAGTCCTCGATGTTTCAAAAAAAAAATATTTCCCTTGTAATAATAGCACACCCACGCTGAGTTCTTGCAAAAATCTCAAAAATCAGAATATTACGGAGACAATGTTTGGCTAAGTATTTTAGGCTTTCAGGATTTTTTTTTTATATATAAGGAAAGGGACACGCATGTGGTCCTCCTTATGCCATGTGTCCCTTTCCCAGAGTAAATTACATAGAATTATTACTTCTTAAAGCAATCTTCACTCCAGTCCTTATGAATATATTTCTTTATATAATAAAACTTTCGAATCTCTCCCAAAGATCCCAAAATTATCTTATTACCTCTTTTTAATTTAGAACGTGAGTTCGAATCTTGCCTTTTTAAAATTTTCAAATTACTATTGAAGCTAATTAGTTGAATTAGTGGTAAGAGTGAAATTCTTTAAACATCATGTTGTGTGTTCAAATTTGATATTTTAATATTGTCTTATTTTAAAAATAATTTGTAATGAAATTTTGGTATAGAAAAATTCCACTGCAAATTATTTTGGTATTAAAAAAATGAAAAAAAAAAATTAGCGATGGTTTTTTGACACGGCCAAATTCGTTACTAATATTAGCGATGAAAATTTTTCGTCTCAGAATTTGTCGCTGATTTCTTTTATTCCAATTTCAAATCATGGATGAAATTTGCGATGAATCAATGATGAAATTGGAGTCGAAAGAATTTCGTCACAAATTTTTGGAATATTAAAAAACCAAAAAAGAAATAACGACAATTTTTTGACATGACAAAATTCATTGCTAATATTAGCGACAAAAATCAGCAACATAATTTACAACGGATCAACTATGAAATTTGAGACGGAAAAGTTTCATCACTAATTTGTGTTTTTTTGGTAGTGTTTTAAAAATAAGCAGTAATATTATATAAGTATAAATTATCTTTCAAAAAATTGTAATTTTTTTACTAAAATAATTTTAATATTTAATTATTTCAATACAAAAAATGAAAAAAATAAAAAATAAAAGTGACCATGTGCCAGAATGAGTGGATATGAGTATTATAAATGAAATCCATTTGTGAACAAGTTAGCCTATTTTGATAATTCTATTTGCTACAACTCAGACAACAACCTTCATAACTTCTTTTGCTGTTTGAACTTTAGAATTCTTGTGTAGAAATGCTGGACAAAAGGGGTTTATAGACGTATGGAAAATTAGAAATTCATGGGTTTTTGAACAGCAACCAATCAATCAAATTTAGATGATTCAATATTCAGTAGCTCAATGGGATGAGATATTGTTATATAGTTTGAAATATTTAGTAGAATTAAAAGTACTGCATTGGATAAAATATGATATTTAAAAAAGGAATTTATTTGTTGTTCCTTTTATTTGAAAATATGTGTTTTTTATTTGAAAAGATATATCTTTTAAATTGAAAGGATGTATCTTTTATTTTAAAAGATGTGTTTTATTATTTAAAAAGATGTATTTTTTATTTGAATAGAAATGTCTCTTAATTGAAAAGATATTTCTTTTAATTGGAGAGATATATCTTTTTATTTGAAAATGATGTATCTTTTAAATTGAAGAGATATGTCTTTTATTTGAAAGAATGTGTCTTTCATTTGAAAATTAAATTTTAAATTTATTTTTTTAAAAAAATTCAATAAGACATAAATTAAATAGACACATCTATTCGAAATAGAATTGACATGACTTTTAAAAATTGAACAGACATAACTATTCAAAATAAAATAGACATGATTGTTGGAAATAGAAAGACACATCTGTTCAAATTGAATAGACATAACTGGTCAAACTCTATATTTATCATATTAGAATTCTACGGTGATATTTTGGTTCCAAGAGGGCTTTGTTGTATTTTGAAAGGGTTTGCCTGTGATTCTCCAATACACAGATATAAACTCCTTAAAGAAAATGATTTATCACGCCACAAAGTCTTTATTGTTTTCTATTTTTCTAACAATTTTAAAGAGTTTATTTTATTATTTTGGATATTAAAAAGAATTTTTCAAATTGGATCATTTTGATCAATGGAACCAATTTCACTTATTGGAAATATTAAGAAAGATGAGAAAGCAAACGTGGTGAAAAGCATTATCTAAGAAAGGAGAATCTAGTACACAATTTTTACTTTATTTATTGGTGAATACTCCAAATTCATATGATTTATAGGGTAAAACACTATTGATTGCATGTCATACATTTATAAAATGCCTTAAAAAAATATGCAAAAGTTACCTTATGAATTTTGAAATAATAGAATGCCAAATTTAAATTATTTCAAAGTGTGAGGGTATATTTCATATTTAGAGTTCTTGATCATCAAAGAACAAAATTATGACTTAAAGGCATCAAAAGTGTTAACAAATCAGAAGAAGTCAAAAGTTTTCTGTATATATATATAGGTTCTGATTTTATTCTTCACAAGTTTTAGTGTTTCTTGTTAAAGAAAATAAAATTGATATTTGTAATAAAAAATATCAATTGTGTTAATGTTGGAAATGATCTAAATAATTTTTAAGAAACTTTGTCTTCTAAAATATAGTATTTTGGAAAGAGGAATAAATGATGAAACAAACATGATTATGCTCAATAACATTTAAATCATTAAAGTTTCTTTATGGTATGAAACAGACATAGAAGCAATGGTATGGGATATTTGATATTATGATATTATCAAATGGATTTAGTGAATATGATGTCATTACTTTTCTATCTATATGTTGATGATATGTTAATATTTAGAATACATATGTTTGGTATCTTTGAGATTAAGAAGTATCTAAATTCAGTCTTTAAAATTAAAGATTTGAATGAAGTAGATATTATTTTAGAAATAAAAGTTGAAAGAGATAACAAAGAGTGCCTTTAACACAATCACACTACATAAATAAAGTGTTTGATAAATTCAAACATTCAGAAAAAGGAGTTTAATACTCTGTATGATTTCAATATAAAATTGATTAAAAATCTAAAGAGAATGATGACACAGTTAGAATATACAAGTGTAATGGGTAGTATGATGTATGCAATACATTGTACTAGGCCAGATATTGCGTTTGATTTTGTCAACTTTCAAGGTTTACAAGTAATCCAAGCAATGAACATTGAAAATGTTGGAAAAATAGCTTTTTAAAGGTTTTGTATTTCAAAATATCTTTTTAATAGCTTAACTGAACAGAGGCAAATTTTATTATTATGAAATTAATTTGGATTAATGTCAGAAAATTAAGGGCTGACAGTTTTGTTTTATTTGTTTTAAATATAATTAATTATTCTGAAAATGCCCATTAATTTTCTGAAACTGCCCATTAATTTTTGAAACTGCCCATTAATTTTTGAAACCAAATTTTAATTGTATTAAAATTCTTGTTTGCCTCATTAATGTTCAGCAGGTATAAAAGGAGGACTCATTCCCCTCATTTTTCATACTTACACAACAAACTGTTGTGCTCTTCTCTCTTCCCTCTCTCAAACTCTTTGGGTTACGCTCTTCAAAATTTCTGTTGTTCTGTGGCCTGAGAACCTTTCTCAGAAAAATCTGTTTAATCCTGGAGGGAGTTCTGTAGACGCAGATTTTTAGCTGTGGTTCCAGAATAAATTCCTTAAGGACAGTGTCTATTATAAAGACGCAACTCAGATTATTTTTGTGTTGGTATCCAAATTTTACAACAATCTTAAGGAATTTACAATACCGATGCTGTCGTAGTTGCAGTTCCAACATAGTGTAATAAGTCAAACTCACAGAGGTAATATCATATTATTTATTTTGATATATATATATATATATATATATATGTTGGATTACTATAATAAAAATAGTAATATATATATTATTTCCCACATTGAGTTTCTTTGGATTCCACACCATATGTGCGCATTTATTAGTATATACATGGACATTGGCATTGCATTGGTTAATTATCCTCCGGCGTAATTATCATAATAGCATTGGTATGTTGGCATTGCATTGGGAGTACGTTTTCATCTCTCCTTTATTATCATCAATGCTTCATATTGGTCTCTTGAATCCTATACATTGATGGTGATTTATGTTATTCTTGATGCTTTCAATATTTTCAATTAGCTTTTAAATCTAATTAAGTGGAATGGAAAGCTAATTAAAATATTATTTTTACTTTCAATACTCTGAAAACCATGGCTTTGGTGTGCCTTAATGTGTGTGGATGTTACACATTGATATGCTCATCAATTTTTTAGTGGCCAACGGATCTAATTGTGTTTATGTTGCTTTATATATCCGTTGGTCCTTTATGACAATTAAATATTCATAACTAATATATATTTACAACATATTTATGTGTATTTATATATTAACCGAGGCCCAATATGATTAATGTATACGTTGGTGCCTTATATGTGACAAGGGCGTGGGCATTAATATAAATAAATATATATATATATATATATATATATATATATATATATATATATATATATATATTATATACACTCTTGTATGATGTTTTTTTGGAATTTAAGTATATGATATTCTTGACACTTTATTTAAAAGAAATTTTTACTATGAGATACATATGATGAGGTGTGTTGATACAAGACTTTAGCTTTGGCTATATATTGTCTTTTGTATCTACAATATTTTACAAGTTCTTTTAATTTGGTTTGGAAAAATTCTTTTAAAGTAGATTGTGCATATCTTTATATATAGCATTTGTATTATGTGGAGCAAATACATATACATAAAGTGAAATTATTATTTGTTATCATTTTTATGAACATAACTCATAATAATTTTGAGTGATCATGAAGTAATCAATTTTGCTCATGAAGAAAATTTGTGCAATGGTGATTTCTTCTCCCTACATCATGAGGTATGTTACACTATTTTTAATCTTTCTCTTTTTGAGAATTTATATTAATAGTGGGGGCAAGAAGAAAAATATTTTTGGATAATATTTTTATAATAACAAGTGGGGGATATATGTTGTTATAAAAATATACAAATTTTCGTAAAAATGTTTTATGGTCAATAGTTAATGATATTGTGGTTTAATAGAAATTATGGGTTTATTATATTTGTGTATTGAGTATGTCCCATAAATTTCTATTAACATAACTATTGATAATATGAAAAGGCTTTCTTAAAGCTTACATGTGCACTATTTTAAAAATTTCTTTATTTTGAGAATTTTATTTATGTGGAATGTGGAATTCTTGAAATTAACATATGTGTTAGGGTTTTAATTTAAGAATTCAAAATAGCTTCATCTTAAGCTTTTGAGAGTTTTATTTTGGAACATGATTTTTGTAGATTTATGACCAAATTTGAAGATATTGGCATATAAATTTTGGGCCAATTTGGAAATTAAGAAAACCATCTCATTGAGATGATGATATGTTGTCAATTTCCAAGTTGAGGAAACCATCTCATTGAGATGATGATATGCCATATATAAATTGGAATTAGCATTTTCTAATGCTAATCCATGAAAACTCTTCAATTGTACATAGAGGTACAATGTTGTTGAATTATTGGTCACAAAAATGAGATTGAAAAGTTTCAAAATAATTCTATGAAATTATTCTCTTGAAAAATAATATTATTTGATGGATGAATTTAGATGCGCATATATGTTATGCGTTTGGTGCCCATCTATAATAATTATAAGGTTTTGTATGAGGTTTTATATGAGTTGTGTAATTATACTCTTATAGGTTTAAAAATGTGGGGGTATTTTGCAAAGTTTATGTTACATGATTATGAGAAAAATAAATTAACTATAAAACCTTAGTTATTATGTTGTTAATTTTCTCTTTATGATTAGTGAAAATATCTCTCTTAATTAAAGATGGATGTGTAAATATGTGACATAGATGTTACATAACGTCAAATATTCCTTTACGTCTAGTGTTGACATAAAAGACATGGGTGAAGTAAATGTGAATTTGGGATTAAAACTATAAGGAAAGGTGATGGTATTTTACTATCACAAGAACGTTATGTTCAAAATTGTCTTAAAAGTTTGATCATCAAGATGACAAACTAGTGAAAAACTCCTTATGATTTTAACACTCAGTTAAGGAAAACAGAGGAGAGTCTCTGTTGTATTTAATAAACTTTACCTAGCCTGACATATCATGTGTTATGTGTCAGATGAGTGTTTATATGTACACAATTCCAATAAAAGAGTTGAGAGGTATCGTAATTTACGATATCATATAAAGTGGATTTTCCATTGTATTAGAAAAATACAATGATGTTAACTGAATCTTTGATTCAGATGAGACAAAGTCCGCTAGTGGTTAAAACCTCACCCTGGGTGGTGGGACGTTATTTTGGAGAGAGCAGCTATATAAATTATAGGTTCACTATAAAATCAGAGTTTAGTACTCTGGAGTTGGCTGAAAATAAGACTAAGTAGCAGAAAAACTACTTAGCAAATTTTTTAATTGGGTAAAAGCCCAATTATGTTAGTGTCTATGTTTTGTGATTGCCAAATGTCAATAGCCATTATAAAGAACAAACTTTCAATGGTAAGAGTAGACACTTATGTTGAGACACAAAGTTATCAAGCAATTGCTAGAAAAATGAATTTGAAGTATACTGATCAATTCTATAAAGTCAAAAGTGAATTTGGCCAATTCACTGACTAAACATGCATGTAAGAAGGAAATTAGTCCTTCACACATCGATGGGAATTGGACTTAAGCCAATATGAAATTAACAGCGGCGGGAACCCAACCTTTGTGATTGCAGATCACATGAAAAAGGTTCATATGGGTAATAACAAGTCGTCTGTTAATTCTGCTAGCACTATATTCTTAGTCCATTTCCTATGGTGTTAAGTGTGAAAGTGCTAGAATGCATTGACTTATGGGTTGAGCGTAAGCTCTTTATGATCTTCATAGCCCTACATTAAGGGTGGTGTATTCATTGTAGATACACTTGATGAAGTCACCTATATGAGTGTGGAGTGGGGCCGCTCCTATGAGATCGTGGCGAAGTCTCTAGAGCACTCATGAATTTCAGGCACGCGCACGGCTGAAATAACGCACACAACGGCATTAACAGCAGAAATGTGGGGGGTGAGATGTAACTCTTAAGGTCACTATCTTACGACTAAGAGTATGTTGGTTCATAGAAGCTATATGCTTCACTGACTACTCTGTAAGATAAATCTTATTGGTCTAGGTCTGGTTCATAGTCTAAAAAGAGACACTGGATTAATGTGTCTACACCCATATATATAACCCAAAAGTTTTGAAATATCTTTTGAAATATGTGGGGGATTGTTGGAAAAATAGCTTTTTAAAGGCTTTGTATTTCAAAATATATTTTTAATAGCTTACCTGAACAGAGGCAAATTTTATTATTATGAAATTAATTTGGATTAATGTCAGAAAATTAAGGGCTGACAGTTTTGTTTTATTCGTTTTAAATATAATTAATTATTCTGAAAATGCCCATTAATTTTTAAAACTGCCCATTAATTTTTGAAACTGAATTTTAAAATTCTTGTCTGCCTCATTAATGTTCAGCAGCTATAAAAGGAGGATTTATTCCCCTCATTTTTCACACTTACACAACAAACTGTTGTGCTCTTCTCTCTTCCCTCTCTCAAACTCTTTGGGTTACGCTCTTCAAAATTTCTGTTGTTCTGTGACCTGAGAACCTTTCTCAGAAAAATCTGTTTAATCCTGGAGGGAGTTCTGTAGACGCAGATTTTTAGCTGTGGTTGCAGAATAAATTCCTTAAGGACAGTGTCTATTATAAAGACGCAACTCAGATTATTTTTGTGTTGGTATCCAAATTTTACAACAAAAAGTCATATTAGAATGCTTGGATATTTGAAAAGAACAAATCACTTTTGGTATTTGCTATAGTGATTTTCTACTATATTAGAAATTTTATTCTAAATACAAGTTAGATCATAAGTATTAATGATAAAAAATTTACAATTGGTTGAATATTCACCCTGAGTGGGGGTGCCATTAGTTGGGTATTCAAGAAGTAAAATTATATTTCTCATTTCACAATTGAATATGAATTCATAAAATTAGCAACTGCTGAAAAAGAAACAAAATGGTTGATGAACATGTTTATTAGACAAAGTTGTGGCTACAACACTCAGCCAACCATCCATTTTGTATTTTGTGATGATGGAGTTACAATGTGTAGCTTATGATAAAATTTATAATAGGAAACCAAGACATATAAGCTTAATACATGCTTATATAAGGGAATTAGTCACAAATGGAACGATGACAATTTTCTATGAAAGAGAATTTGGTTGATCTATTGACTAAATCATTATCTAGAGATGTAGCACAACAAACTGCTAAAAGAATGAGGTTAAAACCCTTAAAATACAACACTAGTAGTGGGAACCCAACTTTGAAGTAGTATACAGTCTAACAATAAAAGTTCAATGGGTAATAATAAGTTACTAAGTGTTGTTTGAAGCACAAACTCTTGAATTGAGACCTCATTTAAAAAAGTGTAATACATAACGTGATGTGAAGAGTTAAGGAATTGTTAGATGTTTAGAATGAAAATGACTTACTGACAAACACTCCATAATGCATACTGTTACAAAGAGAGGTTGATAAAGGTCTTAATGGAATTGTTAAATATTTGGAGTAACAGGGACATAACAACAATTCTACCTATATGAATATTGAAGTAGTGTTGTTTCAAGCAAAATTTAAAATGGTTGATATTGTAAATATTCATGAAACCAAGTTTAGCACATGGCCATAAAAGTGCTAAATCGAGATTACTGAAACGTCACCACAAAGTTAATGATGTCATATGTGTTGTACTTTCGGTTTTGGCAAATGGAGTTATGGTTTAAATCTTATGATACCATTAACTTCGTCAAAACTTTAAAGTTCAAATTTCTGTAAAGATACTTTCTATTATATATGATATCATGTAGAAATATTACAAACTAGTGGGGGATTGTTATATAGTTTGTAATATTTAGTAGAATTAAAAGTCTTGCATTGGATAAAATATGATATTTAAAAAAAGAATTTATTTGTTGTTCGTTTTATTTGAAAATGTGTATTTTTTTATTTGAAAAGATGTATCTTTTAAATTGAAAGGATGTATCTTTTATTTTAAAATATGTGTCTTTTTATTTAAAAAAATGTATCTTTTTATCTGAATAGAAGTGTCTTTTAATTGAAAAGATATCTCTTTTAATTGGAGAAATATATCTTTTTATTTGAAAAAGATGTGTCTTTTATTTGAATGGATGTGTCTTTCATTTGAAAATTGAATTTTAAATTTATTTTTTTAAAAAAATTCAATAAGACATAAATTAAATAGACATATCTATTCGGAACAGAATAGATATGACTTTTGAAAATTGAATAAACATGACTATTCAAAATAGAATAGATATAATTGTTAGAAATAGAAAAACATACATGTTCAAATTGAACATACATAACTGTTTAAATTCTATATATATCATATTAGAATTCTATGGTGATATCTTGGTTCCAATAAGGCTTTATTGCATCGTGGAAGGGTTTACCTGTGATTTTCCCATACATAGAAATAAACTTTTTAAAGAAAGTGGTTTATCATGCCTCAAAGCCTTTATTGTTTTCTATTTTTCTAACAGATATCATAGTTAGCAACAAAAGGGGTTTATCCCTTATCTTATCAAAGATCGAATAAAGTTTCTCATCTACAAAGTTGGTTTCCTCCACGAAATGTCTTGAAAGTAAACTATGATTCTGGCTTTAATGATGCATGGGAATAGTTATTTATAATGACCAAGGAGAGGTTGTTTTCGCTCATAGGTTTGTAATATAAGTAGAAGGTTAAGCTCTTTTGCAGGCTCATATCTTGGTTCTCAATTTAGGATTAGAGAGGGTGATTATCGAGGGAGATTGTAAAATCCTCATTCAAACATGCTTATGAGGTAGGGCAAGTGGAATCTTGCCAATATTTTGTCTAATTTGATGAGCCTTTAAAGACTTGTGGATCCCCTAATTTACTGTTGGTGTTCGAGAGAAAGAAATGGAGTGGCGCATCAAATTGAAAAGACTATCAAATGGGTCGCACTGGCCACTCAAGTCCAAAGTCCTATTGGGTTAATGGTGTGCATGGACCGAGTCAGGCCATACCAGATTAAGCTTTATATAATTAATGATTCTAAACTTTTGACACAATTTAGCTTGGGCAAGACCATCCCATAGACCTATTTATCATTTTTCAACAAATGTATTTTTAGTTATTTTTAATGATAGAAATTAAATATTAAAACTATCAAATTTTAAAATATTAAACTAAACTTTTAAAAAAGTACATTAAACCTTAAATAGGCTAAGTTTTCTTTATTAAAATGTATTTTTTAGTTATTTTGAATGACAAAATTAGATATTAAACTTTAAAAAAGTAGACTATACTTTAAAAAAAAATACTAAAGTTTAAAAATAAATAAAAAAGCCCAACAACACTAACTCACTCTAATTGCCCTTAGCTCCCAAGGTTTAAATGAGTCGCGGTAAAAGTTTTTTTTTTTTTTCAAAATAGGCTACTAAATTATAAGCATACTCCACCGCATTTATAGGGCTTTGATGAGAGGGCGTTTAATGTTTTAGTCATTTTCGTTGACGTCTAACCTCCAATCAACCATATCCTTAACTATCTTTCCTTACGTGAAAATAGAGTGCATAGATGGACCAAGAACAAAGAGGGAACGTGAGGAGAGCACAAGAAATCAAGAAATTACGCATAATGGGAAGACGAAGACACCAAGTGGCTAACAAAAAACAGAGACAAAGAAAAATAAGAAGAGAACAAGGAGGGTATCATAGGAAAAAGAAATAAATAATATCACAATGAGAGATTAGGTGTAAAACGTGTTAACACATAAGCTACTTGTAAGCACAGTGAAGAAAACCTTGGTTTTCCTTTATCAAATTGATTCTCATGCTTCCTCTGTCGTAGAATCAAACAAGTTCAAATTGGTGCAAACTTACGTTTACTGCACTGTAGCTGCGTGTTGGGTAGCTCCAACCCTCATCCAAACACCCTCTAACCTTGTTTTCACAACTCTAATTATAACTTGTGAGGGGTGGTGGACATGGGCTGATTTAGAAACTTCAGTTACTGGAAGCAAAAAATTGTCTTTAAATATTTTTATTAAAAAAATATTATAAATTTAATTTTTTAAAAAACTTATTAGATAGGGTACTTTTAATTAGATGAGTAGTTATAATTTATCATATAAGAACAATATCTAAATTTTTATAAAAGTACAAAAATAATTACCATATATACTAATTCAAAAAACATTTTCTTGTGGGACAATCAATGTGAAACCACATTGGCGGTGGGGACCTGTTGTAGCCTGTCTCTGTTATGTTTGCGTTCCTTCGTCTGGTTGTAACCCATGCCAAGAAGAAAAGAAAAAGCAGCAATGCTGGACCCACAAGGTGTGAATATAATGAATGTTGGCATGATTCAGAAGGGGGCTTTTAATTTTATTAATCATTTTCTAATGTTTTTCTCATGTCGTCAAGGAATCTGATCTCGCTAACACCTATTTTGACCCCAACAAATTTGATGACAAACTATAGTACCTCTGAATTTGATGTCACCTTCAATTCATACACATATGCTATAACATATTTTAAAATAGGTCTCTTTACCATTATATACTTTTAAACTATTGTTAGATTAAATATATGAATAATAAGATTATTATTAAATTTAACCTATTCCCCTTTATTGTTCTTGAGGTGAATTGAAGAGTTTCGAGTACTTTTCTCCAATTTTCATTCGCTTGGGGCGAGGATTTTCTTTTGGAAGAAATTTAAATATAGTTTTTTTAATATTTTTAGTATCAAATTAATAAAAATAAAATAAGTGTAAAGTTTTCCAATTAAAACATAACAATTGTATATTTTTTTATAACTTATATGATTGTTGATTGATCTTTTAAAAAACATTTCACATATGCTATATTTTAATTAGAAAATCTTATAACAAAAATATAAAAAACTGTAGATAAATTTTTTCCTTTACTTTTTTTTAGAAAAGTACTGTAATAACTTTCAAATAAAATATAAAATTACTTGTGACCATTTAGCAACCAAAAAAAAAAAAGAAAACAAAAGGAACTTTAAGACGAAAAATATTGTATTGCTTTTATTGGCTAAAGAAGATTTTATGAATAAAATCAATTAAATAAAACTATTAAGATTCCTGATTCGTGACCTAGTAAAATCTCGCAGGTTGTCTTGGTGGATTTAAAATTTAAGTGTGTATATATATTAATCTATATGGATACTAATACGCTCCCATGTTATCCAATGTCCTTGTCTTTTACTTCCCTCAAATCCACTCGGATACCTTACCGGTACCAGATCCTCATTTTCTTGAAACCCCTTTTATTTATTAATAATTTTATAAAATAGATTCTTGAAGATTATCGGAAAGCGAAACGATGTCGCATAATGAGACAGACAGAGAAAATCAAAGGGAACTTCTTGTGGATGGAAATCAAAGGCGGAAATAGTTGGGAGAAAAGCGAATCGGATCGCGAGAGATCTGATTTCATTTGAGTGATTGTTAACCATTCAATACGCAAATGGAGAAAGAATAAAACGGGACCCACCACCTGCCAACCTCCGTATCCACCTCATATATATATTATATAATAAATTTATTTATTTCCGTCGCTCCGAAATAGTTAAATTTTTGGAGCTAGCGCGCGTTGCTATATTCTGACTATGCCCGCTGCCATCCAAACGGTGCGTTTCCTCTTTTGCCGTTATTGCTCCCTCCGTTTTAAACAAGTTCAATCCCAACCAAAATTCAATTAAAAAAATTTAATTACTATTTCAGTTTTCATAATTTTATTTATTTTTAATTAAATGGAATTTAATTTGTTCTAAGATTAAATTTTTTTTGAATACATATTTAATTATTTAAATGTTGGTTCTAAATTTGAATTTAAATAATTAAAAATGATTTATTTTTAACTTCTCTACACATTTATATGCCAATAAAAGATGTACTTAAAAAGATTGTATCCAGAGGAAATAAATGCATTTAACGGATACACATATAGTCAACACCTTATTAAATAAAATAAAATATTCCATAAATCTCTATAATTTAACAATTTACAAGATTTTTATAATTTTTAAAAAAATTAATCTAACCTTTATTATTAAATTTTTATTAATTCTCTGTTAAACTTTATGACACGATCAAATAATTCTTGATGAAGTTAAATAAGATTAAGTTTTTTTCCTTAAAAAAAGTTGATTAAAGACCAAAGTGTAGCTTTAAATGAAGATAAGGGATCAACTTAATAATTTTGTCTAAATTCATATACGTAATCATTGTATTTTTATTTGGAAAATTATAGTAATTGCTAAAAGAAAACAAAAATTACAATTTCTAACGAAAAAAAAAAGTAAACTAACGCCTAACACATTAAGAAATAGGGGATAGGGTTGTTTAACCTATCGAACGCATAGCATGTTTTGAATGCACAAAATCATAATTTGTCCAATCAAAATATGCCACATTTTTTTTAAAAAAAGCCCAAGTTAGAACACAAATGAAGGGACAGAAGTTTTGCCCGAACCTTCTTCATGTGTTTGAGAGTACACCGTCCAAAAACAAATCTTCATATATATATATATATATATGTATATAAAGATATTTCAGATAGTTCAAACGGAAAAATCGAACTTGCGTGGAAATTTTCTTTTTCAAAAAAAGAGTAGTTGAAAACCTATAAAGTCAATTGGTGGTTAGTGGTTTTCTGAATCCCGCGGCAAGGCAACCACGAGGAAGAGGAAGGTGGAGCCCAAAACGATTTCGTTTTGTGACCTGTCTGGTGGAGACTGTGACAGATACAATAAAAACTAGAAGAAAAGAGGATAATATTAGATATGAGAGAGAAGAAGAGACAAGAGGAGGTGGGATAATCCTGTCTGGTAGATTTGCGAAGATCTCACACCAGATTTGGATCCTCCCATCGAATCTCTCTCACCTTTCTGTTTAATTAAAGCTAAAGCAACCCCAACGCCCTCTTCACTCGTTTAAAACCATTCCCTTCTCTTTTCTTCTTGTGGTAACTCAAACCCTCGCTCTCATCCTTATCTTCATCTCCATCTTCATATCTTCATTTCTTCATTGCATTCAACCTCTCGCGCTTTTAGATCGGAGATGAGTGCCGCCGGCGACGTTTTCAGGCTCAATTTTTCCGATGTTCTCGAGGAATCGCCTGCCGCTTCTGGCGAACTCCATGTTCTTGCCGTCGACGATAGCCACGTCGATCGCAAGGTCATCGAGCGCTTGCTGAAAATTTCTTCTTGCAAAGGTAGGACGGCGAATCCGATGCGTTCCGGAACTTTTTTCTTTTTGGTTTGATTTTAATTATGAAGCTGATTGGGTTTGGATTTGGAATTTGGCAGTGACGGTTGTGGAGAGTGGGACCAGAGCTTTGCAGTATTTGGGATTGGATGGAGAGAAGAACTCCATTGGGTTTAATGTAAGTTTATTTGGCTTTAGGAAATGAATTATAGATGAATTATTGGTAATTGGGATTGAGGCTTATCTTGTTGTTTGTTGGCTGTGGTTACAGAGTGCGAAGGTTAATCTGATAATGACGGATTATTCCATGCCGGGGATGACCGGATATGAACTTCTCAAGAAGATCAAGGTTGGTAGTTGTTTTCCTTCCCTTTTCTGTTACAAGCAATAGAAAGTCTATTCAAATTTCTGGTTGAAACAAATGGATTATTAACCTTTTACTCCCCTGGTATTATTTTCAGCAGGAGTCATCTATTTTTAGAGAGATTCCAGTGGTGATAATGTCTTCTGAGAACATTTTGACTCGAATTGATAGGTATGCTCTTGCAACTTATTGCTTGCCTTTAGTATCGTTCTAGGAAGATAATTCGATCTGGTAATATTTGATTTCATTAGAAGATGTGTCCTAGAGTAATTCTATCTAAAATTGAATTGTAAGTAGGACTTAGTCAAATCAAATATTCATTTCTCTTAATTGATCTGATAAGATTTGATTTCATTAGAAGATGTGTCCTAAGTAATTCTATCTTAACTTGAATTGTGAGTAGGACTTGGGTCAATCAAAGATTCATTTAACCCTCAGAATCTCATAATCTTAAGAGGCATGGCTGTAAAGCATAGGCAAACATCTTCCTTTTAACTTGCGTTTCATTGAGGCCTGATGAATTAATTCCAGATTTCTATTTGTCTAATGGACAAATATATTGTACAAGGTCTCTGCTAGTGTGGAAGCTATAACTGTCATCATAATTGCCGCGTAGTTGTACACTGTATGTTAAACTATTGGCATTTACTATGCTGCCTTTATCAAGAGACAACTCAGCAACACATGATTGAATTTTAAAAATAGTTTCCCTGTTTATTGTGTTTTTATTTAAAAATTGAATGGTAAGCACTTAAAGAATTTTCCGTAGGTTACTATGGTTTGTAAACCCATCTGACAATTGATCCACATTTTGAATCCTCCTAAGGCCTTCAACATGAACTGTAGTTTGCAGAGATAACCAATTTTTTTCTCAAAATTTCCATATTAGAGAACTGTCTAAGCTTCTGTTTCGTGGTCAGTATTTCTAGACATACTTCCTCACCTTCTTATGCTTATTAATTGCCAGGTGTTTGGAGGAAGGAGCAGAAGAATTTCTGTTGAAGCCAGTGAAGTTATCAGATGTGAAACGCTTAACGAATTTCATCATGAAAGGTGAAAGGAAGGAAAGGGAGAAAAAATTTCAAAAGAGAAGGCGATCTGATGATAACAGTTCATCTTCATCGACTCCGCCCTGGCTGATGTCTCATCCATGTGATTCATCATCACCTCAATTATCATCATCATTACCATCTGTATTGTCCTCAAAGAAATCTAAATTGTGACCAGAAATTGAATAATGCTTTCTACATCTCCATTTTTGCTGGTAGATCTTAGGATTAGGAATGGAGAGGAGCAATGTCAGAATCACACGATTCTTTTGCCCGCTTTAGCGGATTTTGCCACTGTACAGATGATTTTTTTTTTTTTAAAGTTAATGAAAGCATTTATTCAAAAGAGTTCATTTACTGCAATCTTGGTCTCACATTTTCATCCACAATATTTATGTTTGTGCTGTTCGAATGTGGTCTGGTGTTGTCCGTCTCTGCTCCCTGCAACTTCATCTAGACAGTACATCCATGTAGACCTAGGGGCTTAGGTTCCATTGAGGATTTTGTCTGAACAGTCACTATCATCCTCGCTAGCCATTCCACTTGCAATCTTGTGAGAAAGAAGTTACCTGGCTTATGAATTTCGGTTCTGGCTTTCACCATATAGCTTTCTGTATTGAATGGGAAGGTGAGTGGAGCTAACTTCATGACACGGCTATTGATGTCCTTTCTGGGATGTGATGTAAAATTTCTGAACTGAGTTAGCTATCCACATGTTCTTCACAAAGTTCGCCCTATTGATTCAGCTTTGCGTGCTAGATCAAATGACTATACAGAAAATCAAAACAGGGGACAACGAAACAAATGTAGCAGGCACTGACAACTGACAAATTATTCATCAGAAGCACGGTATCATCATCAAAGATGGCGTCATTCGAACGTCTTCTGTCAAATATGTCATCAACAACGTAGTCCTGCCAGTCAATCAAATGATCATTTCTGAGGCGGGTTTTTCTGAATTCGTACCACTTTTGTCATTACCAAATTTTTGGTTGAAATTTGAAGGAGTTGGTATAATGAGATAGCGTACTTTCAACATGTGACCAATTTGACAAAAAAAAGAAGAAGCCATATATATTACCTTTTTCGTATATATTTGTTCCTATGCTATCTTTTTTAATATATCAACCCTTGTTTTTTTTTTTGAGTTACGGTAAACAAATTTATTTATTTATTTTTTATGTTTACTGAAACTTGGCCTCTCATATATCGAGTTCTAGTAAATTTTTTCTTTTTATTATTATTGGACTCGGCTTTGACAGGCCAAGTCCAGTATTTATAATATAAAAAAAGTCATTTTTAAAAGGACTCGGCCATCTAGTCAAGCCCCCAGTTTTTTTTTAAATTAAATTATTTTGATATAGTTAAAAAAAGTTAATTATGGGAAAAATTAATCATTTGATCCTTAATTTTTTTTTTCAAATCACTCCTTATATTTTGCAATTGTATTAGATACAGTCCCTATTATTTTTTATTATGATGAATCATTTAACTTTGCTAATTAAACTAACAAAGTGTAAATCTAGTAGTTAATAAAGGTAAGATGACTCAGTTTTTGCCACACAAATACCATCTTAGCAACACATGAGAATTAAAGATTTAGAATCCAAAATTTCAAACATAAAAGAATGATATTTTAATTTTATCTGCGTAAGAAAAATTTAACCAATAGTTAATTTTCATTTTACTGTAGTTTACAAGTCATGGGATCATAATTTCTTTCTATAATCCCATTATTTTGTTCACTTTTTTTTTTTTTAGTAGGCGCGAGATTTGAATATCTAGCTAATAATTTATTGGGCTTTATAAGTTTGAATTTCAACGTTTAACATAGTTGTCTCCATTAAATATTGCTGCAGCATAAATTTCTCTTGAATGACTAAGAATTTATTTGTCCTATAATAAATAAAATAGTAAAAAATTGTAATTATAAATATCATTAAAACTCCATTTGATAGGTTTCGAACATTGATTTGACTACGAGGTTTAAGTATGATTTGAATTGAAGAAAATTAAGGAAAATGAAGTAAAAAAGTGACTTATTAACTATCAGATGTATACCTTGTTAACTTAATTAGGACTAAGTTAGCAAATTTAATAGAAAATAAGACAATAGGGACTATATATAATGCATTTGCAAAGCATAGGGAGTGATTTGAAAAAAAAAATTATAGGGACTGTGACCAAATAAAAAACTTGAGCAAACTATAGGGACTAAATGATTAATGTTCCCTTAATTATAATTATTTAACTTATTTATTTAGATATTATAATTAATTATATATGAATTAGTTAATTAAAATAGTTAATATATTTTATTAAAATTATATAGTTAATTATATTGAATTAGAAGTAATTGATTTTATGTAATTAATTATGTAATCTTATATTTAACTAATTAATTGAATAATTAGAATTATTAATAATATTATATTCTTTAGAATTTGGAAAGTAATTACCAATATTTTAAAAACTGGACTAGCTATTAAACTAGTGAAAGAGTCTGTTCAAAGTTTATTGATTCAACCGTAGTTGAACTATGGTCGAACCGATACTAATTTTATATATATATATATATATTAATTTTATATAAACAAATAAGAATTATCCTTCATTTTTTTAAAAAAAATACTATTATATGTATTTATATTATATTAAAAATTAGAAAAATAATTTTTTTGATATAAAATATCAAAATTTTCATATTATATATGATGAATTGAAACAAATATATCTGTATATCACGTTTTGTTTTTTTAAATGTATGCCATCTATTATTAAATAATTTTCCCACTTCCCAATCCATTTGTAGCAGTAGAATAAGCTCAGCTTTAATTAATCGGAGAAAATGACCTGTAATGCTACGCCTACTTCTGTCTTACTCTCTCTTTTTTTTCTTTCTAACTTCATCTTCTTCCTCTCTTAACCCAGAGTTTTTCTTATTTCCTCTACTTAGTGGCACCTTGACGACAACGTTGGCGACCAACGATCCTTCATGATATTCAAGAGGCCGAAATCTAGCAGGAATTTCTCCAGCGAGAAGATGGCAACTTTGATGGAGTAGCAGCAGTTAAACATCTTCTTTCTCTCTGTCATCCTTCATATCATTCTCTCTCTCTTCTTAGTTTCTTAATTTGTCGTTGAGCTTTCATCTTCGTCAAATTGAGCAACTCGCCTGACCGGTTAATATTTACTATTTTATCAATTTTTTACCAGTTTATTAGATTCATCACTACGCTAATTTTAATGGTTAACCGGACTAAATTAGATAGCAGTTTCTGGTCCAACCGGACGGTTCGATTTGATTTTTAAATCACTCGTAATTACAAATAATAATCTAGTTTACAATTAATATACTAATAAAAGTATTTACATAAAAAAATAAACAAAGTAGAATAATGTTAAAGTATAAAATAGACGAGAGAAAAAATCTAAAAAAAATGATTGTAAATCCCATAATAACGTTGTATAATTGCTCACCGTTGACATCTCTCGAGTTCTTTTACTTGGCCAGTTTCTTCTCTTTATTCATTATTACCTCCTTTTTTTTTCCCTCTGTTCTTCTCCTTTTACGTGGGGCAAAGTAGATGAAGTATTCAAATCCAACAAAGATGATTGAATTAAGGGGATTAAGTGATCTGGTGTCAGGACCTACATGTCAATGTTGACATTATATGCTGAAGGATCAATAAAAAAAAAACAAAAGAGTCAAATTGGCCCTATGTTGACATTGACATAAAATAGTCAAGTGGTGAATAATGTGAACTGTGGTAATACAAGCACATAGTGTAAAGAACTAAAGCCTCTAACATTTGGATAAGAGGAACCTGCACCACAACAACCAACATTATGTTGACACTGACATAAGATAGTTAGCGTCCAATGATGAAAATGTGAATTGTGGTAGCACAAACACATAGTGTGAAGAACTATAGCCTCTAGCATTTGTATAAGAGGGACCTGCACCACATCAACCAACATTAGGATGACTATGAGAATAGGCTAAAGTTGTTGCTACACCCTTATATGACATAGATATACCTAGGTATAGCATGTCATCATAAGAAATAAGTTTCTTTGTTGTGACAAAGACTCAAAATAACTTGTCTAGCACTACCTTTAGAATGATTGCAATAGACAAGTGCTTAGCAGGTGAAGCTAAGTAAATGAGCCTAAATTCTCTCTATTCTCACTTGACAATAATAATATTCAAAATGACCTGTTGAAAATTTACCCAAAATAATGTTGGATAATATAATATATACGGAAGGACCAGAAGTTGATATTTTGAGATCATCTTCACTGATTTGCTTAAATGACTCTCTGTGATATGCTATAAATAATAAATGTTTTTTTATTATGAGTAAAAGTACTTTATAAAAAATTTAGAATAAATCTAAATTTCATTTATATTGTATTATATATTTAAATAAAGCTAATATATTGTTCAGTTTTTAATAACATTCAAATTATTAACCAAATTAACTAACTTGCCAAATTATCAAATATATAAGTATTAGAGGATATAAATGTAAATATTGAACATAACATTTAATGTGATTAACCTGAGAAAACATCACATTTTTTTTTAATCTTAACTTTTATATTCAAAGATTATTAAGTAATATATAAATTAGATTAGATATACATGTCGTATGACTTTGAGAATAGGCTGAAGTTGTTAGTATGCCCTGATACCACATTGATATACTTAGGTGCAGCATGCATTACAAAGAATAAATTCTTTTATTGTGACAAAGAGTCGAAATAATTTGCCTAACACTACTTTTGGAATAATTGCAACAACCGAATGCTAGGTGACTGAGTCTAAATTCTTTTTATTCTCCCGTGACAATAATAATATTCAAAATGACCTGTTTAAAATTTACCAAAAAAAATGTTTGGATAATATAAAATATACGGAAAAATGTTTGGATAATATAATATATACGGAAGGACCAAAAGTTGATATTTTGAGTTCATCGTCACTGATATTGCTTAATTGACTCGCTGTGATATGCTATAAGTAATAACTGTTTTTATTATGAGTAAAGGTACTTTATAGAAAATTTAGAACAAATTTTAATTTCGTTTATATTGTCTTGTATATTTAAATAATGTTAATATATTGTTCAGTTTTTAATAACATTCAAATTATTAACCACATTAACTAACTTTTCAAATTATCAAATATATAAGTATTAGAGGATATAAATGTAAATATCTAACGTAACATTTCATGCGATTAACCTGAGAAAACATCACATTTTTTTTTAATCTTAACTTTTATATTAAAAGATTATTAAGTAATATATTAATTAGATTAGATATATATGTCGGTAACGTAATACTTATGTTTTTATAGCTTAATGATCATCTATTTAATAGATCAAATAATTTTTTAATAATTTAAATAGCATTAATAATTAAAAATCATTTTTTATAAATATACAAAAAATAAAAATGATATATAAAAATGCGTTTGATAATGAAAACAATGTCAAATAAAACAAAAAATCGATTCAAACGAAGTAAAAAGATAATTTATTTTCTGGAAGATGACATTACTATTTAAAATTATCATACTAAAAAAGTTATAAGACCAGATTATTTTATGATTGATTATCTATAACAATATACTTAAACAAGGACGTCCCTCTGATTTTCTATTCCTTGGAATTATTATACATTAGTCGATAAATTTTAAATATATATTGTATGTACTTAATGATTAGGTAAAGAGCTAAAGTAATAAGATGCTTTCATTATTTCACACCGCTTGATATATTAATACACAATTTTGATGAATTTGTGTGCACTTTCTTAAATCTTAGGATTAGATAATAATGTTTGATAATAGAGTGATATTTAAAGAAATACTTCAATATTTTATGGCATGAATAAAATGTATTATTTAATGACAATTAAAATATTTTGTTATCCTGCATCATAGAGATAGAGTAGAGTGTAATAATTTTTTTAAATATATATTACTGATGTTATTCTTGTCTTTCTAATTTCTATAATAACTAATTCGGTAACAAATTAAATTTTTATTTATAAAAACATGAACATATAATATAAAATACATAATTTATTAAAAATTACATTGTATCATATTTTTATGTTGATTGTAGAAAGAATAAGTTACATATAAACTTTTTAGTTTTTTAGTTAATATTAGTTACACATACAAATAATAAAAAATAATTTTATAAGATGTAATTTATTTTAAAATTTAAAAATGTACAATTTATTAATTTAAAAAGTAAAAAAAAAAACTAACCCGTGCAACCAAACATTTTTATCTTCCAATCATGAATTATTATTATTTAAAAATTTTTTGAGCTCTAACTTATCTGATTGAAGTCATATCAAATTACAATAGTGTAAAATTCTCTCAAAATTATTTTTTTTCATTTAAAAACTTAAAATTTTACTTAAAAAAATAAATATTAAACCAAAATTAATTTTATCTTTGATAATGATATTTAGGATCACATACAGCCTCTACAAGAACCCAAAAAGTATGTGTGGAGATTTTTACATCTAAGTTGTTTATTTTTCTCCCCAACAAGTCCAGGATTAAGAAGTTACTTTTCATCAAAGTTCAAAAAATCGAAAGGTTCATTGAACCAGGTCAACGGTCAATGACCAGACCGTAATCAAATCAGTAATATTTATAATATATTAAAATATATAATTAATGTATATATTATAGATATTAAAATATTAAAATATATAATATATAATATTAAAATATTTTAAGTATATTACATATATATATTTATACTAATCTTAGATTTTGTCCTAATAGTTTAAATTTTTAAATATTTTTAAAAAATATATAATACTATTTAGTAAAAATTAAAAAAAAAATTAAACCAGTTAAACCAATCAATTTTACCAATTTCTCACTAATTTATTAGTCAAAATCAAATCAATTCATCGATTCAATCTGATTAGTGTTATTATTTACGAAGAAATCAACTTCTCCAATAATACTGAATAACTTCAATCTAAAAAGTATCGATTCCCCGGCCAATCATTCAATCTCACAATAAGATCCAACGGCTGGCACGAGCAGAGCGTGTACATTCATCGGGAGGCATTATTCTTTCACACAGTATAGAACTAGAAATGGTGGACACGCTTTTGGTTGGGCCAAGAAAGAAAAAGAAAACAAATTGTGAAGGGCCCACCAATCAACTTTGTCAGTCGACGCATTGCTAAAATCTCTTCGTCAATAAAAGAGTTCATGTTCATCCCCTACTACCTTCTGAATCGAATACCACACTCAAAAAGGGCAATTTCATAATTTCACAATCACCTTCCAGCGTCCGCTGTCATCAATCTGCGACACTGACTCACAGATCCTTCAACACTAGCTATTTCTCTGAAAGACGATGGCGAGCGAGAGATTAGGAGAGAGCTTAGGAATAAGAGAAGACCTCATCAAGAAGGCATGCCTTCAATCCTTCAAATCTCACAAATCGCCCGAGAAGCATTTTCTTCTCGACAAGATTCGCACTACGAATCCTTCTGAAGTTATCGTCAGCTTTCCCGGATGCTGGACCGTCTCCGATTGGTTTGCAGGGAAGGATTTCGGAGAAACACAAATCGATCTCGCTCTGTTTCCCTCTCTCAGAAGCATCGGCAACGACGAGCCCGCTTTGGTCAATAAAGCTTTTCTTCGAAGATTCGACTCCATCTTGGCCAATTCCTCCCTCAAGTTCGAGGTATTTCACTGTTAATGGCCGCCAGGTTTCAATTGGGTTAACTTACGCTTTCAATTCGTGTAGTTTTCTCAATTTTCAATTATGTCCCTACAGGTAAAAATTTTCAATTGGATCTTTACAAATTTTTGATTCAGTCCTTATCGTTCAAATTCTACGAGCACTTTATTAAATTCTACTGACACGACCAGCTATGTTCTATCTTGGCACTCTTATGATTCCAGCTAACTCATCCACGTTATTTAATATATCTTACATTATATGTCATATATGAGAATTAATTTTTCTTCATTATCTACTTTTCAATCCCTTTGTTGGTATGATTTGCATGCATATTTATCTATGTTATCATGTATGATTTTGGAGCCTTTTGGTACTTAATAGTTTCTAAACCCTATATTAGCACGCATATAAAATCAAGTATAGATTATATTATGAAGAGCAGAAGTTAAAATATAAGTGAGAGAACAAGAAGTTATTTAACTTTCCTATTTTTTATTATCTTAAAATACAAATTACCATGATTTAATTTTCACATTTAAAAAATTATTTAAAATTTTTTAAAGTATAAGTGAGAGGATGAGAAATTATTAAACTTTTTTTTTAATTTTTAAATATAAAAAGTTACTACAATTTAATTCCATATTCAAAAAAATTATTCTAATTATATCCCAAAAAAAATAATAATACATGTCAAGGCATTAGTCGACTCTTTCTTTTTTAATTTTTGTGGGTGTAATTCACATGCACATTTATAGCGTTAATACTTACATAGTTGATTGCATCAATAAAATTTTAATGGTAAGGACTAAATTGAAATTCTTATGAAATTTTAAGAAATTAATTATAAATTTTGAAACTATAGGATTTAAATTAAAAATTGAATAAAATAATTTGTCGTTTCAGTTAAGAAACTGGTAACTTTCTATTTTCAGAACTGGACAACTTGATTAGAATAAGTGAATCTGCAGGTGAACAAAGCGATGACGAAAAAGAGAAGACTAGTGTTTACAGGTCACTCCTCAGGCGCTTCAATGGCGATTCTGGCTTCACTCTGGACTCTGGAACACTACCCAAGCCCATTAATCCCTCCTTTCTGCGTCACCTTCGGATCTCCCCTAATCGGCAACCACATATTCTCTCACGCCACGAAACGAGAAAACTGGTCTCGCTACTTCATCCATTTTATCGCCAGACACGACATCGTCCCCAGA
Source organism: Biancaea sappan (assembly GCA_037074585.1). Taxonomy (NCBI): domain Eukaryota; kingdom Viridiplantae; phylum Streptophyta; class Magnoliopsida; order Fabales; family Fabaceae; genus Biancaea; species Biancaea sappan. The sequence goes on along the minus strand of CM073497.1, from coordinate 46,075,903 downwards.
ATCTCCCTCGCCCCAGTTTCGTCTCTCCAGAAAACCATGACTTCAGTTCTTCAATTCTTCAACCCCAAGTCCAAAATATCACCGTCTCACGACTCTACCATTTTCGCGGAGTTCTACGACGTCGTAATGAGGAACGCGGCGGCTGTGGCAAGCCACAGCGCGTGCAATCTCATGGGGTGCACAAATCTGTTGCTTGAAACGGCTAGAAATTTCGTCGTTTTGAGCCCGTACAGGTAACAATGTTCCGTGCTCAATTTGGATGATATTTGACACTACACTAAATTGAATCGCTCGGTCAGGTTTTAAATAAAAGTGAGAGTGTTTGAAAAAGTTTATTTTGAGTTTATTTAATTTATTTTATGATATAAGTATTTATACATATATTTAAAAGAATTTATAGAAATAGTTTATAGTATGTTAATAAATTATTTTTAGGTTATTTTTACAAGCTCTGCACAATAGCTTATGAAAATAAGTTAAAAATAACTTATGTAAAATTTGTCATCATAAACTTTTTAATTGTAAAAATAATTTATATATAAATGTTTATTTTATAAGCACTTAAATAAGTTATTTATCAAAACAATGCTTAAATATTTAGTAAAAACCAAACTAAATCACAATATAGTTCACTTTAAGATTATTAAACTTGAGGGTTTATTTAAATTTAGAAAAGAAGGATAAACTCGAAACGTAAACTCGTAAGAGTTTATATATATTATATTATATATATATATATGTATATGAGAGAGAGAGAGAGAGAGAGAGAGAGAGAGAGGGAGAGAGAGAGAGAGAGAGAGAGAGAGAGAGAGAGAACAAAACTAGAATAATATTGAGAGTATGTTAGGTTCATATGTGTGTGTGTGTGTTTTTTTTAAGTTTGACATAACAAAATTAAAATAACACAGAGAATATGTTAGATTCTTAGTTATTAAATAAATTTTAAGAATTATATCTATTAGTTATCAATATATTCCTTCTTCTTAAAAAATGAAATAATTGAGAATAGCTGCCACTTAGTCAGTATATATACAGACAAGAAGACCCATAGAACTACATATTAGGAGTTATTAGTGATCGGTTAATATTTCAGTTCTTGTACATATAAAGTTAAATTTGCTTAAAATAGAGTTTAAATGACAAAATTATGAATATTTAAAGTAAACATGAAAATTACAAGTTGACTAGTAGCACCTAGAAGTCTACTATTTTTTATTTTTGGTCACTGTTTTGGTCATATCTCTTAAACAGTACAGAATTTTTTAATGAAATTTATCTCAGTTGAAACTAGACTGAAAGAAACAATATGTCATTTGCTTAAAATGAAGTTCAAATGAAAAAATTATGATTGTTTAAAATAAAATTAAAAACTGTAAGCCGTCTGGTAACATTTGAAAGTTGACTTTTTCTGACATTTAGTTATTCTTTTGATCGTATCTCTTAATCGACAAAGAGTTTTTGAATAAAACTTATTTTATTTGAAACTAAATTCAGAAATCTTTTTAACGATATCTCATTTTCTTAAAACGGAATCCAAATTAAAAAATGATGAGTGTTTAAATTGGTCTATATTGTGTAAACTTGGCCAAATCAATTAAATTAACTCGTCGATTTTGAACAATTTTAACCAAGTTTTATCCAGTTCTGAATTTACTTTATCTGAATATCTAGGATTGTAAAATCGGATGAGTATACAAGTTAAATCGTGAGTTTGACTTGACCCATAGTTTTGAGCTTTTACTTTTTGGTTTAATTAAGGGTTTAGTTTGATTTGGATATATATGAAGGTTAGTTTTGATGGGTTTTGAACACTGGTATGTATTGTACAGGGCGTTTGGGACGTACGTGTGGTTGACGGGAAGTACAGGGAGAGTGGTAGTGGTGAGGGATTCGGAGGCTGTGCTTCAGGTGATGTTTCATGGGGGTCTAGGAGAAGGGGGTGGGGATGCGAAGCAGAGGATAATGAAGCATATAGGGTATGCGGAGGAAGTGGAGGAGAGCCTGGGGATGCAGAGTGTGGTGTATCTGGAGAAGCTTGAGGAGGTTCCTTTAAGTGGGGATAGTGGTGGTGATGCAGCTATTGACATGGCCTTGAATGACCTTGGACTGGTAAGTCTTCTGCTTGCTTTGTTATGGATTTAATGGAAGCTATGTGATCATAATTACTTGAACTTGTTTGGTTTTAGTGCTTGCTAGGAATTTTTTTTTTTCCCCGTAAAAGTGTGACATTTCGGGTCGTAGGTTCTCTATATTTGGCGCTACAATTTCTTAATCTCATTTTTTTTTAATGCTGTCTGTCCATTTTAGATGGTAGTTGTAGCGCCATGTAGAAATCTGCATTTTGAGACACTTTCTTGAATTAGTCATTTATAGGATGTAGAGTTATAACAATATTTGTGATCATATTTTTATTAAAAATATTTTTAAAATTGTATTTTAAGTTTTCTGGTTAAATATTATTTTGTTCTCTTAATTTTTTCATGAGTTTCTCTTTTGTCCCTAAATTTTAATTTAAGTTTTATTTTGATTTCTTAATTTTATCTTAAGTTTCATTCTGGCCTTTGCATTTTTTATTCCAATTAGTCCCTTAATTTTATCTTAGTTTCTATTTAGTCTCTTAATTTTATTGTTTGAATTTTGTCCTTTAACATGCAAAAATTACTCAAAAATTTTCTTTTCTTTACTTATGAGGTTATCAGAATTAAGGGAAAAAAATCACAGAGAACTTTTCTGTAAAGCATTTTGATGGTGTTCAAGAGAAGAATACATTTTGATGGTTTTTGTAAATTAAAGGACCAAATTAAAATAATATAGTGGATTAAAATAAAACCTAAGATAAATCTAAGGGATCAAATTCAAATAATATGAAAGGATCAAAATGAAATCTAAGACAAAGTTAAAGGACTAATTTGAAATAAAATAAAATAAATTAAGAGATCAAAGTGAAATCTAAAACAAAATTATGAGAAAAAAAATTTAAGACAAACCTAAATAGTAAGTCTATGGAGAGCTTAGAGTTGAGGTATCTATTGTTAGATTACTGTAAAATTTGTGTAAATTAATTTTTAATTATTATACACATAAATTTCAATGTAATCAAATATTGATCTAATAATAAAAAAATTCAACATTTTTAAAGATTGAGTTCTAAATAAACTATCTTAACTCTAAATACCAAACCCATATTTTAATTTTTAGCAAAGTTTTGTTCCCAAAAAGTAAGTATTAAATGGGGAAAGGTAGTTGGAATCATTGAAAAGTAAAAAATATAATAAAAGGAAGGTTACATATTTGGTCTTTACTTATTTCTAGTCAGGCACGGATCTTATGGGTAATTATTGAGGAAGCTTAAATATATTTTTTATTTTTTTTTTGAAGGGGCTAATAAAAAAAATTAAATTGATAAATTTTTTTTAAAAAAATTAGTTACAACAACAACATAGCTTTATCCCACTAAGTGGGGTCGGCTACATGGATCGCACGGTGCTATTGAGTTATATTATTGACCAACTCTTTAGATATCTCATTTACTAAAAGGTCCCATTCAATAATTTCTCTAAGTGTCTTTTTTGGTCTTCCTCGACCTTTTTTCACAGGGCTCCAAACCATCTGCTCAACTCTTCTAACTGGCGCTTCCAACGGTCTTCTTTGCACATGCCCAAACCATCTTAAACGGTTTTCAACCATTTTTTCCTCAATAGGTGCCACCCCAACTCTACCTCGTATATGATCATTACGGATCATATCTCTTCTTGTATGACCACACATCCAATACAACATCCTCATCTTCGCCACTCCAATTTTATGTTCTTGTTGTCCTTTCATTGCTCAACATTCACTCCCATATAAAATCGCTGGTCTTATAGCAGTACGATAAAACTTTCCTTTTAGTTTATCAGGTACTTTCCGATCACAAACAACCTCTGATGCCATTCTCCACTTCAACCACCCAGCTTGTATCCTATGTTCCACATCTCTAATAATTTCGTTGTCATTTTGTATAATTGATCTCAAATACCTAAAGTTTGACACTTGTGATACAACCTGATCACTAAGTTTAACCTCCATCTCGTTCCTAGCTTGTCGTTTGTTAAACTTACAATGCATATATTCGGTCTTACTCTTGCTCAGACGAAAACCCTTCGATTCCAAAATAGCTCTCCATAACTCAAGTTTAAAATTAATCTCTTCCATTGTCTTTGCTATGAGAACAACATCATCTGCAAAAAGCATGCACTTAGGGATTTCTTCTTGGATGTGTTTCGTCAGAACATCTAAAACCAGGTCAAACAAATAAGGGCTTAAGGATGATCCCTGATGTAGGCCAATTTTAATAGGAAAGTCTCTAGTCTCCCCTCCAGACGTTCTCACACTAGTCGTAGCCCCCTCGTACATATCTTTTATAGCTCTAATATACGCAACCCGTACACTTTTCTGTTCCAAGGCTTTCCACAGCACCTCTCTTGGTACTCGATTATAGGCTTTTTCCAAGTCAATAAATGCTATATGCAGGTCTTTTTGTTTACTCCGATACCTTTCCATCAACCCCCTTAGAAGATATATAGCTTCCATAGTAGACCGTCCTAGCATGAATCCAAATTGATTTTTAGAAATACTCGTCTCAATTCTTAACCTACGTTCAATCACTCTTTCCCATAATTTTAGAGTGTGACTCATAAGCTTAATCCCGCGGTAGTTTGCGCAATTCTGAATGTCTCCTTTGTTTTTGTAAATAGGCACTAAAGTGCTTCTTCTCTATTCCTCAGGCATTTTTTTAGACCTTAAAATCTCATTAAAGAGCTTAGTTAGCTAGATAGTACACTCCTCTCCTAAATACTTCCAAACTTCAATAGGAATACCATCGGGACCAACAGCTTTACTATTATCCATTTTTCTAAGAGCTTCATTGACCTCATCAACCTTGATCCTGCGATAATATGCCAAATTTTGTTCTCTCTCCAAGGTTGTTAGATCTTTCATATCACAAGTTGATTCCGTTCCGTCATTAAAGAGCTTATGAAAATAACCCTGCCATCTATTTTTAATATCTCTATCTGTAACCAGAACTTTTCCTTCTTCATCCTTAACACATCTTACTTGATCCAAATCTCTAGATTTCCTCTCTCTAGCCTTCGCAATCTTATAAATCTTTTGTTCCCCTTTTTTCGTTCCTAAATCCTTGTAAAACTCTTCAAACGCTTTAGTTCGTGCTTCACTTACTGCTTTTTTTGTCTCCTTATTAGCCTTCCAATACCTTTCCCAATTTTCTGAGTTATTGCACAGATGGATAGCTTTAAAGCATTCTCTTTTAAATTTGATCTTCTCTTGAACAGCCTAATTCCACCACCAAGATTCCTTATCTCTTTGTCCAAAACCTTTTGATTCTCCTAAAAGTACTTTAGCTACTTTTCTAACCTTCTTGGCCATCAAGAGAAGATTGTTGGAGGAAGGATCTTGGAAGTTACGAGAAGATGCTAACTCTAGTCATACGTTTAGACTTCATAGTGAGCCTTTGGTACGTCTATCTTGATATGTAAAAAGCACAATGCCGAAAGCTGATGCACTCATCGTCGTAGAAGAAACGTAAAATCACTAAACTCCCAAAAATAATTTGAGTATATTTGTTACCATAAAATACCCAAAAAAAAAAACAAAATTTCCTTCTTAAATTTATTTTTAAACAATTATCCGTTGTTAAAACACTACTTTTGTGTCGACTAATCCAAAATTTGAACTGAGTAAGATTATAATAAATGACACAAAACTTTCCGTATTAAATTTTAACAAAACTAAATTTTTATCATTCGATCTCAAGACTTTTTATTAAACTAGGATAACCTTTTATTTTGGTGGTTCCTTTTTAAATTTATTACTAATATGTAGTACCTTAATTTTTGGTTCGTGTTTCATACCCCATGTGCAAGAATAAGAAACCATTCTGGATTACATTCTAACCAAATCTAATTAACAATCTTCAGAATAGTTGACGATTCCCTTGTGTGAAATTTCAGGGAACAAGAGCGAGACTGTGTCTTCGAGCAGCAGGAGAGTTGGAGAAACAGAAACAGAGGAACGAGACAAAGATCGACAAAGCCAAAGCTCAAACCACCATGAAAGAACTCGAAGGCTACAGGGAAGTTAGCAGAATCCAAGGACTCGGATACTACGATGCCTTCAAGCTGCAGAGGGACCAAAAGGACTTCCAAGCCAACGTGAAGCGACTCGTACTCGCAGGCGTGTGGGACGAGGTCATCGAGATGCTCAAACGCTACGAGCTCCCCGACGACTTCGAAGGCAAGTCCGAGTGGGTGGAGCTGGGAACCCGGTTTCGCCGATTGGTGGAGCCGTTAGACATAGCCAATTATTACCGACACTTGAAGGACGAAGATACTGGGCCGTACATGGACCGGGCCAGGCCCAAGCGGTACAGGTACACGCAGAGGTGGGTGGAGCACGCAGGGAGAATGGGCCGGGGGGAGAGTTCGGAGTCGTTGATTTGGGCCGAGGTGGAGGAGCTGATTGGCAAGAGTAGCAAGGGAGAGTTAGACGGGGAGTTTAAGAGGAGGGTTTTGAAAGTGGAACAAGAAGTGAAGAGGTGGAGTGAGAATGAGGATGTAGGGAGGGATGTGTTGTTGGAGGGTTCGAGTTTTATGAAGTGGTGGAAGAGTTTACCTAGGGAATACAAGGCGGGAATATTGCAGTGCTAGACTGCTAGTCTTATTTTCACACCCTTTCAAGTTAAAGGGTGTTTTTGGTATGTGGTTAATTCAAAAATCAATATCTGTTTTTGTTTTGTGAGATTATGAGAATATGGCTTGGATGCCATGTGTCCTACATATTCTTGTGTATACACTCTACTACTCTGCACTACCACTATTTAAGAAATTACTATACATCTGTAACATGGTTTATACCTTTCACAAGAGTAGATAAATAATTAAGGTGTATGCCTTTATTATTATACAACCCCCCCTTGTTTCATATGTACAAACGTAATTTAAATCCAAATTGCGTTCAAGCTTTGGTTGGTGATGACATTATGGGGTGTGTGGGGATTTAAACAATTATGATCAAAAGAAGCAAAAAAACATATCTTTTAGTAGGCGTTTGAGACGAGAGAATGTTAAATTATTTCTAAAAATGTTTTATAAAAATGTTATATTTTCATGTTTAATACATAATTTTTAAAAATGATTTTTGAGAGTGTAACATTTTTGAGAATCAAATAATCCCACAAGATTCTTATTTTTTGAATCTCTTAAGAGGAGGTGAAGGTAATGGATTCTCCGTGAATATATTCTTTTTGACATAAAATTACTATTTTATTCCTATTTCCTACTCCTTGTTATCAAACCCATATCCTTTTATTGATAAATGAATGGGCTTGGACAAAAAAAATATTGGGAGAGAGAGAGAGAGAGAGAGAGAGAGAGAGAGAGAGAGAGAGAGAGAGAGAGAGAGAGAGAGAGAGAGAGAGAGAGAGAGAGAGAGAGAGAGAGAGAGAGAGAGAGAGAGAGATGTTCTTTGAAAACCACTTAAAAAATATAGTCTATTTAACTCGCGATTTAAATGAGTTTAAGTGAATTGATTTATTAGCTAATTGTCAAGAAAGAGAGAGATAGATAAATACTTCTTTGAAACTAATATTACCTAAACAACTTATGCCCATAGGTAAGTTCTTTTAAAACCACTTAAAAAATATAGTCCATTTAGCTCATGATTTAAACGAGTTTGAGTGAATTAACTTATCAATTAATCGTCAAGAAAGAGAGAGATAGAAAAATACTTTTTTGAAATTAGTATTGTCTAAACAAACTTATGTCCAAGGTAAGCCCATATTTTTAAGCAAGCTTAGACTTTTTTTTTTTGGCTTGTTTAAAAATAAAGACGTGGATTGATTTGATTTTTTTTACTAAAAATATGCAATATTTAATTAGTTAAATATAAAAAAGAAAAAGGAGTGGCCTAAGGACCACAAAACATATATAAGCAAAAAAAAAATGGTTTGACAAACAAGCCCAAGTCAAGTTGCCCAATTTAATTGGTTTATACATGATAGGCTGAGTTGACTCATTTGACACTATTATTTGAAATTCATTTAAAAGAGATATAATTTAATTATTTTTATTAATATATATGATGAAGTGAGAAAAAAGTGTGCGTATAAAATAAGATAATTTAAATAAAAAATATATATTTCTAAAAAGAGAGATATTGGCCTACAACAAACTTGTTTGGCTTGTGAGCAAACACGGGAAGATATGAGTTTTAAAAATTGAGTTCATGTAATAACACTATTTTTATATTTAAAAATTGATAAGGATAATTTTAAAAAAAAATTACCAAATATTCCTACAAATATTAACATGAATCAAATATGGAAATGTCAAATATAAGGAATATAGAAAAAAAACTGCCATTAATGTTTGTAATAAACCAAGTATAGAAATGAGTTAAATCACACATTTTTAGAAATTACATCCCCAAGAATTCCATTCTAAAAAATGTGACATTTTTTAAAATATAAGATTTTTTATACTAAACGCTCGCTTGAATCGAAGAAAAGATTTAAAAAAAAAGTCAATGACGAAAGAAGTAACTACTATTTAAAGCTAGAAAAGAAGTACTAATTAAAGCAGTGCCAAAATCAATCCCTACTTATTCAATGAATTGCTTCCTCCCATCCAAAAGTTTATTAAGCAAGTGTAGAGCATACTCGTATCTATGTCATGCTAGGCAATATATTTCAAAAAGATAAGGAATTTAGAAAGCCATCGAGTATGACTAACACTAATTTTACTGAAGGGCATGCCTTCCTTATATGGACGGAGGGCTTCACAAACAAACAATATAACTGACAATGCTTGTTATAGGCTATAAAGTAAGTAACTTTTGAAAAGCTACTTTAACAAAGTGATTTTGCCTAAAACATAAATATAGAAGTGACTGGACACTGATAAAATAAAACAGACTAATGCAAACATATTACCACAACATTTCAAAGTGGCTGACTTATACACTGATATTGCTGATGGAGCACAAAATCTTAGAAGAAATCTACCAAAATTAGCACTTGATAGTAAGTTCATATGACGGAGAGAGACTAAGTTGATAATTGTCACCTTTTCACGAGTTTTTACTTTATTTGTTGTTTTATGGTGGATTTAGTTAATAAACTGATACATTCTATTTTTAGAAATTCATAATTTGATTTTAAGTCACTGTGAATAGAGATATGAGAAGAGGAGGATAGTGTTCACATGTCTCTGTAACAGGCAACCACATAATGACCCCAAAAAAGGAGAAAAAAAAGAAAAAAAAAAGTAACCACATATTTTCTTGGCTAAAATGCAAAAAATTCTCATGAATTTAGAGTCTCTCTTGAACTTTGAAACTCACCAAAAAAACTTCCATAAACTTTCACTTGTTGCAAAAAATCCCTCTCCATCTAACTCTTTGCTACGTCAATTAACAGTTAAAGTATATATCATCAATCTTCTGTCACATTATGCCACTTCACACATCAATTGACACTTAGGATTAATCATGCGTGAGGTGGCATGATGTGACAATGGATTGATGATGTGTACTTTAACCGTCAATTGACTTATCAGATTTAGGTGAAGGGAGTCTCTTGCAACAAGTAGTTTGGTGTGTTTTAAAATTGAAGTCAACAAAGTGCTCAGAATCCTAAATTTGTAAAAATTTTGTGCATTTTAACCTATGTTCTCTCGCCACAAAACAAGAAAACTTGTATCTCATCCATTTTGTTATGAGTTACGACATTGTGCCTCAAATCTTTCTCGCTCCAATCCCTTCTCTTGACGAAACGTTGAGCTCCATTTTCCTACTTTCAACTCCAAGTCCAAGTTTTTCAACAAATCCCCAAGTTCATAGTTCATAACCTATACATATGTATATTACCCTTAGGAAGCTTTTACGTTTTCGATGCACTGCTTGATTTCTGGTTCATAGTTCATACTACTACATAGAACGTACATGTCTAGAAAACTCTGCAATAGCCTTTTTTAACTGAATATATCTACGAGTTTGCAAAATATGTAACAATTCCTTGTGTGGGATTTCAGGAAACAAGAGCTTCAAGACTAGGTCTTAGAGCAATAGGAGTCGGAGAAATGAAGGTCCAGAAACGAAGCAAAAATGGAGGAAGGTAGTGTCGTGTTAACATTAATAGCCAAAAATTCTTATTTTTTAAGAAATTGTGACAACCTGCCTTGTTTATTTATTTCTCTAATGTTCGGTATCTTAATATCTGGTTCATATACATTTTCCATCAACTAGTAACAAAAATACTTTAGAATTAGTAGAATATGTGACAATTCCTTGCCCGGGATTTCAGGAAATAGGTCTAAAAACAGCTTAAGAGTTGGAGAAACAACATTCCAGAAACACACTGAAGTAAAACTGAGATTGCTGTGAAGAAGCTGGCAGAGTAAGTACCAGGGAGTGAGCAAAATGCAAGAGTGGAATATTACGATATCTTCAAAGCTCCAAGAGGCAGAAAAAGACTTAAAAGCTAATGTATAAGAGCCTGGAACTAGCAATGTGCAGGCTGAGATCATCGAAATGCTCAAAAGGTACGGACTTCCAGAATGAATCTGAAGGCAAGCAAGAATGGGTGGAGCTTGGAACCAAGTTTTACTTATTCATCCTGAACCCTAAACTCTAAAGGTTACAGTCATATAAAAATATGGCTGGAGCAAGCCAAGAGAATGGCCAAGGGGCAAGCTCGACATCATACTTTGGGATGTATCGTTGACCTTGGAAGCAGAAGTCATAAGGGATCGTTTGATGAAGATTTTAAGATGTGAGGAGTGGAATGAGAATGACGAAATAGCAAACGATGTATTCTTGGAGGGCTCAACTTTTATGAAGTGGTGAAAGAATTTGGCTAAGGAATACAAGGAAGGCATATTGCAGTGCTAGTCTCATTTCCATGCAGCAGAGGAAATAGCGACGTGTCTTTCCCTTTCAAAATGAGCATATATATATATATATATATATATAGCTGGGATGTGTCTGCACGTCGTTACTATTTTACATAATGGCACATTAGATGTTCCACTTTAGAATTCTTGGGAGTTCAAAAATCCGTTTTTGGTTTGATAGGTTTCTAGAATTCCAAACCTTGTGTGTCGTGTGTCTTCAGTCTTCCACTCTGATCTGATGGTGTTTCCATTTCAAAGGTAAGTATGAAGGATAGCGAATTCCGATCAACTTTAATATTTGCCAGCTAAAGCAATATAAGCAATATATAGTATAGTGCAACCCTTGATTAGTTCTCATATCAGTATAGGAAAGAAGGAATTCATTAAATAAGCTAAATTGAACTCCCACATAGAAGCACCCGCTTGAGTTCAGAGTCTCGCATATGCGTCTGAGACCAACTTTTTTTTATTAAAAAGCTTCGGTTTAATTTCATACAAAATACTTGTGCTACTTTTATTTTTATTATTATTATTATTATTATTATTATTATTATTATTATTATTATTATTATTATTATTATTATTATTTTCTTGGTTTCTTTTCTTTGCCCCCAACAACACTAAATTACGAATTGTCAAGTTAACAAACATTTTGTAACTCTTCCATCTTTTTTCCCCAATTAGAATTCAACGGAAATGTAAGCACAACCTCACTCAGTTGTGATAATTTTGGTCTGGTTATTGACGAACCGTGCAGGTTGTACCACGACCAATTAAAGTAGCTTGGCCTCCTACATTAGGTGTCCCCACAACTACGAAACAAACTTAATCAAGATCTTCAATTAGAATATAATAAATGTATGGATTTTAATTAAAATACAAGCATATCATCTTTAAAAAATAACTTTATATTTCTACAACTTTACGTTGCATAATTGATTTTTTCAAAAAAATTTATACATGTTCTAATTGGAGAATCTAATAACAAATATATAATGAACTTGTTCAATAATTAGCAACAGGCTACAGCACTAAGCCGGCTGCTCAAAAACACTCAGCAACCTGATTTCTCCGTGAATGGATCACCAATTACATCTAAAGTGTATTAAACACATTCATATCTTAATTTTGATATTTGTATTAAGAATGGAGGGAGATAAATTCTAGAGAATGACTAATCCTGAAAATCCAAAAGACTGTGCAGGAAACAAGAAGAATGTTACATTAAATCGCCACATACAAGTCATGTCATGGATTTGTGAGCAAGTGCTTCCTCTATAAAAGGAGGGGAACATCATATGTAAGAAAATGTAGAGACATGATCTTTCACAAAAGTTGAATAGTCATATAACATCCATTATAAAACCAAGCTCTCGCTACAAGCATATTATAACCAGAATCATCGCAGGAACAGCTTCATTACATCTTAACCACCTTCAGTGTGCAGAAGCTCCAGTACACTCTGAGCTCCAGTACACTCTGAGCAAACTAACTCCTCATCAAAATACCAAGCAACTTACCCCAAAATAATCAATGCAACATAATAATGAAAGGACAGATTATCATTACTTTCCCTGTCTATGATGAGACTGATGAAAATTTTCCACTGATGGATTTATAATAGGAGATATAAAAAGAAAAGGAGTAGCAGTTATAGGTGATGGTTGGTTTGATAGTTGTAATTAACATACGGTTATAACTAACTGTGGGTTTAGGGGTCTTTTTAAGAATGTAATGCAGATGGTTGGAGGTGGGGAACATTCTGGGGAGAGTCCTAACCTCTGGAAAGTCTAGGGTTGTCAAATAGTGTCCTACCTCTTGAAAGCCCAGGAAAATTATCGTCTGATTCTATCTTTTGTAGGTATGTTTCAGGGTTGTGTTGTTGTTCTACTTAGTGAGCACTCTGTAGTATTTCATTGTACCCAAGCTACTATGTCAACAATAGTGCTTATTCCGTCATCTTTGTGTTCCTATTCAACCTTTCCATGTGGTAGTTCCATCAGTCCACATACGCGTAATAGGAGATAGAGCCTAAGTTACTCTTAGATATTGCTCATAGTTATCATATTGACATACATTTGTAACCATAAAATAAATATTCGTTTATTTCCCTACACGCTAAAAATCTTCAAGGATTCAGCAACTAGCAAAGTTTGAAAAACAGTACTTTTAGGAGTTACTCCTTAAGTAATGTCCAATTGAGTTTTTGACTATCACTCCCAAAGAGTCAGCTTTTTGTTTATGTTTATACTCCTAATAGTCAAAGGTAGCCTGTCTTTCAAAGTAACAGCGACCCTCATTCAGCAAGCACCTGTTATTTATTACACTGACTTCACAGTCAACAGAAAAGTCCTAATTTACTATCATTAATGCTGGTGCTCTAGGATTCAGGTCTCTTAAAAGATCATCAGCCACATCCACCATGTGTATGGAAATCTGATGAGTCCTTAAAGCAGTATGTGAGAAGGAAGAAAGTGGATGAGATGTCGGTTAAAGAGTTAAAAGAGGTTGAGAAGAAAATTAGAGTGTATTCAAGAAAAGAGAGAAAAGGAGGGAAGTGTAATGAGCTGTCAAAAGATGAAAGAAGGAATGAAAAGGAGGGGCCTAACTGATTGAGTGATGAACTGGCAAGGTAGTTAGGTGGTTTATAAGACAGTTCGGGAAGTAGAGACAGGAGGAAAATCTAGTGTGCTGTTTGGGAGAGAGATAGCCTCTCGGAAGTGCTAGCAAACCTGGTTCTTTCTGTTTTGTTTTCATTTAACTGTTCTGTAACTCAGAGATTGTGTGAATTCAGTTGTTTTCGATCGTATTCAACATTGAGGAGTCTTCAATCAATAAAATCAGAGAAATCTTTCTGTTTTGTTTTCATTTAAATGTTCTGTAACTCTGAGAGAGTGTGTGAAATCGGTTGTTTTCCATCGTATTCAACATTGAGGAATCTTCAATCAATCCCCCTCCCCCTCTCCCTCTCCACACAGTGAAAAGTTACTGCTTATAAAACCATACAACCATAGTAAGACGTTCCAAAAACAAATAATCACATAAAATAATGCCTTTGATGTGATCAGTTCCATCATCCAAACTCTAAGAAACCACAAAACAATAACCGCAGGTGATACAACCATAAAATTCGGGAAAAGCATCCATGATACCAGGTAGTTAATATGGCCATGAAAGTATTATAAAGATAATAATTAGTCAACAAGAGATTGGCACAAAATCTGCAATTGTCAGCAGCATAACCTCCCAAAAATTGCTAAAAAACTGTTAATCCTCACAAGCCAATGCCAACTTAGAAAGAGAAAAGGATAACCATATTCCTTAAATATTCAATAAGTTAGAACAGTGCATTAACCATGCAAAAAAAATTCTAAAGTAAAATTGAAATTTTCTATTTAAACAAGGTAATATTTCTTTCAGGTTTAGAAAAGTAATCAACCCTCTTCTGATGCCAATAAAAAAGAACAGTTCTAAAGGACAGAGAAATGGATACTCAAATCCCTTTGTAGATTTAAGGGCGACGAACGATATTTGCACGGCTATCCAGAGTTATGATAAGGGCCTTTCAGATATCACCCGTGGCAGAGAAATGGAGGATGACAGTTTGGTGGGGAACTTGGGAATCAATATTAGGTGTAAGGAGAAACAACCTTTGGTGTCTCAGAGAAATGAGGATGCAGATTCTGTCTCTTCCCAAAATTCTTCTTATGGCTTTGCTAAAAACTGGATGGAAGAAGATTCCTTGCTATCTAACTTTGAGGAGGAAAAAGGACTCCTTATTGAACAAATTGAGGAAGAGTTTCATAGGCAGGAGCTTCAAGAGGACGGTCAGAGCAAGGCTGATGGCATTTTGGAAGATATCCACCACCTTTTCTTAGAAAATAAGGAAGAGGGGGTTGTAGGTGGTTCTTGGGGATTGGATCAGATCAGCACCTTTTCTACGAGTAATGCATTGCCAAATGACGCGGGTATTCTTCCCATCCGGGATGTCCACAAGTTAAAGGGATAGCAGAAGGTGGTGTTTTCGTAAAACCTTTAGGGGGTGAGAAGGATAACCATAACCCCCAAGCTTTGCTTGATGCATTAAACTTCCAACTCAGAGACAAGTTTGGGAATGAGGTTAAAGTGAATGCGGAGCCTAGGACTTATGGAAGGAAAAAGAAGATAGCTTTGACGGAGATGAAAAGGTTATCATCTTCAATTAATTATGGTAACCTCAAGGAAAGGAATGGCAAGGCCACCAAACGATGAGGTCTTTTGGTGGCTTGTTTTTTGGGTGTCTAAGTTAGGGGAGGTGTAGAGATTTTTGTTCTCTTTTACCTCTTTTGCTGTGGGTTACTTTTTTTTGGGTGATTTAGGGGTTCCCTTTGATAGGTGTTCTTTGGGTTTGGAGGGTTTTCTTGAATTAGCCTCCTATTTGGCTAATTGGATTGTTCTGTTTTTTCTTTAGGAGGACTCCTAGTCCTCTATCTTTTGTATTCTCTTTCCCTCTCAATAATATTTCTTTTCTTATCAAAAAAGAAAAAGGACATTTGACTAATTCAAATCAGAGCAATAAGATATTTATCTTCTTTATTGTTAGTCAGTATCATATAAGTAAACTGTTTCTCTAATAACAAGTTTTTTGCTTTTGTGTTTGACATATTTGTATATTTCCATACCATAGAGCCAACCTTCCAATGTAGAGATGAATTTGGTAAGGTGCTATATATATATATATATATAAAGGAAGGTTGACTCCACCATTTCCATTTTACTTAAAATCTCCACTACAAATAAAATACATTTTTTTTAACTATAAGAATTAATACTCATGCAAGAATTACTTAAAAGAAGTATCATTTCCAAAAAATAATAGGCGTAAGTGTGATGGCCTAATGGTGATTAATTGAAATCAATGACAGAAATTAGAAAGTCAAGCAACAAGTAAAAAAAGAAAAAAAAAATAAAACAGAATAGGATGAAGATAATATATTTTACCATGGAAGCAAGGACAAATACATTGGTTGACTAATTCTTAAGCAAACTTAGAAAAAGAAATTACAGCAGTAACAAAAAGATTTTCCCATACCTTGAAAACTTGAAAAATCCTACTGACCAAGCCTTCAAATTTATTTATTTATTTATTTATTTTCTTTTTGGAACTTACTTGAATATCTTGGCTCCTGGAAAATAATCACCAGTAAACATTGTCCATATGTCATTAGTATTTAAAGCACTAGACAAGCTGAACTTAGTATTTTCATGGTCACCTCATATTAAAAGAAGCAGCACCAGAACCCTTCCGAGTAAGGAGACAGAGAGCAAAGAAAGATCAGGCTTTAAACATAGCATAAATTTGTATCATGCAAGAAGCCAAGAAAGTGGTCAAGATCCAAGAAACGAAAAGGTGAAGCAACACCCACACTGAACAAATTTGGACTTTTCAAAACAAGAGGATTCCTTACAAGTGTGCAGAAATTACAGCTTGCATCCATCTATCAGGTGCTCTTCTCAGGGAAACACAGATTTTCAAAAAAAAAAAGGAGAGAAAGAGGGGATAAATAAAACAAAATGAAGCAGAGCATAACAAAAAGCATAAAAATGAAGTAGCTTCTAGCATAGAAGAAAAGAATCGTGAATGTAATATGAGTTCGATGAGAAATAATTTAGACAATCAGAAAGATGAGGATGATGTTCAACATGGAAGTATAAAGAGCTCAGAGTACAGAAAGAGTACAATATATTTAAAGAGTGATAGCATGGGCAAAAAACAACATGGTGTAATTATTTTCAATGTATTGAATTTCTATACCACTTCAACTATTCACATACCAACCTGACTATACTACATCAACACATGCACCATAAGATAACAATCAAACTTGAATTGAGAAATAGTTTGATTCCATGGTGCACAAAATCCATGCCCTACAATAGCTAGACCTACGAAAATTAGATCTAAAAATACAGATCATGCAAGGATGAAAAAAGGAGAGACCCGACATACAGAACTCATGAAGACAGAGACTCCTTTAAGACCTTATAATCATGCTACACGAGCGCGCCAAAGGAAGAGTCAGGCTGTCTCCATGGACGCTTGCCTCTGGCTCAACAGATTCGCCCTGGTACGGCTTCCTGCACCCAGGACAGCGGCCGTCCTCCTCAAGAATCCTCTTGTGACAAAAGAGGCAAAGCCGGAATCCACACCAGCAGGGTAAAAAACTTGAGTCCGTCAAATCGAGATCCTCACAGCATATTGGACAGGAGGATGGCGCAGCAGGGCAAGCCCATGGGACTCCTCCACAGCGCCGGTCAGGATTTGGTAAACTGAGCTGCTTAGACAGATTGGGCAGACACTGAGGACGAAAAGCATCATCAGGTCTCCAAGCTCGGCTATTGCCAGAGGGGGCAACTAATCTATCACTCTGGGTTTTAGAATTTCGCGCTCCTAAATTTGACTCATGAGTCATTTCACAAGGCGAAACCGCTTGCACAACATGTTCATGGGCCGGAGACATCTCCGTACTCGGATTTTGATGCTTATCATCAGCGGCTAAAGCATCGGCCACAGCCTCCCAGTCATCCAAGCAATCATCATCGCCTTCTTCTTCTGTGACATTCCCGGAGCAGCACCCGGCACTGCTGCTACTGCTGCTACTACTGCTACTCCCAGTGAAATTTGTCCCAGAATCATTACTGCCCAACATGCTGCTATCAATACTGGTGGGACTATTCGACGGAGACTCCAAGTAGCAATCTTGGTGGATCGATCCGTCATTCTCCTCATCTCTAGGCCTCATCCCCAATTTCTCCCACGAACGTCTGCTGTCCTTCCCAACAGGAATAGATGGCGCATGACCATAGTGGCCTCCTTCCTTGCATCCCTTATTCTTGACCGAAACTAATTCACCGATATCGACGAAAGAGTAAAATTAGGGAAAGAACATATCAATGGAAACACACACACACACACACAAAATATTAAAAATAGTTTCTACCTTGAGAAAGCCACTGCTCGCGACGAGCATCAATCTTGCATTGCTTTAATTTCGCGGACCTGTTGGTCTGAAATCCCGGAAGCATTAGGATGAGGCAAATAAGAACAGAGAAATGAATGCCTTCAGTAAAAAACACAAAAACGTCCAAATAAACACTGAAATCAATATCTTACCCTCTTTTTCTTGCCCAAATTCTTAGTGTTCGCGGCTGAAGGAATAGGAGCGGAAGTGATTGAATCAGAAATCATGGCTGAACAGCTGGATTCAAAATCGAAGAACAGGAGTTTCGCAAAAACCCTAATTCGTGATGGAGAGGAGAGACGTGAGAAAATCTAGAGAGAGAAAACTTAGAGAGATGATGTAATGGATAACGGAAATTCCTCAGCTTCGCTCGCTCTTTTCAGAAACACAACCAGCAAAAGGTCGTGCTTATTCCTATATATAGAAACCTAATTCCTAAATTGCCACCCCATTTCACTCAATTGTCAAGTGAATCCTACATAGCAAAGTGAAATTTCGTAAAAATCGAGGGTGCTATTATAAAATCCACAGGGAAGAAGGACAAACAGATACGACGTCGTTGGATTCAGGTGAATTCCCTTCCTGTAACAATACTGTATTAATTAGACTATTGATTGAGTGACTGACTCAAAAACAAAAAGCAGAGCTGCATAATGAAGAAATAGTAAAATTACAGTAACAGATAATCAAATACAACCTTTTTTCTGATGAGGTTTTTCTCCGTCATAATGCAAGTGGATGTCAATTTTTCTTTCATTAATTTTTAATTTTTAATTATAAATAAATTTCAATAATTTTTATTTTAAAAATAATAAAAATTAGTGAAAAGTCATTTGAATTTTCATTTTTTTTATACAATTGAATTTTTTAATATTATTTATTTTAAGCTATGTTATTTTTTGTTACAATTATTTTATTTCATTTATTTGTTAATATATATATATATATACATATATGTGGAAGCCAATAATAGTATAAACAAAAACTGAACTAAAATTGGAATTTGCGCCCACGGTTTTCATTTTACTACTAGAACAATTAAGATACTGAGAAAGTAATCTCTTATCTTTTTTTTTTCTTGAAAAAGATCATTTTTATAATTGATAAAAATTATATATTAAAATATATTTAAGATTCTTGTAATTTCATTTAATTATTAATTTAATCGTTATATTTTTAAAAATCAAATATTCTCCTTTTTAGGAAACGTCCTTTGTTAGAATCTTGATCTTTTTCCTTTTTTCTATTCCTCCTAATATTGCTCTCTAGGTCCATAGCATTCATCTTCAATTGTCCCCCATAAATTCCACAAACTCAATTTGTTGGTGCCCCACCTCCAACGGTACCTTTTCCTTAAAATCAGCTTACAACTCCTTAAAAAATAAAAATCTAAGGGTGTGTTTAGTTTGTGAAAACATTTCCTATTTTCATTTTTAATCTTCATTTCTTGAAATGTATTTCTTGAAACACTGAAAACATCTTTTTGGTGTTTTCAGATTTAGACTTATTTTAGGAAATGTTTTCAAGAAAACGTTTTTAGTTAACTCAACCAAACGCATTTTCAAGTCCATTTTCTGTTTTAAATGAAAATGAAAACAGAAAATACCCAAACCAAACAGGCCCTAAATATTCAAATTTCAACTGGATTATGAAAAGCTTTTAATCAAGGTATATCTTGATCTAAATCTCTTTATAGACGCAACATTATCACATCCCCAATTTGTTCCATATGCAATTCGTTGGAAGAATCTACTAAACATATTCTCTGTGACTGTAATGTTGCCTCCTCCACCTGGTCTAATTTTCAAACCCTCACAAATTTTTATAATGAAAATCTTAATACCTAGCTACATTCCAACCCACAAACCTTACTAAGAACAAACTTAATATCTCATGGAGTACTGCTTTCCTGTTCATTTTACGTACCTTATGGTCAGCTAGAAACAATTTCATTTTTAAAAACACACCAATTGACCTTGCTTAGACTTCAAAACTTGCCCTTGGCAAGGCAACATAATTTTGGTTAAATTATCTTTTAGATGTAAACACTTTTTCAAATGAAATCCAATCTCCAACAAACCTTTCTACCCACAACTCCATCCTTCTTCCTTGGTAGCCCCCCTCACCCCTTGGTTCAAACTAAACTGTGATGGCTCCTCGTCAAATTCCTTTATAGGAATGGGTGAATGTCTACAGGATGCTAGTGGTAACTGGGTTATAGGTTTCTCAAAGTTCGTTGGTATGGGGAACGCCCTTGAAGTTGAATTATGGACTATCATGTTAGGATTAAGGATTGTCAATGAACTGCCTCAAGTCTTGAAGACAGTAATCGAAACTGATTCTTCTGAAGCTGTTAAAATCCTTCTTCATGATAATCCTAACTATCATCCTTTTGGAACAGTGATTGAGAACTGCAAGTGCCTACTTTCTAAGTTGAAAGACTTCAGGATAATCAAATTGGGTAGGCAATAGAATAAGTGTGCGGACATTCTAGCTAAGGAAGGAAGAAAACAGAAGCTGCCCCTAACGATCTTTAATAAAGTGCCAACTTTTGTCATGCAACAATATCATGATGACAGAGTTTATTCTTCTTCCTCAAGCTGATTTTCCTTTATCTATTTTTGCTACTTTGGTGTCTATCTTGCACCAACATAGTGGCTATTATGCATTACTTATGTATCAATTTTTTCTTTGTTGTCTTATCTCATGTATGCTTGCATCAGACTACTGTTTTAATTTTTTGGATATTGTCTTTTGCCCTTATAGCTGGAAGCCTCATCACACTTCCAACTTGAGGCTATTTTGCTGCTCTATGTACCAGATCTTATTCTCTATTTAATTTAAGTTTCCTCTTTTTACCCAAAAAAAACTAAGGATTCAGTCCCTATAGTTTCTAAAATTATGAAAAATAGTCCTAAAGGTTAGTCAACAATTAAGTCAAAAGTTATCTTGCCACATGTTTTGCTAACTATGATTCATCCATTAGCATCTTATTCAATGTCAGCGTCCATGTCACTCCTAGTCATCCATTAACGTGGCAACATGTCATACGCTTTTTTTTTTAACTTTTCTGTCAACCTTCGATTCTCCTAGGACCACTCACTAACCTCTTACCCTCATCCACAACTCTTGACCAGCACTCACTGTCACAGACCATCCACTCGTCTCTCACATTTCTCCCTAACGACACAACACACACTCCTTCCCATCCCTCTTGGCCAACACCCAAACAACACAACATCCAGTATCCACCCTTTCCTATTCATTCATACAAGCACTTACTCCACCCTTACTCACAGC
This sequence comes from Biancaea sappan, assembly GCA_037074585.1. Lineage (NCBI taxonomy): Eukaryota > Viridiplantae > Streptophyta > Magnoliopsida > Fabales > Fabaceae > Biancaea > Biancaea sappan. Next base: position 46,054,653 of record CM073497.1, on the reverse strand, counting down.
CCTCATTTCACACAACACCACCCAGTCCTTTTTTTCCTAAATAACTAAGAAAATCCAAGGGAAGATAAAGAGATAACAAAAATAAGGAACACCTATGTCAAATTCTTTTCTCGACCTCAACCCCCAAACACAATCCTAATCAAGTTTTCACCCTCTTCGCTACACAACACCTAGTAGTAAAATACACTCATAACACGGACATGCACATGCAAACAGAGCACCCTTTATCATTAGACACACTCTCTCATGTTACATTCACATTACCCCCTGTTTTTGAAGAGAAAAAAAGAGGAGGGGAAACTCGAGCCACACAAAGAGTGGAAAAGAAAACACGAGAGTGAGAGAGAGTGTAAGTGAAAGATGATAGAGATAATGAGCCTGTGAACAGAGAGTGAACTGAAAGAAAGAAAAACAACATGAGAACAAGAGAGAGAGAACCCAAGATCAAGCCATGCTCGCTGCACTCTCCTACCCATCCTGCAGCATACACCCACTTCATCTCCACTCTCTTGGACAATACCCACATTCTCGTCCCTCTGTTTCGTGTGGCTAAAATATCAAGCTTTCGTATAGGAGGTATTTGCATCTCTATGTTGACAATTCATAGAAATACAAAAATCAATCTTTTACATAGAATATAGAATCAACACTAACTGCAATAGATGGCATTTCTTACTCGAGCTTAGAATGTGTTGCAATAATCCGAAAACAATGAGGGTGGTCTATGACAATGAGTGCTGGCCAAGAGTTGAGGGTGAGGGTGAAAGGCCAGTAGGTCATATGTGACAGCGGAGAGAAGAAGACCAACGGCAGATAGGGTCAACGAATCAAAGGACCCTAAAATTCTCTCCAATGCTTTGACTTCTCAAGGACAAGAGAATCGAAGGTCAACAGAAAAGTTTAAAAAAATAAATAAATAATGACATGTTATCATATCAGCAGGTGACTTAGAGTGACATGGATGCTGCCATTGAATAAAATGTTGATGGAAGAATCACAACCAGCAAAACATGTGGTAAAATAACTTTTGACTTAACTATTAACTAATCTTAGAAACCATTTTTCATGATTTTGAAAATTATAGGGCTGAATTCCTGGTTTTTAAAGTACAGAGGCTAAACTCATGATTCAATGAAACTATAGAGACCTTAAATATATTTTAACCAAAATTGCATTTGTATACTTGCATCTATATTTGTATTTGGGCTATAATCTCGTGCATTGAATTAGATATGTGCAAACATTAAATTCAGACATTTAAAATACTCCAATACCTTAAATTATGGGATGAAGTTAGAATATATGTTCTAAACATTATATTTAGGGGATAACTTTTCTCTTCTGTTTTGGCCTACGAATTACTAATACTAAATATATTTGTATATAATTTTTTTTAGAAAAATATATGGCATCTAAAAATACATATCCAATTACTTTTTATAATGTGAAACAAAAGAATCATTATATATGATTGGGGTGCATTTAAAAAAGCTTATTTTGAATTTATATGGGTCTATCTTATGATATAAACGCTTATACACATGTTTAAGAGAGCATATACAAATAACTTATGGTATGTCCATAAGTTATTTTCAATTTATTTTCCTAAGTTTTCTAGAATAGCTTATAGAAACAACTTATACAGCTTACGTAAAATTTACCCTCATAAACTCTTCAATTATAGAAATAACTTATATATAAGTACTTATTGTATAAGCACTTAATTAAGCTGTTTATCCAAAAGCACACTTAACAATTTAAAAAAAAATTAATGTATCCTATCAAAGTTGACCTTGCATAAAACGCCTAGTTATGATGAACTTACAAGTAAACTTGCCAAATAAATAATAAATAAAAATTAAGGAGCCAATTTTGTTTTACAACTTACAAGTAAACTTGCGAAATATGATTCAATATAATAATAGTTAGATATTTAAATTTAAGTTTTTTACATTTTTATGATCTGATAAATAAAAATACTATGACCTTTTGAATTATGATGGTTCTAATAAGAAATCAGAATTAATGAGATACGTGTGAGCTAGCATCACTTTATTAAAAAAAAAAAAAGAACAGATTGAGCACCCCAAAAAAAAAAGGAGTAGAACTAAACATATAATTTAGCAATTAAATACATTTTTATTTAATTGAAAGCAATCAAATGCTTAAAGTTGTAATTAATTTAATAATTATAAGGTAAAAGTAATCATTAGTGTTATGAATGGTATTTTTATTAGCGTAAGTGACAAAATCCAAGGTCATAAAATAATGGTGTATTAACATATCCACTTAGTTTATGTTGTTCCTTTATTATTTTTGTAAATAAAATAATTAGAGACAGTTACTATGAGAATGAAGGGGTTTAAGTAATTGATTACGTAAGATATCTTAAATTAAACATCTATATTCCCATGAATTGAAGAAAGCTAAACTCTCGCAATAAATAAACATTTTATTTTAAACTCGAATTCAACATCTCTTAAACTTTACACAAGACACTGCACCAAACTAGTATTATTAATTATGATCTTTTTTTTTTTTCAATTCAATCTTGATAGCATCCAAAATACAAATATCCATTAATTTCTTAAAGATAAATAATATAATGTAGGCCACATTTTTTTACTTAATTACTTGTATATTAAATATATAATTAACTCATTTTAAGTTTGTTGGATGACATATGTATGCTTATTTATACTGCTAATTAAACTGACTTTAAATAGTATCCGTTGATCAATTTGAATGATTTGATATATGTTTCCTTTAAATAAAGTTTTAAATTTAAATATTTTAAATAGAAAAAAAAAAAAAGAAAGAAAAGTGCCTTACAACAATATGATCCGATATAATTTGAACTAAATTCATCAGAGCTAATTAAATTTTCAAATGTTTGTATCTCTAAACCAAAAAGAAATAGCATTTAATTTTGGGAAAAGAAAATGGTATTTAACTATTTATTGTCCACTTTAATATTTGACGCTAACATCCCAGTAGGCCAGTATTGAAATATTAAAATTTTCCAAAGTATTTTAAACTTTCTGTCATTGACTTGTGAAATGCCTTATTGCCAGGGTAATTAGGACAGAATTTAAATAGCATAAAGAAATATAGCTTAAGAAGAAGAATTCTGACATATAACATATATAAATTAAAACGTTATGTGTGTACCAAGAAGCTACACGTTATGTTAATAAATAGTAAACGATGTGACGTAACTAATTGGCCACAAAACCCGTATATATTTGGGACAAAAAAGGCCAGCAACATTAGGAAATATTTGGTTTAGAAATTTTTTATTTTTATTTTTACTAAAAAAAAGAAATAAATTAAAAATATGTTTGATTGAGTTTAATGAAAATATTTTTTAAAATACGCTCAAATCTGAAAACACTAAAAAATATTTTTATTATTTCAAGAAATATATTTCATAAATTAAAAATTAAAATAAATAATAATTTTACAAACCAAAAAAATCTTTAGTTTTCATTTTGAAACGTAGTTATAAAAGGTTGAACATGTTTCAAGTTGTAGGCTGTTCATTGAAAGCCTTGTGATGCCTCACCACTATTTTTTTATTTCAATTTTTTCAAATTTGTTGAACCTTTTAATTAGGCTAAAGAAATAGAATAATTTCTCTTAATACTCTAATTAAGCATGGTTTTTCTGTTTTCTTATATAAAATAATATTTATTATTTAATTTATTTTGTTAACAAATTTAATTTTTTGTAATATATATTCCTTTCAAAAAATTATTTATTAGTTTTTAATTATTATTATTATATTAAAAATAAAATTCCATTCTTATATTAAATGATAATATCAGCTTATATTTCTTTACTATCAAAAAAATTGAATAAGAGACATTTACAATATATATTAAAATATTAAGAAATTTGAGTGTAATTTTTAAAACAAAAGAAATAATTTAATGGAATTCAACAAAATATCAAAAAGTTATTATATTATTCTCTAAAATTAATGATCATATCCATGTTAAGTAGAAGAAAAATCTACACTCCAGTAAAGGCAGTAATAACAGCTCAAAATATCTCATCAGAGGACCATGGCAACAATTTGTTATCCAGCTAGAAATATTTTTTTATAGTGCAGTGGATATAACAAAATTTGTTTCCTTTATTTCTGGATCATTTACCACATATATTGTTCATTCATTCCTTGTAAATTATCTATCAATATAAATACAATACATTGCTCAAGCCTAGAGATTAAGCTAAGTAATATTCATTCATTTGAGTCCCTTTTATTCATAAAATTTAACTTAGTATCAGAGCCTCTTTTGTTAAACACTCATTCTTCTCTTTCGATCCATGGCAAGCTTAGCAACTTCTAATTCTACCTCTATGAACTCCACAGCAACAATCCCAAGTCTTAGACTCACTCAATCGTCAAACAACTCTTTCAATCTAGTAGCTCCTATCAAGTTGAATAGGAATAATTATATACGATTTGGAGTTTAATGGTACTCCCTGTGATTAAAGGTAATAGACTAGAAGGACTTATCAATGGATCAAGTCCTTGTCCTCCTACCTTTTATAGAAACTGAGAAAGGCACTACAGTTAATCCAAAATATGAAGAATGGCAAGAAACTAATCAGTTGTTACTAGAATGGCTCTATAGCTCGATTTCAGTTAATGTAACCACTCAACTTGTCAATATACAAGACTAGTCAACAACTTTGGAATAACACAAAAGAGCTTAGAGGTGTTCTTTGGTACAAACGTAAATTACAAGGAACCAAAAAAAGGGTGTCACGCCTCTCCTTAGGGCATGTGATTGGCATGATTGGTGGAGTTGCCCCCACCACTATAAGCCTAAGCTAGGAATGAACACAAACCAAACGAAATATGTCACACCCCCGATTCAGGTTAGTGACCGACCTCGAAGTAAGTGGGGTTTGAGAGAAGAGATCCCGCTACTTCTCGTGCAAAGACTTGCTTGCTAACACAGTATCTGCAAGAGGCACATAAAAAAAAGGTAAGTAATCATACTCAGTGAGATAAAAGCAAACAACTAAATCAACACTTACAGTGCACCCCTTGCAACAAACAAGTAATAAATAAATAACTCTAATCACAAATCTGTGTTAGCGCTTTACCAGACATTTGAATGTACATCCAACATAATTAAAGGTATATCATTCGAATAAGTAATTAGTCTTATCAATCCTTCCTAAAAAGAAAGTTTTCTCTTTCATAGTTGAAAGAGCAACACAGGCTTCTCACTATATCCATGTCTTTTATACTCGTGGGTGCCACACAGTCTTTTCATCAAACACACATAGATTATGGTTTCAAGAAGACCACACAGGCTTCTCATTACATTCTCATTATTCACAATTTCAAAGGAGCCACCTAGGCTTCCTACATCACCATTAGTCGTAGTGCAAGAGGGCCACCTGGCTCATCGTACTACCACTAATTCATCTTCTCCAAGGGAGCCTCATGGGCTTCTCATATGATACCATTATTTATAATTTCAATCACAATTTGCAAACACTTAGAGAATTCTTATCATTTATAATAAAGTATGAAGATGAAGTGGGATCTTCACCTGAAATCAGAGCACTCAAACTTACTTAGGAAACATGATAGAGCACCAATTCAAGCTAACACCACTAAATTAAGTGCCACAACCAATTTAATAGCTATTTTTTGCAACTGTGGAAATAACCATCACTAAATGCCACTAATGTTGAATATAGCGGCGGTTTAAATGAAAAGAATCTAAAAATATATATATTTTAAAAAATTATAAATATAAATATATATAGATATACACACATATTTTTTTTAAGTATCAAATGGTACATCTAAAACTTACAAAAAAAAAATCAAAGAGGCCATATTTAAGATCCAATTTTGATGACTTCATGCCCTACATTAAAACATAAAAAATAAATAAATAAGTAAAAAAGAGTGAGTCGATTCTCAATTTTATTGCTTCATCATTGAAACCTACAATTTATTGATTAGAATAAAAATTCAAATCACCCAAAATGGCATATATATATATATATATGTTAAAATAAAGGGAAATGAGATGTGTAACTCTACACATAAAATCAATATGTAACGTGGTATCATGGAACATGAGAATGAAAAACAGTATAGTCTAAAAGATGTAGTCGTGATTGCCCTTAGGAGCCATTGTAGAAAATTTTGCATTTTTCTAAAACTCAAATCACATAAAGCTTTTAGATATTAGAAGCCATTATCTATTTGAATAACATATTAAAACTCAAATCACATGTGAAACAGATAAAGCTCCAAGCCTACAGAATTTATGTTGCTTATTTTAAAGACTTAAACCTATAATGAGTGAAATGACTATGAATGAAGGAAAAAAAAACTCTTACTTCTCAGGAACACACGACGTCAAGTTCTTATGTCCTATGCATCAGCCACTTTTTTTCAGTGTTGTATTCGAGAGCTTTCTGAGTCCAATTTGAGCAATTATGTCCTGTGCATATTTTGCTGTTGCACGAAGAACCCATCTTTCTCTGTAAACTAAACATATCACTAGCAATCAATAAGGTATCAACTAATAGAAAATGAACTTGAACAAAATATATTGTCCCAATTATTTTCCACTAAACAAATACCTCATGGTAGAGCATCCTGACTTGCTGTTCTCACAATAAGCCCATCTTAAAACATTAGAATTGTTAATCAAGAAGCCTTTGAAAGGTATCTGAACCATAAAATGAAATTTGGTTAACTGAGATCTATTCTACCACACAGAAGATTGTCTTATATAGAAATTTACAAGACTCACAAAGCCACTATTATATTTTAGTATATAATAATTACAACATACAACTCCTTGTCTTCTTTGCCAATTTTATTTTCAGTTATTTTGTGAAATAGATATGAGACTATACATATAAAAGGATATAGAAAATGGTATTTGCTAAAACCAAGCATGAGAAATGAAATGGGTCAAAAAATCAAAGGAATCATGCAAACTGTTTGACTAGTAAATATAGCTTCAGATATAACTGGTAATATCATATTGAGGTTAGAGACTCTGCAAATGCCAGCATTATAGCAAAACATGGCCTAACAGGAAGATCATGTAGCTTTGTTGACAACTGTGGCACCAAATTCAAGTCTGCATTCATCACAAAAGTCTGAATCGAATCCAAGGGTAAAAAAGAGGAGAATCGAATAGATGAAATTAACTTTCTAAGAAGAGGAAGAAGAAGAAGAAGAAGAATATAAATTTCATGATCTAGGGAGTAAACTTACATGCTTAAAATTCCCACAATTTATAAATTCTTAGGTAAACACATATCTAATAGATGTACCTTAGGCATAGTGAACAAAACCATCCAACTCATTTAAATTTCCTGCATCACTTGATTATGTGAGAAATAAAATTTAGTTTAGTTTGGATAAAGAAAAGTTTGTCTAAACACTCTAAATATATTTGTTATGACTTTATTCCATCCAAGGTCTCTCTCTATCTCATTGTATAGTCTTGTGCCTCAAGCTCCTTATTTCTTTCCCCTTTGGATATATGTCCAACTAAGAAAAGTTCTCCCCTTGACTTATTGAGGAAAATGAAATTAGATATAGAAAAATGTTAGATTGTTAGTCCTTGTGAATTTGTTTATTAATTGTACTCTACACCTTTGGTATGGCATAGGAAGATAATAAATGAACCAGACATGCTTATGCTGTGAATTTCTCTCAAATGTTGCTGTCACAGTGGTGTCACTATTCGTGCGTCACTTTAATCTCGTCCTCTAAATCGGAAACAAATATAGCCATAAAGTTTATTATTTGAACACCATTTTATCCCTTAATGAGATGATATTGGCTTTTCTAGAATTCAATCAAATCATGCAGACAGGATTCTGTGTCCTTTAAAGTGGCAAATTTTGGTTATACTGTGTGCCCATATCTTCTGCCATGACTAACTTAAAACATCTAGAGAAAAAAAAAAAGGAAGTTCAATACCTGATTTGAAGCTTTGTTGCTGGTAGATGGTGCTCAACGACAATGTGACTAGGTCTCCGTTAAGGTTCTTTCTATCAAAAAATTAGCGGGCCTCTCTCTCTCTCTCTCTGTTTATATAAAAGTTTATATCTAAAGTAAAAAAGTTGTGGGAGACGGACCAATAAAATGGAGGGAGATGAAAAAAATAGTGGCAATTTCTATAAACCGCCAATAAATAGTGGCAATTCATAGAAACTGCCATTATTTAAAAGCGGTTGTACAAATCGCCACTAATTTTTTGTTTAGTGGCGATTTTTTGTACCGCCATTATTTAGGCTTTTTTTTTGGTAGTAAAAAGATGTTAAATCATGTACTAAATAATTCCTAAAAGATACCATACAATAATGAGAGATCCTCAAATAATTACACTTTTTTTTAACAAAAAAGTCACTATTTGGGATTTCAATTGTATAGCCACAGTCAATGGCCACAACACACGAATTCAAAGTTCATTCTCAAAGTCAATGGCCAAACCACACACATTCAATGGCCTAATTACCAATTAACACATGCTCAATGTAAGAAATAATTTGGACACAATCATCAAATTAAATAACCTTTATCTAGTATAATGAACTTAGAACTTTTAATTACAATCATCCCTATAATTTCAACACTAAGATTAGCTAAGATTAAATAAGAAATTACTTTCTGTTGGTTGGATAAAAAATTCCACCCATGCTCTTTGTGATCTCCCAAATCTTCACTTGGAAACACCTAGTCTCGTTGCTCCAAGCACAATAAATCTCTCACTCACATGTCTCATTTGCACATCTTACTTTAGATTAGACCTTGTCATTTTTCTTATACCTATATTCCCTTCCCAAGTGTATACTATAATCCTTCACAGCTTGTTTGAAGACCTTAAGTAAAGAGAACCTCATCCTAAGCTATAGAAGCACATCTCCATACTCTACACCCCCATAGAATTGCGGATATCTATTCACTCCATTACCATGACCACCCTCATCTTTGTCTAGTAGATAGCATCTCAATTGCTCAGACACAACTTCCACTTCTGTCTGAGGAAGTTTGTTGCAAGGAAAATTATATCATTTGCTCCTTTCCCTTCTTGTGTTAACCCCTTCCCTTTTCCAACCCCTCCTTCTTTTGCCTCCGGAGCCACAAACATTCTCATCCTCCTCATTTTTACTCGTTATCACAAGAATCGGTCTGTACGCTTTGTCCTCATAGCTTTCATAATCATAAGAGGAACTATCACTGTCCCCTTCATCATCCCTACCTCGAGACCCGTCTACAATGGTATACTCCTCTTCCTCCTCATTTGCATTTAATGTTATACTCTTTCCCTTATCAAACATCACAACAAACTATAGTACAAAACAATTAAATAAATTCATCGGTGAACAACAATATATGCAAAATTAAACACCAAAAAGATTAAACTAAATACTAATGAATTCAATCAAAGTTCATGAACTAAACATAAAGATTAAAGTTTGAGTAAAATTAGTTTGGTAATTTAATCTAATAGGTTATATGAACTCAATTTGTCAAATCCCAAAAATTGAACATGTGAACAGATACTACTCATTTGACAAAATTCTCAAACATAAGTTATTTACATATATTCTGTAAGGTTTTACATTCAACCTTAATCATTCATTCCACACTACAGAATTATATTCATCTGATAAGCAAATATAGACATACATAATCTGATGTTTCTATCTCATCGCAAGCCTAGGAGACCTATAGAAAGTACAGAGCGTTCATAGTATCCACATTAATAAGTACTGGTATCCCACTAGACAGAAATAGAGGATAATTCCAAGGGGCTTCTATTCTTCAAACGAATACTCTTCTTCCTTGTTTTCTATATCTGAAAAGATAATCATAGGGAGTGTGAGTTTATTTAAAAACTCAGTAAGTAAATAACTGTACTACATAAAATATCAAAAGTACAAATACCACATTTACTCATATAATTAATTGTCTTATACATCGAGTAGTATGGGACTCTAACCCTTTCAAACTCGTGAATAAGATTTCATAGATATACATCGAGTAGTATGAGACTCTAACCCTTTCAAACTCGTGAATAAGATTTCATAGGTATACACCGAGTAGTATGAGACTCTAACCCTTTCAAACTCGTGAATAAGATTTCATAGGTATACACCGAGTAGTATGGGACTCTAACCCTTTCAAACTCGTGTATAGGTTTCACAGATATGCACTGAGTAGTATGGGACTTTAACCCTTTCAAACTCGTGTATTATAACCCGTAGATCTTTACTCATTAATAAAATAATGAGAATTTATCACATAGTACAATTTCCTTGAAACAAAATAATTTATACATACTCTTTTTCCTTTGAATTTCTGTAAAAAATATATCAATCATCATATACTGTCATATGAAAAATTGATTGATTAATATTCAAATAATATTGTAAATGGGACTTATATTGTACTTTGACTAGTAATATCAAACTAGCTTAGCAAGGTTATTCACTCACCTTGATGTTTGTCCAAGTTTACCTTGTTCCATACTAGAATTTGTGTAGGAAAATTTCCTAGTAAAATATATTACAAGGAAACATAAGAAAGGAAACAAAATCACGAAAATACGCAAAATTTTCTGATTGCTACAGTAACGGTTCGCTACAGTAACGGTTTGCTACAGTGACGGTTCGCTACAGTAATGTTGACTGCTACAGTACCGTTGACTTCCGACACTACAGTAACTACTACAGTAACTCGAAAAATTTTTCGAAATTTTCTTGTCACTACAGTAACTTCGAATTTGTAGAAACTTCCCAGAAAATTTTCATCCTTTCCTTTCTTGATTCAAAACCAGAATTTCAACTCTTTTAACCGACTATAACTCAATCCTAACTCAAATATAACCTCTAAAACAACTAAGATTCATGAATTATCATCAAAATCTTCAAGAACAAAACTTCCTCTGATCTTCTATATAAACTGAAATTTAAGGAAAATAATGAGATTAAAGCTTACCTTTGATCCTTACAAAGCTTTTGAACCGAACAAATAATCGAAATTCTGAAGATCAAGGAAAGGATTTGAGAAGAGGATGAAGAAATTAGAGAAAATCCTTTCAGCCTTTTGCTTCAGACGCGAAATGAGAAATGAAGGGTACTATTGAAGCTTTATATTAAATATTTCTAATGGGTTATTGAATAACCCATGGGTATCCATAACCCAACATCCAAACCCATCCAGTCAATTTACAATAAATGGACTAATTGACCATTCTTAAACCACTTTTCCATGAATTTCACCATTCTTAGAATATATCCTACATGGTGCAAATATTCAGTCCAGTCATTTAACTCAATTTTCATAAATAATATTCAAAGAGAACAATTAAATATGAAAATTAAAAATGACCAAAATAAATAACTAAAGTAACGTTGTAAAATTCTAAAATACTCTTAGGCGAATTATATTCCAAAATTAACGGGTATTACACAATTAAAGTTCATAAAGAATAGTGTTTGGCTAAAAATGCTTCAACAAAGATTTACTCTTCTAATAGAATCTAGTAATCTTTGGATGAGGAACATACAATTACATGATTGATTAGATTCAAAGATCATACACAAAATGCCATTGACAAAACCATCACAAAAAAAGAACATTATAAATCATTTCAAAAATGATATGGACTTACCATGAAATGGACTAAAAATACAACTTCATGTCACATAAGAAAGTTTTTCAAAGTATCCTAAATCCAATGGCTAAACCCTAGACATAATAGGAAGACAACTAGAAAATGAAATACTAACTTCTCACTACACTCTATTTCATGAGCAAAATACAATCACCATACCCTATTTCAATGGAAATTGCACTCACTAACCAACACAACACACATATGTGAAACCCAGTGAACCTAACATGTATTCGACCGAATGGAAGGCAATATACAACTAGATGAAAAAGATGGAGGGAAGATGAAGTTCATACATTATCAGTAACTGTTGCTTGGACTCAATGGTCAAACAATCAGATGGTAAGTGCTCCTTTACACCAAATCATATGCTCAACAAAGAGAGATACCAAAATGATTCTCTCTTGATTCTGGTCTAGCTTTTGAATAGGGAAGAGAGAAAACGACATTAAAATAGGCAAGGCAACATTGTCATTTGTTGGCCATGTCACGCCCACATGTCTGCAGTTTTTTGCTAACCAAGTGAGCTTAACGTGCCACAGAGGAACTTAACATGCTAGATCAACTTAACAAACTGTGGAAATGTGAGTAGAGACTAATGAGTATAACTTTTTGAACTTTTGAGGACTAAATTGTATAATGGGAATCTTCCAAGGACCATATAGTTAGTTAAGATATCTTTTAGGGACCCAAAAAGTGAGTTTAGTCATAAAAACATTACCCATTTACATTCCTTAACTTTAATTCCAACAATCAAATTTAATATGTGATAGTTAAACTTATGGTAGATTTAAGTTTATGGTATTACCACTCCTATAGTTAATATGACAAATTGGTTTTGCGTAAATTTTGCAATATTATTTGGTTTTAGTACACTTCTCATTTTTAATAAAATATTTACACAATTTGAAAAAGAAAAAACTCTCAAAATAACGCGTAGAAGGTTTAGACAACTGGAAGATAGAACCATTTCATTCACTTAAACAAATTTAGTATACTTCCAAAAGTTAACTTCAAAATATATTTATATAGTGTCCACTTTTCATTTAAAATAAAAGCCATTATTTTTTAAAGATGATTGTACCATGTTATCTTTGAACATTAGATTGATTTGAGATTAAAATCGAAACTTGAGCATAAAATAATTTGCTAATTTCCAGTGCTTAGTCATAGAATAAAACTTCAATTGGTGGTAGATGATAGTGCTTATCATCAAACATTAAATATGTCTTAATATAATTAGATTAAATTACATTTTCATTAGATTTCTAATCTAATTACTTTTTTTAAACATATGCTTGTATTTCAAAATTGAAATACACTTTAAACTTACAGGGGTGTATTCAATTCAAAATAAAAATAAATAAATAAAATTGAGCATTTAGAAATTTATTTTGTATTTATTTTATATTTGGTCTTAGTTATTATGAAATTTATTTTTTAAAAAAAGTTGTTTGAAATTTGTAATGTGAATCAAAATATATACAATCATTTTCTTTTTCTTTTAATTGGGATTTCGTTTCACAGCTCAAAGTGATAGGGATGTTTGAGACTTAAGAGTGATATAAGGACACGTGTACGGTGAGGATAGGATGGAGGCATGATGAGGTGAAGCGACGACTGTCACAGGCTTTTGGCCAGCGATATGTCATCTGTGATGTGTAGGAAATTCTGAAATGTGAATTTAAAGAACCTCAGTTTTCCATTTTTTTTAATTATTAAATTTCTTTTTAATTTGTATGGAGATTAAATCTTGTGAATAAATTTTATATATTTTATAGATATTTTTCTTTTTGGTGAAAAGTGGAATTTAGATTAATGATAGAAACGTTCCACAGATACGAGATAATTAGTATAGTAATCCATATAATTAGTACACATATAAGAGGTCGGGTACTTTAGAAGAGGGCATATCCAAAAGTCTGAAGAAACGTAGTTATTACAAGAAGGTAGATGTCATGACCCAATTATCAAGACCCGTGACCAGCACAATAACAATGTCCCTTGTTACTGTAAGCCTTCCTATTAACTCTACCATTTTGTTGAATTTAATTATGTGAAAATTTAAAATTTATAAATTTATTTCAAGATCAGATCTATTCACAACAGATGAAAATTTTATTAAAAATATATCTGCCTTCATTATTTCACATACAGGAAAAGACGTATATAACTTGATTTAGTTATATAAGTACAGATAAACAACTATGTTAACACCATCTTCATAAAAATTATAAAATCCAAAATATAATTATACGAGATTCTCGAATATCACAATAACATCCTAGGAGTCCTAATGGCCACAGAGCCCTTACTACAAACACGAGATCACTGAACCTACTTGGCAACGGGAAGATTTTTTATTGTACAATTTACTCTGCTACTCCTCTAGAGAGAGTTTCTTTATGCAACTGTATCTAAAAGGGGAAAACATGAAGGTGAGTTTTTGGGAAAAACTTAGTGAATGTACGATTAATTCAATAATAAGAACAAAATACAAAATTGATCATAATAATGAACTCAAAAGCTATAAAATTAACCAAGAGTACAAGTAGGGAATAAACAGAAATCAACAATTTCTTTTCACAAATAAATAGTCGAGTACACATCTTGGGTTTTGATACTCATCACTAAGGCAGAAGCACCCCGATTTACTAGCTGTTTAACCTCCGGTCCTCTTAAGACCTTGTGATGCTACACACTGTTTCGTTTTATCAACAGGATCTATGTCTCCCCTAACGTTTCTTGATTCCTAACCGATCTTACTCATCACAGAAAGGGGGGGTACTACCTAATATCACAAACATGTCAGACGGCTTTTCTCAATAAAAAAGATTCAACATACCATGAATATTCATACTTTAAAATATCGTGAAAGTTATAAATTATAACACAAATAATAATTTAAAATTTGAATATGTAAATATATTGAATTTATTATTTATAGAAAATAATAATGTCGGGGTTTTCACTAATATCCTGTTGTCACCTTAAAATGATGAAACTTGGGATTTCAACCCAATTTACTAACGTGATGGATCGTGCTATGATCTTATTATTAAGATTACATCCACTCACCTGAATTCTGTACGAGTATAATTTCTCTAAGTTGTTACGGAAAAGAGCACATAGGTGAATTTAAGGTTCCGCTATGGAAACTTCATGAAAATTTAGAGAAAATAAGTTAGGGTTGTTTTCATATTAGATACTATTCATATATACGATTACTATTCATACGTATAGTTACTATTTATACTAGAAATAGTGAATACAATTTGTAAAAGAATACACCAGGTATGTTTGCAGGAAAAAGAGGTGGTCACAATGGACACACTCAAGACCCAAGTCTTTCCTTAGCCAAACTTTTTCTAGACATGTATTCTTCACAGTTTATATTATATTTTGGTAATTAAAGAATCAAAATAACATATAAGCAATCAAAGATAGTTCTTTTCTGATGTGGAAGATCAGCTAAAACTGCAACCACAAAGCTGAAAGAAATGGTTGGATCCCAAGAGGGGGGGTGAATTGGGTTTTATAAAAATTTTCACAAAACTTAATTGGAAGTTAAAATGATTTTCTGAAATTGGACAATGTTAAAGATAATAATTTAATTCAGAAAATCAAAGTGTTATCAAGATGAATAATTTTATAGTGCAAGGAATTAAGGAGAAAATATAAATCTACACACGTTAATTAATACTTGAAGTAGAAATCAAATATAAACGCAAAGCATTAATTAATTAACTTCAAATGTAAATAGAGTAGGGATAGAGAAAGCAAACTCAGAGATTTATACTGGTTCGGCTAATCTCAAGCCTACATCCAGTCCTCAAGAGACCACTTGAGTATTTCCACTATAATTGCAAGTTTAATTCAGGTACTTGCAAACCACTACAACATAGATCTTTTTTTTTCTTCAAGGGTGTCTATCCCCCTTACAACGTGTTTTCTCTCAAACACTAACTCAAGGAACCAATCCTTGAGCAACTAAATTTAAAGGCTTAAGGAAAATAATGGTGGACACTCTCAAAGTGTAGATAACGCAGAAATTAAGCTCAGAATTTTTCTCTAACAAATTAGAGAGAATGGAACTCAAGATAATATGAGAAATGAACAATTGAAGCTTGATGCAAATGGTGTTGTGAAGTCCCCTTTATATAGTGAAACCTTGCTGCTACAGTGACTGCTTTAGTCAGAATTGCTACAGTAAGCTTCATCATCATTTTTCAACTTTTTTACAACAACCAAAAAACTTTATCAATCTTTTTCAACAATCAATATCTTTTTCAAATTTGCTACAGTAAAAAGTATTCTTTTTCAAAGTTTATTACAACAACCAATAAACTTTATCATACTTTTTCAACAATCAAATTCATTTTTCAAAAGTGCTACAGTAAAAGATATTCTTTTTCAAAATTTATTACAACAACCAATAAACTTTATCATACTTTTTCAACAATCAAATTCATTTTTCAAAAGTGCTACAGTAAAAGATATTCTTTTTCAAAGTTGATTACAACAACCAATAAACTTTATCATACTTTTTCAACAATCAAATTTCTTTTTCAAAAGTGGTACAGGAAAAAGTATTCTTTTTCAAATTATATTACAACAATCAATAAACTTTATCATACTTTTTCAATAACCAATAAAGTTTATCATACTTCTTCAACAATCAAATTTCTTTTTCAAAAGTGCTACAGTAAAAATATTCTTTTTCAAATTATATTATAACAACCAATAAATTTTATCAAAAATCAATTTATACTACTATATTTAAATATATAAAGCATTAAATATATTTGGGCCAAGAAAGATTGAATCATGCATTTGGGCCAATAAGATTAAATCATTCATTTGGGTCAAGAAGATTAAATCATATTATTTGGGCTAAGAAAGATTAAATCATATATTGGGCCAAGAAGATTAAATCATTCATTTGGGTCAAGAAGATTAAATCATTCATTTGGGTCAAGAAGATTAAATCATTCATTTGGGCCAAGAAGATTAAGTCATACTATAATTCCCACATATTTGTCATCATCAAAACTTATAGCATAATACATTAGGGCTAACAATCTCCCCCTTTTTGATGATGACAAATCACCAAAGAAAAATATGTTACAATGTAATAATCATTATACAATATACACATATTTTTCTTTCCATATTCTTCTCCCCCTATTTGACATCAACAAAAAGGTATAAGAAAGGCAATATATAAAGGCTAAAGCGTATTCCTTCTTTAAGCAAGAATATCATATGACGTCATGGGGTAAAATTTCATCAAAACTTATCATTGATATGCCAAAAATATATAGTTAAGGAAAACATTGCATCTCATATAAAGTGACCCTAAAAATATAGAGCATTTAAGTATAGATTAGGCTCCCCCTCAATCAATGCATATTAAAAAAATGTAATTTTCAAGATGTATTCATATATGTATCTTGAGGATGAGCACCTACAAAAATTTTGACAACCACTCCGATGCTTAAGTTAGTAATGTAAATCAAGGATTAAAGGCAAAATTAACTACTTACGGTCGCATGCATCAAGCATTATCATAATGCAAGGAAATCATTGCCTTTCATTTGCCCACAAAAGCATTATATGTAAGTATGTGTAACAATGAAGATGTATTATCCTCTACACATTTCATTTTATTTAAAAAAAAAAATTTTTTTTTGACTTCTCATTTTCTATGAGTGCATGTGGAATCATGACATATTATTCATAGCCTTCGCTCATGATGCATGAATAGCATACACAACATATGTTCTTAGATACATGTAATCATAGCATGATGCAATCAATCATGTATATTATACTGAAAGCTCTCAAAAACAATACAACAAAGCAGAGAAATACGGTTCTATTTATCACCATTTTATTAATCCTTAAAATTTTTAATCAAAACAAATTAAATCAGCCGCAAATCCACCGAAAATTGACTTTCGTGGTTTTGCCATTAATGCGACGCGTTGTTGGTGTGCATGCGTATCCTAGAGTTCTGGCTTCCAGCTAGCAAAATCCGTAGGATAAGCGTGTAGGGGTGCGGTGAAGAGATATCTTCGTTGGCTCTAAGTCATCATTTTCTCTCTATAAAGACTGCCCCAGAGCTCTCAATTACCACACCACAAAGAGTATTCATCTCTGAGCCTACAACTTCCTGACATTCCTCTCTCTTTATACTCCGACAAAAATTTCTAAAAATTTCAAACCATGGCAGCAAGAAAGTTCATTGATCTCACAGTAGAGGCCAGGGAGGAAGAGCTCGACTTAAACTTGAGTCTAGGAAGGGACAAGGGTAAAAGGCCTTTGGAGGGATCTCAGGAGAATCGAAAGAAGAAGATGAAGATCGAAGAAGCTGAAGAGATTAGTACAGGCCATACGTCAGAAGACAAAATTGCTTGTCTGGAGCAGGAGGTGAAGAAACTCAAGAAGATGATAGAGGACCAGGAGAAGTTAGCTAAACGCAACAATGCGGCACTGACTTCAAGAATAGATAGGTTCTTCTATTGGTCTACCCAATGCTTCTGCAATCAACAACAAAGAAGTGTTGATTGTATGAATGGGATTTACACTACCCTCCGTGACATTGCTCAGTCTCTTGCTCCAAGGAATGGCCGAGGGGTGATGATACAATACGGGCCTCCTAATCCAAGACCACCTCGCTTGTAGATTGCTCATGCATGAGCAAACCTTCCTTTTTTTTTTTTTTGCAATGTAATCCTTCAGTTTATTTTTTTAATGCAAGTGGTTTCTTTTATTGGACGATACAAAAAAAAATAATAATAAAGAAAGATAAAAGAAATCAGCTACACAAATTTAGCACAGTATATATATATTGAAAAATATATATCCATTTTAAAGATGGAAAGAATTTTCTGGCATGGACATATATATCATTTCAAAGCAAAAGCAAGTTACATACTTATCAAGATAAAACATATTATAACCTGAGTATGTAGTACAATAATTGAGGTAATATAGATTAATAAGATATAATCAGATATAAACTATAATTCATAAACAATCGTTCATAAGCTATAGCTTATACAAAGGATATGACATGCATAATGCTTAAACCATGATGTATTGAATATTTAAAAAATAATTTAAGTATTTAACATATTTTTATATGCAATGATATTATCAAATATGTAAGATTTCGTAAAATAGTATATCATTGCTATGAAAATATGTCAATGATAACAATTTGCTAGTATAGCTAATTAAGATCAAAGAGTATCATTCAATTAAATAATAAAGTAGTAGCGGATAGAGATACTCATCAATTTTGGCAAACTCTTGTTACTTCTTGAAGTCCCTCCTTAAAATGTTGATATCTTTATTTTCTTCATTGCCCTTCTTTTGATCCTCTCCTTTTGCAATTTTAATAGTTTTCATTGATTGATTATTTGCAAGATCCTCTTTACTTAGCGTCTAGTGTTGGCATCTGGCGTTAGGCGTTGGTTCACAAATTGACATATATAAGTCTTGCTGGTCAACCACTGATGAGCTAGCTGGTTGACCAACCAACTGCAAGACACTTTTAATGGAGTACTTTGATTCTCAAATTAGTGATGTTCAAATAAATCTTCAACTATCAGGATAAACAATACATTATGTTCAAAGTATGCCATGCTTCCATAAAATGCATTTGTGTGAGGATTTTTGATTTTATTGAAAATATTTAAATAAGATTACAATAAAGATAAACATTACAAGTAAGAGTAATCTTATTGATGTGAAACCAAGGGAAATATGCATGTAATGAAAGCAAGTTGTCGTGATGCGATAAATAAGAAAGTTCAAGCTAAATTTAGAAGAAAGATTTTAGCTCAAAGCAAAAATCATATCCTTAGGCCGCACACCTAAGAATCATTTTTAGAAATAGCATGCATGAATATCAAAGATAGATGAAAGGCATGCTAGAAAACAAACATAAGCATTTGATACAGTAAACATATCAATCAAATTTCTTACAATACATTCCAGCTTATATGTTTACTTGTCCATTGCCTCCTTTTGATGCAAGAGAGTGGAATTTGAATGATGTAGCCATTGAAAAGTCATTTCCGCTCCTTGCTTCGAGGCAAATCTGCAAATTAATCCTTTGTCTTTGGTACCCAAATTTCTTTGGGTCCGCCTGGGTCATGAGTTCCTTTTTTAACCCATTTCATTTTAACTCCATGAACAAGATTTTTCTTATAAAAGCATGAGTAAGATTTGTGTCCTTTTAGTCCACAATAAAAACAAGTGCAAGTTGGACTATTTGACATCTTTACAGAAACAAAGAAGTTTTTAGAATGCTTTTGGTTTGATTTCTTTTTAGAAACAAGACCAACTTTGTTAAACATTCTTCTTTGTTTCAAAACTGAGGTATTTAAAATTTCTCTACCTTGAGAAAATTTTGCAAGTGCGTTTTTAAGATTATTATTTTCCTTTTTCAAAGAATCACACTTGGTACAAAAGCAATATTTGTTGGTAGAGATATTTGCTTTTAAAATCAAATTCTCTTCTTGCAAAGTTTTGTTTTGATTTTCAAAAACAAAATTCTCTTCCTTGGAAATAGAAAATTCGTTTTTCAATGTTTCCAACTCATTTTCAAGAGAAGAGTTTTTCTGTTTTGAAACATTTAGTTTCTTTGCAAGTATTAGAGATTCTTTATGTAAATCATCAAAGGCATCTTGTAATTCTTCAAAAGAGTAGTCAAATGAATTTACCTCATCTTTATTTCTGGCCACAAGACAAGTGTTGGCTTCTTCATTTGTGTTCTCCTCATCAGAATTGCTATTTCCCCAAATGGAAGATAGGTAAGCTTTCTTTGATGATTCAACTTTTGGTTGTGGTTTCTCTTTTTCTCCTTTTTCTTTTTCTTCTATCTCCTTGGTGATTTGAGATTTTTCTGTAAGTTCAACACCAAGAGCTTGCAATTGATTAAGCACAAGTTGTATCTCATTAATGGTTTTACAATTGTTCATTTGAGCAATTTCAAGTTCATTAATGAAACTTCTATACCTTAATTCCTCAACAATAAGATCTTCCTCATGTGCAACTTCAAGAATTTCCCACATTTCTTTTGCAGTTGCACAGTTGGAGATTTTGAAAAATTCATCTTGACTCAATGCACAAGAAATAATCAATTTTGCCTTAGCATTGAGTTGCATTAAACTTCTTTCAGTATCATTCCATTCACTCTTGGGTTTTAGAATGCATTTTCCTTGTTCTTCCTTGACAGGCATATAAAAACCATTTTCTATAACTTCCCAGAGTTTATGGTCTACTGAAATTAAAAACATTTTCATTTCATACTTCCAATATTGAAAATGATTAGCATCAAAAACTGGAGGTTCTGTGAAAGAATAATTTTCAGACATAAACCAATCACTAAATCCAACCATGTTTACTCTTAGACGGTTAAGTCTCAAATCAAGAGCCCAAGCTCTGATACCAATTGAAAGAAATGGTTGGATCCCAAGAGGGGGGGTGAATTGGGTTTTATAAAAATTTTCACAAAACTTAATTGGAAGTTAAAATGATTTTCTGAAATTGGACAATGTTAAAGATAATAATTTAATTCAGAAAATCAAAGTGTTATCAAGATGAATAATTTTATAGTGCAAGGAATTAAGGAGAAAATATAAATCTACACACGTTAATTAATACTTGAAGTAGAAATCAAATATAAACGCAAAGCATTAATTAATTAACTTCAAATGTAAATAGAGTAGGGATAGAGAAAGCAAACTCAGAGATTTATACTGGTTCGGCTAATCTCAAGCCTACATCCAGTCCTCAAGAGACCACTTGAGTATTTCCACTATAATTGCAAGTTTAATTCAGGTACTTGCAAACCACTACAACATAGATCTTTTTTTTTCTTCAAGGGTGTCTATCCCCCTTACAACGTGTTTTCTCTCAAACACTAACTCAAGGAACCAATCCTTGAGCAACTAAATTTAAAGGCTTAAGGAAAATAATGGTGGACACTCTCAAAGTGTAGATAACGCAGAAATTAAGCTCAGAATTTTTCTCTAACAAATTAGAGAGAATGGAACTCAAGATAATATGAGAAATGAACAATTGAAGCTTGATGCAAATGGTGTTGTGAAGTCCCCTTTATATAGTGAAACCTTGCTGCTACAGTGACTGCTTTAGTCAGAATTGCTACAGTAAGCTTCATCATCATTTTTCAACCTTTCTACAACAACCAAAAAACTTTATCAATCTTTTTCAACAATCAATATCTTTTTCAAATTTGCTACAGTAAAAAGTATTCTTTTTCAAAGTTTATTACAACAACCAATAAACTTTATCATACTTTTTCAACAATCAAATTCATTTTTCAAAAGTGCTACAGTAAAAGATATTCTTTTTCAAAATTTATTACAACAACCAATAAACTTTATCATACTTTTTCAACAATCAAATTCATTTTTCAAAAGTGCTACAGTAAAAGATATTCTTTTTCAAAGTTGATTACAACAACCAATAAACTTTATCATACTTTTTCAACAATCAAATTTCTTTTTCAAAAGTGGTACAGGAAAAAGTATTCTTTTTCAAATTATATTACAACAATCAATAAACTTTATCATACTTTTTCAATAACCAATAAAGTTTATCATACTTCTTCAACAATCAAATTTCTTTTTCAAAAGTGCTACAGTAAAAATATTCTTTTTCAAATTATATTATAACAACCAATAAATTTTATCAAAAATCAATTTATACTACTATATTTAAATATATAAAGCATTAAATATATTTGGGCCAAGAAAGATTGAATCATGCATTTGGGCCAATAAGATTAAATCATTCATTTGGGTCAAGAAGATTAAATCATATTATTTGGGCTAAGAAAGATTAAATCATATATTGGGCCAAGAAGATTAAATCATTCATTTGGGTCAAGAAGATTAAATCATTCATTTGGGTCAAGAAGATTAAATCATTCATTTGGGCCAAGAAGATTAAGTCATACTATAATTCCCACATATTTGTCATCATCAAAACTTATAGCATAATACATTAGGGCTAACAAAAGCATACTTAAAAATATAACTTCTAAAATTTGAAAGATATAAAAAGGGTATAGTATCCTCATCTCGGATCTAAACTGAAAAAGAAATACCTAAAATCTCAGAGACCTAGCACTGGAGCAAGAGAAGTTTAAGGAGAGAGAAGAAGAGAAGTTGAAGGTGTGAGTTTAGAAATGAAATAGAAGAGCCTATTTATAGGAAAAATCAATAGTACTATTTGACACTATACGCTAATAAAATATTCAATTTACTATTTATGAAAATGACTTTTCCGAAAAAATAATTTAATTTACTGTGCAATTTAATAATTTAGCTTACGATGCAGTCACAAGAAAGATGAAGGCGGATGAATTATTGGTTACTATTGAAAACTTAGAGGAAAAATTATCATTTCTCCTTAAACCTTTCAGTTTCTTTTCCATTTAGTCCTTTCATTTTAGTCCATGAGGGCATTTTCTCACATAGAACATCATTTTCTTTTACGAATTTCTTTCTAATTTCCTCTGATGCCCAAACCACATCTAGTATTTGACATTTCGATTGTATATCTAAAAAGTACTATATATGTAAATAGTGTTATGCAGGTGAATAGTACCATATACTAGAATAGTAACCATAGTTCCCAAACATACATTTATATTTTATTTTTCCACAGGTATTATAGTAGATTAACCATTAACATAAGATAACTTAACAAAAATGGCAGTCACGATTTTGTAAAATTGTTGGTGGAGGACATCCTTGAATTTCCTACGGAGAAGATGGTGCTATTTGTTGGAGATGGATGAGGTAATTTGGCATGGTTTGGTAGATGCTTAGGGGGGAGCATTTCGTCTGCCCTTCTTTAGCTAGCGCGTATGCCATTTTGTTTTATTGCCTTGCTGCTTTTTGGATTCCATAATTTTTTAGCTTGGAAATAAGGTACCTGTAGTAAACAATGATGGAGTCTAAAGGGTGAGAATTATGAGAATAATTTAACAGGAAATCAATTGCTTGGGTAGAGTCAGTTTCAATTATAATTTGCTACATTATCCTTGTTCTATTGCAATTTCAAGACCAACTTGTATTGCCTAGTTGTTCTACTACCAATATACTTGGAGAATCTTAGGATCTAGCTTCCATAACTATCTCTAATGCATCCGCCAATTCCCATATAGGAGTTTAACATAGAACCGTCAACATTAAGTTTAAAACAAGTATAAGGGGTCCATACCAGATTAGGAGTGTTTGCATGTCAAGGTGAGGAATTTTGAATTCTAGTAAGGATATTTGAGATAAAAAAAAAAAGTTATTAAACTAACTTAAGTCTTTATTAATATTATATAATTACAATCTTACCACTCTTAATTTGTTCAATTTTTAACTTAATTTAGTAAAAACTGATAATGAGATATAGTATTATAAGTTTTGAAGAAGAAAGTGTTTATTTGGTGAGGGAAAAAAAAGAGATATCTAAATACAATAGAAAGTGAGAGTTGCTCTCTATTTTTTTTCTTTACTAATTATATGATATTTGAGCTTGTTTTATTGAAATATAACGAAACTTTGATGGTTTTGTATTATTTATAAAATTTATATCATTATATATATATATATATATATATATATATATATTATATTTTTATAGGATTTTACGATCATTAATTTGATCTTACGATTTGATCTATTTTATGCCCCTTACAATCTTGCATAAGATCTCGATCCTGATAACCATGGAAGGAGAGGTAACGTTATGTAGATAAAGGGATGTCACGGTGGGTAAGGCTTTTTGGTAGCATTTCCAGAGGAAGAATTTTTCTCGTGGATTACAGTGCGCTTTCCAAATCCATTTAGTATTGGGATTGGTTATGTTTTTTAAAAGGAGGTTATTGTAAGCAGAGTTTAAGGAGAGTAAGGTTATGTCGTTGAAATCAAAGGTAGTATATTTAGTTTTTAGTTGATATCCTAGATAAGTTCCTAGGTTTGTAGTGCGATGGATTTGTAAATTATTTGTAATTGCTTGTTTTCTATTATGAGGAGTTAAGGGAGAGATCAAGAGTTTAGATTTTTTTTTAGGTTTATTTTCATTCCATTGATTTGGTAGAATCATGTATAACTATTTTGATTTTGTGGAGTGTGGCGTCATCAACTTTGGCAAAGAGGAGAACATCATCAGTGAAAAATATGTGAGAGATTTCTAAGTTTTGATTTTTGAGTTTGAAGGGTCTCCATTCCTTTGAATTGATTGCTTTAGTAATTTGAAGCGAAAGATACTCCATGGCCATGATGAAAAGATAAGGGGAAAGATAGTCTCCTTGTCTAATACCTCTCTTAGGCTTGAAGGAAGAGAGCTTTGAGCCATTAAGTATCGGAGTGTATTCCATTTCAGAGAAGCAAGAGGTAAGGAGATTTATCTACTATAGCGGTAAGTTATAGGCTTTAAGCATGATTAAGAGGAAGTCCTAGGAGATCATATCAGATGCATTTTTAATATTTAGTTTTAGAATGATCCAACCCAATTTGCTTTTGGACATATTCATTGAATGAAGAGTTTCATGGGCTAGGATAAACAGATTTGTTGATTGTCTACCATAGATGAAAGCACCTTGGGTAGGGGAGATGATATTTGGAAGATAAGGTCTTAATCGATTGACTAAAATTTTCAATACTATCTTGTAGTGATTCGTATAGAGTCCAATTGGTCGAAAATGGTTGGGAGTTGAGGGATTCTCAAACTTGGGGATAAGGCAGAGAAATGTTTTGCACCAGTTTCCTTTAAGCTGCCAATTTTATAAAAAAAATAAGCATGATTCCTTAGAAATCTTGTCTTTCATATCTTCAATATCTTCTTAGTTTGTTTGGTAGAAGGTGGCGTGAAGTCCATCTTCTCTTAGGCTTTTATAAGGATGTATACTCCAAAGGCATATTTGATTTCCAAGACGCTAGGAAGGGCAATTAGAAGTTGATTGTTTTCTAAGGTAAACTTTGGGATTTCATTAAGTAAGTTAGGGTCAACAGGCAAGGTTCCCTATTTCCAAAGCTATGTCATGGGGGTTATGAATCTAGTTACCTTCAATATTGATGAGTTAGGTTATTTTATTTTTTCTTCTTCTAATCAGGGTTATTCTATGGAAGAAGGTTGTGTTTTTATCACCTAATCTCAACCAGGTGACTTTAGATTTCAACATCCAAAGTTCTTCCTCACATATGAGAATGTTAAGATAATCATCACTTAGTTTTTTTTTTCTAAATTCCTAATTTGATCACTGTTATTTAAGTATAAATTATTTTGAATGCCAGCTATCTTGGCTAGGATTCTTCTTTTTTAAAAAAAAAATGTTTTTGAAGGTGGTATTATAATAGTGGGTCATTCTATTTTTGAAATCTTCTAAAATCTCGTGCAAACGAAGATTAGTTTGGTTCCAAGAAGCTTTAACTAGGGCTAGGAAGTCTTTGTGTGTTATCCACATGGTTTCAAACCTAAAAGGCTTAGGACCAAACGTATGTCTATTAGTTGATTTTAGAAGGATGGGGCAGTGATTAGATCTTATTCTTGGCAAGTGGTATACTTTACTATCTAGGAAAAGCGTAACCCAATCAGAAGTAGCATGGGCACGATCAATTCTGTGTTTTAATATTGTGCACAGTATCTCGACCATTGATCTAGGTAAAAGGGGTCTTAAAAAGTCAAAATCAAGAAGTCCACAACAATTAAGAAAATGGTTAAAGAAGTTGATTTTGGTTATGGAAGGGGGGCCACCTCCTAGTTTTTTAGAAGGGTTAGCTATGTCATTAAAGTCTCCAAGAATAAGCCACGATCTATCTAGAAGAGGAGCAAGTTTTATAAAGGAGTGCCAAAGAAGTTTTTTTTTTTTCAAAGCACGGACTAGCATAAATGGCTAAAAGTAAAAAAAAAAAAATCCATTTACTTGGCTGTCCAGGTGGACTTCTTGGAAGGAAGCAGCCACAGAATGCATGGTGACAATATTTAGATTTCAAAGAACCCAAATACCTCTTACGAAACTCATTGCATCAACTTTGAGGTAGCGCTCAAAACCAAAGGTGACAATAATCCTACTGGCTCTATCTCCACTTAAGTTGGTTTCAATTAGGATAACAATGTCAACATTGTGGGTATGTCGATTTATTTAAATGTTTCAATTTTTTTAAATTTTCGTGCAAGTATTAAAAATAAAAAATCAATTAAAATAAAATTTCACATCAATTCAATAAATTGTTAAATATTGATAATTTAAAAAAATCCTTACATATTATTTTTTTAAAAAAGTTGACAACTAAATACTTGATACACTTGTCAATATATTATTCAATCTATCGTTGTAAACGATTCGCCGCAAAACCTATCATAATCATAAATCATAATCCCTCCGTCAATTCTCTTATTCTCTAGTTGTCACAGTGTCACTTGCCTCATGCATCCGAAAATAGCCTTTTTTTTTTTAATCACCATGTGCCCCTTTCTCGATAGTGATTCATGTATTACGGAAATTAATTTTTTTAGATAAAATAATTGATTTTGTTTCAAAAAAATATAATTGTCTTAATTTAATTTTTAAGAGATTAAGTGTCTCAATTTAATCTTCAAATAATTACATTTATCTCAAATTTATTTTCTTGCTAATCAAATTAACTTTTGACAATAAAAAATTTGAGATAGACAAAATTATGAATTAAATTGAAATATTTTTTCAAAAACTAAATTAAGGTAATTATAATATTTTATAATTTAAATAAAAAATTTACTCTTTTTTAATAATAAATTATATTTTTAAGTAAAAATGCAAAACAAGTAGAGTTTAAAACTTTTAAAATTAGAAAATAAATTATAAAATTGTATTTTTTATCTATTTTATTATTGATATCATTATCTCATATGAAGTGTCACATTTTTCGGTAACATTGTAAATTAGACATATTAGCATTGAGATAAATAGAAGCTTACCGTGTCTGTTATAAGCAATATTTTTGCTGGATTTTTCTTTTTCGGAAAAAAAATGGAAGCTTCGGGCTTCAAAACATGGGCTTATGGTAGCCCATTGGTCTATGTTTTTGGACATCATCTAGCCCATTTGTCAAATAATCAAATAAATTTGTGGGCCTTGTTTGACCTCCATTCTAGGGTCTGGCCCATTGGTAAGTAAAACGTTCGGCTTTATGAATAATCAAGATAGATGGCCCATGAAGTCATAGAAGGTGTGAGACAGTTTATTTTATGAATTAAAATTATGATATTGAAACCCCCCAGAAAAGAGTAAATTGTTAATTTGGTTTTGGAAAAATTAATTTTGTCTTAATTTAGTTCTCGAAGATAAAATATCAAAATTTAATACTTGAAAGATTACATTTGTTTTAAGTTAATCTTTTCATTGCCAAATTTCAAATTTGTTATTGTCAAAAATCATTTTGACAAACAAAAGGATGACATTGAGATAAATATAATTTTAAGGGATTAAATTAAAGGTATTTTATCTTTCAAAAATAAAATTATGGTAATTATAATATTTTAGGGATCAAATTTTACTTAAAAAAATCTTCTTTAGTGTTTTCAAAAACTCAAATCAAATATTAGGAACAAAAAAGCTACTTTTACTTTTTATTTTTATTTTCTTTCATATGTTATTGATATTAAGGTAAACATTTGAACTTGAGATTTCATTACATTATAAATATCTTTTACATTAAATTGAACTCATTTTTTAGACTTAATTTTTAAAAACCTAAAAAATATTGGAAATTTTATAATATTTTTTATTATTAAAAAGATTGACTTATCAACTTAATCCAAACTAACCCACAAAAGTACAAATTAGGTGGGTTAATTTAAGGGCCAGAGTTTTTAAAATCTAACTAAATTGAATTGTCAAATGTCAACATTTAATTAGTTTGTATTTAAAAATTTGTTTAAACTGAAACAATTCAACTCCTAAATAATCAATAGCCAACTCATTCTAATAATAATTAAAAAAAATTAGTAAGAAAAGAATGTCCAATGAGAGCTTGAATCTCTTGGAGTTGAAGGAAAAATAAAAAACTTGATCCCGTTAGAGAATTGAGCTGACGAAAATAAATAATAATAATAATGATAACAAACCACGTGGCACAAGAGAAAAAGACGAATTAAGTAAAAGGCAATAAGCCAATGACCTATGCAGATTCCACCTAGAAATATATTAAACATAGAGCAATAACACGTTAGCACTCCCAGAAAGCTTTGTTGTTATAATTGAATATACATATAAGTGCAACTAATTATTTCACTTAGTTACATATAAAGAAGTAATTAATTTTGGGTTGGGCTAGGAATAGTGTGACAAAATGAATAAAAGAAAAACAAAAAGCAGAGAAAATGATTAAAAGGCACTTGTGTGTGTAAGGTTCTCTCTCTCTCTCTCTCCATAAATTTTGAGCTTTAATCAAATTAAATTAAAATTTTATAAATATATGTAAATATAAAAAGAATAGAATAAATTAATTAAAATATACATATAAATAATTTCGTTTACATAAAAATATAAAATTATATATAATACATCTTTTATATAAAATGAGTTCAGTTTTAATAGAATTAAACTAAATTAAATCGATAACTGAATCGAACTAATTAAAATTTATATTTTAAAAATTAATTTAGACTTTTTTATTATTTTAGTTGGTTTGATTCTAGTCTATTTAGTTTAATTTTGAACACTCTTAATATATTAATATATATGTTATAGTGAAAGGACTAATTTTCCAAAATTTATTAGATTTGGACTACTTTCATTTGAATCAAATTATATCATATATATAGGTTTAAAAATCTTAAGTAAACTTATATTTTGGTTTTAAAAAATATACCTCAGTAATAGTTTGATCATTGAAAGATGGTTATAGACCGCTTTAGTCTTTAAATTTTGAAATTGTAACATAAAATAATCTAAAAGTTGACATTGTCATCATAGTTAATGTTATCTTCTCATGTGTATTACTATTTGAGTGTGTAGCAGTGATAAGGAGCAACGTGCATCTTAATAGACTAATGTGACTAATTACTTCAATCTTGAATTTTAAAATTTTTGGACAAAATTATTCTCCTATTCATCACTTTGACAGAAATGATGAACAAAGAAATCATTTTGTGTAACGGTTTCAAAATTTCAGAGACTAAATGATTAGTAAATGTTTTTTAAGAACCAGACTGTACTGAGACATACTTTCAAGCATCAAAAAGTAAATTTACACAAAAACTCTTCTAACATTATTTCTTTTCACTATATATATATATATATATATATATATGTTACTTATTCCAAAGGAAGCGTGAGTGAGTTTAAAGAGAAAGACATAATTCAATTCATAATTGGGCTTCTCATGCATCTACCTACCCCATTCAGGAGTCAGGACAAGTGTATCCATTCATAAGGACCATAACAAGGCACATGCAGGGATATATCCCACCCCATAAAAGAATATTTTTTAAAAAAATAAAAAAAATAGAAAATAAAAATGAGTGAGAATTATTATATGGCGTGTGGGTAGGAGGTCCACCATATGTGGCATGATAAATCTCATTCATACATAGCTGGCTAGCTGCCACATTAAGGATGCTTCTGTTGAATTTGTTTGATTTGGTGTGTTGTGACGTGAGGGCTCAGGGCTGTATATATAATTCATATGAGGCTTTAAATCCAAATGTTTATTTTGTTTATATATATATATATAGTTGCATCTATCTATATCCATACATAAAGGATATGATGTTTTAGAGACATGACTCCTTAGGAGGTTAATTCATCGTTTGTTACATGTAAAAGAAGACTGTTTCCTTATTTTATTTTCAATAAAAAATGCTTATGAATAAGGTTATGCATTAATTGAAATTAAATAATTAAATTATTTTAGTAATATTATGAGTCCACATTTCGCATAAATCTAGTACATGCAAGAGGATATGTTTCCTTAAATATTAAGATTTGTAACTGTGGTGCTTAAAATAACAGTGCGTGCACATGTTAAACTATTAGACCAACATCTTGCTATTAATTATTTACTAGTTAAATCTATGTACGTATATCTAATTGTAAAAGAGTCATATCTTTGTAAAAGTAAATATTATTAAATTATCATAAGATAATTAAAATAATAACCAATTTATTGATTCAATCCTTGAGATATTATACTTATCTCAATTATTAAAGTTATGTTTGTTTTGATTGGACTTCTTTATTTGTCAAAATAATTTTTAATAACAAACAATTGATTTAATGATACCAGATTTTGGAATTTATTATTAATTAAAATTACTTCAAAAGAAGTGTAATTTTTGAAAGATTAATTTGAGCCATGTAATGATTTAGGAATAAAAATGAAACAATTGTAATGTTGTAATAAAGAAATAAATAATTTAGTTATTAAATAATCACTCAAACAAATAAACAGATCTTGTGCTTGTCCTATGAGCACAAATATGATATTTGTCTTTATCTGAAATTTAACGGTTCAGATTTGAATGTCTTTTTTTACAAAAAAAAAATCAAAACTAACACTTAAAATCTGTACTGTTGGATTTAAAATCTAACGATTCAGATAAAGATAAGCATTATATCTATTTTTTAATAAAAGAATATCTCTTTCAATTGTGGGAGAAAGGATTGCCTGCGTAAGCAATTAATCCAACTACTCCAAATCATCCAACTTGTTTTAATAATTTTATTTTTTAAAAAAACTACAATTATTATTTTACCTTTATTATTATATTTACAATTATCATTAAATTAGTTAAGAAAATGCTCCAAATAAAAAGCCTTGAGGATAAGAATGAACAATTTTGATGTCATAATATGAGAAGTACACAAAAGAATATGGGAGGGCAGCAGTTGAGGTGCGTAAATAATAGGAGGTCAGTGAGTATTTGGATGATGAGGCACCGACACGAAGAATGTCGGAGGCAGTCCGCAGTAGGGGCAGGAATCTACCCTAATTGTCACCTTATTTCGACTTTATTTTCAAGAGGACCACTGTTTCTATTGTTACCTTATTTCCAAATTTATCTAAATCATTTTTTTTAGTTTAAAATATTTTTTTTCCTTAATGTTAATTTTTTTGTCCTTTTTTTTCTTTCGATATCATTATTTTTGCTTGTGGTTGTCGTTGTCCTCATCCTTCCTCTCTTGTTGTCAACATGCTCGTATTTCAATTTCAAATTTTTAGTCGCTTTCTTCTCTTGCTGTTAGGTACTGAATCAACAATAAAATAAGTTAAATTAATTTAGTAAATATCAAAACTCTAATCCCCTCAAATTTTTCAAGTCCCAAGTCCCATCGTGCTTTGCTTTCTCTCGTGAGTCTTGTTGGCCGTTGTTTGGTCATGCTCCCTCCTTGCTTGCCATTGCTGTCATCTTCTTGTTTAGTTTCAAGTACACCATTCATAAAGCTGATGAAAATGGAATGAGAATGACTTTGAAAACTAAAATTGTATTGTGATTATTGAATGTTAAACATAGTTTATGGTGGGTGTTGGTCTGCTGGACATGTTTTTTTTAATGTATTATTGATTTTTCTTACATTTTTGAATTTTTTTTAATAATCCCACATGGTCCTTGCAAGGAGGCGAGGAACAGGAATGGGAAGAATTTCTTCTCCTCAAAGGAGATAAGGAGCGGGGACTAGGAGAGAAAAGGTGCTCATTGCTACCGCCCTACCTCGTTGTCATCCCTAGCGTTGATTTGTGTCTTTAGACGCTTACTGCATACCAATCACACGATCTCAATTCAGTGATCAAGATATACACAAAAGGCTTTGGTGCATAAGACCGTATCCAAGTATTATTATCGTAGGGTAGCTTTGAGCGAGAGCAGATTTATTGTTTATCTCTAAATACGAGCAACATATTTGTCTCTCTATAAAGATTTAACATTTTAGATTATAGTATTTTTTAAAAAAAAATCATCACTTGAAATATGAGTCGTTGGATCTTAGATCTAACAATTCATAGAGAGACAAGCAGCAAATATGTTCTGGCTTTGAGCTACCCCACGTATTTTATCGTGATATTCTACTTAATTCTTTGGAAATCCCACCTCCCTTTTTCGTAATCCAACCTATCTAACTTCAACTTATTGAATATTATCAGAATTAACCGAAACTAAATAAAATTTATTAAAAAGTTTAGACTAATTAGATGAAACTTAGTCAAAACTAATTAAATGGGTTTGATTAATGAATAATTATAATAGACATACAATTAAATCAGTTTGATTACTGAATTATTATAATATATATTTTTAGATTTTAGTATGAATTGTAAATTTATTTATGGCTATAATAAATTTAAAATTGTGTTGAAATATTCTTAATATGAATTTTTTTGTTAGAAATGTTATTTTATGGTTGAGATTTAGAAAAAAAATGTAATGTTGAAATTTTAAAATTTCTTAACAAATTTTCTCAAAAATCAACCATCAAATCTAATTAAAATCATTTAAGACTGAGTTAGATTTGTTTGGTTTTTTATCAAAACAATTGGATAATTTTTTTCATCTAATTAGATTAATTCAATTGGTCAAATTAAAGTGACCAAATCGAAAGCATGACTATGCTAATAGATGTATAATCTTTTATATATATTTTTATTTTAAAAATAATAACAGAGATAAAAAAAATCAAAGTAATCAAAGGCTATATTGCACTAATATTTTTTGAGATTTGAATAAATTACATTAATTGGCTATCTCTTTTATTTGATCAAACAGAAGAATTGACCTCTTGATATTTCAATACATAATATAGAAATATTCTCTCTAATTTTACTTTGTCAAATTAGTTAACTCTTTACACAACATGATATTATAATTTGATTTATTAATATAACAATAAAATCAGTTAGATTAATCTTAAGATCCTATATAAAATCATAATTTTATTTTTATTTGATAATAAAAATTGTTGAATAATTAATTTAATTAATCAATAAAATAAAAAATACATATATTGCACAACAAGTTAACTTAAATAACAAAAAATTATCAATTAAAAAGCAATTCAAACTCTCACTCGTAGAAATTTCTAAGTTGTAAATATTATTACTTGCCATGATAACATCCCATGTGACAGATAGGACAATTGTTTTGCATTATTAATTGCTTCCTTCCGTTTGTGCTTCTTAGTCAAAAAACACATCACATCCTATTAAATAGCCTTTAAGGTGACCGGTGGCTCTCATAATAATGGTTCTAGTTCAAGTGAATAACCCCAACACAACGAAGAAAAAAAATGGTTTTATCTTGAAATGGACGCTGATCGAATTTTTAGATTTTGTATTTATTTCTTAAGATATAGAAAATTGATGATCACAATAATGTATAAGTAAAAATACCTCCTACGTTTTTTAATGTTTATCTCAAGTTTTTAATTTTGTCTCATATTTTTTTTTGATTTTATTTTTAAAATTAATATTGTTAATATAGTTGACAAAAAAATAACATAAATTTCTCTATGTGACACGTTAATTACCAATGTATTATATTAATTGATTTTAATTTTAATTTTATCTCAAATATTTAACTAAGTTTTAATTTAACCTCAAATCAATGTTTAAACATTTGATGTCATATAAAAAAGTCCACACATATTATTTATAGGAGTTAATTTGCTATCACTTTGAAGAGTTAATGTCAACATCTTCAATTAACTTTGTTAACAGTATTATCTATAGAGACAAAATTGAAACAAAAAATATATATATACATAGAATAAAATTAACACAAAAAAATTGAAAACCAAATTAAAATTTAAGGTAAACATTGAAGGCAAAAATAATACATTTTGCTTATAATATATATGTCATCTTTTTTTTTTCACATAATTTCCGATTATATATTTCTTCGTTGTGTACCACTCATCACAAAAGTTTTGCCTTTTAGGGCGTTGGGCTGTCTCTTTTACAATTAATTAGCCAAATTAAATCACTGTTTCGCAGCAATTGTTTTTTAAATTTTGGCAAAAATGATATTTTGATCATTTATGTTAATCTTAAGTTTCATTTTAATTCTCTATATTATAGATATTTTATATTGGTCCTCTTTATGTTGCAAACTCATATTGTTTTAATCTTTTTTTGTTAAATCCGTTAATTATTTTAACAGGATTAGTAGGGTAATAGTAGCCATGTGATTAAGAAGTGTCAAATCTATTAAAATGGCTAATAAATTTGAAAGAAAAAGATTGAAACTATGTGAGTTTGTAACATATCTTACAAAATATTTAAAATATAAAAGACCAAAATACTATTTTTACTTTTAACTTTTTTATTTATTCTTCCAAAGAGATGCAAATTAAAAGAGGGATCAAATTAAACTTGATCAAAAATCAAATTTTCATGTTCACAAAATTGTTATTTAAGTCAAAATATTTAACAAAAGTATATATATATATATATATATATATATATATATATATATATATATATATAAATTTGGAAAAATTCCAATAATATATGTATATATATATAATTTTAATGCATTTAAATTTTACTTAAAAAAAAGAATCCAAATTATTAAAAAATATTTTAGTACACCAACATTTTTCATTTTTCACAACGTGTGCATATAACATATTTTGGTACCTTAAAAGATGAATAGTTTATTTATTTATTTTTTTCATTTCCCTAAAAAAGAGTATTTAATACTGTATATATAAAATTAATAACTTGACAACATGATTCTAAAATCCTTATGGTCGTGTTGGAACACTGGCAGTGACTTGAAATGATTTTAGCTCTCAAGGAACGTCAAAGATTCCTATAGTCACTCTAATATCAAAGTCAATGTTTAACTCAAGTACTAGCACAAAAATTCTAAGAACCCTAAAACATAATTGAAGGTTCCCTTTAACCTTATATAGCCAGGAGCCAAGAGGGTATATCAAACTACACATCATTTTCAAACTATAGCCCTGATTATAATTTCAGTTTTCAACTTTTAAAGTATAATATCTTATTTTCCTAAACTATTACAAAAAGTAAAAAATATCTAAAAACTACATAATTTATCACGTCATACTTTATGCATAACTTCATTATCTTATTCAATATTTTCATCTCTGACTTGTATTTCTCCCAAAGTCAAAAAAACAAAAAAAGATGTTAATTGTAACTAACATTTGACATTTTCACTTTTTGTAATAATTTAAGGGTATAAATGATTACGTTTTAAATTTCAGTGACTAAAATTGTAATTAAGCTATATCTTAAGAGAAAAATGTAATTTCTCTTAATAAGTTTAATTAACTGGTAATTAAAGGAACAAAGTCATATACAATTTTTTTTATATTTTTATTGTCTGATTCTTCTCTAAAAATAAAACATTTGTCTATTGAAGGAATTCGTGAACAACTCCTATATACAAGTATTATATTGTAGATAGTTTTATAGTATATATGAATAATAACAAAAATATGCGTACTTGGGGAAACAACAGAACTCTTGATAGTAATTGATTATCGAGTATAAATAAATTTGAAGAATAGGAAACAAAATAATTAAGGAAAGTATAACTGCTCTCTTGGCCTAATATGCTTTCAGAGGGTGTTACTTCAATGGGACTGCTACACCACATATATAGGTAGAGAGTAGAGACCTTTCCTTGTGAAACCCTAATGGGCTGACATTCCCATCATTAGTCAGCCCACACAAGGTCCAGTTTCAATTCAATAAGGATTGTTTAATTTATAAAAAAATTTATAATTAAATTATTATTAAAATAGACAATACATATAAATAAATAAATATATTTATAGATAAATATGATTTATAGTAGTCCATATGAAAAATCTAACAATCTCCCACTTGGACAACATAAATCATTAGTTTAAAGGATAAATAATTTTCAGATTTAATAATACAACAAAATGAACATGTCAATTATGAGTTGTCACTATAAATTAACAATCTTCAAGTC
Organism: Biancaea sappan; assembly: GCA_037074585.1. Taxonomy (NCBI): domain Eukaryota; kingdom Viridiplantae; phylum Streptophyta; class Magnoliopsida; order Fabales; family Fabaceae; genus Biancaea; species Biancaea sappan. The sequence continues at coordinate 46,017,976 of CM073497.1, read as the reverse complement.
AAATCAAGAGGCAATAAGTAATTGACAATGCAAAAACCATGTCCGATAGGGGCACTAGCATCTTATATGTCAAGATCCTCAACAAAAGATTTGAATAATATGTAAAATTGGTGTCAAAACATACATTATAAGGATGTGATCCTTGTGCAATCTTGACCAATGGTCCAAGCATCTAAAAATGCTCTAAGAGATATGATAGTATAAGTGACATCATCACAAACATATTTCATAAGAATGACACTAAGTAAATATTAAATTTTAGACTCCCACTAACCCAAAACATCAAAAGACTTAACTAAACTCAAATGAGCTACATGATTATGAAGAGCTCTAACAGTTAAGCCTTTAGTTAGTAGATCTGCTAACATGTTCTCTGTAGCAAGATACTTAATACGAGTCTGAAACTACAGAATTTTCTCTTTAACAAATAGATATTTACTATCAAAGTGCTTTAATTGAGAAGAGCTTTTATTGTTTTGAGAGAAAAGCACAGCAGCAGTATTTTCACAATATTTCACAAGTGGCTTAGAAATGCTTTTAACAATATGAAAGCCAGAGATTAAGATTTTCAGCCACATGACTTGAAAGTAGTCTCATAACAAGTGACATATTCTGCTTAAATGGTAGAAGTAGTTTTAAGAGTCTATTTAACACTCTTCCAAGAGATAGCTACTCATGTCATCATAAAAAAAAAATAGAGCCGGAAGTAGACTTTTGGTCGTAAGGGCAACCATACTAAATAAGAATCAGAATAATCAATGACTTGAAGTTGATCAGACTTCCTATAGGTCAATACATGATCTTTGGTTCCCTGCAAATATCTCATGACATTTTCACAGCTTTAAATGACCTAAATCTGGGCTGCTTAAATATATCCCTAAAGCATTAATAGCAAAAACAATATCGGGATGAGTATAAAATTGAGCGTACACTAGTTAGAGGAAGCATACATGACCTTTTTACTTTTTGGAATGGTCTATTTAATTGACTTGTTCATAGTGTATTTGTAATACCCATGAAAAATAAAATATAAATGCGTGTTTACAAACTACTATTACTATTTCAGTATACGGTACTATTCACCCATATAATACTATTTACGTATATGGTACTGTTCATCTATATAATCAAAATGTCAAATACTAGATGTGGTTTGATCATAAGAGAAAATTGAAAAGAAATTTGTAGGAGAAAATGACATTTTATATGAGAGAATTCCCTGAGGGACTAAATTGAAAGGAAACTAAATTAGCAAATTGATTATACTAGTAGATGAGACTAGCAAGTGAGACTAGTAGATGAGACTAGCAAGTGAAACTAGTATATGAGACTAGTAAGTGAGACTAGTAGATGAGACTAGTAAGTGAAACTAGTAGATGACACTAGTAAGTGAAATTGGTAGGTAAGACGGGGTAGATGGAATAGTACCCTTAAATTTTCCTATAAATAGACCATTCAATTTCACTTTCAAAATCACATCTTCAACTTCTCTTCTTCTCTCCTTAAGATTTCTTGGTCCGACGCTAGACCTCTGAGATTTTTGGTCTTTCCTTTTCAGCTTAGGTAAGGATACTATGCCTTTTTTTTATGTCTTTCAATTTTAGAAGTTATTTCCTTAAGTATGCTCTGTAGTTGCGGATTTGGCTGATCTTCCACATCAGAAAAACTGTCTTTAGCTGTCTATATGTTATTTTGATTATCGAAATATGATGTAAACTGTGAAGAATACATGTCTAGGAAAGTTCTGGCTAAGGAAAGACCTGATTTTTAAGTGTGTCCATTGTGACCCTCCACTCTTTCCTGAGAACTTACCTGGTGTACTATTTTACAGATTGTATTCTCTATTTCTGGTATAAATAGTAACTGTACATATGAACAATAACCGTACGTATGAACAGTATCTGTACGAAAACAATCATAATGTATTTTCTCTAATCTTTCATAAAAATCTCCGTAGCGGAGCACTGAAATTCACCTGAGTACTCTTATCCGTAACGACTTAGAGAAGCGATACTCGTACGGAATCCAGGTGAGTGAAACGACCTCGTTTTAATAGAGTTTTAACATTACTGGTGATAAAAAGTATGTCGTAGGACACTCCCAAGATTCATAGGGGGAAATTGGATTTAGAATGACGAATCTAATGAGATAATTAATCCAGAAGTATGGAGAAGACGAAGCAAGTATCTCATGATGAAGTGAAGTTTGAATCTTTTCAAAAATCGTTTAATTGTTATCTTGATTTGTGGTTTATAAATCTATAATATATGTTATATATTATACCTGTTATATAAATTAATATTACATTGTACTTCTGATTATGATATGAAATGTTGTACTATTGATTGTGATTGAGCGGGGCAGTACCCCCTCTCACGACAAGGCGGAAAACCCAGTTGAAAGGGTGTCTTGACCAATGAGTGTGGAGACAACGGTTCCCTCAGTAGGGATATAGCCCGAATTGGTGATAAATCCATGAGGCGCCCTAGCTATGAGGATGAGGTTGTGCGTCATGACGGAAATATACAAAATTGGTGAGCCGGCATGTGTGCGCTCTCCGGGATATATTGTCATTGATGAGTACTAGTAACGTTTGTTGAATTAGATGAATTTTTATCTTCTTGTATGTAATTCTAACTATGTCTATTGGTTGAGTTTGAGCCTTCGGATATACTTGCATGACTGGCGATGTATTTGAATTTTATTTACGCGAGGCTGATTCGCTCATTGAGTTTAAAAGCTCACACTCTTTGTGAAATTTTTTTATTCAGATCAAGTTGTCGGTGAAGAATATCCACTAGAGGAGTAAATCACTTTAGACCTTCCCGCTATCAGGTAGGCCCCTCTTTTGTTATAGATTATGATGCTCTATAATCGTTTAAGACATCTAGGTCAGGGGTTTGGTATTTGGCTTGTATTTCAGTATGGTAATGTATTTTGTATTGAGAATATATTATTTTTAATTAAGAAAATTTGATATATTTTCTTCGTATTTATTAAGGAATTGTTATTTTGAGATTATAGAGATAATGACTAATAATTTAACTCATGGTAAGAATTTGTCGAAAGGCTTACAGTGATGAGATATTCATTATTGTGCCGGTCATGTGCCCAGAAAAAGGGTCGTGACAGTATTTCAACATCGTGAGACACACCATGTTTGAGTGTTCTCATTTTTCACAAGAAGCCATTTTAGCAGCAGTGGACGAGGCAGTAAAAGAACCAAACTCTTCTTCTCTCAAAGCTAAGTCCGTATTAGTGATAGCCAAATAGAGATTTAGAGATTATTTTATTTCTAGTCCTCAAAATTGGTCATATTCAAAGTCTTGATAGAAGTCAAACATAGACAAAGAAGGCTGACATTATAACAACAAAAGGACTAGTTAATATACACAATATGATCATGCAATAAGTGAATTAAATGGTTCCTTATACACAGCTAATCATGCCCTTTAGAAACAATTTTCTTACTTATGATGGTCCGGCCTAAAGGTCCCGAACTATAATAAATAAGAAATGTAATAATTATAATACACAAATCTTATATCACAAGAGTTTCTAATACCGATAGGGTATTCGAAAGATAATTGATATAAGTATAAAACTAACAGTGCATTATACAACAAATTACATTAATGATAACACACCGATAGGGTATAATTATTATTAATGTAATAAAATAATAATTAAAAAATTTAATCATTCAATTCACAAAATTTGTATAATTGTGAGATATGATAGTATAAGTGACATCATCACAAACATATTTCATAAGAATGACACTAAGTAAATATTAAATTTTAGACTCCCACTAACCCAAAACATCAAAAGACTTAACTAAACTCAAATGAGCTACATGATTATGAAGAGCTCTAACAGTTAAGCCTTTAGTTAGTAGATCTGCTAACATGTTCTCTGTAGCAAGATACTTAATACGAGTCTGAAACTACAGAATTTTCTCTTTAACAAATAGATATTTACTATCAAAGTGCTTTAATTGAGAAGAGCTTTTATTGTTTTGAGAGAAAAGCACAGCAGCAGTATTTTCACAATATTTCACAAGTGGCTTAGAAATGCTTTTAACAATATGAAAGCCAGAGATTAAGATTTTCAGCCACATGACTTGAAAGTAGCCTCATAACAAGTGACATATTCTGCTTAAATGGTAGAAGTAGTTTTAAGAGTCTATTTAACACTCTTCCAAGAGATAGCTACTCATGTCATCATAAAAAAAAAATAGAGCCGGAAGTAGACTTTTGGTCGTAAGGGCAACCATACTAAATAAGAATCAGAATAATCAATGACTTGAAGTTGATCAGACTTCCTATAGGTCAATACATGATCTTTGGTTCCCTGCAAATATCTCATGACATTTTCACAGCTTTAAATGACCTAAATCTGGGCTGCTTAAATATATCCCTAAAGCATTAATAGCAAAAACAATATCGGGATGAGTATAAAATTGAGCGTACACTAGTTAGAGGAAGCATACATGACCTTTTTACTTTTTGGAATGGTCTATTTAATTGACTTGTTCATAGTGTATTTGTAATACCCATGAAAAATAAAATATAAATGCGTGTTTACAAACTACTATTACTATTTCAGTATACGGTACTATTCACCCATATAATACTATTTACGTATATGGTACTGTTCATCTATATAATCAAAATGTCAAATACTAGATGTGGTTTGATCATAAGAGAAAATTGAAAAGAAATTTGTAGGAGAAAATGACATTTTATATGAGAGAATTCCCTGAGGGACTAAATTGAAAGGAAACTAAATTAGCAAATTGATTATACTAGTAGATGAGACTAGCAAGTGAGACTAGTAGATGAGACTAGCAAGTGAAACTAGTATATGAGACTAGTAAGTGAGACTAGTAGATGAGACTAGTAAGTGAAACTAGTAGATGACACTAGTAAGTGAAATTGGTAGGTAAGACGGGGTAGATGGAATAGTACCCTTAAATTTTCCTATAAATAGACCATTCAATTTCACTTTCAAAATCACATCTTCAACTTCTCTTCTTCTCTCCTTAAGATTTCTTGGTCCGACGCTAGACCTCTGAGATTTTTGGTCTTTCCTTTTCAGCTTAGGTAAGGATACTATGCCTTTTTTTTATGTCTTTCAATTTTAGAAGTTATTTCCTTAAGTATGCTCTGTAGTTGCGGATTTGGCTGATCTTCCACATCAGAAAAACTGTCTTTAGCTGTCTATATGTTATTTTGATTATCGAAATATGATGTAAACTGTGAAGAATACATGTCTAGGAAAGTTCTGGCTAAGGAAAGACCTGATTTTTAAGTGTGTCCATTGTGACCCTCCACTCTTTCCTGAGAACTTACCTGGTGTACTATTTTACAGATTGTATTCTCTATTTCTGGTATAAATAGTAACTGTACATATGAACAATAACCGTACGTATGAACAGTATCTGTACGAAAACAATCATAATGTATTTTCTCTAATCTTTCATAAAAATCTCCGTAGCGGAGCACTGAAATTCACCTGAGTACTCTTATCCGTAACGACTTAGAGAAGCGATACTCGTACGGAATCCAGGTGAGTGAAACGACCTCGTTTTAATAGAGTTTTAACATTACTGGTGATAAAAAGTATGTCGTAGGACACTCCCAAGATTCATAGGGGGAAATTGGATTTAGAATGACGAATCTAATGAGATAATTAATCCAGAAGTATGGAGAAGACGAAGCAAGTATCTCATGATGAAGTGAAGTTTGAATCTTTTCAAAAATCGTTTAATTGTTATCTTGATTTGTGGTTTATAAATCTATAATATATGTTATATATTATACCTGTTATATAAATTAATATTACATTGTACTTCTGATTATGATATGAAATGTTGTACTATTGATTGTGATTGAGCGGGGCAGTACCCCCTCTCACGACAAGGCGGAAAACCCAGTTGAAAGGGTGTCTTGACCAATGAGTGTGGAGACAACGGTTCCCTCAGTAGGGATATAGCCCGAATTGGTGATAAATCCATGAGGCGCCCTAGCTATGAGGATGAGGTTGTGCGTCATGACGGAAATATACAAAATTGGTGAGCCGGCATGTGTGCGCTCTCCGGGATATATTGTCATTGATGAGTACTAGTAACGTTTGTTGAATTAGATGAATTTTTATCTTCTTGTATGTAATTCTAACTATGTCTATTGGTTGAGTTTGAGCCTTCGGATATACTTGCATGACTGGCGATGTATTTGAATTTTATTTACGCGAGGCTGATTCGCTCATTGAGTTTAAAAGCTCACACTCTTTGTGAAATTTTTTTATTCAGATCAAGTTGTCGGTGAAGAATATCCACTAGAGGAGTAAATCACTTTAGACCTTCCCGCTATCAGGTAGGCCCCTCTTTTGTTATAGATTATGATGCTCTATAATCGTTTAAGACATCTAGGTCAGGGGTTTGGTATTTGGCTTGTATTTCAGTATGGTAATGTATTTTGTATTGAGAATATATTATTTTTAATTAAGAAAATTTGATATATTTTCTTCGTATTTATTAAGGAATTGTTATTTTGAGATTATAGAGATAATGACTAATAATTTAACTCATGGTAAGAATTTGTCGAAAGGCTTACAGTGATGAGATATTCATTATTGTGCCGGTCATGTGCCCAGAAAAAGGGTCGTGACAGTATTTCAACATCGTGAGACACACCATGTTTGAGTGTTCTCATTTTTCACAAGAAGCCATTTTAGCAGCAGTGGACGAGGCAGTAAAAGAACCAAACTCTTCTTCTCTCAAAGCTAAGTCCGTATTAGTGATAGCCAAATAGAGATTTAGAGATTATTTTATTTCTAGTCCTCAAAATTGGTCATATTCAAAGTCTTGATAGAAGTCAAACATAGACAAAGAAGGCTGACATTATAACAACAAAAGGACTAGTTAATATACACAATATGATCATGCAATAAGTGAATTAAATGGTTCCTTATACACAGCTAATCATGCCCTTTAGAAACAATTTTCTTACTTATGATGGTCCGGCCTAAAGGTCCCGAACTATAATAAATAAGAAATGTAATAATTATAATACACAAATCTTATATCACAAGAGTTTCTAATACCGATAGGGTATTCGAAAGATAATTGATATAAGTATAAAACTAACAGTGCATTATACAACAAATTACATTAATGATAACACACCGATAGGGTATAATTATTATTAATGTAATAAAATAATAATTAAAAAATTTAATCATTCAATTCACAAAATTTGTATAATTGTGAGATATGATAGTATAAGTGACATCATCACAAACATATTTCATAAGAATGACACTAAGTAAATATTAAATTTTAGACTCCCACTAACCCAAAACATCAAAAGACTTAACTAAACTCAAATGAGCTACATGATTATGAAGAGCTCTAACAGTTAAGCCTTTAGTTAGTAGATCTGCTAACATGTTCTCTGTAGCAAGATACTTAATACGAGTCTGAAACTACAGAATTTTCTCTTTAACAAATAGATATTTACTATCAAAGTGCTTTAATTGAGAAGAGCTTTTATTGTTTTGAGAGAAAAGCACAGCAGCAGTATTTTCACAATATTTCACAAGTGGCTTAGAAATGCTTTTAACAATATGAAAGCCAGAGATTAAGATTTTCAGCCACATGACTTGAAAGTAGCCTCATAACAAGTGACATATTCTGCTTAAATGGTAGAAGTAGTTTTAAGAGTCTATTTAACACTCTTCCAAGAGATAGCTACTCATGTCATCATAAAAAAAAAATAGAGCCGGAAGTAGACTTTTGGTCGTAAGGGCAACCATACTAAATAAGAATCAGAATAATCAATGACTTGAAGTTGATCAGACTTCCTATAGGTCAATACATGATCTTTGGTTCCCTGCAAATATCTCATGACATTTTCACAGCTTTAAATGACCTAAATCTGGGCTGCTTAAATATATCCCTAAAGCATTAATAGCAAAAACAATATCGGGATGAGTATAAAATTGAGCGTACACTAGTTAGAGGAAGCATACATGACCTTTTTACTTTTTGGAATGGTCTATTTAATTGACTTGTTCATAGTGTATTTGTAATACCCATGAAAAATAAAATATAAATGCGTGTTTACAAACTACTATTACTATTTCAGTATACGGTACTATTCACCCATATAATACTATTTACGTATATGGTACTGTTCATCTATATAATCAAAATGTCAAATACTAGATGTGGTTTGATCATAAGAGAAAATTGAAAAGAAATTTGTAGGAGAAAATGACATTTTATATGAGAGAATTCCCTGAGGGACTAAATTGAAAGGAAACTAAATTAGCAAATTGATTATACTAGTAGATGAGACTAGCAAGTGAGACTAGTAGATGAGACTAGCAAGTGAAACTAGTATATGAGACTAGTAAGTGAGACTAGTAGATGAGACTAGTAAGTGAAACTAGTAGATGACACTAGTAAGTGAAATTGGTAGGTAAGACGGGGTAGATGGAATAGTACCCTTAAATTTTCCTATAAATAGACCATTCAATTTCACTTTCAAAATCACATCTTCAACTTCTCTTCTTCTCTCCTTAAGATTTCTTGGTCCGACGCTAGACCTCTGAGATTTTTGGTCTTTCCTTTTCAGCTTAGGTAAGGATACTATGCCTTTTTTTTATGTCTTTCAATTTTAGAAGTTATTTCCTTAAGTATGCTCTGTAGTTGCGGATTTGGCTGATCTTCCACATCAGAAAAACTGTCTTTAGCTGTCTATATGTTATTTTGATTATCGAAATATGATGTAAACTGTGAAGAATACATGTCTAGGAAAGTTCTGGCTAAGGAAAGACCTGATTTTTAAGTGTGTCCATTGTGACCCTCCACTCTTTCCTGAGAACTTACCTGGTGTACTATTTTACAGATTGTATTCTCTATTTCTGGTATAAATAGTAACTGTACATATGAACAATAACCGTACGTATGAACAGTATCTGTACGAAAACAATCATAATGTATTTTCTCTAATCTTTCATAAAAATCTCCGTAGCGGAGCACTGAAATTCACCTGAGTACTCTTATCCGTAACGACTTAGAGAAGCGATACTCGTACGGAATCCAGGTGAGTGAAACGACCTCGTTTTAATAGAGTTTTAACATTACTGGTGATAAAAAGTATGTCGTAGGACACTCCCAAGATTCATAGGGGGAAATTGGATTTAGAATGACGAATCTAATGAGATAATTAATCCAGAAGTATGGAGAAGACGAAGCAAGTATCTCATGATGAAGTGAAGTTTGAATCTTTTCAAAAATCGTTTAATTGTTATCTTGATTTGTGGTTTATAAATCTATAATATATGTTATATATTATACCTGTTATATAAATTAATATTACATTGTACTTCTGATTATGATATGAAATGTTGTACTATTGATTGTGATTGAGCGGGGCAGTACCCCCTCTCACGACAAGGCGGAAAACCCAGTTGAAAGGGTGTCTTGACCAATGAGTGTGGAGACAACGGTTCCCTCAGTAGGGATATAGCCCGAATTGGTGATAAATCCATGAGGCGCCCTAGCTATGAGGATGAGGTTGTGCGTCATGACGGAAATATACAAAATTGGTGAGCCGGCATGTGTGCGCTCTCCGGGATATATTGTCATTGATGAGTACTAGTAACGTTTGTTGAATTAGATGAATTTTTATCTTCTTGTATGTAATTCTAACTATGTCTATTGGTTGAGTTTGAGCCTTCGGATATACTTGCATGACTGGCGATGTATTTGAATTTTATTTACGCGAGGCTGATTCGCTCATTGAGTTTAAAAGCTCACACTCTTTGTGAAATTTTTTTATTCAGATCAAGTTGTCGGTGAAGAATATCCACTAGAGGAGTAAATCACTTTAGACCTTCCCGCTATCAGGTAGGCCCCTCTTTTGTTATAGATTATGATGCTCTATAATCGTTTAAGACATCTAGGTCAGGGGTTTGGTATTTGGCTTGTATTTCAGTATGGTAATGTATTTTGTATTGAGAATATATTATTTTTAATTAAAAAAATTTGATATATTTTCTTCGTATTTATTAAGGAATTGTTATTTTGAGATTATAGAGATAATGACTAATAATTTAACTCATGGTAAGAATTTGTCGAAAGGCTTACAGTGATGAGATATTCATTATTGTGCCGGTCATGTGCCCAGAAAAAGGGTCGTGACAGTATTTCAACATCGTGAGACACACCATGTTTGAGTGTTCTCATTTTTCACAAGAAGTCATTTTAGCAGCAGTGGACGAGGCAGTAAAAGAACCAAACTCTTCTTCTCTCAAAGCTAAGTCCGTATTAGTGATAGCCAAATAGAGATTTAGAGATTATTTTATTTCTAGTCCTCAAAATTGGTCATATTCAAAGTCTTGATAGAAGTCAAACATAGACAAAGAAGGCTGACATTATAACAACAAAAGGACTAGTTAATATACACAATATGATCATGCAATAAGTGAATTAAATGGTTCCTTATACACAGCTAATCATGCCCTTTAGAAACAATTTTCTTACTTATGATGGTCCGGCCTAAAGGTCCCGAACTATAATAAATAAGAAATGTAATAATTATAATACACAAATCTTATATCACAAGAGTTTCTAATACCGATAGGGTATTCGAAAGATAATTGATATAAGTATAAAACTAACAGTGCATTATACAACAAATTACATTAATGATAACACACCGATAGGGTATAATTATTATTAATGTAATAAAATAATAATTAAAAAATTTAATCATTCAATTCACAAAATTTGTATAATTGTACCTACGATAGGTGAGATTACAGTTATACAAATAATCAACAATTATATTCAAAAAATATAATAAATACAAATCATGCCTGATAAAATTATTCAATTCATATAAAGACTAAAAATTAATTCCTTGGCTATGGTACATCAACAGGGAGAAAATGATATACCAAGGTGCCACTAGCAGAGTAAGTGTAATATCCCAAGAATTTTTATGAATATTTAAAGTCTAATTTGAAGTTTAGTGAAAAATTTAATTACGTGAAAAATTTGCTTTTTAAATTAGTGAAGAAAATGTGGGAATAGAAATTTTAATTTTTAATTGAGGAAATTTTTACAGATTCTCAAGGACTAAAGTGAAAAGAAAAGAAAGTATAGAAGACTTTTGAGAAATGACCAAGTAGGAACCCGAGAAGAAGAATAGAGCTTATGGGAATGAATTATGAGTCCGGTACCGAAAGGATGATGAATTTGAGGTTAAAGTGAAGTTTGAGACATTGAGAGGGACTAAAGTGAAATAAGGAAATTTGTGGGGCACCGAGGATTTAGAAACACCTGAGGTGAGATTTTATGAATTTGCTTTTGCTAGTCTTGACTGAGGGTCAATTGCAGAGCAAGTGATAATTTCACCCCGGGCGAGTATATAGGTGGCCTCACCTATTTTTTATTCATTTTTCTCCTTTCCTCTCTCTCTCTTCACTTTCTCTCCTCTCCTTCTCTCTTCCTTCTCTCTAATTTCTCTCTCTACACTCCAACTCTACAACCGGCCTTTGGAGGGTGGATCTCGGGCTACGGGGCGAGCCTCTAGGATCCAAGCAACATAGGGAAAGCAAGGAATCAAGGTAGAAATTTCTATTTCTTAAGCTTTTCTCTATTTTCTAGTTTTAAGAGTGTTTGAGGTAAAATCGAGATTTCGACTTCGTTTCTCGATTAAAATTGGTGATTTTGGTGTCTAAATGCTCCTTAGACATTAAGGATGAGATCCCATGGAAGAAATCATGAAAAACGGTGAAGATTTGGCCAGATTCGGGCCAAAACCGAGAGAAAGTCGCGAAGGGTCGCGATCGTGGCTCCTAGGCGCCAAGGACATGTGGGGAAGAGAAAGGCATGGCGCCCAGGCGCCACGTGGGGCGCCTAGGCGCCGGGCATGGGTGGCGCCCAGGCGCCAGGTGTGCCGGAAAACCTTAGCTTATTTTCAATCGGCCATAACTTCTTCATCCGGACTCCTTTTTGGGCAAACTTTATATAGTTGGAAAGCTCTTTGAGTCTAGTTTCCAATGGTATAAGTTTCATTTAGATATTCATTACCAATTAGGAGTTATGACTTAAGATGTGAGTAAAGGTCGAGAGTAGTGGTAGGAAATTTCTCTATTTCGTAACCCCGATGGTTTTTGTCTGGTTACAATAGGAATGGTCAAGGTGCAAAGTGGGAGTGTCGAGAGCGTGAAATCCAGGTGAGTGGGTTAATACTTGCTATGATTAAATATCTGTTATTGACTTTTTGCATCATAGTGGAAATATGTTGTATATCCAAGTTTGAAGAGGATGATGTGGAACGATGAGGCATAAACAAATGTGGAACGTGTCTGGTAATGTATATAATTATATTTTCTTATTTTCCCATGAATGGAGGTTATATGATGGATTGTGAATGGCATGTGAACCGAGTTGAATAATTGTTCTATATTATGGGTTATGTTACATACATGCTATGTTGCTGGAACCACATTGATTATGTTGTGGCTTGAATTGTAAATGACTGAGTTGTGTATGTGGCTCAAGATTATGATTGAGGATGTTTTTATATGTGATTGTGATTGTGTTTGACTGGAAAGGAAAGGCATGGTGGTGCACCCCATGGAGAAATCTATGTGAAGCTATAAGGGTGGAGAATATAAATGGAGCGATAAGGGTGGATGCGGCGGGGGCCGCGGGCAACGATCCAGAGGTATTCTGGACGACCCGGTTGGTACGGGAATTGTGTGTGAAATTGATTTCATCGATTGCTGTTGTGAATTTTGAATTTTGTTGAAATGCATTTGATTCACTTGGATATTGTTGTGAAGTATTATGAATAATATTATATCATATGATGATCGATCTACGTATGATTGCTGCATGTTATCATTATGATGCATGATTTTTATTTTGTCATAGTATTGTGTTATCTACTCACTGGGCACGTGGTTTGCTCATACCCCTCTTATTGATATTTTTCTTCAGAATTCACAGCTGAAGGTAAATATCGGAACAAGGAATTATAGATCCTTAGTCCATAATTACATTTTCATTTGTTCAGGATAAAGGTATAATAGTTAAGTTTTATTCTAAGTTGTATAAATCTAGAAATCTCTGTAATCGGGTAGGTTCATTCAGTGATGTAATGTGAGTAATTGTAGTATGTATAGAGAACTCGTTTTGGTTGCATGAAAAAGAATTGTATGATTTTTAAGAGAAAGATAGGCTTACGGAGGTGAAATGAAATTCACTTTCCGTGCCGGTCACGTGCTCAAATTTTGGGACGTGACAGTAAGGAATACTCATTGAATTTCAGGCTTAAAAAAAACTAAGAGTACAATATTTAAAATTGCAAACTTACTCCCACTAGTCATCATGTAAAAACACTGATGAGACACATATTTTCATTGAAACTGATCAAAGTGACAACATGGTGAAATTTTAGGTACCATTGCCTCAAGGCCAATTTTAAAACGTATATGGATCTCTTTAATTTGCATACTAAATGCTTTTGACCATATTTCTAAAGAACAATTAGGTTGATCTATGTGAACATCATTTAAAAAATCATCGTTTAAGAATGTTGTCTTAATATCTATTTGGTGAAGCTCTAGGTCAAAAGAGCCAACAAGAATTAGGATAAATATAAACCAAATTAGATTCAACTTAGTTACAATATTCATTGAATTAATTAAAATGCTATATTATAAAACACAATTAATATAGTTGATATATTAATGATTTAAAAAATATTTTAATAATTTAGTAATGCTAATCCACATAGGATGTATATATATATATATATATATATATATATATATATATTAAAATTTAACAATTCTCCTACTTGAATAACAACAGTCAATCATTAAAATATAATAATCATTAAGGCTAAAATAACAACTATAATTATAGCATATACCAAGAAACATAAGTTTTAACGATGCAGAAATAGTATCCGATAGGGAAGTAGATTATACACATTAAAAGCTTATATTTCACATAAAGAATAATGAATATGAAAAAACATAATTAATTAAGAGAAATATGCAATCCAAGATCAATAAATTTCAGATTAATTATAGATACAAGATTAAAATATATTATAGTACACATGATATAGAGCAATAGATCAATAATGTGTAACTGAGGTTATTTCACAATCCTTTTATATTACAAAAATATCAAAAGGAAACACCAAAAAAAAAAGAAAAAATTATTTATCACAAGAAACATACATTAATATTACTCCGATAGGATGTGTACACTAATGATATTTCAAAACAAATTATTTATTGTCACCATAATTGCTATTTTTCCCTTTTCAATCCATAATTATTTTGAAAGAATAAAGAAATATATATGTTATTTGTAAAAATAACACTAAAGATTGGACTTGCGATAGGCGAGCTTATAACCTCACAAAATTATTCAAATTACATATTTGTATATTCAAAATAATTTGGCAGAATATTTAAAAATAATTTACAATAAAATTTAAATAATTAAATAAATGTAAATTGTCTCTAAAATAGTTAAAATATACAAATGGTGCTCCATGACAAAGTATAAGAGATATTTAATAGATAATAATATTCAAAATTTATATAAAAAAATTTTCAGGCTAAATTTTAGAGATTGTAATATCCAAATAGAATTCTTGACAGATTCAATGTTAAATTCACAAGATAACTCAATAATTTGATCAATACACTTACTATCAAAATTATTTAGTCATACATATAAAATTGAGATAAACATAATATATAAATTCAATCTCAAATATATATATACAATTGACTACAATCCCAAATTCTAAATCTCAAAATTTCAAATCAAAGTAATCGACGTTAATCATATATTCATTGAGATTTATATCACAATTTGAATCCCAATCACTGATATCCCATTCACGTGATTCTCGTTCAATCCCACATACTATTCAATTGAAAATTAATAATATATATAATTACGTAATGAAATAGGAGAATTACGTAACGTATATGATTGAATCTTTAACAATATAATCTGGAGGTATTTGGAATTTTCTTTAAATCCCTATGGGTCATATCAATCTATCATATATATATATATATATATATATATTTAAATATCCTTATGTTTGTCTTGATTCATTTGCAATCATAAATATGAAAAAAAGGAAAAATAAATTTTTTTAACAGATTCAATAAGAAGATAAGGCATGAGTCATTGATATATAGTTGAGAATAAATGGGAGAATCACGTGGATATTCAAATAAAGTACTCATATCACATATTCTCATATATCAACGAATTCATAAAACCAATTGGGACTGAATAAATTGAATCCCGTCAGTTTTCATGATTGAGATGAAAATTCTCCAATACAATATCCATATGATTTGTGTATATATATATATATATATATATATATATATATATATATATATATAATTCTCTTAATCAAAATTATAAATTTAAGATTCTATAGAAATACTCCCTCATGAACCCTAATACAAATTAATTTAGATTTGACAAAAAAGGGGTTGTTTAAATTAAAACAACATCAAATCTGAATTAAAATTGATATCTAACAACCAAAAAAGGGTTGTTTTGGTTTCGAAAAGAAAAAGGGAGCAAACCATGAAAAAAAAAATTTATAATAAAAGAAATTTACCCATATCATGACAATTTTTTCCAATCAATATGAACAAATATATTAATTGTCATATGATTTTAATTTCATATAGTCATAGAAAAATCTGCTAACTTACCTCTGATACCAATTGAAGGAATTCGTGAACAATTCTTATATATAAGTATTGTATTGTAGATAGTTTTATAACATATATGAATAATAACAAAAATATGCGTAATTAAAAAAATAACAAAACTCTTGATAGTATCTATGCCCTAACCAATACAGAAAAGAAACCACGATTTTACTAGGGTTTACAAAAGCACCACTCAACTCGATTTGGGGGCTGGTCCCCTTTCTTTCTCTTTGTATCTTTTTGGTTTCCTTGATTGTGTTTGTTTGTCCCCTCCTTTTTATTTGAGTTTTCCTCTTCTTGTATTGAAGGATTCTTGTTTTTATTGTGAAAGTTTGCCTCCTCTTCCACAAGAGAAGTTTCCTTTAGAGGGTTAGCTCTTAAAGCTTTACGACTTACATCTTCAGATCCAAAAAAAAAAATTTCTTTACATCGTGATTCGAAGACATGTTCAGATTTTCTCCCTCCAAAGAAAAGTGAATAAGATATGGTGAATTGTCTCTACACTTATAAATCTTCTTGATATATAGATGTTGATGTGTTGTAAGGTTTTAACTTTTTCAAGATGCATTGCTCTTGATATTGTATTTTCTCATTTTAGAAGTGCAAACCAAATTTATATATAATAATCTATCTTTGTGCTTTGCATTATCTTTTATATTCCTTGATCACTTAATGAAAATCTTAACCTTATTAAAACAACTGATAATAAAAATATAATAAATCTGGATGCAAGTTTTTCCAAATGGTAACATCAGCCCTTTGCATGGGGCTTATGCTTGAAGAATGGTTTGGTACGTCGCGTGGGCAGCTCTTTCAAATACAGGTCACACCTGTACATAGATCCCTTATAGTTCATGAATCATGAATTAATTATATATATTCACATTTAATTTATCGTTGAAGACAAAATATTGACCATTCATCGTCATTTTAATACATATATACATCGATGTGGATTGGACATATATAGAGAAACAAGAAGGATCCAAATATCACACTCAACATTATAACCATCATATTATTCCTCTACTTGTACGCATGCATCACTGAAAACAACACTATTTATCAAATATGTTATTAATGGGCGTATAATTCACAGAATTAATAGTGTGGTCTCTATATATTATTAATTAATAGGGTAAATTATATTTTATATATACTTAATACCTATTTTTTTAAATATTACATTATATTCGTCCTCCATGACATTTCCATACATATTGTAAAAAAATATTTTATAAGGTATTTTTGTGAAATAATTAAATTAACTTTTGAAATAATATAATTAGATGATTTTATTTTTAATTTGACAGAAAAAGTAGTAAAATTAATGATAAACTGTAATATAAAATTGTAGATTTATTATAATTAATATGACAATAGAAATTGATCATCAAGTAACTATATCAACTATATATTATTGAAAGAACTATGTTGTGCAAAAATTTAATTTTAATGACAAAAAGTGAATTTAGAAAAAAATGAAATTTGAAATAAGAAGAATATTTAGTAGAATTTAACTGAACCTCAGAAGAAGCAAATATTATAATAACAAATTAATTGTTTAAAGATATATAGAAAAATCTAACTTTATATGATTTAGTTCTTAAATATTATGAACTTATTTTATATTATTATAAAATTAATATATAAATGACAAATAAATTTATAATTTAGTCCCACAAAATAACTAATTTATACTAAGTCTTAATTTTCAGAATCTAAATAAAATTTTTTTTTAAGGACCACTTTACATATTTACTCTATAATTTACCTTTTCAAATATTGAAATTAACACAATATTTATTTTGGGTTATATATATATATATATATATCTTTTGACGTAATGAATTAAAAATAAAAATTATCCAGTGTGGTCGGCTGGCCAAAGATTACAAGTACATAGATAGATCTTTTGTTCAAACGAATCTTCATTTTGCATGTGTTGTGCATTTGAGACTAAGTTAGATGTGCAATATGAATCACATATATGGTAGAACATAGCTTTCAGGAAAGAACCAAAACGAATGATATGCAAATCAAAACCTTACATTCTAATGATTATCCATATAATTAGATTTAGTTTTTACGCCACTAGTTAGATTAATTTTCGTAGGGTTGAATAAATAAAATTGGTGCCTTTCAATTTATTAATGCGCTGACCAATGAATTGATAATTCATATATATTTTATTTGGGTTAATTTTGCAGATTGACTTTGGTGACTCTCTTCTCTAATCCAATATTCCTCCTAATAATTTGCAACTCATCATAAATTAATTTTCTTCAATTTGATTTCCTACCCACTTAATATATATATATATGAAAAAAGGTTCGAATATTAATAGTTGGATTTGATGAAACCGACACTATAGTAATCCCTAATGGGGCCGAATTAAACTACAAAATCGCCTTTCATTGTCACAGTATACCAACTTACACTATTTAGGATTGAAGGATTAATTAGGAAAGAGAGTGAAAGATGACCTTTTATTTGTATGGAACTTTCCTTCTCTTTTTCTTTTTCCTTAAAAAAAACAAAGTGATGAATAAATTTATTGCAGATTGAGTTTGTTATTATTATTTGTTAATATAAAGATTTGATGAGTTCAACCTCATAATTAATAAAATATTAACCTTCAGTCTGGTTCATGATAGTTCTAGACAGATTTGTTGCTTGTTTTCAAAGATAAATAATATGTTTATCTGTTTGTGAATTATTCGATTTGAGATTCAACAGTTCAGATTTTAAGTGATAATTTTTTTAAAAACTAAAATTTGGGCCGTTGAATCTCAAATCTAACAGTCCACAGAGAAACAAACATGTTGTCTGTCTTTGGAGACAAACAATATATCTACTCTCAACAAATTATGTACAACATGCTACATGAATCAAATTATTCATGAACAGTTTAAATTTAATTTGCATAAAAATTGTTACACCAGGGGTAATTTACTTTGTTAAATGAACGAGTTTAAGCATAATATTAAACTTGTTTAATTAAATCAAATAAGTTAAAAATTTAAAACTGAACTCATTTTGTTCTTAAACAACTTATTTAAAAATAAAATAATATATAAATATTCAAACTTGTGTGTGTATATATATATATATTATAAAATATTATAGATATTTTTAAGAATTATCAACTTCCTTTGTTTAATTTTACGATGAATTTGAACAACTAATTTATCAAATAAAGTAAAAAAAATATGTAAGTGCAATTCTTATAACCTTGTTACTAAATTCTTTAACGTAAATGTGTTGTCTTTAAAAATAATTATATATTTTTTACAACTTATAATATCACATAATTATTTTCTTAAAAAGACTTATACACTTATTATTATATTTTAATAAAAAAAATATAATAATAAAAATATAAACAAAAAAACTGTATCCGACTTTAATTGTGAACTAAACTTAGAGACAACAAACTCCACTCTACCCCACCCGCCCCTAATTGATTTAAAACTCTAAGTGCATATGCCAAAGTGTATATATTTGGATGTATGAATGAAGGGTGGTCATCGCATAGATCAATTAATAAACAATTATTGTAGTTTAATTGAAAGTTTTAAATTTGAATTCTTAAAAATATACCTGTATTAAAATTTAATAAAAAAATTTTGTCACTTATTATGATTTAATTCAACTTAAATTTGAATTAATTGGTATTCATAATATATTAAATAATTGTAAAAAAAAAAAGGGTCGTCCACACCCAACTAACAAATGATGAATTAAACTTTTGTGAGACACGTGTCTGCTTTTGTCAATGGAATTAACATCTTTTGCAACCGTTCTGTGTTTAAAGGAGAAGGGGTTGGTGAGAAGGTTGTGACCCACACTGTGAGCTAGGCCTGATATATATATTTTTTTGAAAATAATATTTTGATCTTTTATATTTATTTTAAGTTATATTTTAATTTTTTTTATTTTTAAAATTTTACTATTAATTATTTTTCATTAGAACTGCTAGTTTATTTAATAAAGTTGATATGTCATTCTTCAAATGCTAACATGACTTATCTACACAATTGCACTAGATATTAGCGTCTTACATATAATTTTCAAAATGTCAAAAATGGTTCTATTGGAAAAGCATAAGGGTATTTTGAAAATTACATATGTGATACTAATATCTAATAAGCAGCTATACATATAGATATACTATATTAACATTTGAAGGATGACGTGTTATAGACTAATAATTTTAATAAAAAAGGATTATAATAGTAAGACTTTGAAACTTAGACGACCTATATAAAACTTTTAAAATACAAAGGAACAAAATAAAACTTAAAATAAACATAAAAAATTCAAGTACCCATTTTTTTTAATTACTAGTATTAAAAAAAGTTTACTAAGTTTCAATTAATTTGACTCAAATTAAGTCAGATTATAAAAATTTAAAATTCTCTTAACGACAACTTTTTTATTTTTTAATTATAAAATTAAATTTAAATTATTTAAAATAAAAATAAAAATTAAATTACTTGAATTAAACGTCTGATAAATGTATATTTAATATTTATATAGCTTCAATTGAATCAGTGTACTGAATCTTGTTCTTACTTCAGCACGTCCTTTAAGGACCAGTTCTACCTACTTAAGACTATTGTTTCCTTTTTGGTAGGACCATATATTATTGTTACTTCTTAAGCATGCAAATAATCTATATATATATATATATATATATATATATAAAAGGGCATATCTCTGGGTCCTAACTATAATGACACATTTCACTATTGACTCACCTTAGATAGCAATAACGTACCCAATGACCATGACCATTTTCATTGTTTATTACCCTAAAATTGGATAATTTTGTCATAAGTTCATATCGTATACGTATAAATTTTGACTTTAGTAGTACTTTATTTATATATATATTAGTGACAACCAAGTATTCATGTATATGAATTATATTTCTATATGGCTCTCTATTTTCCAAATCTTATATATTAATATTAGTTGGTT
This sequence comes from Biancaea sappan, assembly GCA_037074585.1. Taxonomy (NCBI): domain Eukaryota; kingdom Viridiplantae; phylum Streptophyta; class Magnoliopsida; order Fabales; family Fabaceae; genus Biancaea; species Biancaea sappan. The sequence continues at coordinate 45,997,195 of CM073497.1, read as the reverse complement.
TAACTTTTAAGTAGTTCAATAATACTTATTTTTTAAAGCAAGATTTTAAGTTTAAATTTTGTAAATAAAAAAAAAATCAGAGGAGAGCTTTATATTTTTATAGTTTGGTTCCACTCAAAACTAACCAGACTAATCAAAGTAATGAGTTTTTGGATATGAATGATAAAAAAAAAACTTATATTTATCTTTTGCAATAAGGAATTGTAGAATTAACTTTTTATGAATTATTGTAATATATGTAATTCAAAAACTACTAAAAACAGAGTTTGAATGCATAATTTCCTCATTGTCGGTATAAATAAATATTTTAGAAATTATTTTATAAGTAATTAAAAAATATAATTTTTGGCGTTTGAAAAATTCAACATATAAAAAGTAAAGACTCTCAGTGTGCACATAAAATAGTGGAAAGCCACAAATTGAGGGGCAAACCTTGTCCAAATAATATTGTAATATTGATCTCATTTAGGATATTTGAATGTGAAAATATAATGCCAAGATTGATCCTCTATTTAGTTTTGAAGTCTAGGCCTTAATCCAGCCAAGTCAAGTCTGGCTCAATTTTTTTAACAAAGTTTATTATTTTATGCAAACTCAGTATTTAGGCTTAAATACAAAGCCTAAGCCTTGAATATTAAATTTTTTACACAATAACGAATCAAGTTTCAAAAAAAAAAAAAAGACTCAACTTCGTTCAACAGAAATAAATTTTTTCACAATACAAAACTATAAATTTATTCTTAATAGTAAATTATACTCTTCTTCCACTATAATTTTCTCAAAATCAAGGCTCTCTCTATGTTTAAAATATACACTTTAGTTCAGTTAACTCATACTGTTAAAACTATTTCTTAAAATATTCTTTGAAGCTTTTTTAAATTAAAATTTATATTAAAATAATTTTAAACTACCTATCTTCTCACATAAAACCAATTCTACAACATCTTCTTCCTTTTGTTCTCTTCCCTTGCAATTATATTACACTTATTTTTAATTCAAATTAAATGATCATTTACTATGAAATTATTTTTTTCAATCTTTATTTTAAATTTGAAGTATAAATAATTTAGAATAAAAGCCAATTCATTCCTACAACATCTAATTTAGAAATAAAAATGAAGTATATATAGGAGGAAATGGTTATGCAACCTGTAAAAAAAAAAAAACACATTTGCAGAAATATTGAGGTACTAGCTAGTTCTTACCTGAAACATGGAATTATTGCAATTTTTCAAATAAATTTGATTGTATTTCATAATGAAGTTAAATATATACAATCTCATCAATAAAATATAACTATTATATGTTATTTATTAAATATTTACATAAATAAATTATAATTATAATATATAATAAATATATTATATGAATAAATCATAAATAAATAAACCAACAATATAAATACGTAAGTGTATATAATTTTATATTAATAATTAATAAAATTTTATATTAAAAAATATAATAGTATTAACATGTACATATATAAATACTCTATTTAAGTTAAAGATCAACAAGTGTAGTAAGTACTAAGTAGTTTATTTTTTTGGTTAAAAAATCCAATATGTACTTAAATATTGAAGAGTATTTTGGTCAAAAAGAAAATGACATTAGGGTAACCAAAAAAAAAAATAGAGAGACTTAATAGCTATTTAGATAGAAAGTTAATTTTTGAATTAAAGTGTAGCACATTCTAAAGTTGAGGGAGGGGAGTACAATTTATTCCATTTTTAATATAATATTAAAAATAATTAAATGAATTTTTATAAGAATACATATTATATAAAATATTAATATAATTTTTTATAAAATATATATCACATAAAACAAAATATTATAATTATTAACATAATATGGATTATAATTTAACTAATAAATGCTTTTGCACTTATAGAACAACAGAAAAGTTACAAGAAGTAAAGTCGTTTAAAGGAAACACGCCTAATAGAGCCATTTAAAGAAAAGTCATTAAGATAACAATGGCACAATATATATATATATATATATATATATATATATATATATATACTGGTCTAAGATGTTTGAAAAAGGAAAAAAAAAAAAAGGACTGGTCTAAGATACTCAACAAAGTTAGGGAAAGAGTGGTACTGTAGGCGAACACGAATTTACTATGTAATAAAGGCAGTTAAGGAAATGATAACGGCATGGCCGCTTCACGTGGCAGTTCCTCATAACTCGTCACCACGGGAGACGCTATTATTGTTACCACTTACCACCCATTATGATTATTCCCCCCTCATTCTCCTTTCCTTAATCGCGAATATTGGGTATGACGAAGGTAATAAGTAATAACTAATAAGAAGTTGTATTTATTTTCCTTAATCCCTCATTTATATATTAATTACATTTGGGCGATGCCTTTTTAAGGAATAAGGAAGTAGGGCCTCACTCCAGGAAGCATTGAATGAATGAACGGGGAAGCAAGCAAGGAACGCGAAACACGCGGCCACATTTGAGACGGTTTTTAATTCCTTTGCTTCCTTCCCAGAAAATGAGGCTGCCTTCAACCCCACGTCCCCACACCTGTTCCAATACCTACACATTCTTCCATTCCACTCTCCCCTTTTTCATCATTACTTTGTATTCATGTATTTCCCTAAATTATTCATTGCCGATCAAACTGTATTTCTTCCTATGTTCTTTTATTATTATTATTACATATATTGATACTACCCGCGCACCTTTGGTTTTTCAATCTTTATTCTATCATGTTTTACATTCTTTAACATTCACGTAAGTTGATTTTGTACTAATTATTTAGTGCCTGTTTAGTATTACGTTGACGGTGAGGCTAATCGCGTTTGTACTGTCTAAACATAATTTCAAAGAATTTCTTAATGTTTAATAATTTGATAAAGCAAGCCACATTCAAGGCAAATCTAGTTCAAGGCAAATTTTAAAAATATTGTGTTGAGAGTATTTAAGTCAACGCTTTGGCCAAGAACATTGTAACAAAATTATGATTTTGTAACTATTTAAGAGAAAATAAAATAAAACCACATGATATTAATATATTAATAATTTAAATCATAGCGTAAGTATAAAACCCGTGACATATTCAACTGAATTTTTATCTTGACAAATTTACCCAACTAATTAAAAAAGGATTGGAGTTTTCAAGTTTTGGATTTGAAAAATAATTATTTACAATTTCTTATATCTTTTGTTATCAGTTTTTTATTAAAAATAAAATATGTGTATAAAATTGTTTAAAAAACCAATCATACAATATTATATTGTAAAAAATAAAATGATTATTTTTAAAAATTAAACATTATAATTAAAAAAATTATACACTTATTATATTACAATTAAAAAACTTAATAGTAAAAATATAAATAACGGGATATAAGTTTTTTCGTTTACATTATACTCCAAACTCTAATAAGGCAAAAAACAGCAGCAACAACGTGAACTATAAATAAGCTAAATCATCTCTATAACAATACCCCATCCCATCAAGCAAACGACACCGTTTCTCATAAACAACGGCAGCGAAACTCCCCGTCGTTTAAGGCACCATGGTTCTGACAACAAACACACGACACGCCGTTGATTTCCTTATTTATTATCTTCCCTCACGTCGTTTTTATCCCATGGCCCCGTGACCATCTCTTCACAACTGCTCGTCTTCTTTTGTACATTTAAAGCCCGACGACACAATAAAATGGTTGCCTCATTCTCCACCGAATGTGAATCACCATAACAATACTAAACAACACGAACCGCTCACGGCACTCCGGCGATGTGGCCGGAAATTCCAGCTGCTCCGCCGCCTGCCTCCTAACTCCTCCGCCACGTCAACTAGATCTGCCTCCAGCATTATCTGAATCACCATGCCTCCATCGGCTCAGAATTTGAAGCAACGGGTTTTCACTTGCCTCACCAAGCTCTCCGACCGCGATACGAAGTCGCTCGCCTCCTCCGAGCTCCAGTCCATAGCTCGGAGCCTCGATCCGAACTCTCTCTCAGTTTTTCTCTCATGCATACACTCCACCGATGCGTCGGATAAATCTCCGGTTCGTAAACAATGCGTGTACATCTTGGAGGTGCTTTCAGAGACGCATGGAAATTCGCTGTCTCCCTATCTTTCGAAAATTCTTGGCAATATAATTCGTCGGCTCCGTGACCCGGATTCGTCGGTTCGATCCGCTTGTGTGAATTCGGTTTCGGCATTGTCGGCTCACATTACTAAGCAACCGTTTTCGTCTTTCCTGAAGCCGTTAGCGGAGGCTTTGTTCACTGAGCAGGACCAGAATTCGCAGGGGGGCGCGGCGCTTTGTTTGGCTGCTGCCATTGATTCCGCTTCGGATCCGGAACCGGCGAGATTGATGAAGCTCTTGCCGAGATTCGAGAAATTACTGAAGTGCGAAGGGTTCAAGGCCAAGCCAGCGCTGATGACGCTGATCGGAAGCGTTATTGAGGCCGGTGCAGCGTCGAGTCCTGGGGCTTTGAGAAACTTGGTTCCGCGTATGGTGGAATTCTTGAGTAGCAAAGATTGGTCGGCAAGGAAGGCTGCGGCTGAGGCATTGATGAAGTTGGCAACAGTGGAGAGGGACATGTTATCTGAATTCAAGGCTGGATGTTTGAAAGTTTTCGAGAATCGACGATTCGATAAGGTTTAAACTTTAAATTATCACATGGAAGTTTCTTCGTTTATCTTCCTCTGATCTTGGCTTGACTTTGTGGATTTTGTTAATTATGGTAATCTGAAAGTGCACTGAGTCTATATATTGTTTGGTTTAGGTGAAGGTAGTTCGGGAAGTTATGAATCAGATGTTGGAGGTGTGGAGGCAGATACCTGATGTTTCTGATGAATTCTCTCCACCTCCTCAATCGCAAGCTTCTTCGAAAGGTATCACTATCTATCTTGTGTTTACTAATTTTGTCTTTAAAATCAATAAGTATCAGATCTGTATAATAGAAACTCAGTTCATTTTGGGGTTTCTGTTGATCTTGAAAAAGAGGAAATCATGATCGAAAGGAATTTTAGTATTTGGAGGTGAAGGCCTCAAAGGAGTTATCTGATCGTACATTAAATCAAAGATTTTCTGTTCAAGAATTCATTTGGGTCATCAATTTTGGCCGTCCCTGTTGATTGTATTTGATTGTATTTCTTATTTCTCTTTGGGTTTGGGCTGTCTTCTCTGGTTCAGAGAATGCGAGTGATGGGCGCTATCCACCAGTCATGCAGAATTCATGTAATCCTGGGTCAGTAATGTCCCAATTTCGGAAAAAGTCCATTCCAGCTAGCAGATCGACCCCACAGGATAGTTCTACTGCTAGCAATGCTAAGAAGATAAGTCCTTTAAATAGTAACAAAAGAATGAGCTCAGGTGTGCTGCGAAAACTAAACAATAAGAATTGGGATGTTCAAATTGCTGTGCCAAATGCTCCCTCTGCGGCCATGGTTTACCAGGTTGATCCTGAAGAGAGGGATGAATTTGTCTTGGATAGAAGCAAAAAGGAGAAAACAAAATTTTCAAAGCCAGAAATGAAACGGGCTCTTTTTGGTAAAAATACTGATGACAAAATTCACAAGTTTAGTGGGTCCAAAACTGGATCTCGCGTGGTTCCTTGTGATGAAGAGAACCAAGACTCAGTTGCTATCAGTAATGCTGCTAAAGATCAACACAGGAATGACAAAGAGTGTGAAGATTTATCTCAGATACGCAACCAGTTATCTGAAATTGAAAAGCAGCAGTCAAGTTTGCTTGATCTTCTACAGGTTTGTTTCCAATGTTTGAGCACCAAGTTCCCTTAAGCAATTTATTATCTGTCTACTTGGCTACAAGTCTGCAAATCTTGTGAAAAAGACTGGTTAATAGTATATTAAATTTCAACTTCGTCCTTCCCTTTCTATTTGTATGTATTAAGAACATTCCTGAAAGTATCCTGCATATTCTTCTTACAGAAATTCATTGGAAGCTCACAAAATGGTATGCGATCTTTAGAGACTCGTGTGCACGGGCTTGAGTTGGCATTGGATGAGATCTCTTATGATTTGGCTGTATCAAGTGGAAGGATGACCAATCCTGATTCTCCTGGGATGACTTGTTGCTTGCTACCTGGTGCAGAATTTTTGAGCTCCAAGTTCTGGAGGAAAACACAGGGCCGGTATTCATCCTTCTGGATTTCTAGATCTAGTGGCACTCCATCACTAGCTGCTATGCAGTACAGAGCTGACAGGAATAGCAATACTGAGTCAGATTACAGGTTTAGGCTCCGTGGTGATCGAGGGTTTATCACTAATCCACTGGCAGAGATTCACTCTAACTCAAGGGAGATATCAAATATTGCACATTAAACAGCAGGTTCAATCTCTACTTAATATACCATCTATTCCACTTGCCCCCATGCCTTTGTTGCTGCCAGACAGATACATTTAGTCTTTAGTCACTATCGCCATGCGAATTTGATAATAGTGAGAAACCAGTTTCTGTTCTACCATCTAATGATTTTGGCAGATGTCACAATCTGGACTTCTAATTAGATTTTTTTTTTTTTTCCCAGCAAGCTTGGTGGAGGATCCCTTGATTATGGTAGCGTGATGATGATCTTATCTTGTATTTAAATTTGGTTAGACATGAAGTTTCGCCATGAAAAATACTCAATGGTGTCATATCCTGTTGGAGAAGGGACTAATTACATTCATGTTCTGAATTTCATGCGTATATTCATGATGATTCTTGGACGAGAATGACAGATTGGTTGGTGCACACGGCTGGATACCACTATACTGAGTGTATTTATAGATGGCGAATCTATAAGGATAGCAGGCTGCTTACCTTTTTTCTTTTTTCCTCTTTTATTTCTGGTCAGTTACTACGTTGTATTCCAGTTATGTTAAAGATGTTAACTAGGATGCGCCTCATCATTAGATAGCAATACTTATCTTCTTCCCCAACCCTCCTCCATATGCCTTTACATTGAAGCTCTAAAGTTATGAAGTAAAGTTTTGGGGTTCCAAATGGTTGAGAGTTGAATTTCTCAATGGGCCACCCATCTTCAGCTAGTAGTTGGACAAGTATATGGAGGACTACAATTGACGTGGCTGGGAACTCACAAAATGACATCTATTCATATTTTATTTAACAGCCGGTCGTTGGTTGGATGAAAGTTTTTAAGTCTTAATTGAAAATTACTCAAGCTTTAAACCAATAAAAAACATTTATGTTGGACAGAGAATATTGGAGAGACTCAGAAAACCAATATAAAACGCTCGGTGTGTGTGTGTGTGTGTGTGTATATATATATATATTATATGTAACATTTATGTTATAAATGCGTATATATGTGTGTGTGTGTATATATATCTAACATTTATGTTGGAGCTACTCAAAAAGATAAAATTTGAAAATCATGGTCAAGGTTAAGACTTGTATTAGTAAGCCAATCGGGCTCATAAGTTGGAGTCTCTCTAAATATGCCTAAAAATGAGCGGCCAAGTTAATGATTCTAGTAAGACGGGTTTGACCCTGACCATTGGTTACTTGTGTTGAGCACAGTTTAGGTGCTTGAGTTGAGAATCCCTTCCAATCACCTACTCGCAGAAAGCCCATACACCAGCACGTCACCAACCGCGTGAGAATGCTCAAATTGAGAAGAGGAGGACCATCCAACTTTGACACATACTTTATAGGTTGTTAAGATCTTCGTTTTACCCAGATTCAGATGAACTAGATAAGTTCACTTTTCACGAAGTTGTTAAACCGCATTTTTTATCTTTTACAAGTATTACCTAGTAGTAGTATCGTTCACAAGTATTTGAAACTTTTTGGTGAAAATATAATTTTAGTCCCTATAGTTTCACCTAATTTGTAATTTGGTTCCTACATTTTATTTTCTTATAAATTAGTCCTTATATTTTGAAAACATTTATAAAAAAGTCCCTACCATCAAATTTCGTTAGTTTACCGTTAATTTCAAGCTTATGTGATAGCCAATTAGCATATTGAAGTAATTAAAGCTCTTTTTTTTTCTCTCTTTCCTCCATCGTTCTTATTTTGCACTTCTATGACTGAGTTCGAAATAAGCAGGTCATCTATGAGTTGGCCCTGGAGGATCTGGTCCAGAGACACTCTCAAGTCTAACACTAGCGCCTTAAATTGAAGCCAAGGCAAGTAGGCAGAGTTTTGGGCACACTTGCAGGCATTTCGCAAGATCAAAGATGGTGTGGAGCGAGATGGTTTGCGCATTTTAGCAGTAGCAATGACAGCCTTGTCGAACGCGTCGGCTACAGCCGAAGTCAAGCATTGCCAGACTATTCTGACTGGTATTGGCATTGTCGACGTTCAAAAATCATTAACAATAATCAAGATTGAGGGAAGAAATTATTAGGCTCTCTTTTTTCTGAAGCTATTAAGTTGCTAGGGGAGAGAAGAAATGATTATGTTTTAACAGTAGTGCAAATTGGGAGAACAAACTCCAATATGGGTTATATTAACGTGGAGTGTCTAAATTTTATTGAAAATGGTAATATCCCTTTGAATAAGAAAACACAAAGATGGTGAGTGGCGGAGCAACAAGGAATGAGGAATGAGAGGAGAGAGATGGCCGGTGAGTGTGAGGGAGGATGAGTTGAGTCCAGTATCGTCTTCGTCTTCATCTTTATCATAAGGTGGGGGATTTTACAAGAAGGAGAAAAAAAATAATAATAAAAAGGGGGCTTTAATTTGCCCTTTAATAATCTGACTTAAAGTTGCTAACATAAGATACTGACTGTATTATTTAATGTGCTACGCCATTACACATTCCGCCGACCTTAATAGTTGATTAATAGAATTTAATGGTAGGGACTTTTCTACAAATATTTTCAAAGCATAAGGACCAATTCACATGAAATTAAAATGTAGGGACCAAATTACAAATGAAGTGTAACTAAAAGGACTAAAATTATATTTTAACCAAACGTTTTCTTGTTCCATATTTTTCTCATCTGGCCGCCTGCTCCATCAAGCACTTGATTGAAACAAGAAAAGTACTACTTCCTACTTGTATTTAAAAGAAAAAAAAAAGAAACAAATGCACTTTGTTCCCTAAATTTTTTTTATTGTGCAAATAACCTTCATGAATTATAAAACTTAACACAAAACCTCTTTACACTTTTTATTTCGTGTGGTTGAGTCATTCTGTTCTAAAATCTATTAGTTTAACTAATAATTAATGTTAATTAGAATTACATCACCGTCACAGTAGTATAAATTTTACACATCAACAACTGATATGGCTAAAATAATGTCATGTCAACATTGACCTAAACCTACACCCCACAACCTGTCGCCCCACTTGTTGAAAACCCGACTCAACCTATCTTTTTTTTTTGTCCGTTTTGATTATTGATTTCAAATATTTATCCCTATGAATCCCCAAGAATTGTTCCTTTGACTATGAATGACTTGTTCTCTAGCTCCTTCTCTGGCTTCTGCAGCAAGGAATCGTAGCCGGAACACCACCACCATGTGATTGAGATGAGCTACGCGGCCCCTGTCGACGGTGTCTACCTCGGCATGTTCTTCGAGGACGTGGAATTGATCAAGGATGAGTTAAAAGAGCTTGAAAGACTAAAGCAAAATCTGCAGAGCTATCACAAGCAGAGTAAGACACTTCATAATGTCGAGGCCATTAGGGACCTTCATACTCGAATGGATAGCGATGCGCTCTTGCTCTGAAGAAGGCCAAGCTCATCAAGGTCAAATTGGAAGCCTTGGAGCGATCAAACATTGCGAATCAAAGCCTTATTAGTTGTGGACCCAGGTCATCGTCCGATAGATCTTGAATCTTCCTGGTCAACGGGTTGAAGAAGAAGTTGAAGGACTCAATGGACAGTTTCAATGACCTCCAACACTAGATCTCCTCCGAGTACCTGGAGACCATACAACGCATGTATTTCACAATCATCGGCAAGAACCCGAACAAGAGGACTGTCGACCTCTTGATCTTTACAAGTGACATCATCGGTGATCTCTTAATATTGTTATTTTTCATTAGTTTTTGCAAAGAATGCCTCACTAGACATATTATTATTTGTAGTTTTTTTAGATGTAAATTCAAGCAGAAAAGATGGTGACATCTTGATTTATTTCTTAACAAATTTGAATACATTGCTAATGTATATCCAAATTCTTGAAGTTTAGATCCAGCCTATCTTCAGGTGGGGTGATGGGTTATGAATTTAAGTTAATGCTGACATAACATTATTTTAATTATGTCAACTATTTATATATAAAGCTTTTATTGATGCGACAATGAAATAATTTTAATCAATATTGATTATTAGTCAAACTAACAAATTTTTTAACAGAAAAACAAAATCATACAACAAAAAGTTCAAAGAAATTTTGAGTTTTATAATTTAAATTATATGTACAATGAAAAAAGTTCATTAAGAGCAAAATGTATTTTTAAAACGAAAAATAGTAGCAATTCATGTAACGTAAATTATACAATCAGATCAAAAAAAAAAAAACTCACCGAAAAGAAAGGTTAATCATCTTAGTTAAGGTACGTAACTGCGGATCAACACATCAGTAACACTAGAAGTTTCACTTTTCGTGGAGTGTCCATAAGTAGCTTCCAGAAAGTCTTCAGACGTAAAATGCAAAAGAAAACTAAAAACTTATAAATACAATGAACACGGTCAACTTATAAATTTTGATAGCTAGTCAAGCTATTATGACTTCTCGATGGAGCATTTAATTATTGGCTCATCATCTCAAAAATTTTACGTGGCTCACATTATATTTCTACACAGAATTTAAAATATAACAAGCAGATCATTGTTGCAATGAGATCAAATCATGGAGCTTGGCTCTGCTCGTTAGGCTCTTGCTTTTCAAGTTTCTGCAGAGAAACATCAAATGTTAGGTGAAAAATTGTCTCCTGAAAGGTAATGTGAAAATAGCATAGCAAAGCATTACAAAATCTAATATGTTTGGGTAGCATTTGATGTAAACAATTAAACCGAGTTGTGCAAAGCGAAATCAATATCTCAACTAAAACAATCATTAGTTAAATCATATCCGAAACATGTAGTACAGTAGAGGATAATTAGATAATTTATATGGCTAACAGCTCAGTGCAATAACAGCAAATAAGTTTATATAAAAGCAAATAAGTTTATATACTCTTCTATTAAGTTTATATACTCTTTTATCATCAACAACAACAACAAAATCTTATCCCACTAGGTGGGGTCGGTTACATGGCTCGTACGACGCCATTGAACTCTATCAATGACCAACTCTTTAAGTATCTCATTTATTAGAAGATCCCGTTCAATAATTTCTCTAAGTGTCCTTTTTGGTCTTCCTTGACCTTTTTTCACAGGACTCCAAACCATCTGCTCAACTCTCCTAACTGACGCTTCCAACGGTCTTTTTTGAACATGCCCAAACCACCTTAAACGGTTTTCAACCATTTTTTCCTCAATAGGCACCACTCCAACTCTATCTCGTATATAGTCATTACGGATCATATCTCTTCTTATATGACCACACATTCAACGCAACATCCTCATCTTCGCTACTCTAATTTTATGTTCTTGTTGTCCTTTCATCGTCCAACATTCACTCCCATACAAAATCGTTGGTCTTATAGTAGTACGATAAAACTTTCTTTTTGAGCTTATCAGGTACTTTCCGATCACAAACAACCCCCTGATGCCATTCTCCACTTCAACCACCCAGCTTGTATCCTATGTTCCATATCTCCATACTCTTTTATCATCAATAAGCAATAAAATAGGCGTCAAAATTTCATTAAATAGAACAACATAAAATGATATTGAACAGGTAAAAAAAAATAGACAATGCAATATTATCACTCAAAATTGTCAAGATTCCGATCTAAATCTTATAATCTTACGATTTCAAATATCTTGAACGATTTCGATTCTATATAACATCTAAATTTGCAAAAATCTCAATAGGATCTCAATTTAAATCTTCAGATCTTACAATTTTGTTAATCTTATAACATTTTGAATTTTTGTTATTTTTCTTATTCGTTGATATGTTTCCAATCTATTAGGTCAATTGGGATAAAAAAAGTAATTAGACTAACTTAAATACTTACTAATACTACACAATTACAGTCTTACCACTCATAATTTGTTCAATTTTTAACTTAATTTAGTAAAAGCTAAAAACATTATAGTATGTTTTGAAAAAGAAAATGTCTATTATGTGAGGAAAACATAGGTTTTTAAAGGCAATAGAAAGTGAGAGCTACTCTCAATTTTTCTCTTCACTAATTGAATGTTTTCAAATCTTGTATAACAATGTTTCTTTTATTATTGCAAAGTGTATTCTCTATCATCATGTTTTAGATCTTATTTATTAAAATTATACATTGATTGATTACTTTTAATATAATATTATGATTATTTGTGGTTTACATATAAATAAGTAAATTTTTAAATATTATATTTTTTTAAAAGTAAGATCTTCCGATCTTCGATTCGATCTATTTTGTCCATTGATCGACTTTAAATAAGATCTTGATCTTGATAATTTTGATCACACTAGAAAACAAAACTCGTTCAGAATTCAAAGTTGATTGCATGGAGTCTTGGACACTAATAATCAGTCTCCTAAGAACATGATTGAGAATTCAAAGTCATATTACACAAAAGCTGATTTAATCCCCTACATTTTAAACAATAAAATAAACTACTGAACCTTAATTTGTCCCCATTTAAATCCAAACCACTAGCCCGATTGGTATGTTGGAGATTCTTTTTAAGGAATGGGAATGGGTTTTGATGGACTGGAATTATAAAGTCCAAATTCATATTTGGTATGATGGAAAGGAATGGGAATGTAGGAAAGATGTTCACATTAAATGGCAAAAATACCCCCAATTTATGTATTTACACAATTTTTTTAGAGCTATGTCACTTTAAAGATAAATAATAATAGATAGTTTGCTCACTCCCACACAGTTCGTTCATTCCCTCTCAGCCAAACCCAATATCACCCATGTCCACTGATTTTTGATATAACTAGACCAAAAATAAAAAAATCCCCATATTTCCTTCTGTCTCTTGTCAACCGAAATGAATGTTCAAGTTCTGGAATTTCAATCGTGCTTTTTCTCTTCCCCTCCTCCTCAATCCTCTCCAAATTGTGCTCTCTGAAAGAAGAAAGTGGATGAAAATAAGGGAAGTAAATCAAACAAGCAGAAGTAAATCAAGCTGCTTCATCCTCGACTACATCTTCCCTTCCCCTTTCATATCTCTCTCTTCCTTCCTGTGTACTATGGTTGATGACGTTGAGTAAGGCAAGGCAGCTCGAGAAGAATGACAAAGGGCAAAATAGTCAGATAGATTCCTTTCCAGGGGAAGACGAGGCTTTCCTTGGAATATTTGAGGGAAAGGTCTTTACAATTAACTAAGGAATCAGCTCCCCAAGGACTGAATATTCCTTTCCATTCTTCCATACCAGACAAAAGAATCACACAATTCCCTTTCCCTCTCCCTCCTTGCCATTCCACCCTACCAAACATGCCTAAATACATAACCCACACTGTTGTTGCTCCTCTCCAAAGTTGTTAAGATTGAGGTCTTACATAAGATTAGATACAACACATGATAGATCAAATTGCAAGATTCGATTGAAGATCATAAGATCCAACCCCTTATGACAACAAAAATACTAAAAATTATATAACAACAACGACAACAACAACATAGCCTTATCCCACTAAGTGGGGTCGGCTACATGAATCGCACGACGCCATTGAGCTCTATCAATGACCAACTCTTTAGATATCTCATTTACTAAAAGGTCTTGTTCAATAATTTCTCAAAGTGTCTTTTTTGATCTTCCTCGACCTTTTTTCACAGGGCTCCAAACCATCTGCTCAACTCTCCTAACTGGCGCTTCCAACGGTCTTCTTTGCACATGCCCAAACCATCTTAAACGGTTTTCAACCATTTTTTCCTCAATAGGTGCCACCCCAACTCTACCTCGTATATGATCATTACGGATCCTATCTCTTCTTGTATGACCACACATCCAACGCAACATCTTCATCTCCGCCACTCCAATTTTATATAGTAATATAAAATTTACACAAGCATAAAGCTACCATGATCTTGTCATATTTCACTAAAACAAGTCGTAAGTTGCAATATCAAAGAATGCATACATAAACACAGCCCACATGTCACTAAAATGACAATATCCATATACATTAATGACTTAAACTATTAAAAAGCACCAGACCCAATCAGACGAGCACAAAAACACAAAGCAGAAGCTGCAAAACCCACAACTGTAACAGACCAGAAGACTCTCAAACGCACCACAAAGGCATAATTTCAGGAAGGGAACTCGAAGACTCGACAGAAGCTCTCAAATCAAAACAGACCAGACCTTGACGCTCTGTTTGTGCTCTGGTACGGGGATTTTGAAACCCCCAAATCAAAATGCACCATTTTGGTACGCCATGCGAGAATGGTGCATTACGGACTCCAAAATAGTGTGTTTTGGGCTGTTTTTCTTTATATGTAAAAAGAAAATGGGAAAAAAAGAAAAAAGAAAGCAGCCTGTCGGAGTTTTGCTGTACTGCTCGGTCCCATAATCTTGCTCACAAGATCTCAATTCTGCTCTGGTCCCGCCCAATTTCAATCTTGGTAGTGATTTGGATCGAAATTGGAGTTGCAACCTACAATCTTGCAGGTGATATTGACACCAGTACTCCTCTCTAAGTCCTATTTTATTTCTAGAAAAAAGAAATGCATGTAAACAACAAACTTAATAATACAGGACTGTCTCCAAACTAATCATCTCTAACTCATCCATATATGTATGTAAACAGAAACATTCTGGGTGCCAATCCCCCGCCCCCCAAAAAAGATTTGATGCTGAAGTTGACTCGGTAACAAAAGAGGGGTGAGAGAAAGGATTATTTTGGAATATCAAAAAAGGATGTGAAAGGAAACACAAGGGAAGGGAAGGGAAAGACAGGTTAGAAGGTTAACCTCCAAAAGCCCTTGAAAACTCCTTAACTTCCCTTTTCACTCCTTATTTCCTTCAGTCCCCATCATCCAGACAAGCTGTAATAAATTTTTTTTTTCCTAAAGAAAAATTCAAAAGATAGTCCAAAAGTAATGCAAAGTTCTGCAAATTGGATTACACAACCATATTTTGGTAAAATAATTTTGAAATTTTACGAGTATGACAACATGACCAAGCAAGAAATAAGAAATAATATGATGTGCTATGAGAACATAACCAGTTTTAGATACAAATTCATGCACCCACCTGACTAATGCCTCATTCCAACATGGTTATGGAACATATCATAGGTTCTAATACAACAGCTCAAAAAGAAGGCTCCACTTTTGCAACTAACAAGGGTCATCAACCTGAATTTACATTTACCTTTCGACCTACCCAGCAGCATCCACTTTCAGTATGGCTATTCTAAAAGCCATGTACTATGTTATATTATTACACCTTACTTCTAGCCTCATTCCAAGCCTCTTGATTTCAAGTTAGTTTTATTATGTGCTTATATGATTCCTAAGTTACCCCGCCCCCCAAACTACTTATGTAATCTTGTTCGATCATCCAGGGGTAGTGACGTAGCGTGATAATCCCCCATCCCTTCTCGTACTCCTATATAATTGACTCAGAAGATAAAAAGAAAACGCGTAAAAATAAAGGCATACAAGCTAGATATTCCCCAGAAAGAGTGGTAGATGAGGAGCTTATAAGATCAAATTTACTATAAAGAAACAGCAGAAACACAAGAGGTCAAGGGTATAAGAGGAAGAGGGAGATAAAGTACCGATTGAGCATTGTGCCAAGCAAGGCCTCTGTAAACATTAACAGAAAAAGTGGCGGTGAGGTAAATTGTAGCGAGTCCAAGACCCGCACTGAATGCCTTGAATGCATAATCTCCAGCCTTACTCGCTATTCCCATTCTCTCTCTTAATTCTTTTTCTTCGTCTTCGGCTCCTGAATCCTGATCTTCTCCAGTGGCTCTCAATCTCACTGCAAACACTTGCGAAGCCACGGAGATCACCGAGTTAGGGTTTATGCAGAAATACTAAAGCTATTCTTATCATTCAGCCGATTTTATATTTAAGAGTAAGTTACAGATTTAGTGTTAAAAAAGATTAAAAATTATCTCTATTTAATTAAAAATTTAAGTATATCGATTTAATTTATAAAAACCATAATTATCAAATTTTAAACTTTTAATATTAAAAATTACTTTTACAAACATAAAGATAAAATTAAAATAAAAACATACCTTTAATCTTTTAAAAATTAAATTAAAAAGTTTGAGATATTTTAAAACCAAATCAATAATTTACTCTATATTTAGAATTAATTTTAATTGTAAAAAACCAATAATGTTCACAACTAAATTAACGAGACAAAATAGGTTTATTACGCTACTATTAATAATATTACTTTTTATGCTGCAAAATTTATAAGCAGGAAAATTTGATTTGCTAGTTATGTTTTCCCCTTGCTACGCTCCCATCCTGTCTGACATTTATATTAATTCTTAATTTTCATTTAATTTTTTGAAGGTGTTGCTCCTAGCCGGATCCGGATCTTTTGTTTGGAATTTTGGCTGCTCAGTTTTTAGCAACGGTTTTTACCGTTGCTAAAAACTTTTAGCAACATTTTTTTGTTACTAAACTGTTGCTAAAGGTTTTTAGTAACAGTAACAACCATTGCTAAAAACTGAGCAGGCCTCTGCTTGGTTTTTCTCCAAGCAGAGGATCCGTATACCTCCTAGCCTACTACTTATTAGCTAGAAGAGCTTATTTTGAGTTTATCTAGACTTATATTATGATATAAACATTTATACACGTGTTTAGAAGAGCTTATAAAAATAGCTTATGGTATATCCATAAGTTATTTTTAGCTTATTTTCATAAACTATTCATAATAACTTACAGAAACAATTTATACAGTTTATGTAAAAGTTTGTCTTCATAAACTCTTCAATTGTAGAAATAACTTATATATAACGCTTATCATAATGCATTTAGAAGAGCTTATTTTGAGCATATCTGACTTATCTTATAGTATAAGCTCTCTATAAGCGCTTATATATTTGGGAGAGCTTATAAAAATAACTTATGACATGCTCATAAGCTTATTTAAAGTTTGTACTCATAAATTCTTCAATTGTAGAAATAACTTATATATAAGCGCTTATATGATAAGCACTTATTATATAAGCATTTAACTAAACTCTTTACCCAAACAGAATTTAAATGCTTATTATATAAACATTTAATTAAGCTGTCTACCAAAATGCTCTATTTTCTGTTTTTAAATTTTAGTTATTATGAAGTGTTGTACTTAGTATTTATAATGAAAAAGTATCTTCCATTCAAAAAAAAAAAAGAAACCTCTTTCAAACTTGAATCACTTCAAATATTAATTTTTCTAACCACTAATGAAAATTAACAGAAGGGAACACCTTGTTTTCTTAACATAATTTACTGTTTTTTTTTAAAAAAAAGCCTAATTATTATTAGTTCTTTTCTTCTTCTTCTTTTTTCTTTTGGTAATAATGTTCACATTCCTTAAAATATTTCACTTATTTTCCTTTTCTATTCAAATGTAATATACATTTTAAGCTTATATTTCCTTTTTTTTTAAATTATTATTCATTGAATTTCTACTGACACAGCAGTAGTATCTAATCTTAAAACTCAAGTCTAAATCTTCAAATTAAACCCTTAAATTGAACACTTGAAACTATTAGTCCCTTTCTTCTCTTGAGAATGTTTAATATATTATAATCTCAAATATTATTATAGTATTTATGATATTTACGTTTAGTATGATAATTAATAATATTTTACATCTCAATGATGACAACTCGAGTTTTAAATATATTGTTTTAATTTTAAATAAAATTATATCCTTTACATTTATGCTATTTTGCTATTTAAGAATAAAAATACAATTCAAAAAATTAAAAATTACAAACTTCAAGCATAAGTTATTTCATCTTTATAAAAATAAAACAGTGTAATTGTTTTTAAAAATATGCATTATAGTTTACATGCTTATAAATTTTTTTATAAACAGAATTATGGAGCTAATTGTCATAAAAACACAAGTGCAATATTGATAATACATGAAATATTTTATTGCATATTTTCACACGATGTGAAATGACAGAATATTTTGATTGTCGTTAAATAATACCCTTTTGCCTAAAATGCAATGTAAGGATATTATCTGAAATGCCATTCTATTATCACATACAATATACCAGACACATTCATTCAAAGATCAATAAGTCAAGTTATTTCTAAATACTTTATAAGTGAATTCCATTAAAAATTATACTTAACATGCTTATATATTTATTTACAATTGACTTAATCTATTTATTTTTCATATACAGAATCTACCTGAAAATATTTTAAACTACGAGTTCAAGGATGTATACAGAATCTCGCCGTCTACTTTAGGAGAATTTAGACCCTTATTCATTTTGTTCATCAGCTTCCAAGATTCATTCAGCTTAATATTATATTTCATAACAAGATACCCTCCACCTCCACCCAACACGGCCAGGCAAATCCAGAAGGAAAATTACACAGGAAAGGTAAAAGAATGAATATGGTCCAATTAAAAATTGGCAAAATTTGTATTACAATGGTTTAAATAAAACTGGCCCCAAAAGGACAGCGACATCACATATAAATTATGTTCATATCCACAGAACATATTGTTCAGCAATTGCTAAGGATAAAAGAAAAATAAATATATAATAATATATTAACACATTCTATAGCTCTACCTTAAGTAAAGCTTCCTTCAAACACCACCTCCCAAGACAATAGTACAGGGAACTGTGTTTGAAATACTCTCCTACCTCCATTTTCTGACAGACAGATCTACTGCCACCATTTCTTCTCAGACAATGATATGAGCTGCACAATAAAAATTTGAAAAAAATTATAAGGTTCTTTCCTCTTGTTTGGGATAACCACATGCATCTTTTTAGAACTACCAGCTAAACCTGAGAGGCAATTCATGATTGTAATGCTCAAAGAAGGGCACTCTCAAATAAAGGATTTCTCGGTCAGAAAAAGGTTAAATTACTCTCTTGGCCTTCACAGCTTCAACTGAATTTTCAATTTGATTCTCACAATTTATACATTTGTCATTGAATGCTTATACAAAATTTTAATTTGGTCTCTATCATTTAATATCCATCAATGTGTCATTAAATTCTGTTGAAATGGCCTACTATGTGCTATATTAACATTTTGAATATGCACGATTCTGCCCCAAAAAAACAGGAGTAAAGACAAATGAAAGTGAAATCAATCACACGCATGGCATGTAATACCTTAAATGACTTGGGTGAGTTGGGATTAGTCATACATATTCAAAGTATCATCGTGAAAAATATAGTTGGCCATATCAACAAAATTTAAATGGCATATTGTAAAGGTTTATGACAAAGAACAAATAAAAACCTTTTAAAACTATACAGACTTCTAAATTAAAGGAACCAAGAAAATTAAGTGAAACTTTGTAACCAATAGATTAATTTGTTATTTCAATGTTTATTTCCCAATGCTTCCTTTTGAGATTAAATAAACTATTTCAAAGTCAGAGAAGCATGCTTCTAGATTGTGGATGGAATCCATCATAAAATTCCCTGCAACCGTATGTTGGAAATAGAAACAAATGCCAATACTTACATAAAACTTAAATAACAGTAATATTGACACAGACAAAAGTAACTTTGAGTTTACAGAGTAATGTCCATCTAGACATGCAGACAAATATAATTTGATTCAACTTCTAAAGATTAGATGTTTTTTCAATTAAGGCACAAAGCAGAGTTTCTTCCGTGCGTAAAAACTGCCGAGATAATTTAACTCAAGTTATTAAAAAGGTCCAGATATATACAATGTTTCACATGACCAGTTTTTGGTTCTGGCTTAACTGAAATGTAATATAATTTGGATAAAGAGACTATCTTTTGTTTCTCTTATTAAAAGGGAGAAAACTACAAGATATCACTATAAAGCCGCTTGAAAGTTAGCAAGGGTATCAGAAAAGATTCCTAGAAGGGAACTAATGAACAATTAAAAAAAAAAAAAAGTAAAAGCAAAATTGGAAAACTCATGGAATAATAAAAAACTTCGATAATGCTGACATGAAAAGTCTTAAATCTCTCCAACAGACATAAAATCCTTGTTTCCTCATATTTGGAGCATTTACAATTGAAATGAATGACCATCAGTTTGAAGATTCAAGCAATTGAAATGCTTATTTTGCTAGTCAAGTATTTATTTTGCTTGTTACTTTAGAGAAAATAAACAAACAGCAAATTGCCAATGCCAAGGTAATTTAAGCAACTCACAAATGTTATAAAATATATGTATGACTAATTGACTAATGTTATGCAACTCCGAAACTCCACTGTTACAAATGAAGGGATTGCCAAAATCATAAAATCAAGGCATCCAATTGCTAGTTTTCAATCAATTGTTACAATTTAGATCAAAATTGAGGAATATCGAGATTTAAGATGCACAAGACCCAATCAATAGAACTCAGCTTCCATTTGACAAACTACAACTTCATGATGGAATAAAAACAAAACTAAAATAAATTGAGTGTAACTGTTAAGTCTGATGAGTAGGTTATGCCATTCAAGATTAGAAGAAGGCATCTATACTACAGTCAGGAATAATGGGGAGTTTGTGAAATGCCTACGGAAAATCGACATGAAAAAATTAGATAGCACAAACCAGTAAGCACTATACTAATAAATGAATAAAACTAGGGGACGCATCATATATAAAGATGCCATGTTGGAGCATTTCATTTACCAAAATCCAGAAATCAAGAAAAAATGAAAAATCTTCGAATGAGCTTTGTCTTCAGCTTGGTTTAAAGTGACTCAGTCCTAATATCCTTTTAATCTTCCTAAGGATACAATGAAAGTTCTTAGTTCTTCATAAGATGGCCATTAGTTTGTAGTGAAGTAACACATTATCAAACAGGTGAGACGGGTAGAAGGGAGAAAGGAAAGGATTAAAGAAAAGTTTCTCATTAAAGTTTTGGTCAGTTAACAGTTGGGAGCTTTAGTGACTGGTTTCAAGAAGACTAAAGTAATAATTCTTAAATAATCTTGCTGCTGGGAAAACCTTTTACAAGATCATTATGTCTTGCAATTAGAGCCCAAGGTGTTGCTGGAAGAATGGTACTGTCAAAGATTGAGTTAGATTGAATTACTTATTGGCAGATTACTTTCTTACTTATTCATACAAATTTTCCAACTAGATTGAACAGGTGTTTATGATATTTTGAAAACAGACACACATAAACACACACACATTGTATAGAGGTTTCAGATTGTGGACCAAGAAATCCAAGTACTATTAATGGTCAGGAAGAAGAGTTGAGCTAGATATTTTCTTCAACAGACAAAGGCCTTTATAATAAAACCTAACAGATCTGTTTGAGTTCAATGCCAGGAAGGATCAGGTTTGTGCAACTTGAAATCTGGAGATCCTATGACCTTTTTGTCAACTTTCCCGACTCCTAAGCTTATAATGACAAAACACAAATGAAAATATGTTATCATAACATTTTTCTTTAATTGCCACATGATATTAACTAACTTGAAGAATGTTGATTTTAATCCCTCCAGAAGATTCAGTACCTTCTGCTATAATTGCATTCATGGAAACTTTACTGCATAGCTAAAGTGGAGGAAAGTAATGTTCTAGCCACATATCTATATCCATATAATAAAATGGTAACGCCTGCATTACATATAATGGGTCACAAGACTCCGTCATCATGATGGTGAGCTGGTCACTATTAAACTCATCAGGAATTTGATGTTTGCCATTTGTCAGTGCAAAACATATCATTAAGAGAGACTCATTGCACTTTTAATGTTATATTTTTGCTGATGAAGGGGGAAAAATAATTGGAGTGATATGATCAATAATATGGATAATTAATTCAATAAATATATGAGGAAAAAGAAACCTTGGAAATATTTGACCAATTAGTTTATCTTAGAATTACTATATTAGTTATTGCACCTAGGGACTATAAGTTTATTTATACATTTTGGAACTTGTTTTCTGTTTTTATTTATTTTCTATTTTTGTATCTTGGCCCCCATAAACAAGCTCTCTCTATTGTACTAAGCAGCTTGATAACATATCAAATACATATAAGGATTTTCCCCGAAATTCTCCTTCTCCCTTCCCCTTTTCTCTTCACTTGATGTGCATCAATATTATACAAATACTAAGGTAAAGCAAGATGAATAGGAAAAGAACAAACTTTTTTTTTAATAGGAAAACCATATACCCTTCTTACCCAGCTTAATGGCTAGACTCTAAAGACAGTACCAGCTATTCATTTAGCACATGAAAACCCAACAACTACAATGGTAACTGCTAACTTTCAATTCTTTTTCACATTTCGTTTACCTTCAATTCTGTTTTCACATTTTGTCTACTTTGAAAGCAACAAAAGTTTATGCTTCACTCATATTAAAATAAAACTTATGGTTAAATACTAATTCTTAGATGGTAGCTTTACTGAGTCATGCAGCCTAGGTTTTGTATAACACAATGCCTTGCTTTGCTATTAAAACAACAAGCTAGGTTTGTAAGAAAAAGTTCGTTTCTCCATTATCCAACTAAAAGAATACAGTGTAGCATAAGGGACAAATGATCAGGATCAGATGGAGCCCTTGGTTATATGCAAAGACAATTTTTTTTTAAAAGTTGCCTGTAAAATTCTGAAGGCTTATAAATTACCATTTATAGCAACTATTCCTCGACTCCCAGCAAGGCACCCCAACTCTGGTATAAAACAAGACCTTGCTTCACTATTAAAACAAAAAGCTAGGTTTGTAAGGAAAAGTTTGTTTCTCCATTATCCAACTAAAAGAATACAGTATAGAATAAGGGACAAATGATCAGATGAAGCCCTTTCTCTTGGTTGTATGCAAAGATGAATTTTTTTAAGAGTTGCTTGTAAAATTCTAAAGGCTTATAGATTACCAATTATAGCAAACTATTCCTCTACTCCCACCAAGGCATCCCAACTGTAAACCAAAGATCAGTGCTCAAGTCAATTTCATAATTGCCTTGTTCAACAATTGGCCTTGCATAGCTTCTGATGGGTTTACAACCATATCTCAAATAGAGTAATAGAAAACCCCATAGTGTGCACATGCATTGATAGAGAACCATAAAACGCAATAACGAAAAAAAGTGAAGGAGCAAAAAATGCATTCACATATATATATATCACCAACCTGACGAGCAACTTGTGCTAGACGCCGGCTGTCACGAGATGATTCTGTGACTGTGCAAGATTTCTGAGGCTCAACATGTCCGTTTTGCTTCTCTCCACACTTTTTCTTCAAACTGCTCTGCTCAAGAGAGCAATCCACGTAAGGGCTCCTTAGAGAATCCTTCTTGCGCTTTCTTTGGAATGTGTACTTGAGAAGCCTGTCATTTACCGGTTGACAAGCAACCTTCTCTTCTAAATCAGATATTTTGACATCTAGTTTATCTGACAATTCATCAGTTGTCTCAACATCTGCTTTGCAACCCAGAGCCTCCAATCTTCCTGAGGACAAACTCTCTTGTCCCATTAAATCTGAATTAAACAACAATTCCTTATCATCATTAATTTTGTTCCCAGTACTGCAAGCTTTAAAATGCACTTTCTCTTTTTCAGCATCATTTTGAGATCTTGATTGCTCAGTCATTGTAGTTGTTTCAATGGGTACTTCAGTAGAAGAAGGAGACATCAGATCCTTTTGAGCCTCATTTTCACATACCTTAGAAGAGTTCTCCTTAGATGGATCATTGTTATCAGATACAAAAATGTTTTTTGTGCAAGAGACATTAGATGCCTTATTTGTTTCCTTGACTTGGTCAGGTTCCGAATGTAATTTAGATCGGAGATGCTTCCTCCTTTTAATTCTTTTCTTTTTTCTACAAACTGGAACTTGGACTAATACTTCCTCTTTTACGGCACCATTTCGAATTCCTAAAAACTTCGATCTGCTCTTTTTTCTGCAGAGTGGCAGTTGGATAAGGTCAGCATCAGCATTTACCACTTTAAGTTCATCTAGTTTCTCTGCTTCACAGATAACATCAGTTTTGGCATTAGTCGTTATACCCATCTCTTCACCTTCTTTCTCTTCTTCATCTCCTCTAATTAATGTTTCATTCTGTACATCATCTCCATTTCCTGAAAGAGATATATTTCCATCAAGCAGGCTCCTTTCAGAAGCATGTATTCTTTGAGTGCATCCATTTTGGTAGAGCTCAGGTGCTTTTCTTCTGATCACTATTGAAGCAAAATCTGGGTCATGAATGTGGTAGTTATTTATATGATCATGTGACACACAACATTTACTGCTCTGATTTGAACCATTTACAATTGAATTATTAGTTTCGTCAGTTGCGATTGATTCAAACTGTAAATAGGGTACAGAATGTATAGATCCACAAGGATAAATTCTGTTGTCCATTACAATTTTTTCCTGAGATGCAACTTCATCCTCTACGTTTTGTTCAACTGGAGGATGCATTGGGTTGTTTGTTACCCTCTCCAGCTCAGCCTGTACTTCTCTCAACTCTTCCCTGAGGTCTCTAACAATTTCCTCGGCTTCCTGGAGCTGTGCTTCAAGTTCGTCAATCTTCTTCTTTTGACTAACAGATGTGGTCTCTGCTTCATTAACCTGTAAAATTGCCATGAACCATGCATAATAATGATTAAAGAAAATATCTTCGAAACAAGTCAACTTGGAGGACATTGCTTGGATTCAAGTAGTGGTGGCTTGCATAATCACAAATATGGTCATTAAGTGCTCAAATAGTAGTAACTAGTAAGCTCTAGATGTTGACACTTAATTACAGGATGTCAAAGACTATATAATAGTCTGTTTGAATTGGGGCCAAAAATTTAATCAACAACACAATATATTTCTTTACGTGATCTGATAAATCTAGAACTAGCCTAGAACTTCACAACAACAACATAGCCTTATCCCACTAAGTGGGGTCGGCTACATGGATCGCACGACGCCATTGAACTCTATCAATGACCAACTCTTTAGATATCTCATTTACTAAAAGATCCCGTTCAATAATTTCTTTAGCCTAGAACTTCACAATACAGTTAAAAATTAATATACAAGAAATATATGAAAATTAGTATATCACACACACACACACACAACACACACACAACACACACACACACACATATATATATATATGACCAAGCAAGTTCCTTCCTTATTAACCCAAATGGGCAAAGGGGGAAGAGCAACAAAACTGTTCAGCATTATTCTCGTAGAACCCATCTGCAAGTTGCAGTGATCAGTTTTATGCAAAAATTTATGCATAGATAGATAGAGAGTTAGAAAACGGTAAAAAATTTATACTTTCCCATACATATGTTGATTGCATTCCTTATGTAATCACTTACGAGTATCATAGCAAAATAACACTTTACTGAAAGTTACCTTTATTGTTTAAACTAGTTCTGATAACTACAACACCATATTATAAGAATATGAGTGTTATTGAAACCTTCTGTGCATTTAAAAAAAAAAAAAAAGGAAAAGAACAAAAGACAGGAAAAGCATTCCAAAGGATCCAAACAACTCTTTCACCATGGATGTTTGAAAATTGAGATGTCTAATAATGATGATGTTAATAGAAGGCATGATAAACTGCCAGTCAAGCATTACATCACATTCCAGTGAGTACAAGGTATATTAGTTTTTAAAAGCTCCACGAACAAATTATCTGTCTTCCGTATACTGAATTCAGTCAAGCTTTTTGTCAAGTAAGTAGCCAACAATTTGCACCAAAACAACCCAATGAAGTGAAAAGAACAAAATTTTCGCGATCAAGTAGAATCTCACACTAAACCTACTTCAAAAAACAATAGCAAAACGCCAGCCAAGTCTCAAAATCAACACATCAACCAAAACAAGGAGAACAAAAGAAAAACAAAAAATGCGAAGCCGAAAAGGGGACAACAGAGAAAAAGGAGAAGCAAACCCATTCGAGGACAATGTGCACACCTTAGAATCCAGCATCTGTTTGAGCCTAACAAGCATCCGAAGCGCCTCCTTTTTTGTGGAAGCAAGCTCCCGCTGATACCGCATGGCTTTTCTCTCCGACACCATTATTCGCGCCGCCGCCTCCTTCGCCGTGTTCAGTATTATATCAGCGTAGGCCCTCTTCAACGCCGTCAATTTCTGTTCAAAACACCAAACATCAAATCAAACCCACAACTCAAGCCAAAAATAAACGGAAAATCAAAACGCAAAGCTGAAGTAGTTTGATGACGGAAGAAGTAAAATAGTGATCGGAGCTCAAAAACAAGGCAGGCACGAGATTGCTGACCTCGGAATCCTCCATTTTCGCCTAATGCATCAAATAGGGGTTATTTGATGCTTCGGACCAAAGTTGCGAAGAAAGAAGGTAAGCGAGTCTGTTTCGGTTTTCCCCCTTCGCAGCAAGGAAGCAGCTGTCTGTTAGGAACTGAAAGTCCCAACCCTAATTACCAGATTGCCCCAGTCACTCCCGTATAATCACGAAACTGCCACGCCGGGAATGACGAACCGCGCGGTCTGTCTCCGGTCTATTTCTCTGGGATTTCATTTCGTTTCGTTCGGCGTGGGCACGAGCTTGGAGAGCGGGGCCCAGCTGGCCCATTCAGGTGCTGACGTGGAACGCGGACGTTGACGGTTTTGGTGCGATAACAGAATGGGGTAGTGTTTCTGGGAGATTGACAAATCCCACGTTTGCAAGATCCAGCACAACACCCCCCACAATCTCTATTGTGTAGTCAACGGTCAACCTTTTTCAACTCTCAACTTTCAACCCCCGGAAACATCGTTAAACGGCATAACGCTACGTTCATGTTTCAGGTCTTGTTTAGTATGAGATAATAGAATTGTCAAAATACCTGTGTCATAGGTAGGTCAATTCGTTTAACGATAGGGCTTTTTTTTTTGTTTTTATAATTAAATAATTAATATTAAAATCTTTTTATTAAAATATTAATTTTAATTCTAAAAAAATTACATATTTTTAATTAAATTTTTTAAAAATTAAATATTTTAATTTAATTTCTAAAAAATTATATATTTTTTAATTTAGTCTTTATTTTTATTAAATTATAAAATTTATCGTTGTTAAATTTTAAAATTTTAAAAGTTAAAAGTTACTTTAAAAAAGAATGAATTAAATTAAAATAAATACAATCTCTCAAAAATTAAATTAATAAATATAATATTTTAAAAACTAAATAAATAATTTATTCATATTCTTTTGATACAAAATTTTAACAACTTTTAGTTAATGTTAATTATTAATAACATTAATTTTTAATAATATATTTTTAAATCAATTATATTATATGTAAATTTTTATATTTATTTACAAAATTTAATATTTTTATACTTCAATTTAATAAAATATTATAAAATATAAAATATAAAATATAATAAAGTAAAACTTTGTAAACAAAATAATTTAAAGTTTGTAAATAAGAAAAAAAATACTCTACCTCGAAGAAGCTTGTCCCACACCCTTTAACTAATAGCTAAACAGATTAGATGATTTCAAATTTTATTATATTAAAAAACCTACCCAAACCTTTCAGCACAAGAAAAAAAAAAAAAAAAGCCTACCCAAACCTACTTTACTCCGAGCTAATCAGCTAAACAAACCATATCCTATTTTGGCACCATTATTTGCTGATAGACATTGAATGAAATTGGAAAAAGTCAATTTATCTTTTTCCTAAAATTTGGAGATTTGGATAATTTATTTTTTTCAAAAAAAATACAGTATATTGTACCCAAAAGAAAAAAAAACAGTATAATGGTTGGATTTGACTACTGTTGGAGATGATATCAAGCAAAACCTTCAGAAAAAAAATTTTTTATTATTTATTTTTAAAAATAAATATGATCATTGAATTAAATGGTCTAAATTTTAAAAAAATTTTAAAAATAATATAACTTAAAATCTAAGTAGTTTTAATATTTTTTTAAAAAAATATTACTTAAAATATGAGCTATTAAATATCATATTCAACTATCCTTAGATAGATATATGTACATGCTGTTCTCTTAGTGATGCCTAAACTTGGGTCAATATACCAAGCTATCTCGTAATGTCACTACAATACTACTGGTAGGAGATTCCTTTTATTGGCAAGAGAAAATAAGATTTTGAGGGAACTACAAATAATCACCGATTTTTTTTTTGAAAAAAATATTATTAAGAAAATTCTGTACACTAGTTAAAAGTTAATATTTAAAAATTACATAATTTGTTATGTCGTACTTTCTATTTGGTTTTTCTTAAATTTCTTCCTCTTTATGATATTTGACAATTTTTAAAATGTTAATTTAAGTAAAACAAAATAAGTTTTATCTTTTGTGGCAATTTAAGTATTAACAAGCTATATTGAAAGTTTACATACTGAAATTATTATTAAACTATAATTCATAATATATATATATATATATAATTATCCTAACATTTTTTTCCTAGATAAAAAGTAGAATAATTTATGTTCGTTTGACAATAATTTTAAATTAGTT
Source organism: Biancaea sappan (assembly GCA_037074585.1). Taxonomy (NCBI): domain Eukaryota; kingdom Viridiplantae; phylum Streptophyta; class Magnoliopsida; order Fabales; family Fabaceae; genus Biancaea; species Biancaea sappan. The sequence continues at coordinate 45,968,536 of CM073497.1, read as the reverse complement.
AGTTAAAAAAATTGTATTACTTTTTGTTTATTGTTTCATTTTACAAAAGAATGATCAAACATAAAATTCTTTACTCACATTCCTATTCACTCAACTATTTAAATTAGTTTTGAGGTGACAATTATTTTTTGGGTATAGTTGTTTATCTTTACTTAGGGTTATATAAAAGTTTAAATTAACAAAGTATAAAAGTTTTTTGGCCCGGTATGATCATCTAACTAATAGCCTGATATATAGCCAATCCAAGTCAAGTCATTTAATTAGACGGGGTTAATGTTTGTTACATTTGATTTTTTATACAAATATACAAATATTAATGTAAAAAATATAATGCAACATATCTCGGAGAAGTTTTTTCCTTCAAAAGTCTTCAGAAAGCAGGCAAGAAAGCGATTGCGGGAAAATTTTCGATGCACTTTCTTGTCTTCAGCTAAATTCACAATCAAATATTGTCTAGAGCGTTAATTATTCTTCTTTTTCTTTTTAATATTCAATGAGAAGTAGAAGAAATTACTAGGAAAGCAGTGACCTGCAAATCGATAATACTTCTGATCCTCTCGTTTTACTGTAGATTGAGTATTACCTCCATTTATAAATTGTCATATGTTTAAATTTTTTATATCATCACCTTAACATATATAACAATTAGAAAATGGCAAATATATAATTTTTTTAATCAAAAAATAATTATATATTTTTTTATGAATAAGTACAAAAGAGTCAAAAAAAAAAGAAAAAAGATTTCTAACGTCCATGGCTTCATATTCTATCGGAGATTTCTCTTCGGCCATCGGATACTGCAATTCGAACCTAGAAAGCCCGAAAGGAACGTACAGTTACAATGTTGAAACAGTTATCAACAAGCTAAGTAGCTTACCTCCCTTAACTATTCTAAATTAGAAAGATATAATTATTTAATTCATGTATCTCTTGAAAATCGAATAACTATAACTGTTAAGACTTATATATATTCTTTTAGATTCTATAAACAAGTATTTTTAGATGGATAAAAAAAAATTTTAAAAGACTTTATTGTATTTTGAAAGAGTTTATCTATAATTTTTTAATACATAAATATAAATTTTTAAAAAAAAATGATTTATCATGTATCAAAATTGATTCAATCCACATTATTCCTAACAGTCCTAGTGCTAACAGGGGCTTAGTGATGAAGCTGAAATGGTGTTTAGAACTGCGAATGAAGGTAAGATAGTTCTTGACATAACAACGCACGGTTATTTTGTAGACACTTTTGGGAAATTGAGAAACTTGAGAAGGCTTTGGTGGTTGTTAGAGAAATGGAGTCTGGGGGTAATATTCCAGGATCCAGATATAACATTTTTTATTCGTTAGCTCGACTAGTAGTTGAACTAGCTATTGCGATTTAACCTATAAAAATTCAATCCAATTTGCTATCTCCCTCATATTCTTTCATTTCCCTTATTATATATATTCAATCCACTACAAGAAATTCATTGATTAGCGACGGAAAAATCCGTCGCTAAAGTAATGAAATTCCGTCGCAAATCCGTTTGCGATAGTTTTTGCAATAGAAAAACATCAGTCGCTAAAACGTCCATATCAAATTATTTGTGATGGATTCATGTCCGTCACAGAATTAGCGACGGAATTTTTTCGTCGCTAAATTCGTTCCAAATTTGTGACAGATTTTTCCATCACAAATTCCGTCGCTAATTTGTGACGGATTGTTCCATCTCTAAATCCGTCGCAAATTAGCGACGAATTTTTTCGTCGCTGAATTCGTCGCTAAATTTTGTGTTTTTTTGAGACGGAAAATCCGTCGCTAATTCCTTCGCAAATTTTAAGATAGATTTTTTTATATATTTAACCAATAACAATAATTACAAACCTGATTTGAAACCTGTGAATATACATTAATATAGCAAAGAAGCTTCAGCCAGCATTTACAACAAAAAAACTTTACATATTATATACATAATTCTTCATGATCCATCATCATCATAAGATATAAAATTATAACAAAATATAATCATCATCCATCATCATTTACAACAAAATATAAGTTACTATAAATAAACTAGTCAAGGGGGTGATCCGGGGGTTGTGTCTCATCATCATCAGTAGGAGTATCCATCTGCCTGCCAACCGAATTGATGAAGCAGTCCATCATTGCACGCATCTCACTAATGACAGTCGCCTGACTCTGCAGCATGAATATTTCAACTTCGTTCAAGAATTCATCTGTAATCCCAACTCTCTTAGGACCAACCCTATTGTACATCCATTGACGGTAAGGTGGCACATCCATGTTCTCAACCCTAAATAATACCTGAGAGTAGATGATGCTACTAAACTGTTGAATATGTATAATTATTTAAAGAAATAAGTGTCACTTTTAACTGTTAATGCAATGACAACAATGAGAAATATTTACATCATCAGACACAAATATGACTACAGCGCTAATGACATTAGTGCTAATAACAATTATGGCTAATTCAATAGTTGAATAATAAATAATTATCTAAACTAACATAATTTAATATAATATTAGGTTTGTGGACAAATGATTCTAATAAATAGTTCTAGACTAATTTTATTGACTATGTATAATAACTACACTACATCTTGATTCAAATTTAGCTAACATGCAATCTCTATCAAACAAACCTAAGAAACAAAATAAACAAGAGAATAAGAGTAAATCATTGTAAAATTAAGAAAGAAAATATGGTGAAGATGAATAGAGAATTGAACCTGTGGCACTGACTATTCCAACCCTAAGTTCCTTCACCACCCACCTCCTCTAGCAGCCCGTGCTTTGTCACAAATGCATTTATTACACAATGCTACATACAAGCAAACATATATCAATAAACAAGCAAAATAATTAATTCAGCACTAATTAATTCAGCACCAATTAATAAATAGTACAATACAATTATAAAATTTCCAGCCTCATAAAAATTTCTGGTTCACTGGTGAACCAGAAATTTTCTGTATTGAACCAGATTTCTGGTTCACGCCTTCGTGAACTAGATTTCTGGTTCACGCCTTCGTGAACCAGATCTGGTTCATGAAGGCGTGAACCAGTTGCTGTCGTGAACCACGCTTCAACAGACTGGACCAACAGAGCGGAGAGGGACTCACCTGTGGATGGCTTGGAGGCACTTCAACTGGCCTGTGCGTGTGCGTGTGTTGGCAGAGAAGGGAATGAAAATTGGGAAAGTTAAAAAATATATTATATTTACAAATAAAAACTATATATAAATATTAGACTAATTAAATTAAAACTTTAATTTTATTTTAAAATAAAATTTTAAGAGGTATAATTTTTAGAAAAAAATATATTTGTCACCTGTAGATGTAGATGAAACTAAATGTGGTCTTAGAACATGAAAAAGATGAAGGAAAAATTTTTACAAAGGACCTAAGTGAATAAAATCAAAAGTTTGTATGAGTAGCTATAATTTTAGAAAAAAATATTTTTGTGACCTATGGACGTAGATGAAACTAAATGTCATCTTAGAACATAAAAAAGATAAAATAAATTTTTTTTCAAAGGATCTAAGTGAATAAAATCAAAAGTTTGTAGGAATATCTATAATTTTAGAATAAAATATATCTGTGATCTACGGACCTAGATGAAAGTAAATGTGGTCTTAGAACATGAGAAAGATAAATGAAAAATTATTACTAAGGACCTAAGTGAATAAAATCAAAAGTTTGTAGGACTAGCTATAATTTTAGAACAAAATATATTTGTGCCCTATGGACCTAGATGAAACTAAATATGATCTTAGAACATGAAAAAGAATAAGGAATAAATTTTTATCAAGGACCTAAATGAATAATATAAGAAGTTGGAGGGAGAGAGTAAAATTTCTGAAAATGTCCAGATTTAATATAAATGGAATTTTAGTTAGGATTTCATAGAATTTACCAAATTTTTAAGGTTATTAGTGATGACATAATTTCTTTTATTCTGAGAATGAACCTAATTTATACAATTACACTTAATTATATCATAATTTATATAATTACTTTAAAAACTTATTAAAGAATTATTTTAATTATATCATTATACAATTAAGAACACAATTTTTGAGAAGGAATCTTTAATTTTTAATTGACATAGAATGAATTTAATACAGAAAAAAAATTGTATTCAAATTTAGTTAGAGGTAAAATTAATTTAATATAGAAAAAATATTTTGAAATTTAATTAGATATCTTTAATTTATTGTGAGAAATTATTGATTAATTAAATTTTTAATTAGTAATTACAAAATAAAAAAATTTATTAATTATAAATGAGTCATTAGTGATTATTTTATAATATTAGACAAATAAACAAAAAAAAATAAGTTTCTCTTAAATAAATGACTATAAATATTAATGATACATTAAAAAATTAAATAAAAAATTAACTAGTGTTTGCGACGGAATTTTGCGACGGAATTTTACGTCGAAAAACAAAAAATACTTTACGACCGAAACTAAATAATAGTTTGCGACGGATTTTTGATACGGAAAATTCCGTCGCTAATGTTAGTGACGGAAATCTAATCAGCGACGAAATTTTTCTATCGCAAAATCCGTCACAAATTCTTTATGTTGCAATTTTAAATCAGAGATGGAATTTGCGACGGAATATTTCCGTCGCTAAATTCTGTCGCTAATCATGGGTTTTCTCGCTAAATTCCGTCGCTAATCATGGGTTTTCTAGTAGTGATATCTCATCTCCTTTTAATTTTTTTTTTCTCTCATTCGTTTCAAGTAATTTGAAGAAATTATTCTGCAAATAAGGAAAAACCCCGAGTCCTGTAAAATCCAACTTGTTACATGTACTTAACAATGGCTCGTGGTCGTGGGTTTTAAAACCCTCGCTCCCCCCATATCACCCTGCATTGCAACACACAATGTTAATAAGCTCATTAATATGGTATAACTTAAGACTTGTAATCAAGTTGCTAATAGACTAGAATGTACTCAAGGACGACGCCTCATCAGATTTTTACTCGTGTAATTTGGACGATGTTGTTAGATCGGGCCAAAGGAAAGGATGTATACATTGCAATAATATTTTTGCATTAAGGCATGCATTATTATTTACTGCTACGTACCTTTGAGATTATAAAATATTTTAAGTTAATACAACTTACAGCAGATGCTACCAAATAGAATATTAAGGCTGTGTTTGACAAATCATTTAAGTTAGCTTATAGTTTATAATAACTAGCTTATAAATTTTCTAAAAGTGTTCAATAAATGAGCTTATTTTAGTAGTTTACAGTTTATTATGAGATGCTACTTTTAGTAGTTTATAACTTATAGTTTATAATTTTTATATATTTTTTTAATCCTTATTATTTTATGAAAATACCTATTATACTTATCTTACAAACATTATATATATAATATATATATATATATATATATATATATATATATATATATATATATATATATATAATATAAATTAATTTAATTAAAAAATAAAAAATAACATGCATGTTTATTTGCATTTCTCTCCGTTATGTGTGTGTGTATATATATATATATATATATACTTTACAAAATATAATATATATATATATAATAATTTAAATTAATTTAATTAAAAAACAAAAAAATTATATGTCTATTTTGTATTATTTTGAGATTATAAAATATATGTCATTTTATGTTATTTTATACTTTTAAGTTATTTTAACATCTACTTTTATCAAACACTTATAATTCAATAAGTTAGCTTATAAGCTTTCAGCTATAAACTATAAGTTAAAAATTAGCTTATAAGCTTTCAGCTAACTATCAACTAATTTTACCGAACAGAGCCTAAATGCTTGGATGATTATAGGTGTGTTTGACAAAAATAGCTAATAAGCTAGCTAAAAGCTTATAAGTTTATTTTTAGCTGATAACAGAAAACTGAAATCATATAAGCTAACTTATTAAATTAGAAGTGTTTGGTAAAAATAGCTGTTGAAGTAGCTGAAAAATGTAAAATGACAAAAAAAGACATGTATTTTACTATCTCAAATAATACAAATAAACGTATTATTTTTTATTTTTTAATTAAATTAATTTAAATTTTTATACATATAAAATTAATTAAATATATATTATTATATTATATATATATATATATATATTATATTTATATACATTTTATTATATTTTATTATATATAATAAAAATATATATAAATACAAAAAAGGGAACAACGAAAACCAATGCCATGGAAAACAAAAAAATATAATGAGTATTTTGATAATAAGGATATAATGAGTATTTTGATAAAATGATAAGGATTAAATAAAAAGAAAAGTACAGAAACTATAAGCTACTCAAAGTAGTATCTCAAAATAAGTTATAAGTTACTGAAATAAGTTCATTTACCAAACAGTTCTAATAAATTTATAAGCTAGTTAAATAAGCTATAAGCTATGTTTTTGCCCAGCCGAACACAACTTATATGTAGAATCTGCTTCATAGGGAATTGTGATCTTCAAGTTGTCTAACGATCTATGAAGCACAAACACATAAAAGGCTATATATGTCCAGAATAATCTGAATGCTTTGGCAATGACTACTAATTACTATTTGGTATTTTTAAAATTTTAATTTCTTTTTTATATCTCTATTTTTTTAAAATTTTTCCCCCGGGGGAGTTGGGGGGAGAGGGAAATTCAGAGTTATGCATAGTTCTTGTGGTGGTATGTTTCATGAGACAATATCTATGACCAAAATCAACATTTGGGCATTAATATTATACCCTAATATTCATTCTTCGTAGGATTGATTGAAGTATTGCTTTACAAGTAAGTTCAGAATTCAATTGAGTTTGTGACAGCTTGTGCCCAGAAAACATATTAAAAGAACTTCATTTATAATGTGATTTGCATCCAAGCTAAATGAATAAGTGTTCTTAAAATCAGGAACGGATCTTAAATATAATTATTGAGGGGGCTTAAGTATTTTTTTAGGGGCTAATAAAAAAATTAAATTAATAAATATTTTTAAAAAAATTAGTTAAGAAAAAAAATTTTGGGAGAGAGAGGGGGCAGTTACCCTCTTCTGTCCACAAGGATATCCGTCCCTACTTAAAGCATTATTCTCTATTTTGTTTGTGTGCTCAAATCTTGCTAGGTTTACGAGTAACAGCATTCTAATTTTGTGTTCACGAATACATTTTCATATTAACCAATATAAGCTATTGAGTGTAAGTTACTGATGACACAAGATCTAACACAACTAGATGAGATTATTGCCTTAACTCTTACATGCCCAAAATTTCAGCAAATTTCCTAAGAGCAAGAGAAGCCTTTAATTCATTTGTGTGTTGACTTTATCATGTCCAGTAGTCTGTCGAAACTTTTTTATTTTTGGGTGGAGAACCACCATTTGAATCACACATCTAAACTTGCTATTTGGTTCTTACACTTTGCTTGATGAAATGATAACAACTAGGCTTCAAATTTCATCAAGTGATTGGACGGATGATCGAAGGAGATCAGTATGTGTTTTTGACACTTAACTAGCTAGGTATTTGAATTAGGCTAAGGCAAGGCATGAGCAAATCAGTTTTGTTTACCTGTAATGCATCGTATCACAATAATTGGATCATCTACAACAGTCTCACTTCATTTGATCTTTTTGAGAAAGATATTATGAACTGTCCAATCTGCCATGATAGCTTATAACCTCAATCAATGGTTATCATAGGATGTTGCCCTATATATGCTATTACTGAATCATTTTTAGTTTGTTGTTATTTACACTTGCTTTATTTAGAGTGAGCCCAAAGATAATGATAGGAACCATGAGAGTGGGGCTGAGGTTTATAATTCTGATAGGCGTCCTCCTATTTGGAGGGTTTATGCTAGGAGGGTAAAAAAGGAAAATAATGATGAGTTAGTTAGGGGTCAGGGAATTAGTAGATGAGCTGGCAATGTGGGTAGGATTATAGTGTAGTAAGGGAGTTTGTTAGTGGTACGGAAGAATCATTTTGATGTTTGGGTTGGCTAGGAGGAATAGAGTCCTCTGGAGGAGACCTTAAGTCTCTGGACTATTTTGATTTGCTACTACTAGCTTTCTTGCTTACTGTTATACCACTGTTATCATTTTCAATCCAATAATATTGTGATATTTCCTACGTTTTGTGTTATTATCCTATCATCTGGTTCGATCTGCTGATCGATGAGAGGAATATTACAAGTGGCTCATGCCTTCAAAAATGTCTGACCAAGGAGATGCTTTGGAGGTGAGGTTTGAAAACTTGGAAGGAGGAATGGAGATTAGATTCGACCATCTAGAAGGACTATTAGCAGATTTCAAAAAATCTAGTTCGAGGAGATGAGTCGCCTTATGAGTGAGGAGTTGGGACGTTGTCTGGGAAAGCAGTTGATGAACCTAGGGGTTAATGCTACTGAAGGAATGGCACCTTCATCAGGGAACAATGAAGTACCGTGTAATGCAGGAGTTATGGATAAGTTAGATGAGTTTCGCATGTCAGTAAAAAAGGTGGAGTTACTGTCATTTGATGGGAAGGATTCAGTGGCTTGGATAACTAGAGTTAAGACATATTTTGAAGTCTAGAGAACTTTTTATAAGGTTCGTATACAGTTAACGAAGTTAATTATGTGTAATACCAAAAAAAAAATATAAATATTTGTTTAGAAACTACTGTTACTATTTCAGTATACGGTACTATTCACCTGTATAATACTATTTACGTATACGATACTGTTCATTTATACAATCGAAATGTCAAGTATTAGATGTGGTTTGGTCATAAGAGAAAACTAGAAAGAAGTTCGTAGGAGAAAATGACGTTTTATGTGTAAAAATACGCTCAGGGACTAAATTGAAAGGACTGATTTGAAAAGAAATTTAAAGATTTAAGAGAAAGGATAGTTTTCTTTTTAAGTTTCTAATAGTAAATAAAAGAAAATTTTCAGCCGTTGCCGCGATTTGCACAGTAACTGCATTATTAGAAATGTCATTTTCATGAATAGTAAATTGAATATTTTATTAACGCATAGTGTCAAATAGTACCCTTGACTTTTGCTATAAATAGGCCCTTCCATTTCACTTCTAAACTCACACCTTCAACTTCTCTTCTTCTCTCCTTAAGTTTCTCTTACTCCAATGTTAGACTTATGAGATTTTGGGCCTTTCTTTTTCAGCTTAGGTAAGGATACTATGCCCTTTCTATGTCTTTCAAATTTTAGAAGTTAATTTCTTAAGTATGCTCTGTGGTTGCGGTTTTGGCCGATCTTCCACATCAGAAAAACTGTCCTTAGATGTTTATATGTTATTTTGATTCTCTGATTACCGAAATAGAATGTAAACTGTGAAAAATACATGTCTAGGAAAGTTCTGGCTAAGGAAAGACCTGGTTTTTAAGTGTGTCCAGTGTGACCCTCCACTCTTTCCTGGGAACTTACCTGGTGTACTCTTTTACAGATTGTATTCTCTATTTCTGGTATGAATAGTACCTTTACGTATGAATAGTAATTGTATGAATAGTAACCGTACATATGAATAGTATCCGTACGTAAAAATAGTATTCATACATATGAATAGTGACCGTATATATGAATAGTACCATATGTATGAACAGTATCTGTATGAAAACAATCCTAACTTGTTTTCTCTAATCTTTCATGAAAATCTCCGTAGCAGAACACTGAAATTCATCTGTGTACTCTTGTCTGTAACGACTTAGAGAAGCGATATTCGTACGGAATCCAGGTGAGTGAAACGACCCCGTTTTAATAGAGTTTTAGCATTACTGGTGATAAAAAGTATGTCGTAGGACACTCCCAAGATTCATAGGGGGAAATTGGATTCAGAATGGCGAATATAATGAGATAATTAATCCAGAAGTATGGATAAGAAAAAGCAAGTATCTCATGATGATGTGAAGATTGAATCTCTTGAATTGTGGTTTATAAAGCTATAATATAGTTATATACTATACCTGTTATATGGATGAATATTATATTGAGCTTCTGATTATGATATGAAATGCTATTGATTGTGATTGAGCGGGACAGTACCCCCTCTCACGGCAAGGCGGAAAACCCGGTTGACAGGGTGTCTTGACCAATGAGTGTGGAGACAACGATTCCCTCAGTAGGGATATAGCCCGGATTGGTGATAAATCCGTGAGGCGCCCTAGCTAAGAGGATGAGGTTGTGCGTCATGGCGGAAATATACATAATTGGTGAGCCGGCCTGTGTGCGCTCTCCGGGATATATTGCCATTGACGAGTACTAGTAACGTTTGTTGAATTGGATGAATTTTTATCTTCTTGTATGTAAAAGGATGATGTTGTGCGTCATGGCGGAAATATACATAATTGGTGAGCCGGCCTGTGTGCGCTCTCTGGGATATATTGCCATTGACGAGTACTAGTAACATTTGTTGAATTGAATGAATTTTTATCTTCTGTCTATTGGTTGAGTATGAGCCTTTGGATATGCTTTCATGACTGGTAATGTATTTGAATTTTATTAACGCGAGGCCGATTCGCTCATTGAGTTTAAAAGCTCACACTGTTTGTACAACCTTTTTGTTGAGATCAGGTTGCCATCGAAGAATATCTGCTAGAGGAGTAGATCACTTTGGACCTTCCCGTTGTCGGGTAGACCCCTCTTTTGTTATAGATTATGTTGCTCTGTAATCGTCTAGGACATCTAGGTCAGGGGTTTGGCATTTGGTTTGTATGTCAGCATAATAATGTATTTTATGTTGAGGATCTATTATTATGTGCAAATCATCTCTATGAATTTCAAATAAAGAAAATTTGATATATTTTCTTCAGGAATGGTTATTTTGATAATATAGAGATAATGACTAAACTCATGGGTAGAATTTATCGAAAGGCTTACAGTGATGAGAGATTCATCATTGTGCCGGTCATGTGCCCAGAAAACGGGTCGTGACATTATGGAGGGGAGCACAATATATTGGTTCAATCTCTGGTATGAGTCCATGGATAACCTAACTTGGGAGAAGTTGAAAAACACAATGTTGGTGCGATTTGGAATGGACAGACTGGATAATCCTTTTGAAGAACTCAGAGATGTTCATCAAACTGGTTCAGTGGAAGATTACATCATCGAATTTGAGGTTTTTTCTTCATAATGTGGGCAACTTCCTAAGACTCAGTTCTTGGAATACTTCATTGGTAGATTAAAGTCTGATATTCGCAATAGGATATATACCTCGAAGCCTTAGAATCGCCACCAAGCTATGCAAATGGCGAGAGATATCAAAGTGGAGCTGTTGACATTGTTTAATCGTGAGGAAGAAGAAAACCTTAGGAGGAGCATATATTGGGCTTCTAGGTCAAGTCAGCTCTTTAAAGGTGGATTGGGATTTAGGCCCAAATCAATTGGTGTACAAAAACCCAATTCGGGTACTTAGACCACGAACCCATCGATTAGGTCATCAGGCAACAATTTGGGCATGTTCTTTAACCGAGCAAGGTCTAGTGGGGGGTTCAACTCTCAATCTTTGTCTGTCAACAATGTGAAACCGTGGTTGACGCCAATGGTGGGGCAAGAATAAGTGGTGAAACAATCTGATAGGGAGTGTCAAGGTGTCTTCGATAAGAACAAGGGCGTCTATCACTTGTCGTATAGAGAGTTGATGGAACGTAGGTCAAAGGGCCTTTGCTTTTGCTATAACGAGAAGTTCTCATTGTTGCATCGATGCTTTAGTCAACTACAACTGCTAGTGTTGAACGACAACAAGACTGTGGATAACCGCAGGGGGGAATTATAGCTTTAGAAGCTGAAGATGTTGAAGAAGAAGGCGATCTAGAGTGTAAGTCCTTGGGATTATTGGGGGTTCATAAAGCCAAAGCTAAGGGTGCTAAAACGATGCATTTGGTAGGTAGTATCAATGGAGTTTCTATGGTGGTTCTAATTGATAGTGATGCAACCACAACTTCATCGCACCATCCGTGGTATTAGCCCTGTGTCTACAGGTGGATAGATATCAAAACTTGGGAGTCAAGCTTGGTGATGGTCATCGGGTTTGGACTAAAGGTAAGTGTGGGACATTGCCTTTGAAATTGAATAAAGAGGAATTCACTGTGGATGCTTATGTCCTAGAACTGGGGGACATTGATGTTATTCTAGGAATGGTGTGGTTAGAGACCCTGGCCACTATAACTATGGATTGGAGAAAGATGACTATGGTATTCAATAGATATGGGCGAGAGATTAAATTGGGAGAAAAAATATTTTTGAATATTGATAAAAATCAGAATGGTGAGTCCTCGACCCTGTAGAATATTTTAGGGTCAAGTATAAGACAAATTGAAGGGATGTTATGGAATATGGAAATGGAAATTAAGGTTATTGAGAAGGGTAAATTATATGAAAAATAGATGATGGAATTGGAAGAAATATTGGGGCAATTTCCATTGGTTTTTGATGAATTAAAAAGCTTACCTCCTGTTAGGCAAATTAATCATGCCATTACTTTACAACCTAGAGCTGGTCCTATGAATGTAAGACTCTACAGGTATCCACATCATCACAAAGATGAGATTGAGCGACAAATTGGGTTAATGATACAACAATAGAAACAGTACAAGTACTTTCTCTGGCCCTGTGATTTTGGTTAAAAAAAAGACAATACATGGTGGATGTGTATTGATTATAGGGCCCTAAACAAAGTCATGGTTCCTGACAAATATCCAATTCCGGTGGTGTATGAATTGATTGATGAATTAAGCAGTGTTGTTCATTTTTCTAAGTTAGATCTTAAGTCAGGTTATCATCAAATTAGAGTCAGGGAGGAAGATATCCATAAAACAATATTTAGGACCCATGAAGACCATTATGAATTTTTGGTTATGCCTTTTGGGCTAACCAATGCCCCTGTTATTTTCCAAGCTTGTATGAATCAAATTTCTAAGCCTTTCTTCCAAAAATTTGCTTTAGTATTCTTCGATGACATTTTAGTATACAGTAAGTGTTGGTAGTCCCATATTTCTCATTTGGCTACAGTGTTGCAAGTGTTGCAAACTCATCAGTTTATGGTTAATGGGTAGAAGTGTGTTTTTGGGAAAAGTCACCTTGATTAATTGAGGCATGTGATTTCTAATAAGGGGGTATCTGAAGATCCAACAAAAATTAACAATGTGCTCCATTGGCCTTTACCCAAAAATGTTAAAGGTGTAAGAGGATTTTTGGGATTAACGGGTTACTATTGGATATTTATAGCAAATTATGGTAAGATTGCTAAGCCCTTTACTGAATTAACAAAAAAGATGGTTTTCAATGGGTTATGAGGCAAATGTGACTTTTGAGGAATTAAAGAGGGCTGTTACTTCAACATTAGTTTTCATTTACCCCGTATTTCTCAATTCCTTTTGAAATAGAGTGTGATGCTAGTGGTAGAGGGGTTGGTGCAATCCTTATGCAGCAAAAGCGACTAATAGCCTTCTTTAGTAAGGCTTTTTCGGGTGCTAATTTAACAAAATCCACATATGAGAAGGAATTTATGGTTGTGGCATTAGCGGTATAGCATTGGAGACATTATTTTTGGGGAGGAAATTCATAATTTTTACCGATTAGAAAAGTTTAAGACATTTAATGGAATAGAGAATAACAACTACTACTCAACAGGAGTGGATGGCTAGGCTTTTGGGTTTCCAATTTGATGTTATTTATAAAGTAGGAGTGGAGAACAAGGAAGCGGATGCCTTGTCAAGACAACATGAAGGTGCTGTTCTTAATTCTATTGTTTCTTTCCCTGTTTGGCCACAAGGTCAACAAGTTCAGAGTGAAGTATCCAAAGATCCACTTTTAAAGGAAATCATTAAAGCTCTTCAAAAAGATTCCAATGCCGGACCTAGATATGAATTGGTGGGAGGTATTCTTTTTTTCAAGCGATGTTTAGTTTTATCTTCTACTTCTGATTTGATTCCCATTTTACTTAAAGAGTTTCATGAAACTCCTACTGGGGGTCACTCTGGTTTCTTGAGAACTTATCGGAGAATGGCTGGGAACCTCTATTGGTCTGGTATGAAAGGTGATATCAAAAATTTTGTGCAAGCTTATGACATTTGTCAATGCCACAAGTATGCAGCCACCTCTCCTCAAAGACTTTTATAGCCATTGCCTATTCCGACTAAGGTGTGGAGTGATATTTCTCTTGATTTTATTTTGGGGCTACCTAGAAGCCATGGTTTTGATGCAGTTTTGGTAGTGGTGGATCGTTTGTCAAAATGTAGTCATTTTATTTCCTTGAAACACTCGTATACTACTAAAAGAATTGCTGAAGTTTTTGTTAAAGAAGTTGTTCATTTGCATGGGGTACCAGACTCAGTTCTTAGTGATAGAGATCCATTTTTTGTTAGTTTCTTTTGGAAGGAGTTATTTCGCTTGCAAGGTATTATTTTGAAGATGCCTTCTTCATATCATCCTCAAACGGATAGGCAGACAAAGGTAATTAACCGCTGCTTGGAGACTTATTTATGTTGTTTTGCATCCGAACAACCTCGTTCATAGGCCCACTGGTTGCGTTGGGCAGAATTTTGGTATAACACCACTTACCATATCTCAACCAATACTACTCCTTTTCATATGGTGTATGGTAGATCACCTCCTACTATTATTCGTTATTTGGAGGGTGAAACAAGAGTGGAAGCAGTAGCTTGCAGACAGGGACGAGGCATTGATTCAATTAAAATATCATTTGCGTAAGGCTCAAGAACAAATGAAGAGCATTGCTGACAAAAGGAGGAAGGATATCCTTTTTCAAGTTGGGGAATGGGTCTTTTTGAAATTAAGACCCCATAGGCAGCATTCTATAGCTAGGAAAATTAATCAAATATTGTCTCCTCATTTCTTTGGGCCATATCAAATTCTCTAGCAAATTAATCCAGTGGCATATAAGCTGAAAATTCCTGACAATTCTAGAATTCACCCAATTTTTCATGTGTCCCAATTAAAGAAGGCAGTGAGTGATTATAATTATTCTCTTGAGTTACCTTTGGAGTTAAAGGTTGAAGCTAAATCTGTAGTCTAGCCTATTAAAATTCTGTCATGGAGGGATAAATTTGAAGCTGGTTGCCATGTTCGTGAATGCTTGGTGCAGTGGGAAGGCATGTTAGAAGATAATGCTACTTGGATAGAAGTTCAACTCCTTCATAGCCCATTTCCATCTTTTAGCCTTGAGGACAAGGCTACTTTTGTAAGGGGGTGATGATAGGAACCATGAGAGTGGGGTTGAGGTTTATAATTATGATAGGCGTCCTTCTATTTGGAGGGTTGATGCTAAGAGGGATAAAAAGGGAAATAATGATGAGTTGGTTGCAATGTAGGCATGATTATAGTGGAGTGAAGGAGTCTGTTAGTGGTATGGAAGAATCATTTTAATGTTTGGGTTGGCTAGGAGGAATAGAGTCCTCTGAAGGAGACCTTGAGCCTCTGGACTATTTTGATTTGCTGTTACTAGCTTTCTTGCTTACTGTTACAACACTATTATCATTTTCAATCCAATAATATTATAATATTTCCTACGTTCTGTGTCATTATCCTATCAAATAATCTGTATTACCAGCATCAAATGCACCACGCTAAGTCTATTATGTCTTGTTTGGTTTGATGTAATATATAGGTAAAAAAAAAAAGGAATGAGAATGTGAATCGCCAAAATGCATGTTTATTTGGTTGGATTCCTATTTCTTGGAATGTTCATTCCCTTATTCGTGGGAATTCAGATTCCCAAAGCTTATTTGATAGAAAAGTTTCACATTCTTGGGAATGAGAAGTTTTTACCATTACGACTTTAGGAAAATTAGAAAATTACAATAACATCATATATGTGTAATATTGTGAAATTTATGTCATCATAATATTTATGTTGAAATAGCAAAATTCATATTATGTCCCTATATCTAGGAATATAACTGGTTTTATTCATGTTTTGTCCTTTATATATAGACACAACATTTTTTTTTCATGTTATTGGGAGAAAAATCATTATTTAATTATTTTCTATTCACAGATATTGTGAACATTTGCCCATAATTCCTTTCCAGGTTTTATGGATTACTCCAATCAAACAATAGAATGAAATAGTTTCCATTCCTTTCTATACCTTAACAAACAAGATTTTCATTCCATTAAATTCATTCCCATTCCTACAAAAATAATTTTCCTCAAACCAAATAACTCAGGTGAAAAGGCAATATGTGTCACTATTGATGACCCTCCATGATTTTAAAGCAATGCTATTTCGATGCTTTATTGTTTTACACTAACTTACAGGAGCATCTTTTACAATTTTTTTGACAAACCTTTATTTTTTGAATTAACTGAGATAAATCTAGCATTCTACATTTAGTAATGATGATGGATATCTACTTTACTGTAACCTTTTCTTATAGTAAATCTTAAGACATTATATTGGTTGACAGTTCTTGCTTAAGAGGAAAAGAAAAAAGGAGTGTCTTTTTTTTCTTTGGTTACAAGCAGTTAGCTAGACAAAGTTTGTTCCCATTTTATCAGACAAGTTGAAATGGAGGAAAGCACATGTGCATAAGATTTTATTACGGTGATCAAGTTTGGTCTTGTTCACCTAGCGAACAACATCACCCGCTAGCTATTTGGTGTGCGTCTGATGACTGGTGGGCCATTTAAAAAAAATAGTGCTTCTACAACTGGTGCAAGAACAGGACGCTCCTTTTCACTCAACAAATAAGAGCAAATCATGTTCCATTCTTATGATTGGATGACTGATACAAGAATAGGATGCTCTTATTCACTCAATGAACAAGAGCAAATCTTGTTACATTCTTATGAGGCTGCTTTTTAGGATTGAATACTTTTTTTTTAAAAATATTGCCCATGTCTTTTTCTTTTTTTAAATTTACGTTTTGGTCTCACTTATTACAACAGAAGAGGAGCAGTGTATGTACGTGTGTCGCCCTCCTGAGGGAAAACCTTGATGCATGTATGTTGTCCCTTACAAGGGCGACATGCAAAAATAAAGGCATGATTTTTGGTTCGTAATCTCAATGAGCCAATAAGAAAAGGATACGTGTCCTCATACTTATCCTCCTATCAACTTCTTCTTCCTCCATGGTCCCTCATGTCGCCATTTTCATCTTCTTTCTCCATCAACTCTTTCTCTCTTCCTCCTGTCTTTCTTTCCCTTTCAACAATCCCCATTTAAGGTAATTTTTTGGTCCTATTATTATTATTTTATGCAAAAAGGTATTTTATGTTCTTAACATTTATCTCAATTTTCATTCACGCCCCTAACATTTGTTTTTAATCAAATATGTCTCATATATTTTAATTGTTATCAAATATGTCATTTTTTTAACACTGTAAAAAAACTAACAGAAATACTAACTGGGTTTGCCCACATGGCACGTACCATTAGCTATATCACTTGCCACGTGACAAAAATTTGACGTCACCTCTGGTATCCAATCAAATAGTGACACATGGCATTTGGGGGAAAAATTAACAAAGTGCATATGACAGGATTTGAACCAACAACCTTATGCAAGGGGGAAAAAACCTCAACCACTAAGCCATTGATGAATATTTAATATATATATATATATATATATGAATTTTGTTATTGTATTCAAAATTCAAAACAATATACACAAATTATTATATATTATAAAAAAATAACAAATCTCATAATAATAGAATATGCTATTATTTTACATAGTTTATTCTGAATTATATAAAAATTTAAAAAATTCAATAACAAACCTTATAATATAAATTTATTTTTAATTATGTTAAACAATTTAGATGATGAATTAGATTAGGTAGAATTTATTTTGAATAATTAATTAATTAATTTGGATGAAAATGATTTTTAATTAGTAAAAAATAATTAATTAAATTTAGATGCTCAATTAGTTGTGATTCAAACATTTTGATAGTTAATGATAATAAGTTCTAGTTTGAATTTGGTTTGAGTAATTATTTAATTACTTTAATTAAATAATTTTGATATTTACATTGACATTAGTTGACAATTAAATTTAGTAATTAATTAATTTTCACTTTTTTCATTTTTTTCTCTCTAACTCTTATTAATTTTGATATTTTACATTGACGTTATATCTAAGTAATGCTATTTTTAATATTGAATTGAAAATTGTCTGAAAATTAATTTAATTATTCATGTTTTCAAAATTAATTTAATTATTCATGTTTTGCATACAAGGTAACATGGCACAAAAAGTGAGAAACATGATACCTAACTCCTACCTAGAAGATCCATCAATATTTTTATTTGCAAGGGAGAGGTAATTAAGTGTGCACGAAATTAATAGGTTTGTTTGGTTTTTGTTATAATTACAATAATACTAAGTTGATTAATATTATGTGTGACAGGTTAACTGCGTCTTCAGTAAAGTGTGGCGTTGCTATATATATACACAGAGTTTTTACCCTCCGCAGTCTATTATTTTCTATATTCAGCAGGCTGAATTATACGGGGCCTCACGAATGGGAAAATTTAGAAGTTGACTATGCATTAATATTTGTACTAGTCAAGCGCTAATGGCTCGAGACGCATATATTTCATATGCCAATTGGTGAATGTACGATCACTCTTCAAGATGTGGCCCTCTAGCTTAGTCTACCCGTTAACAGCTTGCCTATGATTGGACGAATCAATCATATCTAGTCTAAGCAGTGTTAGGAACTGGTCGGTGTCACTCTACCCGAAATTAATTAGAAAAACAAATGCACCAACATGCTCGCACATACATATTGAAATTAATTGGAGGCATGCTAATGAGTAATACATCTAGCATGTACATGCACCTCATATATCTTCCCCTCCTCTGTGACCTACAACTTGTAGGCTCTGTTATGCTAGCACACCTTTATCATGAGTTATGTAATGCTACCAATGTTAGCAAGAAAGAAATTGCAAGTTGTGTGCACCTACTTTATGTTTGGGCATAGGATAATACAACCCGAATCGGAATCACTAGAACCACTTTTGTGCCTTGGATCTAAAAGATTGGATTATCTTCAACTTAAAGAATCAACTTCAGCTGGACAGTAGCTTGAACTGGAAAATGTTGTTTTGTATTACCTGTAGGTTTGTTTGGAAACAGAGAATTACTCATGTTAGTAGAGAAGCTAGCAAGCTTGCGGACTCCTTAGCCAGGTAAGCTTTGGATGGTAGAATGGATTTGGCTATTTATCATGACCTCCCTGTCGACAATCAGTTTAATCTGGTTGAAAATTGTATTTTAAGATCTTCTAATGATAATATAATGTAGTTGGGCCTTGGCCTCTTCTTGATTAAAACAAAAAAAGTATTGTAGGGCATGTCTAACGTATCATTGGACTCTTTGGATATGCATCAAATGAGTCATAAACCCCCCCCCCCCCAAAAAAAAGCAATTTCAGGTGCAATATTGGCGGTTACCTCGTATTTTTTTTTTTAAATATCTAAATTTGTATTTATTCAAAATATTTAATACTCATATCCTATTTAAATTTGAAGAAAAAAATGTATCTTTTAGTATTTGTATCTGAAATACTTGATATTCGAAATATTAAAAAAGAAGTGTTGTTTAATATATATTTCAAAAGAAGACAATGAACCTCAAAGAAGAAGAAGATAATAAAGAAGAAAAGAAGAATAAAACACTATAAACCTAAGAGAAGATGAAGCAGGAGACGGCGAATGAAGAGAAGAGAGAAAATGAAAAGGAGAAATGAAATGAATGAAAATTATATCTAAGATGTGGCGCATGAACATATTATTTAATGTGGCACCAATGAAATTTTGATGTTTCGGTCTTTTATGAGAAGTTTAATTGATTTTATTTTAAATGATCATGTAATTTTTGTATACTATTTTCACCTGACTAAACAAATTGAAATTTTAAATAAGTTAGATTATATTTTACGTATAAATTATATTTTTAATAAATACAACCTACAATGAAAGAGATATATAATGGAAATACATTATAAAAAATTTTAATTATTGATTGAGATACTAATTATTTAGAATTTATCTTCTACGTCTTGTTCCTCATTTTCTTGGTATCATCCCTTCATCTTTATCTTCAATTTTTTTCTTTTAATTTGTACTATTATAAATAAAAATTTTAAGGTAAAAGTATATATTTAGTTCTTTAGCGTTGTGTCAAGTTTCACTTTAATCCTTTAATTTTGTTTTGGTTTATATTGATCCTTAAAATTTTAAAAATATTCAAAATCTTCCTCATACTTAACACTGTTAATTTCAAAACGAAAAATGCTGACTTGTGAACCCTTTTTGCCAAATCATTGCTTACATAAAGCTATTCATAATCCTACATATAAGAAGTTATAAATTAATTGATTGATTTGGCTTTGTCTTCTTGGTGAGCAGAACACTCATCTTAGAACATCACCGCTCATTCATCCCCAGCAGCACTGCACAACCAAAAAAATCACAAACATAATGCAATTACAAAGTCCAACTTGTTTTAAAAATGGGTGTCCTTCGAAATGGGGGCAAAAATAATACTGTTGCGGTTTCCTTGTCAATCAATGCATATATCCATTATCCAAAGCTTACACTTTATCCATTGATCTCGGCTAAAATTATACTATTCTTTTAATTCTAAAAAATGGCCTCTCTTTTATGAATTAAAATTTTTTATTTAGTTAAATAAGATCGTCTGATTAGTCATAACAGGTAGAATTTGAATTTATGTCAATTTCATTTAATCAAATAATTTTATTTGATCAAACAAAATACCGGTCAAGCAGGGAATTGTAAACCTTTTTCATGATGATGAAGAAAAGTAAAAAGAAAAATGAATAAAAGGCAGCTGTCCTTAAAACTTGGGAAGAGTCTTGGACGAAAGCTAGAATAAGAGAGAAAAAAATAAAGGTTAAGCAATTTCAAAGTGGGAGTAATATGAGGAGTATGAGGAAATAGGCATGAGCAAAAAAAGAAAAAATGTTTGGTTCTGTTAAGAAACTGAGAGTAATAGAATAAATCACCATCAAACATGTAGGTCAATTGATAAAAAGTTGTTACAAGTTAATCACAGATCTTGAATTCTAGTCCCTGAAAGATGATTATTCATCAAATTAAAAAAGAAAAGGAATGAATCTGAAATTTTAAGGCAGTGAGGAGGATGCTTGGGCATTGTGTTTGGGATTTTTGAACCAAAACCTATCAATTAATTTAGAAGTTTTTTACATGTAGGATTAATAGATGCAAACAATTATTGAGTGATTTTTAAAAGTTAACGAGCGAAAGTGAATCAAAACAAAGTTAAAGGATTACAATAAAACCTGACGCAAAGTTAAAGGACTAAAAATATACTTTCATATTTTTTTTTAAAAAAGAACTACATCAAAAACACCTGAGTGCAAGAGACCCTGCACTGAGTAATCTATTAAATGGTTCAATTTGGTGGTTCAACCACCCAATAAGTATATTAATTATTAATTATTAACATTTAAATTTTATTGTAATTTAAATTTATATTATTTAATGAAATTTAAATTAAATAAAATTAACTTATATTAAATATAAAAAACAATAAATTATATTAATAATTAATATGAATTTAAATCAATACATTTTTTTTCTAATAATCACCAATTAACTTATATTAAAGAAATGTAATTTTTTTCTAATACAATATTTTTATTTAGATAAATTCTTTCACAAAAATTAAGATAATTTTTTTTATTTAGGATAACTTGTTGATATATTTAAATTTAATTTAAATATAAATTCTTTCACAAAAATTAAGGTAATTTTTTTAATTAGAATAACTTGTTGTTATATTTAAATTTAAATTAAATAAAAATAACTCAAATTTGCAGTGTTTAAAATTTACAATGCCAAATCACATAATTACAAAACATAAATTTAAATTACAACTCTTAAAATATTAAAACTCAACATTCGACAATTTGATAAGTTTTAAAATAAATTTATTCTCTCTCCATCTTCCCTCCCTGCACCCCGTCTTCTCCTTCTCGATCGCTACTAGATCTTCGAGGGCCCCAATAGATATTATTGTTCCTCTACTTATTTATGCAGTCTTGAATTACTATCATACCCCCACAGAAGACTGAGCAAATCGATTGTCAATCAGCAAATTTCCGCCGCCAGCGACCTCCTCCGCCGCAGAAGCAAGCAGCCATCGCATTCAGAGGTATTTTTATATGGGTTGAAATGATTCTCTTTTGTTAGGTTTAAAGCGGAAGTGAATATGAGGTTTTTAGAGGTTGTTTTAATTGGTATTATTCTGTGAGATTGGAAAAAGGAAGTGGAGTAATGTATTAGCTTATTGACTTGCTGTGTTTCTGTTTTTAGAGGTAATCTCTGTGGTAAAAGCTATGGTTCTAGAAGTAGGAGGTATTTGGAGTCTTTTTTCTTTTATTTTTTGGCTGTTGCCGACTTGCTGATGTCTTCACAGTTGATGGCTTTATGCAGTGTTTTTATAATGAAAAAATTTCTACTCAATCACCAATAGAATCTTCCCCAAATTCATCACCTAAAAAAAAAATACCACCGAGAGAAATCTATACCAAATTTTATTATTTGAATAATTTGTATATATATATAATAGATAAAAAAGTTTTCATTTAATTTACTGGTTTAACCAGATTGATTAATGATCTAATGGCTCTACTTGTGAGCCATGGACCCGAGCCCTTCACCAGGTCATTGACTGGTTTGGGTCCAAATCTATGCTTGTTATGGCTCCAGTGATATTGCATTGACAACTGAGTTGCTCTACTGCATCTTCAAAATCAATAGGGTAAGATTCATAACCTGTTGCTGTTTTGCTCTTCTTCTCAAGCTTTTGTTCTCCAAAGCTTCTATAATTATTACTTTGCTTCTTCACGTATAAGAGGTACTTGTCAATCAATTGTTTGTTGAAATGCTACATAGAACTTCATGAACTCACAGCATGTGGTTAACCTTACATTTTTGGTCCACATTCAATGATTATTTCGATGAAATTACAGTGTTAGCTCTATTGCGGTGTTCTATTTTTAAATTCTTACGCATTACAAGATGTGCAGTATTATTATTCCACTTGTTGCTTGTTTTGAGGTGAGTTAATAAATTTCACAGCCTACGTTTTTAATTGTTTGGACTTCCTTAGATGAGGCTTGTGAAGCCATTCCAATTGTTTCTTGATGTTATGAAGACAACTGAGGGAAAACGAGGACAGTTACTTGGTTTAGATGTTGGCGTTAAATATATTGGGATATCTGTTTCAGATATTGATAACAAAGTTGCTTCTCCTGTGAGTTAGAAAACCTCATACCCATGTCTTACAATCCAACTTAGTTTGGTATTATCTGATTTCAGAAATCAGATGATCAAATGAATTGGAGAATTTATGTTGAGACATTTCAAATTATAGCAAAAATATTTTGTAGGCTGATAAAAAAACAACAATTACCTTGAAGAGAGTGAAATTTGAAACCTCCTCAGGGTTTGTTATATTTACCAGGATTACTTAGGTATTTCATATCAATTTGTGTTGATGTTATTGGGCAAATCATCAATGTCTTCATATCTCTTGGCTTGAATTAAATTTGTATGGACATACAGAAGACTAGTTTCAATAACTGCGTGCTTTTCATTCTCTATGCTGCCAGAGTTATTTGAGTATATGACATAAAGTCAGCTTTGACATGTAATCTTCTATTTTCATCTTTTGTTTCCATTATGTGAGAATCCTAGAACGTAGCAATTTCAGCTGTCTCTCTTTGAAGTTAAAAGTCTATTCTGTATTTTTATTGTTTGGCTTAATATGTTGTCTAAGTAGGACATCTTATTGAATTATCCTGGAGTTTTGGGTTAACGAAGATAAAGGAAATCCAAAAATAGAGTACTGAGAGTGTCACATCTCAAAAATTTGAACATGTGAAAAGTCACTATTTCTAGGAAAGAGTTCAGCGGTATCCCGAAATCTTGGACAATCTTAATATCCATAATTACTCATTTGATAAAATTGTCAAATATGAGTTATTTACATAAACTCCAAAAGGTTTTACATTCAACATTTATCATATATTTCACATAACAGAATTTATAGACATCTGAAATAATAAAGAAAGGTGCACATAATCTGATATGTTTAAAACATCGCAAGCCTAGGAGACCTATATAAAGTATAGAGCGTTCCTAAAATTCACATTAATAAGTACTGATATCCCATCAGACAAAGATAGAGATCAACTTTAAAGGCTTCTAATCCTCAGTCGGATAATCTTGCTCTTTACTTACTGTATCTGAAAAGACAGTTATTGGGAGAGAGTTTATTTAAAAACACAGTAAGTAAATAACTGTACCATATAGAATATTATAAGTACAAATATTACATTTACTTACACAATCAATCTACCATTCATTTTACATAATCATAGTATTACATTTGTCTGAATTTGCGTATGATTTATTAGGTGATCAATTCCTCAATCATTTTGCATTATATGCCGTAGATACTTGCACCGAGTGACCTGAAAATTTAACCATCAAACGCTTTGTGGATAAATGTACCGTAGATTCTTGTACCGAGTGACTTGGGAATTTAACCCTCAAACTCTTTGTGCATAAATGTATAGTAGATTCTTGCATCAAGTGACTTGGGAATTTAACCGTCAAACTCTGTGTATAAATAACCGTAGATACTTGTATTCTCTTGAATTTCTATCATCAATTATAGTAATTATCATATATTATCAACTAAAAGGTTAATTGTTTAACATTTCAATAATATTGTAAATAAGACTTATATTGTACTTTGTCTAATGATATCAAATTAGTTTAGCAAGGTTATTCACTTACTTAGATTTCGTAACTAAATCACTTTTCCGAATTGCTACAAGGAAGAGCACGTAGCTAGATTTCAGGTTCCGCTATGAAAATTTTCATGAAAATC
The DNA here is from genome assembly GCA_037074585.1 of Biancaea sappan. Lineage (NCBI taxonomy): Eukaryota > Viridiplantae > Streptophyta > Magnoliopsida > Fabales > Fabaceae > Biancaea > Biancaea sappan. Next base: position 45,943,602 of record CM073497.1, on the reverse strand, counting down.
AGATATAGAAAGTTGGGGTTGCTTTTGTACAAAACACTATTCAAATGTATGAATACTATTTATACGTACGAATGCTATTCATACGTACAAATACTATTCATACGTACGGATACTATATATATCGAGAATAGCGAACATAAGCCGCAAAAGAGTACACCAGGAAAGTTTCCAAGAAAGAGTGGAGGGTCGTAATGGACACATTTAAATATCAAGTCTTTTCTTAGCCAGAACTTTTCTAGATATGTATTTTTCACAGTTTATATTCTATTTTGGTAATCAGAGAATCAAAATAACATATAGGCAGTTAAGGATAGTTTTTCTGATGTAGAAGATCAGCTAAATCCGCAATCACAGAATATACTTAAGAATATAACTTCTAAAATTTGAAAGATATAAAAAGGTTATAGTATCCTCACCTTAGATCTAGGCTAAGGAGGAAAGACCTAGAATTTCAGAGTCCTAACGTCGGAGTAAGAGAACTTTTGAGGAAAGAAGAGAAGATAAACTGAAGGTGTGAGTTTAGAAGTGAAATGGAAGGGCCTATTTACAGGATGAGTTATAGTACTATTTACTACTATTTCATATATCGTTCTCCTATACTATTCTATCTATTATTCTCTTATACTATTTCATCTACCAGTTTTCATCTACCAGTTTTCATCTACCAGTTTGATCTACCAGTTTTACTTTTAACTTTTTATTTTAGTCCCTAAGGAAATTTTTTTCATATAAAACGTTATTTTTGTCCCAATTTTATTCTAGATTCCACTTATGCTCAAACTGTATTTTACATATGGGATAAATTTCATATCATAGCATCTATTATATTCACAATTTATTTAATTTATAAGTGAAAATTCATATTTTCAACAACATGCACAATCAAGATAATAAGATTCACATAAGCATACAAAATTAAACAGACATGGAAATTATTTTTTTCTAGAATAAATTTATCATAGTTCGCATAATTTTTAAAATATAGCGGGTATTACATTATACCCCCTTAAAAGAATTCGGTTTCTCGAATTCGAAAACTTATCTCATGATTCGAATAGGTGTACATATTTCGTCCACATCTCATCCTCTGTTTCCCACGTGGTCTCTTCGTGAGAATGATTCTTTTACAAAACTTTGACAATGAAAATTTCCTTGGTGTGAAGTTTCTTGACCTGCCTATCGAGGATGGCTACTGGTACCTCTTTATAGACAAGAATCTCATCAAATTGTACTTCTTGTGGCTGGATGATGTGAGAGGGGTCAAGAAGATACTTACGTAGTATCGATACGTGAAATATCGGGTGTATCCCTTCTAGGTCCGAAGGTAAGGCTAGGCGATATGCCACGTTACCCATTTTCTCTACAATCTCATAAGGACCAACATATCTTGGACTAAGTTTTTCTTTCTTTCCAAATCTCATTACTCATTTTATCGGTGAGATTCATAAGAAAACCATGTCACTTACAAAAAACTCTAGATCATGTTGTCGATTAACCGCATAGGACTTTTGTCTACTCTGAGCGGCTAATAACCTTTTTCTGATTAGCTTAATTTTATCCATGGCCTCCTGTATCATCTCGGTCCCACCGTTTTAGGTTCACTTAGTTCAAACCAACTGATAGAAGATCGACATCACCTCCCATATAAAGCCTCAAAAGGAGCTCTTTTAATGCTAGTTTGATAGCTATTATTATAGGCAAATTTAATAAGTGACAAATGGTTTTCCCAGCTTCCGCTGAAATCCATCACACATGCTCTCAGCATATCCTCTAAGGTCTGAATAGTCCTTTCAGACTGACCATCTGTCTGAGGGTGAAAAGTTGTACTCAAGTCCACTTTAGTGCCCAAAGCTTTCTGAAAAGCTCTCTAGAATCGGGAAGTGAATTGGGGTCATCGATATGATATGATAGACACTGGTACGCCATGGAGCTTTACTATCTCATTCACATACATTTGACTAAGTTTCGCTACACTGTAGGTGGTATGAACAGGAAGGAATGTGTCAACTAATAAAGTCGATCCACAATGACCCATATAGAGTCGTGCCCTTTCGAAGATCAGGGCAAGCCTACTACGAAGTCCATAGTAATTCGTTTCCATTTTCACTCAGGAATCTCAAGCTTTTGTATTAACCCAGGTGGTCTCTGATGTTTAGATTTGACCTGTTGGCATGTCAAGCATCGAGCGACAAAGTTAGTCACATCTTACTTCATGCCTTCCCAGCAATAAACTTGTTTCAAGTCCTGGTACATCTTGGTGGCACCAGAATGAACAACATATGGTGCACCGTGAGCCTCTACTAAGATCTCCTGCTTCAAGGGTTCATTGTCCGGAATACACAACCTCTTGTTAAACCATAATACACCTTCATTGTCAACCGAGAAATCCTGTATTAAACCTTCTTTCACCTTGTCTTTGGTCTTAACCATTTCTTCATCATTCTCCAATGCTGCCTTCACTCTTTCCACAAGGGAAGACTTGACCGTCAAGTGAGCTAAGAAAGCACCTGACTCAGTAATCTCAAAGAATACTCCATTGGCCTCTAACTCTTGCAGTTCTTGAATCAAGGACCTCCTTACTGTGGTAATATGAGCTAGACTCCCCATAGATTTTCGATTAGGGGCATTTGCTACTATGTTCACCTTCCCTAGATGGTAGAGGATGGTACAGTCATAATCCTTCAAGAGTTCTATCCATTTCCGTTGCCTTAAGTTGAGATCCTTTTGTTTGAAGATATATTTGAGGCTCTTGTGATCCGTGAAAATCTCACATGTCTCACCATACAAATAGTGCCTCCATTTTTTTAAAGCAAACACTACAGCTGCTATCTTCAGATCATGAGTGGAATAATTAAGTTTATGCTTTTTCAGCTGTAGAGAGCCATAAGCAATGACCCTACCGTGTTGCATTAACACGCACCCTAATCCTACATTTGAAGCATCACAATATACAGTGTAACCCCCTGGTCCCGATGGTAGAATGAGAATCGGTGCCAAAGTTAGCCACTTTTTTAACTTAGAGAAACTTTGCTCACACGAGTCATCCCAAATGTATTTAACATTTTTTCGGGTTAACTTATTCAATGGAAGAGCCATCTTGGAGAAATCTTTGACAAAGTGACGGTAATATCCTTCTAAACCAAGAAAACTACGTACTTCAGACACAATTGTTGGTCTAAGCCATTGTTTTACTGCTTCAATTTTCCTTAGATCCACATGAATACCTTCCTAGGAATTAACATGCCCCAAGAACGTTACATGACTCATCCAAAATTCATATTTTGAGAGTTTTGCATACAACTGATGCTCTCTCAAGGTTTAAGCACCATTCTCAAATGTTCAATATGTTCTTCATGACTCTTTGAATACACCAAAATATCATCAATGAAGATGATCACGAATCATTCAAGGAAATGTTTGAACACTCAGTTCATAAAGTCCATAAATGCTGCTGGTTTATTAGTCAACCCAAATGACATTACGAGAAATTTATAATGCCCGTATCGTATTCGGAAGGCGGTCTTGGGTATGTCTTCCTCCTTAATCTTTAGTTGATGGTAACCAGATCTCAAATCTATCTTTGAGAAGCGTTATACCCCCTGAAGCTGGTTAAACAAGTCATCAATTCTTGGTAAAGGATATTTATTCTTTACTGTAACTTTATTTAACTGCTGATAATTTATGCACAATCTTAGAGAGTCATATTTCTTTCTCACAAACAGTACTGGGGCACCCCAAGGTGAGAAACTTGGGCATATAAACTCCTTATCTAGCAGGTCTTATAATTGCTCTTTAAGCTCTTTCAACTCAGCGGGTGTCATACAGTAAGGAGGAATTGAAATTGGTCTAGTGCTCGAAAATAATTCAATATTAAATTTAATATCTCCTCCAGTGGTAAACCAGGTAAATTTTCTGAAAATGTATCTGGGAATATGCTAACTACTGGTATTTGTTCAAGACTTTGATCCTCCTTGACTGTATCTTTGACAAAGGCCAGAAATCCATGACAACTTTTTCGTAACATACGTTGGGCGGTTAATATAGATATCATGTTGTAAGGCACCTTACTCCGGTCTCCCTGAAATATGAAATTATGTCCCCCTGGTATACTACCTTAGCTGCTTATATGTTATTTTGATTCTTTGATTACCAAAATAGAATATAAACTGTGAAGAATACATATCTAGAAAAGTTATGGCCAAGGAAAGATCTGGTACTTAAGTGTGTCCATTACGACCCTCCACTCTTTCTTGGGAACTTTCCTAGTGTACTCTTTTACGGCTTATGTTCACTATTCTCGATATATATAGTATTCGTATGTATGAATAGTATCTGTACGTATGAATATTATCTATATGTATAAATAGGAACCATACGTATAAATAGTAGTATTTTGTACAAAAACAACCTTGACTTTTTATATATGATTTTTATGAAAATCTCTGTAGCGAAACTTGAAATCCAACTATGTGCTCTTCCCTGTAGCAATTCAAAAAAGTGATTTGGTTACGAAATCTATGTGAGTGAATAACCTTGCTAAACTAATTTAATATCAATAGACAAAGTACAATATAAGTCTCATTTACAATATTATTGAAATGTTAAACAATCAACCTTTCAGTTGATAATATATAATGATTGCTATGATTGATAATATAAATTCAAGGGAATACAAGTATCTACGGTTATTTATGCACAAAGAGTTTGAGGGTTAGGTCACTCGGTGCAAGAATTTACGGCACATTTATGCACAAAGTTTAAGGGTTAAATTCTCAGGTCACTCAGTGCAAGTATCTATGGTATATAATGCAAAGTGATTGAGGGATTGATCATCCAAGAAATCATACGCAAATTCAGACAAATATAATACTATGATTATATAAAATGAATGATAGATTGATTGTATTAGTAAATGTGATATTTGTAATTATAATATTCTATATGGTACAGTTATTTACTTATTGAGTTTTTAAATAAACTCACTCCCAATAACTGTCTTTTCAGATACAGTAAGTAATGAGTAAGTTTATCTAACTGAGGATTAAAAGCTCTTAGAGTTGATCTTTATCTTTGTCTGGTGGGATATTAGTATTTATTAATGTGAATTATAAGAACGTTCTGTACTTTCTATAGGTCTCCTAGGCTTGCGATGTTTTAAATATATTAGATTATGTGTACCTTTCTTTATTATTTCAGATGTCTATAAATTCTATTGTGTGGAATATATGTTGAATGTAAAACCTTTTGGAATTTGTGTAAATAACTCATGTTTGACAATTTTATCAAATGAGTAGTTATGGATAATAAAATTGTCTAGGATTTTGGGATACCACTGAGGTCTTCCCTAAAAATAGTATCCTTTTACATGTTTAATTTTTGGGATGTGACAATTTGGTATCAGAAGTTAGGTTCTATGGGTCCCTTATAGAGTACAGAGCAAAGTGATCTTTGTGAGTCCTTCCCTATTGTCATGAGCTGCGGCATGACCTTAGGATTAGGTTCCATAAAAGAACTTGTAAAGTATAATGTCATTATATAGATAACTTTTTGGTGGGGCTAGTAAGTGATATTATATATATGTCTTAAAAGTGTTTACTATGTGTGTAGAACTTTGACTATTCAATGTCAGAAGGTCTTCTAATAATAATAATAATAATGAGCATGTGGGTTCAAGGAGGGCCATAATTCCACTAGCACATGTGCAAGACAATCCTGACCATGCTGATAGTTTATATGCTCAAAATACTGAGGGCACAGCTCGTGGCCAACAAGGAGAGTCGAACCTGTCGTTCAGATTGATAATGTGGCTATTGTACATATGATTAATTTAATGAATGAACGGTTTGACTGATTTAAGGCTGAAATGAGAGGTCAAGCTGCACAAGTTAACCTGCCAGTGGATCTTCCTATTGTTGAAGCTGAAATCGTACTACCAGCTCAATTAGTTGGAAGGGGTCATGTAAGGGAGGTAAAAATGTCTGAATTCCAGAAAATAATGCCTCCTACTTTTCCAAGGGAAGATCTCAAGGAGGACCCACAATGTTTCCTTGAAGATTGTGAAGCAATCTGTAATGCTATAGGGTGTTCTCTTATTTAGAAGGTATAATTCATTTCCTTTTAGTTGAACGATAGGGCTGCTGAATGGTGGAGAAACTAGAAAAAAGCGAGAATCCAGGGCGCACCACCAATTGTGTAGGTGGAGTTTCAAGGATTCGTTATGGATGAATTTCTTCTGATAAGTGTACGATCATTTAGGGAAAAGGATTTTCTATATCTAAAGCAGGGACTCATGTCTGTTGATGAATATTCTGCTTAATTTGTTAAATTATCTGCGTATGCCCCTGAAATCATTCCTTCTGAAAGAAAAAAAATAGAAAATTTTGTGGAAGGACTTCTTGACGCCTTATATGATCAAGTGGGTCCTAATATGAATAATTACCTTTCATACTCAGAAGCTGTTGATGTGGCCCAGAGAATGGAAAAGAGATCGAAGAATAAGGAAGAATATCGACAAAAGAAGAAAGCTAGGCATAAGAGATCTTATGATTAAGGGGGAGACTCCGGGACTTCGAAACCCCTTACTGCATCATAGCATGCTCCGGCCACTCCTTCCAGGTCATCTTATTCCACAGCTAGTGTGGCTAACCCTCGTTCGGAGATCAGGGGCAGTGTCAGCTTTTCTAGTAGGGAAGGTACTCAAACTAGAAGGGAAAAACCTCAGTGTCCTGAATGTGGAAAGTTTCACTTAAGAGAATGCCTTCAGCTCATTTCAGAACCAGATCAAGGGTCTGCTTTGCCGCCTCAACGATAATCTATTTCTGCTTCTATTACTCAAACATCGACCCCTTTAATAGGGAGTAGTATGGGAAGAGGTTCTAGAAAAGGCCAAGTAGGCCGTGGAAAGCAAGCTGTAGGTAGAGGAACTGCCAGAGTATATGCCTTGACTCGACAGGATGCCTAGGTATCCAATGCCGTTGTTACAGGTACTTTATTAGTTGACACTTTAACTGCACATGTATTATTTGATCCTGGTTCTACATATTCGTATGTGTCACCTCAATTTGCTAAGAGGTTCGAGTCTGAGCCATTTATACTGGACGAACTATTTTTAGTAGCTACACCGATGGGGGAAGCCTAGTAGTTAGATCAAGATATCGTTCTTGTAAGATAACTGTTGGGGATATGGAGACGAAGGTAGACCTCATGCTTCTCAGTATGACAGACTTTGATGTGATCTTATGCATGGACTGGTTATCCTCATGCCATGCTACATTGTGACCTAGGAATTTAACCCTCAAACTCTTTGTATATAAATAACTGTAGATACTTGTATTCCCTTGAATTTCTATCATTAATCATAGCAATCATCATATATTATCAATTGAAAGGTTGACTGTTTAACATTTCAATAATATTGTAAATTGGACTTATATTGTACTTTGTCTAATGATATCAAATTAGTTTAGCAAGATTATTCACTCACATAGATTCCGTAACCAAATCACTTTTCCGAATTGTTACAGGGAAGAGCACGTAGTTGGATTTCATGTTTCGCTATGGAGATTTTCATGAAAATCAGATATAGAAAGTTAGGGTTGCTTTTGTACAAAATACTATTAATATGTATGAATACTATTTATATGTATGGTTACTATTCATACATACAGATACTATTTATACGTACAGATATTATATATATCGAGAATAGCGAACATAAGCCGTAAAAGAATACACCAGGAAAGTTTATAGGAAAGAGAGGAGGGTCACAATGGACACACTTAAATAGTAGGTCTTTCCTTAACCAGAACTTTTCTAGACATGTATTTTTCACAGTTTATATTTTATTTTAGTAATCAGAGAATAAAAATAACATATAGGCAGCTAAGGACAGTTTTTCTGATTTAAAAGATCAGCCAAAGCTGCAACCACTGAGCATACGTAAGAATAACTTCTAAAATTTAAAAGACATAAAAAGGGCATAGTATCCTCACCTTGAATCTAGGCTAAGGAAGAAAGGCCTAGAATTTCAGAGCCCTAACGTCGGAGTAAGATAAATTTTGAAGAGAGAAGAGAAGAGAAACTAAAGGTGTGAATTTAGAAGTGAAATAGAAAAGCCTATTTATAGGAAGAGTTATAGTACTATTTGCTACTATTCTATATACCGTTCTCCTATACTATTTTATCTACCATTCTCTTATATCATTCCATTTATCAGTTTCACTTACTAGTTTTCATCTACCAGTTTGATTTCCAGTTTTACTTTTAACTTTTCATTTTAGTCCATAAGGGAATTTTTCTCATATAAAACGTCATTTTTGTTCCCGTTTCATTCTAGATTCCACTTATGTTCAAAGTGGATTTTACACATAGGATAAAATTTCATATCGTAGCATCCATTATATCTCATAATTTATTCAATTTATAAGTAAAAATCCATATTTTTAACAACATGCACAATCAAGATAATAAGATTCACATAAGCATACAAAATTAAACAGACAATGGAATTTTTTTTCCAGAATAAATTTATCATAGTTCACATAATTTTTAAAATATAGAGGGTATTACATTCTACCCCCTTAATAGAATTTGATCCCCCGAATTTGAAAACTTACCTCATAATTCGAACAGGTGTAGATATTTCGTCCACATCTCATCCTCTGTTTCCCACGTGGCTTCTTCGTGAGAATGATTCCTCCACAGAACTTTGACAATGAGAATTTTCTTGGTGCGAAGTTTCTTAACCTGCCTATCGAGGATGGCTACTAATAAAGTCGATCCACAATGACTCATATAGAGTCGTGCCCTTTCGAAGATGGGGGCAAGCCCACCACGAAGTCCATAATAATCTGTTCCCATTTTTACTCGAGAATGTCAAGCTTATGCATTAACCCAGGTGGTCCATGATGTTCGAATTTGACCTGCTAGTATGTCAAGCATTGAGCGACAATGTTAGTCAAATCTCGCTTCATGCCTTCCCACTAATAAACTTGTTTCAAGTCTTGGTACATCTTGGTGGCACCAAGATGAACAACATATGGTGCACCGTGAGCCTTTACTAAGATCTCCTGCTTCAAGGGTTCAATGTTTGGAATATACAATCTCTTGTTAAACCATAATACACCTTCCTCGTCTACCGAAAAACCCTGTATTAAACCTTCTTTCACCTTGTCTCTGGTCTTAACCATTTCTTCATCATTCTCCAATGCTGCCTGCACTCTTTCCACGAGGGAAGACTTAACCATCAAGTGATCTAAAAAAACACCTGACTCAGTAATCTCAAAGAATACTCCATTGGCCTTTAACTCTTGCAGTTCTTGAATCAAGGACCTCTTTACTATGATAATATGAGCTAGACTCCCCATAGATTTTCGATTAGGGGCATTTGCTACTATGTTCACCTTCCCTGGATGGTAGAGGATGGTACAGTCATAATCCTTCAAGAGTTCCATCAATCTCTGTTGCCTTAAGTTGAGATCCTTCTGTCCAAAGATATATTTGAGGCTCTTTTGATCCGTAAAAATCTCATATGTCTCACCATACAAATAGTGCCTCCAATTTTTTAAAGCAAATACTACAGCTGCCATATCCAGATCATGAATGGGATAATTGAGTTCATGTTTTTTCAGCTGTCGAGAGCCATAAGCAATGACCCTACCGTATTGCATTAACATGCACCCTAATCTCACATTTGAAGCATCACAATATACAATGTAACCCCCAGTTTTGATGGTAGAACGAGAACCGGTGCCGAAGTCAGCCACTTTTTTAACTTAGAGAAACTTTGCTTACATGAGTCATCCCAAATGTATTTAACATTCTTTCGGGTTAACTTATTTAATGGAAGATTCGTCTTGGAGAATTCTTTGACAAAGTGATGGTAATATCCTACTAAGCCAAGGAAACTACGCACTTCAGACACAGTTGTTGGTCTAGACCATTGTTTTACTGCTTCAATTTTGCTTGGATTTACATGAATACCTTTCTGGGAAATAACATGCCCCAAGAATGTTACATGACTCATCGAAAATTCACATTTTGAGAGTTTTGCATATAACTGATGTTCTTTTAAGGTCTGAAGCACCATTCTCAAATGTTCAGTATGTTCCTCATGGATCTTTGAATACACCAAAATATCATGAGTGAAGACGATCATGAATCTATCAAGGAAAGGTTTGAACACTCGGTTCATAAGGTCCATAAATGCTGCTGGCCATTAGTCAACCCAAATGACATTACGAGAAATTCATAATGCCCGTATCGTGTTCGGAAGGCGGTCTTGGGTATGTCTTCCTCCTTAATCTTTAGTTGATGGTAAACGGATCTCAAATCTGTCTTCAAGAAGTGTTGTGCCCCCTGAAGCTGGTTAAACAAGTTATCAATTCTTGGTAAAGGATATTTATTCTTTACCGTGACTTTGTTTAACTACCGATAATCTATGCATAATCTTAGAGAGCCATCTTTCTTGCTCACAAAGAGTACTAGGGTACCACAAGGTGAGAAACTTGGGTGGATAAACCCCTTATCTAGCAGGTCTTGTAATTGCTCTTTAAGCTCTTTCAATTCAGAATTGAAATTGGTCTAGTGCCGAAACTAATTCAATATTAAATTCAATATCCCTCTCGGTGGTAAACTAGGCAGATTTTCTGGAAATACATTTGAAAATTCGCTAACTACTGGTATTTGTTCAAGACTTTGTTCCTCCTTGACTGTATCTTTGACAAAGGCTTGAAATCCATGACAACCTTTTCGTAATATACATCGGGCGGTTAACATAGATATCATGTTGCAAGGTATCTCACTCTGGTCTCCTTGAAATATGAAATTATGTCCCCCTGGTATACTAAAAGAAATGGTCTTGTCATGACAATTCAATGTAGCATGACATGAGGATAACCAGTCCATGCCTAAGATCACATCAAAGTCTGTCATACTGAGAAGCGTGATGTCTACTTCCGTCTCCATATCCCTAATAGTTATCTTACAAGAACGGTATCCTGATCTAACTACTAGGGCTTCCCCCATCGGTGTAGCTACAAAAAATGGTTCGTTCATTATAACTGGCTCAGACTCGAACCTCTTGGCAAATAGAGGTGACACATACGAATATGTAGAACCAGGATCAAATAATATATGTGCAGCTAAAGTGCCAAATAATAAAGTACCTGTAACAACGGCATTGGATGCTTGGGCATCCTGTCGAGTCACGGCATATACTCTGACAGTTCCTTTACCGGCAGCTTGCTTTCCATGGTCTCCTTGGCCTCTTCCAGAACCTCTTCCCATACTACCCCTTATTGAAGGGGTCGGTGTTTGAGTAACAGAAGCATAAATAGATTGTGGTCGAGGTGGTAAAGCAGACCCTTAACCTGGTTCTGTAATGAGCTGATGGCACTCCCTTATAAAGTGTCTATTTTTTTTCCACAGTTAAAACAACCTGTACTGATAGTATTTAACCTGCATTCTCCGAAGTGAAACTTTTCACATTTAGGACACTGAGATTTTTCCCTTTTAGTTTGAGTACCTCCCCTACTAGAAGAGTTGAAATTGCCCCTGATCTCTGAACGAGGTTTAGTCACACTGGCTGTGGAATAAGATGACTTGGAAGGAGTGGCTGGAGCATGCTGTGACGCAGTAAGGGGTTTCGAAGTCCCGGAGTCTCCCCCTTGATCATAATATCTCCTATACCTAACTTTCTTCTTTTGTCGATATTCTTCCTTATTGTTTGACATCTTTTCCATTCTTCGGGCTACATCAACAACTTCTAAGTATGAAGGGTAATTATTCATATTGGGACTCACTTGATCATATAAGGCGTCACGAAGTCCTTCCACAAACTTTTTTATTTTTTTTCTTTCAGAAGGAATGATTTCAGGGGCATACACAGATAATTTAACAAATTGAGCAGAATATTCATCAACAGACATGAGTCCCTGCTTTAGATACAGAAAATCCCTTGCCTTAAATGATCGTACACTTGTCGGGAGAAATTCATCGAAACTCCGCCCACACAACTGGTGGTGTGCCTTGGATTCTCGCTTTCTTCCAGTTCCTCCACCATTTACCAGCCTTATCTTTCAACTGAAAGGAAATGAATTCTACCTTCTAAATAAGAGAACATTCTATAGCATCATAGATTGCTTCACAATCTTCAAGGAAATATTGTGGGTCCTCCTTGGGATCTTCCCCTGAAAAAGTAGGAGGCCTCATTTTCTGAAATTCAGACATTTTTACCTCCCTTACATTACCCCCTCCAACTAACTGAGCTGGTGGTACGATTTCAGGTTCAACAATAGGATGATCCACTAGTAGGTTAGCTTGTGCAGTTTGACCTCTTGTTTCAGCCTCAAATCGGTCAAACCGTTCATTCATTAAATTAATCATATGTGCAATAGCCGCATTATCAATCTGAGCTACAGGTTCGACTCTCCTTGCTTGGCCACGAGCTGTGCCCTCAGTATTTTGAGCATGTAAACGATCAGCATGGTTAGGATCGTTTTGCATATGTACTGGTGGAATTATGGCCCTACTTGGACCCACATGCTTATTATTACTAGAAGATCCTTTTGACATTGAATAGTCAAAGTTCTACACACATAGTAAACACTTTTCAGACATATATATAATACCATTTACTAACCCCACCAAAAAGTTATCTATATAATGACATTATACTCTACAAGGTCTTTTATGGAACCTAATCATATGGTCATGCCGCAGCTCATGACAATAGAGAAGTGCCCACAAAGATTACTTTGCTCTGTACGCTATAGGGGACCTATAGAACATATCCTCTGATTCCAAATTATCACATCCCAAACAATTAAATATGTGAAAAGATACTATTTCTAAGGAAGACCTCAGTGGTATTCCGAAATCCTGGACAATCTTAATATCTACAAATATTCATTTGATAAAATTGTCAAATATGAGTTATTTACATAAACTCCAAAAGGTTTTACATTCAACATTTATCATATATTCCACACAACAGAATTTATAGACATCTGAAATAATAAAGAAAGGTACACATAATCTGATATATTTAAAACATCGCAAGCCTAGGAGACTTATACAAAGTACAGAGCATTCCTAAAATTTACATTAATAAGTACTGATATCCCACCGACAAAGATGGAGATCAACTCCAAGGGCTTCGAATCCTCAGTCAGATAATCTTGCTCCTTACTTATTGTATTTGAAAAGACAGTTATTGGGAGTGAGTTTATTTAAAAACTCAGTAAGTAAATAACTGTACCATATAGAATATTATAAGTACAAATATCACATTTACTAACACAATCAATCTATCATTCATTTTACATAATCATAGTATTACATTTGTCTGAATTTGCATATGATTTCTTGGGTGATCAATCCCTTAATCACTTTGCATTATGTGCCGTAGATATTTGCACTGAGTGACTTGATAATTTAACCCTCAAACTCTTTGTGCATAAATGTGCCGTAGATTCTTGCACCGAGTGACTTGAGAATTTAACCCTCAAACTCTTCGTGCATAAATATGCTGTAAATTCTTGTACCGAGTGACCTGAGAATTTAACCTTCAAACTCTTTGTGCATAAATAACCATAGATACTTGTATTCCCTTGAATTTCTATTATCAATCATAGCAATCATCATATATTATCAACTGAAAGGTTGATTGTTTAACATTTCATTAATATTGTAAATAAGACTTATATTGTACTTTGTCTAATGATATCAAATTAGTTTAGCAAGGTTATTCACACATTTAGATTCCGTAACCAAATCACTTTTCTGAATTGCTACAGGGAAGAGCACGTAGCTGGATTTCAGGTTCTGCTACGGAGATTTTCATGAAAATCAGATATAGAAAGTTAGGGTTTTTTGTATAAAATACTATTCATATGTATGAATACTATTCATACGTACGGTTACTATTTATACATACGGATACTATTTATATGTATTGATATTATTTATACGTACAGATGCTATATATATCGAGAATAGCGAACATAAGCCATAAAAGAGTACACCAGGAAAGTTCCCAGAAAAGAGTGGAGGGTCGCAATGGACACACTTAAGTAGCAGACTTTTTCTTAACCAGAACTTTCCTAGACATGTATTCTTTATAGTTTATATTCTATTTTAGAAATCAGAGAATTAAAATAACATATAGGCAGCTAATGACAGTTTTTCTGATGTGGAAGATTAGTTAAAGCCGCAACCACAGAGCATACTTAAGAATATAAATTCTAAAATTTGAAAGACATAAAAAGGGCATAGTATCCTCATCTTGGATCTAGGCTAAGGAGAAAAGACCTAGAATTTCAATGCCCTAACGTCAGAGTAAGAGAACTTTTGAGGAGAGAAGAGAAAAGAAACTAAAGGCGTGAGTTTAGAAGTGAAATGGAAGGGCCTATTTATATGAGAAGTTATGGTACTATTTGGTACTATTCCATCTACCGTTCTCTTATACTATTCTATCTACTATTCTCTTATACCATTCCCTCTACCAGTTTCACTTATCAGTTTTCATCTACCAATTTGATCTACCAGTTTTCATATACCAGTTTTACTTTTAACTTTTCATTTTAGTCCCTAAGAGAATTTTTCTCATATAAAACGTCATTTTTGTCCCGGTTTCATTCTAGATTCCACTTATGCTCAAACTGTATTTTACACATGGGATAAATTCCATATCATATCATCCATTATATCCCACAATTTATTCAATTTATAAGTGAAAATCTATATTTTCAACAATATGCACAATCAAGATAATAAAATTCACATAAGCATACAAAATTAAACAGACAGGGGAATTATTTTTTTTAAAAATAAATTTGTCATAGTTCGCATAATTTTTAAAATATTGCGGGTATTACAGAGAGATGAAGTATATTCTCTCTAGTATCTACCAGCTGCTACTTTATTACCGTGATCACCATGACAAGCTACCTCTACCACTGCACCACTTTGATTTGGCACTATCAATCTCACCATAACTATCATTGCTACTTGCTTCGCAACCCCTTAAACCATCACTACCCGAATTATCTCTATCAATATTACTCTTTACTTATCATTAGCAATTACCTAATGTCATCATCACCACATGTCACTGCCACTGCCTTCCAATACCCTTTATAGGTTAGGAGTTAACCTTCCTTTACAAACACCGACAAACTTTAATAATACAGTTGTTGCTCATTTAATTCTGGCTTGGGAATCATCACTAGTGGCATTTTACCCTTAGGAAACATCTATAGAGAGCATCGACATCGTAATAGGTAAATTATAGTATCATACTACATAGGATTTTCTTATGTAAGATATGAATCAGTTTTAACAACTAGACAAGCCATTTTATTCTTCTATAGCACTTGGCATGCAGTGTTTGGTTCTCCCCTGGCCTTGACATTGATTCACGATCTTGTTTTGCATACTCTATGTAAGTTTTCCTTTCTACTTTTGCCATATTTTCAGTGAATAATGTGTTATTTTCAATGCCAGTGTTCTGGTCAGAACAAAGACCAATAGTGATTTAATGGCCTCTGATTTTATTGAACTGGTGAGCTTGTTTTATCTCTTGCATTTGATTACATTTACACGGTCTTCCTAAATTTGTAGGAAGTATTTCTTGCCTTGAATGTGATAATAAATCATGTGGAAATGACTATAATTTGAAGAAATAAACAATGTCACCAATATTTTTATTCTATACTTTGTAATTAAAAACCCGGTTACCTGAAAGGTACTCTTATTATCAGCTCCTCGTTTAATTCCTTTGCTTTCTCGTGTCTGTACTTGTCAATAATGAAATTATATCTGCGTTATTTAATACAGTTTGCTTTATTGTTGAGAATGTTTCTTTTCTTCTTTTATTTCACCCATTTATTGTGCTTATTTGCTTCCTGTCTGGGTTTTGTGGTTTCTCCGCTATGTCACGCCAGAGGTAATGTAAGGTTCCCACTTGATAAGCTCGATCTTTATGCCATTTATCACACTTCATTTCGTCAACCTGTTGTGCAGCATTATAGCAGTTCGCATTCTCTATTGACATGTCTTTAGACTATGCTCATTCAAAGTTTAAATAAGGACTCACTGATGGCCTAAAATTCAAATCACAATGATATGTTGGCGACATTGCATGTTATACTAACGTTCATTTACATCTAAGTGAAGAATTTCTTTGCCACTGAGAAAATATCTTTTGCTTTCATGTTGCAAGCAGCTTTTGACTCTTGGAAACTTCTTCAGAATTGGGTCACAATCATTGTCTTGGGCTTTTTATTGTGATAAAACTCCTTCATTTTCGGCAAAGGCTTGGGCCTATATAAGTCTTCATCCTTGAGAAGCCTAAGGCCCTTTTCCTATCCTTCTTGTTCTTCTTATTTCAATTTTATGATGCTCATTTTTTCCCCCTTAGGCACTTATATTTCTCCTCACATATTATGTCGCTTCCCTTTTCATAGACATTCTATTAATCATGAGCAGTGGTTCTTTTGGGACTAGGCACAAAATCATGCTATGAAGTGTGAACATTTAATGTTTTCACATGCATCATGTTTTTTCTTTCAATGTTAATCAACTCTTAATTTCAGTTTATTTGCGGTATCTTTTATGCAGCTTCTAGAGAATTGAGACATAATGATCGTCGTGAGTCATGCCTTAACCATCCGGTATTTTAATGCAGATCTCTAAACTTTCTCTGAAGGGCTTGGTTGTTGGTGCCTCTATTGATAGACAACAATCTTCTTCCGATGTGGGTTTTATTTTTCAAAACATTCTTGTTCTATAGATTATTGCTCTTCCCCCACTCAAAACATTCTTGATAGAGCTCAATGGCATCGGGCGATCCATGTAGCCGACCCTACCTAGTGGGATAAGGCTATTGTTGTTGTTGTTGTTGTTGTTGCTCTTCTAGTGAAGGCTTTCATTTATGACCTCTGTGACACATGAAGGCTTGAAGGTCTACCATATACATATTGGAATGAATGCTTCACGTCGAAGGTGAATCCATGTAACTGCTATATTATCCATGAGTGTGAAATAAATATTGTAACTTTTAGAGAAGGCATTTAATAGTGTGAAATCCATGAAACAGTGTTTTGTGATTTAATAACGAAAATATCAAATTGAGACAAATACAACATTTCAAGAATTAAACTGAGACACTTAATTTTTTAAAGATCAAATTAAAAAAATTGTAATATTTAAGGGGCTAAATCAGTAACTTACTCTATCTGAAGTTGAATTTTGTTTGCAGAATGTGGATGTGCTTCTAAAGGATTTAAACATACCAGCAGTTCATTCCAAGACTATCCTTGACAAGTTTGCTGCTGTTGGAATACTTCAGGTAAAGTTCTTTGATAAGAACTATAGGGACTATAAAAGTGCAGAAAGAGCATTAGACTAAAGCAACTAGCAAAAAACAATCTAATTATGTTTCTTTTTTCCCCCTAAAAATTATAATTTCAAGTTGTTAGTAAAGCCTTTAGTTAACTGTATGAACATAATACTTATACGGTTTTGATATCCTAATTGCATGTTAATATGTTTAAAGATGTGACCTACGTTGTTGGGTTATAGCTAACGTCCACTATGTTGGTAATTTGCAGGCGTACCTTGATTATGTTAACCGAAAAATGAAGCAGGAAGCAGCAGAAGAACTCTCCAAATAATGCAAGTGTTATCAAGCGTTTTCAATCTTTATTGCGCTGAAAATTTGATTCTATATGATTGTAACACTGTCAAAACTCTTTATGTACATTTGTGTAAGTTTTGTTGAGTAAATTATCGATTTAATTCTCAAAATATTATAGTTATCTCAATTAAGTGTTTGATAGATTAAATGTCTCAATTTAATCTTTTAAAAATTTATGTTTATTTCAATTTGATCTCTTTATTTGTCAAAGTGATTTTTCGTAATGAAAATTGAGACTTAACAATATATTTTGTAACTTAGTAATGAAAATAATTAGATTGAGACAAATATAATATTTTAGAAAATAATTGAGATAGTTGATTTTTCAACAATCAAATTGAGAAAATTCTAATATTTTAGGTACTAAAATAGTAATTTATTCTTCTTCTTTTTTTTTTAAAGGTTTGCAGCATGCGACCAAAACTACTCAATAACTTGTAATTGCATGGTTTTTATTTTTAATATTTATGTAGTACTGAATGATTACTACAATTCATATCTTATCACATAATTTGTAATAATTTTTTTTACAAAATTCACATAATTTAATTTTAAATACTAGTTGAGTTTGTCCAAAAAAAAAATAGTTGAGTTGGATTTTAAATTTAAAATAAAAATTACTTGCTTGTCAAAGTATGAACGAAGGTTTTTTCATTTCAGTAATACGTAAATATTTCTGCTTGCATGGGCAGTTTGGTAGAAATTGCAGTTAGCTTCCTACACATGCATTAACTAATAGAAATGGAATTAATGTTGTAATAGGCCATTCATTGTTACATAATACAACACAAACTAATTTATATGAGCAATTTGGCTTACATTTGAAATACCGCTTAATAACTTGTAACCATTTATAGTTTAATTGAACCAGTCATAGTGTAACAATAGCATCAAGTACGCAATTAGTAAATATGTTAATTTTAATGGTTTAAGCATCATTCTAAGGGATGTAACTCTTGTATTATTTGGTTCAAGCATAATTTTAGTGAAGATTGTAACATAAAAAAAAAAAAGCAAGAGTACTATTCATACCTTTAAACTTTGAACTATATTTTAATAATAATTCAAAATTTTATTTTATGTCAATTATATCTCATGTTTTTATAATTAGTTTTGATTATGCCCTTAAATATATTTTTGTTAAAATATTTAACAATAAACATTGATATGGCATTTCATCTTGCATCTTACATACATCAGTATCTATTAATCCACTTTAGCTATCACATGAGAGTAGAATTTATAATGACCAAAATGTCCCTGTACATTCAATATTAATATAATGATTATAAGGCAAGTTTGGGTGGTTTTAGTCATTATAAATTTTAATCCCATGTGGCAACATCAAAGTAAATTAATAGATGCTGACGTATAAAAAATGAGATTCTGACTTCCCTAGAGCCTCTGGTAGCATAGTTGAGATATCGATGGATTCTTTGCCCCTTTGCCCCTGCAAGGATGGAGTGATAGAAGTTTGAGTATTTAAGAGAAGGTCACGACGAGATGAATTGTTTATCATTAATGATAAGTGTCAAGTAGAAGTACAATAATATATGTAGTTGAGGGTTTGACCAATAGTGTACCAAGAAATATTGAATAGTGATGTAAGTGGGAGCTTTTGAAGAAGGAGAATGTTATGGAGAGATCGATTTTTTTAGGCTCGACCTCTCATTGGTTGAATTTTATTAAAATAATAAATTGTAATGTTTAATAATTAATATTTAATATTTAAAAAAAAGTTTACACATACATAAGGTCAAGCTTTCATCATAATCCTTTGAAGAATACAAATAACATCTTGATGAGCATTTGAAAAATAACTCGTGAATTACAACTTTATTATATTACAATTTATTATTGGATAGTTTTATTATCACAAAACTGTTACAAAATTGGCTTAGTTCCAAGATGTACAATCTATGTTGAATAACCATTTAGGAGACCTACTAGAACTTGGTTCACTTTCTTGGGCAAGGCATCAAGTACATGTATCTTTAACCAATTTCTAAATGTTAGAGTAGATCTCACATTCTCATGAATTTATCTTGAATTAGGATCTTTGAGCTCAATTTTATCCTAATTTTGCTTAGGGACTTTTTTACCTTAAATTAGTATGTCAACTTTTACCGTTAAAATATTTGGATAACGTTAGATTTAAGAATATAATTGACATTAATTGTAAATATAGAGATTAATTAATACAAAATAAAATTTTGAATTATAATTAAAATTGGAGTCAAAGTTTATAAGTATGAATAATACTTTTCGTAAAATATAATAATTAAATTAGTTTCAACTACCTAAGTTTTAAAGTAGGCAAATTAACAAATGCAGCAAGAAACATACAGAAACAACTCCATAAGTATTTAACAAGATCATCTTTCCTAATTAACATAGAATGCCATTAAACTTTAAAGACAGGAAAGGCTTGTTAACTCGTGCGGCAATTTTTTTTTTTTAAATGTTGTAACAGATAAGTAATTAGACATTTGGAAATAGATTACAACAGAATGTATTTATTATTATTTTTTTCTTTTCGGTATATAACAGACGGTATATTTTATTCATTTGAACTCAGACTTTTTGTTAACTACTGACACTTTTTACTAATAAATTATACTTAGTGGCTTTTCAAATCTGTTTACAAATGTTTGTGATATTTGAATAAAGGTTTCTGTTCAAAAAATAATTTTTTTTTCCTTCATTCAGTTTTAAATGAGAAATTTTGATTATTTACTCTTCTTTTACAATAAAAATTAAGCTTGTTCTGCCTTTGAAATTTCTTTATAATGAATCACAGCTTTTGTTAGATTTCCTCGAGAACTGAAAACGCAAAATGAGAATATAGTTCTTAATGTACAAATTAAATTAAGATGTGTATACATTAGAGTGTTTCTATGGATATAATATACATTATATTTGTATTCAAAACTTGAAACGGACAATTCTGTAGAGTTGGAGTTGTTAATTTTTATATAATTTTGAGATTTATAATAAATAATATTAAATTATTATACATGAATTTCAAAACACAAAGTAATATTCAATAAATTATTCAATAAATAATGATATTGGAGTCTTTTTTTTAATTCAATTCTGATTTATTTTAAAAAAAATTATATCTAATATTTTATTGAACAAGTTATAATCAACACCTCACAATATTTACCTAAATGACTATATATATATATATATATATATATATATATATATATATATATATATAATGTCATGCCTGCAATACAGATTACTGATCGACATGAGGTAAATTCTACACCACTACTGTAAGCCTAAGTCGTCACATGCTTACACCAGAAAATGAGACTAGTAAATGAATCAAATCACAAAATAAAACAGTATCATTCAGAGATAAAAATGATCATTCATATATCAAATTTTGTGTTTCACATATAATTCATGTTTCCAAGTTTTTCCTTCCCAATACAAACCATTCCAAAAAGAAGATGTCTCAAAACATGGTTAGCCAAAATAACAAAAGAATGATATATCCTTCACAAGATGTTTCATACACAAAAAAGTTCTAAGTGTCCTATCCAACTAGAGAGCAACACCTTCCCAAAATATACATAAAGACAAATCACCAACCCCACAACAAAAGGGATTGGATGGACAAGACCTCGTTACTTGTTGTGTAGAGACTCACTTACTAATGTAGAATTTGCAAGAGGTATACAAAATTAATGATAAATAGTATATAATACTTAGTGAGTTTTAACTACTAGAATAATAATATTTTACCGTGTATTGCTCGTAGGGATGAGACCTTGAAATAAGTCCCATCCTCCACCATCACAATACATATACATCCAACACTAGGTCACAGCCATCACAAAGTTCCATACACACGTAAGGAGAATACACAATTTAATTCCATTACATGCACACATAAGAAACTATATTGCCACACAGACATCTACCACATCGTCACACAGGCGTTTAGGGCCACTAAGTCACCATACACACTCGGGTTTCATAACCATCACATAGGTATACACTCACAAGTGTATTATAAATATAAAGTTCTTTGCCTACTCATCACATAGGCGGCATCTTTGAGGATTTGGAGTTGCATACACATCGACTCATTATCATGTCATCCCATAGGCATTTTACCTAATGCACCCTCCCAATTTATTTAATATTTGATTTTCAATTACGATTGATGTATTTTCATATTTTTTATTTACTTAAAAAATAAAAATTAGAAATATTCTTAAAATCTTAGAAAAATAATAAAAATATTCTTAAAATCTTATAAATCTTATAAATTGTTACAAATTATTCTTTTTGCCAATATATTTATTAAAATAATTTACATATTTATTAAAACAATAATTAATTATTAACAAATTAATAAAATTAACTCAATTAAAACAAACAAATAAATAAAAAACAAAATCAATATAAAAAAATATCACTATTATAATTATATGAAAATTTAAAAGAAAAACAAAAAAATACGTTTTATCTAATAAAAAAATTATATAGAAAGGAATTCGATCAACACTTGATCGAATTTGACAAAATGTAGGAAGTCGAATTGGACCAATGCCTTGGCTTCCTACACTTAGTCAAATTCGACCAAATGTTGGTTGAATTTTCTTCACTATATTTGATAAAATTCGATTAACACTTAATTAAATTATTTATATACTTCAACCAAATGTTAATGGAATTGTGTGAAATACCCTCAAATTAAAATTCTTTTGTTTTCCATTTTGGCGGTTGCTCACTATTTTTTTTCTTAAAAAAAGACAAAGAAAGAGAGATTGGGTAGGATTGGGACAATTTATGGCATAATGGTACGGGAAATAACCAATAATCAAGAAAAAATAAAATATAATAAAATAAATAATGAATGATTGAGCATTTATAATGCAGATTTTATTATTTTTTTTAAAGGAGAACAATACGGTCCAGATCTTCAGCTTGGATTTGTTATGCTTGGAGTTTTAGCAACGGTTTAGCAACAATTAAAACCGTTGCTAAAACTCTAATCCCTCTGCTTGTAATCCACATCTTCGAATACTGCGTAGAAAGCAAAGGAGAACTGGGACCAACCAAAGCTGCCTGCGAGCCGCGTGAGATAGCTGCTTCCCCAGTCGAACTAGCAATAGCAAGCTTTGAGATTCGCCAACTAAGTGAGTTCTACAATACATTCTCCAGATTTTCTTTTACTAGGAGTTTGGTCATCTCTTTCAGATGACTCGATTTCTTTTTCTACTTTCTACTTTCTTCTGACTCTCAGTTTTAATGCGAAGGACTTATGTACTATAAACATATTAGGAAGCAGTAGCCCTTAAATTTTAGAAAGATGCTTGGGTTTGACCAGTGTCGGATTGTCTGATCGCTGACCATTCCGTAAACTTAATGGTGCGTTCTATAGGTTAAAGTGTAGTTAAACTCCATTACAAGATGATGGGTAGAAAATTAGTGCATTTCTACTCACATCCTTTTAGACCCGCACGCCAATTCGTAGAGTAACGTGCCTCTATCTGTGACTTCAATTGTAAATTTAGATATTAGCACTGACTTAGCTCATGACTGAACAGAAGCCACTGAGCAATTTCCCATCAATGGAGGCCTATGACTTTTGTAATATGGTCTCCTAAAGTTAGTGTCAGAAAACGCCGTTATACATCCCATTATACCTTATTATTTAGAGGCACTGTACGAAATCCTTCTGGAAACAGTGCTTTCTATTTTTGGTTGCCAACTTGGCTTTAGTTCAACATTTTGTATTTGAGATAATTTAGTTGTATGTTCCAAGTTCCATACATTGATAAACTTCGCTCATTCAAAGTGTAATAGTAATTTCCTAAGTGGTGGGTTAATTATGTATATTTATTAACATGGAACAAATATTTTATAAACAGGATATCTATTGATTATTATAGGACATGTTACTAAAACTGCTTGGTCTGTCTCCATATATTTGTAAGATTTATTACTTAGATGGAAGCAGAGAGCCAAATGAGAAAGGAAAAATATGCTGCTGACATTTCCTCCATAAAGGAAGCACATGCACGAATAAAACCATTGGTTCATAGAACACCAGTTCTGACCTCTGAATCTCTGAATGCTATATCAGGAAGGCAGCTGTACTTTAAATGTGAATGCTTCCAGAAGGGGTGAGAAATTATGTTGTGATGCATTACAAAAATTTAGGGATGATAATGATATATTCCATAGCTTGTTTTTATTTTTCATTTTTCAGTTACTTCTGCACTTTAAATTCCTCCCTTATGTGTCTCTAACTGAGAAAGAAGAAAATCAAAAAATACTAGAAGTCACTTCCTTCTATATTTTATGGCAATCAGTGGAGCATTTAAGTTTAGAGGTGCTTGCAATGCTGTTTTCTCTCTTGATGATGATGGTGATGCTTCTAAAGGGGTTGTAACACACAGCAGGTTAGCTATGTCCAGTTATTTCAAAAGTAGATATGTTATCAGATTTTGTAGAATCCTGATGATCATATTCTCCAAAATTAGTGGTAACCATGCTGCAGCATTGGCTTTGGCTGCAAAACTACGGGGCATCCCTGCATATATTGTTGTTCCAAAAAATGCCCCCGCTTGCAAGGTTGAGAATGTAAAGCGTTATGGAGGTCAGATTATCTGGTCTGAGAACTCTGTTCAGTCGAGGGAGGAGATTGCACACAATGTGTGGCAAGAAACTGGTGCTGTTTTCATACATCCATATAACGATGGACGCATTTTGAGGTACATTTTTGGTTCTTATCTATAATAGAATTCCCTGTCAGGGACTCTTTTGGTGTAACAAGGGAGTAAAGACATTTTCCTCCAAGCAATTCACCAATTAGACAATTTACTTTAATAAAAGTGGTCCTTGAAGTAGGGACATTATGTTTGCTTTGCAATTATGCAGTGGCTACAAAAACAGGTTATTTTATATGTACTGAATTCATGAAAATCTCACTTACAATCATATAACACGCACTTCTGATAATATTTGTTTACTCTTATTCCTCATTACTATTTTTTTCTTTTTGTTGAGTTGATTGCTGAGGTATGAGATCTTTGGCATTACTGTCAATGTCTGTTTTTGTAAATTCAAAAACATGAAATATAACATGCAAATGCTATGGGATAAATTTAATGTTTGTCCTTCCTCATATTGGACTTTGGCATGTTTGATTGTTCTTGCAGTGCCCAGGGTACCATATCTTTGGAACTTCTGGAACAAGCTCCACAAATAGACACACTAATAGTTCCCATAAGTGGTTTGTTCACTTTTTGGTGCCAAGTTGTCAAAATAAGCTCTTAGTATTAATTTCAAGATCTGCTTCTTTTAGGTGGTGGTCTGATTTCAGGAGTGGCATTGGCTGCCAAGTCCATCAACCCTGCTATACGTATTTTAGCTGCCGAACCTAAAGGAGCTGATGATGCTGCACAATCTAAAGCAGCTGGTAGGATAATAACCTTGCCTGAGACCAATACCATAGCTGATGGGCTTCGAGCTTTTCTTGGAGAATTTACCTGGTAAATACAAATATCTGATGATCAAAGTTATGTACTAAAAGTAAGGTTTTGGGTGGAAATGAATTCTCATTTTCTGGTGGGAAAACAAAGAGTCCATTTCAAAAAGAAGAAAAAAAAAAAAATTCCTCCCTTCAATTTCGACTACTTGTTATAAAATGAATGAAAACAGATGGTCGAGGTCACGAAATGGACTCTCAATTTCTTGTCAAAAAATGAGACAACCTGTCTTCATTTTGGGTTCCCTTTTGTTTGACTATCATTCTAGATGCAGTACTTTTTTCTGGCAGGGAGGGGATGCGATGTATACTTTTTTAATGTTCATTTTGTCGTGTTGATTTTAATCCTATTTTCCCGTACTCATATGTTCCAACATATTCCAGAGTCGTTGGTTAAGTTGCTTATATGTTCATTGACATGTTATCCTGGAGCAGGCCTGTGGTAAGAGATCTTGTTGAAGACATTATAACTGTGGAAGACCGTGAAATAATAAGAGCTATGAAACTGTGTTTTGAGATTCTTAAGGTTGTTGTGGAACCAAGTGGAGCAATTGGCCTTGCTGCTGTTCTATCGGATGCTTTCCAGAAAAATCCTGCTTGGAAGGATTGCAAACATATAGGAATTGTAGTTTCAGGAGGCAATGTTGATATGGGCATGTTTTGGAATTCCTTTGACAAATCAAATTGAACTATGTGAACTTTTACTATAATTTTTTTCTTTTTTTTTATGCATTTACTTTGAATGTTGATGGTGTTTCTTTTTTTTTTTTTTGTGGGGAAGACACTAAACTTGGTTTGATTTTTTGTCACGAGTTACGTCATCAAACTACAATTTTATCTGCAATCTTAAAATTATTTGTGTGACTTAATAAAAGTAGTCTATAGTACGGTGGACCATATTAGTGAACTGAACTGTCTATACTAGTTGTAAAAATGAGATATTTTTAGGTATTCAAATTGCGTAAACTTAGTCCTAAATTTGAAATTTGGTCAAACTCGACCAAATTTGATCAAAATTGTTCAAAATCTTTGAGTTAATTGAGTTTGTATAGTATAGCTCAATTTAAACATTTATAACTTTCTTATTTTGACTTTATTTTAAGCAAATGACATACTGTTGGAAAGCTCTCTAAGTCTAGTTTCAAATAAAATAAGTTTCGTTCAAAAAACTCTTTGTCATTTAGGAGATATGATCAGAATAGTAACCATAGGTTAAAAACAATCGACTTTTGGATGTTACTAGATAATTTGCAGTTTTTAATTTTACTTTAAACAATCATAATTTTTTTCATTTGAATTCTGTTTTAAACAAATGGTATATCGTTGTAAAGCTTTTTAAGTTTAGGTTCAATTGAGACAAATTTCGTTAAAAATTTCTTTGTTATTTAGGAGATATGAAACAAATGTTAGAAGCAGTAGATTTTCGAGTACTGTCAGTCGACTTACAATTCTTAAGTTTACTTTAAATATTCATAACTATGTCATTTAAACTCTATTTTAAGTAAATTTAACTTTATATGTATAAAGATTGAAATACTAACTGATCACCGATGGCTCCTAATGTTTAGTTTTATGGGCATTCTTTTTTGTGTATATATTGAGTCAATAACTATTCTCAATTACTTCATTTTTAAGAAGAATGAGCATGTTGATACTTAATGGATATAACTCTTAAAATTTGTTTAAAAACTGGGAGCTTAACATACTTTTTCTGTTATTCTAGTTTTGTTGTATTAGAATATATATATATATATATATATATATATATATATATATATATATATATATATATATATATAGTAGTCTTTATGTATATGTAAATTCTTTTACGAGTCAAGTTTACATTTCGAGTTTACTTCCCTTCTTGGAGTTTAGGTAAATTTTCAAGTTTAACAATATTGGCGACATTAGTTTTATGAACAAAATCGAAACAAAAAGAAATACGTGAGATGAAATTGGTATAAAAAATTATTAGAGATGAAATTGAAACTTGAAATAAATGTTAGGGATAAAAAAATACATTTACTTTTTTCTTTTAAGTGTGATTTCTGATAAGTCAAAATTAATTTTTTGAATAATACTTTTTCAAATAAATAACTCGAGTCATGCCTTAATTTCAACATTGAAAATCAAATGCTTTAATAAACCTTGGCCTTAATGTACAGGTAGGCTTCATTTACTGTGTAACGTAAGATAACTGTGATGATATACTTAAACAAAAAGTGTCTATTATAATTAAATCATTTTTAATATAAATATATTGAATTCATTAGAGTAATTATGTGAATTATATATAAATATACTAGTTATATATAGAATATAAAATATGATAGGATAAAAAATCTGTTAGTATTTTTAAATGTATATAAGGAGCGTGTGGAAGGCTTCCATGAGGCCCATACTTTTGTTTAAAAGAAAAAAAATGACAATATGGGGCTTGAAGGGGCCTTCCTTGAGCCCATTGATATATATTTTTTTAATTACGAATGCTCTTCAATCACTAAATTAGTAGAGAATCAGTAGCAAATCATCTTCAGTTGCTGATGGTTGAATATTTCTAACTAGTAACAAATCATCTTTGCAGCTTAATGTCCTCAATGTTTTTTTTACCTACTAACTTTCAGTCGCTGAATCAAACTTTATTTCCTTCAATGGCACTTTCTGTAAAATTGGCTCATCCTTGTAGTAGACATATTAATTCTTTTATGTGATATATCAAATGTTTCAACGTTAATTTAAGACAAAAAAGAAAATTTAAAAAGTATCACTTGAGGTAAAATTAAAATTTAGTCAATATTTAGGACAAAATTAAAATTAAGATTAATTAGTATGATATGTTGATAGTAGATGTGTCATATGAAGAAATTTACGTCGACATTTTCCATCAACTATCTTCACAGCATTAGTTTTAAGGATAAAATCGAAACAAAAAGAAACATTTGGAACGACATTGGCATAAAAAAATTGTTAGAAACAAAATTAAAACTTGAAGTAAACGTTAAAAATAAAAAAAAAACAACTGTACCATTTTCACTTGAGGTGAGAATTAAAATTAATTTTTTGAATGATACTTTTTTAAATGAACAACTCCAGTCATGCTTTAATATCAATTCCATCATTGAAAATCAAAGGCTTTAATAACCCATGGCCTTCATGTACACTTAAGACCCATTTGGTATCTAAAAAAGAGTAGGAATGAAAATGAAGTAAGAAAATGGAAACGAAAAAGAAAAAAAGGAACATAGAAAAATGTGTTTAATATGTGATGGAAAAGAATAATGGAATAGGAAAAAATGTGTTTAGTATGTATTTTTTAATAGAAAGAAAATGGAGTATGTGAGATTAATTTACTAAATTATCCATTATTTTTTAATGAATATATATATATATATATATATCTCTCTCTCACCTCTCGATCACTAATCCTTTCAAGTCTCATCTTTGCACTCATCTCTCTCAAGTCTCTATGCATCTCATCTCTCTCAACTGCCTCATCACCCTTTGTCTCTTTGTGCCACACATTCTCCTTCACAGCAATCGACTCACTCTCCTCCACTTTTGCTTCTCTCTCTCTCTCTCCCTCACCGTCTTTCTTTCTTGGGTGGTAGAGTGAAGATCAGCTAAAGTTCTTAATCGATCAATCAACCGTCTGGTATGAAACTGGTCGACCATTTACTCTACGTCAGCAATTGGTTGACTGATAGGACAATGATCGGTCGACTGCCTCGTTCTGGAGCAAAGCTAATTTGAAAAATATATTCACTCTCTTAGCCCCAATCACCCTTTGTCACTCCCATCACTCTTCACTCTCTCTCAGCCTCCACAGCTCTCTCAACGTCACTTTTTACTAACAATTTGTTTTGTTTTGTTTTGGGAAATAGAGGCTCAACTTGCCAACTACAGCACATCTACAGAATGGTTTCAACACCTTCATCAGTCCTACCTCTCAGATTCAGCTCTCTCTCCCTATGTGTCACGTCCCAAAATTTGAGCACGTGACCGGCACGGAAAGTGAATTTCATTTCACCTCTGTAAGCCTATCTTTCTCTTAAAAAAAAATCATACAATTCTTTTTCATACAACCAAAACGAGTTCTGTATACATACTACAATTACTCACATTACATCACTGAATGAACCTACCCGATTACAGAGATTTCTAGATTTATACAACTTAGAATAAAACTTAACTATTATACCTTTATCCTGAACAAATGAAAAGGTAATTATGGACTAAGGATCCATAATTCCTTGTTCCGATATTTACCTTCAGTTGTCAACTCTGAAAAAAAATATCAATAAGAGGGGTATGAGCAAACCACGTGCCCAGTGAGTAGATAACACAATACTATGACAAAATAAAAATCATGCATCATAATGATAACATGCAGCAATCATACGTAGATCGATCATCATATGATAAAATATTATTCATAATACTTCACAACAATATCCAAGTGAATCAAATGCATTTCAACAAAATTTAAAATTCACAACAGCAATCGATGAAATCAATTTCACACACAATTCCCGTACCAACCGGGTCGTCCAGAATACCTCTAGATCGTTGCCCGCGGCCCCCACCGCATCCACCCTTATCGCTCCATTTATATTCTCCACCCTTATAGCTTCACATAGATTTCTCCATGGGGTGCACCACCATGCCTTTCCTTTCCAGTCAAACACAATCACAATCACATATAAAAACATCCTCAATCATAATCTTGAGCCACATACACAACTCAGTCATTTACAATTCAAGCCACAACATAATCAATGTGGTTCCAGCAACATAGCATGTATATAACATAACCCATAATATAGAACAATTATTCAACAATAACATACTTCAACTATCCGCATATGATTGAACTCAACAATCAGAGTATGATACATTTCAACTCAGTTCACATGTCATTCACAATCCATCATATAACCTCATTCATGAGAAAATAAGAAAATATAATTATATACATCACCTGGCACGTTCCACAATTGTTTGTCTCATCATCCCACATCATTCTCTTCAAATTTGGATATTCAACATATTTTCACTATGATGCAAAAAGTCAATAACAAAGATATTTAATCATAGCAAGTATTAACCCACTCACCTGGATTTCATGCTCTCAGCACTCCCACCTTGCACTTGACCATTCTTATTGTAACCAGATAAAAACCATCAGGGTTACGAAATAGAGAAATTTCCTACCACTACTCTCGACCTTCATCCACTTCTCAAATCATAACTCCTAACTGGTAATGAATATCCAGATGAAACTTATACCATTGGAAACTAGACTCAAAGAGCTTTTCAACGATATTAAAAAAAAAAAACTGATGCTACAGTAACGGTCAACGGTCAACGCAGCTACAGTAACGTTGACCGAGTCAACGCTACAGTAACGTTGACCAAGTCAACGCTACAGTAACGAGAAAATCTGGAAAAATTTTCTCGGTGAACAGTAATTCTGGGGAAAATTTTCGATGTTCTTCGTGTTCTTCATCCAAAAATCCAAAAATCATATCTAAAACAACATTTCTTTTGATTTCTTCCATGGGTTTTCATCCTTAATGTCTAAGGAGTGTTTTAACACCAAAACCCCCAATTTCTACCAACAATCCAAGCTCAAATCTCAAATTTTCATCAAGAACACTAACTTTTTCAAATATCCAAATTCTACGAATTTCTCATAGTTTTCTCCAAATTTCTTGTTCTAATAACATCATAAACCACCTAGGAATGTTTTAGATTAACATCCACACTTA
Organism: Biancaea sappan; assembly: GCA_037074585.1. Classification (NCBI taxonomy): domain Eukaryota; kingdom Viridiplantae; phylum Streptophyta; class Magnoliopsida; order Fabales; family Fabaceae; genus Biancaea; species Biancaea sappan. Next base: position 45,912,617 of record CM073497.1, on the reverse strand, counting down.
AATTCATCCATTAAAATATTCTACAAAAATTTTGCAAAAATAATAACCAAGGATTTGATCTTGTAATAAGAGGAAGAAGAAGAAGAACATCAACTTACCAATCATCCTAACTTTCATAGCTTCCTTCCCAAAGCAAAAATTGCATGAATGATTGATGAAGAAATTCCTTTGCAAGCATAATCGAGAGAGAGAGAAAGTGAAGCTACGGGAGGGAGAATGAGAAAAAGAAAAGAATAAGGAGAAGTGTATATGCGTGGGCCCCACCAATTTCTTTTTCGATAAAATCGCTCATAGCCACCTTAGCTTATAAGATTTGTTCACTTTAATCCCTCTCGATGTCTCAAACTCCACTTTAACCTCGAATCCATCATCTTTTCGGTACCGGACTCATAATTCATTCCCATAAGCTCTATTTTTCTTCTCGGGTTCCTACTTGGTCATTTTTCAAAAGTCTTCTATACTTTCTTTTCTTTTCACTTTAGTCCTTGAGAATTTGTAAAAATTTCCTAAATTAAAAATAAAAATTTCTATTCTCACATTTTCTTCACTAATTCAAAAAGAAAATTTTTCACGTAATTAAATTTTTCACTAAACTTCAAAATAGGCTTTAAATATTCATATAAATTCTTGGGATATTACACTATGCGACTCTATTTTCGATCTCTTCAGATTCAGCTCTATCTCCCCTCTGGTTTGTCTCTGCCTGTCTTAGATTCTCTCTCTCATTCTCCACCTCTCAAATTCAGCTCTCTCCCCCTAGGTGACTTTGTTTCAATCTCAGATTCGACTCTCTCACCGTCGGTGTCTTTGCATCTCTCTTTCTCTCTCTCTCTCTCTCTCTCTCTCTCTCTCTCTCTCTCTCTATCTCTCACACCGTTGGAGTCTCAAACTATTGCCCTTTCAGTCCATCGGTGTCTCTGAAGAGAATGAAGAGAACGATGCACAAAATGGAGAGAACGATGCCCAGGGACAAAATCGTCCAAATACTCATTTTCTATTCGGGAAACACTTTTTCCATCTAAATAGCAATGGAAAAAATTTGCTGGACAAGCACCCTATTTTTTTCCATAATGGAAAGCTCCATTTCATTGATTGCATTGTAGCATCTGCATACCAGACACATGATGAATAACACAATAATAAAAGGGAGCCTTCCATTCCAACATTAGAAGGCATACCAAATGGCCCCTGAGGCTTCATTTACTGTGTCATATAAGATAAGTGTGATAATATAATTAAATAAAAATGTATATTATAATTAAATCTATTTAATACAAATATATTAAATTAATTAAGTAATTATCTGAATATATATATTAATTATTGATAGAATATAAAATGTGAATTTTGAAAATAAGTTCACTAAAGATTTGACAGGTCCACCTATGGTAGTGACACCATACATATTTTTCTTTTTCTTTTCAAATAAATTATTGACCAGAATAATTTACGTTATTATTTAAAAAAAAATTTCCCTTTGTCGAGAATTCTTTTATTAAAAAAAATGATAAAGGGGTGACCAAATTAATCGATTTATTTTAATGGCAAGTGGTGATATTGTAATACAATATAAGGTTGCTGATGAGTTTGTTTAAATTTTAATTATGCGATTAGTGCGTAGATAATGAAAAAGGACGATATAGTTTAAAGCCATTGGTGAAAAAATATTGTAAATAAAGCATTATAATGTGAAAAGATTCAAATTTAATTTGCATGCATGTGGCATTTGGATGCTCTCTCTGATCTTGTCTCCTCCACTTTCGTTTTTACTTTTAGCCTTAGGATTCCGTATTAAGCATCTGATCAGCTATTACGTCAGATTTTATAGTTTCAAAATTACGCATATGAATTTTATAAAATGTTATTTTTATCTATAGGCAAAAATAATGGTTTGATTCTTTATGTTTATTTTGGTCTTCTATATTTTAGATGTTTCATATTGATCTTTTATATTACAAATTTATTATTTTAGTCCTTTTCCATCATATATATTAGGTATTTTAACTGACTTATCATACTTAACAACAAACAAGTATATTATCCGTGTCAATATTTGCATAGAGAGATATCAAGTATATTAGAATTCCTAACAAATTTGATGAAAAATGACTAAAATAGTATGAGTTTGTGAGATAAAAGACTAATATAAAACATCTAAAATATAAAGGACTATAATAAAACATAAAATAAACATAAGAGACTAAAATATCAGTTTTGCCTTATGTATATTGGTAAAACATATTTTATCCAATTTAATTCTACGGCCCACATGCTTAAACCTAAGTTTAAAATACGCAAATCCAATAATTAACTGAGGAAATATTCCAAATGCCCTAACAACATCTATCTAAATGGTCAAAATGTCCACTCTCCTAGAAATACGTAGCATTGACTAAACATGGATGTAAGGCTAGTCAACCCACAAAACTAACAAATTGCTCAATCTCTTTCTCCAAAAACCAGCTCGGAGGTGATGCTTCAATTCACTGCCTCTAAGTCCGGAGCACCTTCTGCCTCAAAGAAGCCACCCGCCCCTACTTATGCTTGAATAATTTTTTTTTTTAGAATAATGTAATCTTTTCTCTTTTCAATAAGAGTGATTTCTTTTGAAGGATGCATCAAAGCAACAACACAAAATAACATCAAAAGCCAAAATTAACACAACTAAGTCAAATAAGTCAAATTAATACGACTGATTTATTTACTTAGAATGGCCACTGTCAACATATCACTTCTACTGAAGAAGAGTTCTAGTAAGTATACAAGTAAGGCAAGGGCATATTAAAAGTTTTAAGGTGTGTTTAATAATTCGGTGGGTAAACCTAAATTAAACAAATTAGCTTTGATTGAATATGATTTGGGCAAGCATATGTTTGGATTAACATAATTTATGTTTGGAAGATATTTGAGCAATCATTGTTTGGTATAAAATAGAATGTTTAGATGTTGGTATGCAAACGTGGTTTAAAATGTGTAATTACCAGAAAGGGCATAGATTTTATATTTTATTTTTTGATGTACCATTATTACTTATTTTCATTGAAAGCTAACTTAGTGAATTATATAAATGTTTTAATAAAGTGCACTATTTTTTTGTTCGTTTATCCAATATTACTAATTATTCACTAATTACCCATTAGAATATTTTAAAATTTGAACAATTTGAACTAAGTATAATAATAATTAAAGTGCTAATAAATTGCTAGATACAAAATAAATTATTGACTAATTTTTTATTAATAAATAATTACTAATTTTTAATTATTAATTGAAATTTTAATTAATCACTAATTACTTATGAACAAGATAATATGAAATACTAGTGATGTACCATTATTATTTACTGATGTATCATTTTTAATTCATTTTTTAATGTACTATTATTATTTATTGTCATTTATTTAAGTTTAACTCAATGAATTATACCAATGTTTTAATAAAGTGCTAATAATTATAATTTGTAATTGTTTTAAAATTATTAACTTTTTAACTTTAAAATTATTAAAAATTGTTAACCTTTTTAACCTTTTAACTTTAATATTCAATAAAAGCATAATTATAATTAACAGTGCCTTGTCTTTATCGAGCAAGAAGAGAGAGAGAGAAAGATTGGAAATTGAGTGAACTGAGAGATTGAGAAGCACCCGAGGGAAGCCATAAGAGAACGAGTGAGAAGCACTGGAAATGGGAAGGGCAGTAGAGGGTCACCAGGGATATTTTGTGGCCAACCACATTTGATCATTGCAGATGCAACATGGGCATACTTTAAATCAACCATGGTTTCCTAAGTCTGAACAACGTTTGGTCTCCAACATAGTTGCTCCCACAGGCCAGCCAAACAACCAAATTGTCCTTCAAGCCATGTTTGGAGCCACCGCACTGTGGTTACGATAGATTAGATGCGTTACCAAACACACACGTAATGTAAATTAGCTTAAGTTTTGGTGAGATTGATCGTGTATCTCCTTTGAAGTTTGATTTATAATCTTAAGTGGTTGTATGACTCTATGAGAAAAGATATGGTAATTACGAAGCTACTAGCAATCTGACTAGTGTTATACGTTAATGTGTTAGCATTATTTATTATATATATTATATACATTTATTTTATAAATGATGTTTCGCGCTGGCAATTTATTTGGGTGAATTGACATATTAAGTATTGCATATGTTGACATATTGTTTTGGGGCATATATAAGGTACTATCTTTAATTAGGTCCATGATAAGATTTTCTTGTATTTTGTGTTAAGAGACCTATTTGATATATTTTAAGAGTTGGTATGGGGTGTTAATGTAAATATTTTGTGTGTAGATGCTTGACCTTAAATAATAACTGTAACACCCTAGGTTTTTCTGAGTAATTAAAGAGGATATATTTATGGGGGTGAAAATTTTTCGCAAATTAAGAAGTTTCACCTAGGTAATCAAGAGTCTTAAGATTTAAAAGGGACTAAGGCGTGTCATGGGTTAAGTAAAGGGGCAATAGAAAAGAGAAACATGGATAATGTGTATCAAGACTACATCTAAGGACCAAAGTGAAAAGAGAGGGGAACATAGAATATTTTAGAAAGGATAAGTTTAAAAAAAAAAAAGAGAACTCGTGAGGAAAATGGACCTCATAAGGAAAAGGTCACGAATCTAGTATCTTCGTTTGACCAAAACTAGAAGGGATGTGAGGGGCTAAAGTGAAGGAATATGAAACTTTGGTATTTTGTTGAAAATTTGCTATGATAATGTGTATCTTGAAAGAGTATAGTTGGGTGCCCTATGTGTAAATCTAAAATTTTGACTAGAGGGATTAAATTGCAAAGGAAGATAGTGGGCCCCACATACACTCTTCCTATATATACACATACTCATTCTTCATTTTCCCCTGAAACATTTTTCTTCCCTCCCCTCACACGTCTCTCCCTTCGGACAATAGTAGCACACACATACTCAAGCTTTGGAGAGGTTTCTTCTTCCTTCCACCATCTTCTTGGCCCCCTCTTAAGGTAAGTTTCTCCACCTAATACCTTTTTCTCTTCTTCTTCCTTTTCTTTGAAGAATATAACCCTAGAGAAGGAAAATTGGGGGAAATTGTTGAGATGTTTTGGTGGGTTGATTATTACTAGATCATTATTCTGGAGTGTTAATTATTGTGGAAGAGCAAGAAATTAAAGAAATGACCTTAAAAGAATGCATTAGAAGGTATGAGATGAAAATGAGAAAGGTTAGGGTTATGATGAAAGTTGATGATTTAAGCACCAACTCTTGGCTTTAACTTGGGATTTTTGTATCAAAGTGATGCTAGGACAATTAAAAAAGGAAACCCATGAAGAAATATGGGGGAAAATGGTTGATTTTGGCTTGGAATCGTAAGAACCCAAGGTTAGATTCAAAAATCTGGAACTGGGCGCCCAGGGCGCTACCTATGGCGCCTCAGGTGCCCTCTGACTGAGAGTCTGGGCATTGACGCCCCAGGCGCAAGAGGTGGTGCCCTAGGCACCAACACATAAACCATGTTTTGGGCTATGGGGGCCATGGCGCCTAGGCTACTGCCCAGGGCGCCATGGTTTGGGAAATGAGAAAGTCTTGGATCTTGTGTATTGAGGTGCTGCTTTTAATGTTTCGAAGGTTTAGCTCCAGATTGAGACTCGGCTGAAGGATTCCCTAGAAGCTAGATGTGCTTCAAGGCTAAAGTGAGGGACTTCTCATCCTATCTTTGGATACTTTTTACACTTGTATGTATATAAATTTGTGTATCGATGCGAAATTAGAAATTATGACTCCTTTGTAAGGTTAGACTAAAAAGGTAACTTAATAAGATGGATACATATATAATATGAAAGGGAAAACAAGTATAATTTTGATGGGTAATTACTATACATGTAAATAAGAATAGGAAACTTTGTGTTGTGCATGAATGGTGATATTGACTTTGTATGGTGAATATGAATGATATGTCATATCATGTAGGAGGACAAGCATATGCTTACCTAGATAGGCATATATGAGTGTATACAAGGTTATTTATAAGCATAAGCATGTTCCCATACATACATGATTTATATAAGTTGGAATTGATGTCATGATTGTGTTTGGCTCAGTTAATGAGATATGAGTTTCACAAAAGTATATAAATACTAGAAGTTATTGTTGTGGATCGATTTGATTTAATATTTATGCATATGATTCTTGGGGTGTTCCAGTAGGCCCAGTGGCACATGGTCCATGAGACCTATGAGTCAGTAGAATGATATTCTCGCTCATGAAGCTCGGTGGCATGTGGTCCATGAGACCTATGGACTCTTCTTTATATATTAGCCTCGAAAGAACCATGAGACTTAGTGGCATGTGGACCATGAGACCTATAGAGGTTGGCGCAACAGGATTCCTACCCATGAGACCCGGTGGCATGTGGTCCATGAGATCTATGGGGACCCTTGGCTAAGTTAAAACCTAATGAAAGTATGAACTTCATGTTAATGTATTGCTGGTTGAACTTTTGCACACGATTCAATAATACGGACAAGTGTTAACATCTAGTTGGTTGTATGCATGTATGAATTTTGAGTTGTATCGATCATTTTGTCACGTGCATTATATAAGTGATTATACTTTATATATATATATATATATATATATATATATATATATATATATATATTAGTATGTAAGTATCTTGGTAGGACTACTTTTGGTGAGTCAAGTGGTTGGACTCACCTCCTCACAGTTTTAGGTACAGGAGATCGTATTGTGGTGACGTACGAGTTGAGAATACTTTCCCATTGTTCGAGATGAGGTGTGGTATCTTAGAGTCATTTTGAGTTAGGTAGTCTTAGTAAAACTTTGTAATTGGGCAGGTCTTATGGTGATGTTGATCGTGTAAAGGATAGTAGGAACTAGCACAAATTATGATTTATTATTGTAGTTATGGTGGAATAATGTAAATATATTATTTATTTAAATCCTAGTTGTACTTGATAAATGGAGTCTGATTGACTATTGTTATGTTTTTAGCTTTTCTTTAATTAAAAGATAGGTTTACGGTGGTGCTGTCTAGGCACTGTCCATGCCAATCACATGGCTGGTTCTCGGGTGTAAGAAGTTGGTATCAGAGGAATAATTTTAGGTCTCTTATTAATTACAGAGCAAGGTAACCTTATTGAGTCCTCCTCTATCATTGTGGACCCGAGCACAACTATAGAGTGATGGCTCCACCAAAGGCCCTATAGGATGTTTCCTTGTTTCCTTTCATGTCTTATCCCTTTTAAGGAATGTGTTGAGTCCGTTGGCAACTCACAGTCTATGTTTTTGACTTTATTCGCGACATCTTATGCCTCAAGGTTTTGAAAATAAGTATCAGTTTACCACTTAGAGAATAACACAAGATTCATGGGTATAACCCATGAAGAAGAGCTATGTCTAGAAGCCTAATTCATGTAAGCTCCATGATGAGGAAGAGAAATTGTAAGGACTAGCTGGTTTCGAGAATTTAATCCATCTATGCTCTCTTGCGTAGCAAACCTGAAGGATTCCTTGAAACGCCTTCAAGTAAAGGAAAAAGTCAGGGGAGATATGCTTAGCGAGTTAAGGATAAGTAAGGGAGGTTTTCAAGAGAAGACAAAGTAAAAAGGTTGACCGAGCACATCTCATTGAATGACCAAAGATCATGTGTTGAGCTTAGTTTCATGAGGCTCCAAGGAAAAAGTATTGTTAGTGACTGAGAGGCAAAGCTACAAACTGCCTGAGAGATAAGAAATGAAAGAATTCAGATTGAATGACATAGAGAGGGAAAGATGGAGTTTTAGTATTTCAGAGGTGGAAGCACACTTATATGTACGCGAATGAATTTTGAATGGTATAATAAAAGTCTTAGATCAATACATAAATTTGATCTTTTGAGGTGTTTTCTGTCACCAAAGCAAGTGCTTAAGTCCTAAATGAACAAGGATAAGTATAAGGATGAAATAGAGGTAAAATCATGAATTAAAGAACTGAGAGTTTGGACCCTGGTACCCCAGGCGCCCTGACCTGAAGAGGCCATGCTATTACATGAAGTGTAACGCCCAAGACACAAGAGCGGGCGCTTAAGGCGCCACTTCCTGGAGGAAGGATAAAAATATGTTGTTTGGTGTTTTTCACATGATTTGAACCGTAGGCTTCAAGTAAGATTCAACAGTTGTCTTCTAATGGTAGGAAGAGATTGATTGTGGTAACCCAAGGAAAGAGACAAGCAGGTAAGTGTACACCGATAAAAGTGCTGACGTTTCATGGAATAACATGTCTAAGTCTAATCACATAGACATTAAGTTTCTAGTTATTAAAGATTGTTTAGAGTAATACTGTGTTAGTAAATCATGTGGGTACTAATCGTATGACTACAAAACATTAGCCTAAAAGTTTACCACCTAGAGTTTTTTCATGGGCATGTGGCTCATATATATGTGGTGAGACTTTTAAATGATTGAGTGTATTGTACAATTTGTTATGTACATAATTTTTGGATATCCATTTATGGTGTATCTTGATATATGAATATGTGTTGTTTCATATATATTTGTGTGTGAAATACTCTGAACGTATGTATTTACTTTCTCATACGGTTTAGTACTTGCAGTTTGACATAAAGTTGAGAAAGTATAGGAATTGGTTGGAAATAGGCATGTATGAAGATCTTTGACATGTAATTTCCATGTTATGCATCCAGGCTTGATCTATGTCATTAGTTGTATTAGAATTGTGATCACTGTTGGGGTTTAGTTTTAATTCAACTAGTTACGAAAACTTCTTTAGTTTTGTGCTAGCATAGTTGATGGACCAGATTGTTTGCAATATATATGTTTAGATAGCAAAAAATGCGCACTATGGGTTTATATATGTGTATAGTATGCGTATATACAATTTCAAAATTATATGTCATCCGAGAGGAAGAATTGTTAGCATTATATATTATATATATATATATTGTTATATATATATATATATATATATATATATATATATATATATATATATATATATATATTTTATAAATGATGTTTCGCGCTGACAATTTATTTGGGTGGACTGATATATTAAGTATTGTATATGTTGACATATTGTTTTGGGACATATATAAGGTGTTACCTTTAATTAGGTCTATGATAAGGTCTTCTTATATTTTGTGCCAAGGGACATATTTGATATATTCTAAGAGTTGGTTTGGGGTGTCAATGTAAATATTTTGTGTATAGATACCTGATCTTAAATAATAACAGTGATGTGGTGTTATTATAAAAGAGGACAATCTATGGGTCGACCTATGGATAGATGCATGTGGGTAGTGGTTCCCTAGATTATATGAGAAAACAAGCCTTTGGTAGAAGCTAAGTGTTCAGTTGGGTTTTTCATCAGACCAAAGGTGTGAGTGAGTCTCTCATATCTTCCTAGAAGAGCTACCTCTTTTAGTTTGTGTTCGAGTCTGTGATAGATCAAGGTATATGCTCTTATCGCTCTTCATCTGTGTTCTTATTATTTGTCAAGGTCTACAAAGAGTGAATTCATAGATTTATGATTTTCGCATTTGAGTTTTCTATGGATCTGTATTGATTGGTTGTGATTATTTTAAATAATCTTAAATAATGCACTAGTAGTTGTTTTATAATTGGTGATTCTAACATTGGTTTGTAAAGCAATGTTTGTATGTCTTAGGAAAAAAATGTATGATACGAGTTAAGTAAAAAGTCAAATTAGGTTCAAATTGTGAGAAATGGTTATGCCTTGAAGCTAACAGTCGACCGTTTGTAGTTAAATAGTCGACCGCCAACTCTCTGAGTACATGAAATGCTCTAATAGAAACTAACCAATTGACTGGTTCCTAAGAAGCAATTGACCAATTAGTCTCAAGTTAGACTTCTAAGTTTTAAGTAGAGACCAAGCAATCGTTGACTAGAAGCTATCTACTAATCGACCACTTCTTCTTTGGTTGAAGTTTCCTAAATTAGTTTTTTATGGTTATTTATCTGCACTTGACCTTGTTTTGACTCTAACCAGCATCATCTTGAAATAATAGTGAAAAAGCAATAAGATATGAGAGGAACTAGTTCAAAGGTGGTTTAAGATTGAGTTATCCCATAATGATGAGAGCTAAGTCTAAGTGAGATTCTTCTAATTACCCACCTTGAAGAAAGGAACATTTTAAATTAAGGTAACAGATCAGCTATAATAGTCAGTAAAGTGTTACAAACATATAAATTTCAAAATAATTTAATAATAAAAAAACTCGACTTTTCCATAAGTGAAGCTTTTCATAGCCTTTCCCGTCATTTTAAATTTATAGAATGAGGAACCACACTATTAGAAAAATTAAATTTAGTGACGAACTAAAATCCGTCATTAATTCTGCCATTTTGTGACGGATTTTAGTGACAGATTTCAATCCCTTACTAATTTCGTAAAATGCTGAAATTTAGTGACGGATTTGAGTCTATCACTAAAATTTGTCAGTAGATAGTGACATATTACAATCTGTCACGAAAGCTAAAATTTGGTGGCAGAACACTTTCTATCACTAATTGATATTAGTAGTTTGTGATTGATTTTTTCGGTTATTAAATTTCATTGCTTTTTTTTTAAATTATGAGAAATTTTGCTATTTAGCGACAAATTGTTTTGTCACTAAATTTCATTACTACTTTTTTGAATTATGAAAATAATTGAGAAAATTTGCTGTTAGTGACAGAAATGTCAATCACTAATTTAGTGACGGAACAATCTGTCACTAATTTAGTGACATACATTTCCATCACTAATTTAGTGACAGAATCACTAAATTAGTGACGAAAATTCCATCGCTATTTTTTCTCTTTAACTTCTAAACCTTTTGTTGACGACTTGGCAAGTGTACTAATCATACAAGTAATACAGAGTGAGTAGAGTATCGTTCCCACGAAGATTGAGGTTTGTGATCCATAAAAACACAACCAAAAATACCAAAAACACAATAAAAACACTAAGCAACTAAAAATAAACAAAAACACAAGAAACAAATCAAAGAAAACATAACTCAATTCACAAAAATAGTCCAACAAAGGCACTAAACATCAACAACACATAATTAAAAGTACAGAACAAAACCAAGAACAAATTAGTATGATGGAAATGTTAAGAAATTTGGGGTGCCTCCCAAGAGTGTTATGTTTATAGTCCTTAGCCAGACTTTACCGGTGTCCTTCGTTAATCAATGTCTCCTTCCTTGGTCATCAATGTTTCTTTCTCATCTTCAATGTTTTCCAGCAAGGAAGAGAAACCATATATCATGCACATAACAAAGAAGAACACCGTGAGAACAACATTAAAAGAACAAAAGCAAACAAGAGAAGAAATAAAAATTGCAAAGACACATGAGAATGTACAACAAAATAAGAAAAAGTGTCTAAACTAGCACCACTTCGGCTCCTTTGAATATTGGCACAACCATCAATCCCCGGCAATAACACCAAAAACTTGTTGACGACTTGGCAAGCGTACCAATCGTACACGTAATACAGAGTGAGTAGAGTATCGTTCTCACGAGAATTGAGGTTCTAAGTACCCGCGAAGCTAAAGTTAAATGCTATCTAGACAAATCATTAAACAAAAATATAAATCTAAGGCTAACAATTTAGACTAAAGCTACTAACTAAAACCTAAAACTAAGCTACTCCTAATGACAATAATCTAGGGTTGATGGGATTAACTTCACTTAATTCTTAATCCGACTAATTCATAGACAAATTAGTCTTTGAATTGTTAAAAAATGATTCAATCTAATTACAAATCCTTTTGATGTTGGTTCTAAACAAAACCATATAAATAAGATTATCTATTCCTAGATTAATCCGATTTATGGTGGAAGTTATAATAGAAAAGTTAATATCTAGCTATCCCTAGCATAGATAAAAACCCCAAACTCATAAAAGTGGTGATTAAGCATTTTTAGAGCAACTCAATTCGGTAAAATCTACTCCAACAAAATACGAAATGCAATTGAAAAGAATCACTCAACAACAAAACTTCATAAGAAATTAAATTACATCAACCACCAAACCTTTCATTTCTCATAAGTTTCATTATCATTCTCTTACTATTGCTTTCATCAATTTTACATGCTAGTCTAGGGAACAAATATTCTTGGAAGGATTTTTTCAAACCTCAACTAAGATAAAAACCTAATTCTCCATAATTCCTTATGTGAAAATCAATTTAATTAAATGAGCAAACCCTAATTTGACTATATGAGGCTAATATCTATATTCCTATGACATTAGCGAATCAATCCCCTCTCCTTTAAGGTTCAAGAACTCATACAACTCATTTCTTAGGTCTAGTTTTTACCTCCCTTTCCCAAGTTTAGTAAAAACACCAAATCATCCCAATAATTAGCCAAATCAAAGGAATGCATTAAGATTGGAATAAATAAACATGTATTAACCAATCAATAATTATAAGAGTTCAAGAAATTACACAAAACCTAATATAAAATCGGTCTCATAACAATTCTAGAATTACAAACTACCTACAACTACAAAATACAAGAGAAATACAACATGAAAAGAGAAGAAAATGAAGAGAAAATGGAAGAGATGGGGGAAGGAAGACCAATCCCAAGAGGGAAGGCCTTCTTGCCCCTAACCAGCTCCAAATATTGCCATTTGTGTGCTGCCTCCTTGCTCCAAAATCTCCCAATCCAAAATTAGGGCAAAAAGCCCCAAAAGAGGCTTTTAATTGTCAGTTTCGTGATCTGACGCCGATTATGGCGCCTGGGCGCCAAGGCTGACAGCTTCAAATATAAGTTCATGGGTTGGGCGCCTGGGCGCCAACTGGGCAGAAGGGTCTTTTAAGTTCATATGCTTGGCGCTTGGGCGCTAAGATACTGGAGTCTTCATTCTTCTCTTGTTTTCTCCCCAAAATACACCTACAAAAGACAACAACTAAAATAAATTAAAAAGGCAAGAAAAGGGGAAATAAAACAAGAAAATAAGGGAACTATAAAGCACAAAGAAACTAAATAAAAACCAAAATAAAAGCGCAAAAGGATAATAAAACAATGCTAAGAGATGAAGAAAATCTCACATATGATGACATTATTTGATGACTTTTTAGAACTTATCACCTTTTATTTTTTATTGGTTTTTCACCATTTAATTTTCTGATTCTGTTTTTTTTTAGACTGATCTATCATTTTCTTTGTCAAACTTATTCCTTCTTATATGCCTAATTAAATCTCGCTTAACGTTGTCATAAAGAGTCTTTGTTATACATAACTTGAGCAAAATTTACCCTCACTTTGCTTCTAAATATTCTCCAAAGACTTTAGTTCCTCCATCCAGTTAGCCAAACTCTACACCTATTCTTTTATTTGGCCATTAGTATCCTTGCAAGATTGTGGCTCATCCATCCAATCGACTAAATCCTACATCTGTCCTTTTCGGGCAGAACTTATATATATATATATATATATATATATATATATATATATATTCATACTTGTGTAAATTATGAATTTTTTATCCTTAATGAATATTAATTTTATATTCCAAATTTCCCTCAAATTTGATTACAACTGGCCTCATTTCCATTTTTCAATGTTAATATCAACTTTTATCTTCATTCACAACTCTTCAATGTTAATCTCAACTTGCTTCATTCTCACTCTCATCCTTTTATGTCATCGACCTGCTTTACTGGCTTTAGATTTCCTTTAGATTGTTAGAAATAATAAAGCAATTTAAAAGCACATATCACACAATGGGAAGCTTTCGTTGGATTTGTTTTCTTCATTACTCTATTCAAATAATACACAATAATCTTTCGGCTAACAAAAGAACAGTCTTTATGTAGAAATTAAAAATTTGTATTCGAAAGATATACTTTGTTACTATTTGCTTTTAAATTAAGTATTAAATAAATTAATTTTTTAAAGTTGAGATCTCACTATAAGTTCTTATATAACTAATCTTTAAAGTAAAATAAATATACAGTTTGATAATTAATATGTACTGAATTCATGATCTGTAAAGGAATAAATTATTTAACACTAAACAATAAAAAAAAAATTTAAGATCAATTTGAATATGATCATTCCCATATATACTCATAGCTAAAATAAAAAATAAACAAATAAAACAGTACACCTCAACACACATATGGAGTATTATTTTCTCAAGAAAGTGAAAATTGACACTTAAACTTGATAATATGGTTTCCCTTGGACATTACTCAACTGATAAAAAATAAATATGGTTAACTCAAAAAAGTTTGAAATCTAATTTTTGTAAACTAATTTAAAAAATAGTGCAATTAACCTCATTATATATGCTCGTGACAGATGGTATTATTAGTAAGAGTGTAGCCATTGAAAATATAACCTCATAGTAGTTAAAATACCTATTTATAAAAATATTTAGGTATATTGACGTACGTCTTAATTGATAATATTAAAAATAATATTTTCATTATGTTCTTTAATTTTGTACCATTGGTTAAAAAGAAGACTAGAAGCAGTGTATTGATGATCCGCAATCTGAATGGAAGAAGAGTGAAGAAGCTGAAATGGTCGACGTCATGCAAAATGAATGCATGCTTTAGGTTTAATGTCAAAAGTGAGGCTGCTATATATATATATACACACATATGATTCCATGTGTTACATGCATGCTTCTTTGGTTTTGGTCAAACGATAATATCTTTTCCTTTGAGGCTAAGAAAACTTACATATATCCATAATATTGTGTGTATGAAGTGTATACATCATCTCATGATCCACATCTAAGTTATATGTGAAAGAGACTGTAAGAAAACATGCTTAAAATATGCAAAACCTGCATGAAAAGATAGAGGGTATGAGAGGTTGAGTGAGAGAGCAAAAGGAATATTAAAGTTGACGTTTTAACACACAGATTAAGTTGGTGAGCTTCCTTTCACGTAAGGCCTTTTGGCAGAGGAAATTAAAGGCATCCACGTTAAAGCTGTTAGATGACTGCTTTATGATAAATTAATTAATAATTAATTAGAAAACAAAATCAAGAGAAAACACAGGTGGAAAAATCGAAAACTTGAAAAGAGTACGTAAAGTTAATATTCCTAAATAGAGGGATGAAAAAAGGGGTTATTTTAATTGATGTCATCGAGTTAATATTCCTACGTAAGACTGACGTCTTAGGTATTACCCTCTTTATTTTTTTAGATAAGAGTAATATTTGTACTCTTTAACTTTGACTCATATTTTAATTATTATTAAAAATTTATTTCATGTCAATTATAATTTATATATTTTTAATTAATTTTAATTATACTCCTAAGTTTAACATCAAACGTTGATTTAGCATTTCATTTTACATACATTAACATCAATGTCAAATTATTCACCTTAATTGAGCTAATATATCACATCAGCATCTGCCATTAAATTGCATTAACCTCAGAGGCATAATCAAAATTAATTAAAAATATATGAATTATAATTGATATATACAAAATAAATTTCTAGGTTATAATTGAAATACGGACCAATGTTCAAGGGCTTGAATAACACTTTTGCTTAAATTTTATTATATTAACAATTTAGCCTCTTAAAAATAATTGAGTTTATTGTTTAGTTCATAAAATTTTAACTCTACTTCTTGAATATTATAAACTGGTTAAACATTGTTAGTTAGTCCCTCAAAGATTAGTGTGTGTGTATATATATATTACTCTTACAAAAAGACTAATTTATTGCTAACGTTGATTAGTTTAAGTGATATAACATTTGTTTCATTTAAATAAAGAGCAATTCAAGTTTTATAAATAAAGAAAATTAATGCTATAAAAAATTTACATATTTATAATCTAATTCAGCTCTAACTAAATTAATTAAAACTTTCTAAATACCGATAGTTCTAATTAAAAAACAAAGACTAATTTATACTAAATCCTTAATGTATATATAAAGACTAACTGGTAATTTGATCAACATTTCAATTTTAAAGATTAATTAAATAATAAAAAATTTATATTGAGGGACCAATTTGTATGTTTATTCTTTATTTATTGTTAGGTAATTTGATTATTTAAAAAGGCCACGTAATCTTTTTGTCCACCAATTTTTTTTCAAATTATAGATGATTGAATTCTAGATTTTGTGCGAGTATTATTACGTACGAGAACTGAATCTCTGTAAATGGCGTTGTCACTCGAACATGTCACTCAAACGCCTTGCGTACAAAAAAGTCAAGATTTGTAGGAGATTTAAAAATCAAGAAAAAGAAAGAGGAGAAGAAATCTAAGCAGAGTTATTTTAAAATTTTTAAATAAATATTTTCTTTTTCTTTTTTGAAAATTCATTCATATATTTATTTTAAAATATTCATTTATCATATTTTTATTATATTGTATGACATAAAATGCTTTAAAATTCCTGCTAAATTTGTACAAAGCAAGATCTCATACACTATAACAGAAAAGCCTTCTCTGAGGTTATATCCTCCGTTCTTAGTGGTGCACCAACCTTTAAACCTAACTATATTATCCATAGGTAGTGCATATATTTAGTCTGAATATATTTTTGACAAAAGTACATTTTTCGCCCCAAACATTTATCTTGTGTTTCAATTTCGTCTCTAATAATATTTTTTTTCAAGTTCGTTTCACATGTTTTTTTTTGTTTTTATTTTATCTTTATTGATTGTTGACATGAATTCTCTTAAGTGACCCTTAAACTCCTTTAAATGACCACTACAAGAATATTACAGAATAGCATTTGAAGTATTAGAACGAAATGTTGGAATTTAGGTCGCAAATATTACTTTGCTACTGAAAAAAATTGGTGGCAAATTAATTATGACCGATCAACTTTAAGCGTGCGACTCGAGCTGGCATTCTGCAAGCGCTAGGGCTTAAGAAAAGCCATATTCGAGCCCTACTACAACAAAATAAAGGAAAGAGCTCAAAGAAAAAAAACAAGTAGAAGAGCTCGATGAAGGGTGTTGTCAAGCCATCAATAGGCTAGCTCGAGCTCCTCTGATATATATATAATGATCCAGTTTGTTTCAAGTTCTCTATCACTAATTATTTTGTTTTGTTTTTAAAGCTAGTGCCACTAAAATTTTGATAATAAAGAAAAATTACGTGAGAGGAACTTTTGTTTAAAACATATTTATATGAAATGATGATGTGTTAATTTGTTAAGTCTATCCTAAGTAGGTATAACAGAATTTTTTTTAATTATAATGGAGTAAATGTATAAATTTTTTTCGTTACAGATGGCAAATAATAAATTACAAAAATAATTTACAATATTTTACACTTGATGATCACATAATAAGATAAAACAAAATTTACAAAATTTACAAGACTTTAAAATTTGAATCAGTTTTTTTAATTTGACAGAGAGGGCATTCTTTAAATCACATAATCATCTTTTACATCTTTTTTCTTTTTTCCATTTATGTTAGTCGAAAAAAGACAAAAGATTAAACAATGATATGGAAAATATGATAAATATTTAACATTATAAAGAACAAAAGTATACGAAATCCTGTTCAAGTGAGATGATCTTCCATTTGGATATAGTACCTTGCTCTTGATATTAGTCCCCACATAAGAAAATGAAAGGAAAAAAATTAAGATTAAAGCAAAGGGAAGAAAGAAGAACAAACATATATAATTGATTTTTTTTTTCAATGAAACTTGTTTATTCAGAAAAAAAAAAACAAATGAGAATTGAAAAATAAGTACAGGAAGAAGAGAATATAACAATAGCACTTCCAACAAGAAGTTATGAAGACAAGAATGAAGAATAAAAAGAAGATAATGAACATCAAAGAAGAAGATGATAATAAAGAAGAAAAGAATAATATATAAAACACTATAAACTTCAAAGAAGATGAAGCAGAGGCGAATGAAGAGAAGAGAGAAAATGAAAAGGAAAAATGAAATGAATGAAAATTATATAAAAGATGTGGCACATGAACTTATTATTTTAAGTATAAATTATATTTTGTAAGTTACTACTTTAATAATGTACAACCTACAATGAAGGAGATGATGGAAGTATATTATAAAAAAATTTACTTAGTTATTGAGATACTAATTATTTAGAATATGCATCTTGTTCCTCATCTTCTCTGCATCATTCCTTTATCTTCATCTTCAATTTTTTTCTATTAATTTGTACTATTATAAAAAAAATTTAAAGTAAAAGTATACATTTAGTTCTTTAACTTTGTGTCAAGTTTCACTTTAGTCCTTCAATTTTGTTTTGGTTCATATTGGTCCTCTAAGTTTTAAAATATTCAAAATCTTCCTCATGCTTAACACTGTTAATTTCAGAACAAAAAGTGCTGACTTGTAAACCCTTTTTGCCAAATCATTGTTTACATAAGCTATTCATAATCCAACATTATAAGAAGTTATAAATTAATTGAACGATTTGGCTCCTCCCATCACATTCATCCCCAGCGGCACTGCACTACCAAAAAATCACAAACAATGCAATTATAAAATCCAACTTGTTTTAAAAATGGGTATCCTTCGAAATGGGGGCAAAAATCAATACTGTTGCGGTTTTTTTTGTCAATCAATACATAAACCCATTATCCAAAGCTTACACTTTATCCATCAATCTCGGCTAAAATTATACTATTCTTTTAATTCTCATAAAAGGCTTTTATGAACTTGAATTTTTTATTTGGCTAAACAGAACCATTTAATTGGCCCTCACAGGTAAAGTCTATGTGAATTTCATCTGATAAGACAATTTTGTTTGGCCAAATAGAGTGCCGATCAAACAAGGGATCCGGCGTGAATCTCTTTCATGATGATGAAGAAAAGTAAAAAGAAAAATGAATAAAAGCTAGTGGTACTTAAAACTTGGGAAGAGTCTTGGACGAGAGCTAGAATAAGAGAGAAAAAAAAAGGTAAGCAATTTCAAAGACGGAGTAATCTAAGGAGTATAAGGAAATAGACAAGAGTAATAATAAAAAAAAAGTTTGGTTCTGCTAAGAAATTGGGAGTGAACGAATAAATCACCATAAGGAGTGTATGTTAATTGATAAGGGTTGTATTAGCTTAACCAGATGTCTCAATTTCGAATTCTTAGAAATGCAACTGCGTTAAAACTTGATATAAAGAATTTTGCTGTCTATTACGGTTTTACTTGGCTCAAATTTGAATTAGTTAATGCTCGTGTAGTGTTCGAATACCGGATAGTTGTTCTACATGTAGGATTAATAAATAGGTGGTACAAACAATTATTGACTCATTTTTGAAGTAAACTAACAGTGTTAGGTGTGAGGAGGATTTTGAGTGATTTTTAAAAGTTAACGAACTAAAGTGAATCAAAACAAAGTTAAAGGAGTAAAATAAAACCTCATACAAAATTAAAGGACTAAAAATATACTTCTATTTTTTTTTTTAAAAAAAAAAAGAACTGCATCGAAGACACTGAGTGCAATTGTGCAAGAAACCCTGCACCGACTAATCTATTAGATGGTTGAACTTGGTGGTTCAACCACCCAATAAGTATATTAATTATTAATTATTAAAATTTAAATTTATATTATTTAATAAAATTTAAATTACACAAAAATAACTTATATTAACTATAAAAAACAATAACTTATATTAATAATTAATATGAATTTAAATTAATACATTTTTTCTAATAATCACCAATTAAATTATGTTAAAAAAATGTAAATTTTTTCTAATACAATTTTTATTTAGATAAATTCTTTCACAAAAATTAAGATAATTTTTTATTTAGATAACTTGTTGATATATTTAAATTTAAATTAAATATAAATTATTTCACAAAGATTAAGATAATTGTTTTAATTAGAATAACTTCTTGTTATATTTAAATTTAAATTAAATAAAAATAACTCAAATTTGCAGTGTTTAAAATTTACAATGCCAAATCACAAAATTACAAAACATAAATTTAAATTACAACTCTTAAAATATTAAAACTCAACATTCGACAACTTGATAAGTTTTAAAATAAATTTATTCTTTCTCTCCATCTTCCCTCCCTGCACCCCTTCTCCTCCTTCTCGCTGCTAGATCTTTGAGGGCCTCAATAGAAAATACCGTTCCTCTACTTATTTATGCAGTCTTGAGTTACTATCATACCCCACACACTAACTAAGCAAATCGATTATCCAGCAGTTTCCTAAGTGACAAGGACTCAATTGATGCAGCAAAGTCATCTCCCAGGCTAGTGCCTCATATAATGCCACCACTATAAGCAGGAGGCCAATGCATCTCACTACAGGAATGATGTCTAATACCTACAGTGAATACAATAGAAAAGTTAAGGATTTCAATAGGAAAATACTTATTCCAACTGATTTGCTATTTAATTTTTTCAAAAACTATCATCCCAGATTTCACAAGCGTCTGCCTCCTGCTACTATTTATTTTAATTTTTATTATTTATAAATCGCATCGTGCCACATGTATATCACTGATATGTTGCTTGACATCTTCTCAGTCGAGCAACCAGTGTTGCTCATAATGTATGTCGAGCAAGACATGTTGGTGTCAAGCAATACATGACCATGCTGAGCAATTGTGTTGCTTACTGATTTTTTTTTAAATTATTTTTTTAGATCTATTGAAAAAAATTAATAAATTTAAAATAAATATAAATTTATTATATTTATGTATATGTTTTACATTTTAGTTGTTATAAAGACTTTTTTAATTATGTAATTTTTAATGATGTAAGAAAAAATCCAATTCACTTACATTACATATTTATAATTTTATTTTAGTACGATTTAAACTTGTAAATTTTGATATAAATGAATTTTTTATTTTTATAATAAAAATAAAATAATAAATTTACAAGTTTTCGTATGAAATAATTTAATTTTCTTGGTCATCTTGTATCTTTATTGTTCTTCCATTTTGTTCTTCCATTTTCTGCACCATATCCAGAAAACAAATTAATGGGTCCAAATAAATTAGTAGGTTAACTTCCTGACACATTAGAATCTTTTCTTCCGTCCTGTTGACACATAAGAATATAAACACATTAGCAAACCTTGAAAAAGAAGAGAAAAAAGGAGATGTTGAACAGAATAAGAAAAAATTGATTATCTATGGAACAAATTGACAACCTATATAGAAGAAGGATATTGAGAAAAGAATAATTTGATATGAAGAAAATAATAATTTGATTGAAAAATATACTAATTTTTCACCTAGAAGAAGACAAAATAGAAACTGGTGGATGCTGTCAAGAAAATCAGAATTGTTAAAGCAGAGACGAATAATAACAACAGAAAGAAAATAGAAAAGACAAATGATATCAGAGAGTATATTTTGTTTTTACCTGTTGTATCTTCAAACTATGATTCTTGAGAAAAATCAGAGAAGAGGAAGATGAATGAAAGAGAAAAGAAAAGAATTGATGCAGTGCGAGAAGAGCCATTAACAGAGAAGGAATTCTTATATAAAAGAATTAGGCGGGAGGATGAAGATTTTCAACTTTCACATAAAGTTAGATGGTGGTGCCAAAATAGAAGATAGAAAGAAATAATATTTTGCCCGAAATTTTGGACTCTGCACTTTTTTTTAACTTTATGATCAATTGGAAAATCCATAATATTACGTTGAATTAGGTTGAATTAGAAAATAATTAATATGACTGTCAGTAATAAAATTTTCAACTTTATACTCTATTATACTCTTTTTACATTCTTTTAATGATTAAAAACAGATAATTGAAGAATTCATTATTTTAGTGTGAAATTAGGTTTAACATTTCCTGGAAATAATGTGAAGACCATTTTATATTATTTGTATGTTAATGTATTATTGCATTATTTGTATGTTTATTGATAAGAATAATTATATACGTAAATTGTATGAAATACTCAAATATATCTATAAGTTATCGTAACTAAGTAGTAAATTACATTAAATAAATAGTTCATTAGTCACCCAGAAAATGTATTACAAAAGTAAAAATAAAAATAAATGTCTAATACATATTTTTATTCCTCATCATCAGTCTCTTCATCCTAAACATTGTTGTCTTGGATATTGTCAGTTGTTAGAATTTCTAGGGGAATATAAAAATTGGAAACATTGTTTAGAGATGCCACATCTGATCGATATACTTATGTGTTTCCTTGATCACTTGAACTTGTATAAAATAAGTGTTGAGGTGGATGGGGAGACAAAATTCTTGCATTGCATTGAGTCTAATCTCCATAGTAGTGATCTGACTACTTAGTTCCTCATCCTTTCCTCATATCTTTTCAAATTCTTTTCATAAGATTTACTTAGACCGTGAACAAATGTATCTTTTAAAATTTGCTGAAATTCTTGGGAGCGAGTCCAATCGAGCTGCAATTGGCCTTTTTGTAAATGAAATCCATTGGTTGCAGTACCAATTATTTTGGATGTCTCAAATCCTAAGCCATATATATGGCCTTTTTTTTTCCTCTTGCTGCTTTCATCCATAGATCAATACATGATAAACGTTGTTTAGAGCTACCTGAAGATTAGTGCAGTAGCTCATATTCTTCCTTTGAAGAAAATGAAATTATATAATTAGATTGTATTATAAAATTTATACCATATACAATCATACATAAAATAACACTTACAAAAGTTGTCTCGGATTTTTTTTATTAACTCATCTTTGATCAGTTTTATTCTAATGAGTTCGAAGAAATAACTCAGATGCAGTAGGTTCTCTTTCTAATTACTTTGTCTATGGTTCAAATTATATATATATATATATATATATATATATATATATATATATAATGATGAAATAGTAAATAAATATAAAAAAAATAAATTAGTTATCAATCTTCTCTTATGCTCTATTATTGAAATAGAGCCTCTAGTGTGGAGAGATAAACCAAATCTATTGAAGTCAGAAGATCTTTTTTTTTTCTTTTGCTCGCTAATCTGTTCGAAATATGATATTTCCCATTTATAACATAATTGATTCCAAACAAATTTCCCAATCTACGCCTATTTTTTATTTTTCTTTTGCGCTGTATAAGTCACATCTTTTAAGCGCATTAACGCACAATTTTTCCAATTTTTATGAATAGAGTCTTCATGCTGTGGTGACCAAATATAATATTTTTAACAAATAATATAGTTAATTAATAATAGATTATAATGTGAGGTAAAAGATTGTAATAGATAATGATAATGAAAATATACTTGAAATTCTATCCACCTTAAGTTTCATAGTGATTCAGGTACATCCCTCCAGTGTATAGTCCATCATATGTTGCTTTAATGATGGATAAAATTTGATCTCAAATCTTATTATGGCTTGGAGAAAACCTAATTTTTAGGACATTTGAAAAATTTTATAATGTGACCAATTTTTAAATATAATATAAACTTGAAAAATAATTACTCTATTCCATCAGGATTGATGAGGTCCTTCATGATTATGTTGCTATCATCATGTGCATTGTGGGTTGTGACCTCTATTAGCAGTAGCAAGGATCCAGACAGGGTTAGAACTAGATCCAGTGCTGGTGAAGTTGGGCTCAAAAGTGGAAATAAAGACTGGGAATGCGAAGAGATAGATGAGTTATGATATGATTGAGATATCATTGGTGATTTAGATGGGATTTGAGAAGAAGCATGTGACATATTGGATGTATCATTGTGGCCATAGAATTGCTACATTGGTGGTGATCCAGTTGGAGGGTAACTAGGATGAGGAATTGGTGGTACGTTACCCTGAAATCGCCATGGCGCAGGTGGATAAAAGCTAAGAGGTTGATTTGAAGGTCTGAAAAAAGAAGGGTAAGGAAATGGTGGCCATGGGTTTGGTGTGGTCGTGACATTTTCGGTGCCCGTGTTTGAAGAAGAAAAAGGATTCTGAGGTTGAATAGCACTTTTTGTTCTTGCTCTTTGTCTATTGAATAAATTTTCTTGCTCCTGTGTTCTATCACTGGACATGTTGTCAAAATTGCAAGAGTACTTGAGAGAACTGTAATGGAGATGAAGAAACTCGGATGAGATGAAAATGGGATGAGAAATGTGAGTTGAGATGAAAATGAAGGTGCTGAAAAGAGTACTTATTATACGCAAAAAGTGTTAATGTGAAAGATATGACCTTTGATAATTTGTCAGGCTTGAAAGATTTAGGAAAGTAAAATATTTATGTCTATCTGTTGTATTCTTTCTAACAAGTACGTGGGATCCACAACCACCATACTTGTTGGAAAAAAAAAGA
This sequence comes from Biancaea sappan, assembly GCA_037074585.1. Classification (NCBI taxonomy): domain Eukaryota; kingdom Viridiplantae; phylum Streptophyta; class Magnoliopsida; order Fabales; family Fabaceae; genus Biancaea; species Biancaea sappan. The sequence continues at coordinate 45,888,401 of CM073497.1, read as the reverse complement.
CATGGATAGACTTTTGATTACCATTAGAAATGAATATTTAATTTGTAGAAGTTTAATTATTAATTATATTTTATATTAATAATTGAAAAATATATTAAAAAATTATTTTCTTAATAGATTTTTTCGTATAACAAAGTTAAACTAATAAATTTATTTATTTAATATCTAAACGGTTGTTAAAAAAATGAAGTAGGAGACACAAATAGTAAAATAATATATTTAAATAAGTTATGACACATAAGATATTAGAATATACGTGAATATCATGATCATCATTAAATAAAAATAAAAATTACAACATCAAAAATTAATTCAAAATAAAATATTTTCAACCACATAAGACAAACTATATTGCCTATAAAATTCCTACCTACACACGAAGAGTACCAGTTCCACAATCTCATATTTTCACTTTCATCAATTTTCTCTCACTCTTCATACTTTCTTACTCTCTCATATTCTCTCTCTGTCTAAACGAACATGGCTACTAGCAATAAATTGGCAAGTCCCCTTCATCCCTATTTATTATTCTTGCAAGACCAACATATTTCTTCCATAGTGTGGGAAAGTGATACAGTAAGTATCGTTTGTCTGAATTATCTATGTGTACTATAATTTTTTTGCTATAAATTACCTTTCTTTCTATGAATTTTTTTTCCTCAAATTAATCGTATTTTGATGGTTAGAAAATGGACCAATGACCAATTTCTTCATCATCCACCCCACACTATCATGCCACTTCTTGTACAAGCTAGGTTTTATGGAGTTTCTATGCTGGGAGATTTTGAATTTAGTTGTGGTCTAATTTCTGCATTTGTGGAAAGATGGCGTCTGGAAACATATACATTTCACATGACTTTAGGTGAGATGACGATCACATTAGAAGATATAGGCACGTGTAAGAAGACCAGTATGTGGCAATCTACACATATAAAAAGTGAGAGATTCTTGAACTAAAGCTTTTAGAGTTGTGCCACCTAGATCAGAGGTGGATAGGCAAAGAATAACACTAAGATGGCTGGCCAATACATTTGGCAAGCTACCTGAAGAGGTAGACCAAGCCACAATAACACGCCATGCTAAAGCATGGATTTTGAAATTAATAGGCGGATACTTGATGCTAGATAATTTGGTAATTTTGTCAACTTAAAGTCTCTTTATGTCATAGGGCTTGGTCTTATTGGCCTTTTTGTATAGAGAGAGCTCTGCAATGTGGCCTTAAAAGACACCACACAAATTGGAGGATGCATTGCCCTCCTACAGATGTGGATCTAGTCAAGATTTCTTATTGTAACAAGAAATGTTGTGACCCAACCAAATCCTTTACCTCCGAATTATTTACTGCGCCCACCTTTGGGTTACAAGTATATTTTCTTATTGATATATTTCTATTGAGTAATGTGTATTTATTTAATTACTAATTTATTTACATTTATGTAGGTAGGAGGGGGCTCGCCTGGATCAAATGGTTACAGAAATTATGATTGCTAGATACACAAAAATATTAGATTGCATGATGAATGAGACGAAGGTATATATATAAATTTACTAATATGATTAATCTAATATATGTTGTGTCAAAATTTTGTAGACTTGGTGGACTCCATATGCATATGAGGAGGTCTCATAATACTGTCGCACTGGGACACAAGTAGGTATGGCGATAATGTCATTGATTTGCTTCTACATTTGTGAGCTACAATTTCCCAATCGTGTTCTACATAAGTTTAGACAGGTGCAAGAAATTCTACTGAATCCCCCTTCAAAAGAGGTTTGGGAAGGGTTTCATCTAAACAAAGTCTTACACAACCAGGACTAGTGAAAAATTCTCGAAATGCCCATCGTTGTATGGGATAATTGGCGACAAGAAGTCGTAAACGCTGACTTTGCAACTAAAAGCTTGGGACTAAGGTCTCTTTATATGGAATGGTACTTTATGCATACTCGTTGATTCATTGGTCAAGATTCAAGAGTGATACATCACATGGTAAAATATAAATTTTCATCTTGTTGAATTAACTAAAATTTACACTTCTTTAGATATATTATTACAATTTTTTTCCAACTTTTATTGAGGCTAGGGTGGTGCAATTGCTGGAAGTTGTTACTCTGCAGTAACTCAATAGTCCATATGTGCAGAATATGAAGACCAATTTGCGAAAAATACAATAGAATGTATACACCAGAAACCAGAGAATTCTCTCTTGGATTGAGACTAATCAAAGGATTTATGGTCGACATGGTCGTGGTGACAAAGCTGGTAGCAGTAGCATTGCTAGTACTAGCCAAAGAAGAATGAAGAGAAGGTAATAGGAAGAGGAGATGAAATAGAGGGAGGAGGAAATGACAATGAGTAAAAATGCATATACTATATTAGGTACATGTGAGAATATTGTGTATTTTAGTTATAAGTTATATTTATAATGTAAATTAAGTGTGTGTTTGAATGTGTTTTGAATTATGTTGTATCTTTTTTTGGTTAATCATTATTTTATTTTTAATATGTTTCCAATACCTATTTTTAAAAAAAAATTGGTAAAATTATAAATAAGGACCCAAAAAAAAAACATGTAGAAAAATTAAAAAAAAAGTTGAACAAATAATTTATAAAAGTCCAAAAAAATAACAATTATAAAAAATAAAAAATATCTAAAAAAAATTTGGCAAAAAAATTAAAAAGAAAAAAAATGTGGGGGCCTCTTGGCCTCCACCTTTTTATTTATTTATTTTTGTTAATTTTTTTATTTTCTACTTGTTATTTTTTGTATTTATTAAATTTGTTCAATCTTTTTTATTATACTTGTTTATTTTTTCATTAGTCATATTTTTAATGACTTTAATTTTGTTTGTTCCAATATCTTATTGATTTTATTTTTTATTTTCTTGTACGTTTTATCTATTTCTATTGTTTTATTTTACCTTTTTTCTATTTGGCTTTAATTTATTTATATTTATTTTTGTTGCTATAATTTCATTTTATTCTCGTTCCTTCTGTTTCAAATTTATTTTATGGGTGTAATAGGCTTATTTTATCTAGAAAGTATAGCATTTGAGTTATTAATTTATTTTTAGAAAAATATTAATTTTAGAAGATGAAAAAATAGTATACGAAAAGACTAATATCCAAACTTGGTCTATCATCCAAAAAAATTGATGTCTACATGAATGGATGCATGTTGTTCTACAAAGAGGATATAGATAAGCTAGTATGCAAATTTGTGGTGCATCCCAATATCAAGAAAACCAACCTGGGAGAACACAAAGGGCTAAACTGATTCCAGTAAAAATGATGCACTATCTTTCCCTTATTCCTAGGTTGTAGAGGCTTTATGCTTCAATGAGTTTAGCTAAACACATGCGATGATATTGCAATAATAGAAGAGAAGAAGGCGTGTTGGTCCATCTTTCAAATGGGGAAGCATGGAAACACTCCGATAGAGTGTATCGAGACTTCGCCAATGAGCCACACAATGTCAGGCTTGGTCTTTGTACAGATGGGTTTACTCCTTACGATTGGCACAAAACATCATATTCGTGTTGGCCGGTTATAGTAACGCTATACAACTTGCTGCCCGAGATATGTATGAATGCACCGTATATGTTCCTCATAGCCATTATTCTTGACCCACGTAATTCGAAGATGGTCATCGACGTGTACTTGCAGCCGCTCATTGAAGAGTTGAAATTGTTATGAGACGGAGTATCCACTTTTGGCATTTCAACAAAGCAAAATTTCCAAATACGCACAACATTAATGTTGACAATAAATGACTTTCTTGCATATGAAATGTTGTCAAGGTGGAGCACTGCAGATAAGTTAGCATGTTCATACTGTATGCAAAACTCCAAGGCATTTACTTTGCAGCATGAGAGAAAGAACTCTTGGTTTGATTGTCATCAGGAGTTTTTGCCCTCTGATCATGCATTTAGGAAGAATAAAGATGCCTTCCTAAAGAATCAAATTGAGCATGATCTCCAGCCGCCTACATATAATTGGGGAGGAACTATAGGAAGAACTTAGAAAACTCCCTAAAGTTGTTGAAAGTGGTCTATTTAGAGTTCAAAGTTACTAGGTTGAGCATAAATGGACAAAACAATGCATTTTTTAGGAGTTCCCCTATTAGAAAAGTGTTTTGATTCGTCACAATATGAATGTCATGCACATAGAAAAGAATGTGGTCGATAACATATTTAATACTATAATAGACATCCAAGGAGAGACGAAGAATAATCTTAAGGTAATATTCTTCAAATTTTTCGAGATATGTTGACTTGAAAGATGGAAAATAATTCAAAATGAAGAGCTACAATTGTCACATTTTCATGGAATGTTTGCTACTAATCACTTTCAGCTCATTGCCTAAGCAAGTTTGGAAGCCTATCACTTAGATGAGCCACTATTTCATAGACTTGTGTTCAGCAAAGTTGAAAATGGACAAGTTGATGCAAATGGAATACAATATTCTTATCATCTTTTGCAAGCTAGAAAGAATCTTTCCCCTGTATTTTTTGACTTGATAGAACATCTACCTATCCATCTTCCGTATAAGGCTCGAGTTGGTGGACTGGTTCAATACTGATGGATATATCATTCTTTGCAAGCTAGAAAGAATCTTTCCCCCTACATTTTTTGACTTGATGGAACATCTACCTGTCTGTCTCTGGTATGAGGCTTAAGTTGGTAGACTAATTCAATACTGATAGAGGTATTCTTTTGAGAGGTATTCAATTATTAATTACCATTATTTTTCTATATTATTTTAATTTCCATGGATTCAATATTGACAAACTATTTCCTTTAAATTTAAAGGTTTCTAAACAAAATTAAAAAATAAATCTCAAGTGCAAGGTTCTATTTACGAGGCATATTTGGCACAAGAGGCATCATATTTTTGTTCTTACTACTTTGAATCACACGTACATTCAATGAGAATAAGAGTTAGTTAGGATGTTTGTGTGCAAAAAGGGACAATGTGCTTAACAACATTATCAATTTTTAACCAACTTAGGCATCCCTTCGGAAAGAGCGCCATTAGATATTTGGATGATAGAGAATTCATGATAGCTCATCTTTACGTCCATCTCAATTGTGATGAAGTGAAGTCATATCTTGAGTAAGAAACAATTTATACTTAGTGATGATATGACTACATTTAATCAAACATTTTCTAAGTATTATGCATTAATTGCAAAATCGAACTGGCCTGGTTGGTCGAACCTGTTGAACCGGTGACTAGACCCTAGTCAGTCCAGACATGGCCAAGAACCGGTGGATCAAAGAATCGGTCAACAATTAGGTTTGACCGAGTTTGACTGGTGGTTTTTCCTTAAAATCAATGATCAGTTCAAGCTATAATATGTGGCCAAAAAAAAAGCTTCAACAGCCATCATCGTTCATCTTTGCATCTCTCGTCGTTGTCATCAATGGAAGAAGAAGAAACCCATTATCTTTAGCCGGTTAAGTGATGCTCGCATGGGTTAACCATCATCGTTCATCACAGCAACTCCTGTCTTCATCGTCAGTGGAAGAAGAAGAAGATCGACGGAGATCTGAAGGTGAGAAGGTGAGAGAAGAAAGAAGATGAAGTATTTGTCTGAAGGTGAAAGAGGTTGAGAGAAGGTGAGAGAAAGTGGGAAGAAGCCAAGGTGAGTTGATTGAACTTTTAATTGATTGAGAGAATAATTGATTCTAATTGAAGAAGCTAAGAAGGTGAAAGAATGCGTGCATGATACTGATACAACTGGCACGCATGTTTTTTAAAATTTTTTAATACGAATATATAAATATTCCAATTTTTTCTTATTATATAATATAACATTAATATTCATATATATATAGTCTTTAATTATATATATATATATATATATATATTATTTTTAATATTTTTTAAATACCACAAGTTTGACCGCAGTTCAACTACGGTCCGACCATTGAACCTTGAATCGGTACCTCTACCAGTTTAGTGACTGGTCTAATTTTTAAAATATTAATATTATGTATACTCAATGACTTCGCTTTTGTACGACATCAATTTTGAACAATATCATAGAAGTTTAAATCCCCACTTCACAAAAGGTGATATTGATAAAGTTGTTGAACAACAATTTGTCTTTTGGTTAAAAAACCTTATAAGTGGCCTAATGATTTTATCAAATTAAATATAATACATATTGGTTTGTTTTTTTGGGCAGAACATTGACTAACTATTCATTGCTCACTTAAACTAGGTACATATTCAACCTTAGGTTTTTAGTAATTCATATATTAGGGACTTGACCTAGGGACCATTTAGAAAGGTAGAAACGTGGCCAATATATTTTGTAAATAGATACAAGTTTTACAATGATGCCTAGTGCACTGGAAAGAAAACAATTAATAGTGGGATGTGAGTTAAAGGAACTGGAGGGGGCGGTGGAGAAAATGATTATTTTGGGGTTCTCAAAGAGGTCATACAATTATAATATTTTAGTAAACCTTCAAAAAGATTGTTTTATTTTACTGTGATTTGTTTGATCCAATACTGAATCCTGGAACTAAGTTGCACCCATATTATGGAATTAACGAAATTAGACATACAAGCAGATATAGAAAATTTGATCTATTTGTATTTGCACACCAGGCAACACAAGTATATTTTGTACCTAATCTGATTAGAAGTAAAGAGAAATCAGAGTGATGGGTTGTCATAAAAACTAGGCTAAGAAATCTAGTAGACAACTAACAAAGACTAGAAATTGCCTACCAGAATGAACAATCTCATGTTTTTGCTATATATAGTGATTTATTAAATGATAATTTACAAGAGCAGGGACACTACGAAGAAATAACTTATGAAAGTGAAGGAGATGAGGACATCAAAATGAAGAGGCGAACGAAAAATGAAGAAGAAGATGAGAACCAAAATATAGATGAAAATCAATCTCAAGATGAAGATGAAGAAACACATGAAGAAAGTGAGGACAATTCTGAAAGTAATAATTAATTTTTTCCATATTGTATAATTTATCATTTTGAAAGTAATAATTAATTTTTTCCATATTATATAATTTATCATTTTCATTTATTGATTTTTCTTCTATGTACTCATATTGACTTACTTTTTTTTTCTCTTGTTAAAATTTATAAACTTAATGAATATTAATACAGTCAAATCAACTTAAAAATATTTCATTAACCTTTTATAATTTAAAAAAATATAACACATCATAACAAATCATTTTCTTAAATATATTAGTTGCATATTCTTCTCACTATTTAAAAATCTTAGATAATTTCTCTCTAATTAAAAAAAATAAAATATAACATTTAGTGTGGAGATGTGCTCGAGAGTTAGTGTCTCTCGAGCACACTGTGTTCCAGTGTAATTTTTTTCGTATATACTATTTTAAATTTATACTTTTGTTATTTTTTAATTATAATTTTTATATTTTCTAACTTAATAATAATAATAATAATAATAATAATAATAATAATAATAAACATAGCAGTATTATATAGATCTTTCTTAATTGTACAACAACTTTACCCAAATAACTAAGTTTTTTTAAAATTATATTTGTTCTTATAAAAATTTTATTAAAATGTCTTATAAAATCTTTTTACTTGTTCAACATAAAATTTATATATAAAATAAAACATAATAATTTATATATATATATATATATATATATGTTGATATTATATATATTAACTATGTGTCGAGCACGGAACAATTTTTTTCTTAACTTTTTTTTTGGAGCATAAACTATTCTCGAGAATGGCTATCTCGAGTGTGATTAAAATCATATTTTAAAATATACTTGGTATACTGACTGAAAATTGGTAGCTATTCAATACATAATTTCTAACTAAATTTAAATAAGTTAATAGTAGCAAAAATTTATTTGGCTTGAATGACATGGAGAAGTATATTTTCCTACTTCTACACTGTCGGAAATAACATGCAAAGTAGTAACAAATCTTTTCAAAAACAATCAGTCGAAAACTCGGAGTTGCAATTGTTATTTATTCCCATAGTATCTCCAATTTGTTTGGTGTCTAGCTTTTTTGCTTTACAAAGCTCCTTGTATGGGAAAGCTAATGCAGCTGAGCCCCAGGATAATCTTCTACACTAGTCTAAGTCCTCAATCAAGGAAGATATTTTAAGTGTATCATATACTCTTAGAGCTATTTGGCATCAATAACCCACCAATTATATGCAAAATCCAAGCTCTTGCATAACAACAAATAGTATTCTCATCTCATTCCAAAGGCATATGTGCAAATGTGTCAGCATGCTAACTTAGGCCTTCTCTTTGGCTATCCATGCATGTCACAACTCCTGGACAATAATAATAGATATCCATATATATAGTTATCTAGTAGAGATTTTGATTACAACATCCCCTCTGCATGGTAGTCCTATAAGTGTAACCCCCATATCTTTGAGAGTGATTATACATTCACCTTTTCAAGACATCATCTCTCAACCAAGGTTGATACTATGGTAGCAATATAATCAAGCTCTCTAGCTGATAGATGTTAGTTGCTTTGTAGAAACCAAAGGTCGTCAAATATGGGACAATAATGAGGAGGGGTGGAAGATGTCAAAGTTCATGGTGATTGTATCTACGCAATGTTAAGATGCGAATTTCCTAAAAAATTTATGTTAATTATAATCAATCTATAACTTACCAAAATTACACTCTTTCTTATATATGTTCTCTTTGCAAGTGCAAAAATTTTAGTAAAAAAAAAAAAGCATTAGGGACTCGTGTTGTTGCTGTTGCAAATATAATTCATGGTGTCTCTCATTGTTTGCTATAGGGAGAATGTTGAAATTGAAGAAGAGCAAGAGACAGCAACATTAAGTGTGTGTGTATATATATATATATATATATATATATCAAACTTACATTTTTTTCTAAACACAATTACAATTATGGGGCTTGAAGGGGGCCTTCCTTGAGCTTCTTAATATTTTTTTTAAAAAAAATATTTGAGGATGCTCTTCCGTCACTAAATTAGTAGAAAATCAATATCGAATCACCGTCAATCATGATAGTCAAAGACTTCTAGTAGTAGATTAGTTTTTAGCATAATGTCCTCCTTTTTTTCCATAGAATAATTGGCTCATTCTTGTAGTGGACAAATGGACTTTTTCATGTAATACATCAAATATTAATTTGGGGCAAAGAGAGAAATGAAAAGTATCATTTGAGACGAAATTGAAATTTAGTCAAATATTTGGGACATTAGTCATTTGGTAGTAGACATGTCATATGGAGAAGTCCACGTCAGAATTTTTTGTCAACTATGTTAACGACATTAGTCTTAGGGACAAAATCGAAACAAAAAGAAACACATGAGACGAAATTGACACCAAAAAATGTTAGAGACGGAATTGAAACTTGAGGTAAATGTTAGGAATAAAAATGTACTTTTACTTTTTTTTTCTTGAAGTATGAGTTTTTAGTAAGTCAAAATTAATTTTTTGAATAATACTTTTTTAAATAAATAACTCGAGTCATGCTTTAATATTAATTTCATTATTAAATCCCTATTTGGGTAAACAATTTAAATAAGTATTTATATTATAAGCGCTTATGATATAAGTACTTATGTCATAAGTGCTTAATTTAATAAGTTATTTGTGTTTGGATGTAAATTTGAAAAGTGCTTATGCAGTATTTTAAAGTGTTTTGATGCATTAGTACATAAGCACTGATGATAGCTAAAATTATTGAAAAGTCCATCATAAGCACTTATAAAATTAAAGTGTTTGGATAAATAGGCACTTGACATAATTTTTAAAAATTACAAAAACTAAAAATAAAAACTGAAGAACTAATTAATTCAAATCATGAATTATATCATCGGAAAAATTATATTAAAATCAAATTTAATTGTGAAACTTGACGTATTGTAAACGTTACAAAAGAGCTAATAATTGCATAATTTTTAAAGTACTAGAAAACATATAATTAAAGTTAGATAGTTGTGGGCATCTGAACCCTAATTTTGTCTCTTACTCATTCCATTTGCCTAAAATTTTCTTGATTTGGTTCCTCTCATGCGACATCTTTATGTATGTTTTCATCTACCCCAGTAGCATCATAGTCTAATTCATTATTATCATTAAATAACATAAATTCATCATTACCAGTATCATTCATTCTTATGAAATTGTGCAAAGCCATACAAGCAACAATAATCTAAGTCGTAGTCTTTAATGAGAAAGGAGGCATATTGCCTAATTCTTCCATCCACCTTTTCAACACCCAAATGATCATTCAATAGAGCTTCAAGGACTAGACTGTAAGTAATTGAACACTTCATTTCTTCCCCTATCTCTAGGCCCAAATCTAAACTGAGGTAGATGATATTTGTTGACCCCATTGCATTCAAAGTAATATTTGAATTTTGATGATTAACAAACTATGTTAAAATAAATTTTTCTCTATGTATCAATGTTCATGTTTTCAATAATATCTTTCCAAGACAAAAAAAAGGAGTTAAAGAGCTTGAACAAGAAATTATTTAATTTTTTTCTTAGGATTTTGTGTAAAGGCTTTTGAAAGGCAAGAGAAATGTTTTTAAATGATTTAATATGACTTAATCAAGTTGGAAAGACACTAAAAGAGTAATTGATTCTTGGATATTTTTAAAAGATTTGAAAAACTAAGTACAAAGGAGATGAATCGACTAATGGACCTGGAGTAGTCAATTGATATCTCTTTGGAATTTCAGCTAAGGATGATTTAACTCAGCAGTCAACTGATGTCCTTGGATCAATCGACTAATATCTTTTTGTTTGAGATTTGTATTTAGCTTCAGTTCTGATCAGTCGACTAACACCCTCGTAGTAGTCGACTAATGGACTCTAGAAAAACTTGAGTTATGTAATAGAAAATTATTAGTCAACTAACATACATGTATCAGTTGACTAACACCTCATTAAAGTGTACTAGTCGACTATTGGGGTCCAATTAGTTGACTGCTGGCATGATAACATTAGTTCCAATGACTATTTTTTGAAGATTTTGGTTGATATAATCATGGATCCTCTTCCAATGAATTTGTAACTTCTTGGCTTATATATATTAACTTCAGAGGTTGTCAAATCAACAAGAATATATTCCATTTGTCTCTAAATCTAGTGAAATCAATCTTTTGCTAATCATTTACTTTTAGAGTGCTTATTATTTGTAAACCTACTATATATGTTTTAGAGAGTTGTTCCTATTCATCTCAATCTTTCTATTGTATTAATCAAGGAAGGTTTCCTTGACGTTGTGGTTGAGAGTAATCTTAGTGTGAGGGACAGATACCCTTGGAAAATAAAGTTCTTTGTTGTAGTGGCTCACAAGTGCCCATCTTTAACAAACTTGTGATTATTGGTGGAATACTCAAGAAATTGTCTTAAGTACTGGATACAAGCTTGGTTTAAGCTGAACCAATATAAACACGTGTTATTTTCTCTTTCTCTCTTCTCTTTAATTGTTTATTACTTTATCTTTGATTATTTGCATTCTACACTTATTCATCTTGTCTTTGCTCTGTTTTTCACTATCATAGATATTTGGCTTTGGTTTCAAAACTTCCTAAACTTCCAACAAGTTTTTAAGAAAATTTTTATAAACCCAATTCACCCCCTCTTAGGAGCTAGCCATTTCTATCAATTTCTAGTATTTTTTAGGAACCCAAGTATCCTGTGAAGTTAGGATATCCAACATCAACAAGGTAATATTTACCTGCAAAAAAGTATACAAGAATTTGAGCTATGTTACTAACCTAAAACATATACATATGTTTCTGTTGATAATTTTATTATAAAAAATAAATAAATATGTTACTAACCAGTAGGAGGATGAGGAAAATGTAAGCTAGGTTTGCGTAAAGCATCTATAAAGATCCTAGTATCATGTACAGAAACCTCCCATCCTACTAGCATGAATTGAAATCACAAGCAGCCATTACATTAGTTGTTGTGTACCCTTTTCTACATGTGTAAGGAATTTGATGTTCAGTAGGACTGTAATTTTCACATGAGTTCCATCTATAGCACCAACACAATCCTTAAAATAAGGATAGTATCGTTCATCATTTCTAATCTGACAAGGAATATTTGAAAAAGTAAGATCAATAGGCTTAATAATATCCTTAGAAAGGCCATAAACTACTTCCAAGACACTGTGAAATTGTCTAGAAATAGTTTCTCTATAATGTTGAAATATCTCCTCTGCATTAATTGAACCTGGTTGTCCTAAGCTAAGACATATAATAAAAGACCACATTGTTCATGAATTCCCATGCCTCCTATTGGCCTTAAACCATAATTGCATTGTAAAAGATTACACAACTATAGAAACACATCTTTCCTCATTTTGAACTTTTGAAAACAACAAACATCATATCCATTGATAATTTCTTGAACCCATTCATAACCTGTCAATGTAGAAGTCCTACGTGGAGTCTTTATCACATGATTCAAGGAATAGTTTGCAGTATGCATTACCATAAGCAAGAAAACATTTTTCCTTTTGACATGTGATACATGGTTATTGTCAAATGAATCTTCATTATCTGACCCATATAGTATTATTTGAACTAATAGTAGACATCCTGTGTAATTTTCAGGAATAAAAATAATATTATTCACTTTCATAAGAATAAAAAAATGAAAGATTTTGAACAACACCATCATAACTTGAAAATGTGTCTAATAATATAGTTTCAACTTTGCATCATCAAATAGAATTCAAACAAAAAAAAATCTAAATATGTCTAGAAATAAAGTTACAAAATATGTCTAGAATGCAAATAAACCATAAAATATGTCTCATGAAGTTACAAAACTAGAATTAAATTGATGACGAGACACATTAGCCAAAGTGTGGCTGTTTATCCAACTAAGTTGAAGTACAGGGTCATTCAGAAGAACAAAAATCTCTTTATTTGACTTTTGTTTCATCAGCCTAATATCAATTATGTGAGTCTCAATACCATACTCCAACCCTAGCATGTCTAAGCAATCAGCAAGTGCAGGAACATGACTAACATTTGCATTAGCAATGGAATCTTCATTGTTGAAACTTTCAATTATATGATCAAATTGATCACACATTCGATGACTAATACTATATCTCCTATTATTCCTCCCAACTCTTTTTCTTTTTGACATTTGAGTAGAAGGATTTACATCGATTTCTAGTTCTTCAAGCCCCTTATATTCTTCCCTTTCCTCAGTCATAGGTGTCTCCATGTTTGGTCCATCGTTTGCTTCAACTCTTCCTCCCTCCTCTACTAGGTCCTCGGAAGGTGCCGATGCACCAAAACCAGTGGCCACAATATCCTTAAAAAGGATCTTTATCTCTGATAAATTATTTAGACCTTTATCTTTTAACTTTGCAATCTCGAGAATATCCTGACATAAATGAATTTAAAGTCACTTAAATATTATAAAAACATCTATATATAAATATATAATTCAATATAAATATGAAATTACCTTAATCTTGGCCTTCCACCACTCTTCACTTACTACAATAGTTTGTTTTGAGTTATCCCATCCAAGGCCAGTCTCTTTTCCAACAAGTTTTGCCTACAACCGCCATTCATTTCTCAATAAGTCCTATTTATTTTTCATTTGCTTGTACTAATAAGATAATCCTATTTGTTCATTAAAATTATTGATCACATTTTCCTACCTCACTTTATTAAAGTGAGTGTGTGGCCTATTCCCAGCTTGTACTTGCTCAACGCATACCTTCACAAATATGTCATGATCTTTTTCCCTCCAATCAACCTTGTGTCATTTCCCACTACCATTATTATTTCCCTTCTCTTGAACTAGGTTTGAATTCATTGCTAACAACATCATGGTAGTGATTTTCAAATAAAAATGATACATAAGAATCTCAAATAATTGTCAGGAACCAATTCTACAATGAATAAAATCTCAGAACACCAAGCAGACAAATATAGAGGAAAAATTGAAATAAAAAAGCAATAACTTCACCAATAAGAATCTCATTCCCTTTTCTACAATACAGATCTTCAAATCTATTCAAGTTATGTACAGAGCATGTAGAAACGCAAGTGAAAACATTTTGAATTGACTTCCAACTACTTTGATATATTATATACAAACATGACCCTTAATAATAAACAAATATACAATTTACTATCACAATCTTGTACACCTCGTGGCTTCCCAATCCTAAAAAAAAAATGCACTCATGGGAACTGGAAGGGGAAGACCAAAGTAGCATAAGAATATAATAGAGACAAAGATTTACAACCCATATAAGCAATTTCTGCACTCGTGGGAATTGGAAGGGGAAGACCACAATTGATGCAATTTCTGGATCATTCCAAATTTCTGATTTGGAAGACCAGAAATTTCCGGTTGAACAAAAAATTTCTGGTCTTCCGAACCAAAAAGAAAAAATTTTGATTCGACACAGAAAATTTTCTGGTTCGCACATGAGTAGAAGGAGAAGGATGGAGAAGTGGAGAACTCACTGTTAGAGGTGAAGAGAAAACAGAAGGGAAGAGCTGCTAGATACAACATAGTTTGGAGAGGGGGAGACTGAGGGCAAAGAGAGAACAAAGAGAGCATGAGGGACTGGGGAGGAATTTTCAGAAGTTAAGGAGGCTATTTTTGTCATTTGGACGACTAGAGTTTAAGCTTTGCATAAGCTCTTTTGAGCTTATTTTGATTAGCTTTTCCATGAAGATTATTAAAATAAGCTAAAATGGGCTTATAAGCCATTTTCATAAACTCTTCTAAACACCTATATTTTTATCTAAAAGTACTTATGTGATAAGATAAGCTCAAATGAATAGTAAATAAGCTCTTCCAAACAACTATATTTGCTCCAACCATGGCCTAAAAATCAAATGCTTTGATAAACCATGGCCAGGCTTCATTTACTGTGTAATATAAGATAAGTGTGATAATATAATTAAACAAAAATTGTATATTATAATTAATTCTATTTAATATAAATATATTGAATTAATTAGAGTAATTATGTGAATTATATATATATATTAGTTATATATAGAATATAAAACGTGATAGAATAAAAAATCCGTTAGTATATATATATATATATATATATATATATATAATTTAGGAACTTGTGGTAGGCTCCCATGAGCTCCTTACTTTTTTTTACAAAAAAAAAAAAGAAAATTACAATTATGGGGCTTGAAGGGGGCCTTCCTCGAGTCCATTGATTTTTTTTTTAAAAAAAAAATTTGCATACGCTCCTCAATATATCACTAAATTAGTAGAGAATCAGCAGTAAATCATCTTCAGTTATTGATAGTTGAAGACTTCTAGTAACAAATCATATTTTCAGCTTAATATCCTCACTCCTTTTTTACCTACTAGCTTTCAGTCGCTGAATCAGACTTTATTTCCTTCAGTCGCTTATAGTCGAAGACTTTCCATAGAAAAATTGGCTCATTCTTGTAGTGGGCATGTGACCTCTTTCATGGGATATATAAAATATTTAAACGTTTATTTGGGACGAAAAAAAGAATTAAAAAAATTATTTGAGATAAAATTAAAATTTAATCAATGTTTGAAACAAAATTAAAACTAAAATTAATTAGTATAATATGTTAGTAGTAGATATATCATATGAAGAAGTTCACGTTGACATTTTTCATCAATTATATTCACAGCATTAGTTTTGAGGATAAAATCAAAACAAAAAGAAAATATTTGAGACAACATTGACACAAAAAAATGTTATGAACAAAATTGAAAATTGAGATAATTAAGAACAAAAAGTAAATTTTCCGTTATTACTTTGAAGTGAGAGTTGCTAATAAGTCAAAATTAATTTTTTGAATGATAATATTTTAAATAAACAACTCGAGTCATGCTTTAATATCAATCCCTTTGAAAATCAAAGGCTTTAATAACCCATGGCCTTCATGTACAATTAGGCTTCATTTACTGTGTCATATAAGATAAGTGTGATAATATAATTAAATAAAAATGTATATTATAATTAAATCTATTTAATATAAATATATTACATTAATTTGAGTATTTATCTTTATATATATATATATATTAGTTGATAGAAAATGTGAATTTTGAAAATAAGTTCACTAAAGATTTGACAGGTCCACCTATGGCAGTGACACCATACATATTTTTCTTTTTCTTTTCAAATAAATTATTGACTATAATAATTTACATTATCATTTAAGAAAAAATTTCCCTTTGTCAAGAAGTCTTTTATTAAAAAAATGATAAAGTGGTGACCAAATTAATCGATTTATTTTAACTGCAAGTGGTAATATTCTAATACAATATAAGGTTGCTGATGAGTTTGTTTAAATTTTAATTATGCGATTAATGCGTAGATAATGAACAAGGACGATATAGTTTAAAGCCATTGGTGAAAAAAATATTGTAAATAAAGCAATATAATGTGAAAAGATTCTAATTTAATTTGCATGCATGTGGCATTTGGATGCTCTCTCTGAGCTTGTCTCCTCCACTTTCATTTTTACTTTTAGCCTTAGGATTCCGTATTAAGCATCTGATCAGCTATTACGTCAGATTTTATAGTTTGAAAATTACGCATTTGAATTTTATAAAATTTTATTTTATCTATAGGCAAAAATAATAGTCTAGTCCTTTATGTTTATTTTAAGCTTCATTTTAGTCCCCTATATTTTAGATGTTTCATATTAATATTCTATATTACAAACTCACTGTTTTAGTCCTTTTCTATCAAATAGGTTAGGTATTTTAATAGGCTTATCAAACTTAATAGCAGACAAGTAGAAAATCCATGTCAATGTTATCCTAGAAAGGTATCAAGTATATTAAAATTCCTAACGTATTGGATGTAAAAGGTCTGAAACAATATAAGTTTGTAACATAAAAGACCAATATAAAACATCTAAAATATAGAGTACTACAATAAAATATAAAATAAACATAGGGACTAAAATATCATTTTTGCCTTATGCATATTGGTAAAACATATTTTATCCAATTTAATTCTACGACCCATATGCTTAAACCTAAGTTTAAAATACGTAAATTTAATAAAGAAATATTGCAAAGGCCCTAACAACATCTATCTAAATGATCAAAACATCCACTCTTCTAGAAACACGTAGCATTGACTAAACATGTATGTAAGGCTAGTCGACCCACAAAACTAACAAAATGGTATTCACAACTAGGGTATCATGTCCAAACTCTAAAGATGATTAGCTCATTATAATCGAGATCTGAACAAATTCAAAGCTATGAAAAGAAGATTCTTGATTTTCTGAATATTACTCTGTAAAACTTACATCACTATTTCGAAGAGAGAAAATATATTCAAGAATAAAAGGAAGAAGAATATGGAAACCGTAAAACAGGAACTAACTAACTTAATCCTACGAAATCACTTTGAGAATAAACTAAAACAACAAGTAGAAAGCACAAAACGCAAAGACTAAAACACATAAACAAATAAAATGAAAACTTGCAAGACTTCTACATCACCCCCTCCTCTTAAGTGGGAGTTTGGTAAGCATCAAACACTCCTAACTTAGATAAGAGATGTTGAAATTATGGTTTTGCTAGAGCCTTCTAATTCCTAGCAAGTAAAACATGTACAATTACTGATTTAACAAGTAAAACACGTACAGTTACTGATTTAGCAACAGGTGAAAAAGAATCTATGTAATCGATGCCTTCAACTTAGTGGTACCTTTTTGCCACCAATATTGCTTTGTAACGGTCAACCCCACCATTAGGATGTCACTTAATCTTAAACACCCATTTACACCCTATTGCTCTTTTTTCAGGTGGCAACTGGACAATTTCTCGTGTTTTATTTTTCTCCAAAACTCCTAATTCCTCTTTCATGGCTTGTATCCACTCACTCTTCATTTTAGCATGCTCATAGGTACTCGACTCACATTCAATGGTACATTAGCTAGGAAACTCTTATAAGCATATTCAAAATAAGGTGATATAGCATAAGGATAAGTAATAGGTGTGTATTCAGTAGGCGTACTAACAGAACTCGCACTGGTGTACAGAGGTGCATTAGTGGTAATAGAAGAATTAACAACAAAATATTGCATCCATTTTGGTGCTTTCCTCTACCGTGTGCTATGTTTATTAGCAATATTGAGATTGGTATCATTTGTGAGCTAAACAAATGCACTTTCTGGTTTAGGATGCATGTCTGTAGTAGGTAGGACTCTATACTAAAATCATCAGAAATAGGAAGGGGAACATATATATTTTCATGATAACAAGTTAAATTAAAAGGAAATACACGTTTATAAAATTTAACATCTCTTAATATTAACAGTTGTTTAGTATCCTTGCAAAACAATTTAAACGCCTTCTGCCCTGGAGAATAACCAAGAAATATTCACTTAAAGGCACGTAAATCAAATTTACTCTTACGTGGGTTAGTGTTTGTTGCATAGCATAAACATCTGAAAGCCTCTAAATTTTTATAACCTGGTTAGGGTGTTTTCCATTTGAGCAAAGGAGTAGGTAACCTATTAACCACATAAGTATCCATAAGCAAAGAAAAAGCCCAAAAATGCTGGGATAGAGAAGCCTGTATCATCAAAGATCTAGCCAACTCGAGTAGATGCCTATGCTTCCGTTCGACCATACTATTCTGGTGTGGGGTATAGGAACAAGTTTTCTGATGTGTGATACCTTGAGCACTTAATACTTTCTGAAACTCAGCACTAGCGAACTCCCCTCCATTATTTATTCTAATACTCTTAATTCTAACTGTTGGAAATAATTAATTGAAAGTGGTAGGACCTACAAGAAGAAAATTTGCTAATGTGAATGAAGCTTCTTTGAAGTCCTACATCGGCTGGGTTTTAATGTGGAGCTTGGTCTCAAGGCTATATAAAGGGACTAAGGGTTATGTTTACAATATGTACTAATACAAGACACATTAGCTTGTATTTAATTCTTTCTTTCTTTATACTCTTGTTCTAGAGTGGTGAGAGATGTAAGTTAAATACATGCTTAAGAGTGTGTGGGTTCATTTGGGTATCGGTTGGTATCTGGTATTGGGTACCGGGAATTTAAGAGAAGTTTCTGTATGTTGAAAAAATTTACACAGTGTTTTCTCTGGTTGTCTTTGACAACAGTCGTGGTTTTTTCTTCAATTTTGGAATTTTCACGTTATTTTCTTGTGTTGTGATTGTGAGTATTGTTTCCTGTTATTTCTCTAGTTTATTTACACCAACGTATTTTTCAAGGAGAAAAGGTGTTTTTCCCAACAAGTGGTATCACAGCCTATGGTTTGATGGGATGTTAAATTCTTAATATGCTCTTATGGTTGCAGCTTTGTCTAATCTTCCACAATCAGAAAAGAATTGTTCCTGGTTGCTTGAAGATTGTTCTTGGTTGTTGGGTTACTAGAACGAAGTATGGCATTGTAAAAGTGCATGTCTAGGAAAGTTTTGGCTAAGAAAAGACTAGGTACTTAAGAGTGTCCATTGTGACTGACCTTTCTTTCCTGAGAATTTACCTGGTGTACTGTTTACAGTTGTGTTTATATTCCAGTATACAGTTGCAATGTCAAATTTTTCCAACGCGATGAGATTTGACATAGAGAAATTTGATGGGAGTATTAATTTTGGCTTGTGGCAAGTACAAGTTAAAGACGTGCTGATACTGTAATACCCGTTAATTTCAGAATATAATTCGCTTAAGAGTATTTTAGAATTCTACAACGTTACTTTAGTTATTTATTTTGGTCATTTTTAATTTTCATATTTAATTGTTCTCTTTGAATATTATTTACGAAAATTGAGTTAAATGACTGGACTAAATATTTGCACAATGAGGGATATATTCTAAGAATGGTGAAATTCATGGAAAAGTGGTTGCAGAATGGTCAATTAATCCATTTATTGTAAATTGACTGGATGGGTTTGGATGTTGGGTTATGGATACCCATGGGTTATTGAATAACCCATTAGAAATATTTAATATAAAGTTTCAATAGTAACTTCATATTTTTCGCTCAGCCGAAGGAAGCAGAAAAGATTCTTTCTCAGTTCTTCATTTTCTTCTCAAATCCTTTCCTTGATCTTCAGAAGTTCGATTATTTGTTCGGTTCAAAAGCTTTGTAAGGATCAAAGGTAAGCTTTAATCCGATTATTTTCCTTAAATTTCAGTTTATGTAGAAGATCAGAGGAGGTTTTGTTCTTGAAGATTTTGATGATAATTCATGAATCTCAGTTGTTTTAGAAGTTATATTTGAGTTATAATCGGTTAAAAGAGTTGAAATTCTGGTTTTGAAACAAGAAAGGAAAGGATGAATTTTTGAAAGATTTTTCTGCAAAACCGAGTTACTGTAGCGACCAGGGATTTCGAACAAAATCTGGAAAATTTTCGTCGGGTTACTGTAGCAGTACTGTAGTGTCGGCAGTCAACGGTACTGTAGCAGTCAACGTTACTGTAGCGAACCGGTACTGTAGTGAACCGTTACTGTAGCGAACCGACACTGTAGCAAACCGTTACTGTAGCAACCCGTACTGTAGCAACCCGTTACTGTAGCAGTCAGAAAATTTTACGTATTTTCGTGATTTTGTTTCCTTTCTTATGATTCCTTGTAATATATTTTACTAGGAAATTTTCCTACACAAATTCTAGTGTGGAACAAGGTAAACTTGGACAAACATCAAGGTGAGTGAATAACCTTGCTCAGCTAATTTGATATTACTAGTCAAAGTACAATATAAGTCCCATTTACAACATTATTTGGACAATAAGCAATTAATTTTTCATATGCGAGTATATGATGATCAGTAGAAATAAGAGTATGAAGAAATTATTTATTTCATGACAATTGTACTATGTGATGAATTCTCACTATTTTATTAATGAGTAAAGATCTACGGGATCTAATACACGAGTGAGAAAGGGTTAAAGTCCCATACTACTCGGTGTATATCTAAGAAATCTTATACACGAGTGTGAAAGGGTTAAAGTCCCATACTACTCAGTGCATATCTATGAAATCTATACACGAGTTGAAAGGGTTAAAGTCCCATACTACTCGGTGTATATCTATGAAATCTTATTCATGAGTTTGAAAGGGTTAGAGTCCCATACTACTCGATGTATAAGATAATTAATTATATGAGTAAATGTGGTATTTGTACTTTTGATATTTTATATAGTACAGTTATTTACTTACTGAGTTTTTAAATAAACTCACACTCCCTATGATTATTTTTTTCAGATACAGAAAACAGAGAAGAAGAGAATCTGTTTGAAGATTAGAAGCCCCTTGGGATTATTCTCTATTTCTGTCTGGTGGGACACCAGTACTTATTAATGTGGATATTAGAAAAGCTCTGTATTTTCTATAGGTCTCCTAGGCTTGCGATGAGATAGAAATATCAGACTATGTATGTCTATATTTGCTTATCAGATGAATATAATTCTGTAGTGTGGAATGAATGATTAAGGTTGAATGTAAAACCTTACAGAATATATGTATATAACGTATGTTTGAGAATTATATCAAATGAGTAGTATCTTTTCACATACTCAATTTTTGGGATGTGACAAATTTGGTATCAGAGGAAAGGTTTTATAGGTCCCCTATAGAGTACAGAGCAAAGTGATCTTTGTGGGCCCTTCCCTATTGTCATGAGCCGCGGCATGACCATAGGATTAGGTTCCATAAAAGACCTTGTAGAGTATAACGTCATTTTATAGATAACTTCTCAGTGGGGCTAGTAAGTGATATTTTGTTTATGTCTGAAAATTGTTTGTTATGTGTGTAGATCTGTGACAGATTAATGTCGGAAGGATCTTCTAATAATAATGAGCATATGGGTCCAAGGAGGGCCATAAATCCACCAGTACATGTGCAAGATGATCCTAACCGTGGTGATAGTTTACATGCTCAAAGTACTGAGGGCGCAACTAGTGAGCAAGCAAGAAGAGTCGAACCTGATGCTCATGTCGGTAATGCAACTATTGCATATGTGATTCATTTGATGAATGAACGATTTGACCGATTTGAGGCTGAAATGAGAGGTCGAGCTGCACAAGCTAACCTGCCAGTGGATCCTCCTATTGTTGAAGCTGAAAATGTACCACCAGCTCCGTTAGCGGGAGGAGTTAATGTAAGAGAGGTAAGAATGTCTGAATTCCAGAAAATGAGGCCTCCTACTTTTTCAGGGGAAGATCCCAAAGAGGACCCACAATGTTTTCTTGAAGATTGTGAAGCAATCTGTGATGCTATAGGGTGTTCTCCTACTCAAAAGGTAGAATTCACTTCCTTTCAGTTAAAAGGTAGGGCTGGTAAATGGTGGAGGAACTGGAAGAAAGCTAGAATTCAAGGCGCACCGCCAGTTATGTGGACAGAATTTTACAGATTGGTTATGGATGAATTTCTTCCGGCAAGTGAACGATCATCCAGGGCCAGAGATTTTCTGTATCTACGGCAGGGAACCATGACTGTTGATGAATATTCAGCTCAGTTTGTTAAATTATCTGAATATGCCCCTGAAATCATTCCTTCTGAAAGGAAGAAAATAGAAAAGTTTGTGGAAGGGCTTCGTGATGCCTTATATGATCAAGTGGGTTCTAATATGAATGATTACTCTTCGTACTCAGAAGCTGTTGATGTGGCCCGAAGAATGGAAAGGAGGTCAAAGAATAAAGAAGAATATCGTCAAAAGAAGAAGGCCAGATATAGGAGATCTTTTAATCGAGGGGAAGACTCAGGGACTTTTACTGCACCACAACAAGCTCCAGCCACTCCTACTAAGTCATCTTATTCTATAGCCAGTGTGGCTAAGCTTCGTTCAGAGAGCAGGGGTGGTTTTAGCTCTTCTAGTAGAGGAGGTACTCAAGGTAGAAGGGAAAAACCTCAATGTCCTGAATGTGGAAAGTTTCACTTCGGAGAATGCAGGTTAAACACTGTTGGTACAGGCTGTTTTCACTGTGGACAAAAAGGACATTTTATAAGGGAGTGCCCTCAGCTCATGACAAGACCAGGTCAAGGGTCTACTTTGCCACCTCGACCACAATCTATTACTCAAACACCAACCCCTTCAACAGGGGGTAGTATGGGAAGAGGTTCTGGAAGAGGCCAAGGTGACCGTGGAAAACAAGCTGCTGGTAGAGGAAATGCAAGAATATATGCTCTAACCCGACAGGATGCTCAAACATCCAATGCTGTAGTTACAGGTATATTATCTGTTAATACTTTTGCTGCACGTATTTTGTTTGACCCCGGTTCTACTCACTCATATGTGTCACCCCTATTTGCCAAGAGATTTGCAATTGATTCGATTATTCTTAAAGAACCATTCTTGGTTTCCACACCGATGAGAGAGACTTTGATGGTTAAAACATGTTATCGTTCTTGTAAAATAATCGTTAGAGGCATGGAAACTGAGATAGATCTTATGGTTCTCAATATGTTAGATTTTGATGTGATTCTAGGGATGGACTGGCTATCTTCTTGTCATGCTACTATAAATTGTCGTGACAAAGTTATTTCCTTTAATATACCGGGGAGGAGTAATTTTGTGTTTCAAGGAGATCGAAGTGATGTACCTTGCAACATGATATCTATGTTAAGTGCCCAGCGTATGTTGCGAAAGGGATGTCAGGGATTTCTAGCTTTTATCAAAGATTTAGAAAAGAAAGAACAGAAGTTAGAAGACATTCATGTGGTTAATGAATTCCCAGATGTGTTCCCAGAAGATTTACCTGGATTACCGCCAGAAAGAGATATTGAGTTCAGTATTGATTTGGTCTCAGACACAAGACCAATTTCTATTCCACCTTATCGTATGGCTCCTGTTGAGCTAAAAGAACTTAAAGAACAATTGGAAGATTTGTTAAACAAAGGGTTCATTCGCCCAAGTTTTTCACCTTGGGGTGCTCCTGTTCTTTTTGTGAAAAAGAAAGATGGTTCTATGAGATTATGTATAGATTATCGTCAACTGAATAAAGTCACAGTGAAGAATAAGTATCCTTTACCAAGGATAGATGATTTGTTTGATCAGCTTCAAGGAGCAAAATACTTCTCAAAGATTGATCTAAGGTCTGGATATCATCAGTTACGAATTAAGAGTGATGATATACCTAAGACTGCTTTTCGTACACGGTATGGACATTATGAGTTTCTTGTGATGTCTTTTGGGTTGACAAATGCACCAGCAGCATTTATGGATTTAATGAACAGAGTGTTCAAATCATTCCTTGATAAGTTTGTAATTGTGTTTATTGATGATATTTTGGTATATTCAAAGAGTCATGAAGAACATACTGAACATTTGAGAAAAGTGCTTCAGACTTTGAGAGAGCATCAGTTGTACGCAAAGCTCTCAAAATGTGAATTCTGGATGAGTCATGTAACATTTTTGGGACATGTTATTTCCCAAGAAGGTATTCATGTAGATCCAAGTAAAATTGAAGCAGTAAAACAATGGCCTCGACCAACAACTGTGTCTGAAGTACGCAGTTTTCTTGGCTTAGCAGGGTATTACCGTCGCTTTGTCAAAGATTTCTCTAAGACGGCTCTTCCATTAAATAAGTTAACCCGAAAGAATGTTAAATACATTTGGGATGATTCATGTGAACAAAGTTTCACCCAATTGAAAGAGTGTTTAACTTCTGCACCAGTCTTAATTTTACCATCAGGACCAGGGGGTTACTCTGTATTCTGTGATGCCTCAAAGATAGGCTTAGGGTGTGTGTTGATGCAACATGGTAAAGTCATAGCTTATGGCTCACGTCAGCTTAAAAAGCATGAATTGAATTACCCCACTCATGATTTGGAAATGGCAGCTGTAGTGTTTGCCCTAAAGATATGGAGACATTACTTGTATGGGGAAACTTGTAAAATTTTTACAGATCACAAAAGCCTTAAGTACATTTTTGAGCAGAGAGATCTCAATCTAAGGCAACGAAGGTGGATGGAACTTCTGAAAGATTATGATTGTACCATCCTTTACCATCCAGGTAAAGCAAATGTAGTGGCTGATGCTCTAAGTCGAAAGTCTATGGGAAGTTTAGCTCACATTGCCACTATAAGGAGGTCTCTAATACATGAACTACAAGAATTGGAAGCTGATGGAGTATTCTTCGAGATCACTGAGTCAGGTACATTTCTGGCTCATTTAACAGTTAGATCATCCCTTGTTGAAAAAGTAAAAGCAACTTTAGAAGGTGACATTGATATGGTCAAAATAAGAGATAAGGCAAGGCAAGGTCTAGCACCAAGTTTCTTGGTAGATGAAGAAGGAGTCTTATGGTTTAATGGTAGACTCTGTGTCCCCAACATTGAATCTTTGAAGCATGAAATCTTAATGGAAGCTCATGGTTCACCCTACGTTGTACATCCTGGTGCTGTGAAAATGTATCAGGACTTGAAACAAGTTTATTGGTGGGAGGGCATGAAGCGAGACGTGACTGACTTTGTAGCTCGATGTTTGACTTGTCAGCAAGTTAAAGCTGAACATCGACGACCACCTGGATTGATGCAAAAACTAGATATTCCCGAATGGAAGTGGGAAAGGATCACCATGGATTTTGTAGTAGGTTTACCTCGGTCAACAAAAGGAAATGATTCAATATGGGTCATAGTGGATCGACTTACTAAGTCAGCACATTTTCTTCCTGTTCATACCACTTTCAGTGTAGCAAAACTTGCTCGACTTTATGTTAAAGAAATAGTGAAACTTCATGGTGTACCAATATCCATTATATCAGACCGAGGACCTCAGTTTACTTCTCGGTTCTGGAAAGTCTTTCAAGAGGCTTTGGGTACCAAAGTGAATCTTAGCACAGCATTCCATCCTCAGACTGATGGACAGTCCGAAAGGACAATTCAGACTTTAGAGGATATGCTAAGAGCTTGTGTGATGGATTTCAGTGGAAGTTGGGAAGATCATTTGTCTCTTATTGAATTTGCTTATAATAACAGTTACCAAGCCAGTATTCAGATGGCACCTTTTGAGGCTTTGTATGGGAGACGGTGTCGATCTCCTATAGGTTGGTTTGAACTTGGTGAAACCAAAATATTTGGACCTGAGATGATACAGGAAGATATAAATAAAGTTAAACTGATCAGAGAGAAGTTGTTAACTGCTCAGAGTAGACAGAAGTCTTATGCGGACAACCGACGACGTGACCTTGAATTTGCAATAGGTGATATGGTTTTCTTACGAATCTCACCTATGAAAGGAGTAATGAGATTCGGGAAGAAAGGCAAGCTTAGTCCGAGGTATGTTGGCCCATATGAGGTTGTAGACAGAGTGGGTAATGTGGCATATCGCCTAGACCTACCTTCCAACCTAGAGGGAGTTCATCCAATATTTCATGTGTCCATGCTACGGAAGTATCTTCCTGATCCTTCTCATGTCATTCAACCCCAAGAAGTTCATTTTGATGAAACTCTCACCTACGAAGAGGTACCAGTAGCTATCCTTGATAGAAAAGTCAAGAAATTGCGTACCAAAGAAATTCCTACTGTCAAGGTTCTTTGGAGAAATCATTCTCGCGAGGAAGCTACGTGGGAGGCAGAAGATGAGATGTGGAAAAACTATCCACATTTATTTGAAACTTGAGGTAAGATTTTAATTCGGAGGACCGAATTCTTTTAAGGGGGGTAGAATGTAATACCCGTTAATTTCAGAATATAATTCGCTTAAGAGTATTTTAGAATTCTACAACGTTACTTTAGTTATTTATTTTGGTCATTTTTAATTTTCATATTTAATTGTTCTCTTTGAATATTATTTACGAAAATTGAGTTAAATGACTGGACTAAATATTTGCACAATGAGGGATATATTCTAAGAATGGTGAAATTCATGGAAAAGTGGTTGCAGAATGGTCAATTAATCCATTTATTGTAAATTGACTGGATGGGTTTGGATGTTGGGTTATGGATACCCATGGGTTATTGAATAACCCATTAGAAATATTTAATATAAAGTTTCAATAGTAACTTCATATTTTTCGCTCAGCCGAAGGAAGCAGAAAAGATTCTTTCTCAGTTCTTCATTTTCTTCTCAAATCCTTTCCTTGATCTTCAGAAGTTCGATTATTTGTTCGGTTCAAAAGCTTTGTAAGGATCAAAGGTAAGCTTTAATCCGATTATTTTCCTTAAATTTCAGTTTATGTAGAAGATCAGAGGAGGTTTTGTTCTTGAAGATTTTGATGATAATTCATGAATCTCAGTTGTTTTAGAAGTTATATTTGAGTTATAATCGGTTAAAAGAGTTGAAATTCTGGTTTTGAAACAAGAAAGGAAAGGATGAATTTTTGAAAGATTTTTCTGCAAAACCGAGTTACTGTAGCGACCAGGGATTTCGAACAAAATCTGGAAAATTTTCGTCGGGTTACTGTAGCAGTACTGTAGTGTCGGCAGTCAACGGTACTGTAGCAGTCAACGTACTGTAGCGAACCGGTACTGTAGTGAACCGTTACTGTAGCGAACCGACACTGTAGCAAACCGTACTGTAGCAACCCGTTACTGTAGCAGTCAGAAAATTTTACGTATTTTCGTGATTTTGTTTCCTTTCTTATGATTCCTTGTAATATATTTTACTAGGAAATTTTCCTACACAAATTCTAGTGTGGAACAAGGTAAACTTGGACAAACATCAAGGTGAGTGAATAACCTTGCTCAGCTAATTTGATATTACTAGTCAAAGTACAATATAAGTCCCATTTACAACATTATTTGGACAATAAGCAATTAATTTTTCATATGCGAGTATATGATGATCAATAGAAATAAGAGTATGAAGAAATTATTTATTTCATGACAATTGTACTATGTGATGAATTCTCACTATTTTATTAATGAGTAAAGATCTACGGGATCTAATACACGAGTGAGAAAGGGTTAAAGTCCCATACTACTCGGTGTATATCTAAGAAATCTTATACACGAGTGTGAAAGGGTTAAAGTCCCATACTACTCAGTGCATATCTATGAAATCTATACACGAGTTGAAAGGGTTAAAGTCCCATACTACTCGGTGTATATCTATGAAATCTTATTCATGAGTTTGAAAGGGTTAGAGTCCCATACTACTCGATGTATAAGATAATTAATTATATGAGTAAATGTGGTATTTGTACTTTTGATATTTTATATAGTACAGTTATTTACTTACTGAGTTTTTAAATAAACTCACACTCCCTATGATTATTTTTTTCAGATACAGAAAACAGAGAAGAAGAGAATCTGTTTGAAGATTAGAAGCCCCTTGGGATTATTCTCTATTTCTGTCTGGTGGGACACCAGTACTTATTAATGTGGATATTAGAAAAGCTCTGTATTTTCTATAGGTCTCCTAGGCTTGCGATGAGATAGAAATATCAGACTATGTATGTCTATATTTGCTTATCAGATGAATATAATTCTGTAGTGTGGAATGAATGATTAAGGTTAAATGTAAAACCTTACAGAATATATGTATATAACGTATGTTTGAGAATTATATCAAATGAGTAGTATCTTTTCACATACTCAATTTTTGGGATGTGACAGATACAATCTGGGTTATACAAGGCATTGAAGGAGAAGGTTTCCAGTAAGGATTCTAAAAAGAGCGGATCTAGTATAAGTGATGAAGATTGGGAGGAACTAGATTTGAGAGCGGCAAGTGCAATTCGTCTGTATCTGGCCAAGAACGTTCTTGCAAATATGCAAGGAATATCAACAGCCAAAGAACTATGGGAGAAGCTCGAAGAGTTGTATCAGGCCAAGGGTATCTCAAATCGGTTGTTGCTGAAGGAGCAATTTCATACGCTTCACATGGAAGAAGGTATAAAAATATCAGATCATCTCAGTACTCTCAATGGTATCGTATCTAAACTAGAAGCTATCGGAGTCAAAGTTGATGACGAAGATAAAGCGTTAAGGCTCATATAGTCTCTTCTATCTTCCTATGAGAACATGAAACACATTTTGATGTATGGAAAGGAGACTCTAAACTTCGAAGTTGCCAGTAAAATTATTTCTGAGGAGAGAAGGTTAAAATGTGAGGGTCACTCTATATCTATACCTTCGTCAGACTTAATGGCGGTAGCTAGAAGTAGAAGTAAGGGGAAGAAGAATATGGGTAAAAACGTGACTTGCTGAAAATGTGGTCAGTCTGGGCATGTAAGGAGAAATTGTCCAAGTAGAGCAGGTTTGGCAAAAAGTTATGAGGAAGATGCAAACTCTGTCTCTCTCGTTGCGAGGGGGGAATTTCTATGAAAAGTGAAAAGTTTGAATCCTCATGGCATGTCCTCATTGCCATGGAAGAGAATAAGTTGCTGCTAGCGAGTCCACAATTGCACATGAGCATTGGTTAGCATTTATGCAAGATGTGTAGTGGGATGATGTCGATGGCTGAAGAACCTCCAAGGAGAGCAGCATTGGAAGTTGCACCATAAATTTTTCAGTAGGAATTTTTTGACATGTGCCAAGGTGAAATTCTTAGAATTGGTTAATTCTAGGTGGATATACTCTTTTATGGTGGAGTATGGTAGTTCTTGGAGCTAGATTGTCAATGTAGACTATGAATCAGCAGATGTGGTTACTTTCAATCAAGGTAGAGATTTGTTGGAAATAATTGATTGAAAGTGGTGGAACCCACAAGAAGAAAATTTGCTAATGTGAATGAAGCTTCTTTGAAGTCCTACATCGGCTGGGTTTTAATGTGGAGCTTGGTCTCAAGGCTATATAAAGGGACTAAGGGTTATGTTTACAATATGTACCAATACAAGACGCATTAGCTTGTATTTAATTCTTTCTTTCTTTATACTCTTGTTCTAAAGTAGTGAAAGATGTAAGTTAAATACATGCTTGAGAGTGTGTGGGTCCATTTGGGTATCGGTTGGTATCTGGTATTGGGTACTGGGTATTTAAGAGAAGTTTCTGTGTGTTAACAAAATTTACACATAGTGTTTTCTCTGGTTGTCTTTGACAACAGCCGTAGTTTTTTCTCTGATTTAGGAGTTTCCATGTTATTTTCTTGTATTGTGATTGTGAGTATTGTTTCCTGTTATTTCTCTGGTTTATTTGTACCAAGATATTTTTCAAGAGTGAAAGGTGTTTTTCCCAATACTAACATTAACTTGAGCTTTCACCATTTCAATGAAGGAAGAGAAAATAATGGCTATTTGAGATTTAAGATGAAAGAGATGGGTCCACCTAGCTCTACTATGATCATCAACAATCGTAAACATATAACTTGTTCTAGTTAAGGATGGTTGAGAATACGGACCCCAGATATCTAAATGAAGCAGCTCAAAAATCTTTGATGAGGTTTTAACATGGATGAGAAAAGGAACTCTAACTTGCTTAGCTTTATGGCGTATATCACAGATCCTCATATTTTCCTTTTTCATATCATTTAAAGAGAAATCAATGTCAGGATAATTTAAATGTTGTAAGACAGTGGAAGGGGCATGAGCTAAACGAATATGCCAAATATTTGCTTGAGACAAATTATCATTTAAAGAAGGAGACTCTTCATATTCATTATTAGTGGAAAAATCCTTATTGCTAGTATATTCATTATTTTTGCAAATAGCATTCTTACAAGAGAGTTCCTCGTTCCTATCATTTACAATCATATTACATTTCACAGTATCATACATGGCAATATCATTTAGATCAGTAGAAGATTTATCAAAAATATAGAGATTGCCAAGAACTCTTCCTTTGGCAAAGATCTCCTTAGTCTTCTGGTCCTGTAGAAGATAATGGTTAGAATGGAGAATATATTTTAAATTAGTAGCATGACACATTTTATTTACTGATATAAGGTTATGCTTAAAGAAAGGGGTGTAAAGCACACATGCAAGATTAATTTTGGTGATAAATGAACATCACCAATATAGGACACACTTCTCGTGCTCCCATCGGGTAGCGTAATAGGGATATGGTAAGTAGTTTTGGTGAGATTAATTAAAACCTTTAAATCATTGCACATATAACTTGTGGCCCCTGTGTCTAAGTGACTGAAAGTAGTGTGAAAGGCAGTAACAATACCTTCAGTTTTAGTAGTTTTACATGCATAAAGATTGTCTGAAAGATCATCATGTGCAAGATTGATAGCTTGTGCATTGCCTTGAGTCTTGTTGCTATTTTGATATTTTCCTTTAATCTTGTCCAACTCTAGTTACAAATTTTTGTAAAAGATTTATGACAAACCCCTTGATTAACATCTTCTGTTCCAGCAAGATCAAAAGGGGGTCTTGCTTATTTCAGTCTTTTCCAGATTTGCTCCTTCATTCTAGTCTTTATACTGCTGGTACCAATCTGGGTAACCATTGGTGAAAAACAAGTATCTCACATGTGTCTAGCCATGTGGTAGTAGTCACAATACTTAGTATTCTTCTATACAACATGTCCCTTATTTTTGCCTTGACCTCCTCGGCCTCTGGTTTGGCTTCCTCCTCTACCTCGCTTGTATGTATCTTGCTGTATTTTCATAAGGAAGGTGTTGTTTTCTTGGGTTGCAGTCTTGTCATATAGCTGGTTTACTTCCTTCTGTTTCTCTACATAAAGCACAAGGGAGTAAGCTTTATTCACATTAGGTATGGGTTCCATAAGTAATACCTAACCCCTGATAGAATCATAAATGTTGTTAAGGCTCATAAGGAATTGTATAAGCCGAGTAGAATCAATGGCTGTAGATATGGATTCCGCCGCTCCACAAGAACATTCAGGTAAGAGATTCAAGCAAGTAAGCTTATCCTAATACTTCTTTAATTTCGTATAGTATTGTGCAACAGATAAGTTTCCCTGTGCCATAGTGGAGATCTCTCGCTGGATTTGGTATAGTAAAGGGCTGTCGCGTTCACCAAAACGTTCCTTGAGTTCATCCCATAGTTCTTTGGTAGAATTTATGTAAAGAAAAGCTTCAACAATATCACGCGCAATGGAGTTTAAGATCCATGACCTCACCATGCAATTAACTTTGTGCCACTAGTTGAACTTGGGGTCTATTTCTTCTAGCTGGCTACACTTCCCATCAATGAATCTAAGTTTAGTCTTTGCATCGAGAGCAATTCTAATGAAGCAACTCCACATAAGGTAATTATTACTAGTAAGCAAGGATATGATTAGGTTCATCCCTGGGTGATTGAAGTTTTGCAAGAATAGGGGGTCATCTTTATCGTCATTGCCAAAATCTTTGATTGGTATCACCGTCACCATTTAAAGGGAAAAGATTTTCTAGAGGTAGAAAAATCAAAAATCAGAACCTGGCTCTAATACCATGAACAAATTCAAAACTATGAAAAGAAGATTCTTGATTTTCTAAATATTACTCTGTAAAACTTACATCATTGTTTTGAAGAGAGAAAATATATACAAGTAGAAAAGGAACGAAGAAGACGGAAACCATAAAACAAAAACTAACTAACTTAATCCTACGACATTGTTTTGAGAATAAACTAAAATGACAAGTAGGAAGTACAAAACGCAAAGACTAAAATGCATAACGCATATAAATAAAATAACAACTTGCAAGACTTCTACAATCTCAACAAATAACACGCATTCTATCCCAAGAAATAGCTTCTTTTCTACATATTGCTTTGATTAAGGTAGAACAATAGGCGCGAACAAAAGGACTCTCCTATTTGCATTCCTTACAAGACCTACCAATGAGTTTTGGCATCTTAACTCACTCATTCTATTATCTAGGTAATGTTCTGTTAAGTCGTATATCCAAGAAGGGATGAATTGGGTACTTAATAAAATTTTTAAAAAAAAATTAACCAAATTTTTTATATATAATAGGTTCCTGTTACTTTGAATTAGGGTCCTAATATGAGTTATATCAACTTATTTATTCAAGTAATATGTTTTTTATTGTATAGATAAAAACATAAGGCAATAAATAGAGACAGAAAACACACTAGAATTTTAGTGGTTCAGATTATCACAAGGAGACTCCTACGTCCACACCTCAAAACACACAATTAAAAGAGTTTTATTGCGCGTAAGAATAACACAATTATGGAAGCAATCAAGTTGAGATTCAGCTCCCTGCTTTTATGCTATCCACTTAGCAACCTCCAACTTTAGCTCAATAGGGCCTTGTTTTTATGCTTTACAATGGCTAGGTCTTCCCACGTCCCTAACAAACATTGCACTAAGAACCTTTCCTCTTGAGAGGCTCAGCTAGCAGCTCCTAACACCAAGAACCTCACTAGGACCCTCAAAGCGACCAGTCCACTCATTAGATAGCAAACAACAGGGATTACAACCCAATCCCTAAGTCAATCAACAAGCACAAGGTATGATGAAGTTCACTTAGAACTATACAAAGATTTTCGCTCACTAAGAGTGTATAAAAAATGTACAACAATCTCTCAAAATATGGAAAGAATAAAATGAGCTTTTGTTTAGCTATTTTCTTTCTTTTCTTCCTTCACCAATCCATGAGTTGAAGATGACGAAATGAATCATTTTTATAGCCTTGGGAAACTAGTCGTTTTCTGCATAGGCTCTTTCACAAAGTACTTTGAATGATTGAGTCAACTCTTCAATGCATTGCAACTTTCTATGAATTAGGTCCCTCGAATATGGAACTTTGTTACACTGAATAAGGAAATAAATCTCCATAAAGCTGATCATGTTTATCTGACATGGATTTAGTTGTAATTAACATCTCTTGATTTATTATTTCCTTCTATGTAGCATCAGTTTTTGTGTTTCTTGATTTGTTGCAATCTTTGAATCAAGACCCTAATGGATTTTTCTTTTCTGAACCTTCTATCACAACCCAGAACTAGGGGCTAGGAGTTCTACTACTCCCGGAATCGTAGTCTTGATAGGTTCGGATAGTGTGTCAACCATATCGCTACAAGCCTAGATCTGTTCTCAAATTAACCCTAACAATATACACTATGCCCAAAGTGGCTTATCTGATTACAGAATGATGTGCCTAAAAGAGGACACAATCTGTACCATAAGGAAAATAAAGAGAAGAAACCAACTCAACTAAATTGATAAGCTTATGGCGCCACAATCAAGCTAAGATGGGTTGAATTCGCCACACCCCAGATTAGAGAACGGAATAGAAGTGATAAGAATTCTGAGATTTTCTCGCCACACTAACACAATTGTTAGATAAGAGAAGATAGATATGCACAAAGCAATCTAAAAAATAATTCACTCAAATTTGATTATCTTGCCACAAGGGGGCAAGTTCCCTTGTATAGATAACAAAAGCCAGCTGCCTCATTAATGCAACCACAGCCACCTCATTAATGAGCCTACAACAACTATAGTCAACCTATAGCCACCTCATTAATGAGCCTACAACAACTACAGCCTCCCTATAGCCACCTCATTAATGAGCCTACAACAGCTATAGTCAACCTATAGCCACCTCATTAATGAGCCTAGCCTATAACAACTATAGCCACCCTATAACCATCTCATTAATGCAACAACAATAACTACAACCACTTGGAAAGCTAAATGACACTACAACAACTCTGAAAACATTAAATTACATCAGATTTTATATCCCAAAAAGTCATGCACGAAAATTATTAAAAATAAGAAAAATCTGTAGTTCTTTTATTCTTCAAAGTCCAAGCTTCTGATTTGGCCCAGCCCATCATTGTACACAAGTAAAGAAACCCAAGTCAATCCCATTTGACACTTCTTGGCCCTTGAACGTGTTATTGGCCCAAGTATAGATTCAGCCTCTTGTTCTTCAAGGACAGCCTTTATGATCACATCATCTTCCCCTGGTTGACAAGGATTTGCCCTCAAATCCAGCTCCATGTTATCTTCCAAATAAGGGGTTATGTCCCTTACATTGAATGTTGCTGAAACACCATAATCTCCTGGGAGATCAATTTTATACGCATTGTCATTTACCTTTTCTAGTACTAGAAAAGGTCCATCAGCTCGTGGCATAAGTTTAGACTTCCTTTTGTTTGGAAATCTCTCTTTGCGTAGGTGAATCCAAACAAGATCTCCTAGGCTAAATTGAACATGCTTTCTCCTTTTGTCTACTGACTTTTTATAGGCAGCATTATTCTTCTCAATTTGCTTTTTTACTGCTTCATACATTTTCTTCATGAATTCAGCTTTACTTTTGCCATCCAAGCTAAGTTTTTCATTAATTGGAAGAGGTGCCAAATCTGCTGGTGTGTTAGGATTAAATCCATACACAACCTCAAATGGAGATTTCTTTGTAGTATTATGAACACTTCGATTATAAGCAAATTCAACATGCGGCAAGTACTCATCCCAATTCTTCAAGTTTTTACTAACAACACTTCTAAGCAAAGTGGAAAGAGATCTATTTACCACTTCGGTTTGCCCATCAGTTTGAGGATGACAGGTTGTGCTAAATAGCAGCTTTGTTCCAAGCTTCATCCATAATGTCTTCCAAAAATAGCTCAAGAATTTGGCATCACGATCAGAAACAATACTCCTTGGAATGCCATGCAATCTCACAACTTCCTTGAAGAATAAATCAGCAATATAAGAAGCATCATTAGTTTTGTGACATGAAATAAAATGAGACATTTTGGAGAACCTATCAACAACCACCATAACTGAATCTTTTCCCCTTTGTGTTCTGGGTAATCCAAGAACAAAATCCATGCTTAGATCCATCCATGGTTGATCTGGAACAGGCAATGGCATGTACAAGCCATGTGCAGCCTCATTGCTCTTCGATTTCTTACAAGTAACACATCTTTCTACAATTCGATGCACATCCTTCATCATATTTGGCCAATAGAAATGCTCTTTCAACATTTCAAATGTCTTCTTTTCACCAAAATGTCCAGTTAGCCCACCTGCATGTGATTCTCTAATAAGCAATTCCCTAATAGAATAATTAGGAATCACAAGTTTCCTAAATTTGAACATATAACCATCATGCCTATAAAACCCTTTAATGGCCATTTTCTCACAAGCTGAATAAATTTTAGCTAGCATAGGATCAAGCAAGTATTGCTCCTTAATAAGTTCAAAGCCCAACAGTTTAGTGTTCAAAAGAGAAATCAAAGCATACCTCCGAGATAATGCATCAGCCACCACATTCGTCTCTCCCTTTTTGTATTTGATTACATAGGGGAAAGCTTCCAAATACTCCACCCATTTGGCATGTCTTCGATTCAGCTTCCCTTGCCGCTTCAAATGCTTTAGGGACTCATGATCAGTGTGAATGATGAACTCCTTTGGTAATAAATAATGCTGCCATGTCTCAAGAGCTCGAATTAGTGCAAAGAACTCTTTATCATAGATTGAGTAATTCAGACTTGCTCCACCAAGCTTCTCACTAAAATAAGCAATGGGACATTTATCTTGCATTAAGACAGCTCCAATCCCTACTCCAGATGCATCACATTCAATCTCAAATACCTTTGAAAAATCTGGAAGAGCTAGAATAGGTGCTGAACACAATTTCTCCTTGATTAAGTCAAAACTCTTTTGTGTAGCTTCGGTCCATTTAAACTCACAATTTTTTTTGATGCATGCAGTTAATGGTGCAAGAATAGTGCTAAAATTCTTCATAAATAGTCTATAAAAAGAAGCAAGGCCATGAAAACTTCGTACCTCAGAAATACTTTTAGGAATTGGCCACTCCTTGATTGCTTTTATTTTCTCCTCATCCACGTGTACCCCATGTTGAGAGACAACATAACCAAGGAAAATAACTTGGTCTTGACAGAATTGGCACTTCTTGAAATTGCCAAATAGCTTTTGTTCTCGTAATACTTCAAATACTTGCCTCAAATGCTCTTCATGCTCTTCAGAATTTTTACTATAAACCAAAATGTCATCAAAATAAACGACAACAAACATACCTATAAATTTTCGAAGCACATGGTTCATTAGCCTCATAAAGGTGCTTGGGGCATTGGATAATCCAAATGGCATGACCTTCCATTCATACAGCCCATGTTTTGTCTTAAAGGCTGTCTTCCATTCATCTCCTTCCTTCATACGAATTTGGTGATAACCATTCTTCAAGTCTATCTTTGAAAACACTTTGGAGCCATGTAATTCATCAAGCATGTCATCTAACCTTGGAATGGGATAACGATACTTGACTGTAATCTTGTTGATTGCTCTGCTATCCACACACATCCTCATGGTCCCATCTTTCTTTGGCACCAATAAGGCCGGTACTAAACAAGGACTCATGGACTCCTACACATATCCTCTTTCCAGCAACTAATTTACTTGACGTTGCAACTCCTTTGCCTCCTCCGGATTCATTCTATAAGCTGGCCTATTTGGTAAGGCAGCTCCTGGTACAAGATCAATTTGGTGCTTAATACCACAAATTGGTGGTAATTCCTTTGGTAGTTCTTCTGGAAATACATCATGAAATTCTTCCAATAGCCTTTGAATTTGTGGTGGAAGTGATCCCACAATTTATGGTATTATCTCCTTCAAATGCAATAAAAGAACTAAATTAGAGCTGGATAAAGCTCTCTCAATGTCTCCTTTGTTGGCAAGTAAATTATCCTTCCTTTCAGCTTCTTGTTGATGCGTCTTCACTTGTTGAGGACTCAATGGTGCTAACACAATCTTCCTTCCATCTTTCTCAAAGGAATATGTGTTTTTAAACCCATCATGCAAAGCTTTTCTATCATACTGCCATGGTCTTCCCAAGAGCAAATGACTAGCACTCATTGGAACAACATCACATAATACCTTATCTTTGTAATTTTTCCCAATAGAAAATGGCACAACAACCTGTTTAGTGACTTTCACAACTCCATCTTCATTTAGCCACTGCAATTTGTAAGGATAAGGGTGTTCAGTTGTGGCTAAATTCAACTTCTCCACCAAAGTAGTAGAAGCCACATTTGTGCAGCTTCCTCCATCTATAATTTGATGTGAACCCAACAATTACATTGGATGATCAAGAAGTAGATCCATTGTATATTACAAGTGGGCCAATTACACGAGCTCGGGCTAAAACAATAAAAGAGACATTAAATGGGCTCGTTCAAGAATGGATGAAGCAAATTCCATTTGAATGTATGTTAAATAATGATCAAAATGTGCTCAACATCATTTGGGCTGAAAATGGAGTTGCTAAAGGGATTTTGGGCCAGAACACTACAAATTAAAGAGATTGGTCCAAGAGCTAAACATGGACCAATAGAATTTGGGCTCAATTATATCCATTTGGGTTGAAATTCATGTTTTGTAATTTTCTTTTATTTTTGTACGAATTTTAACTTCTAGATGGTCTTTAGTCAATTATGAATCATGTGCATTAAATGCACAATGTTTCAAAGTCAAGATAGGTGGATATTTATTTTCAAAATGCATTAAAAGCATTGTATCCAAAGTCAAGATAGGTGGGCATTTATTTTCATGTGCATTAAATGTATGTATCTTCAAGTCAAGATAGGTGGGCACCTTTGTCTCTCCATCCTATCTATAAATACCCCCCAAGCTTATTGTAATAATCAGATTTGAGTTTATGAAAACTTGCATTCAAGTGTTTTCTCTCATTGTGTGAGAATTTATCTTTCTTTCTTTGCTCTTGTGAAACCTTGCTTTGTCAATCTTCTTTATAAGATTGGTGATTCAAATTCACAAAAGCCCCCAATTTGTGCTTCAACCCAAGTGCGTTGTTGTGTGGATTGGTTCAATTCGTGTTCGTGGTTGAACAAGCGTTCTAAATAGTAGGTCACGTTCTATATAACGTTGGTTGACTATTTGCACTTATTAGGTCATTGAACCACTCCAATTCCTTCTTCAATTCCAAAGTGTGTTGTTCTTAATTTTCTTTTGTTAAGTCTTGAATTCATTTATCGCCTACGCCGTGAAGATCAGGCAACCCTAAGGATTTTCCTATTATAATTACACCACAAATCTTCTTTTCAACAGTACACCTTTGTATGAAAAATGTTCTCCCTTTGCTCATCACTAGGCTTAGCTTGCAGATTTAGAGCACGCCTTATGACAAGGAGTTCTCCCTCATCAGCATACTCCATGTTTTCCTTATCAGAACATTCTTCCATAACTCCTTCAATGACTGCCTCATCTTCACTTACCACTTCTCCATGTGTGTCTTGGATGATCATTACCCTACGGTTTGGACATTCATATGCGCAATGCCCATGACCAAGACATTTGAAGCACTTTACATCTCTACTCCTTTTAGGAGGTTCTGAATCAGCTCCCTTTTCTTTCCCTTTTGATGAACTTGATGGAAGTTTTGAAGACTCCCTCTTCTCCACCTTTCTTTCTTCTCCTTTAGATGCAACCCATGATGGTGTTGTAGAGAAATTTGTGATTTTGTTTCTAGCTGGCTGTGAAATTTGCTTACTAGAAACTTTCTTCCTTTGTCTCTCCACCTTGATTGCAAGTTTAATAACATCCTCTAAGGTTACATAATTTTGTAGTTCCACCAAATCACCAATCTCCCTATGCAAACCACCAATGAACCTTGCAATTGTTTGCTCTTGAGGTTTATTCAGTTCACATCGAATCATTAGCATCTCAAACTCTTTCACATAGTCTTCTACACACATACCTCCTTATCTCAAAGATTGAAATTTGAAGAAGAGCTCTTGCTTGTAATATTCTGGCACAAATCTTCTTTGCATAAGTCTCTTCATTAGCCTCCAATTTCTAACTTCTTCCTTACCATCTCTCCTCCGTTGGTTCTTCAAATTCTCCCACCATAAATTGGCATAATCCGTGAATTCAAGGGCTGCAAGAAGACATTTGGTTGCCTCCGAGAACTCATGGCACTCAAAGACCTTATCTACACGCTGCACCCACTCCAAAAATTCCTCTGGAGAGCTACTTCCCTTGAAAGTAAGGACCTTCATCTTAATCTTCAATTCTTGCTCTCTTTGCTGCCTCCTTGGCCTTGGAGACCTTTCATCTTCTGTATTGCTTTCTTGGTCTGATTGCTCTTCATTTCTATTTCTTCGCTGCCCACGCCTTGGTTGACAGTTTAGCCTCTCCATTTATTCTACCAAATGATCCAACCGCTCCATCATTTGTTGTTGAGATCTCTCCATTTGACTTTGAGACCTTTCCAACTTCAGAATTTGAGCTTGCTCTAAAGTAAGCCCCATTGGAATTGGAAGTTCAGAACTGTTATCTCCAGACATGATCTCTCTCTCTCTAAGTGTTCTACTCTCAAGTTACAAGAGTTTTCCCACACGAAACCACCGCTCTGATACCAATATGATGTGCCTAAAAGAGGACACAATCTGTACCATAAGGAAAATAAAGAGAAGAAACCAACTCAACTAAATTGATAAGCCTATGGCGCTACAATCAAGCTAAGATGGGTTGAATTCGCCACACCCCAGATTAGAGAACGGAATGGGAGTGATAAGAATTCTGAGATTTTCTCGCCACACTAACACAATTGCTAGATAAGAGAAGATAGATATGCACAAAGCAATCTGAAAAATAATTCACTCAAATTTGATTATCTTGCCACAAGGGGGCAAGTTCCCTTTTATAGATAACAAAAGCCAGCTGCCTCATTAATGTAACCACAGCCACCTTATTAATGTCCCTACAACAACTATAGTCAACCTATAGCCACCTCATTAATGAGCCTACAACAACTAAAGCCTCCCTATAGCCACCTCATTAATGAGCCTACAACAGCTATAGTCAACCTACAGCCACCTCATTAATGAGCCTAGCCTATAACAACTACAGCCACCCTATAACCACCTCATTAATGCAACAACAACAACTACAACCACTTGGAAAGCTAAATGACACTACAACAACTATGAAAACATTAAATTACATCAGATTTTATATCCCAAAAAGTCATGCACGAAAATTATTAAAAATAAGAAAAATCTGTAGTTCTTTTATTCTTCAAAATCCAAGCTTCTGATTTGGCCCAGCCCATCATTGTACACAAGTAAAGAAACCC
Organism: Biancaea sappan; assembly: GCA_037074585.1. Classification (NCBI taxonomy): domain Eukaryota; kingdom Viridiplantae; phylum Streptophyta; class Magnoliopsida; order Fabales; family Fabaceae; genus Biancaea; species Biancaea sappan. The sequence continues at coordinate 45,847,486 of CM073497.1, read as the reverse complement.
AAGTCAATCCCATTTGATGCTTCTTGGCCCTTGAACGTGTTATTGGCCCAAGTATAGATTCAGTCTCTTGTTCTTCAAGGACAGCCTTCATGATCACATCACAGAACTACTAGAGGAATTGACTTTAAAAAAAAGTTACCTTACCCCGAGTAATGGGAAAGTATCCTCGATTCACAAGTCCTCAGTCCAATTATCCTTTCGTACCTACAACTGTAAAGGGGTGAATCTAATCCACAAACTCACCCAAACTAATCATACTCTACATATACATGCATATATATATATATATATATATATATATATATAATTAAATGCTTGGGAAAACCTCGCCCCTAGAGCATGATTATGGTATCAGGCTCTCGACTCTCGTAGAGTGCACTCTTGATGTCGCCACACCCAAATCCCCAATATCCACCCCTTCAGTGGCACACATAACATATATGCATATATATATATATATATATGTACATGACAGAAAACAACTCACTCACATTTACCAACACACACATCACACCTCATGGGTTTACTTTCCCATAAGTCCACTTCTCAAGAGCTTTATTAACATGGATCTGCGTTTTCACATATTGTCACTAAAGAGTCCTATCACATGGGTTTGTGTTCCCACTGACTCATAATTCTCATGAGCTATATTGTCGAGGGTCTTCGTTCCTCTGGATGTTCCACTCAAGTGTCTCATTATATGGGTATACATCCCCATACCTATGTTTCTTAAAGCTTTATCGGCGTGGGTCTACATTTCTACAGATTCGTCATCGAGATACCGTCTAGTTCTTGAGAACTTCATCAACATGGGTCTACGTTCCTGAGGATTTATCACTCAAGAGTTGTCATATGAGTCTATGTTTCCACAACACACAACATAGATAAAAACAATTACAACCCTTTTTATGCTAGTTCTTACTATGTCCTTTGCATGAATACATATTGTAATATATATCAACATTTTACATTTGGCACTCAACGAAAAGTGGTAGCACCTATATCATTTCCATTTACACCCTAGATGTAAACATATAGGAAGAGCTAGATCCCTCACATTGATTTGAAACTCTTTGGCCCCCTCAATATACCCGGCCAAGCCAAGCGTTGAGCCATAGCCAAACCTACGAGAACAAATCTCATTGATCAACACACAAAACCATGGAAAAACACCATGTTCAGGTTATGGCACCTGGGCACCATAGCACTCCCCAAAGCCTCTCCCACACATCAGGCTTGGGCACCTTGGGTGTCAGCCTTGGCGCCACACCTAGAGTCTTGTCATGTGGGTTTGCATTCTCATAGACTTATAATTCTCATAAGCTATGTTGTCGAGGGTCTTCGTTCCACCGGATGTTCCACTCAAGTGTCTCATTATATGGGTATACATCCTCATACCTCTATTTCTCAAGGCTTTATCGACATATATATACATCCCCATAGATTCGTCACCTAGATATTGTCTAGTTCTCGAGAGCTTCATTAATATGGGTCTACGTTCTCACATATTCATCGCCCAAGAGTTGTCACATAGGTCTACATTCACACAGACTAATCCTTCCCCTAATCACATTCACAATCACAATATTCACAATTAAATAAAATAAGTAAAATCTCTCACATATATAATTTATCAAAGGTTTATATTTGGCATCTAAATAAAGTGACAGTACTTACACCATCTCCATTCATGCTTCATAGGTCCCAATTATTTCCATCATGCATGTCAAACACATCACAACACATAACACAAATAAAAACAATTACAAGCCTTTTGTGCTAGTTCTTACTATGTCCTTTGCATGAATACATATTGTAATGTATCAACATTTTACATTTGGCAATCAATAGAAAATGGTAACACCTATACCATTTCCATTTTTGCCCTAGAACACCCGATTATTTATAATATGTACATCAAATATATTATTGTCCAATCATATAAATGTATTTAAATTACATTTAGCAAGACAATTATAAAATAAATATATATGTAAACATACAGAGAAGAGCTTGATCCCTCACCTAGATTTGAAGCTCTCCGGCCCTCGCAATATACCTCGGCCAAGCCCCGAGCTATAGCCAAAACTACGAGACATAAACATCATTGATTAGCAGACAAAAACATGAAAAAACACCACCACAGCACTCCCCAAAGCCCTCCCCTACGCATTAGGCTTAGGGCGCCTAAGATTCCCAGAACTGATGGTCCTAGGCTAGATGGCATCTAGGGCACCATACTTGGTGCTAGCCCCTTTTCTTCACTATCTCGATGGTAACTTGGGTGCTAACCCCCAATGCCCCTTGGTTTTCCACCCTTTTTTTCCCAATTCTTCATCATTTAATTTAATTCTTTCTATGGGTTTGCATTAAAGATGTTTAGGGGATGTTTTGACATCAAAGTCCCCAATTAATTTTGAGATTCCAAGCTTGAATCTCTAATTTCCACTTAAAAACTTAACTTTTCCCTCTTAGGTTCCTACTCTCTAATCCCAACTTAATTCTTGATTATCCTTTCAATTCTTGGTTTTAATTTGTTTTTTAATCATCAAGGAATGTTTTAAAACATAACCCAAGTTCCAAAACTCTCTAACAATCCTAATTCCTACCCAAAAATCTTCTTAAATCCAAAAATAGAGAGAAAATAGAAAAAATGGAATGCCTACCTCATTTTCTTACTTTTCTAGTAATGGTTGGTCGCCGGAAACCCGCCCCGCAGCTAGAGAACGGTTTTCAGAGGTTGGGTGTGAGTTTGAGTGGAGAAGATAGAGAGAAAAGAGAGTGAGGAGGGATGGAAATGAAAAATAAGGGAATATGGGTAAGGTCACCTATAAATACCCCTCCATGGTGAAATTATTATTTTACCCTCCGGTCTACATTATTCATGGAAAATCTATAATTTTCTCCAACTTGGGTATTCCTCATATCCTATGTATCACACAATTTTTCTTATTACATTTTAGTCTCTTCTTAGTAATCATCTAACTTTCATCAGTGCCACGTGTACACCTCCCCAGTCCTTAGTTACTAATTACTCTCTCGAGATGCCACCTCTACCCTCATATTCCTTACTCAGCAACCAGAAAAATTTTTCCTGTATTCCAATTACTTAATAAAATCTAAATAATATTAACACCTAAAAATGACAAGTGTTACACCTTCCATTTTTTAGTCCTTCAAAACGGTAATCTCCTTTTGAAGGCTCCCTTATTAATTGTTTCAGACTCTTAAATGTGCTTTATCAACTTTTTAATGTGTTGAATATGATATACAGATCAAGTACCTTGAATAGGAATCTTTTTGGCTCCAAATAAGGAAATAAATCACCATTAAGTTGATCATCTTTTATTTGACAAAGATCTTCTAAATATGGCTATAATTAGCGTCTCTTGAATTATTTTTTTCTTTTTAGCAGCATCCGCGTTAGACTTTGTATAAAACGACTTCTTTCCTTATTTAAGGTCCTTAGATATTAATTACACAATATTTTCTTTTCTGCATGATACTTGTCAGATTCCTTTTGCGCTTCTTCTGATTTGACTTCGTGTAATGAATATTTACTTTTATTGCTTCCATATCTTTAATGGATATTTCCTTATTGAATTTCTCATTAATGACTAATCTTTCTTTTTTGCTTCGTGAGTTTTTTTTATTGTTTTCGCATCTGTAATAAGTAATTTCCTTAATGTTTATCCTGACCACAATATCTTTTCATTCTTTCCCTTTTAGACAAAATGTTGATTTAGATTTTGTGCATTAATTACTCATCGAGTCAGAGTCCTAATAGATACATTAATAATAAAAAAATTGTGCATGAGGAATCTTGGACTAACATGTTCAATATGTGTATGTGTGTATAAACACACACATATATAGTAGTTATTATAAGAATACATAATCTCATTTTATGGGTCAATATATACATCTCAACTTTTAAACTTAGCAAATAATTCTTTCAACTTTCAAAAATGCTCAAATCACTCGCCCCATTTGTTAGTAAATTTGTTAATTTGACCGTTAGTCAATGCACACATCAACATATTCCATCCACTCACTTGTGTAAACAAAAGGTCCCATTGACCCGTGACCAAAATGTATGTCTTTTATATAATTTTGAAAAAAAAAGATATTTAAGATTAATCAAAAAAATAAATGTTAGAATTAATAATAAAAATTTCTAAAATCTCCAAATCTGTGAAAATAATAAAAAATATAAAAATAAAATTTTCAAAACAATAAAAAATATATCTTTTTTAATTATTTTGATAGATTTATCTTTTCTATCACTCTAAAATATCTATTTTCAAAAAGAATTCCTAGTAGTTGATTCATAAGAGTAATAGATTTTTTTATTATTTAAGAAGATTTATTTTTCATTATTTTAAAATATTTTTAAAAATAAAAAATAATCAGCAACCAATCAAATTATTTTTTCACAAATGAATTGAAACATGCGAACTTACACGTTGACTAACAGAGTAACAGTTAAACTAGCTAAATTCAAAGAAGTTTTAGTGCATTTTAACTTATCATTATTTTCACAAAAGAAATTAGTGATATTACAGGCGATGGATGTTAGAGAATATTATTACTACATTTTAATATTTGGTTAAATTATAATTTTAATCTTTATATTTTTACTAAAATTATAAATTGGTCTCTATACTATATTTCTATATAAAATGGTCTTTGTAGTTTTTCTGTCTATGTAAGTTAGTCTCTACTATCAGTGTGGTTAACTTTGTTATTAAAATGATCATACATGACAGTTGATTTGTACATTTGTAAACATGTCAGCATGCGTAGTCATTAAATTTTTTTACAACTCATCCATTATGTCAACAAAATTATCATATTCTCCTTTTGCCCTTAATATCCAATTTTTTTAACCTAGTATCTATATTGAATTTTGTTGATATGACAGCTGGGTTGTGAAAAATTTAATGACTGCGCATGTTGACATGTTCACAAATATACATATTAGTTGTTAGATAGGATCCTTTTAATGGGATCATTTTAACACTAAAGTTAATCATACGTATGACAGACACTAACTTACATAGATGAAAAATTATAGGGACTATTTTATATGAAAATAAAATATAGAGATCAATTTATAATTTTGATAAAATTATAGAGATCAAAATTATAATTTACCCTTAATATTTTATAGTAAAGCTCCGGCTGACCCGGGGTCGACGCCATGGATTTGATCTAACATATCTTCAAAGCTACTCTTTGTGTGGTATATATATATAAATCTCCGTATTACTTTGTATTATTTTTGGTAATATTTAATTTTATACAATAAAATAAAACGATACCAGGTTCTGGATCCTAGGCTCTGTGTGTAGCTCATCCTACGGATCCTTCCAAGACTTCAATCCTCAAGCAACATTGTTTCTTATTAGTTTCTCCTTTTGTTTTGGGATTCTTTTGCCTCGATTCCTTATACGAATCCTCAAAACCCAATTACTTCGCTACATGTATTCGTTTTACCTAAATTTCTGTCTTCTCCTTTCACGAGGAACCCAAAAAAAGAGGGAGGGGTCAAAATGCCAAAACAATTTGAGGGTTATTTAATTAACCTCTCAACTTTAAAAAGTTTATAGTAAATTATTAATTTATTCTTTAAAAAATTATATTTATTTCAATTTAATTGTTAAAAGATTAAGTGTTTTAATTTAATTTATGAAAGATTGTATTTATTTTAATTTGATTATTCGTTTTGTCAAAGTAATTTGTAGTAAAAAAAATTTAGAAATTAATAACGTGAATTTTGTTATATACTAATAAAAATGATTAAATTGAAATATATTTAATATTTAAGAGACTAAATTGAGACATTTTAACTTTTAAAAACTTAATTGAGAAACTAACATTTTTTAAAAACTAAATCAATAATTTACTCAAAACTTGACGATAAAACTTATAAATTTTAAATTTTTTGCAACATAATTTTTTTTGTTGATTTTTTCGTTTAAAAGTTTTATACTATTTGTCCATCTAAATAATGCTAAATGAATAAAAAAAAATCACCTTAAGGGTCTTATTTGTCACAAAATGTAGAATAAAATAAAAAGAAATATTATTTTGCAATTTGAGATCGTAAGTCTGATATATTTTTTGTTGGTTTGATTTCTTTTTGTCTATATGGACAAGTGGTGTGAAAATTTTGGACAAAAAATTCAATGAAGGGATTATATTATACAAACGAAAATGTCAAGGGAGTCTATTCTTAACTTGAAGAATAAATTGCATAATAATGTTTAAAGAAGTTCTTTGTATTTTGACAATAGTCAACATATCTTATATCCTTCACTCTTGTAAGTTATGTAACTTTTTTAACAAAAAAATATGCAAATATTTTAAGTAATTTTAAGCCAATCTTTTATTCTTTTAGATAAGTCTATAGAAAACTCAATTTTTTTAAGAAGTTGAATGTTTCTACTATTAGATTATCTTGAGATTTGTGTAAATTATTTTTTTAATACTATTCATATAGATCTCAAGACAATTCAAAGTAAAAACATTCAACCTCTCAAGTTAAACTTTGTATAAACTTATTTTTCTTTTTAATAAAATATGACTTTTTTTAATTTAAATTTTTATCCAAAATAATTATTTTTTGTTAGGACCACCATTATCTAAAAATCTTTTAAATTTTGACTAAATTAATTGGAGTTAAATCAAATTACAAAGATATAAAATTTTTATAATGTCAATTTTCTTTATTCACAATATTTGAATTTCTCAAAATTTTATTTAAAAAAATTTAATTTATGTTAACTTAAAAACGTTGTTTTACTCAACGAATGTTACACTTGCACGCATGTCCCCAAATTACAGGAGGTTAACCTTCTTAAAAGAATGATATAATTGTTTTTATATATTAAAAAACTTATCAAATTGAGAGCATTGCACAAAAATTCACTAGAATCAAATGTTAATGAAGGTTTTAGATATGTTTTATAAAATTTTATCAAAAACTTAATCATATACAAGGCCCTTGTCAAAATTTATTTCAAAGAAAAAAAATTACTAATTTTACGTGTAATTGAAAATTTGAAGGTTTCTTATTAGAAAAGCAAAGATTTATTAATTAAGGGCTTTTTAGTAAGTAAATCTTTGCAATTATTTCTAAAAGTTTGATGGTGAATACTAAACTTTTCTTATTATTAATATCCATCTCCTTTTATGATTTTTTTTTTCAAAAAGAAATTTAGCAGTAGTATTGACATTTCATTAATTAATTAAGCTCCTCTAATATCGACATAAGCGTCGTTATAACATTTAAGGTAAACTACTTTTACCTTTCTTTAGAAATACTTTAATTATATTTCTTTTTTTCTATTTTAAAGATACATACATACATACATACATACATACATACACACACACACATATATATATACATATATATATATATATAATATCTAAAATTAAAAGAAAACCAAATTAATTTTAAAATTAACATTGATTTATTTTACTCAAAATATATATGATTGTAAAATGTATATCTGAAACCTTTATTTTGAGACTAGAGTTAATTTATATAATAGACTAAAACAATTCCACTTTAATGCATTAATTGTCGGTAGGTCATTAAATTATTATAATAGAATAAATTTAAATGAATAAATTTTGGTAAATTAATCACATCATATTAAATGAATTTGAAAAAATTAGAATATATTGTTAGATAATTACTATATAATTGGTTTATAATTAATATAATTGATATATAATCACATTAAATAAATTTTAAAAAATTAGGATAAATTACTATATAATTGATATGTAATTGCTATATAATTGATAAATTAGGTAAAATTTTCAATTGAAATATAATATGTTGTTATTTGATAAATTAATATTTATTATATACAAATAATCAAATAATTAATTACTATAAATTGCTATATAAAAACTAACCTACAAGTATTTATATTATTTATTTCTCTTCTTAAATAATTGTAATAAAATTTAAAATTACCTCCATCAGATCAAACTAAAATAATAAATTATCACTCAATTTTCTTTTTTTAAACAAGCATGCTAGATTTCTTTATTGACCATCATCAATAGCCAATCTCCTATTTTCATGTAGAGGTTTTTAAAAAGTGACCATCACTATTGGCCAATTTGGAGGCTTTTTCGTTTTTTAAAATTAAAATTTTAAAATTCAAAATCAATGTAGATATTTATATATTTTTATTGAAGATCTCAACCATATTTGTATATCTCTTTCTCTCACACAATTTCCTTTCTTTTTTCTTTGATTTTGCTTCTTCTTCCTTTACATGGATGAAAAACAATAATGGCAATTTGTCATCAAAGCTTTCAAGTGATGTTTCTCTCACATAATTTGGTATTATAGCTCAGTTTTCTTTTTATTTATTTTTTCTGGTTTATACAGTTCATGTACTATTCACATCCACAATTACTGTTTATTCGATTGTGATTTCTGATTTTCTATTTCTCTTTCGTTCTCTGTGTTTTTTTCTACTTTATTCATTTCTATATTCATCCTCCATTGTTGTTTTCTGTGTTTCTGGTTTATCTATGTTTCTATTTTTGGTCTTCTGATTTTTTATTCCTGTTTGTTGTTTTTCATTTCTGTATTATTCTAATTTTCTAATTTCAGTTTCGCTTTGTTATTTCTGTCATTACGTTTTCTTGAGGAAAGCCGGTCATGAGAAAGATCAAACCCTGAAAGAATAATAATGTTATTGAGGTAATTATTTGTGTCTAAATCATATAATTTGACTATTTTTTTAAATTAATTTTTTTCCTAGTTTCTCATTTAATAGGTTTAATGAATAATCCCTTTTAATCTTATTGTGAGCAAAGGGTAGAGCCCTCCTTATGAAGAGAAACTTCAAGCAATGCCGAGATTCCATGTATGTAGATTGATTGAATGCTAATTTAGGATTTAAAGTATTAAATTTTAAAGTTGGGATGTGATGTATATTTCCTTCATTAATTATCTTCTTTGTTGTTTTAAGATTTTGTGGGTATGTAAGTTATGTTTTAAATTTTAATAAACCTATAGTTGTTATCATTGTTGCTAATCTAAATGTATATTTGCAGAAATAGAAGAAGAAACAATCAAAGGAAAACAAGGATTTTGATCTTAGCATACTTATTAGGTTAGTGACTTTTATTTCAACTCATTTTCATCATTAATTAATATATTTATCTAAATTAATTCATATAATACCTTATTTTTTGTTCTTCTATTCATTTGACGTTATTCACATTCAATCTTTAAGGTATTTATATCTAATAAATCATCTTATATGTATCTTAACATGACTTGAATGTCTTATTATTTTTGTACATATATTCTTTTTTATATATTTTTAATTATTTTATTTATTTAATAAACAAAAATTATAATATTTGTGTTAATTCGTGTATCGCACGGGTCACAATACTAGTTTAATCTAAAATATAACACTATTTATTTTTATTGTTATGATACAAATTTTGTAGTGGAAATTAAATATTTTCTTTAAATTTATTCATCTTAAAAATTATTTTATGAATATGTTAATTTGTTACTAATTAATATTGGTCAACTTTATATTTAAGATAGTGCTATTTTGATCAAAATAAAGATAAATTAATTGCAACTTACATTTTATCATAGAAGAGGTTAGCATAATTCATCTTATCTTATGATTTCAAAATAGTATAATTTTTAAAATAAAAATCTTATAATTTACTAATTTCTCAACAAAAAAATGTCAAGAACTAATTTACTCGAATTAGTTAGAAATGAATGAAATAGGATGAGATCGAGTAACAAAATATTAAGGCAGGAGCGAAATTTTCTCAAAATGGATTGTCCTTTTTTTTTTTTTTGTGCGATGATAACTCCATATGTTTGCCGAATATAATATTTCGATAAGAGGGAACATGAGAAACCACGGAGTAGTAGCAGATAAACCGACCATTAAATGCCACGTAATATCCGCACACTCAAAATCCACAGATTATTTTTTTATTTTTTAATTTATCATTTCAACGAATTTCGCTCCACATGTTGCCACCTCGTCCCGGTCTCCGTCTCTTTCTCCTATATATACCCCTTCCACATTCTCTCTCTTCCTCGTTCAAGAGTCAAGAATCTCTTCCTCTCTCTGTCTTCTCATACTTGTACGGATTTACATTCATATTCCTCTCGCATACCTTAAACGCTTCAGCGAAGCAACTTCCGATCGGAGCATGTCTCTGTCTCCCATGCTCTCCGCCATCTCCACGGACGTCGATGCTTCGTCCGCCGCCGGCGAGATCATGCTCTTCGGCGTTAGAGTCGTGGTCGATTCCATGAGGAAGAGTGTGAGTATGAACGATCTATCGCAGTACGAACATCCTCAGGACGGCTCGAACAACACTAAAGATGTTCTCGCCGCCGGTTACGCCTCCGCCGACGAGGCCGTTCCTCATAACTCCCGCAAGCACTGCGAGCGGGAGCGCAAACGAGGTCCGATCAATTTCTTGGATGGATTTATAAGTTTTAGATTTCTGTGAAACGGTTTGTTTAATTGAAATATGTGTTTCTTTGTTCCGTAATTGGTGTTATAAGTTCTTGATTTCTCTGACACCGTTTATTATTGAAATTTTCTTTGTGTTTGTTCTGGAATTGGTAGAAGTATGATTGATTTCTCCGCCAAAACTTCTAGCAGATTCAATTAATGCTAGGTTTTTAAAGTTTACCGATTGTTTGAAACCGAAATTTGACTATTGATTTAGTGTGAGGAATTGTTGAATTTGGCTTTTCTGGTAATTTGCGGGTGATCGAATAGGGGTTCCATGGACGGAGGAAGAGCACAAACTGTTCTTGCTGGGATTGCAGAAGGTAGGGAAAGGCGATTGGAGAGGGATCTCAAGGAACTTTGTGAAAACAAGGACTCCAACACAGGTTGCGAGCCATGCTCAGAAGTACTTCCTTCGAAAAAGCAACCTTAATCGCCGACGACGTAGATCCAGCCTATTTGACATTACCACTGACACGGTAATTCCTTTACAGTGCCGCCTGACTGTCTTCTCATCATTAATTGCCTTTTTTATTTTTTATTTTTTATTGGCCTTCAATCTAATTTCATAGCATTCTGCTGATTGCTGTTAAAAAGAAAAATATTGACAAGCAACAAGGAACTTCTGAGTCTAATTTCATATCATTATTTTAGGTCAATTGACTTTTGAATTTGAATCTGTGCTAGTCGTAAAAATGAGTTTGAATTTCCTCTGGTTCCTAGTCTTCCAATTGGTAGTCAACCTGAACTACACACACACACACACACACACACACTGTTAATTGATTGAATTTCTTTGGTCATTCAAGAGAAGAAGTTTAGGAGAATAGAACGAAGAAATTTAGGTTTTGGTTCCCTGGGATCGAAAGAGTTGGCTGGGAAAGAGATTATTGTAGAATGTATACCTAGGAAAATATGTTCTGCAAAGAACATTGGAGAAGCAAATATGTTATGAATATGATCTTACCAATTTTCTGTCAGGTCTCGGAAATTTCAGTGGAAGAACAGATCCAGCATCAAGATAACATGCCTCATTCACATCTTGTGCACCCTGCAGCCCCTGAAACTAGCAACACCAATGGATTTTCTATGATGCCAGTATATCCAATGGGTGCTAGTTCCGGAATTTCATTCCCCAGTGGGAATCCAACGGAAAAGCTCACTCTGGGGCCAGAAAATTTCGAATTCATGGGGTCAATAAAGGTTGGCCGTCCAATTCCTGTTGTTCCAGATCCTAAGGCTGCTGCTGTGTCTGATATTGCCTCGAGTTCGAGCTCGGCTTTTGAGCCACCAGCACTGGCTCTTGGGCTATCCTTGTCGTCTGGTCAGAGAAAGACGTCATCAAGGCATTCAGGTTTACATGCAATGCCATGTTTCAATAATGGAGATAGCATCATAAGTGTTGCTTGAGAAATATAACTTACGATCATGGTTCGTTTCTATAATAACTTGGATTCAAAGATATGTTAAAACCTCGACCCTCCTGTCACTTTTGGTTGGAGAAAGAGAAAATGGCAAAAGAAAGAACGACGGATTAGAGGAGGCAAGGTAACTACTAGGTGACAAAAATCAATCCTTCCGCTCGTTGTGCAGACCCTGAAAGGTCCTGTCCTGTTCTTTGTTTAATTATGATATGACCTTAGATTCTTGTTTACTTGGAAGTTTGTGTTTGACGTTAATGTAACTGAAATAATTGGTACTTTCTTTGTTCATCTCTCAACGTTTATGTGGTCTACACATAATAGTGGTTCCTATAGCTCTTCGGGGCAAAATTATCAAGTCTTGTTAATAGTTATAGGTCTGTGTCTTACTTTTAATAGACGAGGACTCCTTTTCTTTTTCTCCTTTTTTTTCTCTCCTTGATTTGGTGAATATGAATTTAGTTTTTCCTCCGTGGTCATTATCTTAACTGTTCAGACCACCTTAAATGTTGTCATTCTTGTGGGGTAGGGTGGGGATTGATATTTGATAGTGTTGATAATGGTTGGACATGACGTGCTTAGCCCATAGGTATATTAAGGTTATTTAATGTATGTGCACTTATTTACGGTGACAGTGATCTATCATGTTTTGATGTTAAGAATTTGACCTTGAATGAGGTAATATTGGAAAGTCAGAACAAAAGATGATGGTCAATAGCGCGGTTATTTGTTCAGAATTTAGAATTTGGAGAGAGGGCAAGTAGGTAATCATCATTTTCTTTTTGGAATTTAGAAGTTTCTCTGGAAATTCTGAAACAGCTTTTATATCTGCAATTAATAGCTCTAATAGAATGAGATAACAGAAAATACGTACATGCTTTTCTTACACAGAATCCTGAATATTCTCTTCTATAAAGAATCAATGTTGAGTTGATCAGAGGCTAAATTAAATATCAAAGAGGCTTTTGGTGGATTTACCAATTAATCAATCATGCTTATAATAAGTGGGTTCCCTTCCATCTTCTATGTTCTCTGTTATTCTAGTAAACCAAACTGTAAGATTCAGGATTTGCAGAAATTAGGGTTCTAATATCCAGGGATGTGAAATGGGTGGAGTGGGCTGGGTTTAGGTAGAATAAAAAATAAAAAACAGATAGGTTAAAAATAGGTCAAAAACTATTTATGATCCATTTGAATTTTTTATATAGATTTTAAGTTGACCCATGATTTATTTTTTAGGGTTAATTTAACCCAATTAACTCATAATTTTTTTAAAAAAATTGTTTAATTCATTTTAATTTTAAATGAAAATGTTCAAGAATATATACACACATGCACGGGCGCACGCACACATACATATGTATGCGCGTGTTCGCTCATTGAATTGGAAGAATTATATTACTCAATATTTTATTTTTAATTGTAACAAAATAGCAACCAAAATAAATATAAAAATACACACACACACATATATATATATATATATATATATATATATATATATATATTCATGAGTTTGGGTCATGTCATTGATCCGCCAGTTCGCTCATCGATTATATTACTTAAAGTAATATTTTATATTTAATTGTAACAAAATAACTATCAAAATAAATATAAAAAAATTAAAGAAATTTAAAAATCAAAATTTGTAATCTCTCTCTCTCTCTCTCTCTCTAACACACACACACACACACACACACACACACACACACACACACACACACACACACACACACACACACACACATCTGTCTCTGTGTGTGTGTGCGTGCACGCACGCACGTCGTGTGTGCCTGCGCGCTCGTGTGTGTAGAAATTTATAGACTATAGTAACTTAGGTTATCAGTTTGATCGACTAAATTTGTCTTATATAATTAATTGAATTTTATGTTGAATAATCAAATTTACCATTCAATACTTTGAGTACATAAAAGTTAAGAACCATTGCAATGGTTTGAAATAGTCCAAGTGCATAGGTACTCTAACATTTAATAATGCTCTAGCTTCTAGTGTGCATGTTTAAATGAGTTAAGTGGTTAGGTTAACCCACTTATGACCCATAATAAATGGGTCACATTAAGACCCAACCTATGATGACCTGAGTCAAATTTTTGTAGGTTGAATTAGGGTCAAATAGTGGTTGGTTGGGTTGGATAAATGATTTTAAATCAATTTAGACACCCTTACTAATACCAAATTGTCAAACTGATATTATATATATATATACACACATACATGCAAATAAAATAAATAAAGAAATACTTTAATATAATATAGTTTTACATATATTATAAATCGTTAAATGTTCTAATAATATACTATTTGTAAGGAGTGTTGTTATTTTAAAGTGTATTGTAGTTTATAAATTGTTTGATTTTGAGTGAAATGTTGTTTTTGAATTTTTTTTTAGTAAACTTTTTATGACTTATTTAAGTATATTGTGGTTTATGAGTTATTTGAATTTGAATGAGGTGTTTTTATGAGTTATTTGAAGGAACAACTATATTATGGTACATGAGTTTTTGAATTTGAGTGAAATATTGATATTTTTGAGTTATTTTAATAAACAATTGTAAAAAATTAAAATAAAAGATAAATGGGGACCAAAAAACAAAAGCTCAACCCAAATCGTTCAAATATAAAACCAAACCAAAAAATTTAATAATTTTCCAAACCAAAATCAGATTGTTTAGTTTGGTTTTCCAGGAAAAACTTTTGAGTCAGTCCATATAACCAAAACAAGTAAGCGGTCAAAATTTATGTAGTTTATAAAAAGCCTTTGATTTGATCCTCCCTTCATGTACCAAGATAAAGAAAAAGAATGAGGAAATCTTATTTCTAATCTTTAAAATAAAGGAAAATTTTCAATTTGATAGTTTATAAATTGTTTTTGTCAATTGAATTGTTAAAAGATGCTATCACTTTTAATATTTCCTTTTTATTTTTATTACATATAACATTAGACAGCTCAATTAACAAAAGGAGATAATATAGGTGCAATTTTTATATTTTTGTTATTAAATTTTTAATCAAAATATAATAGGTGTATGAATTTTAAAAATAATTATATATATTTTTATAAATTAGCATTATATGTTCAGTTTTTTAAAGAACTTTCCATACGTACATAATATTTTTAATGAAAAATCTAAGAATAAAGATAAAAAGAATTTTATTTAAGTTTATTCTTTAACAAAATATAATAAGTCTTTACAATTTTTAAGTATATTGAAAGAATTTATGTCAATGTTATGATAACTGCTGTTTGATTATGAATGAAGTTGGAGTACTAGGAGTGTTTTCATCTTTGTGAAACTAAATTGATTGAAACTATTAATGGGGATCAAATTGAAAATCTCTTAATCTCTTAGATTTGAAAATAAAGTTTTCTTTGAAAAAAGGGTAAACTTACCTTTTAATCTATAAAAGTGTATCTTGATGACAATTTAGTTAGAAATGACAAAAAGTCTTTATATGTAAGGATCCCATGGGAATTGCCCTATTCAAGACTTGCATTTGGTTAATTTTTTTTCCCCCCAGAAACAGAGATGGGAGGCAAATTCTCTTGAAAGTTATTTAGCGCATGGGGATGGAGATTATATCCCTTACCCCGTAAGGTTCCTATTTCTGATAAATTACATTAATGTTTTTTATATTTAATTATGAATGTATTAATTAAAATGTCCACTTTAGTAATTTCTTTTTTTATTTATTTAAATTTCAAAATTAAAAACAAAAATAAGAAATTCTAGACTTTTAACCTTAACAAAAGTTCAAAAACTTTACTTCGCTTTGACAAAACTTGAGGAAAACTTTTATCATGGTTATGATTAAGGGTCGGGTCAGGTTAGGTCTTGGGATAAATCTTAACCTGAACTAACCTTACATTGGCAGGTTGGGTCAGGTCATGTTAAATTTTTTTTTTTTTGAGACTGAACTCGAACCAACCTAACCTGCTAGTAGACGGATTGGTCTGGGTAAGGTTCGCGGGTTGTTTTTTTTTTTGTTCATACAAGAAGAACCAAATTGAAGGCATACAGACTACAGAGAGCCTTTGCCGACAGGAAGCTCACTTCCACAGAGCTCATCGATGTCTACATCTGGTGAATCGAGAGTCTCCCCTCTTTCTTTCCTTCTCCATCTCATTTGACCTCTCCCTATCTCTCATCTACTTCAATCTCCATCCCATCTGACCTCTCCAGCTCTCCCTATCTCTCATCTGCTTTAATCTCCAAGAAAGAATGTAGATGAAGCAAGAAACTTCAAGAAAGAATCATGAACAGGGATGAAGAACGAAATCTTTGAAAACCGTCGAGTATGAAGAACAAATCCAGGGCTGCTTGAAGCTTGAATTTTGATGCACTCTGATTTGGGAATTAGGGCATGAAGAGGATGAAGTGTGGAGCAAGAGTAATAGGGTCTCTTGGCAATGGCGGTGAGCTTGAAATCGTTGAGGATGGGTCTGTAAACACTGCCATGGCTACCTTTGCCTAAGAAGCTATTTGCGAAGAAGCCATTGGTGGCGACGAGGAGCTCCGAGTACTGAAACTTTCTGATCTTCGGGAGCTTATACTTCAAGGATGTACATGCTCTTCTTCTTCTTGAGATCCCAATAGTGGGAATCACAATTCACAATCGACAATAGCAACAGCTGGAAGGAAGATTGAAGATTGGAGGAGATGACTGAAGATTGAAGATGCTGGAACCTAGTATTTTTGCATGTGCAGGCTAAAAATTTTAAAAAAATAATAATAAATAAATAACCTAACCCTCTTCCCAAACCGCAGATAGTCGAGTTAGAGATTTTCAACCTAACCCAACTCAACTATGCAGAGTGGGTCGGGTTTGGTGGGTTGGCTACCCACCCCGAGTTATGATACTATTTTTGCTTGCAAAAACCTTACAAAATATGTTTCTAAGACTTGTTTTTCTTTTAATTATAATACTATCTAATTAATGTTTTATTATTATACGATTAAGTATTTTATCAATATCTTTGTTTTTTTACTAGTTTTATGAATTTTTATTTATTTTTATAATTTTTTGTTGATATTTTGGTATTCCCATAGATCTCCACAAGTCCTCACATTCCCACAGGGAATGGAAATGAAGATTTTATCCTTGCTGTGGGGATTGAGAGCAGGGTTTGGTGTGGGGTCGAGGAGCAGGAAGCACTCCCAACCCTCACCTTTTTTCTTTGTTATCTTTAGGTTTAGTCCTAAAAGATGGCCATTAATCACTTTAATCTCTAAATTTTGAAATCATTATACAAAATGGTCTATTTGTCAACCCTGCCATCACAATCATCATTATCTTCTAATGTGTATCATTATTTGCTAGAGTGAGAGTGATGTAGTTGTGGCATTTTAATATACTGATATGATTGACCACTTTAGTCCCACAAAATGGTACCTTTGTTCAATGTCATGATAGAGGTTATGGATAGAATAATTATTTTGTGTAACAATTTTAAAATTTAGAAACTAAAATGGTTGGTGACTTTTTAAAAACTAAACCATCAGTAAAGTACATTTTTAGGGACTAAAACATAAGTTTACTCAAAAAAAAATGTCACTGAAAAGTAGGTAAGGTAAATTACTAATTAGGAACTGATACATTCTTTTGTTTTAGCAGACTCGGAAAAGATTATGTCCATTCATTTGAATTACGGCCTTGGATTGTTTCAATTGTTAACTTGGTAATGTTTTCTTTTCGTTTAATTGATGTAATGTAACTGAAAATAACTAGTACTGCTTCATTGCTGTTAACTAGTAGAGTTATCAGAATTCGAAAATTCATTTACCTAATCTAGTTCGAGTCGAATTCAATTATATAAGTGTAAAATTTTCTTAATGCTTCTTCATTTCATTTACAGGACTCAAAACTTGATTTTTGCATTAAAAAAAAATTTTAATGTAGAACCACTTGAACCATCCAATCTAATACTAACGTTTGTGTTTAAGAGCACTGTTCTACTCCAAAGAGTGCAAGATGGTTGCGTCTGAACTGTATTCAGAGGTGTATTATTTTTGACAAAGCCCAAAACATGACCCGAAAAGAACATATGGGCTGGGCCTAGAGGCCCAAGCCTTTGATCTAGAAGATTCAAATTTATACTCCAGAGCTCTCTTCCTTTAGATGCATGAGACACAGCATTCTTGTTGCGGTTCCCTGCAAGTGCGAATTGCCATCTGTCCTTGAATATACTATGGTGTGTATAAACCAAGATTCAGAAATCTTGACCGGTTAATAACTGATCGAAACATTAATTTAAGAATCATTTAAAATATATAAATAATGTATATGTTATAGATATTAAATATTAAAATATATAATATATAATATTAAAATATTTAAATCATGTTATATATATATATTTATACCAGTCTTAGATTGTTTCTTAATAGTTTAATTTTTTGGAGATTTCTTAAAAACATATAATAATATTAAGTAAAAATATAAAAATAATTAAAAAAAGAATCGGTTAAACCATTTGAACCGATCGGTTTTATCGATACCTAAGTCTAAACTGAATCAGAAATCTGACCGGTTCAATTGGTCTGGTTCTCTAAACCATCGTATAAACAATTTTCATGTAAGGTGTGTGGCAATTTTAATTTATTAAATATTTAAAAATTTAGAGGAAATTATTAATTTAATTTTATGAAATATTATAGCTATCATAATTTAATTTTTAAAAAACCAAACATCTCAACTTAATCTTTAAAATATTGTGTTTGTCTCAATTTCATCTTCCTATTCGTCGAAGTGATATTTGAATTGAGATTTAACAACAAAAATAATTAAAATTGAAAGAAATGTTATTATTTGAACACTAAATTAAGACGGTTAACTTTTCATAAATTAAGATAATGTAATTGTAATCTTTTAAATATCAGACTACTAGTTAACCAAAAAAAAAAACCAGATTAATAATGTACTAAAAAATTTATATGTCAAAAGGTTTAATACTTTGGTGTTGCATTAGTATATATCTTAAATGATATAAAAATATTTCAGTCTGTGTGTGTGTGAAACTCAATTTTTTTTATAAATTTAACTTTTAATATTTTGAATAAAACAAGTCTTGTTTGTAAAGCAGTCAAACATTTTGTGTGAAGGGTTAGAATCAAACTGTTCCCTTATTTCCACCAATTCTCCAAAAGAATCTTGACTTCTGATAAAGGGCATGAAAGGGTAAATTAGGGTTAAGTAAATATCTTTTCTGGAGCCAAATTTGTTCATTCAACGAAGGAATCTTTACTAAGATTAATTAGTAAAAGATTAAGCTCATTAAGTAAACCACGTCATTGATTTCAGCAGAAGAAGCTATGTCAAATTGAGAAGAACGAATAAATTGGAAAACATCTGAAGGCAAAAATATCGCTATTTGATTAAGTAGATTTTTGTCACTAAATTCAATTTGGGGTAAATATATACATATTTGTCGTTAAAAAAAATAATTTTTACTGTTTGATTCTTAAAATTTAAGTGTTAAACAAGTTAGTATCTATAAATTATAAATATATATAGTACAAATCAATGATTTAGTATGATTAAATTGTATATTTATTTATTTTTGGAATTGACTCAATTGTTGAATATTATTATAAAATATTAAAAATAATTTAAGTTGTTATATGTGTTTTGGATGTTGGCTTCAGTTTTCATTTTCTTTAATTTCTTCAATGTTGGCATTTGATAATATGTTAAAGCTACTTAAATCCTCTTGCCTCTGGTACACTATTGTAATGGCCACTGGGTTCTTTCTAACAAGAAGTTAAAGTCAACAAATATATATATATATATATATATAGAGAGAGAGAGAGAGAGAGAGAGAGAGAGAGAGAGAGAGAGAGAGAGAGAGAGAGAGAGAGAGAGAGAGAGAGAGAGAGTGTGTGTGTGTGTGTGTGTGTGTCACGACCCGTTTTCTGGGCACATGACCAGCACTGTAAGCCTTTTGATAAATTCTACCTATGAGTTAAATTATTTGTCATTATCTCTATATTATCAAAATAATCATTCCTGAAGAAAATATATCAAATTTTCTTATTTGAAATTCATAGAGATTATTTGCATATAATAATAGATCCTCAATATAAAATACATTATCATACTGAAATACAAGCCAAATACCAATCCCCTGACCTATATGTCCTAGACGGTTACAGAGCAATATAATCTATAACAAAAGAAGGGCCTACCCGACAGCGGGAAGGTCCAAAGTGATCTACTCCTTTAGCAGATGTTTTTCGTTGGCAACTTGATCTGAATAAAAAAATTTGTACAGAAAGTGTGAGCTTTTAAACTCAGTGAGCGAATCGGCCTCGCGTTAATAAAATTCAAATACATCACCAGTCATGCAAGTATATCCGAAGGCTCAAACTCAACCAATAGACATAGTTAGAAATTACATACAAGAAGATAAAAATTCATCCAATTCAACAAACGTTACTAGTACTCATCAATGACAATATATCCCGGATAGCGCACATAGGCCAGCTTACCAATTCTGTATATTTCCGTCATGACGTACAACCTCATCCTCTTAGCTAGGGCGCCTCATGGATTTGTTGCCGATCCGGGCTATATCCCTACTGAGGGAATTGTTGTCTCCACACTCGTTGGTCAAGACACCCTTTAAACCTGGTTTTCTACCTTGCCTTGAGAGGGGGTACTGTCCCGCTCAATCACAATCAATAGTATTTCATATCATAATCAGAAGCACAATATAATATTCATCCATATAACAGGTATAGTATATAACTATATTATAGATTTATAAACC
This sequence comes from Biancaea sappan, assembly GCA_037074585.1. NCBI lineage: Eukaryota > Viridiplantae > Streptophyta > Magnoliopsida > Fabales > Fabaceae > Biancaea > Biancaea sappan. The sequence goes on along the minus strand of CM073497.1, from coordinate 45,826,733 downwards.
ACAAATCAAGATAACAATTAATCTGTTTTTAAAAATATTCAAACTTCACATCATCATGAGATACTTGCTTCGTCTTATCCATACTTCTGGATTAATTATCTCATTAGATTTGTCATTCTGAATCCAATTTCCCCTTATGAATCTTGGGAGTGTCCTACGACATACTTTTTATCACCAGTAATGCTAAAATTCTATTAAAACGGGGTCGTTCCACTCACCTGAATTCCGTACGAGTATCGTTTCTCTAAGTCGTTACAGACAAGAGTACTCAGGTGGATTTCAGTGTTTCGCTACGGAGATTTTCATGAAAGATTAGAGAAAATACGTTAAGATTGTTTTCGTACATATACTGTTCATACATACGGTTACTGTTCATACGTACAATTACTATTCATACCAGAAATAGAAAATACAATCTGTAAAAGAGTACAGCAGGTAAGTTCCCAGGAAAGAGTGGAGGGTCACAATGGACACACTTAAAAACCATGTCTTTCCTTAGCCAGAACTTTACTAGACATGTATTCTTCATAGTTTACATCCTATTTCGATAATCAGAGAATCAAAATAATATGTAAGCAGCTAAGGACAGTTTTTCTGATGTGGAAGATCAGCCAAAGCCGTAACCACAGAGCATACTTAAGAAAATAACTTCTAAAATTTGAAAGACATAGAAAGGGCATAGTTTCCTTACCTAAGCAGAAAAGGAAAAGCCCAAAATCTCATAGGCCTAGCGTCGGAGCAAGAGAAACTTAAGGAGAGAAGAAGAGAAGTTGAAGGTGTGAGTTTAGAAGTGAAATGGAAGGGCCTATTTATAGAAAAAGTCAAGGGTACTATTTGATACTATACACTAATAAAATATTTAATTTACTATTTATGAAAACGACATTTCTAATAATTCACACGTTAACATTGAGCAAAAGGCGGAGGTGACTTGTTGGTTACTATTGGAACTTAAAGGGAAAATTATCTTTTCACCTTAAACATTTAAGTTTCTTTTCAAATCAGTCCTTTCATTTTAGTCCCTAAGGATATTTTTACACATAAAACGTCATTTTCTCCTACAAACTTTTTTCTAATTTTCTCTTATGACCAAACCACATCTAGTACTTGACATTTTGATTGTATAAGTGAACAGTACCATATACGTAAATAGTATTATACAGGTAAATAATATCATATATTGAAATAGTAACAATAGTTTGTAAACACGTATTTATATTTTATTTTTCATGAGTATTACAGAGAGAGAGAGAGAGAGAGAGAGAGAGAGAGAAAAGTGTGTGAGAAGAATAGTATTGTCTACATTCTTTATGTAAAGATTGTAGATCAATTAAGAGAATTTGGACTGTTATATCTTAAAAGTAATTTATCTGTATACTTCTGCATCAGGTGATATGTCAAATCAACCTATGAAAGACATATAATTACCTTAAAGAAAAATGAGATACTTAAATTTTAGCTCAATACCATGTAATTTATATTTTTAACGCTAATCTTCAATTTCTTCAATTTTATGTTTATTCTTATTTTTTAAGTTGTTGATCCAACAATTTTAAAGTAATTTCTGTTTAATCCCACGAAAGCAGCAAATGAAAAAAAATAAGAATTATGAAAAAAAAATTTGAATAATCATCTTTTTTATGTATGATATTTTAATTGTGAAATTTCTCTTAAAAATATTATGATTCACAATTGAGTAAATCAATGAAAATATTTTTGGTTTGCTATATGGAGTTGAAGATTTATTTTACAAGAAATTGCATAAATATTTTTGGTGAAATAATTATTTTTTTTACTATAACTCATAAATTTTTATAAGTTTTGAAATTCAAGTATATGTAACACTTTGTTTTAGGTGACAAATGTTTGATTTTCAATTCATATATTTGTTTTTCTTGACATAAGGAGCTTCAGTGGTTTGCACATTGGAAATTCATTTATTATTTTGAACGTTGGCTAATAATTAATGACCAACCATCTTATTAATTATTTTACATTTAATAATTCTTTATGGGTAGCCAATAGATTTTCTAATGGGTGTGGAGCAAATGCATATTGATTTGATCCATTAGCAAAAAATCATATACATGGGATGAAATTATTATGTGTTATTTTTTATAAGCACAACTCATAATTTTTTGAATGATCATTAAGTGATCAATTTTTGCTCATAAAATAAATTTATTCAATGATGATTTATTTTTCTTATACCATAAGGTATGTGATATCATTTTATCTTTCTCTTTTTTGAAAATTTATTAATAGTGGGGGCAAAAAATAAAATTATTTGTGGATATTAATAACAACAAGTGGGGGATGTGAGTATATTGTTATAAAAATATACAAATTTTTTATAAAATGTTTTATAATCAATAGTTAAAAAGATTTTAGCTTAATAGAAATTTTATGAGTCTAATATTTGATTTTTAACAGTATAGTCCCATAAAATTCTATTAACATAACTATTAACATGGAAAAAGCTTTTATTCAAATTATATGTGACCAAGCATTTATTATTAAATTAATTCTAAAAATTATGTTTGTGGAATTTTTAAATACATTTAATATTAAAATGCTTAAAATTGAGTTTTTGGAACTTTTTAAATTCTATATTAAAGATTTATGGCTATATTATTGTGAGCTTTTTAAAATTATGTGAAATATAAATTTTCACTTTATAGAATTTTTTAATTCTACTATTGTGAACTTTATAAAGTCATGTGACAAATTTTACTTTATAGAAACTACTTTAATTTGAGAAAAATGTCTATATTTAGTTATGAGATATTTGATGGCATGTATGCATACAAAAGGAAAATTTGAATTTTGAAAAAAATTCACTTTTATATAAATTGTGATTGTGGATTTTGAGAAAATTCTCACACGTGATATTTTAATAGTACCTCAAGAATTATATATATTTTTTGTGAAAAATAGTTTGAGAAATTCTTGTAAAAAAGACGCAATACTCATTAATAGTGGAAGTATATAATTTTGTGGATATCCAAAAATGAGTTTACTTAAATTATTGACGGTATTTTTATTATTATGCAATGGTGTGAATTGCACAAATCATTTTGAAACTAATTTTATTGTAAATATGTGACCATATATTTTGTGATTTTTGACATATATATTTTTAATTGAGGATATCATCTCATTGAAAATTTGAGATGAAAATATGCCATGGATGAATGTGAGAAGCATATTTTTTTATACTATTACATGAGAACACTCTTATTTACATTAAGGTATTTTGCAAAATAAAATTTTTAAGAACATGCAAAAGCATAAGAATAGGATTATGAACATGCATACCGACAGAAGCTTTGTCAAATTGGGATAACAATTTTAGATCAAGGTATCGCCCCCTCGTAAAGACATGAAACAATGACATAATCATATGCTTGCATCATCTCATGATGTAATAGTCGATAATTTTTTGCAATCAGAATCCAAATATATAAAGTTAGATATGACAATGTGCTCAATTCACATTGGAAAGAGGGAATTAGGAGGATTTGGTTCAATTATATTGTAGAGATCACATCCACATCCACATGAGAATGAGATGTTGATAAGATATCTTAATTCAGGCCCACACATTAAACAGCTACAATTTTCTTCAAAGCATAAGTTCCCTGAGAATCCTAGCTCACCCATTATTCCTTTTAGGTGGCAACCCTTTGAATGAAAGTTGTTTTTGGCTTCAAAGACGTGTGAACATTTCACTGCTCATAGACCCAGTGGGTGAAAGCAAAAGCCTATAGGGGGTGTTCTCAGCAATGAAGATAAGCAAAACAAATATTTGTTTTTGTAAAGATGAATGTGGTTTGTCAACGTAAAGAGATTAAACTATTGTAAATGGATCAGAAAATAGGTTAAAATAAGTACTTAATATCCTAACATAAATGTTTATGGTTAGATTAGCTGATAATTTTTTATGCTTACAAAATTGACGTATTTAATAAAGATATGGAGGATACCATGAAGAATAACTTTAAAAAAATAATTATTGCATTGTTAAGTTAGGTTTTCAATTTTAGGGCTGTCAAATAGATTACATTGAGTGTAAAGTTAACAGTGAGTATAGACTGAGTTCGGGTCTTATATTTTTCTTGGCTCAGTCCTCTCCATCAAGAACTATGCTATGGGTTAGGGTTCATCAGCCAATTGTTTGTTTTTTTTAATAAAAAGATATTTTTATTTTGCATGATAAAAATTAGATATTAGAACTATTAAATTTTAAAAAGTAAAACTAAACTTTTAAAACATATATTAAACCTTAAAATAGATCAATTTTTCTTTTTGAAAAAATATATTCTTAGTTATTTTAAGGTAAAATTATTCTTTTGGTACTTATCGTTTCACTTGATTTTTAATTTGGTCCCTCTAGTTTAAAAGTTTATAATTGAGTCCTTATAATTTCACAAAATTTTAATTTAGTCCTTAGTATTAAATTTTTGTTGGTATTTTATAAAATTTTGCAAATGTGGCCAACCATATGCATATTAGGATCAAAATACACATGATTTATACCAACAAAAGAAAAAAAAATAGATAATTAAATGATATTAACTCATATATATATATATATATATATATATATGACATGTAATGCAGCTTATATTAAATAATTAGGACAAATTTGCTTAAGTCATGTATATTCTCAATGTTAAGATGGTATACAATTGGTCATATTACCAAAATTTAATAGAATATTGACAAAATTTTAATAATAGAGATTAAATTAAAATTTTATGAAACTATAAGAGCTCAATTACAAATTTTTAAACTATAGCGACCAAATTAAAAATTGAGTAAAACTATAAAGACTAAAATCATAATTTAACATTATTTTAATGATAGATAAGTCTTGGAACTATGAAACATAAAAAATTAGACTAAACTTTTAAAAAAGAGACTAAAGTTTAAAAAATAAATAAAAATTTAAAAATCAAATAGCCCATTTCTTTTTTTTTTAATTTGGCCACCAGCCCACCTGTTGAAACAAAAAAAAATTCTGGAGCTTCATTCAGCGCCTTATGCTTTCTAGAGTAAGTTGAAACAAACTGAGGAGAAAGAGAAAGAGAATGATATGGAGGATAGAGAGAAAGAAGCTGTTCGGTCAATTAGTCATTGTCCGTCCATCAAAGTTGTTGTGGATTTAGTGACTTCAAACATCGGCTCTTGATCCTCGTGCCCCTTGCCTTCCTTTACTGTCTTCTCGCTACAAACAAAGGCTTCGCTAGAGAAATTCCTACCAAAGCTCGGCCTCTTGAATAATAAAAGATCATCATTGATGTCGTTGTTGACCTCGCGATTCATGCACTTGGTCTTCATGGAGGAGGAGGTGCCACTGCACACTAGGATTCGCAAAGAGAGAGGATTAAGGGATGGTTGATTGATGCATTGAGGAGAGAGAATAACAAACTCTGAATAGAGAGAGGAAGAATACGATGCTCCAAAGAAAACTTTTGGTTTAAAAGGAACAAAAATGAGAGAGAAAGACAGGGAAAGTCTAGTGTAAAAGAGAGGTAGGGGTGTTCGAGGAGAGAGAAAATGTGGGAAGTGAGAATTAGATTAAAAGGTTGTTAATTAATAATTAACCCCATTTAATTGTACTAAGACATTTGTAGCATTTATATTGGTACACTTAGAGAGTATTTGGATCACGACAACCAGTCAATTTTTTATGACTTCTTGATTATTATAAATGTTGTTAGAGAGACGTTATGCACAAATAAATTATGTTTAAATATTATTGTTACTAGTTTGAGTTTTATTATGTGACTATATATACTAATCTATATATTTTAAGTATTACTGGTTTGACGACAGTTCAACTACGGTCAAATCACTGAACAGTAAATCAGTATTTTTACCGATTTAATGATCAATCCAATTTTTAAAATAATGATTAATTAACTCGATATCATTTATAGATGAATTTTGTTATGAAGAGCTCTTTGATTGGTTCCTTCACATAAAAAATACATTTAATAAGCAAATTATTGCATATGATAGTTTGGCTATTAGAAAAGGATCAATTAGAACTTGAAAATGTTCGATCTCTCCATAACAAAACTTCTTACAAATATTAGAAGAGATTTAAAGCTATACCTTGCCGTTGGGGAGTAAAAGGCAAAGTAAAAGTTGGTGTAACTAAAGTAAGCATATGTTTATCGGTCCCCCCTCCTCTCTCTCTCTCTCTCTCTCTCTCTCTCAACCACTTGTTCACTGTTGCTAATACTTTGTATGCTCCACATGTACTGGACCACCATCACCACACTCATTATCATTAATTTATCTTGTTTTGCTGGATTTGGTTTAATGAATATCCTTTCCCTTTAAAAAACCCAAATGGGGAGCATTTTCTAAATACTTGTCCATCCGGCAAGGGATAAAAGAACAGAAAGCAACAGAGAGGAAACGGAAAAAGTTGAGTAAATTACTACTTTAGTCCTAAAAAATCACAATTGTCTCAATTTAGTTCCTAAAAAATTATGTTTATTTTAATTTAATCTCTATTTTTGTCAAAGTGACTTCTAACAATAAAAATTATGAGATATAATAATGGTAGATTTTTTTGATTTAGAAACAAAAAATGACTAAATTAATACAAATGCTATATTTCATTAAACAAATTGAGAAAACTATAAGCTTCGTGATTAAATTAGTGATTTACTAAAAAGAAAATAGTAAGGTCTCTTAGAAACTGCAAGATCATTGATTTCTCCATGCACAAAAAAACACCCAATACTATGATTATTACATCTGATCTGTTTCTAACCAAACCAGCTACATATTCAGATAGTGTTTCATCCACACACACACACACATATATATAAAGCACATACAGTAGTTAAGAACAAGGCTTCCCATGTTGTCTCTTACAAGCCACATCCTATCTGATTCCTAATCTTTTTGATATAATCAGAGGCCAACCCATCAACACACTCTTCTTGAATCACACGTGGCTTGAGCATATAGGTGGGGTTTGGTCTGTTCTGTGGTTCCTGAGACCTTCTGCTTTCTCTGAACTGAGGCTCCTTCTCAGGGACCATGTCTTCCTCCAAAAGAGCCTCCTTTGAACGCTCATGCCCTGCGGCTCCAAGCCCAAGAGTCCTCTGTGCAATGGAGAAAGAGGAGATTCTGATTATGTTTGTCACAACTTTCATTGATCTCTCACTCAGAGACGTTTCACTCCTCCTGTACTTGGCTCTGCTATCCATGGCTGACTGTAGCTTTATATTCTCACTGTACTTTCTCTAATGGCTTCAAGAGATGTTTGTAATAAACAAGGCAAGAGTGTGTGTATTTATAAGCATATGGTGTAGATGTGTAAACATGGGCCCTTTTCTTTTTTGGAGTAAATTACTTATTTAATCTTTGAAAGATTATGTTATTCTCAATTTAGTCTTTTAAAGATTACATTAGTTTCAATTTGATTATTTTCGTTGCTAAATCACATAATTTACCGTTGTTAAATCTCAAATTTTTCTTTAATAAAAGTCACTTTAACAAAGAAAGTGACCAAATTGAAATAAACAGAATTTTTCAAGTATTAAATTGAAACAATTTATTTTTCAGAGACTAAATTTAGACAATTATAATATTTTAAGAACCAAATTAGTAATTTACTCTCTTTTTTATATTATGTTAGAACTATTAGTATTTATAAATTTATTGGACTCCAACTAATCTAATTTAACTTGAATCGAAAATAAAGATATAATATCCTCTCAGTGCAAATTTTTTTCATTCACGACATTAGGATAAGAGATCTTGATCAAGAGAAATAAGTGTAATATGTTTGAACCAATGGATGTTGGTTGAGAAGGGCTAATTTTGTTGCTTTTTGTGTTTTGTGGTTTCATGTAAACTCTAACTAAAGATGTAGCGTTTTGCTTTAGTGGGTGTGGATCCCTTTCTCATTCAGTTAATTGAAGATTCTTTGGGAAAAGAAGACCCCACGCGTTATAGAGGGAATCTTGTTGCCTTGCTTGTCTTTATTTGACGAGTGTGTAGGGCTATAGATATGTAGATACAAGTTCTTTAAGTAAATCGAGTGACAAATAATTAAATGGATTCAGTTAATTACGAACGCTCATATTATAATTATATCAAGTATATTTTAAAGTGAGATTGATCTTTGACATGTTTATATATCAATTTATAAGTGACTTGATTTATTTAACTTTTGTGAATTGGATCAATCTAAAAAGGATATTATTATTATTATTATTATTATTATTATTATTATTATTATTATTATTATTATTATTATTTAAAGCTCAATTTCTTAAGTAGTTGAGTGTAAGGATTCTTAGATATCATTATTTGTCAAATAAAACAACATACATCACTAAGCAAAAATAAGAATCTAAGGGTTAAACCACTCAAACACTCAATCTCTCAATATGTATAATTTCTAACAAAATTCGTCTAAGAATTATTCATATATAAATATGTACTATGATTTTCGATGTAACTTACGTATTCATGACTACTTTGATTATTATTTTCAAGAAAATGAAATTATCTAGAACCTTTAATGTGTGACCTCGTGAGATTAAGAATAGACGAGGATTTCAATGATTCTCACACATATGGCTGGAGATTGGGGAGACGGGAGAAAGAGTTTGACATATGCTTAAATCAACCTACCAAAGCCACATATTAGAGAGGTATTTAGCATATGTTATGTTGTCTAAAGTGGGGAAGGAACAAGATTCCGAGACCATACTTATTTCCCATTTGTGGATTTTCCCAGTGCTTCTTTCACTATCACTTTCTCAATGCTTCTCTTTACTTGTTACTATTGTGATTATATATATATTTATCTTTGTGTCGCCTTCCGGTGGAAGTTTATGGATTCTTCTGTCTCTTTCAATGAGTCTGTAAAGCTGTCAAGCGGTTTGGATTATTAAATAAATATTTTTTGTTTTATGTGACTTTATGTATTCTTCCCACCTGAGGCTCACAAGTGGCCCACTTCACTAGTTTGATCAGTAAATTAACATTATTCTAAATTATCATAATCTCAGTTTGATATGGGCTTCTCTACTATTAATTTATATATATTTTTTTATAAAAAAAGAAAAATGAAAGACAGCTAAAAAGTTCAGACAATAGAAGAATCCACAAGGGAACATATAAGCAACCAGTACATATAAGTAATTAGAACGTGATTGATGTGTGCTTTCAGTTGTCATAGGATTATTATAGACTAAACTAGAAAAGGAGAGAGAATTAAATAATCATCATTGATTATCTGCTGATCCACTGCTATTCCTGGGTTTCAAAAATCTGGCTGAAACATTCAGGGCAATTGAGATGACAATTATTCAGTTAACTGAAGATGAATATTTTCAAAAACAAAATGGTTAGCTGAAGATGAATAAAAATATCACCCTGAAAATGAAGGTGAAGACTGAAGAGCCATCAGAAAAACTAGCTTTGCTCATATCAAGAAATTTTCACTCATTTGTCAGCAGAGCAAATATAAACCGCAACCCACTCACATGTATCAAACCAGACAGTTGGAGGGATCAACCATTGCACTAACCCCCACAACCCCAAGAGAGTAAGAGAGAACAGAAAAGCAAATAAGCTCTTTCATTCGCCTTCATTCGGCATGAAAATCAAATCAGCCACATGGCGAGTCCATGTACTGTCCCACAGATCAAAAAATTAAAAAAAAAAAGAAAGAAAAAATTTGGGGTAAAAAAAAGATTCCTTCACCTTTCCATTTTCCTTTTTTTTTTTTTCCTCTTTTTCTCTGTTCTCATAAAATTACAATTCTATACCACGTAACCTCAAGCCCCCAAAAATGAAAAGCAAAGACATGACATCACTCACCAATCCCACATCTCATAAAGTAAAAGATACAACACCCCACATAGTTACTTCCAGCCAACACAACATCTATCGCTGGGGGCTCGGACTCTCCTAAAAAATTGGAGACGGATAAGATCATGGATCAAATTATGGATATAACAGACAATACACAACCGACCTAGCCTAACCAGAAAAACAAGGCCTAAGCAAAATGGCCCCCCAATCTCACCTTTACCATTCCTCTATGATACATGCACCAAATTCAACTCGAGCGGTCTCAAAGCATCTTGAACTATTTCCTGAACTGCTCGGTTGCGTCGGCAGACATCTGAGAATTCTTCAACAAGAAGAATCAACCCATTGGTATCCCCTCCTGATGCTGCATCAGATAATGCTTTTAGGAATCTTGCCCGCTCCACATCTGTGACTGCTGTTGATGGAATTAAAGAAACACTCTCTTTTGCCCACTCCAGTGCTTGCATCCCATAGGCTCTAGTTAAAGCCAGTAAGGGGTAAGATACCTGAAGGATGATGCAGTTAGGAAGGGTAAACAAGTAAAGACAAAGATAACTGTACTTCATCACGTCAACCATGTAGTTTTATAAGCAGGAAAGTCCGCAAGGAACCAGTGAACTACCACATCCACTCGAGATTTTGGAAGTGCTCCTGCTAATGAAGCAACCAAAATTCTAGTTATGGTTGCGCCTCGGGGAATAATCACACTATCTCTGATAGGTACAAATGGCTCCCCAACAACAGAGTTTGCAAGATCAAAAATATCAGCCAAAAAATGCAATATGGAATTGGAAGCCTCCCTGCAGATGAAAAGAATAAACAATCACATTCCAAACCCTTGCAAATTTATGCCAATACTTGTGTGTCTGCGTTTTGTTGTGTACAAACACTTGTGTCATTGTTTAAAATAAATATTATTAATTATACTTTTTGTTTTTAATAATTTTTTTTAACCAAATGATTTCATCTCGGGAAGTAAGTGTAGTGCATCTTTTGATTTTAGGAAAGGGGACCATTGTTTATTAAAGTAAAGGGAAGGGCCACATAAATTAGGCATGCCTTACAGGAGGGAAGATTAACTTACCCATTCTATGCCCCTTTCCAAGAAGATGGAAGCATTGTGAGCTAAAGCAAATTGCTATGGCTCATGCCTTGAGGTTAGTAACATCATACATAATTGCAAATTTGCAAGTGCACCAGAAGTTAAAAATACAATGTTTTTTTATTATGACGATTATAAAATGCAGAGACTTATGCAAACAAGGAGGGAGCAAGAGATAGAAGTCTATACATGATTATTATCTTCACTAATACACAAAAAGACTAAGGGCACCTGCAAAACCCTTTTAGAAGAATGGTGGTGTTAGTGACCCGTGTTTACCAACGGTACACTCATGGAAACTATAGGAGGATTTGGCACAGAACAAGAGTTGAATAGTGTCATTCCAGATTGCTGCAATTAGCATTAGTTATTTCTCCATTTTTTAGTTTTATAATGTCATACTTTGTTTAATTATTATATTGTTAATATGTTTAAATTATGTTTTAATATGTATTTATTTTAAATGGCAGTTATTAGGAGTGGTTTAGGTTAGTTTTCTGCCACTATGGGGAAATTATCCAAAATTCAAGGGAAAGTTATTCCCTCTTGGCCTCTTAAGTTGTATTTAAATTGTTCTGTTTATTAATGAAATGTGCCGAGAAAAGTTATAACAAAATTTAGAGTGTATAACTCGAGATATTGGTTCTCTCTTTCCAATGAAGCTAAGGAGATTTTTGGTTCTCTTTCTAACAATGAACCATAACCCAAATCCCGTAACAAGATCCACAACCAAGGACTTTAACCATAACAGGCAGATGTGTGAGTATGGGCTAGTGTGCAAGGTAGTGTGTGCGCGCGCGCACGACAGAGAGAGAGAGAGATTTTAGGTTCTCTCTTTCCAACAATGAACCATAACCCAAATCCCGTGACAAGATCCACAACCAAGGACTTTAACCATAACGGGCAGATGAGTGAGTATGGGCTAGTGTGCAAGTTAGTGTGTGTGTGTGTGTATGTGTGCGCGCGTGTATGTATGAGAGAGAGAGAGAGAGAGAGAGAGAGAGAGAGAGAGAGAGCCTTTACCTGTGCTGTACTGTTATCCCAATCATAGAGCAATCAACTAATGAAGGAAAAACAGATGAGGGAATAAACAGTTGAGGACAATAACGCATACACCTTGAAGCCAGCAAAAAGCAATCATCTGCTATATCTGGCCGTGCTGTGAATTCCTGCAGCAAGAATTAATGATCAATTACAATATCAGTGTTTCAATCAAAAAAAAAAAATCACAATATCAGTGTATCAGGAAGGGAACTACTGCTGCAAAGTCACTTAAAGGGTACCTGAATACTTGAAAGAAGGCGAGTTGTGTGCTGGAAGAGTGCCTCAATCAAATTCTTTAGGTAGTCAGCACAAGACAGATCAGAACCAAATATCTGAAACAGGAAGGGCACCACAAACCAAAATTACAGCAAACTAATTCATTAATCATTCCATGTAGGGGAAGAATCTTGTTAGATATAATCAATAATAGGATAATAAGATGGATAGATTATCAATTAATACAATAATTAGTTTCTAAAATAAAATTTTGATAAACAATTTATATTCCCCCCCCCCCCCCCTCTCTATGTCTAAGAGATGATAATTGCTTCCTTCTGATAGAAAAGAATCACTGGGGAGAGAAAATAGGTGCAACAAGAAAGGAGGATAATCTAGAAGCACAGGAGTACAATAAAGCTCTCAAATGCCTCTGCATGTCTAACTGACACCATTAAAAGGCCGTCAGAAGAACACAAGAGAGGCCATAAAAGAAACCCTCTGTCTTCAATTTTTCCTGCCCTCTTAACCCCTGCCAATCCCTCTGGCCTCTGCAACTAACCAACATAGACTGTCCAAATAAAGAGGACAACTCAAGATTCAGCAGTTTTACAAAAGATTCCTTATAAGCGGAGAAATCAATCCCTTGTAAATTTCAAGCCAACTCTAATGAAAAATTTGCATGCAAACTCATTAATTTAACATATTTACTCTATGCTTACTGAACTTTAGCAATCCTCGTGATGCAGGACAATACAGGGGAAGAGGGAAGAAAGAGAAATAGAGGGAGTTGTGTAGTAGGTCAGAATATCATTCAATAGCAGTAGTAGTGCCATCATACGACTATTGAGGGCTATTTATACGGGAATCCCTATAAGAAATAAACAAAAATAAATATCCGAAAATGAAATAAATCAAAAGGCAAAGAAGTCTGAAATAAATAAAAGCCTAAAATAAATAAAAAATTGTTCCCTAAAATGTATTTCTTCATTATGCTTAAGATAAGTCTTCCATGGTTTCCCTTCACCACGGTTTGACTCCGTAATAACATTTTATAGACTAGGAGGGCCAACAAAAATGGAATGTTTTCATCTATATATTCACCACTAACTGAATTTTGGCAATCCAAAGTTATACCCAATAATGATATTGTATGGATCAGGAATGCTATTAAAAATCGCATGCTAAGATATAGATACCTTTATAACTTCACTGGAGAGATAAAGAAAGCATGGTTGGTGATGCTGCCTATAAAGACTCTGAATCTCTTCTAGCATTGCGCCAATTGTAACCCCCATGAACCTTCCAGAAGTTCTCACCTAGAAACATGCACACTCACTGTGACCAGATGTAATCTTTTTACATTGGGTTATTGGAGACTTCAAGACCCAATAACATCTCTTTGATAGAAGATTGCTAGAGAGCATTCAATAAAACAAACAAATCTTTTCAACGTTGACAAGGCATAGAACCAGAGTTGATCTTGTACAGACTCTTTAGGAGGAAGAAACCACCTGGGAACTGACATTAAATTTTGTAAAGTCGTATCATTGACAAGGCTGACTAGCAACTGAAATCTAGTTTTCCACATTTATATAGAAACACGCTACACACACACTCTCCATAACCAGATCAAGTTGCCACTTCTTGAAAATGTATGCATTACATAAGGCCTAACACACACACAAACGTGGAAGCAATATACATAAATTTTGCAGGATTGAGATGATTGAAAGGTGGGTGCCACATTTTTGCTGCATGACTAAACAAATTCATGCCATGTCATTTGGAATTATTTCTTGACATTGGGCAGGTATAGCAGAGAACATGATTTTAGCTTACAGCGTATTTGCAAGCTCGGCAGAGAGACTCCATAGTTCGCATGTCCCAAGCACGACTACATCCACATCATTTCAAAAATGTCTAAGAAAAGAACAGCACATTCCAAGAGCAAAAAGGAGAGATAGAGTAAAAGGGGAAATTATTTTCTTAAGAAGCTTAAGAATACTCACAGATCAAAAATAGCTTTAAAAATTGGCCATAGCCTCTGGATAGCATCTGCAACTGCTTGAGGATGATTTACATATCTAAAAACAGATACAGCTGCATGTTCATGACCTTGTAACGAAGAAAAAAGCATGGGCAGGGAGGTGAATAAGGATACAAAGTTTTGGAACACACCTAAAGATGTAAGCAAATCGATCAATGTGAATAGTTAACTGACGAGAAGGTCTTTTGCTCAAGTTCTCTGGACCTTGATTGATAGCTTCCTAATGAAGCACAATGCAGAATACAGGATTATTGATAGAGAAAATATGAACCAAAAAAAAAATTCCATCAGACAGATATTAACCTGTAGAGGATATATGACTGGCAAGCATAATGCCTCAAGAGCTCTCTTAGCATCATCTGGAGGAAGTTCGGTAACAACCATGCTGCATGAAAATTTATGATGTTGGTAACTAGTTTACTCAAAAGAGCTGAAGCAACATCATATCTCTAGATATTTCAAGAAACTAATTTACCTTAAGGCTTCAACCAGATGTAAAGAGTCCTCAGCAGGGACTTTGAAACTATCTTCTCCACTAACTGTCTTATTATAGATGTGGAACAGACCATCTAAGCAACCACACAGCTTTTTTCGGCAATCTGAAAGGTGAACTCATTTGAATCATACTCAAAAGTTAATATTTTCTTAGCAAACAAAATTGCAAGGAGGGCATTATAAAGTAAGTGTCTAACCAGTGAATGTCTTCGACTAAAACCAAAGGAATTTGTCAGAAACACAAGTTAATAAGAATATGCCTATAGATACTAATATTCTTTTAAGATCATCTAGGATAGAATAAGTAGTCGATTCATCATCTGTCTGATATTGATGTTTTTAAAGGTCATAAATCCTAATAATTTTCTTCTTTTTGTAGAAAAGTACAAAGAAAGGCCATAGACCTTTTCTATCACTCCAAAAGCACATCCTGATATATAATAGTAAAATCTTCTCATATAAAACCTTGGCTCTGAAGCAAAAATGGTCACTCTCTCCATCTTCATTGACCAGTCACATGGAAAAATAAGGGAATATGATTAAAATGATATATTCCTCAATTTCTTCATGTAATATTCTCTTAATTTATATAACTTCTAAAATCTAAGATATATCATAGATTCTTTTCTTTGGTAGAAACATCCAATAGAAAATCAACTATATTTTTTCTCTTCAACAACTTTTACACTTTCTAATTTATGAAAAACAGATCAAGCTTGAACAAGTTTCGTCCTTTAAAAAGGCATGAGATTATTTGCCACAAAGTATGGACATGCCCCTATAAAATGCAGCTCATAAATCTGATTGCTACAATTCATGATCTGAATCACAAACTCCTGAAAGATGAAATGTTGTAATCACAAGTGTAGGTACTGTTCTTTCACAAATTAGAACCTAAACAAAGCTCGCCTAGCAATTTCGTCAATGTTCCAAGGGGCAAATAAAAACTGCAAAGTTATACTCAAAAAAGAGTTAATTATACCATCACAGATGTGTCTAAATGCCAGAGCAGCAGCAGCTGCACAATCCTCTGAAGTACCCATGCCATTCATTAGGATATCTAAAACTGAAGGCAGTATAGACAACCCACAGGATGCTGAATCAAGCCATTTTGAATAGGCCCCAGTAGTTAAGCACACTGAAAACATGTCCACAAGCAAAAAACATGTATTAGGGTTAGCTATGGTTCAAATATATAGCATAAACTACAATCTTATTAAGACATACAATTGCAAACTACCCAGTAAGCAGTCAGGTGAAAAGGGGACCGTGGTCTCCTAGAGCATGTAGTACTTAAAAATGGACAATATCCATTGCCATTATCATTACATGCTAACTCTCCACTTTCCCCAGTTACTGACAGGGGAAAAATGACACACCCACTAAATCAGGGTGGTTCAGGAGAAGGAAGAAAAGGAAATCTGAAGAAAGTAACGAAAGACAGTGATTAAAGTGGTGTATAAATTACCTGTCTGGAGTAGCTGGGGCTGATGAGGAAGTTTTGGAAGCAAAGCCATGATCTGTAACCCAGGAAAAATTTATTAGAAAAAAAAAAAGTTGCATACAACATTATTCTACATGGACTTGCAAGGAAAAAAAATTGAAAACAGGAAAAGAGACGACAAACAATTGAATATCTATATTCTCACAAATCAAGTAACCAACACAAAATTACCATAAATTATGTAAAACAAAGAAAAAGACAAGCCAATGAAACTAAGTAGTAAGCATATTGCCATAAGCAAGATTTAAAAGGTTGCAATATAATTTTTTGATACCAAAAAGAATATTGTTATCCCTTAAATTTCAGGAATAAAAGTTGTTAAACCATGAGAGGATTATGAGCAGCACATAAAAGGTAGAAAATCATATATAAATATATAAGAGAGTTAAACCTAAACATACCTGAGGCATTACTTCTGATTCAACAACTGAAACATAGTTTGATATAGCCCGAATGCAAAATAAAGTAGCCTCTTCCGGGCGCCATTCCTTGTTTTCATCGTTGCCATGGCCAGACACAGCCTTGAAAAGGAACGGGACGGTTTAGAGCAAAAAAAGGTTTAGAAAATTTTATTCACATTACTAAGACAAAAGAGTGTGTACATAAAAGATACCAAAATCAAGATTGAAGTTTCAGCTTGCGAACCATGTTCAAACCTCCCATCTTGGGAAACAAAATTATAAAAAGTTGGCACACATAAAAAGAAAAAGTGTTTTAAAAAGTCTCTTAATTGTGTCATGTGAATAACTGAGTCTATACAGTGTTACCCACTTTTTCTCAATGTACCCCAATAAAGGGTTGATTTTTTTTTTCTCCAAGTGTTTTTGTAATAAAGAACTAAAATAAAACCACAGTAAGAAAATAGAGTGTAATGATGCACGAGGAGTCATTAATTAGTTCCAAAAAGTAAAAAATAAGAACCTTGGTTTAGAAAACTTTCTCCATGGCTTAAAAATGACAGATATGTCAAATCAACCAATAACCAAGCCAGGAGTATACCTCCAGAAAAAGATTTAAATATATATAATGTCATGCTTGAAAATTATGCTTTGACTGGGTGAATTCTTCTATTATTTGTCCTCTCAGAGCCCAAATGGAAAATAACAGCAGAAAAGGAGGTTGTCTAACCAAAAAAGCAAGATTGGGGAGCACGCAATCTCTCCAGAATGAAAATAAAGCAAAATAGAACAAGAAAATGAAAATAGAGGAGTCAACTTAATAACTTTCATAACGTAAGTACAATTAAGTAAATGTCACCAATTATTTGGAAAAGATTATTGGATATAGGAAAAAAAAAAATACCTAGATGATAAGTTTTTTTTTTTGGGCCCATGAGTAAGGGGGCATTTGTTTGCACTTAATAGGGGTTTGAATCTGATTCATTCAGATTTCATACCTAGATGATAAGTACGTTTATTTTTTATTTTTATTAAGATCTTAATAGATCTAAATAAATTTTAATAAATTAGATCTTGGGACAAGTTTGAAAACTATCATATCTAATCTTTTTTTTTTTATCAAAAAGAAATACTATTAAAGAGAGAAAAAGATACAAAGGAAAGAAAAGGAACACAAGCAAAGAGGAGGACTAGATATCCTCCTAGAGAAGACAAGAAAAAGAAAAAAAAACCAAAAAACCCCAAAACCAAACTAATAAAACAGAGCCCTCCAGTCCTCCTAGATTATTAGATCTATTCTTGAGTCCCATATTGCTTTATTTGAATATTAAAAAGAGGTTTTTGAGAAGATTTGAACCTATGTCATATTAAATGTAGGAGATTACTTCAATCAAGTAAAAAAAATCTTATTTCTACTACATAAGGGTGACATTTTGTACATAATATAACAAGTGTAAATCATATTATTATTTGTATAAAATGATTTTAAATTATAAAAAATAAAAAATATTAACAAAAATTTTTATAATACCATAAAATATTAAAGATAATAATTAACAACAAATGTTTAGTTACTAATTTATTTAAAAGTTATTTGAATATAACTTTTTCTATAAGTTATATGTATTCAAATGTTGAAAAAACAAAAGTCTTAATCATTCAATATTTAGATTTAAAAACAATATCTTAATAATCATATGTGCATTCAGATTCAGACACCTTCATCTTAAAAACAACAAATGACCCCTAACAGTAGAAGTGAAAGAAAATATGTTTTAAACCAATTCAGGATGTAATACAAACCTCAAGAAGTTTCATATATAAAATTTTAAGTGTTGCATCACCACCTAAAACTGATGCTGCATCCATTAAGACATCCGCAACAGCTGGCAACAACAAATTTCAGTAAGACAGGTCAAAATACCATCCAGATGTGGTTTACATGGAAGAAATAAATGTAGTTATCCTTAATCCAAAACTTCGCTACACATAAAGAGTTGAAGAACATAGCAGTTCAAGGAAGAAAGGAGAGACGAGCCCCACAACAAAGCCCCCAGACAAAATTAATCACTACGTCAAATAGTCTCGACAGCAAACTCAAAATGCTGAAGCATCTATTTAAGTATTTCTTACATATTAAAATTATAAGGCCAAATTGTTTGTTTACTACAGAAGCTAAGCTTCACAGATTAGTCTTTTGAAAAAAAAAAAAGGGAGCAAAAACCTACAAGGCACCACTCAAGAACACATCAAGTCTATAGAATCTCCTTTAATGCAGCCCTCCTATGTCACCCAATATTTTTCTCCAACCTATGCCAATAAGAAAACCCTGGTGCTTTTGAAAAGAGAAACTTCAAATATATTATTTATCAATGCGGTTTTTCTTTACACCAAACAACAAACGAAGGACTCTGTCACGTATTACATCAATTGTACAAAGGATCAGACAAGAAATTTACTAATGAACTAGCTATTGCAACTATAAACTCAAACGATTAACTTAACCCTTCAACATGTGCTACCCAAAACAGATAAAAGCTTTCCTCTTCATGCTCTTGCCAACACAGAGGACAGCTATCAATGATCCAATGTAATTATTCCACATCAGTTTAGAAACATAGCTATCAATTTGCAACTCAATGCTATGAAGAATAGTTTTTGTTGAAAACTATATACTTCGTAAAGCAGCCAAAGCTGCAACTAAAGATGTTACTTCAACATGTATTTAGAACAAAAAAATGATTTTGTACCCATTACCATATCTAGTCTGCTTAAATTCTTTAAGATCCTCATATGAAAGGTCCTGATAATCTTCAGGATACTGAACTCGGAAGCTAACCTGCAAAACCAAACCAGATCCAAAGTATTAGATCCTATGAAACTAATGACAGAATGCAATCATATTCGAAAATGAGAACGCCCAAGTGAAGCATGCATATATAACATGTCTGTCAACCCTAAAAAAACAATGTTGAGAAAAATCTACAGCCAGAGCCAATTCAAAGTAGTTCAAGACAATTACAAATGTTGACTTTTAGGCTAGCATACTTGTGGACTTGAAACCCTGCATTGTACTTGGGTGGGTGTAATAAAGTTACTGCAACAAATTTTATTCCAACTATCCAACCTCAATGACTCACCAGGGAGACAAGTGACTCATATGCAGGACGGAATACCTGCAGCCTCCTATTTCTCTCAGCTTCAATGGATGTTTCATTACCATATGAGATATAGGACTCCCTGTCAGGTTATGCAACACTCATATTTACAATATGGTTTAAAAAAAGACCAGTAAACCAAAAACTTTTTTTTTTTTGGCAGAGGGGGGAGTGGTGTACCTCTTCGTCAAGTTCAACTGAAGACTATGCCAAAAGTTAAAAGTCATTGAGGCAATATCATTTTCCGGATGTGAAGCAACTTCTAATAAAGCATGAACTATTAACATTGACTCATCTGAGCCTGCAATAATAATTCGTCAGATTTGAGAGCAACAAGCAACTTCATGAAGCTTCCAAGTGGTTCATGCCATGCAAGAGAAAGCACCTATGATATTCAAAGGAAAACCTACATACAGGCGCGCATATGTATATGTATACATACCAGTTGCAATCAATTCCACATATGAATCACCCATGTCGGCAAATAATCTAGCTATTGCCTTCACATCTTCCTCATCCTGAAAGCAGATAAAAGGATCATGAAATTAGTAGAGTTATCATTAATGAACCATAAAAAGCAGTCGTGTTCAAATTCAGAATATTAATAACATACAAAAATGAATGAAATATCTAAATAAGCATACAAAATGGGGAAATAAACATGCAAAAAAATCACTTTTTGGCTGACAGATATCTTAATTTTATGGTAGAGGTGCCAAATTGACACTTAAAACGTACAAACTCAGCAAAATTACAGAAATGATATACAAGGCCACATAAGAAAAAAAAAATATATCCAAAGAAAGAATAGCTGATTCCATGATTGACCACTGCTTTCGACACCCTAAAATTAATAGATATGAACAAAAGAGAAAATCTTTCACTAACACTGAACTTATGGGATATAAAGAGTTCAAGCGTGTAAGCATTGCTTGTAAAATAACATGAATATAAAGATAACTATATAAACCCATTAGTCATATATATCAAACTTAAAAATCCGGTTAGTTATATATAAGGTTATAATATATGCAAAGCTATCAAAATCTTAATCAAAATCTTAAAATCTTATGATCTTACGATTCCAAACAACTTGAACGATTCCAATCTTATGTAAGATCTAAATATGTTAGAATCTCAATTTAAATCTTGAGATCTTACGATTTTATCGATCTTATAACATTTTGAATTTTTGTCTTTTTTTTATTTGTTGATATATTTCTATTCTATTAGATTGATTGGGATGGAAAAAAATATTAAACTAACTTAAATCCCTCCGAATACTACACAATTACAATTTTACCACTCATAATTTGTTCAATTTTTAACTTAGTTTAGTGAATGTCAACACCGAGATATTATAGTAATTGTAGGTTTTGAAAAATAAAGTGTCTATTTGGTGAGAAAAGTAGAGGTTTTTAAATACAATAAAAAAACTAGAGACTGCTCTCTATTTATTTTCTTTACTAAATGAAAGTTTTCAAATCTTGTATAACAATGTTTCTTATTATTGTTGTAAAGTGTCTTTTCTATTATCATGTTTTGAGTCTTATTTATTAAAATTGTATATTAATCAATTATTTTTAATATAATATTATGCCTATTTTGTGGTTTATATATACATAGATATATTTTTAATTATTACATTTCTTTGAGGTAGGATCCTCTGATTCTCGATTCAATCCTACGATTAGATTTATTTTGTCCCTTATCCGATCTTAAGTAAGATCTTGATCTTAAGTAAAATCTCGATCTTAATAACTTTGAATATATGATAATTCCCAATTCAAAGAATGGTGAAACATTTAAAGTAGCTTGATATTGGCTCTTTGCAGTAATAAATGTGCAGCAGCAATGATCCAAGCCCGGCATGCATGGTTGAAATAATATTCACAACTTACAGCATACCCTACTTCAAAATGACTAAGTCTCCCAAACTGAATGAACAAAATTAGGAATATTACAAACCAAAAATTGCCATTCTCTATTTTGGGCTAATGTTGACTATAATCATCAAGTAAAAGCCAAAACAGTGAACCAAATCAGGACTTAAGTGAAGAAAAATTGCCACCACACACTCTTTGTTCCGATCAACAAGATAATGGCAAGAAAATTGAGAATTTATAAATGTATACCTTTGAAGAATCACTCAGCTGTGTTTTAAGACTCATAACTTGAGGTACAATCACTTGAATTAAGGGCATGTGTGCAGAGACACCACCAAAGTTGGCAGCTGCTGTATAGTGTATTAACTCGGAAATCACTGCAAAGAGAAAGATAAGTAAATTACTGTACAAATAAAGTATAAAACTCCAAACCCACCTAGATTTTCCAGATTTTATGCAAACCTTCCCTGTTTTTTAACAACCTACGTAAATATCTTCTGAAACCTTAAAAAGCCCTATGCAAACATCCCCTGAAATCCTATACATATCCACCTCGGATTTTCCGAGTCTCAACAAACTCCCCCCTCTCAAAGGGAGGACTATTAATTATAACAAGGGAAAAAGAATGGAATTATTAATTTTTCAATGCTAATAAATAACATCACTAATCAGACATTGGTGAACAAACTGAAAGCAGTTCCAATCACTAGAAAAAATAAATATTTACGTTCCAGTGAACATACGAGAAGGGGAAAGGAGCGCTTTGAATGTCAAGGCAATGTATCCATGATACCTTCAACTTGAGACTGTTTTCTAAAACAAGGTTCACAATATACATGATTCTTAAACACACAAATATCCTTCAATCCACATTGCCCAAGGGTCATCAATGATTTTAAGGATATCTCACCAAATTCCAAAGCAACAATGCAATAATAACTTTGTATGACAGCTATAAAATGCACCTTCAAATGGTAAAACTGATAAGTCAAGGATTTGCAGTCCTATCACCAAAATTTTAATTAACCCAAATCTTAAGTACTCCTTTTAGAGGTGATATAGTGGCAGGATATCAATCCAGCAGACAGCCGGATTTAGGATCTACGTGTTTATCATTGTCAATATTATAACCAATGTCCTTTTCAAATACATAGTAGAAAAAAAAAAATTACAATAGCTAATGGTATAGGCTAAACTTCTCTTTATTTAGGCTTTCCTGTTTAGCATAGTTAATATTACTTACAGTCTTACAATGACAACAGCTAACTCTTCAAGTACCATGAAGTTTGATTGTTTTGTAAGTACTTGACTTTTAATACAATAAGTATGTTGGTTTCCATCTAGATAATGAAGTTTCATGTGAACAGACTACGCAACCTTTAATTATGTTTCATTTCCAATAACTTCTAGAATGTTATATTCCTACATCGGTCGTCCAATTGGATTCTTGGAGTTCCTTCACTCAATAGCAAAAAGCATACTCATGTTCAACAAAAAATGGATTTCATTGTAATACCATTGACAGATGCCTCTGAAAGTAACTCAGAATTCAAGCTTGACAATGCTGTGAGAACTAATGGATG
Source organism: Biancaea sappan (assembly GCA_037074585.1). Lineage (NCBI taxonomy): Eukaryota > Viridiplantae > Streptophyta > Magnoliopsida > Fabales > Fabaceae > Biancaea > Biancaea sappan. Next base: position 45,803,439 of record CM073497.1, on the reverse strand, counting down.
AGAACAAAGAACAGATCCAGGAATCCTGAAAATGAAAAATTAATTAATTTAAGGTCAACAAAACAAATTAGTTTTCCCTCCATGTACTCTATTAAGAGATTGAAGGAACAAGAGCCCCAGCTACAGGTTTAACCAAAACAAAAACAATATCCACCCAATTTTTACTGAGTTTTCAACAACCTCAGAATCCTAAAATTTAATCTAGTTGAAAAAAAAAATTGAAACCTAATATATTGTATCTTGCACTCTTAGGTAATCCCGCTATCAGGTGCTTTCCATCACATTTATTTGTAAGAAAATAAACAGATTTAGAACTCACAAATCAACTATTTACTTGTTTCTGAACATACTTCTATTTAAAAAATAAAAAATAAATGCCCTTTAGAAAAAGGTAGCAAACTTCATCATTACTTACAGTAAAACAGTTTCTGGCCCAGACAAAGTACTTACAATTAACCAAAAGAATGCCTAATTTTAAGGCCTTCGCAAAGGGCTTTCATGTAACATTAATAGAAGCTTCCTCTCAACCATGACACAATTTAGGAGTCTCTCAAGCCCAAATAATTCTTAAACAATAACCTTAAGAAAGAATAATATAAAAACATTGTCATCAATGCACCTTTTGGTAATAAAACCCCTACACCATTAATATCATATAATTGGCGCAACAGTTATCCTTCAGTTTGAAGAATTAGTTATCCTTCAGTTTGAAGAATTAGATAAAAAAAGAGAATAGTTTAATTTATAGCTAAATATGGGACATTCTGAAAATTTCAAAATTTTTGTACAGTATATCCAGATTAATCTTTGGGCCTAAAATAAGAAATTCATACCCATGCTTTAGGCGAAGCCAAGAAGCAAATGCCTCGAGAACCTGGTATGTTCACATGACAATATCACCATAAGGCCACTTAATGAAAACCGCAAGCTCAAAATGCCTCATAACAAAAACATAACGGAAAGTAAATTGATAAATAAAATTCAACACCCACCTGCTCCTTAAGTTCAGATATATTTAAACAAGCTGTCAAAATATTAAGAGCAACCTCCATCTGAGAAGTAAGCTCCTTCTCAAATTGGCGGCGCCTTTCCGGGCGAGCTGCTATCTTATAGTTTAATACTTCCTAAAAGCGGAAGACAAAATAAGTTAAAAGCATATTTGCAACTAAAAGCTATAATTAGTTAACTTACTTTAATTGAAATATTTGTTTACATTCATATATAGAAGTATCTATGAGTTGTACGAGGTTAAGCGCCGCATTATACACTATCCGACATTACAAGGTATAAAGGCTTCTTGGCGTCTTGCTGAGGATGTTGGAAAAGGGTGTATGGATGTACGGAGTAAAGATAGCAGAGTGATGTACAGTTGCGACAATTCAGTCCTTTAGGGATCATCTTAAATTTTGACAGTTGTCTCACTAACAAGAAAAGAGAGCACAAATAGATTTCTTCACAATAGCTTTTATACATCCGGCAAAACCGTAAGTAACTCCAAGATAATATAGTGACGTACAGTTGCGACAACTCAGTCCTTTAGAGCTTAATCATCTAAAGTTTTGACAGTTGTCTCATTAACCAGATGAAGAGATCAGTAATAGATTCCCTCATAATACCTTTTATACATCCGGCATAACTGTAAGTAACTCCAAGATAATACAGTGACGTACAGTTGCGACAATTCAGTCCTTTAGAGCTTAATCATCTAAAATTTTGACATTTGACATTAGTTTTTGTACCTCGGGCAAAACCGTCAGTAACTCCAAGAATCCCGGTATATACTCTGGATGGGAATTCATCTCATCCCTAAGCCATTTCACAATACCACCATCCCCCCAATCTTCTGCGGGAACATGCACAGCCAAAGCAGCCACCGCAATGCTAATCTACACATGCAGCCATTTTAGAACAATAAAGCAGGTATTTTATGTTTTCATACATTAAAGAAAGAGAAAATATATAAGGGTGCATTGAACTTCTGCATGATACCTGTGTTCTAACTTTTGGAGGACCTTTGTGAAACTTTTTCAGCAAGGTCTGTACATAAAAAAAACCAAGTAAGTGATTTGGCTATATCTAACTTATGGAGTTACATAACTGAGAACTTTTATAATCAACGTATAAAGTTTTATGTCTATTTTAAACATATGAATGGGCATTGATTATAGTTGCATTCCCCCTGGGATGAGTTAAGATTACAGATCCCAAATATATACAAACGCTCTCTGAACAGCCCAGGAAAAAAAAAGGAGAAGTAGAAAGATACTCACTCACATTTAAGGAGTCACGTAATGGCCGGAAAGCTTCTGAAGGAAGTTCTTCAAAGTCTCGTTGTACCTGGGCAATGCCCAAAAATGAAATATGACACTCAAAATCCAAGACGAAGAAGAAAAATCTTCGGGACAGATAGATGACTGTCGGAATATTTAAGATTCTTACATTCCTGCAGAATGTAACGTTACCTTGCTTCTTAGAGTCTGAGAACAAAAAATCAAGGTTTCAAGATTGCTCGTGGCATCATGAAGTAGATTATCAGCAACCTGCAAAATAGGAAAAACAAAGTTGTGAATTCATGTACCGTCCCCGACCAATCTGCTTAAAATCGTGTTAACACCAGAAACAATTGATTTCATTCTGCACTGAACTACAAAGCTCGCAGCTCAAAAAAATGAGTCCCAACTTTCAATTAATCTCCACAGCATCCAATAACTTCAAGAACAGAAAACCTTCACCAAGCACTACTCGAATCACTTGCCATGAAGTTCACAATTACAACACCATCAAACGGCAATGGCAATCACCAAATCAACCCCTCATTGGTTACCAGCACCGACAACCCACAACAATCCGCTTGCCGCGAAAAAAATTCCAAAAAAAAACCACAACAAATTTGAAACACAAAGGAATAAAATCCACAGACCAAAGACCAGGTTGAAGACGGATACTACCTGCCACGCATCTAGAGTTCTCTGAAAATCTTGGAGCCACCGATCGGCCTGCATGCGCACTGTATCATCAGGGTGATGGTACAGTGCATTTAGGGCTTCCTTCACAGTGTTCTGGAGCTCCATGCTCAAATCGTATGTAAGACGACGATAGGTAAACAAACCAAACCAAAAGCGAAGCTCAAAATCCTTCTTGCTGCTCGGAGATTCACTCTGATTTATCTATCTGTTCGTTGGATTTTGCTAATCAGGAGTGTTTTAAAATTCAAGTGTGGGCCTTTGGGGGGTTTGTGACTTGTGAGTCCCTGGTTTATCGTAAAATGACGGAAGGGGTTTTTGGCGCCCGGCCAGACAAGGGTTGGGTGTTTGATACGTTTGATCGGTGATGGTGGGGGGAGAGAGATACTGGCCATTCGATCTTTTGACGCTCGGTCAACATGGCCAAATGCGATGTCTCGGCACACAGGTTTGAGGCATGAGAAACGTTGGATCTGAGACACGTGGCGTGAGATCACTATTACATGAGAAGTGGGTCCCACGGCCCAGGTCATCAGTGTGGTAATCCTCGTTGGACGAATGCGCCCCATTTCCGGTTGCTTTTATAACTTTCCTGTGCGTTTCATGGACAAAATTCAAAATATCTTTATTACGTTTCATCAAATTGCGTGAATGATGTACATTTTAGTTTTTTATACAGGACGAAGTGCATCAACTATTTATAAATAGATATTAGGGCAAAAGTTATTTTTATATCTCTAACGTTTATATTAAATTATATTTTTATTTTTTATTTTTTTTATTTTAGTTATATTGTATATATTTTATTTTTATTTTAAATTTATTTTTTTTATTAATATTATTTATTCTACTTATAAAAAAATGTTGATTGGACGGTCCATATAATACATATCAGACAATATGTCATTTGTCACATAAACTCAAACTTGATATTCCAAAAATACTCTTATATTATGTTTGGTTCAAATGCCTGGCTAGAAAAGAGCACGAGAATTATCATACAATGACTTCTACATGGTTTGGTTGAGCTTTCAGCATGCATGTCTTGATATAAATGGTTAACTTCCAAGAGAGAGTGAATTGGGTTTATAAAAAATTTACTAACACTTGTTGGAAGTAAAATAGGATTTTAAAACAAAGTCAAGCTTTTTATGACCAAAAAATAGTGCAATGTCAAGATGAATAAGTATAGAGTACAATTAACCAAAGATAAATCTTCAAGCAATAAAGGAGATAAGAGAAAGAGATATTAACACATGTATATATATTGGTTCAGCTTAAATCAAACCTACATCAAGTTCTAAAGACAACTTCTTAAGTATTTCATTAACAAGCACTAGTTTATGTAATTGGACACTTGTAGTCACTACAACAGAGATTTTTTCTTTCTCTAGGGTATCTCCCCCCTTACAAAGTGTTTCTCTCGAAAACTAACTCAAGGAAATCTTCCTTAATCACTTTACTTAAAAAAAGATAGATGAAGACTGAGTTGGCTCTCTTAGATAGAGTAGATATACAAGCGAAAGCTTTCTAAAAGCAAATGATTGGCAAAAATTGACTTTAGAAACTTCAGAGGCAAATAGAATGTATTCTTATTGATTTGACACTATCTGAGGTTAATATTTATAGCTCAAAGTGTAAAAGATCCGTTGGAAGAAGATCAAAGATGATATCAGCAAATTTCTTCAAAAAATATTTGTTAGTATTGATGTCATCATGTTGACAGTCAACTAATAGGACCACAATGGTCGACTGGTACCTTTTAATAAAGTACCGATTGATCGATCCATACCTAGTGGTCGACCAATAACTGTTTGTTACTCAAAATTAATTTCTTCCAAAACCTATCGATCGACTGATAGTTACTAGAATTAAAATTTAATTTCAAATAGAGATGTACCAGTCGACTGCTTTCTGTTAAGCGGTCAACTAGCAAGTCTTTGCTAAAACGAACCAGAAGGCAACTGGTCGACTACGAGAAATTAAGATTTTTCAAAGTATTTAAATTTTTAAGACTCAATAACCTCATCTAGTGTTTTTCTAACTTAGTTAGAAATATTAAAGACATTCTCAAAGATTTCAAAACAATGTTCTTGCCTTTCAAATTACTTTACAAAATATCCTAAGTCATAAATTAAAAGACTTCTCTTTAGCTCTTTGATGCCTTTGACTTGATGTAATTCCTAAAAGAATAAAAGTCAATATTACCATGGAATTAATTATTTTAATTTGTTTGTTAATCATCAAAATTTAAAATATTGATTTATATGCAATAGGGTCAACATGTCTTCCTTTACATTGGTCATTGTTTTTCCATTTTAATAGTACGAACTCTTTCTCCTCCTACCCGATGGAATCCCGCCTCTTAGGATGGAAAATGCACTACATTTATGAGATTGCCCTTGTGTGTTCACCAAAGAGAGCGAGAGGGAGGAGGATTATGGGAACCAACAATCTCTCTCCACCAGTGAAGAAGAGCTCGATATCGTACATTGAGACTAGGATGGCCAACCTTATCTTGTATTCAGCAAATGGATCACTCAAGCGCTCCAAGCCCAAGCATCCACCGCCACCCCTCGGTATCCCCCCAGTCATGTGGCTTGCTCTACCAGCTTCTCGAATCAGCAGCGTAATCAGCAAGTTTAGCAACATGATAAAGAATCTCCAGCAAGTTACTGGGGCCAAGATCCGCGTCGAAGATTCCCTACCCAATTCTTTGGATTGAGTTGTCCTTGTAATTATGTCGAGTGCTCTTAGCGTAAGGTTTTTCTGAAAAAATCAAAATTAGAATTCAGATACGAAGTCGACTGAGCAAAATGGTGACGATAGAGATGGTAGCGGCAGCAGCAGCAGCAATGATGAAGATGGTCTTGAGGTTTCGAAAGCTCAAGAAGCACTATTAAAGGTGTTCGAGATGATACTGGATGTTATGGCGAAGAAAGATGGCATTGAAGTAAGGGATGGGGTAGTGTCCTGTAGGCTACTGGCAGATATAACACATGTTAGGTCAGTTATTAGGAAGGTCGAATGAGACGAGGCTAAAGGGAAAAGGATGAAGCTTCTAATATGAGTTTTAAAAAAATGCAATTTCATATGAAGGATAATAGGGTAAATTACCTCACCATGTTTATTTAATCTTTGGATTTTGCTGTGGGGAGGTGACCTACACACAAAAGCACACATTGGGATGTGTACTTGGTCAAATTTTTTTTTCCAATAGTGGGCCCTTGGAAAAATATATGTGTGGGGAGGCGACCTCTGGGGAGGTTGACCTCCCCATAGCAAGACCCTCTATCTTTTATTAAAATATATACATAATTTCTCTTTCCTAATCACTTTTCTATCCCATACCAAATAACCATTTTTCCCTTTTCATTTTCTCTTTTCTATTCTCTTTTTCTTTCAATTCTTCTATTCCTTTCCATTCTTGCTTTGTATTGCAAACCAAACAGGGTATTAATGTACACATAATTCCTCTTTCTTTTTAATTCTGCAAACCCATCACTTATCTTTCTCATCATTGTTGCCTCACTTCCCTTCCATCGTCATCTTTCTTCTCCACCTTTCATCATGGCCTTTCTTCTCCGCTTCCATCATCACCTTTCTTCTCCATTTTCTTCAACCAGTAGTTCCCGTTCTCCTTCTAGTAGTGTTTTCCGCCACAATCTGAGGGGACCACGATAGAGCAATGGAATATAACACCAATGGCATCCCAAGCTTCAAATTACAGTGGCTGGAGGGGAATGTCCATCTGTGATTGTGAGGAGTTTGCTCAATTGGTGACTTCAAGCACCCAAGAAAATCCATGTTGAAGGTTATGAGGTTGCAAAAATTATGCGGTAATTCTAGGGTTTTATTGTTTGATACAGGTTTAGGGTTTATTTCATCAATAATAATAAAAAAAGAGATAATCAAGGCAAAAATAGAAAATCCATTATGTCAGTAAGAATAAGCTTTGTAAAGGCAAAACTATTTTTTATTTCTTGTTGTTTTTCATCTGCCAAAAAATGGAAGATTTATTTTGGCTTTTGTAGGCATTGCGATTTCCTATTATTTGGTGTTTTTCTTCTGCCAAACTTTTGGATTAATATGTATATCAATTTAAAGTTGTGGTCTAGTGGTTCATTACACATAAAGCAAACAAATAAATACCATTTAGCAAGTGAATTTTATTGTCTTTGGCTTTATGTTAAATATATGACCTAAACAATGTTGACATTATGTTGGCTTTATGTCTTTGGTTGTTACATATATGAGCTAAATAAAGTTTGTTGCCCTTTGGCTTCTACTGACTTCTATATTGTCATAGGACGAAGGCAGTTGTGATTTCTTTGTTTGGTTTGATCCTCTAGTCCAAGAGGATGTATTGGTTATATTTCGTCTTAGGATGAAGATTAAGACTCTTAAAGATGAATTGAAGGAAGAAAAGAGAAGGAAGAATTTGCTCATCTTACTTCTGATGTTTTCTATGATTGTCAATATATGGTTTCTGTCACGTCCCAAAACTAGGCATATAACCGATATGGTAAGTGAGTTTTACTCACTACCGTAAGCTTAATCTACAATCCATATCATGCATATAAAATCAAGCATCAAAGCATATATGATCATATCATAATCGTAACCTCAAGATTCAATTCAATAGATTTAAAGGTATTGCCTTTCATAAATTAATTAAACTTTCACATCATTGTATATATTTGTTAACATTTTCATCTCAAGATTAAACAAGAATACTGCAAATAGATTCCATCCAAAATCAATTTGATGTTCTATAAAAAATCATCATTCACATACAACACCTTTCCTAAGATCCCACCTACCTGAATCACAGAGCTTCAATTAGAGTTTACAAAATGTTGAATACAAAGTACCAAAATAATACCCCAGGCAATGGGGTGATGACTCAAGCACGCTACTTTGCAAGATAAGCCTCTTCAGCTTCAAATGGATTTGAAAGGAGAGGAAATAGGTAACTACAATAATACTTAGTGAGAAAAACATTCTACTCTACACAACAAGCAAAAATATATCAAGTTCATACATGAATGCATAACATTATAGGTAGTAAGAGCAAATAATTCACATTGCACAAACATTCAAATTTTGAACTTGTCACGACCCGCTAATCGGGCTTGTGACCGATATAGTAATGATACTTCCTATTACTGTAAGTCTAACATATCTTCGAAATACCCTATAGTTTTGATCATAGTTATGTAAAATTTTAAAATAAATTAAATACCTATTATCTAAATTAATGTTAACTAAATAAAATTAAAGGTATCTGATGTCACCTTATATGCAAAATCCTTCTTTCGAAACATTTAAATTTTCAAATGAAATAAATATCTTTTTAAAATAAATAAGTCTCAGTGCAAAGTCTCTTTCAAAATGAAACATTTTCAGAATAAAAATCCATTTTTTGAAATAAACTCAACGTCAATTCCTTTTTTGAAAAATGCTCAAAATAAAACAAAAACAAAAATTTCACAGCGAATCGTCCCAAAATCCCCCAAAGTGTCCTACTGACTACTGAGCATCCTAAGATAAAACCAAAATGAAATAACCAAACCTACTCGGCAATGAGAAGGTTCTCCACAAAACCTCGTTACTCACAAGCAAAGGTTCCTTATTAGTCACTGGATCTAAAAAAAAGAAAGAGAAAGTGTAAGTTACAAGAACTCAGTGAATGTAACAGCAACTCGATAATACAATCCAATTGCATAAATAATCATAATAATATACTAGAAGGTTATGGATTCAACCAAGGAGACAAAGCAAGATAGCATACCAAATTCAACAGTACATCTTCACACAACACAATGTATGGTATTCATCACATGACGAAGCCACCCCGAGAGCATTCACAAAACCTCCAGCCTTACTCAATGTTTGTGATGCACTACCTATTCGTCTCAACAGTGGGGTGCCACACGAGTTCGTCTTCGCCGCTTTGGCTCTATTTTCTCACTGTGAAAAAAAGTGTCACCCCAATTATTGACCCCATTGTATGAGAAGTAATATTTTAAATTTTGATAAATAACAAACAAATTAAAGTAATCAATTCCTTGGTAATATTGACCATTTATTCTTTTAGGAATTTTGATCAAGTCAAAGGCATCCAAGAGCTAAAAAGAAGTCTTCTATTTAATTATGCCTTAGGACTTAGAATATTTTGTAAAGTAAATTAAAAGGCAAGAAAACTTGTTTTCAAATCTTAGAGAATGGTTTTGAACTTTTATATATGTTGGAAAAATATTTTTGAAATGTTGGAATGCTCTACTTAGGTCTTAGAAATTTTCAAAACCTTTAAAAATCATTTCTTAACGCCGAGTAGGCTACCAGTCGACTGATTGCTCTCGAATAGACTTTTGAAAATATCTCAATAGGCTACCAGTCGATCGCTTGCTTGCAAGAGAGCAAGTGGTCAACCGGTTACTCTCAGGTTGAAAATAGTTAAGATTCTAGTAGACTATCAGTTGACCACTTGCCTGCAAGCATTTGACTGGTTATTCTCTCTCTTGAAATTTAATTTCTTCCAGTAGCTTACTAGTTAATCGGTTACTAAGAACCAGTCGTCTACTAGTGTTTAAAACAATTTTAAAATAGATAATAGAGAGCTACCAGTCGACTGTTAGGTACTTACTGGTCGACCGGTACCTCATTAAAAGGTACTAGTCAACTGTTAGCATGATGACATTAGTAACAACGGCTATTTTCAAAAGAAATATGAGATGATCTTCTTCCAATTGATCTTTTACACCTTGGGCTATAAATATAACCCTTAGATGGTATCAAATCAAGAATAATACATTCTCTTTGCTTCTAAATTCTTTGAATTAAACTCTTGCCAATTATTTACTAATTGGAAAGCTTTCAGTTGTATATATACTCCTTCAAAGATAGTCAACTCAGTTTCTGCTATTATCTTCCTGTGTGATTTAATCAAGGAGGGTTTCCTTAAGTTAGTGTTTGAGAGAAAACACTTTGTAAGGGAGATAGACACCCTTGAGAAAGAAAATATCTTTATTGTAATGACTCACAAGTACCTAATTGTATAAACATGTGGATAATAGTGAAATACTCAAGAAGTTGTCTTGAAAACTAGATGTAGGCTTGATTTAAGCTAAACCAGTATGAATACATGTGTTGAATCTTCTGTCTCATCCCTTTAATTGCTTAAAACTTTATCTTTGATTATTTGTACTCCATATTTATTCATCTTGATTATACTTTGTTTTTGTTGTCATAAAAGTTTGGCACTGTTTTTAAAACCTCTTAAAACTTCCAACAATTTTTAGCAAATTTTTTATAAATCTAGTTCACACCCTCTTAGATGCTAGTCATTTCTATCACCAATGGCTTACTGAGTCTATCTTTGACTGGTCATAGTTTGCTGCTTAAAGGGGGATACCAACCCACTACCACAATCAAGCCTTGAAGGCTACAAGCATGTTCACACGAAAGAATAGCAAAACATACATATACATATATGCATGCAATTTAATATTCAAACACACTTTATAGATTTAATATCACTACAAAGGTCTTATTTATTAAATTAGATAATAATAATATTCTTGTCAATTCCGTGGTTCTTAACCTATGTTACTCATGATTCTACCTTGATATACTAACATGATTAATCATGCTAACACCATATTATAATGGTGTCATTTCACTCACTTGGATTCTAACACTATGTTTACTAGGTTTTACATGTTATAAGATGTGTGCAAGGTTCTGAAATAAATTCCAAGCAATTACAATAAAAATTGTTGCAAAAGGGATTTAAAACCATCAAATTAGAAAATTGTTTTTTTTCTAACCTTTGGTCACTGTTTTGGTCATATCTCCCAATTGGTAATGAATTTTTAAACAAAATTGGTCTTGTTTGAAACTAGACTTAGAGATTTCTATTGATATCTAATTTCTTGAAAATAGAGCCCGATTGAGGGAGTTATGATTGATTTAATTTTCATAAAAATAAAAGTGCGATAAATTTAAGATTTCTAGTACTTGCCTTTGTTTCTGTGAGATTTTTCACCATCGAGAAAGATCACCGCAGATGTGTTCCTTAAGGTTTTATGTGGAGGTGTGACATCTAGGGTTCTTGTGTTTTTTAGATAGGGAAGAGAAAAGAGAGAAGACGTTTAGGTTTTCCTAGTGTGAGATATGAGAGGTGTCTTAGGTTGCTAGGAGTTGAGGGCTTAGGTGATATTTACAGAGGAGATGTAGTGGCTCCCTACTAGCTTAGTTTAAGTAAGACTAGAAATTTGTATTTTAATTGTTATTTAGTTATCCATTTAAAAATATTATTATATTTCTATGTACTTATCCACTTTATTTATTATATTATATTTTTATATGGTTTATCTTCATTAATTAATATAAAATAATAATATAAAATCTTAACTCTATCCTAATCCTAATTGGATATCTCTTAATTAATCCTTAATTAATTAACAATATATTATTTTTAAATCCATCTTCTAGAGGGCGTACCCCTTGCTTAGATTAATTTATTTAATTCATATATATATATATATATATATATATATATCTTTAATTAAACTTCTATTTTTATTATATTATTTATTATTTCATTATTGTCTTAATTTATATTATCCTCTTAATGTGTATATTATTTATCCATTATTGGGTTTATTATTATGGGCCCCATGCCATATATATTGTGGGCTTCACACGACACTTATTTATATTGGGTTAGATTCACTACTTAAGACACTTTAATTACATCTTAACTTGTTTAGACTTTTAAATTACTTAACTTGTTTTAGGCTTTTTAATCAAACATAATCAGACACTAATTCACAATTGGGCTTTCTAATCAAACTTATTTCAAGTACTAATTTGTCTTTTAATCAAACCTAACTAAATACTAATTTCACAATTTTAAATTCTTCTTTTCTTAATTTTACTTTAATCTTTATCATCCCATATTTTATTTATGTAGGCTATTTAATTTAGCTAGCATAATTACTTAATTTACCTTTATTTCATTATGCAAATCATTTTCTAATTTTGACTATTTTTATTTTACTTGCTTTTTGTTTACTATTTTCCCCCTAAAGTATAACAATATTTTTATTAAATAAATCCCTATCTAGTGGTCCCATTTTGAGTAATTTTGTCCAACACCCATATAATTTTTATTTTTTATTTTAGTCCCTTACTTTTATTTTTTGTTTTAGTCCCTCATTAGCTTGAATCACATTTCACCCGTAAGATGAATATCACATTATATATCATTCATCATACCACATATTTAATGCAAACTAAATGTGTAACCTATGCTTTTAACTAGCATGTACAAACAAGATAACATATACTTCACAAGCATACAAAATAAAATTAACAAACACGGAAAAAAAAAATTTACCCACAGGTATCTATCTATTAGCAAAAAATTTCCACATGCCGCTTTCTTACAACGTAGTAATACCCAGGGTATTACAGGACTTGTGTCCCATACTTCTTGTCGCCCTTATTTGCTCCAACATGCTCGTAAGCTGCCCACATCCTTCTACAACATATATTTGGCCAGTGAATTATATGAGCTCATTTGACACCTCATTTTCTCCAACCCTTCCTTATTGGCCTCAACTCATCCCTTTTTAAAGCAATCACATACACGCTCAATGGATCATGCCACAAATATACATAAACCACAGTTAGTATATCATAATGAAGCGCACCACATGCCCTTAGTGTCAATTGATAACTTGCCCTATCATTGTTAAACAAGGTATACTCCTTTAACACCATGGCAAATTCTATGGGTTAACCATCTTCACAGGCATAACAACATCATAGCAACATTATTCCCAATAATTATGTAATCCACAATCAAAGTGAATAGATCATACACATCATTCATATCTAAAATTATGCTCAATTCCAACTAAATCTTCATTATTACTCATTTTCATACTTTCAAGGTTATTCATATGACAAGTATTAATTAACCCTTTACATATGATATAATTTTAGTTTCCACATATCATGAACAATATATAACATATCCATCAATAACCTTTAAAGAATATCAGTGTATTTAGAAAGTAAAGAACAAGTTCAAGTATAATATTTCTCTCACCTCGAATCTAAGCTAAGATTCTACCTTAAACTCTGGTGGTTTGTAAATGAGAGGTTGCTTGAATGTTCTAGGAAGGAGACCTAAGCCCCATTTGGATAGCATAACTTATAACTTATTAGAACTTTTCTACTAGTATAAGTGTTTGATGTAAAAAAAAAATAGTGTTTGTATAAGCTTTAATAACTAACTTACTATTCTCTAAAAAACTATTTTTAGCTTATTTTATAAAGCCAATTTTTTAAACCCCTCAGAAAAGCCTTGTGTAAAAGCTCAAATTCGCATAATAGGGAAGCTGTTTTGCATTTTTAAAGACAAGTATATCTGTAATCATAATTTGAAATTCTATGAAAATAAAACCCTTTACCTCTCTCCTCCCCCAATCATAATTTAAAAGTGTTTCTTCAAGTATGTACTCAAATGCTAAATAACTTAATTTAAAAGGAGCTTATATTGTAAAAACTTTTCACATAACGTTTTATGTGCTTAAATAAGTTGTTTATCCAAACGGGACCCTAGTGTTCAATGAATGAAAACATGTGAGAAAGAGGGAAAAAATTGAAGAAGAGTATTTTCTATTGCTGTAGTGGTATACTCACTATTGCAGTGATGGAAGTCTGCAAGAATAAGGGAGCTCTCTATCCCCATTATTGTAATGACCAAACAAACCAACTTTCTGCCAGCCATTGCTACAATGATGATTAGTAGCGAGGATACCCCTACAGCAACGAAAATGAATCTTATATGTGTCATAACCATATCAAGTCCTATTTCCCACCATTCTCTATGTTTTTAGCCTTAAAAATACATATCCAAATGTCAAGAAACATTCCCAAAGCTTTAGAACCAATTAACCAAAGGATTCAATCCCAAAAATTAACTTTTTCTTTTCAAATCTGAAGTTATATAACCCCTCAACTAAAATCAATATTTTCTCACCAATTACCTCATGAAATTAGTCCAAAATGCATCAAGACACATGGACAAAGGCAAGAGAACATGATCTGTCCATTAATCATCAATTTTTTTTTATCAAAAATCATGTTAGGATTCCTAATGTGTGAAAATGGAGAAGGAAGAAAATAGTTTTCTAATCTTACCTCAAACAAGGGTGCTCCGATGAAGAGAGCATTGCCAGTGGTGGTGGACTCACCAGAGATTGGTGGTCGAAGGTGGAAAGGAAGATTTGTGGTGGAGGAGAGAAGAATGTTGGAAAAGAAAACTGTAATGTGTGTGTATGTGAAAGTGAACTAATTGGGTGTGTGTGGAGAGCATATAAACATGGCTTTTGACCAAAATACCCTTGGAATATAAGAAACGAAAGGCTAATATCAGGTGAAAAATGAGAAATCTCTTAATATTGATATGATACACAAACAATTCTCAACTCACAAATTCCACCACACAATATGCACTCATCAACACAACTAACTACCTTTAGAATTTATTCATTTTCACCCCATGACTCAAGGGCATCACATGAACACTTTTATGTCATTTTAGTCCCTCAAAGGGCTCAACACATAAGCAACGTTTCTCACAGCACACATAGAACATCATTTTCACATAAATTCATTTAGCCATCACAAATTCATATTATCAACATGACATACATCATTCTCCATTTCATCAAATAATCATTTATCATTGAAAGTGTATTCTCATGCTAGTACATATGCATAGAAGTTGAATAGAAACACATACACATACACAAAATTCATGGGTATTATATATTTTAAAGCAACTAAGTTAGGAGTAAGATGAATTATGTAGTGTAAGAAATGTAGGACAAATTATATATTGAGGTGTCATTGCAACAAATTGTTGAAGTAATTTTTCTTTCCCCTTTATTCATGTGGCTAGCAACATTCAAGAATACTTGAAATTGCCACAATCTAACACAAAGTTGAGATGAAAGTAATCCTCAAATCACTGTGAATACTAAATGTAAATAACTAAATATATTGATCTATTTAAATGGTGGTTGGTTCCCTCCATCAAAAGGCAAATATAGTTTGATAATTTGCATAAAAACCACCAAATTAAATCTAAAATGAAGAAACTTAAATGAAGTAATAAATAGGTTGGTTAGAATGAATTATCGTAATACTCTATTCCCATGAATTCTTCTGCCACTTGGTTCCCATTATACACCAATTTTTTACATTAGCTCAGAATAAGCAACCAAAACCAATGAACAAAATCAAGTTCAAGAACTTCAAACCACCAAATGCAGCCTTAAGGGACAAACTTGATTTTTTTCCAAACTTAAAGGTTATAAATGAAACTTTTCAAAAACTTAAAGGACATAACTAAACCTTTTAAAAACTTAAAGGGTATAAATGAAACTTCCAAAAACATAAGAAAAAAAGGTAAGAGAGGAATGAGGGAGGTTATATTGCCTTCAAAGGGAGTGCATAAAGAAACAAAATAAAAGGAATAATAGTTAGCAAAGTATTTCATTCCATTCTAAAGTTAATAAGTTGATAATCTATCTAGAAGATCAAAAAAATAATTCTATGGCCCAATACATATTGTTAATGCCACAATACATAGATATAAAATAACACTATCATATTGTCTAACATAGTGCCTAGTAACATAGATACAAAATAATGCCCAAATAATTGGCACATAATATGTCAAAATGAATGGTAGCATTCCAAAAAGTGACCAAAAAATTTTCCTAATCTAAAAGTCATGGACCATTGTGCTGTGAGATTTAACTTGCACTATCTTCCACTAGTATTCCATTTTTCCTAGATTCCTTCTTGATTTGGTCTTGTACCTCATTTTGTGCTAGGTGAATTACTATGTTGAACCTGTGAAGTTTACAAATATATAATTACATCATAATAATCTTTGCAACTCAATTAACCAAATATATAATTACATTATCAATGGAGTATAATAACTAATGACCCAACTAAATTAACCAATAAATTAGCCAAATAACTATACTAATGACCTAATTTTTTACAATATACTTCCACTAATGTTCCCTGCTATCCTAGATTCCTTCTTGACTTGGTCTAGAATCTCGTTCTAGTGCTAGGTGAATCACTATGTGGTGCGTATAATTTATAGCACATAAAATATTCCAGCAAATATACTGGGTCGCAACAAGTAATAAAGTGATGAGTAGAGTATCGTCCCACAGAGATTGAGGTATCAAATAAAATTCAATTAGGCTAAGTGAAATGCTATTAAGACTTATGAAGGGAATTTCAGAAATTACACAAAAAGGGGGGGGGATGATTGAAACAACGCAACATAAATAACTAAAATTTAAATAACTAAACAGAAAATAAAACAGACAAAAGATGTGTAATTGGTCACAAATTCCATGGAATTGTACATCATCATCCTTTCCTTTGAATATTCTTGGCTAATTCTATTATGTAATCTTCAATCTAAAATTCTTAGAAAGTCTTCTAAGACTGAATTATATTAAAATTATAGTTAGGAAGATCTTCACTAATCTATAACTCAAATATAATCCGATCAAGTCCTAATCACATCAATGCCTCGCAATCGTATATGACATGTTATCTCTTGTCCTACTCATTACAAATACATAGCAAACGCATGCATGTATAAATAACAAGCTTCATAGAACAATAAATAAAATAGAACTTTGGCCAAGAAAATACTCATTGGTCCAAATGAATTAAAGTACAATTTCCATTTCATCAAATGACCGACTACACAAGAAAATGAGATTGATTTCGTTGGTCTAATCCGATTAATTCATAGACAAATTAATCTTTGAATCATTGAAGAACAATTCAACTAAATTACAATCCATTCAATGTTGGCCAATTTTCTAAAATATGATTGAATCCAAAAGCTTTGAAATTACAATCTAACTTATCCAAAATAATTGACTAAAATCTTAGATCAACCATTCAATTAAGTCATGAAGCTCAAGAAAATTATTCAAGCCACATAAATAAAACTATCTATATCTAGATAATCTGATTTATGGTGGAAATTACAAGGTCAAGCTCAATATCTAGCTAACTCTAGCATAGACATAAAAATCCCAAACTCATTGAAGGTTCATCAAACATTCAAGAGGAAGAATAATCAGTAAAATCCATTCCATTAAACGAAAATGCATTAAAATCGAAATTGTTCAGCAATAAAACATCATAGAACCAAACTACATCAATCTTTAAACTTAGAAAATTACATGGAAGAGAAGGAAAAACATGACAGAAAACAGAAAATACAACAGAAATCTAAGAAACTATGAAGGAAAATGCAAGAAAAGGAAGGAAAATGGGAGAAGGAGAGCCATTCCCAAGTGGGAAGGCTTCCTTTCCCTCTAACCAAGCTAGAGAGTTGCCTCTATGTTGCTCCCAGCCACTGCTGCCCAAGGAAGACAGAAAAATGGTGCTAGGACTTCACATCAGAAAAATGACTTAGCCTCCTTAATAAATTTCGATTTTTGCAAATATAAAACTGATCTAACACATGCCTAAAGGGATATTCTGCCCTAGATGCCTCCTTGGATGCCTCTTCCATGATATGGCAGCACTTTGACAGCAAAACAGCAGCAAAATTAATATTTCTGCAGCAGCAGAAAAGTATGGCAGCAGCAGAATGGTATGGCAGCAGCAGCAGAATTAATATTTCTGCAGCAGAAAGTGACAAACAGCAGCAGTACAGCAGCAGAATATCATGGCAAAATTAATATTTCAGCTATGCTTTTCTTGACCTACGAAAATTAATATTTCTGCCCAAAAATTCTGACTACATGGCATTGAATAAGAGTTCAAGTGGGCCCCACATCCAGCATATCCTAGTAAGCATCTACATCACCAAAAAAGTGCCACATTAGCATCCAAATCATCATCTTTGTCCATGTCAACACTTTTCTCTCCAAAATTAAAATTTGTAGGAATTAAATTGAGCATTTTACAATTCAAGTTCTAAAAATATAAAAATTGAGACACATTCAATCCATAAATAGTTTATACCCAATAAATTCCAAAACATAATAAAATTAGAGAATTGACAAAATTAAAGAGGCAAAAAGGACTAAAATAGGGACTAAAATAAATGGAAAAAGTATGTTATCACTATGTTGAACATGTGAAATCTACAAATATATAATTACATCATAATAATCTTTGCAACACAGTTAACCAAATATAGAATTACATTATCAATGGAATATAATAACTAATGACCTAACTAAATAAGCAAACTAAATTAGCCAAATAACTATACTAATGACCTAATTTCTTTCAATATAAGCACCATCTTCCACAAATGTTCCTTGCTGTCCTAGATTCCTTCTTGGCTTGGTCTTGTACCTCGTTCTGGTGTTGGGTGAATGACTATGTTAAACCTGTGAAGTCTACAAATATATAATTACATCATAATAATCTTTGTAACTAAATTAACCAAATATATAATTACAATATCAATGATACATAATAACTTGACCTAACTAAATTAACCAATTAAATTAGCCTAATAACTATACTAATGACCTAATTTCTTACAATATAAGCACCAAAAATTGAATTTAAAATTGATTTGAAGAAGTAAAGTTTGATAAAACAACATAACTAAATAACTAATGACCTATTAACCAACTAAATTAGAGGTATGTCTACTGTTGAGTATGAGATAGAGTCGATGGTTATGAGGTAGCTAGTG
Organism: Biancaea sappan; assembly: GCA_037074585.1. Lineage (NCBI taxonomy): Eukaryota > Viridiplantae > Streptophyta > Magnoliopsida > Fabales > Fabaceae > Biancaea > Biancaea sappan. The sequence goes on along the minus strand of CM073497.1, from coordinate 45,784,683 downwards.
CTGGAGTTAGAGGAAGAGGAATTATAGCCAGAGGTTGAGGCTACTTTGCATTATGCCTTTGGACTAGCTTTGGTAGAGCTCTTTGCTGCAGTAAAGCAATTTCAACCATAGAACGTAAGCTAAGTAAGGCTTTTCATCAATTTCAACCATAGAACATCAACTTTGTCAAGCTTTTCATCTTTTCCTATTTTTCTTTCTTTAGAAGCATAGAACATCAACTAAGTCAAGCATAGAATGTAATACCCACCAATTTTAGGATCACGTGATTGGCAGTATTACAATTTTTATAATGAAAATTTTCATTATTTTAATGGAATTATTTGGTCATTTTTAATTTTTCATATTTAATTTATCCTTTTTTAATATTATTTGTGGAAATGGAGATAAATGACTGGACCAAGTATTTTATTGCTAGTGATATTTTTGAGATTTGAGAAAAGACAAGAGGAAGAGAAAATGTTATGGAAATCGTGTTGAGGGATAGGGAACAAAAAGAGAGTAATCATGAGGTATAGAGGGAGTTAGGTACCTACGAGATTTAGAGAGGGATTAAAGTGAAATGAGAAACTAGGGTGACACCTAGAATGTGAGAAATACCCAAATTGAAAAAATTATAGATTTATTGCTACTAAGGTTAACTGAGGTTGAACCAGGGGCAAAGTAGTAATTTTACCTTGGGTGGGTATATAGGTGGTCCCACCCATTTTTCCTTATTTCTCACTTTTCTCTCTCCTCACTCTCTCTTTTATCTTTCTCTCTTCCTTCTCTCTACTTCTCCACCCAAACCCGTAAACCGAGCTCCGTGCGAGCCTTTTTCCAGCGATGGGGTAAGTCATCAATAGCCAACCAACATAGAGAAAGTAAGAAATCGAGGTAGGAATTTCGATTTCCTGAACTTTTTTTCCTATTTTCTAGTTTTAAGGCTATTTAGGGTAAAATTGAGATTGGGGCTTGGTTTGTCAGTTAAAATTAGGGTTTTGGTGTTTGAACACTCTTTAGATACTAAGGATGAGAACTCATGGAAGAAATCATGAAAAACAATGAAGATCAGGCTAGATCTGACACAAAACCGAGGCCAAATTGCATGAGGCATGATTGTGGCACCCAAGCACTGCACTTCAGAAGGGAAAGGGGGAAGAAAGCCTTGGTGCCTAGGCACCAGGTGTGGCTAATGTCATGCTGATGTCAGGTTGTAGTATTTTCTTGGTCCATTTTCAAATGGCTATAACTCTTTCATCCGAATTCTGTTTTTAGTAAACTTTATATGTCTAGTTTCCAATGGTATAAGTTTCATTTAGAAATTATTTACTAATTAAGATTTCTGACCAAATGAGTGAGCAAAGGTCAGAGTTAGTGGTGAGGATTTTCTTTGTTTTATTTATTTATTGATTTTAATTGGTTCTAGGTAACTTGGGATCTTCATTGGCTTTATCTCCCAAGATTTCTTATACAGTAAATCTTGACAGCATCAAGGTGAGTAGGTGACCTTGCTACTTATTTTTATTTAAAATTACTTAAGTATAATATAAATCTCAGTCATACCATAATTGGATTTATATTTATTAAATTCACTAGTTAGTTATGTTAATTAATTAATGGAATATTGGTTATGATTTGTGAGACTGTTATGTTGAATGTGTATAGGAATAGTGGATTGATTATTGGTTGTTGTATGTAAAATATTGCATCATGTGAATGCATTGCATATGAAAAGGAATTGTGTGGGAATGTGGATCTACAAGAGGGAATAGAGGGATAGACTTCTGGAATAAACCCATGGGGTACTAATAATCTGAGGGAAAAAATATAGACTAAGTCTCAATGTGGTAAGCATTGGAAAGAGTGGAAAAATATTGCATTTTTTATTTGCATAATCATATTATGAGAGGGAACAGGCTAATAACTCAAGGATGTAGATATTCCTAGGAAGAATGTTGAAAATTGAAAACAGAATGGTGAACCTATAAGATAAACCTATTGAGTAATTATTGTCCAAGGGAAAATTTTGGATTGGGTCTCAACAAGGTAAGCGTGGGAAAACATTGCATATTATTACCTGCATAATCATAATCTCTATGTGTGATTATTTATGCTTAAATGTGTGATTGTATGAGATTGATATGGATTGCAAGAGTGTGGACCCGCAAAGAAATTAGCACGTTACAATAATATGAAATAGAATTATTATGGCTCTAAATTCAATCATTTCAGCTAGTTCTTTATTTAATTTTGCATGATTGTTTGTTAGTTTTACCTTTCTTTTAAGCTTTCATAGTAGTTTTTAATTGTTTAGTTTATTTTTAGTTTATTTTGATTTTTTTTAGTTTTTCTTGTAGGTTGAAGTTGTTTTGCTGAAGACATAGCTTAGCGACAGGAACCATAGCTCAGTGATAGGGATTCATAGCTCAACGACAAGAACCATAGCTCAGTGATGCTATGGTAGAAGCAAGTTTTTCATTAGTGATGCATAGCTCAGTGATGGCAAGCCATAGCTTAGCAATGGCTCCATAGCTCAGCGATGGAATACCATCGCTCAGCGTTGACGTCCTTCAGTTTTCGTGTTCCTCCCAGTGGGTTCATCGCTGAGCAATGGTTTCACATCGCTCAGCGATGACATTAGTGCTGCTGTGTATTTTGGAAGCCTTTAAAAGCCCTATTTTACTGCTAACCTAATTAATTTTGGAGAACTCAAAGATCTGGAGGAAAAGACTGCTGGGAGACGCAGGAGAGCAAGGAGAACTCGATTAGGGACGACCGGGACCTCTGATTCTCTTAGTTTTTCTTCTGAACTTTCTCTATGAATTCTGATTTTGCTATTTTCTTCATTTGTTCCATGAGTCACTAAACTCTTAGAGTTAGGGATTGACGTAGCTTGTTTCAAATGAGGTTTTACTGATTGTTTGGATTCTTTTTAATGCAAATTTAATTGTTGGAGTAGTTTTTACTATTTTAATTACCTCTTGAATGATTGATCACCATTCTATGAAATTTGAGATTTATATTAATACTAGGGATAGTTCAATATAAAGTTACCCTTGTAATTACTACTATAAATCGGGTTAAACTAGGGATAGATAACTTTGTTTATGTGGTTTTTATGGATTTCTTGAGCTTTATCACCTAATCAAAGAATTGTACTAAGAAATTGGGCAATTATTTGAATTAGGTCGGATTGAATTCCAAAAATTGGGTTTAATCAAATTTCAAAAATTAGCCAACAACAAAAGAATTTGAAATTAAAAAGAATCATTCTTTAGTAATTCAAAGGTTAATTTGTCTATGAATTAACCGGACTAAGAAACAAGTTAAATCAATCCCTTGCTCCCTTTCATTCATTGTTGAATTTCAAACCTTACTTTTGCTCTTTGTTTTCCAAATTTCTGCTTAAAACTTATTTAGATTTTCCTTCAATTCAATCTATATTTTTTTCAAATAGAATTTGACTTAGCGAAATTAGTAATTGTCAACAGTCAATCCCTATGGATATGATACTCTTTTCCACTACTTTACTACTTATGTGAAACCCAATACACTTGCTCAAAAATCCACATCAAGTTTTTAACACTGTTGCTGGGGATTGACGGCATTTGACAATATTAAGAGTAGCTAATAAGATCCTAGTTTGATTTTTTTATTATTTATTTATTTTTTATTATTACACTGTCTTTTTGTTTTGTTGCTTGTTTGGCTCTCTGAGTTTCCTAACGCTTACACTTCTGTTTTTTTATGAGAGGTACCTCGGAGTCTAGTTCATTGTTGTTTGATCCGAAAATTGAAAAGACATTTGGAGTACTCCGTAAGTAAACTAAAAGAGAAAAACAAGCACAATCTACAGGAATAGCAGAACAGAATAGAGTTCTTCCCCCTCCTCCGGCCAAAACACTACTGGACTATGACATTCCAACTCTTAAGGGATGGGGCACCAGCATAGCCAGACCAATGATTGAGGTAGCAAATTTTGAACTGAAGCCTACCTTACTCAACGTGGTCCAGAACAATCAGTTTAGTGGACATCCTTTAGACGATCCAAGCGCACACATATCTCGGTTTCTTCAAATTTGTGATACTGTAAAGATTAATAATGTGAGTGAGGATGCAATCAGACTCAGGTTGTTTTCGTTCTCTGTGTAGGATAAGGCGAGTAACTGGTTAGAATCTCTACCCAAGGGGAGTGTCACTACATGGGCTGACTTAGTGCAGAAGTTTTTGACTTGATATTTCCCTCCATCTAAGTCCGCCAAGTTAAGAACAGAAATTACCTCCTTCAAGCAACAAGATGGGGAATCTTTGAATGAGGCTTGGGAGTGATATAATGACATTCTAAAGAGATGCCCCCACAATTCATTTGAGCTTTGGATTCAAGCTCAAAGTTTCTCTAATGGGTTGCTACCACACACTAGATCTATGGTAGATGCTGCAGTTGGTGGAGCACTAAATTGTAAGACACCTAAACAAGCTTGGGAACTATTTACAAAAATTGCTTGCAATGACTATCAGAGTCAAAGGTAGAGAACTGTGGTAAAGAAGAGTGATAGAATGATGGAAATAGGAACCTTGGATGCCATCTTGGCACAAAATAAGTTATTGACTCAACATATGACTGAATTAAATAAGAAGTTTAATACAGCTAATGTGAGCACCATTAGCCATCCTCTAGTCATTTGCAACTCTTGTGCAGGGAATTATGCTAATGAAGAGTGCCCAAGTAATATGTTTATCTCTTCCTCTTCTACAATTGAACAAGTCAATTATATGGGGAATCCTCCAAGACAACAGAATAACCCATATTCTCAGACATACAATCCAGGTTAGAGGAACCACCCCAACTTCTCTTGGGGGAATCAAAACAGTCAGGGTGTTTTAGACAAACAGCCCTTCCCTTCTCAGATGCTGCACCAACAATCTTAAATTAGCTCTTCTTCTCAGTTTTCCCTGAATGACAAACTTTCATCGTTAGAAAGTATGGTAGAAAAGTTAACACTTTAAACCATAGCTTTCATTCAACAAACAACTTCATTTATGAGGAAACTAGAATCGGGTTCAGAAACGAAGAAGCCTCTATCCAAAATCTTGAGACCCAAGTGGGATAGATTGTAAGGTAATTGGTGAATAGGCTGCAAAGGTTTTTTCCTAATGACCCGATTGTCAACTTGAGAGAGCATGTGAATACCAGAACCATTAAGAGTGAAAAGGTGATGGAACCAGTTCCAAGGAAATATGTGGTAGCTGAGGAGAATAACGAGAAGATGGGAAATACTGAAGATGCTATAGTTCATGACAATTCTCCACAAGTAGTGGAAAGAAAAGAAGAGCTTGAGTAAGTGAGCAATACAAGGGCTTCTGCACAGCCAATCAAGGTACCCTTCCCTCAAAGACAATGCAAATAATAAGATGAAAGGCAATTTAGCAAATTTTTAGAAGTTTTCAAGAAACTTCATATCAACATACCGTTTGCTGAAGCACTTGAGCAAATACCGGTGTATGCTAAATTTATGAAAGAGCTTTTAGCCAAAAAGAGGAAAATTGTGGATGATGAGAGAATCACTCTAAATGAAGAGTGTAATGCGATCATACAGAGAAAGTTACCTCAAAGCTCAAGGATCCAGGGAGCTTTTCTATCTCGTGTACCATTGGGAATGTCACTTTTGAGAAGGTATTGTGCGACCTTGGGGCTAGCATTAATCTTATGCCTTTATCTTTTCAACAAGTTAGGGGTTAGAGGAGTCAAAACCATGATGATGACTCTTTAACTAGCCGACAGATCCCTTAGACATCCATATGGGATCCTTGAAGATGTTTTGGTCAAAGTTGGAAAATTCATTTTTCCAATGGACTTTGTTGTCTTGGATATGGCAGAGGATGAGGAAATTCCTCTCATTTTTGGCAGGCCATTTTTGGCTACTGGGGGAGCTGTCTTAGTCATGCCTCATGGGACTCTAACATTGAAGGTTCAAGATGAGGAAGTGAGGTTCAATGTCTTCAATGCGAAGAAATAATCTAAGGAAGAGGAAGGTTCGGTGCATGCCAAGAGCATAGCTATCAATGATGAGGCCTTGTGAATGCTACAACTTCTTATTTTGCATTGTCTACACATACGGAAAATCAACTTCAAGGCTTTTTCAAAGCTCTATCTGATCTGGGATAACCTCTGAGAAAGTCCAGCTTAAGACTATAAATTAAGAGCTTCTTGAGAGGCAACCTAAGTTTCTCAATCCTTTTTATTTTATTTTATTTTATTTATTCTTTTAGTTCAATTTTAGTTTACTCTCTAGTTTTGTTTTTGTGTGATTTTTCATACTTTGCATATTTTAGGTTGGAGTTATTTTTGCATTTTTTTTGTTTATGTTGCTTTGTTAAGCTGTTACTACTGTCTTTTTTAGCATTATGGTTGTCTACAAAATATCACGTGCTGCTAGTGTAGCACTGACCGTTAGCCTTGCAACGCTCAGCGCTGAGATTCTATTCTGCTTTATGAAGATGAAGACTAGAGAGATAACTTCCAGGGGAGTTTTCTGTTTCTCACCCTTGTTTTTCTTTTTAGTAATGATGTTTGTTTTGGTTTTTTGATCCCACAATGAAGACATTTTTGTGTTTAAGTTTGGGGGTGGAGTTTAGTTTCTTTGATTAAGTAGTTAGTTTTCTGTTTAGTTCGCTTGCGTGTTAGTTTTTGTGTCTTGTTTGTTGTTTTCTTGGCTTTCAGTATCTAATGATAGCTTGAGTGAGTTTTATGCAGTTCTTAGTAATGACTTCCTAATGCTCACTTGATCATGAAGAGGATCTTGGCTTTTCGCTTGTTGATAATCTATAGTAGTTGATTGCAAGTTTAGTTTAAAAAGTTGAGTAATTTTGCTCTCCATTCTAGAACTTGAATTTTTTATCTTTGGCTTGTGACACTTCCTTAAAATTTATAAAGAAAAGGAAATAAGTTGCAGCATGGTGGCCTGAGGGTGTGATGTGTGGATTAAGTTCACAGTCACAATTTCAGTGTTTAACTATGTCAATTGCTGATAAAAGTGAGTAGGGTTAGATGGGTTCAGGATGTGTAGATTAGGCGCACGGTCATAAATTCTATTTCAACTTTACTATTTTCCCCTTTATTGGTAGTGTCGAGGGTTGAGTTGCTGATGTGTAGATTGAGAGCACGGTCAGTCATTCATTACCAAGTCATTAATTTTGATTTAAAAAAAAAGAAAAAAATTGAAAAGATGCAAAAATGGAGGTTGTGTTAAAGCCTATGTTTTATTCAAGTTTTGGAATGCATGAGCCGTATAAATTTTTATATCTAGCTTGCAATCATCTAAAATCCTTGTTGGTTGAACAAGCCTTAGTGATTTACGCTCAAGTTTGCATATCTTGGTGAAAAGAGGTTGAATCTTAGGACTTTGTATGTCTTCTAGGACTGATAACTTTTTTTTAGTGGGCTTGCAACATGCTAACTATATTTATTTTGGGTGAATTATCTTTGTCTTCTAAGTTTCCTTGAAAAAGTGGCCTGGAATTCTATAATCAAGTTATTACTTGAGCTTTTTGCTGAGTGGTTTGAGGGTATTTAGAAGTCACCCTTTGCTATCTTGATTTTTTGTCTTTTGTCTTTAGTTGTGTTTTGCTCAAGGACGAGCAAAATAATAAGTTTGGGGATGTGATATTTCTATGAAATAGAATTATTATGGCTCTAAATTCAATCATTTTAGCTAGTACTTTATTTAATTTTGCATGATTGTTTGTTAGTTTTATCCTTCTTTTATGCTTTCATAGTAGTTTTTAATTGTTTAGTTTATTTTTAGTTTATTTTGATTTTTTTTTGTTTTTCTTGTAGGTTGAAGTTACTTTGCTGAAGCCATAGCTCAGCGATAGGAACCATAACTCAGCTATGGGGACTCATAGCTCAGCGACAAGAACCATAGCTCAGTGATGCTGTGGCAGAAACAAGTTTTTCATCTGTGACGCATAGCTCAGCGATGGCTCCATAACTCAACTATGGAATACCATCGCTCAGCGATGACATCCTTCAGTTTTCGTGTTCTTCCCAGCGGGTTCATCGTTGAGCGATGGTTTCACATCGCTTAGCGATGACGTTAGTGCTGCTGTGTGTTTTGGAAGCCTTTAAAAGCCCTATTTTGCTGCTAACCTAATTACTTTTGGAGAAATCAAAGATCTAGAGGAAAATACGGCTGGGAGACGCATGAGAGCAAGGAGAACTTAATTGGGGACGATTAGGACCTCCGATTCTCTTAGTTTTTCTTCTAAACTTTCTCTATGAATTCTGATTTTGCTATTTTCTTCATTCGTTCCATGAGTCACTAAACTCTTGGAGTTAGGGATTGATATAGCTTGTTTCAAATGAGGTTTTACTGATTGTTTGGATTCTTTTTAATGCAAATTTGATTTTTGGAGTAGTTTTTACTATTTTAATTTCCTCTTGAATGATTGATCACCATTCTATGAAATTTGGGATTTATATTGATACCAGAGATAGTTCAATATAAAGTTTCCATTTTAATTACTACTATAAATCAAGTTAAACTAGGGATAGATAACTTTGTTTATGTGGTTTTTGTGGATTTCTAGAGCCTTATCACCTAATCAAATAACTGTACTAAGGAATTGGGCAATTATTTGAATTAGGTCGGATTGAATTCCAAGAATTATGTTTAATCAAATTTGAGAAATTAGCTGACAACAAAAGAATTTGAAATTAAAAGAATCATCCTTTAGTAATTCAAAGGTTAATTTATCTATGAATTAACCGGACTAAGAAACAAGTGAAATCAATCCCTTGCTCCCTTTCATTCATTGTTGAATTTCAAACCTTGTTTTTGCTCTTTGTTTTCCAAATTTCTACTTAAAACTTATTTAGATTTTCCTTCAATACAAACCTTCCAAATTTTGGATTGTGTCTCAACAAGGTAAGTGTGGGAAAACATTGCATATTATTACCTGCATGATCATAATCTGTTTGTATGATTATTTATGCTTAAATGTGTGCTTGGATGGGATTGATATGGATTGCGACAGTGTGGACTCGCAAGGAAATTAGCACATTACGATCACATAATCAAGTACGCTTGTGTTTAGGTATCTGTACATGCATGTATGTGCTAGAGGTACTTATTTAAATTGTAATTATGATTCTGGTATTTGTACTTGTGCCTTATTTTATTGCACAATCATGTACTCACTGAGTTTTTAATAAACTCACACTCGCTGTAGTTATATTTTTCAAATATAGCAGCTAAGGAAGATGGAAAACTATTGGAGTTTGGTGGCTTGGATATATACTCCATTTTGTTAGAAGGTTCTTGATGAAACAATTTTTGAGCTGTATGCTAATAAAAATACTCTGTAGACCTATAGGCCACTTAGGTTCTGTTGTGTTTTAGGGGTTTATTTAATTGGCTGTAATTTGTTTTTCATTTTTATCGTAAATATTTCTTGATGTTAAAAGAAATAAAAAAATGTATTATGTAAATTTATTTCCTTTGTAAATTTATGTTATGCATAGTTATGGATATTAGGAGTGTTCAGGGAACTGTGTTACCACTGAGGTACACCCTAAAATTTATGTATATTCACGTGTCTGATTTTTGGGGTGTTACCTAGAACATCAACTAAGTCTAGCATAGAACATCAACTAAGTCACTTTTTGAGGTAAAAGTCTTAATTACCATAGATATGGTTTAAGGTAGTTGTGCATCAGTGCTTGGATGTCTTATTGGCATCTTTTCCCTAAATGATCACTGCAAGTGTACTAGAGTAAATGGTAAGATATATTGTAGCCTAATGTCTTAAACCAAGAGTTTCAAGAACCATACCCACGTCTCTGTCATCTCAGCCTTTACAATGACAAATGCAATTGGCAAAAGTTGGTCTTTAGGATCCCTACCAACTGCAATCAAAAGTTGCCTTCTATACGATATTTTTATAAAGCACCCATCCACAACAATGATAGGCCAACAAGCTAGAAAGCTCCTTCTCCATGCATCTCAGCAAACATAGAGCCACCCAAATTTCGATAGCATCGAATTAGGATCTCTATCATCTCTTGGGATGTCATTGTCTTATCCAAGAGGCTTGTTTACTTGCATCTTGACTGTCAAGTTAGGTTAGACATTCTAGGCTCTTCACAATTGTCATAGAGCTTTAGAAATTGATCTCTAAAAGAGCCATAAACCTCTTCTCATGCATCCTTTCTAGCCTCACACACTTTAGCCTTTGAACAACCCATATTCCAATTATTGCAGGCCTTGTTGATTGTGTCATTCAGCCTCAGTTTTGGCTTGTCCCTCACTTTCACCTACAATCTATTCCTGAGCCATTTTGAAGTCATGAGGCCCACTTTAAAGCACTTTACACACGTATGCTCATTGTGAATCGTCCTAAATTACCATGTATCCTTGTTCATCAACCTAGCTGCACATGCTTCACACAAACATTCACCCATACACCTCACCTTTACTCTAACCTTGTCAAGTTTGGTAAAGTACAAGTTCATCCCTGCATGGATAGCATACATCGCCACAGCTTCTTTGAACTCCTCACGAGTTTGGTAAACCATCCTAACCGCCCACTTGTAATTTAATATGTCCCTTAAAAGCTTATGGACTAGGAACTTTAACTTTCAAGGTAGTCCTTCCTCTTCTTCACCATCAATGATGTCTAAAGACTCAATCTCATACTTGTCATCATTCAAGCCCCTAACATTTGCTGACAACATTTAGTCCCACTATCTTACTACTTGTAATACCCGAGGTCTTCGGGTATATAGTGTAGTTGGATTTTTATTAAGTATTCAGATGTGTGGGAAATTTTTCCATTTTATGGGAAGAGGAATGCAAGGTTGGGACTTATTGTATGTGAAAATGATGAGTGGCCAAGGAATGAGGGTGAACACATGGCACTTGGAGAGCTAGATGAATACTAAGTCCATTAAGGGACTAGAATTAAATAAGAATATATGTGAGATACCTTTTGGTAAAATGGGAAAGTTAGTGACGGAATTTGTGTGGTGCTTAGAGTATGATGAAAATACTTGAGTTAGAAAAATTACAAGTTTGCCATTACTAAAGTTGAACATGAGTTAACTAAGGGGGAAAATGATAATTCCTTCACTATGAGTATATATATGGAGCCATACACATATTTTTCACTCAACCTCCTATCTCTCTCATGTGGCCCTCTTCCCAAATGCCCTAGCACACCTATTTCTTCATCTTCCATCAACCTTTATCCACCAAGCCACCACCCAAGCTTCTAGTTATTGTTCTTTGATGAAGGTTCAAGTCTCTGGTAACTAACCACCACCAGAAAAAAGAGAGAAACTAAGGTAACTTCTCACTTTCCCATTTTATAGTCTATTTTTGGATTTATGAAGGATTAGGTGGAGTTTGGGTTTGTTTGAGAGTTTTTGAGCTTGTGTGGTAATTAGAAACCATCTTTCATGTTTGATAATGAAATTGGAACCAAGATTTGATGGATTAATCATGATTAAAGTGGATTTAGAGAGTATGAAAGAACAAGACGAAAAGTTAAGATTTTCAAAGAAAAATTTGATGAGTTGGACATGAACTCTAGGAATTAGCTTGTGATCTAAGTGTCAAAATGTTCCCTAAACATCTATAATGAAATCCTATGGAAATAATTAGAAGAAATAGTGAGATTTGGGTTAAAAAGGGGCAAAAATTGAGAGCATCTTTAAGTTTCCAGTGTTGGGCACCTGGGGCAATAGGTTTGGCGCCACCAAAACTTAAGCAAATGGTACTTAGGGGTGCTGGCGCATGGCTACTCGAGACCATAAGGCCTAGGCACCTTAGGCACTAAGATGGGCATAAAGGAAGCTTTAGAAAGGCTATGGCACCTCAAGCTCCAAGGCTGGCACCCAAGGCACCTGTAATACCCATGAAAAATAAAATATAAATGCGTGTTTTCAAACTACTGTTACTATTTACGTATATGGTACTGTTCATTTATACAATCAAAATGTCAAATACTAGATGTGGTTTGGTCATAAGAGAAAACTAGAAAGAAGTTTGTAGGAGAAAATGACGTTTTATGTGTAAAAATACCCTCAGGGACTAAATTGAAAGGACTGAATTGAAAAGAAACTTAAAGGTTTAAGGTGAAAGGATAGTTTTCCCTTTAAAGTTTTAAATAGTAAATAAACGAAAATTTTCCATCGTACGCGTAAGGTGCACAGTAACTGCATTATTAGAAATGTCATTTTCATGAATAGTAAATTGAATATTTTATTAGCGCATAGTATCAAATAGTACTCTTGACTTTTGCTATAAATAGGCCCTTCCATTTCACTTCTAAACTCACACCTTCAACTTCTCTTCTTCCCTCCTTAAGTTTCTCTTGCTCCGACGCTAGGCTTCTGAGATTTTGGGCCTTTCCGTTTTTGCTTAGGTAAGGATACTATGCCCTTTCTATGTCTTTCAAATTTTAGAAGTTATTTTCTTAAGTATGCTCTGTGGTTGCGGCTTTGGCCGATCTTCCACATCAGAAAAACTGTCGTTAGCTGTTATTTTGATTCTCTGATTACCGAAATAGAATATAATCTGTGGAGAATACATGTCTAGGAAAGTTCTGGCTAAGGAAAGACCTGGTTTTTAAGTGTGTCCAGTGTGACCCTCCACTGTTTCCTGGGAACTTACCTGGTGTACTCTTTTACAGATTGTATTATGTATTTCCGGTATGAATAGTGACCGTATGAATAGTGACCGTACGTATGAATAGTGACCGTATGAATAGTACCCGTACGTATGAACAGTATCTGTACGAAAACGATCTTAACGTATTTTCTATAATCTTTCATGAAAATCTCTGTAGCGGAACACTGAAATTCACCTGCGTACTCTTGTCCGTAACGATTTAGAGAAGTGATACTCGTACGGAATCCAGGTGAGTGAAACGACCCTGTTTTAATAGAGTTTTAGCATTACTGGTGATAAAAAGTATGTCGTAGGACACTCCCAAGATTCATAGGGAGAAATTGGATTCAGAATGACGAATATAATGAGATAATTAATCCAGAAGTATGGATAAGACAAAGCAAGTATCTCATGATGATATGAAATTTGAATCATATAGTTATATACTATACCTGTTATATGGATGAGTATTATATTGTGCTTCTGATTATGATATGAACTGTTGTACTATTGATTGTGATTGAGCGGTACAGTACCCCCTCTCACGGCAAGGCGGAAAACCCGGGTTAAAGGGTGTCTTGACCAATGAGTGTGGAGACAACGATTCCCTCAGTAGGGATATAGCCCGGATTGGTGATAAATCCGTGAGGCGCCCTAGCTAAGAGGATGAGGTTGTGCGTCATGGCGGAAAAATACAAAATTGGTGAGCCGGCCTGTGTGCGCTCTCCGGGATATATTGCCATTGACGAGTACTAGTATCGTTTGTTGAATTGGATGAATTTTTCTTGTATGTAATTTCTAACTATGTCTATTGGTTGAGCTTGAGCCTTCGGATATGCTTGCATGACTGGTGATGTATTTGAATTTTATTAACGCAAGGCCGATTTGCTCACTGAGTTTAAAAGCTCACACTGTTTGTACAAACTTTTTGTTCAGATCAGGTTGCCGCCGAAGTACATCCGCTAGAGGAGTAGATCACGTTGGACCTTCCCGCTGTCGGGTAGGCCCTTCTTTTGTTATACAGTATGTTGCTCTGTAACCGTCTAGGACATCTAGGTCAGGGGTTTGGTTTTTGGCTTGTATTTCAGTATGATAATGTATTTTGTACTGAGGATCTATTATTAATTAAGAAAATATGATGTATTTTCTTTGTATTTATTAAAGAATGGTATTTTGAGAATATAGAGATAGTGACTAACAATTTTACTTGTGGGAAGAATTTATCGAAAGGCTTACAGTGATGGGATATTCATCATTGTGCCGGTCATGTGCCTAGAAAATGGGTCGTGACAGCACCACAGCCTGGGGAAGTTTAAATATCATAGAATTATATATTGAATGAATGTGTTGGCGTCCCATCGTTCTTGGGATGGTTTGAGATTCGGTCAAGGCTCCTTATAAAGACCTAAAAGTGCTTTGATTCCAAGTGAGGGATTCTAGCCTTGCCTTGTTTTTTTACTGTTTTCCTAGTTAGATTAACAGAGTATGTCATAATATGTTCGATATGCATGAATCCTTGTATGATTAGAAATGGAAATAGCATTCTTGTGTGTGGTTGTTGATTATGAAATGTTTCACTTCCATGAGTTATGGTTCAAAATGATTGATTATGTCATTTTTGCATTCATGTGCCAAGTGGTGATTGTGAAACAACCTTGTTTGGAATGGTAGCTAGTGTGGAACTATGTAATGTGAATTGAGCATGTAATCGTGTTTATACATAAACACACTCATATAAATGGCATAAGGAAATTCATGAGAATATGAAAGTGAATCAAATGTTTAATACTTTAAATGTGATTATATAACTATGAATTTATGAGTATGATAAAACATAATTAAGAAGTAAACTAGTGAAATGGCCACACTTCGGGAAGACAAAGAGAGTGTACAAGGTTTGAGATAAGTTTTTATGATCGGATTTAATTCCTTATATTACTGTGTACCCTTGTTTATATGTATGTATATGCATATATGATGTGGGCACATCCAAGCCCAAGTTTAGATTTAGATTTCATAACTGCATATAAATTCTAGATTGAAAGGTATGCTTAGCCTTGTTTGAATGCATAATTTAATAAAGCCTAAGGCTGTCATAGCCCGGATTGGGGGCTATGACCAGTGTGAATGACATGTCACCAACATCTTTGTGAACCCAATATTACACCAACTAAACCAAACAAGTTATAAGAAAAATCTTAGTTCGCCTACCTAATTATAAAACATACTATAAGATTGACTTCAAACTTAAAAGACAAGTACCCATGGAACCACGCTGCACGAATAGACAAACTAAACCATCTCCATAACCTGAAATTGTGAAGGGGTGAGTGTAATCCATGCGAAACACCATTAAAACTCTATCTAACACAAACAAATAATTGTTCTAGCCAGAAAGTGTACACAGGCACCTCATGAAATACCCCAACAATTCCTTCCACCCGTAAACATATATAAATATAACCATCATGCATCCGCAAACAAATGTAAATAATATAGTTACTAGGCAATGTTGGTACCTTGATTCCATGCCTACCAGGCATGGTCCCTTACTACAACATCCTATGATTATGGCTTTCCAATTCCATCGTTTCCATATAACTCGTCCATAAACAAAATAAGCATATAATATTCAATTTGAAATAATCAATCACCAATTGTATAACTTGGATAACCATGCCATACAATATTGGAAACCATATCCAGCAATACACATCCACTCTTAAAGTCATAACCATTCAAATAATCGCACAACCAATCCAAATCATACCAAAAGTCGGTCCCAAATTTCCATTCCTTCCTAGATGCTAGCTTGTGCCTCTCCATGGCATCTTTTAACCATAGTCATTAGAAGGCCTATCTTAAGAACTTGGCTTATGAGATGTACCTTTCGACTGGCTATTCCAATGCAAACCCCTATTTTGAGTCTTACTGAACCCCAGGGATACACTAAGACTGTCCCAAATCTCAGTCTATTGGACTATGTCTGTAACCAGTAATAGGTTTATAGGATTATGCCCTCAACCATATAAAATCCCCAGTCAGTTTATTGAGTCATGTCTGTAACTAGTAACAGGTCCATAGGATCATGCCCTTAACCACAAACACAATCACAGACAATGATATTAACAATCCCAAATCCATAATTAGAGAATACCATATCATCACGTAGTCCATCTAACACACATTAATCCATCCACAAGGTTCATGCAACACATGGGAACCATTACCATTTTCATATTGCAAGGACATTTATCATAATGTCTTATATTGGTCTCGATGACACACATAGCGTAAGTCTTTAGTCTATAGTGGACTTAGACCTTCTACTCTCCTTGAGAGAAGGTGGTTATATATGTAAGTGTATGTATAAATACATTCTCAAAACTTGTTCATAAGTGAAATTTATAAAATTTAAAAGTGTGTAAGTGTACGTGTACATGTGCCCCCAGTAGTCATTTATGAACTGACTAACTTTCACTTATGCTTACACGTATCCCCAATCAATCCTTAATGCAATAAGAGTTATAATATTATTTCTATATGTAAGCATATCTGGAAGTGTCACTCCACTCTCTGCTCAATGAGTGAATCAGGTCCATGCAAGTACATACACATATAGTAGGTACTTCTATACCAATATACCATAAATTTGTACATATGTACACACACACTCAACATAGGATAGCATGATGCTATACATGCATATCAAAATGTGGTAGTAGCCTCAATTCAAAGGTCAATAATCGCATAATATACTTTTATATCACATAATTACCACATCCGTCACCATAAATACATCTAGGACATCCTAGCTAATTCCATACCCTAACTAATTCCTCGAAATCCCTCTATCATGCCATGTTTCCTTGCTACTAAATTTCCACAATCACCATTTAATTCACCTAACATATCTTATTCATGAGGGACTTCATATGCCTATGTTTACATGCATTCATATTTCTATAGCAAAATAATTCATGCATACCACCAATAAAACAATAGATATTCTTTAAAAGAAATAATCAAAGAAGCAAGGTAGAAAAATCCCTCACCTCAACTCCAAGCTAGCCATTCTATCCCCAAGTGGTGTGGAAGCACATTAAATGATCTATTCCTATGATAAAACCATGTAAAAACATGTCAAAGTCACAATAGGGAAATCCTTACCACTAGTTCTAAACTTTGGTCACTCTTTTGGTCATAACTCTTAAATGATAAAAAAAATTTTAAATGAAACTTACATCATTAGAAACTAAACTCAAAGATCTTTCCAATGATATAAGGTATGGAAAAACAGAGTTTGGATAAGAGAGTTATGACCATTTGAAAAGTAATCAAAAGACATATTGTGAACCAACGCTACAACACTAGCCATTGGGCAAACTCACCATTGCAGTGTACAGTGCCAGAGCTGAAATGGTGACTTGCAGAGCCTACACCCCTATTTCGTGAAAATGAACCCAATCTCAATTTTTCTTGATACCCAACTTGATTCTTGACCAAAATCTATGATTTTGAATCCAAATCACACCTATAACCATTAGGAATCATCCCTAAAAAATAAAATCCAATTAGATGCAAGATTTACCATCAAATCTTTCATCTTTCTAACCAAAACCTAACATTTTTTTCCAATTTTCGGATATACACTTTAATCTACTAGAAATCCATCCTTTGAAATGATTTCCCACCAAATTCTTATTCCAAAAACAGCAATCATGAAGGAAAGTTTAAAACCAACACCAAAGCTCAAATGCTCCCTTTCCAACCTATTTTTTAGCCCAAGTCCTTATGAACTCGAAAATATGCAGAAAAGAGAAAGAGTTGGATGCTTACCTCTGGTTTCTCTCTCTTCGATGGTGCTTGGTTTCTAGAAAATCACATCCATGCTAGAGAATGGTGGCCAAAGGCTTGATGAAGCCGAGGGTGAGAGACAAGAGATATAGCACGATAGAAAAGAGAGAGCAAGAGGGAAAAATAGTGTCTGAGGCTTATGGCTGGATTTGGGGAGTGATACTACTGGAAGGCTTGATATAGGTGTCTACATCTTCTTCCTACTACATGTTTGCTACTCAATCTTGTCTGAACCAAACAATCCACTAGCACATTCTTTATCTTTACTATCGATAAACCTCAAATTAAGCATACTTTCCTCGAACTCAACCACTTCCCATTCCATCGTCACTACCAATGTCTCCATCATCAACAATTGTAACCTTTGATTGCTTAGAGGATCATTTTCCCTTTGTTGCCTTTTCCTTTCCTATTCCCTCTTCCTTGATCCTTTTTTGCCTTTTCTGAACAATGGGTTGCTTGCCCTACAAATTAATAAATACAAAACATTACGATTACAACAATGGTTATCTAAAAAAAACTATAGAATAGAACAACATTCCTTCAAAAAATGAAATGGTTACCTTAAATATTAAAGAAAAAAGTCATCTTAAATGGGCATGTTTAAGATAATACTTAAATTAAGATATTGACTAAGCCTTATATGTATTAAAAGTTACTCTAATCCTAAAATGATAAGGATAAAAAGTACCATAAAAAAGTGTTTCAATTCTGATTATTAACAAAGAATTAACTAAGTACACATGTGTATGTCTATATAAAATTTTGTTAATCCCCCACAAATTATCTTCATGTGACACACATTGAGTAGTTATCTCTATGTAGCCTATAGAGTACATGCCAATGAGAGAAGTTACAAGACATAGGCTTGCTCCAGCTAGACATAATATGATTGCAAACTCTCAACATTATTTCTTTTGTGTCCTTCCCCTTCCACCTTCATACTTTTAAACCAAATATACATTATTCGTTCATTTTCTCTAAAAAAAAGATAATTGGGGAATCTATTCAATATGGTCATTACTTACCATTTTTAAAGCTTTTCAGAGTGAACTAAGCTAGGCACATGTCACATCCCAACCTGATATGTGACCGGCATGATAAAAGGCTCTATCCTTTCACGGTAAGCCTAGATACCCACATGCTAGACTCAATTATATTTTTAATTTTTTTTACCATCAAGAGTTAATATCAAGCATAACTTTGATTATCATATAAGAAGGAGAACAATAGATACTACATTTTACATCACTTAAACATCATCAATATCACAAAAAATATACTAACGTATTAACATTCATCTCAGGAAATTTTTTCGTTGTTTAGGATCAATTTCCATAAATACAAACTGCCCTAGATATCTAACGATATCACAGAGCAACTTCTAAAAGTCTTAATGAAATACATCTACAGTAAACCAAGAGACAAAAGAAATCACCTCGGAGACAAGGAAGAGGTAGTGGACCAGGGAACTGCTACACTCCTATAAGACTAACCGCTTTGGCTACAGACTTGTAAAACACCCAAGAAATGAAATGAAATGAGTACGTTAGTTACTCAATGAATAAATCCCAATTTAAAATACAAGTCAGGGACATCAATGATAATAAATTATAAATTAAAATGCATAACTTATCAAGAAAATTATCATCATAAATCCAAATAAGAAACTATAACCATATATGTACGCCATTATAAACAATGATCCACAAACACATGCTAAATTCTAAATAATTAACCATAATCATATACAGACCATCCTACTCACAATCAACTGAAACATATGCATATATATATATATAGACTATCCCAATAATTAACCACCATTAACCTTTAGCACCAAGAGAAAATAAAAACCCTAACCTTATCCCTTCTAGTAATACCGCCGGATATACCACTGCAACAATTCCATCATAAGCAAATAATAATCGCAACATAATGAAAAAAATGAATAATAATAATAATAATAACCAATAAAAATCCATTCCAAACCATTAAACACCTAACCACAACCATTCATGAGCACAAAGGAATCATATAAGATGATATGTGAGCAAATCAGAAGGCAAGATATAATTATATATATACCACATCCTTATATCACCATGATATGATAATAATAAAACCACATCCTTTTGTCACCATGATATGGTAATGATATAACCCTATCCTCTTATCACCATTATATGATAATAATATAATCCCATCCTTATAACCTTTCTTGACTTAAATGCCAAATTGCATATATCCCATATGCATACCTAACCTAATCTTTATTCCTTCAATGAGCCTCCCATGTTCCAATTCACTCAGCACAATCCATTTCACCACATTATCCAATCCATCATAGCCATATAATAACATACCAATAAGGAAAACTTCAAAATAGAATACAAGAAGGATAAAGTAATATTCTGTAAATTTTGTTCACACATTAATAGCCATAAAAGGACCAACAAGAGGCGGGCAACCCCTCATGATATAATTATAGCAATCACAATCGAATTTGATTGAAATCATAACCATATATATATATATATATAGAATTTGAGACATAATCCATGAAACTCAACTAAGCAATCATGATACTTATAGGAGTATGCCTTATCCTCTTAAAATTTGAGATGAAGGTTTATCTTTAATTAGTGGGAAGATTTAACTTGTTTGCCAACTAGAGTATGTTAAATATCTTTCTCATAAACAAAGTTATAGATGGGATTATTCCACCCTAACATAAATAAAATGATTAACACAAAAAGGAGCTGATCTAATCTTTATATACAAGTCAGGGACATCAATGATAATAAATTATAAATTAAAATGCATAACTTATCAAGAAAATTATCATCATAAATCCAAATAAGAAACTATAACCATATATGTACGCCATTATAAACAATGATCCACAAACACATGATAAATTCTAAATAATTAACCATAATCATATACAGACCATCCTACTCACAATCAACTGAAACATATGCATATATATATATATATATAGACTATCCCAATAATTAACCACCATTAACCTTTAGCACCAAGAGAAAATAAAAACCCTAACCTTATCCCTTCTAGTAATACCGCCGGATATACCACTGCAACAATTCCATCATAAGCAAATAATAATCGCAACATAATGAAAAAAATGAATAATAATAATAATAATAACCAATAAAAATCCATTCCAAACCATTAAACACCTAACCACAACCATTCATGAGCACAAAGGAATCATATAAGATGATATGTGAGCAAATCAGAAGGCAAGATATAATTATATATATACCACATCCTTATATCACCATGATATGATAATAATAAAACCACATCCTTTTGTCACCATGATATGGTAATGATATAACCCTATCCTCTTATCACCATTATATGATAATAATATAATCCCATCCTTATAACCTTTCTTGACTTAAATGCCAAATTGCATATATCCCATATGCATACCTAACCTAATCTTTATTCCTTCAATGAGCCTCCCATGTTCCAATTCACTCAGCACAATCCATTTCACCACATTATCCAATCCATCATAGCCATATAATAACATACCAATAAGGAAAACTTCAAAATAGAATACAAGAAGGATAAAGTAATATTCTGTAAATTTTGTTCACACATTAATAGCCATAAAAGGACCAACAAGAGGCGGGCAACCCCTCATGATATAATTATAGCAATCACAATCGAATTTGATTGAAATCATAACCATATATATATATATATATAGAATTTGAGACATAATCCATGAAACTCAACTAAGCAATCATGATACTTATAGGAGTATGCCTTATCCTCTTAAAATTTGAGATGAAGGTTTATCTTTAATTAGTGGGAAGATTTAACTTGTTTGCCAACTAGAGTATGTTAAATATCTTTCTCATAAACAAAGTTATAGATGGGATTATTCCACCCTAACATAAATAAAATGATTAACACAAAAAGGAGCTGATCTAATCTTTATGTAACCATAGGAGTATACTACTTGGAAAACATATATTTCTAGAGTCACAAGTACCATATATTTAATCCAATAGATTTATTATAAGACAAAAATCATAACCATCAATAATTTATAATATTAACAATGACATTACTGATACCCACGACCAAAATTCCATGACTATCTAATCCCAAATAACTACTCTTAGTATAATAAGAAATTTCAGTGTAAGTACTCAATAATACCAGTAACCATGCATCACGTACATAATATTGCTTAAGCATTAGAGAACAATGCTCTTACCAATTATAAGAAGAGCTAACCAGATTCCAAGTAGGATCACAAGCATATCAATAATTAAAGTTTAAGGGCTTACTGCGTAAACCTCCGTATATGTCCAATTCAGTGTAGATGACATACTTGACTCCTTTAAGATTTGATTGGATTATAAGAAATTGTGAAAAGAAGGAAAATCATGTTTACTTACATCAGTGTGGCCCAATTACCTTAGAATCCTCCGAAGGACTAAAGAATTGTTGGAAAGACTACCTAAGACAAGGAATCACAATTAAACAAGAGAAAAGGGAAGATTTGTCCTAAAAGAAAATATGTCATCTGCCTAGGTAGACAGATGCTAACTTAAGCAGTTTGCTGCAGCACTGACCAACACCGGCTATGGCAGGATGGTGGCCCGCTTAGGCAAAGTGGATAGCCACGTCCCCAAATCCCTGCACCCACAAGAACCAAGCTTCCAACCTTCCCAAGTGATTCCCTTTCAATCCCACTCAATCCCATAATAAATTTAACCCCAAAACTTTACAATGACAGCAAAAGACTCAAGGGGAAAGAATTATTATGCATCCTAAGATTCTTCCTAAAGGCCACTCAACATTTTTCCCTTAAAATCTGATTTACTCATCAAAATCAGTCACATAAATGTCCATTCTCACCAATTTACCACGTAAACCTTTTTTAAGGTTAACATTACCAATTAAATACGTATTCACAACATCCAACCATCCCCAAACTCAAAAAAGTTCCCATTTCTTCGCTAGGGTTCTTCATAGTGCGAAAAAAAAAGAAGAAGAAGGAAAAGAGAGGAAGAGATAACATATTGAGGACTTTAAAGAAGGCAATGTCAGCTATGAGACCTTCAAAGGGAAGAAAAAGAAAAAGAATGGTGGTGTGGTATTGGTTCAAGCTCGAGAACGAAATGTAGGAAGAAGTATATAGAGCTTAAGTGAAATAAGTATATGAGTGGTCATCAAGATATTTTTTGTTAGACTTAGAGGAATTTCAAAAATGCCACTCAAATAATTTGACTAGTCTTTTGCAACATGAATAACCATCAAGACCTAGGGTTCAACCTATCAATATTCATATATCATCACAAAATGAGAATCCTCAATTATTAACCCATCAAGATCACCCATATGAATATATATATATATATATATATATATATATATATTCAAAATTTCCATTGCTTAAGCATCACCACCTTCACATTATAGCGTACTCACCAAAATTCAAAGGCCCCTAAAAATACAGATGTTACAGACTCCCCTTTAAGAAAATTCGGTCTCTAAATTTCCTATTCTAAGAAACATAAAAGAGTGAGCAAACAATATATCCAATGAGTGAACAACAACAATTCCAACAACAACTAAAATAATAGTAATAAATAGTATCTTAAACCAAACTATGCAAAGATCACATCACAATTAGGAATCATACTAAGTGCCAAATGAGTTCCACACCTGAACACTTTACAATATAATTGAGTGCCACACCTCAGCACTTTACAATATACACTTCAGCACTTAAGCAATCAACGACTGGATTACTAAATTAAGGTAAATTCACATTCCATTATAATTCTAGCTAATTCACTTAACATCTACACATCATGTTAATAAACACATGCATGATATAGAGGAGGTAGGATAATGTACATACTGGAATTTTCCATAACAAGTCAGAATTACACATATACCATTTTTTTACACAAGAAATGTTATACATAACAAGTCAAAGTCACAAAGGGCTATGGGGACCATAACAATTTACCTTTGCTTTCCTCCAACATTCCCTATTAAGTTGTGAGAAAGCATATGTATGTGACAATAAGCTAGCCTATTAGTTTTGGGTTGGTTCAACATCTTGGTTGGGAGTTAGGTTAGGAAATGGGTCAAATATTAGGATGGGTGTTGGGTCAATTAGTTGATCGTCTTTTGCCTCAACTAATGGATTGGGTTCATTTGACTTATGGATCACATACGACTTTGTTGAGCCCTCCTTGTTAGCTATGCCTACCATTTCTAATGCTATCACTTGTCAACATTTTCAACCCTTGGTCAAATGATTCATGCGATGCCTTGTACCACATGGACTCAACTTCAAAGTATCCAAAATCTTCTTTAATTAACTCCAAAATTTCGAAGTAGCTCATCCGTCAGAGTCACAATTGCTCCATAATTCAAAGTGACCCCTAATATATCTTTTTTACACATAGGCATGGCAATGAGGACCCATATTCGGGATCCCTGTATGCAAGGCCCAATTGACGGGGAATTTTTCCTTGTAGGACTAAGAAGGGCAAAAAATTCCCCTAAAAGCAGTTCAAGGATGGGGACATGTGAGGTCCTCATCCTCTAAGGACATTTTAGTAGTTTCACTAAAATTACTAAAATACTCTTCAAATATTATATATATATATATATATATATATAATATATGGGATATTTAAGAAATTTCACATTTTAAAATAACTTAAACTAATTTAACAAAAAAAATTGAAATCCCTAATCCTAATCTCAATTCCCATTTATGTTAGTCGTGCTCTTAGCCTCTCACTGTCACTTGTGGTCGTGCTATCAACTTCACTGCTTCCTCCTCGGCTCCTTTCGTCATCGGCTCGTCATCGTCTCTACTTACTCGTCTCGTCGTCGTCATCTCTGCTAGTTCTCTCATCATCAACGTGTTCATGCTTCAGTTTCAGACGCTTTCCTCTCTTGTTGTCACCAATCACTCTCAGGTATTGAAATATGAATAAGCAATAATCCCCAAATCCAATATCCATCAATGATATTTTTCTTAATCAGAACCTTAATCCCCAATCAAATATTTTTCTTGTGCAGCTCCAAGCCTTCACCGCCAAATCCAATCTCCATTAACAGCCGCACTACTCTCAGCCTCTGACTCCATCCAGCCTCTACAATCTTGTTGCTCCAGCCTCCTTTGATCAAAGGTTTGGTTAAAATTATGTATTATTGATTTTTTCCCTTTCTTTATATTTTTGAATTTTTTTAATAACCATGCAAGGAGGCAAGGAACGAGGATATAAGGAATTTCTTCTCTCTAGTAGGGATGTAGGGCAGGGACGGGCCCCCATTGCCATTCCTACTCACACAAGTTGCCCACCATGTTAAACTTCAACACAAAATATATACATAGACTATTTGTTCTAAAAAAAATAGAGAAAACCATAGTTGAAACGGCAACAAAGGTGAATTTCAATGCCATGAACACCAAAAATGAAAGTCACCTATTTCAGTTCAAATAATCGCTAAATATCAAATTAATCCAGTTTCAAGATCAACTAAACTCAACTTAATAACCCATAATTGGAAAGAATGAAGGAAACACACTGTTTGATAATTATATTTTTATTTTTATTTTTATTTTTATTTGATTTATTTATTTATTATAATTTTTATTTTATATGATTTATTTATTGATGATTAATATCATAATTTGTCTTGTTTGATAATTATATAAATATACTTATATTTGACTTTTGACTTATTAACACATTAATTATCCATTTTTCTTCTTAAATTTTGCAAGAAAAATTAACATGTATAATTATATAATACGTATTTTTAATTATATATTTTATTTTTAATATTTTAAAAAAAAACCATTAGTTTAATCACGGTCCAACTATTGACATTTGAACCTGTAATACTTGTGGTTGAAATTCCCCTGTCTGTTAAATTTTTTTCGTGTGCCCATGAGTTTTGCAATCTTGTTTGTGCATGCTAGTTAAGAATATGGATTTTCACATCTAGTTTGTATGAATTGTGTGATATGATGGATGATATATGCTATGATGTTTATCCTATAGATGAAATGTGATTCAAGCTAGAAGAGCTAAAATGAAAAATAAAAGTTAAAGACTAAAGTGAAAAATAAAACTTAGTTAGGGTTGGAAGGAACTGTTTAAAAATGTATCACTAGATAGGGATAAATTTAATGAAAATAATGCTAGGCTTAAAAAGTTAATTAAATGTTTAAAAACCAAAAAATTTAAATGTTGGGAATTAAAGAAAGAATCCCATTTAATAAAGAATAAATTTAAATAGGATTAAATAATAAAAGAAGTAAATAATAATTAAAGAACAAGTTGGTTAGGCGTGAAGCCTAACTTAAATATTAGCATAATAATAATAATAATAATAATAATAATAATAATAATAATAATAATAAAAAGATAGAATTGGAAGAGGAAAAGAAATTAAATATTAAAACAATATAAATTAAACAATGGGATAGGAATTAAATAAATAAAAGAAGGATATTTTAGGCAACACTTCTCTTTAATCAAGTAGAATTTAATTATTAATTTAACATAAATAGAACAAGCCAAATTTAAACTTTATCAATTAAAAGATTTAAATCTAAGAAGCTTTTAAAGATAAATAATCTATTAAAACAAGATAAAACACAAATCATTTCAAACTAAAATTAATCAAATAAATTTAATAATTAAATCAAATCCTATTTAAACACTTAAACCTAGATTTTAACTAAAACCACACACACCCTAGCGGCAAGGCTAAGACACATACCACATAATCAAAACACTCCCTCTCAGCCAACACTTCTCTCTCTCCTTTTTCCAAGAACCATAGCGTTTCCTTCCTCCATCAACATAGCCGCCACATGCAAAATTCCATCCACCTCTTTAATTAAGGCCACTTCTTCAATCAACCTAGATTCCTATTTGGCCACCTCTTAAACCAATCTAGCCACATGCAAAATCTCATCCACCTCTTCATCTCCAATCAACATAGCCATCACACCTCATTCCTAAACACCAAGCCTCCCATTTAGCCACATCTTCAAAGTTTCAACCTAGTCACCACATCTCTTCCTATCTCTCCTCTCCACCCATCGTACATACACACCCATACACACCACTCCATCATTCACACACTCATAGTCTAGCCCCCACATACACACTCATCGCTAAGCATCAATCATTTCCGGAACTATTTTATTAAGGTGAGTTTTAAAACCCTAATCCTAGATTTTTCACGTAGATCCTAAAGCTTTAAATTCGAAAAATTTAATTGATAAAAAGGATGATTCATATTACTTTGAAGTTAAATAATATTGTAGCATCTTCTGAATTAATCTCCATAACAATTTTCGGGTTACAGAATCGTTGGAATCCAAGTGAGTAGTTTGAATCCGCCTTAATTCGATTCTAGGCCTAACGCACCATGTGGACAATTAATTTAAAAATAAATTTTGTGCAGATATGTTGGAGATAGTGAATTATTGTTAAATTATAAACTGTATTTACCTGAACATGTCGAGGATAGTGAATTATTGTTAATTTATAAATTATATATGCCCGAACATGTCAGGAATAACGAAATATTGATAAATTATAAATTTTATATGCCTGGGCACGTTGGGAATAATAAATTATAAAGAAATTAAGAATTATTTATGTCTAGATATGTCAAGCATAATGAGATAATATTAATTTATAGATTTTGTATGCTCGGACTTGTTGGGAATAATGAGATAATGTTAATTTATAGATGTTTTATGCCTAGATGTGTTGGGAGTGATGTTTTAGTGTTAAGTTAAGACTTTGTTATGCCCGTACGCTTTGCATTTATTATTGATGTGATTTTGAGATGATTTGGAATAGTATGTGTGCTTATTATTATACTGCTTAGATGGTATTAGTGATACCTCTCTTTCATAGTGAGGTCAAGGAGAGTGGTCAGATGAGTGTGGCTCCCGATGGCGCCTTGACCGATGAGCAGTAGAGATGGCCCTCATGGCGAGGTCAAGGAAGGTGGTCGGTGAGTATAACTCCCGATGGTGCCTCGATTGACAGGGTGTTCGTACTTAGGGTGGGTACAAAGGGTCGTTGGGCAAGTTGAACTTCCAATGGTGCCTTACCACTAATGGGTATCACTAGTTAGATGTTTTGGATGCCTTAAGACAGTACATTTTCCTTATTTCAGTTGTTGGTTTGAGATTTGGCTCGACGGACACTTTTATGATGTTTGAACCTTCTATTCACCGAGCTTTGAATCACACTCTTTGTTATTTTAGTTTTATAGATTTGGTTGTTGAGGAGCACCCGCTTGAGAAGTAACAGTGCCCATTTTGTGACCTTCCTATTGCCAGGTAGGCTTATGGTATTTCAGTTTAAGTCCTAAGTTGCTTTGTAGTTGTTAGGAAACTTAAGAAGGATTTTGGGGACATTTCAGTTTTGTTATTTATTATTATTTTCGTACCTATTTTATTAAGACGTTATGCGCTTCTTATGATATTGTGTAATAAGCCTTAATATGGCTTTATGTGTCACGCCCCATTTTAGGGAGATGACCGGTACGGAGCTGGACTCTATCAACCACCGTAAACCTAATCTCAAACCATTAACACATAATATAAGTATAGCGTATAATGGTTCCCTTTCAACCATAATGTAACAATTTAATATATGAACAGAAATTAAATAAAGAATATTGTATTTTGAATTCCTTTACAACCAGTACAAGATTCCTAGGTGTTCTATCTAACTATAGAGTGACTCAAATACTCAACCATTAGACATACCAACATTCCAAGATAGAGGAATACAGACTTGGAGACTCTGCTACTCCTCATACAGAGACTTGCTTACTAACACAAAACCTAGAAAGAGTACACAAAAAGAAAAGATGAGTATAAAAATACTCAATAAGGGACAAAATCAACCAAAAATTTAAAATGAAACTTATGTACCACTCACAGGGATAAGACCTTAGATTGGATACCATCCACAATTATTCTTGGACCAACATAATCACCCACTGCATAACTAAGCAGTTAGAAAAAGGCAACCTATAACAGCACAGATATCATACAAGGTTAGGACCAACGATGAGAGGCCCAGCCTAATATTTTATACAAAACATGTATGCAAACACGACGCTCTGATCCAAGATGCATCAATTGATAATATATAACACATATCCAACACGAGATTTGATCATCATAGAAACAATAATTCACATTTAGAAAACTTGCCATGAGCCTACTTACAAGAAAGGGGACAACGATAATCACGCCTCGACCCAAAACCAACCAATGGAGTAAACACAACCATATATATATATATATATATATATATACCTAAAAGTAGAGCCAAAGCCCCCATATAAAGCACACATAAGTAAATAGCCATTTAGTTCGACACAAATCTAAATTTTTAATATGTCCACTGTTTCAAGACATCTATAATTTTGAGTCACCGAGGCTAAGTTATATTAGGGAGACCACCGAGGTCAATCCACAATAATGAATATAATTCTCTCTTGGCAAGGCCTCAAGATAATAATTCTCTCTTGGTAAAGCTTCAGAATAATAATTCCCCATTGGCAAAGCCTTAGGATAATAATGATAATAATTCACTTTTGGCAAAGCCTCAGGATAATAATTCTCTCTTGGCAAAGCCTTAGGATAATAATTCTCTCCTGGCAAAGCCTTAGGATAATAATGATAATAATTCCCTCTTGGCAAAGCCTCAAGATAATAATTCCCTCTTAGCAAAGCCTCAAGATAATAATGATAATAATTCCCTCTTGGCAAAGCCTCAAGATAATAATTCTCTCTTGGCAAAGCCTCAAGATAATAATGATAATAATTTCCTCTTGGCAAAGCCTCAGGATAATAGTTTTCAATTAACATACGAATATATATATATGTATAGGTATGCACACCAATTTCCAACAGACATTATACTCTTCATTAGTTTCTGTGTGCACTACATGTTTTAGGATATTTGATCACAACAAAACTTCAAGTCGCACACAAAAACAATAACATAAGACACAAATAAGTAATTTTTCATTCACATATGAGACATTCATAACATTCAACTTCATGGAGTACTCTTGTTAACATATTGTTACAATTTACTAGTATTCATGCTTAAACAATTCATTCTTATTCATAAAAGAACAATATTTTACCTTTCATACATTACCAAGGCTCCAACATTAATGGGGTGTCAAAACACCTTAGAAATCACATTTCCAACTTGAAGAGAAAATGTGTTTACATTAAGATCCCTTCATTTCTTCATCAGGCTCAAAGTGTCTACTTAAAACATCATTGAATGAGCCCACTATGGAATTAAAAGCCATGAGGCTGCTCCTTTATATGCTAATTACCTCTCTCTATATAGCTTAGAGGTCAATCCCCTTATAGCCAATTAAATTCTACACATAGTCATCCACACTCTGTTAAAGACTAAAATTCAGACTCTGGACTTTATGAATTTTCTGGGCAGCCATCACAACTCCAAAATTCATAAATTTGGTAGACAATGTCTCTAGTATGTCTAGAATCTTAGATAAAAATTTTAGAAATAAATATTTTGATTTACTCCATCAAAACCACATTTTTGTAACTGCTACCTAGACTGCCTCTATAACATGAGGGTCTCGGTTTTGCATGCCATTGACCCACTAAAACAATTTTAAATCCCATGAAACTTGGCAGATATATAATTAAATGTTATGACATCCTTCCATAAAAATTTCAAAGCAAACTAGACCATTTGTCCAGCCTAACATTGCATTGAGTAAAGCTTGGTCAGATTAGTCCAAATTCTGAGATAGGTTCTACCTTTCTAATATTTGACCTAGCAATGGTTTCCTGAACTCTATGAAACTATCCAGATCATATCCACATATGTTAATGAGTACCTTAGAAAAATTTCAAGACCAAATGAGCTCATTTCATACTACAATCAACTCAAAACGTCATTAATAGTAATTGCTAGCGAACATGCTTCCAAATATTTCTGACCTTCAATCACTCTATTAATCACAAAACATAAATGGTATAGAATTATTGAATAAAACTTCATTTATTAGAAACTAGACTCAAATATCTTTCCAATGATATATAGTTCGCTAAAAATGAAGCTCAAATAAAGGAGTTATGACAATTTTAATTCAAGCTTATAGTGCAGCAGAGGGTTGCGCCAAGGCTATTCCTCTCGGCCTCATGTGCACCTCGGGCACCTCAGACTAGGCATTCCCCGATGACTATGGGAAAAGCTTCCTCAACCTTTATTTTTGCCTCCAAAACCATCCTAAAGCTCAATCTACCACTTTGGGTCCTCAAATACTTGTTCTTAGCATTTAAAAACATTTTAAGAAATCAATTTCAACCTTGAATCAAAGTTATATCAAAACCATATACAACAGTTGTTATAACTTAATTTCTCCTTATGCCCATAGCATATCTTTGGTTAAATGCTTGACTCCCTCCATGGATTTCTGAAATGTACAACTCTATAACCATTTTAAGAATGAAATCTTTACTTCCCCCAATATTCATCAACCCAATATCATGATTTCACAATTTTTTACCTTAGGGTTTAGTTAAGAGAACTCAAAAAGAGAAAAGGAGTTAGATCCCTTACCTCAAGGAAGACATCCAACGAGGGGAGGAGGCCACTGGTGGTGGAGCTTTGCTAGAGTTAATGTTGGAGCCACCCCTAAATGCTCTCTTGGACTATGAAGAAGGGGAGCACACCTAGGAAATGGAGAGAACATGAGAGAGGGAGATGGACAAGGTGTGACGAAGGAATAAAGGAGAAAAATTATGATGTGTGTGCTTGAATAGGGAGTGGGGCCCACTTTCCTTTCAAAATAGTCCCTTTAAATGAAGCAAATTAATTGAGACTTTAAGAGAAAATTTTTTAGGACATCTTTTTAAAAAAAAAAATCAGTAAAGGCACCAACCTCACCTCAATAAAACACAACACATAAGCACCAAAATTCTCATTTCTCAACATATTTTGTTGAAATAAAAAATTCTTATTTTTATTCATTTTAGTCCCTTTCACGAATTTCATCCACTATTTTAGCTCCATTTCCACCATTCTCGAAACTTTGACTTCCTCATTCAACCTCCTCGTGCTCTTTTCTCCTCCAAAGTCCTTTGTTGAGGATTTTCTTGTAAATTTCTCACAACGTAATTTAGAAATTCTAAGATTTTTATGGTTTCACTAAATTTCAATTTAGCCCCAAATTTTCACATGCAAACATATAATAAGATTAACACATTTACCAAGTTAATTTAAAATTTACAAGTATTGCATTATGATTATGGGCCTTACCATAGCTTGCCTCGTGGACTTTATGGCATGGTACGTTATGTGCCTATTGACTTTTGATAAGTCTAATGATCATGGACGATCAATGGTTACCCTCTATAGAGATGTTTAGAACTTGACTTGTAATATGATTGTCAAACATGTTTAGATGTTGTATTTTTTAATTCGAAATATAGGGAATATGGTATGTTTAACTAGATGACATATTAATAAAATTGTTAAGCCTACCTGATTATGTTGGGCACATTTAAATTTATACTTGAAGAAAAGTGTTTTCTAAACTATAATGTGATATGATCAACTGACCTTAAAGGAAGTAGGCTTGTATGGTATAATGTATGCATGTTCCTATATGTGGTGTGTTTTATCCAAATGGTGAGGAAATCATTTACGTTTTCTCTTCATTATATATGTGTGTGTACTTGCATATGGCATGGAGACAAGGTACGAATCTTCCCTAGTGTGAAAGTTCATGTGTCCTTATGTGGTATACATTGCTTAAATATATAAACTGCGAGTGACATGGATTTCAAGTATGAACCTCCTCCACTCTAATTGTGTGAGGAGTTGTGTGCCAACGTGAATGCATGAAAATATTTCTTTATTTATCTCATTTATGTATAAATTATTCAGATTTAGAATGAAGTAGTAGATCTTAAGGGTAAGGCTTATAGTAACAAAAAAGTTGTCATTATGCTAGTCACGAGCCCGGGTAGCAGGTCATGAGAGAACTAACATCTCTATTAATTCAATGATTAGTCCGATTTTCAAAACCTTGCTTGAAATATCTTTAAAAAAATTTAGACATTAATTGGATGCATCTTCTATTGACATATATTTAATATGTATAGATTTTTTTAATAGAACAATACATAGATATGTTGAAAAATTTTTTTAATTATTTAGTATTTAAATATGTGTGTGTGTATGTGTGTATTCAAATCTCTTAATTTATAAAAGAAAAACAAATAAACAAATACCCCCTTAGACCCTTAGATTTACCAATATTATTGCACCCTCATGCTCAGTGGCGTATCCAAGACCCCTGGATCGGGGGGGGGGGCAAAATATTTAAAAAAATTAATAATAATTAAAAGCCATACATATAAAAATAAAGACATAAATGTTAAAATCGTAAAATTTTAATATATCTAATCAAATAAATTACATACTTTATAATTGTCCTCTACGTGATTTCATATTCTGAAATCATTGAATAATCAGCTCATTGTCAATATTATTGAAGACATCTCTCTCAATATAAGTCACTAGACAATCATTCATCCACACATCTCTCATTCGATTATGTAACCTATTCTTCACAATCTTCATAGCAAAAAAGGCTCTTTCTATAGTTGCTGTGGCAACAGGCAAAATCATTGCTAACTTCAGAAGAAGAAAAACTAATGGATAAACAATATGTCTTCCAGTTTCAACTAATTTCTCTGAAAAATCACTGATTCCTTTCAAAGATGCAAATTCAACATTCATACGCATATCAATGATGTAAGTCTCAAGTTGATTATCAAGCATCACTAAATCAGTTGAAGAAAATTCACATGGATAAAACTTCACAAATTCAATCAACCTTGTCTTATCAAAAGCAGAGAACAAATTGGCTAGATTCAAACAAGCCATACAAAGAAGCAACTGAGTATTTGTCTCACTGAAACGATCATTAAGTTCCTGAAGCTGCATGTCCACAATAGTATAAAATAATTCAACACGATAATGATGCTCTATTGTGATAGCTTGAGTTTTGCCTCCACGTCGTGATCTTTCCTTAGAAAAAAATATATCCTCCATATTAGGGATGTTAATAGCATGCATATTGCAAAATAAAGTTACTTCTTGCAATAAAGACTCCCATCCATTATCCCTCATTGATTGTAATCGTTGCTTTGTGATGTTAACCAAGTTCATAGCATTGATGATGTCTTGATCTTTCCTTTGCAATGCTTGTGACAATTCATTTGAAATACCCAAGACAATTTTCATCAAATGCAATGTGAATGCAAAATCAAAATCCTCTAACAAATGCAAAAGACCATTGGCTTCAGCTCTTTGATCTGCATTTGATCCATCTTCTTTTATAATTTCAAGAACATCAATTACAGCAGAATACATCAATATTAAATTGATCAAAGTTGCATAATGCGAACTCCAACGAGTATCAACAGCTCGTTTAAGACTAGTTTCTTGATTCAAACCTTGCCCACTTAGAATTTCTCCTTTTCCCAGTGCCTCTCTAACATTGATAATTTGTTTTTCACGAAGCATGTCATGTCGTTTGCAAGATCCCCCAACAACATTTAATAATGTGGACACCAAATTAAAAAGAGAGGCAACTTCAATATGATTTTCGGCAATAGCAACTAACGTAAGTTGTAGCTAATGAGCAAAACAATGTACATAAAATGCAGATGGATTCTCCCTTAAAATCAAACTTTTGAGACCACAAAATTCTCCTTGCATATTGCTAGCACCATCATAACCTTGCCTACGAATTCTTGATGTACTAAGCCCATGTTTGCTAAACAATGCATTAATTGCCATTTTCAATGATAAAGCTGTAGTATCTTTAACATGAACAATACCAAGAAAACGCTCAACAATACTACCATTTTTGTTAACATAACGCAAAGCAACAGCCATTTGCTCCTTATTTGATATGTCACGGGCTTCATCAACAAGAATAGCAAATAATTCATCTCTAAGATCAGACACAATAGCAGCACTGGTTTCCAATGCAGCAGCATTAACAATATCTTTTTGGATTTCTGGAGCAATTAATTGATGATTTTCTGGAGCATTTTCTAAGACAATAGAATTTATTGATTCATTGTTTCCAGAAAGAAATTTAAGAAGTTCAAGGAAATTACCTTGATTACTATAATTGCTTGATTCATCATGACCACGAAAAGCTAATCCTTGCTTTAATAGAAATCGAATGCAATCAATTGATGCTGTTAAACGCCTTCGATATAAGTCACGAACTTGTTCAGATTGCTTAGATATTGCAACTTCAATATGTTGATTTTGATTCATCAAATCTTGACTCATCTTCCAAGCAATGTTATGAGAACTATTAGGACCTCCAACATGAGCTAAGAGTTTTTCTTTCTTATTCCATTTCGTGAATTCCTCTGTCACAAATGTATCACCACATGATTGCTTTCCAAAATCAAGCCTAAAAAGATAACAACATAAGCAAAATGCAGCATCTTTTTCTATATTATACTCTAACCAGTTGCCAAATTCACTAAACCAAGAGGGACAAAATCTCCTTAAAGAATTTCCAATTTTTCTTTGGGGAAAATTATGTTGAATGGGTTGGCATGGTCCTCTTTGTAAATATGCTCTTCGTATCTTATCTTGATCATTAGGATGATACGATGAAATTTTCATTCGCTTTCCTGGATCTGATGGCAGCTCATCTAAATTAATTTCAATTTGTTGCTCATTTGATGGTGATTTCCTCTTAAAAATCTTTCCATTACAAAATTCTCTCCTCTTCTAAATCCTAATAGCATAATCAATCAACAAATTTAATAAAATTAGACCTATGTACAAAAGCCCTACATTTTACAAAGTCTCTAACAATGAAGTGAAAAATTAACTAAAAAATTTCTTAAAATTAGCTTCACAAATATGTTAGTCATCATCCTAAATGTATAATTAATCAACCAATTTGATAGATTTATAACTATGTATAAAAACCCCTAAATTTTACAAAGAGCTCCTTAAGAATGAAAAATTAATTATCATCAAGAAAATTTTTTATAAAATTAACTTCACAAATATGTTAATAATCATCCTAATAGCATAATCAAACACCTAATTTAACAAAATTACATCAATTTATAAAAACCCCAAAATTTGACAAGGTTTTCATTCTGGAAAGTGGGAAGGAAAAAGGCAAGAAGTTTACATAGAGGTAGAGTGGCGGTCGAAGCCTAGTGGTGGACTGGTGCTGGTGGTCGAAGGCTGGTGGCGGTGGCCGGTGGCTCACGACCTTGAGAGGGAGAAGCAGAGGATGGGCGGCCACGGTTCCCGTGCGGCGTGTTGATCGAGACTATAGAGAAAGGAGAGGGAGTCAGACTGGTGGAGGCGTGGAGCTCGAAGGCCGGCGAGGCATGAGCGGTGGCCAATGGACTGGCGTCGGCGTCGGCATCGACAGTCTCCAAGTGTTGCGAGAGGGGTCTCGAGTCTGGTAAGGAAGAGGGAGGGCGTGTGCGTGACTGGGGTCTGGGGGAAGATTGGGATTTAGAATAATAAGATAGAAAAAATAAAGGGGGGTCAAAAAAAAGGGGTCAGAATTTAAAAAAAAAACCATGGCATTATTGTAATTTAAGGGGGTGCAAATGCCCCCCTGGAAGCTAAGTGGCTCCGCCACTGCTTATGCCAATATGGTAAAACTTCTTAGGCTATATAGTGTGTGTTTGGAAACGCATTGGCACACTCCAAACCAAGGTTTTGTAGGATGAAACCTAGTTTTGCAAGAAAATTGTTTTGTATGGAAACATGATAAAAAGAAACTTTTAGAATTGATTTTGCCTCAAATCAAGGTTTGCATTAAAGTGATTTTGTCATGCCTCAATTTCAAGCACATGACCAATGCTAACGATGCTTAAACTCGCACTGCCACAAGTCCAAGAATCCTTCAATTCCTTTACTTTCATTATCTCGTTATTCTTGTAACAAAAGCAAATTAAATTTGCTAACCCATATGAATATAAAATCACCTTTCCTTACATAAACATATAAATATTGCATTCTTGCAATTTAAATTACATGTTCCCAAGGTTCAACTACACTTACTAGTGTTTTTCCCAATACATCATACCCTTAACATAATAATACAGTATAACATGACCTACCCAATTACAAAGCTTATAGATTATGACACATAACATGAAAATTAAAAACATTACCATACCCCAGACAAAAGGGTAAGTACCTTTGACACACGAGTCGTCAAACTATAGAGTCTTCCGTACTTGAAACTGTAATGGGTGAGTACAGCCACTGACTCACCAAAAATAGTCTACCACATACATTCAACTATGCATGCCAAAAAGTGTATATATATATATATATATATATTCATGCATGAATAATATGAGCACTCATAGATAACCGTACACATACAACATTGAGCCAAACTGTATAACATCCCTAGTACATAATCTAATGCAAAAAGAATTCAAGTCTAACTTACATAATAATTATGCACAGTCATCTTACTGCTCACCTTGGTTCATGCTCGAGACATCACCACTTTACCTCTAGCAATTTAAGCACAAGATGCTATAAGCACCCGTCATCACTATCTCAACCCATTTCGGTTCACCCATGCATATATGCATAACTCAAGAATTTAATATACACACAGCACAACAACTTAACATATCATCAGTCTTTGCATGAGAAATGCATACACATATCAAGCACGACATAACATAACACATAAACATCATATACATTTCGATCACCCTACATAAGTCTAAGTCCTAACGAGGAACTCACTCAAGAGCCTTATCAACGAAAGTCTCCATTCCCACAAATTATCCACTCAAGAGTTCCATTACATGGGTCTACATCCCCAGGATTTCCCTTTTCTCAAAGCTTCATAAACATGGATCGACATCCCCACGAATTTGTTGTTGAGAATTTGTCATATGGATCTACATTTCAATGGACTAGCTTTTTCCCAAACACATCTATCACATGATCAAACAATGACATGAAAAAGAACACATCATTAATCCTCAACACAGCTCATGAATATCTACCATGCAATCCCTCAATATAAATCAAGCATATAAACAACCCATCATGACAAGACTCAATCAAAAGTGAATATATCATTGGCAAGTCATCCCTTTAGAGAGCTCAATATCCTACTTTGGCCTTTCTCAATTTGGGCCCTACTTTACCATAATGTTGCCCCTCCAGAGAATCTCATAACCTACCTCAACTTTCTCAACCCGGGCCACTACTCCCTCAGTAAGTCACTCATTTGGATGATTTTATGGCCTACCTCAATGTCCTCAACTGGGGCCCCATATTTCCATCTCAGTCACAATCACAAGCAAATACACATACCAAATTCACAGGATTTCCTAAACTCAAGCCAATTCCCAGTCACACATACTTAGCATAAATCTTAGAATTAACCACTTGTATATAGCATAAATCTTAGAATTAACCACTTGCATATCCTCATAATTCCTTGCATGCATTTCATTAAATCTCTTATGCCATTTTATGTATGTGCTTTTGT
The DNA here is from genome assembly GCA_037074585.1 of Biancaea sappan. Classification (NCBI taxonomy): domain Eukaryota; kingdom Viridiplantae; phylum Streptophyta; class Magnoliopsida; order Fabales; family Fabaceae; genus Biancaea; species Biancaea sappan. The sequence goes on along the minus strand of CM073497.1, from coordinate 45,746,506 downwards.
AAATACATAAGCATATATGAATCACACTATATCATTTCACACTAGTCACCCATCTTGGCAAAACTAGATGAACAATCAAGACTTTCGATCCAAGAGGGTTTCCAATTACTACCCAAGCTCAAAAGATCATAAACCAACTCATTCCCACCCCAATTGCTCATAAATTAGAAAATGGAAAAGAAATTGGGAATGTTGGATGCCTAACTTAATTTCTCTCTTTTTCGGTAGTGGTTGGTCGCCGAAGATTGATTACTCGAAGCTTAGTTGTGCCCTTGGTGGTGGAAGATTGATGGAAGATAAAGATGAGTGTGCTAGGGTTTGAATATAGTGAGGCACGTGAGAGAGGGAAATGGGATAACGAGTGAATTATGTGTGGCTCTATATATATATATATACACCCACAAGGGTGAAATTATTATTTTGCCCCTCAGTCAACTCATGGTCAACTTTAATAATGGCAACTTGTAATTTTCCTCAACTCGGGTATTTTCCACATACTCTAGACACCACGTAAATTTCATCACTAACTTTCCTATTTTACCAAAAGGTATTCTCATAATTATCCTTATTACACTCTAGCCCCTCCATAGACTCAATATTTATCTAACTCTCTCTGTGCCATGTGTACAACCTTGTCCCTCAACCACTCATCGTTTTTCATGCTATGCCATCTCCAACCTTGCATTTTCTTTTCCAACAAAATGGAAAAATTTCCCCTGCACTTGAATATTCATTAAAATCCAACAATACTAATACTCGAGGACCTCGGGTATTACATATTTGGTTTTGCTTTTACCTCAAACCAATGTTTGCATTGATTTTAACAACTACCATTTTCTCTCTTCTACCCATCACTTCCTATTGCCTCTCCCCATTTTCTTTGTGTCTCGCTTCCCTCCATCTCTCAATTTCTGAGCTCAAAACAAGTAAAGAAAGTGTTTTAAATTTTGGAAAAAATGACAATTTGACCCCGTTTGAAACTTCTTTTTCATTTTAGTCCCATTTCATTTTTCATGATGATCCATTTGACTTAGTTTGTTGCTTTTAGGTCCTTAAAATCATGGAAATCAAGATCTTGATTTTACATAGGATAAAGAGAGGCATAAAATATATCGAATCACAAAATCGTAACAAGGATCATAAGTTCCAATGAATTTTTGATAAATAAATATTAAAATAATATAAAATATGTCATATATTGCAAAAGTGACAATATACATAACTACATCTAGAATTCATCAAAATATAAATCCATAGATTAAACAAGTTATTGAAATATATATATATATATATATATATATATATATATATATATATATATATGTATTATTGAATAAGACCTTAGTCTTATGCTTGTTTTTAGCTTTTGGCTTTAAAAAAGAAAGAAAAAAAGAAAGAAGAATAAGGTGCAGTTAGAATCGCAATGCTGCAATCTTGATCGTTCATATGGTTAAGATTGTGATTATGCAATCTTAATTCAATTCGATCTTGCTTACAATCTTGTAAGTAAGACCACCACAAGATTGTAATATTAAATAATTTTATGATCAAAATTAGATTACAATGTTTAGAATATTTTTGTTGGCTTTGAATGTTTGTTTGACTCATGCTTTTACTCTTTAATTCTTTTAACTAAATGTTTGCATTTTAGTCTTTTTGTACCTAACAATTATATTGTACAAGATTTTGTGCTTAAATAATTGTAATCAAATATTTATACTTCCCATAGAAATGAGTGAAATTAAATAATAAAGGTAAATAAAATAAAATAATAGAAAATTCATACCCTTTGTAATATTTATACATCCAAAAATGATTATATTATTCAATATCCAAAAAAATTATTCTTTCAAAATTATTTTTCTAATAACAATTTCCAAATATAAATCACATTGTTATAAACTCCAATTTGCCCATAATCAACTTTAAAAATTAATTTTGCTCAAAAACAATTCTGCCTAACTCGTTTCCCACAAACACACACATAATATTACATGATTTAGATTTATTCTACGCCAACTTGTGATTTTGACGTAATTGGTTTGAAACCTCATTCTTAATAAAACTGCATCCTTTTCATTATGGGGAAAAAAAAAAAGGCTTGCAATTAGCTCCTTCGCAACTATTCCATTAACATAAATCTTCAAAGATAAAAATGCTTCTATCTTATCTTTCGGCTCTAACTAATAAATGATAAATAATTAAAATAGATCATTTAAAATTTGAACATATAAGAAAAAAATTAAAATAATAAAGTAATTAACAAAATATAAAATTATGAGAAGAAGTAAATAAAAAATTACTATCTTATCTTAGATTTTTGATATAAAACTAAAAAATGAAGTAAGATTTTTTGTTGTTGCACCATTTGGTATCTAGACACCACACGAGAATCGATAAATTTGGATTCAAGCCATGTATGATTATAATGAACGGTAAAACTCTCTCTTCTAAAATTTAATACAACTGCATTTTTAAGAAATCGAACTTGAGATTACTGATTAAATTAGGATAATTTCTTACTAGCTGACTTATGCACTTGGTTAATTTATTTTATATCTAACTCTTTCATTGTTGGTCAATTGATCATGTTAATATATAAGGTCTGAATTATTTTGAAGACTCTAATTATCCATTCTCTCATTTAATATAAACCCTTAGGATTTATTTGATTTGCTAAACTAATGTCTCAAGATATTTCAATTTTTTTTACAGAAATAAATTTATCATACACAGTTTTTTTTTTAAGTTAACACAATATTTTTTTATCAAAAAATAACACAGAACTCTAAGAATTAGAAGTTTTGAAAAAAGCCAAGTAGTGTTTATTAGTCAACATAAAATGTAAACTTTTTAAATTTAATATCTAAAATTAATTATATTCATTATCGAACTTCCATATGCATGAGATTCCAAAAAATCATTATAATGACTTTTACTATAACTTTTTTATTATTGTTATGATTACCGTTATTTTTATTGTAGCAATTGCTATTTCTATACTTTTACTATCATCACTTAATATTACGGATAATCAATGTTGTAATTCGACTGTATTGAGGCAGTGAATACTTTTGGTAATTGGTATTACGAATTTACGATCATTCGACTTAACTCGAGTCTCGAGTTTATTTTAGTTTTGAACAATTTTAATAGCATAATTTCTTGACATTAAAGATTTTATTATCAAAATGACTTGAACGAATTGAATCAAAATGTTTGGATTGGAATTACCAATATTCAAAATTCACTAAATTTTATCTAATTTAGTTTAAGTTAATTCGAATTACAAAATATATATAAAACTCCTTTAATTTTTTAAGTTATAATATTCGAACTAGAAAATTGTTCAAGAGAGATAAATATGAAACCATTTAATTAAACTGAATCAAAATTAGTTACAGGAGAGAGCAAATTTATTATAGTGTATAAAATTGGTATTGTCGATCGCCATTAATTACTTTATGTTTACTGTGGTCATCGTCAGCATTATTGTTAGTTTCAACATTGTAGTTACCTCCATCATGACTGTAATTATCACAATCATGATTTTGGTTTACATTTTGTCAAGATGGATAATGTAGAATCATTTTATAAAAAGAAAAAATATATTATTTGTAGATTCATTCGATGCAATGATCAAGTGGCCGTAATGATTTGATGTTACACTAAAATGCCGTAAAAGACAATGTGCACTCCAATAATCTATCATCTACGTCATGCCCGGCCAGCCTAGCCGGCCAAACAATGTCAGTCAAAGACAGCAATTGTATATTGCTTGTCAATTTGGGATGGCAAAAAGTTTTTACATCTGGCAATTCATGCTCCCTTATTTACTATTTAGAGACTTGCACTCGAAAATATTTATTTTTATTTTTTCTGTGGAGATAGGAATAAAGGAAAAAATTAATAGCAATAGGGATGGGAATTATGGAGCTGTTTAGTATGCAAAGCAGCGTTAGAATGGAAGGCTTTCATTTTCATTATTATGCAAATGTCTCGCATTTAATACTCTGTTTGTTATAGTAACATATTGAAATAGAAGTCTTTCATTCTATTTTTTTTCATACGACTTCTTTTCATTGGTGTGGAGATGGAAATGCGCTGAAGGAAAGGGAAGAGTTTTGATGGGAAAGATGGAAGTCTTGGATTTGCCCAAGGATGAAGCTCGTGAATGAAGCTGTTGATAATGAGTGATGAATTTTTGTGTGTTCGCCACCTCCGTTTTTTACACTCAAAAAAAGAGCACCTCCCATCCACATACATAGAGTGAGATAGAGACGACAATAGAGTGAGACGAAGAGGTAAATGGAGATAGAGGTCCTGGGAGAGAGAGACGAGCCGAGAGAGAGAATGACGAGACAGAGAGGCTAGGTTGAAATCGACAAAATGAAGGTCTACTCCCTCTTCGACGGTCGTCGGTAGGTCTTCAATCAAAGTGTTGGCCACTGTCGAAGCTCACAGAAGGCTCTCCTCTTCTTGTCTTCAATCACATTGTCGCGTTCTCATCGGAGGGGTCTAAAGAAGAGATATTACAAAATATTGGTTTTATAGCATTTTTTATTGAAATTAAAAAAAATTATTTGAGGGGTAAGATAGTAAAATAACAATATTCCTTTTTTTTCTTCTTCTTAAAAATTCATATCAAACAAAGTTTTTTTTATTATTCATTTCTATGTCATACAAAACGTATATTTTTCTCTTTTCCTTTCTATTTTTATTTTATTTTCTTTTCTTTTCCTTATCTGCATACCAAACAGGCTCTATATCTTTGTTCTGCGGAATTTTCATTCTTGATAAATTATATTAATATCATTTATATTTCTTTTTTTAGTTTTTCACAAGTATCTTTCATTGAAGGTAATTCTGCTCAAGATACTGTCAGACACTAAATGTGGACATCTCTCCTAATGGAGATTCAAACTTAGGTTAATCACATTGTGAGAGACTAATCCGTTCTATTAGACTCAACCATGTTGATAATTTCATTTATTTTTAATTATGCATATATTAAATAAAATTTCTCTTTTGTAATTTTTTTATTTATTTCAAATTAAAAACAAAAATTTGAAATCCCAAACTTTCAATCTTGATAAGAATTCTAAAACTCGGTCCTACCGTAACAAAATTTGAGGAAAAATTCATTGTCATTGTGATGCTATTTTATTTGTGAAAAGTTTACTCTTTTAACTGTAATACTATATAATCAACATTTTATTCTATTCATATGATTAAGTATTTTTATTAATGTCTTTATCTTTTTCATGATTTTATGAATTTTTAATCTTTTTTAATAATTTTTTTTGCTGATATGTTAAGATTCTTGTGAGTCTTTGCAAATTCCCGCATCCTCGCTGGGAATAAGGAAGGGAAAGGTTTTTCTTTCCATTGCCAGAATTGGTGACAAGGATGGGAATATGTGTATCATTTATCAAAATAAATATATAGAATGAAATTAAAATTTATATCATATATAAGAGACAGAAAATGTGTTTTGATGATGTGCTTGGTATACAGTATAGAAAAGGAAAATGAAAGAAAATGAAAATAAAAGTAAAGTATTTTATTAAAATAGTTTAACTTTTTCTTTTGGTTTGAACCTAAGATATTCCAAAGCTACTTTAAACTTGGAACTAATTTTTGTTTAGGTTAAGGTTAAAGTCTTCTCAATAAATAAGTTTTTTGAGATTCAAATTTGTATTTTTTTTCTTATGGGGATTGAGACCGTTTACTATCTTAACCAAGAATTTGTTAATATATTTTAACTTTTTCTAAAAGTACTTAATATTTTTAAAAAGATAAGTTAAACAATTTCTCCTATCTCTCTTATTATCTCTTTCTCCCGCTACTTTTCTACCGACCAAACACGTCATAACTACTGATCTTATATGGCAGGGGGCCCAAGTTGTATTGAGGATGTAATTTTCTTTGAGACAGTTCTTTAATTAAATTTTTGTAGCTTTCCAAAAAAAAAAGAAAATAAAATTTGCTTAATATCTGTTGTATTATATCACATGTAATAGTTAGTTTTATTTCATTATCTATTTATATCTTTAATAAAAAAAATTTAATGATAAATTAATGAAAGTTTAAAAACGTAGTTCAGACTACACATTTTTCTTAAAGGATTAAATAATACTTTATTCATTTGAGATATACTCAAATCACATGTCATTATCTTCTTTATTCTTTTTTTAAGAAAAAAGCTGCACTCCTTTTTATGGGTGAGAAAAATCACATCCTTTATCCTATAGCATAGTAAGTTATAATTATTAAGATTCTGAAAACTAGATTGAAATAGTAAAAATATTGGTTTAAGGTTCTTTTAAGTTAATTGTAGTTGAATTATAAATGAATTAGTTGTAACTCAATATATATATTTTAATTGAATATGTTAAAATGTAATATAATAAATTAAAATGTGTTTTTATGTTTAGATTTACAAATTTATAAAAAGTATAGACAAACTATTAAATATACATTTAACAATAATATATAATTTGAATAATATATTAAAGTGTCATAAAATTTGAAATTTGTTATAGAATAATATATCAAGAACATATTTATACAATATTAGTATTTATAAAATGTATCAAATATAAAAAAATGTATAAATAATTAGAAAAAAATAAAACTAAAATCGATTCAACTAATAAATTGTCCAATTTTATTGAGCTAAATCAGACCAGTTTATCACTTTTTTTTTTGGTAAAATCAATTAGTTAAGTTCTATTCACTAAACAACATAGTGTTAATTGCAATTGCTTGGAATGTAATTAGCTAGCAAATAAATTTATAAAAAAATTAACCTCTTAAGAGGTTAAATGTTTCTATCAATAGATCTTTTTAAAATTTATATGTACGGTAATAAAAAATAATTTACACAAATTTTAAAATAGTTTAATGATAGAAACACTTAATCTTTTAAAAGATTAAACTTTTAATAAACTTACTTGTATATAGCTCAAATTCTCAGTCAACCGTATGTCCACCCGCATAAAAGTCTTTCTATCAGTTTAAATGAATATTTCAAATATTTTGTTAGCATTCCTTACTAGTAAACTGATCCTCCATTGTCGAAAAGATTTTAGAATAAATTAGATTTATAAATTTTAAACCAAATAAATAATATTGGACTAAACAACAAAGAAATACATTTAACAAGATATGTTTTCAGTAAAAAAATTAAATACTACTATTAGAGATATTTTGATCATTTGTGGTTTAAAGAAGATTTGTGCATATTTTAGACAAAATTTAAAGATTGTAACATTTTGTGATATGTTCTGAAGAAAAGTAATGTAATTTATATCTGTGACTATTTTTTTAATTCAAAAAATTAAATTAATAATTAAATAAAATTATAAAAAACAAAAAAGTAGTGCAAATTATATATTTTAAATTTTTTTGGATGATAATATATTTTTTAATATTAAATTTAACATTTAAGACTATAAATTACAGTCTTTTTTTTATGGGGTCATTATAATTCACAGTCTTACTCTTAACTCTTGGGCATATTGAATGGGCTATGTGGCTGGGCCTATTTAAGGGTCTGATCTGCAGAAACGGAGATACTTTATCTGAGTTTTTTTCATTAAAATTTCATAAAATATGTTTACAATGTTTGCACACGGGCTCAATTAGTTGATAAAATATAGATTTATTTTAGTATTTCTATCTATTAAAGAATTTTAATTAAGAATTGTTTGGTGATTAATTATTTTTATAAAAACATTTTAGCGTCTATGAATTAGTTTAATAGTATTCTTCTTAGGTACGTTTGACAAGTTTTTTTTTTTAATTTAGCTTTGCAATCCAACAATTTTTTTCCTCATAGATTATAGAATGAAGAAACAATTTTTTAATTTAAATTAAGTTTCTTCTTCTTATATATTATGATTTTCGAAATGTAATATTATCAAGAATCAGTCTCACAAACTCATGTTTTCCATTCCTATGTAAGTGTGTCAATATGAGTTTGAGGCTTTGACTGTTTCAACGTTCATGAAAAAGCAACGTGCGTTGAAGTTTGGAAAATCGATTTTTCAGCAAAATTCACATGTTTGATTTCACATTTACAACAAAATTAAGAATCGATTTTGACAAGAAGTGAAATTTTGTAACTTCTAGTGAAAACTGATTTTTCCCAAATCATTATTTTCTACAAACACCCTCCCATTCACAGATCTTTCCGAAATAGTGAAGAGAGAGATTTGGCAAAGTAGAGGGAGGGATGAGAGACCAAAGACACGGAGAGTTTGAAAAGCAAAGGAAGAGAGAGAGAGAGAATTACAGTCATTGTCACCGTCACTGCCTGTCGCCTATCATGGTTCTCTTTCTTCCTTTGTGCCGTCATCACCCTTCCTTTGTTTTCCTTTTCTTTTCTGAATGTGGCTAAGTGAGAGCTGAGAGGGTTCGAGACTTATTACTACGTGAGTGAGAGTCAAGAGTGATATTGATAGCTATGCTCAAAATGATTTATTTATCAACTCAATTTTTTAATTTATTTATTGACTAAATCTTTTATTTAACAATTATGTAAATATATTTATATATAATTTTTGACTTATTAATATATTAACTATCTATTTTTATTTTTAAATTATCTATTCATAAACATATATTTTTAATCAAATATAAGTATATGTAAATATATTTGTATATGATTTTTGACTTATTAATATTTTTATTACATTTTTATATGATAGAAATTAAATAAGATAAATAAAATAAAAAATATAATATTCATATCCTTATTGGTAATTACATATTCAAAAGTGCTTCTATTAACCAATATTTAAACAAAATTTATTTTTTAAAATCACTTTTCTAATAACAGTTTTCAAATATAAATCACGTTTATGTAAAATTAATTCTAAAAATCAATTTTGCTTAAACCTAAGTTTACCCAACAAGTTTTCAGACACACACTTGCTCATTAAGAGAGTCCATCCAAGCTCTCCAAATAAAACAAGTTGGGCAATAATTCAAAAGCTTATATAAAAGATGGGGCAGGCTTGTTGCACTTTTTTTTTATTTTGTATTTTATTTATTTATTTTAAGATTTAATCTATTATTTTAAAAAGCTTGGTTCAATTTTTTGTTATTTCATAATTTTAATATTTAGTTTCTATTATATACATACATACATACATATATATATATATATATATATATATATATATATATATATATATATTGGACAAATAGATATCAATTTTATTAAATTGGCATTAAGTTTAAATTTATGAGAGAACGATATATGATTTAAAATAACATATCTTAAAAATCAGTACCATACATATACAACATATCTATAAGACTAAACAGAGACAATATATCTCTAATCTTAAATTGGAGCTAGTCTTCTAACAAACTAAAGAAAAGCTTCACATTTGCCTATCATAAATATATTTTCTATTATATGAAGTAACTAAAGAAATATATTTTCTAAAAAAACTTATTAGTCCATGAGTATGCTTAGCAAAACCATGACCCTTAGTAGGCTGAATTGAGTTTGGCCAAGATTTTTAACTCACCATATATGGCTTGACCATCTCAATCTATGTTTTGTATTAGCTCTATAGGACTTTGGGCTGGGCTAGGCCAAATTGGCCCATTTCACAACCCTATTCATATGGGAATGGAGGGGAATAATGGATTCTCCTATGATTAGAGTTTTTTTTAAAAAATAAAATTACCACTTTACTCTTTTGTCTTATCTCTAATTATCAAATATTCGTCCTTTGTTGTTAAATGAATAGGCTTAGATCGAAAAAGATTGGCTTGTTTGAAATGAGACTAATGTCAAATTGCCAAATATTTTTAAAGATATTAATATGAACCAAATATGACAATGCCAAATTTTCAAGAATATAAAAAACTATTCCAAAAATATTGTAAAAACCAAACGCGAAAGTGTGATTTCCAGAGATGACATTACTAAAAATATGATCATTTTTAAAATTGTAAAGTTCTGCATATCAAAGGACACCTAAAAATCTCTAAATGAAAGTTTTTTTCTTTTATTAACAACAAAAGAAAAAGAGAGTTCATAAGACATCAATTAAAAATAATTAGTTTTATATTAATGGTTCAATTCATACTCTTTCTTCTAAAAAAATTCCTCCCTACACTTTTTTTCCTGTTAATTTGTACATTTGATTAACTTTTATTTGAATGTAAATGAGTAATGCGTAATAGACTCTTCAATTTTCAACTTAATTTAATTCCTTCAATTTGTCAATAGAAATAAATTCCAACTGATTCTAAAATAAAAAACTTGAGAAATTAACCACACATAAAATTGCCGTAAGTGATGAATCATGATTTCAGTCCAAAATAATAATAATAATAATTAACCTCAGTGCTACGGTTAATAAAAAAAATTCCCTCTATGCCAGTGTTTGAAAACTATTTCCTAATATGATACAGATTTGACAAAGTTGAGCAACTTGTGCTTGACTTTATTGTGTAGAAGTACTCAACTTTCTCACTTTATTTTTTTAATTATAAAGGGAAGTCGAGCAAGTCATACTTGACTTCCCTCCTAACTTTTATTTATTTATTTTAACTCAAGGAGAAGTTGAGCATAACTTGCTCCAATTCTCCTTTTTTAAAAATTAAATTTCAATTTTTTTAAAATTTTTTAAATTATGGGGAAGTCAAGTTCCATGAACTCACTTCCCTATATGAAAAATTAGATAAAATTAGAGATATATATATATATAATTAAATAAATAAGGAAGTAAAATTTTATTAAGATTTTTTTTACTATTATTCTGTTATGAAATTAAATAAAATTAAGTAAAATGATTATAAATATATATAAATGAATCTTAAAAAAATAAATTAGTGTAATATTTAAAATTAATTTATTCTCTACAAGATATTAGCTAGTATGTAAGATATTCTTTAAAATAAATAAAAATTTAATATCTAAACCTTTTTTTTTAATTTTATACTTAATGTGACTCATCTTTATGCTAAAATAAGGACGAGTTTTATGGGTTATTTAAAACAAGTCACTTGCTCTCCTCTTCTTTCCTATATAAGGCTTGTTTCACAGTAAAGTTTGTCCGTGCTTCTTCTTCTTCCTCCATTGTGCTTATTTCTTCTTCTCCATTGAAACTTCGAGAAGCAATGTATTCTTCTTTGAAGACCAATTTTATTTGAAACCAATTTTCTTCTTTTTTTACTTCATTTGTTCAAGAATTTTGTATCTCATTTTCTTTCACCATAAGTAGACAAATTAACGCATGCGTTCACGTGAACGATCAAACTTGTAAGAGCATTGAGGGTGATACTTTTGAATCTGATTCTATTAAAATGATCAAAATTAGAGAAAATATTTCCCTAGATTGTTTGAAGAACTTGGTCCATGCTCAGATGCATCTTTCATATAAACAACAATTATCCAAAATATGGTATTAGTGCCCTGTAAAATTTTCATTGTTGATGTTTCAATCGTTAAAAGTTAGAGGACGATGACACGATGAAGTTGCTTCTAGAGATTTCTTTTGTTGAAAGAGAGAACAAAATAGTACTCGAACCATCAATGAGCATCCTTGACTATGTCATGCCATCATCCCAAAGCTTGGATTGGTATAGCCAGTTGTTAGACAGTAACAAAGTTGACTCATATTTCTTCAAGACATTCCTCAATGATTTGAATTAGTCCCAATATTCAGGCGACCATACCGCACAACCAAGTTCGTTCGATGAACTCGATGGTGGTCTTCTACTTTTACCATTTGTTTCAACAAAAATATTGTCAAACTTGGATAGCTCAGACGAAGACCACGATCCCAATGTCGATGAGGAAGACAATGATGATATGGATGTAGTACTAGACATGGATAAGATGATGAATGTCTTGACGGATGCATCATCTCCATTTTTACACAATATAAACATTAGTATATTTGAGTATACTAGGATCGAAATCTCATTGATCGAAACACAAGCCAAGATTTTTACAAAAGTATATGTTACTCATATATCAAAGCTTTATGGTAGGCAGCTAAGATGTATGTCATGAAAACACATCAAACATATAAGGTAATACATTTGTCGGCCTAAGCAAAATAATATTGTTGCCATAAATATAAAGACGGTTGCATGTGTAGGGTCAAGATAATACGAAAATCACTGCAATACTCATGGCAGATAACAAAATGTAACAAATTGCACACGTGGGTAATTGCAACACTTTCACAAGATCACAATAAATTGACTATGACTTGATAGTGTTGAAAATAATTCCTATGGTCTCCACAAAGGGTAGTGTTTCAATAAAACAAATGATAAAGATAGTGCAAGAAACGTTTCGATACAAGGTTTCATATAAGAAAGTCTAGCATGCAAAACACAAGGCCCTAGCATTTGCATTTGGAAATTGGGAGCTTGTACGACATGTTGTCTATGTGGTTAAATTTTGTACAACACTTCAATTCAAGGACAATAGTCGGCTAATAGTATAAATCATGTCCATAAGTTGGGTCAAATACAACCTATTTCCATAGGCTTTTTTTGGGCTTTCAAGCCATGCATCGATGCATTTTAGTATTTGAAACCAATTGTGCATATGGATGGGACACACCTATATGTAAAATATCAAGGAAAGTTGTTGATGGTTGTTGGACAAGATGGAGATTGAGAGGTTGTTCCATTAACATTTGCGCTAGTTCAGGAAAAGTGTCGAGATGCCTACTAGTGGTTTTTACAGAATTTAAAAAGGCACGTGACACGAATTTGGAGGGACCTTTGCTTGATTACGAACAAGCATTCTGCTATTATTGCTATAGTGGAGGACAAAACAATCGGATAACGACCGCCTTATGCATATCACATGTTCTACCTTTGTCACATGGCTGAAAACCTCTACAAAGTGTCATTATTCCTATATGAAGCAAAAGTACTACAAAATTGGTATATTTCTTTCATGGTCATTTGTTGTCGTTTGACATCACTAACTATTTACTAAACTATTGTTATGCATGGGTGACAAGTTGTGAGTTTGAGCAACACGTGGTGGATGTGGAACTAGCTTGATTACATATTTCGATCCCTTAAAGAGTTAGAGGTTGGCTAAATGAGCAAGACGTGGAAAACTGGATGCTTGCATATGACATCGAAGGTCATAGTTCGTTGGGGGCACACGATGACCAATTTGGAGGAGCGCATGAACGATTTTTTAAGGGGTTTGTTACCTCCCCATGTTAAGTTTGGTCAAAGCAATAATATACTGGCCTATCAAATATTTTGTGGAGTGAGTAGAGACTATACAAGTGCAAAAGAATGCCAACATGCACTATGCCCAAAAAGTGAAGAAAGAAATGGATGAATTGGAAAGTCAATAGTAAAGGTGTAACATCATTTGATTCAACTTAGAGAACTCCTCATTTGAGGTAAAAGAGATGAACGACCCCTCAAATTATTAGTTCATGCGATTATACAAAGTAAATATGAACACTTAAAAGTGTAACTGCAGGGAATTTCAAGAGTTACACTACTTGTGTTAGCATGTTATCGCTGTTTGCGTAAACATTGGTATCAATATAAATGAGTATGTTAGCACTGTTTACCGGCTAGATGTCATATTAAAGGTGTATACACGTGAGTTTCACCCCATCAGAATTCATGCATATTGACTTCCTTACAATTGTTTATGGCTAGTTCCCACCCGAATTAGACTCAAAAGAGAGAGTGTTCAAAGTCAACATGTTGTAAGAACTATATGGACTTCAGAGTGTGTGGGAAACAGTCACAAGTGTGTGGACTTTGTAAACAGATGAGTCATAATCGAGCAACATGTCCTTTCCACAACACAGTAAACTAGTTTGTAATCTTCTTGTTTCTGTATTAAATGAAATTTGTAATTTGTCTCTTTCATTTAATTTATATATTATTAGTTGTTGGATTTTTAAAAATTTAAATATAAAGGTAAATTATTAATTTTTCAAACTTTTTTGAATTTGACAACTTATCAATTTCTTAGATTTAAAATTGTAATATAAGATTAATCATTAAAGAACATGAGTTAAATGAAATTACAAAATAAATGAAGTTAAAATGAAAATAAAGTGAAATTTTATAAAGTAAAATTAAATTTTAATATATGATTATTTATCCAAAATAAAGTGAAATTTAATAAATTATTGGTTTCTAATATTTCTTTGATTTTAATAAATGATTATTTATTAAAATTAAATAAAATAAATTAAGTTAAAAAATTAAGTATGATTATTAAAAAATTTTAAAAATTGTGTTATAATTAATATTTATTTTTTAAAAAGGGTTTGCGATCCAATTGGGTTGCAGATTGGCCAGGCTTGCATACTTGGCACTCCACAGTTGTAGAATCCCATCAAATAAAAAAAATGGCAAGCATGCAAGCCATGCTTGCGATCGGACTCCAATAAAAATAAATAAATAAATGCAATGTCTAGCTAGATGAGACTTCACAATTGTCAACTCCCATGAAATTAAAAAAAAAATTAGTTTAGTCTTGACCCTCCCTCAACGACCCTTTCTTTAAAAAAAACTCTTTCTCCCATATGATGAACATTTCATTTGATTTGGCTTTTTAAAGAAAAAAATTAGTTCCATCTTCTTCTTCTACTCGTAATCTTTGTTACTCTACTTAATTTTTTATACTAATCAGATGGCTCATGTTCAAGGATAACCCAAACCTAGGCCCGATGACGGGTCATTGTTAACCAAGTAGAATAATCATATTGAAAGTTGTGTAGGAAGAAAGGGTAAGTTAATATTATCATGCGCTAGATATACTTTTGGTATATTATAATTGTATTTTAATTAGGAAGGGATTTTCAATTTATTAATGTAGGTGGATTGCACCCTAGTAATTTATCAAACCCAACAAGATGATCTACGTGATTTGCCACTTAACATTGTTCCTCTTTTAGTACGCACTAGGGTTTACAAAGTTTCTCATATAGGTTAGTTTCAGTATGATTCTACACTAGTGTCAGCCTTAGTTGAGAGGTGGCATCCCAAGACGCACACATTTCACACAACCTAAGCATGAGACAACTATCACTCTAGAGGACGTTGGGATTACCATGTATGGGACAATTTATAACTAGAATGTCCTGAAAGAAATGCATCTCTGAATGTTAACATCTTCTAGGGATTAAGTCATTATGAAGTGTATAAGGGTAGAGTGTAACATTCTAAGTAAAAACATCTCCCTCAATCAAAAGAATAAGAGTTTATGAACTTAAAGTAAGAAGGAACCCTTAGGGAATTAAATGAACATGACTAAGAGATCATAAGACTAAGAAAAACTTGAAAACATAACTAATCAGTCGACTGCTGGGTGTAATTAGTCGAATTTTGGATGTAATCAGTCAATTGCTAGTAGTAACCAGCTGATTGCCAGTGGTAGCCAGTTAATTAGAAAGTGCAAAACCCAGAAAAAAATGTTAAGCTAAGAGCAAGCAGTCAACTAATTATAGCAACCAATCGACTATCGGCCTTGAGAAAAGTTTAAGGCGGAAAACAACTGTCATTTAAATGATAGAAATAGACCAAAATGCCCTTGAACATGCTAAAAAAGTTTGAACAAACTTCAGGGGCAGGGAAAGGTAATTTATATTAAGTTTATTTCATATATATATATATATATATAGGAAGAGTACAGAAAACACAAGAAAACAAAGAAAATGTAGAGCACGAGCTAAGAGAGAGAGAAAAGGGAATCACAAAAATGTGACATAGGCCAGAAACTAAGAGTTGATATATGTAGTTATGAAGAGTGAAAGGTAAACTTAGAAATCTAGAAATATTCCTCAAATCGTACTTTTTCTATTAAAGGTTGATATATGTGAGTTTTGTAAAAGTTGTAGCAAAAAAAAGTTAGAGAAAGGTTAGAGGAAGGTTTGAAATCAAGGAAAGAGTTAGAGCAAAAGAAGGAGAATCAATCCTAAGGCTTGAGGTTTAGCTTTTCTTCATAAAAACATGTTCATGTCTTCTTTAAGTATCTACATGCATTTTGTTATGTTTATGATACATGTCCATGGTATGTTTGGATATTAATCTTGTATCAAATAACCTGTGTATGTTGAAAGACAATAGACAGCTGGCATAGGAGACCTTGGAGACGACGGTATGTAACATCCAGTTGTGTCTCAATTGTTGAGTAATGAAGTAGTTAAGAGGATAGATATGGAGACTGCGATACGTAACATCTATTAAATTAAAGATTACCTTGCATACATGAATTATTATGTGATTATTACATAAAACATATGTTTATGTTGAAAATGATGTTTTTCTTATGATACATATTTCTTGCTCCTAAGATAGTGTTATCTCATCTTTTTCTTTGTGAAACTAACCATTTTCAGGTAAAAAAAGAATTGAAGAAGGTGAGAACAGAGCATAAAGCTGCCTAGCTCTTATGCTTATGAGATATATGATTATAGAGTAGTTTGTGTTGCTAGAAGACATGTAGTAATTTTAAATGATATATGATGTTGTAAAGCTAGTGTAACCTGTTATCCAAGTATGTTTAGCTAAGGAAGCATGTTTAAATGTATCTTACTTGAATTGGGATTAAACTGTGTGTATTTGAATTCTCTATAGTGAAATCTAATATCTAGCCTTGTTTGCACGCATTATATGATTAGAGATGGTAAGAAGTGCATCTAATAAATTAGAATGATGAGTCTTGAGCTCTCTTATAGCAGGTGGTACTAAATTGAAATGTTAGAATGAGAAATTACTGAATTAGGCAGTAAGCAATCAATTGGTCCCTTGAACCATTCGATCACCAACCTCTAAGTATTTTGAAAAGTTTCAGGTAGAAACCAACCATTCGATCAGTCCCTTAAATCATTCAATTGGTTAGCTTTTGAATCAATATACAGACCTTGACAAAGATTGGGTAGCTGATTGGTCAAGCTTGGCAGTCGATTGTTTATCCTTCAAGTTGAGATTTCACTTTGTTTTATACTATATATAGGAAAAAACCCAACTAATTTTCCATACTAGCATTCAAGTCGAGTCCAGCTTTCATCTATCTATTAAGAAAATGTAAAGAGTAAATTAAACTAGCTTATTGAGTCTAAAATTAGGTTAAAGCTAAAATTATCAAGAGTTTACTAGGGCAAGTAAGATATTACATTCATGGTAATAAAGTTTTAATAAGTTGTTAGATTAGATGTTGAATAATTTATGGTATCAAAGTAGTTAGATATTACAATTTACAGTAATGGAGCGTAATTAAGGAAGCTAGATTACCATGTATTACAAATTTGATATCAGAGCGTAAAAGAATTTTCTAGTAGTAGTTGGATACTACACAAGACTATACTTGGGTTGGCTGGTACAAATATTCACACAATTACCTAAGGAACCAAATGAGATGAAACTTCAATACTTTGCAAAAGCTCGGATCTTTGGACTAATTGAATGCTTCTTGATACCAAATAAATCTAGCACAATGGTGTACTTGATGTACTTATCATTGTTAGAGGATTTTGATTGATGCAGTCAATTATATTTGGGCATAGTCATCTTCGCATACTTGTATAGTGAACTATACATGGCCACTAAGTCATGGAAACAATAAATAGCAGGATACATGGGGCTGCTACATATGTGGGCATGGATGCATTTTCCTAAGTTAGTACCCCATTGCCTGTGGTCATAACTAAATCTGATATATCCATCACTACTACCTTTTGGTTTCCAATGAGTTGCATTTATCATTATTTGTGTCTATTTTGTTTTGAATTGATAATTGAAGGTTTTTTGTTTGCAACATTAATAGGTGGCGAGAGATCCATGTGCACCAAGCCCTGGTAGAGCTTCTCTACATCGATATAGACTTTTTTGAATCTGATGTGTGATAATGAAGTATCTATCCTTGTGTTGTAAATTTTATTTAGTCAACTATAATTTTATTCTAACGTCTGTTGTCATTAAATTATGTGATGCCCATAGAATGGTTTGCCCAACACAATGGTTTCAATGTATTGTTATCTTGATCCACTTATGTGTCTTGTGTTGGTATAATCCTAACCATGTTCTTTGATAATTTAGTATGGAGTAGCCCATTCTTGGGGACCTCATTTTTCATGCCCCAATCCAGAGACATGATCGGTACTACAGTGAATTCCTCCTCACCACCATAAGCCTTACACTTCACACAATCAACACATAGAAAGCATAAATAAAGGCACACGCGATGTATTAAAGAAATATGATTTCATTTCCATTTTAATATTAATCAAATCAAAATATAAACGATATTCTCAATTGGCAAAAGAAAATATAAATTTAAATAATTTATAATTCCATCACATCATTAACAAAGATCTTTGGAGTTCTATTTATTACAGAGCAACTCAAAAACCAAACATACCCAAGAATCACTACTATCAACTTGATGTCAGATTGGATTGAAGACTCAGAGACTTCACTACTCCTTACACAGAGGCTCGCCAACTAAGCAAGAACCTGTAAAGGTACACAATAAAAGGTTAGTACAAAAGATACTTAGCAAGGGATAGACAACCATAAAATGAAATATAACTTGTGTACTGCTTATAGGGATGAAACCCAAAATGTATCCCATCCACCACCACTACCACCCAAAAGATAGTTCATCACCACACGCCCAACACGGTTAGATGATAACATCCAACTACAACACAAGTATTACACAATATCACAACCAGAAAAAAAAAACTGCATAATTTATCATATCTCACCACTCACTAATCACAAGCTTATTATGTCCATCTAAGACGCTCAAGTTGCAAATCAAACATTCAACACGAGTTTAACCAATATAGATATAGGCTGTGTATAGGGGGTGATATATGTTTTGCGGGTATTCTGTCTTAAAGGCTTTCCTTCACATTATATGTTTATAAATAAATAAATATATATATATATATATATATATATATATATATGATAATTTCATCAACTTTCCTTCATAAGGCGGCATCCTTGAGTGTGGCAAATCTCAAGGATTGGAGTCGCTCACCACAAGTGATCAATGATGATGTTATGCCTACAGTTTCCTAAACATCGCACCATCCAAGAAATGTTGCTCATATAAACCTAGATAACAATAATAGCTCCCCTTATGAGTCCAATCCACCACATCCCATGTCCAGACACATAGGGCACATCCATCACAAATAAGTGTTCCCACACAATTACCTGCACATAAACCATCCCGATATAACCCAATGCATTTTATAACAATGTTTAAAGGAATACATTCCATACCATCTTATTACTAAGAAATAAGTAGAACACGACAGAAAATAATCATCGCATGAAACTCCGAAGGCTCAATGGCCCATTGGATAAAATCATCACTAGAACACAAGTACAACCAACACATAAGGAATTATTTACATGCATTCACATATTAAAGTACTCATACACAATAGTGTAAGGCATAAAGAGATACAACATGCTTAG
Organism: Biancaea sappan; assembly: GCA_037074585.1. Classification (NCBI taxonomy): domain Eukaryota; kingdom Viridiplantae; phylum Streptophyta; class Magnoliopsida; order Fabales; family Fabaceae; genus Biancaea; species Biancaea sappan. The sequence continues at coordinate 45,727,030 of CM073497.1, read as the reverse complement.
CCCTCAGAACGAGGCCCAAACATAATAATTTATCCCACATACCATATCACCCATAACAACTACATCCTTAGAGTTATGTAAGCAACATAAATGATTATCCTACCATAAATAAAAAAAGATGAAATTAGACCTCTCACCTCACTAGTTCCCAAAGGGTTCATGTTTAATTAAAATTTCTTCTTTTAACTATTTTTCCTATATAAGAGATTCTTACTTATAAAAGGGAATAATTTAGATTATATGCTCGACTTGAGAGTGATAGCTAACCCTAACCCCATCAATTAAGGTAATGGTATATTTCCTTTTCTTCCCTAAAACATTTCTACATACAAAGCCAATGCTACCTTCACCTTTTGGTGCACAAGCCTTCCCAACATTAATCCAACCTAGGGCTTAATTCCACTTTTTCCATGAGTATGTAAAATATGAAATTTAGGATGGCATTAGGCCTAATCAACATCCCCAAAATAAGCATTCACACACATAAGCCTACTCCTATGCCACCAAAGGCTCACTCAATGTGAATTTCGCAAGGACAATCACGACAAAGCATAAGATCAATAACAAATTATAATAAGCAAATAAGTATAGTCCTCTAAATAATATAAAATCTCAAGGCATTTGTAATAATGAGGTTTACACAAATCAAAGGAAGGAAGTGGTGTTTGTCCCTTCCCACCACATTAATAAATTAGCACAACAATCTTTCACATGATCATAGTTTATAATTCCAACCATGGAAATATTTTAAATCCAATTAAAGCATCCCAAATGAGTATACCATCCACATATGAAAGTATTTCAAGTGATGGAGGAGCAATTTATTAGGTATAAACGCGCGCGCGCACACACATACACACACACACACACACATATATATATATATATATATATATATATATATATATAAATTCACATAATCTTAGATAAAGTAGAATTATCTTTCACCTTAATTTAGGGTATTCCCGACCTTATTGAAGAGTCTTAGCCACCCTCAAATCATTTCCAAGCCTCTAGAATAATAACACACTATTTCAATACAAGATTCTAAGATATTTGCACCTGTCTAGGCTATGGTGCCAACCTAGGTGCCTAGGCACCATTCCTTCCTCGCCATAAACCATCCTTTAGGCTTGGCCACCTGAGTTGCCTAGCCTTGATGCTCTCGGCCAAGAGCATTAGGTGGTGGCGCCTGGGTGCCAATGCCCCTGAATGTTTTGGCTTCTGCTTGGTTGGTGCCTTAGGCACCCGAAGCTGCACACATGAGTTCCTCCTTAGTTTTGACTCTTTTTACCTCCAATCTTTACTATTTCTCTCAGTTCTTCTCATGGACTGTTCATCCTTAATGTTTAGGTAACATATTGACACCAAAAACTCAATCAACCTTCCAGGTTCCAAGCTTAAATCATCAAATTTTCATTCAAAACCCTAACATTCCCTCTTGTTCTTTCCACTCTATAAATTCACCTTTAATCATGTTTAAATCATTGATCCATGGTTCTAATTTCGTTATTGAACATCAAAGAAGATATCTACTAGCTATCCAAGCTCCCAATCTCATCCTCCAACTCATTTCCCACTCACAACTCCATACATCTGAAAATGAGAGGAAAAATTGGAAAAGTAGAATACTCACCTTCTTTCCTTGTCTTTTCGGTGGTGGTTAATCGTTGGAGACCTGAACTTTGCTAGAGAATGGCTGCTGGAAGCTTGGGCAGTGAAGGAACGATGGAACGTGGAGGGAATGTGTGGTAAGGTAAGGAGGGAGAGAGAGTCTCATGAGAAAGAATGGAGAAAATGAATGGAAAATGTGTGTGGCTTCTTATATATACACATGAGAGAGAAATTACTATTGTACCCCTTGGTCAGACCCTCGGTCAACATTAGTTGTGGTAAAGTCGTAATTTTCTCGACTCTGGTATTTTTCATATGTTCATGCCACCACATAATTTTCCCTATTAATTTCCTTCCCTTACCAAAAAGGTAAATCATAATTCGTTTTATTCTATGTTAGTCCATCAGCAGACTTAAGATCTCAACCGGCCCTCCTTGTGCCACAAGCCCACCTTCATTCTCACTAACATACCCTTTCCGGGAATTTCCACCTTAATTCACCAGTTAAGGAAAAATTTTAAGCTTTATTTCACTTTAGTCCTTGCACAACATCCTCATGTTATAACTTAGCGTCGTATCCTCCACGAAATTTCCCACCTTCTACGTACATATAAAAATGAATGAATATGGGCTTACACCCAAGTGAATTTGAAAATTTACAGTTAATTAGTAAAAGAAAAATTCTCAACTTGGTCCCCAAAGTCTTGGTCTGCAAAATTGGTAAAATATTTTATTAGCCAAACCATTTCAAAACTAGAGATATTACATCATTCTTCACATCGAACAAGTTCATGGCACAAGCATGCAAGAAAAGAATGATTAGATTGGATTGGAGTGTTAAGCTCGCAAGTGTGATCCATATATAGAGCAATTGGGAAAATTGAGTCTACTCTATCACGTGGACAAACCTTACGATTGTGAAATTGCAATATTTACAATGGTACTAGTGAGTCACTCACCGATGGATTCATCTAGACAATGTTGTGTTGGGTCATGTGGTACAATATCAATTTCTTTATAACTAGGCATGAAATTAAATTTGTTATTATATAAATATAATGTTCCATAGCAACTAACATTTTGTGCATACTTTTTAGGGTGTCACGACATATTTCATGAAATTTTTAACATTGTAATAGTCAATATCTATGTATATGGATGTGGATACAAGCTTGTCAGCTAAGGCAGAGAAAGGCATCCACAATGGCTGAGTATGAGGGTCCCTTTGCTATGTTTGAGGGTGGTGGTTCATCTAGTTTTCAAGATGCTGGCTAGTCACAACAATATATGTCAATGTATATGACAATGCTCACACCATTTGGCTTGTCTCATGAAGACCTTGAGCATCAACGATTTTAGACACCAAACATGCTGCCTTCGTAAGTCAATTCAAATGAAGAAGAGAAAGGTCATCAATTTGTTATTGGTGTTGCTGTTGTTGTTGGTGGCGGTGGTGGTGATGATGATGATGCCAGTGCACATTTTTTGTTGCCAAAGTGAATACCAAAGAATAAAAAAAAAGATGCAGAATAAGATTCTATTATTCATAATATATTTGTTGTTAATCATGTCAAATTCTATGTATTAAAAAAATTAAATCTTTCATTCACTTATTTATTTTTTCTTTTTAGATTCATATATATATATATATAGTGTGTGTGTGTTTAATTATTTTATATAATTTTATTTAATTTCATAACCAAATAACAATAAAAAGGTTATTTAAAATTATAATATTAATGAACAAAATAATAAGAATTTTAATAAAATATTGTAAAAAAAAACTTCATAAAATGTTATTGAATAATTTATTTAATTTTCCATATACCCAAATTAAAAAAATAAACTCGACCTAATAAAAAAATTGAAATTTAAAAAAAAAGGGAAAAGTCAAATAAGTTATACTCAGACTTCTTTCTAACAGGACTTACTCAACCTTTCTCTAATTTTTTTTTAAAAATTCAGTTGGGAAGTCTATAATTAAAAGAAAATAAATTTAAAACATAAGGTGAGTAAGTTCGGCACGGATCCTACTTCCTTGCTTTTTCATTCCTTGAAGAGCACCTTGCTTTTCCAAATTATAGTTATTGGATAAGGATCTTGAACGATTGAGATCGAGAGACGCGAGGACCCATTTGGACCATTGAATTGTTTTGATCTAATAGCTCAGATCTTGCATTTGCATTTAATAAAACACAACATTTTGAGATCCTTTCTTTTTTCTAGACTCGTCTAGAGCACAACATGTGTCTAGCATCCGCTTCACCTACTCCCCATTGAAGTCTCAAATCCACTGCTAACGTAGTTTCAAAATTTGCCTTTTAAAAAAAAACCCTTCTCAATCATTACGCGCTACATGTTCAGGACAGGCAAATGATATTACCAAATAGATATTGTTTTTAAAAAATAAATATAAAAATTGAGGAGTTAAGGATACAATGGCAGGAAGGGATGAGCCTGCTGAGGAAGAAAAATGTTCCACCTTCTATTCTAGACACATGGCATGCACTGATTAGAAGGTTTTTTTTCCCCTTCTCTAAAAGGCAAATTCCCTGTCGAGCATTGGAGCTGAGACCCGAATGGGGGAGTAAGTGAAGTGGATGCTGGACACATGTCGTGTTCTGGACGCGTTAGAAGAAAAAATAAAGACCTCGAAATGCTGTATTTCATTAAACGCGCTTGCGCAATCTAGATCCTTGATGGGTTCCTCAGTCCCTCGATCTCCTCATCCAACGGCTGCAATTTGGAAACATAGGGTGCTCTTCAGAGAATAGAAAAGCAGAGGAGCGGGATCCCACATTTTGTTCGACTTTCTTTCGTTCGACTTTGCCAAAACCAAAACATGTTAAATAGCTTTCAAACATTAGCATAGAGGGAATTTCTTTTATTATGTGAGACGTTTCACAACTAATTTGTTCACAAAATCCACGTGCCGCGCTTTCTAACTCCATAATTTCACACTCACTGAGAACTCATTTCAGGGTTTCGTCTTCTCTGCTGCGGACAAAGATTGAGAGAGAGAGAGAGAGAGGACATGGCTTCCCTTTCTGAACAAGAGAACCAATCACCCAACATACACATTCCAGAGGAATGGTCCGAGGCCGCCGATTGTATCGCCTACGATTCAGTCACTTCGCCGCCTCCTATTGCTCTCATATGCGGCGCCAAGAATTGCGGCAAGACTACCTTCTCCCGCTATCTCCTCAACCTGCTCCTCCAGAGGTAGGCGCCGTTATTTTCCATTTATTTGAGGGTGTAGTATAGATATGCGCTTTTTCCCATGTTATTGATCAAACGGGACTGCTTTGTTTATTGTACTATGTTGATTAAATTGAAACTTTGCTTTGTGGGTGTGTTTCGATGTACTGGCTTCTTAACTGCATACACTTCGGATTTTTAAAATGCCATGACATACTAATTGATTATGCGACTGTTCATTTTAGTCAACATAATTTGTCTGGGTTTGATGTTGTTGATGTCGTACATGCTTTTCAATTATTGGATGAGCCTGCAATTAAATTATTTTTACCATCTGGGACTACTGTTTGCACCTTTAAACCTGGTTTGGATATTCATTCTGTTGGGTTGATTTCCATTTTTCTTTTACTCCTGCATAGTGGTTGAATAAGAGTGGTAGCTGACATCTTGTTTTAAGAAATAATTAATTTGGTTTTTCTATTTGCACTCATGTATGCAGATATAGGAAAGTAGCCTATCTAGACACAGATGTTGGGCAGCCTGAGTTTACTCCTCCTGGTTTTCTTTCACTAACCATAGTTGATAAAATAACTCCAGGTATGAATTGATATCTACTTTTTAAATTGTCAACTATTATATCAATCTTTCTAGTTATCTCCAGGTGTTTAATATTTATTTAATCTATCAGAGGCCTTCATATTATAACATTAACCCATAGTATTAACATTTTTTTTTTTTGTAGATGTCACGATCCCATGCCTGAAAACACCAGAGAGGTACGGATTGCTGTCTCATCTCAATAATTTTGGAATTCAACAAAACACTATCTCTTTATTTCTTTTGCTAATATTGTTTTGAATTTGATAAAGTTGCTGTTTCTTATCATCTTATGGCAGATAACATACCCAGTTAAGTTATTGGGGGATATAAAGTTAAGGTTGCATTGCATTATTAATTTGCCATTAATCTGAGATTTCTCCAACCACTGGCTTAGGGGTTTTGCATGCTTTCCTAGTTAAGTATAACTATCTTAACATTAGAATATCAGATATCTTATTCAGAGCATTAACAACAACATTATGCATTACTACTGCCTGTTCATTCGATCTCGTTTCATAGATGACACTTATGTGAAAGCTGAGCAAATTTGTATCTGTTACAGATGTTCTCAGGTCCTAGGTATTCTTCTTTCTTCCTTTGCTTATTGTTTTTTCTCCGTCCACAGCTATTAAGTGTTTTAAAGAAAGTGGAGTATATGGTCTTGATAGGGTCTGTTTGATCTATATGTGCAGTCATAGTATCAGCAAGTCATGCAAGATTTAGATGTTTTTGTCATGGACTTGCTTGACTTACTATCTATTATTTCATTCTCAAGCAGGTGCCTTTTCTTTGGTGATGTTTCTTCTAAAAGAGATCCATCATCATACTTGAATTATGTATTTGCCATCTATGATTATTATCAAAAGGAATATCACATGTCTGATAATGGAGAAAATCCTCGAAGGACTGAGTTGCCTCTCATTGTGAATACCCCTGGCTGGGTGAAAGGCAAGCTCATTTCTTTCACAGTTTTTAATGTAAAGACTGAGTGTTTCCTGGAATAATATAATCTACGATGGTACTTATTCTGTGATGTCTGCATTACTCATGCATGTTAGGTATTGGTTATGACATATTAGTGGACGTGGTGAAATACATTGGTCCGACGCATGTTGTTAAAATAAATATATCCGCTGAAAAAAAGAATCTACCCACTGGAGCATTCTGGTTAAATGGGGAATATGATGAGACAGTCAACTTAATCAAGATAAATTCAGCTCGTCGGGATTCATTCAATAGACCGTAAGAATCTACCCCTTAATTTTTATTTTTTATTTTTTCACAATTATTATCCAGTGTGTTTGGAGAAAGCAAATTACATTTATTATATGTTGTGTATGAGTTCATCATCTGCATTTACATTGAGTATCATGAAATATCCTTATTTGTTTTCTCAGGTTGCTTGCTCAGAAGGATGCACATCTCTTGCGGGATTTGCGAATAATGGGTTATTTCAGACAGTGTTTTCCTAGTGATTGGAATATTTCTACCATCAAGGAACTTGCACATGCCTTGGCCTCCCACCGTCCTTTTGAAGTTCCCATTGCAAGCGTCAAAATTCAACATCTTCATTCTCAGGTGGGTACCATGTATGCTCAAAGAATGTTCTGTAGCTTCTGCTAATTCTATGCATTTGACCTGTGTCCCTCTAAAACTTCTCTGAATTGTAAATATTTTAATTTATTAATGTTTTCTTCTTGAGAATTTCCAGAGTATCATTTATACAAATTGTATTCTTATAAGGGTGTCAGGTACATTTTTATTCTCTTAACAATATTTTTCTAGGTTCCAAGCTCTGAAATATTCTACAGTTTGAATGCTAGCATTGTCGGATTAGCAGTTGATTCTGAAGATTTACCTTGGTGTATTGGTCTTGGTAAGTAACTTCCCAAACTTGTCTCATTCTGCCTAGCTCTGCACGTGTCTTTTACTTTGTCATAGCAACGGCACTTCTGAGTGCTAACTTGGCATTTCAGACTTTCTGAAGCAATTTAGATGGCAGTAGAATTACAGTGTAACTGAAAGCACCATTGAAGCTGCATTTTTTTAACCTTTTTTTTTTTTGGTAATTTTTTAACATTTGGTAAACAACAAGGGACATTCTGATTCTGATTCTGATCCTGATCCTGAGATTAACTTGATTATGCACTTGATATCAGCTCAAAACTTTTGGTGCTGATGTGGTATGCAAAAATAAATTTATCAAAGGAATTTGCTTGTGGGGTTACTCCGTTAAATCTTGTTCTTCTATTGGCTGCAAAGTGTTTGCCAGCATCCCTTAAGAGATTTATCCATTTAGGGGATGTTACACATTTTAGGCTACTTACTCCCTCAAATGCAAAAGAAGAATGAGGAAAAAGAGAGTTGCCTTTGGTTTTATTTCTTTTAATGTGGGCACAGCACAGATCATAAGGCCCTCTTGTAGTATCCAACTATCCATAAATGTGGGTACTTCTAAAAGTATTAAGTAGTGATAATATAAATTTTCTTAATTTCTTATGATTCAGGGATTGTGAGAGGCATTGACACATTTAAAGGTGTGCTCTATGTGATTACGCCTGTGCCACAGAGTTCTCTGGAAAAAGTCAACCTCTTACTGCAGGGTTATATTCAAATTCCTTCTTGTTTATTGCAGGTAAGTGGTCCTCTTATATTCTTTTACTTTCTTCACTACATAATTTGATAGCGTCATGGAAACAAAAGGTTCTTTCTTGAAGTTTAGTCACTTTTTTCTTATGTCTTCTTACTGCTTTGACAATCTGGTGTTAAAATGTGGCACATTTAATATTGGAAAAGAACCTATAACTTCCATCTTCCTCTTATAAAGTTGTGGCTGGTTGCTACTTGTCTCTTTATAATTCTAGAGAGGCCCCACTTAAAAATCTTTATCATCAATCATGACATGTCTTGGAGTCCTCCATGTTTCAAAACATTAAAGTTGGAGGTAATTCTTAACATGGTTCTCAAACTTCTAATTTGTCACAAGAACAGAGGACATGCTATCATCACCTTGCCACAACATGGATAAAATATAGCCTGGTGCCCTATTATTTAGAAGGTGGCATTGAAATGGGCTTAGGTTTAAACTGTTTACATAACGCATTGGTTCCTGTGGTACTATTTTAATCATTCTTTAATGGAAAATATCACGTAACAGCGTGTGGCACAAATATTCCCCCAACTTACCCAAAGTTCATTCCCAAAATGCCCCTATTTGGCTGAATTTGATTTTTACAAAACCTAGTCCTCAAACTCTTTTGAATGAAGTTACTTATTAGAGATTCGAAGGAAAATTGGCTATTTGGACAAAATTAGGGACTTTTGGGGGAAAAATTTAGGGAAGATACTGTGTTATGTATGTCAAAATTTGTATTGTCATTAGCTAAAATTTTGATCTTTATTGCATAGGAAATTAGGGATTTTGTGAGGAAATTAGGAGTTTATATCAAAATTGGGTCAAATCATAGATTTCCAAATTGTATTTTCCCTTAAACTTTTTTAGATATTTCTTATCAAGTTTTCCAATAAAATTATAAATGTTGAAAATCCATGTATCATGTTTTTATTAAAAAATCAAGTAACCAACATCTAAATAATTGCATTCCCTAAATATATATATATATATGCCTTTGGAACTAATAGAGATTAGAGAGAAGAGAAAACATATGCCTTCGGAACTAATAGAGAGCACCAAAAATATATCTTTTACCATACCTTTTTTGCTTACAGCTTCAAAATTATCTGATATGTATTTTTCTCATATGTAAAATTCACATTTCCAGGTTCAGGGATGCATATCACCTTACATGTCTACAAATGTTTTGACCACAAGCTAAGCTTAAAGTTGTTTTCATTGGGCACACATTCGTTCTTATCTTCTTGACAGATGGACTATACAGTAGTAGGGTTGTGGACAGCTTGTTATAGTTATTTTTGACGCATCCTTTCATATGGAAGAATCAAAGTGCTGTAATAGAAATATATTCATTTCACTGTAAGATAAGCACGCATTTGTAGAAAAGAGTAGAGATTTTTTCAACTAATGAAATCTAGAAATGTCTAAATTTTGGGTTGACTATTAGCTGTCGCGAATTGTCCTTTGACTGTACACTTAGCTAAAAGGCCAAGAAAGGTATGGATGTTCCTTTGACTATAAAATGTCTAAGAAGCTATTGTTTTTATCTATAAACTGTCTTATATGCTAAATATGGTGCCCTATGTTTCAGGAAGAATAGGATCGTTATTGCTTTTATTTTTGTTCTTTTTCAAATTAGTTGTGATGGCCAAGTCTAGGAAGGAAGTTTTCTTGTATAAGCTTGTACTTGAGAATAGAGATAATGAGTAAAATATATTAAATCATAAATGAATTTATATAACTAGGATCTCCAGAGGTCTGGACATGTTGAATTATTCTATATCATTTTGTAACTGTGCGCTAAAAATAGAATGTGGTTAGTAAGCAATCGTTCAAAAATCTCATTCTACCAAGTCTAATCTCATCTTGAAGAAGGATCAAACTTGGTATCTTGTAATTACCAAGATAAAACCTCACTTTATTAAACTCAAACGAAAAAAAAAAAAAGAAACTCAGGGAGAAGTAATTTGTTTCTTTCTTTTATGCAACTAATATTTCTTTCCATTATATATTATTCAAATTTTTTAATATTTTGATTTAAATTAAAGAGTAATTAAACTTGGTGTAAGCTTCTCAAATCTCAAGCAATATTTTGTTCACTAATAATAAATATGTAAATAGTTTAAATATAAATTTTATATCCATATATATATATATATATTAATATAACTATAAAATTATGTTTATATATTTAATAAAAAAACATTTTAAAAGAAAATTTGTCACTTATTCTTGTTCAATAATCTATATAAATTTTAACATATTAGAAATATAATATTATTAAAAAAAAAATTACGAGAGTTGGCACCCATACTTTGGATTGTACAAATTACGTCTAACTATAAGTTTTTTGCTGCTTTAGTATTTTTGAAAAACTTTTAGTTGAGTTAATATTGTCTTTCAAATTTAGTTAAATGAAATTAAGTTCTTAACATTGGCTTAGTTCTTGTAATAACAAAAAAAAAACGATGGTTTAGTATTTTTGTTATCATAGAAATAAAATTAGTGGTTATTGAAATGTGTTTTCTATCTTTGACTATTGAAACTCAAATCTTATAAATAATATTTAGAAGAATATATTTTCTTAAATGCACTGAGTTAACTTGACGAGTGTGCTTTTAAAAAAATTACTTGCACACAAACGCACATATCTTTCCAATGTTTGGCCTCGATCACGGCAAGACAAATGGGAACTTTGGGAGTAAATTAATGACTTAGTTATTAAAATATTAATTTTTATCTTGATTTATCCTCTACAGAGATAGTCACTCAATATAATTTCTAAAAAATATTCTAACTTAAAATTAATTTTGTAAAGATAAAGTTCCTCAATTTAATTATTTAATCAAATATTCTTCCCGAAAAGCTTGCAAATATTTTTGAAGAACCCATTTTAACTGAAGAATTGAATTAGAAAGAAAATTATCTTTGAAGAATCATATTTAAAAAAAAATAATACTAAAAAATATTTCAAGAGCGTACCAAATGTGTAATATTAAAAAAAAAATACATTTTGTTTTGGCCAAAACGACGCCGTAGTTATGGTTGTGCTTATAATGGCTTTCGAGTGCAAAAGGAAATAGGCACTGGTAGAGATAGCTCACGATAGAGCGTCATTTCAGGCAAGAGTCGTCGTCCTCACCATCGTTTTTTTGCAGAGAATGTTTCTATTTATGGCCAAACAGAGTTCCAACGCCCAAACTCTGGGGATCTTCTTTTCCAACACATTACATCTTTCTCCTCTGTCCTACAACAAGGAGAGGGTGAGAAGAGAGAGAGATATAGAGAGAGGAAAACAGAGAAAGAGAACCACAAAGAGAGGTTGTGATCTCGTTCCTTCTATTCCTACCATTTTGTCCCGGCAAGGTCATGATCTTCCTGGTCCCCGCCTTCTGACACTGCATATTTTTACCGTCTTTTCTATTTCTTTCTCGTCATTTCTATATTCATACCGCTATTAGATTCCCGCCAACTCTTGATTCCTTCTGTCTCTGTCTCTGTTTCTGTTTCTGTTTCTGTTTCTTCTCTTCTTCTTCTTCTCCTCCTCCTCCATTGGGACTTCAGAAATAAAAGATTACGACGATTTTGTTTTGAAATTTTGGAAAAATGGCTACTCGATCGGTCAGTCGTTACGTTGAGGAAGAACTGGGAAAGATCCCGCACTTCGTGATCTTCGCTTTTCTCGAATGGGTTTTGATAGCCATGCTCTTTCTCGATGGGTTTATCTCGTTCGCGGCCAACGAGTTCGCCAAGTTCTTCGAATTGAAGATTCCGTGCTGGCTCTGCACCAAAATCGACCACGTTTTGGTTCACAGAAACCCTGATTTCTATTATAACGATTCCATATGCGAATCGCACAAGAAGGACATCTCGTGCTTGGCGTTTTGCCACAGCCACAGAAAGCTCTCCGATATCAAGAAAATGTGCGAGAGTTGCCTCCTCTCTTTCGCCACGGAGAAAGAATCGGATTGCGATACGTACAAATCTCTCGTCGGGATTCTCCACAAGGATCTGGAATGCTTCGTTGAGGATGATTTACAGATTCAACTGAGCTTGAGAGACGATGGGGTGCCTCTAGAGAAGAGCCCCAGTCAGAAGTGTTCGTGCTGTGGGAAGCCACTGAGGGCAAAATCGTCTTATCCCAAAGGAAAGAATGTCGGGGGTTTTGCAGCACCTCATCGGCATACGACGTCGTCCAGGAACGACGAACCTCGTGGCTCTGAATTGCCACAAAGCCGATTTTCAGAGCTCAAGATTGGTGATTCGGAGGTGTCGGACGATGGGGATGCCTTCCATGGGAATCACAATAATCATGACACCAAATGTGAGTATCAAACATGAATTTGAAAAATTATATATTTTTTAATTTAATCCTTTTCATTAAATTACAAAAATATATTGTTGTTAAAATTAAAAAAATTATAATATTTCAAAAAGCAAGTTACCAGTATGCTCTTTTGACATTTATGGTGGAGTTCTTTCCTCTAATTTATCTTAGAATAAATTATTTGGTATTTAAAAAGTTATAATTATTTTAATTTAGTTCTTAAAAATTAAATATCTCAATTTAATTGTTAAAAAGTTATATTTATTTTTAATTTAGTCATTTTTTTTGTTAAAGCAACAAAAAATTTAAAATTTAATTAACAATAAATTTTAAAATTTAATAATAAAAAAATTAAATGAAAACAAATTTAGATCAATTACCTTACAAAATGCTGTAACGTTTCGAGCACGAAATTAATAATTTACTCTGCACTTTATATCAAATCAATTAGCATTTTACATAATATGAGAATAGTGTAATTTAATACCCTTTTAAGTTGGCCCCTCCCAAATGAAATAAGAGTTGGGTCCCACCTTCTATTTCTCATGGTCTCATATGGGATTCTCCTAGATTCTGGAGAGGATCCTGATCCCTCATCCATTCTTCAATGGTTTTAGAGTTTTTGATGTGCTGTTATGTTTTGAATGGCTCAAAAAGTAGTTTAGTTGGTGAGAAAAGATAGTATCTTGTCTTATTAATCTGGAATTGGTCTTCTTCTTTTTCTTTTTTTTTTAGTAGTGTTTTAGGAGTAAAATCCTAAATGTAAGGCTGGAAAAGTACATTTTTTAAGATGGTCTAAAGCGGAATTTAGTGCGTATAAAATTGGGTAAATATACAAATCAATTCTTAGAATATTTATCATTTAGTGGTTGAGTTCCTGAAATTTAAATGTTAAATGAATTAGTTTTTATAAGATAAATTCAATACAAGGTTTTTTTGTAGAACTAAAAATAAATTATATATTCGGTATCTTTAATAATAATATTTAATAAATTTATAATATTTATAGATTAAACTGTGTAAAGTTAAATTTTTATAGACTAAATTGTTAATATAATTTACAGAATTTGAGAGTGCTCTGACTATAATAACGAAAGAAAAAGGTAATGGATAGTTTTATTCTAATCCTTGGCATGTTCATGGTAGGAAAGTTGTTTAGGTTTGAAGTTCTTGTATTGAAGTTTAATTTTAATTAATAGAAGATGTGAATTATTGAAGCCTTTCAGTTTTGGCCATGTATCAAAAATTATTTCAACTTAAGTGAAGAGAAAAGTCCATTGAGACAGAGTTCAATTTTTATAAAGGTTGAATTTTTTCATTATAAAATAAATATTAAATTATTTTAAGATTTATGTGTGTCGTAATTAAAAATTATTTTACACAAATTTAAAAATGATCTACCGGTAAAAAGCTTACTGAAAGTGAAGTTGTCGGAAACTGTGAACAGTTTTATTACGTTAAACAAAAAGGATGTTAGTGATATATTTTGCATGTTGGTGTATAGCAAAGGAAGACATGAGAACTGCTTCAGGGACAGAGGGTGATGATGTACAGGAGGAATCCAACAAAACTCCATGTTTTACAAGGGGAGGCAACAGGTTCTTCGGGATTCCACTCACAGACCATGGTCCTTCCAACAAATACACTCGCAGATCATGGTCCTTCAAGCTCAACAGAAAATCCCCACTGGACAAAGACTTCTCTGGTGACTCCCGCGACGCTCACGTCCCTTTCGAAGCCGAAGACGCCATCTTGAACCATCTCAAGAGACACGTTCGCTTGGACCGCAAGTCACTCATGGCCCTCTACATGGAGCTGGACGAAGAGAGAAGCGCTTCGGCCGTTGCTGCCAACAACGCCATGGCCATGATCACCCGCTTGCAGGCCGAGAAGGCTGCGGTGCAGATGGAGGCCTTGCAGTATCAGAGAATGATGGAGGAGCAGGCAGAGTATGACGAAGAAGCCCTGCAAGCGGCCAGTGAGATGCTCATAAGAAGAGAGGATGAGATCAAGGCCCTAGAGACTGAACTGGCCATTTACAGAGAGAAGTTTGGATGCTTGGTAGAAGATGATTTCAAGCATTTAATGGGAGACATTAGTAATGAGGACACGCAGGAATTCAGGTTTCAGCCTTATTTGTCTCATCACGGTGGCATAGGCTCTCCTCCCAACTTCAATGATGATGATTTTGGAGACAACAAGGGACTGAAATTTCATCAATCTGTGTCAGCTCAGGTGGATAGTGGAGGGGGAAGAACAGGTGAGTCGGTGAGAGATATGAGAGGGGAGAAAGCTCATCTTATAAGCAGGATAAAGAAGCTGGATACAAGAAGTCCCATGGTAGACAATGGATTTCAATTCCCTCAATGTAGCCCTGACGGTGTAAACAATGTAGAAAGTGGGACGGGTAAGCATAAAACACAACACATAATGCCTATTTATATTGTTTGGATTCTTCTAATAATTCTAGACATATATTTTTGGCAAAATATGCTTTTGGTTGGTCCCTATTCTTTTACTTATTTCGGAGTTTGTTCCCTACATTTTCAAAGTCTGGAATTTGGTCCTTGTAGTTTCTTTACTCATGGAAAATGGTCCCTCCCATCAAAAACCGTTGGTTTGTACACATATGGTATTGAAGAGGACGTCATAATTAGCATATGAACCACTGTCAACAAGTATGTCATACTTAGTCAACACCACGTTATACCGGGTTAGCACAAGTAAAAGAAAAATAATGATAATAACTTGTGCTGTATGACATAGTGTTGACTAAGTATGATGTGACTATAACTCGAGTATGACGTGGATGGTGACATATAATATATGTTGATTGAAATGCCTTATTCAACGCTACATAGGCACAGACTAATAGTTCTTGATGGTAGGAATCATTTTTCATGAGTTTTGAAACTTCAAGGATCAAATTTCAAGCTTTGAAAGTATAGGGACCACATTAAAAATTGAATGAAATTATAAGGGGATTAAAAGTATATTTTTACCGATATTTTTCATTCATAATAAATTTACTATTTTTTATGTGGTAGATAAAGCAAGTGAAGCCGCCTCCATTACATCCCTTACAGAAATTGTGAAGGCCCTTGAAGTAGACAGTGGGTTCTTAGAACTTGTTTGCAAGCAACAAGAAGAAGATAGCGAAGAAACTGAAATTTTGACAGCGATATCGGAGAATCTAGAGAAGCTTCGGCACCTTGTAATGAACTCCCCCAAGACATCCCCTAAGGCATCTCCTAAGGGGGAGACCTTAGGATAGACGTTGCATGATCACCATATTTACCCTGCCTCTTCTGACGCTAATGGACTCTCTCTTAAAGTGTAGTCGAAGATACTAAGTATACCCAGAAATATAGAGACAGCTTCCAGTTTCAATGGTAGCGGTGGATGGTTAATGGCAAATTTCTTCTCAGTTTCTCCGTGTAATATTTCTGAAACTGAGGTATTGCACTTGAAGGTTCAAAGCATGCCTGTGATAGCTGATGCTGTTTATTGAATATCCTCATCACCAGGCTTCTAGTTATCTTCACTAGGACCATTTGGACAAACTTGACTAGGTTTGATTGTTTATACGATCATTTTGACAGTTTCCTCTTTCTATTCATGTCTATTTGTCTTGCAATTTTGAAAATGGGGCTTCCTCATCACCGACTCTGATGCTTCATGAGTTTAAAACCTTCTCGGCTTGCCCCACATTAAGTTTAATTTTCGATGTTTGATGTTACCACAAAACTAGCAGATTTTCCATCATAGTATGATAGATTTGTAAATTCAGTCTTACATGCAAAATCCAATTATCTATATAACTTAAATCTTGCAGAATATAGAAAATCTAATAAAATTGCTTCAAATCTTCCATCGCTTGCCAAACTCGCCATGTTCCTTTCTGCCATGTGCGGGTGCATTATCGCCAATAATATACAGGTAAGTTTAAAAGCAATTAGGCTTTTGTTGACACTATTACTGTGTTTAAATCAGAGTTAGACAAATTTGATTTTAGATCAACTTAATTTTGATTAAGAGCAAGTCAAAGTTATTTTTAACAAAGACAAAGAATGTGATTCAAAAAGTAAGATAAATGACAAAGCAAATAATTATTTTTATATCAAGTCTACATTTGATAGTTCAAATTGACTTTTAAAGAATCTAAACATTAAAACCAAACCAAACACGCCTTTAATCTAGTAAGCCTTAAAATGTATGGTTTACAAAACTTAAAATTCAAAATGTGTATGTACAATACCGCAATGTTTCTTAAGAAATTTTTTTATTTTTTTTATTTGAAATTTTTGATATTTAAAAGTTTACTGGACTTTAAGCCTTATTTAAATAAACATTTTATTTAAACACTTATATATAAATTATTTTTATAATTAAAAAATTTATATAAATAAACTTTATATAAATTATTTTTAACTATACTTATAATAATAAACTAAAAATAACTTATAAACATGATATAAATTATTTCTATAAACTCTTTTCGACACATGCATAAATACTTATGCTATAAAATAAGTCAAATAAACTTAAAATATACTCTTCCAAACGTACCTTTTGTCTAATCTGTCTAAATCGAATCAAATCAAAAATTTAAAACTCCTTTAATATTAATTTTTTTTATTTACAAAATCTGAACACTACACCTTACTTTAACCAAAAAAAAAGTATAAAAATGTTGACAATATATATATATATATATATATATATATGTGAAGTACATTTATTAAATGAAACCCACGCCAAATATAAACATTTCTCATTAAAGCATAACTGGCCATAATCAATCAAAAAAGCTAACCGAGGCTTCCATTATAAAATTTTGAAAGAAATAATGAAACGTTACAGGCAGCTTGGTATCTTTTCAATTTTCAAGCAAATCATAACCTGCGATGTGTACCTCACCTTGCGTACAACCTTAAATAAATAACCCAAAGAGATTTCTACAAGGTACCCCTATTGGCTACGCAAGAATTAGGCAGCATAACAAAGTTCAACCACCAAAAGAAAAAGAATCATAAAACGGAGAAATTTCTCAGCTTGAGCACAAAATTCCTCATCGTATAATTTCTAAGTAAGCACACGAAGAAATGAGAAATGCTAGCAGATTGCAATTTATGAGGATCACAAAAAATAGTCTGGAGTTCTCCGACTGGTATCAGGTTCAATCTGTCGAGGTGCTGGATCAAATTGGATGAAGTTATGTTCCATACTCTCTCCAACTTCAAGAATTGCAGCCATATTACCACATCGGTAGCAGTAATTCGGAGCACTAAACACTGTTACCACATTGTTGTCCTAACAATGAACATAAAATAAGTTAGTATTTGAACACCAATATTAACATTTAACAGTTAGCTGTTCTGCTTATTTACAAACCTGGGCCCAATTGTATCCTTCCATGATAAGTTGATGAGCTCGTGAAATAAGAGTGAGCCCATTAGTATGGTTAAAATTTGAACTAACATCTTGTCCAAATGTGTACCCTGCACCACGAGGAGATATTCCCCAACCACACCGGTCATCTGGATCAGACCAAAGGAGATCACACATTGGTCCCTCGTGAGGAACCTATTATCCAAAAATAGAATAAAGGTCAGACAAAAAATCATGGGAATGCAAGTTAATAGAATAACTTTGTTAAGATGAGATGATGATGACTAATCTTTGCCACATCATCAGACAGCAGCAACCTAACAGTATGGAGAAGATGTGCATCAATACTTTTGTTAAGTTCCAACAAGAAGATCTTGTATATTTAAGTGACTGAACTTTTCCTAGAAAATAAGGATGATGGGGTTGTAGGTGGCTCATGGAATCTGGAGCAGATCAGTACTATCCCTTGGGGGAATGCTATGCATAACGACACTCCTCGGGAGGGAATCCTTCCCCTACTGGATGTTTGCAAGCCAACTTATGCTGAAAGGGTGGTTAATGGGACAGCAGAAGACTGTTCACTTAAAATCTTTAGGGGGTGAGAAAGATAACCATAACCCTCAAGCTTTGCTTGATGCCCTTAATTTTCAACTCAAAGACAAGTTTGGGAAATAGGTTAGAGTGAATGTGACGCTGAGGACATATGAGAGGAAAAAGAAGAAAGCTATGTTGGAGCTGAAAAGGTTATCATCTTCGATAAATTATGGCAACCACAAGGAAAGGAAGGGTAGAGCCACTAAATTATGACATTTTTTAGTTGGATTATTAGTATTGGGTTAGGTAACCCGTGCTAGAGGTAGTAAGTCAAAGAGGGTCTTCAAGCGGGTTGTTTTTTAAGGGGTTCCCTTTGGTGTTTGTTATTAGGGATTGGAGGGCCTTACTGTTATAGCCTTGTTCTTTGGGCTTCTTGGGGTGTTTGTTTTATACGCTTTTGTTTTGTTTTCTCTAAGAGGATCTCTAGTCCTCCAGTTTTTTTCTTTTTCTTTTGTAACTAGTGTCATCTTTTCTCTCCTTAATAATATTTCTTTTCTTATTAAAAAAAATATATTTAAAGTGACTGAACTGAAACTGAGTGGTACTGCAGTTTCATTAAGCAAACAATTACCCTTAGAACCCCTCTTTGAAATCTGAGTTAATGCACTTTATATGGTATTTTTCACGAATTCCATAGCAGCACAGCACATTGACTATTCACCAACTGGCCTATCTTTCATTTAGCTAGGCAGAAAATTAAATGGTTTCGGCTGTTCCAAATATGTGTGAATCATAGTTTTTTTTTATGGATTGTACATTGCATCAACAATCAAGAGCTGAACATCATAATATGCCATTGCCATGCCAGTTGGAAATTTAAAAACAAAAAATGCATCATGAATATGAATTTAAAAATGAAATTATTAAGATAGATTCAACCAAATCAATTAAGTGTACCTCCTGTGTACGGTCCAGAGCACGGATATTATCTAATGTATCCAGTGAGGGAGAAAGGCCACCATGCAAGCAGAAAATCTACAAAGTAAAATTTAAATGGCATAAAAAAAATACAACAAATATAAAGCAAATGAACAGACAATCAGATTGAGACAGTATTATATTAAACCTGGGACTCAATTAGGGCCGTAAGCGGTAGGTAATCAAAAAGTTCGGTAAAATACTTCCAGACATTGGCATTCCCATATTTTCTCAAGCATTCATCATAAAAACCATATCTGACAAAGAAAATGAAGTTATCAGAAAACGAAATAAGAAAAAGGATACCTAAAATTATTTAAATATCAGAGTATAACATCTAACTGCACAGAGTTTAGTGATTCATTCTTGTCAAGAACTAGATAATTCTGTCACCTTGTTCACTAATCATTATACAAACAAACAACAACAACCACAAGCCTTATCCCACTAGGTGGGGACTTATCATTATACAAACATCAAAGAATTTTGTCTGCTCAAATGAAGAGAAAAGAACCACAGCTTAGTACAGGACCTAATTGTTTACTTGTTTCTATAACATTAAAGAAAGCCATTATATGCTATCTTCATTCTATAAGAAATATGCCAGTGAAATACAGTCTCATTAGTAAACAAAACATCTGCCTTTTTATAGGTTATTTTCATCATACAGTTTCCTGCAAAATTGTAAAGGCGCTGATACTCAGTAAGACCACTGTAAAACACGTGACATAATCATCTAAACCGGCTGCACACTTTAGGGACCTAAATATAGCTATAATAAATAATCATAAGATGGTATATATGAGATAATTTATAGCATCTTGTAACATTGCTGAGATTATTATTATCCATCTTTCAAAGAAGAAAAGGAATTAAACAAGGAAGTCAATTAAATAAAATATAAAGGATGATTTTAAGGAACTGACAAATAGAAGAATTTGTTGTCTTTTAAACTATTAGACAGCAATATAGTCATTTTTTTTTTGAAAGAATAACGGTCTTACACTTGAGTAATTTGGCGACTCTCATGATTTCCTCTTAGAATTGTTATTCTATCTCTATAACGTACTTTTAGAGCCACTAGAAGTGTTACAGTCTCGACAGAATAGTATCCTCGATCTGCATAAAATAAAACTTAATTATGAATATATGACTGCACTTCCACCTATAAACCTTAGAATGCAAAACATGATAGAGTGAGCCAAACTAAAAACTATAATCAGCTTGGCCCCAATCATATTCAAAAAGAAAGGAACTACTGATATTTGGATAAGTTCTTTAAAAGTTGTTGAGGAAAAGGTTTCAATAGTAGATATAATTAGGCAAAGCTTAAGTGGCTCCATTCATTTGGCACAAGTATTTCTTCTAATGCTTTTCTTTCTTCCATGTCTCATATCTACGGAAAGAATACTGCTGAAGATGGTCAATAATATAGCAACAACAAAAGAAAAAAAATTGAAAATCCTTTTTTTTTTTTCAAATTAAAAGAAACTTTATTAACAGAAAGGAAATTGTACAAACACAATATCATCAGAAAGGTTTAAAACTTCAATTATTTCAGCTACATATCTAGTGCTCCATAAATCATTAGTTTTCCGTATGTTTATACTTGAACAATGGATCATTCTCTCTCTCTCTCTCTCTCTCTCTCTCTCTCTCTCTCTCTCTCTCTCTCTCTCTCTCTCTCTCCGCCCCCAAATTTTCATTTTTAGGAAAGTGGTGTAAAGATGAGGAAAATTAACCAAAACAGACATGAAAATGTAGCATCAGTATAAAGCTACAAGGCCTCGCCATGAAATTTCTGCTATCATGAGAATTGCTTTTGCGAAAAGTTCTTCTATAAAAATCACTATTAGTTTATTTCCACTTTCAATTTCTGCTTTTAGCATAAGCTCTAGAAACTTGCTTCTTTTCATGGCAGAAAATAAGATTCTGTCACCATATAGAGGAAATTTGCTAAATTATCAGAGAATATACACAACTATGCAGCAGCAGAGCCAACACTCTATCTTTCTCCAACTAAATTATCCAAGAATATAAACAAAAAAAACTTGTTTTCTACAAGACAATAATAAATTCTTAGGTAGCAACTTACAAGAATTCACAAATCCAATTGTCATTTACAATGATTTCAGTAGCCAATAACTGAACTCCCTTCTTTTCAGCCCATTAATGTTTTCAAGTACTTACTTGGTTCTCTTTTTTTTTTTTTTTTAATAAGTAGAGAAGCAACCCGTATTACTCACAATATGCCTTGAATAATAAGGGCCTGCAAAGGCATTCGCATTCACATTCTTCTTATTTCTTTTCCTTTTTTCCTTTCCATTTTTCTTTTTCTGATTACATAATCTTATCTTTCCCATAGATAAGCGAGCAGTGATCCTATAAAGCAGAAAATCCCACGATATGACCATTAATTGTCAGACATCCATAATAATTCAAAAAAGATGTTCTTTCGAACATATACACATTGCCTAGAAGTCACTACCATATAAAGCTTAGAACTACAAATTCTAGGTAATCAGAAATTCAGTCAGGAAATTATTCATCAGTTTTTAATACGTTCAGATTTCCAATGCGACGATTAACTTTCTGGGGTAGGGCTTTTGTACTGCGTAAGTTAAGGCTAAATAGTCATTATTGTTTCTTTCAAAAGGTTAAGCTCCTCTATGCATGCTAAATTTTCTCTTCATAAACAGACAATTAAATAAAAGAATGACTCATTAGATCACATTTTGCCTCCGAACTGACCTACATAGTCGCCCATGAAAAGATAATTGGTATCTGGAACACTTCCCCCGATCCGAAATAGCTCCACAAGATCGTGGAACTGCCCATGGATGTCTCCGCATACAGTGACCGGACACTTCACTGGCTGCACATTGTATTCCTCCACCAAGATCGACCTAGCTTGCTCGCACAGCGTCCTCACCTCCGCTTCCGGCAGAGGCTTGCACTGCATCAAGTGCTCGATCTGATGGTCAAGGTCCGAGTGAGGCGGCATCGTAGCTTGCAGGGATACAATCCGAATGCGGCAATCGCCGGAATCTGAGATCAACCGGAATTCAGGTCATAGTCGCCGGAGAATGGCCAGAGACGGCGAGGCCTATCGTATAATCGCAGTGACGAAGCTAAGCTAGAAGAGCTAGGGTTGATAGAGAATGGAGCGGAAGAAAAGAGATTGGTTATGGGACTCGAAAGCTCGTATTTCAGGTGAGAATAATGTCACTCTGTTAACCTTTAAACGGTCTCACTTTCTTTTCATTTCTTTTTTTAATTTTTTTCTTTTTTATTCTTTCAACCATAAATGGTTTTCATTTTTTTTTAAATTATAGCCAAATAAATAAATAACAAAGTAATATATATTGAAGAAATACAAATTTCCCTCAATTTTGAAATATCTAGAAATAATTTTTTTAGCATTAAAAATAAAAAGGTTAATCAATTATTACTTTTCATAATTTGAATTCTTATACATATTTCTTTTGTAATTCTATTAAAAAAAATAACATCTCTAAAGAAAAATACATGAAAATAAAACTTAAAAGTAAAAGTAATAATTGAAGGACTATATAATACATTTTCCACATATATATTACACAGGTTACAAGATAGAGAGTGCAGTAGAATTTCTAAATATAAACATAAAAGTAATGAATAACACAATTTTTTATTCTATTTTTTTATATATACACAAACATTTCTTTAAACTATGAAAATAATCAAAGTAGTATTAAGGATAATAAAAAATATATCATACTAAAAATGTATTTCTTAAAATTTATTTTATTTGATTTATAATTGAAACTATAATTTTAATTCATTCTAAAATTTTATTAAATGTATGCTTATTTTTATAAATATATTATAATAACATGTTTGTAATACTCGTGAACTTTCATGTTAGAGTTTATGTTGTTGCTTAACTTTATATGTTCATGTGTGTATGTGAGGACTATTTTGCGATAATGAATATTTGAAAAATATGAACACATGAAAAACCTTGTGCATGGAAATAAATGTTTGTGGTGATTTTGTGTCATTAGAGTTGCTACTGTGGAGACATATGCTAAGGTAGTTAGTTTGTGTATTTGAGCCCTTTGAGGGGCCAAAATGAAATAATTGTGAAACTTCATTCCCCTTGTGAAAATGTGAGAAGCTCTGTGATCTGAAGAGTATATGTGATAATGAGTTCAGTTATAAAATTGTGGTAAATTGTGTGTTGAGTGTTGTGAATGTAATTTTTTCTGTTTTGGGAAGCTTCCAATTTTGCACTTGGTCCAATTTTTCCCTTTTTTAGCGATGAGGGGCAAGATTGTCATTGTAGCTTATTTTTCTCTCCTTAACCTTAAGCCATTGACCCTTTCCTTTCTCACACACGTTTCCAACATTCACCATCCTCTCTTGTGCCTTCATTATGAGTTGCTATTGTGGAGAAATATGCTCAGGTAGTTAGTTTGTGTACTTGAGCCCTTTGAGGGGCCAAAATGAAATAAATGTGAAACTTCATTTCCGTTGTGAAAATGTGAGAAGCTCTGTGATCTGAAGAGTATATGTGTCCTCCCTAAATTTTTTGGCCACTCGAGTCTCCACGAGTTTCTTCCTCTGCTATAGCTCCTATACGTTAGGAAGCCCTTTGACTTGAGGTAAGAAGTGAAATTTTCTTTCCCTTCTTTGCATTTTCGTTTTATGAAGCCTAGGGAGGTTTTTTGTGACCAAACCTTGATGTGTGGCTTTGGGTTGTTGTTCTTATGATTCCTTTTTTGTTTTGTTGTATATTGGTGCTTAGGTGAAAGGTTTTTGGGTTGGACTTCATGAATTTTATATAGGAACCTTAAAAGATTTGAGAATTTTTGAGCTTAAGATGGGATTTTGTTGATACAAGTTGTTTTTCTTGAGAGATTGATGTTTAGTTGGCTTCTAAATTCTTTGGCATGATTAAAATTCATCCTTGAGGTTTGGGTTTACGTAGGAAAGTGTGGGAAGGAGGAAAATTGCTGAAAGTTGTAGCATCTGCTGCAATGGTGGTTGCCTGAGAAGTAGCTCCCTTTTTGACTTGCCAGTGTTGCAATGGTGACTTTAGCTGCTGCAATGCGCTAGGCACAACATTTTTCTTGGTTTTTGGCCCCTTTCCCTCACCTTTTCATGCTCTTTTCACCTAGGTCTCTCCATAAGTATTGGAATCATTACTTCTTTTACTAAAAGTGAGAAATCAATGTAGAACTTGTAGCTTGGATTTGAGGTGACTAAATATCTTACTTCATTATTGTTTTTTTTTTTAAAATTATTTCACTCTTGAAAATTAAAGTTAGATGTGTGCATTTCCTTGTTTGGCTATGTTATGAAAAAGGATAACTCATTCTATGGTACCCCTTGCATATAAGTCATTGAGATTAGTGTGCATATGTGTTCATTTGCCATTGGTAAGACATGAGTATAATGGTCTTGCTATATTTTCTTACATGTGAAACATTATGGTATTTTGGACATGTCATTGATGATAAAAATAAATTTGCATAGTTCTATGGAAATTGCATGTGTGATGAGGTAGTCCTATGGATGTGAAATTGTTGATGATTTTTATCTATGCTTAAATTCCTTGTTGTGATTGCATTTGAGAAGTGGAGGAAAGGCATGGGATCCCCTGGGTTGGAGTGGCTACGTATGTGACATGGTTAAGTGCAAATACGTATATATATATATATATATATATATATATATATATATATATATATATATATATGTATCACATGCATTGAGAAGACATAAGGGTGGTAATGAATGGTCGAGAAATAAGAGAGGATACGGCAAAGATTGCAAGGCAACAGACACGTAAGTGAACAGGACTTGAAAAGTATCTAGAATCTGTGTCTAAAATTTGTTATATTATTGCATTGTGTACTCTATTATTTTTGTAAGATTTATGTACTTTCTTAATAACTATTTTCTTTCATAGCAGTTGAGTAGCTTATTCTTTTATTGAATGTTGTACTCATCCTTTTTTTTTTCAACATTTCATATCCTCAATTAGAGGTAAAAGACATTACACCCATCGAGTTGAGTAGTGTGGAGTCTACAACCTTTTGCATCAGAGGTATATTCTTTTTGTCGAATTCACCTATTTTTGTAAAACTCAAAAGTTATACTCCAGAATCCAGTACGTGGTATCTTAGGGGAAGATGTTGATTTATTTTGGTGTGTTGAGTAATATATGGCAACTTCTTGATAATCTTTTGTAGTTCCAATTACCAGGACTTTATATTAACACAATATAAATAAATTGTGATAGGATAAAATGAAAATGGGCTTGTGTATTTACCAATGTTTTCAAAACCGGACCGGTCATTGAACCGGTAAAGCCACTTGTTCAAGGTTCAGTGGTCGGAATGTGGTCGAACCGGTGGTAATTAAAAAATATTAAAAATATATAATTTAAAATATTAAAAATATATATAATTTAAAATATTAAAATACTTAATATAATTGATAATTCATAACAACAAGTGAAGGAAATAAAAAAATTAATTCATAATTGATAATTCATCACAAGTTATAATATCTACAATTTTAAACTAAGTTTTAGTTGTGAAAAAAAAAATATTGTAAAAGAGTCAATAAGTCCCACATTGCTTAGAACAAGGAGGGAAAAAAGTTTTATTGTCACATCCCAAATTTTACATGTGAGATAAACATAAAATACCTAAGGTGTACCTCTGTGGTACCCCTTAATCTCTATGAATATTCTTAATATCCATAATTATGTGAATCATAAATGTTTCAAGAAAATATTTTGTATACATAATCAGAAAATGTTCAACATTCATACACTATACAGTATTATACAACCTCCCAAGCCTAGGTAACGTACTAGATTACAGAGCATTTCCTAATCCTTACCAAATCTATATTTATTTGTTTACCAGACAATAGTGGAGTATATCCTTAAAGGCTATAAATTCTCCTTTTCAACCACTGTATCTGAAAAGATAATCATAGAGAGTGTGAGTTAATCAAAACTCAGTGAGTAAACAACTGTACATAAAAATATCACAAGCACAAATACCACATTTACTAATACAATCAATCTATAATTTATTTTAAACAATTATAGTATTACATTTGTTTGAATTTGCGTATGATTTCTTGGGTGATCAATCCCTCAATCACTTTGCATTATGTGCCATAAATACTTACACCTGAAAGAAATGGTTGGATCCCAAGAGGGGGGTGAATTGGGTTTTATAAAAATTTTCACAAAACTTAATTGGAAGTTAAAATGATTTTCTGAAATTGGACAATGTTAAAGATAATAATTTAATTCAGAAAATCAAAGTGTTTATCAAGATGAATAATTTTATAGTGCAAGGAATTAAGGAGCAAATATAAATCTACACAAATTAATTAATACTTGAGGTAGAAATCAAATATAAACGCAAAGCATTAATTAATTAACTTTAAATGTAAATAGAGTAGGGATAGAGAAAGCAAACTCGGAGATTTATACTGGTTCGACTAATTCCAAGCCTACATCCAGTCCTCAAGAGACCACTTGAGTATTTTCACTATAATTGCAAGTTTAATCCGGGTACTTGTAAACCACTACAACATAGATCTTTTCTCCGTCAAGGGTGTCTCTCCCCCTTACAACGTGTTTTCTCTCAAACACTAACTCAAGAAACCAATCATTGAGCAACTAAATTTAAAGGCTTAAGGAAAATAATGGTAGACACTCTCAAAGTGTAGATAACGCAGAAATTAAACTCAAAATATTTCTCTAGCAATTTAGAGAGAATGAAACCCAAGATAATATGAGAAATGAACAATTGAAACTTGATGTAAATGGTGTTGTGAAGTCCCCTTTATATAGTGAAACCTTGCTGCTACAGTGACTGCTTTAGTCAAAATTGCTACAGTAAGCTTCATCATCATTTTTCAACCTTTCTACAACAACCAAAAAACTTTATCAATCTTTTTCAACAATCAACATTCTTTTTCAAATTTGCTACAGTAAAAAGTATTCTTTTTCAAAGTTTATTACAACAACCAATAAACTTTATCATACTTTTTCAACAATCAAAATTCTTTTTCAAAAGTGCTACAGTAAAAAGTATTCTTTTTCAAAGTTATATTACAACACCCAATAAACTTTATCATACTTTTTCAACAATCAAATTTCTTTTTCAAAAGTGCTACAGTAAAAGATATTCTTTTTCAAATTATATTACAACACCCAATAAAATTTATCATACTTTTTCAACAATCAAATTTCTTTTTCAAAAGTGCTACAGTAAAAGATATTCTTTTTCAAATTATATTACAACACCCAATAAACTTTATCAAAAATCAATTTATATTACTATATATAAATATATAAAGCATTAAATATATTTGGGCCAAGAAAAATTGAATCATGCATTTAGGCCAACAAGATTAAATCATACATTTGGGCCAAGAAAATTAAATCATTCATTTGAGCCAAGAAGATTAAATCATACTATAATTCCCACATATTTGTCATCATCAAAACTTATAGCATGATACATTAGAGCTAACAATCTCCCTCTTTTTGATGATGACAAATCACCAAAGAAAAATATGTTACAATGTAATAATCATTATACAATATACACATATTTTTCTTTCTATATCCTTCTCCCCCTATTTGACATCAACAAAAAGGTATAAGAAAGGCAATATATAAAGGCTAAAGCGTATTCCTTCTTTAAGCAAGAATATCATATGACGTAATAGGGTAAAATTTCATCAAAACTTATCATTGACATGCCAAAAATATATAGTTAAGGAAAACATTGCATGTTAGATAAAGTGAGCTTAAAGATATAGAGGATTTAAGTATAGATTAGGCTCCCCCTCAATCAATGCATATTAAACAAATGTAATTTTCAAGATGTATTCATATATGTATCTTGAGGATGAGCACCTGCAAAAATTTTGACAACCACTCTGATGCTTAAGTTAGTAATGTAAATCAAATATTAAAGCTAAAATTAACTGCTTACGGTCGCATGCATCAAGCATTATCATAATGCAAGGAAATCATTGCCTTTCATTTGCCCACAAAAGTATTATATGTAAGTATGTGTAACTATGAAGATATATCATCTTCTACACATTTCATTTTATTCAAGTCATTTAATTTTTTTTTTAACTTCTCATTTTCTATGAGTGCATGTGGAATCATGACATATTATTCTTAGCCATAGCCTTCGCTCATGATGCATGAATAGCATACACAACATATGTTCTTAGATACATATAATCATAGCATGATGCAATCAATCATGTATATTATACTGAAAGCTCTCAAGAACAACACAACAAAGCAGAGAAATACGATTCTGTTTATCACCATTTTATTAATCCTTAAAATTTTTAATCAAAACAAATTAAATCAGCCGCAAATCCACTGAAAATTGACTTTCGTGGTTTTGCCATTAATGCGACGCGTTGTTGGTGTGCATGCGTACCCTAGACTTCTGGCTTCCAGCTTGCAAAATCCATAGGATGAGCGTGTAGGGGTGCGGCGAAGAGATATCTTTGTTGGCTCTAAGTCACAATTTTCTCTCTATAAAGACTCCCCCAGAATTCTCAATTACCACACCACAAAGAGTATTCATCTCTGAGCCTACAACTTCCTGACATTCCTCTCTCTTCATACTCCTACAAAAATTTCTAAATATTCCAAACCATGGCAGCAAGAAAGTTCATTGATCTCACAGTAGAGGCCAGGGAGGAAGAGCTCGACTTAAACTTGAGTCTAGGTAAGGACAAGGACAAAAGACCTTTGGAGGGATCTCAAGAGAATCGAAAGAAGAAGATGAAGATCGAAGAAGATGAAGAGATTAGTACAGGCCATACGTCAGAAGACAAAATTGCTTGTTTGGAGCAGGAGGTGAAGAAACTCAAGAAGATGATAGAGGACCTGGAGAAGTTAGCTAAACGCAACAATGCGGCAATGACTTCAAGAATAGATAGGTTCTTCTATTGGTCTACCCAATGCTTCTGCAATCAACAACAAATAAGTGTTGATTGTATGAATGAGATTTATACTACCCTCCGTGATATTGCTCAGTCTCTTGCTCCAAGGAATGGCCGAGGGGTGATGATACAATACAACCCTCCTAATCCGAGACCACCTCGCCTGTAGATTGCTCATGCATGAGCAAACCTTCCCTTTTTTTTTTGCAATGTAATCCTTTAGTTTGTGTTTTTAATACAAGTGGTTTCTTTTAGATGAAGGTACTTAAAAAAATTATAATAATAATAAAGAAAGATAAAGAAAATCAGCCGCACAAATTTAGCACAATAGAAGGATATATATATTTTGAAAAATATATATCCATTTTAAAGATAGAAAGAATTTTCTGACATGGATATATATATCATCATTTCAAAGCAAAAGTAAGTTACATACTTACTCAAGATAAAACATATTATAATCAGAGTATGTAGTAACATAATTGAGGTGATATGGATTCATAAGATATAATTGGATATAAATTATAATCCATAACCAATGGTCCATAAACCAGAGCTTTGAAAAGATATGACATGTATAATGCTCAAACCATGATGAATGGTATAAAGACAATATCTTTATATACAATATATGATCAAGTATGTAAGACATCAGAGAACAATATATCATTGCAATGAAAGTATGTCAGTAAAAAAAATTGCCAACATAGCCAATTATGATTAGGGAGTATCACTCAATTAAATAGTGAAGTGGTAAAGGATAGAGATACTCATCGATTTTGGCAAACTCTTATTGGTTCTTGAAGTTCCTCCTCAAGATTTTGATATTCTTGTTTTACTCATTGCTCTTCTTTTGATTCTATCTTCTTGTAATTTTAATGAACTTAATTGATTGATTATTTGCAAGATCCTATTGGAAACAATCTCTCATAAGATCACTGTCAAGCATTGGTCGACAATTAAGAATAAGCTGGCGTTGGGCGTTGGTCCAATATAGGCTTCGTTAGTTGACCATTTAGAGGATAGATTTGAGGATTAACTCCTGCAAAACACTTTTGGTGGAGCACTTTGATGTTCAAATCAGTAATGTTCAAATAAATCTCGAGTACTAGGAGCAACATTATGTTCAAGATATGCCATATTAATAAAAGTGTTATGCTTTCATGAAATGCAATTTTGCAAAATATTTGATTTCATTGAAAATATTTAAATAAGATTACAGCAAGGATAAATACTATAGGTAGGAGGAATCTTATTGTTGTGAAGACAAGAAAAATGTGCGTGTAATGGAAGCAAGTTTTCATGATGCGGCAAAAAAGAGAGTTTGAGCAGTATTTAGAAGAAAGATATTGGTTCAAAACAAAATTTGAATCTATAGGTCACACACATAAGAATTGTTTTCAGATATAGCATGCATGAATATCAAGGATAGATGTAAGACATATTAGACAACAGACAAAAGTATTAGAGAGCAGTAAACATATCAGTTAAATTTCTTACAATGCATTCCAGCTTATATGTTTACTTATCCATTGCCTCCTTTTGATGCAAGGAAGTGGAGTTTAAATGATGTAGCCATTAAAATATTATTTCCGCTCCTTGCTTCGAGGTGAATCTGCAAATTAATCTTTTGTTTTTGGTACCCAAATTTCTTTGGGTCCGCCTGTGTCATGAGTTCCTTTTTGAACCCATTTCATTTTTACTTCATGAACAAGATTTTTCTTATAAAAGCATGAGTAAGATTTGTGTCCTTTCAGTCCACAATAAAACAAGTGCAAGTTGGACTATTGGACATCTTTACAGAAACAAAGAAGTTTTTAGAATGCTTTTGGTTTGATTTCCTTTTAGAAACAAGACCAACTTTGTTAAACCTTCTTCTTTGTTTCAAAACTGAGGTATTTAAAATTTCTCTACCTTAAGAAAATTTTGCAAGTGTGTTTTTAAGATTATTATTTTCCTTTTTCAAAGAATCACACTTGGTACAAAAGCAATTTTTGTTGGTAGAGATATTTGCTTTTAAAATCAAATTCTCTTCTCGCAAAGTTTTGTTTTGATTTTCAAAAACAAAATTCTCTTCCTTGGAAATAGAAAATTCATTTTTTAATGTTTCCAACTCATTTTCAAGAGAAGAGTTTTTCTGTTTTGAAACATTTAGTTTCTTTGCAAGTATTAAAGATTCTTCATGTAAATCATTAAAGGCATCTTGTAATTCTTCAAAAGAGTAGTCAAATGAATTTACCTCATCTTTATCTCTGGCCACAAGACAAGTGTTGGCTTCTTCATTTGTGTTCTGCTCATCAGAATTGCTATTTCCCCAAATGGAAGATAGATAAGCTTTCTTTGATGATTCAGCTTTTGGTTGTGGTTTCTCTTTTTCTCTTTTTTCTTTTTCTTCTATCTCCTTGGTAATTTGAGATTTTCCTGTAAGTTCAACACCAAAAGCTTGCAATTGATTAAGCACAAGTTGTATCTCATTAATGGTTTTGCAATTGTTCATTTGAGGAATTTCAAGTTCATTAATGAAACTTCTATACCTTAATTCCTCAGTAATAAGATCTTCCTCATGTGCAACTTCAAGAATTTCCCACATTTCTTTTGCAGTTGCACAGTTGGAGATTTTGAAAAATTCATCTTGACTCAATGCACAAGAGATAATCAATTTTGCCTTAGCATTGAGTTGCATTAAACTTCTTTCAGTATCATTCCATTCACTCTTGGGTTTTGGAATGCATTTTCCTTGTTCTTCCTTGACAGGCATATCAAAACCATTTTCTATAACTTCCCAGAGTTTATAGTCTATTGAAATTAAAAACATTTTCATTTCATAATTCTAATATTGAAAATGATTAGCATCAAAAACTGGAGGTTCTGTGAAAGAACAATTTTCAGAAATAAACCACTCACTAGATCCAACCATGTTTACTCTTAGACGGTTAAGTCTCAAATCAAGAGCCCAAGCTCTGATACCAATTGAAAGAAATGGTTGGATCCCAAGAGGGGGGTTGAATTGGGTTTTATAAAAATTTTCACAAAACTTAATTGGAAGTTTAAATGATTTTCTGAAATTAGACAATGTTAAAGATAATAATTTAATTCAGAAAATCAAAGTGTTTATCAAGAAGAATAATTTTATAGTGCAAAGAATTAAGGAGAAAATATAAATCTACACAAATTAATTAATACTTGAGGTAGAAATCAAATATAAACGCAAAGCATTAATTAATTAACTTTAAATGTAAATAGAGTAGGGATAGAGAAAGCAAATTCAGAGATTTATACTGGTTCGGCTAATCCCAAGCCTACATCCAGTCCTCAAGAGACCACTTGAGTATTTCCACTATAATTGCAAGTTTAATCCGGGTACTTGCAAACCACTACAACATAGATCTTTTCTCCGTCAAGGGTGTCTCTCCCCTTTACAACGTGTTTTCTCTCAAATACTAACTCAAGGAACCAATCATTAAGCAACTAAATTTAAAGGCTTAAGGAAAATAATGGTAGACACTCTCAAAGTGTAGATAACGCAGAAATTAAGCTCAGAATATTTCTCTAGCAATTTAGAGAGAATGATACCCAAGATAATATGAGAAATGAACAATTGAAGCTTGATGTAAATGGTGTTGTGAAGTCCCCTTTATATAGTGAAACCTTGCTGCTACAGTGACTGCTTCAGTCAAAATTGCTACAGTAAGCTTCATCATCATTTTTCAACCTTTCTACAACAACCAAAAAATTTTATCAATCTTTTTCAACAATCAATATTCTTTTTCAAATTTGTTACAGTAAAAAGTATTTTTTTTCAAAGTTTATTACAACAACCAATAAACTTTATCATACTTTTTTAACAATCAAAATTCTTTTTCAAAAGTGCTACAGTAAAAAGTATTCTTTTTCAAAGTTATATTACAACACCCAATAAACTTTATCATGCTTTTTCAACAATCAAATTTCTTTTTCAAAAGTGCTACAGTAAAAGATATTCTTTTTCAAATTATATTACAACACCCAATAAACTTTATCATACTTTTTCAACAATCAAATTTCTTTTTCAAAAGTGATACAGTAAAAGATATTCTTTTTCAAATTATATTACAACACCCAATAAACTTTATCAAAAATCAATTTATATTACTATATATAAATATATAAAGCATTAAATATATTTGGGCCAAGAAAAATTGAATCATGCATTTGGGCCAACAAGATTAAATCATACATTTGGGCCAAGAAAATTAAATCATTCATTTGGGCCAAGAAGATTAAATCATACTATAATTCTCACATATTTGTCATCATCAAAACTTATAGCATAATACATTAGAGCTAACAACACCGAGTGACTTAGGAATTTAACCCTCAAACTCTTTGTGCATAGGTTTTCACAGTTATACACTAAGTAGTATGAGACTCTAACCCTTTCAAACTCGTGCATAGATTTTCACAGTTATACACCGAGTACTATGAGACTCTAACCCTTTCAAACTCGTGTATAGATTTTCACAGTTATACACCAAGTAGTATGAGACTCTAACCCTTTCAAACTCGTGCATAGATTTTCACAATTACACACCGAGTAGTATGGGACTCTAACCCTTTTAAACTCGTGCATAGGTTTTCATAGTTATACACCGAGTAGTATGAGACTCTAACCCTTTCAAACTCGTGTATTAGATCCTGTAGATCTTTTGCTCATTAATAAAATAGTGAGAATTTATCACAATACAATTACTATGAAATAAATTAATTTACACATACTTTTATTCCTTTGAATTTCTATCATCAATCATAGCAATCATCATATATTATCAATTGAAAGATTGATTGTTTAACATTTCAATAATATTATAAATGAGACTTATATTGTACTTTGTTTAATAATATTAAATTAGTTTAGTAAGGTTATTCACTTACAAAATGTTCCAATTTATTCAAGGAACTACCACATCTAGTTATTTAGTCAACTAGAGAAATCAATTCACAAAGGTAATAAAATAATTCCCAATGATATTGTAATTTTTCTCAACTTGAATATACATTGGTAATCTTCTCAATTTCACAAATAATGCAAATGAGATTTATATTGTAATTTGACTAATTTAGTAAATTAATTTTGCAAGGTTGCCTACTCACCTGGATTCCACGCTCTCGGCGCTCCCACCTTATACCTCAACCATCCCTATTGTAATTGTAACCAGGTAAAAACCATTACGGTTACAAAATAGAGAAATTTCCTACCACTACTTCCGACCTTTACTCACATCTCAAGTCATAACTCCTAACCGGTAATGAATATTTAAATGAAACTTATACCATTGGAAACTAGACTCAAAGAGCTTTCCAATGATATAAAGTTTACCCAAAACAGAGTCCGGATGAAGAAGTTATGGCCGATTGAAAATAAGCTAAGGTTTTCTGGTACATATGGTGCTTGGGTGCCAACCCAAGCCTAGAGCCTGGGCGCCAAGTCCTTCTTCCTCCCCAAAACCTTCTGAACCTTAGCGCCTAGGCGTCACGATCGCGACCTTTCACGATTCCTCTCAGATTTGGCTCAGATCTAGCCAAATCTCCACCGTTTTCATGATTTTTTTCATGGGATCTCACCCTTAATGTCTAAGAAGCATTTAGACATAAAAAGTACCAATTTTAATTGAGAAACGAAGTTGGAATCTCAATTTTTACCCCAAACTTCCTTAAAACTAGAAAATAGGGAAAAGTTTGAGAAATAGAAATTTCTACCCTCCAAAGCCCGGTTGTGGAGTTGGAGTATAGAGAGAGAAAGTAGAGAGAAGAAAGAGAGGAGAGAAGGTGAAGAGAGAGAGAGGAAAAGAGAAAATGAGGAAAAATAGGTGAGGCCACCTATATACTCGCTAGAGTGAAATTATCACTTGCTCTCTAGTTGACCCTCAGTCAAGACTAGTAAAAGCAAATTCATAAAATCTCACCTCGGTGTTTCTAAATCCTAAGTGCCCCACAAATTTTCTTATTTCACTTTAGTCATTCTCAAAGTCTCAAACTCCACTTTAACCTCGAATCCATCATCCTTTTGGTACCGGACTCATAATTCATTCCCATAAGCTCTATTCTTCTTCTCGGGTTCCTACTAGGTGATTTCTCAAAAGTACTCCATATTTTCTTTTCTTTTCACTTTAGCCCTTGAGAATTTGTAAAAAATTTCCCAAATTAAAATTTTGAAATTTCTATTTCCAAATTTCCTTCACTAATTCAAAAGAATATTTTTCATATAATTAAATTTTTCAATAAACTTCAAATAGATTTTAAATATTTATACAAATTCTTGGTATATTACATTTATATACTAATATATGTTAATGGGCTTATAAGAGGCTAAGGGAAGTAGTGGGTTCACGAGCTAATGCAGTGCAAATCATCCAATTTGCCCTCCTTACGCGTGTGATAAAGTGGACTTAGCTTGTTTTTATTTTTCTCTCCTTCGATTTTTTTTCTTATCTGAGTAGTGACATATTTGACAGTTACAAAATTAACTTGGGTTACCATATACTTTTTGTCTACTTCCCTCTACATTTTTTTTACACACCTCCATAACAAAAGAAAAAATTGCCAAAAGAACCAAAAAAAACAAAGAACTGAACCGGTCGAACCAGCTGACCGGCCGGTTCTGACCGGTTTTCCCTGTTTGCCACCGGTTCGGCCGGTTCAACATCGGTCGAACCACTGGCCGGTCAGATAGCCAAACTGGACTGGTGACTCCTCCGGTTCCCGGTCGGACCGGCCGGTCCGGTCCAATTTTGGCATCTATGGTATTTACTCAAATTTCAGAATTTATGAAAGACTTATACATATCTTTCTTATTATGTATCAAACTGTTCGTTGCTGCTGAAAATAGTTGATGCATGCTATAATGCTTTGCTTATGACATGTATGCTGTTGGATGGGCTTAGACTTGATGATGAGATTAAACTCACATAGCGTAACAATGTTATTTTTGTAATAAATATTATTAATCATTAACGTTCTAATTGGCTAGTTTTTGAACGTATTTGTTAGCTTTAATAATTATTGTTTATCTAATGACTTAATAATTTGCTAGATTTTGAAAAAGTAACTATTACATGTTAGTCAAATACAGATTTAACATTTGTTATGTAATATGTTGCATAAATATTGGATATCAAGTTATATTTGCAACTTATTCTTTTTATATGGCATCTTTTGAATTCAGTGGAGGACAATACAATATTTTAAAATGAAAAAAAATCGTGTAATTTGAATATTTTAAAAGAGGAGAGAGTTATTTATACTGTATTATTTTACATTTTAAATCAAATAAAATATATTATTCATTAATATAAAAATATTTACAGCTCAGTAAAATAATAAGTATATTAGTAACTGTATAAAGTTCATATTTTGAAAATGTTCTATAGGCTTACAAGTAAATGGGACAATTGATTTCCATCAAAACAAATTTCTATTTAAAACATATACGTATAAAATAGCTATTTTAAGTTAATATTTACTAGTGGTGTCTGGAGTGCATAATTGGCTAATTTGTTTTAACTAGACTGAACTTTTTTTAAAAATAATTTTAATAAAATTTGGTTGGACTAGTGAGTTTTTATAGAAAGGAATTTTATGTGAAAATCAACTTTGATTGGTTTAATCAGATTTATGTGAAAGATGCCAATGGCTAATAGCCTAGTGCATTATTATTTTATGTAAAAGATATGGATACTTTCAATATTCTCTAAAAATTAATATTACTATTAATTGTTATATTATACAGTCAAAAGTTTAAAAAATTTTAAAATACATCTGATATCGAGAGATAAATTATCCATCTGATAAATCATCTTTGAAATTTAAAAATGAGAAAATTTGATTTAAATTTTTCTACGTGAAGACAAAACTCATAATTTTGGACAAAAAAGAAAAGAGAATTATAAATGATTTTCTTAAACTATAATTTAATTATTATTTTAATTTCCAAATGTTAAAATATAATACTTTATCTCTTAATTATTGAAAATTTCATGATTTGTTACATAGTAACTTATTTTTTTGTCAATTTTGTAATTTATGATATCTAAATTGCTTTTTTTCCACAATTATATAATTTTTTTTGTTAATTTATAATTTAAATAAATTATATGTAATTTTAAAAAGATATATGAAAATTGAAAGAGACATGAAATGTGCGAGAGAGAGAGAGAGAGATAGAGAGAGAGAGAGATAGAGAGAGAGAGAGAGATTAATAAATTAATTAGATTAATTAAAAAAATAAAGGAGGGGGGACGCAGATGATCGCGCAGGACAAAGGCTCTGTACGTAGGCTATCGCATCTGTATTCGTCGTCCATCTTCTTGGCAGTTACGTGGCTCCTTGCCGACGTTGACGATGGCGACCAACAGTGGCCACCAAGATCAACTTGACGCCATATTCAAGCAGAAGCGCGTGCTCAGAACGCAGGTCAGGAAGACCCTCAAGGCCATGGATCCATCCCTCAGATCCCAACAAGGTATTATTGACTCTATTGTTGATCTGTAAATGAGTTAATTGCTCTTAAGATCAGGTGGCTCTGCAATACAAAGATAGCCCAAAATAGTATAAACTGTTAATGCAATTAGTCAACTGCTGTTAGGTAAAGAAAAAGAAAAACTTTCTGTGTATGTTTCTGTCCATGTTTTGATATTTATTTGGAAAAAGAATTTCTGATTATGAGTTATTGAATAGCTAGAATTGCTTTCAATGGTGATTTTCTGGTGAGGAACGGTTCCAGTAATGGAGAGTTCGAACTTGAGAGTTACTGAGTAGCCTATAGACAAGTCCTTGAGCAAGCCAAGCTGGCTAGATTTTATCTAGTCTTAACCTCTTTGTGGAGGCGTCTAAAAGACAACTTTTTAGTGAATAAAGCCTGTGTTCTTCCTGAGCTCAAGAAGAAATGGTTCTAGGATATTGAGAGCATGCTCAAGGGGTCAAGGTCTCAAGCTCTTAAGGTTTCTCAAACCTTCAAGGTTTGAGGTCTAAAGTTTTTCAGAATCCCCCTTTTTGATGGCAACGAGGTCCTATTTATTATAGAGGATGTGGATTGGCAGTTACTGGATGGGATAAGTGTGCTGAGAAAGTGGGTATGGCAAGCGTGTTTACTGCATGGGATAGACGTGCTGGCATTTTGGGTATGGTTGTTTAAGGTGGCTTGTCTGCATGATGGATGAGGACGCTAGGGACTGTGGGAGTCAGAGGACAATGAACTTTATTCATCAAGGATCAGGATTTTTAATTGGGTCACCTAGAGCTATCATGCTTCCAATTTAGCGTGAAGATGCCTTCAATTTTACTATGCTACTCTGTTCCTGGGGAAAAGAGAATGGGGACCACTCCTTCATGGTGCTTGTAACCTTGTTTATGGGGCAGTACAAACAACACTTGGCCCATAATGAATATACCCCGAGAGCATTGCTTCTCATGAATGCAAGGTGACCTTGGCGCTATTCTTTCTTAATATTACTGTCCTTTAGAAAATTCTTACTCCTAAAGGATGGATCCATTGAGTTTTCTAGGATCTTAACTGACTACCATGGCTCTCTAACTAAGCTACCACAGTTCTTTTAATAAATTACCATGGATATCTAAATATTTCCTTTTAACTGGTAAAGGGCTATATAGGAACAGGGAGCAATATTTTTCACGTAGAATCAAGGGGAGGCTATTCAGACAGTTATTCAGAGATGAAAACTCAGAAAAACCTTTTTTCTTATTTTTGGTTCTTGATTAGGCTGGTCTCTATGTGTCGCAGCTCTAATATTAGCCTGGTTTTGCACTGCATATTCAAGACACAGAAAGAACTGAACACTATGCATACTGTTGTCTCTTTAACATCATAAAACACTTAACTGAATAATGGCGTTTACCCTTTTTTCTTAATAATTCTTCTTTTAATATTTCTTTGTTGTTTTCAGATAATGAAATTCAAAGTATAATTTTGGGGGCTCCGTGGTTCAGATCAAGTCATAGATTATGTGCATACATAAGCTGCAGTGCTTTACGAGAGGTTGATACATCCAAGCTGTTGTTAGAAATTTTGAAAGATCCAGCCAATGGTATGTCTTAAATTCTATCTTGAATATTGGTTATTGACCTGATTTAATATTAAATAAGAATTTTGAACATATAATACTCTCTGCAAGGAAGGTAATTATGCATCAAGAGATCTGCGTAGAACTATTAAACAGGCCAAGTAAGTAATTGATGTTAACTTAATATGCAGTAGCTAATGTCTGAGAGAAAGTTGTTCATGGGATCATTTTTAACCATAACTATTTTTGTTTGTGAACTATATTGTATTGGGAATCCCCTGCAGGTCTTACTTTCAGGACTTATGAAATTTCCTTGTAATATCTAGCTATCCCTTTGTTATTTTTGAGTTGATATGCTTTCCATTATGTGCTACTCTACCCTGGTTTGAGATGCTAGATAATCTGTTTATACTTACAGAGGCTGAACTACATATCCCCATTGCTCCTCACCTTGTATAGCCAATTTTCTAAATCTAAATTAATCTTTACATTTTATTGTTACTCAAGATGATCATATGCAGGTGGAAAAAAACTCTATGTACCACGGGTGGAGGATAAGAATAGTCACATGCGAATGCTCAATATCTCACATATAAATGATCTTATTGCAAACTCAATGGACATTTTAGAACCAGCTCCTGTAGATGCTGATGGAAATAAGCGTGAAGATGGTAGTTCCTTCCCACCCCTATCTTAAATAATTGCTTTAAATTGTTAGCATCTCTCCCACCCCATGTTAAGTTCTTAACTGCATGCACATGGCATATTTGGGATCTTATCCTTCTTATCAAATAAAATTTTGTCCAGGTTTCTTAGTTGTGCTTGTCATCCATCTGTTGTCATTCCTCGTGTCCAGCTCTTTTGAGACACAATCAAGGTTGTCTAGAACCAGAATGAAGTGGGTTTATGATGAAGCCCTCAGGATAACCACAGACCAAAAGAAAATAATATCAGAACAAGAAAACAGTCTTTATATATTTGAGAAGCCTGTACAAAACTCCCTAGTCATTTGAGTGGCTAGTACACTCCCAACAAATTCCCTAATTTCCAACCCCCCTCCAACATCCTAGTTTCCGCAATTAAAAGAACTCGCAACCCATAACCACCTGACTGTTAATTAGTTATAACTACACTTTTAACAGAGAGTACTTGACTCCTTATTCTTTCTACTGTAAGTCTTCAATTCTGACTTCCTTCTTATGCTATACTGTCTTGAGTTCAGCTCCGTCAGTACCCTCCCCATTGAGAGCATTGTCCTCAAGGTGAAAGAGGGGGAACTGCTTCTGCATAACCTCATAGAACTCCCAAGTATTTTCAAAATCAGGAAGCCCCTTCCATTTAACTAAAACCTCCTGCTGCCCTTTTGTCCACTTTCTTCACTTGAGTATTTTTTCAGGTACTGTCACCAGTTCCAAATCTTAAGTCAAACAGCTAGGCAACTGCTGTGGCTGTGTATGTGGCTGCAGTGATTTCTTAAGCCGCAAATCATGAAAGACTGAATGAATTCTGGCCAATGAAGGTAATTCCAGCCAATATGCTACTTCCCCAATCTTCTCAAGTACTTTAAAGGGCCCTTAGAATCTGGGACTGAGTTATTTGTTCAGTTTCCTTGCTACTGACTTCATCCTATAGGGTTTGATTTTTAAGTAAACCGAATCTCCCACCTCAAATTGCACCTCCCTTTTTTTCTTATCAGCATAGCACTTCATTCTATCTTGAGCCACTGCTAGGTGTTCTTTAAATTCTGAAATTACAGCATTTCCCATTCTAATATGCTCATCCATGCTGGCATCTTCCCACACCCATTGGGGAATGGGTAGGGGTTGTAACAACCTTGCTGGAGTGAGAGCACTATATTTATTCTGCTGACATACCACACATCTTGCCACAAACTCCTGAATGTCCTTCTTCATTCCCTCCCAATATACAAAGGTTGCCTCTCTCTTGTAAGTTCTGAGGTACCCTGAATGCCTCCCCACCTCCCCATTGGTGTCTCATGAAATTATTTAAGAGGGGAATGTGTGCTGAATTTTTTGGCAAAACTAACCTCCCTTCATAGAGCAAACAACCCTTTTTTATGCTAAATCCTTTTGGTGGGTTATTGTTGGTGATTACCTGCAGCCGTATGGAAGCTAACCGCTCATCCTTGCTTATTTCTGCCTCCCATGAGTCTAATTCATCATATTGCCATACTGATACAGCACGTAGCTCCATTTCATCTCTGCGTGAAAGTGCATCCGCCACTCAATTTTCCTTGCTAGGTTTATAATTTATTTCAAACTTATATCCCATTAACTTGGCCACCCATTTTTGCTGATCTCCCACTAATGTCCGCTGTTCCAGCAAGTACTTTAAAGCCTTCTGGTCTGTTTTAATGATGAATGGGTGTCCCAAAAGATAGTGATGCCATTTTTTGACAGTAAGAACAACGGCCATCAACTCCTTTTCATAAACTGAGCACAATTCAGCCTTTGATGATAATGCTTGACTGAAATATGCTATGGTTTGGCTTTTCTGCATTAGGACAGCCCCACACCTACCCAAGCGTTTGTTTCCAATTCAAATGTTACGGAGAAGTTGGGTAGACCCAATATGGGTACCTTAGTCATGGCCTCTTTGATTTCCTCAAAGGCCTTTTGAGCCTGTTCCCCCCACTTGAATGCC
Organism: Biancaea sappan; assembly: GCA_037074585.1. NCBI lineage: Eukaryota > Viridiplantae > Streptophyta > Magnoliopsida > Fabales > Fabaceae > Biancaea > Biancaea sappan. The sequence goes on along the minus strand of CM073497.1, from coordinate 45,685,035 downwards.
TCTTTTTTCAGTGGTGCAGTCAGTGGTGCAGCAATTGTACCATCGCCCCACACAAACTTGCGATAATAGCCTATTAAACCCAGAAACCCTCTTAGGGATTTGAGGTATTTAGGTGCTGGCCACTCCACCATTGCCTTGATTTTTGAAGGATCAGCTTGAACCCCCTCCCTGGATACAATATGTCCCAAATACTCCAGCTTTGGTTGTAAAAAGACACACTTCTTGATGTTTATATGGTTTTCCAGTAGAATTCTCAAAGCCACTCTAAGTTTTTCTAAGTGAGCTTGAGGGTTATGACTATAGATTAATATATCATAAAAAAAAAACCAAAATGAATTTACATAAGTGTTTTCGAAAGAGATCATTCATGAGAAATTGAAATGTAGATGGGGCATGGGTCAGATCGAAAGGCATCGCCATATATTCATAATGTCCCAAGTGAGTTCGGAATGCCCTCTTCTCTTCGTCATTGGGTTTCATTCTTATCTGATGGTAACCGGACTTGAGATCCAATTTAGTGAACACCTTGGATCCCCCTAGCTCATCCAATAGCTCGTTGGTGGTTGGGATTGGAAATTTGTCAGCTATTGTGATTTCGTTCAATGCCCTGTAGTCCACACATAGTCTCCAATTTCCGTCTTTATTTTTAACTAGCAATACAGGACTCTGAGTATGGGTTGCAATTGGGTTGAATGATTCCAGCAACCAGCGTTTCATTTACTAGCTTCTCGATCTCATTCTTTTGTGAATGAGGGTACCAATATGGGCAGATGTTAGGTGGGTGCTCTCCTGGTTTAATGACAATGTTGTGATCTATGGTTCGGTGACTCTTCCAACAACCTTGCAATTTCTGTGGGTATTAGTGGTACTGGATCATGAGTCAATCTCACTAAATTCTATATATTATCCCTTGTCTCCTCCATGTAAAGTTTTAAGAATAGCCTTGAGGGAAATAATGGTCTTGGATAGGGAAGGGTCCTTTCTAACACATTTTTCCCCCTTTTCCATGTAAAGTTTTAAGAATAGCCTTGAGGGAAATAATGGTCTTGGATAGGGAAGGGTCCTTTCTAACACATTTTTTCCCCTTTTTTTGTCTTAATCTTCATTGTTAACTGTCCCCAGTCTACTCGAACTTCCTTGAGGGATTTCAACCAATCAATTCCCAACACAAAGGCAAGACCCACATATCAAAGATGAAGAACGTTGCTTAATCTGCAGACCTTGAACTTCTAGTTCCACATCAAGACATTTCTTTTTCCCCTTCACTATATAACTGTCGCCCACAGAAACATTATAGGCTTTGGCCGTAGTGATAGGTATATTCAGGTTGGACAACCTCGGATGAAATAAAATTATCGGATGCTCCACTATCAATGAGAATGATCACCTCCTTCCCTTGGAGCTTCCCTTTGACTTTCATTGTATTGTTCCGAGTTAAACCCACAATAGAGTTCATTGAGAGCTCTAGAGGAGTTTCCTCAACCTTGGGGGCTTCAATGACTTGTGTAGCTTCGTCTTCCTCTATTTCTTGATCAGTATCCTCACATTCTTGTAGGATAATGGTTTGATAAAGCTATTTTTACATCTATGCCCCAGGTTGAATTTCTCATTGCATTTAAAGCACAAGCCTTACTCCCTTCGTTTCACTACTTCAGACTCAAGTCAATCTTCTCAGTGATGTGTCTGTTCTTCTCGACGTGGCAACAGAGGACGACAAGGACACAATTCGATTCTCACCAACCTTCGATTCACTTTGGGATGCGTTTGAATAGCAGGTCGGGTCTCTTGGACCCGACTTCTTGGTCCATGTCGATTTGGGGTGAATGCATTTGGATTGGCTTGCCTTGCCATTTGCTTGCTTCTGGTGGGCGTGTATTGTCCCTGGGTTTGAGCTAGCATATAATTCTTTTCCTCCACATGTTGGGCCATGCCCATCAGTTGACTGAGGGACTCGATTTTGAATAGGCGGAGCTCCTCTTTGATCTTGGGTTTTAACCCGTTCTTGAAGGCTCCCATCAGTATATCATCGGACGTGTCCTTCAACGGTGTTGTAAGTATCTCGAACTCCTGCCTATGTTGGTTCACCATCATCTCTCATTGCAGCGCCATCACCCTCTAGTGCATGTCCCCCATCTATGAATTTTTGAACTGTTCAATGAGTACTTTATTAAACTCATCACAACTTCGAATGGGTCACCACACTTCTAGCCATCGGAACCAACTAAGGACAGTCCCCTCCAAACAAATGGCCACTGCACTCTTCTTCTTAGGCATCTCTATGCCGTTGATGGCAAAGTATCTCTCGGTTATGAAAATTCAACCATTCGGGTCATCACCGGATAAGATTGGGATCTCTAGCCTCCTAAATTTCGAAACCTCTTCCACCACATATGCTTCAGCCGCATGCCCTGCCTCGATCATGGCACTTTGTTCATTTGTAAGGTGAGTTTCCATCATCCTCCCAATTCTTTCCATTCTTGCCATCAATTCATGAAGTTCCTACACGATTCCCTTCACAACACCCACTTCACCTTTTAAGGTTCCTACCTCACCCTTGAGCCCTTCTACTTCTTTCTCAAGACTATCCACCTTACCTTCCATTCTTGTGTTCACCATTCCCCTAGTTTTGCTCTGCTACCAATGATGAAGCCCTTAGGATAACCACAACCTAAAAGAAAAGAATATCAGAACAAGAAAACAGTCTAGTTGAGAAGCTGTATACAAAACTCCCTAGTCATTCTAGTTGCTAGGACACTCCCAACAAGTTCCCTAATTTCCTCCCCCATCGAACATCCTAGTTTCCACGACTAAAAGGACTCACAACCCATAATCACCTTACCGTTAGTTAGTTATAACTACCCCTTTAATAGAGAATACTTGACTCCCTATTCTTTCTACTGTAAGTCTTTAATTCTGACTTCCTTCTTCTGCTATACTTTCTAAGCTCAGCTCCATCAGTTTATTATGTATTGTTTGCTTCCTTTGGCTTAAAAGATGTTAGATCAATTCTTTAGAGGAAATTATAAATGAAAAGGGAAGCTTGATGATGCTATAACTTTGACAAAGCTGCTTCTGTGGGACTAGATATAATTCTGTGCATCCTTCTCCCTACATTATCTTGTGCAGTTAATTTCATTTTGCTGATCTTGTAGGTTTGACTTCCATCATACATATTCTCTAGTTATCCTGATTTGCTATCTGCAACCATCTGAAAGATCTCTTTGATGCAGTTATGCAAGCAAATGAGCCTGTTGATTTGTTCCTTTTACCTGGTAATCATCTCATTTTCTTTTTTAATTACTAAGTTACCAGTTAGCTTGAGAATAGTTTATCACCTTTACTTGTTACTCTTCCCAGGACTTGCATTTGACAGATCTGGGAAACGTCTAGGCCGTGGTGGAGGGTATTCGTTTTATTTGTTCTCCTATCTTAAGATTTTCAATCTATCCCTTGTATTAAGTGTCAAATGTGTATAAATGTCTGAGTAGGATGAATCTTTTCTGGTCTTGTAATCCTGAATCCTGACTATTGCTGAAACTAAACTTGGGGAGCCAAGTTGTAGGGCTGCTAGGGTAGCATCACTCACACAAATTCTCAAGCTTAATCTTTGATGTTCACTCCTTATGTTTAACAAACGCAAATCTTAATCCAAAGGTTGGTAACAATTAATTTTTTACTTCTTAGATACTATGATACCTTCCTGAAGAGTTACCAAGATCTTGCTAAAGCACGGAATTGGAAGCAACCCCTATTAGGTATGCATGTTTACCTTCTATAATCAACTGGATGATTTAGATAGAATCAGCCTAATCTGGCTTTTTTTTTGCAGTTGCACTATCATATTCCGAGCAAATATTGGATGAAGGAGTCATACCAATGACCTCAGCTGATGTCCTAGTTGATGCTCTTGTATCTCCAGCTGGTGTGATTCCCATCAGTGCAGCTGCTTCGAATAGGTATCCCTGAGCAAAATCATTCATTTTGTTGCTATGGTGAATTTAATCTTATCTATTTAACCATTTCAACATTTCCAGAATGAATCTATAGCACCCAACTCCAAAGCTGAACCTGACCAATTTTCAAAGGGGCCGTTTTCAAGTTTAAGATGGTAAAGGATCCAATTCTAGAGTTGTCCGTCAAGGACACAGGTATTTATTTTATAGGATGATCCTAGGCGAGTATCTGAGCTTTTTTCCATTTTGGCCATTCATCTCTAGCAAGTATGCTTTCTGCAACTTTTGTATTGAGTGAGACCAATAATATATTAATATACTTGAGTTGTCTGAAGTACTCTCTCTAATTTTTTTTTTTTTAAAAGAAAGAAAACTGATTTCTGAGATATTTAACTTGTTATATCCTGGCACTATCTACGTTTTTAATTTTCATCAACATAGACAGCCCAATCACAATCAGGCCAAAAGGCCAGCAAATGTAAATGGAAGTGTTCTGTTATATCTTGACCCATGTTGACTTGAATTAGAATTAGGTAAGATCTCCATAGTGGGACTGGGAAGTGTTGCCCCAAAAATTGCAAGCAAGTAGGGAGATCCGGCATCCAAAGAAAGTGAGCAACCTTGGTTATGGAGGACTTTTTATTCCTCTCAAAACTGAAACATGGAGATCTAGCTCCATACCCAATGGCAAGAGTAGGATCAGAAAGATAACAATGCGTGAGGCAGATGCTTTTTCGAAGCACTGTTGTTCAATTTGTCAATATTGAGATTTATGTATAACGTCCATTTGAATAAATATTAGGGTTTTGTTAGGGGACTGAAAGGAGTCTTAAATGCTTGCCTTCAGAAGATCTTGCTGTCACGATGGTTTCCTTCCATCGGGCCTTAATCTGGATGAGAACCTGTAGTGTAACTTAGTTGAATATTGAGAGGCAATTTACTCTCGAATGAATTACTATTGTGCCACACATACTGCAAGCCTATGTCAAGATGCTATAGGAAACTGTACATTTGACATTTACCTTGAAATTTTAGGTTACAAAAAGTTTAATTTTGGAAAATATTATGTAAATTATTAATCATAAACACATTAAATTTTAAGTGAAAATTACTTATTTGTTAAAATATAAATTATAATAATATTGAACTTTTTAATATTACAAAATTATAGTAAATATATGCCTCAAATTATGATATGCAACAAAAAATGACTGTAAAAATTATATTTAAAATTAAAAGTAAGAATCTTTTAATAATAATAATAATAATATTTATTCAGCAATTCAAAAAAAGATAATCTAAGTCAATAAACCAATCAAAAATATGTGCAAGCCAAAAATATCGAAACTTATATAGTATCACAACTCATAATTCAGCATCTAAAATGGTGTAGTATTCTTCTCGTGAAGGTCATTATCAACTAACCACTGTTTATTTATTCTTAGGCATAGGCAATGAGCGAAGGATTATAATTTTTACTTAATGCCTTTATTAAGTGGATTATAAATTTAATATAGGCACGCAATGGAGGAGCAAGTTCAAAAGCAAAAAAAAAAAACCTTTTCTTGGAATCTCAAGTGTGGGGATTATATAAGTTTCACATTTTGAAAAAAAAAAAAAACAAAAAAACAAAAGTGGCAGACTAAAAGTGGTATTTGTATTCTCTTCTTCTCATACATAATGTTCACTTGTAAGATCTTTTATCCTAATACAATTTTGTATGAATTTCTTTGATAATTTTTTTTATTCCCCAATCAAATATAGCTTAAAAACAATTGTTAGAAGACTTTATTTATTTAAAAAACAGTTTTAGATGACCAATATATATATATATGTATGTATTGAGAGAGAGAGTTACACAGACATACATATCATCAATTAACATACAGGCATTTCCGATTAACTTATTTTGCTTCATATTTGAACACTTTATGAAAAACACTTAATACTCTTGTGGTGAAAAACAAAATACTAACATCATGAACATTTTGTACAATTTATTCTGAAGTTTTAGTATTTAATTCTATTACGATTTGAATTAGATTATATGACAACATAAATTGTAATATAGTTAATTGTAAAAGAGTAATGGAAATAAAAATAGGGAGTCCTTTTAACTACAACCTATCATATGTGAGCATTTATTGCATTATTTATGGAGCAAAAAATGCATAGTAGCTTAAATGATATTTTGATAAGAACAATACAAACTGAAAAAAGGTTGTGGCTGACAACTCTTGATATATCTTCACATCATATTTCCATAATTTACAGCTAAAAAATCTAGAACATCGAATTCGACGTATAATAACGGGTAGGTACATAAATAGTATTACAGTTCTAGAGAATAGCAAGATGCAGAGAATTTTGACAGTATCGGATTTATCGAACAATTTTCCTAATTTACAGCTTAAAACTGCTGATACAACTCTAGAACATTAATTTTGACACGGATTCTTGGATATGTAAGTGGAACTACAATTTCATAGGGCTGAGCAGGTTACAGAAATTTTTGACTAGAGTGGATCCTGTATTCCTAACTCTCATATTGCAAAGCAGTCCTTCCAGTTGGAGAAACTAACAATACACAGAATTTTAACTTCTGACGGACAGAGTTATGCCTAGACTGAGCAATGCTGATTCGAGAAATCATATCACACAAGGGATCAAAGATCCCCAAGCATGAAACCAAAATCCTAGTTCCAAGGACTTGGCTGCCGAGCCTCTCTGAAAACGGAAGTGCCACCAGATGCCGCTGGGGAAGGCGATGATGCAATGTAACTTGTTCCTGATACAGATACTGAAGGCAGGTTCGTGGGATTCCCTTGATGTCCTGAAAGAGCAAAGCGGGATGGACTAGCCATGGCCCCCGAACTTGTTCGAGATGGATGTGAAACCTTTACAGAAAATGTAACAATAAATCGTTGATATATATACACATACGTCAGATAACAAGGCAACTCAAGGTAATTGATGGGTTTGAATTAGCCATCCACATTACAGCTTGACATTAGTCATTTATTCAGTCAAATATGCCATAATCTGTCACATATAATCTAAAACTATACATTTAGATATGTACATATGTAAAAGATAAACAATTATAGTTGCCTATCCAACTGACAAAAAATTAAAAAGATAAAAAGTTCACTTTAGTTATATGTTGCAGCTGCACTCTAAACAATTCGACCAAAAAGTGCCTAAAACAGTAATAACACCATATACATATATCATACTCTGCGGTGCTTTGTAGCATTACAAGAATCAAGATCAGAATAGGCAGTCAGTACAGTACTTGAAACATGATTACAAATCAATTTAAACCTCTACCAAGTCAAATGAATTTTACCACTGTAACAAACTTTGGCGCTTGATCCGGCCCCGTCAGAAGACCCTACAAATAAGAGGCTTAAAGGAGGTGCTATAAGCACCATTTAGACATTTAATATCTTTGGCAAGACATGGGATGAGCATGTATTAAGTATAGATAAAAGCTTTATCCTGTCTGCCATAGTTGACCTTCCTACGTACAGCAGATAATTCACAATTTCATAGATTCATGCCACAAATCCAAATGACAAGAATGTAAGATAAAGATGAATGAATTAAAAGATCCTCAAATAGATCAACTGAAGCGCTATACATTACCACATTTTGTTCAACAGTAGGGGTTCTCCTTAAAGGGGAGTCTGAGGAAGGTGACATGCTACTTGTCCGAAGTATATGTCGAGAATGAACATTATGGTTTGAAAGATCATCAGCTGCACCCCCTTCCATATCATCGCCTAGATTTGCTTCAGTGCCCGTCCTTGGAGCCATATGCTTACTCATTGATCCAGTATCATTTGTGCCATCTGCTTGGAGTGGAACAGAAGGGCGACTGTTTTGCCTTTTTAATTCTTCCTCTGCATTCAATATCTGTCGACCATCACAACCAATATTTAATATGTACTTTGTAATTTCACCCAAAAAATAAATGTACCTTGTAATTACAGAAACTGAAAACCATATTCACCACAAAAAAAAAAAAAGCAGTCACAGACTAAGAACATAAACGTCTGAAAATCCAGTGAGTAGTGAACATGAAACGACAGCAAAACCAGAGCTCACCTGTTTCAAGACTAGTACTAAATTATGTTTCTTCGCATTCAAAACTTGCAGCTTTTCCTCAACTTCCCTTTTTCGTTTCTCTTTGTCACTTAGCAAATCCCCCTTGTCTCTAATCTGCCATAAAAACACTTAAAAATGGTGAACAAATCAAGCTGAAAGCAACAATGATTTCAGCACAAAATAAAGCATCTATTCCCATAATCACTTGAATTAAGCTTGTTAAGCTTCATAGTAAAACCAGAGAAGACACTGATAGATCATAGAGAGATAGTACGCTTTTCACAAATATTACCATCTCAACCTGATTCTCCATTGAAGTCACTCCGCCATTGACAGGTTCGGAAGCTTTATCTAATAAACCAGCCTTGGAATCTACAAACGAATCAGGCCCATCGACTGGTTTCTTCAAGGAACTACCAACAGGTTTTGATTCCTTGTGATCATCGTCCTTCCGTGAAGGCCCTTCTCCATTATCACTGGCCTTCAAAGCTTCAGATTGAATTCCGATAGCGGACACATTAACTGTAGTTGGAGCCTCAAATTGAGCTTTAGATAGAGAACTAGGGTTAGGATTGGAGGAGGTGTTGGCATCACGAAGGCGAGAGCGGGCCTCGGAACGACGAAGTAGAAGCAATCTGAAGTCTTTGAGAGAAATTTTAGGGTTTGGCATCAACCATCGGCGAGGCACGTCGGGGACTCTGTGTAGATTCCCCCTGTAGAGAGAAATGGCCACCATTTTCTCCGGTTCTCTCAATTCCAGAAGAACCTACAAATTGGATCATTTATAGGTTTTCCTCGAAGACAAACAGACAAAAATATTCACTTGAAAAAATTCCTAGAAACAAAATACTTTATGCAAAAAAAATAAATATATATATATATATATATATATATATATATATATATATATATATATGACCAAGGTTATTCAAATCCCTATACAGAAGAAAAAATCGATCTGAGACCTGAATCTTAAAGGGACAAGAGTGTCGAATTATTCACACTAACAAATATTTGATGCAAATAATTTTCATATAAGAGAAGAAAGACTGAAAAGAGCGAGGGATAATAAATAAGGGAAAAAAAGCATCTTCTGTTTTCGAAACATATATATATATTTTAATTATTGAGTAAATTAAATTTTTTTAGAGATATTTAAACTATAAAATTTTTCTTTTTATTTTCAAAATATAGGTGTGTATATATATATATATATATATATATATATTTAGTCTTTATAATTTCATTTAAGTTTGAATTTAATTCTTATAGTTTATTTTCATGTAACTTGATTGTTGTACTTTGTAACATTTGTAAAAGGTAAGGTCATTAGTTATCAAATTTAATTTAATCAAATTCTAATTAAATTAATCTAACTCAATTTAAGCTAAACAGAATAAATAATTAGATTGATTGGATAAATTCTTACTAAAATGGATCTAATCAGATTGGTTGTTGGATTGTTATAATAATCATCCAATCCAAATTGAACCAACAAATTATTTATTAATATATTATATATTGCATATTACATAATACATTATATACTTCATATTTTATATATACTATATATTTTTATTTTAAATAAAACACTTAAAAGTAATATTTTTAGAACCAGTCTGGTAATTGATTCGGGTTCGCCTTTGAGTCACTGGTTCAACTGCCGGGTTATTAGATCACTTGTTAAAATGGATAAATAAAATAAAAAAATAAAAAAATTATATATATATATTACAAATAAATTTAAAACTAAGTAAAATAAATAATTTATATGCAAATTTCACATTTTAAAGTCTTAAAATCATAGTTATTAGTCATAATTAATTAAAATACAAATATCCATAAATAATTTTTTGTCATAAAATTAAAAATCATTTTTTAAAATATTTGATTGTTATTTTTTAAATTAGATGATTATATAAAAAATTTTGTTTATGCTTTTCAATTTTTTTTTATTTACTTTTTTTATATCAAATAATTATATAAATATAATTTTTTTTATCTCTTAATTCATTAGTAATAATATACTTTTTTTTGTTAAATAAAATGTCTTTTCTATTTTATTTTTGCATCTTGCCACGTGCACATTTTGGTTTTTGAGTTAGAATCATTTTAGTACCTTATATATATATATATATATATATAATATTTCATCCATATAAATTAAGAAGAAGTTGATAGCAAGATGATAAGATACATAATTTATAGGTGGGGGGATAGAGTTTGATTCTTAGTAAGTATACACTTTTTTAAATTTTCATACAAATTTGAATATTTTTAAAAAAGAGGTCCGGGTTAACTGGATTGATCCAATTGGGTCAAAGCTGAATTGATCCAATTGGGTCAAAGCCCATGGTCAGCTTTGACCCAACCGGGTCTATAATACCCGAGGTTTTTAGGCTAAAAAAAATTTTAATGTGGGAATTAAAATTTTTTTTGAAACACTGAGAACAAAATTAAAATTTAGAAATAAAATGAAATAATGATTTTAATATAAGTTTGATTTTTTTTTTTGGGGGATAATAAGAAAGTTTTCTTAAAGGTCATGGGCTTGATTGAAAAACTAAAGTTTTAAGTGATTGCTTTTACTAAGTTCACCCAAAGCTAATCTTGGTGGAAGACAATTACGTGTATCCCACTTCTCACCTTATCCTTGCATTGAATCCATCCAAAATAGAAAAAAGAAGGAAAAGGAGAAAAGGTGGCTAGAGAGGGGCAACGAAAATAGAGACATGAGCGGTGGAGACAAAATGTGCCAATCTCCACCATTGGATGAAGCTTTGACTTTCAGATGAAGCATTAGCCAAAATATTGATCTGATTTCCTTCTTCACACACACGAGACACAGATGAGCATAAGAGAGAGAGAGAGAGAGAGAGAGAGAGAGAGAGAGAGAGAGAGAGAGAGAGAGAGAGAGAGAGAGAGAGAGAGAGAGAGAGAGAGAGAGAGAGAGAGAGAGAGAAAGAGAGAGAGAGAGAGAGAGACCGAAAGCTAGGGAGAAGGAAGGAAAAACATTGCTATGGAGATTACCTCTTCTCTTTTTTATCATGAAGTGAGGTTTTCTTTTTCGTTTTCCTCACCCCTTCTCTTTTTCTGTCATGAGCTAAGAACCCTAGAGACCAAATTGATGGAAACATGGTCATGCGTGTGATTCTTACCATAAAACAGAGCAAGGTAACGGTGAGTTTGAATCCTTTGAATCTATAAGTTTAATTCATTTCTTTTTGTTTAGTAATCGAGTATGTGATATTAAGATGATGTATTTGGATATGTATGTGTGGTACCTTAAGAATGTTTGAGCAAACATCAATGATGAATATTCTTAAATACTTATTTAAGATGAATGAAATATAATATTTCTTTTCTTTCAAGAAGCGTTGTATTTTATGCGTAGAAATTATTTATATATAAAACTAATATATTTGTGGGAATCGATAGTCGAGTCAAGCCTACTGAGGTGAGGTAGAATTCACCTTTCATGCTGGTCACATGCTCAGATTTTGGGGCGTGATAAAGTTGGTATTAGAGGATTGGGTTTAGGTCTCCTACCGATTATAGAGCTAGGTAACCTTAGTGGGTCCTCCTTTATCATTGTGAATCCGGGCACAACTATAGAGAGACGGTTTCACCGAAGGCCCTGTAGAATATTTCCATTTCCTTTCCGTTCAAGACTTATTCAATTTTAGTTTTGGACATATGTGGCTACGCTTTTGAATTTGGTAATGGAAATGTTGTTATTTGTTTTGATTCCGTCGTTGTCGGTTCAAGATTTTTATATGATGAGCTTTATAGTGATTGATTTTGTGTGGTTGATTTTCTTTATCTTTCTTTATTTTATTTTTTTTAGAGTATCATCCCACAAAGAACCATTGGCATTAAAAGTTAAAGGATTACATTGCTAAAAAAAAAATTTACTCATGCATGAGTAATTTACAGATGAGGTGGTCTTGGATTAGGAGGGTTGAATTGCAACATCATCCCTCAGCCATTCCTTGAAGCGAGAGATAGAGCAATATCACAGAGGGTAGTGTAAATCCATTTATACAATCAAAACTTTTTTGTTGTTGATTGCAGAAGCACTTGGTAGACCAATAGAAGAACTTGTCTATTCTCGAAGTCATTATCGCATTCTTGCATTTAACTAACTTCTCCAGGTCCTCTATCATCATCTTTAGATCCTTTACCTCTTGCTCTAGACAAAAGACTTTATCTTCCGAAGTATGGCCCGTGCTAATCTCCTTAGCTTCCTCATTCTTCTTCTTCTTCTCCTTTTGCTTTTTTGAGACCCCTCCAAAGGTCTTTTGCCCTTATCCTTGCCTAAACTCAAGTTCAAGTCGAGCTCTTCTTCCTTGGCCTCCACCATGAGATCAATGAACTTCCTTGTGGCCATGATTTGCAAGATTTAGAAACTTGTATAAAAATATGAGGACAGAGGAATGTTGAAAAGTTATAGGTTGAGAGATAATTACTCTTTATGGTGTAGTGACTGAGAACTCTGGGATAGTTTTTATAGAGAAAAATTAGGACTTAGAGTCAAAGAAGATATCTCTTCGCCGCACCCTTACATGCTCAACCTACGAATTTCTTCAAGCTAGAAGCCAGAAGTCTAGGATAATCATGCACACTAACAAAGCGCTGCATTAATGCTAAAACCATGAAAGTCAATTTTTGTGGATTTCCCACTGATTCAATTTGTTTTGATCGAAAATTTTAAGGATTAATGAAATGGTGATGAACTAAACTGTATCTCTATACTTTGTTGTGTTGCTCTTAGGAGCCTTCAGTAGAGTATAATATACATGATTGATTGAATTAATCTGTGATTATATATATCTAAGAACATATGATGTGTATGTTATTGAATCATAATGAGTGAAGGCTACGACCAAGAATAATATGTAATGATTCCACATGCACTCATAGAGAATGAGAAGTCAAAAATTTAAAATGACTTGAATAAAATGAAATGTGTAGAGAATGATGCATCTTCATGTTTACACATACATATATATATATACAATGCTCTTGTGGGCAAATGAAAGGCAATAATTTCCTTGCACTATGATAATGCTTGACGCATGCTACTGTAAGCAGTTAACTCTATTTTAATATAGATACTTTGAAAATATGTAAGCCTAGAATAAAGACAAGGATTAGAATCCAAGATAAAGTTAGTATGAGACTACCTAATCATGGAGTGATATCGTGATATGGAATTACAAGATAAGATAAGTTTATAGTGAGAAAATCTTATATTGAAGGGGGTCATTAGTTGAAATTTTGAGAAACGTCAAGATTAGTCGAATTTTTTTTTTGAGGAAATCTTTGACTTATGTTGATTGCATTAAATTATTTTTACTATTTACTTGCATGTCTAACATCAATTGCTGGCATTGCGACGTATGTGATCTATAAACCTCTTAGGGAGTGGCATATAGATTGTAGTGATTCTAGTTCGTGGGGCCCCGAGTTCCTTATAAATTTTGTATGCCCATTACCCTATTCTTCACACCAAGCAAACATATTTCTTTCATTGCATACCTATTCCCCAATGTTCATTCCTTTCTCGCTTAAACTTATTTCTGAGATCCCAAGAGCAATGGCCGGTAATAAATCTTTCAACTTGAACTTTGAGACCAATAACATAGAGCTTGATTTAAATCTTAGTCTCGGAAATAATAAAGGGAAGATGCCTGTAAATGGGTCACTAGAAATTAAGAAAAGAAAGAGCGATGTAATAGAACTGGAGAATGACAGCACTATGACATCCTCAAAAAACAAGCTTGCATTCCTGGAGTGTATGATAAAACCTAGAACACAAGACAAAGGACCAGGAGAGGCTGATAAATCGTCTTTTTGAAGAACAAGAGAAACTAATAAACCATTGTTTTGGAGAGTTAGCTAATCGAGTTGATAGACATTCGATGTTTGTAACTCAAAACTTTCGTGACCAACAAGCAAGATGTATTGATTATATAAACAGAGTAAATTTTGCTCTTCACCAAATTTCTCAGGTGCTTTCTCTAGAAATCCTTTCTGAGTTGTAACGATTAACTTCCTCCTTAAGGTCTGAAGCACCTTCCTCTTCTAGACATGGAGTTCCTTCTTCGTCCCAGAAGCCTCCTCGCTCCTAGTCTATCTTTACTTTACTTGTATGTAAAGATGTAGTTTGATCTAAATTTCGATTAATAAAATTTAAGTCTGTTTTGGATCTTCTTTTGTTGAGATGATTCCTTTTACTAAAAGAACTTGAGAAATAAGAATATGATGGACTTGTTATATTTTGTAATTGATCGTGGAAATTCTAAAGCAGAGTATGATATTCCTTTTGACTGAGCAGAGTTACTAAGATGATATCTGGTTACACTCCTAAGCTATGGAAGAGTACTAAATTAGTATTTTATGAACCTTTACATAGAGAACTATGGGTGGCCTAGCCATGATGGTAGTTACCAATAACTAGAAAGATTTAGAAACCTTCTACGTCTTGTTGTCAAATATGGAAATTCGGAGGATCGAATTTCTTAAGGGGGAGAATATAATACCCGAGGTTTTTAGGCTAAAATTTTTTTTAATGTGGGAATTAAAAAAAAATTTGGAACATTGAGAACAAACTTAAAATTTAGAAATAAAATGAAATAATGATTTTAGTATAAGTTTGATTTTTTTTGGGTAATAAGGAAATTTTCTTTAAGGTCATTGGCTTGATTGAAAATATAAAGTTTTAAGTGATTGATTTTAAATTTCACCCAAAGCTAATCTTGGTGGAAGACAATTACGTGTATCCCACTTCTGACCTTGTCCTTGCCTTGAATCCATCCAAAATACAAAAGGAAATAAAAGGAGAAAATGAGGCTAAAGAGGGGCAACAGAAAGAAAGACATGAGCAGTGGAGACAAAATATGCCAATCTCCACCATTGGATGAAGCTCTGACTTTCGGATGAAGCATTAACCAAAATACTGATTTGATTTCCTTCTTCACACACACGAGACACATATGAGCATAAGAGAGAGAGAGAGAGAGATAGAGAGAGAGAGAGAGAGAGAGGGAAGGAGAAGCCTTACTATGGAGATCACCTCTTCTCTTTTCTGTCATGAAGTGAGGTTTTCTTTTTCGTTTTCCTCTCCCCTTCTCTTTTTTTGTCATGAGCTAAGAACCTTAGAGACCAAATTGATGGAAACATGGTCATGCGTGTGATTCTTACCATAAAACAGAGCAAGGTAACGGTAAGCTTGAATCCTTTGAATCTATAAGTTTAATTCATTTCTTTTTGTTTAGTAATCGAGTAAGTGATATTAGGATGATGTATTTGGATATGTATGTGTGGTACCTTAAGAATGTTTAAGCAAACATCAATGATGAATATTCTTAAATACTTATTTAAGATAAATGAAATATAATATTTCTTGTCTTTCAAGAAGCATTGTATTTTATGTGTAGAAATCATTTATATATAAAACTAATATGTTTGTGGGAATCGATAGTCGAGTCAGGCTTACTGAGGTGAGGTGGAATTCACCTTCCGTGCCGGTCACATGCTTAGATTTTGGGGCGTGACAGGGTCAATAATGGGTTGCTTGCACGTCGATTTAAAAGCTTGATTCAGATTGGTTCAGGCCCTGGGGCGACCCGCGGGATGGTCTGGGTCCAAAAACTATGCTTAAAAGACCATAGGTTAACACATTTTTTTTATAAATAGAGTTATGTTAATTTAATGTTGTCAACTTGTTATTATAGTGTTATTTGTTATGATATATTATGTTATGAACTATGTTTAATTATGTCATGATATTGGATTGATGTTATGGATTATGTTATGATGTTGTTCAATAAGAGTGATTTTTATTGTTGAGAATAGATGTGTTCATAAATTTGGATTGGATCGATTTGGTTGCTTTAACCATCCAATCTCATTTTATAGAAAGAAATTTCATCCAATTAATTTGATCATTTTACATAAAACCAAACTAATCTAATCAGGCCATAATTAATTTGGATTGGATTGGATGGTCATTCTTTTTAAAGTGTTCAAAATTTTTAAAAATTGAACATTTTGTTTTTTTTTATTTTCTAAATCACAACAATTAAAAAAAGACATTTTCAACAATAAAAATTACATTTATCCAATATCAAAACATAATACATAGAATCAATCCAAGTCCAATATCATAACATAATCAATATTAAATTGTAAGTTTATCTATCCAAACATCACTCATCATCCACTAACCTAGCAAAGAAAAAAGAACAAAACTTTATATGTTATATTATATTATATTATATATGTATGTATGTATGTATGTATGTATGTATGTATGTATGCATGTGTCACAGTCCAAAACTCGAGCACATAACTGGCACGGAATCTAAGAATAAACTTTCCTAAGACCCATAAGAGTAAACTTAACCATATGCAATTACATCGCAAATCATGATTATGAGTAAAGGAATAAAGTGCAATTTATTTCTAAAAATAAAAATTTTCATGCATTTACTTGAAAATTTGTTTTGCATCAAGAATGAATAATTTCTTATCTACACAATACTTATCATATAATATCTTATGACAAATATACATTTAACCCCAAGACCTAGGTGACCTATACTACTACAGAGCATTCTAGACTGATACTCAACAAAAATGTCAAATGCACTGACCCTTCATCTAGAAGGTCATCTTAAAGAGTCTGCTACTCTTTTAATGGATCCTCTTCATCTCGTTTTGTAAGATCTGAAAATGTTAACCACAAAAGGCGTGAGTTTGGAAAACTTTGTAAGTAGGTAACACTGTACAACAACATGTGAAATGCATCAAGTAACAAGCATCAGCATCTAAGCGTATGCATGAATTATGGTAAGGTACTCAAGGAAACTTAAAAGGTCTCATTACAGCACATACACATGTATATATAAATATATAGATGCTTCTGTGGCCCTACAACCCATATCCAACACGTTAACCAGGGTGGTTAACACCCTACATCCATATTCATGAACCTTATAGTTCCCATCCCCTCACATAGGGGTACACCACCCAAAGTGGCACCATGACTCTTGTCTTATCCATATATTCACAGACCATACACAACATGTATATAATAATTGCAATCAAGATTACAATTAAACAAGCTCATATTCAATGGTTATGTTCACATGTTATGTCCTTTTAGACTTCTCATTCACCTGATTTGTCCCTTCAGACTTTGCATCCACAAGATTTGTCCTTTTGAACTTCACATCCACAAGATTAGTTCTTTTGAACTTTGCATCCCACATGGGTTTACATTCCCATTGTTTGATCAAGTGTAACACATTATCATGTTGTAATACCTCAGGATTACGAAGTTAGTGAAAGCGTGTACTTTTGTATATGTGACAAATTTTCATTGGTGGACTAAATTGAATGAAAAACTTGCATATTGCAAAATGTTGAAAACTTGAGATATGTCATGACCCACTTCACAGGCACATGAACGGCACAGTAATGATGCTTCCCTGTTATTGTAAGCCTAACCTATCCCTGAAATACCTTACTATTCTTATCGTATTTATTTAACATTTTAAAACAAATTAAGATGCAATTACCAATTTAAATCTAAGAAATTTAAACAAAACGAAATAAACAAAATTTAAATTAATCAAACGCTACTTAAAAACCATCCTAAGTGTCCTACATAACTACAGAGTGACCTATTGACGTTAAAACAAAAAGACAAAGCCTACCCGACAACAGGAATGTCCACACCGAGCACCGTTACTCCTTAGGTGGGTGCTCCTTGATGATGGCTGGATTTGTTAAAAAAAAAAAAAGAATCACGGAGAGTGTGAGTTATGGAAACTCAATGAATAAATCAGCCCTGCCTTAATAGGATCCTAATACATTACCAATTATTCAGATATGCTCGAAGGCCATATAATCAACCAAAAATCATAGAAAATTACATATTTGAATACAACAAATGCATCTAATTTTTCACAACCCCAAAACAGGGCATGTTACCAGCATGGTAACTGGGGACAAGTTATCCCTAGACCGTAAGCCTTCTATGCAAAAGCTACAACTTTCCTAATTCTTTAACATTTAAGTCAAACATAATAAAACAAACATAATTGAACCAAGACCTAGGTGACCTATGTAGCTACAGAGCACACTACACTGACATAACTCAAGGATAAGAACTCACCAAGATTAAGGTCGCTCTGAACTTACCATCCCTTAAAGGGTGTACTTCTCTGATAAGCTACATCTGAAAGGTGGAAACTATAGGAGTGAGTTTGGATAATTCAGTACACATGAAATATCTACCAAAAAGAACATGAATATGAACTTATAGGTGCGTCCATAGAGGATTTGTTCATATTAGACCTTTTGCGTACATCCGTGAATCATCAAACTCATACACTGACATGTTAAGTCTCATAATCATCTGTCTCCTTAATAGGAACCCTTCAGACACATGGTAATATTATCTAAGCCATGAGTAACATACATTTATCTCATATTGCACTCTTGTATATGTACCTTACATACTTGGACTCAAATATCAGAATAATGGAAGCCACTACAGTTTCTAAATATATATAAAAATAATGTTACATACTCTTAGACAGTGACATATTATTACTCCACAAATCACATGTATTGTGCTATCTTTAGCTTATTGGTTCACGCCACTACGATGCCAAATCGCCCAAAATTGAATTTGTGGCAATTTGCAGTATAGTGATCCCCAGGTCGTATTCACTCAAGGAGCCTCACTTCTTAATACTAATTAATCGTTCTAAACACCCAAAGACTAATGAAGATTACATAAACATGGGGGGGTTTTGTGGCAGTACTAATAAAACAAGCAAAACAGCAACCAAATAAATACAACAGCAACAACAGCAACAGCAGCAGCAGCAACAGCAACAGCAATAGCAGCAGCAGCAACAGCAACAGCAGCAACGTTTTCAAGGTATTGATAGTAAAGAGACTATGTAATCAGCCACTAGGATTCATGGGAGTGTAACTATAATTACCTACCTCATTGATTCAGTTTTGTTCTCATTCCATTGTTTGGTTCTTTATGAAAATGGTTCTAGAATAACATCTAGAATTTAATGCTACTAAGTACAGTCAAGAACATCTCTCTACTATAACTAGATGCATTCAGTGGAAAATCTCAACCAAACCAAGTTAAATATATCATCTAACTAGTCATTTCGCCTCCCTCACTTTCCTAATCAGTCAAGCAAGGTTATATCTTATATATATAAGTTAGTTTATGTTACATTCTCAAGCTCTAATCAGAATATGACAGCAACATAAACATAACATCAAAACAGAAACGAAATGAGATGAAAATGGAGAATAAAACACTTAGCTTGCATTCTTAGTTCAAGCTACAACATCCCAATGGTCTAGTAACTAATTACAATGAAGATTTAGCCTTCCATGAGAGCAAAACAACAAAAACAGAAGAGAAAAATAGAGAGGAAAAGAAAGCTGCGAATTTCCTAAGTTACTCCCAATCAAAGTGTCTTCTCCTTTTTAAAAATGATGCCCTCAATGCCTTGGGATATTCTACCCTAGATGCCTCCTTGGATGCCTCCTTGGTTGCCTCCTTGGTTGCTTCTTCCATGATTTGGGCAGCAAAACAGCAAACAGCAGCAGAAGAGACAGCAGACAGCAATAGAAAAACATGGCAGAAAAGCAGCAGAAAAACATGGCAGAAAACATGGAAAAGGGAGGTGCATAATTAATATTTCAACCATACTTTCTGACCTACAAAGAGTAATATTTCTGCCCAAAAATTCTGATTACATGGCATTGAATAAGAGTTCAAATGGGCCCCATATCCAGCACAATCTAGTCAGCATCTGCATCACCTAAAAAGTGCCACATTAGCATCCAAATCAGCATCTTTGTCCATGTCAGCACTTTTCTCTCCAAAATTAAAATTTGTAGGAATTAAATTGAGCATTTTACAATTCAAGTTCTAAAAATATAAAATTGAAACACATTCAATCCATAAATAGTTTATACCCAATAAATTCCAAAACATAATAAAATTAGAGAATTGACAAAATTAAAGAGGCAAAAAGGACTAAAATAGGGACTAAAAAGTATATAAAAATGCCCGATATCACTTATGGCAATAAATAGAATATTATTCTGTCAATCAAGAGTACATGCATTCTATATCTATCGTGAGAAAACATATCTACATAATTCATTGGGTTGCTTGGGAGACTCGCTTGACCAAGGCCCTCACTACGTATAAAGAATTATCCAAGCACAACATACTTAGTTATACGCGCAGAACAACATATGGTAAGTAGATATCACATAATCTAAGGCATGCCTATCTAGTAATTCATGGCAACAAAGCACATCATGGATACAAGTCAACACAATTCAACATCAGTTATACTTTCCTCAGAGCATCAAGGAATTCTCATAGAGTATAAGAATCATTACCTCTAGCACATGGCACACAATCATAGTAAGCAAACCGCAAAGAATCATGCATACAAATCCCCACCATGGGTTTCATAGATATCACATATATACCTAAGGGTCCAACATCCGTCCGAAAGACCAATCGACCCCAAGCAACTCATGACCACAAAAACACAGGACTTCTAATGTCCCTATTAGTGCTTACGGTAGCACGAGACCAAGAGCAACGATTATCAATCCTTCTTGACCAATCGACCCCAAGGAACTCATGACCGTGATAGCATAAGACTTTCCATGTCTCCTTTTGTACTTATGGCAACATGAGACCAGGAGCAACAATTGTTAGTCCTTTCTGACCAATCAATCCCAAGCAACTCATGACCAAAATATCATGGGACTTTCCATGTCTCTTTTTGTGCTTATGGCAACATGAGACCAGGAATAATGATTGTCAATCCTTTCTAACTAATCGGCCTCAAGCAACTCGTGACTGTGATAGCATGAGACTTTTCATGTCCCTTTTTGTACATACGGCAAGACAAGACTAGGAGCAATGATTGTTAATCCTTTCTTATCTTTCATTTCATAAACATACTCACATGGAACACAGATATAAGCATGGAAATTATTACACTATATACCTTAGTAGGTTTGCAATACTCATCACAATTTCAATGTCAGACCACATGCATAAGATAATCGTATAAGGTCAGGGCCATCTCAGTCATTCCATCAATCAAAATTATATTGACATTCATAACCATTATGCGCATACTGATCCACACTTAAGTATTACATTAATCATCTAAGGTTACAATCTCCATAATTCATCTTAATATAAAACACCTTACTCATCAAGGCAATAATACATGTAATGAATACGGAGATAAAAGTTCGTATTTTATTTATTTATTTATTTCTATTATGGGATTCTAGCATGACCCACCCTTTTGTCAGGATAGCTTTTATGTATAACATCATATCCGTACTTGCAACAGTAGTCATCAACCATTAAAGAAAATCTTTGTATCATAATATAAATATTTCAAGTGATCAGTAACTTCTCATTACATTGAAAGAGTGGGAGGAGATGGAAAAATTCTACATTATGTATGATTAGAAAATAAACCTTCTTAAAACAAAATCATTCTTAACATTGCATTCTTGAAAACAAAATTGTACAAATTCATTTTCAAAGGGTTATAAATTAACCTTGAATCATTCTAAAGGCTACGTAACAGAATTCAGTCATCATCTCAAACTTGAGTAAACAATGTTATACCATCACATCAAATATGAAATAAATTCTCAAATGTTTCCAAGAAGGTAACAAGATGGAAAATCATTATTTCATATAAACAATTAAGGAAGAAACATTTTCAATGTCAAATCATGCAAGTATGTGCATATGTAAGTATACTTAGGTTACACTACCAACTCATACATACAAAATTCCTTATACTTATGCCTTCTCCTTTGTCTACTTTTATGCTTCCTTTAGCTTTACAAAATCCTCAAAAGTAAGAATTGCAATTTAAGAAAGGAAACTCACAACATTTCAAGCATAAATTCAAGTAGCATCCATAATTTCATCTTAGTCAAGAGTAGGATTAACTACCTACCTTACCTCAAAGCTTAAGGTCATCATTCTCCTTTATCTTGACCAAGGATTGAATGATCCTAGATGATTAGGAAAGCATTCCTATTGCTTTCATCAAGAAATGAAATCATAGACATAAAAT
Organism: Biancaea sappan; assembly: GCA_037074585.1. Classification (NCBI taxonomy): domain Eukaryota; kingdom Viridiplantae; phylum Streptophyta; class Magnoliopsida; order Fabales; family Fabaceae; genus Biancaea; species Biancaea sappan. The sequence goes on along the minus strand of CM073497.1, from coordinate 45,662,783 downwards.
AGGAAAATGCTGGCCACTATTCTTGACCTTTAGTCACTATCTTGGTCATAAATCTTAAATGGAAAAGAATTCTTGAATGAAACTTGTTTTATTTGAAACTAGACTCAAAGAGCTTCCAATAATAATTTGCTAAAAACAGAGCTCAAATGAGGGAGTCATGACAATTTCAATTAGGTTAATGTTTACAGCCTAGGGTTGGTGTCGTGGCCCTTAGGGCACCAAAGCTTGTCCTTTCAGCCTCATGGGTGCCCAAGGTTGGGCATTTTGCCATTGCCACAAAAAAAGCTTCCAAAAATATCATTTTGCCTTCAAAACTCATCCTAAAGCTCAATCAACCAATTTGGGTCATCAAATACTTGTTTTTAGCATGTAAAAACATTTTTAAGAATCAATTTCAACATTGATTCAAGATTATATCAAAACCATTCAAGGTTATCCCATATTCTTTCTTAAAATTCTCAAATTTCATTCTTCTTCTACATATGCTTCTAACCATAGTTTTCTCAAGTTCTCAAGTTCTAATTTCATTTAGAAGATACAACATCATTCCCATACAAGAGTAAACATTAATTTCATAGTTCCCTCTTTACATCTTTCTTAGGGTTTACTTTGGGAAGAAGAAGAGGAAAAGGAGAAGAATGTCTTACCTCTTCAACCATGAGGGAGAGTTTCTGATGGCCGGAGTCTCTTTAGAATAGTGTGGAAGCCATCTTGAAGCTCCTAAGCTGTTAAGAAGAAGAAGGAGTAAGGGAAAAGATAAAAAAATGTGAGAGAGGTGTAAGAGAGAGCAAATGGATTTTGTGTACATATGGGGGCTGATGGGGTACCTAAATGAGGGTAAGCCCCACTCCTTTTTTTATTTCAAGTTAGTCCCTCTAATGTGGCAAATTCAATTGGGGCTCAATGGAAATTTTAGAAGCCCTTTTTAAATAACCAGTAAGGCACTACAACCACTCTTCAATAAAACACAACACATATACACCCAATAATTTCTATTCCACTAAAATTTGTTTAAACATTGAAATTTAATATTTTGTTTACTTTGATCCCTCTCACAATCCCATATACTGCTACGGCTCTATTCCCACCATCTTTGTGCCATCAGTCTCACAACTTAGCCTCATTCAACTCTTCCCTCTTTAAGGATCCTTATTTATGCAAATAACACAAAATTTCTCATTAGTTTTATTTCTTTTTAGTCCTTTTTCTCACTACCCAAACTTCTCACTTAAGTACTCATTTGATCGCGAAAAATGTTCACATATATGAAAATAAACCCTCTGACTTACCCTGTAATACATGGGGTATTACACAACTCAAACCAATAGAACTAGTACTCGTCAATGGCAATATATCCCTGGGAGGGCACATAGGCCGGCTCACCAATTTCATTCTTGCTATGATGCACAATTTCATCTTCTCGGTTAGGGTGCCTCAGGGGTCTCTTACCTGACTCAAGCTATACCTCTTACCAAGGAAGTTGTTGTCTCCATATTCATCAGCTAAGGCACCCTCTAACTCGGGCCTCTTGCCTTACTGTGAGAGGGGGTACTATCTCGCTCAATCACAAATTTTGTCCCATGCACATATAAACCTCAATCAATAATATAAGATAATTTATTTAATCTCACCATATTGTTCACATAGATTACATTGTCAGAATTAAACGATCAAATCAACCAATGAATTTATGCATACATCAGTCATCCCCTTTTCATAAATGCATATATAATTTAATCTGATTTCATAACAGTAAACACACCTTATGATTTTGGGATCGGCCTATGTCATATCTTTATAATTAACCATGCTAAGGTCAGTTCACTCACCTGGATTCCAATGCTATGGTTACCAGTTTTTGCATGTTGTTCAGAGAAAGAGAAGGTGTGTGCAAGATTCCAAGATAAATTTCTAATAATTTCAACAAAGGGTTGTGAAAAGAAATCAAAATCATGAAATCAAAAAACTTCTAGTTTTTGCTTTTGACCTTTGGTCACTGTTTTGGTCATATCTCCCAAACAGTAAGGAATTTTTAATAAAACTTGTTGTGTTAGAAACTAGACTCATAGGTCATTTGTTGACAACAAAGTCCAATTGAGGGAGTTATGATCAATTTAATTTTTGAAAAAAATAAAAGTGTGATAAATCTAGTTTTTTGGTTCTTACCTTTGTTTCTTGGAGTTTTTGACATCGGGAAATACTATCAGAGATTTGTTCCTCAAAGGCTAGGGTTTGGAGTGGTAGCCAATGGAGAGAGAAAGGATGGATGTGATATAAATGGCTGGTTCCCAAGAGGGGGTGAATTAGGTTTATAAAAAATTTCTAAAAACTTGTTGAAAGTTCAAGAAGTTTTGAAACCAAAGCCAAATATTTATGACAGTAAAGAAATAGAGCAATGCTAAGAAGAACAAATATGAAGTGCAAATAATCAAAGATAAAGTTTTAAGCAATTAAAAAGATATCAACACAAGTATTTATACTGGTTCAACTTAAACTAAGCATATATCTAGTCCTCAAGATAACTTTTTGAGTATTTCACTATTAATCACAAATTTACACAAATTGGGCACTTGCAAGCCATAATGCCAGAGAAATTTACTTTCCCAAGGGTTTCTCTCCCCCGTACAAAGTCTTTTCACTCAATCACAACCTCAAGGAAACTTTCCTTGATTAATAGAGTCAGAAAAGATTGATATATAATAGTAACTCTCAAAACAGAGTAAATATTCAAATGAAAAGCTCTCTAGAAGCAAATGATTGGCAAAAATTGAATTTAGTTAAAATTTAATTTTAGACAGAGGCACACCAATGGACTACTTTATACTAGGCAGTCGACTGACAAGATTATTGACCCTTAACTGAAATTTAACCTGAGAGCAATCGGTCGACTGGTCTCCATGTACCAGTCGACTGGTAGCTACTGGACTTAGAAAATAAGATTTTTCAAAGATATTTTATTTTCTAAGGCTTAATAATCTTAACCAGTACTTGTTCCAACTTATTTTAAATTTGTTAAAATGTTCCCAAAGTTTTAAACATTTTCTCTTGCCTTTCAAAAGCTTTTACAAAATATCATAAGGCAAAATATAAAATTCTTCACTTTAGCACTTGATTCCTTTTGACTTGATGATATTCCTTAAAAAAATACATGTTAATATTATAAAGGAATACCTTATTTTAATTTATTTGTTAATCATCAAACTTAAATAAATGCTTTAAATGCGATGGGGTCAATAATCTCTCTCTTTTTGATGATGACAGGCAAATTAAAATAGGAAGGATATTTTTGAAGCAACCACTTGAATTCAAGGGAAATGAAACTCCCCATGAATTTCATATCCCTTCCTTTGAAAAGATTTTCAAATATAGCTTGGAAGGAATTTGTATTTTAGGACATCATAGTAGAAGCAATTTATCCCAATATATAACATTTAAGCATCCACATCCACAAAATAAATTATAACAAAAATTATAGGGCAGTAGAAGCATTAATCAGTAATTTCAAACTATATAAACATAAATAATCCATAACCAACAGATAAGATAAAAATAACTAGAAGTACTAATGTGAGCAAATTATCTCAAAACATAAATAAACTTTCTTCTCCCCCCTTTGTCATCAACAAAAAGAAGGGGGTCTTCATCCTCAATCCTAAAAGGCAACTAATCCTCATTGATGAAGATCATGAACTAAGTCCTTGATTTGCTGAATCTCCAAGGAATGAGAAGATGAAGTAGCTTCCAAAACGGTTAGCCAGGTGTCTATTCCATCAAGGTAAGCATATGGTTAGAGTTATCCAACAATTCATTCAGTAGCCGGGTATTCTCACTGGTTGGATCGAATGTAGTAGAGGGACCAGCTTTAACCTTTTCTTTTTCTTCTTCTTCTTCTTCTTGACTTTCTTCTTCTTCTTCATCAGCCATGTTCATCTCTCTTCTTTTCCTTGCTCTCTTTATAGTTAAATTTTCTGGAGCTCTTATCCATTCATTACCAATTAACTGAAAATTCATTGGCCTCAAGGAATCACAATCAATGATGGTAGCAGACTCTTGACATTGAAATGGTGATTGAGGTTGCAAGCCTTAATGATTTTAGAGATAAAACCAGTATATGGCAAGGGTGACTTATTCCTAGCAGAGAAACTCATTCTTTGCATTATGAAGCACATGATGTTGATTGGTTGGCCCTTCATAATGCAAGCCATAGCATAAAAATTAGATTCACTACCCGAAGCCTAATTACCGGGCTTATTTACCAATACATGTGTGATCACATTGAGCAACACTCTATCATTGGCATCCATATTGCTAATCTTGATTCCCTGATTGGAAAAATAGCTTCCCTATTAATAGTCTTATAAACTTCTTCTTTACTGTAAAAAGAAGGATGCAGGGAATTATGATTATCATATAAACAAACATCTCCATATCTACGAGGTGGAATCCCAAGAATCTCAGCTAGACTATGTTCAGTAATTGCAATTTTCTTCCTCCTAACCTCAGCAGTGACTATATGGTGTCTAGTTCTATACTTAAATGTAGTGTAAAATGCTTTCACCATTTCTTCAGACCATTTTCCCTTATATTTTAAAAAGTTTTCCAGCCCTAGATTATCCAAACAAGCAATAAAAGACATGTTCCTTGCAGCAAAGTAATCCCAATCCAAATACTTACTTTGAATTACTTTCAGAGATTGAAAATGATCTGCATACCTTTGCTTGTGCTCTTTATCATACAGAAGATCACGAATGGGTAGAGTACTGGGGTTTTTAGTCCGTGCTCTCTTGGAAGAGGAAGCCTTTGAGGAAAGAACCCTGAACAACCTTAAAGCCCATAGATAGGAGAAGAAAATAGAGAAGGGAAGAGAGAATATTAAAGTCAATCGGGTAGAGGAAGTCGAAGATGCCCTAGAGTTGCCAATCTATGAGAAAATCGAAGATTAATCCAGAGAGACTTGAAGAAATTGCACTTGGAACATGAGGAGATTCAATCGATTGAGAGCAACAGTAAGAGTGGATAGGAGAAGTTTTGTAATGACCTAAGAAAATTTGATTTTTGATTTATAAAGGTGCATGATAATGACTTAGTAGTTGACTTTCACAAACTTGGTAGTCGACTGCTTACAGTAAAAAGTAGCTTTATCTGATATTGTGACGTGTCAGTCGACTAATACGTATGTATTGATCGATTGTTTCCTCTCGGGCAAGGTTGTCAAGATCGGGATTTGATATAGGATCAGAAAAGGCACATTTAGCATTGAATCAGGATCGTAGAATTCAATCAAATATATAAAAAAAATATAATAATAACACAAACTTTATATATAATACAAAACTATCAAAATCTAATTATATGTCAATAAAAACAAGTTCAAATATTAATGTGTCATAGTCATAAATAGATAATCAAAGTATCAAATATTGATAAAAAATATTAAAATATTAAATACATAAATCATATAAAACTAAACATAAATAAAATATAAATTAATCCTCATTCTTATCACTATCCATATCATCATCATCCAAATCTCTTAATTTTACATCTTCTTTAATAAAAAAAATTTAAAAAAATTTAGAAGTTTTTTTTAAAAAACAAATAAATAATTTTAAAAGATTTATAAAAATGAAAAAAATTTATAAAAACACAAATGATTTACAAACACATAAATGATAAATAAAAAATCTAAAAAATTAAAAAAATTTTAAAAAAATTGATAAGATCTGTAGAATTCCATGATCCTATGATTTTACTATCTATATCTCAATTATGCATGATCTCATGACAAAAGCAATCCCATGTGAAATGGGAATCGTTTTTAAGCACAGGATTCTACAATCCTATGATTTTACGATCCAACTCTCAATTTTGACAACACTGCTCTCGGGTACCCCTTTTTGAAAAAATTGAAAATTTGCTACCGGTCGACTGCTTGTGAGCTAGCAGTCGACTGGCAGTTTTTGGGTTTAAAGCTAATTTTCAACAGAGGGCTCCAAGTTGACTAATAAACCTATGTCAGTCAACTAACAACTTTTGCACTTAAAGAGAATTTTGAATAGAGAGTTCTCAGTTAACTACTACACCGTTGGCAATTGACTGGAAACTTCTGAGTGTTGAACAAATTTTGACCATTGAGGTACCGGTTAACTGGTATATTTTAAGAAGTTGATTGTTAAAGTGCAGAACCCTTTATTTTGATGATTTTCTGTAGCAGAGAGTGATGAGTGCCTTGTAGGATATTTTTTAGGAATAAAATCTGCAAAACACTTTTAGTGGACACTTTGATGCTTAAGTTAGTAGTGAAAATCAATTTAAAGGACAAAATTCAAAATGCTTGCAATGGGGAAACGACTTTTTAAAGTTCATTTGGATTTGCCATGCGAATTCTCTCCTAATAAAGCTGAATTTATCCTCAGCAAGATGCTTTGTGAAAATATCAGCCAATTGAAAATTCGTTTGCACAAATTCAAGAGAGACATCTTTCTTTTGAACATGAGCTCTTATAAATTAATATTTTATCTCAATAAGTTTATTCTAGAGTGTATGACATGATTTTTGGACAAACATATGGTACTTGTATTATCACATTTAATGGGTATATTTTCAAGAAAAATATCAAGATCCTCTAGTTGTTACTTTATTCACAAAACTTAAGCACAACAACTTCTAGCTACAATATATTCAGCTTTTGTTATGGATAAAGCAATGCTTTTTTACTTTTTACTAAACCAAGAGACAAGAGAGTTACCATAGAATTGGCAAGTTCCACTTGTGCTCTTTCTATCGATTTTGCTACCTACAAATCAGCATTCGAGTAGTCGGTTAAAACATTTGAGGATCCTTTAAGATACCATAAACCTATTTTAGATGTGCCAACTAAGTATCTAAAAATTCTTTTCACAGCTTTAAAATGAGACTCCTTGGGACAAGTTTGAAAACATGCACACATGCATACACTAAACATGATATCCAGTCTACTTATGGTTAAATACAAGAGAGAGTTGATCATACCTCTATACTTTGTTATGTCATAGGGTTGACCCTTTTCATCCTTGTCCAAACTTGTAGAGGTGCTCATTGGTGTGGATATTGGTTTTGCATTTTCCATTCTAAATTTCTTGAGCAATTCCTTAGCATATTTAGTGTGGCTCACAAATGTACTATGATCCGTTTGTTTGATTTGGAGCCTAAGGAAAAAATTGAGTTCTCCCATCATTGAAATTTCGAATTCTGCTTGCATGATCTTTACAAAGTATTTACATAGATTCTCATTAGTAACACCAAAGATGATATCATGAACATAAATTTGAACAATAATTAAAATCACAATTTTCCTTTTTGAAAAATCATCATTCTTGCTTGGTGATTTTTCCTTTTCTTGAGGCTTTTCTTCACCTTATGTTAGGATGGCCTCTTCTTTGTTGTCATCATCCTCTTTTGGAACTATTTCTTGTTCCTTCTCCACTTTATCATCTAATGAAGGGTTTTTGAGATAATTTAACACTTCATATTGATCTTCACAATCTTTAAGAGAAGATTTAGATTCTTTGAAAGCAACATGTATAGACTCTTCAACAACTAGAGTTCTCTTGTTATAGACTCTATAAGCTTTACTAGTGTTAGAGTATCCAATGAAAATTAATTCATCGGCTTTGGCATCAAATTTTCTTTTCCATTGTTTAAAACAAAACATTTGCAACTAAATACATGGAGATGAGAAAGATTGGGCTTTCTTCCTCTATATAGCTCATATGGGGTTTTATTTAAAATTGGCCTAATTAAGGCTCTTTTCATTATGTAACAAGAGGTATTAACTGCATCTGCCCAAAAATATTAAGGAAGCTTCCCTTCATTGAGTATTGTTCTTGCCATCTCGTCTAGAGTTCTATTTTTCATTTTAACAACACCTTTTTGTTGAGGGGTTCTAGGAGATGAAAAGTTATGCTCAATTCCATTTTTATCAAAAAATTTCATAAAATTATAATTGTCAAATTCTCCACCATGGTCACTTCTAATTCTCACAATAGTTAAGCCTTGTTCATTTTGAATAAACTTTGCGAGTTTTAGAAAAGATTTAAAGGCTTGATCTTTATGAGCTAAGAAGAGAGTCGATGTGTACCTGGAGTAGTCATCCACAACAACTAGCACATAGGAGTTACCTCCAAGGCTCTTTGTTCTAGATAGTCCTACAAGGTCTATATGAAGAAGTTGCAAAGACTTAGTTGTTGAAACAATATTTTAGCTTTGAAAGAACTTTTAACTTACTTTCCCAATTGACAAGTATCACAAAGCCTATCATTTTCAAATTTAATTTTAGATAAGTGGTTCACGCCACTATGATGCCGAATCACCCAGAACTGAATTCGTGACAATTTTGTGGTATAGTGGTCCCCAGGTCGTATTCACTCAATGAGCCTCACTTCTAACCATTAATTAGTTGTTCTAAACACCCAAACAGTAATTAAAAGCACATAAACGTGGAGGGTGGTTTTGTTGGCAGTAATAGTAGAAACAGCAAAAAAAACTTAAAACAATAGCAAACTAGTAGCAAACCTGCAACTGATCAGCAGCAGAATGAAAATGATAGAGTATTGATAGTAAGGAGACTATGTAACCAGCCACTAGGATTTATGGGAGTGCAACTATCATTACTTAACTGATTGGTTCAATTTTGTTCTCATTTCACCATTTGGTTCTTTATGAAAATGATTCTAGAGTAACTTTTAGAATTTCATGCTTCTAACTATAGTCAAGAATAACTTCACTAACTATAACTAGATGCATTTCAAAAGAAAACCTCAATCAAATCAAGTTAAATATCATCTAACTAGTCATTTCGTTTCACTCACTTTTCTAATCAGTTAAGCAATGTTATATCTCAAATATAAATCAGTTTATGTTCCTTTAAGTTCAGTCAGAATCTGATAGCAACATAAACATAAAAATAGAATAGAAATGAAACGAGATTAAATAGAGAATAAAAACACTTATCTTGCACTTTCAGTTCAAGCAACAACATCCCAAGGTCCTAATGACTGATTACAAGGGAGATTTAGCCCTACATGAGAGCAAAATAGCAAAACAGAAGAGGAAAAATAGAAAGGGAGAGAGGTCTGCAAAATTCTAAGTTACAGCATATGAATAGTATATTTCTGTGTTTACAAAATGATGCCCTAAATGCCTTGAAATATTCTACCCTAGATGCTTAGTTGACTTTCAAAAAGAGAGCTGAGGTGTGGCTATTTCTTTTCTGCAGAAGGGGTGGCCAACAGATAGTAGCAGTAAGAATGAAAAAGGTGTAGCAAAAAGGCTTTTTTGCTATGCAGAAAGCTGATATGCTATTTTCAGTAAAGTCTGGGAAAGAGGCAAGCAAAGGCTGGACTGTATGCAAAAGGTGATCTAGATAGAGGGCCCCACATATCTCTATATCAGCAAAAACACAAAAAACAAGTCCTAGTCAGCATCTTACTCATCAAAAGAGTGCCACATCAGCCCCATGTTAGCAAGAATGTCCACCTCAGCGCCACATCATCAGAAAATCTCCAAATTTAATTTCTGCAAAGCACACAAATGGATTAAATTGAGTTTTAATAGTTTAAGTCCTAAAATATGAAAATAATTCATTTTCCATCCAAAATTAATTTAGACCCAATAAATTACAAAGTGTAATAAAATTAGAGAATTCCCATAGATGAAAATGCAAATAGACCAAGATAGGGGTTAAAATATACGTAAAAATGCTAGATATAAGTAAGCCAATTATAAGTTCTTTTTGACTAGTTTGTCTAAAAGGCTCATGCTAGCATGGGCTAGTCTTCTATGCCAAAGTCGACTTTAATCATTAACATTAATCAAACAAGTATAGTTTATAGAAGGATCTTTATCAAGATTTATAACATAAACATTATTGAACCTTTGACCAACAATCTTAATTTGCTTATTATAAATGTTTTCAACTATGCAACGAGATGAATCAAAGATAACTCTATTTCCTTTGTCACCTTAAATAGATGTTGAAGAATGCTTACCAACCTTACATATACCTTCGATTAAACCTTTGAAATTTCCTCCAAAGGTCACTTTGCCTCCTTTTGGAGCTAAGGAAATGAATTTGGATTGATCATCGATCATATGTTTAGAGTAACCACTATCTAACTATCATTTCTCAATCCTAGCTTTGAGCCATACCTACAACACAAATTCAAGGTACCTAAACTTGTTTGGGTCCTTCTTTATTAGAGGTTCCTTTTGGCACCCACTTCTTTTTGTTTCCCTTTGGGGAATTATTTTCATACCAAAAAGAGTAAGGGTTATGTCCTTTCAAGCCACAATGGAAACAAGTAGTAAAAAGACTATTTGACTTAGTTGCATGAACAAAGAAGTTCTTATAGTATTTTTAACTAGCTTTGGGTTTATATCCCAATCTTGCTTTGTCAAAGACACATATTTGATTACCAAGCAATATGTTCAAATTGTCTCTTCCTTGAGTAAATTTATCAAGAGTAGATTTTAAATCCTCAATTTGTTTTTCAAGATCAATGCATTTACAATAAGGACAATCTTTTTTTAAAGAGGAAAACAATGATTTCAAGCTTGCATTTTCTTTTATCAATAATGAGTTTTGATTTTCAAAAACTAGATTTTCTTTCTTGAGTGTGGTAAAATCATTTTTCAAATTTAAAATTTCACTCTTAAGCAAGAAAATCTTTTGCTTTGAAATATTCAGCTTTTTGGCAAGCTTCAAGGATTCATTATGTAGCTCTTTAAAAGCTTCTTGTAATTCATCAAATGAGTGTAAAGGTTCAAGAAATGTTACCTCTTCATTGTCTCTTGCCATAAGACAAAGGTTTGCCTCTTTATTCTCTTCTTCATTGGATTCATTTTCTCTCCAAACCAAAGAGACATGGGCTTTCTTTTTGCCTTTGTCATAACTCTTCTTTTCTTCTTGCTTCTTAATGAATTATGGACAATCCCATTTGATATGTCCAACTTTTTTGCATTCATAACAAGTAGGACCTTTCTTGTTGTTCTCTTGGTCTCTTCTCCATTTTCTTGTGTTTTTCCTCCTTAGAAATTTACTAAAATTTTTGACAAAGAGACCAAGATCTTCATCATTGATGTCAAGTTCATCTCCATCCTCATCAATATCAACTTCTGCCTTCTTAGATGAAGATGATTTTAAGGAAAGAGTCTTTTTTTTTCTTGGCTTCTTCCTCTTGCCTCATTTCCACAATCTTGGATTTATAGTTTTGGACATTTCCAAATAGAGCTGTAACAGAACTCATGGATTCTCTTTTAACTTCCATGATTGTAGTCCTCTTTGCTTCTCTTTCCGAATTAAGACACCTTAGAATCTTGGTGGTTTGAGATTTTTATGCATAAGTCACACCAAGATCTCTCAAATGGTTAGTGATATGAGTAAATCTTAATTGCATTTCACTAATACTCTCACCACTCTTCATTTTGAAATTTTCATACTCATTTGTGAGATTGCTTATTTTTGATTCTTTGACTCCTAGAGTTCCTTCAAGTGCAATTTCAAGAGTATCCTATATCTCTTTAGCACTATCTCAACTAGAAACTCTAAAGTATTCATCTTGACTTAAAGCATTAACAATAATCATTTTGGCTTTAGCATTTAAATGAACAAGTTTCTTTTCAGCTTCAACCTATTCACTTTTAGGTATTGGAACATTTTTCCCATAAACTACCTCATAGGTATATATGGACCATTTTTCACAATATCCTATAAGTCTAGGTCAACTACATCAAAGAATAATTTCATCTTGGACTTCTAGTAAGTATAATGATTACCATTAAAACCAGGGAGTTTAATAAAAGAATTTCCTTCTGGTAAAATACAATCACCAAGACTAGCCATGTTTCAAATCTTAGACTATTAAGTCTTTACTCAAGAGCCTAAGCTCTGATACTAATTGATATAAATGCTGGTTTCTAAGAGGAGGTGAATTGGGTTTATAAAAAATTTCTTAAAAACTTGTTGGAAGTTCAAGAAGTTTTGAAATCAAAGCCAAATATTTATGATAGTAAAGAAATAGAGCAATGTCAAGTAGAATGAATATGGAGTGCAAATAATTAAAGATAAAGCTTTAAGCAATTAAAGAGATAAGGGAAAGAGATATCAACACAAGTATTTATACTGGTTTAGTTTAAACCAAGACTACATCTAGTCCTCAAGACAACTTCCTGAGTATTTCACTGTTAATCACAAGTTTACACAAATTGGGTACTTGCATGTCACTACACCTGAGAACTTTTCTTTCCCAAGGGTATCTCTTGCCCTTACAAAGTCTTTTCACTCAATCACAACCTCAAGGAAACTTTCCTTGATTAATAGAATAAAAAATGATTGATATACAACAATAACTCTCAAAAGAGTAAATATTCAAATGAAAAGCTCTTTAGAAGCAAATGATTGGCCATAATTGACTTTAGAAAATTTAGAGGCAATACAAATGTATTCTAGTTGATTTGATACCATTTAAGGTTAATATATATAGCCTAAGTTGTAACAAATCTTTTGGAAGTGAATCAAGGATGATATCAGCAATTATCTTCAGAAAATATCCATTGGTACTAATGTCATCATACCGGCAGTTGACTGCTAGGACCACGATAGTTGACTGGCACATTTTAATGAGGTGGCAGTTGACTGGAATATTACTAGTAGTAACTCTCTATTACCCAAAATTAAATTGTTCCAGAATGTAGTAGTCAACTGCTACAGATGTACCAATCGACTGGTAAGTACTGGAGCTAAAATTTAATTTTAGACAGAGGCATACCAGTCGATTGCTTTATACCAGGCAGTCGATTGACGAGATTATTGACCCTTAACTGAAATTCAACCTGAGAGTAACCGATCGACTGGTCTCCATGTACCGCTATTAGGACTTAGAAAATAAGTTTTTTCAAAGATATTTTATTTTCTAAAGCTCAATAATCTTAACCAGTACTTGTTCCAACTTATTTTAAATTTCTTAAAACATTCCCTAAGTTTTAAAACATTTTCTCTTGCCTTTCAAAAGCTTTTATAAAATATTCGAAGGCCAAATATAAAAATTCTTCACTTTAGCACTTGATGTCTTTTGACTTGATGATATTCTTGAAAAAGATAAATGTTAATATTATAATGGAATACCTTATTTTAATTTATTTGTTAATCATCAAAATTAAATAAATGTTTTAAATACGATTGGGTCAACAAGAGGGATGGGCAACGACTTACTAAGTGGAAAGGAGGAGGAGAGTGAGTGAAGAATTGTGGAGGACTTGAGGTCTATTTATAGGTGGGGGCAATATTTTTGGACTCGGACTGGCCCGGCGACATAAGGTTGAAACCGATCTGGTTTAAGCTTTTTGATCGGTGAGTAAGCGACCCGAGGATGACCCAATTGACATAATTGGGTCCAAGTCGACCCTTGTATTAACTCGACTGGGTGAACTAGTTGACCCTGACCTTTTTTTTTAATATTCAAATTTATATGAAAATTTAGAAAAAAAAGTGCACTTATCAAAAATCAAACTCTACTCCCCCACCTATTGGTTGTGTGTCTTACCATCTTGCTATCAACTTCTTAATTTATATAGGTGAAATATTATATATATATATATAAGGTGCTAAAATTGTTCTAACACAAAAACCAAAATATGCATGTGGCAAGATGGAAACAACTAAAATGGAAAAGATATTTAATTTAACAAAAAATAAGTACACTATTACTAACAAATTCGCAGATAAGAAAACAAAACCAATTATATTTGTATAATTATTTGATGTAAAAAAATTAAATCAAGAAAAATTAATAAGCATAAACAAATTTTTTTTGTATAATCATCTAATTTAAAAAATAACTATCAAATATTTTAAAAAAATTATTTGTAATTTATGACAAAAAAATTATTAACGGCTATTTGTATTTTAATTATTTATGACTAGTGATAATGGTTTTAAGATTTTAAAGTGTGAAATTTGCTTATAAATTATTTATTTTACTTAGTTTTAAATTTAATTGTAAACAAATATAAGTACATATATACATATATTTAATTTTTTTTATCTAATTCAGCAATTGACCTGATAACTCCAGCGGTTGAACTAGTGATCTGATGACCCGAAGGCCAGCCTGGGTCAATGACTGGGCCGATTCTAAAAACATTGGGTGGTGGTTTAGGCTTAATTAGTTTAAACTCAAATAAGATATCTTAGATTTTTTATTATCCTTAGCTTAATTATTAATAGTTTGTCTTATGTTAAATTATTTTATTTTATTTGGCCTTGTTTCTAGAATGTTTAATCAATCTTATTAGGTTTATTTATTTTACTTTGTTTATGATATTGGTATCAATTATCTCTTCTTAAATTGTATTTATTTATTTTAGTAGGATTATTCTATCTTATTTAGCACATATATATTTATCTTATTTTATTCTATCTTATCTAAAGTTTATCTTATCTTATATTTGTGTTGGACGATTATTTAATAATATATTTATATTTGTTAGACAAGTTTGCTTGGTCGACAAATAATCGTTCTTAGTATTGTAACAAATTGGTGCTGATTGTCTAAGTGTCAGAGAATAATCAAGCACACTTGACAAAGATCAACAATTCGATAGAGATGAAGCCGACAGAAGGGGTAAATAGACACCTTTGTGACAACACTTGTGTATGTATGTCAAAGTTGTCAAGAGCTTGTCATTCGACAAGCAAGTTCATACATGGTCGATGAAGTAAGTCATCTATGTCGAAAGATAAAGTTATGTTATTTGGACATAGTTCGTTTGTCGAACATCGAAAGCAAGGGAATTTGTCAGATCGATGCCATCAAAGATAGTTACTCCATCATCACGTGACTAAGGCAGTCGTGTCGGTCATTGTAAACTGCCACTTACGTGGGTTTAAGTTAGGTGGCTAAGGTAGTTATGCCGATGCAATGTGATTGTAAACCGTCATGTACATGGAAAATAGTTAGATAGACAGTTACTTCGATCATTTGCCTATAAATACTAGGTTTATTGTTGTAAAAAGGGCTGTCAACTATTGACTAAAAATCCCAACTTCTCAAATGAACAGATTAAAGGATCAATGTTGAAGTATGCTTTCCACTTTACATTTCAGTCAAATTTAATTCAAAGTTCTTTATCTTTCCATTCCTTTACTCGTTTCCATTTATCTTCCAACAATTTAATCACTTTCATTTAAATGCTTTCGTTTAATCGCTTTCATTTACATTATGTACTTTAATTTTCTGCTCTTTACATTTATGCGCTTTACATTTTCTCATTTACTTTTTTCCGTTTTCTTTTTGTAGTTACCTTTCCTATGTACTTTATATTCTGCAACTTACTTTCCTGCAATTTTACTACTTTCGTTTAACTTCTGCAAAAAGCTTATTTTCAGGCCTCACGATCTTTCATACAAAACTTGTCAAAGTATTAGTACTTGACACATTTGCTCATTTAAACAAGATTACTGCATAACTTTGAAAACACAATAACTCTCGATAGAATCAAGTATTTGTTATCGGATTTGGCTCTTGACCAACGACCCCTATAAACAAATAGCCAGTTTATTGTTGGATCTTGGTTAGACCAAAAAACACCGTAAACAAATTGGCATGCCTAGTGGGACGAATTCAGAGTAACTCGTTACATGTATGCGTTTAAGAAGTGGTAAATTCATACCTTATTCTTTTTACACCCACAATTATGAAATCATGGGTAATGTAAATGGTGCTCATCTAGTGACAAGTTCACTAATTGTATCCACCACTACCGTAAATATAGCAAACATGTCAGTAGTTATAACAACTGCTAATCCTATAGATGTTGTGCCAAATGTATCCCTTTCAGGCAACCTCGTATTGGAGCAAGTGTCAGGATCGACACCAGTGTCACCAAATCTGGTAGGCAGTCAAACAACAACGTTTGTACCTTACTATAGATTACTCCAAGGGTATGTTCCTCCTGTGATGTCTCAACTTGGGATCAGAAGTCTATTAGCCAATCTTATAAGCCAAATAACTCAAAGTCAAGTAATAAGTTCTGCATTGGCAAACATAGCAGGAACTAGTACTCCCACTGTATTTTGATAGGAAAGATTGAATTTGGGACCTATATTCCCAAATATGTCGAGGGATATGCTGATATCGGGCATTTTTATATACTTTTTAGTCCCTATCTTAGTCCTATGGCTATTTCAATGTTGTTAATTCTCTAATTTTATTATATTTTAGAATTTATTGGGTATAAACTATTTATGGATTGAATGTGTTTCAATTTTATATTTTTAGAACTTGAATTGTAAAATGCTCAATTTAATTGCTACAAATTTTAATTTTGGAGAGAAAAGTGCTGACATGGACAAAGATGCTGATTTGGATGCTAATGTGGCACTTTTTGGGTGATGCAGATGCTGACTAGGTTATGCTGGATGTGGGGCCCAATTAAACTCTTATTCAATGCCATGTAGTCAGAATTTTTGGGCAGAAATATTAATTTTCGTAGGTCAGAAAAGCATGGCTGAAATATTAATTTTGCCATGATGTTCTGCTGCTGCTGCCATACTTTTCTGCTGCAGAAATATTAATTCTGTTGCTGCCATACCTATCTGTTGCTGTTTTGCTGTCAAAGTGCTGCCACATCATGGAAGATGCATCCAAGGAAGCATCTAGGGTAGAATATTCTAAGGCATTGAAGGGGCATCAGTTTTAAAAATCAGAATACTTTTATTTTGAAGGGGGAACTTAGGAAATTCGCAGCTCTCTCTTCCTCTCTGTTTTTGCTTATGTTGTTTGCTGTTTTGCTCTCATGGAGGGCTAAGTCTTCATTGTAATTAGTCACTAGACCACTGGGATGTTGTAGCTTGAACTAAGAATGCAAGCTAAGTGTTTTATTCTCCATTTTCATCTCATTTCGTTTCTGTTTTGCTGTTATGTTAGTGTTGCTGTCAGATTCTGATTAGAGCTTGAGAATGTAACATAAACTAACTTATATATATAAGATATAACCTTGCTTGACTGATTAGGAAAGTGAGGGAGGCGAAATGACTAGTTAGATGATATATTTAACTTGGTTTGGTTGAGATTTTCCACTGAATGCATCTAGTTATAGTAGAGAGATGTTCTTGACTGTAATTAGTAGCATTAAATTCTAGATGTTATTCTAGAACCATTTTCATAAAGAACCAAACAATGGAATGAGAACAAAACTGAATCAATGAGTTAGGTAATGATAGTTATACTCCCATGAATCCTAGTGGCTGATTACATAGTCTCTTTACTGTCAATACCTTGCAAATTCTTCTGCTGCTGCTGCTGCTGCTGTTGCTGCTGTTGTAGTTATTTGGTTGCTATTTTGTTTGTTTTTTTAGTACTGCCATAAAACCCCCCCATGTTTATGTACTCTTCATTAGTGTTTGGGTGTTTAGAACGATTAATTAGTATTAAGAAGTGAGGCTCCTTGAGTGAATACGACCTGGGGATCACTATACTGCAAATTGCCACGAATTCAATTTTGGGTGATTTGGCATCGTAGTAGCGTGAACCATATGCCAAATACTATCGCCACATCCACTGTGAGTTCATTAGCTAACATTTGACAGCAAATAGATGAAAGTAATCACAATATGGTGAGTATGCTGACACAACAAATGTGTGTCGTATTGAAACCCTTAATTGAAAATGCCAACAATGCATATAATTTGTTAGCATTACAAATGGGTAGACTAACTCAGGCCTTGGGTATTGATGTGCTTGAAAATGCCTAACTAGAACAAGTGATTATGGCCTAAGATTAAGGCCAAAATCAACCCAATAACGTAATACAAGGACAAGACCAACCTCAACCACAGTTGAGACATGGTCAAGTACAGATGTTATGTCAGAATGAGCCACAGGTAAATAATGTCATAAGAGAGTTCCAAAAAAATCTTGCGGGGAACTAAGTCAAACACAATGTAAACTATGTCGTTGAACAAGTCTTTAATAGATTTGGTTTCAACATAGGCTATACCAATTAACCTTATTTTGCTTCGGCATTCCCTGATTGGGTTCAACAGGTAGAATTGCCAAGATGAATGGTTAAGATTCCTAAATTGTCCAAGTTTACTGGGGAAAGTGGTGAATTGACCGTCAAGCACATTGCATGGTACCATTGAAATGAGAGATCTAACAACAGATGAAGGACTTAAGATGAGATTCTTTCCTAATTCCCTTACAAAAAATGCCTTTTCTTGGTTCTCGACATTGAGACCAAACTCTATTAATTCATAGGCACAAATAGAAAGAAGCTTCTATGACCAGTTTTTCAGAGGGGACTTGAAAGTTGGTTTGATAGATTTGTTTAATATCAAAAGACAATATAATGAATTTGTCAAAGATTATCTGGCAAGATTCAAGCAAATGAGGAATAGATGTTTTACTTAGATTTCTGAAGCCAAAATTGTCAAAATAGTTATTGGGGGCCTAGATTGTTACATAAAAAAAAAAGCTTGTTAATCAACATCTAGTTGATCTTGCCCAGCTGGGGGCAAAGTTCGACAGATAGAACAATTAAAAGCTAAAAAATGTAAAAGCAAAAGAAATTCCTTAAAAGAGAAAAAGTAAATTACATCAGAATAGAGGAATCTGATGAAGATGATGAGGATGAAGATTATGATGTAAATCTTGCTGAATTGAAGAATGGAACTCCTTATATGTGTCAGGTTATAAAGCCTATGAGGGCCAAAGAGAAAATGAGTTATGTTAATAGAAAAGTATACACGTTCGACATTACTAAAGTCGAACAAATTTTTGACGTTTTATTGAAAGAAAAACAGATAAAATTGTTGGATAATCATAGGCTTTTAAAACCTGATGAAATTAAAGACCAAAAATTTTGTAAATTTCATAATGTATTCATTCATATAACTAGAGAATGTACATTTCATGGACTTAATCCAAAAAGCTTTGTCTGAAGGTAGATTGAAGTTCGGTGACAAAAAGATAGATATGAAGATTGACACTGACCCTTTTTAGATAACTGTAGCTGAGATCGACAGCCAAATTCTCCTTTAAATTGGCATGGTCAATTTAAAAGGGAAAGGGAAGATGCATGCTGAAATAGACTCATATAAGGTGCACATGGACAACGATCCTATGGCAAATAAGTTTGATATATATCAGAAGCCATGGGAAACTTATGAAGAGTTATGTTCAAAAAGAGAGAAAAAGTAACAATCAAGATGTATCTGATATGTGTTTTCCCATATGACCTAGAGGCAATAGACACACATCAGAAGGTAATAACTCATTCTAGGTCACTGGAAGATAAAAAAAGATAAGCCTTTCCATCATCAGTTAAAACCATCCCATATAAGAAAGACTCGACCACAACAGATGGCTAAGCCGAATCTTAGTGGTCGGTGGGCTAGAAACCTGAAGGAGGCAGTCGGGAGTAGTAATCCAAGTTTCCAAGACTACATCCGACATACCAGAACATGAGCACTACCTATAAATGTAAAGGTTTGCCAGTGGGTTAAGAATTTTGCAATAGTAAACAAAGCTTATGCCAAGAGGAGTAAATTCTAAAAGGAATAGCCTTTTTGGAATGAAGATTACTCACACAGTAAGATAATGCTATTTGGTCCAAGAAATCCTAAAACATCTGGTTGACCATTGTCAAAGAACCAAAAAAGAAGGTTACAGAGATATAGATAAGCACAAAAAAGACAAGCCTTGGTAGATGCACTTCAAATCAAAGAGGAACCATTAGGTTCGAGAAAAAAATGTTTGGTAGTAGAAACCAAGCTAATAGTTTAGAATACTGAGGTAACTCAACAAGAAACTTCCAAGCCACAAGAAGAGAATGCACGGCCACAGCCAAACATTTTGAGCGCATAGCTTGAGGCAGAGATTGTAAAGGTTCAAAAATCAATGCAGCCGACGCCTCTGAAATAAGAAGTTAACAAGAATATACTTCTCTCTCTTTCTAAGAAAAACTGGCCAATCAAGCTGGTAGAAACTGAAAAGGCCAAACGTGATAAAGGAAAACAAATGGCATGGTAGAAGTAAAAGGGAAAGACTTTGAAGATTAGTCTCAAATGAGGTCAAGGCAATCTTGAAGGATCCCACAACTGATATGGACCATAAGAGAGAAACCTTATCTAAGGTTAAACAAGGGGGCAACTTGTCAAGTTAAACCTGAATGTCATGAAACCAACATGGATTTGTCAACAAAAGAGGTTATTGAAGCCCTTAATGGTCCCAATTGGGTCTTAATGATGAAGAAGAGTTCAATCTAGACTTTGATATGGATATAGATCTAGATGACGCGATCATGGCTATAGGAACTACTTTGTCAGAAGCAGGATCTGATGACTGCCTAGTAAATAAAGATTATTTTAAACTTGGGCCTTTCATGGATGAACTTGGGCTTTTCATGGATGAAGAAGACTGGGACCCAATTTAAGGGAAATTCAAAGATATTGAAGAAGATGTCAAAAGAAAAGAAGATGTAGACGAGCATCCTATCAATATGAGTCTTAACCTTATTTCTATCATTCCACCAGATTATAAAGCCCATTACGAAATTTATGTGGGTGAGAATGAGGAAGATTTAGAAGATATGTCAGACGATTGATTATTTGTAGAGGATGACATAGTTTCAAGCTTCAACAGTCTACACGATGATTGGGATGACAAACTCGATAATTTGGCTAAGTTTGACAAACTAACTGACGTATAGAAGGAACACTTACGCCCTTTGCATATCAAGGCCTTATTAGAAGGGAAGCTACCAACAGGGTTCTAGTAGATGGCCGAGCTGCCATCAATCTGATAACAAAAACCACATTTAAGAGACTAGGGAAAGATGAATCTGACTTAATTCAGATGGATACGGTTGTCACTGATTTTAGTGATAAATCTTCTCCTTTTGACGGAGTAGTAATGTTGAACATCTGTGTTAGATAGGTTAAAATGGCAACCCTCTTTGTGGTAATTTTGTCAAAGTCCAGTTACAATATACTTTTAGGCAGAGATTGGATCCATGCTGTTGGAGCAATTTAGTCGACGGTGCATCAGAAGTTAATCCTTTGGAATAATGAGGGACAAGTA
The DNA here is from genome assembly GCA_037074585.1 of Biancaea sappan. Lineage (NCBI taxonomy): Eukaryota > Viridiplantae > Streptophyta > Magnoliopsida > Fabales > Fabaceae > Biancaea > Biancaea sappan. The sequence goes on along the minus strand of CM073497.1, from coordinate 45,641,664 downwards.
GAGGTAGTTGAAGCAGATGATAGCCCTTGCTATTTACAACAGCTTCATGTCGACTTTAGAATTTACGCTCCGAATGTCAGACCAGTCTCAGCAGAGGACGGATTGATCAATAAAGAAGCTTTAAAAGCTTTAAAAGCTAAGTTTATTAGATCCACCAGTTACATGTCGAATAGCTCTCTAATGTAGTTCTAGTTATTAAGAAAAACGGCAAGTTAAGGGTATGCATTGAGTTTAGGAATTTAAATCTGATAACCCCTTAAGATGAATATCCTATGCCCATAATAGACATGTTAGTAGATGTCGTGTCTGGGCATGAAATCTTAAGTTGTATAGATGGTCATGCAGGTTATAATCAGATCTTCATAGCCGAGGAGGACGTGTCGAAAACTACTTTCAGATGTCCAGGAGCTATTAGGACATATGAATGGGTTGTCATGCCTTTTGATTTGAAGAATGCACGGGTCACCTATTAAAGAGCGATGAACACCATCTTCCACGACGTAATTGGGAAGTTTATAAAGGTGTACATCGATGATGTCATTGTCAAATCTGAAGATAAAAAAAATCACTTGACACATTTGAGGCAGGCTTTTGAAAGAATGTGAACGAATAGCCTTAAAATGAATCTGGAGAAATGTGCTTTTGCAGTCTTGGCTGCCAAATTTCTAGGGCTCTTAGTCTATAAAAAAGGCATCAAAGTGGACAAGAATAAAACTAGAGCAATTTTGGAAGCCGTTGCATCGACAAATAAGAAGGAATTACAATCTTTCTTGGGTAAAGTGAACTTTTTAAGAAGATTCATAGTCAACCTGTCAGATAGGACTAGAGTCTTTTCACCTTTAGTTAAGCTAAAAGCTAAACAAGAGTTTATCTGGAAGCCTTGTCATCAAGAGGCTTTTGATCAAATTAAGCATTATTTGACGAACCTTCCAGTCATGATGTTACCAATACCATAACAGCCATTAAAGTTATATATTTTAGCTTCCAAAGAAACGATAAGATGTTTACTGGCTCAAGATGATGAGAATAGTGTCGAAAGAGCCATTTACTACCTCAATCCAATCATAAACGATGAAGAAATAAGATATAATGTAGTTGAAAAGTTATGCTTATCTTTGTATTTTTCTTGTATCAAGCTGAAATATTATATGATGCCTTGTAATGTATTTTTGTGTCGAAGACTAACAGAATAAAATTTATGTTATCTAAACCTATTTTAAATACTCGTATCAGCAAATGGACTATCGGGTTATTAGAATTTTCTCTACAATATGTTCCAGCAAATGCCGTCAAAGGCTAAGCATTGCTTGACTTTTTAGTCGACCATCTTGGCCTAGATGTAGATAATGACATAAATTTTGTTGGATTGAGACCATGGTGTCTTTATTTTGACAGATCAAGGCACAAAAAGGGTAGTGGCATTGGGGTTTTAATAATTTCTTTAAAGGGAACTCCAACCAAATTTTTGTTTGAACTAAAGTACTCTTGTTCGAACAATGAGGCAGAATATGAAGCTTTAATTGTCATATTAGAGATACTTTGTCAAATGAAAGCACAAAAGGTGTATATACTTGGAGATTTTTAGTTAGTAGTCAAACAACTTACTTAGGAATATAGATGTGTTAAACAAAATTTAATTAAGTATTGTGCCGTGGTGAGTAAGTTAATGAAAAAGATTGACGAATTAATTGTCCAAGACATTCCTAGGGAATTGAATGAAGAAGCTAATGACTTAGCTCAAATAGCTTCTGGGTATAAAGTTTCTCAATAAGCTCTATCAGATCTTATAGAAATTAGAGAGCTTTTATATCCTTTAGAGGAAAGGGATGTGTTACAAAATGACGTTTATACAAATAATGATTGTAGAAAAGCAATCATTGAATATTTAGAGAATCCAAGTTCTGACGTAGAACAGAAACTTAAGAATCGAGCGTTAAATTTTGTAATGTCAGATGGATAATTATATAGGAAGACTATCAACAGACAGTTGGAAGAGTGCTTGAGTGAGTTGGAGGCATACATTGCCTTGTTAGAAGTCCATGAAGGCATTTGTGGAGCTCATCAAGCGGGAGAAAAAATGAAGTGGATCCTTCGACAACGAAGATTTTATTGGCTAACACTAGTTAAGGATTATATAATGTTTGCCTATTGTTATGAAGAATGTCAAAGACATGGCCATATACAAAATACTTTAGCTAGTGAATTACATTCAATTGTTAAACCTTAACCATTTTGGGGATGGGCTTTAAACTTAATTAGCCAGATACACCTTCCTTCATCAAAGGGACAAATATATTTTAGTTGGAGTTGACTATTTCACCAAGTAGGTTGAAGCAATTATTTTAAAAGATGTCACCCAACAAGATGTGATTAGTTTCATTGAAAATCACATCATTTGTAGGTTTGGGATACCTTAAACTCTGACAACTGATCAAGGTACTGTTTTCACTAGACAAAAGTTGTCAAATATGCCGATTCTAGGAAGATAAAGTTAATTATGTCGACATCATACTATGCACAGGCAAATGGCTAAGTAAAGACCATTAACAAAATACTTATAAGCTTGATAAAAAAGCATGTTGGCCGACAACCTATAAACTGGCACAATACACTTGATCAGGTTCTTTCGGTGTATAGAAACTCGCCAAGGGAATCAACAAGCGCATTGCCATATAAATTAGTTTATAGTCATGATGCCATCTTGCCTGTCGAGATTAATCTCCAATTAATTCGTATTCAAAAACAAGATGAATTACCAGTTGAATGTTATTGGGATTCAATGTTCAACAAGTTGAATGAATTGACTAATGAAAGATTAATTGCTTTAGAAAATTTATTTTGACAAAAGGAATGAATTGCGAAATTTTATAACCGTCAAGTTAAATTTAAAGCTTTCAATTTAGGTGATTTCGTATGAAAGGTAATTTTGCCTATTGAGAAACGTTGTCGAGAATATGGTAAGTGGTCGCTGAAATGGGAAGGACCATTTATAGTTACACAAGTATTTTCAGGAAATGCTTATGCTCTGGACGAACTTAGCACTGGGATAAAAGTAAAGTCAATCGATGGCAAATACTTAAAACCATACAGACCGACAATGTGTGAAGTAAAGATTGAATGAATCTTTATTGCAATAAGATTTGCATTGCATTGTCGAATGCTAAAAAGAAAAATAAAAGGAATGAATAAAATTTGTCGGATTGAAAAGACCGACAATACAAATCAAATAAAAATCTATTAGATAAATTTAACCGATATAACTATATTTGGCATAGGCATTCCCAGACACAAGTCTATGTCTCTTTGTCCGCATAGGCTGACAAGCATTCAGTCTCCAAAGACTTTATCTTTTCAGCAAAAGCTCACATTAATCGCAACGGCTGTGGCAGTTTCTATTTTGTTTTCCTGTTTTGCCACACGTTTGGTCAAAGTGTGGGCAAGTTTATCTTTTAACAATTTAGCTGATGCCAATTCTTCTCTGGTTTTTCTGATTTTCTCTTCTAACACGACGAGGTATTTTTCAAACCAGCCAATATTGCTAGTGGCAAGTAGGCAGCTTTCCTTCATTTTGGCGATCACCTCATCTTGTTGTTCTATTTTGGCCTTCAGATCTTTTAATTGATCAATAATGATTTCTTTTCCTAATATCTCCATGTCAAAACTACCACAGATTATAAGAGACAGATTGCCTTATGAGGGCAAGTCGACAGTAGTGTGGCTTTATTCAGATCGTTGGGAACTAGAAGACACTATTACCTGGTCGTGTTCTTCAGGCAATGGAGATTGTCGAGATAAAGAATATACAGTTACCGATTCCTTGGCAAGAAAAGCTTCAGTCGCTTCTATAGTAAGATTTCCTTATTCGGTCTCGACTGGCAGTGACATTATTGGAGCCTCAAATTGAAGAGCTTTAGCTTATGGAGCAACTCCGACAGACGTATCTACAATGGGAGTCTTACCTTGAATAACTCTAACATATTCTTCAGTTATCAGAATTGCTTTAGTAGTGGGAACTTCACCCTGGAAAGCCTTAACAGATTCATCAGCAATCGGGCCTAAGACCTCTCGACCCAGATACTGAAACAAATTCGTTTAAGATAATATACGTTCTCAATGTAAAAATAAACTTTTGTTAAAAGGATCATATTCTTTGGGTTTAAAGGTCTGATTCCTCAGATGCTGTAAGCGAAGTCGAGTACTCAGGAGTAGATTCTTTGTCCTGCCAAGAGAAACGAAGTGAGTATATTTCATTTTCGACAAACCATAATACTCGACAGTTAAGATATACCTGAGACTCAATAGCTGAGTCAAGTACTATTAGGCCTTTACATGCCTTGGATTTCTTGGAAGCACGATCAGCATCAGAAAAGACTATTTTTATTTTCACTGGAGCCTTCTCTTTTCCAGGCCTAGTAGTTATTTCAGATATGTTAGTTTGAGGAGAAGCAGCTACCAGACAGTCGCTCATTCCAATCATCGATTGGTCGCTCGCCTTGACCAATCTCCTTCTCCTCTGTTAAAGAGGTTGACAATCCTCTCCTTCTTCCTTCGACTTAAAGACGACCACTTGCTCCACTGGTTGCTTGTAGGCCAAGGGTTCCTTTAGGGGGAGCATTGCAAGTAAACTTATATGTGTCAGTGATCGGAAACATTCATCACCTTGAAATAAAAAGTTTGGATACCTTGGGGAAACTCGTTGATAATCATCACAATATTGGATTGTTCATAAGGAAGGGCAAACTGATGAGCTACAGTAACTTCATCATTCTTTGTTCGAAAAAGATTCGTAATAAATCATGTCGTTCGACAAATTTAAAGTTACCTGCTTTCGTCGATTCCCTAGGAAATGCATCGGCCAAACCAAAACGAGCACAAGGCAAGGGCACTGGGTCCGGAAAAAGAACTCTTTTAATAAATTCTTGTGGAGTTTCGATGTCCAAAAATTCTAAATATCTGAACCCATATTGAGCCATATGTTCTTATTTTCGTTTGGTTATGATTTCCTTCATGTTCAGAATGATCCAATGGTCATAGCGAGGATCCCACTTTATCTTGTAATATTTTTCGAAGGCGCAAATTTCCTCTAAATGCTCATCTTTGGTTTTTGTTATCGGATTGCATTCCTGCACAGGAGAATCCACAAGGGCGTCAAAACAAGTTTTAATACTTTGATGAAAAGATCAGTAGTATTTTGACCACCAGTCAACAAAGCAACTTGATACTACTTGTGACACTTCATAAGAGACAAGCACATGGCTCTATCAATGCCTGTCATTTTCTCCCATTAGCTTCTTAACATCTTCCTCTTTAGAGATGTGGGCATTGACAAAATAGTCCTCCGATGCTGATAAGTAAGGAGCAAGTATAGATTGATAGAAGCTTGTCGAGTGACTGTGTTGGGCTGATGGACGTAAAAACTTGCATCTTCCATATCAGGAGCCCCTCCAAAAATAATCTGTCGACAGAGAAAATTCGACTAGATTGAGACTTCTTCTTTGTCGAAAGTTATTAGACGAGTGAACCACCTAGGACTTCTTAGACGACCAGCAAATGGAGCAAAGTTTATTGTCATTGAGTCCAAGGCAATAAAGTGGAAAATCTTGAAGAAATAGAAAAATTCTTCTTCTTGTCCTTGGTAAGGGAGTCACATGTTAGGTAGCAGAGTTTCGGTCCATACAAACCTGACTTGTCAAAGAATTAGCACTCGACACGTTTGCTCATTTAAATGAGATTACCGCATAACTTTGAAAATACAATTGCTCTCGATAGAACCAAGTATTTGTTGTTAGATTTTGCCTTCGACCAACAACCCTTATAAACAAATAGCCAATTTATTGTTGGATGTTGGTCAGACCAAAAACCACTGTAAACAATTTGAGATTGATTATCTATTCCAAGATCCTATGTTATTATTATTAATAAGACATTATCTTATCTAGTGTAAATATGTAATTATATTTTGTTATAAATATAAAATTTATTTATTTATTTATTTTTTTTGGATTGAGGCCATCCTAGTCCTACTTAAACTCAATCCTTGTAGAAAGTTTATCTTCTTAACTTAATGAATTTATGTAATAGACTAAAATAATTCCACTTTAGGGTATTAATTGCAGGTATGTCATTAAATTAAGAATAATATAATAATTAAATTAAGAATAATATAATAAATAGAATAAATTAGGTAAATTAATGACATCATATTAAATGAATTTTGGTGGAATGGTGGAATTGAATTGCATTGATTGAATTGATTTGAATTATTTGATTTGAATTGAAATAATTACAGGTATATCATTAAATTAAGAATAATATAATAAATAGAATAAATTTAAATGAATAAATTAAGTTTTCAAATATTGATGAATTGATTTGAATTAAATTTTAATAATAATTATCTTTATTATTTGATTTGAAATAAAATTCAATACCATTAATTGCTATATAATTATTATTATATTCAATTTATTATGTTCAATATTCAATAACAATAAATTGTTCATATTCTTTACTCTTGCTATATAAATAAAAGGTCAATCCAACTGTTCTGTATTGCTCCCGTGTTTGTATTGTTTATTCTTCCTGCATAATTAGTTATCATTATGTTAGTGCTTTGCATATGGCTAAATTTAGTGACGCGGCTGATGTTAATGCATCAAGGGATGATTAGAGGATTAAGGTCGGGTAGTGTTGCATATAATTTATAGCACATAAAATATTCCAGCAAGTATACTGGGTCGCAACAAGTAATAAAGTGATAAGTAGAGTATCGTCCCACAGAGATTGAGGTATCAAATAAAATTCAATTAGGCTAAGTGAAATGCTATTAAGACTTATGAAGGAAATTTCAGAAATTACACAAAAAAAAGGGGGGGATGATTGAAACAACGCAATATAATTAACGAAAATTTAAATAACTAAACAGAAAACAAAACAGACAAAAGATGTGCAACTAGTCACAAATTCCATGGAATTGTACATCATCATCCTTTCCTTTGAATTTTCTTGGCTAATTCTATTATGTAATTTTCAATCTAAAATTCTCAGAAAATCTTCTAAGACTGAATTATATTAAAATTATAGTTAGGAAGATCTTCACTAATCTATAACTCAAATACAATCCGATCAAGTCCTAATCACATCAATGCCCCGCAATCGCATATGACATGCTATCTCTTGTCCCACTCGTTACAAATACATAGCAATCGCATACATGTATAGATAACAAGCTTCATACGACAATAAATAAAACAGAACTTTGGCCAAAAAAAATACTCATTGGTTCAAATGAATTGAAGTATGATTTTCATTTCATCAAATGGCCGATCACACAAGAAAATGGGATTGATTTCGGTTGGTCTAATCCGATTAATTCATAGACAAATTAATCTTTGAATCATTGAAGAACAATTCAATTAAATTACAATTCATTCAATGTTGGCCAATTTTCTAAAATATGATTGAATCCAAAAACCTTGAAATTACAATCTAACTTAACCAAAATAATTGACTAAAATCTTAGATCAACCATTCAATTAAGTTATGGAGCTCAAGAAAATTATTCAAGCCACATAAATAAAACTATCTATATCTAGATAATCTAATTTATGGTGGAAATTGCAAGGTCAAGCTTAATATCCAGCTACATCTAGCATAGACATCAAAATCCCAAACTCATTGAAGGTTAATCAAGCATTCAAGAGGAAGAATAATCGGTAAAATCCATTCCATTAAACGAAAATGCATTAAAACTGAATATGTTCAACAATAAAGCTTCATAAAACCAAACTACATCAATCCTTAAACTCAGAAATTTACATGGAAGAGAAGATGAACATGACAGAAATCTGTAAAATACAACAGAAAACTAACAAACTATGAAGGAAAATGGAAGAAAAGGGAAGAAAATGGGAGAAGGAGAGCCATTCCCAAGTGGGAAGGCTTCCTTTCCCTCAAACCAAGCTCTGGAAGTCGCCTCTGTCTGCAGCAGCCGCGGGTCTGAAATCTGGAGTGAAGCCTCTTTTGTTCTGACCTAAAAATCACATTTATAGCGGCTCTCTGCGGCGCCAGCGCCGAGCGCTGCGATCCCATTGCCGGGCGCTGGCTTAACCTAATTTTTCCTCTAAATTTCACGTCATCCTACTAACTCACTGTTCCTGGCGCCGGGCATTGGCTTCCTGGCACCGGGCGCCAGGCCATTTTTTTCAGCATTTCTGATTTACTCTCTGTTGCTTTGTTTCTTGTCCGGTTCGAGCCCAGATGCCTCTAAACTCTGTAAAACACATAAATGAACCATTTTGGAGTAAAATTATGGAGTTAAAGCACATAAATCTATAATTAACTTTCACCCAAAATAATTCAAAACATTATAAAAATAGAGTTTTGACAAAAATCAAGATGCAAAAAGGGCTAGAATAGAGGCCAAAATATATGAAAAATTGCATGTTATCAGGTAGTGAGGTTATAGACAGTTCCATCATTCAATATTGTCATGACCCTGAAATTGGGCACGTGATATACTTAAAACTCCTAGGGTGTACCTCCTTGATACCCCCCAAGATCCTTGAATTTATTTACAAACCATATCTCACGCATACCTTACAAATTCAATACTTAAATATAAATGAAATTTGATTTCATTTAAATTAGATACTAACAGTATTTAGTTAATTTTTTTCCTAGTCAAAAACAAGTCAAGACTAAAAATAAATTACAGCCAGATAAATACAATTTCCTAAACAAGATCAAGCCTAGGAGGCCTACAAAGCTACAGAGTTTTCCTAGGCATTAAGCCCAAAACTTGGTTCCAAGAACCTACCAACAAAAATGGAGATTTTCTCCACAAACTGATATTCCTCTAGCGAGTAATCCTCCTCCTTACCCACATTATCTGAAAAAGATAATCACAGAGGATGTGAGTTCATCAAAACTCAGTGAGCAGACGATTGTGCAAGTAAATAACTATTAGGCACAAGTACAAATATCGAAACTCACCATCATAAATGGAAAGATAATCACATAGCATGTATAGGCATAAATGAATTACATACACAAGGTATATTATGCAAACAATCACATGCTTTTCCTTCTGTGAGTCTACGTTTACCATATTGAGTTTGAATCATGAAACTCACCCTCCCGAATCCTTATTTCTCAATAGGATGATGCTGGAGGTTTACATTCCTCTAGACTTAATTTCTGATGTTCAATAGCACAAATGCCCCCATCCACGAGTTTACTAATCAGTTTTCCTCATGTGGGTCTACATTCCCACATTAGTATACCTTTCCTTTGTAAAAACAATCAACCGATATATATAATACATAATGCAACAATTCCATACTCTCAACACACATCACAAACATTCCTAACCGCATCCATAAATTTCATTACTTAGTAACACCAATAACTAGATAATTTAATTATGTTTTCGCATGTAAGGCAGGAAGGATTTATATTGTACTTGTATTAAAATCAAATTTAGCAAGGTCACCCACTCACCTTGATGCCAGATAGGATTTACGATGAGAAAAGCCAAGAAACAAAGCCAAAGATCTCCCATAATTACCTAGAAACCAACCCCAAGAGTCATTTAGGAAAAAATAGAAATCTTCCCCCCACTACATAGTGAAAGGAGCCTGGTCACCCCTAAGCCTCCCCCATGATGGCCGAGAGCTCCAGGCTATGGCGTCTGGAGAGGCACCAAGGCCTAAACTCACTGGTAGGCTTAGTGCCTTGGGGTGCCAAGCCCCTGACTCTTTGTTCTATGGTGCCTGGGGCGCCTAGTTCTGTACTTTCAGCCCTTCATAAAAAAAATCAGCCTAAAATCACCCAAAATCCCATTCCCTCCTTCCTTTGTCTTTTTGTTTTGGTTACAACACTTAAATGGGTTCTCAAGAGTGTTTAAAAGTGCAAAAATCATTAACAATAACAATGATAAGATGGCTCCATGGTTCTCTTTCAAGTTTCCTCATAATTTCTCCTAAAAACATTCTTTTACCATATCCCTCCCAACTAGCCATTATAGCACTTGTATTATGTTTGGGGATTATCATTTCAGCAGCCAAACCAAATAAAAAGACAAGAGAATCGAAGTCTATGGCCAAATGCCCCGCAATACCCATCTTATACTCTAGGGCAAGAGAAATCCAAAAATGGAGGAGTAATGGGAAAATGGAAACTTACCTCAACCTCTAGAACTTCAGTAAACCCAAAGGTGGCCAGAGAAGAAAAGAAAGAAAGATTGAGGAAGTTTGGGATGAAGGCTAAAGAAGCTCGCTCCCTCTTAGCCAAAATAGGTGTTTTTCATGAATAAGGAAGAAGGAAAAAAGAGAAAGGAGTTTGAAGTATGTGGGTGGGTCTTAGATGACCTATGGGCATCCATGCTCAATGCCCTAAGCCCAAAGATCCAAACTCACTTTCTCACAACTAAAGCCCACCAATCAACTAAGCCCTAACAACCACATTTCCATAATTTCACAGAAATTCCACACAACATAAAATATACCAACCCAACAATTATGCATAAATTCCATAGTAAAATAATTAAAATAAAATTACTTTAAATTATGGAAATTTAAGAAATGCAATAAATACCATGACATTGTCAAACACGTGACCTCGAATTTGACGGGTATTACAAATATGCCTAAAGAGATTTTTAGTCTAGAGATGATTTTGCAAGATTCTCAGGTGAATTTAATTTCATTATATTCAAATTTTTTATATGTATTATTTGTTCATTATGCTTATGTTGTGTTTATTTTTTGCCTTCTAAGGGGATTATATACACGGTCATATGAAGAGATCATTTGTGAGTAAGTTCAAGTATCAAATAATCAAGGAAAATATTTATATGATGTTTATGTTTAGTGTAGTTAAGTATAATAGTGAGTATCGTATAACAAAGCATCTATTCACTGAATTATTCATATCATGTTGTGTAGGGAAGTAGTTTAAATATTTTAGAATCTAAAAGTAGAAACACTTCATGTTCTATTACACTTGCAAAAAGACCTTTTGCTGAAGTCAACAAAGATAATGATGATTTGAGTGCTTTTCAAATATCTTCTAATGTTAAGAAAGTCGTGAAGAATGAAAAAAATTGATGAATCTATTAAAGATGTTGAGTGATTCATAGATATTGTTATATGTATTTTACCTATGACAATGGTCTAATCAATAAACTCCATATGGTGCTTTTTTTTATTGTTTTGTACGAATATAAAGTGAAATTGTTGGGCTTCATTATTTTTCATTTTTTTAAAAGTAAAGTACTTTATTTTTAAATGCGCACAATTTAAACGTGTATTTTTTGTTTATTATTTTTTTCTTATCTACTTAAATATTTTTAATTTGTCTGTTGGATTTCGAAATGAAGCTTAACAAATTTAAATAAATTAATTATTTATAAATACAATTAATAAAATTTTGTATATCTTCCAGTAATAATTATCTTCCCAATGTTATATACTGTTTATCATGATAACTTCGCAATCAAATATAACAATTTGACGTATTAAATGATGACTGTCAATCTTTTTCCTAAATGAAAAATTAATATTTTTTTATTATCTATTATTAACATTTTTATAAAGTTAAATTAACATTTAAAATTTAAAATGAAAAATATTATTAAAATGAAAAATCTGACGTATTAACATAAATGAAAAATCTACTCAAAATGTAAAATTAACATTTTTATAACAATATGACATATTAAATAATGACTGTCAACTGAATAAAATTTAAAATGAAAAATCTATTTAAATTAACATTTTTATCTACTTATTAACATAATAATTTTTTTTATTGTTTTCAAATATATTGAATTTCAAATTTCACTTTCAAATATATTGAATTGAATTACAATTAAAATTCAACAACATTAAATTAATCACATCACATTAAACGCATCAAATGAATTTTGGTAATTAAATAAATACTAATATATTTAATTAATTTTGGTATTCCCATTGGCTTTTTCCTTAATTACTTTTTTTTAAATTTCTCCTAAAATTACTTTTCTTTCCTAAATTACAGTGTTTTAACGTTGTCTCTTTCAATTCATATCTAAAAAAATTTCCTAATGTGTCTAATGCCATTTCAGTTAATATTCTTTAATTATGTATCTCGTAATATTTTTTAATGTTAATTCTATATCCACTTTTTTCCAAATTCATTCAATTCATTAAGGTGTTATAAATAATTAATAATATAAAATATAAAATTAATAATATAAATAATTATATAAATTAGTAATAATATAATTAAATATAATTAATTAATTAATATAATCTGAAACATCATTTGTTAATTAATTAAATTTCCTTAATTATTTTTTAGAGTTGTGAATTTTATACATAAGAAATTGTTGAAATATACATACACGAGGATCAAGGCATATTGATATTAATTATTGGTTATACGTATAAAATTTCGACAAGGTTGATTATTCTACATTATGTATGAACATTTTAAACAAACGTTCTTTATTTCACTTTATTTTGATTTCTTTTTTAAAGCAAGTCCAGCATATGATGAAATTATCTTACCAACCTAACATAGAAGACTATGCTTCTTCTTACATGATGCTCCAACCCTAAACCTTATTGTTAATCATCAGGATTGGTACGTGGAATATTGGGACCATGACAAGAAAATCCATGGAGGTGGTTGACACCACGAAGTGAAGAAAAATTAACATCCTGTACCTTCAAGAGACTAAATGGGTTGGAGAAAAGGCTAAGACTTTTGACTGTTCAGGATTTAAGTTTTGGTACACAAGGAAAGTAAGGACTAAGAATGGAGTTAGTATTATGGTTGACAAGGAATGGACGCCGAATGTGGTGGAAGTAAAAAGGATTGGGGACAGGATCCTATCCTTAAGAATTATTTATGTAAAGGATACTATCAATATCATAAGTACCTATGCACCCCAAGTAGGGATGGAAGGACATCTTAAGGAAAAGTTTTGGGAAGATTTGGAAGGATTGTTTTAAGGAATTCCACTAGAGGAGAAAATTTTTATCAGGGGAAACTTAACGGCCATGTAGGGAAAGAAGCAGGACAATATGCAAGGGCTCATAGTGGTTTTGGTTTTAGAGAGGTTAATGAGGAAGGACAATATATACTTGATTTTTCAATGGCTTATAATTTCAAGATTGTCAACACTTACTTTAAGAAGCGAGAGGAGCATTTAATCACATATAAGAGTAGAGCTTCAAAGTCACAGATTGACTTCTTTTTGGTAATAATCCAGATAGAAAAATCTGTAAAAATTGTAAAGTGATCCCTAGGAAACCCGTGGCAACTCAACATAGGGTTTTAGTCCTTGATGTGTTTATTAAAGGTCGAAAACAAAAGTATAGACATGTGATGAACCCTAGGATCAAGTGGTGGCAGTTAAAGGGGGAGAAACAATAGACTTTCAAGAGGAAGCTGTTGCAGGAAAGACCCTGGGAGTTAAAAAAATTGCTAACATGATGTGGGATGATATGGCTAAGAGGGTTAGGAAGGTTGCTAAAGCACTTTTAGGAGAATCAAAAGGTTTTAGACAAAGAGATAAGGAATCTTGCCAGTAGAATGAGAGCGTTCAAGAGAAGGTCAAATATAAAAGAGAATGCTTCAAAGCTATACATTTGTGCAATAACACGAAAAATTGGGAAAGGTATCAGAAGGCTAATAAGGAGGCTAAAAAAGTAGTAAGTGAAGCTCAAACTAAAGCATTTGAAGATTTTTACAAGGAAAGATTTATAGAATTGCGAAGAATAGAAAAAGGAAATCTAAAGATTTGGATCAAGTAATATGTGTTAAGGATGAAGAAGGAAAAGTTTTAGTTACAGATGGAGATATTAAAAACATATGGGAATGTTACTTTCACAAGCTTTTTAATGACGGAGCAGGGTCAACTAGTGATATAGATAATTTAACAACTCGAGAGGGCGAACAAAATTTGGCTTATTATCACAGGATTAGGGTTGGCGAGGTCAAGGAAGTTCTTAGGAGAATGGATAATGGTAAAGCAGTTGGTCTTGATAATATTCCTATCGAAGTTTGGAAGTATTTAGAGGAGGATGGTACTATCTGGCTAATTAAGCTATTTAATGAGATTTTAAGGTCCAAGAAAATGCCTAAGGAATGGAGAAGAAGCACTTTAGTGCCAATATATAAAAATAAAAGGGATATCTAGAACTGTGCAAACTACCGAGGGATTAAGCTTATGAGTCACGTTATGAAATTATGAGAAAGAGTGATTGAATGTATGCTAAGAACTGATATGTGTATCTCTGAGAATCAATTTGGTTTTATACCAAGATGATCTACTATGAAAGCTATTTATCTACTAAGGGGGTTGATGAAAAAGTATCTGAATAAACAAAAAGATTTACATGTAGTTTTTATTGATCTGGAAAGAGCTTAATTGAGTACCAAGAGAAGTTTTGTGGAAAGCCATGGAAAAGAAAGGTATACGTGTTGCTTATATTAGAGCTATAAAAGATATGTTTGAGGGGACAACAACTGGTGTAAGAACGTTTGGAGGGGAGGCTAGAGACTTTTCCATTAAGATTAACCTGCATTAGTGATCATCTTTGAACCCTTATTTGTTTGCTCTAGTTTTAGATGTTTAGACAGAACATATTCAAGAAGAAATCTCTAAATGCATGCTTTTTGCTGATTATATAGTCCTCATGGCAGAGTCAAGAGAAGAGATTAACTCTAAACTCGAGTTATAGAGGTATACTCTAGAATTGAAGTGTTTTCGTCTGAGCAAGAATAAGATAGAATATATGTATTGTAAGTTTAACAAGTGGCTAGCTAGAAATGAGTTGAAGGTTAAAATTGGAGACCAGATTATACCACAAGTGTCAAAGTTCAGGTATTTAAGATTAATTATATAAGATGACGGTGAAATTAATGTTGATGTTACACACAGGATACAAGGTGGGTAGGTGAAATGTAGAGAAGCATCAAGATTTATTTGTGACCAAAAAGTACCTAATAAGCTCAAAGAAAAGTTTTATCGTATGGCTATAAGACTGGTAATATTATATAGGAGTGAACGCTGGGCAGTGAAAGGACAGCAAGAGCACAAAATTGGGGTAGCAGATATGAGGATGTTTAGATAGATGTATGGTCATACTAGACAAGATATGATCTGTAATGATTATATATGTAGTAGAGTCGAAGTGGCACCTATTGAGGAGAAAATGGTAGAAAATCGCTTAAGGTGGTATGGTCATGTTCAAAGAAGTTAGTTGGAGGTGCTAGTAAGGAGGGTTGAGCAGATGGTATGAAGTACTATGAAAAATGGTCGATGAAGACTAAGAGAACACTTGGAGAAGTCATTGAATGAGATCTTTTGATAAATGAGATACCTAAAGAGTGGGTAATTGATAGAGCTCAATGGCATCGTGCGATTCATATAGCCGACCCTACCTAGTTGGATAAGGCTTTGTTGTTGTTGTTGTTGTTGTTGCTAGACTTCCTTTCAAGCATCGCAGGAGACAATTTCCAATTTCCTTGTGTTTTGTAATGACAATTAATTAAAGTCAGGGGCAATCACTTTCCTATGTTGGTTTATATCTAACAACTCTAGTTCTTAGTCATGGTCAGCTTTATGTTGCCATATCAAAAGTAAAGAGTAAAAGGGATTGAAGATTCTTATACTCAACAAAGACGAAAATGCCAATTTAAGCACTACAATTGTAGTGTATAAAGAAGTTTTTAGAAATCTCTATTAGTTGTAAGTATACTTTATATGGTCTTTTTCATAATACTATTATATTGATTCAAAGTTATTTTATGTCATTCGTTAATTTTTTTTTAATTTCATTTCCTTCTTTCCAAGTTAATGACATTGTATTTGAAAAGCATTGGAGGTGTATTTGCATTGGAGAAATATTTCCGTTGTTTGGATAATTTGATTTTTTTCATTCACATTAGATGTAAATATTCTAAAATGTTTGTCTCTTATGTTAACCATTATATGTTTGCTTTCAACCAATTATTACTATTTTTATAATTTACAAAAGTTTTTAGAGTTGTGAATTACTCATATATCGTACGGGTCACAACAGTTGTTGATTACCTAAACTCATCTCTTATCCTAATTACTTAGTCATGTTCCTAACTCATCATTTTCTTTTTGGTAGTGCCTTATGGTTTTCACACCTATATGTCTATCTTGGGCCTTTTGAATCACTAATCCACTAATAAACTAGGCGTTAACTCTAATTTGGGCTTTTACAATACTTAATTCACTTTTGGGCTTTTCAATTAATTTTAATCTATTCCTATTTCGGCCCTTAGTTACAATTACCTTACTTAGATGATGAATCATCATTGGGCTTGAGCTAGACTTAATTAATTAACTACATTAGCCTTATGTTAACTACATTTAGGCCCTTAAATCATTAATCCTCCAATTGGACTTGTAACTATCCCAAATATTATACTGATCCTACTTAATATTTTATTATATTAAATTCTTAGAAATTTCTTTTTATTATTTTGACTATTTTTAATTTCCCTTAAATCTTACATTTTTAATTCCCTTAGGTCTCACATCTATCTTTTTGTAATACTTCAAATCCCATGCCATAAATTTAGAATATTTTCATTTTGAACCCTAGCCAACTTTAAAAATTTTCACTTTAGTCCCTCACACAACTTATGAAGAAAATAACAATCATACAAACAAAATAAATAACACATTTATTATATGCATAAACTTATCATTTAAATGAAAGACACGACAAAATTCCTATAGGTATCTGTTTATTTGTGAAAAATTTTCACACGTGTTTGAGCTCTCGTTTTCCTATGACATTGTAATATTTGGAGTATTACAATATACCACTTGCTTGGGTACATATGCATGTATTTGATGTTGGGATTAGTGCGAAAATTAATCTATAGTTATGTGTGATGAATTAGGGGAGTTAATGTAACTTGAGTAAGTTAGGTGAGGGACTTACTTGAAAATATGTGGAAAACTTGTGATAAATTTTCTAAAGCATTAAAGTGGGTTGTTAAATGTGTGATTAGGTAATTGTGATGAAAATTGTTCAGTGTGGGTTGTATTTGGAAATTAAAGCTTGATTGGTGAAACTCTTTTGCCCTTAGTCCTATACTTGAATGCAAGAAGGGATGTGGGGCAAAATATTAATTTATTAAAGAAGAGACTCCCACCCTTAATGAAAGTTAATCAGACTTCTACACTCCATTCCTTTCACATGCTAAACACCCTCTTCTACACACTCCTTGTGCTCTTAAAACCCTAACCACCAAAACCCTTCAAATATTGGCCTTCTCATCGATTGTTGGTGTATCTCCAGTCACCGGCGGTTCACCATCATGATGGGGAGCTTCAAGAACCAAGGTAACAACAAGAGTTTCGAAATCTTCTTCATTTTCACACTTATGAGCCCTAGTTGCAAAATAGAGGTATCTTGGTGATTTGGGTGTCTATTTTGTGTCAAATTTGATGTTTCTTGTTTCAAAACATTCCTCTCTTTGATGCTTGATGTTTTGGCTACTTAAAATTGAATTAAAATCTAATTTTCATGATGGAATCAACACCTATATCAGGAAAAATGAAAACAAGAAGTTTTGGAAAATGTTGGGTTTGATCCTTGAAGCTCGATGTGAAAATGTTTTTGTTGGTTGGAGACTTGCATTTATTGGCCTAAAGGTTGAGGAAAAGGTTTTGATTTGAATTGGGATCAAGCAGGATCATTTGGAAACATTGGATGTATGAAAATCGAAGATTTGGGGTTTTCTGCTATCTCCTAGTGCTGTAGCTCTAGAAGTGGGTATTGTAGAGGTGGGAAGTAGTGTGCATTTTGCAGCACCAGTTTTCAAGTCTATTTTGAACGGTCATAACTTTCTCATTTCAGCTTGGTGTTTAGCAAACAATCTATCATTAGAAATCTCTTTGAGTCTAGTTTCAATTGAGGTAAGTTTCATTAAAAAAATTCTTTACCTTTCAGGAGATATGACCAAATGAGTGACCAAGGGTCAAAAACAATAACAAGTATTTTCCTATTTTATTATTTTGACACCTTTTATTCTCTTTCCTTTATGGAATCAATAGGAATGTCTCCCCAATCATATTGCATCATTGAATCTTTGATCAAGACGAAGGAAAACAATAACTTCAAGCTTAGAGATAAGGTAAGTAGCTAACCCTATCTAAATGCTTGGGAACTCTTGATTGTGAAGCACTTAAAGCTTGGTGTTTGAGAAGAGGTAAGGCCTCAAGAGGTAATGTGGGGAAACCCCCATTTTGGTAAATGTTGAAATTACTCTAACATAAGAGTGTGTAAATAGGGTGAGTAACCTAAATGTGGTTTATGCGTTGCTTGATCGAAAATCCTTATGTTGAATACTTGTCGAGAGTATATCTGACTTATGGAAAGTTGTTAGAAGGTTCGACTTGGTTGGGTGCTCGACCATCATATGTTTATAAATTGCTGGATTGGCTAAGCATGTCCTCATAGTATAATAGCTCATGGAGGAGGTCAAACATAATAGTATGGTAATGCAAGGTGATTAATTAGTTAGAAAAGAACGTGCATATGAGGTTTGTTGTGATTGGACTTATATGTTTTATATTGTGATCCTTCTTGTAACGCTAAGGGGTAACCCCATTCCAACTTAACTTATTTGATCATAGCATCACTCATACATGTAGTGGGAGCCCTAGGGACTTGAGAACTTGTAATGTGATATATGTGTGACCCGAAAGTAATATGATTTTCTGAATGTCCATACACTTACATGAGGAAGGAATATGCATGAGATTATATGCACTTTAGTGAAATAGGTTGGGTTAAGTATTGTATTCTTTTCATTGTGATTCGAATATATGTTGTGATTGTGTATGGGGCCTGGGTTGAGGAAGCCCCATAGGACTATTCTCCTGAAAGGTAGGATAAAAAAAGTATGGGTTGAGAAGACCAATGTGAGCCATTTTCCTGAGAGGCAAGACAATTTGAGCTAGGGTTGAGGAGGCCATTAGATGTCGTTCTCTTGAAGGGCAAGGAAAGTGGAGCCCAGGTTCAGGAAACCGAGATAGGCTATTGTAATCCTCCTAAGGGGTGACACTGGGCATTGTGATTTCTCCTTGATTGAGATGCGAAATTTTATTAAAGGATTGCATAGGGGATATTCTTGAATTGAGTTGAGATTGAATGGTGTATATTTATTATGTTATTGATTGATCATGTTGTGAATGTGATTGGAAAAGAGCTGGTCCATAGAAACATAGACTTGTGAGACGAATTCTCAGTGATGAATCTGTGGGAATTTAGACCCATATTGATGAAGCTTGAGAAATTGAACTATGTGTCACGACCTGAAAATCAGGCTGTGATCAACATGGTCCAAGTGTCACCTACATTTTCGCAAGCCTAATTTTTCTTAGTTTATCCCTAACCACGTACAATACATCCTAGGTGGCCTACTATATTACAGAGCAGACTAAGGACAAATTTAAAATCAAATAGGAAATTACCTTACCCCGAATAATTGAGAGGTGCCCTCCATATACGTGACATCAAACTAAATGGTCTTTCGGTACCTGAAACTGTGACGGGGTGAGTCTAATCCACTGACTCACCCAAAATAGCCTCCCTAACAATATATATATATATATATATATATATATATATATCATGCGAACATTTATGAACAACCATATACTCACAACATCAAACAAACTCGTGAAGTAGCCCTACTACATAAACTGTCTTAAATAATACATATGTCATCATCTCAGCATATCCCATGCAACATACACGCACAAATGGGCATACCCTAGTCCCACACGTACTCATCGCACACATTTCAATTAGTCTATGTAGGTCTTTGTCCCTATAGGAAATTCACTTAAGAGTCTCGTCATCGGGGGTCTTCATTCCTACGGATGTTCCGCTCAAAAATTTCATTACATTGGCGATTCACTCCGCTATGGTTGTTAAATCACCTAGAATTAGATTCTGTGGTAATCTGCAATATAATGATCTCCCCAGGTTGTTCTCACTCGTAGAGCCTTGCTAATTACCTAATTAATTGTTCTAACCTAATTAACACTAATTATTCTATTAATTACCACAAGGGGATGATTGCATAATTAAAATGCTTCAATATAAACTAAACTATATAACATAAATAAAACATAAAACAAAAATGAAAATACACTAACACAGAATAAAAATGTAATCAGCCACAGAGTCCCAAGAGTTATAACTATCATCATTCTCATCTTTAGATTAATTCTAGTTGTATTCTATCACTAGGTTTTCAATTCTGAAATTTCCAAGAAATCTCCTAGAACTAGATCCCAATAAAATTATGGTTAGAAAAATCTTTACTAATTCATAACCTAATGATACCTGATTAATCCCTAACCTTAATCATGCCTTGCAACCGCATACTAACATGTCATTCCTATTCTACCTGCTACACCAACCGGTAATAACAAGAAAGCATTTCATATTAAAACATTTAAACCAATAATCACATTCATATAGTCTAACCAGTACAAATATGAACATGAAAATATAGAGGAAGACTAGAACAAAAATGAAATAAAGTAAACATCAAGAAACTTATTTGATTGCTCCAAGAATTCATGTTACAAGCTTCAGTTTTTCCATGGACTAATTACAATATTTTTTAGCCTTCCTTGGGGGCCAAAATACACAAAACAGAAGAAGAAAACTTCAAAAAATAGTGACCTATGAATTTCTACAAAAAAAAAATGGAAGAAGAGAAGTCCTTCAATAACCAAAATAGAGTCTAAATGTGTTCTTTAAGCTTCAATTTGCACAAGGGATGAAATTGCAATGTGTTGTCCCTTTCTTTATGATTTTTTTACAATTTTCTATATGATGCTGCTGTTGTTTTACCATAAAAGAAACAAGAACAGTACAGAATAATGAGGCCACAGATCCAGTCAGTTTAGTTAACATCCAGTCAACACCACATAATAAAAAGTACCACGTCAGCTTCCTAAGTGACATCCAAGTCAGTAAATTTACTCTCTAATTATTTATTTGGAAAATAAAAACATGAATTAAATTGGGTTTTATCATTTAAGCTCATAAAAATATGAAATTAAAACATATTAGTCCTATAATTAATTTATACTTAATAAATCCCAAAAAATAATAAAATTAGAGAGTTGACAATATTAAAATGGCAATATGACTAAGTTGGAAACTATAATGTATATAAAAAAACTCGATATAATGGGTCTGCATCCCCATAGTTTTGTTTCTCAAGGTTTCATCAACGTGGGTCTGAATTCCCATGGATTTGTTGCTGAGATACCATTCCATAGATCTATATCTCCATGGAGCAATCCTTTCCCAAGCACAATCACATGTCAACAACAATTTCACAACCCCAAACAAGTTTAAGCACCTAACATACTATAATATATCCCAAGTTAAATAAATGCATCACCGACAAGTCCCCTTTGAGAGAGTATGATAGCTTCCTCTGATATCTCTTACTCTGGTCCCACTTGCCAGGATGTGGCCCCCTGAGAGGATCATGTAGCCTACTCTAGCCTCCTCTACCTAGGCCTCACATTGTTCTCCCACACACAATCGCATGCAAATATGTATACTGAATCCACATTACATCCCATGCCTAAATCAATTTCCCATCATCCTTTATAGGCGTCTAACCTATATGCAATTCATTTACATACTCTTGGACTTGCTTGTATGAGTAAGTCCATATGCCCCCATGCATATACATATACATATACACATACCGATTTAATTCCCATTTGAATGATTTATCAGACATAAATTATCACAATATGTTCTTCATAAATATACATACTTGGCATACAATTGAAATGGTATCAGTACTGATACCATTTCCATCTATGCCTCATGGAACCCAAACACTTCAACAATTTACAAACATACGTGAGAGTGCTTATTCCATTCTTAATCAAATAATGGTTCATGTATACAATCACATTCCATCAATTTGGCACATGCTTTCATCATATTAATTACTAGGGAACCATAATCTAATGAAAAGAAACAATCACTATAAGGCTAGATCCTTCACATGGAATAGAGCTCTTTCTTGTCTTTTAGGAGTACCTCGACCCATCCTCAACCAACACGGGACCTAGGGACTATCAAAGCACTAACTTCATCACACAAATATGCAAGAAAGCAAGGTGCTCAAGCTGTGGTACCACAGCTTTCCTAAGCTTCCCTAAGACTTCAAGATTGGTCACCCTAAGCACTTGGGTGCCAACCCTTTTTTCTTAAGGGGGCTTCTGATATGTTGGCACCCTGGGCAGTCACCATTGCACACACATGAAACACCATCGATTTTGGCTCAAAATACCCAAATCCTCACCATTCTCATAGTTTCTTCCATGAGTTTTCATTATGGATGTTTAATAAGAATTTTGGCACCAAAACCCTCAACTTAATTCCAAGATTCTAAGTTCAATAAAACCTAACTTTTACTTTTTATCCTTCAAACTCAAAAATCCTACCATTAATCTTGTTTAATCCATCAACTTTTAGTTCTATCTTCATTATTAAGAATTAAGGAATGTTTTGAATCACTACTTAAGCCCCAAAACTCCTAAATAACCCAAATTTCAACTCGACTCCTCATAAATTCAAAAATAGAGTGGAAAATAAAAAGATGAGGAGTTTACCTTGATTCTTTACTTTTTCAATGGTGGTTGGTCGCTGGAAACCCGAGTCCATACAGTAGATTGGTTGCTGGAAGCTTAGGTGTGCTCTTAATGTTGGAAGATTGGTGGAAGATGAAGGAAATGGAAGTGAAGGTCTTTTGGGAGTAGGAGCACATGAGGGAGGAGAGGAGAAAATGAGAGGGAAGAGTGTGTGTGGACATATATATTCCCTCAAGGTGAAATTACTATTTTCCCCTCTAGTCAACCCCCGGTCAACATTAATAAAGGCAAATTTGTAATTTCTCCAACTCGAGTATTTCTCACACTCTAGGTACCGCTCAATTTTCCTTATTCTATTGTAGACTTAGTAATCATCTAACTCCCCTCGATGGCACATGTATATTCCCTCAATCCTTTATTACTTATTATTTTATACATCTTGTCACTTTCTTAACCTTGCATTCCTTTCCTAAGAAAATGAAAAAATTTCCCCCTCGTACCTAAATAACCATAAAAATCCAACTATACTAACACCTAAAAACTACAGGTTTTACACCATGGGAATGTAGACCTATATAGCAGAACTCGAGTGGGGAATTCATAGGAATTTAGACCCATGTTGATGAAGCTCTTGAGTGAGGTTCCCATAGGGATGTAAACTTAAGTGAGGTGAATGAAATGTGTGTAATGAATACTTAATTGATTAAGTTTGGAATGAACTTGTTTAAGTTGTGGCATGAGTGTTGATTAATGAGTATGTTGTACTTGATCCTGGTTATGATTGGTTTGGAATGTCCAATGAGGTATGGACACCAAGCATGATGTTTTGTGTAACCTAGGTAAAGGGCATTATGACCCATGGGGTCTGTAGATTTTTAATTTGGGCACTGAATTTCTGGCTTGTATTTTCCATTTTGGCTAATAGGGCCTCGTACTTAATTACCATATTATTCTCTATACTTGTTCCTATAATGTTACCTGCTTATTGAGTTTTCTAAACTCACGCTTTTTGTTGTTAACCCTTTCAGATATCGCAGATAGAGTTATGGAGGATTTGTTAACGGAGTAATGGACTCTCTAAGGATGCCCTTCCTGCCAAAGGCCGGTATACGTTGCTTATTATTGAGTTTTGAGTTAAGATGCTCTGTAGTAGTATAGGTCACCTAGGTCTTGGTTATATGATTTAGGTATAAAAGTTTTATATCATACTCATGGTTTAGGGTGGTATTTGCAAATAGTAATTTAAATGTTGTAAGTTAGGCTTATGGGTCTTGAGAGGGTTTATCCTTAGATTTCGTGTTGGTCACTTGCCCGGGTTTTGGGTCATGACACACGTCATCACATCACATGACAATTTAAAACTAAAAATTATACCATAAGAATATGCATACCAACACAACCCATATCACCCCATGCTCATGCTCACACATAACCTACTAATGTTCGTTTTATATCTTTTAATATCTTGCAATCATAATCTCATGTTGCCCATTATGTATGCATTTATGTATAAGGTGTTAGCTCAAACATCTATATTTAATCAATGCCGTACATATATGTATATATATAAATATTTATCCACTCTCAGATTTCTTAATTATGGACAACATACCAACTATGTTGTCTTGTACGTGCATGTTTTTATTTCTCATCTCCCAGCGTCAATCAGCCTTGACACTAACTTTCAGTGATGTTTTTAAAGTCTCTACTTTCATCTCTAGGTATCAAGCACCCATGTTACTAGCTGCAACTATGCCTATACTTAATTGTTTATTCAATTAATTTATTGTTACACATTATTCTATTGTTATGTCTAACTCTCTCTGTGAGGTTTTACTCTATAAGTACATTTTTAGCCAACCCAACAATTCATACACACATGACAAACGAGCATCCAACTATACTAGGTCTCTTGGAAATTTTCCATAAGCTAGATATATTCTCAGCATATAATCACCATGTGGATTTACATCAAGCAAACACTTTTGGGTTACTTACCCTATTCACATACATTATACTAGGGCATCCTCACCCTTACTAAGATGGGATTTCCTACATTACCTTTTGAGGCCTTACCTATTCTCATGCATCATGCATCCAATGCATTACAACAATAGTTTCATAATAACTTAGTTAGAGTTAGCTACTCACCTTGATTCCGAGCTAATTTACTTACTTACAATCCTTGTGAAGTACCAGAGGAAGCTCACCCAAAGCCTACAAATCAAAACCATGTAAGAAACAAGAATGTTCACTGAGGTCCTTACACGAGGGCCCTTAAACCAAAGCCATATGTTCAAAGATTTTTAATCCTTCTTAAATGTACTCTAACACACAAACTAGAGTAGTACACAATCCAAGTACCATGAAAGCATGGGTATTCAAAATTTTACCATTTCTTGTCAAAGAAGAAAAATTTCAACAAGGTCCTTAGAATTTTTATTCACACAATTAGTATGATATTTAATTAACTTAGCCACCCTAAAACCAAAGGTATTACATTGAGGTTTGGGGGTTATAAAACTGAAATAAAAGTAGAGATTAAGGGTTGAGTTTATGCTGGTTGATTTGTTCGGTTGTCAAGTAAAGGGCAAGGATTTGAATTTCTAAACTATCATGGGTTAAGGGAATTTTTGGGTGTTAAAACTATGAATAGAGGAATTTTTCTTTTCCTATTTATCAAGAATACAGTATAGAATAAGTCCTCTTCTATAGACTTATGGGTTATTTCTAGCATAATCTAAATTGAATTTTTAAATTCAACTACACCAGGATAAATGTGTAAATTTATGATAACCCTAAGAACTGAAATTTTAATGTGAATTAGTCACAGATTGAAATGGGGGTTTTAGTTTTAGAGAGTGGTTCACGCCACTACGACTGTTAAATCATCCAAAATTAAATTCTATGATAACTTGCAATATAGTGATCCACAGGTCGTATTTACTTAAAGAGCCTTATTTCTATGACCAAACTAATTGTTCAGACACTTAAACATTACTAACAGAACACATAAATGGGGGGCTTTGATAGAAACAAAACAAATTGCATAAATGAACAGTAACATAATAGAATAATGAACACACAAAACAAAGCATGTAACCAGCCACTAAGACCTCATGAAGTGTAACAATCATCACATATCTAAATGATTTTGTTCTATCTCATTCTACCGTTCAGTTTTATAAAAAGAATTCCAGAACACTCTTAGATTTTGTGTTAAATCAAAACCATAGTTAGGGAAAACATTCTCTAATCTATTGTTAAACATAACTCCAATAAACCCTAACCAAATCATGTATGATAACCACC
Source organism: Biancaea sappan (assembly GCA_037074585.1). Classification (NCBI taxonomy): domain Eukaryota; kingdom Viridiplantae; phylum Streptophyta; class Magnoliopsida; order Fabales; family Fabaceae; genus Biancaea; species Biancaea sappan. The sequence continues at coordinate 45,615,665 of CM073497.1, read as the reverse complement.
AATACAAGCCATTTTTGTTTCACTTACCCTACCAACTAGTTAAAGTAAGATTAACCCCAAATTAACCATTCAAAATCATATTTATGTTCATATAAGATCAAACTAGAAACCAATATCAACACAAATAAAGAGGCAAATGTAGAAAATGAAAATGGAGCAAAATGAAGAACAAAACAAATTATCTGCATTAAAGGCTCAAGTTACAACCTTCCAACATCCTAGTGACTGATTACACAAAGACTTCAGCCTTCCATGAGAGCCAACCACATAAAATAGAAGGGACAACTATTGTAGAATAGGGAAAAACGAAAATGACTAAGTGTGTTCTCCCAAAATATCTTCTCAAAAACTACTAGACAAAAATCTCTCTTAAATTTGATGGCATATCCTCAAAGATGCCTTTTGAAGTTGACCTTTGCTTCCAACCACTTCTTTGTCCATTGGTGTAAGAGAAAGGCTTCTTATCTAATGGAAATATGCTGAAATTAGAAGATGTAGAATTACTTCTTCTGGTAAGGAGTGCTAACAAACCAGAATGCTATTTCTGGTATATCTTTGGTAGCCAAAAACATCTCCTAGTCAGATTAGGTCAGCTCCCATATGGGCCCAATGTCCAATTAGCAAAAAGTATGCCAAATCAGTATCCATGTCATCATTTATGTCCACATTAGCATCCAAGGTAGAATCCACGTAATCACTTTGTTTATGTTAGCATTTTACTCTCCAACAATCTGCAAAAATTAGAAAATGGGTTAAATTGGGTCTTAATCAATTAAGGTTATAAGAATATGAAATTAAAGCATATTAGTTACATAATTAATATAAACACAAAAATCCATAAAATTTAATAAATGTAGAGAGTTCTCAAGGATGAGAATGCTAAAAGACTAAGTTATGGACTATAATGGGCATAAAAATGTCCTATATCATAGAGCCTCAAAGAAAGACCTTTCTACTTGGATTACTGAGAGTGAAAATAATTAATTGGAACTTTCTGTAGATTTCTCTAGAGTAATCCCTTGTATAATTGAAATTAATCTTTTCAATTTAGCTCCATAAGGTTAAAATAAAGCAACGTTGAGGTGCATGTATGTGTGGGTTGGTATATTTTGAAGAGGAAGTAAAATTCTTCTAGACTTGATTCTTTGGACTGCATGATAGGTTTGGAAGGGCTAAACCACAGATTTTAAGAATTGAACTTAGATACTGGATTATTAATATAGAACAAATGAAGTTGGGAATTAAAGAATACAAGTGAGGAATCATATATTTCTGTAAGAATCTTGGATCATGTTATATTTACTCAGGTGGAATGGTTCTGTTTCTATTCCATGCTTGTTGGTAGGCTATCCGTGAAGGATATTCTGCTTCAGTCTTCCTTTATTGTTTGTTTGGCTAGGCATTTCAATTCTATTGCATACTTTTGTAGGTCTCGATCTGTTTCCCTTCATAGCCTTGTCTAAAAATATGTATAAAGGCATCGATATCCTTGGTTAGATGGGTTCTAATATGGGAATGTAGAATTCTTGACGGCTATCAGGTGAGTAGCTTGTCCTGTTTTAAAATTGATTTCCAATTTTTCCCATTACATAAGCATGCCTTATGAGTGAAATGATTGAGATATATCTGGTTCCACAAGTGAAGGATAATGTGTAATCATGAGTATTCTAAAGAATGCACAAGTTATGTATAAGGGCTAGGACATGCACATTATAAGTGTATCATTGATTGTTGAACAGGAAGATTTTGTTTATAAAACCTTATGTAAATGTTAAAAAGAAACATGATTTGAAAGGATGTATATGAAGGACAATATATATATATATATATATTTACAAATGTCACTTTTAATTTGCTTCAAAGACAAATGTATATCCAAGTTACCATTTTCTTTTCTCAAATTTCCAAGTTAAATATACGTATCTATGTGTGTGTGTGTATATATATGTATATATATATATATATATATATAAGTATAGTAATATGATCATTATGTGACTTAAGTGATGAGGTGCTGGGAACACACACATAAAATCTCTATGTGTATAGTATGTACAGCAATATTGGTGTATTGAAGCTTAGAGGTGGGGGATAATTTCTACATTATGTGTTCTTTAAGTTTTGCTATGTGATATCCAAACTTAAGTTGGTATAAAATGGCTTAGGATTTGATCCACCTAATTATAAATATTTGACATGTTGGTGGATCTTCCATTTGACTATAACTTATATATATACATATATGCTTATAAGCGTAAGAATTTTAAACTAAACTTTATGTGGTAAATATATCGTGTGTGCTATTTTCGTGAGGGCTTCATTTACATGTATACAATTATGGGGATTTTGTGGTTTAATATTTTACACTGGGAGGTGAAATAATAACATTAAAATGAGATCATACCCTAGTGAATGAGAGGGTGCTTACGTACTCAAACTAAGGGCGTTTGCTTATTCTAATTTTATTATTTGGGGAAGGATTTCTATTCTTAACTTAGTTGTGTGATTAAATTTAATCTTCAATATCTTCATAAGCGTTATGATGTGTGATATCATCAAAATTAAAAAAAAAAGGAGAGCATTAGATCTGGGGTGAAATTTGAGAAGTTTAAATTTATTTATGCTTTGATTATATTATGTTGCTATGTGTAATAATCTAATTGAATGTGTGTGGAAATCTTTAGGTGTGCTGGATATATATATATATATATATATATATTGTAGAAATTCTGGTTTGTATTGAATATGGTATTTGTGGAAAGCCGATGTGATTAATCCGGTTTGTGTGACTTGTAATGTTAGAATGGTGCATTACTTGAGTTGTCAGTGGAATAGTCTAGCAATAAGTCACTGTGTGGCAAGCAATCTCAACCCTCGAGGAAGCCGCTTGTGTGATGGTAGGGCAAAGAAGCTTTGGAGATGGTAAGCTTATGTGAATGTGCTTTAATGGCCCTAAACGCCGATGTGGCGATATGGTGGATGCCTATGTGGCAGTGTGATGAATATGTACACTTATGTAGTGATACATAATCTTTATTATTCATGTGTGAAACTTAATCTGCGAACTCCTTGTATGTGTGAGGTATCTTATACTGGCCATGTGGAAATGTCAGGGTTGATTATGTTATAATCATATTTAATCTTAATAATTATGTTGGGTGTTGATTGTGAACTATTCTGGTGTATGCAAATTCTTGAATTGGATGTACGTGTTATGTTGGTTATGTAGTCTAGTGGTGGAGAATGTGACCAATACCAAGTTCCCATCCTTGCTATAGGTACAAGGTAAGGTGTATTTATTCAAGTAGAATTATAACTCACTGAGTATTTTTATACTCACTCCCTTCTTTTGTGTACCTCTTACAGATTTTGTGTTAGTGGGTGAGTCTTCGTATGAGTAATAGCAAAGCCTCCGATTCCTTGACCCTTACTGGATCGAGTTGATGGTATGGTCAATGGTTGAGATGAGATTTGAGTTGTTCTGTAGTTGAATAGAACACCTAGGATTTTTGTAATGGATGCGATGGAAATTTTGTGTATTATTTATTGTTCACTTGTGCATTAAAGTATTAAATAATCCCTTACTTAATTAATCTTAAAACGGAAAGCATGTTTTATGAATGCATGATAGATGTTTCAACAACTTCATTATTATCCTAGAATAAATACTTCAGATTTTCCTATCTTTATGTGTTGGATTGTGTGTTGTGATAGGCTTATGGTGGTGGTAAGGGAATCACCCCATGCAAGTCATGTTCTTGGATTGGGGGCGTGACATATCGCTAATTATAGAATGAGTATATCATTCATTATATCCTTAATAAAACCAACTTTTACATGTAGAGAGCACTCTTAAAGCTACAAGCATCCTTAACAAAAGCTATAGTTATCGTATTGGTAATGGCATGGATGCTAATCTTTGGAATGGCACTTGGGTGGGCAATAAACCCTTCTTGGAGCTCTTGGACTATAATGACTTAAGTAGTGTAGATTTGAGTTTAGAGCAGGTGATGCTTCAAGTAAGTACTCTACCAAGTTAGTTACTCTTTCCTTCTTGGTAACTCTGGGTTTTGTGTGTAGAATCACTCTTGGAACTGGGTTTCAAAGCTCAATATTAGAGAGAATGTCCCCTACTTCATTTGGATGCCATTGCATGAGCTTATCCCTACCAACACTATGAGAAGTGCTAAAAGCATTAGCAACTATGACATTATGGTAGACGTAGCTCTGAGTCAGTGTCCTTCACTTTTTGTGGGACTTCTCTATCTCCCTGGATTGTGGGCTCATTTTTGTTTCTCTACTAAAGCAGGGTTTTTTAACCCTATCCTATTTGATTGGATTAGGGAATGTGACTACCCCAAGACCAATGGGAATAAGGAGAATATTTTGTTCCTTAGTATCCTCTGGTAGTGTTGAAAGAGAGGAAATAATGGATGTCTAGAGACTTAGCTTTGGGGACACTTGCAGAAATATGTCGAGCATAGTTGTTTATGAGAAGGTTTTTTTCTTTCCTTTAAACCTATCACTATTCTTCTACTCGTATGGTTCATTGGATGGAGCTTGACTAAGGCTACTTGAAAGGTCAATATTGATGGTAGTTCTTTTGGGGACACTGGTAAGGCAGGCTTTGGGGACATTGTTCAAGATGATTAGGAAGCGGTTGGATGATTGGATTTTATGGGTCCATTAGTGTCATGACCCAAAACCAGGTGATGTAATAAATGTGGACGATGTGACATCCATATCACCATAAACCAAGATCTTTTGATTTAGCCAAACTATCATAATTTACATCATAGGTGGCCCATCCGATTACAAAGTATACTAGAAAGAATATTTAAAAATAATAAATAAAATTACCTTGCCTCGAATAATGGAGAGGGGTGAGTCTAATCTACTGATTCACCCAAACTAGCCTTACTTTACACAGACATCCAATATATGTACATAGCACAAAAAAAATATCCACTCACACACACACACACACACACACATATATATATATATATATATATACTTAACCTCTCCTGGTCTTAGGCATATGCCTTATTATGTGTTTTTAGTGCCCCAAGCACCCTAAACACAGCCCAACCCATACTGGGTCATAACACGCAAAAATTCGTATATAAAAATATACCCATGCATATTCATAAGTAAACACCCCTATACATATCACAATAATCAATCCACATGCATTACCATGCACATAATTCATCCGCCCTACATAAGTTTGCGTCCCTACAAGAATTTTACTCAAGAGCCACATTATCAGGGGTCTCTATTCCCCCAGACATTCTGCTCAAGAGTTTTATTATATGGATATGTATCCTTATATTTCTGTTTCTCAAGGCTTCATCAATGTGGGTCTGCATCTCTATGGATTCATCACTGAGATATCATCCTATAGATCTACATCTGCAAGGAGAAACCTGTGGATCCTATGTCTATTAACCCTATGGTATGACTCCCATTCTGAGTCCTGGCCCATGCCCTGCTCTGGCAACTACTAGTATCCAACCCCATGAGTGCACCATTGAGTCATCCAATCACAAACACACATCACATGCATAGGCAACAATAATATTCACAACCTTAACATTAATAAATCTTAAATCTACTGAGTATATTGTCGATAAGTCACCCCTTGAGAAATTTAGTAGCCAACCTTGGCATTTCTCAAGTTGGGCCTTACCTTGTCATGACGTTGCTCCTTAGGAAGATCGTGTAGCCCACATCGGCTTCCTCAACTTAGACACCCCAAACTATCCATTCATACAATCTCAATCAAATCTAAGTACGCATGCTACTCCAATCTTGTTTCCCCCACTTTGCATTTAACAAAAACCTTTGTTATGGAAATTTACAATTCCCCCTTGATCCATAAAGCAAAGATATGATCAAACCAATCATTTTTATTTATACTCAAGGAAATTAATTATTTCCTAATCACCAGTCATATACAATCAACATATAATTGTATTTATATTAAATTTAGGAAAAATAGTCCTAAAATATAAATATGTTGAAACATACAGAGTAGAACTATATACCCCACCTAGATTTAAAGCTCTTTTGGCTCCCGCAATTCACCTCGGCCAAGCCCCAAACCATAACCAAACCTATGGGATATCAAACATGCATTTCAGCCTATAAAATCCATGAAATCACCTAGGCTCCACAGCCCAACTATAGCATTCCTATATCTTAGCCTTGGGCACCCACCTTAGCGCCTAGGGTGCCCAGGCCCCCCTTTCATGTTACGCACATACTCAGGTGGTGAAACCTTGGGCGCTACCACCCAAACTCAGTTCTAGCTCGATTTTAGCCCAAATTTCACCATTTCTCTTAATTCTTTCCATAGGTTTTCATTATTGATGATTACTAGATGTTTCGACACCAAAACTCCCAATTAATTTTGAGTTTCCAAGTTCCAATCATCAAAAACCCTAACTTCTCCCTTTATGCTTTATACACTCTAATCCCACTTTTAATCATGTTTTGTCCTTGAATTCTTTTTCCTAACTTCATCATCAATCATCAAGGAAGGTTTTAAATCACCACCTAAGCTCAAAATCTCACCAACCAACTCAACCTCACCTCATTTTCCCTTTAATCCGAAAATAAGAAGAGAAATGGGAAAGTGAGATACCAACCTCAATTCCTTGCTTTTTCAGTGATGGTTGGTCAACAGAGACGCGTCCCACCTTTGGAGAATGGTTACCAGAGCTTGGGTGGTTAAAGACTTGAGAGAAATTAGAGAGAGTGTTTGTGTAACACCCCGGGCTACATTGTTCTTGTGGTGTAGTTTATTTGCGTGTATACATGATTTGATTTATGTTGTTGATATGATTGGATTTAATGTTTATACATGTGCATGAATATGATGTTTAAATCAATGGAAAATTATCCATAGTTATAAGTGATAAGTTAGGGAAATTTATTTCAAGCCGAATAATCTAAGCGATGGACCTAATTGAGAGGATGTAAGGATTTGGAGAAAAATCATAATTTCTAAAAAAATAAGAGTGTTAGGTAATTAATTAGAGTATTGAGGTGATAATTTCTAAATATAGGGAGTATTCTAGAAAGAAAATAATGTGACTGATTTGGTTGGGAGAAAACATTTAAATTTGCGCTTAGGTAACCCTCTTGAATTTATGAAGAAATTAAGGGAGGACCAATGGCAATTTAAAAGAATAGCCCCCTCCCCACACTTAGAAAAATGTCAGCTCATTTTCTCCTTCACCACATTCTCATGTCAATCTCTCTTTTCCTTCCCTCTTTGTGCATTTAACCTCCCAACCAGCAAACCTATCAAATCTTGGTCATCCCTTCAATGAATAGTGCTTCTTCGATTACCGGTGATTCACCATCACAAAGGGCAGCTTCAAGAACTAGGATAAGATCTTGATTTTTGGATTTCTCGTCCCATTTTCGTAACTATAAACCTAAGGTTCTGAAATGGCGTATTTGAGTGAGTTTGGGTGTTCTTTTGGTGTCAAATTGTGTGTTTTTGGTTTCCAAATTTTCCCTCCTTAATCATTGATGTTTTGGTTATCAAAATTTGGTTAAAGATATGATTTTCATGAGGAAATCATCACCATATCAGAAAAAACGAAAATGAGAAAGTTTGGAAAAGATTTTGAGGTTTAATTGTTAAAGATGAAATGCAAACAAACTTCTATGATGTTTTTATTGTTTCAATGTTTGCTTTGATGACCAAAACATTGGGGAAATGGTTGATTTTGGTTTGGGATTGAGATTAAAAGGGATGGAGAGGTTTTACATCTTTCTTTTCATGTCTACTGGGTAATCGGCTGACTATTGAGTGACGAGCAGTTGACCGGCTACCTCTGGTGCTCTCTCGCAGTCCTAGCCGAGACGTACCAGTTGACTAGTAGGGTATCATCAATCGACCGGTTGCTCTTGGGTTGGGATGACTTTTTAGGCAGAAATGCACCAGTCAACTAGTAAGGTATCACCAATCGACCAGTTACTCTCAGGTTAGGGTTGGCAATATTTAGCTAGTCAACTACCAAAAAGAGGGTAATCAACCAGTTGCTACCCTGTCAGCATTTTTGAGATTTAATTTTTTTCTTCTCTCTCATGCATTTAATTAATAGGAACCAACTCTAAATCTTGGGACACCTTCCCCTTTCGAATCATCACACAAAAATATGGTAAAAGCTTAGTTTGGGAATCAAGGTAAATAGGTGACCTTGCAAACTTAATTTCTTGAACTTAACATCATATTACTTGTTCATGTAAGTAACTTGGGATTGGATATGGAATAAACATGAATAAGATGATGGTGATTGGCTATGGAAACATATATATATATATATATATATATATATATATATATATATATATATATATATATATATATATATATATATAAAATCATGTTGAAATACTTGTATTCATTCATGTGGTGATTGTTACATATTCATGTTTGTGATGGAATTAACTACAGTTGGGGCTTTAATGATACACTCCCGGAGGTCGTGATTGGGATTGCCAGTGAGGGCATAAACCAAGGTCAAGGGAAGAAAGTGTACACTGGAAAAGATGAGTATATATATATATATATATATATATACATAGCTGATAGATGCTAGGGAAAGGCATGGGCTAAAGTCTAGGAAGGGATGGGAATCTGGGATCAGTTTCTAGTATTGCTTGTGTGATAATATGATTGTTGATTTTGAGATGATTTATAAAAATGTTCATATGTGCATGAATTATTTCTTGAATAAGTAAATGTGATGTTATGGTCTAATGCCTATTCTCCCGCACAATCATCTACTTATTAAGTTGTGAAAAGCTCATGCCCTTTTTGGGTTTAACATTTTCATATACAGTTGTTGATGAGGAGTACAAGCTTGAGGAGTAGTAGTACTTGAATGGACCTAGCCTGCATCGTGGGTGGGTTGAGATCTTTTGTATTTTTTTTTGTCCTAGTAACGCTCTAAAGTCACATAGATTAGGGTTTTTTTTTGCTGTAATTGGATTTTTTTGGCATATATATATATATATATATATATATATATATATATATTGTGATGAATGTTGTCAGTATCCTGTGTTCCCAAATATTTTGTCTTTTGAATTGTATTAAATGGAATATTTGGGAACGAGATTATGTGATGAATATTATTAAATTTAAAAATGAAATGACATTTTCTTGGAATTCTTATGTTCTTATAGTCTTTGTGTAAAAGGGACGGTATAGGCTTACAATACTGAGGAGGTGTATCCTTTTGTATAGTGCCAATCACATGTCGAGTTGAGGGCTATGACAGTTTGGGAAGGGAGTAAGCATTTGAGATAGAGGGAGAGAAAAATGAGAGGAAAATGGGTGGCTACATATATATATACCTCTAAGGTTGAAATTACTATTTCACCCTCTAGTCAACCCCCGGTCAAAATTAATAATGGTAATTCCATAATTTCTCCCACTCGGGTGTTTCTAGTACTCTAGGTACCACACCATTTTTCTTATTACATTTTAGTCCCTCCTTAGACTTAGTAATCATCTTATCGCCCCTCGATGCCATGTGCCTGCTCCCTCAATCCCTTATCACTCATTATTTATACACCTTTCCATATCTTAATCTCTCATTTCTTTATTAAGTAACGAAAAATATTTCTCCTATATTCCAATTACTTATTAAAATCCAAATATATTAACACCCGAAAATCATGGATGTTACAATTAGCAATGCAACCATTATGCAAGTAGAGCCAGATGTAATCAGACATGGGTTACTCATCATTCGTGACCGAGGTATCTCTAAGGTTGAGTTGGAGATGGACTCTTGAGGTTATTCATCTCATCCATCATGTCCATTAGCATTGGAAATATGAGATAGGCGGGCCTAAAATGAGCTGGGCATGGGCCAGCCCATTTTTAAATGAGCTTGGACTCCTGCAAGCTCACGAGCCAGCCTGGGGGCCAGGCTTTTTTAAAAAAAAAAACTACTACTACTGCAATACAAACACAACTTGCTACATATATGGGCTCAAAAAGGAATTCCAATGTTCCTTTCCTATCACACAATTTGCTACTACTGTGGGCCAGGCTTTTGTTCCTTTCCCATCACTCAATTAAATTGAGTCAATTTGCTAGATATATAATAGGGCAAGTCATGGTAGAGGCACTCATTCTTCTAGGGTTGGGCTGAAATGCAAATGCAAGCTGGGTTTGGGTAGTAGTGTGAGTTGGTTTCAAGAAAAAATAAAAACTAAACTTTAAAAAAAAAATAAAAATAGAATGCAGGCAGGCAGGCCCACAGGCCTACCCATTTAGGCTCGTTTAAAAGCATAAATTTGGGAGTCCAAGCTCGCCCAAATGCTGGCAGGCCAGGTTTGCCCACATGCTAAAGCCCGTATTCCTAGTGCTAATGTCGATATGAATACTCATATGCTTGGTGCTCTTATAAATGATATTAGGACCCACCTTGTTGACAAATAAAGATTTCTTCATCAAGCATGTGCTAAAAAAGGGTAATTAGTGCACTAATGCCAGAATGAGGTCCTCTGCTCTTCATGATCTGGACCATCGGATGAACTGCTTCCACAGTCCAAATCTTTCCAAACAATATTTATTTATTTTATAGTTATAAAAAATAAAATATATATTTTCTAAATAAATTTTAAAAGATTTATTTTTTTTTGTAATTTTTTAACTTTAAAAGATATTAATATTTTAAAATTTATTAATAAATATTGTTTGTAAAGATCTAGATCGTCGAAGTAGCTTATCCGAGGGTCCAAATCATGAAGAACACTCTACTCTTCATGCTTGAAGAGCAGAGGACCCAATTCCCTAATGCCCTGTCTAAAACTAGGGCTCGGTCTCAAGTCACTTTGAACATATGGGAATGCAACTCATAAGTTTTGCATATATGCTGTTATTTGACTTGTATGCATGTGCACTCACATGAGAATACATTTTCAATAATAAAATGAAATATGACGTCTATCATGTTGATAATATGTATTTTGTGATGACTAGATGAATTTACATAAAAATGATGTTTTATTTGTATTGTGAAAAAGTTGTTTATGTGTTGAGCTCTTTAAAGGACTAAATTGATATAAAACTTGAAACCTTATGAGATAAAAATAATTTTTCCTTTTTCCATTATGAATAGTACCAAATAATTACTATACATGAATGAATAATGAATAGTAAATAATGTCAAGTAGTACCAAATAGTAACTATCAATTTCCCCTATAAATAAGGCCTTTCCCTCCCTTCTTCATCATTCATAGACACGCATACCATCGGCTTCTTTTCCCTCCTTTCCTCAAATTTCTCCAAAACTACTCCAGCAGCAAGTTTATAAGGACCTCCCATCCATTAAATTATCTTGGATTCAAGGCCCTCCTCAAACATCAAGCAACTTCATTCTTTCCAAAATATCAAGGATTAAGGTAGAATCACTGCTTGGGCCCAAGGTGAGGGAATATTCTAATTTGCACTTATAATTTTTTACAATTGTCTAAAAAGGTGACAGGATGCATAGGTAAGTAATGTTATATGACGAATGAATGAAATCATTGAATTGATTTATGATATGGTGATGAAACCATGGCCTTGTGGAAAAACTTAATTACTATAATATGATAGATGAAGCTAATTGTTCAGAGGAATGTTAAATTCTTAGTATGCTCTGTGGTTCTAGCTTTGTCTGAGCTTCCATATCACAAAAGAATTATTCTGGTTGCATGAAAATTATCCTTGGTTGCTTGATTGTTGGAATAGAGTGTGATACTATGAAAGTGCATGTTTAGGAAAGGTTCTGGCTAGGAAAGATTTGGTATTTAAGCGTGTCCATTGTGATCCACATCTCTTTCCTAAGAACTTATTTGATGTACCCTTTCCAGCTTGTGTTCACTATTCCAGTATACAGTAGGAATGTCAAAATTTTCCAGCACTATGAGATTTGACATAGAAAGATTTGATGAAAGAATCAAAAGTATGAAATGGAATTATGGTTATTGTGAGTCCACAGTTGATTCCTTAATGTATAAAATGATTTTGTATGTGATTGTTTAAATGGGGAATGAGTTAGAGTCAATAAGGAAGGATTGGAGATAAAAGGGGTGGCAAATGAGCTCCTATTATATCATACGATGGCCAATGAAATGCTTGAGACTATGTTGACAACCTATGGACATGCTGGAATCAATAAGGGCGACAAGAGATGTAGGACAAATGGCCGGAACTTTGAATGCTTGTGAAATGTGAATTTGATTGCTCTTGTTGCCCATATGTTTTATCTACATGTCAGAACTTGACGTAGATTTTATTTGTTTGCATAGAATGTTGTTCTCCCTTAGTATAAATGTACTCACCATTTTCCTCCCCTTTCAAATTCTCTCAAAGAAAAAGAGGCATATCCTATAGAGTAAATTGCTTGAGTCATTAACTCCATTGATCGGGGTATAGTTTCGTTATTTTGGAAATTTTACCATTTGAAAAACTCAAGTAGTTGCTCTATAATCAAGTAGGTGGAGTCCCAGGGTGTGCATGTATGATTTATTGAACTTGTTGCTCATGAATTGATGTACAGATGAATAGTGATTTTATCTATACCGTCCTTTTTTGTTTGTTTATTTGTTTTTTTATAATGAAAATGAGATCAAATAGAAATGAATGTTGAATGAATGTAATTGTAGATAATGAAAATATCGTTTTTTTCAATTTATGAGATGACTTGTATATATGCCTATATATGCTTATGATGTGTAGGTTGATCCATGCATAAAGGATTTTATAGTGATAGTCAGGCTTATGGTGGTGAGGAAAGGCTTACCCACTCTATTGATCACGTACTTGGATTTGGAGCGTGACAAGGATAACCCCTTACAAGTGTTCTAATTCCCTTTATGGTGGACAACTCGACAATTGTCTTATGTAGGCGTTAGGTTCTTTTGGTTTGTTCTTCCTTTACACACACACGCGCACAAACCTAGATATTTATATTAACCAAAAGTGCAATTTAAGACAAGAAATCTTGAGCATATTAGACATTTTTATTTCACTAACAATCCCACAATTAGTATAATTATTTTTTCTCAATTTTTTACCATTTTAAAAAGCACTAGAAAACAATTTAAAGCTATTTTCCTACGTTATTTATTTGTTATAAATTATATATTAAAAAAGGTTATTTTTAGCCTTTTTTAGATAAAGTATTTTTATAAAAGTTCCAAAAAAAATAAAAATAACATTTATCTTTCTAAACTAAGATCTTAGACCTAATTACAAAATTAGTATATAAATTTCAAAACTTAACAAAATGTTAATGTTCCTTTAAATTATAAACAAAAGATTCCTTAAAAAACCACACTACTTTAGAAAAAAATATTTTGTGGTATTATAAAATTTATGAGAATATTTATTATATTTTAAAATTCTATACTAATCTTATAATTAAAATTTAAAAAAAAAATAAAAGATAATTATTCCTACATAAAAGATAACCTTTCTTAATAAAATTGTTTTGAACAATGTACAAATAAAATCACAATCAATCAAACAACCATTATCTTTTGGCCCAAAAAAAAACTGATAAGTCTAGAAAAAACATTGATTTTACCAGAGACTGAGCATTTTTTATCGGTGAATTATCTTTTATATAAAATATTTTTTATTTTATTTATAAATTTCGAAATTATTTTGTCAATAAAAAGTTAACCTTTTAAAAAAAATCAATTTCTCCATAAATTTTCCGGGAAAAAAAAACAACAAATATAATCTCGCTTGAGATATTTATTATTTTCTTATAATTATTATTTTCTTTTCTTTCTTTTTTTGGGGTCCACGCTGTAAAATATTATCGTAATTTCCTCCTGTATTGCTAAAACTGTTTCACCCCGAGAGACCTGCCAAATTTGCCGGGGAAATAGTAACTTCGATTTTCTCAGGTGATCGCAGCGTTGTCTCTTTATCATTGTAAGAATAACAAATCCCTATAACAACTTTCCCATTATTTCGTTCGTTATTGACGTTGGTGAGTCGATGCTTCAATGGAAACTCCAGCGAGTATGCGAATTCATTTCCTTTTTCCGAACTTCAAACCCTTCTCTGTTCCCGTCCTAGACTTCTATTATATTCCCTTCCTTCCATTCGGAAAGCGATATTTCTATCGTTTTTCCGAAAATCACATCATCAACCACCTGAATCCAACAAAACCGGAAATCCTTTGTCGTCGCTGGCCGAGAACCTCCTCTTTCAGGCTTCACGTGGTTCTGTATAATTCCAGGGACTGCTTGAAAGCCACAGAGAGAGAGATAGAGAGTGTGTGTGTGTTAGCGGTTCTCCGTAGGCTTGTATAAATCACATTTGGGATCTTGGGCCAGGGTTTTTGGTTGCCATTTTAGGGTTAGCCGCTAAAATCAGATGAAGAGAGGCAGAACAGAAAAAATAGATATTTTTGTGTCATTAACCAGGCACAAACCCATTCAGTTTCTGATCATATTTGGACTTTTATATATACTGTTGGTCACGCTGGAAATCCCCTTTGTGTTCAAATCTGGGTTGAGTGCTGTCTCTCAGGAGTTCATGATTCGTCCTCCTAGGCCAGAGAGTGAGGAGGACTTTGAAGAAAGAGATGCCCCAACTCGCCCTCTTGGAATAATTTCTCAAAATACTGACCAACCCATTCAAAGGCAACTAAATGAGAACAATATTATGTCTGGCTTGATCTTTGATAGTGGTACATTTCATTTGTTGGGTAGGAATGGGTCTGCTGAGCTTTATGAGTCAGTAAAGAATGCGTGGGAAGCGGGGAAGAAGACTTGGGAAGAGTTGGAAATGATGAACTTGGGACCTATCACTGAAAAATCTGAGAATCAATCAGAGTCGTGTCCCCTCTCAATTTCTCTATCTGGGTCAGAATTTTTGGCTCGTGGGCAAGTCATGGTCCTTCCTTGTGGACTATCATTGGGGTCCCACATAACTGTGGTCGGAACACCGCAGGCTCCGGGCCTAAATGCCAATCGAGTGCTAGCATCGCAGATTATCATGGAGTTGCAGGGGTTGATGACTGTGGAAGGCGAGGAACCCCCAAGAATTTTGCATTTTAACCCTAGATTGAAGGGAGATTGGAGTGGGAAGCCTGTAATTGAGCAAAACACTTGTTACAGAATGCATTGGGATATGGCTCAGCGTTGTGATGGTTCGAAATCAAATGATGATGAAGAGACTGGTAAGTGATATACGAAAGAGACCGGTATGTGATATACTAACAGTGATACTATAGTGAAATGAACTAGTAACATAGCATTGATACGCACTGCAAATGTATGGTGTGTCAGAAGTTTTGAGTGCTGTTTTTAATTTGCATCGATATGTATGGTGTGTCAGAAGTTTTGAGTGCTGTTTTTAATTTGCATCGATATGTAAAATAGATGCTATGTGTGTAGGAGTTTTAATTAGATGCCATCATATATATTATGGCATAAGCTAGGTTTAGGGTTCAATCTTCCTATGATTGGTTATAGGAATACAACAACAACAACAAAGCCTTATCCCACTAGGTGGGATCGGCTACATGGATCGCACGACGCTATTCAACTCTCTATCAATGACCAACTTTTTAGGTATCTCATTTAATAGAAGATTTCGTTCAATAACTTCTCTAAGTGTCCTTCTTGGTCTTCCTCAACCTTTTTTCGCATGGCTCCAAACCATTTGCTCAACTGTTCTTACTGGCGCTTCCAATGGTATTCCTATGATTGGTTATAGGAATAAAGAGCTTTAATTTATAAGAAATATTTCCCTTCCCTTTCAAAGAAAAGGAAATATTTTGATTTTAAATGGCCGTCGTTCCATTTTTATGAAGCATCAATGTCTCTCTTTGAGCAGTTGCTTTCAGGATTAATGTATGTTATGCTCACTTTAGGGAAATATTAGAAAAGGTTAGAACATGAATTTAATCTGGTAGGTACAATGAGATTTCCTGGTTCTTTTCTCAGTTCCAGGGTCATAACTTGCCCCTCTTATTGTTTTAGCTGCACATTTAAGGCTCTTAAGCTCTCAGAAATTTGTTTTCTCCTCTTCTTTGTATGAATATCTGTCTCAGAAAGAAATTATGTCATAATTCTTATATTGGGTATATCCCCTGTGTTTTTTATTTTTCTTTGTAATTGCATCCCACTGAGTTATTCCCTTTGTTGCCCACAGTTGATGGGCTGGTGAAGTGTGAAAAGTGGGGGCATGATGCTGAAAGTCATGCAGTGGAGTCTATGGCAGCATGGTGGTTAAATAGAGTTATAGGTAGGACGAAGAAGTTAACAGTTGACTGGCCATTCCCATTTGCTGTGAACAAGCTATTTGTCCTTACTCTTAGTGCTGGATTGGAGGGCTATCATGTTGTTGTTGATGGGAGGCATGTGACCTCTTTTTCCTATCGCACAGTAAGTAAATATCCTTGAATTTAATCTGAAAATGAATTTTGATATTTTCTTAAGACTGCTTTTGAATTTCACCAGGGTTTTGCTCTTGAGGATGCCACTGGGCTTTCTTTGAGGGGTGATGTTGATGTTCACAATATATTTGCTGCGTCGTTGCCTGCAACACATCCTAGTTTTTCTCCGCATCAGCATCTTTACTGGTCAAGCAGATGGCGTGCTCCCCCACTTCCTGACTTTGGTGTGGAACTGTTCATCGGAGTCATTTCTTCTGGAAACCATTTTGCTGAGAGGATGGCTGTAAGGATGTCATGGATGCAGCACAGCCTCATCAAATCTTTGAGAGTGGTGTGTCGTTTCTTTGTAGCATTGGTAATGATGACAAATTTATCATTTTTCATGGTTATGATTTCATATCTGAAGTCCAGTTTGGAGTTATTACTTTTTTTAATTGAAAATTTTACAGCATTCAAGAAACGAAGTGAATATAGAGTTAAAGAAGGAAGCAGAATTTTTCGGTGATATTGTTCTAGTGCCGTACATGGATAAATATGACCTTGTTGTCTTGAAAACAGCATCCGTATGTGAATATGGGGTGAGTTATTGATTGATCAAGAAACTGTAAGCTTGAATGATAACAATTTTTCAGTGATATATTGTATATGTTCCATTTTTCACAGGTTCGCACAGTTTCTGCTAAGTATATCATGAAGTGTGATGATGACACTTTTGTTAGAGCGGATGCTGTTATAGATGAAGCACGGAAAGTTCTGGATGATGGGAGCTTTTATATCGGTAATATTAACCACAACCATAGACCCTTGCGCCATGGAAAATGGGCTGTGACATATGAGGTATAAAGAACTGTTTTGCAATATATATACATATATATATATATGTATATTAGAGGAGTTGAGGAGTAGAAATTATTTGGAAAGAATTCAATGAACTCGGTTCTCATGATGCGTGAATGAGTTGCCTGTTTATACAAATACATGCATATTGAACTCCTTATTTCCCTTTTTGTATTGTGAGCACCCAGTTGCATGTCCTCTAGTCATCTGTCTAAATTTATTGGCTGGACCATGCTTCCCGATGATGATACATGGGAGTGCACTGGAGTGTGGTCTTTAGCTAATAAAACTGAGAGTAAATTATTGAATTGGTTTCCAAAAAAATTATAGTTGTCTCAATTTAGTGCCTAAAAGATTAAGTGTCTGAATTTAGCATTTGAAAGATTATATTTATTTCAATTTGGTCTCTCTGTTTGTCAAAGTCACTTTTAGTCAAAAAAAAATTTGAAATTTAGCAACAATAAATTTTGTGATTTAGCAACAAAAAGACCAAATTGAAACAAATGCAATCTTTCAGGGACTAATTTAAGACACATGATCTTTCAAGGAAAAAATTGAGAAAATATAATCTTTCAAAGATTAAATCAGTAATTTACTCTAAAATTGATTAGGATTGATTTAATTGGGTCCTTCATTCTTTCTTTTGCCGCGTTTAACTTACAGCCCATTATATATTTGGTGTATGGATATATTAAAAATTTTCTTGTCA
The DNA here is from genome assembly GCA_037074585.1 of Biancaea sappan. Taxonomy (NCBI): domain Eukaryota; kingdom Viridiplantae; phylum Streptophyta; class Magnoliopsida; order Fabales; family Fabaceae; genus Biancaea; species Biancaea sappan. Next base: position 45,597,673 of record CM073497.1, on the reverse strand, counting down.
TATGTTGTTTTCAGGAGTGGCCAGAAGAGGTGTACCCACCCTATGCTAATGGACCAGGTTATATTTTGTCTTCTGACATTGCACGCTACATTGTATACGAATTTGAGAGCCACAAATTAAGGGTCAGTGAGCTCATTCTTTGTTCCCATTTTTCTCTGAGCATCTTTTACAGTTCAAGTACCTTCATGCTTTGTGCTCCTGGATGCCAGATTGTGGATTGTTGTTGAAATTTCTTCTTCCTCACTAAATGGTTTCTGTTAATTCTTCTCTTGCAGTTGTTTAAAATGGAAGATGTGAGTATGGGTATGTGGGTAAAGCAATTTAATAGCTCAAAACCAGTGACTTATGTACATAGCTTAAGGTTCTGCCAGTTTGGCTGCATAGAAAACTATTACACAGCCCATTACCAATCGCCGAGGCAGATGAAGTGCTTGTGGGACAAATTGCAATCGCAGACAAAGCCTCAGTGCTGCAATGCGAGATGATTCTGAGAAGCATGCATGTTAGTTAATATGCAGTTTTGGCCATATCCAACATAAGAATGCTTTATTTATGTATCGTTACTTCATACTTCATAGCTTTTGCAGTCAATAACAACAACAAAGCTTTATCTCATTAGGTGGGTTAGCTTTTGCAGTCATGGCTTCAAATTTTGTACATAATGGGGAGAGTAATTGAAGTCTCTGTAGGTTCGATCCCTACCCATTCATTATCTGGTTCTTCACTGCCATGGCTTTGTACTTTTTGGTAAGAAAAACAAAGTCTCCCTGTATAAAGATTCTTTTGAGTTCATTAGTTTTTAGTTTGGGATGGGGTTAATGAAAGATGTTTTGGGACATGGTACAAATTCAAGTTGTGTAATTAAATTTGGACGATGGCGTCCATGGTAGAAATGAATATTGCTTTTGTCCAGACTATTGCTTTACTTGTTCCCTGCCTTTTGCCTTTTTGGAATTTAATGCATGTTATTGGTTTTCTTATAAATTATTTTAAAATATATTTATTAGTATTATTTAACAAAAAAGAAAAGATTTTAATGGTGTTAAATTAGTCTTGAAAAGTTTATTGGTGTTAATTTAGTTTTAATGTTTTAAAAATTACATTAATTTAATGTTTACCCTAATCAGGATTTAGTACCAAAAGGTGATAATAATTTTAAAAGGATGAAGATGATATTAATAATATTTTTCTAGAATCAACATGGTAGTTTGCTGAAAGTAATATCCAAGGTTTTAATTGGCTAGTGCCTCTAAAGAATCAATTTTTAGTCTTTATCTTTGTAATCCAAAGTTTTCATTCTTAACATTTGACCCGTGTTTTAATGCAGATTTTGTTCTACTTGTTTTAATTTTGTTCTTAAGACTGACACTATCAATATAGTAAATAAAAAAATTTGATGTGAACTTTTTCATAAGACATGTCATATTTATTGGCTTTAATTTCAATTTGTTCAAAATATTTGGCTGAAATTTTCCATTTCGTCCCAAATAGTTTGCATTTCTTCTTCTCCTCTAAAAAATCTTCCTCTTTTACTTTCTTCAATTAAGAGGGGGAGAGAGGAGAGAAATGAAAGAAGAGAGGAGAAAGGAGACAGAACAAAGTTTACGTCATTGTTTTCTTCTTATGCTACTTTCTTCTTTGTTCTTCTTCTGTAAGGGCAAACTTGGTGGTACAAAGCTCCCGCTATACGCGGGGTCCAGGGAGGGGCCGGATCTACTTTGTGGATCTAATGTAGGCAGCCTTATCTTGCAATTTTTGCAAGAGGCTGATTGCACAGCTCGATTCTTGTGTAGAGAGAAAAAAAAGGACAGAGAGAAAAAAAATACAAAAATATTATTTTGAGATGAAATTGAAACTTTTAACCAAATATTTAAAATAAAATTGAAACTAAAATTAACAATTATAACATGTTAACATGTTCCATAAAAGAGTCCACATCAATATTTTATATCTATTATATTATCGTTATCTTAGAAATAAAACTAAAACAAATTAAAAATATATAGAACAAATCAATACAAAAAGAAATGTTAGACCAAATTAAAATTCAAGTCAAACATAAGAAATGAATAAAAAAAATACTTCATAGAGCCCAAATTTCAGCCAACTTGCATTTAGACCTAAATTTGATATAATTGTTTTAAGTAGGCTCAAGACATCTGTGACACATCTGTGACGGTCAAGAATTAAAAGAAAAATATTTGTTATATTAAAATAATCCTGAATCAGTGTGATGCAGCTATGCGAAGCAAAAAATGCTTCAACTCTCCAACAGAGACAACACTGCAGCATACAAGTTGTTCTTGTCAAAATGATTAGATGGCTTTCGTTTTTGACCTAATCAAATATCAGCAAAGCCAATCCAAATGCTCAAACTCTAAAGGCTGATCACTACCTGGTACATGAAAAATAGAACTACAGAGCTTGATGATCTAAAAACCATATCTTTTAAAGTCACAGTACTAGTTAACAGTTATTGTACATTGATTGGATGGGGCTAAATAACGCCCAGCAGATTCTCATTCATTTTCCTTTAACCTTTAAATGTAGGCATACCAAAAAATGACTACCTAATCTACAATTCACTGTCAAAGGCTCATAGCAGCTTCATGCATGGCGATAACTGCTTAGGTTATGCCTTGGGAAGAGATCTGATGGTAACCTTTGGGGTTATGACAAAATTTATAGTTCTATTATCATACACATTGGCTTTCCCAGATTAGTAAACTTTAGTATCTGCTTTTAAGCAGAAGGAGAAGCTTCTCAGTAATCATTGTTGTCTTCATCTTTCATTATTGTGTTTGGACCATCATCAAGACCTGAGCTAGGGGCAAGCTCATTCAGATCGAGGAAGCGTCTTTTTATCATGCCCTCAACTTCGTCCTGACTAGGACTAAATTTTTCGGGAGGCTGGCTTTGTTCTTTCTCTTCTGTGGGATAAGCAACAGGCTTATCTACTTTCATTTCCCGTTCTTCATTCTCCTGTTCTTCGTCATCATTGCTGTCTGAATTCTCACTTTCCATCATATATTCCCCATTCTCATTCTGGCTAGGATCTGAATGATCATCTGTGGCATTAGACTTCTCAGGTTTTGTCGACTCGGTTTCTGATTCTGACACCACATATTGTCGGTAATTTATACGGTTTCTAGTAGCCCTCTTACTGCGTCGTAGACCTGATTGAATCTCACCTACAGACCTCCGTTTAGTTTCTCCCCTAGTTCGGCCTCGCAATCGCTTGAATTTATAGGGCTTGTCACTGTCCTCGCTGATACTTAACGAATCTTCCTGATCATCGTCTTCATCTTCAGCATTTTCTTCATCCCATTGGTATTCTTCATCTCCCTCGGAGCTACTTGAATCCTTCTTTCTTTGCTTACGTTGCCTGAGATATTCTTCATCATATATAGCTTCTCCAACAATATCATCATCACTGTCTGCATCATTATCTGATACTGCTTCAACAAAGTCTTTCTCTGAGTACCGCATCGGTCTTTGTCTTCGCCTATTGCTGCTGTAAAACAAGATGGTCAGTGACGATAAGATACAAGGTACCAGAACAAATTTACAAAGACACAAACCTCCGATCCAATGGTTCAGATTTATCCTCGTCCTCAGCATCATCAGTGTCAGGTGACTTTGGAGATGGCATACCAAAAGTCAAATGCTGAGGTGCATGTGAAGGACCACACAATTGACCATTCGTCAAAGCTTCAGGTTTTTCTACTACTCCTCTCCTGGTTATAGGCTCTGGGGATGGTTGTTTCCGTCTGACAAAGGAAGAAACAGATTGTTTCCATGAACACACTATAACATCTTCTCTTAAACCCTCCCCCCCCCCCCCCCCACAAACAAAAAAACAAAAAGAAAAAAGAAAACTAAGAACAGCCCGAGGGACATACTTGGTTATCTTAATTGCCTCATTGATGGACCGATCAAAATCATCTGCAATGATAATAATGACAAGTTAGGTTACGGTACCATCATCTCATAAAGGTACTCTGCAGTAAGATGACTCCAATACAACCAAAAAAGAAAAAGTTATCAGGATGTCCAGGGGAGAGTTTGATCACAATTATAGTAAAAACAGAATTCCAGTGTATGATAGTGCCATCTGAATAGAAAATGAAATTATGTATTTAATCATTTTCTTTACCACTATTTTCCACCATCAAGATAGGATACGAACATAGGAACCCAATTAACAATAAATTAAGCTGAGCAATGAACATTTAAAAAAAAATAAAAAAGACAACAAGACAAAAAGAACTGTTGTCTGATGTAGCAATTAGACAAAGGTAAACTATATGGGGAAGTGTCCAACATGGCATATTCATCAGATCAGATGGCTCAATCTCAGAGGTAAACTATCATCAGTCAAGTCTCATCAAGAATAGAATACCTATGCTAGCCCCTTTGTCCATGGGTAGATATAACTACTAAATTTAGACATTCCCTAGAAGAATGGCGCAGATATGGATTACCATATCCAACCATTATGACCCAGACAGTAAACATCACCAATGCCCATCACACCCACAACAGAATCATTAAAATTAGTGTTGTCAAATAACACATAAGATACTGCAATGCTTGTACATGTGAAAAAAGCAGGAGAATGAAAAGCTAAACTCTAGCTGATAAATAACAACACATCATTCCATAACATATGCATCAGCAACCAAGTACCAAATACCAATACTATGTCAATGCTGGCTCCATTACAATAGAATTAAACTTTTGGTTCTTACCAAATGTGTAAGTTACGGGCTTCCTATCACGAAGTGAACGACCAGGACCAATCCCATCAACAACCAAGAAATTATCAAGAAGAAGAGCTTGTCTATGTTGCTTTTTCAGTAACCTCTCTTTTTTCTGTGCAAATAGATACAAATTAGTTCTGTATTAGTTAAACAACTAAACAAGCACTAAAACTCTTCAAGGAATGATAGTTAGCTGAAGGAGGACAAACCAAGATGCCCAGAGGACCCTTAGTTCAATTCTTGGAATGCCCTCATTTTATTTTTCTCCCCAAAACAAAGAACATGAAATATATATTTAAATAAATAAATGAGTACCTTATGAATTTTCTCAATCTCAGGAAGCATGTCTATCTTTAGCTTTTTCCCCAGAGAAGCCTCTATTCTGTTCTTACTTAAGAAAAGCTTATCCTGTGCACAGAGATGAGCAAATATATGCAGCTCAATGCAATTAGTTCAACATGTAACATTTAATCCCATTAAATAACTGTGGAAGCTAAGTTTAACCTTTTTGGCTCATATAACCAATGAAGACTAAGTCTGGCTCAATAAAATTAAACTATTAACCCCAACCTCAACCCCATATTAAAAGAACAACAAAAAAGGGTACAATAATGATGCCAGACATTTAGAATGTTTGCCTGCAAAACCAATAATTACCTTGATTTGATTTCAGAAGGAAGCAGGCTTAGCAAGCTATGAAAATTTCTTTACTAGCATGAGGATTTTCTTCACTATTATATAATCATATAATTAAATAATTTTTTTTTCTTTTCTAACTGTACCAAAGGGTCATCTGCAGAAATGTGTAGTTTGCTGTATTTTGGTCTATATGGCTAGTGTACAATGCCAGGATTTCCAGATGCCAAGCTTCACGAATTGTTTGGCAGGCTCCCCTGTGGCATTTGACTCATGGTCATCTTTGGGATTTCTCACATGACAAACAGGATTAAGAGGCCTTGTCCTATGGATGCACTCAACCTTTTTTCCCCCCTAAATGTGTGGGTGTCCTAGAGGGTGTCATATCCTCTTTCTAGAACTGAATTACACTTAGAATAAATTTCCCATTTTGTCAAATCTCTTTACATATTGTAACCACTTTTTCTCTACACCCTCTGCCAAACCAGTCCAACCCATTTTGACTTTTCTGCAGGGACTACATCTTTGTGTTGGTTTCAAACTTCCAATGGATGATGTAAACTATCACACAGCTATATTTCTATCCCTTGGTAACTCAAGTTCTACTAAACCGTAGAAGTATTCAATCTGTCTATTAAGATTTCAAAAGAGTATTCAATTTTAGCAACCACCAGAGATGGAAATGGAATAAAATAAGATTGATATAGATATTATGTGCATTGTGCAAGCATATTTTTTTTATAAACGATATTGGATATCAAGATTAGCATTTCAATTTAACTATGACTAGGTCTGATCAAAAGTTTGTGAATACATTTATTTTGTAAATCAAGGACAACAATATTTAATTTGGATTTTCTGACAGAAAACAGTTTTATACGTGAACAAAGTTCACTTGGAATATAAGTGGGCTCCTAATCACAATAAAATTAACGATCGCCCACATAATAACAATATCATGAAAATTGACCCAGAAATTATTAAAACATGGCCACTGTTATTGGGTAACTTGGAAACAAGAACATAGCTGGACAGGCTTTGGTAACTTACGGAGACATCTTGAAATTCATCAAAATTAGTAGCAACCACTTCCCATTGGTATGTTGTACTAGAATTGACCCGGGAACCTTTTGGTTTCCCTTTCTTCATTTGAATCACTTCTGTTTTCCTTACTTCCCGATACAACCTATGACCAATAATTGGGTCATCTTCATACCTGCACTAATCAAATGCCAAATGAATGAAACCAACAGACATAAATGTAAAGTAACTTTCCAACATAAATATCTCAATTTCAAGTTGTTCAATAGTTGAAGTGAAATTTTAGATTTTAAAAGCAGTAGTATATTACCAATATGAAAGTCCATGTGAATCACCCGCAATACGCTCTTTACGAAATGTTGACAGTTGAGCACCATGTTTGAGTGAGCTGTCAATATAACTTCGGATATCTTCTTGCTGCAAAATAACAGCTAAGTTTGATCATTTATGTCAGTGATAGGTAAACAAAAGGGATAAACAAAGTAGTGCCACATCAAGCCATGGTATCATTTGGTCTAAGCTTTGTGGAACCTTAATAGTTGTCACTCACTAGTGAATGGCTTGTTCATTACTTCGACATGGATGCACCTATTGGGTTTTAATCTTGTAGTCTAGTTTTAATCTTGTAGTCTAGCTCCCCCACAAAAAAGATCCCCAGAAGATAAGAGGTCAATCACATTAGACACACATCATGGACCCTCTAGAAATAAAAATATTTACATAACTTTGTAAACTATACTCAACTCAATGTGAAAAACAGAGACAATGTTCCAACAAGATTCAAGCTCATATTGAGCAGAGCAAACTCATCCTTCCACATCAAGGTTTACCAATTCAAGATATAAGATATTAGATATAGATAGATGAAAAACAATAGTACCTCAACACGAATGTCACATAATGCCTTTAAGATGACCACACGGACCCCAGGATCAAGTGATTTATATACTTCAACTTCCACCCTGTCATGGTAGCATAACCTGAGACTTTGGAAAGCATATAGATTAACAATATAAATCATTTGATATAGCAGGCATACTTACCCATGTGAAGCAACAATAGGAAGCTCCCCATCTGCAACCTGCATTAAATCCCATCTGTCTATTAGCTCTGGAAACTACAGAATTCATGTCATTCTCAAATATGAGCTAGCTGAGAAACGATCTCAATTACCCAATGCCACCAATCTCTCAATTTTCTGCATAATACGGTTATCCAAGTATCACGTGTGAGTGCCATTCGTGTAACAGGAGGAATTGCCTATCAAAAGATTTAATAGATGTTATAAAAAACAAGCTGCAGTTTTGCAAACATATATAATTGTAAAGTAGAAAGTAGAAAGCATTTATTTTCTAGTGGCACAGACATTGAGAGAGACAGAGTATCACTAACTGCATGCACAAGAACCTCATAAGACATAAATTCAAACACCTGTACAAGATTTGAAACTGTAAGAAGTAAAACCACTTGCATTAAACAGCATGGGCTTTCTCTTCCTTTCTACATCCAAGTGACTTATGCAAGATTAAATTTACTGTAGTTGTAGTGGTCCAAGCATCACCAATCCACAACTGCTTTGATTAGAACTACTCTATACATAACTCACTAAATCCTGGATCTTAGACAGTCCTGCCTCTAATATAATCATTTACTCATTTAAGCATTGGAATTTCACTTAAGGGTTAAATGCTCAAACTTTTCAACTAATGTTATTTTCCCCACAATATGATTTTACTAGGGAACAATAGTTCAAGTCCAAAATTTTCCAGTAAGAGTCAGGTTTTAAAAAAGAAAAAAAAGACTATGTTCCTTAGAACTTCAGCATTTCCATGTTCACCTTTAATTTTAGTAATTATTTATGAAGATACTTGACCTTCTCTGTAAACTCTCCAGCAATGGAGTACAAATTATTGTCTTCAAAGAATGATCTCAACCCACTCAGAATATTAAGATACTTATTCTAGTTGTTGGGTATTCATCAAGTTTCTCATCTGGGATGGACCCACTCATTCAGAAATTTAGATAAGCTGTCACCTCGGGGATAAAACTATTCTCAAAACAAGTGGCTAATGTTCATGCGGTGCTAAGATTCAAGATGGACCAAAGCAAATGTCTGGCTGAGTCACTCTATTTTCTTTCAACCGCAACAGCCTCCTTTGTGCTTACGATTACAAGTTTATAACTGAAAATTCTCTGTCACAGTTTAGCAGCCAACTAAACTAGCATAGAACTATAATTTTAAGTTAAAGTTGAAAGGTTATAAAATACTGAAAATTAGTAACTTCAACATGAAACAGAATGAAACACACTGATGAATATTAATCATACTTTGGATGAGCAAATATAAAATCAGGAAGTGCCAAGCTAAAATAATCCTGACGTAATAGGACCTACATTCATAAAAGAAAGATGAAATCCTGTCTTAGAAAATACAGAAGACTCGAACCACAGATTTTAAAAACAAAGCACCAACCTTTAGCAACGGCATATGTATATCACTCAACGTGTCATTGGGCGTAAGAAGAGCTGTCTCGAACTCTTCGGCCGAGAACTCTACTGAGATATTCAAAAGAGGCCTAAAAACCTGCAACAACAAGGTATAGCAAACACGTAAGCCCCCAGAAGACAACATACATAACCACCTCCATCGACACAATCCAATAGTAAAGATCACAGCTTTCCAGCTCACATGCAAGAAATTGAGTATGGAAGCCAACTCCCACATGGACCTCAGGTTCCAGCGAGGTAACTGCGAAGGCGGTGGCGGTTCCACCAGCGGCGTTACGTCCTTGCCACATTGCTCCTCTTGCTCCGGCGAGTCCTCCGGCCGCTGCTCCTTCCTCGAAGCTCTGGGCCTTCGGTCGATCGCGGGCTGCGCTGTCGAAAAGCGCCGAGAAGCGGCGCGAATGGTGCACGCCCGAGACGGGCGGTTACTCCTCGTAGTGGTGGGAGCGGCGTCGCCGGCAGCGGCGGCAGCGGCAGTTTCCTCCTTAGAAGTGGGAACGACGTCGTTTTGGGAATCGGAGATGTGGTTTTGAGAATTGGGTTCAGGCGAGGATCGGTTAGAGGGTTCGCAAGAAAGCAGAGGAGGAGATCCTAGGGACATGGTTTCAGAGATCAGAACTCAAAAAAGGTTTTAGGGAAAATTATGGCGGGATTACATGTAGAGAGGATCATGGGTTCGCATTGGAGAGAGAAATCAAAAAATAGAGAGAGAGAGAGAGAGAGAGAGAGAGAGAGAGAAGCCCTTTCTTTTTAGTGGGAGAAACAAACACAACGGTGCATAACCAATGTAGTGATTTGTGACTGCGAATAGGGTCCGAGTAACTTGAAGCCCTTGAGACTTGAGAGCCTGAACTCAACCACAAAGGTGCGTATACCTACAAACCAATTTAGTGCTACGTACGTCACTGCAAATAGGAATTTTGAAGTGAAAAGCAAGAGGAGAGAGAGAGGGTCAATTAATTTCCTCGGATTTTGATTTGATTTCGCTTTGGGGTTCTTTGGTTTAAAACCGTTTTGTATTTGTTTCTTCTGAGTTATAAAATAAAGGGTAATTTTTTTTAACTTTTCGGTTTCATTAAACTATATTTAATATTTTTTAGACAAAATATTATTTTCATCCATAAATTTTCATCAAAGTTTCAATTTTATTTCAAAACTTTGTTTTGAATCAATTTTATCACTCATTTTTTTAATTCGTTTCAATTTTATCTTCAAATCTAACATTGTCTAAATTAGTAATTTGTTAATGACAAATAATATAATTATCATAATCAAATCGAATCGATCGGTTCAATCAGCCGATCCGAGAATCAATCCTAAGTCCAATCCAAAAATAAACATTAAATTGGTGAAGGAATAGACCAATGCAAAATCAGTTAGACCAGTGTAAAACTGGTTAGACTGGTTTTAAACCGATAAAACCGACCAAACTGATCGATTTTTTGGGTTGGCCGGTTCAATATTTTTTTAGAGAGAGACCAAGAAGAGAGAATATGGTGAGAGAGACTTGAGATCGAGATACTTGCCTTTGCTTGTGGAAGCCGAAGGTTGAAGAAGTTTGGTCGCAGATTGCCCATCGTGAAGCCTTTGTTTTGCTTCGAGGACCTTCTTTTCCTTCCTTTGACTGTGCTCTGCCTCTGCTCTGTCTCTGTTCATCTATTGTGTGTGTGTGAGTTTGTCTCTGAGTGGTGTCGTGTGTGGAAGAGTGGAAGAGTCTGGAGACCGAGACTCAGTGGAGAGAGAGATTATGTGGTGTGTATTGGAGTGGCTTATGGGTGAAGCTAAATATTTATGGATTATAAAATATTTTTCAAATTTCAATTTTATTTGATTTATTTATTGATTATAATTTTTATTGTATATGATTTATTTATTGATGATTAATATCTTGTTGGATAATTATGTAAATATACTTGTATATAACTTTTGACTTATTAACACATTAATTATATATGTTTCTTCTTAAACTTTGCAAGCAAAATTAACATGTCTGCATAGACTATAGAGTAAGAGTACATATTTGTTGAATTAATATAGATATTAGATATAATATGTTATATAATATATATTTAATATTATATCTGCTTAAATAGTGTATGAAAATTAAATCTTATTTTTAATTGAGTTTGCAAATTTATGTTTATGATATGTGATTATGTATAGTATTTTAATATTTTTAATTATATATTTTATTTTTTTAATATTTTTAAAGAACTAACAGTTCAATCACGATTTAATTACGATTCGATTATTGACTTTTAAACTAATGTCTTTATCGATCTGATTTTTAGAACCTTGACAAACAATTATGTGAGCACCTCTATTACACATATTAATAACAACTCATTCACTTAGACATGTTTACGTTAGATATATATTTGAAATGACAAAATTATCCTCATTTCCTTTATTTTCAATTTTTGGCATCCTCTTCATTTTGGGGCCAAATTTATCATTTTAAGTATATATCGGACATGGAAATGCCTAACTAGATGAATTGATACTAATGTATGTCAAGGTATTCAAATCCAAATAATTCAATTCCAATCAAGCCAATTCAAACCCATCTAACCAAAACTAATTAAATAATTGTATTGATTGAATGATTTTTTTTTACCAAAAATCGATTTAATACGGTTCTTTGATAGCTATAGTAGCCATCAGTCCAAATCAACCATCCAATTACATATTAATATATTATATATTATATAAAATATTTTATGTTACACACACACATATAAAATATAACATATAAAGTTTTGTCCTTTTTTAGTCATGTTGAATAAATGGATTTATGATTGAATATTGATTATGTCCTAATATTGGACTTGGATAGATTCTATGTATTATGTTATGATATTGAATAAGGTGATTTTTATCATTAAAATGTTTTTTTAATTGTTGAGACTTAGAAAATAAAATATGTATAATGTTCAATTTAAAAAAAAATGAACACTTAAAAAAATTGACCATCCAATTCAATCCAAATTGATTATAGCCAATTTGGATTATTTTGATTTTATGTAAAATAGTCGAATTTATTGGATAAAATTTTATTTCATCCAATTATATTGGATCAGTTGGTTAAATTGCCCAAACTAATCCAAGCCAAACTACTAAACATCCCTAAATGTGTGTAATAGGGTGGCCAACTCAACATTTGAGTTAATAATTTAGACAATATTATATTTAAGAACAAAATTGAAATTAAATGAAAAAAGGTTAAGTAGTATTTTCAATCCCTATAGTTTCACCTAAACTTGATTTTGATCCGTATAGTTTCAAAACTCGAAATTTGATTCATGTAGTTTTCAAAATCACGGAAAATGGTTGACGATGTTAGGTTTAAGAAAAAATTGAAATTAAATGAAAAAAAGGTTAAATAGTACTTTTAATCCATATAGTTTCACCTAAACTTGATTTTGGTCTCTATAGTTTTAAAACTCAAAATTTGATTCTTGTAGTTTTTGTTGACCCTAAGGCTATATGCCATAAGTTTTGATGATGACAAATGTATTTGAATAGTAGCATTGATATATATATAAAGATTAATTATCATATATATGCTACAAGTACTTAAGCATGATTATGTTATTTAATATGTATGTTGCTATATTGAATCATGCTATTAAACTAACCATTGGGTTTGCAAGTAAGATATATTTTATAGGTTGGTTCAAAACAAGAAGAGTGAGGATTGTATTGAAGAACAAGGAAAAGCAATATCATGCTTCACTCAAGGAAAACAACATGCAAGGATGAAGCTCCAAGAAATGAAGAATTAGAAGATTTGAAGTCTTGGAAGCTTGGATGCATCAAGATAGCCTATGTGTTTAAATTAGGTATATTTTATATAGGCTAGTATATTTGTGCAACTCAATGATTTAGATTTGCATACATTGGCTCAAGCATTTTTGAACAAAAAGATAGTGAGATATGAAGTTTTACAAAAGTTATTTTTTGACCTTTGGTCACTCCTTATATCATATCTCATAAATGAAAAATCCGTTTTTCAAGTATCTTAATCTCATTTGATAGTAGACTCAAAGATCTTTTCAACGGTATATTATTTATTCAAAACGGAGTCCAAATGAGAAATATATGACTATTCAAAATATAGTTTGAAAAACTGAAAGTTGATTTTACTGTAATAAAAAATTATTCTGTTCTGACCTATAGTCAGTATTTTGATTATATCTTTTAAAAGAAAAATAATTTTTGAGTAAAACTTAGCTCATTTGAAACTAGACTCCAAGAGCTTTCCAACGGTATATTATTTGTTTAAAACGGAGTTCAAATGAGAGAGTTATGAATTTTTAAAGAAAGCTCAAAAATCTGGACTGCACTATAACGGCTATATAACGGCTAGTTTTGTAAAATCTTATATATATGACCTTAGATACACGATTTTGAGGAAGAACAAAGTCCTACAATGTGATATTAACTTCTTCTATCATCTTTGAGAGAAAGGAAAGCATTCTTGAGCCAAATCTTGCATATTCTCTATCATTAGAGTTATTAGAGCTTCATTTGTTTTCATCTACTCTTTAGAGAGAGTTTCTTTGTATTGTTGATTTTGATCAACACATATATTATTTTGAGTTGAGGTTCGCAAGTACCGGTGTTGGAAGAACTTGCTTTGGGTTGAGGAGGAGCCCGGATTTATAAATTCTCCATTGTGGTTTCGCAAATACCCGGATCGAATTTGCATGGTTGTAGTGGTTTGCAAGTACCCGGATTAAACTTGCAATTATAGTGGAAATACTCAAGTGGTCTCTTGAGGACTGGATGTAGGCTTGGATTAGCCGAACCAGTATAAATCTCCGAGTTTGCTTTCTCTATCCCTTACTCTTTAATTTGTGCATATTGATATCTATTCTTTAATTCCTTGATCTTTATAATTATTTATCTTGACAGCACATTGATTTTCTGTATTGTATTTATTATCCTAAGCATTGTACTTTTACAGAAAATCATTTTAACTTTCAATTAATTCTTGTGAAAAATTTATAAAACCCAATTCACCCCCCCCTCTTGGGTTCCAACCATTACTTTCAGTTTTCAAAATCTCGAAAAATGGTCAACGATATTAGATTTAAGAACAAAATTGAAACTAAATGAAAAAAAGGTTAAATAGTACTTTCAATCCTTATAGTTTCACCTAAACTTTATTTTGGTCCGTATAGTTTCAAAACTCAAAATTTAATTATCGTAGTTTTCAAAATCAAGGAAAATTGTCGACGATGTTAGGTTTAAGAAAAAATTGAAATTAAATGAAAAAAAGGTTAAATAGTAATTTTAATCCCTATAGTTTCACCTAAATTTAATTTTGGTCGCTATAGTTTTAAAACTCGAAATTTGATTCTTGTAATTTTCAAAATCTCGAAAAATGGTTGATTATATTAGGTTTAAGAACAAAATTGAAATTAAATGAAAAAAAGGTTAAATAGTACTTTTAATCCCCATAGGTTCACCTAAACTTAATTTTGGTCCCTACAATTTCAAAACTTGAAATTTGATTCTTGTAATTTTCAAAATTACGAAAAATGGTCGACGATGTTAGGTTTAAGAACAAAATTAAAATTAAATGAAAAATGTTAAATAGTACTTTCAATCCTTATAGTTTCACCTAAACTTGATTTTAGTTTCTATAATTTCAAAACTAAAAATTTGATTCTTGTAACTTTCAAAATCATAAAAAATAGTCGTTGCTGTCAATTACCATTAATCTTTGCTTACATGACACTGACTAAAAATCCAATTCAGCATGAATTTTCACATCATTATGTAGCCACATCATATGTCACTTTGCCACATCATGCCACAAGTCAACAAAAAAAATAACTAAATAAGTTTGACCCTGTAGTTCTTCATAGTTTGACCCAAGTAAACCTTAACTATTTCCTTTTTCATGAACACATTGATGATTTCTTCTCCGGCGCGGATTGCTTATCTTCACCCTTGTACTGAATGATGATCATGGGCTTGTCAGCGAGGCTAGGGACAACCTTGAACGGCCAATGGCTCATGTCGCTTTTAACAGAGCTGTAATACCCAAGGATTTATTTGAACAATTAAAGATTTTTAGAAGCTTGTGGGAATTTTTTTTCTTCTAATTATAGAATTAATGAAGGATTTTGGGTTGTATGGTACTGAACTAGATATTTTCCTTAGAAATCAAAATTTCAAGAGTCAATTAGAATTATGAATTTCTTGCTCAAGGACTTAAATGCAATTTTCTAATTAGCTCAAAAAGGGCTAAGTGGGAAAATATAAAGAAATTTAAGGATAATTTATAAATTTAAGAAATTTGGATTTTTGGATAGTTGGGCTGTTTGCAAAAGGACATAAGTAGAAGGATTTGGGTCTTTTGGGCCAAATTTGGAATTTTAAGGAAAAGGTTCAAGGACTCAAGTGAACTAAAAACTAGGAAGAAGGAAGGCTAAGAAATTTTAGCCGAGGAATATACATAAAGGAACTGAACACGTGTCTCACTTTTGCTTTTTCAGCTTAATATCGAAGCTACTGGAGATTTGAAGCTTCATCCGTATAGAAATTTCAGACCCATCTCTCTCTCTGTTTTTACTGTCACTGTGTTATATTTTTTCTTCAATTGGGCTGTCGGAGGGAAGCTCACGGTGGCATTATTTGTAGCAGCAACCGGTAAGGCAGACCAAGTGCTCTGTTTTTAGAAAAAAATTTCCCTATCTCTCTCGTCATCTTGCATGGAGTTAGACAAGAGAAACTTCATTTCTCTGCCTCATAGCTGGATTTGGCAGTAGGCTAATGCAAGTTGGAGCTAGGATAAGACGGCGTTGTGGCTAGAAAACTGGAAAGAAAGTTGAAAACAATATAGTAAACCTGAAAGAGAAAATGGAGTACACGATGTTGGATAAGTTGATTATGTTCTAATTTTTCAAATTAAGCTTGATTTATCGATAAGCTTGTGATGTGCTGAAGTTATGGTGTTATAATTCTAATAAATTATTAGAATTTGACTGGAATTAGTAAGGTTTGTGGACTGACCATCCTTGGTTGATGTTCTCGGGTTAAATGACCAGTTATACTGTGAAATTCTGCATAGATAAATTGAAGAATTAAGGCTGTCTAAAATGATTTGATACCAATTTCTTTGTTGTTTCTACTGGGTTTTGGATGAGTAAATATTATATTAGCTATATAGTTGATAGGTATGAGATTAGAGGCTTATAATGCTATTGAAATGAAATTGGCCGAGAGGTATGAGTGAAAATAGGACAGTTATGTCTTGCATTTGTTTTTGTGTATTTTGAAGACCAAACGGAGCTTTTAAAACTTGAAAATTTTACGAAGAGCTCTTGACACTTGATCAATCTAAATTGGAAGGTTTTAGAAATTTTGAAACTGTTTTACCTTGTCAAGTACCATATAAAAGGTACCTAGATCAATTCAAGAACAGAACTGACCTGTTGGTGAAGGAATTATGTTTCACTACCCAAATGATCTTATTTTGTCCCAAACATTTTATGTCACTTAGGGAAGACATAAAAGTAACTTCTACCAAATTTCATGGCATTTGGATTGATTTAATGGGTCAATGAAGCAATTTCCTAAGCTTTTGTAAAACTGAGATAGAACTTATATATGGTTGATAAAATGGTTTCTTAATAGGTCAAATGAAGGAATTAGCTTTTGATTTTTTTTTTTTTGGAGTTACTTAACATGTAAATAAGGACTCCTACCAGTTTTGGTGATTTTTGAAGCTATCAATTGTTCCCAGAAATTTTCGGAAAAATGGTAACCAAATTTGTCTAGAAAATGAAGTTATGTTAACAACTTTGAGTGTATTGATCTTAATTCAATTTTTTTACCTCCCAAAGTTAATCAGTTGTTAGTGAAAGAATTTAAGGAGAAAAGGATGAATTAAAATTTGAATTATCTTATCAAAATGTTCTTCAAGTTGAACAGGAATAATGCTAGAAGTATTTTGCACTAATTTGAGCTATCTAAATTAAAATAGAGTTGGTTCAAAATTTTTGCAATAAGAATCCGTGAATTTTGGGCTATCAGACTTAGGTTTTAGCTGCAATATTTCCTCGAATTTTTCTATGTTATTGGTCAAGATTTTAATATGTAATTATATGAAAGATGTGTATTGTTAAAAAGATTGTTATTAAGAATCTAAATATTGGGAACATATAGGGACGTTCCTAAATCCTTTTGGGATGTTTCTTCCTCGAGTAACCTTCCGAATGAAAGCAAATTTAGCACGGAGAAAGGTAAGTAGTTAACTAGGCCCAATCAAATTAAAAGTAGTCAAAGTATTATGATTTGAATAAGTTGGAATTTCATGATTTCAAGTATGATTATATGACTATGAACGTTATGCGAGCATAGTGCCATTTAAGAAAGAAGTAAACCAATGCGAAGACCCCTCCTAGAAAGGACAAAAGGTAAGTAAGTTTGATTTAAATTTCTATGAATGGACACAATCCCATAAATGACTAAGCATCTAAGTATATTTGCGAATGTGTGGTGTGGACATCCATGAACCCATGTCATTTCATAGATACATGAAGGCACAAATGGTGGGAAACATAGTGATCATTTGCATAGATGTATGAATGATGAATTGTAAGTAGTTGTACTTGTAGTAAGTGTAATGCGATGAAATGTGCTATGTTCACATGGATGCCTTGCTAATGTATGAAAATATTTGTTTGAGTGGACATATGTTTGATTATCTGATATTCTTGTTTGGTGATGCACCCCATTGCTTGATATGTTAAACATAGGATTAGTGAATGGCCTAAGTTTCAGATTGGTCCATGAGCTGATGAAGCCCAACGGAGCGAAGGATGGTTCATAGAGACCTTGACTATGAAGAGGATTTCATATTAGTCTATGAGCCGATGAAGCTCGATGGGGAGAAGGATTGTTCATGGCGACCCAAATCATAAAGAGAGGTCCATGAGTCGATGAAGGCCGACGGGATGAAGGATGGTTCATAGAGACCTCGACCATGAAGAGATTATTGAGTTATATTGATGATGATAACATGTTTCGTGTAAATGCATAAGTAAAGAGTCGTTATCCTAGTTTCCAAACATGTTATATGTCGTTTTGCATTGTCTTATGTATATTTCCTCTAGGTTATGTGATTTTATGTGTAGAGCCTGAGAAAGAGAAAATAACACGGTGGTATACCCTTGAGCTAGTAATGCCATGAGACATATGGTATGTAAGCATAAAGGTAAGACGCCAAGTATTTAGCCTCCAGGGTCATTCGATGCCAGTAAAGCATTAGACATACCTTATTGTAATTCATGTATGCATGTCTTTAATGGTGCAAGATATTTACCGTAATTTGCATACTTTTTGTAGTATTAACTATTTACTGGGTTTTCCAAACTCACTCTTTTGTGGTTAACATTTAACATATCTTTCAGTGGAAGAAGAAGATCTTCCGTTAAAGGAGTAGTGGAATCTCGAGGTCAGCCCTCCTTCTTTTAGGTTAGTATTCTTTGTGTTTGAGGTCAATTAGAGTGCTCTGTAGTCGTACTGGTCACCTAGGTCTTTGGGAATGTGTTGTATAAGATGTTATTAAGTGGGTTCTCTTTTTTGGAATCACAGTTTAAATGAATGTTAAATTTATGGTATTGTGAGAAATTGCTTATTATCAGTAATGAAATAATTCCAATTGAATATAAGGTAGATTATGTTCCTAGAGTTAGAATTTTATGTTGATTGCTTGATAATGAACAAAGTTGATAAAAGATTATTTATGTTCAGTTTAGGTTTACGGATCAAGGGAGAGCATATCCCTAGATTTCGTGTAGGTCATACGCCTGGTTTTGGGTCATGACAACAACAGTTGAAGAATCATCGGCTAACCATAGCGTAAACACTCAATGTTTAGTCTTCTTATGAAGTGATTCATCCTAGTAATATATTATATGTGTGTGTTTAGAAACTTGTTGGGTAAACTTAAGTTTGAGCAAAATTGATTTTGAGCAGAATTGATTTTGGATTAACGTGATTTATGTTTGGAAACTATTATTAGAAAAGTGATTTTGGAAAATGAATTTTGTTTGGATATTGGTTAGCAGAAGCACTTTTGAATGTGTAATTACTAAAAATGGTATGGATTTTATATTGTTTTATTTCATTTGACTATTGGTACTTAAATATTAAAATTTATGAATATTGTAATAAAATGAATTTATTTATCTCTAAATTAGTTTTAACTATTTTTTAATAATTATTTAAAGATCACTCTTTGAGTTAATCAAAATAAAACCATCAAACTCATTAAAAAATAATTCAAGTAAACAGTGTTAAGTGAATGGCAAGCGCACCAGTCGCACAAATAATAAAGTGAAGAGTTAGAATATCGTCCCATGAGGACTGACGTGCTAAGTACTCCAGAAATTTAAACGCATTAGTCAGACAATCAATTTGGATCAAAGGTAGCTCTGATTAAAGAACTAAAAAGTAAAATCAAATTACAATAAAATTGGATGAAAATGATTCAATTAAAAAGCCTAGAATTACTAATCTCCCTCTATCATCATAGGATTTGCTAACTCTCTCTAACACTTATGATTCAAATCAATTATACACATTAATCTTAGACTTTATAATAGCTTAAAGTGATTCTCTCAAACCTAAGTTAAACTACTTAATCTAACATAATATCTTATGCGAGTTTAAGCCGAATGAACGTTAACCTAATTTGATTAAGCGAGGTCAACTAATATCCCTATTAATTAACAAGCCAAAAACCACTAAGGTTCTACCATTCGCCCTAATCATTTAGTGTTCTACCAACACCTCCCTCTCTCGAGTTCGATGAAAGCAACAAACAAATTATAAAGTGGCCAATTTTATAACAAGTACAGTAATATGAATGATAGGTATGTATTAAATTGAAAAGAATAATAAGTTCAAAGAGAAATACAAATCCTAATCTGAAATTGGGTTCATAGTAACCCTAGAATAGGAAAATTAGCCACTCATGGCCTTAGAACTACAGAAAGTAGTAAAAAGTTGAGAAAACTTCATGAATCCGAGGTTGGGTTGACGGAAATCGAGCCTAGAGAGCTTCGGAATGGGATTCCTCCTCTTTCTTCTACAAAATCGATGACTTCTGGCTCCCCACCAACTCAAAATGACCTAAAAAACTTGTTTTGGTGCTATTTAAATCGTTGCAGAATGCGACCCACTGCTATAGCGGTGAAAACCCGCCGCTATAGCGGTGAAAGGCAGAGAGAATGGCTTAAAAACACTTTTTTTCAAGTTCCACCATTATAGCGGTGAATATCCACTGCTATAGCGATGGCTGACAAAGAGGAGGGTTCAAAATACTTTTTTTTTTAGCATCCACCACTATAACTGTGGGAGACAGCTAGCCAACTCTTTTTCTGATACGGTCCATTTCTTGCACAAGCTTCGCACCAACCTAACCTATAACAAAAACAACGAAATATCAAATATAAGTGGCAAAGAATCATGAAATTACTCAAACTAACCTAAAATATAAGAAATCATAAACTAATCTAAAACACAAAAACATGAGTTAAGAATTGTAAGAATAGACAAGATAGATATCAAAAGAGAAGGTAAATAGCACTCGAAATAATGCTAAGTTGAGAACTCAACAAGCAGCTAAATTAAAATTTAAATAGAAGTACATAGTCTTAATAAATTACAGATAATTGTCATTTACTCTGCATATGCTCCACATGTTGATCACAAATAGTGTCTTGAACATGATCCATTTTTGATGAAGATGCTAGGTTTAGGGTTCGCAAGGAATCTGAATCATCATTGTTAGCATTCTCTTCTCCTAGCACTTCTTCTTCTTCTGAACAAGTGAATTCAATATTTGTATCAGTGTTGCATATTAAAAGACTAATTAGCAAAGTGGTTGCATATTGACTAATTAGCAAAGTTATAGCAACATATTCTTTCATATCATTGTCGTCGATGAGATAACTTGTTATTTCATTCATGTCTATTTCATTATCATCCATTTACACTTATTAAAAGACAACATCAATAGACAACATGAAAATTAACATTCATAGAAAATGATATCCAACAACATAATTCAAATAGACATATAACATGAAAAGACAACAATAGAACTACTAATGAAATACAACATGTTTCTCCATACAACATGAAAAGACAACAACACAACTACTAATGAATCCAACATGATACTAACCTAGTCTTTCGGATAGTTCTCTAGGTTAAATGATATATGGCGAAGCCAATCCATTAACTGATCGTTCGCACTACCTTCCTCAATGCCACAAATGCCTCCCTTACTTTTTTACTCATAATTAAATTAATACATTTAGTACGAAGTTCTAGATCATTTGCAATTTCATCTATATTGAGAAGTTCAGCTATAACTTCGCCAATAGAGGAACCAGTCAGCATGGCTTGCGCCATGTATCTGCCATAACACGCACTGCATCCGCTATCTTAGAGGCAGCAGGCACTTTAACTTTGCCTATTTGTTCACTATAACTAGCCTTCTTCCTCTTATCCCCACTTCTCTGATTTATAGTGCCTTGAGAGGTATTTAAGTTGATATTTCTCATCTCATTGGTTACTCCACCACTAAGATCTTCCTTACTATCCCTCAAACCTTCCTTCAAGTCCACAGCAATATTGTCTAAAGATAGATTATACCCACCTTCATCGTTAAACCCAGTAGGCAGTACCCCTAATGATGGTGCCCAAGCATACTCCCTAGTGGCCATTACGTCCTTAAACAATGAGGTTAGCTTATGAGAAAATGGTAGGTTTTTGTGCCTAAACTTGCCATACTGAGGATTTTCTTGTATATGTACAAGTTGTCATTAGAACACAATACATTAGGGGGGAAAAACTCTATAACTTAATCCATTTAACATATACCCATTGTTTTTTTTTCTCCCACCATTCATCGGGAGCATCAACAGTGTTCTTGGTACTATTCCATCCTAATCCTGTTTCATGTGCAAACAATTTATGCCATGCTTGCTAATCCTTTCTTAAACTGTCCAATTTGTTTTTCAACTAGGATTTATTATAATTTCTTCCACTAAGGTCATTGAACCTAGTCAGAACAGCTTTTCACCCATTTTTGGTAAGACTAGCTCCATTATGTTCTCCTTTAAGTAATTGTTCTAGGCAAGTTCGAACAAAATATTCAGTTATTTTTGCATCCCAATTAGTTTTTGCCTTATCACTTGGAGTTCAATCTACAATGACTTGCTTGTTTTGGGAACTCATGTCTAGTAATCATATACAAGCATAAGAGTCAACTCATTTCTAATAGCTATTAAAGGTAAAATTAAATAGATGTGTATTGTCTAAATAACATTATCTTACTAATCAAAGTAATAGTATACAATTCAAATTAATTAGTTATTAATCACCTAATAATAAAAAGATGTTTAAAAAACATTGTCTTACATAACAGTTGTATTAAATAGATGTATATTGTTAATGTTTTTAAGTTGTTAAAAATGAATCTTTAAAAATATAATTTTAATTTTAATTATCAAAAATAAAATATCTTCAAAATTTAATAAAACTTTGAACTTAAATATTTAACTTAATATATATAATTTAAAAAGAGAAATATAAAAAAAGAGTTTATTGAGTTTATTGAATAATATATATATATATATATATATATATATATATGATTAATTATACCAATTAATTAGCACCCACAATTAGTTAATGACAATTATCATCATCATTATTGATAATTTAGCTCAATGATAGAAAAAGCCCAAAAAACACAGTCCAAAAAGTAAATAAGCAGTGCAAAAATTTACAAAAAAATAAATAGGTAGCAAAAAAAAAAAGAGGATCATTATCTTCATCCCAAGCTGTCAGGTCACGCATGACCCGACAGCGCTACCCGACTTGTAAGTATCGTTCCGATGAGCAGGAGGCGCCGGAGTATTGCAATTCGCCATGACAAGGACAAACACAGCAACAGAACAACGCACCACTTCATAATAGACATAATAGAGGATAGCCATTGTTGCAGAGGCTTACTGGTGATTTGAAGAACAATGAGGGATGGCGGGAATAACAGATCGGTGGAACAGAACAACAAGAGACCAACGCCGGATCCTAGAGGCAGACTACTAAAGCAAGGGAGATATAACAATGACAGTCGAAAATTTGAAATATAAAGAGAAACAGGGAGAAGCTCCAAGGGTATTTAAGTCTGCTGAATTATTAAATTCTCCCAACCATAATAGATTTAGGGCAAAGCTACTCCATTCTGCTTTACCTTAAACGCGATTCTACATGAAGAAGAAATTATGGAAAAGCCCACTGACACTGAACCAAACCATTCCATTTTAGTGCAAAAGTTATTCTACCTCCACCAACGCGCATTAAATGCCCATTGCTGCTGATCCAAACACATACTATGTATGTTGAAAATTATTCCCTTTCAATGTGCACCTTCTTTCAACACCCCAGTAACCCTAAACCCTAGACCCAACCATAGTGCAATGCTATAATCTTTCTCATGTAGAATTTTGGAATTAATTCAAAATATAATACCAACAATGTGACTCTTGATAGTTGAAACCAGAACAAATAATGACTTTTGACTAAATCAAACTATTTATTTAATGGACAGTCAAGTTCTTAGCATAGCACAACCATCTCTTCTACATTGCACTCTGTTTATGTCCTGCCTTCTTCAAAGCATGCTAAGAAAATACGACCAAGGCAATAGAACCACTCCTTCATACATCACTTTCATCGATGATGCCACCAAGAACTAGGTTGCCATGAACCCCTAAAATGCTGTCTTTAATATCAAATGCCTCATTGGCTGGTAATTCTCCGACCCTTCTATTTAGAGCGACATAAAGCACTGGCCGTTTAAGGTCATCCCTAATCAAGCTGACAAGCCCACAATTATTGTTCAGTATAAAGAGAAGTAGTTTGTAATGGAAGAGATGTAATCAATGTGTTGACAACGAAGTAGGGAATCACTAAGGCTTACTTGGGTCAAACCATGAAGAACTACAAGATCAAACTTATTTATTTATTGTAATATATGAGGTATTACATGGTTGGGTCAGAGAGTTTATTCCCACACGTGTGAAATTTTTTCTGTTATGTATGAGTAGCTAAGGAAATTAGAGATTTCTAAAATTGGGAAGTGTAATGACTGTTGTTGTAGCCTATGTATGTGTGTTTAATTGGCTTTATGATGTATCCGATACTAGAGTTTATAAGTATGCATGCCATGTGCGTATGGTAGCATTGACCTGGGTGTAGCATGCTTGACAGATATTATTAAGTGACTTGAGTCCAAGTTGAGCACCAATATGCAGAAAGTGTACGTATTGTGTAGTTATTTGAAATATGAAAATTGTGATGAATAATGATTGCATGTCAAAATATGATGTTTATTTTAATGAAAATTAGCATGTAGTTGTGTGAAATGCATCTGGGGAAATTAAAATAGCATAAATATATTGCATGAAGGACTTGATTGACAAAATTTGGAAAATGAGGTATTTATGTTAAAATTTGGTGATGGGTCGTGGGGAGAATGGTTGGTGTGCTTGTGATTAAATTGGCTAAGTGTGGGGTTAGAGAAATAGAAATCTTTTTTTTATGGAATTCCAATGTTTCCCAGGTCCTATGTCTCTTGTAGAAGAGGATAAGGGGCAAAATGGTAATATGTCAATAAACTCTTCACACTTAAGTGAATTAGCACATTCTTTAGCCAAAACACTCATACACACTCATTCCTTCACCTCACTCCTCCTTTTCATATTCCAAACCCTAATCACCAAAACTTTCACAATCTAGGCTTCCTTTCTGATCCCCAGCGTACTTCCAATCACTGGTAGTCCTCTATCACATTGGAAAGCTCAAAAATTCAAGGTAAGGGCAAGATTTCTCAAATTTTTTTCATTTTCGTACTTTTGTGCCCTAACTTTGAAATCTGAGAAATTTTGATGATTTGAGTGATGTTTGTGCTTTAAAACTTGTGTTCTATACTTCCAAACTTCCTTTCCTTGGTCTCAACAATTTGGGAGGGTGATTTGAATGAGAAATTTGGTTTTAAATGATGAAATCTGCACTTGTTAGGAGAAAAACAAAACTAGAAAAATATTTGGTGGAAATGGTTTAAATCTTGAACCCAACTTGTAATATGAGTTTCAAAGTTTTTTTAGTTGATGAAAACTTGTATTTAATGACACAAATTGTTGAGGGAAAAGTTTGATTTGAATGAGAGTTAATAAAGGGAGGTTTGGGATCAAAAGAAGTAAGAAAATAGGGCTTTTCATAGCTTTCTGTTGTACTCTAGTGCTCAGTGCCAACAAGGCATAAAGATGCTCTTTTATGCTAGTGCTAGAGCTTAGCACAAGCTCTTGGGAGCTTAGCACCAAGATGTCAGAAAAAGTGTTTTCCCCTAGTTTTGACCTTTTTTACCTTCTTGTCATGATGGGATCAATAAGGATACCTTCCCAATCATCTTGCCTCATTCAATCCTTGATCAAGACGAAAGAAAACAAAAAAATTTTCTCGGGGAAAGGTAAGTAGCTAACCTTACCTAAGTTCTTGTGAAACTATTGTTGTAATGTATTGGATACGTATTGGATGCATATTGCATGAGGATAGGTAACACCTATAAAGGTAATGTGGGAAATCTTATCTTAGTAATGTTGAGAATGTCATAGGGTAGTGTATGTGAATAAGGTAAGCAACCTGAAATGTTGTGAATGTGTTTATTTGATGCAAATCCACATGATAGATACATGTCGAGAGTATATCTGACTCATGAACAATTGTCGGGAGACCAAATAAAGTTGGGTGCACAGTCTTCATGTGTATATACATTGTTGGTTGGCTGAAAAGCATATTTATAGAGTAAAACCTCTCGAGAGAGGTTAGATATAAACAAAGAACAATGTATGATGATAAATAAATTGAATGAACACCTAAGTATGAGTCATGTAACCGGCACGGTAACTAGGGATAAGCCATCCTTAGGCTGTATGTAACATCCTAAATTTCTCCTCAAAGTTAGAAAATAAGGCATGATTATTTCTAAATACTTAGAAAGGAAATTTCAAAGGAAACTAGAAATGATCATGAAGACATAGCTAGAGAGTGGAAGAAAACTAAATTTTGAGAGGAGTAGTCAACTTCCCGTAGCCAGCGATCGACTGATTGTAGAGAAACTAGGAAATATTAACTGCTATCTACAGGCGGTCGACTGATGGCAGGGTAGTGGTGGATTGATATCTTTCTGGAAGTTAGATATCTTAAACTCAAAAGCAATCAGTCGACTGTCGACTTCCCGATAGTCGACTACCGAGATAAACACATATAAGGCAGTGGAAAGTGAGATTTTTTATATAATAATTTACCAAAATACCCCTATTATGTTTAAGAGAGCTCAAAACCAACCAATTTAGGAAAGGTACAAAGGACTTCTCACCTTGGAAGCTTGCATGATACTCTTCCAATTATAGCTAAAAGAAAAATAATATCACATTTCTATAGAAAAACACTAGGAGAGAGAAAGAGAGAGAGAGAAAGAGAAACATGGAGGAAGAAAGAGGAAAGAGAGAAGGATCTCTATCTCAGAACTTAGTAAAAACAACATCAAGGTAAGTTATTTAGCTTATTTTTTGAATTTAGAATCCTGATTAAGAAAGAAATCTTAATATTATGGTAATTTTCATAATTAAGAAGATAGAAAAAGAAGTGTTTTGGAGTTGAATCAAGTAAACACTTGCTAAGGTAAGTTAATTGACTCATATCCTTCAAACATAATCTTCTTAATAACGAGTACTAATCTTAACATAGAAATTTCAAACCAAAGGAGGAATAATTTGAAAAGTTACCAAAAGTGAGAAAGACAAGAGGCAATCAAGAATTAAATGATTTCAACTTAAAAAGGATTCAAGGTAGCTAGTTTTTTTTTCATAAAAGTAATTAGTTATAGTGATATGTGTTTATATCATGTTCATATCATGATTTATGAATGATATGAGAATGATTTTATGACAAATCTTCCATATGAGAAAGTATTTAATGAAAGTAGTGCCTTGCAAACCCATATGTTAGGTAGACTCATAATGCATTAAGAACCCTTGTTATAAGTAGACTCCTAGTGCACTATGAACCCATGTGTTGGGTAGACTTAAGGTGCAATATAAACCTTATGAAGGGTAGACTTATGTTGCATTGTAAACCCTTAAGAAATGGGTAGACTTATTGTGCACTAAAGGAAAAACAAGAATGTTATGTTCTATAATAATATCTACATTCATAGAAGTAGTGATGATGGTTTACATTGCTTTTACAGTTGAAATTGTTTCAATATGTTTTAAAATATTATACTAGTTATTGAGATTTAAGTATCTCACAATTTATGATGTGACTAACCATTTCAGGCACTGATGTTGAAAGAAAAGAAAAGGACAAAGCTTGAATATTTCCTTATGTCTAGGAAGTAGGAAAAACCATTGTAATTTCACTTGCATGGCTTAAGACCATATTTGTAGACATACATAAACTCTTTTGGTTGGATGTATTTTCTAAGAGACATATGATGTATATTGTGGTACGCAATGGAATATATGTGTTAACAGTATTTTCGAGTATGTTTAAAAATGCTGTATATATTTTAATTAAAGAATGAGGCTTGTTTCGTGATTACAAAGGAAGTCTGCGAGCTACTAGTCGACCACCACACTATAGGCAGTCGACCAGTACCTTACAAAGTAGAGAAAATTGGAACAACAATCTACTAGTCAACTGGCATAAGTATACCAGTCGACCACTAACCCTCTGTCTACTACAAAATTTTTATGTTTTAAATGCTCTAAAATTTTCCTAAATATCTACTAGATGGTAATTTAAAGGAATTTTGTAAAGCCCATTTTTGAAAATATACAAATTCCTTTTTAAACTTTATTATAAGTTTGCGTTCAAATGTATGATTAGAATATTACACCGTAAGCCTACAACACATTTACTAAACTTCACTAAATTTTAACATAGACATCATAACTATCGCAAATAAACATATTAATTCCAAGACCTAGGTGACTTATGTAGCTGTAGAGTACGCTAAACTTACTTACCATAGAACTAAGAACTCACCAAAGGCTGAGTCACACTGAACCTGCTGTCCCACGAAAAGGTTTATTCGCTAGGCTGTATCTGAAAGGTAAAAACTACAAAGTGAGTCAATATAAGTCAGTAAGCAAATAATCCTATCATAAAACATGAATACATTAGCATATATGCCCTACATGCTTATTAGCTTACATGAGAGAACTTTTATATAATTGCGTACCACTAGATTCATGCACAGATGTGCTGAGCCTCATAATCATCTAGCTCTTTTAGAGGAACTTCTTAAACAAAGAGTATAATCATCTAAGTCATAAGTGACATACAATTACTTAGCATTGTACAAGCAGTGTACATACCTTACATGCTTCGGTTCAGGTACTAGAATAATGTGATCCTCTGCAAACATTTTAAATGCATAAAAATGTATGTGCACACACATAGGCAAGGGTATATGATCCCTCTACATAATACGTGCATTATGCTACCTTCAACGGGTGGAAAGAACTAAGATTACTTCATACACATACACATATATTTATTTGTACAAACATGATTAAGAATAGATACATCTTACATAACAGGGGAAATCATACATATATTGTCCATCGGGTTACTCGGGAGATTCACCCAACCCAGGGCCCTCATCATCCATTAGGTCTCTAGGAAGGGTTGACTCACTTAATCTTTTCACTACAGGGCTTGCTATGAGTCTTGCTCAACCTAGGCCCTCAACATGCACAAGCACAATCATTTCACAACTCACACATACTTAGCCATGCATGCAGACAACATAATGCACATTACATCACGTATTGAACAACCATCAAATCATATCTCAACTACATCTAGGCCTACCAATGGATTCCATAGACCTTATGGATCATCTGCCATTAGGCTTCATATGTGGAAGCGATGCTCTACCAATCCCTATAGACTTCATGGACTATGTACCACCAAGACTCATGGAATTTTTGAGGTTATGATGCTTTTGGGATCCATAGACTTTATGGACTACGTGTTATTGAGCCTCATGGGTGGGAATGATGCTCTACCAACCCATAGACTTCATGGAACACATGCCATTGAGCCTTATGGAGTCTTCAAAGCCACATTACCGTTAGGGACTATAGACCTCATGGACCATGTGTCACCAAACTTCATGGGTGGGAATAATGCTTTACCAACTCATAGACTTCATAGACTATATACCACCAAGCCTCATAGAGTCCCCAAGCAATCACATACAATGGTGGTGCATCACCATGACTCAAGACATTCAAACTCACTTTCTACCAAGCATACATTTAAAAATTGTTAAGACTTGCCTTTCAACATAGTACTTATATGTATTCATGTGTAAACTTATCATCTAGATTATATCTTGGTCTTTGGTATGCCCATATCACACAAGCTTACTCGAGAATATACATGAAAGTGCACTATCAATCGTGGAATTTAATTTTTTCAAAGCAACTTAGTTTAAGCCCATGCACGCCCTATTTATCTTTCTTAATCGTGGTCTTTTCCTAAGTTTATGTTTCTCTTAATTAATATTGGGGGCAGTCACATTTGCATCCTTATACAACAATGAAAAAGAATTCATAAAAATTGTTGACCCCATTACTTTTAAGGCACCTATTTTTGTTTTGATGATTAACAAATAAATTAAAATAAGATATTCCTCTATAGTATTAATGCTTATCTGTTTCAGGAATATCATTAAGACAAAAAGCATCAAGCTCTAATGAGAAGAATTTTTTTTAGCCTTAGGATATTTTGTAAAAACACTTGAGAGGAAAAAGAAATTATTTTAAACCTTGGAAACTACTTTGGAAAATAAATTTTAGTTGGAGCAAGTATTGGTTAAAGATATTAAGCCTTAGAAAATATTTTGTTCTGAAAAAGCATTATTTTCTAAGTCCCAGAAGCTGTCAATCAACTGGTAGATGGAAACCAGTTAATTGATTACTCTCGGGTTGATTTAAACTAAGGCCCAATATCTTGACAGTTGACTACCATACATCAAGCAGTCGACTGATTTGTCTCTGTCTAAAATAAGAATTGATTCCTGGATGTTGCCAGTCGACTGATATAATCATAGCAGTCGATTGCTTAATCCTGGAATAATTTAAATTTTCCTGACAGAGAGTTACCAGTCGACTGATAGACCATTACCAGTCGACTGCCACCTCATTAAAGTGCAGTAGTTGACTGTCATGGTTCAATCAGTCGAGTGCCAGTATTGTGACATCAATTCCAACGGCTATTTTCTGAAGATATTTGCTGATATCTTTCTTGATCTTTTTCTAACAGATCTTTTACTTCTTGGGTTTATATATATTGACTTTAGAAGTTGTCAAATCAAGCAGAATACATTCCATTTGACTCTGAATTTTGTGAAATCAATCTCTTGCAAATCATTTGTTTTAGTGAGCTTATTCTTTGTAAACCTACTCTATTTTATAGAGTTGTTTCTATTCATCTCAATCTTTTAAATGTATAATCAAGAAAGGTTTCCTTGAGGTTGTGGTTGAGAGAAATCATATAGTTTGAGGGAAAGACACCCTTGGGAAATAAAGTTCTCTGCTGTAGTAGCTCACAAGTGCTTATCTTTCATAAACTTGTGGTTATTAGTAAAACACTCAAGAAATTGTCTTGAAGACTGGATGTAGGTTTGGTTTAAGCTGAACCAGTGTAAATACTAGTATCAAATTCTCTTTCTCTCTTCTCTTTAATTGTTTATTACTTTATCTCTGATTATATGCACTCTACACTTCTTCATCTTGTCTTTGCTCTGTTTTTCACTGTCATAGATATTTGGTTTCAAAACCTCTTGAACTTCCAACAAGTTTTTAAGAAATTTTATAAACCCAATTCACCTTCCCTCTTGGGAGCTAGCCATTTCTATCAAAAATAACTCGTTCATAATCATTAGGCTTAAGCCTTTTATACCCTTATTATGTGTGCAAACATAAGTGTATGCTAACCCCTTTTTAGGGTTTATAAAGTGCACTAACTAAACTTGGCTCATGTTCCCCTGTCATTAGTTATACCTAAACTCTTCACCCTTAGACCTCATAGCGTTTATTCATTTAATTCGAACCGTAGTTCTCATAAATTAATTCTAGGATTCCCAACTTCCTTAGGTCTCCATGATTTAGTTTTATGCCGAGGATGAACCCAATATGTCTCTTTCCAGCTAAATCATTCATGGAAAATTTATTTATGCTTAGGTCCTTAACTCGAATTCATTATTCTCTTTTACCATCCTATGCTCCTTAGGATGTTCACTCTAGTTTACTAGAATGAAGTTTCGTTCTATCTCTCTCTCAGCCTTATCTAAGTTCGAGTACCATGCCTACAGTGTGCTATGTTAATAATTCCACATTAACTTAAGTAGAGTTCTCTACTTACCTAATTCTTTTATCTCGCATCATTCAAGTGTCTAGACCTCTAATTCCTAGACCTCAATACTAAATGTTGATGTAATAAAGAGGTAACATCCTCTCTTTTTATTTCTTTGAGCAAACCCAAGCACTAACATCATTATTTTTTACATTGACTACTTTTTAGCTCTCCTAGCTTTTAAAACCTCATAGGTGAGGAGTTGCAATTTCAAGAAAAGAAATTCACAATATGCTAAGCATTCAATCATGAAATATCAATAATTTCATTCTTTTCAAGAGTAGAATTAACTACTTACCTCATTTTTGAGCGATTTAACACCCTCTATGATAACTAAAAAGCACCGAATGAAGCTCACTTGATGCCTTGGAGAAGGAAGTTCGATGAAGGAAGGGGCCGTTAGAGATGGGAGCTTGTCGAAGTTGATGCCCTCCTTGGCCATCAAGATGTGAGGTGCACAAGAGAGTGGGAGAGAACATGAGGGGGATGGGTAAGACATAAAGAGAGGAGGAGTATGAAAATTTTTTGATGTGGGTGTTTTAAAGAGAGTGGCGCTTACTTTATTTCAAATTAGTCCCTCTTTATGAAACAATCCAATTAGGACCTCAAGAGGATTTTTTTGGAAACACTTTTAAATAATCATTAGGGGTACCAATACCACATCTTAGTAAAACACAACACATATTCACCAAATTTCCATTTCACAACTCCTTGTGTAAAAAGATATGAAAATCTTATATTTTGTTCACTTTAACCCTTCTCAGTGTCTTATACACTGTCGTGCCTCCACTTCCACCATCCTCGTGGCACTGGCTTTGCAACTTAACCTCACCAAGCCTTTATCTCATCAAGGATCCTTATTTATGCCAAACACATGGAATTACTCATTACTTTCCTTTCTTTTCACTTTAGTCGTTTTCTCACTACTCAAACTTTCTCTAAAGCACTTATTTGTTCGCAAAAAAAAAATTATGCATGCAAAAACAAACTTTCTTACTTACTCTGTAATACCTAGGGTATTACATTATGGGCCTTTTTTGTAATATTCACCATTATCGGATATTAGTGTATTAGAACTTTTTAAGGAATATTTTGGGTATAGGAAAAATTTTTTTTTCTGCTTTCCTTATATTCAAGGACTTAAATGGCAAGGTGTATAAGTTGATAAGGTGAGCCTTATGGCTCACTATCATGAAATGGCCTCAGTGGTCTTCTTTCTTTTTACAAATAGGAACTTGGTGGGTTAAACAAACAAAAATTTGATATTTTGTGCATGTTGGGCATGAATGTATAATTATGCTATATCTAGTGGGTAAGATCATATATATCTTGTGCTGTAGTTAGGATAACATTATCCCATCAGAATATTCTGGTTATTGATATGGATAGGACGCTATTTTAGGTCCCTCTCTCGTGAGCGGTGCACAGGTCAGAATGTGTGGTATGCATATTCTCATGGCATAGTTTATGATTGTATGTTGTTGTATGATGTGAAGTCCCAAGGGAATGAGTCTTGTGATGTAAAGTCCTAAAGGGATTAGTCTTGAGAATAGGAAGTCCAAAATGACGAAGCAAGTGAATTAGAAGTTCAAAGAGGATCCCAAATGTGATTATTATATGTATATATATTATGTATGATATTTGAATACACGAATAAGTCATGAGTAATGGTGACGCCTTGAATAGGGTAACCCTGTGCGAGGAAATGGGAATTGTAAGGTTCATGTATATGGATGTAGGCTATTAACCACCTGGGTTAATGATTAGGATGTAAATTGTAGGGCCACGGGAGCATCTATACAAGCATACATATATACATGTACATGTGTATGTAATGTAACGAGATTCTTGAATTTCCTTATGTACCTTACTATAAGTTATGTATGCATGCAGATGCTGATGCTTGTTACTGAGTATGTTTCACATGTTCTTTGTAGCGTTATCTACTTACTGAGTTTTCCAAACTCACACTTTTTGTGGTTAACACTTTCAAAGCTTGCAGAAGGAGTTGAGGAGGATCCGTTAGGGGAGTAACAGATTCTCCAAGGTGGCCTTTCCTGTCATTAGGTTGATATATGTTGTATATTGTTGAACTTCGATCTAGAATGCTATATAGTGGTATAGGTCACCTAGGTCTTAATTTTGGTTATATATATATATATATATATATATATATATTTGTTGTAAGATGTTATATGATGAATACTATGCTGATGAGAAATCATTTGTTCATGATGTTAAATCAATTTCCAAGAGAATGCATGAAGAGTTTTATTTTCATAAATGAAAAATATCTTATCCCTTTTACTCATAAGCATGATTTAAGATGTAATTGTATTTGTTAAGGTTTAGGCTTACGGGTCTTGTGAAGGTTTGGCCCTGGATTCCATGCTGGTCACATGCCTGGGTTTTGGGGCGTGACATTTATTTTTGTTGACTTAGTGGTATGATGTGGCAAAATGACGACTCATGTGATTGATGATGTGGAAATTCATGCTAAATGAAATGTCTTAGTCAATGCCACATAAGCAAAGACTAATGGTTGACTAACAATAATTGATAGCATGGACCATTTTCTGTGAGTTTGAAAATTATATGGACCAAATTTCAAGTTTTGAAATTATAAGGACCAAAATCAAGTTTAGGTAAAAATATACTATTTAACCATGAAAAAATATAGGGCAAATGACACAAAATAAAATTTTTAGACTACATTGAAACTTTGATCAAAGTTTAGAAAAGAAAATGATGCTTTTATCTATTTTTTATTTTTAAATTTTACATTTGATTTTCTTTTAAATTTACTTTAGTCATTGAAATTAGTTTTTGTACAATATGTATTTTTTTAGTAATAAAATTACTTTAAAATTTTTACTGTTATATTAAAAATAAAGTCATAGTTTTAAATTAGATACTTGCATTAATTTACTATTTTTTATATCCATTTTAAAAATAAAATTACTATCTCATATTGTTTAGATAGTTAATTAATTTAATATAAAATAAATTTTAAGAAAATTCTGTAACATATTCAAATGTTTTCAAAGGAGCTAAGAATAATATTTGAAACTAAAAGGGCATAAAGTGTAATTTAAACAAATTTCTAGGGATGTCAATGTAATCTATCTTAAAATAGAATTTGGTTTGTGAAAATTTGACTCTTGGTTATTTGATTTATGAAAATCAAAAAAATTTCTTTAATCTTGCAAGTAAGTGTTTTCTGTGATAATAATTGCCACCTACAAAATTTATTTCCTTTCATCTTTTATCTTTTGAAGAACCTAAATTTTGACATAGTGCAACTTTATGGATATCACGACCTAACTCTGAGCCATGTGACTAGCATGACACGTGGGTATTTCCCACAGACATAAGCCTAACTCCTAGTTCCAACTCTCATGGTTAAATGAAATAACATTAAAGAAAAGGTGGAAACCACCATATAACACTTCATGAATGTATAACCATAAAAAAAAATCTCCATAAAGATAAAGAAAAGTATTCATTACATATATGTAAATAAAGCAAGCCACAATATGACCGATTCCCATGTTTCTATCTATTCCTATATCAGGGTATAAGAAGGAATATACAGAAATATATGCAAAAGAATGTTCTCCCAAAACAAACCCTCATAACTAGTCCTATTGGACTATAAAGCATCTAACAAAAGAATTTTTCTGAGGGCGACACCAAAAGAGAGACCAACCTAAGAGTCAAGAAGGGTTGGGATGCTTGAACCTCTGCTACTCCTAAAGCGGATGTTCTTCAAAGTAAGTGGGCTCTGAAACATGGAAATAGCAGCATGAGATAAACAATCTCAATGAGCATAACCAAACACAAACAACCAAAGCAAAGGTGGGGCACAAAGCATCCATGTCTCTTTGCCTCGAAAGCACAATTAACTCCTTGCTCGTAGGTGGTAAATTTTCTCTTAAGCTCTCCTTGCTTAAAGGATATTAATCTCCATGTCCAGAGGAAAATTTATATTTCCTATGGGCTTAACCTACTCATCTCCAAAAGAAAAAAAAAATACATAATAATCACATTACACCCCATGGATTTTAAGTATGTCAATAA
The DNA here is from genome assembly GCA_037074585.1 of Biancaea sappan. Lineage (NCBI taxonomy): Eukaryota > Viridiplantae > Streptophyta > Magnoliopsida > Fabales > Fabaceae > Biancaea > Biancaea sappan. The sequence goes on along the minus strand of CM073497.1, from coordinate 45,562,118 downwards.
GGCCTAACATGGAAACAATTCAATGTGGAATTAATAGTCTCCAATCAAACTCCAAGTATGCATAAGTATTCCATAATCAAGATAAAATTTAAAAGCTTACAAACATCTCCAAGTTCTCCATGTTCCAAAGTTACAAGACATTGTACAACATGATTTAAATTCATAACAAGTCCCTATACTTGAGTAGGTTAGCTACTCACCTAGTTCGGCAATGCTTGGAAAAGACCCTAATCAAGTACACGAAGATTCCCAAAACAACTTAAGGAACCAAATAAATCCATAATATTTCAATTCTAACTGAACCTCCAACTCCAGTGTGGCACCTAGCTAAGCCTCCAAGTGTCTTATGCTCTCCATACTGTGGAGCCTGAGGCACCTAGTGGCCTCTCTCAACTCTTATTTTGTCTAAGTGGTGCTGTGGGCACCATGGCCTGATGGCTAAGAAGCCTTCTTGGGTTCTATGGCGCTTGGGGTTCCAGATGTAGGGCCTTGGGTGCCCCGGACTACTCCTACACATGCCTCGGGCACTAGCCATGGCGCCCTAGGCACCCGGACCTAAGGCAACCTGAGACTAGACAAAAACACTCTTAAATATGATCTTTTGGCCCCTATTGGAAAGCTTCATTAAAATAGAATTGTTAAGGCTTTTGGGTGATCAAAACCTCCTTAAAAACATTTAAATACACACCCACAAGCTTAAGAAACAAAGAAAGATTCATTTACAACATTTATAAAGCTTTTTCTTTAAGAGATACCCTAGCTTTATGAATCTTAAATCACTCTCTCATTTTCATCAAGCTTGCAAGGTTAAGGATCAAAAAATGGAACCAAATCATCAGACAATACCCAACAATCAGCTCCAACATAACCTCTAAACACATAGGGTTTAGATAAGGATGAATCCAAGGAAAAGAAGAGAGGGTTCCCTTACCTTTTTCCTTCCCAACCAGCTAAGGCTCAATCTTGTCCTCTAGTCTTGAAAGACCAGCCACAAAGAAGAAAGATTGAAGCTGAAAGTGAAGTTCTGTGTTTGTGCTGTAAAGGTTAGAGAGAATACTTAGAGCTAAATGTGTGTTTACGTTAAGTGTGTAGAGGGAAAAGAGAAAATCTTATTTAAAAATAAGTTTAGGTTTAATGGACAAAAATGTCCTTAGTCTCCCAAAGCTATTTACAACAAGCCATTTACTTGAATCATTATGTTCCCTTTTCTACACTTAGGCAATTTTACACATCCAAGGCTCTCCTGATACTCCACTAGACACACAAGCCATCACACATACACAAAATTTCACAAGGCTGCCTTAGACTAGATTTTCCTTTCATTTTAGTCCTTGAAGTGATTTTAAATTATAATTTCCTTTACTAAGCACATAGTTTAAATAGATGATAAAACTCTAAAACTCCTATCATACATGCATGGTCCTGATCGAATATAATTAAGCAAGAAAGTTATAATTAATTTTCCTCTTAATTAATTAGACTCTCAATCAAAAATGTAATTAAATCTCCCTTTTGTGTATTCATCACAGGATATCTCCAACTCTATTGCACCTCAGAATAAAAACATGGGAAATATAGAACACTCCATAGTTTCCAAACATTAAGTATATGCTTATCACAATAACAAAATAGCCATAACCAATGCAAGAAAGAAAAAAAAAATCTCTCATGTGCACGTGCACAACATAATCCTTAGGATATTACAGTCTTCCCCTTAAGAAATTCAATCCCCATAATTTTCCAAAGAAATTAACTTCCTATGATGCAAAGAGGTAAGGGTATTTGCATTGCATATCCTCCTCAACTTTCCATGTGGCTTCCTCATGGGAATGGATTCTCCATAGCATTTTCACTAACGAAATCTCCTTAGAGCAATTGCCTATCAAGGATCATCATAGGCACCTCTTCATAGAAAAACATATCATCAAGATGCACCTTAGGAAGATGTATCACATGTGATAGGTTGAGAAGATATTTCCACAATATGGATACGTAATACATTCTTGCTAAATCTCCTAATTGGTTAAATCGATAAGCTACATTGCCCACACGCTCTATGATATCATATGGCCCCACATGCCTAGGGCTTAACTTTCCCCTCTTTCCAAATCTCATGGTCCTTCTCATAAGTAAAACTTTGAGGAAAACAATATCTCCAACCGCAAATTCAAGGTCATGCCTTCGATTGTCCGCATAGGCCTTTTGCTTACTTTAAGCTGCTAGAAGCCTTTCTCGAAGCACCTTGACCTTGTCTAAAGTGTCTTATACCAAATCACGTCCAATGGCTTTGGATTCACCGGCCTTAAACTATTTAATCGGTGATCTACACCATTTCTCATACAAGGCTTTAAATGGAGCCATCTGTATGCTTGCTTTAAAGCTGTTGTTGTAAGCAAACTTGATCAAGGGCAAATGGCTCTCCCAATTTCGGCTGAAATCCATTACACATACCCTAAGCATGTCCTGTTGGCGTTATTTTTATAAATATTATATATATATATATATATATATTTCTTATTTATTTTATAAATAACTATTAACGCTAATAGATATTTGTATGGACTGACATATTAATTATTGTATATGTCAACATATTTTTAGGGCATATATATTAATGCTATCTTAATTAAGTCCATTATAAAATCTTCATTAATTTGTGTTTAAGGACCTATTTGATATATACTTTATTTAGTCTGGGGTGTTAGTGAAAATCTTATATGTATTGATGCCCGACCCTAAATAATAATAGTGATCAGGTGTTATTATAAAAGGGGTCAATCTATGGGTCGATCCATTGGTATGTGGTTATGGGATATGGGTTATGGTTCCCTGGGTTATATAGGGTTGGTTCACTTTGAACTTTGAGTGGTTCATTTTTTTTTCCATCAGAAAAGTGAGTTAAAAGAAAATCTCATATCTTCCTAGAAAAGCCAACCCTCCTTTGATTCTCTTTCAAGTTCATAATGGATCAAGATATGCACTCTAATGTTTTCTATTGTCTTCTTGTTACTTTTCACGATCTACAAACAGTAGATTACAGATTTAAGAAATTTTTTGCATTTCAGTTGTTCTATAAATCTATCTGTTTAGTTTGTGATTATGCAAAATAATTCCAATAATTGGCATCAGAGCCAGGTTTTGATAAGTAATAAGAACTATTTTTTGTTTCAAAATCGTATTTGGGTTCATAAATTGAAACTTTTTTGTGAAGAACCCTATATGTGAAAATTTTCGATTTGTTAAAATTATGAAATTTTAGGGTTCTTTGGTGTTACTTTTCCGATTATACTTCAAATTCACAACTGATTATGTCTATTTTTAAAGGACTTAATTAGATTTGGGTGGAATTTAAGAAATTGGGAATTTTTTAAGATGAACCCTAGAAATTGAGATTTTCTAATTAAATGAAAATTTGTGTAGATTTTAGTGATTTTCACCATTTATTTGATGGTTTTAATCAATCCTTTCAATAAATTTGAGTTAGAATTCATGAAAATAATTTTTAGGATGTTATTTTGGAACTTTTGGGTCAAGAATATTGAACAATTTCTGGAAAATCTTTGAAGAAAATTGCATTAGTTTTTTCAGAAATTTTTTTTTGCAGTTACTGTTTCAAAAAAAAAATTTGAAGTGTAGAGCCACATTACAGTTTAAATTTCAAATTCAGACCTTTTGATTATTGTTCATCTGTGTTTTTGAGTCGTGGTACTATTCATCTATTGACTTTGACTGTTGACCAAATGTTGCCGGTTGACGTTGACCGTTGACCAAAATTTAAAACAAAATTTAATCACATCATATGATTTTTTCATGAATTCTAATCAATCTAAATTATATTTTCTTGTTAAAATTAGATTAATGTAAACTATATAGTTATCAAAGTAGCTAATTTAGGTAAAGTTGACTTAGTTTTAATAAGAAAATTATGCAAAAGTCTATGCATATTAAATATTCCAAAGGAATTTGGCAGGCCAAACCTAAGTTAGCTAATAATTGTATGACTTATTTGAGAAACTTATTTAGTATATCTCGGCCTAAAGGAAGGCATGTGTTAAGTAAGTGTAAAAGTTTTACATTGATTGACTATATTTGTGTAGAGAGTGCTACTAACATATATTTATTTTGTCCAAAGACTGATAGGTGGTGATGTACTAGACATCTCTAAAAATGATTAAAACCTTATGTGATCATGTGAATTTTGTGTTATATTTCTAATTTGTTAAATAGAGTTATGTTGTGTTTTACATGTTTAAGACTATATAACTTTGTGTATGATGTATATATGAGTATTATCCTGAGCATGTTATTGGTTGTTTTCTGTTGTATGTAGTATCTGTTATTTCTGCCAACATGCAAAATATCCCTATATTGAATGGGACTAATTTTAAAAAATGGAAGAAGCACGTAATGATTGTGCTTGGTTGTATGGATCTTGACCATGCATTCAAGGTTGAATGCCCAACAGCCTTGACTAGCAGTAGCACTACTGATCAAAAGGTTTCATTTGAGAAATGGGAACGTTCAAATCGCATGAGTCTACAGATCATGCAACACACTATTTCGGAGTCCATTCGTGGTAGGATTCCGGAAGAGAAGGATGCTAAAAGTTTCCTTAAAGAGATCTTAGACCAGTTCGCACCAAACGAAAATGTCAAAACCAGTACTATCTTGACTAAGCTGGTTTTAACGAGATATAAGGGAAAAGGAAACATTCAGGAGTACATCATGGAGATGTCTCACCTTGTCACAAAACTAAGGGCACTTAAGTTAGGGTTGTCTGAAGACATACTCGTGCACTTAGTTTTGATTTCTCTTCCTCCTCAATTCAGTCAATTCAAATTTCCTACAACACTCAGAAGGAAAAATGGACACTGAATAAGCTTATTGCTCAATGTGTTCAATAGGAGGGGAGACTCAAGCATGACAAGGTCGAGAGTGCTCACTTAGCAACTTCTTCTGGTACTAAGACTTCTTCTACTAAAAGGAAAAGGTCCAATGAGAAGGACAATGTAGTGCCTGGGGCGTCTCAGCAAAAGAGCAAGAAGAAACAAGATATGGGTATGACTTGTTTCTTTTGCAAGAAGACTGGACATCTTAAGAAAGATTGCACCAAGTTCACTGCATAGTTGGACAAAAAGGGTATGCATCTTAACTTTGTCAGTTCTGAAGTTAATTTGGCTTTAGTACCCAATAATACTTGGTGGGTAGATTCTGGAGCTACTACTCACATTAGTATTTCTTTGCAGGATTGCATAACCACCGGCAGGCCAATTGATGGTGAAAGATACATCTATGTGGGCAATGACAATCGAGCTGCTATGGAAGCTATTGGTGCATTTAGATTATCATTAAGAAATGAACATTATTTAGAATTACAGAACACTTTTGTTGTACTGTCTTTTAGACATAATTTAATTTTTGTTTCTTGTTTGGACAAATTTAGGTACACTTGTTCATGTAATAATGGAATATTCAGTGTTTTCTTAAATTCTGAGTTAATTGTTTCTAGTTCATTGATTGATAATCTATACTGCTTAAATTGTGTTAAATCTGACAGCTTTGAAAATATGCATTCTATGAATATTGGTACTAAACGTAGATTAACTAATGATAATTCTGCTAATCTATGGCATAAGCGTTTGATGCATATCTCTAAACAGAGAATGCAAAGGCTTATGTCAGAAGGCATTTTTCAAGTATCCAATATCAAATATATGCATATTTGTATTGAATGCATTAAGGGCAAAATGACTAAAGTTAAGGGAACATGTACTTCTAGAGCTAGTAAGACTCTAGAGTTGTTTTATACTGATATATGTGGTACATTCCCTACAGTTTCTTGGAATGGACAACAGTATTTTATCAACTTCATAGATGACTACTCTAGATATGGGTATATGTACCTGTTACATGAGAAATCTCAGTCATTGGACGTGTTTAAAGTTTTCAAAGCTGAAGTTGAAAATCAACTAGGCAAGAAAATTAAAGCTATCAGATCTGACTGTGGAGGTAAGTTCTATAGTAGATATGATGGATCAGGGGAACAACGTCCAAGGCCTTTTATCAAATTTTTGGCTGATTGTGGAATTGTGCCACAATACACCATGTCAGGGACGCCAAGTCAAAATGGTGTAGCTGAACGGCGCAATCGTACACTTAAGGACATGGTGAGAAGTATGATAAGTCATTTTTCTTTACTAAAGTCACTTTGGGGTGAGGCTCTTAAGACTGCGGTGTATGTCCTTAACAGGATACCAAGTAAAGCAATACAGAAGACCCCATATGAGCTGTGGACGGGTAGGAAGCCTAGTATTAGGCACTTTCATGTCTGGGATTGTCCAGCTGAAGTTAGGCCGTATAAGCCTAATGAGAGAAAGCTGGACTCATGCACTATGAGCTGCTTCTTTGTAGGGTATCCTGAGAGGTCGAAGGGTTTCAAGTTTTATGACCCTTTGACCAGGTCTTTCTTTGAGACCAGGAATGCCAAATTTATTGAGGATGTTGGTCTTAGTGGGAGTGATCAACTTAGAGAAATTGTGTTTGAAGATGAATACACTAGTATTCCTACTATGGTCACAAGGATACCTGATCAGGTAACATTACCAAATATGGTTATACATGTGAATGAGGAACCCATAGAAAACATAATAGATATCACTCCTATTCAGGATCAAGAGATTCATTCTCTTGAACTAGAATTAGAGCAACAACAACCTCAAGTGGAAGTGCCTTTGAGAAGAACCACTAGAGAGAAAAAGAATGCTATATCAAACAACTATGTCATTTTCTTGCAAGAGCACAAATTTGACATAGGCATGCAAGATGACCCAGTCACTTGCAGGGAGGCTATGTCATGTAATAACTCTCAAAAGTGGATAGAGACTATGAGGGATGAGGTGAAATCCATGGCCGACAACCAGGTGTGGGATTTAGTAGAATTACCACATGGTGCGAGACCAATTGGTTGTAAATGGATATCTAAAACCAAAAGGGACTCAAGTGGTAATATCGAAAGATATAAAGCTCGTCTTGTAGCCAAAGGTTTTACTCAGAAAGAAGGCATTGACTTTAAGGAAATCTTCTCTCCAGTTGAAGGATTCCTTTAGAGTCATTATGGCACTTATAGCTCATTAAGATTTAGAGCTACATCAAATGGATATGAAAACAACATTTCTCAATAGATACATTGAAGAAACTATATACATGGTGTAGCCAGAGAACTTTGAATTGAAAGATTCAAAGCACCTTGTGTGTAAGTTGAAAAGGTCAATTTATAGTCTTAAACAGGCATCTCGGCAGTGGTACCAGAAATTTGATGAGGTGATTTCATCTTTCAGGTTCCAAGAGAATCCAGTTGATCAGTGCATATACCTTAAGATGAGTGGGAGTAAGTTTGTGATACTAGTTCTATATGTTGATGACATACTGTTAGCTAGTAATGATATGTCCTTTTTGTGTGAAACCAAATCCTTTCTTTCTAGCAAATTTGAGATGAAGGATCTTGGTGAGGCGTCTTTTGTTCTGGGGATTCAAATCCATAGGGATCATACCAGATAGACTTTGGGCTTATCACAAAAGACATATATTGAGAAAGTCTTAAGCCATTTTGGGATGCAGGATTGTGCATCAGGTGACACACCCGTAACCAAAGGCGATAGATTTAGCTTGCTTTAATGTCCTAAATTGGACATAGAGAGGAGGGAAATGGAGAAAATTCCATATGCCTTGGTTGTGGGTAGTCTCATGTCTGCACAAGTGTGTACGCATCCGGATTTAGCGCACATTGTGGGAATGTTAGGTAGATACCAAAGTAACCCCGGTATGGCTCACTGGAAGGCAGCAAAGAGTGTTATGAGATACCTTTAGAGGACGAAGGACAACATGCTCACCTATCGGAGGTTAGATCAACTTGAGGTTGTGGGATATTCCGATGCTGACTTTGCTGGATGCATGGATTTGAGGAGATCTACATCAGGCTACGTCTTTATGTCAGCTGAAGGAGCTATTTCTTAGAAAAATGCCAAACAGAAACTTGTAGCTTCTTTAACCATAGAGGCTGAGTTCATAGCCTGCTATCAGGCATCTAACCAGGCGGTTTGGCTGAGGAACTTCATCACAGCTTTATAGATAGTTGAGGGCATTAAGAGGCTTTGAGATTGTACCGTGATAGTAGAGCCGCCGAGCTATTCATTAAGAACAGTCAGAGTTCATCTAGGTCGAAGCACATAGACATTAAGTTTCTGGTTGTTAGAGAGAGGATTCAGTCATATTGTGTCTGTAGAACACATTAGTACTAATCATATGATTGCGGATCCGCTGACTAAAGATTTACCACCTAGAGTTTTTATGAGCATATGGCTCATATGGGTGTGGACAGACCTTTAGATATCTGAGTGTGTGTTGTACATTTTATTTGTATTTGATCAGTGTATTTATTTTGTGACATTTGAGATATATATATATATATATATATATATATATATATATATATATATATATAATTGTGTATTTATTCATATATAATTTTGTGTTTGTGTGTGTGTGAACTCTGGACATATGTGTTATGCTTTCTCAATGCGGTTTAGCAATTGCTGTTTAGCATAAAGTAGAGAAAGTGTAGGAACTAGTTGGAAATAGACATATATGAAGATCCTCGACATATAATTTCCATGCTACACATTCAGGCTTGATCTATGTCGTTAGCTATGTTAGTATTGTGATCATTATTGGGTTTAGTTTCAATTCAACTGGTTACGAAAGCCTCTTTGGTTCTGTGCTGATATAGTTAGTGAACGAGATTGTATATGATATATCTGTCAAATAGCAGAGTGTGCACACTTTGAGTTTATATATATATATATATATATATATATATATGATATGTGAATATACAATTTCATAATCATATGTTGTCCAAGTGGGAGATTTGTTAGCGTTATTTTTATAAATATTATATATATATATATATATATATATATATATATATTATTTATTTTATAAATAACTATTAACGCTAATAGATATTTGTGTGGACTGACATATTAATTATTGTATATGTCAACATATTTTTAGAGCATATATATTAATGCTATCTTAATTAGGTCTATTATAAAATCTTCATTAATTTGTGTTTAGAGACCTATTTGATATATATTTTATTTGGTCTGGGGTGTTAGTGAAAATCTTCTATGTGTAGATGCCCGACCCTAAATAATAATAATAATAATGGGATGTTATTATAAAAGGGGTCAATCTATGGGTCGACCTATGGGTCGATCCATGGGTAGATGGTTATAGGTTATGGTTCCTTAGATTATATGGGGTTGGTTCACTTTGAACTTTGAGTGGTTCATTTTTTTTTTCATTAGAAAAGTGAGTTAAAAGAAAACCTCATATCTTCCTAGAAGAGCCAACCCTTCTTCGATTCTCTTTCGGGTTCATAATAGATCAAGGTATGTGCTCTAACGTTTTCTATTGTGTTCTTGTTAGTTATCACGATCTACAAACAGTAGATGATAGATTTAAGAAATTTTCTGCATTTGAGTTGTTCTATGAATCTATCTGTTTAGTTTGTGATTATGTAAAATAATCCCAACATGTCCTCTAAAGTCTAGATTGTTCTTTCTGATTATCCATCAATTTGGGGATGGAAAGCTATACTCAACTCAAACGCTTGTACCCAACGCCTTCTAAAATGCTATCCAAAATCGAGAGGTAAACTATGGGCCTCGATAGAAATGATCAACACTGATACTCTGTGAAATCTTATCACTTCCTTGATGTAAACCTGAGCTAGCTTGGCAACACTCTAGGTGGTTTTAATAGGGATAGACTGAGCCGTCTTAGTTAGCCTATCCACTATCACCTATATGGAATCATATCCAGTAGGTGAATGAAGTAATCTGACAATGAAGACCATCGTTATTTTCTCCCACTTCCACTCTGGAAGTTTAATTTCCTGAAGTAGGCCCACCATTTTTTTATGCTCTCCCTTAACTTATTGACAAGTTAGGCATCGTGATACATAGTCTACAACATCGCACTTCATGCCTTCCCACCAATATAACTGTTTAAGATCATGATACATCTTGGTTACTTCTGGATGTACGGTGTATGCAAACTTGTAATCCTCATCAAGAATTCTCCTCCAGATAGCCTTATCCATGGGTGCACACAAACAGCACCAAAGGGTGTCCTCATCATCAAGAGTAAATCTACTGGTCCCATTTTCCTTTACCTCTCCTTCCACTTAAAAATTTCAGGATCCTTCACTTAAGCTACCTTAATATCCTCTATAAGCAAGGATTGAACTTGAATGTGGACCAACAACAAACCAACCTCTGAGATCCAAAAGCTCACTCCACTCGCCACAAGCTCATGAATCTCATAGGCAAGCTGTCTCTATACTACCGCAAGGAGTCCCAAACTCCCTATAGATTTTTGGCTTAAAGTGTCAGCCACTACATTTACTTTCCCCGAGTGCTAGAGAATAATGCAGTCATCATCTTTGAGAAGTCATCACACGTTTCCCCATAGAGGTAATGCCTTCAGATTTTTAAGGCAAGGACCACCACCGCCATTTCCAAGTCATGTATAGGGTAATTTTGTTCATAGGACTTAAGTTTCCTCAATACATAAGCCACTACTTGGCCATGTTACATAAGGACGCAACTCAAACCTATTCTTGAAGCATCACAATATACTATATATCCTCCTGACCACATAGATCAGGTAAGAACCATTGTTAGTCATTCCTTTAACTTTGTGAAACTCTCTTCACACTTTTTATCCCACACATATTTCACATTCTTTCTTGTCAACATGTAAGGGGCACGGCTATCCTCGAGAAATCCCAAACAAAATGACAGTAATAACTAGCCAATCCCAATAAACAACAAATCTTTGTCATAGTTGTAAGTCAAGGCCACTTCTTTACCGCTTCCACTTTTATAGGATCTACTTAAACATCATCCTTAGAAATAATATGTCCCAAGAATGCCACCCAATCGAGCCATAACTCACACTTGGAAAACTTGGCAAATAGTTAGTTATCCCTCAAGGTCTACAACATTATTCGCAAGTGTCATTTGTGCTCCTCTAGACTCTTTGAATAAACCAAAATATCATCAATGAAGGCAATGGCGAACTTGTCCAAGAAAGGTCTGAACACACAGTTCATAAGGTTTATAAAAGTCGCCAGTGTATTGGTTAAATCAAAAGACATTACCAAGAACTCATAGTGACCATAACTAGTCCCGAAAGCCGTCTTGGGAATATCCTCTACCTTAATCTTAAGCTGGTGGTATCCTGACCTCAAATCAATTTTTGAAAAGCAAATCATCTATCCATGGCAACGAATATTTATTCTTCATCGTCAATTTGTTTAATTACTAGCAGTCAATGTATAACAACAATAACCCATCCTTTTTTTTCACAAAGAGAATCGGAGCTCCCATGGTGACACGCTAGGCTACATAAACCCCTTATCCAAAAGATATTGTAACTGTTCCTTAAGCTCTTTAAGCTCGGCTGGTGCCATACGGTAAGGTGGAATGGATATAGGTTACGTTCTAAGGGTCAATTCTGTACTAAACTCTACTTTCCTATTCGGGGGTAAACCATATAACTCCTTAGAAATATATCTGAAAACTCCCTTACCAATGGAACCTTACCCAGGTCTATTGCCTTCTTTTTCACATCTCAAAGGAAGGCTAGGAAGCCACGACATCCTTTTCTTAGCATCCTTCGAGCACTCATCATAGAGATGAAATTTCATGGCACTTGCTCTTATCTCCCTAAGACACTAAAACGGGTTCTCCTAGCATACCAAACGTCACTACTTTCTCCCGATAATTGAGAGTCGCATGGCATGAAGCTAACCAATTCATGCCCAAGATGACATCAAAGTCCGTGATGGCAAGCACTAACAAAATAGCTAGGGTCTCTAACTCAACACGGTGCTCATCATACCTATTATCCATAAGAATAGCTTTACCCCATTGAAGTAGATATGAGAAACAGATTTCCTAATCTCATAAGATTCACAGAACTATATTTTTTGCAAAAACTAGGAACACATAAGAATGCGTAAAACCGTGGTCAAATAGCACATAAGTATCATGAGAGCAAACAAAAATAATACCTCTGACAATGGTGTTGGACACATAAGCATCTTATCTAGTAAGGGCATATACTCAAGCAGCACTACAGCCTTGGGCTTATTGGCCTCTCCTGCCCTGACCTCTTATGGCTCCTCTATCTAGGCCTCTCATTCCATTGCTTCTATATCCTCTCCCCACACCAGTACCACCAATGAATATGAAAGAAGTTCTAACAGTTAATGCTACCTCTTTTTTAGCATGAGAAGGATGCACGAACCCTTGATGGGATCCTAAAGCCAACTGTGGGCACTCCCGTTTGAAATGACCAGTGTGACCATAGTGGAAATAAGCTGAATTCCCCCCGATATCATCTCCACAATAAGGTTTATCACGCCTTAACTGAGAACTTGCCTGAGGTGTACTCGTTGTAGAGAAAGCTTGCCCTGAAGATACTATAGGCATAAATTGTCCTTTCCCTTAGGGTTGAGACACCCCGATGTCCCTCAATGGCCAAAGGACCTCTCATCTTTCCCCTACTTCCTCTTTCTTCTAGGCATCATTGTCATCATTCTCGTCCATTTCTATTAACTTTATCGTATCCACTATAGCCAAGTATGAGGGATAAGTCTCTATTTGGAGTTTCACAAATTGCCAGATAGAGCGGTGAAGTCCCAACACAAATCTCCAGACCTTTTCCCTCTTATCAGGGATTATATGAAGAGCATTGGTAGACAAATGGTTGAATTCAATAACATACTCCTCCACTGATAAGGATCCTTGCTTCAAGGTCTCAAACTCATGAGCTTTAGCCAATCTAACATTTCGTGGATTGAAGTGCTCCATGAACACCCTTTGAAATGTATAATGTGAGAAGGAAAATGGTAGTTAGTCACCTTAATTGATAGATATAATTAAGTTATGATATTTTAGTATTATTGATTATGAAAACCATCTAAGCATCTTGAGGGCAATTCAATTACTTGATTTGTCTTATGTAACTGAAGAGGCATGTGAGATTTTGTTTATAAATTAACTAATAGGCTTGAACTGTTGCAGTATCATGTAGATATTTAGGAAGGATTATATGCTTGAAGGAATGTAGTTACTTTTTTTACTTGATGAGAATAAAACAGGAAGTGTGACATTGTTTATGATTTGTTTATGAGATCCAGAATTTCTATATGAATGACTGACTTTGAAAATTTTGGAGTATCTAAGACTTGTGGGATAATTCACTAAAAAAAAAAGGCATTTCTCGACAATTTTTGGTGTAATTTAAACACCGAAAATGCACCACATGGCGGTCAAAAAATCGTTGGTGATGCATGCGTTGATACACATTTGATGGAGGTATTTTTCCACTGCCGAGCCACATTTCCCAGTGATTTTGTTGTATTTCATGGTGGTTTTTGAAAACAATTTTTTAAAAAAGAAATATAGCTGCTATATGCTCGTTTCAGTGACAGTATAATAACTGCCGCTAAATGTAACACGCTTAGTTAATGGATATATGATATAGCAGCAATTCTTTAACCGCAGCTAATGATGTATTTTTATAAAAATAAAATAAAATGATTTTTATTTTTACCATTTCTAATTTTAATTAATATACTTATTTAATGGATGTATGATTTAGCAATAGTTCCTTATTTTTATTTATACCATTTCTAAATTTAATTAATATACTTATTTAAATTATCACAATCATAAGTAAAAAATGCAAATATTATAATTACTGAAATAAATATCATACTTATTTAATGTAACTAACATAAAGTGACAAAAAAAGTCATACATATTCTTCAAATTATACAAACTAAATATAATTTATACAAAACGTTCATTAGCAAAAGTGCTAGCTATTTCTCTAACCATCTGAAGAAGGAGTATAGCTCGATGATGACGATGGACGTACATTTCCCTAAAAAAATTTTATATAATGTTAAGTTAGAAAATAAATATATTATTAAAGATTTACCAATGTTAAATATTTATAAACAATTTACTTCATTATTTACTAGTGAGGCAAACTCTGACGGTATTGGTTAGTTACTATAAAAGTCTTTCATAATGCATTGCAGTATATTCTCTAAATTATGTATGCATTTATCTTTAGATTGCTCCACACATTGCAATTCAGATTTAAATTCTTCACGCATTTTCTGAACATCAACAGTAGAACCAACCTCAAGCGGCATATTCCTTCCAAGAGAATTGCCGAAGACTTGAGATGGTGTAGAGACAAACTCTAAGCCTCTAACTCTACCTGGGTGCTCCACACCTAACACTTGTCCAAGAGTATCTTGCTGGCCAATAGTTGAGGAAGAACCTTTTTGAGATTTAATTTCTAAAATTTTTGCCTACAAGCAAGATAACTAAGTAATTCAATAAAAGAAATTAGTGAATTAAGTTAATATAAATGTTTCAAACTTACATTAATAATCTTGGCTTGTTCATTAATATATGAACCGTTAGTTCTCTTATGAGTCTCAATTTATAAATCACCACGACTAATAGGCATCCTGGTCTTTGTTACTTGACATTTATTTTTAATTAAATGACATCAACTTGAAAGAACAATGGATTTGAAGATTCAGGCATATGATTTTGGCACAAATGCAGCTCCACTATAGCCACCACACCTACCCCCTGTGCAAGTGGGAACCCCACCAACTCTAATACAATTAATTGCTTTTCTCGAAGACACACAAGTTTTCACTTCACCATTTGTATGTTCACAATCCCCTTACATGTAATATTTATTATGTTACTCAATAACACCAACATGTTCAAGGTAGATAAAATTTGTAACAATCAAGAACATTTTGAAAGATAGTTTTTTTTTTAGGAAAAAAATTAAAGTGAAATATTTCCAGGATAAACCAATTCCACGAACCTTAAACTTGAAAAGAACGAAATAGTCATTATAATCGACATTCTTGAAACTATGTAACACAAAGATTGCAAAAGACATAACTTGTGAAATTATAACTAATTTAAAGAAAGAGTAATCAAGCTTGTAAGGAACATTTAGCAAGAAGATCATTTAATCATTAGGAAAACAAATTAAACAGTATAGCTACTCACCTAGTAAGATAATAGAAACCTAAAAACAATAGGAATGTTTACTTGGTTCTAGAATCCTAGCGCCCTCAAGGATCAAGATTTCCTAAAATTTGACAAAAAGAAGAGTTGAGGAACAAGTCAGAATTGTAGAAGAAGAACTTGGCAGAAATACACTAATCCAGCTCTATTTCATCATGTTTCTTGGTTAGTATCCACACGAACAATTTAGACAGCACAGTAATTAAATACCAAAATGTATGAAATAAAAACAAAGTCATTTGACCAGAATAAGTAGAAAATAACCAAAGATTTTGCAGAAAGATTCAATCCATCACTTATTTCCCTTGGTTCCCAATGTTAGACTTTAATCTCTTCCTCTGACAACCCAACGCCAAAATTTAATTCTTAAAATATGTGTTTAATCCTTTCAAAATCCAAACTCATCAAACAACCTAAAGAATCTATTTTAGAAGACTTCTTATCCTAATTTAAAAATATACCTACACACAAGCATGGAAATAGAACAATAATGCGAGACAGCAACCTACATTTTTTGTCTGCTACTCTTCACAGCAATCTTGTCACTGAGAATTGCTACAAGTTTTTAACTTATGAGGAGTGGCTATAACTTGTCTAAAACCATATGTTTAAGAGTGTAAACATAATGTCCTAAAAATGATAGATTGGGCATTTGGAGTGGCGTTGGACTTACCCAACTTAAAGGTTCAAATGATATTAAAAAATTAGGACTTTTACATATATTAATCAACCTAACTAACAGATAAAATCTTTGAAATTTAAAATTTCAGTTTATTAATTTCATCCACCAAGGCATCAACCAAGCATAGCAGAGAAAGGAAAAGGAATTACTTACATTGTATTTTCTTGAATCTTTATTTGAGATAAGGAGGACACCGAATCATAATGGAAGGAGAGAATGAACAAGGACGATACCCAACAACGAGGACGATTCCAAAGATGACATGCGCGAGCGTGATTTTTGAGCCGAGATTAAAGGTTCCTATGAGAATGGAAGGGAGCACGAAACCAATGGTGTAAGCGAGATTAGGGCATAAGCGAATCCGAGAGAGAGAAAATATGGCTGAGAATTGAATCCCCTCAATCTCACAAACTCAACATACCTAAGCAATTTCATATCACCGGCAGGATACTAAGAAGCAAAAATGGTGGCTAAGAATCGAGAATACCCAGAGATGATGTGTACAGGCGTGATTTCAGAGCTGAGGTTTAGGGTTTCTGTGAGAACAAAAGGAAGCACAAAAATAATGGTGTGAGTGAAATTAGGGCGTAAGTGTATCCGAGAGAGACTAAAAAGCAAAAATGGAGGGAGAGCAATAAAAAAAAGAAGGGTATTCACTTTTTAGAGCACTGGAGGGAGAGGAAGATAAAAATAGAGGGAGAAGTGAAATTTAGCGGTCCGTAATGGAAAAAGAAGGGTTTTTCAACACTCAATTACCAGCAATTACAAAACCACCTGTATATGAATAAAACTGCTAGTATTTTCTGGCGGTTTAGGAACTGACGGTAAATGAATAAAAAAACCCCAGTAATTTAAACACGCCGACATATGGTTTATTTCCCAGCAAATATTGAAAACCACTGGGATATGCCAGCCGCCAATTACCCTTTTTCTTGTAGTTATTGTTGGTTTTGATTTATCATGTGATGAGTTAGATTTTGCAATTAGGGAATATACGTTAAATCTTGGAGATTTTAAATGAATTCCTGTGGACAAGCAGTGGATAGTTAGTCATTTCAATTGGCAAGTATGTCCAAGTCATGATACTTTAATGATGAGATAGTTTAAGCACTTTGAAGACAATTAACTACTTTATTTGTTTTATGTGGTTGAAGTAGCATATGTAATCTTATTGTAAATTTTCCATTAGGCTTGAACTATTGAAGTGTTAATGTGGAAATATGCATAATGGATTGGATCATGTGTTTAAGGAAATTTTAATATTTTGTCTTCTTGACATGAATAAATGTGATGTGAGATTTTATTGGTAACTTGGTTATGAGGTTAAGTTATGAACATGAATGAATATGTACAGGATGGATTGAAATTTATAGTTAGGGAATATGTGTATAAGCTTGTGGAACTACAGTAGATTTATAAGGATTAAGGTTTGTGAGATTTTGAAATTTTATATAGATTATTGATGACGAGGAATTTGGAGTAATAAGATATGTTGAGTTATCGTTAGCCTTGGTAAGTGTTCGACGAACTAAATTGTGTAATTAAGGGATTTATATCTAGATATGCTAAATTTTTATAAGTGTTTTGCTTGGTCAAATAAATCACGTAAACAGAACCTAACCCAATTCAGGGTAAAATGTTGTTAATTAGATTTTGTTTTACTGCTCTAAGGATCTTATTTTGCCCCAAAATTTTTGTTTCATCTAGAGAAGGCATCAAGGCAACTGTCTATCAAATTTCATAACATTAGGAACTAATTTAGTGGACTTATGGTGTGATTAATGGAACATTAGCAAATCTAAAATTGCACAATGACTTATTGCTTACATGGATCTTATAATTTAGCCTTAGAAATTTTTATTGTATCTATTTAAGATGTTAATAAGGAACCCTACCAAATTTGATGATTTTCGGAGCTCCCAATCATTCCCAAAATTTTTAGGAAGTCTGGAACCCAAAGATGTGAAGCAAACAGAGATGTATTGACTAATTTGAGATTTTGGATAGTTACATACTTTAACTGAGAATGATTTTAATTAATCTATGATACATGTAAGCTAAGACTCGAGGTAGATATGATTGAGTTATTGTGAGTTAACATGGATTAAGTATCATGTTGTTAGTAGAGTAGTGTAGCTACCTTACTCACTTGATTGATTAGCTTGATTAAGAGTATGAATTAAATGATCTTATGGATGGGAGGTCATAAAATTTAGTCATTGCTTGATGTGATTAACTTACTTGTATGTGACTTGTTAAGTGTGGAAAGAGCAAATAATGATGAATTATATCCCAAAGATAGAAAAAGGAATAGGATCCTTGTTGTTTAGTAATCATGAGGCAATGAGAGAAGTTACTGAACCAATAAGCCCATATAAAACTACCTAAAGGCTGTGTTTATGAAGTGTTTGTCTCCTGTGTGCTTTTACACTAAAAAAAATGTTGAGATACAAAATTGAAATTTTCATGATTTAAGTCGATTAGTTTACATATGGTTGACTGAGTAGAGTTTTGCATATTGAACTTGAGGAATCTAATTCTCATAATTATGTTTAGAAACGTTGACTTGAAATGTTAAGGTAGCTAGCTCTTTCATAAAAACTCATCTAAAATTATTTTATATTGATACATTGATTTCTAAGATGAATTTTCATGTTTTAAGCTCCATCAATGTATTGAGATTATAATTAGAAAGGTAAGTTCTTTTCCTTGTTAGCGATTTGGCAAGTGTACTAGTCGCACAAGTAATAAAGAATTACCCAAGAAATTCAATTGCATTAGTTAGACAATAAAGATTAGATCCAAGACAGCTCTAATTAAAAAGAATGTAAAAAATAACTTGAGAATAGATTAAATTAACTTCAAATAGAGGTCTAGAGTTATTAATCTCCCTCATCTATCCTAGAAATTACTAATCTCTCTCTTGCACATGTGATTCTAATTAACTAAACATGCTAATCTTAGGTTATCTAATGGCTTAAAATAATTTTCTGAATCTAGATTAAGCTACTGAACACCTACATAGTCCCTTATGTGGGTTAGGCCTAGTACAACCAACTAATTTGATTAAACGAGGTTATATCTCTACAAGTTAACAAACGAAGCCCCTTAAGGTTTAAGGGTCACTCCTCGTCCTAATCATTCAGTGGTCTATTCTCACCTCCCATGCCTAGCCAAAGATCGGTAAAAGCAACGTGTAAACTATAAAGTGATCAAATTCATCGCAAGTTCTAGATATATGAATGCAAAAACATGTATTAATTAAAAGAAATCACAAATACAAAGAGAGAAATAATCCTTAATCTGAAATTAAGTTCATAACAACTCTAGAACAAGAGATTTAGCTACTCATGACTATAAAACTATAGAAAACAACAAAAGATAGAGAAAACTCCATGAATCCAAGGTTGGGTTGATGGAAATCGGGACCAGAGAGCTTTGGAATGGGATTCTTCTTCTTCCTTCAACAATTTCAGCCTCCTCTGGTTCTTCCCAAGCTTAGAATGACCTAAAAAACTTGCCCTTTCGCTATTTAAACCAGCAGAAAAGAGGCAGAAATCGTGACCTGCCGCTATAACGATAGCAGTGGAAGACAGATTGGAAGCTTTAATAATAATTGGTCCAAGAGCCATAGCTATAGCAATGGCTGGAAGAGAGGAGGATTTTGTAGCAACTTCAGAAATGTAACTCTAACAAGATCCAACATCTTGCACAAGCTCCACTCCAACTCAACCTACAACAGAAAATAACAAAACACCAATTACTAGCAAAAATGAGTCATAAAATCACTCAATTTATAAAAAAAAACTCTAAGAAAACATAAACTAATCTAAACTACTCAAAACATGGGTTGAGAAATACAAGTCTACATAAAACAGAGATCGAAAGAGAAGGTAATTAGCACTAAAATGGTGCTAAGTTGAGAACTTAACACTTTCTCAAACTTGAACTTTTGCTTGCCTTCAAGCAAATTAACCCTCACAATAGACAACGATGTAAAGCATAAGTTAGATAAGCTAATTCACAAACAAGATCTGAAAATAATTTAACTAAGCAAGGGAAAAAAGTGATTTGTGCAAGTAAAAATAGAACCATCTATTAAAATTAGATTCAAGAAATACTTTTACTAGAGAAAAGCCATACTTGCAATAATATCTTGAAAACTTAAACAAAAATTCCAATAAACACATTGATATTTTAGAAACCTCTTAAAGCAAAATAAAATTACCTAAATTAATCTTTTCTTTTTATATTTTTACACTCTCAATGGTTTTCATTCCAAATTCTAATTGCTTCATTCAACAAACTAAACAAGAGATGTAGCTAATAGAAAGTAGAGTTCGTGCACCCAATCCACACAACTCTTCCTACCCTTTCACACCCAAGAGAAAATTACAGAGTGAGAAAAGCGCCTATGCACCTAATCCACAAACATTTCCATACCTCTTCAGTCTCTCGATCCAATCGAAGGTATAGTTCATTGGATAAAAAAGAGTCAGTGTACCTAATCCACACAACACCACCTCAACATAAACTATTCCTTCCAACCAGTTAATTATTCTTATTTATAAAAATAAAAAGCCATTATTTTCTTTTTTTAATTTAAATGGAATATAGGATGAAACACCCCTTATTGAGCTTACTTTTGATTTTAGGAAAGCTTAAATCAAGCAAAAGTAATTATTCTAAGAGTTCCCACAAAACTTCAATTAGCCTAAAATGAATTTTGAAAAAAATTTCCTAACATTATTAAAAGTAAGGCTAATTCTCTATTAAAAGCAATTTTCAAAAACTTAATTTTAACAAAATTTTTCTATTTTTTAAACACCCAATTATCTCTTTCCTTTACAAAGATCTAATCATAAAAGAAAACAAAATTTTTGAAAATCTAATGTAATTGACAAATCTGACATAAGTGACAACCGTCTGTGCTTTACACAAATGTCTGTGCTTAACACACTAAACAAACAACACACATAAAAAAATGCAACAAAATTATATACACACTACAAAAAAAAAGACTTTTGGTGGCGACTAAAGTCGCCACCAAAAGTCTAAAAGTCGCCACTAAAAGTCTTTGGTGGCGACTTTTAGTAGCGACTAAAGTTGTTGGCGTAAGTCCGTGGCTGATTCTTTTGGTGGCGACTTTCAAAGTCGCCACCAAAAGTTACCTTTACTGTCGACTTTAGTCGCCACCAAAAGTCATTTTTATTGCAAAAAAAAAAAAAGAAAATTCGTGAAAAAAATGATTTTTGGTGTCAGCAAAAACTACCTTTGGTGGCGACTTTAGTCGCCACCAAAAGTCACTCGTCATCTTTTTAGATCCGGATTGACCCGGAAGGTCGACCCGAGATCCATTCGACTCGTGCGGGTCTTGGCTGATCCAATAACTCGTTATCCCGAGCTGACTCGATTTTTGTGTGTGCAATATTTAAGTTTATTTGAAATTAAACCAAACATGTGCATACCTGAGATTCGAACCTGGGTCCCTTGCTTGCAGCCATGTGTGTATTGCCATTCTGCCACTGCTTCATTTGTGTTATGTAAGTGAAAAATATTATATATATCTATATATATAATCTGTTAAAAATATTTTAGGTCAAAAATATTATAAAACAAAAATAAAATAATATTAAACTTAACAAAAAGCAAATATATTATTACTATTGGAGTCACCACAAAAGTCCAACTTCAATTAATTTCATAAAAAAAATGATTTCAATTAAAAAAATAGACTTCATTCGTCACTAATAATCTAATTTTTTAAAAAAAAATTAAAAAATTTAAAAATTTAAATTTATTTTAAATAAAATTAAGAAAAATAAAAAAAATTAAATTTTTTAAGTAAAAAAATGACTTTTTTTATTTTTTTAAAAAAATTTGACTTTTGGTGGCGACTATATTCGCCACCAAAAGTCTAATTTTTTATTTTATTTTAAAAAATCTGACGTTTTTTTATTTTTTTTTAAAAAAGACTTTTGGTGGAGACTATAAAAATCTAATTTTTTATTTTATTTTAAAAAATCTGACTTTTTTTTATTTTATTTTAAAAAATACTTTTGGTGGCGACTATAGTCGCCACCAAAAGTCTAATTTTTTATTTTATTTTAAAAAATCTGACTTTTTTTATTTTTTTTTAAAAAATACTTTTGGTGGCAACTATAGTCGCCACCAAAAGTCTAATTTTTTATTTTATTTTAAAAAATTTGACTTTTTTTATTTTATTTTAAAAAATACTTTTGGTGGCGACTATAGTCGCCACCAAATGTCTAATTTTTTATTTTATTTTAAAAAATCTGACTTTTTTTTATTTTTTTTAAAAAAGACTTTTGGTGGCGACTAAAAGTCTAATTTTTTATTTTATTTTAAAAAATCTGAGTTTTTTTATTTATTTTTTTAAAAAACTTTTGGTGGCGACTATAGTCGCCACCAAAAGTCGACTTTTAGTGGCGACTATAAGAGTCGCCACCGAAACTCAACTTTTAGTGGCGACTTATTTAGTCGCCACCAAAAGTCGCCACTAAAAGTCAATTTTCTTGTAGTGACAAAACTTCTCTCCCCCAAACTCCCCCAAACTTGAATATAATAGTGTCCTAACTATCCCAGATCAACAAAACAGAGGAAAAAGAAGCAGAAAATTAAAAATCAAAATACAAAAAATAAGAAACAATAACACCACAGAAAAAAATAATCAAAACAAAAACAAAACAATTAAAACTAAGAAAGCAAGAAAACTTGGGTTGCCTCCCAAGAGTGCTAAGTTTATTATCTTCAGCCAGACTTTACTGATGCTTATTCAAGGTAGATCTTCCAATGTTGGCCGCTTCTTAAATGTTTTTGACTAAAAAATAACCATGTTTGCAATGTCAGGAGGTTTGAATTTATAGGGATCATCATGAAACTTTGCATAAGCCTCTGAAACTCCAGGAACTCCCCTTGTTCTTTTCCCCACATCTTCAGCATCCTCTAAACAATTTTTACACATCTCATCATGAAAATACTCGTAAGATTTCTCATCAATCATCTTCACAAAGTAGCACTCCTCCAAGTCGTCAGAAGCTTTCATTGCCTTGTTCATGTTAAAAGTAACCTCTTGATCATTGACCCTCATGGTTAACTCACCTTTATGAACATCAGTTACAGTCCTTCTAGTAGCCAAAAAAGGTCCTTCCAAAATGATTAGGATATTCTTGTCTTCCTCATAATCTATGACAATAAAGTCAACCAGAAAAATTAACTTGTCAACCTTGGTAAGTACATCCTCAATAACTCCAGTCAGATAGCATAATGAACAGTTGCCCAATTGAAGAGTCACTATGGTGGGTCGAGCATTAAGGCTGCATTTTCAAACTCTCCCAAACGCCTTTTTTTTTTTTTACAGAACATCCTTCATGTACTTTACATAATTGGGTATTTATTCCAATGCCTCTGCGAATAGGATGTTGATGTAAAGTTGCTTCAAGATCTCCAAGAATTTTTGTATTGTTTATCCAAATTCTTCTTCTATAATTGTTGAGGAAAAAGAAGTTGAGGAACAATTTTTAGAGCCTTTTCAGTATTCCCCTTCTCTTCAACTTTTTTAGCTTTTTGACTCACCTCTTTTTGTTGTACTCTATCCTCCTCTTTTAACTCATCTTCAAACATTATTGCTTCCTTTTGTGTATCTGAACTAGGATTTTGAGGAGAAACAAAAGTTTGTTGAAGCTCTTTGCCACTCCTCAATGTTATGGCTTTGCAATGCTCTATGCCCTCTCTTCTTGGATTATTTTTTGTGTTACTTGGGAGAATGCCTTGCTCCCTTTTGCTTAGAGCACTTTCCATCTGTGTCTCTCAGTTCTTAATAGCAACATTCTAAGTCTGAAAAATTGCCTTACTCCTTTCTATGAACTCCATAAACATATCTTCCATTGATGGTTTCTTCTCCACTTGAGGTGGTGGAGCTCTTTTTTTAGGAAGATAATTGTTTAGGTTGTTGAAGCCTAGAGGTTAAGATGGCCTACCAAAAGATGAAGTTAAAGGGTTCAAACAGTAATTGTTGCTCCAAGAAAAGTTTAGATGGTTTCATGCCCTCGGATTGTAGGTGTTGAAATATGGGTTATTTTGACTCCTCTGTTTATTACCCATATAATTCAATTGCTCCACTGTAGCAACTTCCTCACAACACCCATTGATATAGGCACCACCACAGAAATCACATTTGGTTCAGGGGTAACTACTGCATTCCTCTTACTAGCTCTTGTTATCTCAAACACAACATATCAACCTTTTTAATTAATGCTTCATTTTAGGCCAACAAAGCATTGAGTGTGTCCAACTCCAGAATTCCTTTCTTAAAACTGTTTTTGGCTCATATGGAAGCATTCTGACTAGCTCCCATAATTTCAATTATCTTCCGAGCTTATTCAATTGATCTTGCCATCAATGCACCACCAGCTGCGATATCCAATCTATCTCTAGTTTCATACATCAGTCCACTATAGAAGATAGAGATCTGTTGCCACTCTTGAATGCCATGATTTGGTCATTTTCTCATCATCTCCTTAAATCGCTCCCAAGTGGCATATAAACTCTTACCCTCTTATTGGTAAAAAGCCATAATTTCATTCCTCAATTTAACTGACCTTGGGGGAAGGAAGAATTTATCCAAAAAATTTTTTGGAGCTCATCCCATGTAGTAATGCTCCCTGGCATTAAAGTCATTATCCAACTTTTTGCTATGTCCCTCAAGGAGAAGGGAAACAAGTAGAGGCGAATTACGTCATCGGTTACTCCATTTAGCTTAACCATATCACAAATATCCAGAAAGTTAGTGATATGATTATTTGGGTCCTCTATAGGACTTCCTCCAAATTAATTTTGTTGAACAAGATTTAGCAGCATTGCCTTCATCTCAAAGTTATTGGTTTGGAGGGGAGACTTCACTATGCTTGAAGTATTTCCAGCATTATATAGTGAAGCATAATCCCAAATTGCTCTGTGTTCCTCTTAATTCTCATTACCACCAAGACTCTGATTATCTTCTGTCATTTCCTCTTCTTGCGAGATTTGCTTCTCTTTAGTTTTTCTAGTTCTCACTTCTTTTCTATTTCTCCTCAAGAGTCTCTCCATTTTAGGTTCAAAGAGTATATCATAAGTGTCAATGGTACCGCGCATACATAGTAAAAATCACCGGTCATAATCGACAAAAGGAAATCAAAAAAATAACTCTAAAAAGCAAAAATGACTAATTAAATAAAAAGAAAATAGAATTGTAGATTCAACAAAACAAAACAAAAGAATTCAAAGCAGAAAAGTGTCTAATCTAGCACCTTTAAATCTCTTTGAATATTAGCAAAAAAATTAGTTCCCGGCAACGGTACCAAAATTTGTTAGCGATTTGGCAAGTGTACCAATCGCACAAGTAATAAAGAGTGAGTAAAATATTGTTTCCACGAGGACTAACTCGCTAATTACCCAAAAAATTCAATTGCATTAATTAGACGATAAAGATTGGATCGAAGACAGCTCTAATTAAAAAGAATGTAACAAATAACTTGAGAATAGATTAAATTAACTTCAAATAAAGGTCTAGAGTTACTAATATCCCGTGGTAACCTAACCCGTGGTAAAATATATTAAACATAAATGTTTAGCCTATACGAAGGGAGTGGAGATGCATAATTTGGTCCCCAAGGAACACATATCAGATGTTATTACTCATCTTAAGAGAAATCTTGATCCTAGAAATTATTGTTAATTTCCAAGCGTGTTTCTCTTTTAAAGTTATTTGGAATAGAAGAAATTGGAGTTTGAAAGGGCTGGTTTAAAGATCAACAGGAATTTTTAAAAATTGAAATTAGAATCCCTTCTTGATTCCTTAAATCGCATGAACTAAATCAAAAATTTTATAAGAATCACCATAAGCCATAAGCCAATCAGTCGATTTAGAAAGCTTGGTAATTGACTGTCTGTAACTTCTATACAAAATATTAATATCCTTTCTAAATGTTAGTTATCCTTATGACCTTTTTTTAGTAAAAGATTAAGTTAAATGAAGTGTTTACAATAAGAAACATTTGGATAAAGAAAATAAAAAGACGTAGATGAAGATAATCGACTTAAATAGTATAAATAAATATTAAATACAGTAATTGGAACTAATCACTGATGCACGTTATGTGTATCTATAAGACCAAGATGATATTATATAAACTTCTATATATATAGTAGGTGAAGGACATCATAACTTGAGTATGAATGAAATTGAAGTTTGAAGACAAAAGTCATACTGTTAGATTATACGTAATAAAAGCAAAATTAAGATTTGTAAACATGCTGCCTAATTTTAATCTATTGTAAGTATATAATGGATTGTTCTATGAAAACATCGCTTAAAACTTAAATTTTGTATAAGTATATGTGAATCTTGGGGACAAAATTCACTTTTAAAGGAGTCAAAAAGTAATATCCTGACTAAACAATTATTGTAAAATATATAATTTTAGTATTTAAAAGGATTATTAGAAAAGAAGAATTTTAAGAAATAACGATAAGCAATTAAGAAAAATAAATATAAAGAAAGTTAGGAAGAAAAGATTAGCGGTGAAAAGACAATTTTATCATTTGACTCGGGACTTAATTGAACAAAACAAAAAGGATAGGAGGACTTTCTACTAATACAACCAAACTAGTGGTTGTGGCAAGCTAAAACACGTTACCCCTATCCTAGTGTTGGCAAATTAAGGACCACTCACGTGTATCCTTCTCACATCCATAAGCTTAGCCGTGAAGGATCCTCTAGATAAAAAGAAACCCTTATGGAACGTTTGGTTCAGCGTAGGAGGTGGAAAGGATATTGGAATTCTAGTCGACAGTGTTTTTTTCAAGGATTGGTTGGGATATCACACTGGAATGGAGCCTTTCATTTCCAGTATTGTTTTCCCTTTTCTTTCGTACTGACAATTCCATTGGGCAGGTGATGGAAACAAGTGGAAAGGAAGGGAATGGGAGGCAATTTCACCATTCTGCCCCTCCTGTCCTATGCTCCTCTATGTCGTCTTCAACCTTGCCTCAGCCAAAATGTCATCTCCATCCTCAGCCAATGTTATGTCTTTTGGTTATTGAAGAAGAACACCACGGCTTTCCAAGATCCCTCCTTTCTTCTCAATTCTCTTTACTGTAACAAACCCACTTGGGAAGATCAAGGAGATGTAGAAGAAGAAGAAGTTGAAGCTTCTATTTTCTCTTCCTTGCCTTCGCCCACCCTCTCGACATTAAACACCCACTGCCGCCGTCTCTCCCCTGTTCTCAGCCGTCTTAACCTTAACCTATTTTCATCTCCCAAATCACAGCCGCCATCAACTCTCATCACCCCAAACCTTTCTTCGCAACCCATTGTCGACGTCGAACGCCCACCGCCATCACCACTGTCATCCTCCACTATTAAACCCCAAAGCCCAATGCCATCCTCTGCCTTAATCACCCTTCATTTGCCATTCTCTCTTACTCACAGCACCCAAATCCATCTTTCTCGCCTTCGCTTCTTCCTCAAGCCTCCTGAGTATCAAAAAAAAAAAAAAGAATTCATGAATGGGAGTTGATTTTAGCGGGGACTAAAGTGAATAAATTAAAAAATTTATAGGGATTGATTTTAACAAAGAACTCAAACTAGGGAGCTAGATAAAAGTAACAGAAGAGTTTATATCAAGCAAATAAAAAAAAAATTTTAGCTAGATACGTAAGTGAATAAACAAAAAAAAAATTTGGGCAAAGGACAATCTGTAGAGTTTTCAAATTTCTGTAGTAAAATAAAAAAATTATGTCAAAAGGATAAAATAATAAATTTACTCACTCATTTCTTTTCTATTGTACAATATTTTTCATTGTGAATCAAAATTTTTTTTTACTTTTTTTTTTTTCATTGTCCTTTCCTTTTTGTTCTTACTACAAACCAAAGAGGTCTTTACTCTTTGCTTCCTGTGAACCTTTTTTCCTGCAAATCCAATGAGCGAACCGGAGAGAGAGAATCCGAGGTACTCTATTTTCCGAAAACAAAAGAGAGAACTCTTATCAATTAAAAGGAGTGCAACCGATGAAATAATCTAGCAGTAGAAGTTCGAGTTTTCTGGGTACATTGGGAAGCAGACAGTGCGACAGTGATTCAAACCAGAAATTGGGAGGGGCCATCCGAGAATGGAACAAGTGAAATGGAAAACGAAAGGCAACAACGAAAAAGAGGAATTCCATAGCGTCGACTTTTTAGAACAAAGTAGTACAGCGTTGGGTGGAATTCCATAGCGTCGGCTTTGGAGAGATTCATAGGTAAACTTGAAACCTATATTAGAATCTTATTATAACAGCTAGGAAACATTTGTGTTATAGTAAAATAGATGGAAATCAGAGCAATAGCAATTAAAGAGATTTTTAGAATTTTGTGATGCAATTAAAGGTTGAACATGCTATTAGTAGCTGAAGGGTTCTTGTGAGAAATTGTAGACAGCAGGCTTTCAGTTCGGTCACAATAATAATAGAATTCAAAGTAGGATTTGGGGACCATAGGAAGTAGTAGTGAATAAAATGGATCCTCTTAATAAATCATTGTATGAAATCAGTATATTAGAATCAATACCTTTACTATAGTTTTATGCTTAATATATATATATATATATATATATATATATATTAGGAATTAAGAATTTGTAATTGGAATTGGGAAGTTAAACTATAAGGTATGCAATAGATTTATAAGTTTAGCTACATGTGTTCTTTTTATAAAGATTATAGCATTAATCTTGAGTTGTTAAGAAATTCAATGTCTTAAAACTAGGAAAAGGAAACTAGAATCCTTTTCTCTTGACCATGTAAGAGACTACGGTCATTTAAGAAAGCCTAGGATTTCATTATTAATAGAATGGAATCCAAACTTAGATATGTTATATTTTGAAACAGAGAAAAGAGCAACAGCAGCAAGGATTATCAACTTGCCAAAAGTTTGGTTTCCAATCAAAAGGATTGATTTCAGCAATTGAGGTAACTAGTTCTTCAAAAAAAACAATATCTATAATATATGAATATTATGATGAATTTTTATGCAATGCTTCTATGAATGTATGAGAGAATGAGATATTTGAAATGTCCCACAGAATGAACAGAAGATATTTGCCACAGACTTATGTATACATTTGTTTTAGTCCCACAGGGTGTACATATGATTTATGTATGCATTTATTTTAGTCCCACATAGTGGACAATCCCATAAAGTGGACATATGACTATGTTTGCGCCCTTAATCCCAGAGTGAAGCATAGTAATGCATTTAAAACTCACAGAGTGGAGTATAAGTCTAACTCCTAGTTCCACATAAGTGAATTCGGAGATGATGTATTATGTTTTACTTCTAATTTCACAGAGTGAATTAAGTGATTGTATAATTATATGTCTACTTATATATTCATGGATGAATATTATGATTGCTTTAATTACTTTTATGACTGAAATGATAGTGGAATTATTTTCTTAAAAATAAACTAACTACTGAGATATTTATATCTCACTCTTTACAAGTTTAATTAATCATTTCAGAGTTTGAAGTCCAAGAGAAAATAGTATTGACTAATTAGGGAGTTCCTATGTATTAGTCTACTATCAGATGTATTTTGTAGAAAGTTAAATAGCAAGTTAGAGGGGATTACCTCTTGAGGTATTTTGTAAAGAATGTGTATGTCATGAAAAAGTAATTATAGAATCATGTAATGAAAAGTAATGGAAGATTAGAGAGATGAGAGTATTAGTCTTGTAAATTAAAATATGTATTATGAAAGTAAATTTATGATATGTAACTTGTTCATGTATATGCTAGGAATGCATATGTTAGGTAGTAAAAGTAATAGAGAATATATGAATATGTAAATATTAGACTCTTTAATGTGATGTAATAGAAGACTAGTAAAGAGTTAATGTTAGCTTTGTAATCTAAAGCTTACATTATGATATGAACTTATTCAAATACCTATGGTTGGTTACCATGGATAATATGAATATATTTTATTCTTTATTAACATTATATTAGAAAATAATGATATTAAATATATGATTGAAAAACTTACTAGTTGACCAGATACTTTAAACCAGTCGACCGGCAAGTTCTAGACAAATGTTATTCTTTAGACCTGTTACTTATTCCATTTACCTTTTTACTTAAGCAAATATTCATTTATGAAATTTTATGGAAAATGATATAAACAGAAGAACAAAATAAGGAAAATAAGGAACAAAATAAAACCAGACTTCATTTTAGGGGAGAACACTACAAAACCAGACTTCATGACTTGCGACAAGGGGAGTTGAGTGTTACTCAATATTTCAACACCATTACGTAGTATTGGCAACACCTTAACCCTAATGATGCTGCTCTATACAAAATGATTGTTGACCAAAAAAAAGCATTCAAATTCCTCTAGACGAAGTCAGGGGAAAATCATGGGAACCAAGCCCTTACCTTCTATTTGAGAGGCTTTTTCTGAAGTTCGAAGGGAAGAAAGCATGAGATGGCAAAAAATTTTGACACTAACTATTGAAGGGTCGGCCTTGTACACACAGAACTCGTCTCAAGATAATAAATAGAGAAGGGGGAAGGCCATGGTGTGAACATTGCAATAAACCTAGTCACACTAAAGAAACATGTTGGAAAATACACGGGAAGCCCCTAGATTGAAAGCCTAGTCGTGCATAGAGTGATCGAGACAACCATACAAATGCCGCCACTACATCCAACAATAATAAAAATACAGAGATCAGTCCATTAACCAAGGAGCAAATTGAGGCACTACAAAAGCTACTTGGTCAAATTTCCATTCCATCTCAATCATCATCGTCCACTACTGAACAATATACTAGCATGTTGGCACATCAAGGTAGCAGATTCTGAGAAGATGATTGGCAGTGTTGAGTTGTCTGGTGGTTTCTACTTGCTCAAAGAAAGTCCTCCTCTGCATAGACAAGTTCACTCCAAGCTAGGATTGTATAACATATACGACCTTAAGGGGGAGTAAAGAAAGGAGTTGATCTTTATGTTCAAATTATTTATTTATTTTTAATTTGATAGATTAGGATATACTTTTCTAGTAGATAAGACAATTTATTTACTAATTATTTGCTTTCCTAGTTTACTAAAGATTCCTTATTTAAAAGAGATTCTCGTACTTATTTTTTTCCTAGTTCAATTAGGATTTCTTTGTATAAATATTAGGTTTTAGTTTCATTATGAATAAGAGAAGAATTTCCTTTCCTCAAAATTTCACAATATAAAATATAATTTTTCAAATGTAATTGTGCCATAGAAAATTGCTTCAAGAGTGTGTTTATATGTGTAGGAACTGATTTTATTGTGTGTAAGAAATGGTTTATTTGTGGGCTGCTCTACACTATTTTGATCCCATGAACTCTTATAGCCTGTTGTGCCTACATTAGATGACAAGAAAGGACATTTGCACAAGTGATAAAAAAAATTAAAAAACTAATATATATATATATATATATATATATATATATATATATATATATATATGAAGGAAGGGAATCGCCTTGATTGAGTCTTTTGTGCACGTGGTTGCACTTGCCTGACAGAAAGAGAAAGAGAATTTTAATTATTAATTCTTTTAATTTTTACTTTGTACAATTCAATTTCAAAAAAAAAATTTAACTCATTTTTTATTGGTTTTCCATTATTTTTTATCTTATTAGAAAAATATATTATTCAACAACTAAATGGTTTATTTGTATATTTTTCAAGAATTAAGAAATATATTATCTATCTTAAATAAGATTTTTGAATAATTTAAGGGTTTTGAAATTCAATTTATAGATTTTTTTAAAAATTATATATAATCATTTGCACACAACATTAAACTGAAATTCAAGGACAAAAATTGATTTTTTTTAATTGAATATGATTGTGATAAGAGATAGAATAAGAGTCAATTTAAAGGCAAAATGTTTTGTTGATATTTGGCAAGTATGCTTTATATCAAAATATGATTCAATTTATATTGTTAAAAAAATTATATATGTCACCTAGATGATTAATTATTTTGATTTATTCTATATTGATCCTATGAAAAACAATTTTTTAAAATTCTACTGAATAACTTAATTTTAAATCATCACTAAACTTGCGGCTCAAATAAGTTGAGGGGTTAAAGATGTAGCCTCCTTTTAATTAAAATAAGAACTTATTTCAAATATCCTAATTATTGCACTTTCGGTGTTGCATAAGCAAACAACCACGACTTCAAAACGACATCGTTTGGCACACCGCAGCGTTCTTAATAGGCCTTGATGCTGATAGAAGGCACTAGAAGAGAGTGCTGTCGTGGAGAAGAAGATAGTGATGAGGCCGATGCCAATGGACTTGTTCGGAGAGATGGACGAGCCAGGATCGGCGATGGCGATGGACGTCGACGACGTTGACTCGCTCGAGGTTCTCGGCGAGGGAGTTATCTCCGCCGACAACAAGCTCACCGATGCCGACTTCTTCAACAACTTCGAGGACGATTTCGATGATACTGATATCAACTGATCCCTCTTGTCCCCACTCCTTCGTCATCCAGTATGATACTTGTCTCGTTTCTTGGGTCAATAATTTTCAGGGGTTTACTTTGTTAGGGTAATGCTGTTCTGCTCTTAACGATGGAGAAGGAAAAAGTTGTCTGTTTCTGGGGTTTCTATATTGTATGAATGTCGATTGGTTACGTCAATACCATGGCTTTCGTTGTTGATAATTTGATGCATATTAGCATTTACTGTGTCTTCTGATGTTGTTTCAGTGAGTTCCTGACTTTGATACTTATGGTTCTGTTATCTTCTTCACCAATATCTCCTCTGTTTTAACTATAATCACATTTGTTTTGATGTTACCCAAGTCAATGTTGATATCTTAGGTACTTTTTCAGAGAGCCAATAGTTAACCGAAGCTGTTTCTGAGGAAAGGATTAGTCTTTCTCGATGAGCCTTGTGGTCCATGAGGCTCATGGAAATGTATTAAAATGAGTCAACTTTGTAGTGAAAATTAGAGTAGGATTGGTATATATTAAAGAGTTTTAGGGAAAGAGAATAAAAATGAGAATAGGAATAAAATTTAAAAATGTGTTTGCTATGTCTAGATTAGGAATGAGATAGAATTATATGATATGGAGTTTAAAATGAAAGAAAGTATTTAATATATATTTATTGAATTATCTAAAATGATTAAAAAAAAGAAAAAAGAAAAAAGAGGTCTGTTTGCCAGATTGCCTCCCTCGTGTAGTCTTCATCTCCCTTCTCTCTCTCTCTCTCTCTCCCCCTCTCCCTGTAATCAAAGGTCGTATTAGCCCACCATCTACTCTCTTCTGCCATGCCACACGGACGTCGCCCCTCTACTCTCCTGCGCTGCCATTGCCGGTGGTTTGATTAGTGCGTTGTTCTCCTTTGCATCGACTTTCTCAGGGAAATGCAAAACGAGAAAAAGAAGCAGAAGGCTGGGAGCAAAAGAGGTAGAAATGTTTCATTCCCGCAAAGGAATCCGATTGCATCACTTCTTTTATTTAAAGATCCATACATCATTGGAACTCCTCTTGCAAAGCCATTATAGTGTTAAAATTGCTACCAAAGGCGCGATTGCTACATTCTCTCTCTCTCGCTACGGTGTCATTAGTGCATTCCCTCTTCCTTTACAGCGCCATTAGTGAATACCAGTCGTGCCCTTAATTTCATTGAGGGAACCAATAAGTACTTCTGACATAATTAGGAGATTCTTGACTATCCACAGGGCTCTTTTCAAGTTTCAACTCAGTCGTACAATAAAAACTATGGTAGAATCAAATCACGAAAAGAGAAATGACAGTAAAAATGAGAACGTCAGTACATTCATCTTTATTCCTGAAGCATACAGAACGAAAGAACAAAATTATGAGAAGGAAAAAGGGGAAATTTCATTGTAGCATCACATTGATCTTGCTCTACAAAAATTATCTTTTCGTCTCTACATAATGTACAAAAGATCAAAGCATGCTAAATAAAACTCAGCAAGAGCAACAAGAAATATGAAAGCTGCAGAAACAGATTTTCAGAAATGTAACTCCAACGGCTAGCACTCGATGGAGAAGGAGAAGGAGCTGAGGGTGTAACTGTTGTAGCAATTTCCTTTGAGCAAGTGTAGCTGCAGCGACTTGGACGAACAACCCGGTAAACACCAGAGCTTGCAAGGATATAAATGTTCTTAAGGTTGTCTTCCCCAAATGAGTAGATGTAACCCAGAGCTGGAAGGGAGCTTCCAGGTACAGAATCACATTTGATAGCAGAATCACGTGCACAACTGAAAGAGATTTTGCTGGTAGTGAAATTTCCACTGTTTTCTGGGTCTTCTATGCTTGCCCATACGGCACCCGCATACAGATCTCCATATAAATACCTGACATCAACAAAAGCTGATGATATTGCAAAAATAGGTTCTTTTCATTCAGTAGATGGAGTTCATCATCATGGGGCGTGTTTCTAGGCTCTTAATCTATGAAAAGAACTACCTTGAAAATTCTTAAAAGGCCATAGAAAATGCTAGTTTACCTTCCATACATGCAAGGATCAGTCATAGACCGATAGTAATAGCCCCCGATGATGGATGCCGACCCTTCATTCTTGTTTACTTCAGAATGGTTGTATCCTGTGAATGGGAAAATGGGATTTATGGAATTTAACGAAGTATTGCCTCCTGGTGACGTTGTAGGGGTGAATGGATAGGGGCCCTCATAAACACGCCAGCCGTAATTCCCACCCTTTGTGATGAGATCCACTTCCTCGTATAGATCCTGCGAATCAACGGCTAACGTAAAAAAAGGGCAAACCTGGTGCTACAAAGCTCCCGCTATGCACGGGGTCCAAGGAGGGACCGGATCCACTTTGTGGATCTAATGTAGGCAGCCTTAACTTGCAATTTTTGCAAGAGGCTGATTCCACGGCTCGAACCTGTGACCTCCAAGTCACATGGCAGCAACCTTACCGTTGCGCCGAGGCTCGCCCTCGAATCAACGGCTAACGTAATTTAACTAAAATAATAGAGATTACGTAACAGTTATTCTCGCAATATGCAATTTTATTATCATCCCACAGCATCCTCATTTCTGGTACTGCAAGTTCGGTCTAATGTGAACAACTTAATTGCATGAAGCTCAATTGGAAGTTGGAGTACAAAAAAGAAAGGAGGGGTTCTATAGGAGGTCTACGACCTGGAAAGGAGACTTGGGAAAGGAAAAAGGCTAGAAATCAAACCTAAGACATCAAATTACACCTTAATACTAAATACTAGGCTGGCGCCAAGTGAGCCGTTTGCTCATTGGCAGTTCTGTACCTTAAGTATTCATATTCTTGAAGCACATCAATAACCTGAACTTACGTTGGATGTTCACAGAAATGTAATTCCAGCAGAGGACGAGGTCTGTTGATGACCTTGTTGTGGAGGCTTATTCTAGATATGATTAAAGGATATTATGACTGAAGAGCCAAAACTGGTGCCAGTGACTTGTATTTGTGTAGATCTTTCAAGAGGATGAAGGAATTACATTTTCAACAACTCAGTTTCTCTAGTGAGAAAATTAGCAATTTTGTAACAGTACTGTATTTATCGATGCTATCAGATTATTTTATGATAAGCATTCACAAACCTGTCCAACATCTGCACACACGAAGTACGAAGGTCTTTCTGAGTCAAAACTGCAGCGCCAAGGATTTCTTAAGCCCAAAGCCCATATTTCAGGCTGCAAATCTTCATCTTCACTATATGGATTATCCTTGGGAATAGAGTAGTTACCCCAAAGGCCAAGTCTGGCAACTTCTGCTGCACCTGAAATATTCAAGGTAGATGCCATTTCCAAGAATGAGACAGAATGATAATTACTAAAATTTTGTCAGTTAAGTAGTATCTGTAACTGCAATTCTCATGGAAGAAGAACAATCAACAACAAAAGAACTTGGATTCTTTACCATAATACCTTGCTACAAGATTGCACAAATGTCCATTTACTTATATGGCCAGCATAAAACAATTAAATGATAGAAAGTTTCCACAAGTACTCAAGATATTAATCGGGTCAGCGTCACTAACACTAGGATTTCCATTTTTCATGTATTTTCTCATCTTCCTGTCACAGCAATTAAGTATAAGCTAGTTGAAATTTGGGTCGTGATAGTACCACTAGCAAAATAGAAAATTCAAGTGCAGAATCTGATCCAATGAAAGGTTGAAAACTTAGCATTTAATTGAATAAAGCATCATATTGTATAGATAAATAATAATTATGAGTTATACTCACTTGGATTATTGTCGACATCAAGTCTCATAATCTTTCCAAGCAATGATTTCTTATTCTGGGAGAAATTGTACGGATCACCAGAGCCTCCTCCATCTCCCATCATGAAGTATAAATACCCATCATTAGGTCCAAAGAGTATCTGACCTGCATGATGAGAGGTAAAGGGAAGACCCATAGTAAATATCCTCCTCACTTCTATGGGTTTAGCACTTTCAGCCTGGAAAAACGAAAACCAGTCATACTCATTGGTATTAACTTGTTATATAAAAACTTTTTACGTGTGCAGAGATGTGTACCATGGAAGGCTGGGATGCGGTACCATTAGCTGTATATTCTGCTATAACAGTTTGATACTGGCAGGGTTGGGCACCATTATCAGTACCTAGCTTTGATGGATCACAATTAACATCTGAATTACATGAGCATCTTCCTGCACATGCTGGTGACTTAGACTTGTCACAATTATACGAAGCAAAGAATCGACCATTTCTTGCAAAGTCCGGATGAAATGCCATGCCCATCATTCCAAAATCAGTATCAAAATGAATTTGATCAGTTAGGTCAACAAAGGGGCTGGATTCATCAAGCTCCATCATCCCTCCTGAGCCCTCAGCAGGAAGTGTTGCCAACCATACCTTACCCATTTGGTTAGAGAAGAATGCGCGGTTAGAACCATCAGGATGAGCAACCATGTTGAGATAAGATCCATTGCCAATTTTCTCGAGACACAAGCCACTTGGGGGGCTATCAGAAGTCTCAGTTTTATTTAGTTCAACAGGTTCTCCATCAAAGCATACTGAATCATTATTTGAAGCTCCACCGAATGCATTACAGAAATCAGTTCTGGACTGCCAAAGTTCAGTCAGCTTGGTATCATTGGTACTGACTGGAGCTCCTACTTGACCTTGTAAAGAAGGGGCAAATGGAGAATTTGGTATGGACACATTTTGACATGTGTCCCAAACTAGGGAGCAGTAGTCCTCTACTGCTGCCTTTGACTGAGTGGAATTTGATGAAATGGTGGAATTGCAAAGGACAGGAACCGATCTAGGAGAGGATTGAACTGTAAATAGCTGAGCTGAGAATGGGTCGCACCTCTGCAAAGCAGAAATATGAATACAGGAAGGAAGTTATTGGCTGAAAGTTGAAGCAGTTCTTGCTAGCGATACTAAATGGTCAATTATTCAATTATTCAGAATGAAAGATAAGTTGGCGACTTTATATGACAAGGGAATTTACCCTATTCAATATGCCGTTATGGTGGCTTTGGTATGGGAATTTTTAATTACCATGCAGAATTAGTTTCCCAGGTAGCTAAAACCTAAGTTTTGCTTTCGAAAGAAATTACTAAATATTGTGTGTGATTTAGTCAAAATTTCTTATCAGTGATAAGGACATTTTGATCAATGTAAAAAGAGGAATCAAGAAATAAGATAGAAAATATAAAATCCCATGTAATAACTGGAAATAGGTTTTTGGATAACTAATTTACTCAAAAAAAAATTAATTAAAACACTTTTACCAAACATAGAAATTTTGTTCATCAACTATATTTCTATGGAAATCCTAAAACCCTCATACCAAACACACCTCCAAGCGTCCCTTCAAGATAAAATATTGCAGCCATGGGTTTTGACATATGAAAAGTTGCATCTAAGAGAAGTTTGGAGCTTGTCTATTATCCTATGAATGAGAAAGATCTTGAGCCTCAAATATCATTATTATCCTACCAGATACACATGGCTTCAAATGGAAATTAAACTTAGTCATTCCTAGCAATCAATAAACCAGACCTTAAAATTTGTTCATGTTCCATTCAATCAATAAACTAGAACTTTTTTTTTTTTAAGTTTATGCTTTTGTGGAAAAAAAATCATACCGCACAAAGTATTGATTTCAAAACGGAGGCACAGCCAGAATCAGAAACATTCATCACTTCGAATTGCTTCGCGATTTGTGCATCTTCCGTGGAGTTGCAACACGTGCTTCCATTATACGGGCAAAAGCTCAGCGTTGCATTCAGGGTAAAGGGTGCGCCTGCAGCAAATGAATCAGAAAAATAACAATACCATAATAAAAGAATTTTGAGCTAGCTAGCATGTATGGCTCTGACATCTAGAAATAAAAACCAGGTGAAAAAAAAAAAAGAAAGAAAGAAGGCGCTAAAGCGTAAAGAAGCAAGACTCACTCGAATCAACGCATAGAGGAAGTGAAAATGAGCAATCCAAAAGCAGAAGCAAGGAACAAATTAAGAAGCTGAAATAAAGAACACCCTTCATAACTCCGAACCAGTGTGCAACCTCAGTATAACCAGAATGACAACATCTCCTTGAAATATATCCCAAAACACCGTCAAACAAGCAAGGGTAGTGGATTTGACTTGATGAACAAGGACAAAATAGCATAGAAAATCAAAAAAAAGGCTTTCTGGACGTTGAAAGAGCATCTTCTCCAGCTGACCCTTCAACATGCTCTCCTCTAACCCAATTTTCCCCAATTTTCTAATACCCATCAATCCAATCACTCAAAGTCATTATCCGTGTATATCTTCTATTCAAATACCCAATCCAATCCAAGTCAGCTCCCACAGCTTCTCTAAACTAATTAAATAAGTTGCCTCGCCTTTCAACCAGGATGGCACACAAGTTGGTTCAGTTCATACCCCTGTCCTTCTCTTTGAATCGCCTTGTCGCTGTCGTAAGCCGTAGCCTCACGGGACCAATTAAATAAAGCAAGAGGAAACATCCAGTAGATGCCTCCGGAGTTGACTTTGCCATTAAAATCCCTAATTAAGAAATGGGGAAGTGGTTGAGAAACACAAGTGGGGTAGATCTTGGTCGATTCACTGTGTTCAGCGCCCCAATTGATCGCCATGAGAGAGAAGCTAGGTCTTGCAAAAGATAGAAGTTGAAATTTGAGAAGAATCTCGATAGTCATATTCACATTATCATACATCTGTACGGTAACGAAATCCACTTGGGATTACCAATAGACGAAAATTTAGAATGACGGAGGGGGAAAGAGAGAGAAGCACTTGAACGTTGAAAAGAAGAAACACTGAAACAACGATGGGAAGAGTAATTTGAAAGTGGAATTTAAATCTAGTGATCCTTTAATTTTATTTTAGAATGCCTAAAATATTGGTTTGATCCTTTAATTTTGCTTCCGTTTCATTTTGTCCCTTACTTAAATTGGATCCATTGACATTAACATTAGATTTATTTTAGTCTCTATTTTATTTTGTTCTAATTGTAGTCCTTAACTTTACCTAAGATTTTATTTTAGTTTCTTAATTTTATTTATTTTAATTTGACTCATTAACTTTATCTTAAATTTATATTTAGTTCCTTAATTTTGTATTGTTTCACAACTTCTAATTTATCTTTTAAAACACATTCAAATATTTTCTTCTCTTTTAACATCATCAAGATGCATAATACAAATATTTTACAAGGTTATCATAATTAAATAAGAAACCCAATAAAAATTTTCATTAAGCATTTTGATATTTGGATAGTTTTTGTAAATGAAAGGATGGAATTGAAATAAAAATAAAATAAATGGACTAAGAAAATCTAAGTAAAGCTAAACGGGAAAATTGAAATAAAATAAACAAAGGGACCAAAGTAAAATTTAAAATAAAGTTAAGATACTAAAGTGAAAGTTTAAATAAAATTAAAGGATAAAATTAAAATTAAATTAAATTAAATGATTAAAGTAAAATCTAAGATAAAATTAGCCATCAAATTAAAACAACATTAAGTTCTAAGGCAAAAATAAAATAAGAAACAAAATTAAAGAATCAAAATAATATATTTTAGCCTTAAAAAAAAAAACAGGGCAGGTCATCATCACATGTTCATTATTGATGTCACTATGTTTTCCGGACAAAGAAGAATAAAATAGTGTTTGGACAAAGAGTACAAGTGTACCCACGTTTTAGCAAAGAAAGTTTTTGTTTGGTAATGGAACTTTCAATTTTGTTTGGTTGCAATTAACAAATAGATCAAATTTGACTTAAGTTTATTATTCTTTATTATTCGAATTTTCAATCAAAATATTCTAATAAATTTTTTAATGACAAGTATCTTAAAAATCAGGAAAACAAATATGCATAATTTCATGAACTAGTCTAATTATAATTTTAATTTTCAAACTTTAAATATAATATTTTATACATCTAAATTGTTACAATAAATGAAATCATCACGTGTTAGTTAAAATTAGCATCTAAAAATATTACTATTTGAGAAATCTGATTTAGAAGTCATTTATTTATTTATTGAAAAATCTAATTTATTTTTATGCAAAATCTTTTACAGCTTCATTTCCTATTATATACTCAAAAAATACAACAAATTCAAGTATGAAAAATTATATAATATTTTCTATCAATATAAAAATTTATGTATAATTTAGTTGATTTAAAAATTTCTTATAAAGAATTAAAGTTATGTGTACTTTAAAAAAGCAAGAAAAAGGTAAAATTTTATCAACACGGGTTATCTCTTTGAAAAAACTGTTGAATCTTTTTTACCAAAAAAAAAATTCCTTACTTAAATATGAAAAAAAAAAAAGTAATCCGAGTTAACTCGTTTAATTTGTGGACCACACAATGAGCCGAGTCCGAACATGAAATTTTTGGATTTTTTAACAAATTAACGAAGCTATTTGACATTTTTATTTTTTAAAAATTTTTATGATTTATGATTTATTATGTTTCCTTCAGAAGCTGCTAGCATATTAATGTTGACAAATATGTAATATTTTTCACTTTTTCGGATAGTATAGAGGGTAAAGCATCATCTAATAAAGTTTGAGAACTAAAAAATTAAAATCAAGTTGAATTTGTGTAATTTTTCTAAAAATTGCTTTGACCAATTAAAAAATAGAACAGCGAAAGTGAAGCGCAGAAAGTCAGAAACTTTTTCATGCATAAATAAAGATGTGGGCATCTCTATATTCACACTCGCACAATGTGGGGTCAGGGAAAAAAATTAAATAGATGAAAATTCATTTGGTATATAAAATGTGGTAAGGATTCAAAGGCATGAACCCCTTCCCAACAAAATAAAAAAAAGGTTAAAATATATCGTTGGTCTCTATAATTTTACTTAATATTAAATTTAGTCTCTATAGTTTTAAAATTTTGAATTTTGTCCATATAATTTCTAAAATCATTAAAGACGATCTCTAATATTAATTAGTAGTTAGTCAACCATTATATGTGCACATGTGGCGTTGACTATGACTCTTCACTCAGCATTTAAATCAACATCAGATGATACATCAGTCTTACTTACCTACCACATCATGCTTAGTAATCTTTTTTAAAAAAAAATTATTGTTGTTATGTACAATCCAAGCAATCTCTCTCTCCCCCCATATCAGATGTTACATCAATCTTATTTACTTATCACATCATATCTAATAATATTTTAAAAAAAATGTTATTATGTACCGTGCAAGCAATCTCTCTCTCTCTCTCTCCCTCTCTCTCTCTCTCTCTCTCTCTCTTCATTAATTTATATTTTTTCAAAAAAAATTATTTTGATAAAATATAGAAGAGATCTTACTTGGACAATATATAATAACAACAATTTTTTTAAAAAAAATTACTAGGCATGACGTGGTATGCAAGTAGACTGCTGTAACATCTAATGTAGACTTGGATGCTGATCCGTCACATATGCACATATAACAGTTGACCATTGACTAACAAATCATCTTTAATCATTGAAATTACAAGGACCAAATTCAATGTTTTAAAATAATGGAAACTAAATTCAATGTTAAGTTAAACTATGGGTCTGTTTAGCAAAATTAGCTTATAAGCTAACTGATAACTTATAAGGTAGCTTATTAAATTAAAAGTCTTCAGTAAAAGTAACTGTTAAAGTAGCTGAAAAGTGTAAAATGATATAAAATAATATATATTTTTTTAATTTTAAAATAATATAAATGGATATATTATTTTTGTTTTTAATTAAATTAATTTAAATTATTATAAATATAAACTTCATTAAAAATATATATTTATATGTTTTATTTTATTATATATAATAAAATATATTTACATATTTTATTATATTTATATATATTTATAATATTTTTATATATTTTTATCACATATTATTTATAATATTATATATGTATAATATATTATATATAAATATAAATATAATAAAAGATGAGTAAATATGATATAATAAAGTAATAAGGGCAAAATAGGAATAAAAAATTTTAAGTTATAAGCTACTCAAAGTAACTTATCATAATAAGTTATAAACTATTAAAATAAGCTCGTTTATCGAATATTTTTTACAAGTTTATAAACTAGTCAAATAAACTATAAACTGTCTTGCTGAACACAGCCTATAAGGACAAAAAATATACTTTAACCTAAAAATAAAAATAAATAAATAACGTGAAAGTAATTAGTTGTTTCCTTAAAATTCATTTTTCTTCGTTAATGGTATCCACGTCATCAAATAAGAGTATTTTTATCTCTAGATAGATAGAATTTAATTTGGTTCTCTATAAGTTATTTATGTTAATTTAATCCCTTAAAAATCAAAATGTTTCTAATGTTAACCTTTTACCTTAAATTCATCCATTACTAATAAGTTCAATTAACATAATGCTATAACTATTTTTTCTAATATATTGAAAAAAATTTTACGTCAATATTCTATTGACAAAGTCATTTAATTATAGATAAAGTTAAGATAAAAGGTCAGAGGCTAAATTGTTTCTCTTCTTTTTTATTCTTTTTTTTTTTAACTAATATGTTGAACTTGGCTAGTAAGAGGTCAAATTGACACACAATATATAAAGGATTAAATTAAAATCTTTTGACATTTGAGGGACTAAAATAGAATTTTCTCAAAAGAAATCATAGTAAAAGCCCCTACTTACGTTGACTTAGTATATGTTTGGTTCAGTGTTGGCATTCTTCAAACATGGGCAGGTTGGTTCAAATGCAGTTTGCACAGTTTTTAGGATGTTTGGCTACTTGTCTTTCTCTATCCCCACCACAGTACATTCAGCCTCAACCATGTTTAAGTTAACGCTCCCTCTAGTTGCTTCTACAAATCATGAAACATGGTTTGATGGTGTATATCCTTCAAATTCCATGAAGACAGATTGCTTTAGTGAAGGAAGCTACCTATTGCCAAGAAGAATAAGAAGAAGATAGGGTACTGCAACAAAGTGAAGGACCAGAGGATGTGTTCGTCGTTGGCGAGAATCCAAGCAAGGGATGGTGGTCACCGACGAGGGGCGTACAGCAACACAATAATTTCGAGCTCCTCCTCTCACGCATGCTCTGTTCTCGTGGCCAGCAAGCAAGGGAGATAAAGAGAAAAAGAAGAAGGGTGATTCGATGAATTAGCCACGATGATGTTCGACGACAGTACTCCTCATTGCTCAATCTCCCTCTCGCTCATCACCACTCTCTCTTGCATGCTTTGCTCTCTTCCACACCTCACCATTGTGTTCTCTCTTTCTCTTTTCTCCGGTTGCTACTTTGTCTTGTGTGAAATAAGGGAGGCCAAAAAGAGTTTTGGAAAATTACACTTTGACCATAGCTTTTCTGTTTGGTTTTCACTTTGGTCCCTATTTAATTATTTTTCTCACATCTCTCTATAATTCCATTTTTCAGTTTGGTACTTGTGAGTTTGGCATGTTTTATATTTTTAATTTTACTCACTTTTATATTTACTTTTTGGAACTTGCTCAAATTTCAACTATTCATTTTATTCTTCTATTTTACCTGTAATTGTGATTGTGATTGTGATTGTGATTGACTTACTTATATTATTAAAAATTAACTATAAATTTCATATCTTTTTTATACTTTACACATTCAAAAATTTATTTATAAATCAATATCCAAACGTAAATTAAATTCTGACTCAAATCATATTTATTTAAATATCTTTCAAACAAAAATCATATTCACTCGAACTAAGTTCTACAAACCATAATTTGTCCAAAATAAGTCTAACTATTTTTCAAACATATGCTTAGATACGCGTTTGTAACACTGAAAATAACGTTCAAAAGTTTCAAACGTGGCACTACAATTTTTATGACTCTCTGGATGTTCGTGTAAGATCAAAGTAAAGCCACGTTTATCTGCGTTGAGGTGAGTTTAGAATTAGTTTTCCTAAATGCCTCTTCTCTCTTATTACTCTTCAGTCTTCACCTTCCCCAATTTTTCCTTCCATTTTTCTTTACTACAACAACACTCATCACTGGAATCTGCTTCTCCATCTCTTCTTTTTCCGGCTTTTTTCTCAGGTTCACAACACTTGACCAATACCATTCACAGCACCATTCATAGACACACAACATCACTCCCTTCTTCCCTCACCAAGACCGCTTGGCCAACCTCCACCATCTTCTCTGTTTTGGGTAGCATAAACAGAGCATCTGCAACCTCTGGCTCGTGAGTGTGTGTGTGTGTGTGAGAGAGAGAGAGAGAGAGGGAAACAAAGCGGAAAGGAGAGGAAAAGAGAAGAAAGGAGGAGAGGAAGACGAGAGGAGAATTAAAAAAAAAATGAAGAACACAAAAGAAAAATAAAACGAAGATCCAGAGCTTAAACTGCAATGGAGGTTTTTCTTTT
This sequence comes from Biancaea sappan, assembly GCA_037074585.1. Lineage (NCBI taxonomy): Eukaryota > Viridiplantae > Streptophyta > Magnoliopsida > Fabales > Fabaceae > Biancaea > Biancaea sappan. The sequence continues at coordinate 45,517,282 of CM073497.1, read as the reverse complement.
GGTTAAAATTACATTATTTAGCCCTTTTTTTTTCAGAAATTGCACTTCAACCCCAACCCTTTATTCCTTTTCATCTTGGTGGTTTTTGTTTCTTTTCATCTTGGTCCTTGTGTAATTACTTTTCATCTTGAATCCTTTGTAACTACTATGATACTAGTAACCATCAAATTGAGATTATAAATTTCTATTATTCTTTTAATAAATAAGACATAGCAAAGCAACTTGAGAGTTGGGAAGAAGGAAAAAAATGAAATACAAATCCATATTGATCTTGTCTTAAAATTTATACTTGAATCTTATTTAATTTATTGTTTGTCAATATTTTTAAAAATAAAAATTTCTTACTAAATTTAATTTTTACAATAAAAAATAAAATCAATTAAAAATAAAAAATAAAATAAAAATGAAAGCATTTGAAACAAAAAAAAGGAAAAAAATTTAAAAAATAAATACATTTTATTAAAACATTGATATAATTCTTTACATTATTAAAGATAGATGAAATAATGAAATACAAAAATTTATATCTTTTCTAATAATTATACCTCTAAATATATTTCTATTAATTACCATCCAAATATAAATTACATCCATAATTTGTCCAAATCTAAATTTACTCAACGTTTATCAAACATTAATCACGTTCATACAAAATATAATTTATCTAAAATCAATTCTACAGACTATAATTTACCCAAATCTAAATTTAACTAACTATTTTCCAAACACACAATAAATATGTACAAAGAATTGTTTCCTGTTAGCATTACGGGACAACACTAATTCAAAGATTGGTAATGATGTTCTATGAAAATAAGAAAAGAATATGTTCTAGGCTCTATCAGAATATTACCTAGATTATATACCTTCAAAGACAATAGTAATTACTTATTTTATTTTGGAGAGAATGCAGAATATCTTCCTTGAGAGTTGAGCCTTAGGTCCCATACAAAATATTTCCGAAAACTTTTGACTCATCGTTAAAGAAAAAAAAATTCTTATACTAATTTATTGTCATATTTCTTGTTCATGGTACTAAATTGCCAGTTCAAACTTGCACACGTGAGAATCGATATATCTAAACCATGCTTTTCAACACAATCTTCCAATTAACAAATAAAAAACGTAAGATGACAGATATGTTGCTTGTGTTAGATGAAGACATATGACCTTTCCTTGAATTACGAAATATTAAAGACCTGATTTTTGGTTTTGAAAATTTATAAATAACTCGAAATTCAAGAATGATTTATTAATTTTTCCCTTTTATTCTTTTAGGATGATACTTGAGAACTACAATTGAGGAACCTGCTCAAAAGTAGTGCGGATAATTGATATGATAACTAACAGTAATGACTATTTGTAGAACTTCAATGTAGTACAATTTTCAATCTGCTTCAATGTCTACTTCATGGCTTCACCACACCCAAAAGCATTACCCCAGTTGCATGTATTAATCACCGAGGCAGCTTAAATAGGAGCCAAATAGAAAGCAAAATGAAGCACCCACTACAAGGGAAGCAAGTCTCTCCATGACACAGCAAGAGAGCAAATCAAGGAACAAAGGACAATAAACAAGTCTGCTGTCAGCATCAGGTCCATCCAAAAGCTAATTTTCGTTTACTTTCTCCTGGCCGAGCATGATCTCTTTCTACTTCCACAATCCCCATCCCCTGCAGTAATCTCAGCCATCCAGTGCGCCTAGGGCTTTCATGTCCTCTAAGAAAGCCATATATGAATCATCAATGCTCTGTCCTTTGGGTGCTGATGACAAGCTTACTGACTCTGGCTTTACAACAGTAGGACCTGATGTCCCCGCCACGGTTGTAGTGTTTGATTGTGATGGTTTTGATTTTGGCTTTGGCATTGCAGTCTCTCTTCTAACTCGAACAGATGCAGGAACCTGCATGAAAAAAATACAATGGCCAGGGATTGAATATGAATAGGTCGTTTGCTAGTGTCTGTTCGGTCAAACCCAACTCAAGACTTTTGCTAAAGAGCTACTTGTTTGTAACACAACTTTACAATTCACAAAAGAATAGGGCTTCGGTAGGCATATGACATCATTCATCCATCCCTCTGTACTTCAAATGGATATCTAACAAGTAATTGGTTCAACTATTTATCATCCACGTTAGAGAAATTAAAATTGCATAGTAGATAGCCATTGCTCAGCTTATCCAGCTTTTTCTATTAGATAAAACAATATAGTCATAAAATGAAAAAATGGATTCTCCTGTGTGTAAAATTTTGGACGAGACTTCTGCTTAATAAACAGATGGAATTAAAAAGTAAAACCAAACAGGTTGCAAGGAAGCTATGTTCCATTAGCATTTACAATTTTTTTTAAATAATTTTTCAGATTTGCTTCATGAACAATCTTTGTAATTCTAGCATAGCAACTTGCCCTAGAAGAATAGGAAAGATTCTTTCACGTCAAACATGATTAAATCCATGCCAGAGCACAAACTAAAATACTATTCTGGTCTCAAGTACTATATCAGACTGATGTCAAAATGCTAAGGAGATTGAAAAATTAAAAAATAAGAGGAAAAAAATAGAACAAAGGAGGCAAAATTATACCGGATGCATATAAAGAGAGAAAGATTCCACTTACCATAGCTGTAAGTTCCGGAGTGTGCTGAGCCAGTGGTCTTTTAACAACAGTTGGAGCAGCAGATTTAACATATGATGGTTTCTGAGGTTGGGGTGGCCTAATAGCTGCATGATCCTCTTCCTGGAAGTTAGGAGGAGGACCCGGTGGGAGTGGAGGTCTCATCATTGGAGGAGGCCCTGGTGGAGGGCCATAAGGTGGCCTTGGAATCATTGGGACCATCATTCCAGGAGGTGGTGCTTGACCAGGGAGTCCTGGCGCAGATAAAGGAGGCCTCATATCAGGTGGGGGTGGGGGTGGTGGGAAACGAGATATTCCAGGGGGTAATACATCAGGCTGTAAAGTTGGAATTAATGTGGGCCCTGGACCAAAAGGTTGTTGCCTTGGAGGAGGCAGCCCTGGAACCATTTTTGGGATCTCTTGGCCTGCCACAGAATTCTTATTGTCAGCATTAGCAGGAGCACCATCAGACTGACTAGCACCTGACTTTGGAGGCATTCCAGTTGGTGGAGGAGGAGGAGGAGGAAGAGTCACCTACATTTTAAATATGTTACTGCACAAGAAATTAAAGTTCGGTATAATTATAATAAGTTCTATACTTGAAATTTAGACTAATAAGTTGTAACATGTTATCCTGCTTGGCAACCATCTCAGGGTGTCCACTAAATTTCCATTTATCACACAAATAGAACTCTTTACTAATCAATACTTTAACCATCAGATTGTCGGCTTCATGCCTTCACAAATAAAGCATAAGCTTTTAAGCTTACCTGGCCTCGCTCCTCAGAAGATGAATCATCTACTGAGGAAGACTGATTTCTGTCTTCAGTTCCACTGGTTCCAGGCAGAGGCTGCTGAGACTGTTGGAGGGGTGGAGGTGGAGGGGGAATGGGGCGGTTTGAAAGTTGCTCTTTAGGTGGTGGTCCAGGAGGCGGGGGTGGCAAAGGAGGTGGTGGTAATGATGTAGGCACATTGGTGGTAGCAGGCTTAGGAGGCATGGGAGGTGGTGGAGGCAGCGGCAAAGAAGCGGGCAAAACAGAGCCATCTGCTGAACTAACATTGCTAGTATCAGGCAAAGGTGGTGGAGGTGGTGGCGGGGGAGGAGGAGGTACGGCTAATACATCATCTTCTGACTCTGACTTTGAGGATGACGCACCAGCACTTGATGAAGCCCCAGATAAGGGAATTCTAGGTCCTGCAGTTCAAAAGAAATAAACTAAATAAGGAAGGAGGGAGGGAGGTGGAGAGCCAGTAAATGAAACCAGCCTTGTTCTCAGTCCATGCCAAAGCTCAACATACCTACAGATGATTTAAACATGGGAGGTTTCCCAGGTGGTGGAGCTCCAGTAGGGTTGAGTGTTGGATGATAGTAAACAGAATCCTGTTGCAAAAATCAGTAAAATGTTAGTTAGGAAGTATGAAAAATTAACAGCAGCTCCACATGTTTAGTTTTGTCTTTTCAGAAGAGGGTGGAAAAGAGAAACACAAGACACACAAACAACTGAGACCCTACCTCTGGTTTTGGGTGTTTAACCCTTTCTTCTTCTTCTGCAGTCGTTCGTCTTCGGGGAAGACCCAAATGACTGACCAAAAGACATGTTATAATTTGTAAACCAACCAAAAACTTGAATTGGAATTTGGAATTAAATATATCTTTTAAAATATCAGCAAATGCTTAGTCACCTGAACATAACAGGGGTCTCACCCTTCTCCCGCATTTTCTCTTCATATTCCTGTCCAAGAGAAATAAGATTTAGACAATCAATAATCAATAATAATAATAATTTTTCAGGAAAAAAATGCAAGCAGCATTGAAAATTAATAGCAAGGAGGAGGATGCAGAGACTGGTATTTTTCCTATCAAGCCCTCTACTAGCTGTTATAGAGATTATTTTTTGAAAAATACCAAAACAAATAATAACAAGAGAGAAGTTAATATCCAGTCAGCTTCTGATTGTTAATCTTTGCAACATCAGTTCATGACTTCATGACTATTCCATATAATTCTTGCTTTGTCTTTTCCAACTTCCGAAATAAACTACATCAATAAAGTGGGTACATCTCAGGTATAAATTGTGAATTTACAGTAATTCATTCAACCTCCCATGATTAGATTATTAGAGGGCATCCGATCTCACAGCTTTTCATAATGGTCTGAGAAAAATAAACTAATACTACCACTTACAGATAATAACAATCCAGAAAGAGCCCTTCAGCTACACTGAATGATACTCGCCTATGACATGAATGGTACATCAACCAATGTACTTGTTATAACTGGTTTTCAGTAGCATGGAAGCAGCAAACACTCTAACATGGCAACAGAACATGGTTTTAGTTATAAGCATATGGGCTTTTAGGGTTAGGCGTGTGTTATACTTACCTAAAAAAAGTGGAATTAGTCAGCTTCATGAACCATCATATTGATAAAAGAGAAGAGTGAAGTACTTGTAGTGCATCCTACTTGTACTAAGAGAATATAACATGAACCCAACCCTAAAGCACATCTACGTATAACAGTCTTCAATCATGACAAAGAATAGGAGGCCAAAGAAGATATAGAAGCACAAGAAATGTTGCATCATAATAGACACATAGTTCAATACTGCTCTACATTATGATAAAATGACTACCTTCGATAGATTGACAATCTACATATTCTGCCATGCCTGCTAGCAGTAATTAACCCTCATTCATCTGAACACCCAGTTAGGTTTCGTCCTATTGAAATATGGGAGTTTGATATAAAATATCATTCTAAGTCTTCAGAAATCAGAAGATCTAAGAGAGTCAGATATGGAACAGCTTGGATGTTGACTTCAGTAATCTAGATTCTAGTGATCAATTTTTGTTGTTTTCATCCCAAGAAAATGCACATTTATGTATACAAATAAGAATAAGGTGACAAGCAATATATGACAAATAAGAAAGAAAGGTAATCCAATACGGCAACAATAAAAGATAAATAAACAAAATAAACATGAAATATTTTTGCTACCTTTCTCTTTTTTATAACAAGGTTAAGTGTGTCTTGAAGCTGTCTCTTCTTATGCTTTCTTGCCTTATCCAAAGCACCATCAGCCTCTGCCATAACCAACAATTTACAGTAAATATAGACAGGTAAAAGATTCCTGAAGATACCACACTTAATTTATATTAGCAAATATTAAATAGATTCCAGGAAAATAAATCTACTGAACTGACTGATCAACATAACCAGGCCACAACCAACAAACGAATTTAAAAGTGAAAGAGAATAGGAAAGATGAGGAAGGGCACAGATAAAGAACAAAGAAAGAATGGAGCAACATGCATACTACATTACTTTTCTGGGCATACCCTAAAACACCAAAAAAATGCTAGTACACCACACAACTTAAGCAATGCACTGACTTATAACATTGCTAAGAATGTTGACCAGTATAATTTCACAGCAAAACCATGTACTTATCTGTGTAAGTGCACTGTCTTATAATGTAATCATGTATGTTTACCAGTACAATTTCACAGCAAAATCACAAAAATATCTCTGTATAAAAATATATAGCTGCTCTGACCATATATGGAACAATATCCTGTTGTGCATGCTCCATGGAAGTTATGGAGGCAAAGGAACATTCATTTCGCGATAAAGATGACCTTTGGCAGAACTCAAAAGGAGTTACCAGTAAAGCCTGATTATGAGGAGCACTTTATCTTCTTGTTTTAACTCTCCATGCTCATCGTTTGAGCTTTTAGAATTCTAGAAGCATTAGGTTGTACTTTTTGCTATTTTGCTGATGTAATACTTTTATGTAACTTGCTTACTGTGGACGAATTCATTATTTTGTGTTCTTTTTTTTTTTTAAATCAGAGTGGTGCAGCAGAAGCGTGATGGGCCCATAACCCACAGGTCCCTGGATCGGAACCAGGCTCTGATACCATGTGAAATTCCTTGTTGCACATCACAGGTGAAGAAAAATAGACGAGAAAATAATATGTAGAAAGGATGAATGAATCAATACGATAAGATATTTTATTCTGAAGAGGTGCTAATAATAAATAGAGGATGAAAGCCACAGAGATAGCCACTCAATCCTTCTCAGATAAGGAGAAAATATAATAAACTTTATCCTAATCTAGAAAATTAAATAAGATCCTAATTAAATTAGGATTTGTAAACATATAGGAATTATTTAAACTAAATTAAAAATAATAAAATAACTACTAGAATAAATAAAGTAAAATAACAGAAAAAAAAAAGAACACAAAATAATGAATTCGTCCACACTTATTAACTTTATATGACAACAACATAAACAAGACTCTAATGCAAAACTTTAATAGTTGTTAATAATCAGTAATCATTTCAATACACGCACCAGATCAGTCAGATCTCATAAATCACAATATCACAAATTAAGAGATCAAATTCAAACTAATAAAAAGTATATAAAATTGAGAAAAAGTACAGGTAAATGATGAGGGCAATTTTAAAAGCTAAGGAACGCTTGCATGAAACACAAAAGACTGAAATCTCACAGCCATCGGATGCAAAACCATGGTAAAGTATGACTTACTCATCATTTCCAAGTTCTCAATCTGCTTTTTAAGTTGTTCAGGATCTTTCTTCAAAATCCCCACTTCCCTCACCTTCTTCCTTTCTTTCTTGTTCTGTTAAACAGAAATAGCCCCAAACCCCCCCCCCCAAAAAAAAAAAAAAACACAAGAATTCCATGAGAAAGTGAAGTGCATAAAGCAAAGAAATTTGGTAAAGTTTTACATGTTCTTTTCAGTGAAAAATAAAAAACAAATTGTCCACTTCAAAGGGAAAAAAAATCAGTTAATATAAAGTTATGCTTATTTTACTGAAATAGACTCTTGGCCTGAAACTATTTGCATTTCAAATAATTGGTTCCTTAATGGTAAATAACCATCCACATAGCAAAGACCGATTCCCTTTTGTCAGAGAAGGCCGTCATGGCACCAAAGACAATAAAGTTGCCTTCACGTCATACTACAAAAAATAACAAGAACCTAATAATCCCGGCCAATATGTTCATATGAACAATAAGTCAAATACTATTACACCACTGCTAACCCCCTTAGAGTGAACAAGGCAATGATGCTACCATTAATTTTTCATATAAATATATATTAAATTTTTTTTATGCAGCAAGGGTGGAATCTAATGAACTTGACTCGAAGCGATCAGCCCACATAAATTTTGTATTCCACTATTAGCAAATCGCAGTCCCCCTTCCCCACAAATTAGGGTTTTGCTGATTAAGGGGGAAGCAAGGAAAGGGAAACTCTATTTGGATAATTATTATAATGACAACCTCTAGACATCTCAATAAAAATAGGTAAACAAAAAAGAAAGATACTGCAAAGCGTAAATTAGGGCAATGAGGGAGATGAGCGCTGATCGAAACAGAAGGGACAATCAACCAAAAAAAAAAAAAAAAGAGCACGAAAACGAAATCCCAGGAGAGAAGGGGGAGCTCCGAAAGTGAATACCCTTTTCAATTCCTTCTTGCGAAGCTCCTTCCGGTAGGCATCGGTGGGGTTCATGACCTTCCCTCCCTTCGTCGTCTTCATTTTGAAGAGAGAAGTGAACCTCTCAGAGCGCCCTAAATCTTCTCAGCTTCTCACTCTTTACCCAATCCCCTTTTTGGTTAGCTTTTGTCCTCCGACTTCTTCCTCTACTCCGATTTCAGAATCGCCAAGTAACACAGACAACAACGTCGCAAAATTAGAGCCTACGGACGGAACCCAACACCATGAGGCTCTGATCCTAATTTAGGATTGTATGTTTCGAGAAGCGGCATGGTGACCCTTCCATATTTTCAATTAAATTATATTGGGCCTGACCAAGGTCTTGATGGGCTTCACTTTAGGCCCATCACTAGCCTTTCTTTAGTCACATGATCAGGACTAATCACCTATTCATAATTGATAATTCATAACTAAGAAATATTTATGAGTGAGAAAAAGTTTAGGTCGAGTTTTTATATTTTTGTAATTAAATTTTTAAATCAAAACATCATGGCTCAGGGATCAACAAGGGTCAGAAGAAAAGAGAAAACAAAGGAAAGAAGCTAAGTTGAAAAACTTAGATATATTTCTAAACTCTTGGATGCCTCTTACACTGAGATTAGCACTCTATTTATACTAGTTCTCAGGGGACAAGGAAGCATGGACAGAATGGAAAAAATGGTATGATCACATGGGCATGGGTATACAAAAGTTGAAAATGGAAGAAAAGCAAACACAAAGTCTTCTAGCACATGGGTGGTAGCTGGTGGCAGATGGCTAGTAGCTGGAAAGTCCTCAATGTGTTGCAGCCATTGTGGACCAACTTAATTTTTCAGCAGCTGTGGCATTCTCCCCGGGTTGAACAGGACTCGTCCTCGAGTCTAGTTCGATGTCATCATCAATGAATGGAGATAAATCAGCAACATTAAAAGTAGCTGAAACTCCATAGGTTCCTGGTAGTTCGACCTTGTAAGCATTGCTATTAATCCGTTGTACAATCCTGAACGGACCATCAGCTCTTGGTGATAATTTGGCATTGGGTTGATTCGGAAAACGTTCTTTGCGCAAATGAATCCAAACCAAATCACCTACTTTGAAAGTCTGTGCTTTCCTATGCTTGTCATGTTGAGCCTTATACCTCATGTTTTGCCTTTGGATCTTGTCTCGAACTTGCTCATGCAGCTTCTTAATTTCTTTAGCACGCTGGTCTGCATTGGCACTATATTGTTGTTTATCAGTAGATGGGGTCAAATCCAAGGGGCTAAGCGGTCGAGTACCATAAACCACTTCAAACGGGCACCTTCCAGTTGCTTGATTAGAGGAGTTATTATAGGCAAATTCAATTTGGGCAAGGATAAGATCCCATTGTTTCAAATTCTTTCCTACAAAACTCCGGAGAAGGTTTCCTAAAACCCTATTAACGGCTTCCGTTTGACCATCTGTTTGAGGATGACTAGCACTGCTGAATTGGAGCCTGGTACCCAATTTCTTCCACAGGGTTCTCCAGAAGTGGCTTAGGAACTTAACGTCTCGGTCAGAGGTGATAGATTTTGGAATACCATGAAGACGGACAATTTCTTTAAAATAAAGGTCTGCAATTTGAACAGCATCATTGGTCTTCTGGCATGGAATAAAGTGTGCCATTTTTGAAAATCTGTCTACTACCACCATTATGGAATCCTTTTGACGTTGAGTTCTCGGCAATCCAAGGATAAAATCCATACTGACATCTACCCAAGGTGCTTCTGGAATTGGAAGAGGCAAATATAACCCTGTATTTTGACTTCTAGTCTTGGCCAAGTGACAAATCCTGCATCTTTGAATGTGTTTAGTAGCATCTTTCTCCAGTCTTGGCCAATAGAAATTCTCCTTAATTAGAGCTACAGTTTTGTCTCGACCAAAGTGACCTGCTAGTCCTCCATCATGGGTTTCCCAGATAATTGCTTCTCGTAATGAGCATTGAGGGATGCATAATGTCTTTCTTTTGAATAAGAATCCTTCATGCCTGTAGTAGTCTTGGAAGGACTGCATTGTAGTATTACTCCAAATTTTACCAAAATCTGGGTCATCTTGGTATAACTCCTTGATAACCTCAAAGCCGATAATCTTTGTTTGAAGGGTAGAAAGTAAAGCATAACGCCTGCTGAGGGCATCTGCCACAATATTTTGGACTCCTGCCTTGTGCTTGAGTAGGAATGGGTATGGTTGCAAGAACTCACTCCAAGCAGCATGTCGTCGGTTGATCTTTTGCTGAGAGTTCAAATGTTTGAGGGCTTCATGATCAGAATAAAGAATAAATTCTTTATTCAACAAATAGTGGCTCCAGTAATGCAGGGCACGAACAACGGCATAGAATTCCTTGTCATAAGTCGAATACTTAAGTTTACCGTTGTTGAGTTTTTCACTGAAAAAGGCTATAGGGTGCCCTTCTTGACTCAAAACAGCTCCAATACCGGTATTTGAAGCATCACAGCTAACTTCAAATACTTGGTCAAAGTTTGGAAGTACTAGCACTGGTGCTTCAGTTAAACATCTCTTTAGTTCTTCAAAACTTTTCTGAGCTTGTTCGGTCCATTGAAATTTGTCTCCTTTAGTACAGTCTGTGAGTGGAGCAGCAATAGAGCTAAAATTTTTGATGAATCTTCTATAGAATGAAGCTAATCCATGGAAACTCCTCACATCATGGATGGAGCTTGGAATAGGCCAGCTGTTGATGGCTTCGACTTTACTCGGATCTACTCGAATACCCTCAGCGGTGATAATGTAACCCAGGAAATTTACTTCCTTGGTTAGAAAAGAACATTTCTTGAGATTGGCATAGAGTTTCTGTTCTCGTAAAGTCTGTAGCACTTGTCGTATATGCTCTAGATGCTCTTCTTTTCCCTTACTATAGATCAAAATATCGTCAAAGTACACGACTACAAACTTGCCAATGAAGGGGCGAAGTACCTGATTCATCAGACGCATGAATGTACTGGGAGCATTGGATAATCCAAAAGGCATCACAGTATATTCATACAGGTCGTCTCTGGTTTTGAAAGCAGTTTTCCATTCATCTCCTGGACGGATTCTGATTTGATGGTAGCCACTGCGAAGATCAATTTTGGAGAAGATGGTAGCTCCATGTAGTTGATCAAACAGGTCATCGAGCCTTGGTATCGGGAATCGATACTTGATAGTGATTTTGTTGACAGCTCGACTATCAACGCACATCCTCTAACTTCCATCTTTCTTTGGCACTAGAAGGACAGGTACAGCACAAGGGCTAACACTTTCTTGAATTAATCCTTTCTTCAGCAATTCTTCAACTTGGCGTTGAATTTCGTTATGTTCCTTAGGACTCATCCTATATGCTGGCTTATTTGGAATGACAGCTCCAGGAATAAAGTCAATGGCATGTTGGATATCACGCATTGGTGGTAATCCTTGAGGGATTTCTTCTGGTACAACATCCAGAAATTCAGCAAGCATTTCTTCTATCTCCAAAGGAAGAGTTGTTTCTTTATTTGCTTCAAACAAAAGGACAAAATTTGTGGTCTGAGCTTCTTTTGCCGTCATCTTGAACTGTGTTTTTGTAACTAAAGTCACAAGGGGCTTTGTTTCCTTCTTGTCTTTGTTCAGTTCACTTGGTGGCAATGGTGTCAACTTGACTTTTACTCCATCTTTGACGAAAGAGTAGGTGTTAGCATAGCCGTTGTATATTGCACGACGATCATATTGCCATGGTCTCCCCAGTAGAAGATGGCACGCATCCATAGGTATCACATCGCACCATGTGTTGTCGTGGTATTTCTGACCTATGGAAAAATTTACAAGACAACGTTTAGAGACCCTTACCTCGTTGCCTTTATTGAGCCATTGTAACTTATACGGATGCGGATGATCTTGTATGGGCAATTTCAACTTTTTCACCATATAATTTGACACGAAGTTCTCACAACTCCCACTGTCAATAATAACATCACAAACCTTGCCTTGCGCAGTGCAACGGGTGTGGAAAATGTTGTGCCTCAGCCATGGTTCTTCTTTGGCTGTTGCAGTATGCAAGCTTCGTCTAATTACCAGTGATTCTCCTTGATCAGCAGGGGTGACCTCTTCAATGTGCACTGGTTCTTCATCAAACACTGGGCCATCATCAAATACTGGTCCTTCATCTTCTTCAGAAGCTTCATGGATTACTCCTTCAATAATGGTGATAATCTTGCGGTTTGGACAATTAGAAGCAATGTGTTCAAATCCTTGGCACCTGAAACACTTGACAACTTTAGAATTACCCTCTCTGTTGGGCTTTGGTGGATTGCTGTTTGAAGTACTTGCTTGTTGGATCTGAGGTTTGCGGTTATTTGCAGAGTTCCTATAAGGAAAAGAGGAAGAAGATTGATATGAAGGCTTCTTGGGAAGCTGTTTCTCAATTCGAAGAGATAAACGAATAACATCGTCCAAAGTCCAATATTGTTGAAGTTGGACCACGTGGGCGATATCTACGTTTAATCCTCCAAGGTAGCGAGCGATTGATTGCTCATCCCTCTCTTGAATGTCACACTTCATCATCAGCTGTTCAAATTCTCTGGTGTATTCTTCCACAGACAGGTTCTTTTGACGAAGATTCTGTAGTTGAATAAAATTATCTTGAAAAAATTGCGGAGGTAAAAACTTACGAGTTAGTTCCTTACGCATCTTTTCCCATGTCCGTATTTTGCTTTTTCCTTCTCTCTCGCGCTTCTTCTTTAAATTTTCCCACCATATGGAAGCGTGTTTCTTTAACTTGACAGCAATGATTTTCACCTTCTTCTCCTCGGGTACCTCTTTATACTCGAATATTCGTTCAACAGTTTGTAGCCAATCGACAAATTCATCTGGTTGGAGTTTTCCTTCAAACTCTGGAATTTCCACTCTGATATCGTCAGTACGGTTGACTGGTCTGCGTTGTCGACGGTTACTGGTGGATGACGAGGTACTATTGTCTGAATCATCACTTTGATGCTCCTTCCGTTCCTCCAATTGAATTCGTTGGGCATTCACCATTTCCTGCAACTGTTGAATTTGTTGCCTCAATTCTTCTAATTCAAGTTCTTGAACGGATCTGCGTCTGGGAGGCATTTTCTCTCTCCTTTTTTTTTTTTTGAAGAAGATTAAGCTAAATTTTCGATGACGTAGGGATTTGGGGCAAATTTGAGGAAAGTGTAATTTTGAAAATGACTGTGGGCAAAAATAAAATTTTAGAAAGTTGTGAGGGTAAAAGTGTAATATCAGAAAGTTCTGGGGTAAAAATGAAATTTCGGAAAGTTCTGGGGCAAAATCAGAATTTCAGAAAGTTCTGGGGTAAAAAATGCAATTTCAGAAAGATCTGGGGCAAAAGTGGAATTTTCAGAAATATCTGGGGCAAAAATGAAATTTCAGAAACATCAGGGGCAAAAGTTAAATTTTGGAAAGTTCTGGGGTCAATTTGTAATTTTGGAACGTTTTGGGGGTAAAAATGAGTTTTCACAAAACTTCCGGGGTCAATATGAAAATCTGGAATTTGAGGGTGACGTGGCACAACTTTACACGTGGCAACTGATAATTGGTGACAGTTTTGACACGTGGCAAGCTTTGATTGGTGGACTGATGACGTGGCTGATGACGTGGCAACTGAATCAGCTGTGACACGTGGCAGTTCCGACACGTTGCAAACTCTGATTGATTGGAGTGGATGACGTGGCTAATGACGTGGCAACCGAATCAGCTTGGACACGTGGCCGAGGTGACACGTGGCAATATATGATTGGTGACAGCGGATGACGTGGTGATGACGTGGCTGATGACGTGGTCGTCTTCAACCTCTGGCAGGCGCGTGGGGCGCGTGGAGCAGATGACCGGCGCGTGAACTTCCGGTAGTGGCGCGTGAAGGCGCGTGGTAAGTCAGGCGGCGTTTATCTTCTCCAGTCCAAGGTTTTGGACCCTTCCGATCACGATTCCGACGTCAGTTTTCCTAAAAGAGTACCGGAGATGGGACTTTCGAAGGTGGCCGATTTCGACGTCGCCGGAAAACTTCGACAGTGAATCTCAGGAGCTTTTCAGGCGTTCCCTCTCTCTGGAACCTTGCTTTGATACCAAATATGGCTCAGGGATCAACAAGGGTCAGAAGAAAAGAGAAAACAAAGGAAAGAAGCTAAGTTGAAAAACTTAGATATATTTCTAAACTCTTGGATGCCTCTTACACTGAGATTAGCACTCTATTTATACTAGTTCTCAGGGGACAAGGAAGCATGGACAGAATGGAAAAAATGGTATGATCACATGGGCATGGGTATACAAAAGTTGAAAATGGAAGAAAAGCAAACACAAAGTCTTCTAGCACATGGGTGGTAGCTGGTGGCAGATGGCTAGTAGCTGGAAAGTCCTCAATGTGTTGCAGCCATTGTGGACCAACTTAATTTTTCAGCAGCTGTGGCACATCATATACATATATCATTTACAAATAAATGTATATTTTTTATATATGATATGGTGGGTTCGTTTAAAGAATATTTTATACATATTATATTTTTATTTAAAAACCTCAGAAAAAAAAACATAAATAAGTGGTCTTTTTAGTATTTTCATTTTTCAGTGTTATAGTTTGACTTAGAGATGACAATGGATAGATTGGATATCTAGTGATATTTGCTTGGAAAAATAAAATATCTGATACACGATATATTGAATATCCGATAGAATACAAATAATAAAAAATAATTAGTCATCTAATATTGGATAGATATGTTGAGATTGGAAACCTTATGTTGGTCCAATATGAATGAGTGAATAAGATATTTGATATGCATCTGCTAATTATTTATATAATATATTTATAAAGTCACATATCTTTATAACCATTTCACGTAAACGACGGATATTTTAGTTAGAAGTTTAACTTATACATATATATATATATATATATATATATATATATCGTTTGATTTTTCTAGTTATATTGAAGTGAATGTTCTTTTCAGTATTTAGAAATATAGCAATTAAGTCCTTTGATCCCAGTTGTGGTCTTGTGATAGCAAAAACTAATGATGATTCAATTAACTTATGTAAACACAATTTAAATCACTTAAACAGTTAAATTTGTTAAGAGACAGGTAATCAAGAAAAGTTATGCTTAAGACACATGATCTCTCTTCCTCAATCTATTTTTTCTGCCAAATTCAAGTAAAACTTACTGCGATTTCATATTTCATTTGATTACTGTGATTACATCAACATATTGATGTAATCGAATTAGCAACAATTTTTCATTTTTTGGTTATTATAGGAACAAAATTACATCTGAAGAAGTTAATTACATTGTTTCTATATGTTGAAGCTCAATATGGACTTGATTAAAATTAGAGAGACCAAATTGAAAACTTTTAATATTTTAAAAGGACCAATATGTATTTAAGTCATTTATTATTGACATATCTATATTTATATATTATTAATTTAATGTAGCAACTTAAAGCTATTATTTAGATGGGTGGAAGTTTAAATAAAATTCACCAGCTTTCTGTAAGTGCATTAGCATTGAGAAAGCCTGACACTTATACATGAGTAGTTAATAAGAAAAATTAAACATTTTTATTACAAAATAGAACACCAAAGACTCGTTCTTTAAAGTGAAAGATAGTTTCGCACTCTCACATCATCAATTGCAAATGTCCTTCGTTTTCTATATATTCTACATATTATTAGATGTCTTAACAGAGTCCTCTTTTGAAAAAAAAATGGTGGTAAAAGATGTCTGAAACAGAAGGCACAAAACTAAAAATACTTTCTTTCAAAGCAAATTAGGGGTTAGAACCAAAATAAAGAAAGACCATACATTACTACTATTCAGGAAACGAAATGACATACAGATCAGTTGTTTTCTGCAAGCACATAAAGCCATTTCAAATTATTCTGAATTGTAAATGGTGTCAATGATGCTTTTCCCAGAATTTTTTCCCCAAGGTGCAAAATGGAACAACTTCTCCAAATAACTTATGCACATAAAGCAATTTCATCTTTAAACTCTTAGATTCAGCATCATCAAATAACTCCTCTTTTTTTTAGAACCAATAGCTGGCAACCACATAGGTAAAAAGTTCTTTCAACATATATTTTTTTCATTCACAAAACTCACATAAACTCGAGTTTTTGTTTAAAAAAAATAAGTATCGAATCACTTAAACCAACCAACATTAATAAGCAAAGAAGTTCTTTGATTGACTTGATTGTCATACCCACCAAACGAGGGTTGGTTAATTCTGTGCTTCCAACAGAACACATGAAAGAGAGCAAGTAACACACACACACACAAAAAGCGAGAGAAACTATTAGATATTACCTTCAACTCCCTGAACAGCAACAAAATTGTTATTTGGTGGCCGTATACAGTATACTATTGTTATGATAAAGATTGTAAATAGCATGATTATAGGGATATGTTACTGCATGATTATAGGGATAGTTTGATTGTAGGGATTATTTTATGATTATGATTCCTTTGTATTTATGGTTATTTATGGTTCCTTCTATATATATATATATATATATATATTTCAATCCTATGAATGAGAGTAATACACTTTTCCAATCAATCTTTGTCTAATTAACATGGTATCAGAGCCTGGTTCAGATTTGAGTGTTTCATTCGTGTGTGGTCCCTGTTCCGTGAGGCTGAGTACCAGTAAGGCGGGAGCTCCCATCTCCGGTGATCTTTGACTCTCACCGCCCCTTCCATTGCATTCAAACGCTTCCGGTCGGCCGACCCCGAGAGTCTGTTGGCCATTGGCAGCGCATGTGTGTCTTAAGTGCCACTCGTGTTCTCGGCTACAGTATCCACGCGCTGGAGCGTGGCGGTGCGCGAAGGCGCATCCAGTGCTCTCTTCGTCTCCGATTAGCCTCAACGGCGTTTTCGGCCCTTTTCCTGCGTGATCCCGCGGTGTGGTCACTGATTCTCGAAGTTTTGAATTTTTGTTGGGATTTGGTTTCACAGTATACAGCAGATATTGGGTTGATATTTTTTTCGGTCATCTCTTTTGGTGGTTACCATGTGTATTGTTCCACCTATGGCAGCACATATCTCACCTCTTCATCCTACTCATACTACTGTATTTGATGATTCAGGTAAATCTCCTACTTGTCTCGTCTCTTGGTCCTCCATATGGGTTATTGATTCTGGTGCTTCAGATCATATGATAAGTAATCCCAACCTTTTTTCTATCTTCAATACCCAAGCCCCTTCATCTCATGTAACTATAGCTGATGGATCCACTATCCTTGTCCTTGGTTATGGCATGATTAACCTAACCCCATCTTTATCTTTACCCTCAGTGTTGAGTTTACCTAATTTTTCATTTAATTTGATTTCTGTTAGTAAGCTCACTCATACCTTAAATTCTTGTGTGTCATTTTTTTGAACTACTATCTTTTTCAGGATCTAACGATGAATCAAATTATTGGTAGAGGACATGAATCTGGAGGTCTATATATTCTTAACATTCTGGAACCAAGATCCTTGGCATGTTCTAGTTCATCGTTTCCGTTTGAGGTGCACTATCGTTTGGGGCATCTGTCTCTCTCAATTCTCAAGCAAGTTCAACCCCAGTTTCGTCACTTATCTTCCTTACCTTGTGAGTCGTGTCAGTTTGCCAAACACCATCGTATTCCTTTACAATCTAGAGTTAATAAACGGGCTGCATCCCCTTTTGAGTTAGTCCATTCTGATGTTTGGGATCCTTGCCCTATTGTCTTTACACCTGATTTTAAATATTTTGTTACTTTTGTTAATGATTACTCTCGTGTCACTTGGTTATATTTGATGAAAAGTCACTTTGAGGTTTTTTCACATTTTCGTGCCTTCTGTGCTGAGGTTAAAACGCAATTCAATGTTTCCGTTCAAACCTTGAGAAGTGATAATGCCAAGAGTACCTATCTAATTCTTTTCAGTCTTATATGCTTCAGCATGGTATTTTTCATCAATCCTCTTGTGTTGACACACCAGCTCAAAATAGGGTCGCTAAACGAAAGAATAGACACTTACTTGAGATAGCTAGAGCTCTTTTATTTCAAATGAATATTCCTAAACCATTTTGGGTTGATGCTGTCTCGACAGCTTGTTTTTTAATCAATCGGATGCCATCTTCTATTCTTGATGGGCAAATTCCCTATTCTATTTTGTTCCCATTTAAATCTATTTTCCTTATCGAACCCCGTATCTTTGGCAGTACTTGTTTTGTTCGGGATACCCGACCCCAAGTCACAAAGTTAGACCCTAAGTCCCTTAAATGTGTTTTCCTTGGTTATTCTCGTCTCTAGAAGGGATATAGGTGTTTCTCCCCTACCCTTCAGCGCTACCTTGTCTCTGCAGATGTTACCTTTCAAGAAAACATTCCCTTCTTTTCTCCTTCCTCCATGTCTCATGATCAGGGGGAGAACGATGATTTGTTAGTCTATAGTGTTCCTTGCTCTCGATCTGCATCTCCTCCAGAGTTTACTCGGCCACCTATTGTCCATATCTACACTAGACGGCAACCTCTAACTGCCAGTTTAGATTCTTGTCCTTCACCCTCTGCTTCGTCGTCAAATCTTGGTTCAACTAATGTTGACCTCCCCATTACTCTCTGCAAAGGTAAACGTCTATGTGCTTATCCTATTGCCTCTGTTATTTCCTATGATCACTTGTCTTCGACTTCTTGTTCTTTTTTGGCCCAACTAGACTCTGTTTCTATTCCTAAAACTATTTATGAAGCTTTGGCCCATCCAGGGCGGCGTGATGCCATGCTAGAAGAGATGAATGCTCTCGATGACAATGACACTTGGACATTAGTGGATTTACCTGTTGGCAAGAAAGCTATTGGGTGCAAGTGGGTCTTTACCATTAAAGTCCATCCTAATGGTTCTTTGGCCCATTTGAAAGTCCGACTTGTTGCGAAAGGATATGCTCAGATTTATGGAACTGATTACTTAGATACTTTTTCTCCAGTTGCCAAACTTACCTCAATACTGTTACTGATCTTCTTAGCAGCTACTCATAATTAGCCGCTGCACCAGTTGGATATTAAAAATGCTTTTCCTCATGGGACTCTTCATGAAAAAGTCTATATGGAGCAACCACCTAGGTTTGTTGCTCAAGGGGAGTATGGGAAAGTATGTTGACTTTAAAATCGTTGTATGGTTTGAAGCAGAACCCTTGGGCATGGTTTGGCAGGTTTAGCCAAGTTGTTCTGGAATATGGAATAAAGAAAAGCAAGTCTGATCACACAATATTTTACAGGTGGTCTGAGGATGGCATTATTCTACTTGTGGTATACGTTGATGATATTGTGATTACTGGGAGTGACAGTTCAAGCATCTCTAGTCTCAAGACCTTCTTGCACTCTCATTTTCAGACAAAGGATTTGGGACCCTTGAAATACTTCCTAGGAGTTGAAGTTATGAGAAACAAGAAGGGAATCTTCCTGTCTCAAAGGAAGTATGTTCTTGACTTATTGAAAGAAACAGGAAATATAGGGCTAAGCCATCTAGTACTCCCATGACTCCTAACATACAGCTTGCAAAGGACGACAGTGAGCAATTTCATGACTATGAGAAGTATAGGAGACTCTTGGGGAAATTAAATTATCTTATTGTGACTCATCCTGACATCTCATATTCAGTTGGTGTAGTCAACCGCTTTATGTCCTGTTCTACAATCAACCATTAGGCACTTCTAGAGCATATCCTTTGCTACTTAAAAGGGGCTCCAGGACGTGGATTATTTTATAGGTATCATGGACGCACTAAGATTGAAGTCTATTCAGATGCAGACTATGCAGGGTACAAGGATGATAGAAGATCCACTACTGGTTATTATGTTTTTGTGGGAGGGAATCTAGTTTCATGGAAGAGTAAGAAGCAAAATGTAGTTTCCCAATCTACTGCAGAATTAGAATACAAAGCTATGGCACACTTAGTATGTGAAATTATATGGATATACCAACTGATGAAAGAAGTTGGTTTCGAGCTCCCACTACCAGCAAAGCTATGGTGTGACAATCAGGCTGCCCTTCATATTGCTTCTATCCTGTGTTTCACGAACGAACTAAACATATTGAGATCGACTGTCACTTTATTCGAGAAAAGATTGAAGAAAATTTCATTACTACAGGACATGTTAAAACAGAAGATCAGTTGGAAGATATTTTTACAAAAGCCTTAAATGAAGTCCGCATTAACTACATTTGTAACAAGCTGGGCATGATTAACATCTATGATCCAGCTTGAGGGGAAGTGTTATGATAAATATTGTAAATAGCATGATTATAAGGATATGTTACTGCATGATTATAGGGATAGCTTGATTGTAGGGATTATTTTATGATTATGATTCCTTTGCATTTATGGTTATTTATAGTTCCTTCTGTATATATATTTCAATACTATGAATGAGAGTAATACACTTTTCCAATTAATCTTTGTCTAATTAACAAATGCAGTCTCAGCTTTCAGAGAGTATTGAATTCTTCCGAGTGTAACCTGAAAGTAGAAGCTTTATATTCGGCAAAACAAACCCAAATCAGTCAGAGAACACAAAATGGGGAGTGGTGTATGCATTCCTTTTTTATTCTTCTTTTTCACATGTGCGTGCAACTAATATTACAGAGAAATATAAGATCCAATAGGACTTCCCGATTCCTATAGTAACGTTGTTGAATATGCTGCACATTTGTTCAACACCAAATATCTTAGAAGTGATCGTTTAATAAAAAATTACCATAAAGAAGGTATTGACCATCCTTTTTGTGTGAAAAATAATCTGTTTAGCAAGCTTCAAAACGGCCAAGAAAAGTCCAAATGCACCACAAGGCAACCATCGAACCTTCATCATTGCTCCTATAACTAAGAGATGCTCCTATTTCACCAAAGTTATTCAATTGTAGCAAGACCTGATCCCTTAACCGTATTCCATATAAAAGGACAAAT
Source organism: Biancaea sappan (assembly GCA_037074585.1). Taxonomy (NCBI): domain Eukaryota; kingdom Viridiplantae; phylum Streptophyta; class Magnoliopsida; order Fabales; family Fabaceae; genus Biancaea; species Biancaea sappan. Next base: position 45,496,197 of record CM073497.1, on the reverse strand, counting down.
CCAGAAGTTATCTACAGTGGCAAAGCTCTTATATTGTTAGCTTCTATATCTTAATCTGTATTACTCAAACCAATGCTAATAGTACAGAGAAAGTGGGGGGAGGGGGTAATTCTGTCCCATTTCTAGTTTCAGTATTAACAGTCCTTATAATTGTTTATCTTGTTGGTTCAGCAGACACTTAGGACTGAAAAAAAGCATATGCTCATAACGAGTGAAAAGTTAAGATTGCTTCACACTACCATATCAAATCTAGACAGAGCTGTGAATTGAGTACAAATATGAAAGATTTAAACATTTAAACAAACTGCTATATTGTTAATGATCATGCGAGTAAGTGAATATAATCTCAAATTCCAACAACATTGCTACTAGTTCAACCTAGAAGAACACTGTATCCTCCACTGAGGAATCATGAAAGGCCATTGAGGAACTACTGGATGCAAATTAAGAATGCATGAGAAAGGAAAGTAATCAATGCAGAAGGTTTATGTCATACATGAATCAAAAGAATGGCTTTCTGACTGAACATATGGCATTTGTTGATTCATTACATAGTCCAAAGAATGGCTTCCTGACTGCATATATGATGTTTGTGGATAAATTACATATAAAAATCATAGAGCACAATTATGGATGAGCTTCTTGCTACCATGAACTTTGAACGAGTAACCTACAGCGATCCAATAGATTTCAAGACTCCTAAAAAAGAAACGTAAATTCTATAAAAACCATACAAGACAGACCAAGTTAAATAACAAGAAGCTGCTCCATCAATTTCTGCAGGCATGCCGGCTGCCTCCATCAAAGTTATCAACAATCCCCAGTGAGTTATGGCACAAACCCAGAGGATTTAGCTTTCCAAAATGGGAAATGTTCTATATCAGCTAGTCCTCAGGAAGGAAGCCCCTGTTTCAAATTCATGTTATACATCCAGGAAGGACACCGCAGTTACCACTATTTTAACCTTTTTTGTATTACTTTTATATTTCAAACATACCCAGCTTTCTCGTTTTACAAACTCCCAGATGTATAACGGCCATCTGACCACAGTACTAACTGATTGACTAACTTGGATAATTTTTAGCACAAATCATCATCCCCACAAATAAGGAGCAAAAGAAAGAAAAGAAAGAACCAGAGGGGGAAAAAAAATAAAAAAGCTCAGGGTCCATGCTCATTAATCAAAGATAAGGTGGTGGTAGATGAAAAACCCAAAAATTAAATATGACAAAAAGAAAAACATAACTTCTTTTATTCTGATGATATAACAGATGTAATACGTTGAATACATAACTCATTTCAGCCTTACAGAGTACAGACAACGTCTAGAAGATTACAATACATTTCTGCATTGGAGCAAAGAAACAAGAGTGATGTGCTCAGCCATTACCTGGTGCTCAAATGCTTCCAAATATATTCTGCATCATTTTAAAAAATGTCGCAACCTTCTGATCACAACTTGCTCATAAAATCTTCTAGTCCGGAAGTACAATGCCAGACCAACTAAAAATGCAAGAAAAGCCACACCTGCCAGGATCATAAAAGATGACATGAAACAGTGGATGCCAAAGCATGAGTTATCTTCCTTATTGGCTTCCTTGTCATAAATATACCCAACTACTCTCACTGAGAGTATATAAGATCCAAGCGGACTTGCTGCAGCGATGGCGTTGAAAATGGTGCCCATATGCTTTACACCAAATATCTCAGAAGTGATTGTGGGCATCAAGGACCAATTTGCACCATAACAGATGCCCACCAGGACAGGGCCAAGATATAGATTTCCTCGGAAACCAGAAGCTATGACTACATGGCCAAGAATCATAGTTCCCAGAGTTGCAGCCATCAACAAGGGCCTTGGCCAACCTTTTCTGTGCATGATGTAATCTGATACATAGCCTCCTCCAAAACGGCCAAGAAAATTCCACATACTCCATAGTGACACCAAATTATTGATCTCTATAGTACTATAGCCAAGAGATTCCCCTATTTGGCTCATGTTATTTATCGTTGCCAGCCCAGAGCCTAATCCAGATACCATTGTTATAAACAACATCCAAAAATCAACAGTACACATGGCTTGAAAGAGGTTCATTTCTTCTTCACAGTCTGAAATTTCCTGCAACTGCCTCTCATCACTAGGCAGCTTCTGATATTCCATATGATCTCCTGCTGGAGAATAACTGGAGGATGTAATTAACTTAGGGTTGTTTGATAAAGGGGGGCTTCTCTCAATTGAGTAGGTTTGCACAAATTTCCGCGAGTCCTCCCAGTGGGCTTTGGTAGCAATTCCAAAAGGTAATGCTAGAAAAACCATAAGGATTACAAATGTGAAAAGATGTGCCCAAGATGGCAAGGTGAGGATGTTTTGTAAAATTATTATGAAGATGAGATAAGCAACGATAATCATAGTGACCACAGAGAAACCATTCAAGTGCTTCTTGGCATCACCATCATGCACTTCATAAATTCTCACCAAAAACATAAACAATAAGCAGATGAATGTAGGCAGGCAAGCAAGCATCAGGAGGTAGGTGGTTGGGTCACCATCACAAAATGTGTGGTACAGCTGGATCAGGATTGCTCCACTAAGTCCAAGAAAGCCCTGGCAAAGCAAAAAAATTAAGCGGTATACTTTCTCACGAATATTACCACGCAAGTAGCAGAATTAGAAAGCGAAAATGAAGGACTTCATGAAATTCAATTCTTCGACTTGACGCATTCTGTAATGTAACTTATCAATAAAAGCATTCGAGAACTTAGGCAACCATTTGAATCATTAAACTCTGTCTTCATTAGCAATGACTTAGTAAATGGCAGATTTAAAAAAAAAAAAAAAAAAAAAGGTCAAACATCCACCATAAGCAGTAAATCAATAAAGATGATAGGTAAAGAGACGTTATATTTTTCATTATCATAATAGGAAGATATATAAGTCGTTTCAAATGTTGTAAGAAACCAGTTCAGCTGAGAATTTGGACAGTATATGAACTCTACAAGTTGATTCAACTAAATTAGAGCAACAGTAAATTCAATATAGAAATTAGAGACAATCTTTTTGTATAAGAGGGACAGGTAAAAAATTTTGTTAGAGGAGAGTTTGATAAATCTGTTAGAAATTACAATAAAAATTAGAGAATATATACAATTAGTGCTTAAAAGAAACAATTCTTGCTGTTTAGTTTTTAAAATTTAAATGTTGACCAAGTTAGTCCTATTTGTGAAACTTCAGTTCAACCGCTTAATTTTTGAACTGTGGTGGTTCTTGACAAAACCAACAATCACCACAGCAATGACACTTTCTAATTCAATGTATATGATAACATATAAATTGCGTTCCGCCAGACAATAGCAACGGCAACAAAAATTCAACAATAGGTAGTTCAAAACCACCCCAGAATACTCCAATTCAGTAAAAATAAATATCATCTGAGAAAAGAAGCGGGGAAAAGACCTTCATGATGCCCACGATGGTGCCACTATACTCCGGGAAATTGCGCAAGCCGGTGACCACGTTCGTGGTGTTCAAGAAAGTCTGGCCATTAGAGCCGAGCCATGCGAAGAAGCACATAACAGCCACGGGCTGGCGACCGACCACCCCGACAACCGCGGCCCAGAGGAACATGAAACCCGCGAAGCACTGAATTGCACCGGCCGCATGGACCACCCACGGACCGCCCAACGACCTCCATCTCGATTTTTTCGAACAAGAGGAAGCTCGGGAAGAAGCGCCGTAAGGCGTGACGGCGGAGTAGAGTAAGCCGGAGAGGATGCCGAAGTTGGCGCCAATGTCCTTGAAGACAGAGACGGTATCGAGGGTGGATTGGTCGTAGCCCTGAGTGGATTTGAGAACTGGAGAGTAGATGCTGAAGGTGTACGATGCGCCGCAGCTCCATTGAATCCATATGCTAGCAGCAACAGCCACCCATCGATTGGTTAGCCACTCCATTACCTGATTTCTTGGAGTGGTTTCCATTCTGGGATATTGCTGGGATCAAGGAAAATATTAAATTTCCTCTTTGGTGGTGCCTTTTGATTGATTGCAGTGGTCAATTGAGAATTTCGTGTATTTATAGAATTTTTGGGGTTCATGAATTTAGTCCGGAAATTTAACCGAATTTCTCAGCCACTTGTGTGTCTGATGACCATGAATTTGAAGTGGACCTCTTGTTCTGGAAATTATGAAGGATGAGGAACAGTGTCAGTCGTCATTAGTCTTCACCCTCCATGGACCCCATATGGCCATACATTACGTGCAAGTTAATCAGAATATCAAACTTTGTTTTTTTACTAAAAGATATAAGTTATTTATAAAAAAAAAAAAGTAAATGAGCACTCAAAATATAACGACCATCTCATTTTAGTTTGTAAGAAAATAAATAAATATTTTAATTTAATCCTTATAAAATTATATTTATTTTATTATAAATAAGTTTTAACAATAAAAATTTTAATTTTTCAGAAATTAAATCAATAATATACTCGAAATAAATTAACCCCAATGTTTTTGCACTGTACGAAGTATAGGAAAGATGAGAGGAGAAAAATCACCAAGTGAGACTAATCTCAAGTAATTACTAATATGATCTAGGAATAATTTCAGGAACAAAATAATAGTAAAATATATTAAATAATTAATAATGATAGTTCGATATGTATTAAAATACATGTTAATTTTTAATATATATATATAGTAATTTTATATTTTAAAAATAATAAATAATTTTTATTTTTTTCATTTACATTTTAGTTTCTTATATTATGATTCAATTTTTATTTTGTATAAATACTAATATATGATTTGAAGCAAGGTTCTGAAAACAGACCGGTCATTGAACCGGTAGAGGCACTGGTTCAATGATCAATGGTAAAATTGTAGTTGAATCGGTATATTTTAAAATATTTTAAAAAATAATATACATAATTAGATATTATAAATATAAGTCTACACATTCAATTAAAAATTAATAAGATTTGATATCAAATTATACAAAATAACATTAACAATTAAAAGTTTACAACAAAAATTAACCAAATAACAAGGAAATATTATTAATCAATATAATATTCATTCATATTAAATCTAAAAAAAGTTAATATATTGGCATCTTTACTAAATTGACTGATATATAATGTTAATTTAGTCATCACTTAAATATAGAATAAAAAAGAAAAAACAAATAAAAATAAAAAAATTTCAAGTACACTCGTTCAACCCGTTTTTGGTCGATTCGACCAATTTGATCACTTATCAATTTTAAAAGTTATTTCGGACCAAACTTTTGATTGATTCTCAATCTAACCAATATAATCAACTAGTCAAGTTCAATTCTAAAAACAATGATCTAAAGATAAATGGCCAAAACTTAAAATAAAATAAGTACTTTTTATTTTTAAAGTAAATTTAATTTATAAAAAGCAAAGACTTTAAATATATACCAAAAATATACAAATATATTAGACATATTTTAAAGTAAGTCTTCTCTCCAATGTTTATATATATTTTTTTATCATTGATTTTATTTTACTTTCTTTTTTTACGTTTTGTCTACTTAAAAAATTCAAATACCTATACTTAATTATCCATTTATTATTATTTAGATATTTAATTTACTTTTTATATCATCTCCTTTAACTTCCCCTTTTATGGGAAGTCTAACACTTAATGATTCATTTATTATTGTTATTATTATTATTATTATTTAAAAATTTACTAATGCCATATGGGTTACTTAAATAAGTCAAGAAAGTCCCCAACTAATATTTGTCGGATTTTATTTCCCGATCTAATCAAAATCAAAATCACAAGCACACGTGATCTTATCAAAATGCTTGGAAGTTGTGCCATTTTAAAATTTTTGAATTCAACCAAAATGACATGGGCATAAAAAATCGAATTTGGATCCTCTTTTTTAATTTTTTGATTGAGAAAAGTTTTTAGCTGTACACAGTTGTTAGATGGTTATAGGGCTCATCTGTATATGTAGAGTCCTCAATAATTCAACGGCTGTTGATAACTAAGCACTCTCCTTAGCCCAAAAGTTAAGAAGATAATCTAAATCTCATAAAATCTACCTTTGCATATTCTCATTAAAATACTAACTTTGTGAACAAAAAAAATACTACCTTTCGTGAAATAAACAATTCTTATATTATTTATTTATAGTCTTATAAAAAATATTTATAATGCTTGTATCATAACTATATAATATTGTTATTCATAGTTCAATAAATAATTAATTTTTTTGGAAAAAAAAACTCGGTCATAATTTAAAGTTATGTTCTAGTGATCCCAAAATGTGCATGATTGATTAATTTTTTATATGAATAGCAATTAGGGATGGTAACAGGGTAGGGCGAGAGCAGGGAATGCCTCCCTCATCCCTGTCCTTGCTCTCAATCCCCACCCCAATCCTGTCCCCCTCCTCTTTCGATCTCTGTTGGGGAAAAGAAATTTTTCCCATCCCTATTCCCAGCCTCCTCATGGGGTTATTAAAAAAATGTAAAAAAAATTAATCATACAAAAAGAACCTTCTTGTTCTTGATTCAATACAGAAAAAATCAATAATAAAAAAATGGTAGAACAATCAATAATACAAAAACCATGCCAAAATCAATAATATAGAAAACCACATAATCAATAATACAAAAAAAAAGTCCATAACAAAAAAAAATGGTCAAGAAGGCTTTAAGGTCTAAAGGGTGGGCAAAGATTGAGCGTTTATTGATGGAAGACTGTGATCCCTTGGCCACCTCTTGCTCTTTCAACCTATTCCCTATAAGGTAGATTTTTGTTTTAGCATGGATGAAGGAGACAAGGAAGAAGATGGAAAAGAGCAACTGATGACGGCGAGAAGGGAAGGTAGAACACACCTGAGAGCAGCCAACGACAACGAGAGAGGAGAGCGTCTAAAACTGAAAAAGAGACGAAGACGACAGCGATTAGATACAATGACGACGAGAGGAGGAAGGATAGGGACGTTGACGATAGCGAACACCAGCAGAGGGCTAGAGATGATGATGATGGGAGGAGAAACCAGTGAGAAAAGAGCACGATTGAAGGCAGAGCACGAGATCAGCGACGCGAGAGAGACTAGGGCCTGATTGAAAGATTAAAGGCTGAGAAAGGACAAAGGCACAACGGTCAATGGCAGAAGATTGAAAGTCAATAACGACTACATGGCAACTGGGCGAGAGACTAGCAGAGAGGTTTAAGACTTTAGGGTTTCAGACTTTAGAGTACATTGCTGGATCTGGAAGGCATCTGAAATGAATTATGAACTTAGGGGTTTTTTTATTGAAAATATTTTTATTTTAATGCAAAATTACTAAATTATCCCTAGTATATATATTTAATATATATATAAAGGGTATTTTAGTAATTTTTATGAAATTATTAAGATACCTTCAGGGATGGGAACCCGCGGGGAAGGGAGTATGATCCCTATCCCCGTCCCCGTTTAACTTTAAATGAGATTTTTCTCCTTGTCTTCATCTATGTAAGAGGAAAATTCCTGCCAACGAGACCCAGTTACCATCCCTAATAGCAATAGATGAGTACTCATTCCTTTCTTTTCTTTTTTTTATTTTTTGCATTATTTGTATTAGTTTATGTTTGAATTATTTAATACTCGAACATTATTTAAATTGGGAAAAAAAGTTTTACATTTTTTATTATCCATACCCGAAATAACCATTATCCAAAAACAATTGTTACATACATAATTAATATTGGATACTCTCAACTTAGTTATTGGATATCTATATGCACAATACCTTATATTTATTTAACAAAAATTTTAATTTTTTTATCAAATTTATATTATATAAATATGTAGTATATAAAAAATGTACTATAATTTATATATTAAAATTTTATAATTGATAATATATATATTTATATATCATAACAATAATTATTGAGCAGATATTATATATCCTATTCACACATTTATATTAGATGAATATAGAGTACCCAATGCCAACATCTGTATCCATGTAATATTTGATGGATATTTATTTATTTATTATTTTTACCCTATCTAAAATTTGATATATATTTTTTTCAGATAAGTACCACCAAATAGCTAAAAATATCTATAACCACTATTGTTATATGATAATAATATATAAATGACAGAAAATGAAATCATAATAATGTACCATTGGCTTGATCATTATAAAGCAGTAAGGCTACATTAATTGAAGCCCATGCCTTCCCTTATCTGTATTCTTTCGTGTCACTCACTGCTATTTCTTTCCTCTCTTTCGTTTTCTTTCCTTTGTCTTTGATCAATAATACACTATTTACTAATTAATATCTCAACTTTTTAAAATTATATATATATATATATATATATATATATATATATCATGGTATCAAATATTAAGATATATGTATATGATGACACAATTTACATCTCAACTTTTTTCGTTAAAAATTGGCCTCAAAGTGTTAATGGTATTAACCACAAATCACTCTATTAACATTTTTAGAATTATAGCATATTAATGTGAAAATAAGTTAAATTACAAGGTTTTTTATGTAATCATTTTTTGGTAAAATTGATAAATTTTCATTCAATGATGAGAAGAGAAGTAATCTTTTTAACTGAGTGGTTCAAACAGCTAGTTATTTGTCTCTCTAAGTAATATATCTAGTTTAAGCCTTATGAACAAAATAAATTAAAATAAAAAATTTTTACATTTTATTATTTAAATGGACTCAAATTAAATTAGTCAAAATTAATAAATTTTTAAATATTAATGATTTAAAATTTAGATTAAAAATTAATTACCTGTATAAATAATTGCACGTCATTCCATGCAACGAAGATTTTGAGAGCAATATGCGATCAGACTCAACAACATTCATATTGATACAATATGCAATAATTAACGTCATCATTAACTGCATGTGAGTGAAATTAATAAATTTATATGTCTATGTTTATCAAATAATTAATGTCACTGACATGGACACAAAGTATTTTATATTATTAATTATTTTATATTATTAATTATTAATATTAATTCTTGTATGATTGTCTGACGATACAATAATAGAAGAGTTATAAAAATAATTGACCAGATAAAATGGGTGTGAAGGAAATCTGTATTCAATGACTTAATCATTTTTTAAATCACATAATATGTTGGAAGAATAGACTATTTATTTTTTTAATTAACATATTTTAAATATAATATGGTTATAAAAAATAATAAATTACAAATTATTTTTAAACTTCTTTTGAATTATTTTTTAAATTATTTTTTATTATGTTATTATATATAATGCTTATTTAATTTATTTTCATCAATGCTTATTATAATCATGTTCTCATAATTATTTTTCATATTTACGTTGATATTCCAATTAAACAATAGAATGCCCATGCCTAATTGAATAAAATTTTAGACATCATTATTTTATTCCAGCAAAAATTATCTTCATTCCCCAACAACTTTATATATAATAACATAATAAAAAGAATAAACAAAATAATAAAAAATAAGTTTAAAAATAACTTTTAATTTTATTATTTTTTATAACCTTGTTGCATATAATAAAAATAATAAAAAAGAAGTGTAAAAATAATTTTTAATTTTATTATTTTTTTATATAACTCTATTGCATTTAAAACATATTAATTAAGGGAATAAATAACTTATTCTTTTAGTATGTTATGTGACTTAAAAATGGATAATCACTAAATCCAGATTCAGCGTGAAGGCCATGCTGACTTAGGTGAAATTTATGAGCAATAATTTTTAAAGTTTGTGTTTGGACTTATTGATGGAAATAGAATATTTTTCATTGTCACAGACATTCTCACTCAAATTTTCTGTCAAAATCTATGTCTACATTATTGTCTTGCTGTATTGCTACCACCCATATATAGAAAATCTTAAAATTATTGATCTCCTTAATTATATGTAAATAGATATATGAAGAGTGAATTACTAATTTAGTTTCTAAAATATTTCAATTGTTTTCATCTAGCCTTCAAAAAAAAAAGGGCGGAAAGTAGGAGAAAATGATTTGAGGTAATTATCGAGAGAAAGTGTACCCTCTCTTCTTCTTTATCCAGATCTGAGATTGTCATTATCTTTTGGCACTTGGTGGTGGCAGCCACCACCCCTCTCCATCCTCGTTTAGTCTTCTTTGAGTAAATCTTTCTTGGATAGTAGTTTCCTTTCGTCCATTCCAAATAGTTTTTCATTCAAGTTGTGGTTTTCTTTTGTCTCATTTGAATTGTTTCTCTCTCGATGAATGATTTCCTATCCCCTCTGTTGTTTTTTTTTCCTTTTAAGTATGTTATTTGGCTTTTAATTTTTTAAGAGAGTTTCGGAACTAAAAGTGATTTTGAAGAAGACGAAAATCATTATTAGTTAAAATATGCAAACACTTGTCAATATAATCTAAGGAATGATAGATGAAACGACTTCCGATGTTATAACGTTATAACTAGTTTTACCTCATTTTATTGGTAAGTCGATGTATGTTTTTTTCTCTAGATCTCTTCATAGGATTCATAGTTTCTTGGATGGTTTTTTTTTTCTTTTTTTGTTTTCTATTTCAGTTTTTCTTTTGGGTTTCTATTAGATTTAGCCAATGCAGTATACCATTTTTTCTTAATATAGTTTGTCTTGGGCTTTTTGGCCATTATCAATATATATATATATATATATATAGCCTTTAAAATATTACAGTTGTTTTAATTTGATTTTTAAAAAATTAAATATTTCAATTTAGTTCTTAAAAAAATTTATTTGTTTCAATTTGGCACATTTTATTTTCGTTATTTTTTATATTATTAAATTGAAAATTTGTGTATTTTTTGAGTTTTAAATTTTTTATCATAAAATTAATAAAAATATAATATATAATTTTTTTATGTTCTAATGCAGCTGCAGTTAAAAAAACCATTTACATATCATAATTTTATTGAAAAATTAATAATATGTATGAAATTGTATTTAAGGTTTGCTTGAACAGAACAGAATTTAAAAAAATAGAAACAAAATTTTAATTTTGATGTGTTAATTTAAATTTGAATAAACATTTTTATTCTATTATTCATTTTCTTCAAGCACGTTCTAAGAAAAAGAAAACGTTAAATTTCAATTCAAATAAAATATATTTACATAAACTAATTACTTACTTTTCCTTGCTATCTATTTTTTCAACCCTAAATTTGTTTCATTAAGTTTATTACTTTTTATCATAAAATATATTTTATATACATATATATTTATTTAAAATATATTATAGTAATTATCTTTATATTGAATCCAATAATAATAAATTAATTAAAGAATAATGATGTGATAATATCAACAGATGATTAGATAAAAATTACATCGCCATCAACGTCAATAGAAGTGATGGAAGTTATTGGATTAATCGAAGTAGTAATAATCAAGAGCCTAGGTTTTTTTTTGGGGATAAAGAGCCTAATTTATGAATTTACTGCAACTTGCAAATGAAATTTTTTGGGATAAAGATCCTAGTTTATTAATGTACAACTTGCGAATAAAAGAGAATTCAACAGAAAAAAATTATTCGCATTGTGTTCATATTGATTTTCTTCTTTTTTTTTTCAATTATTACCGTAAGGATTTTTTTGTGAATTTTTGTCCTTTTTAATTCTAAAGAGTAAATTACATTTTATTCTCTCGTAAGTTTTCAAATTGATCTAAATAACAATCTACATAATAGACTAAAACAATTATACTCTAGAATATTAATTATCCGTAAGTCATTAAATTATGTATAATAGAATCAAATAGAATAAGTTTAAATAAATAAATTTAATGAATAAATTAAGTAAATTATTAAATTTAGTAAATTAATCACATCACATTAAATAAATTTGAAAAAATTAGGATAAATTGCTATATAATCTATATAATAGACTAAAACAATTCTACTCTAGGGCATTAATTGTCGATAGGTCATTAAATTATGTATAATAGAATAAATTTAAATGAATAAATTAGATAAATTAATAAATTTGGTAAATTAATCACATCACATTAAATGAATTTGGAACAATTAGAGTAAATTGTTATATAATTGTATATAATTGCTATATAATCACATTAAATAAATTTGAAAAAATTAGGGTAAAGTGCTATATAATTGTTATAATTTCTATATAATTGGTATATAATTGCTGTAATTTCAATACACAGATAATTTAGAAGTATAAAAACTTTTGTAATTTATAATATGTTGATTAAATATAATATGTTGTCCTTTGGGGAATTAGCATTTATTATATACAAATAATCAAATAATTAGTTACTATATATCTATCTTCAGAAGCGATAAAATACAGAGTTCTATTCTCTATAATGCTTGTCCATTTTCCATCTCTAAATCCATTGGTGCAACTCGATAACGCTCTCTCTCCCAACCAAGCTCTCACTGCTCATCTATCGTCATTTGATCACCTTCTCCCGTCAATTAAGAACCCAACTGACACCTAGTAATATGGCTTCTTAAGGCTCCCCTTTAGGTACGTTTCTTCAATTCTTTTTTTTTCGTCCATATATATCTCAAAGAAGAAGATCATGATACAATAAACTGACACTATTTTCCTGCCACTATTTTTCTGATTGAAGAAAAGATCATGGTCCAATGAACTAGTACTGTTTCCTTGGTGCCGTATTCCTCTATAGCTATGGTAGACTATCTACTCAATTTTTATGCCTATTACCGCAACAATCTATTTCCTCTAAGAGGTACAAATTTTCCTACAAAAAGAAGCTGAAATGCATTAATTTTTCTATAATCCTCACACTAGTAAGTTCTTTTGATTTGTATTATAAGTATATTATCACTTTTTTTACATATTTTGTAAAATTTCTATTTTTAACATGTATCCTTACTCCATGAACTCTTTTTTTTTTTTTTTTCCACATTTGCATGGGTTTCAATATTCTCCAAGACTCACAGTAGTTCTTATCCCAAAATCTAAATCCATTTTTCCATATATCTCAAATGCAGGTGATTTCCGGTTAGCAATAATAAAAAGAGTAGTGCCTATTGCCGAGTTAGTCCCTTTTAACTTTCCAAGGTATATAAACTTTCATCTTCATCAGATCTTAATATTTTTTTCTATCTGACTTTCAGAATATATTCTTCCTATACAATTAATCTCATATAAACTTGAACATTGTGCTACACTGTTACATATAATATTCCTGAAATTATGTTTTGCAATTGCATTGTTTGAATTGTGAGGTAGCGAAAAATATTAAATTAGAAACTGATACACGTGTCATCATTTCTTTCTTTAGGTAAATTAATAAATTTGATAAATTTGGTAAATTAATGACATTACATAATATTAATTACTTGATTTGAATTGATTGAAATTATTTGAATTGAAATTAAAAAACAATTACCTTTATTATTTGATTGCTGTAGGATAATTAATGACATCACATTAAATGAATTATTTGATTTGAATTGAAATTAAAAAAGAATTACCTTTATGTCACGTCCCAAAATTTGAGCATGTGACCGGCACGGAAAGTGAATTTCATTTCACCTCCGTAAGCCTATCTTTCTCTTAAAAATTATACAATTCTTTTTCATGCAACCAAAACGAGTTCTCTATACATACTACAATTACTCACATTACATCACTGAATGAACCTACCCGATTACAAATATTTCTAGATTTATACAACTTAGAATAAAACTTAACTATTATACCTTTATCCTGAACAAATGAAAAGGTAATTATGGACTAAGGATCCATAATTCCTTGTTCCGATATTTACCTTCAGCTGTCAACTCTGAAAAAAAATATCAATAAGAGGGGTATGAGCAAACCACGTGCCCAGTGAGTAGATAACACAATACTATGACAAAATAAAAATCATGCATCATAATGATAACATGCAGCAATCATACGTAGATCGATCATCATATGATATAATATTATTCATAATACTTCACAACAATATCCAAGTGAATCAAATGCATTTCAACAAAATTCAAAATTCACAACAGCAATCGATGAAATCAATTTCACACACAATTCCCGTACCAACCGGGTCGTCCAGAATACCTCTGGATCGTTGCCCGCAGCCCCCGCCGCATCCACCCTTATCGCTCCATTTATATTCTCTACCCTTATAGCTTCATATAGATTTCTCCATGGGGTGCACCACCATGCCTTTCCTTTCCAGTCAAACACAATCACAATCACATATAAAAACATCCTCAATCATAATCTTGAGCCACATACACAACTCAGTCATTTACAATTCAAGCCACAACATAATCAATGTGGTTCCAGCAACATAGCATGTATATAACATAACCCATAATATAGAACAATTATTCAACTCGGTTCACATGCCATTCACAATCCATCATATAACCTCCATTCATGGGAAAATAAGAAAATATAATTATATACATTACCAGACACGTTCCACATTTGTTTATGCCTCATCGTTCCACATCATCCTCTTCAAACTTATATATACAACATATTTCCACTATGATGTAAAAAGTCAATAACAGATATTTAATCATAGCAAGTATTAACTCACTCACCTGGATTTCATGCTCTCCGCACTCCCACTTTGCACTTTGACCATTCCTATTGTAACCAGACAAAAACTATCAGAGTTACGAAATAGAGAAATTTCCTACCACTACTCTTGACCTTCACTTACTTCTCGAATTATAACTCCTAACTGGTAATGAATATTCAAATGAAACTTATACCATTGGAAATTAGACTTAAAGAGCTTTCCAACGATATAAAGTTTGCCCAAAACGGAGTTCGGATGAAGAAGTTATGACCGATTGAAAAATAAACTAAAATTTCCCGGTACACCTGGCGCCTGGGCGCCACCCATGCCTGGCGCCTGGGCGCCAATTCCTTCTTCTTCCCATCTCACCTTGGCGCCTAGGCGCCACACATGGCGCCTGGGCGCCACGATCGCGACCCCTTCGCGATTTCTCTCGGTTTTGGCCCAAATCTGGCCAAATCTTCACCGTTTTTCATGATTTCTTCCATGGGATCTCACCCTTAATGTCTAAGGAGCATTTAGACACCAAAATCACCAATTTTAATCGAGAAACGAAACCGGAATCTCGATTTTACCTCAAACACTCTTAAAACTAGAAAATAGAGAAAAGCTTAAGAAATAGAAATTTCTACCTTGATTCCTTGCTTTCCCTATGTTGCTTGGCTCCTAGAGGCTCGCCCCGTAGCCCGAGATCCACCCTCCAAAGCCCGGTTGTAGAGTTGGAGTGTAGAGAGAGAAATTAGAGAGAAGGAAGAGAAAAGGAGAGGAGAGAAAGTGAAGAGAGAGAGAGGAAAGGAGAAAAATGAATAAAAAATAGGTGAGGCCACCTATATACTCGCCTGGGGTGAAATTATCACTTGCTCTGCAATTGACCCTCAGTCAAGACTAGCAAAAGCAAATTCATAAAATCTCACCTCAGGTGTTTCTAAATCCTCGGTGCCCCACAAATTTCCTTATTTCACTTTAGTCCCTCTCAATATCTCAAACTCCACTTTAACCCCAAATCTATCATCTTTTCGGTACCGGACTCATAATTCATTCCCATAAGCTCTATTCTTCTTCTCGGGTTCCTACTTGGTCATTTCTCAAAAGTCCTCTATACTTTCTTTTCTTTTCACTTTAGTCCTTTAGAATTTGTAAAAATTTCCCAAATTAAAATTTTGAAATTTCTATTCCCAAATTTCTTCACTAATTCAAAAAGCAAATTTTCCACGTAATTAAATTTTTCACTAAACTTCAAATTAGACTTTAAATATTCATATAAATTCTTGGGATATTACACTTTATTATTTGATTTGAATTGAAATATATACATAATAAATTATTGAAATATACATACACGAGAATCAAGGCATATTGTCATTAATTCTTAATTTCTTTATAGTTGATTATCCTATATTCCATATGAACATTTTTAATTTGATTATTATTTTTTTCCAAAAAATTTTAAATTAGGAACTTTTTATTGATTACACATACATCTCATTATTTTATTCCATTTGATAACTTATTCTACATAATAATATAATGTGGTTGTTTATGATCATAAATTTTATATTAAAATTTATAATTTATATTTGTATAAATAATCAAAATTTATATTAGAATATTTACGTTTAAAAGGTATATGTCATAACTCATAAATCTCATAAATTTCATAAGTTCCACAAATTTTTAAATTATAGTAATATTATCATATTATGTGGGTCTCAATGTATTTAATATATTATGTGCATTATTGTTAAAATGAATAGTAGAATATATTTTTATCAGAATATATTATCATAATTATTAATTAGTGAAGTTAATAATTAGTGAATTTATTTATTTTATTTGATTTGAATTGATTTGAATGAATTAATAAATTCGGCAAATTAATAAATTTGGTAAATTAATGATATCACATAATATCAATTATTGGATTTGAATTTATTTAAATGATTTGAATTGAAATTCAAAAATAAATTACCTTTATTATTTGACCATTCTAGTGTCTTAGAGGATTTTTTAGTAGGTAAAATAAATTTAATTATGGAATTGATATGTAAATTAAAAATTTTGATTTAGTTGACTTTATTTTGATTTCTTTCCAAAATAGTTCTTAATTTAATAGATTTTCAAAGTTTGAGATATGAATCTTTAAATCATAATCCCTTGATTGAAAAAAGAGATCAAAATCAAATTATTGAAAGACGAAATATGAGGCCTAGAGATCCACTCCAAACATAGTAGTAACCTTCAGTGTTTTTCTTTTTTTAATTCAATTGAAACAAAAAAAAACGCATTTAAAAGTAAAGATGGAATCAATATTCAATCAATTACCGGTATGTATAACAAATAACAAATAATTCACAAATTAACAAATTTACTTATTTTATTTATTTAAAATTATTCTATTAAATAAATAAATCAATTCAAATTAAAGTTTGAGTAGATAAAATAGATTTGATTATAAAACTGATAAATCAATTTAGAATATTTACGTTTAAAAGGTATATGTCATAACTCATAAATTTTATATAAATCAATTGTAATTATTATTATTTTTATAAGTCACGAAAGTTTTTAGAGTTGTGATTTATCCCATGCATCGCATGGGTCACAACACTAGTTACTATATAATTACTATAATTGCTATATAATCACATTAAATGAATTTGAAAAAAAAAGATTATAGAAATAAATATATAGAGAAGCTGTAACGATTCTAAGTGTTTAAAACTCGATCTGAAGCTAGAAGGATTCTATGTTTAAAAAGTTTATATCAGTTGCCTCTGTGTTGATCTAAAGCTCGATCTCAAACTAATACAGTGCGTTTTAAGCTTCAGGAATGATCGAATGTTGAGTGTCATGTGTTGAACTGAGAAGCAACAATGAAGGAATGATTGGATGACTCGCATATCAACTTCAGAGTGGATTTCCCGCCACTGACTATAGAGAAGTAGCTCGCCTCTATCTCTATTCTATTTTCACTCAAATTCGGTATAATCTTCTTAGTCATGACAGCCATAAAAGTTCACGGAAACACATTCTCAACAACCACCATGCAAGTTACTACTTGCCTTTTCGAGAAACAGCTTGCATTTGAGTTTATTCCCATTAACATGAAAGAGAGCAAATACAAAAAGAAACCTTTCATTTCTCTTAATGTAAGCGTTAAAGCAATTCATAGATTGCTTGTCTCTAAGTTTCAGTTCAACTAACTTTCACTTTTTTTATGCAGACATTCGGTCAGTTCCAGTCTTTGAAGATGGAGATCTAAAGCTATTCAGTAAGTACTAAGTGTACATTTCTAACAAGCATATTCAGATATTGTTAAATTAGCATTTGTAAAACTACTGATCATAACCATTTCAATAAACAGAATCAAGAGCAATTAAGTAATATATCGCCCACAAGTATACTAAAAAGGGACCCAACTGATAAGTAGAGAATCCAAGAAGATGGCAATTACAGGGGAAAGCTAAATTCTTGGTATCTAGTTTTTCCCCATTTTTAATTTGTTTGTTCTTTGATTTAATAGAATTTTTTGTTTGAATCCATTTCATAGCTTGGAGTCAATCAAGTTTTATGGTGTTCTTTATTTTTCATTTTATCTCTAAACTCTAATGTTGTAGGGACCCGAAATTCGAACTGAATTTTTGAAAAATGGCAATCCTATTAAATTGAAACAAGGTCAGGAAATAACTATATCATCTGACTATAACATAAAAGGAGATGAGAATACAATCTGTATGAGCTACAAAAAGTTGGCTGAAGGTGTGAAGCCTAGAAGTGTAATACTGTGCTCAGATTGAACTATTTTGTTTATGGTCTTATCATGTGACAAAAAATTGGGTTTGGTTTGATGCCGCTGTGAAAACTCTATAGTTTTTGGTGAGAGAAAAAATGTTAATCTTCTTGAAGTGATAGTGGATCTCCTAACACTGACAGAAAAAGACAAGAAAGATATTTTGAAATAGGAAGTTCCCACCAAAATTGATATGATTGCTCTTTCTTTTGTTCGAAAAGATTTAGACTTGGTGGTAGTTCGAAATCTGCTGGGATAACATGCAAATAACATTATTCTCATGTCAAAGATATGGTCTTTTTTTATAATATGACACGACCATCTATTATCATAAATTTTTTATTAAAATTTATAATTTATATTTGCATAAATAATCAAAATTATATCAGAATATTTAAAAAATATATGTCATAACTCATAAGTCTCATAAGTTTCATAAATTTCACAAATTTATAAATTATAGTATTATTATCATAATATATTATGTAAATTTCAGTGTATTTAATATATTATATGAATTATTGTTAAAGTAAATAGCAGAATATATTTTTATCATAATATATTATCATGATTATTAATTAGTGTAATTAGTGAAAATAGTGAAATTAATAATTGGTGAATTTCATTATTTTATTTGATTTGAATGAATAAATTAAATAAATTAATAAATTTGGTAAATTAATGAAATCATATAATATTAATTATTTGATTTAAATTGATTGAAATGATTTGAATTGAATTTCAAAAATAATTACCTTTATTATTTAACCATTGTAAGATAATTAATAATATCATATTAAATGAGTTATTTGATTTAAACTGATTTGAATTAAAACTCAAAAACAATTACCTTTATTAAATTGTTGAACTATACATACACGTGGATCAAAACATATTGGAATTAATTATTACTCATATGTATAAAATTTCTTTACAGTTGATTATTCTACATTTCATATGAACATTTTTAATTTGATTATTATTTTTTTGCAAAAAATTTTAAATTAAAATCTTTTTATTGATTACACATACATCTTATTATTTTATTCTATTTGATGACTTATTCTACATCATAATATAATATGGTCATTTATTACCATAAATTTTTATTAAAATTTATAATTTATATTTGTATAAATAATCAAAATTTATATTAAAATATTTATATTTAAAAAGTATATGTCATAACTCATAAGTTTCACAAATTTATAAATTATAGTAGTATTATTATTATTATTATAATATATTATGTGGGTCCTAATGTATTTAATATATTATGTAGGTTAGTATTAAAGTAAATAGCAGAATATGTTTTTATTAGAATATATTATCATAATTATTAATAAATAAAATTAATAATTAGTGAATTTTGATATTCTATTTAATTTAAATTGATTTGAATAAATTAATAATTTAGGTAAATTAATAACATCACATAATATTAATTATTTGATTTGAATTGATTTAAATGATGTGAATTGAAATTAAAAAAATAATTATTTTTATTATTTGACCATTGTAGTGTCTTAGAGGATTTTTTTAATAGGTAAAATAAATTTGATTATGAAATTGATATGTGAATTAAAAAATTTGCTTTATTTGACTTTATTTTGATTTCTTTCCAAAATAGTTCTTAATTTAATAGAAAAATAATGTTTGAGATATGAATATTTAAATTATTATCCATTGATTAAAGAAAAAGATGAAAATCAAATTCTTAAAAAAATGAAATCTTAGACCTAGAGAGCCAGTCCAAATGTAACAACAACCTTCAATATTTTTCTTCTATATATCTGATTGAAACAAAATAAAAAACATATTCAAAAGTAAATATGAAATCAATATTCAATTAATTATTGATCTGTATAATAAATAATTCACAAATTCACAAATTAATTAATTTACCTATTTTATTCTTTTAAATTTATTTTATTAAATAAATAAATCAGTTCAAATCAAAGTTAGATTAAATAAAGTAAATTTGATTATAAAATTGATAAATGATAAATCAATTCAGAATATTTAGTTATTTACATTTAAAAAGTATATATCATAACTCATAAGTTTCATATAAATCAATTATAATTATTATTATTTTTATAAGTTATGAAAATTTTAGAGTTATAATTTTACCATTTCATATATTTTTAGGAAAGCAGAGTGTATGTTTTAAAATTAAAGTGTAATTTTAAAAAATTAAAAATGAAGAGAGTGTAATTTTAAGTACACACTCCGTTAAGGCCTGGTACGTATAGAATTTTATTCACACAATGCTCTCCAAAAGAATCAATCTCAGATTATTTAATTGTATGTGAATTTATTTATTATTTAAAATAATATGTATGAAATTGACATAAATATAAAATACACTAACCTGTTAAACGTAACAATATTGTAAGGAATTCAACAAAATTTTCTCAAATCCTTCGTATTGAATTTAATTATTATTGTATTGAATAGTAAACTCTAACGCCTAGCTAATAAAAGTCAAAATGTATATAAACTAAAAAAATTATATTAGGATTAACGACCAAACATCCAATGAAACTTCTTGCTTGCCTCCTCAGCCAAAAGATGAACGAAAGCCCATCTTCCCGATGAATCTCTTCATATACTCCAAGAATATGTTTGGTAAAACTAATTTATAAATTAATTGAAAGTTTAAAAGTTAGTTAAAAACTTATATACTAATTTTTAGTTAAAAGTTGAAAGCTTATATGCTAACTTATTAGATTAGAAATGTAAAATGACATAAAAGGTCATATATTTTATAATCTCAAAATAATACAAATGAATATATTATTTTTATTTTTTAATTAAAATAATTTAAATTATTATTATATATATATAATTAATTAAATATATTTATATATTTTATTATATTAATTTAAATTATTATATATGTAACTATTAAAAATATGTATTTTTATTATATTTTTTATGTATAAAAATATATTTTACATATATATATATAATGGTGAGAGAGAAATGTAAATAAATATATTATTTTTTTATTTTTAATTAAATTAATTTAAATTATTATTATATAAAAAATTAATTATATTTTTTATTATATTATATTATATTATATTATATTATATTATATTATATATATATATATATATGTAATATAAAAGTATAATGGGTATTTTTATAAAATAACAAGGGTAAAAATGAAAGAAAAATATAAAAGTTATAAACTAATCAAAGTAGCATATCAAAATAAGTTATAAGTTATTGAAATAAACTTGTTTACCAAACATTTCAAAACAAGCTTATAAGCTAGTCAAATAAGTTATAAGTTAGCTTATTTGACTATCTCCTTCCACAAGAAACACTGTGTCTCTAATCACACGAACCCGTTCAACATAGATTATCCTAAAACAGCTCACCAATGTCCACCAGGAGCCACCAAACTGCGACCCTAGTACCATCCCAAGTGACCCAAACCCCTACCATCGAAATCCCCTCAACAGTCCATATCATTGAGCAACTCTCCTTCAGCCACACCTCCAACCCATCTGAACATTCTCTACCTAATGACTCCTTTAAGGATTCCACCACCCCACATGGCAGACATAGAGAACTGCCTGCCACAAAATGACAACACTTTCTTCCTTCTCTCAAACCTGGACGAAATGTACTTGTACTACCCTACAACCTCTACATGGATAGCCTTGATTTGGATAGACCTCCTAAGGGGAATACTAAACAATGCGACGTGGAGAAACCTAGGGCAACATGATGCATACTGTCATGACAAACTCTTTTTCAAGCCCAAAATCTCGACAAATACTCCAAAATCTACTAAACAAAAACATCTTAATGATTCCACCTCCACGAACCCTCCATCAAGTTCACCCTTACAGCCATTTTCCCCTGCACTCGCTACCAGTGAGTCCAATCCTGATAAGTGTACCTCGCCCACTGCCAATAACTTACGTTCCTCCTCACAAGAGATGAACAATTGTAGACATTCACAGAGATCAAAGCCTAACCATGCTCATGAGCCTACCTCCAAGATCTATAGAACTCGTCGTCTCTATCACATGCTTTCTCAAGCTAGAATTAGGAACTCTTGATTATCGCCTGACCTTCATGCTAATTTTATTTATTAATACCATTAGAATCCCACCCCTAAACATCGATCACTCCACTACCCAAATCTCCTCAAATTACCCTCTCATCATGAATATCCTAAGTTGGAATGTTAGAGGTGCAGGAGGCACTGATTTTAGACGTGTCTTCCGTGAACCTATTTCCACTCATAGCCCTGAGAGGTATTTCAAAGTTGACGCTATGAGATTTGTTGACAGTATTTGGATCCTTTGGAACCCAATCTCTATAACCATGCAGCATGTCGCCCAATGCCAGGTCCCAATTTTATAAAGTTTCTAATGTTAAGATCTCTTATGTGACTAGGCACCAGAATAGATGTGTTGATATCATGGCCAAAGAAGGAAGAATTAGAAAGTCTCCTCTTACTATCTATAATTCAATCCTTGCTTTTCTCACTAAAGTCTATCAAAATGATCATGAGGCCAGATGACTTGACTCCAGTGCTCGAAGTTCGCCCTTTCGTTCAAGCCCAAACCTTTGTTTATGCACTCCTTGTTTTCATCTTTAGACACCTTTATTATGCTCTATTTTATTTATCCTTCCCTTTTCTTATCCTTCGGACTACTCTAACTGTTATGTTAACAACTTCTCTGTAATCCTTGTATTGTGTTTATATCTCAAACTCCTACTTTTTCTAGTATTTTATAAACTTTTCCATAGTTTAATGATTATGAGAGAGAGAGAGAGAGAGAAAGAAATAGTTGTGGATGAGCATGAGTTGTGATTTAGACAATATTAGACAAAGACAATAAAACTTCAAATGGATAAAGCATTATAGAAAATCAATTTACACTCACGAATTATAAAATTCCAATATAAGATGTATGTTATCACTTCAAAGCATAAATTATAAGTAACAATGTTAGATGCTAAATCTATAATAAAAATCAATGTATTATTTTTGACCTATTTATAAAGAACTTTTTTAGTTGAGATTTTTTTTAAATGTATCTCCTCAACTTTTAAAAAAATTGATTATAGAATTTTTTTCAAATTTTAATTTTGTGTTATGTAATCATTGTGTTAACTTTTTAAATTCTAAATATTATTTGCCTGAAAAAACTAAATCAATAAAAAATGGAATCTATTATATTAAATTGTTTATGCAAAAATATAGGATAAATTGAAAAAATATATTATTTATTACTTGAGATGCCATGTAAAATGCATTTTTTTAATTAATTTGTCCATTTTCAGTCAATATAGACAAATTTTATCAAAATAAAAGTCTATATAGACAAACAACATTATAATTTTTGATGAAAAATTAATGAAGGGAATATATTATATGAACTTGATTTATGTTTGGATGTTGGTTTGCAAACGAAATTTTGGATGTATAATTACAAGAAAGGACATATAATTTATACTTAATTTTTTAATAATGAATTATATCAATATTTTAATAAGATGCATTTTTTTTACTTCAAACGGGGTTTTGGACGTGTAATTATATTTATAAGGATTTGAAATCAACAAAACTAAAACTAAGTTAGAAGGACCAACAAGAAAAATGAATTGGGACTAAAATGAAAATGACATTTCAAATTTAGGGCCAAAGTGTAATTTTTTTCAAAAATTTAGCCTTAAAACTGTAATTTCAGCTAAAATTACATCCTCCATTACAGTAACCACCGAGCTTCTTGTCGTCCTTTTTTTTGTCTTCTTCCTTTCTTCCCCTCATCTTCCCCTCACTCAACCATCTCTCTCTCTTTCTCACACACGCACACACACACGCACACACACACACACACACACACACACACACACACACACACACACACACACACACACACTATCTCTCTCTCTCTCACACACACACACACACATTTCGTTCACTCAACCATTTCTCATGTTAGTGGGTCATAAAGGACTCAACTTTGTGACTTGCCATTTTCACTTCTCCATGGACGTTGGCGACATGCTTCCCACATCCTTCGTGGTTGTACGCACCTCTCTGTAGCCACAACACACTGAAAAACAAAGCAAAGTGCCACAACGGAGCCAATCGTGCACCAATGCTCATGTGACACGAGAACAGGAGAGAACAAAGCATGTTTGACGAAGAGGAATCAACATACCACACAACAAAAAATGAGCTTGAAGCTACACAATAGCAAACAAGCTCTAGACACTACGAATGGTGAAGAACAACACTCTCAAATAGCAGAAGACAACACATCAAGCGAAATGAATAAAAAATGAAATGGGAAATAATGCAATGAAAAATAAAGGGCATCACAGGAATTGATGGTCAAACGTGGTTTCTATCGGCTAGAGAAGCCTCATAGACCTATAGCGGGTTTAAATGGAGTTTGGAAATGCAAACGTGGTTACAGTGATGATGCAATGTAGGGCCAAACAGACCAAAAGTCAGGGATAATGTGGTTTGTAGTGTTGAATGATGAACGTGGTTACCAAAACACTTAACCAAACATACACTGAAAGTCTAAAGAATATATAATTAATTTAAAATAAACTACATAAATCTTTTATATATATATATATATATATAAGTGTTTTGTAGATTTTTAAATTTAAGAGTGTGTTTGGTTTGGTGTATAGACTCCTTAAAAGTTATTTTGGACTTCTAAACAAAATTTTGGACATAAAAGCAGTTATTTAGTTTGGCATTTATTTCACTTATCAAATTTTTAATCAAATTCAAGTTTAAAAATTAAATCGATCTAAAAAAAAGTTTGCCCAATATTATTAATATTATTATTTCCAACCCTCAATATGACGTGACAAAGAAAACTAAACATAACTATAATTTTCATGGATCATCATGCATAATTATTAAACATTCAATTATTTGTACGTACTAAAAACTTAAAAAGCATGTTTTTGTTATGACAAAGATATGAAGTAGATTATAGTGAGTTGGTCCTGTAAAGAGCATGTTTTTGTTATGAGAAAGTATAAGAAAGTAGAATAGCTAAAGTATATAAGTAGCGTTGTTTGAGATGATGATGAGAGAAGTCTATGTTATTCACTTCTCATATAGGCATATGTATACAACAACCTATACTTCTCAATAGCTATACTAACTGCAATAACTATCCAAACAGAACCAAGAAAGACTAAAAGAACCAAACACAAGAATATAACAAAGACAACATCAACAACCTTACATGCAACCTCACATATTAAAATCTAGAGGGTGCTACTACTATCCTAAATTTGTCACACAAAAGAACAAATCTAGACCTAGCCAAAGGCTTTGTTAATAAGTCTACAAGCTATTAAGAAGAGGGAAGATATCTAATGACCATTTCCTTCACCAACACCTTATTTTGAATGAAGTGAATATCGATTTCTACATGCTTAGTCCGAGCATGTAGGATATGATTCACAATAATTGCATTTGCACTCTGATTATCACACCAAAGAGTAGGAATTCTAAGAATAGGAAACCTGATCTCTTGCAATAAAGACTTTAACCAAGAAACTTTACTTGCTGGAGAAGTCTGACCCTTATATTTTGACTCAACACTTGACCTTGATACAAGTCCTTGTTTTTTACTTGACTAAGAAATGAGTGAGTGTCCCAAAAAACACACAATATCCTTCTATTAACCTTCGATCAAATGTATTGTTTGTCAAATATGTATTTAAATAACATGTGAGTGTGAGATCCAAAGAAGGCCTAATATGTAAACCTAACTTAATAGTGCCTTACAAATATCTCACCACACATTTTGCTCCTTGCCAATGCACAGTGGTTGGTACACTAAGATGCTAACTTAACTGGTTCACAACAAAGGAGATATATAATCTAGCGTTAGTGAGATATTGCTGCCTACCCACTAGACTTTTGTACAAAGATGGATTCATCAATTATTCCTCATTAGCCTTTGTCTTGTGTTTACCAAGTGTTGTAGGAGTAGGACAAGGGGAGGCATTAATCATATTAAACTTTTCCAAAAGGTTTAGAGTGTACCTCTTCTGACTTAGTTCATTCCTTTGTTGCTCTTAAAAACTTCAATCCCAAGAAATAGTCCAGATCCCC
Organism: Biancaea sappan; assembly: GCA_037074585.1. Taxonomy (NCBI): domain Eukaryota; kingdom Viridiplantae; phylum Streptophyta; class Magnoliopsida; order Fabales; family Fabaceae; genus Biancaea; species Biancaea sappan. The sequence continues at coordinate 45,469,714 of CM073497.1, read as the reverse complement.
GAAATCTTTTAGAGAAAACACAATATTTAATTTTTCAATAAACTTCTTCACAAGGGTTACATCATTGCCCATGACTAATATGTCATCCACGTCCACAAGAGTGATAACTACTTGTTCTTTTGTCTATAAAACAAACAATGAATGATCACTCCTTATATGTTGAAAGCCCCATTATAGCAAAGCGTTCCTTAGCTTATTATACCAAGTTCTAGGAGCTTGCTTAAGCCCATGCAAGGCTTTATTTAGTATACACACATAATGAGAATAATTAGCATTCTCAAAACCTTCAGGTTGGTACATTAACACTCTTGTAAATTTTCATTAAAGAATGCATTGTTAACGTCTATCTAATTTACTAGCCAATTTAATGACACTACAATGGACACAACTACTTGGATTGTTTTCATTTTAGCCACTACAATAAATGTTTCACCAACATTAATTCATGGTTCTTGTTGAAAGCCCCTAACCACCAAGTGAGCCTTAGGCCTCTCAATTGATCCATCTGCAACATATTTGGTTCTGAAAATCCACTTTGAGTCCACCAGATTCTATCCTTCATAAGGTACTAGTTGCTATGTGTTGTTCTTGATGAGGGCTTTATACTCTTGCTCTATAGCCCTTCTCTAATAAGGTATTTTTAATAGCTTCTTTTGCAAGTATAGGGTCAGGTTCTACATGTTTGCTCTTTTTCAATCCTACATATGGTGATTTGGGTTTGATGGCACCACTCTTAGACATTGAAATCATAGGATGCGTTGATCTAGGTGTAGTATCAACAACAAGTTCATATTCTTTAGTATTCAACTGCCCCTTATATGCTTTGATCGTTGAGCTTAATAGTTAACATCTTTTTCATTTAGAAGTGAAGGAGAATCTTCATTAACAATTGTTGTATCACTGCTATCATTTTTTGCTTTAGAATTATTAGAATGTTGCACATTTGAATAATTATTAGTAGAATCATCAACATCATTATCTCTTATAGGTAAAATAGGAAACATGTGAATTACTTCATTGCTAGTTTGCTCATATTTTCTAGTGGTCAAGAAACCATTCTTGAATGGGAATTCCTTTTCATTGAAAACCACATGTCTAGAAAGAAACATCTTAATAGTGGAAGAAAGGCATTAAAAACCTTTATGAGACCACTTGGTCCAAGAAAAACACACTTGATTGAGTAAAAACTCATTTTATGTTGGTTGTAAGGCTTTTAATAGGGATGACAAGCACAACCAAATATTTCAAGATCCTTAAATTTTGGATCTTTCTTAAATAAAATTGTATAGGGCATCTTCCCTTGTAGAGCAGTGGTTGGAAGTCTACTTATGAGACTTTTTGTAGTATGAAAGGCATCCATCCAATATTGTAAGGGCACACCTACTTGAGCCAACGTGGTCAGCCCCATTTCAACCACCTAACGATGTTTCTTCTTAACTTTACTATTTGACTGATGTGTAAGGGCAAAAATACCTAAAAACAATCCCACTTCTTTGTACAATCTTAGCAAAGAGTTTAAACTTAGTACCACTATCACTCTATAAAACTTTTATCTTCCTTTTTAGTTTATTTTTTGTCATACTTTTGAAATGAACAAAAGCATGAATAGCATCTCCCTTCGCTTTGAGAGGATACAACCATATATAACAACTAAAATAATCAAGAAAAGAGATGTAATATTTAATACCATATACAAATTGGACAGGGCAAGTCCCTAAAGTTAGTGCGCACCAAATCACGAGGATGTTCAACATGTGACTCAGATCTTTTAAAAGGCAAGGCATGTGATTTGCCAAATTGACAAGCTTCACAAAATGAGACTTTTTTATTGATAGAATTTTCAATATTACAATGTTTCAAAATCTCATTCAACACTTTTTTTAAAGGGCGGCCTAGTTTCTTATGCCACAAATCCTTTTATGAACAATCAACTTTATTTTCTTTTTCTGTAAGACAAAAACTAGATGGTGAGATTCTTTGTAGTTTATGAAAGTAATGGTTGGAACCCGAGAGGGGGGTGAATTGAGTTTTATAAATTTTTCACAAGAATTAATTGGAAGTTGAAATGATTTTCTGTAGAAGTGCAATACTTAAGATAATAAATACAATACAGAAAATCAATGTGCTGTCAAGATGAATAATTATAAAGATCAAGGAATTAAAGAGTAGATATCAATGTGCACAAATTAAAGAGTAAGGGATAGAGAAAGCAAACTCAGAAATTTATAATGGTTTGGCTAATCCAACCCTACATCCAGTTCTCAAGAGACCACTTGAGTATTTCTACTATAATTGCAAGTTTAATCCAGGTACTTGCAAACCACTACAACCACACAAATTCGATCCGGGTATTTGCAAAACCACAATGGAGAATTTATGAATTCGGGCTCCTCCTCAACCCAAAGCAAGTTCTTCCAACACCGATACTTGCGAACCTCAACTCAGAATAATATATGTGTTGATCAAAATCAACAATACAAAGAAACTCTCTCTAAAGAGTAGATGAATATAAATGAAGCTCTAATAACTCTAATGATAGAGAATATACAAGATTTGGCTCAAGAATGTTTGGATTTCTCTCAAAGATGATAGAACATGTTAATATGTCATTGTAGTACTTAGTTCTGGCTCAAAATCGTGTATCTAAGGTCATATATATAAGATTTTACAAAATTAGCCGTTATATAGCCGTTACAACACTTATAGTGCAGGCCAGGTGTCAACTGGTCAACCAGTTGGGGTCACCTGGTCGACCACCCACTGACAATAGCAAAACATAGCATTTTCAGGGCAACTGGTCGACCAGTCGGAAGCTGCCTGGTTGACCACCGGCTGGCAGTAGCAAAATATAGATTTTGAGCTTTCTTTAAAAATTCATAACTCCCTCATTTGAACTCCGTTTTAAACAAATAATATATCATTGGAAAGCTCTTGGAGTCCAGTTTCAAATGAGCCAAGTTTCACTCAAAAATTATTTTTTTTTAAAAATATATAATCAAAACACTGACCATAGGTTAGAACAAAATAATTTTTGAGTACAGTAAAATCAACTTTCAATTTTTCAAAGTATACTTTAAATAGTCATATATTTCTCATTTGGACTCTATTTTGAATAAATAATATACCGTTGGAAAAATCTTTGAGTCTACTATCAAATGAGATTAAGATACTTGAAAAATCGATTTTTCATTTATGAGATATGATATAAAGAGTGACTAAAGGTCAAAAACTAACTTTTGTAAAACTTCATATCTCACTATCTTTTTGTTCAAAATACTTGAGCCAATGTATGCAAATCTCAATCATTGAGTTGCACAAGTATACTAGCCTATTTAAAATATACCTAATGTAAACATATAGGCTATCTTGATGTATCCAAGCTTCCAAGACTTCAAATCTTCTAATTCTTCATTTTTTGGAGCTTTATCCTTGCATATTGTTTTCCTTGAGTGAAGCATGATATTGCTTTTCCTTGTTCTTCAATCCAATGCTCACTCTTCTTGTTTTGAACCAATCTATAAAATATATCTTACTTGCAAACCCAATGGTTAGTTCAATTCATGATAATAACATGATTCAATATATGAAACATATATATTAAATAACATAATCATGCTTAGGTACTTGTAGCATATATATGATAATTAACCTTTATATATATTAATGCTACAATTCAAATACATTTGTCATCATCAAAACTTATAGCATATAGCCTTAGGGCTAACAGTTTATACAAACCTTCATTTTGAACTCCTTGTAACGAATTTTTCCCTATCTCCCTGTCCTTCACATTACAACCAAAAGAGTCAAATTCAATAATTACATTATTATATGAAGTCAATCTTGAAACACTGATCAAATTCTTGTTAATCTTGGGAGCATGAAATAACTCATTTAATTTAAGAGAAAAATTATAACCATTGCAAGAAATAGAAGTTTCCACACTTTCGATGTTAATATTCTTATTATACAAAATAGGCAAGGCCCGCGAACCAACTTGTACCTACCTATTTCTGGGCGGGCTTGAACTTTCATTTTCTGACTTATTTAAAAATGGGCTGGCCTTTTTTTTCTTCATAATTTAATTTATTTTAGTTATAAAATCTTGTTTAATTATATTTTATATTTTATAACATTATATTCAACATATGTAGTAAAATGAACGAAAAATAGGATCTAAATGAAAAAGACTTAATTGTGATGTTTGAATAGTTAGATTGCAATTTTGATTGACTTGCAAATGTGAGCATAGTTTAAATAATTTTCATTTTTTAAGAAAGTATTTTCAGTGAACATATTCTGAATAATTTTTATTTTTGAAGTAAGTATTCCCACTTAGTTTTTCTCTTTATACATCTCTCTTTCTTGAACTTTCCCACTTAATGTGAATTACTAAATTACAAGTATAAATTGTTTTTAATAAAAATTATTAAATGTTTTTACCAAAAATAAATTAATATTTAATTGTTTAAGGCATGTTTTGACACCTCTAGGCTTCACTGTCCATGTACTAACCTTACTCTTGCAAATTCTCTTGGGTTACAAAATAGGCTAAATGAATAGCATTATTCCCTTTGCTACTCTCCAAATTTGCACCACATATTCCAGTAAAATTCTGATCAAACCCAAAAAAGCAATTTAAGGTTGTATCTCACACTTTTGAACATAACTGACAAGTAGGTTTTCCACTATTTCTACCAAACCCCAATCTTCCTTCGTGATTTATTCTTCCTCTTGTTGGTGTTATTTTTATTATAAATATATTATATATATTTATCATTTATTTTATAAATAACTATTAACGCTAATAAATATTTGTGTAGACTGACATATTAATTATTGTATATGTCAACATATTTTCGAGGCATATATATTAATACTATCTTAATTAGGTCCATTATAAAATCTTCATTAATTTTTGTTCAAGGATATAATTAAGATAACATTAATATATATGCCCCAAAAATATGTTGACATATACAATAGGACCTAATTAAGATAGCATTAATATATATATCTTAAAAATATGTTGACATATACAATAATTAATATGTCAGTGTATACAAATATTTATTAGCGTTAATAGTTATTTATAAAATAAATAATAAATATATATAATATATTTGTAATAAAAATAACGCCGACACCTCTTCCTTGATTCTGTTATTCTCGCTATCACTGATTGGTTCTAGAATTGTTTCTTGATTTATTGGTCACCATATTTGCGCTAGGTTGACCATAATTGATTTTAGTAGATAATTATTCCAATATGCAAGGGTAAGATTATTAAGTTTCTATTCTCAGATTCTTCAATTACATTATGATTCGTGAAAAAAAAAAAAGATTGAAAGGGTCAAGAATAAGATATTGAATTGGAAAATTTGCAACCTTGTTTAATAAATTTGGAACAAAGACTCAAAGAGTATCGGAACTTGAAGGAAGAGACCTTAAGGTGATGATTGGTATACACTTAAGGAAATGAATTCCATTTCTTTAAAACTAAAATGCTTGTTTGGCATGGATTTGAGTGGCTAGAAAGGGAATCTCATTCCCATCTACAGTGCAAAAAAATTCCATTAGAAATGTTAGGGAATCTAATTCATTTCTTTAGTAATTGTGTTGAAAAGTCCATTTTGGCCTTCCCTAACTTTTCAATTTTCAGATTTGCCCCTATCTGTAGCTCCATAATCCTCATGATCTTCGCCTCCTTAGTCATCGTTCTCCACTACTCAGCCATTGTGCTATCATCGTCATAGCTTGTGTGGCACTGTCCTCATCGATGAAGAAAGAGGCGGCTTGGAGAGAGAGAGAGAGAGAGAGAGAGAGAGATGAGTTCTGCATAGTGGTGGGTAGTGGTGTGTGAGTGAGTGAGTGTGAGAGAGAGAGAGAATGGTTCTGCTTCTGCAGAGGAGGGAAGAGATGAAATTAGGTTTAACAAAGGGTATTTCAGTAAATTCTCATCAAAACCATTTCATTTCCTCATTTCAAAATATCATACCAAACATACCACCTCATTTGTTTTCATTTCTTTTCACATTATACCAAACACAATTTTTTTTATTCCCTTCCCCTTTCCCATTCTCATTCTTTAAACATCCAAATTTATACCAAACAGGTTCTAATAGACTTATGAGAATTAAGAGGCTTGTTACGTAACTTTTTTTTCAAAAATATACTCTTTGTTTTTAATTTTTGAAAATGATCTTTTCTTTTCACTTCTTATTCTTTCACTTTCTTTAGTGAAAATTAAGAGCCAATAGATCCCTTGCTTGACAATGATAGCCAAATAAGATGTTCAGCCCATTTGAATGGTTAATTTTCACCACTAATGATCTATATTTTAAGATATTGTTTTTATTTTATTTTATTTTTTAAAAAATAATCTTAAAATATAGGTCGTTAGTTATAAAAATTAACAACCCAGATGGCCAAACACCCTATTTGACTTTAGAATTTATTAACTTTCTTCACTTCATCTCTACTTTTTCCCTCATATTATTTTCTCTTCACTTACTAACTTCGTTAACTAAAGAAAATAAACTTGAAGAAATTGTAGAAATTTTGCAAATAAGGTACACAATTATGTTGTTTGATATCATTTTTTTTGTTCTTATACACAACTTATGAATTTAAAATTTTAGTTGTTATTAATTTTGAATAATAATTAATGATAGATAAAAATTTATTTGTGAGCAAATAATTATATATTAGTGAATTTAGAATTTTGATTGTTATTAGTTTTGAATAATTATCTACTACTTAAGTTATTATTTAAAAAATTAGATGCGATTAATTATAAGTAATTAGTGAATTTAAAATTATAATTGGTTTTAGTTTTGAATAACTAGTTAATTTTTATATTTAAGTTATTTTTATATAAATGAGTTATAAAATATTACAGATAGTTAGTATTTTTTTTAAATTTTAATTTGTATGAGTTTTAATTTATTAATTAATTTTAGTATTTATATGAATGTGAGACAAAAATTTATTTGCGATGCATTAAAAATAATTAGTGAATCTAGAATTCAATGTTATTAGTTTTAAATAATTAGTTGAATTTAGTATTTAAGTTATTTTATTATTAGATAATAATGTAGTGTGATTGACATAAATAATTAGTGAGTTAATTGTTATGACTTATGAGCTAATTATTTTTTACGACAAACAAGATAAGTTTTCTTATTCACTAATTATCTACAGTTAATCACATCTAGATTTTTATTTAACAATATCAATAATAATAAAAGAACCTAATTATTCAAAACTAATAACAAATAAACATATAAATTCACTAATTATCTATAATTAATCGTAAGTAAAATTTTATTTAGTGTCAATGTAAATACTAAAAAAACTAATTATTTGAAACTAATAATACCTAACATTTTAAGATAATATTAATAAAGAAAAAATACTATCACAATTTAAGGAAATGTTAAAAAAATGAAAAAAATTACATACCTTCAAAAATTGTTGAGAAGATGTGGTTAGGAGAAGATGAAAAAAAAAAAAAAAAAAGGCGAGATTGCATGTTTGTTGCCGCTTAAAGAGGAGAAATAGGTGCATAGAAAATGACACCGTAACCCAAACTAAAAAAAAGTGGCCAAAAATAAAAAATGGTTTGCATGTACAAAGAGTCCATGTTACCTTCCCATGTATTTTTACTGTTAATTCATCTTGAAAAACCAGTATTAAACCACAACAACTAGTTTAAAAAAAAAGGTATTAAATTAGTCTATATTTACTTAATATAGTATCTTAAAAATATTACTTCTTTAGTTTTGTTTTAAGTAATTTTACCTTAAGACTACTTTACTTTAAGTTTCATTTTGGACTTTGAATATTTTGTTCTAATTTAATCACTTAATTTTTATCTTAGATTTAGTTTTAGGCCCTTTATTTTATTAATTTTAATTTAATCCCTTAACTTACAAAAACCATGATAGACTATGTTGATACCCTTTATTTTATTAATTTTAATTTAATCCCTTAACTTACAAAAACCATGATAGACTATGTTGATACCATAGTACTAAGTTACTCATGTGTTTACCGTGATAAACTATGGTGATACTATAATACTAGATTGGCTTTGCACTAGTTTTGTAATGTGCAGAGATTGCTTTAATACCAATTAATATAATTTGAGCTATAAGAATAATTTATCTGGAAAAACTGACTTGATAAATAGGAGTGCCTTAAAATTTGAATGCCAGTTTATATTTTTTTAATTTGACCAATGTAACACTATCATACTAGCTAAAGCATGCCAGAAAGTAAAGACGGGTAAGGCCATAATATAACTTTTCATTCATCAGCATTTCAAACCCTTAGCCAAATTGATCTTATTCTATCAGATATACTGATGTAAGTGGAAGAGAAATATCAGGAAGCTTCAGCCTTCAGGCTCATAAACAAATGAACAAATCTTTCTGACACGTTTGATTGAGTTGGGGTGCTTGATCATCCATGACCAAAGAAATAAGAATGAGAAAGGTACTTCAGGTAAGTCTAAAAAAAGTTCAATTTCTCAAGATAATAAATATTTTTATTTTTGAATCATTTTAAAATTTGTATAAATTATTTTTTATTACCATATATTCAAGATCTAAAAACACTCAACTCTTTTTTTTAAATTAGACTTTCTCTTCTATTCCACTTGTGTCTCAAAATTCTCGTTTTTATACTTCATTTTAATTTGGACGGTGAATTTTAGGCAATACCCCATTTTGGCCTTTGAACCTTGAAAAATATGTAATTATCAGTTTGTTTATTAAAATGTAGACGCAAGTTTACCTTATCCTCCTTCGAGATTTTAAAATATGTACAAGCTTTTGAAATTAAATATTTTAATGTAAAATAATTTTATATTATCTTAATTTTCTTTTGTAGATAAAGGAGGGAAAAGAAAAATAACTCCTAATAAAAGATCTAAGATCTAAAATAAATAAGCAAATAAATTGAATATATTAGTTGCGCGTCACATGTTTTCTAATTATTTTTTATATTTTTCATTTATAAAATAACAAAAATAATTAGTAAGGAATAATTGAACTTATCACTCTTTTACATATATTTTATTTTTTCTTATATATTTTGTATTTTATTTTTTTCATTTACAACCTCTTGCAAATGCAAGATAAAACTGCCCACAATCAACCAACAAAGTGAGCCCGATCCTTCCCTAGATCCCGCGCATAGTAGTAGTTTTGTAGCACTAGGTTGCTCTTTAATAACATATAACTTTAGAGATCAGTAACAAAGAGACTCTATTAATATGAAAATGTACCTTACCAAAAAAGAAAATACGAGTTTGCATTCATTCTACCTTGAAGATTGAGGGTGCAACTGCTTCCACAGAAAAAGGTGTTCAGTAAAACAGTATGATGCCATGTGATGTGAATCAAGTTTTAATTTATAGTAAAGTGTATGATCAGTAAATTTGATATACTCAAGTTAAATTATTTCATTATAAAAATTAAAAGATAGGCATAAATTTGTTTAATTTCATTGGAATCGATTTGAACACTACAATCATCCAAGCATTATCTGATATGCCAGACAAGATAAACCCAAGATCCTTTAGAAACAGTACTACAGAACTCTAATGATGCATTGGTTAAACTCCTAAAGATTTAATTATCATGAGAGTTGAAATATTTCCAAAAAAAAATAAATCTCAGCTTTACAACAAAATGCAGCACTCAGTGGCATGATTGTGAACAAAAATCAATTACAATGAAACATAAGCATGTATAAGGTATATTTTCTAATAGAACCTGCTTACAACATTCTTAATATGCTAATCTCTCAAAGAATTGTCTCTGTAGGCAAGACTGAAGAACTGAGTTGTCATAAATTCACCGGTTATATCCAATACAAAACAAGAGTATAATCCATCTAAATCGACAAAATTCGCAAAAGCACCAGATAAATTTGTGACAACCACAGTATTCTCAATAAAACTATAATTAGCATATCAACCAGAAGAATTTTGATGCCCTTACCTTATGGTCAACTTTTGCAGGGGAAAAAAAAGGCCCTCCCCCCACCCCAAAAAAGGAAAAAACTAACAACAAAAACGACAACATAATAATAATAATAATAATAAAGGCAAATAAACTGGCCAAAAATAAAGACAAAGTAAACGAACTCAAGCTATGGAAGCTCCTCATTTTGCTGGCTCCCAGCTCAAATCCCTGCATGCAGCAAAGTTCCATTACAGGTACCATGAGAAAGAAAAATTATGAGGAAGATTCACAGGTCAGTAAACCACTCTGTTTCAGCCTTGGTGACAATAAGATGTCATTTTAACCAACCTAATTGTAAGCTATACAGAATTTCAGACTTTGGGGGAAAGAAAGATAAAAAGATAACAAAAGATCCCGTCCTACATATGTTCAGTCTTCCCAAGGAAAATGAGCAGTCTTTCCATCATAAAACAGCATAAGATCTTCTTGCATACAGCAGATCAACTTCCACTTGCGGTGCTTCTTTTCAAAATGAAAAAGTACTAATTGGATGGGCACGGGAAATGAATGTCGTAACCCAAAATTGACCCAATAATGCGGAATGATTCTCAGTATCAAATACCACTCAGAGATCTTCGGCTTTCCAATTACATCCAGTTATAGCTTGCCATACGATTTTCTCCTCTCTACCATTTCTTCCTATCAAAACCTTGAATTGTATAATAAATTATAAATGCTATATCACAACTGAGGTATGTTTACCAACACGTGTTGACATCTCTAAACTTGCAAGTTTATTTGCCTAAACCACTGCTGCGTAAGTAGTACCGATCTACACAAAAAGAGCTCACCAAGACCCTAGTTGAATGCCAAACCATCTCAAAGTCAATGTTTTCTGGTCTGACAAATGATGTTTTTATCAGTTTACGGCTTCAAAGAACAGAACTTGAGGTTGAAGATGCCCTTTTTCACACATTGTAAGAACATCAACCCATCCACCAATTACCTGGAGATAGAAGAAAAATTTAAACTCGTGAAAGCAAAATAGAAGATATTCATCTCCATTAAGATGTAACTCACCTTAACTGTCTTATCGTCATACATAACCCATTGTTCATGGTCATGGCTATAGGCAAAACAATAATAATGTTGCCCATAGTAGCAAACCTGAAAAGTTTAGATGTCATTTGTTAGGCAAATAAATGATGTAAGAATTGGGATTGCAGAGAACCATTGAACCATTTATTGATATGAAGAAATGTAGAACTAAACTTAAACCCTGTTATACCGAGTAAATACATGGGCACAAGAAAGATATAACAGTTTTCCCATGCAACACAACAAAATGGTTCTGCATCTAACAAAAATGGACAACTGGATATAAAAAGATTAAATATGAGAATCATATTTGTTTTACATAGATATAATTGAAGATTTCACAGTTTGTAGTCCTGTCAGGATTTCACATTAAAAGTTTTTTAACTCATTTAAAAAAATGTGATATAAGAAGCTAATTAAGAGGGAAAGGGAGATAAGCAAGGAATTTAATGGCTAAAAGCCTAAAACTGCTTCCAGCTTTCCCTACTCTTGCAAGCACAATGTTTAAAAATCTAAGTTCAATTAGTGAATTATGAATAAAAAACCAACAAGCCAAAAAAACTTTTATATGTTTTCTTTTTGTAGTTCTTCATTAAATAATTAAATATTGCATGTGTCTGTTCTGTTTTATATCCAGATCTCAGATCTCTAGACGTTATAACCATGAAAGAAGTTGTTTATACTCGAACAAATCATTATATTCAAATATGTACAACTGTATTATTCTCCTCCCCTCCAAAAAAACAAGAAAAAACATACCACTGAAACCAAGGTATGAGTGCTTTTTGAATCCAAACCACGATAAAGAACACTGATATCTATCTCGGTGGTCATCGCTGCCAGAGTTGCTGTTATATCATCGACACTCTCACATGTATTTTGCCAACCTAGAACTGCATATACCAAACATATGTTGGATAAGATGACAAAGAAGACGTAAGAAAAAATATATATGCAAACATTCCACAAACAACGTCTGAGCCACCTGTCATAAAAACGTGAGGTGGAGTTGAAAGAAAGTGATGAATGTAGTTAAGCTTGCCACAGCCATCAGCTTCCAGATCACAAGCCAACTGATGATTCATCTCCACAAGATTTAAAAGCTCATCAAAGGAGCTTTCAGCACGCATAACCTGGATAATGAAAAAAAAAAAGGGGAATACAGCTAAAGTACTTAACAAGCATAATTGTTTACTCTGGTATACCCCAGCAATTAGCTATGTTAAAGCTTCAAAAGAAATATCCTTTCCGAAGATACCTTCATTGTCCGAAGGGCATTGGCATTTATGTTGTGAAAGAAGGAAGTATATTTCATATGTCTGGACTCAAGACCACAATGATCGCAGTTCATTTGCTCAAAAATGTTCATTCCAAAGAGTGAATGCGCTATACAAGTACTATTTGAGCAATCCCAAGATCCCATGCAGTTGCTTTCCATTGATTCTGTTTCAGAAATACTCGAACCATGAGTAAATGATTGATGAAGGCAGTCAAAAATCACTCCCAGCACTTCAGAAGCATCATTCATCTGGGCCTGTCAAAAGTCAATATACTAATCATATTTTCCAGACAAGAAGTATCTTAAATCTCTTTTACAGGCATGATTAAATTGGCCAAATTCAAGTTACAAGTAATTATAATAAAGAGACAAGTTGAACTAACATATCACGGTGAAGTTACCTCCTGAAAGAAGTTACTATCAGGATATAGGTTGCTTAGAGCTATCCTTAGAGAAGTAGGTGCTACTGCTTCTCTCCTGGAATCCTTTGATGCAATATCCATGGCAGTAAAGATTTCATACAATGCACAGACAACACAAGGACTACCCACATGATCATGCTCTGATCTTGATCCACCAAGAAATTCCTCTTGAAAACGTCTTATATGCCACAAAGACTGAGCTCATATAGAGACAACAATGAAAAAAAGTTCAGGACATGGAAATGCTACATTGATGAAATAAAGTGTACTAGAAGATATTACAAATTGGAAAATGACTTGCAAAAGACCTACCTGTATAATAACATTGAGAAAGCAATTATATTCACCAACTTCATTCTGAAGACCAGTACCAAGCAAATTAGTTCCATTTACAATCTCAGTTGTGTCTTTCTTCAGTGGAACACCCAAATTATCTAATTGTGAAGAAGCTCTCTGCTGTGTTCTCAAACTTGAAACCAAGGGAAATTTTTTATGGGCTTGATACGTGTCTGACAACAAGAAACTCTTACGAGATTAGAGAGAAAATTTTCCATTATACTTCAAAGCAAGTGAAACCAGAAACGCTTCATTGAGAACTAGGTGAGAGAATTGTTAGAGCTAATGCAATGAAAATTGGAAATCTTTTCCTAACTGTCAGATATTGGCCTACAGTTTAGGCTAAGTCAGAGAATAGTATGTAGCCCAAATAATAATAATAATAGCAATTTAGATGTGCCATAACACTAGAGAAATGGCAAATGAAAACACTATACAGCTCTATGTACATGAAAGGAAAGTGAGTAAAGCTTTGACTGTTTTATTGTGGATAAATGACAAAGGCAACCTGGCAACATCTAACAGTACCACAAACAATGGGTCTCTAATGCATTTTGAGAACTCCATCAATGAAAGCATATGGTTTTAATCTGTGATAAATGCAGATATTTATGTCAACCAGTAAGTGGTATGTAATTCTAATGATCAAATCACAGAGAAAGTTGGCAATGGAGTTTTATTTGGAGGATGATTGGAAGTGCATAATATTATTGCGATTTTCCATAATTACAGTATAGAACAGCATTATACATGTATCCAAGCTGGCATATATACATAGTCAAACATACAATTGCCTCAACGTGTGTATGATAATGGCAACAAGGCTAACATAGTTAGGGAGTATAAATTGTACCAAGACTTTGGCGTACAGCTATTTTAAGATCAGCTTGAAACCTTTCTTCCTCCTCATCATCCACTTGCAAATCTTTCAGTGTCTTTGATCCATTGTCTCCTAACACTAGGCACATCAAAGCATCAACATATAAGTTTTCGTATCATTAAATAGCTCACAAGATGCCTTTATAGAAAGAAACTGTATATTAAATGGCCTCATAAGTCACAAGCTGAATTAAGATTTCTACATGACAGTGATGTATTGGACCCTTACGGACATTGTGGGCCTAAAACATACTCGAGAAGGAAGAAAAATGCGCAAGAGGGGCAGGAGGGTAATTTGGTAGTAGAGTAACTAACTTGGACAGATGTCCTATGCATGGGGAAGAGAGAGAATTAGTGGGAGGCCAGAGAAGTATTTGGGGGATGTTCATGAAGGTGGACGGCCTGGAAAAAGTTTCAAGAGAGTGGTGAATGGAGAGACTAGCCTCTCGAATGCTAGAATGTGTTTGTCCTTCAATGTTTTCTGTGTTTTCATGTGTGTGAGTGATGTTGCTGAATGTTGAGTGTTACTGATGTTATTGAGTGTGTGGAGTCTGTGATAGTGTTTTCTAGTAATTTTGTGTGTTTCCTTCTGTATTCCATCTCTGAGGAATCCATTAACACAATATCAATGTTCATTTCCAATTAACTAGCGTGTTTAGCAATTTCTTCAGTACTGTTACATCAGACAGAAAGTTTGCTAAAAAAAAAAAGGGGCCCCAGGCATGATAACGAGTACCCCCAAATAACTATCAAATCTCATTTTAAATCTAATTTAACAGTATGGAAAAATGTTTTGAATAGGAATTCTTTTAGGTAAAAACATCGGATAGAAAACTTTTTTACAAGAGAGAACCTGCTGAAAAGAAGTCATAATCAAAATAAGCAATCTTAGAAGAGATATAATTACCATTCTCTTCATAACTAGAAAGGCCTAGAGAAAGAAAAAAAATATATTTTACAAAAGTTCTGCTTCTAATTTCCCAAACATAACATTCAGACGATATAAACTCACATTTAATCATCCAAGTAGAATATAAGGAAACTACATAGTAACCAGATACCATAGAAGAAAAAAAATAGACATAGAAAGAAATTGTAATCATAAAGAAGAAACTAATTCAACTGTGAAAAAATTGCAATTTAATTAGATAAAGACATTTTTGAAAAGAAATAAACTTAAAGGGGATAACACAGGTGATATTCCCTAGGTATAACAAATATAACAGAAGGAGCCTGTCTTTGATTTAACATATAATGTAACAAATAAAAAGATGAGGATATTTCTGGACTAGCAAAAAGACAAAACAGGCAGCTTAAGCGAAATAACTGAACCCACACATCTACACTGGCAGGGAAAAAAAAAAAACAAACAAAGAACAAAGTTTACAAGCAACTAATTCTCAAATGATAAATTAAAATGCCCTAATAATCTTAATAAGAGAAAGTCTCCCTATCAGCTTTTTATCCATGTGCTCTTTTGCAGACAAAAAGTATAATGCCATTATGAGAAACCAGAAGATAATTATGAGTTTAATATATTAATTGCTAACAAACCCACCTAAGCTAAAACAGCAGCATGCACCAGGGTTACAGGGAAAATAAACCTTGGACAAGTAAACTAACCTTTGTTAACATTCTGATGGTACTGGAATTTCTGCTCTCTTAAGCAATTGTCAGTAGGTGCACCCACAATATTCTCTTTTTCCATTGGGACAACTTCAAACTTCCCATCAGCCAACCTGGAAGAATTCTTATGCCGTTTACCCTTTTTACCAGTACGCCGATCAAGCAACTGAAGACCATTCTCTGGAACTCCTCCATTAGGCAGATCAGCTGGAGAATGAAGAAAATGATGAGAAATTCAGGAAAAATAGGAAAGCAAACACTTCCATTTGAGAGAGATCAACAAAGTTATTACCAACCTTCTATAACTTTTGACTGATGCATGTGATGAATCTTTTGGGAACCTGGATAAGCCAAAGAACTGATTGAGCCTGTGGATCCATTTGCTGTTGTATTAACCGCACCATCCATATGGCTTACGTATCCATTCTCCTTTGTCAACTGCTCCTGAGAGAAATGAAAGTTCAGAGATGAATTTCCTGCAATACCTAATTAATTTCTACAGACTTATCAATTTATGTTGATTAAAGGTCCAATTTTCCATGAATCAGCAACTTAATGACTAGTAACCAGAAATTCTGTCTCCTTACATGTAAAAGGAGAAACAAGAGCAAGATATATTACATGCACAGGTGGTCTCATTAGTTCTTGTACATCTGGACCCACAGCAGCAACAACCTTCAACTGAGCATCCTCAAGTTTGTCTGCCACTTTCTCTAAATATGTCCTAGAGGATTTCTTTTGTTGCTCAGCAAGTTGCTTCTGTTTAGCCTCATTTTCTATCCGTCGTTGAAACTCCAAAGTTTTTTCAAGCTTCTTTTCCTCTTCTTCTAGCTCGATTTTACGTCTAAATTCCTCTTCCAGTTGTTTCAAGTCATTACCATTCAAAGAAACAACAACCTCAGAATCTTGTTTGTCATTATCAGGTGCAATTGAATAGCAGCTGCAACAAAAGCACATCAAAAGCATTCATAAAAAAAGTCATGCATCTTAAGAAGAGTATAATTACAAAGTGCAACATGCAGATAAATATGGAAATATATACTAACTCAGAAATTGTAGTGCAGAGCATGGGCTGATCTTGACCACTAGTCTGCAAGAGGAAACATTAGAAAAATGTTATGGACCATGACCCAATGTATAAACCAATCACATAATACATGATTGTGACCTTTGAATCTCTTGTTTTTCTGTGTTCTTTATGCTTTCTCTTATCTTTTGTCTTCTCCGGATGCCTTGGGTTTTCACTTCCCCCTTTGACAACCTTCTTTGAATCAAGAGCAAGTTCAGCCAAAAATGCTTCTCTTGCAGCATCAGACTTCTCTTTGGCATCTTTCTCAGCTAAATCTTCCAAAAGTGCCTGAAAAGAGAGGAGGAAAGGTGCATATAGTCAAGTATGCAAGATAGCAGCACATGCTTCAGCAGTTTAACTACATACCCTTAGGTATGACTTCACCAGAGGCAACATTATTGCTCGATAATCATGAGCAGAGACAGGCTCAAGCTTCAGTTCCAATTGTTGCACCCCTGAAACATTTCTCATTATTCGTGCATCAATTTTGTTAAGCTGCATAGTAAAAGTAGGTTAGAACATCAAAAGCAACATTGTCCTTGCAGTTATCCTGTCTGAAAGTGACTAGACTCTATAAACTGACCTCCAAAGACAAGTGTTCTTTCAGTTTCTGAATAGCAATTTCTATACAACTATCCATTTGATTCACAGAGTCCTTCATTCTCCATCCATCTTCTTCACCAGATTCTATGTCACATAACTTAGAGGTCACACCAGCACATGTTTCCTCATAGCCAAATTGATTAGAATTCAGAGCTTCTGCTTCTTGCAGAACATTTGATATAGCATCCAACTCAAACTTATTGCTAACATACATCACATCATTCTCAATCTCAAAGAGCTCTTCTCTCCGCTTTCTTAAGATAGATTCATAGCTTTGTCGAACAAATACTGTTACATTTTCCCTCTTCTTTCCTTCTTCGAGACAAAGATCCTCCACTGCCTGCAGAGCTTCCTCACAACTTAAACGCTCACACTTCTTTTCACAAAGGCTTTGTAGGTGATAAAACTCCTTCTCAAGCATCTGGACAATTTCCATTCCTTGATGTCTTTTATCTTCTTCTATATGCGTCCATGATGTCAACTGATCCCCAGAGGAACCTGAAAATATCCAGGACAGCAAAGCGTACCCATTAGCAGAAGTTGGGGCAGTCACATCATCTAGGACAGCAACCTGTGTACTGGTAGAAGTGAGTTTTGTTGACAGTAAACACTCATCCAGAAGAAGGCATGATGCATCTCCATTGAGAACAATCTTCTCTTTAATCCCAGAACCCTGACTAGGATTCTGTAGATCTTCCATGGGACTACTGGTTTTCTCAGCATACCTACCCAAACCACAAGCATGAGACAATTCCTGCAAAAATTTGAGAATTTTTCTAAGCTGGGGAGCTCCAAGAAAGCAGATACACATTGGTGTTTGGTCTACACCATGGCTTAGAAGCTGAGAACCAGTAGCAAGATTCTGTATCTCATCCACAGTAAACTGTATGACCTTCTTAAGATGAATAGTAGCAAGATATTTGTGTCTAATAAGCATCTCAAATAGTGCATGAATTTTCTCAAGAATTTTTGCTCGCTCAGAGTCATCAGAAGTTGGCCAAACACCACCAAGAGGAAATGCCATAGGTCCTTGGACATGGACACCTTCACTTATATCATTTTCTGAAAGTTGGTAATATTTACTACTTTCAGATGTACAATTAAGGAGACTATGTCTCAAATTTTCTTCCTCAGGATAAGATTCCCCTGCATCTTTAGAACAACCACTATACTCCTCAGTATGATAAGCCAAGTAGGAACCCCCAAGGAAGGTAGAGCCTTTGCATTTTGCTTGATCATCAAGCATTTTAACTGCAGCTGAGACATCCAGAGGCTTCCAAGAATAATTAAGAATCATTTCAATCCACTCATTATCCACATTTTGAGGTAAGAGTCTTTGCATTTTTGGCAAGAGATTTCCCATGTGTTCCTGCGCAACATGTTGCATGTGAGTTTC
Organism: Biancaea sappan; assembly: GCA_037074585.1. Classification (NCBI taxonomy): domain Eukaryota; kingdom Viridiplantae; phylum Streptophyta; class Magnoliopsida; order Fabales; family Fabaceae; genus Biancaea; species Biancaea sappan. The sequence continues at coordinate 45,451,032 of CM073497.1, read as the reverse complement.
CAAATCTGAATACTTTTCATTACAATGGAAGCAAAGCCAGAATTTCCATGTTTTATTGGCCTCGGCATAGGACAAAGCTTCTGATAAAACATCATTCAGCAAAGTATCCTTTGAGGATGCAAAGTGGGACTTCAGATCACAAACCCTGATCCTAAGCAAGTCCTTCTTCATATCAATACTCATTGAATTCCAATATGAGCGTACCCAATCCAGCCTTTCGGCTGTAGAGCCATTTTTTCGCATATTGCCATACTTCCGTCTATCAACTATCCTCTGACCAGATCCTAAAGACGAATCCAATGTTCTGTCAGCCTTGTCTCCTTCATTCTGAGTTTGGGGTGACTCTGACTTTTGCTGCAACAGCCTTGCAGCAGCCACTCGAACTTCAATTTCTTTTCTTCTATCTTCTGGTGTCTTGGTCACCTTCTTGATCTCATTTGGTCTTCTAGTTTGAACTAACCTCACCTCCATTGGGTCCTCTGTAGCCCTCCTTATTGGAATCAACCTAAATTTCTCCTCCCCATTAACCAGAGTAGTTTTCATCCAAGTCGATAAGGAAGCTATGTTTGACTTCTGGATTAGCTGCCGCAACTCGTTCTGCACATGTGCTATCCGGGCTTCCGCAGTTGATATTTTCTGCTGGCTCTCATCCTGCAAGCTCACTTTAGCAGGATCAGTTGGGTTTTCAATCGAAAGCGCCCTATCACACACCTTCATCACCTGCTCGTACTCGTTCGCATCATTCGCTGCCTCATATATCAAATTGGCGTAAAAATGTGCAAACTCAATAGAATTGGGGGACAGCTCAACTGCTTTGCGTGCCGATTCAATTGCGTTCTTCAAATGTCGTTGCTTCGCGCTTGGGTCATCAATAATGGACGCTACTCTGACACACACGGTGCCCTGAACTCGGTGAATTAAAGCCGAGTAAACCGAGCTGTCATGTCTGGAGCATGACTCCTTCATAAGCCTCAGTGCCTTGTTGTGGTTACCGCGCCGAAGCGCATTGAGGGCTCGCTCACATTCAAGCTTGATTGTGGAGTAAGCCGAACCCTCACATGGAGGAGGAGACAATTCGATCTTACTATTTTTGTTCTGAAGAGCGGTACAAGAATTCATGCACAAGTCGGCTTCGGCTGAAGTGGTACCATTGGCGGCTCCACCGATGGCAGATTGAGCCACCAGAGAAACCGCCGCCGCCGATTTTTTAGAAGGTGGAGCAAGGTTTCGCTTTTTATGCCCCATCAATTGAGTTTGAATTAATCAGATTCACATGCATACATATACGTACAAAACCTGCGAGGGTGTATATGCGTGAAGAGAGAGAAACAAGAAAGAACTAGACAAAGATGATTGAAGCAGAGAAAGCAGATAGAAAATTTTACAGAAGAAGAAAGTACTCACAGAGAGAGAGACCTGAGAGGGTAAAAGATAGAATAGTAGATAGCGAATGAGAGATATTAGTGAGAAGAAAAAAGCAGTGGTAGCCGGCGACGGCGACAGTAACGACGACGGCAATGATCGGCGGCGAAATCTACGACGACGGTGGAAGTCTGGCTAACTACTCTCTCTTCCTCCGTCTGCAACATTCAGGCACCTACCTACAGCGGAGGTGTGAGGCTGGATGAAAAGAAAAAAAAATTTTCGTTATGTGAAAAAAAAAAGAAGATTTATTTATAAGGAGTGAAATTTCAAATTTAACCCATATAATTTAAATTTAGATGTTATTTTTTTAATTAATTTTTCAAATGTCAATGTTCCTATTATTGCGTGATAATTAAGCCCAAATATGTGTTTTACATATTTTTCATTTTTCATTTCCGTATTTATTATTTTTTTAAAAAAAATTATTTTGGTCTTTGAATATATTTTTTGTGTCACTTTAATACATATCTCTTTAAAGTTTAAACTATATCATTTCAGAATTATAAAGATAATACAAACTTATTAAAGAATTATAAAGAAAGCCAATTGGTCAGAAATTTTTTTAAGAGATTAAATTGGAATTTTAGCCTAAATTTTTCATCATGTCTTTTTTGAATGAATTATTTCTACTCTCAAAAAGAAAATTTACAACAAATTTATTAATTTCGTTGGGAGGGGGGGTTTCATTGAATAAAATTAAAAATAGTGATCATATAATTAAAAAGAATGTGAATGTTAGAAGAATCTAAATTTAAAATTTGAAGTTCATCTAATGTGCAATTTTATTTAGTTTGATATGATTGATTATTCTTGCCATTTAGGATTTCACTTCAATCAATCAAAATGATATAAACATGTTATATATAATACGAGTTTTAGTGGATTTCCATAAAGTACATGGTAACCAAATGCAGTTTTTAAAGCATTGTTGTCTCATATGTCCTTAATCACGAGTATAAGAACATAAAACTAAGGTTATATAGCCTTCAAAATAGCGAAATAGTCGTCTTGAAGAAATTAATTAAATTATACTTGACATTTTTTATATAAAAAAAATTACAGCTAACTTGTTTATAATTTATTTTTCATTTAACTTTCTAATATAATATGTGTATTTTAAAAATAAAATTATTTAAACCATTATATTAAAGTATAAGCATAGTTTCATATTAGAATTTAATATCAACATAATTATTTTTATTATCATAATTAATATTTCGTAATCAAATGTAATTGACTTACTCTAATTTATGTGATTTTGAGTTTTCCTTGTCACGGTTCTCAAAGGCATAAATTAATATTTAAATATGATTATAATATAAATAAGAGAACCCAAAATAATGGATGTGAAACAGTGAAAAAATAAATATCATCTTACTTTTTGTATTATTTTAAAACTAAAAATCATTTAATTTAATTTTATGCTAAAATTTATTTAAAAATTAATTTCAAAACAAACTTACATTCTCTCAAAAGAATGTCAAACTAATGTTGTCAGAACCGGCCCGGCTATTGACCCGGACAAGCCTTTGGATCATCGGGTCACTGGTCCAACCGCCGAGTCACCGGGTCACTTGTTGACCCAGGTAAATACATTAAAAAAATAAAAAATATATATATACTTATATATCTTTATAAACAAATTTAAAAATAAGTAAAATAAATCATTTACATATAATTTTCACAATTTAAAGTCATAAACATCCATAATAATATATAAACATCTATAATAATTTCAACATAAAGTCATAAATAAAATCATCCAAACATAATAATTCATACATTAAAAGTCTTAAACATCCATAATAATTTATAAAGTCATTAAAATGCTAATGTTCATAAGATTCACAATCAATTTATAAATTCCAAGCATCTGGGTTATCCGTTTCTCCAGTAAGAGGCATGTCTCATGAGTCAACTAGTCGTCTATTATATTCTACGTTAGCAGCTCCCTCAATATCTTCACCACCACCACCACCACCACCACCACCACCACCACCACCATCATCATCATCATCATCATCATCAATAATCTCATCCAAATTCAATTCTGTAGAAAAATAACTTAGATAAATAAAAATTTGAAATGACTTCACAAAATAAGATATCAAAATTACTAAACACAAACCACAGTCAACATCATCTTTTTCAGTGGTACAAGCTGCAAATTCATGATTAAGAACTTCTAATTCCTCAGCAGTCAAGCTTGATGGTTCTTCTTCCAATATCCAATCACTATTTTCTTCAAATGATTTGAAACTAATCGGATCATAACTCTTCTTCAAATCTTTCCTGTACATATAAAAATATAAATGATTATTTATTTGTTTAAAAATTGCAAACAATGTTACGAAGAGAAATATACCTCTTTTGTAGCTTCAAGTTGTAATGAACATAAACAAGATCATTAAGCCTTTGATGCTCCAATCTATTTCTCTTTTTTGAATGAATATGTTCAAATACACTCCAATTTCTTTCACAACCCGAAGAACTACATGTTTGGCTTAAAACTCGAATTGCAAGCTTATGTAAATTTGGAGCACTTGATCCATAGCATTGCCACCACTCATCTAATGATATTACACAAAACAAATTAATGAAATAATACACGAACAAATGAAGGTTCTTTTGTTAATAAATATCAAAATTACCTGGCATCATTGTATGACGACTGTTTACTGCAAGTCTTCTTCCAAAATCCCCTTCTGCATTCCTAAAGATTTTCATCTCACTTGATAACTTGGTTTCCAACTCTCTGTCATTATAAGTATATTTTTCAATGACATCAATAACCCCTGAGATAGTGTTCTTGTGCCTTCCTATTGCTTCAACATCATATTGATAAGATGGATTAAACCAAAAGGCAGCAGCATGAAGATTCTTTTGTAATTGATTATCCCAACGCCTATCAAGAATTCTTAGAAAAGGCTCAACTACTCTTTTCCTTCTTTGAAACCTTTTCATCATTTCATCCCTAGCTGCATGAAAGGCTGCAAACAAATAACCCATTGCAGGCTTATCTTCACTATCTACAATACGCAAGACACGGATCAACGGCTCAGTGACTTTCACAATGAACGCACAATCTTTCCAAAACATTGAATCTAAGATAAGATCCACAAATTTCTTTGATTTGCTATCTCTAGCAAATGCTGAGCTTGTCCATTCTTTACATGTTACCATGGCTTGCAAAGCAACCTTTTGAACTAATATGCTTTGCAGAGCAATGAAATTAGTTGCAAAGCGAGTTGGAGCTGGACGAAGGATCTCTCTTCCATTAGTATGCTTGCTCATTAAATGCAAAGCAAAACAATGATTGTAAATGAATTTAGTAATTTTTGAAGCATGATTCACAACTAATGTCACCTGATCCAATTTGCCAATGTCTTGCAACATCAAATTAATACAATGAGCAGCACATGGAGACCAATAAAGAGTTGGAAATTCTTGTTCCAATATTCTACCAGCAGCAACATAATTTGCAGCATTATCAGTCACAATCTGAATCACATTTTCAGCCCCAACATACAACACAATTTCTTTAAAAAGCTTAAACAACATATCACCAGTCTTAGAAGCATCAGATGCATCAATAGATTTTAAGAACACAGTCCCTTTAGGACAATAAACTAAAAAGTTTATGAGAGTTCTCCTACATTGATCAGTCCACCCATCCGCCATAATTGTATACCCTGTTTCCTTCCAAGTTTTGCGATAACTATTAACATATGAGTTTACTTCTTCAACATTTTTGCTCAACAAATACCCACGAAGGTTTTGATACCCTGGGCCCTTATATCCCGCACCCATACTAGCAATAGCATCAATCATTGGTTGATAGTATGACGAGTTAGTAGCAGTAAATGGCAAATTAGCATCAAACATCCATTTAGCAATAGCAATGTCACACCTTTCTCTCGCCTCTTTGCTTTGCAACACACTTTTAATGGTGGGTTGGGCTCCAGGAGTTGTTCTAGGCATAAAATAAGAGCTTATAGGCTTTTTTCCTTTCTCTTTTTCTTTTCCCCTAGACTCAGAAGGCCGAACAAGAGAAGTATTTAATTCTATAACATCATCACTATATAAGCTCTCATCAGGATATTGATTACTTTCTTCATATTCTTCTACAAGCTTTCTTTTCTTTTGAGTAAATTCTTCAACACTACTTTGTATTTGAAAACGAATATCTGCTGGAACCTTTCTACATGGCTCCACATCTCCCTTTATTCCAGCTAGATGTAATTTAAATCGATTAATTCCACCCCCCTTGAAAGTCTTGTTACAATACAAACATATTAGATGACGCCTAGAACCAGTGCCTTCAGCAATTCTACAATGACCCCATGTTATGTCTGTTTTCCCTCTTGATGAACCTTTTTGCACAGACTCAACTGACTCTTGGGTGGGGTTGCTAGACAACATTTATGACAATCTATTCAAAAAAATGATTATCCAACAATCAATATCAATTACTCTTGGCCAGATCCATTCATAAAAAATTCAGCAAAATCAGTGCCTAATCTATTAATCATTCAGTAAAATCAACAATTTTTTTATCAATCATTTTTTGATTCAGTAAAATCTTTCAATATACCCTAATTTTTTACCAGCAAAATCATTCATACCTATCTCAGCCAAATTAATCATTCATACCTAGCCTAATTTGTTGATCAGTAGAAGCATTCAGTAACTAATCCATTCAATCAGCATAATCATTCACAAATCCAAGGTACTTACTCGTGTTTTATGCTGTCTCCTGGCCGTGGGTGTTCATTCGTGAGGCTGGCAGTGGAAGAAGGTTCGTGAGGCTGGCCGTGGGGAAGCTTCGTGAGGCTGGCCGTGGGGAAGCTTCGTGCTACTGTTGTCATCACAGATAGAGGAGACGAATTTCAGAGACCAAATGTGAGAGAGATTGGGAGAATGAGAGAGATTGCGAGATACAGAGAGCGAGAGAGAGAAGAGACAAACCTGGCCATGCCGCCGAGGAGTCTCTGGCCATGCCACAGTGGAAGGCTGGAAGTCGGCCGTGTGTGTAGGGTCGGCTAGGGCTTGGTAGAAAGTGAATTTGTGGTGGGTGAAGGCAGCGACTGCGACTGGGATTTTGGTAAAGTGGCAGCAGCGAGGTGTCGAGGATAAGAAGAAAAGAAAAGAAGAAGAAAAAAAAAAATCGGGTCACGGGTCACCGGGTCGGTCGGGTCTTGGCCGGTCCGTCTGCAGACCGGTCTAACCAAGTGACCCGGACCGGTCCATGTCCCGGGTCACCGGGTTCCGGTTCGACCTAGCCGGTCCGAGCCGGGTCAGACAACATGGTGTCAAACCATTGATAGTATTAATATTTTATTTTATTATTTTTTCCAGAAGGGCTCTCTAAGCCGGAGCTACGTCTGATATCTATTTTCTTGTAAAAAAGTATAATATTCATATGTCACATCGATATTATATTTTATTTTACTTTTTTTGGTAGATGACATCAATGTTAAGTATTCATAGATTAATAACAGTTAAATATACATGAAATACTATAAAAGTAACCTCTAATTAACCGTCAATATTTGAAATGGTACATTATAAGTGGCTTATTGTTTGAACGAACATGACCAATACTGACATCACAGATTCACATGTAAGCATGCATGTATCAGAACTGTTGGGCGGCAACTGGCAACTATTTTATTTTATTAATTTATCTTAGGCTTTTGGTTTGTCAGCCATAAGTTGCATGGGGGAATGAGATTGGCTTTTGGTTTGTTGGCCATTAGTTGCATGGGGAATTAGATTCTTGATTCAACAGTTCTTAATTATTTAATTTTTTAAATATATTTTTTAAAAAATTATAATTATTATTTTATATTTATAATTATTATTAGATCAATTGATATTTATAAATTTTTTAAAAAATAAAAAAATATTTAATAAATGAGAACTGTTAAATATAACAAAGGCTTCATACACGTTGGAGACAATCTCATTCCTTGCATGGGAATATAGTGTTGGATCAAATTTGCAGGAAATGACATAATTGTCATGTGAGTCATCATCTTTTATTTCTAGGAATATATATATATATATATACACACACACTAGCATGCATAATTTTTACAATGCTAAACGACGCTGCAAATGTAAACATTCTCATGCCCACACCTAATAGAAAATTGGACGTATATCGTTTGATCAGCGTGAAACTTATATGTTAATGTTATGGTATCTAGTAGAAAAGTCAAGCTCCATTCTCATAATATGGAGAGGCTCTTTTGTGCTCAAACAATAAAGGATCATCTGATGCAATTGAAAATGTACTTTATCAAATTTTAGTTATTTTTAGTAGATTCAAATATTTTTGTGACTATTCAAATTTAATCAAAGGGCTACTATTTCACATTATCTTAACATAACATCAAAAGATTCTCTCTAAGCTCCAACAAGGGTCGAAATAATTAGGAGGAGGATTTTATGTCTAAACTTTTATTTCATTAATGATATATTGGTGTAGTTTAACTTTATAATGTAAGACTTAAACGGTGTCCCAAGTGATATTTTTGTTTAAATTGGTTAAATAGATAATAATAATTAAGCTAATTTCTAATTGGTTAAATGAAAAGGTGGTTTCCTAAAAAAATTACTTAACGACTTGATGGGAGTGATCCCATAAAATTAATTACTCAATCACTTAATAGTAGTGTTTGGTATAATTTTAAATAAAGTAAGTTATCAAGAAACTGTATCTTATCTCTACCAATAAATTTTTACACTGTCTGGTCATCCCTAAACATGAGTGTGAAAGTAAAGTATGGTCAAGACATGAAACAAAGTTTCCTTTTGGGTTTCAAGAATTGTAAGGATTCTGATAATTTTTACATGGATGGATTAAGGCATGTGGTTCATCTGAATTAGTTTTGAATTAACGTTTATACTGTGAGAATTATGTAGTTCTAAGACCCTTGCTTATATTGGATTAAATGGTTGACCATATATGATATGTTGAAAAACATAAATGTTATCATATGGTATCAAAGCATGGTTCATGAACTCATGATTTTTCATCAAGATTCAATTCTTTCTTGCAATTTTATAAATTCTACCTTTCCACTGTGTTAAAATTGTTTGATAATGTTTTTGTATTGCAAGAGAGATCTGATAAGAAAGTGAAATGCACTTTTGTATATAATAATCAATGAGAGTGGGACTCTATATCAATTCTCAATTTGCAATTTTGTAACTAACGCCTCTCTCTATCACTATTAAAGTTTAAAAGATTCATTATAATAGTAGGAAATTAATTTGTATTTTCCAAGACCTATTTTGCATTTGTACCACTGCAATTTGAATTATCAAATAATAAAATCATGAATGGACTAAGTTGTCTGCACGGTTTTCACTATGAATGATGTGTTGATTCGTTAATTCATTTGACAATAATGTGATTAAAATTGTTAATAAATTATGAGAAATTATTTGTAAGTGTTTTAGTAAGTTATATATAGACCACTGTTATAATTCATAAAATTATTGTGTTAATTTAATGTTAATAATTATGGAATTTTATTATGATAAATCCGTTAATCACCAAAGTGGTTGGATGTTTAAGTTGAATTTGTTCCAAATTGTATGATGGTTTTTATTCAATTACTCATGAACTTGATGCTATGGATAATTTAATTATTGTTGTGTATAGGTACATTGATGTACATTATAAAACATTTATGGATTGCCTAAAGGTTAATTAGTTGTTATAATTAATGAACAAAATTGTTGAGATGTAGATGTGCTATTAATGTTGTCTATATATCCAAAGGTAGTAGATATATCATATATCTAATAGGTACATGTATAATTATCAGAAAATGTTAATAATTTGATAGCATCATTATTAATCATAGTTATCAAAATTGCGATTTAACTCTTAAAATCGTACGATTTTACGTTTCTACCCCCCCAAATCGAGTAAACTCGTACATAAACTCGGAAACCGGTCAAACTCGGTCAAACTCGGTTGAAATCGGTCAAAATCGCTGATTTTACCGAGTTGGAACAGTGCAGCCCAAATTTTTTTTTTTTAAAGAATTGCAGTACCCAGCAGCCCAGCCCACTTATGGCTGGTTGCCCCATGACCCGGATCCGTACCCAGTACCCACTACCCGTGTAACCTAATTAACCCTAGCCGAAATTTCATTCCCAAATTCCCAATTTCGTTCTTCGCTTCCTGCTGCTCGCCCTCGCTCGGTGCTCTCTGACTCCGTCACTGCAATTCCAATTCTTCACTGCCCACGTTCTTGCTTTCTCCATCGTTCTCAACTTCTCGTCTTCTTGATTCTGTGAGGCTGCATTGTTCTTCACTCCCCCTCGCCGGCTTCCGCATCGTTCTCGGACCGGTTCTGCAATCTACATTGTTCTCGTCTTCTTGCCTTCTTGGTACTTCTTCATTCTCATCTTCTCTATTATCTTCTTTGCTTGAATCATTTTTGTTGTGCTACATTATCTATATGCAAGAGATTCTGATCTGTGTATGGGGATGGGTCGGGTTCGCGAAAAGCACAGTAGCACAAATGATGTATGTATGTAGAATAGCTTCTGAGAGAATCTAGTGTGAATGTGTGATTGATTTGAATTGCTTCTGCCTTCTGAATGCTTAAATGGAGAGAAGAGAGTTTTCAGAGAAATTTGCAATATGTATATACTGAAACTCATTGATATATCTTTAGAGACTGTAGACTGAGTTTTGGACGACTTCTGCCTCAAAAAAATCTAAAAACAATGCAAACTCAAAATTACCAATCTTGAGATTGAAACTGACTGTCAAACTATGGTTTCTCTTTTTACAAACAATATTACTGATGTTCATCCTCTTTCTTTAATTGTAAAAAATTGCAGCTTGCTTATGTCGAAGCTTGAAAATGTAAACCTTATCAAGATTAAAAGCCAAAATCTTTGTGTTGATTTGTTGGCTAAACATGCAAGACTAAATGAGCATGGATCAAGAACCTATATTATACCCCCAACTTGGCTATTATTTGGTATATATCTCTTTGGCTGTTGTGTAATGTTGCTACTCTGTCTATTTACCTGTACTACAACTCTCTGCTTTGTGCGTCTTTAATATATTCCTATTCACCAAAAAAAAAAGGTTTTAAACTTCTATCTATTTTGCCTTATGAGCACATGTGTAGCCTATGGTCATCACTATGATTATTCCCTTGTCATAGTTGACAATACAAAAAGCTTGTCATGCACATTGAAGGTCATTACTAAATTAAACAAATGAAAATAGAAGTGATCGAACTAGTATGATATCATTATCTTTACAAATCATATACATACAAACACACACATATAATTCTTATCTGTCCTTATCTAATGCTCAAAACTTTCCTATCTCATGCAACAACAATAACTCTTTGCTAGTTCTAAAGTTAGCATAAAAGTTGGATTTGATGATCTCGGCCATTGTCAAAGAATTTTAGATTTCGAAGGAACATATAATTTTAGATTTCGAAATAGAGGTGTGAGAAATACAATGTGGTAAGGTATAGAATAGCATATGCTTTAACTAGGACAATAACAATGTTTAATTTGATGTCCATATTATATATAATATATATATCATCTTTTATTTTTTTAATGGTAGAGCTAAAAATAAAAAAGCATTTATATGAATTCTGAAGAAACATGAGAATGAAGTAAATTAAAAAATGAGATACTATTTATATGTACATGTAGGTTGAATTTGGCTGAGACCTGAGATTGTAACAAAACTCCTCTGTTTTGCTGTGATCATAATATTTAATCATGTTTACTGTGATAATTATCTTAGTTAATCATGTTAATTATGTTTATTGCAGCCGAAATGAATCATGCTTACTGTTCTTCATTATATTCCATATATGTTTGAACTTTGAAGTATTTTAATTTTTAAGTATGTATGGGTCTGGAAGTCAGAACATTGGGTCATCTTCTAGTGCTGGTAAAAGAATTGCTGCAAGAAAAAATTTTCCTGGAAATAGGTCTGATATTGGGTGGCAACATGGGCAAGATGTTGAGGGTAATGCAAGAAGAACAAAGTGCAACTATTGTCAAAAATTTTTAAGTGGTGGAGTGTATAGATTGAAGATTCATTTAGCTGGAACTAGGGAAGATTGTGAGCCTTGTCTTGATGTCCCTAGTGAAGTGAAAGCCCAAATGTTAAAAATTGTGATTGAAAGGAAAGAGGCTTTAGCTCGAAAGAAACAACAATGGTTTGATTATGATGTTTGTGAAATTGATGGTGCAGAGGTTGATGTGCAAGAAAAAAGAAACGAAATAATGAATTTATTTAAGAAACCAAAATCTAGTGGGGTAGGAGGCACACAATCAACCATTAATCAAATGTTTAAAATAGATATAAGGGAAAATGTTTGTCGACAAGTTGCTCGGTTTTTTTATACTAGTGCTATTCCCTTCAATTGTGTAAAAAATCCAGAATTTATCAAAATGTGTGAGTTGATTGGGGATTATGGCAAGGGATTCAAGCCCCCTTCTTATCATGAAATTAGAGAGAAATATTTGAAGGTAGAAGTAAAAGACACAAAATAATGGTTGGAGGGCTTTAAGGTAGAATGGAAAAAGGTTGGTTGTTCCATCATGTCAAATGGATGGACGGATAAGAAAAGGCTTTCCATTTGTAACTTTCTGGTGAATAGTCCTAAAGGAACAGTCTTTTTATATTCATTGGATACCTCTGACATTTCAAAGACCACCGACAAAGTCTTTCAAATGTTAGATGAAGTTGTGGAGAAGGTTGGAGAGGAAAATGTGGTGCAAGTGGTTACTAACAATGCTACAAATTACAAAGCAGCTGGACAAAAATTAATGGAGAAAAGGAAACACTTATACTGGACACCATGTGCAGCCCATTGCATTGACTTGATGTTGGAAGATTTCGAAAAAAAATAAAGTTGCATGAAGTCACCATAGCAAAGGCTAAAAAAATCACAACATATATTTATGTAAGAACAATGCTCATTAGCTTGTTGAGACAATTCACAAAGGGAAGAGACTTGATTAGACCAGCTGTGACTCGGTTTGCCACTTCTTATTTAACATTGGCATGTCTTAATGAACATAAAGTGGCACTAATGAACATGTTTAGTTCCAATGAGTGGAAGGATACCAAGTTTTCATCTACTCAAGATGGAAAAGAGGTACAAAGGGGTGTATTGGACAATAGGTTTTGGCAAAACATTCTCACATGTCTTAAAGCTGCTGCTCCCCTCATTAAAGTGCTCCGCTTAGTAGACTCAGATGAAAAACCAGCTATGGGATTCATATATGAAGAGATGGGACGTGCTAAGGAAAAAATTAAATTAAATTTCAACAATATTAAGAAGAGGTAGATAATTTAATTTTTGTCCATTATTTATATTTATTATTCATTCATAATGTTAACTTTGATATTTCTTATTTATTGTAGTTATGAACCCATTTGGAATATAGTTGATGAGAGGTGGGAATGTCAGTTACATAGGCCTTTGCATGCAGTTGCATATTTCCTAAACCCTCAATTTCAATATAGTCCTTCTTTTAATGATGATTTTTTTATTAAAGAAGGGCTATATAGTTGTATGTCAAGATTGATTCCAGATAGAATGGAGAGAAGCAAGATTGATGCTCAGTTAATTGATTTTAAAATGGCTAGAGGGTTGTTTGGCATGGATACTGCAATAATTAATAGAGACAAAATGATTCCATCTGATTGGTGGGAGGCTTATGGAGATAGATGCCCTGAGTTAAAAAGACTCGTCATTCGAATTCTTAGCTTGACTTGTAGCTCTTCTGGGTGTGAGCGTAATTGGAGTGCTTTTGAGATGGTAAATAAATAAAACTTTCATTTTTTTATTTTTAATAAATGCTTATCAATTGTTTTTTTCAAGTTCATACAAAGAGAAGAAACCGCTTACATCAAAAGAAAATGAATGATTTAGTCTTTGTGATGTCCAATTTGAAGTTAAAAAATAAGCAAATCACAAGAACTCCTATTTTTGACTTTGATGATATTCGTTCCGATGATGAATGGATAGCTGAAGGTGCAACAAGTGAAGATGTTGATGTTGAAGAGCAAGAAGATAAAGAACCTATGATTGGTAGTAGGATAGAGCATGGGAGTGACATTGGTGATTTTTTTATTGATTTAGATAACCTAGATTTTGGTGGACCTTCAAATGAAAATATAGATATGGATATGGATAAGAGTGGCAGTGATAGTGGTGACTCAAATCAAAATAAACAAGATTTTGAAGATCGTACATTTTCAGAACTTAGTTGAGTTTCATTGTTGAATATTTGAAAGTTGAAACTTTTATTTTAGTTTGTCCCATTTGTGGTGTTGATAGAATATCATTTGTGTTGTATAGATATCTTTTGTATGTTCTATGTTGTATGGACATCTTATGTATGTTCTATGTTGTATGAACATCTTATGTATGTTCTATGTTATATGAATATCTTATGTGGACATCTTATGTATGAGTTTAATTAGTGAATGTATATATTGAGTAACAGGAAAGAGTAAATGTAAACTCTTACGAGTTTATGATCCGAGTTTACCCCCCCTCCCCGAGTTTGGGTAAACTCTCGATTTTGACAACCTTGATCATTATGACTATAGTAGCATGTTAGAGTATTACCCAAAGGTAGACAATGATATGCATTTGACAACAATGAATTGTTTTCTAAATTTGTATAGCATTAGCATATTAGTTATGACTCAAAACAGTCATGTTAGGCATATTATTTCTTGTCGTATCTATTCCAAATTCACTTCATTCGCATGCTTCATCTATTCCAATTGTTAATGGGTTGAATTTTGCTTACTAGAAGGAACAAGTCCAATTTTACTTTGGTGTATTAAATCTTGATTTGGCACTCCAAATTGAAAAACCTACTACTATCACTGACACTAGTAACAACAAAGAGAAAGCCCATTATAAGAATTGGGAAAGGTCAAACAGCCTATGCCTAATGTTTATGCGGATGATTATAGTCAATAACATTAAATTAGCTCTTTTCAAAACTAAAAATGCCAAAGAATTTATGAAATTTGTGAAAGAGCACTCCCCAACACTGACAAGTCTCTTGTTGGGATATTAATGGGAACTTTAACCACCTTGAAATTTGATGATTCTCATACCATGCACGAGTATGTTATTGAGAAGACAAATATAGCAACAAGACCTAAGTCTTTAGGAATGGATGTGGAAGAAAATTTCCTTATACAGTTTATTTTTAACTCATTATTGTCTAAGTATAGCCCTTTCTAAATGAGCTATAACACCATGAAAGATAAACTGAATGTGCATGAATTGCACAGTAAGTTGGTTCAAGAGGAAATAAGGCTTAAGAATCAAGAAAATTATTTCATCCATTATGTAAACCATCAAGGAGTTGGAAAGAAATTAGGAAAGAAATCAAGAAAGAAACGTGGTAGGAGTAAGGGACCATTGAAGACAAATGAGTCCTTATCTCAAATATGCAAGAGGGAACACAAGAATGACAAACATCACTTCTGTTTGAAGTTTGGACATTTTTGAAAGGATTGTCGAAGACATAAGGCTTAGTTCGAAAAAATAGGTAAGTTTCATGCTTATGTATGTTTTAAATCAAATTTAACTTAAGTTCCTTATAATACTCGGTGGATTGATTTATGATGTACTACTCATGTCTCTGATATGATGCAAAGATTTATTACGATCCAAACCATAAGCCCAAATGAGAAGATCATCTTTATGGGAAACATAGTGAAGGCTCCAATAAAAGCAGTCGAGATTTATCATTTAATCCTTGAAACTGAACATCATTTAAATCTATTTAAAACTTTTTATGTACCTAGTATTTTTAGGAATTTAGTTTCATTACCTAAATTTGATGTTGATGGATACTCTTTTAATTTTGGTAACGGATGTTTAAGTTTGTTTAAGTATAACTCTCTTGTTGGTTTTAGTATTCTTTGTGATGGATTATATAAATTAAAGCTAGATAGCCTTTATACTAAAACACTTTTGACTATGCATCGTAGTATTGGTACTAAATGTAGTTCAGTAAATGACTGTTCAACTAACTTGTGGCATAGACGTTTGGGTTACATCTCCAAAGAAAGACTAGAAAGGTTAGAAAAAAAAAATGAAATCCTTACAGAGTTGGATTTTACTGAACTGAACATTTATGGGGATTGTACAAACAAAACACATAAGTAAGGAGTCACAAGAAGAACTTAATTCCTTGAAATAATACACACTAACATATGTGGATCTTTTGACATTAATTCTTTCAAAAAAGAAATAGTATTTTTATCATCTTTATTTACGATTATTCTGATATGGATAATCTATTTACTGTATAATAAGTCTCAAGCAGTAAATGCTTTGGAAATATTCATCAACGAGGTTGAAAGGCAATTAGACAAGAAAGTCCAGATAGAGGTGGGGAATACTATGGAAGATATGATGAAAGTGGACAACACCTAGGTCCATTTGCTAAATTTCTTGAGAAACGCTATATATGTTCTCAATTCACAATGCCAAGTATTCCACAACAGGATGGTATGTCAGAAAGGCATAATAGAATATTAATGGATATGGTTAGAATTATGATAAGTAAATCATCATTTCATTATGGTTGTATGTATTAAATACTACCATGTATTTGTTGAACAAGGTTCCTAGTAAAGTTTTTCCAAAGACACCTTTTGAACTGTGATTGGCAAAAAAACCCAGTTTAAGGCACTTGCGTATTTGGGGATGCCAGGCCAAAATAAGAATATACAATTCACAAGATAAAGAAACTAGATGTGAGAAAAATTAGTAGATATTTCTTTGGTTATCTAGAAAAATCTAAGGAGGTATAAATTTTATTGTCCTAACTATAGCAAAAGAATTGTTGAAGCTGGGAGTGTTAAGTTCATTGAGATTGTGAAACTAGTGGGAGTGAGGGTTCACAAAATGTGGAAATTAAAGAAATGAGAATGCAAGTTCCCTTAACTTGCAATTCCTCTAAAATGGTTGTTTCTCAAATTGTTTAACCGCAAATAATGAAGATGAACAACCTAATGATCAACTCTCAATGAACCTATAATAAAGGAACCACAAGAGATAGTATTAAGAAGATCCCAAAGGAAAATAAAACATGTTATCTCGAATGATTATATGGTTTATCTACAAGAGTTAGAAGTTGACTTTAGAGATTGGTCATGATCTAGTTTCCTTTTCACGTGCAATATAGTGATAATGTTGATAAATGGTTAGATGCCATGAAAGTAGAGTTAAAGTCTATGGAATAAAATGGCATATAGGACCTCTTGGAATTACCTTAAGGTTGCAAGAGAATTGGCTGTAAATGGGTCTATTAGAAACGTGACTCTCAAGGCAACCTTGAGCTATATAAGGCTAGACTTGTTGCTAAAGATTTTAATTAGAACGATGGTGTTGATTATAAGGAGACCTTTTCACCAGTACCCAATAAAGTCTCTTAGAATTATCATGGCATTGGTTGCTTATTATGATTTGGAACTACATCCAATGAATGTGAAAACTATGTTTCTTAATGGAAATTTAGAGAAGGAATTTTATATGGATCAACCAATGGGATTTTTAGTTAAAGGGAAAGAACATATGGTTTGTAAACTACAAAAATTAACATATGGAATTAAACAAGCTTTCAGGCAATGGTATTTCAAGTTTAATGATATTGTTGTTTCCATTGGTTTTAAAGAAAACATTGTTGATTGATGTATATATCTGAAGGTTAATTGGAGTAAGTTTATATTTTTTATTCTATATGTTGATGACATCTTGCTTGCAATTAATGATCTTGGTCTGTTGCATGAGAATAAGAATTTTCTCTCTAATAAATTTGAGATGAAGGATATACGAGAAGCGAGCTATATGATTGTGATAGACATATTCCAGGATAGATCACAAGGATTGTTAGGTTTGCCTTAGAAAGCATATATTAATGAAGTTTTAGAGAGATTTAGAAAAGAACAAAGGATCATATGCTTACTTATAATAAATTTGATCACCTTGAGGTGATTGGATATTCAGATTCACACTTTGCTGGCTATATGGATACAAGAAATCCACCTTTAGTTACTTATTTGTTTTAGCTAGAAGAGTCATCTCATGGATGAGAGCAAAGCAATTAGTAATTGCTACATCCACCATAGAACTTTTGGCATGCTTTGAGACCATGATTCTGGCTAAATGGCTATGACATTTTATTTCAAGCTTAGAGTAGTTGATAGCATCAACAGACCATTGAGAATATATCGTCATAATTCTATAACTATTTTATTTTCTAAGAATGACAAGTATTGCAAGGGTGCTAAACATATGGAATTGAAATACTTAGCCTTTAAAGAAAAGGCAAAAGAAATGAAGAGTTTCAATTGAACATATTAGCACCAACCTTATGATTGTTGACCCTTTGACAAAAGGGCTACCGCTTAAGATATTTAATCATCATGTTGAAAATATGAGCGTCATTGCTAATAAGGATTATTAAACATTATTGTGAATGTTTGATGCTAACGTATTTTGGCACTTAGAGCTCACTAATGGATATGTTTCTTACTTTTTTGTTAATTGAGTATTGTATTCATGATTGAATTAGAATAATGATAATGGGTTTTGCCTTTATTACATTATTTAGACCTATTATGCACTTCTCACTTATAGGTCATAATAAGGAAAAAGGAATTGGTATAGTAGTACATGGAAGGGAGTATATTGAATAAATGATATACAACTGCCATGACTCGTATCAATTCTTATTCTTATTCATGACTAATTATGTAACCTGTTATAACCCAAATCTGGGTCTGTGACTAGTACAATAACAACGTCTCTCGTCATTGTAAGCCTTCCCATTGTCTTTACCCTTTTTGTTAAGTTCAATTATGGGGAACTGTACAAATTAATATTATAATTAGGAAATCAAAATTCCTCAAGTATTAATCCAAATAATTTATAAAATAAAATTAAAACAATATAATCACCTTAGCATTCGATTGATTCAAATAATGTCATGACAATAATAATTTATAATTTATGAAAATCCCAACAATTATAGTTATTCATCAAATTTCAATAATAATCCCCAACTAATTCTAAGTGTCCTAACAACCACAGAGCACCTATGAGATCTTAACCTCAAATGAATATATCGAACCTACCCGACAACGAGAAGTCCTCATAAACAAAACACGCCGCTATTCCTCTAGAGGGGGCTCCTTGCCTGCAGCTAAATCTAAAAAATAAAACATAGAGAGTGTGAGTTTGAAAACTCAGTTAGTGATTTGACCTCACCCTAAAAAAGTCCAAATACATCATCAGTCATGAAAGTATGCCCAAAGGCTTGAACTCAACTAAGAAATCACAGTCAGAATATATATCAAAGAATAGCAAGTCATTCAATCAAATCGACGGAACTAGTACTCATCAATGGTAATTTACCCCTGGGAGCGCACATAGGTTGGCTTATCAAATTTCATTCCTGCCATGACGCACAACCTCATCCTCTCGATCAGGGAGCCTCATGGGTCTATTCCCGACCCAGGTTATACTTCTTATCGAAGGAGTCGTTGTCTCCATACTTACTGACTAAGGCGCCCTCTAACCCAAGCTTTCCACCTTGTTGTGAAAGGGGGTATTATCCCCCCAATCACAATCAACAGTACAATATATTATATCATAAATAGAAGTATAGTATAATATTCATACATATGACCCACATATTACTGTACCACAGATTTACAAACCATAAGTCAAAATAACAATTAAAGTGTAATTTAAACCGATTCATATTTTATCCCTGACATCTCAAGCGTTAGTCATCACATCACCCCAAAATACATGTTTGAACTTACTTATCTTGGATGTCCATGTTTCTAAATTTATTAATTTGAATTATCTTCCTGAATCCAACATCCTGAATTCAATCACCACCCTATGATTCTTGGGAATATCCCACATCATATCTTTTATCATTAATAATGCTAAGATTCGGTTAAAACAAAGTCATTTCACTCACCTGGGTTCCGTACGAGAATCACTTTTCTAAGTTGTTACAGAGAATAGTACGTAGGTAGATTTCAGGTTCCGCTACGAGGAGTTTCATGAAAGGTTAGAGAGTTATCTTTGTTATGGATACTATTTACACGTACGGATACTATTTATACTAGGAATAATTAACACAAGCTATAAAAGAGTATACTATGTAAGTTTTCAAGAAAGAGAGGTGGATTATAATGGACACCCTTACCAAGTCTTTTCTAGCCAGAACTTTTCCTAGACATGTATTCTTCATAATTGTACACTCTATTCCGACAACCAGTAATCAAAATAATTCTCAAACAACCGAGAATAATTCCTTTCTAATGTAGAAGATCAGCCAAGACTGTAGCCACAGAACATACTAAGAATTTAATACTTAGGTACCTGTGAGAAAAGAGCGTAGGAGAACATTTCCTCACCTTGAATCCAAGATGAGGAGAAAAGGCCTAGAATTTCAGAGACCTAGCATCGGAGCAAGAGTGGATGGCGGCTGAATTTTTACTATTTAGGAGCTAAAGGAAAAATTATTCTTTCTCCTAAAGTTTTAAGTTTCATTTCAATTTAATCCTTTTATTATAGTTCTTAAGGGATTTTCTCACATAAAACGTCATTTTTTTCCATGAATTCCTCTAGCCACCCAAGATTTATATTACCCACATGATATTTATTACATTTCACTTCATCAAATACTAATCTATCATTAAAAAAAGAATTTTTACATATATAAAATTTTAGGGGTATTACATAACCAATGTAAGAGAAATTAGCAATATCTTTGCGCAATATGTTCATTTAATTTATTTATTTCACCATAAAGTAAGATAATATCACATGAGCCAATTGGGAATGTAAAACTTAAATGGACTGGCCCAAATGATATTGGTGTTTAAATTGGTTAAATAAATAATATCAATTAAGCTAATTTCTAATTGGTTAAATAAGAAGGTGGTTTTCTAAAAAAAAATTCCTTAACCACTTAATGGGAGTGGTCTCCTAAAATTACTTAACCACAGAATGTTTGTATTTAAATTTTAAATAAAGAAAGTTATCAGAAAATTGGTCTTTATGGTGAGTGTGCGAAAGTAAAGTGTGGTCAAGAGATAAAATAAAGTTTCTTCTAGGTTTCAAGAATTGTAAGCATTCTAACAATTGACATGTAGGGATCAAGATATATAGTTCACACCAGTTAGTTTTGAATTAACATTTATATTGTGAGAATTTTGTAGTTCTAAGATCTTAATTAAATGATTTAATATTTATTATATGTTGGAAAACCTATATGCTATCATGTAAGATTACTAGGAACACAAGTCTTTCATACATATATATATATATATATATATATATATATATATATATTAAATGTTAAAGTATATTAATTATTAAATATATAACATATAACATTGATTAAAAAAAAGGTTCAAGATACGCATTTTCTAATGAGTTATATTTTCAATTTAAGAATTTAATATTGTCCTTTGGGATGCTTTTATCATCTTCATGAGAGGCTTATTTTATTTTCATATGAAAATAAAGGACCATGAGATTTGAGCATCTCTTTAGAAAAGTAGAGTAATTTAAACTTTTCTTTTTTACATAATTTTATGATGAAATTTATTTTAATTCATCAAGTCAGTTATATGAATATACATAGATATACCAACAACATTTTTTTTCCTAAAACTAACTTATGATATATTTATAGATCTATTCACAATTGACCTGATTTATACCTTTTATGTAAATTGAGTTTCCACTTTCTAGGAGAATACTTAAAAAATTACTATTGGATTATATAATTAAAAAATATTAATAATTTTAACAATCCAATATTTCATTATTGGCTATTGGCTCATTAAAAAGAATCACTAGCATTGTTCTTAGAATTAGACTAAATCGACTGGTTTGATTGATTGGATTAGGAACCAACCAAAGATCCGATATGGAATAACTCTTAAAATCGGTGAGTAATCGAACTAGTTTAGAAATAGTTGAATTAGCCAAAAACTACCAAACTGGGTAAAAATCAATGATAAATAAATCAATTGGAACAGTCCATTTGAGATTTTTTATTTTTATTTTTTAAATTTTACTTATTCTATAATCATTTGTTGAAGAAATTAACATTACAGATCAGTCAATTTTAGTGAAGATTTCAATATATTTACATTTTATAAATTTGATATGAATGAATATTATATTGATTTATAATATTTTCTTGTTATTTGGTCAATTTTTGCTGTGAGCTTTTGATTATAAATGTTGTTTTATGTAATTTGAGCACCTACTTTAGCCAAGATATCAGCACAGCTGTTGGTTTCTCTAAAAATGTGCCTTATAATCTTAGGCTTTATCTCAAAATGTGTCTAATGTCATCTATAATAGTGTCAAACTCATGGGTAAAAGTATCACTAACTTTCATCAAACTTACGGCCTCAAGCGAATCTATTTCAAGTTCGAAGGTCATACCTCCTAGTCAATGTCAATCAATAAGTTCTATCTAATCACTTCTAACTTAGCCTATATATTAAAGGTAAAGCCAATTTGACTAGAGAAACCTGTGGCCCATCGTCTGTACTCGTCGTGAACTAGTCCACCTATCCCAACAAATCCCAAATTACTAAAGGAGCTACCATCAATATTAATTTTCAAGTCATCGTAGTAGGGTTGAACCAACCTCTCCTTGTTGCTATGCTTTGAAGAAGAAATGCCGAAAACCTTTGTACATGTCTCCTTGATAATAGAGATGGACCTACAAATAAAAAAGAAACACATATTAGAATTTCTTAAAACAACATTATTTCTATACCTCCAGTAGCACCAAAAGGTGTACAAGAAAGAGATGTTAGAGTGAATTCCTTACACGCAACACTTGGCATCCGCAAAGCCCTAAATCCAATCCCAAGCACTATGAATGAAAAAACCATTACATTTGGTAAAACCAAGGGCATTCTAAATCCTCAGAGAGAATGAGCAATCCCTTAAGCAACGTAAGGTTGTTTCCTCTTCCCTGTTACACCTGGAACAAAAGCTATTTGAGCTAATCCCTATCCTTGCTCTCAAGGCATTAGTAGGAAGAACATCTTGTAAGGTCAACTAAATCAGAAAGTGAAAAGATTTGAGGCCTCTTAATTTCTAGACCCAACTCCGGGATGAGATATCCTACACCAAACCAACATCTTTAAGAAGAAAAAGAAACCCTAATTTCACAAAGTACTTTCCCGATGTCTCCTCTCCCCAAATAAAGGTATCCTCTTTATCTATGCAAACGGGAAATAGGACGCTCCTAATTAAGCTCATAATAGCATCAGAAACAAAGGGCGACAATATAGTGATGTCCCAACAATTCCTTGAGATAATGTCTTTCACTTGCATATTAAGATCAACAAAATCAAACATACCAGTATTCAAAAGATCAATTAGAGGCTTATCGTTAGCTCATTGATTCATCCACATCATAATCTTAGCCCTTGTCCCAACTCTAAAGCAATAACCATTCTTGATAGTTGATGCTGCTTTTCGGATGCCATGCCAAACATAGGATTGAGACCTACTTACTGTTCCTACAAAAACGTAAGAAAAATTCAAATAGCGGTTCTTAAACAAGTTAACCCAAATTTTGTTTACATTCTAGGCCAAGCCCCAAAAACTTCGCCTAATATGGAAATATTGGAAAGCCTAGCTAGGCGTATACCTAAACCACCCAAATTCTTTAGAGTTATGACTTTATTCCAATTGACAAGAGAAAGACCTCTCCCATTCTATTCAGTACCCCAGATGAAACTCTTAACACAACGATCAATGACATACATGCTCAAGTAGCCGTAACAAATTCATTAGTAGTTAGGAATGGAAGTGAGAATTGCCTTAGTTAGAGTAACTTTCCATGCTTTATTCAAAAACTTCCCTCTCCAAGAGTGAAGGTGAGAGTTAATCTTTTGGATCACATGATTAAATTCCTCGTTGCTTATGTAATCTTGTAAGATAGGCAAACCTAAGTATCTCTCCAAATTATTTGTGAAGGAGATATTAAAAATGTTGTGGAATCTCTCCTTTAAACTCCTTGGGATGCCTTGGGAGTAAAAAGCTCTCAACTTCCCATCATAGAAATCACAAAGGGTTTCTCTGATTAAGTGAGCCTGACTCACCATAGCCTACAAAAACAGAAGCATGTCACCTCTATAGGGCTTGAAAGCTGGAAGCTTCCCACCTTTCCAAATGATTGAGAGGGTTGCTAATGACACACAATGCATAATCGATAGAGAAAAGGGGTCTCCCTGACGAAGCCCTCTAAAGGGCTAAAGTAAAAGCTTCCTTTCCAAAGGATCGAGAGAATGGATGATGACACACAACACATAATCAGCTTCATAGTATGCTCATGAAACCTAAAATCCAAAAGCATCTCTTGGAGGAAGTTCCAATTTATCTTTTCATAGGCTTTCTCAAGGTCAATCTTGACAACCAACAAGCCTTTTTCATTCTTATTTTTGCCAATGTGGTGAAATACCTCTTGTGCAACAAGAATATTATTAGTAATACAATGACCAGGAATAAAGCTGCTTTGTAAAGGACTGACGATCTTGTCAAGTAACATCCTAATACAATTGATAAAGAGTTTAGCAATAATTTTACAAAACTGATCGGCCTAAAATTAATAAATTTAGTGGGGTTATCATCTTTGGAAATTAACACAATAAGTGTTTCACAGATATTGGGGTCAAAATGACCATCCTTAAATGCATGTTTTACAACGTCAATAACAATATCTCCAACAATATTCGAATAATTTTTAAAAAAGAACGATTGGAAGTCCTCAAGCTTAGGAGCCGTGAAGGACTTCATGGACTTTATAGCTTCCCAAACCTCCTCTGAGATGACCTCCTCCATGATTTTCTTAGCCTCTCTATCATTGAGACAAGGCAACCCTTCCAAATGCAACCTTAATCTAGTGCCACCTTTATCCTAAAAAAAAGAATGGAAGTCTTGTTTCTAAGGATAGCATCATCAGAACACCACTTACTATTAGAGCAAACGAACACACAATGTAATATCTGAGATTCTTTTAGATAATTCACAGAATGTGAAATTTAGAAATATAGAGGATTATTTTATTTTTATTTTTTTTGGAGAATCATTGAGGACTATTTTGAAATTGAAATTAAAAATATGATAGTAAATTCTTTAATTAAATTAAGTTGTATGGGTATTTGTTTTAAAGAAAAATAAGGGAAATATAATTTTATTTGGGGCATAAAATAGAATTAGTCCAAGTTGTTATGGACCTTGATGAAAAAAAAAAGAAATGTAAGAGGTGCTTCCTCTTATTTTAGCAAAAGACCACATTAGTGGTTTCTACTCCTTATTCTTATCCTTGCCATGAGTCCAGCCAAAAAGAAAAAGAAAGAAAAGAAAAAGAAGAAAAGGAGGGAGAAACCATGCCATAATTATTGGAACCCCATTTTTAGATGCATACTTGTATCAATATATGAGAGAGAGAAAGAGAGAGTTGCATTATGGCCAGCAACATCCACCAAGCTTCTCCTTCCCCCTCTGTTCTTCCTTTCTCCACCTTCTTCCCCTTCTTTAAGTGCAGCACAACAGTAAGGATTGAGGAAATGGAACAGAGAACTAGGATTGAAAGGAAATAAATTAGAATTTTGTAATTTCTCTTATGTAGAAAATTTATTTGAAATTCTACTGTATTACTGTATTTGAGACCTCCAAAGGTTGTCCAAATCCCTCTTCCCTCTCTTGGTTAGTTTCATAATGAAAATAGAGGAATTATTTGAGAATTTTGATGAGAAATACATGCTGAAAATTGGTGGTATTGTTCACCTGCGAATTTACTGTTCATCAGAGAATTTCTTCTCTTTTTGCTTCGGTTTTGGGTAGAACCAACTTGATATACTATGAATTGGATTGAAACAAAATTAAGAAGCTGAAATAAGCAAGATTGAGAGAGAAAAAAAAACATGACAGTAAACTGTAAGGACTAAACTAAAAATATTAAAAAAAATTTCTAGAGTTGATTTAATTTTAGAAGAATATATATTCTTAATCTATAGACCTAGATGAAGTGAATTATGACCTTAAATCAAGTAAAGGAAATAAGGAAAATTTACTAAGGAGCTGTGAAGGGAAAATATGAAAATTTTAAATGCATTTGGTTTTATGTATTTTTGGATGACTAAATCAACTCCTAAATTCATGAAATTTTATGGAGAGATTCTTTTTATTGTGATAATCTGATCTGGAAAGTTTCAAGCCC
The DNA here is from genome assembly GCA_037074585.1 of Biancaea sappan. Lineage (NCBI taxonomy): Eukaryota > Viridiplantae > Streptophyta > Magnoliopsida > Fabales > Fabaceae > Biancaea > Biancaea sappan. The sequence goes on along the minus strand of CM073497.1, from coordinate 45,425,259 downwards.
ATTAAAATTAGTTTTCTTGGTCAAATAAATATGGGAACAACACCTTATTCAGTGCAGAGGAATTTTAAATCGGTATAAATTTTGAATTTTACGCAATAACTAAATGACCTTATTTTGAATTGAAAATTTTATAACACCTAAATAAGACGTCATACTAATTGTCTACCAAATTTTATAGCATTTGGCTAAGGTATGATAGGCTTATTAAATAGAAAGTCATAACCTATACAAATTTAGATAGTTGTGACCTTTGGTCAATAATAGAGTCTCTAGAGGGGTCAAACGATAGAATTAAATTATGAAATTTTATCCTAGTATGTCAACATACTAACAAGGCTTTGTACTAAATTTTATAATTTTCTAAGTTATGGATTAATACCAAAATTGTTCTAAAATTTGGTTCTGATTTTAGTCTCAAAACAGAACAAAGCTAGATGATTGATAGCCTATGTTCTGATTTGGTGTTATCTCTTTGCATGACTTGTTCTTTAGGCCTTTGATGAATTCTTTGGCATTTATCCTTTGACTTGAAGGGTAGAATTTTAACTTGGAATCAAGGTGAGAGATCCTACCTTACCTTATTTGCTTATTTTTATGTATATATTAAAGGTGTACTATAAATATGTACATATGACATGAAGTTGATGCATTCATGTTATGCATTGATATGTAAAAGTGAGACTATTGTGACTTCATTTATAAATTTGTGAGCATAAGAATATATTTATGAAGTCAGGATGTATGATGATAAATATCATTAAACAGTCATGAAATTGGATGTGTGTTGTTGCTTATGTTTTTTTGATGTGATTGATGGCAGACATTACAGGGATGGGTGCCCGTGTGGGAGTAAAAAAAGGAGGAGCAGCAGTTAATAAGGGTGGAATGAAATCATTGTGGCCACGTGATATTGAATATAATATTCGTCCCTATATGAGTGGGGTGAAATAAGGTTGGATTACAGATTCGTCCCTTTGAGGGCAGGAATGAAATAAGGGAGGATGTGACAGGGGCCGCGAGGCAACGACCACTTTATATGGATGAGACCTGAAAAATATCTAGGAACTTAAATTAGAATTGTGTGAATTGTTTGAAATGTGATTTGGCTTGATCTGAAATGTGTCTATTAATAATTGCAAGGTGATTTCAATGTGTGTATTTTGATAAATACCTTGTACACCAAAACTTAGATGATTGTATTTTTAGATCAATTATATATATATATATATATATATATATATATATATATATATATATATCTGCATGTATATATATATACCTATATTGTGTGTGAAAGTGGTATGGTTATCTCAAGTAGAAGCTGTCTTCAATTTTAGGTATGAAAGACTTCCTAGTTCGATGATGTTCACACTAAGATTACCTTCCCATTTGTTCAGGGAAAAGGTATAATATTTAGGTCTTATAATAAGTTATATAAATCTAGAAATGCTCTGTAATCAGGTAGGTGATATTAGGATGATGTGTTTAGATATATATGTGAGGTACCTTAAGAATGTTTGTGCAAACATCAATGATGAATATTCTGAAATACTTATTTAAGATGAATGAAATATAATTTTTCTTTTCTTTTAAGAAACTTTGTATTTTATGTGCAGAAATTATTTATATATAAAACTAATATGTTTGTAGAAATTGGTGGTCAAGTCAGGCTTACGGAGGTAAGGTAGAATTCACCTTCCATGCTGGTTATGTGCTCAGATTTTGGGGTGTGATATACAAACAGAAAAGAATATAATACAAAATAAAATAGAACACACAAACTTAACATAGTTCGATCAGTGTAACCTACGTCCATGGGCAGAGAGAAAATCTATATTACTTATAGCAAAAATGTATGAGAGTTATGTACATGGTAACTGAAAAATAACATATATATCAAAACAAATATTGATCCTGACTAGGTCCCTCCATACCTCCACCCCCACAGCCACCAATGAGGTCAATGTTGATTGCTTACAGGCTCTGGCCTATCGACCTTGGCCCTGCTTGCCTTATAAACCTCTAAGTTTTTCTCTGTTTGAGTTGTGTACCTAAATAAACTGAGTCGAGTCATAAACTAGGTCACCATATTCAAGTTGCTCAACACTTACCGTCCTTAAAAAAGAGGCCTTCCACATGGTTACGCTTATGCTTGAGAATTTTTTGAGTATGAAAAAAATTTGGTGTTCCAGTTGCCAAGGCATACCCATTATTCCCTCGATTTTTAGTACCCTGATAATTCTTCTTGGTCAAGTATCTCCTCCCATTCAACTCTAAGCAATTTTTCAAGCTTGACAAGAGAATGAGAATGCTTCTTATCCAAGGCTTTCTGAATACCATCAAGGCAAGCATTAAAGATCCACTTACGCTTGAAAATGTTACAAAAAATATTTTTATTATGGTTGTGTTTGGCATGCAAAAAAAACTAGTTTATAGCTTATTTGACTAGCTTATAAGTTTGTTAGAAGTATTTGGTAAACAAGCTTATTTGAGTAACTTTATAACTTATTTTAAAATGCTATTTTGAGTAACTTATAGCTTTGATATTTTTCTTCCTATTTTACCCTTAGTATTTTATTAAAATTCCCATTATACCCTTATTTAACATATACATCATCTCTCCATTTTCTTTGTAGTTCATCGTCATCCATCATCATCTGTTGTCATCTATCATTGTCCATCATCGTATGTTATCGTTTACCTCCAGAAACATCCCCATGTGCTTGATTGAACTTGCGATCGATCCTGCTATCATGTATTGCTAGAATTCCAAGCCGTTGTGGGTTACAGCTGGAGATACTTAAATTTCAGGTCAAAATTTGTTTGGAACGATGTCACAGAATTTCGTTGTGGCATATGTGGCCATTGATTACGGTAAAAAAACATAGCTGTATTAGATTGTGTTCAATGGCAATATATTTAATTCAATACTTTAAATTGTGTTTAAATGCTATCTATTGTCTATCTTATGGTAGTTTATTTGTTATATCCTTGATGTGTCTTCTATTATATCTGTATATATATATATATATATATATATATTTTTTTTTTTTGTGGTCGTGGTGAAAGAGGGGTTTAAAGAGGAAAATGAAGGAGGATGGTCTGTCATTTATCATCTGTCCACCATGTTGAATTTTCATTATTATATAAAATATATTTATTTATATTTTATATAATATATATTTTACATATATATATAATATTTAATTAATTAATTAATAATTATAATAATAATTTAAATTAATTTAAATAAAAAATAATATATTCATTTGTATTATTTTGTGATTATAAAATATACGTTCTTTTATGTCATTTTAAATCTATAAGCTAATTTAATAGCTATTTTATTAAACACTTATAATTCAATAAATTAACTTAACAACTTTCAGTTTTCAGCTAGCTTATCAGTTATTTTTGTCAAATATAACTTAAATTTCAAATCATTATCTTTAATCGAGCGGAGCCTTCCATAAAGATCATGGTCAAAACTTTTCCAAGCTTCCTTGACCACGTCACCAAAATGGGGGTGACGGGACCATGAAGCTTCAAAGCGAAAAGAACAATCACTTTTCTATGAACTAGACCTGCAAAGATACACACTAATAGATTGTGATCAGAGTAAGAAGAAAAAAATATTAAAATTTGATGCTTTAGGAAATGTCATCTTCCGTCTCACATCCGAGATTGTGCTCTATCGAGTCTCTTTGCCACCTTTTTGTGGTTCTTGGAATTACGTCTCTATGTGAAGGGGTGGCCTTTGAACCCAAGATCTAACATATCACAATTGTCAATCATTTTAGCAAATTTCTTAGCACGACCATGATAAAAATTACCATACCACCAATGACTTTAAAAAAGGGTAGAACTTCATTAAAATTTCCCACCAAAAGCCAATGGTGGTTAATCTTACTTCTCAAAAAAATAAGGTAGTCCCAAAAAGGGTCCCCACTGGCCATAACATAATAAAACTTTTCTCTGTCTTTTTTTAAAAAAAAAATTTTCCAGAACTCTCATTTTTATAATTTTTCATCTTTTATTTTTGTAGGATACAAAAGATATCTTTGTTAGCAAACCAAATCCAACTAATACTTACAACAATACCATGTATTCACTATTGAAAACAAACAATATCCAACCATATTTATATGGCTTACAAAACTTTCAACCCAACTCACCAATGGGTTAAACGGGTTGTCATGTTTAACCCACCAAGACAAACAAACAAACAAAAAAAAAGGAGAGAGAGAGTATCTATTTTTCAAAACTAAGGAGGAGGATAGGTAGTTGTCACGACCCATTTTCTAGGCACATGACCGGCACAATGATGAATCTCTCATCACTGTAAGCCTTCCGATAAATATATCAAATTTTCTTATCTGAAAATCATAGAGATGATTTGCATGTAATAATATATTATCAATTTAAAATACATTATTATACTGACATACAAGCCAAATGTCGAACCTCTGACCTAGATGTCCTAGACGATTACAGAGCAACATAATCTATAACAAAAGAGGGGTCTACCCGACAACGGGAAGGTCCAAAGTGATCTACTCCTCTAGCAGATATTCTTCGCTGGCAACCTGATCTGAACAAAAAGGTTGTACAAACAGTGTGAGCTTTTAAACTCAATGAGCGAATCGGCCTCGCGTTAATAAAATTCAAATACATTACCAGTCATGCAAGCATATCCAAAGGCTCATACTCAACCAATAGACAGAAGATAAAAATTCATCCAATTCAACAAACGTTACTAGTACTCGTCAATGGCAATATATCCCAGAGAGCGCACACAGGCCGGCTCACCAATTATGTATATTTCCGTCATGACGCACAACATCATCCTCTTACATACAAGAAGATAAAAATTCATCCAATTCAACAAACGTTACTAGTACTCGTCAATGGCAATATATCCCGGAGAGCGCACACAGGCCGGCTCACCAATTATATATATTTCCGCCATGACGCACAACCTCATCCTCTTAGCTAGGGCGCCTCACGGATTTATCACCAATCCGGGCTATATCCCTACTGAGAGAATCGTTGTCTCCACACTCATTGGTCAAGACACCCTGTCAACCGGGTTTTCCGCCTTGCCGTGAGAGGGGGTACTGTTCCGCTCAATCACAATCAATAGCATTTCATATCATAATCAGAAGCTCAATATAATATTCATCCATATAACAGGTATAGTATATAACTATATTATAGCTTTATAAATCACAATTCAAGAGATTCAATCTTCACATCATCATGAGATACTTGCTTTTTCTTATCCATACTTCTGGATTAATTATCTCATTATATTCGCCATTCTGAATCCAATTTCCCCCTATGAATCTTGGGAGTGTCCTACGACATACTTTTTATCACCAGTAATGCTAAAACTCTATTAAAGCGGGGTCGTTTCACTCACCTGGATTCCATACGAGTATCACTTCTTTAAGTCGTTACGGACAAGAGTACACAGGTGAATTTCAGTGTTCTGCTACGGAGATTTTCATGAAATATTAGAGAAAATACGTTAGGATTGTTTTCGTATAGATACTGTTCATACATACGGTTACTGTTCATATATATGGTTACTATTCATACATACAGTCACTATTCATACGTACGGTTACTATTCATACGTACGGTTACTATTTATACCAGAAATAGAGAATACAATCTGTAAAAGAGTACACCAGGTAAGTTCCCAGGAAAGAGTGGAGGGTCACACTGGACACACTTAAAAACCAGGTCTTTCCTTAGCCAGAACTTTCCTAGACATGTATTCTTCACAGTTTACATTCTATTTCGGTAATCAGAGAATCAAAATAACATATAAACAGCTAAGGACAGTTTTTCTGATATGGAAGATCAGCCAAGGCCGCAACTACAGAGCATACTTAAGAAAATAACTTCTAAAATTTGAAAGACATAGAAAGGGTATAGTATCCTTACCTAAGCTAAAAAGGAAAGGCCCAAAATCTCATAGGCCTAGCTTTGGAGTAAGAGAAACTTAAGGAGAGAAGAAAAGAAGTTGAAGGTGTGAGTTTAGAAGTGAAATGGAAGGGCCTATTTATAGTAAAAGTCAAGGGTACTATTTGACACTATACGCTAATAAAATATTCAATTTACTATTCATAAAAATGACATTTCTAATAATGCAGTTACTGTGCACCTCACGCGTATGATGGAAAATTTTTCTGTTATTACTATTGGAAACTTAAAAGGAAAACTATCCTTTTACCTTAAACCTTTAAGTTTCTTTTCAATTCAGTCCTTTCACTTTAGTCCCTGAGGGTTCTCCCACGAACTTCTTTCTAGTTTTCTCTTATGACCAAACCACATCTAGTACTTGACATTTCGATTGTATAAATGAACAGTATCATATACATAAATAGTATTATACAGGTGAATAGTACCGTATACTGAAATAGTAACAGTAGTTTGTAAACAAATATTTATATTTTATTTTTCTTGGGTATTACATTATCACCCCCTTAAGAGAATTCGGTCCCCCGAATTCAAAACTCATCTCAAGACTGAAATAAATGTGATTACTTCGTCCATATCTCATCCTTTGCATCTCTTTCTTCCAAAACCTCATCACATCCCTTTTGTAAATGTGAACTCTAGACCGCATTATCAATAATTTTCATAGGAATTTTTGCCTTTTCTAAACAGCAATTAATCTCTTCCTCATCAGTTTGATCTTTTCCACAACCTTTTGTACCATAAAGTGTCTCATCCTCATAACCTTTACCAAACTCAAACCACCTAATCAGGGACGAACTCTGTCTCTATGTAAAACCTCAAATAGGTGTCTTCTCAACAGTGGCACGTGGTCTTTCCAGTTTATACTGAATATCAGAACACAAGCTACCATACACATAGCTTATAACTTTTACGAATACAAGTATCCTACCTGAAGGCATCATTTTGGCCATAGGCAATATTCTTGCCCGAAGGCGATCATTCTACCTTAAGGCGATACTCTCAGCTGAATGCGTCATATAAAAGGAAAAATCACGTAAAATTATTACATAAATCTCTAGGAAGAACAATCCCAGAAAATGTGTTAAGTAAATAACATACTCCTCATGCATAATTATATATATGGAAATTCCTCTCACCTCAATGACTCATATAGAGTCGTATCCCTTCAATGATTAGGGCAAACCCATAGTTCTCTATGTATAGGTTCATAAAATACTTATTTAGCACTCCTCCATAGCTCAGAAATGCAATGAAATATCATTTTAGTAACTCTTCTTAGTCAAAAGGATATTACCATACTCTGCTTTAGAATTTTCATAATCAAGTACGAAATATAAGTCCAACATTTTCTCATTCCTCAAGTTCTTTCAGTAAAAGGAATCACTTCAACAAAGAAGATCTAAATACTAACTTAAATTTTATTTCTAGTACATAGATAATTTTAATACATGAAGCTTAGACCAAATATAGCTTTAGATACAAACAAAAGAAAGAATAAATTAAGGACGAGGAGGCTTTTGAAATGTAGAAGGTATTCCAGGTCTAGAAGAGGAAGGTGCTTCAGACCTTAAGGAGGAAGCTAATCGTTGCAGCCTAGAAAGGGTTTCTGGAGGAAGCGCCTGAGAAATTTGGCGAAGAGCAGAAGTTACTCCGTTCATACAGTCAATACACCTTGCTTGTTGGTCAAGAAAATTTTGAGTTGCAAACATTGAATGTCTATCAACTCGATTAGCTAGTTCTCCGAAACGACGGTTTATCAGTTTCTCTTGGTTTTCAAAGAGACGATTTATTAGTCGCTTCTGGTCCTCTGTCTTGTATTCCAGGCTCTCTATCTTACTCTCCAGATTTTCGATCTTACGCTCCAGGAATGCAAGCTTATTTTCTGAGGATGTTGCAATACTGTCCTCCTCCAACTCTATTACATCCCTCTTTCTCTTCTTAATTTCTGGTGACCTGTCTACAGGTCTCTTCCCTTTGTTATCTCTGAGACTTAGATTTAAATCAAGCTCTACATTGCCAGTCTCAAAATTCAAGTTGAAAGACTTATTATCGGCCATTGCTCTAGGGATCTCAGAAATAACTTCGAATGAGAAAGGAATGGAGATTGAGAAATAGGTATGTAATGAAAGAAGTTCGCTTGGTGTGATGAGTGGGGTAACGGACGTACAAGATTTATAGACAACCTGAAGCCCCTGGAGCTAAAGCCACCACAACCTACACGCCGCTCGCTATAAGGTTTACAGATCACATACGTCGCAATGCCAGCAATTAATGTCGGACATGCAGATAAATAGTAAATGCAATTAACATAAGTCAAAGATTTCCTCAAAAAAATTTTCGGCTAATCTTGACCTTTCTCAAAGTTCTGACTAACTACGCTCTTCAGTCTGAGATTTTCTCCCTCTAAACTTGTTTTATTCTGTAATCCTATATCACGATGTCCCTCTATGATTAGGTAGCCTCATATTGGCCGTATCTTAGATTCTAATCGGTATCTTTACTCTAGACTTACACATAATATATATGTAAATATATATATTTTAAAAATAAAATTAACTGCTTACGGTCTCATGCCTTAAGCATTATCATGATGGAAGGAAATCACTGCCTTTCATTTGCCCATGAGAGCATTATATGTAAGTATGTGTAACCATGAAGATATATCATCATCTACACATTTCATTCTATCCAAGTCATTTTGATTTCACATTTCTATGAGTATATGTAGGATCATCACATATTCTCCTTGATCGTAGCCTTCACTCATTATGCATGAATAACATACATACATGTAATTACAACATGATTCAATCAGTTATGTATATCATACTCAACTGAAGGCTCTCAAGAACAATACAATAAAACAGAGAAATGCATTTCAGTTTATCATAAAAGCATCCAAGGCAATCTTTAATGGTTATATCGTCAACTTCTTTGAATTTCGGAAAATGCCAACGGGAGAAATGGGAAAACCAAGTAAAATCGGCCGCAGATCCACCGAATATTGACTTTCATGGTTTTGGCATTAATGCAACGCGCTATCGGTGTGCACGCCTACCCTAGACTTCTGGCTTCCAGCTTGCAGAAATCCATAGGTTGATCGTGTAGGGATGCGGTGAAGAGATATCTTCTTTGTCTCTTAGTCCAAATTTTTCTCTATAAAAACCTTCTCAGCTTTCTCAGTTACCACACCACAAAGAGTAATAATCTCTGAGCCTACAATCCCCCAATATTCCTCTCGCCTCATACTCTTACAAAAATTTCTAAATTTTTCCAAATCATGGCCTCAAGGAAGTACATTGATCTCACAGTAGAGGCTAAGGAAGAAGAACTTGACTTAAACTTAAGTTTATGCAGGGACAAGGGCAAAAGACCTCTCGAGGGACTTCAAGAGAATCAAAAGGAGAAGAAGATGAAGAAGAATGAGGAAGCTGAGGAGATTAGCACAGGCCATAGCTCGGAGGACAAAATCGCCTGTTTAGAGCAGGAGGTGAAAAACCTCAAGAAGATGATAGAAGATCTGGAGAAGTTAACCAAACGCAATAACGCGGCAATGACTTCGAGAATAGATAGGTTCTTCTATTGGTCCACCCAGTGCTTCTGCAATCAACAGCAAAGAAGTGTTGATTGTATGAATGGAATTTACACTACCCTCCGCGACATTGCTATGTCTCTTGCTCCAAGGAATGGTCGAGGGGTGATGATACAATACAACCCTCCTAATCCAAGACCACCTCGCTTTTAGATTACTCATGCATGAGTAAACTTCTCTTTCCTTTTTTTTTTTTGCAATGTAATCCTTCAGTGTTTTTTTTAATGCAAGTGGTTTCTTTTATTGGCTGGTACCCTAAAATAATATAGCTACACAAAATCAATCATGAATTCAGCTTATAAAATCCATTATATAAAAATTTGATCCGACAGCAACGGAATCAAAACAAGTAACAACTTTTCCTTGACTAAGTTCAAAAGTGTAGCCACATCTGTCTAAAACTAAATCTGAGAACATACTTCCTAAGAAGAGATAAGTCTCGGAAGGAAAGGAAATGAAAACATCCTACAGGACCTTCAGTAGAGCCGTCTCTCTATAGTTGTGCCCGGGTTCACAACGATAGAGGAGGTCCTACTAAGGTTACCTTGCTCTGTAATCACTAGGAGACCTAACAACCATTGCTCTGATACCAACTTTGTCACGACCCGTTTTCTGGGTACATGACCGGCACAATGATGAATCTCTCATCACTGTAAGCCTTCCGATAAATATATCAAATTTTCTTATCTGAAAATCATAGAGATGATTTGCATGTAATAATATATTATCAATTTAAAATACATTATTATACTGACATACAAGCCAAATGTCGAACCCTGACCTAGATGTCCTAGACGATTACAGAGCAACATAATCTATAACAAAAGAGGGGTCTACCCGACAACGGGAAGGTCCAAAGTGATCTACTCCTCTAGCAGATATTCTTCACTGGCAATCTGATATGAACAAAAAGGTTGTACAAACAATGTGAGCTTTTAAACTCAATGAGTGAATCGGCCTCGCGTTAATAAAATTCAAATACATTACCAGTCATGCAAGCATATCCAAAGGCTCATACTCAACCAATAGACAGAAGATAAAAATTTATCCAATTCAACAAACGTTACTAGTACTCGTCAATGGCAATATATCCCAGAGAGCGCACACAGGCCGGCTCACCAATTATGTATATTTCCGCCATGACGCACAACATCATCCTCTTACATACAAGAAGATAAAAATTCATCCAATTCAACAAACGTTACTAGTACTCGTCAATGACAATATATCCCGGAGAGCGCACACAGGCCGGCTCACCAATTATGTATATTTCCGCCATGACGCACAACCTCATCCTCTTAGCTAGGGCGCCTCACGGATTTATCACCAATCCGGGCTATATCCCTACTGAGGGAATCGTTGTCTCCACACTCATTGGTCAAGACACCCTGTCAATCGGGTTTTCCGCCTTGCCGTGAGAGGGGGTACTGTTCCGCTCAATCACAATCAATAGCATTTCATATCATAATCAGAAACTCAATATAATATTCATCCATATAACAGGTATAGTATATAACTATATTATAGCTTTATAAATCACAATTCAAGAGATTCAATCTTCACATCATCATGAGATACTTGCTTTTTCTTATCCATACTTCTGGATTAATTATCTCATTATATTCGCCATTCTGAATCCAATTTCCCCCTATGAATCTTGGGAGTGTCCTACGACATACTTTTTATCACCAGTAATGCTAAAACTCTATTAAAGCGGGGTTGTTTCACTCACCTGGATTCTGTACGAGTATCACTTCTTTAAGTCGTTACGGACAAGAGTACACAGGTGAATTTCAGTGTTCTGCTACGGAGATTTTCATGAAATATTAGAGAAAATACGTTAGGATTGTTTTCGTATAGATACTGTTCATACGTACGGTTACTGTTCATATATATGGTTACTATTCATACGTACAGTCACTATTCATACGTATTGTCACTATTCATATAGTTACTATTCATACATACGGTTACTATTTATACCAGAAATAGAGAATACAATCTGTAAAAGAGTACACCAGGTAAGTTCCCAGGAAAGAGTGGAGGGTCACACTGGACACACTTAAAAACCAGGTCTTTCCTTAGCCAGAACTTTCCTAGACATGTATTATTCACAGTTTACATTCTATTTCGGTAATCAGAGAATCAAAATAACATATAAACAGCTAAGGACAGTTTTTCTGATGTGGAAGATCAGCCAAGGCCGCAACCACAGAGCATACTTAAGAAAATAACTTCTAAAATTTGAAAGACATAGAAAGGGTATAGTATCCTTACCTAAGCTGAAAAGGAAAGGCCCAAAATCTCAGAGGCTTAGCTTTGGAGTAAGAGAAACTTAAGGAGAGAAGAAAAGAAGTTGAAGGTGTGAGTTTAGAAGTGAAATGGAAGGGCCTATTTATAGTAAAAGTCAAGGGTACTATTTAACACTATACACTAATAAAATATTCAATTTACTATTCATAAAAATGACATTTCTAATAATGCAGTTACTGTGCACCTCACGCGTACGATGGAAAATTTTTCTGTTATTACTATTGGAAACTTAAAAGGAAAACTATCCTTTTACCTTAAACCTTTAAGTTTCTTTTCAATTCAGTCCTTTCACTTTAGTCCCTGAGGGTTCTCCCACGAACTTCTTTCTAGTTTTCTCTTATGACCAAACCACATCTAGTACTTGACATTTCGATTGTATAAATGAACAGTATCGTATACATAAATAGTATTATACAGGTGAATAGTATCGTATACTGAAATAGTAACAGTAGTTTGTAAACAAATATTTATATTTTATTTTTCTTGGGTATTATAGTAGTGCTGTGCTGGGTTGATGTGGCTAGAGTTAGAATGTGTGCAAAGCATTGTTATAACAACTGAATCAGACTGGTCGATTCAATTGGTTATACTAGGAACCAACCAGGGAACCAATTCGAAATAACTTTTTAAATCAATGAGTGATTGAATTGGAGAAAAATCAGCTGAACTGGGAATCAATTGAACCAGGTAATGAAGAAATTTTAGTAAATTTTAGTAGAGATGCCAATATATTGGTATCTTGTAGATCTTATATGAATAAATATTATATTAATTAATAATATTTCATTGTTATTTGGTTAATTTTTACTGTGAACTTTTGATTGTAGATATTATTTTGTATAATTTGATATCAAATCTTATTTTTAATTGAATTTGTAAATTTATGTTTATAGTTTTTAATTATGTATACTATTTTTTAATATTTTATAGTAGACCAGTTTAACTATAGTTTGACTATGGTCTAACTGTTGACTCTTGAACCAATGCCTCTACTAGTTTAATGACCAGTCTAATTTTCAAAGCCTTGCAAAGATAAAGACAAGAAAAGATGGTGGCCAAGTGAGATCAGGATTACATCTACCATGAGAGTGTGAGAGGCTGGCTTGAGCCCTATACTTGGCCATGTAACGTGCGAAGTGGAATGAAATAGATTAGAGATGAGACTTGAAAGACCAAAACAAATTAAGGACAACATAGATAATTGGTCAAAAAAAATTTTTTAAAGGACCCAACTCACTGGTTGGTCCAATAACTAATGGGTTGGGTGAGCTATGCCCAAATATTCCCATGATTATACAAGTTGCAAAAATCCAAACTCAACCCACCATATAATTGGGTTAAAGAGGCCAACTTAATGGGTTAAGTTTATTTTGACAGCTGTACTTTGAGTGCTTCCTAGGCTTGGGTCACTACTATTTGTATCCTACGATTTTTGACTGCTAGAGTTTGTAAATAAAAAGTGAGACAGTGTAGATGTCGTAATTTGTCTAGGCTAATTTTTGGTTCTAAAAAAATTCAGGGTTTTCAATAAGGAAAAATTATGAGAATAATTAAGGAAGACATATTTTTTGAAAGAGTGTCTCCCTCAAAGTCTACAAAATTATGAAATCCCTATTTCAAAATCAAAGGATCTTCAAAAAGTAACCATACTACAAATTCTAAATTTTTTTGTGAAGGTCCAAATCTAAAAAAGAAGGGTCAATTTTGAAATCACACAATTTTAGGAATCAAATTTTGGAGAAAAAGAAGATTTACTTAAAAAAATCCTAGGTTTTAGGATCACTTTGTAAAAGGGGACATGTGTGTAGTATCTCAAATTTTTTAGGGAAAGAACTTTGTTGAAAATCCATAAGGATTTTGAGATCATTTTGTAAAAGAACTTATTTGCAAAATGTTAGAATTTTTGGGTAGTTTGGAAAAAATGACCCATTTGAAATCCCATAAAAATTTTGGGCTACCCTAGAAATAAGGGAATAATTTGAATTCCTAAATTTTGTGAAAGGGACCTTCTTTAACATTTTCCAAAATGTTTGGATATCCAATGTCGAAAATTAAAAGGTATTTGAGGGGCTTATTTGAGATACTATTCTAGAAAAAAATGTCCCGCTTAAAATAAAATAAAAAATTTCAAAAAAAGAAAAAGTTAAAGAGGACAAAAATAGTAACTCAACGTTGTCCACGTCTCTTAGCGCATTGACACTAGATAAAGGTTGTAGCCCTTATGAGTGTTTTGTGTGTTGGGATCAGTTGCTTGTCCTTAAGGGGCAAGTAGCGTGCTTGTCAATCTCCTGTCCTATCATGCGGTCCATTAGATTGAAGAGATCTAATGGCCACAATCACGTTAGTGAAATGCACTGTTTCCCTGACACCCTTCGATCTAACGGCCACAATCACGTTAGTGAAACGCACTATTTCATTGACACCCTTTTTTTTTTCTTTTTAGTAGATCCTTCTATAGTGTTTCATAATCCCCAACACCATTTCTCTCACTCCTTCCATTCTAATCAACCCTCAAATTTGCTCAAACCTACCCTTCTTAATACCCACTATGACGATAATAACAGCAATGCCAACAATTTCCTCAACCTCCACATTGCTCCCTTTAACTTCATCGCAAAATGCCCATTTCTCTGCTTGACCGTAGCGACATCATCGACGACGCTACTAACTTGTCCCAAGAATCTGCTAATTTAAAGACGACCGATGACAGGAACTTCAATGCAAAGAACGAAGTGGTTGCAGAGGAGGATGACAGGGACAATGGTAGGTCGAAGGTGGAGATTCTAACGCATTCGCTATACAAGCAACTATTGTTGACTCACGTGGCGTGCTTACGGATCACAGGCTGGTCAACCAATTGCCGAGGATCAATGCTCAACTAGGACAGTCCTAAAATGTGGTCACCAAGTACTCTGCTTTTGGGCATGGAGCTCAAAGAATTGTTAGGGATGATAAGGGACTAAATCAGTTCATAGTATCTTCTAAATTTCTGGATTAATTGAGAGGAATTTTACTATTTTTTTAGTTAAGTTTTGTGTTATATATATTGGAGCAAAGGAAAATGAAACTATACTTAGAGCTGTCAATGGGTTGGGGTTGAGTCGGGCTAGCCCAAGCCCACCATGACTTTCAATAAATGTGGGTCGGGCTAGGCCGGGCTTTTGTTACTAGTTTGGGTTAAAATTCTGGCCCAGCCTAGCCCTTCAAGGGCCATGGACTGGGCTAGGCTAGCTCATTTTTTTAAAAAAAATAATTTTTATCCATAATTTAAATATAATGCATGACAAAATAAAAAATATATTATACATGATATTTTTGTTCAAGAAACTCAATAAAAAAGAAACATAAGCTAGTGTCAAAGATTCAAAATGGAAATACAAATTTATAGCTTTTTATGACATTTTTTTTAATTTTAGAAACCTCTCTTTTATAATAGAATATTAAATTGGGTCATATACAGAATACATTACTGCAAGGGCCAATTTTTTTATATTTGAACAACTTTGACAACTCATGAGCTAAGTAACAAAAAAAATTACAAACTCAAAGTACTAATATTTTTAAATATTTTTTATTAAAAAAACCCATGGGGTTGGCCCGTCTTAGCCCACCTTAACCTTATGGGCCTAAATAGGCTGGGCTAAAAGCCTTTGTTAAATATGGCCCACCAAATTCTTAGCCCGTCCCATCCTATTTACAGGATCGGGTCGGACTGGCCTAGTAGGCTTAGCCCATTTTGACAGCTCCAACTATACTGCCTTTTTGGGTGTCGTATTATTGTAATTAAAATGCTTTATGTTTTAGCTTTCATTTAGGTTTAGGGCCTTTCAATCCAATTCTTATGCTCTGTGTAATACTACAAATTCGAGGGTTGACCAGAAACGAAGGAGTGAGAGAAATGGTGTTGGGGATTATGGAAAGCCATAAAAGGGTCTACTGAAATTGAAAAAAAAAAAAAAAAGGCCAGTAAAACAGTGTGTTTCATTAACACAATCGTGGTTGTAGGATCTCCTAATCGTCCAATCCAAGAATCGAACTACCAGGAAAAGGACAACCATGCTGCTTATCCCTTAAGGGCAAGTAGCTGATTTCGACGCTTGTCTAGGAGAAGGACAAGCATGCTGCTTCAGCGGATCTTAATGCATGTTTTGTACTCTCCATCTATGCCTCTCCAAGTCATTATGGAGGCACTCAAAGGCTATAGCAGGCATGTGACCTCTGCATAGCTCCTTTCTCTCTCTCTTAGGCAGCATTTGAATAAGCATCAAGCATCTCTGTTCGGCACAATAGTGCAACAAAGAAGGGCTCACACAAAAAGCTAAGTTGAAGCTTGAGGTAACTTAAGCTCTCTGTTTCCTGTTTCCTATTTCCACATATTTATGCCTCTGTGTTTGCTAAAACCATGAAAGAAAGAGTGAGAAAGAGAAAGATGGAGAGGAGGAAGGAGTTGAAAAGGGGGATTGTCTCCCCTATTTTCTTGCTATATAACAGGGCAATGTACACATTGTCAAAGTGAAAGAGAAAAGAAAGAAGGAATGGCCAAAAGTACTGTGTTGCATTCTATTCTTGCGTCACAAAGAGATTGTTGTGGAGAGATAGAGGAAGAAGTATGCGCGTAAAAAATGGTGTCTTGACTTTTTGTAACTACTTTTTGAGGCCCAATGTTTTAACAAATTACACTTTGGCCCCAGGTTACGACTTTCCTCTGCATTTTGGTCCCTGTATTAAATGCAGTTATCCCTCCGTGCTTGGTTCTGTTTTTAGCTCAAGTCCTTTCTGCCTTTTGTTTATTCTTTAATTTCTTGAGCCTTGACTTTAATCTTGCATCTAATTCCTCCCCTTTTATTATTTCCATTATAGTTTAGTTTACGTAATGTTATGTTGGTCTGTACTCATATTATGGATGTGTGGATATGCTGGTGTTTCTTTGTCTAATAACCCTAGTGTGTGTGTCCATATATATATAATTCCAAATAATTTCAAAAAAATGAAAAAGAAAAGAAATTCATAAATCATGAACTAATTGGATCCTGTTTAGAGTTGTTGTGTGTGACTTTTGTGACCCTAGGCATTGACAGGGTTGAATGAGACCACGTGTCTCCTCAGATTTTATTCAATGTCGATCAAAGTGAGTTTTGCATTTTAGCTTAAAAAAAAAAGATAAAATAGTTTACTTTTATTCTTAATAATTTCCAAAAAAAAAAAGAAAAGAAAAATCAGCCTACTTACTTCTCAATTTTGTTACTAATTTCCTTTGACTTTGTTTTCAAATTTTCAAAAATTCCAGAAGTGCTTATTTTAATTTTCCCTTACACAAAACTTGAAAAGACCCAAAAAAAATCCATTTAATTTTTTCCTAAAATGCCAAAAATAAAAAAAATGTTTATTTTAATGCACCTAAAAATTCATTTAAAAAAAAGGTATTCTCCTTGTTTCCCCTTTTGTTCCATCTTAAACAAAAATCTTTTCAGTTATCAAAAAAAAAATCTTTTCAAAAATACAAACTGTTGTCTCTCATTTTCATTTCCGAAATTACTAAAAAAAACCAAAATATTTTCTTTTGCAATTTCATTTTTTTGGAACAAATCCTAATTCCAAAAAGAAGCCAAAAAGTCAAAAGTTTTAAAAAATGGGAAGAGGAAGGATCAGAGTAATTAGTTCTCATACAATCAAACACAATTACAATATCTCAATTTCGTTTGGTTTATGAAAGCTATTATTTTTGTATTCCTTGGCTCTTTTTGCGAAAAAAAAAATAATGATCTCCCCTCACCTTTTTGGCATTACTAAATTTCAAATTATATGAATTTTGATCTCATCCACTTAAATACATTGACCTTAGGCTCCGATCTTAGGTCGAATCCACCTTTTGTAAATAATATGTTTTTTCTCTTTTAGAACTCTATCGTCGCGTTGTAGTAAAATGTTAATTTTGATAATTCAAAAGTCATGTTAATAATTTTGTGCAATTGTTTAAGGTAACTGTTTTTAAAAACAAATGTTGCGAGATGTCTAACACGTTCTTCGTACACAATTAGACTACCAAACTTATTATGAGTTTCACAGACTGAGTCTTATCGTTTTTAAAAAGATTTTTTTAAAATTTTGTTTAACAATTAAAATTTTGATAGTGACTTTACAAATTGGTTTTCTTTTCAAAAACTAGATTTTATTTTTCAAAATGATGAGTGTGTCACATTTCGAGTGCAACAAAAAGTGTGGAGAAAGAAGCAAGACTAGAGAGGAAGTTCAAAACAATGGCGATTTTCACGAAATTGAATAATTGATTTTGCTCCAATTAGCTGAAATTTTGTGAGCTTCCTTGTTACACACTGAGCTTAATATCCAATACTCAAATCATCGATTGGAGTTGGTCAATATTTTGTACCTCTCAAATTTTAATATGTTTTTGTTCTTAAAGTTTCTCTAATATTTATTTTGTGTTTAAGGAAGTTAGGATGTAAGTTATATGTATTTTAGGAACAAATGTCTAGTCCTTCCGTAACACTCAATTTTTATTGTTACTAATTCATTTTTTGTCATTTCATCGTCTCCTACAATATTCTCTTCGTTCCTTTTCTTTCCACACTCGTTGTTATGAGAGAGGTAGTGCATATTGTTCATCAAAATTTATGTTTTGGAACTCCAAAAACAGAGGTTTCTGGTAATGAATTTACAAATTTTGATTTAAAAAATGTGGAGGTACTAAGTTCTTTGGAGTGGGCATTGTTGATTTGTCGAACAGAAAGCCAAAAAATAAGGTAAATAGATGATAACACGGATAAAAAAATTTATATATGACATGTTTTAATTGAAAATAGCACTAACAAGTAGGGATGTTCATAAGTCTGATTTGATTTGATCTTGAGCTTCAACTAAATCAAACCGAATTAATCATTTTGCAAAATTATAAATTTATTTGATTTTAATTTTTAGATGGTTTAATTCGATTTTGAACGATCTCGTTTACAATAATTTGTAATTTTTAATTTTAATGAAATATATATAAATATAAAAAAAGAAATCAAATTAATTAAAAGATATAGATCAAATTAATTATAATATATATATATATATATATATATATATATATATATATATAAATAGTCTTGATAAAATAAAATATATAAATATTGTATTATATAATATAATATAATTTTTATATATATAATGTTAATTCGGTTCAGTTTGATTTTAACCAGATCAAATCAATTAAAATTTATATTTTAAAAATTGATTTAGACCTCTTTTTTTTAATTTTGGTTGGCTTAATTGATTTGGTTTAGTTTTGAATACCTCTACTGACAATTCAATCTTATTGGAGTACTATAATTTTTTTATTTTTACATTTCAAAGAATATCAACTGTTATGTTTTATGCCTTGAACGCTTTTGAAATATTTTTATTTTTGATAATTTTCTTGAATCCAAACATGTAGATTTAAAGTATATATTAACATTTAGTAGATTTGAAAGAGATCTGTAAATAAATACATATTTATATAAATACATATTATTGGGACATTATTATAAGTAAATTTAGTTTATAATATTTTTGATATTTTAATATTGATCCATATATTTGTGTGTATCATTTGTATACCCTCCTTAAATTATAGCTCAATTATAATTTAAAGTTTGAATTTTAAAACATAACAACTTATCCTCTTAAATTATCATAAAAAAGTAAAAATGCCATGTCTCAATTAAAAATAACATCTAATAGTAACATGACTTGTCACATGATATGTCTTTATTATTGTTTTTTTAATAATTTTCTCTCTTTCATGATTTTAAAATTGTGTATTTTTTTTGTAAATTACATATTTTTTTATCTATTTATTTTGACTAATATATAATTTTTTATTTTTTATGATAATTTAATAGAGTAAAGTGTTATCCTTCAAAGTCTAAAGAATAAAATAATAACTAAGTAATAGCTAAGAAAAATTATAAGCAGCTCAGCTTTATTTATTTTTGTTGGGACACTCAATTAGAGTGGTAGAGTAACTGCTCAAACAATAGAAGACATGAAAGAGGGATGCAATCCATAATTTGGGCCAGATCTTAATGGCCCATTTGGACTAGGCCCATTATTATCATTATTATTGTCTCAAAATCGGTTATAAATTTAATAAATGATATCAATATCTAAATTTATGAGTTTCGCCGGTATCTTTGGTTTGACATTAATTAACATAAATTTGAGTAAATGTGAGAAAATAAGAAAATGACATAAACTTGCTTGATAGGTACCGAAAGATTAGCTGAGTTGAAAAAGAAGAAAATAATATCTCTGTTGAATATGATTTTTGAAATGAAAAATAAATTAAATATAAGGGTAAATTATATTAGTTTCTTTTGAAATTTAGTTGAATTATACTTATTATCTCTCTTACTTCAAACATTGTACTCAACTTATATGATATTTCGATACATGCATATTACAAAACCTTCCTTTTGTTTTACTTTAATTTTTTATATTATATGATATTTTAATTTATTTTTGACATGACAATAAAGACAATTAAGCTAATATTAACCTCTAATATAAAACTATAATTTTATTGTTGATATAATAATAAACTTATTATTATTGTTTTATTACTAAGGGGGAAACAATATTAAATAAAAGTTAACTTCAAAAAAAAATTTCAAGGGAGGCCAAGTGTAATATTTTTTTAAAAAAAAAGAGTATTATATGCAAAATAGTTAAACCTCAGAAAAGATAGTGTAAATTATCCTAAATATACCTTCGGATAAATTACACTAATTTCTCTCAAAGTTAGGTTAAATTAAACTCAATACCTCTCTAGCTTTAAATATTATACCATCATCTCTTTAATTTTACTATTGAAATCAATTTTTTTTTGCGCAATGTATATTCCTTCCAATAATAAAAGTATGTCTGTTGCTAAAAGTTTCAACAACAGAAGTTTCTGTTGCTAAAACTTTTGGCAACAGAAAAAACTGTTGCTAAAGGTGGTATTGCACTCTGTATTAATTTTTAGTAATGCAGAGAACCCAAATCCGGATTATTTATTCGCGTACTAACCTTTTTAAAAAGATTTTTCAGTATACTAACTATTCAAATAAATCATTTTTGACTGCCATATTACATTTTTAAAAAGTTAATATATTAGAAAATAATTTTGAATAATTTGAGAAATCCTTTTAGAAAAATTACTATGTGAGTAAATAAATAGTTTTCGACTGCCATATTAAACATAATGCCATAGTTTTCTATGAAATTTTAATATTAATCTAATTGACTTTACTATCAAGTTAAAAATAATGTTATATTTCATTTTGTAAAAATTAATTTATTTGACAGAAAATAATTTTAAAAAAATCTGCAACATATATCAAAATATTAAAAAAATGAAGTACAATATTTGAAACTAAAAGGATTATTAAATTTAATTTAGCAAAAACTACTTTAAGTGTAATGTACCTTATAATCTAATTAAATTTTAAAAAAATTAGTGGAGTTTGGTTTCTTCTTTAAAATGTCACTTGCTTTCTTGCATGCTGATCATCCAACAAAATGATGGCGAGAAACATGGGGCTTTTTACTTTTGCTGTTTTCACCGTCCAAATAAAATAAATAAAAAGAGTTATTATTACAAAAATACAAAATATAAATAAATAAAAAGGGTGTAACTAAAAGGCCATGATATGATGGTAATGCATAAAGATGCTCTGCCTCTACGTGATCTAAGGCTTTATAATCATTCTTCTATTTCCCTTTTTGTGATTTTTGTGAATTTCCAAACTCCTCCTCATTCTATGTCTTCTTTGAGATACTACATTTCAAAATTGAAAATGCAAATTCGAAACATTTATTTTAAATTAAATAATTTAGATAAAAAAATCAAAAAATAAATCACGTACAATATATTTTTTTAATCAAAACCGTCCAATCTAAAATATATTATTTAAGTATGAGAATTGAACTCTACAATCCTTACCAAAATTTTTTGAATTAAAAGTAGAATTGTAAAATTGGTGCATCAATTTTTAAATTTAATAAAATGTTTTAAATGCATCAATGAAATGTAGAATTGAATTAAAAGTAAAATTGAATTAACATGTCTCTACTATTTTTAAATTTAATAAAATGTTTTTTTAAGTTTTAAATGAAAATAAAAATAGTCAACTTTAAGGGTAAGTAAGTGGAAACGTATCTTCTGCTTGACTTTCAAAGTCAAACAAGATATTTGATCCTATATTCAATTGTTCAAATTTCAATATTTTATTTTTATTTTTTCTTGAAGTTTTTTGAAAAAAAATATCCTGAAATCTAAAGCGTTGATTATAAAAATAAACGGTCTAGATAGGCCAAGCAAAAGATCTGTTTCTATAAGTAAGTTGTTGATGTATTTTATAAGAGATTACACTATTTTATTTAGTTCCTGAAAAATTATATTTCAATTTAATTTATAAAAGTTACAATTATTTTAATTTAATTATTTTTATTATTAAATTGTCAAATTTACTATTGTTAAATTTCAAATTTCCTATTTCTAAAGTTCACTTTAATAGAAAATGGTTGAAAGTAAAGCAAACATAGATTATCGTAATATTTTGAAGACCAAATTTATCATGTAATTCTAATTTAGTCACTTGTGTCTATGTTTCCACCTCATATAGGTGTCAATTTCTAAAAATTGTTGAGCAAAGAAAATTTTTTTTATTACCATTAAAATTAACTAAAATTTAAAAATTATAATTAAAAAATATAAAATGTATTTTACAAATCCAACTTGTAGTTTTTTTTTTTTCGGATTCTCACACAACAGTTCAAGTAATTAATACCTATTTCGATAGCTCAATAAAGAAATTATGATAATTATTACTTTTTTAATAAAATTGTCAAAATAGATTAAACCCATGAAATTGCGAATAAACGTATTGTAGTAATAAAACAAAGTAATATTTTGGAGCATTTTCAGTTGATGAATTTATAGGCCTTCTTTGGCCATTTTATTTATTTATTTATTAAAATTTGATTACTTTTCTTTTGACGAAAAGAGTTCTCGTAGCACGGCTGGAAAAAAAAGGTCTAATCTTTTATTTAGATTAGATAGTTTAAATAAAAAAATATATCATATGTGATTTTATTTTATTTTTTATTTGACATGAAGTGTCTAATTTGAAATAAACAATCTTAAATTTAAAGAATAAATTCTGCAAATCAGAATTCAACCCAAAGAGCATCTCCAAATCCCAACTCAACCTTTCAAAATTCTTATCGTATTTTTTAATAAATAAAAATAATTAAATAATTAAATCACTTTTGCAATTTTCCTCCAATGGTTTCACACATTCGAGTACTGTAGTTTTCACAAGTCAAAAACTGCATAAAAATTAAAGTGTCCTTTCATTTTCATAAAGCGATGTTTCAATTTAATTATATTACTTTATTTGATAAAAATAAAGTGATGATGTTGAAGACACACCTAAACTTCTTTGTGAAGAAAAATGTAACAAGTTAATGAATGTTACGTCCCATTGTATCCAAGTTGTACACATTTTTAAAAAATAATATTATTTGTATTAATTTGTTTGTATTTTAGTTAACTCATTTCATGTACTTAATAAAAATAAAACATTAAAGTCGCGCGAGCCCACAATATTGACACCAATATTTATTATTAACTTTGATTTTAAAACCAATTTCATATCATATATATGTTTGCCTTTTATAACTAGACATTTATATACATAGTGATATTTTGCAAAATATTTTATGCGCAGGTAGAAAAAAAAAGGTGGGGATACAAAGAGTTTATTTAAAAAAGTTTATTTTGAGTTTATCTGACTTATCTTATGGTATAAGTTTTATACATGTGTTTGATAGAGCTTATAAAAATAACTTATAACATGATTATAAGCTGTTTTCAACTTATTTTCATAAATTTTCTATGATAATTTATGAAAATAAGTTGAAAACAGCTTATATAAAGTTTGTCTTCATAAACTCTTCAGTTATAAAAATAACTTATATATAAAGGCTTATATGATAAGTGCTTAGTTTAGAAGTGATTAAATAAATTGTTTACGACCAAAATCTATTTGAATAAGGTCACGTGAAATTCATATTGAGTCTTATTTTTCTGTATTTATTTTTCTCTAACTTTATATATGATAAAGTTCTTCACAAAATTTAAAGAAAAATATAAAGTTGGAATATAATCATGTATGAAAGAAAAAAAAGTCCTCTCTCTCTCTTTCTCTCTCTCTCTCTCTCTCTCTCTCTATATATATATATATATATATTATCGACACAGACACATGCATGATAGGATTGTTTGCTTTAGTTGTGAAGAGCATGCAGATAAAGAGGTTTGAATCCATGCAACATACAAAATCCAAGATTCGATATTTTATAGAAATCAATAGTATCAAGATGCACAGCTTTTCTTTTAAACAAAAAATTGAATTAATATTTCATTTTAATTTTTATTTTAATTTAAGTTTAATCTTATGAATATTTAATTCTTAGCATAATTAATTTATATAAATTTGATAAAATTAAGATTTCTTATTAGATAATATTGGATATAATCAGACAAGATACGTAGAGTATCTAATAGTCAACTCAATATACTTATGATTCATTATCTAACACTTTATTTTAAAATTTTAGAATGCATAATTAAAATATTGTGAATTATATCAAATTGTTTCAAATAATCCTCTCTTATTCTTTAAAGGAATTAAAAAGCTTATTCTTAATTTAAACTATTAATTTTGAAGATCAACACTTTAAAAATAAAATTTAACCTTACACTTTAAATCTTATGATTGATGATCTAAATTCAAATAAAATTTTCTTGTTTACTTTTAAAGAATCGGAATCTTTCAAATTCTACTACTTAAATCATTATTTTTTTAATAAGATTACCTTTAATAGAAGATATATTTAAAAATATATATAATAATTATTTTCCTTAAAATTTTATTAGGAAACGAATATTAGATACGCCAAATAAATATATGAATGGAGAGTTGAAGATAATGATATATTGGATATGCAAATATTTGTAGTTAGAGGGAGAATAAAGATTAAAGAAAGCGTGTCATCACTCATCATAATATGTTGACCTTAACATGGAGGAATCTTATATTTCATGGAGGTGGGCCATAAGGGTCGCCACTGACAAATGGTTTTATAAATAGAAGGATTTAAAATTCTTGTATTGCCTTTGCTTTTTCGTTATATTTTTATAAATTATGATTTAAACTGTATTAACATGATTTTAACGTAAAGTAATATATTTAGAAATTTTTGTATTAGTGTGATTTTATTCTCAAATCATGATTTCGATAAAAAGTTTTAAATTATTACTTTTATAAACTATAATTTGTCCAAATATAAATTTTCACAAAATCAATTTTAAAATCATAGTCCAAATATAAATTCTCTCAAACTATTTTACAAACACATATAGTGCTGTGCAAAAGGCTTATGGGGCAGATCAAGACTGCATGTAAATAGGCAGTCTTGTGTTGAGTAATTTAGATCCATTTAAAAATAAACCTAAACGATCTAACTCTTTTAAGCTCGCAGATTGGCCTATTTTTTATTTTTTAGAAAAATATAGTATTTATTATAAATAACCTCATTTTGTCACATTTGTATATTTTATAACCTTATATTCAATAAATATTGTAAATTTAGATATAAACATTTTTGTATTTTTTAAAAATAAATATAGAATTTTTAAATTTAAATTTAATATAGTTAATTTTAAAAGAAAATATAAAAAATTAAAGTAATTGATTATTTTAAAATATTAAAGATGTTTTATTTGTATAAATATTATTGAATTTTTTACTTAAAAAATATAAAATTATATTATTTTAATATAAAAATAATATATATATAAAAGAGTGACCCGTGAGTCAAGATTAGTGGTTTTGATCTTTAAAAAAAAATTTAATATTTAACTTACGACAAATTTATCCAGTTTAATTCAAGCTGACCCTTCTAATTTTATTAAATACACAATAAATTCCTCCATGCTGATCAGGTCAACGTGGTCAATATGCTAGTCACCCAACCCCAAATTTCCCAAAATTTCACCCCCTTCCTTTCATATCAACATCCTAATCATAAGGAATCAAGTCTTCTACCATTCAAATACATTCATCATCATAATATATATATCATAATTATATATGTGTGTGTGTTGTTTGGTTAGTTGTGGAATGCCAATCAGCCAACGTTCGTTTAACACGTTTGGTTGTTGTCACACAGGAGTTGATATTTTGATTGTTTTGGAGATATATTTAGTATTTTCAATTGTCAAGATTGATGATATTGATTTTTTTAATTCTTTTTTTAATTTTGAACAATTTTTTTAAAATTAAAGTTTAATAATAAGTCACTAATTTTCACAACTGACAGTCATAATCAAACGTACGAATTCTTGTGCGAAATAAGAGAGAATCTAATCCACTCATGAAAGAACGTTGTTCAGATGTTTTTCTTTAGTTTGTTTTTAAAAATATGATGAATTAAAGAAGTTAATAATTTTTTTCACAAAAATACACAAGATCTCGAAAGAATAAGGAATCAGTAAGGTAATTGACAAAATTTACGTAAATGTCTTACGGATGTGTCACTTAAAATCAACCTTTTTAAAGCTATAAATTTAAACCAAGTTGAATAATGTTATATTTTGCTCAATTTTGAAAAAAAAAACCGTATTATTATATAGTAAAACATAAAAGGTCTTTTGATAGATACAACTATTTAAAGATTTACATAAAAGGACAAAAAGAAAAAATATACTGGACAGGTTAATTAGACCGATAAATCAATTGTCTATCCAATCATAATCTAATTAACCAATAATAATAATAATAATAATAATAATAATAATAATTTGGGAGAACAAGTAATAATAATAAATTGGGAGAACAAGTACTGGAGTCAATGATTGAATTCATTGTATGATTTTTTTTCCTGATTTTTTAAGCAATTTTAAAAATTCTTTATACATTATGTGAAACGCTAATGAATTATTCTTTTACTTGGTATCTATTTTTAAATTTTTGTCTTATGTTCATACATTATTTAAATGAGGTCTTATTATACAGTGTACACAAATATGCTTAATACCTTCTTTATAATTTTGTATGTTTGTCAAACATAAATGTAAAATATTTAATTATTATTTATTATATTAAAATTTTAATATACAAAATAAAATTAAATATTTAATTACTGTTAATTCTATCACAGTTGAACTAATAAACATATACTAGTGTCTACTAATTTTTAAAACATTTATTTAGTCAAAAATATAATTTTAAAAACAAAAAACCGCGTGGAAGTATTATTTGAGAAAACAATTGTATTATTTTATAGGCAAAAGTACATTTCATATCTGTAACGTTTATACCATGTTTTACTTTTGTCCTTAACTTTTTTTATATCAATTATGTCTTATATATTTTATTTTTTTTTAAGTATATCTTTTTACTAATACTACTAAATTTATTGATGAAAAATATTGACTAAACAGTCCACATGACACATATCAAGCGACATGTTATCTATCACGTTGACTCAAACTTAAAATTTCAAAAAATACTCCATCTCTCACTTGTCTCTCTATCTCTGTGTCTCTCTCGTCTCTCTCTCTCAAGGGAATTTTAGAGAGAGAGAGAGGAGGAGGAGACGTCTAGGAGAGCTAGAGGTAGAGAAAGATGAGAAACATGAGAGAGAGAGAGAGAGAGAGAGAGAGAGAGAGAGAGAGAGAGAGAGAGAGAGAGAGCAGACAAGAGAGAGATGCAGAGACAAAGATATGAGTAAGAGATGAAAAATACTTTTAAAATTTTAAGTTTGAGTCAATGTGACAGATAATATGTCATTTGAGATGTGTCACGTGGACTGTGTAGTTAGCAATTTTCATTAGTAAATTTAATAGCATTAGTGAAAAAGATATATCTGAAAAAAAAATGTGAAACATAATTGATGCAAAAAAAAAAAAATAGGAACAAAAGTAAAATTTACTATAAACGTTAAGGACATGAAATGTATTTTTTAGCTCTCGGCAAATTTAGTTGATAAGTTAGCTGAAAGCTTACAAGTTAATTTTTAATTAATAGCTTATAACTGAATGTTGAAAGTTTATAACCTAACTTATTGAATTAGAAGTGTTTGGTAAAAGTAATTGTTGAAATAGTTAAAATATATAAAATGGCATAAAAAGATATATATTTTATAATTTTAAAATAATACAAAATAAACATATATTTTTTTAATTAAATTAATTTAAATTATTATATATATAATTCATTAATATATATATACACATATATAACGGTGAGAGAAGAATGCAAATAAGCATATTATTTTTTGTTTCTTCAATAAATTAATTTAAATTATCATATATAAAAATTTAATTAAATATATAAATATATATTATATATAATATTTATTTATATTTTATTATATTTTTATATATATTTTTTATTATATATATAATGTATGTGAGATAAGAGTATAATAAATATTTTTATAAAAAAATAAAAAAATAAATTAATTTATCAAATATTTTTAACAAATTTATAAGTTAATTAAATAAATTATAAATTAATTTAAATAATTTTCCCACCACAACCTTTGCCAATTGTAAGAGGGCTAGTTTATAAAATCTCTGTCCAATGCTTATCCCTTGTATATGCCAAATATGAAGAGAAGAAAGTTCGAAGCAAATTTCAAACTGACCAGTTCGTAAATCAATATGAAGAGAAGAAAGTTCGAAGCAAATTTCAAACTGACCAGTTCGTAAATCAACTTATTTTTTTAATTTTAGAATTCTTTTTTGTAAAGTAGAATCTTTCAAATTTAGATAAGCAGTATCTTAAGGCAGAGTTTATTAGTGATCAACTTTACTGATTTAGTTCCATGGAACAAATCTTCAAATTAAATTAAATTATAAAAAGACCTTTCAAAACGATTTTATAATACCAATTAAGACTCCATCAACGTTATTACTTAATTCAATATTAATCTTCGGCTTGACCCATCTAACAATTGACTCTTTCATCATTGACATTGAGGTGTTATTATTATTATTATTTTTTTTAACTCTTACTAAACTTTGAACTAGCAAATCATTGATTTTTTTTTTTAATTCTTGGCTAGGGATGGCAATGGGAACCCGAACTCAGAGAAATATGAGGGGATCCTTGTATTCGGGGCCCCGTTGGCGGGGAATTTTCCTCCGCGGGGACGGGGGTCGAGAAAAATTTTTTCTGAAAGTTAAACGGGGACGGGGACAAGGATCACGCTACCCGCCCCGAGGGGTCCCCGTCCCCAAAGGGTATTTTAGTAAATTTACAAAATACCCCAAATATCTATATATATATATATATAATATATTGGGGATCTTTTGGTCATTTTATATTCAAAATAATTAAAATAAATTTAATAAAAAATAAAACCCTAATCTCATTCCCTCAAAACTGATTCCCAATTTACCATTTGACTGAGATTGAATGTGTGCTCGTCGTCTTTGCCTCTCAGATATGACCTCTTCTTGTTGTTGCACTCGCTCTCCCCATCCTTCAATTCATCGTCGTGGTCTCCTCTATCTATTGTGGTTACTCTTTCCATCTTTCAATTCTCGTCCTCTCCCACGCAGTCTCTCTATCGAAATCCACGGTCTCCTCTGTCTGAATTTTTCCAATTATCTCCCAACCTAGAAGAGAAAAGAGAAGATTTTTTTATTAAAATATATACTATTGATTTTTTTTATATTTTTAATTTTTTTAAAAAACCCCGTGGAGAATGAGAATGGGGAAGATTTTTTCTCTCCCGCAGGAATCAGGGACGAGGACGGTGGTAGATTTTGGGGGCAAGGACGGGGATGAGGGAGGCACTCCCCACTCCCGCCCAACACTGTTGCCATCCCTATTCTTGATGGCTCTAGATAGAGTTTTTATTTTGGTAAGTTATATTATTTTAATGTGGTATCTAATCTTTTTTTTCCAATTATTTTCATTCTAGAATTTTATTTATTCACTAATCTAATTTATGTAAATTCAAATTTCTTTATTTTAACTAAATTGCTAATGTAAGTTACAGATCGTGTGATGCATGATAAATTTTCATAGAAATAAACTTTATAATACTTTAAATATATGTATAATACGAAAAAGATATCATATATAGGGAAAATTAATCATTTGGTCCCTATATATTTTTTTTCAAATCACTCCTCATACTTTGCAAATGTATTAGATATAGTCTATATTATTTTTTTTATTATGATTTAGGGTTTAGGGTTTATTATGATCTGACAAGGTGAAAATCTGATAGTTAATAAAGGTGTAACGACTCAATTTTTGCCACACAAATACCATTTTAGCAATGCGTGAAAATTAAAGATTTAAAATCCAAAATCCCAAATATTAAAAGGCGATATTTTAATTTCATCTTGGTAAATAAATTTAACCAACGGTTGATACATCATTTTATTGTACTTTACAAGTCCTGGGATCATAATTTCCTTATATGATTCCATCATTTTGTTAATTTTTTTCCTGGTTCGAGATTTTATTTTCATCTATTTAGTCTTGAGAAATTTAAAAATATCCAATTGATAATTTCTTATACTTTAGAGGTTTGAATTTTAACATTTAACATGGTTGTCTCTGTTAAATATTGTTATTCCATAAATTTCTCTTAAAGGACTAAGAATATTACTTCTCCTATAAGAAATAAAATATCAAGAAACTGAAAGTATAAATATCATTAAACTCCATTTGATAAGTTTTGAAAATTGATTTGAATACGCAGTTAGGAAACGATATATAATTTGAATTGAAGAAAATTAAGGAGAAGGAAATAAAAAGTAACTTGTTAACTATCAGATATACGCCTTAATTGGGACAAGGTTAACAGATTATTAGAAAATAAAATAATAGGGATTATATCTAATATAAAGTATAGGGAGTGATTTGAAAAAAAAACTACAGGGACCAAATTAAAAACTTGAGCAAACTATAAGGACTAAATGATTAATTTTCAATAACATATATATATATATATATTATTGTTAATGGTATTTGTATATAATATTTGTTCTTCCGTACATTTTTATATTTACTATTTATTTATTTATTAACACTAAAGCAAGCAAAGCAAAAATATATAAAATATTTGTATAGATATATACAAACATACCGTTAATTTCAACTCATATATAAACATCAATAAAAATAGAAACTAATTGAAATAGTATTGAGATTTTAAATATTGGGTGATTTATCTGCTGGAATCATGCATGTCTTTTGAGTGATCAAAATTTTAAACATATATATAAATAAATTATAGATATGTGTTTAAATATTGTATTTATATGAATTATACTTATTTTAATACTTTAAGCGGTCTTTTATATCATTTAAATAAATTGAGTTATCCTTTTTAATTACCCCTTTATCATATTTTAAATTGTAAGATATCATATTTATCTATTTATACAATACAATGTTGAAGTCAAAACAAATTAATTAGATTCCAATAAGCCTCTGAATATTAATGGTTTTAACAATAAAAATTAAATTAAATTAAACTTCTTGAAATTATAAAGAATGAATATATAAAATATTAATTGAGGATGAATTTAAAAATAAAACCACTCAAAAAAAATGTTGCAACTTTCAAATATAAAATATAAATGTTTCAAAAATTTAATTATTATTATTTAGACATTGCAGTATTATTTTTATTTATGCTATCTGATATGATGACTAAAATATAAAATCTTCTTTAAATTAATATTTTTAAAAATTCATATTATAATAAAAACAGCCGCTATTAATATTAATAATAATCCAATTATTTCACCCTTCAAGACAAAAAATGATTAAATTGGCAGCGATCACATTTAATGATGGGTATACCATATATTAAAATATTATAAAGAGTGTGGCGATTAAGTCAAAATATTCGTAACGTAACCCCTCCACCGTTGAACAACTTCAACAACTAAAGTATAAAACAGACTTCACAAGCTTGGTGGATTTATTTTATTTATTTATTCTTTGAAAACGAAAGGGTCAATAATATTACCGGTCGGCTTCGAAGCGTTGTCGTTTTGCGGTTACCATCTGCCTTCTTTCTTCCAGGTGCAACAGGAAACATAATACCAATTTTGTGCTCATTTTTCCAAAGTTGTTAGTTGGTTGGTACTGCCCAAAATGCCAAAATCTCCACACAACAATTAATTCACATACTTGAGTTTGGTACAGATAGAATTTAATGCTAACTATATGAATTGCATTATTTTTTAGAAATCAAAGTGAATGATTTTTTATGTCATAAAATAATTACATCACTTTGAGTATGCATATTTTTAGGGAATCTTTTTTTGCTAAAAAAAAATTACAGTCTCATGTTGTATAAACAATTATATGATTTGGCAGAAAATAAACTAGATAAGAGATTTTTGTAACATATATCAAAATATTGTAAGAGTCAAGTCTAATATTTAAAATTAGAACGATGTTAAGTATAATTTAACCAAAATTGAAGAAAAGTAAATATAATTTACCCTAAGTTTTAAAAATAGAAGCAGCCAACTAAAGCAAATACTTTTTATAATAATAAATTGATACAAAACTTTCCCTAAGCAAAATAGTAGTCTACCCTAGAAAAATAACACACGCATTAAAAACTTGAAATAAAATTGTTTAGAAAAACCACACTTTTTGGTTTTTAAAATATGCAACTCTTAACTCGTGGGTCCCTAGTCACTACTATATAGTTTGGTCCTCAAAATATCAAATCATTATACTTTTTGTTCCTTCCATCGATGCAATCCATTTCATGCTAACGAAGATGCTGACGACTTGGTTGTTAATGCACGCCATGTTATCTTTGTTGTCCACATTGTGAGACACATTGGCACCCAAACAAACGATGTTGTTTTATTGTGTCCGAGATTAGTTAATTGACTAGATGGTCCTTAAAAGATTTCAAAATACCTATAAAATGATCCTTGAAAGAATGACTAGATAGACTAATGGTCATTGAAAAATTTTAAATTATACACAATATGATCCTCGAAAGAATTTTGAAAGTTGAATCAAGTCCTTATTCTATACATACCAAAATTGACCAATTTGCAACTTGTAAAGATCTATTGGACCACATTTGGGGGCCAAAATGTAATTGCATATATGTCAAAATTGACAAAAATGAAATTGCAAGTAAAAGATAACATCATTATGTATTCACCCTTTAACAAAACATTAGCAAACCTAAGGCAAAAGCATTTTCAAATGACACTTAACAGAAACAAACAAACTAATAGTGAACACTCAGCACCATTATCAATATACATACATAGTATGTACCCAAAAAACAATGTCATCAGCATTGTCAACTCACATACATGATATGTACTCTAATATCAAAACATATTCTAAAATAGCAATACCAAAAAGTATTTTAAAACAGCAAGCAAATCCTATTTGTTAGATGAATTGTCTACCCAAGTGTATGTTGAAGTCCTTAGCCACTTGTTTGAACACCTCAAGCAAAGAGAATTCCATGCCAAGTTGCAAGGCCACCTCACCATAGTTTGCACTCTTGCTAAATTAAGCATACCTCCTTCGTCCATTGTTTTCATAGTCCTTTTCAGATGCTAGATGAGGATTCAACTTTTTTAAAGCATAATTGTTATCATCATCTGACGAGGTTCCTATTAAAATTGTACTAGGATTTCATGTGGCAAAACCTTCATCGACTGCCATATTTCCCTTTCAAGTTTTGCCTCTCTTCTTACCTTTTCTTGCATAGCCCTCCACATTCTCATCATCATCTTCTTCCAAAGCTTCTTGGCTAGATCTATTAATGCTCTATTAATGTCTTGTTAAGGGTGAATACACAATGATGTTGCCTTTCACTTGCAATTTCATTTTTGTCAATTTTGGCAAATATGCAATTACACTTTGCTTTAAATGTGTTCCAGTACATCTTTAAAGGTTGCAAATTGGTCAATTATGGTATTTATAGATTAAGGACCTAATTTAGTCTTTGAAATTCTTTTAGGGGCCATATTGTGTACAACTTAAAATCTTTCAAGAACCAATTAATCAATTTAGTCATTCTTTTTTGGAGCCATTTTGTGGGTATTTTGAAATCTTTTAGGGACCAATTTGTCACTTAATTAATTTGGGACACAATAAAATAACGTCGTTTGATTGGGTGTAAGCATGTCTTGCCATGTAGATGCACAAAGATAACGTGGTGTGCATTAGTAACCTAATCAACAAGCCACGTGAACACTTGACAGATACGTTGGATGATAAGCAGATATGTTAACATCTTTGATAGCATAAAAAGAATGACACTGATGGAGGGACCAAAAAGTATAACAATTTGATACCAAACTATATAATGGTAATCTTTTAGGGACTAATGGGTCAAAAGTTGCACCTTTCAAAGACCAAAAAATATGTTTAGTTAATTATCTAAGAACGAATGAGGGTGGAGGGTGGAATTAATTTACATAGTATGGTAATCAATCAACTATTACATACTCAAATTAAATTGGAAGTGATAAGCAATGATAACTCTTAAAGCAAATGATATAATTTAATTATAATTTTTAATATTTGTTATTGCTTCTAAGATTCTATAATAAAAATATGATGATAAATTTAACACAATATGATTATTTCTCAAAAAGATTTATATTTTTTATTTAAGAAATAATAATAAATATTAAAACAATTTATATTTAAATTTTTCTGTGAGCTAGAATAATGAAAAAAATTAATGATTAACTCATTTTTTAAAATCAATTTCAACCCCAATTTTAATTTAAAATATTCACTTTATTCCCTCTCAAATCTCAACTTCAAAAATCCTTTTACAAGGACTAGGAGTTTAGGAGAGAAAGGCGTCCTTTGGCATTATACCAATTGGGTAAACTATGGAACAAAATAGCCAAAAGTACGGAAGGAACATAATAGTTACTCTGTGCCTGCCGCACCTGATAAATTCTCCCTACTACAGTTATACACGTAAACTTTATCCATTGATGAATTAAAATTGATAGTATCCAAGTGTAAAAGCCCCACGCAATTATCCAACCCATAGTCCCATAGGGCTTATTTCGTAAAATTAATATGCTCATCATCATATAAAAATATCAATGTTTGTTGGTTGAATTGACTTTAATCGGAGGATATTGTTTTTATTGTAGTCGTGAATTATGAAAATTCATACTTCATGATTAAATTTTAATTTAAAAATAAAATTAAAAGAAAAAGATTAAAAAAGTCTAGATTGTTGATCTATCGACATTCCATGATTAAAGAAACGTGACTTTCTTATTTTGTGCAAGAATAAAAAAATATGTTCTTTAGTTTTGTGTTTGTTTCTTTTTAAGAAAAATCTAGAGTTCAAAATTCATAAATGGTAAAAATTAGTAATAAGAAAGTTTTACACTTTGATGCTCTGACTCAAAATTTAACTCAAATTAAATTAATTTATATTAACTAAATTTTTAATATTGGTGATTTATATTAATTGGAGAGTAAATTATTGATTTAATTTTTAAAGAATTAAAATTATTTTAATTTAATCTTTTAAAGATAAATAACTTAATTTAAATTTTAAAAAGTCACATTTATCTCAATTTAATATTTTTTATTAAATCACAAAATTTATTATTTTTAAATTATAAATTTTTTTTGTTGTTAAAAATTATTTTAATAAATAAAAAGATCAAATTAAATAAAACATAATTTTTAAAAAATTAAATTAAAAAAATTAATCATTCAAACGCTAAATTAAGACGATAATAATTTTTATAACCAAAATAATTTACTGTTATTTAGATTATGGAATCACAGCACAAGGATTATTACACAAAATAAGAATTCAGCGTATATTAATATTTAATAAGGATTATTGTAAGTTTATAACTTAATTTCAAAACGACTTTTTTTATTTTCTCAACTGACCTCACATTTTCTCTGTCCTCTCTCTTCCTCTTTCCCTCTCTCCCTTCTTCTTCTTCTTCTTCGTCTTCTTCGGCCGGAGCACCCACCGGCGGCGACACCACGACCCGGATTTTCGGTGTTGTTTAGACCAAAAAGCAGAGAGGCTGTCCTGTACTGTGAAGCTTCAAGGGCACCATGGGAAATTGCAACGTCTGTATGAAAGCAGAGGTGGTAGACCAGTCTAACAACTCAAGCCGTAGGAAGAAGAAGAAATCCAAGGACAGAAGGCCTAATCCCTTTGCGGAGGATGATATTAACTCAGCGGATCCGATCCGAGTTTTGAAGGACGTGATTCCCCTGAGCCACCGGACCCGAATCAGCGACAAGTACATACTCGGACGCGAGCTGGGTCGCGGGGAGTTCGGGATCACCTACTTGTGTACGGACAGAGAGACGAAAGAAGCACTGGCTTGCAAGTCGATTTCGAAGCGGAAGCTGCGAACCGCGGTGGATATAGAGGACGTGAGGCGCGAGGTTGCTATAATGTCCACACTACCGGACCACCCGAACATCGTGAAGCTCAAGGCGACCTACGAGGACAACGAAAATGTACACCTCGTGATGGAGCTCTGTGAGGGCGGTGAGCTATTTGACCGGATTGTGGCCAGAGGACATTACAGTGAACGGGCCGCCGCAACCGTCTCTAGAACGATAGCAGAAGTTGTCAGGATGTGTCATGCAAACGGTGTTATGCATAGAGACTTGAAGCCTGAGAACTTCCTTTTTGCGAATAAGAAGGAGAATTCGGTCCTTAAGGCCATTGATTTTGGGCTCTCTGTGTTCTTCAAGCCTGGTATGTGGGTAATCTTCGTTTCAGTATGCTAATATCTTTTTTCTCTTTTTGTTATGATGCTTTCTAGAATTCTTCTTTTTCTTCTTTTAGGAGATAGATTTTCGGAGATCGTTGGGAGCCCTTACTATATGGCGCCGGAGGTTCTGAAAAGGAACTACGGCCCGGAGGTAGACATATGGAGCGCGGGCGTTATTCTTTATATATTGTTGTGTGGGGTTCCTCCGTTTTGGGCAGGTATACACTGATTATTATAATTGTCTTATGAAGCGAGCGATATATTTGGTTATGAAAATTTTTCGAAGCTTTAGTGAGGGTTGCTTTGCCTTATCTATTGCAGAGACCGAACAAGGTGTGGCCTTGGCAATTCTGAGGGGCGTGATTGATTTTAAGAGAGAACCTTGGCCTCAGATATCGGAGAGTGCTAAGAGTCTAGTCCGGCAGATGTTGGAACCGGATCCTAAAAAGCGCTTGACAGCTCAACAGGTGCTTGGTGAGTCATTTGTAGACTGTAGTTTGCTATAGTGTGGGAGTTTAAAGACCAAGTGGCAATGAATCAATGCGCGCTGAAGTTTGTTTAAAAAAAAAAAAAGGACCTAGTTTTCTTATTTTTGTTGTCATTGACCTCTTTGGGACTTATCATCCCCAAAAAGCCGGGGATCTATTGAAGGTTTGTTTGGGGTAGAGTTAGAACACTTAGTTAAGTTTTGGGATATACTTCGCATACGGTATTATCAGGTATCAGTATAACTTGCAGTTACTAATATCAGGAACATAACGGATGCCTGAGAGACAATGGATTCCTTCTTTATGGCAGAATCTTACTTGTAATAAAGTTTTTGAAGGTAGTGGTGGAGAAACTTGTAAGTAGGCAGCAGCTACCAGTTGGGAGAGATCTAGAAAAGAAACCTTAAGATGGGATCAAAAGTCCCTTTGTCAGTCAATTACATAATATACATAAGATTTTTTAAGAAACAGCTTGTATGCTAAAATTATCAAGAAAAAATTATTCTTTGATGTGGGATTAGTGGGGGAAGGAGAGGATATAATGTTAGGTACAATGAAGACCATTAATTTGTGGTCATATTAGGGGGGCTTGCATGCCATATGCGATGATTACAGACTAAATATTAATCAAGTTTTCACCCTACTGTCAAAAATTGAATTATTGATTCAGCTATGGTTGCTGCCTCTGGCACAGGATTGAGTTCAACTATCCTTCATTACCCATAAGCTTGGCTGAATCCATTTTGCACAGGGTTCTTGGTTTACAGTGTACAAGATATCTGTCTGAGTAAGATAGAGGAGAGATATTGAGAGTTTTTTTTTTTTTTGGGGGGGGGGGGGGGGTGGGGGGTGGGGAAGCGGGAATGAACTTTGGTTACTTTGAAGTTGAACATGGTTTATGGGTCCTTTAAACATTTCCTATTTTAGAAGTGAACTTCTGCAGTATCTCTAATTGATGTAGGAGTGATTCGGAATATTCACTGTCCTTGACTATGTTTGCAGAACATCCCTGGCTACAAAACGCAAAGAAAGCTTCAAATGTACCATTAGGAGATATTGTGAGAACAAGGCTTAAGCAGTTCTCTATGATGAATAGATTCAAAAAGAAAGCTCTTTGGGTTAGTATCTATTTTCGTTCATACACTATTGTTGATTCAATTCCTCTCTTATGAAAAAATAAGGATATTGTATTATACCATGGTGATTTTGGTTTTTTTGAATAAATGCACAGGTAATTGCAGAACATTTATCTATTGAAGAGGTAGAAATAATCAAAGATATGTTTACACTGATGGATACTGACAGAGATGGAAGAGTAACATATGAGGAACTGAAGGCTGGGTTGCGAAAGGTTGGTTCACAGTTGGCTGAGCCAGAGATAAAGATGCTAATGGAAGTGGTAAGCCTTCATGGTTATTTAACGTTTACAATAGAAACGCCTCTTCTCATTTCAGTTATTTCATTGTCACTAAGTGCGAAAGTATCTGATGAATCTCCTGGGAACCAATTTTCTGGATTTCTGGTGCACAATGTCTTAGATGAGTGCGTACTGAGCAGTGAACATCCTGTGTTTTCCAGTAATGAAGTTCCGTTCCTTTTCACCCCTTCGTAGAAAAGGCAAATGTATCCAACATGTAAATTTAGGACCTTGCGTTACATGGCATGAAACAATGTAATGCCACATATAATGCATGCTGCTTGTAAAGCATTAGGTTCAGAATATACTTATAGACATCTGTTTTACTGCTCTATTTAGTCTTCAATAAAACTATACAAGTTCTTCAATAGAACTATACAAGTTCATGGTAGTTTGTTGAATTTTCCTCTGAAGCCAACGTAAGAATTTGTTGAATTTTCCCCCTGCATATACCACCCACTTAGACTTGAAGTAAACTCCATACATCTAAGTCTATTCTAGTCAAGTATATTTGTAATAATAACAACTTTGTGGTTCAATGACTCCTTCGTGGAATAACGTAGGCTGATGTTGATGGGAACGGAGTACTTGACTATGGAGAATTCGTAGCTGTGACAATTCACTTGCAAAGAATGGAGAATGACGAGCATTTCCGCAAAGCCTTCATGTTCTTTGACAAAGATGAGAGTGGGTATATTGAGTTAGGTGAACTACGAGAAGCATTGGCTGATGAGTCAGGTGTAATTGAGGCTGATGTAGTGAATGACATCATGCGTGAGGTTGACACTGACAAGGTTTGACTTCCATCCTCATGCCTTACCGTTTATTTATTTCAATCTTTTCTTTCTGCTCTCTTTTTCCTCCCTCTTCTTAAAAGAGACTAGACAAAGAATACCAACCCAACTATTATTCTGATAAAAATCAAAGCACGACAGGGTCAGATCTCATAAAGAGGGCTGCTTTATATGGTTGCATATGTTTCGTTAAATTACCTCCTTAAAAAATTATAGATGTTTCAATTTGATTCTTGAAGGATAAAGTATTTCATCGTAGTTTCCAAAATTGTATTAGTCTCAATTTAGTTATTTTTATTGTTATATTTTAAATTTTTTGTTGTCAAAAGTCACTCGATAAATGGAGAGACTAAACTGAGACATTTAATTTTTTTAGAGATCACATTGAGACAAGTGTATTTTTTAACCAAATCAATGGTTTACTCTAAATGGATCATGACTATTCTACTCAATTTACAAAAAATAAGAGTATTAAGTTATTCAGTGTGTCAAATCATGAATATGCTATTTGTTCTGCAGGATGGCCGCATCAGTTATGAGGAGTTTGTGGCAATGATGAAAACTGGAACGGACTGGAGAAAAGCATCAAGGCAGTATTCAAGGGAGAGATTCAAGAGCTTGAGCCTCAACTTGATGAAGGATGGTTCACTTCAGCTTCATGATGGGGTCAGTGGTCAAGCAGTAGTTGTTTGATTGAAATTTTTTTTAAAAATTTTTTAATCATTTTTTTCTTTTCTTTTGGTGACCTTGGTGGTCGCTCAATTTCTGTACTCCTTGCTTTTCACCACTTGATATGGTTGAAAGTTATGGCTGGCTTGTATGAAAGCAAAGTTCTAGGCAGACAGGCCGTGCATTGGAGGATTGCATACTAAGTATCAAGTATGGCTTACGGGTTGTGAGGGGCCACATGGTGGGCCCTCAAAATTGGCACATATTCTTTGTAAATCTTTGTCATGTTATTTTTTGTGATTTCTCTAACTTGCATGGGAAAACCAGTCTTGACTCTTGACCTTTCGTAACCCTCTGCTTGCTTTCTGGGCCTTATTTCTAATTTCGGATCCTCAGATGAATTCATTATTGGTAAGTCAATATATATATAATTTATCTATTTGGAATGAGTAAATATATGGATTGGTTTTAAGAGATATACGTTCCTATTGTTAGTTCTTGAAAATTTTAGTCTTGAACGAGATGATTTTATAAGTTATGGACCTAGTGTAATTTAGTGTTCTGCAGGACTAAAACGAGTTTATAACATATAAAGGTTGGATTGTGTAGAATTAAATTTTTAGTGATTAAACAATAGATTTATACATTATTTAGGGAGTAAATAATAATAATAATAATAATAATAATAATAATAATAAAGGAAAAAATATACTTTACTTTCATGAAGTTTGTTCTATGTAAAAAACTCTTATAAAGTTTAAAACTAAACTAAAAGCCCTATGAATTTTTATATTGTGTCAAAAATTACCTGTCGATTAGTTGAACGTTAGTCAACTGACAGTCAATGTTGACATAGACACTAAAGTGTCATGTTAAAAGATGATTTATGTGTCACATTAACTATCTTCAACTCAATTATCGTATTCAATATAATTGCAACACGTGACATATGTTTAGATTTGAAAAAAAAAAATTAAAGTAGCATATGTATAGCAAAATTCGAACTTTATTTTGGATAAAAGAAGGAAGAGTTATTTATCATCTAGCCACTAATACACATTTAATATATATTTAAGAAATTTAATATATATATATATATATATATAGGAACCTCTGTTATTGTATTCAAAATTTAAAATAATATATACCAATTATTATATTTTATAAAATAATAACAAATCTTATAATAAGAAAACATACTATTATTTTACATAACTCATTTTAAATTATATAAAAATTAAAAAAAATTAATACAAATTTTATTTTCATTAACTAAAATAATTATAAAGATATACTGTGCATATTAAAATTATTTTTTAATATAATATTTGATATTATAATTTTTAGTAATAATTAAATTTTATAATATCAAATCTTATATTAAAATTTTATATTATAATGTCAAATCATTTTAAATTATATGAAAAATTAATTATTATTAAAAAATATAATTTTCAAATCTTATATGAAAAAATAATTTTAATATGTACAGTATATTTTTATAATTATTTTTTAATATAAATTTTATTTTTATTAAGTATAAATAATAATTAAATTTATATTATAAGATTTTTTACTAAAATTTTTATATAATTTAAAATGAGTTATGTAAAGTAATAGTATATTTTCTTATTATAAGATTTGTTATTAGTGTATAAGATATAATAATTAGTGTATATTATTTTGAATTTTAAATAAATAATAGAGATTCTTATATATATATATATATATTAAATTTCGTAAATATATGTTGAATGTGCATTAGTGACTAGATAGTGGAGAATTCTTCCTTCTTTTATTCAAGCCCAAGTTTAAATTTTGTTGTACATGCACTATTTTATTTTTTCTTCAAAGCTAAGCATATGCGTAATTCTATTGGATACGACGATTGAGTGAAAGAGAACTGATGTGACACATGAATCATCTGCTGATATAACGTTTTAGTGTTCATGTCAATATTGACTAACTGACAGGTAATTTTTGACACAATATAAAAATTTATAGGAGTCTTTTGATTAGTTTTAAAGTTCATGAGAATTTTTTATACATAGAACAAATTTCATGGGAGTAAAGTGTATTTTTTCCTAATAATAATAATAACAACTAATGTTTTTGGAACCAATACATGAAGCTTCATCCAAGAAAGACAACACAAAATCTATAGTTTAATTGAGAGTCTAGAAATAAACAATAACATAAAAAACTAAAATAACAAGGTAAAGGACAAAAGAAAGGTATAAAAACTCCATGTCTAATAGAAAGAGTTTCAGTTGCCAAAACGGTTGCGAGGGACGAAGAGGGTGAACCCACTCAATCAAAAGGGCTCGTCGTCCGGAAATTCAAGGTGGTTCTTGTGCCCTAATGGGTTAGTGAAGAAACTGGTAAATGCAGATCCAAGCCAATTAGCTGCCAAATTTTCTTAATGATTGATTAGGACACAGATATCAATTCCGTGTTTCCTTTAGAAAATATCATTAAAAAAATACTCAACTCCCAGTAATATAAGGTTGACATGATTTTTTTAAACTGATTTCCAACTAATTTAAATAGTTTATAATTTATATATATATATATATATATATATATATATATTATAATATATATAAAATATAAAAGGTTATATATTATATATAAAATGTAATATAATATCATATATATTTAATTATATATATATATTAATTTAAATAAATTTAATTAAAAAATGACAGTTTAGCTCATATT
Organism: Biancaea sappan; assembly: GCA_037074585.1. NCBI lineage: Eukaryota > Viridiplantae > Streptophyta > Magnoliopsida > Fabales > Fabaceae > Biancaea > Biancaea sappan. The sequence goes on along the minus strand of CM073497.1, from coordinate 45,382,421 downwards.
ATTTTGAGATTATAAAATATTATATAAATTTATCTTTTTATGTCATTTTATATTTATCAATTAATTTAATAACTATATTTTTATTAAATATTTTAATTTAAAAAACTATCTTAACAACTTTCTTCTTTTAGTTAAAAATTAACTTTTAAATTTTTAATTAATTTTTCATCTATTTTTGTCAAATAAAACTTAACTTAAATTGAATCAGTTTAAAACCTTCCAAACAAAGGAATCGAATCAAATGACAAAAAAGTATAAAACCTTTTTTAGCCCTAATTTTAAATGTTAGCGACTCCAAACTCGGAAAGTTCCACGTTAAATGGCTTATGGAGAATTAACTGATGGCTCCTAAATGCCATTATAAGAAATGGTACAAAGAGAGAACAAATGGATAAAAAGAAAATGATAAGATTAGGAAAACAAATCTTAGCATAAGACAAGGAAATTACGATACCGGATCTCTCATTCAAACGACATAAAGCCGCAAAAGCAATTTTCTCCCGACAAATTAACGTTTAGTTTTTGTCTCTCAATAAAAACAATCATCTTTATCCATTCAAATCATGTAACTATTTTTGTCGTATGGCCCTCAAATGAGGCACACTAGGTGAGATATATAGTATCAGAAATAAGAATTGTTTTTGGACTAAGAAATTTTCATAAATATAGAATCACCTTTTCTTTTGGTGACTTTCGTGGTCACACAAAATTGAGAAGGGATTATCAATAGATAACTCCTATTTCTTGTATTACTGTCAAATTAAAATAAAAATTATAGCAATATGCTTTATAAATATTTAACTTACTTAATAAAAAGATAATAAAAAGTTCGTAATATATATCAAAAATTCAAAATAAATCTAATATTTGATTTAAGAATAATATCTAATATAATATAATTAAATATAATATTAAGTATTTGAGTTAGTTGCATCTTGAAACAAAAGCATTTTTATATTCATTGTAGTAATGGCAAAATCAATCAGAAGTATGAATTAATTTAAAGAAAATGAAATTTTCATGTCTCAATTCAATATCATGAATATTATTAATTTCATGAGTAACAAATAATTTTTCTTTTCTTGACTTTTAAAGATCTTTTTATCTCAGTCGTTGATTTTTCAAAATCAACAGCTAGAATCGGACCATGACTTTCGTGTTTTCACCAAGAACATGGGAAGATCTTGTTCCATGTCTTTTTTTTTTTATTTCCTTCTTCACTTTTTCACTTTTTTTTTTGGATGAATTTTTGGTTTCTTCTCTCTCAAGGAACACCATGATGTACGTAAAGTATGTTAGAGTCAAGTGTTTACAATTAAATCATACCTGATAGTGAAGGTACAATTCCTTTTTCTTATCCCATAGAAGAGAAAATGCCCAAGCACCATCATTCAATTATGATTTGGCCCCTTTCCTAATGATCAAGTAATTCATTTTGACCTCTATAGTGGGACATGTAATACTTGAGGAAATTTTGTTGGGAGGAATTAAAATTTTAATCAGTGTGAAAAGTTATTAAGTATGTTGGAAGGACTTTTTACAGAATGAGGAGATTTATGACTTTATGTGATAATAATATTTTTTTTGGGTTTGCATATTGTATCGGAGACCCTGAGAAGATTTGTGTAATAATTGTAAATCCTAATCTTAGAATTGTGTAAATGCCATGTGTGTAATGTGTGTGCATGACTTTTGAAGGACTAAAGTGAATGAATGAGAATTTTGTAGTTATTTATGAAAAATGAACTTCTTTTTTCTTTTTTCAAAAGTTGTTCTTGAATTGTGTATGATGATGTTGAGACTTGCAATGCCCCATGGTAAATTTTATGCAAGTGTGTGCTTATGTTGGTGTATGGTGATGAAATTATCATTTTATCTCGAGTTAACTCCTTCCCTTTCAATATGAACCAAGGGCACAAGGGTAATTTGGTATCTTCTCTTTTCATAAAACACACCAAGTGGGCATTTGGTATCTCAAAAAGGGTGGAAATGGAAAGGAAGTAAGAAAAGAGAATGGAAAATGGAAAAGAGGATGAAAAAAAAACATGTTTGGTATGCAATGGAAAATAGAGTGGAAATAGAATTTTTTTATATATTTGGTATATATTTTTTAAAAAAATAAAAAAAATTAAAATAAAATGACATTTTTACCCCTACCGTTTGTTTACCCTAATTTTGATTCGCAAAACCCCCAGTGAAGCTCATGTCGACATCCCACCCTAGCTCTCTCTCATCGATGCTGCCACTGAAATTTATCAACAACAACGTCCTCTTCAGCAGAGAGTCACGCTCTTTCCGTCCATCTGGTATGATTTTTTTTTTGGACTATATTAAATGCAATTTGCGATGTTTGTGCTTTGAATCTGTGTTGATGTTCAAAATTTGTTTTGTACTTAATTAATTTGCGTTGATGTACGAATGCGATCAACTGTTCATTCTTCAGCCATAATACATTATGTCCGCAGGTTTGATATGTAAGTGTTGCGGACAGTGCTACAAAGACATTCTTTGGTTATGCACCAGATGAATTTGTCACAATAGTTGATATTGATATGGTTGGGCTCAAGGCTGAAAAAGAGATGTCGCCGTGATAAAACGTGAGACTGAAAAGTAAAGAAGATGCAACCTGATAGCAATAGATTTATGTTATTGTAGCCATGGTGCTGATGTTGTTTATTTGGTATGTTAGTGTAAAAAACCTTGTTATATGTGATTAATGGAATCAGTAAAATTGCATGACATCAGTGACATTGAATAAGTTAAATTGAATATTAACATATCCTGAATCAATACTTTTAGTGAAATTGGATTAGTGCATTAACACAATACACAAGTAAGTGCAAAAGCTAATATGATTGCAATTGTAAACAAAGTTTTGAGGAGTTATAACCATACACCATTCAAATTGTAATCCAAGGTCACAAAATACAAAGCTCATAAAGATCTAATATAATATTATACAATCCCAAATTTCTCTATGTGTCATCAAAGTCTTCAATCCTCAGTTACTGTGTAAGTTCACATATCATATCCTTTATTTGTTGAAACTCAGAGGCTGTGTTTACTTCAAAGTTGATTAGAAGAGTGTTTATAGACTCCATCTCTGAGACTGTGTTGACTTGAAAGGAATTTAGTCTAGTGTTCATAGATTCCATCAAACTCAACATATGATTAGAATTATCCAACAGATTATTTAGCATACTAGAAGATGTATCAACTGATATAGAAGGACCTGCTGCACTTGCTCCAGCTTCTTGTTCTGCCCCAGTATGTTGTTCTCGTCTTTCCTTAACCATTTTCATAGTTAATTTTTTTGGTGCACGCATCCATTCATCATCAACCAACTCAAAGTTCATTCTTCTCAGAGAATTGTAATCAGTAATGGTGGCAGGTTTCATAACATTGAAGCTATAGTTAATTTTGTAGTGCTTAACAACTTTAGAGACTATTGCAGCATATGCAAGGGTAACTTTTGTTGAGTAGAACAAGTGGCCATGCGTTGCATCATAAAATATGGAATATTGAATTGTCTACCATTTAAAATACATGCCATAATAAAAAACTCAGCCTCATTGCCCCCAGCCCAATCTCCTAGTTTGTTAACTAAAATATGTGTGATAGTGCTTAGCAGCAATCTATCATTGGCATCTATACTGCCAACTTTGATCTTTTGACCAGAAAACTCATCTTTTTCAGTGATGATCTTATAAGTTTCCTCTTTGCTATAAAGAGTATAATTTAGTGAGTGATAATTATTAGTGAAGCACAAAGCATCCTCATCAGGTGGAGGAACACCAATAATCTCAGCAAATTTTTCTTCATTAATAAGGATTTTTGTTCCTCTAACAATAGCAGTAAAAAGTTTATCCGTGGGTATATACTCAAAAGTAGTGTAAAATGCTCTAACAACCTCATCAGACCAGTTACCTGTATACTTCACAAATTTTTTAAGTCCAAATTATTCCAAACAAGTAGTAAAAAGCATATCCCTCTTGGCAAAGTAATTCCAATCCAGATATTTAATAGGAATAACTTTTCCATACTGAAAATCTCGAGTATACCTGTCTCTTTGTTCTTCTTCCTACAAAAGATCTACTATTGGTGAGGTTTTAACATTTTTTGTCCATGCTCACTTTGAGGATGAAGCCATCTAAGAGAGATTAAGGGCCTTGGTGAATAGAAGAGTGGTTGGTTAAGAAGAGGAGTGGTTGGCACACAGGAGAGAAGAGGTTGAAAATAAAAATAACAGGTCGACCGCTGTGCCTTTCAAATCCTAGATTTACCACACAAGCACCTTATATAGTAAAAAAAAGACAAGCCAGTCGATCGGTTGCAAGCAACCGGTCGACCGGCTGCGTATTAAGACAGCAGCCGGTCGACCGCCTGCAATAAAGCAAATGGCGAAGCAGCCGGTCGACTGCCTGCAATAAAACTAAGGAGGAAGCGTCGGTCGACCAGTTGCTTATTCAAACAACAGTCGGTTGACCAGTTACTGCTAGGTATAAAGGGAAGCAGCCGGTCGACAGACTATTGCTGGTTTAAAGGGGAAGCAGCCGGTCAATCGGATACAAATAACTGGTCGACCGACTGATAAACTTGCACTAAAATTTTGCACCAAACTAAATATGCATGTTAATTCATATTAATTTTATGCATATGTACTATCAAGAAAAAAAATATATATATATATATATATATTAATTTATATCAATAATATTGTACATATGTCTTGCCATTTAATACAAAACAGTCCTACCAACATTGTTATATAATACAAAAGATCAAAAAGTATCATCCATCCATCAGTGACAACAACTCTATCACAAGCACATCATGTAATACATATGTTCAAACTTTTACAACCAACTTTTACTACCTTAGAGAAATATGCTCTTTCATAACACACTAGATGATAGATCTGATCCATGTGGCCTTCAAGTCATTAGGTATAGAGGGTAGTTGAACTAGAAGACATTGCTCCCTTCTAATCACCACGTTAGCTCGAAATATTTCTTCTTCAGCAAAACCATTGACCTTCATCAAGTCTCCAAATAGTCTTTCTCTTCTTTTAAGCATACTCCTCTACATCAGATTTATTTCACCAGTTAGCCTATCAAGGGATGTGGCAATGCTAGTAGATGCCGCTTGAATAGAATCACTAAGTTCAGTAATTTCAGAAATTTGATCACCATTGCTTCTCCTTTGAAAGAAATGGTTGGATCCCAAGAGGGGGGGTGAATTGGGTTTTATAAAAATTTTCACAAAACTTAATTGGAAGTTAAAATGATTTTCTGAAATTGGACAATGTTAAAGATAATAATTTAATTCAGAAAATCAAAGTGTTATCAAGATGAATAATTTTATAGTGCAAGGAATTAAGGAGAAAATATAAATCTACACACGTTAATTAATACTTGAAGTAGAAATCAAATATAAACGCAAAGCATTAATTAATTAACTTCAAATGTAAATAGAGTAGGGATAGAGAAAGCAAACTCAGAGATTTATACTGGTTCGGCTAATCTCAAGCCTACATCCAGTCCTCAAGAGACCACTTGAGTATTTCCACTATAATTGCAAGTTTAATCCAGGTACTTGCAAACCACTACAACATAGATCTTTTTTTTTTTCAAGGGTGTCTATCCCCCTTACAACGTGTTTTCTCTCAAACACTAACTAAAGGAACCAATCCTTGAGCAACTAAATTTTAAGGCTTAAGAAAAATAATGGTGGACACTCTCAAAGTGTAGATAACGCAAAAATTAAGCTCAGAATATTTCTCTAGCAATTTAGAGAGAATGAAACTCAAGATAATATGAGAAATGAACAATTGAAGCTTGATGCAAATGGTGTTGTGAAGTCCCCTTTATATAGTGAAACCTTGCTGCTACAGTGACTGCTTTAGTCAAAATTGCTACAGTAAGCTTCATCATCATTTTTCAACCTTTCTACAACAACCAAAAAACTTTATCAATCCTTTTCAACAATCAATATTCTTTTTCAAATTTGCTACAGTAAAAAGTATTCTTTTTCAAAGTTTATTACAACAACCAATAAACTTTATCATACTTTTTCAACAATCAAAATTCTTTTTCAAAAGTGCTACAGTAAAAGATATTCTTTTTCAAATTATATTACAACACCCCATAAACTTTATCATACTTTTTCAACAATCAAATTTCTTTTTCAAAAGTGCTACAGTAAAAGATATTCTTTTTCAAATTATATTACAACACCTCATAAACTTTATCATACTTTTTCAACAATCAAATTTCTTTTTCAAAAGTGCTACAGTAAAAGACATTCTTTTTCAAATTATATTACAACACCCAATAAACTTTATCAAAAATTAATTTATATTACTATATATAAATATATAAAGCATTAAATATATTTGGGCCAAGAAAAATTGAATCATGCATTTGGGCCAATAAGATTAAATCATACATTTGGGCTAAGAAAATTAAATCATACATTGGGCCAAGAAGATTAAATCATACATTGGGCCAAGAAGATTAAATCATACTATAATTCTCACATATTTGTCATCATCAAAACTTATAGCATAATACATTAGGGCTAACATCCTTCGCTTTCTCTTTGAATTATAAGAGACCTCCAACATTCCGACAGTGTCATCAGGCATGGCAGAGTTAGGCAGTAGTTCATCTTCGACTGGAATAGTGTGCTCAACCTTTGCAACTTAGCTTTCTAGATCTTATGTGATGTCAGCATGAGTTGTGCATCTTGTCCAGTTACATAGTCCTTCCCAAAGACTATGCATAGTCGCTCGTATAGTAGAAAGGACTTGTTCCTCCAAGCTGCCTTACTCTTGTTTGACTGTAGAGGAAAATAAATGCAAAAAATTATATAACATACATAGTGCAGAGTCAAACAAGAAGTAGGTACAAGTAGAGAAGAGTGATCAAATACACCTGTAGATAGGCATCCCATACAGCATGCTCAACTATAACATACTTTGACATAGAGTCCCATCCAAACCCACTAGTGTTCGGTGCATGAAGCAAGTCATACACAGCTTGCCAGCTGTTCCTCAATGTCTTCATCCTGGATAGTATGTGTGGAGTTTCTAGAAGCCCATGGCCGGGGGCTTTCTCATCAAGTTTCTTCTCTAATTTTTGTAAGTAACCTGACTGGAAGGTCTTTTCACAACGATATATCTCTCCAGCCACCTTTAGTTCCACAAGTGCATCCACTAGCATTTCATCCTCCTCGGGTATCCAGTGGTGTGACATACTATCAGTCAATAAATACTTACCAAACTGTGCAAATAATTATTTATCAAACTATAAAACTAAAAGAAGAGGTGGTAACTACCAACCCAAAACAATGGCAACTATCAAAATATAAAAAAGGCTCAATGTGCAACACTACAATACTCGTGCAATGCAAATAATGTAACATTATAGTAGTTGAATTATCAAAACATAATAAGTTCATATTTGCCTATGCCTAAATTCACGATACATTTTATCTGCTAGGCTATTTTTCTACTGACTCCACTCATTGGTAGGCTCAATTATAGTCAGATCATCTTCATCATCAGATAGTTCTGCTAATTCTATTCCTTCTGGGTCTTCAAATGGATCCAATTGATTATACCGCATTATGAGATTATGGAGCAGGCAATAGGCAATTATAATTCGATTATGTGTTCTGACAGGATAAAATGATGGGCTTCTAAGTATGGCCCATCGTTCTTTCAATAATCCGAAGCACCTTTTGATGACGTTACAGGCAGCTGAATGTTTCATGTTGAAAAACTCACGAGGATTTGTAGGTTGAGAACCACGTCTCCACTCATTAAGGTGATATCTCTGTCCTCTATAAGGTGCTAGAAACCCCTTACAATTGGTAAACCCTACATCCACTAGATAATAACACCCTTCAAAGACAACAATCGACATGTCAGTGCTCATACATGGTTACCAACTTATATTGAAATAATTTTTTATGCTCACCTGATGGAACTCTCAGTCCATTTTTCTTGGAAACTGCATCACGTAAAACTCGTCCATCAGCTGCAGATCCTTCCCACCCAGGCAAGACAAAGATGAATTGGCCATCTTCGGAGTAAACGCCTAGTACATTAGTTGTAATCTCACCTTTTCGATTTCTATACCGTGGTTGGTCCTCCATTGGGACTGTAAGTCTTATATGTGTTCCATCGAGGGCATCGACATAATTCTATAGAAAAATCATATTCATGACTTAATTTACAATTTATACACAACTTGATCCCATAGTAAAATATGAAACAGAGATTACCTTGAACCATTTCCACCTAGGATCTACTGAATCAGTAGACACCCAGTTAGGGGATTTGAAAAGTACTCATTCTAAATGCATCATTACATTGAGTACCCTATTAAAATACCTACTCACACTCTCACCTGATCTCTTAAATTGTTGTTGGATAACCTTATTCTTCACATGATGAGATAAAATATGTGCAAATATTGACACTTGCTCATCTACAAGCATGTTTTTGGTAAGTTTAAGTCCTCCTATAGAATCAAGCATCTCACAAAGTCTATCTAATGTTGACCTATACATCTTTGTTAAGTCAAAACAGGCTTTATCACTACTATATATCAAGCTTCTAAAATGAGCTCTATGAGAGTGGAAGTCAACTGTGTAAGGCACCCTACTGATCTGATGCCTACCAACCCCATTAATGGAGATATAATATTTCCAAATAGCAATTACCATATGAACCCACCATGACACAACTAAACCAACTGCTTTTGCAATTATCTACTTTCTCAATCCATCCATAACTATAACATGGTATCCACAATTAGATAAAGTGTTAACCAAAATGCTTCATCCTTCAAAGATGTTTTCTAATGTTTTGCTAATGTTGATTCTTCACAAAATAACTAACTAGTGCTATAATGATAGCTTCATTTACTGACAAAGTGCTGTAATTATTCTAAAATGACAGACCAATGTATGAGTCACAATGTTGGACATGTACAAACAGGCTACTCTTCCCGTTGTTGGCATTAGTACAGGAATATAGTAAAAAATTATTTTAAAAGTAATTATAGCAAGTAAATTTATGCTACAGAACAACAGAGATTTTAGGCAGTGCTTATATATAATTACAATGACGGATGAAAAAAAAATATTTGCTCACAAAAAAATAGAGAATAAAGAGATTTATAAACACCAAAATACTAACAAGACAAGAGATTAACAACAAATGTAAAATGGGAGCTTACTGTGAGATGTGAGATGAGGATGTTCAGATGAAGCGTGTGCATAATTGTAGTCAAAGATGAAAGACGAGTGCCAAAGAAGCAGTGGAAGCTCCAACGGTGACTAGGGATTTTGGCAAGATTAGGAGGTCACAGCGGCAGCCACAAGACCTTTATCAATATTTTTTAGGGCATCAGGACATTTTTGACATTTAAATTGGCAGAGCGAGGACAAATAAGAGAATTTACCTTGTTTTCTATCTCAATGACCGGTTTTCCATCCAATATATGATGGAAGCTAAAATGCCGATTTTGACGGAAGAGAGATTTCTGACTTCTGTTTCCAATGAATACAGTACGGGCTACCAAATGCTCAAAAAAAACTACAGTAGTGGAAAGTGCTTTTCCTTTCTAGTGTCCAGACACCTACCAAACGTCCCCTAACTCTCACTTCTCCCTTCTATTTTTTTCTCAGGCTATCCCTCCCCCGTCATCCACCTTATTTATGGTAATGTTAAATGGGTTGGTCCAGATTGAACCGTCATGAGTTAGTTCGCCGGGATACGTTTTTTTTAATTTAAATTTTTAATTTTTATATTAAAATAATATAATTTTAAATTTTTTTAATAAAAAGTTCAATAATTTTGCATTAAAATAGTATTTATACATATAAAATATTATTTCTTTAATATTTTTAAATAACCAATAACTTTAATTTTTCATATTTTCATTCAAATTTAACTAGATTATATTTAAATTTGAAATTTTCATATTTATTTTTTAAAAAATTACAAAAATTTTTATATCCAAATTATTTTGAAAAGAGAAATACTTAGGCTTTCCTAATTATTTTGAAAAGAATTTTCAAAGAATATAATGCAATTCAGACTTTTAACCCAAAAAAAAAAACGGAATGGGAATTTGAGAAAACCTGAAATGCATTTCAACTTACTTTTAGAATAAATTCCTAAAATGAATTATTAGGAGATCACCATTTCATTCAAATTTATTTTTGCGCAAAATTTTGAAAATGGGTTCTCTGAAAAAAAAAAAAAACTGAATATGGTTTATTTTCATTTTTCGAGTTTCAACAGACTATCCTAAACTACTGATCCACTTTGATTTTACGCATCTTTTTTAAAAGCAACAAATTTTATTTATTTTTTTTAAATGCCAACCTGAATTCTTATTCATCTACTTATATGTTATTTCTTTGTTTCATTCTCTACTAGGCCGAGAGATGAAAGAAAATTTTGTACAAACTGTAACACTTAATTTTATCCACAATATTATAAATTTTTTTTGTAAAAAATACATAAAAATAAAAAAGGCAAAAAAATAAAAATATTTAAAAAATTAAAAAAATGATAAATTAATAAAAGTCCAAAATGTTACATGTTTTTCATCACACACACATGGTGGCGTCCTTCCTCCACATGCATGGTTAGGAATCTCTAGTCAAAGTACTTCTATCATGTCCCTTCTTTTCATTTTTTCAAATGGTAATCCATACTATCAGTTAGGGAAAGAACATGAGGACAGGGTGTTAGCTATATGATTTGGGAGTTTTTTCTACTAACACAATCATTTTGCAGCCCATCTCCAGCTATAAGTAGAGGACCCTTCTTCCCTTTCCAGGACACAGAGCAGAGAGAAAGAAAGAGTAAAAATACATGCTCTATTTTTTTTAATGTAAAATCTGAGAAAGATTTGCCTTCTTTTGGAGTATTGTGGAAGGAGGAGATCAACTGTAGATTACTCACAAACACTCTGGGCTATTGAGGAGCAAATGTGATGATTGAAGAAGTGCAATTCAGTTGCAAACAAGTTCAAAACCGAGAGGAAGACAGCAAGCCCGAAAAATACAATAATTCGTGAAGGTGAATGTTTTCTTTCAGGCATTCTTATTTTTATGGATAGAGTGAATTCTATAAACCATAACCCAAAGTTTGGAAGCTAAAATGAGATCAAAACAAAATAAAAAACCAAAAAAAAACACAAAACAATAGAAAAATGACGTGATGAAACCAAAAAACTTGAAAGAATTCCAAATTTTGATTTTGATCCTTGTTTTTCCTTGCTATGGACTGGAATGGATCTAAAATGACCCAAAAACATCCTAGAGGAAGTTCTGGACAGATTTGGAAAGAAAAACTGAGACCTTGATGTGATTCATGCAAAATAGGGACCAAACTGAAAAAATTCAAAAGTTTGTAGGGGTTGATTTAATTCAAAAATAAAATATTTTCTAGACCAAGGGACCTATATGAAGACATCTGTGATATCAGATCAAGCAAAAGAAAAAAATTTTACATAAAAACCTAGATAAAAAATAAAAAAAAGTGTGTATATATATGTTCGTCAGCGATCATGTTTCTTTTCTCTTCCTTTTATCTTTTTTTTTTATGTATATGATATATATATGTGTCAGTGTGTGTTTTGTTATGTGTGTGAGGCATGACAGTGTGTATGGATTTTAATATATATATATATATACACTTGTGTCAGCGTGCATTATTTATTTATTTTTTTCCCTTTAAGGTGTTTTACTTAAATATCTATGTCTGTATATTTGATCTAGTTTTAAATAAAAATATTCTCCTTTTATTTCATTTCCAAGATAATTTTAAAAAATTTCAAAAAATATGCTTCCTTTCAAGACAATTTCAAAAATTCAAAAATATGCTTCCTTTTAAGACAATTTCAAAAATTTAAAAATATGCTTCCTTTCAGGAAATTTCAAAAATACCAAAAATATGTTTCATTTGTTTTCATTCTCAAGACAATTTAAAAAATTGAAAAAAAATGTTTCCTTTGTTTTCATTTCTATTCAAAAATCTCAAAAAAAATGTTTCTTTATTTTCATTTTCAAGATAAATCTATAAATCCAATAAATCCATTTTTGTTTGTTTTCATTTTCAAGCTAATTTCAAAAAATCCAAAAATATGCTTTCATTAAAGATATTCTTTCAAAATCCCAAAAAATATTCAAAGCTCAAAAATCCAAAAAAAAATATTTATTTCAATTTTTTTCTAAATATCCTCAAAAAGAAAAATTCAAAAAAATAAAAAAAATTTTAAAATGGGAAGAATCAAATCAAAATAATTTGTTCTCATAAATTCAAATACAATCACAACTCTTCAACCTTGTTTGATTTATGAAAATCATCAATTTTGAACTTCTTTGGTTCTTCCTGCCAAAAATTTTAATCTTTCCTCTGACCTTGCGACATTTCAGATGATGAACTATGTGGACTTTGATTCCGACCGATGGGTACGTAGGACCTACGCTCTGCCTAGCCAAGCATGCCTTTGTACATATTTTCATTTGTTTTGATGATTTTCTTTCTTATGTTTTCATGTGACTGATTAGGGTAATTTAAGGCAAATACGAAATAATTACTCACTTTCTAAATCAGACGTATAGGGTGCCTAACACCTTCCTTATACGATTCAAGTTTTGAACTCATTTCCTCAAAACGAAAACCATCAAATTCAAAGGTTTTTTCAAGTTTTTCCTAACAAATTAAACTTGATAGCTGCTCCTAATAAAATTGGTTTTCAATTCTGAAAGTCTATTTTATACTTATTTTCTTTTTTAAAAGAAACGCCAGCTGATCACATTTCGGGTGTGACACAAGCAAAGGTTTAACAATTCAAAATTATAAAAATCAAATGAGGAAAAAAATTTCACATAAGAACATGAATGTTTTGGTTATAATCTTACTGTTTATTGGTCTTGGTAAGTAATAAGAATACATAAAAACAAAGTAATAAGAATATACTTTGATCCATTGTGACCCGATAATCAAAATATTGGTAGGCTCTTCTAGAAGATTATGAGTGACTTTTTTTCTCAATAGTTTTAAACTGATGAAACAAATGACACACATATTGTATCTTGTCCAAAACCTACCCACCTCATATAACTTAGGAAACCACTACTCAGTTTATCATACTCATGGGTCGATCTATAAGTTGACCTTTTTATAATAACACCCTATCACTGTTATTATTTAGAGTTAGGTATCTACATATAAAATATTTACACTAACACTCCAGACCAACTTATAAAATATATCAAATAGATCCTTCAACACAAATTTTATGAAGATCTTATAAAGGACTAATTAAAGATAGCATTTCATATATGTTTCAAAATTATGTACACATATACAATGATTAATATGTTAGTCCCCTCAAATAATTATTAGTGCTAAATACTATTTATAAAATAAATAAATAAAATATTAAATTAATAACGCTACCAAGAGAGCCTTTGTTTTGAGTGCAATCCGTAGTTAGTGATTTACCTATTTAAACACATCATTTAGCCAAGATTTATTATCAAGATATGAATAGTAATGAAACCAAGAATAAAAGTTGAATAACAAAGATTTATCATTTCAATCGCACTTCTTAGCCGATATCTATTAACAATATATGAACAATAGTGAAATAAAGAATTATACAAAAAAAAATCCATTATTAGCCATTTCAATCAATATTCAGTCCAAGATTGCTATTCAAAAGCGCAAGAACAACAATTTGCAAGAAGAAAAAAAAATACAGAGAAAATTATTAGTCATTTCAAACAAGTATTTGATCTGAGATTGTTACTCCAATCGGAAGAACAATACTTCCAAGTAGGAAAATCGATTCAGATTTGATCATTAGACAAACTCAAAGAACAAATCATTCTAACCAATCAAGCATGCATTGTGGAAACAAGAGATCCAGAGCTTATGCTAGTCATGATTCTAAGACACCACGAATCAAAAATAAGAGAAACACTAAGGATTTGCAAACCAATCAGTCCAAGAAAATGGAGATCAGAATTTGTGAATCAAGGAGCATAAAAAGCACAGATAAAGAAGTGTGTGAACGAATTGAAATGAAGAATCAATCAAGATAAAAAAGAATTACTATTGGAATTGATGATGGAATGCACATTTGATATATTTGTTGTCTTGAGACATATTTTGGAAATGCATTGGGCTATAATCTTAGATGTTACACTTATGAATGATCTCTTGAAATTTATTACTATCTATTCTACATTGTTGAATTGAATTCATTGTTGTGGTTTGCTTCATTAAATTTTTGGTTGTGTTTGTTGGATATATGAGACTTATGCTATGAGAGCATAAAGGATTATGAGAAAAATAATACAATGGTCATTGTCGATGCCCACGGGTGGGTTTGAGACAATAAGAGTAGATAACTTTATTTGAGAGATAAAGGAAAGGCACAAAGATGCCTCGAGAGGGTTGAGGTACATTGTGGAAAGGTACACCTCAAGAAGATTAAGGTGGATTATTGAAAGGATACCCTTAGAGGGTGAGGGTATACTTTGCTATGTGTATGATTATGATGGCAATGTCTTGTACGTAAGCAAATTACTTGTCGATAATTCTTTTACTTAGACCCTATTCTTCTAACGTCTTCTTTTAGAAATCATAAAGTGCCCTTGTAAGGGAAAAGCATCATGTGGAATGGGTATCATCATCTATGTGCCTTCAGTTCGCACGTGCTAAATATAACGATGCTTTCTTAATTTTATGTTTTATTGGATTTATGTTTCAATGCTATTAGTGTATTAGTTTCACATACTCATTGAGTGTTTCACTCATGCTTGTTCCTTTTCTTGTTTCAAATGATTCCATAAAAGAAGGTCCCTCGTAGCTTGGGTAGCATGGCTAACGGTTGTTAAAAATCCCTTCTTGATTTGGGGGATCTTACCTTATAGTGTGGTTCTTAGGTAACACGTCAATTCTAGAAGTCACTCAGTAATCTAGTAGGAGGGTCATGGAACATCATTTTGTGTGTAGCACTTGTTAGGTTATTGTAAGGCAATTAATCAAGGAGAAAGATTGAGAAGAACACACAAAGAAATTACGTGGTTCGGTCAATGCGACCTACGTCCACGGACAGAGAGAATATCTGTATTATTTCTGATAGAGGCTATACAGAGAGAAATTACACCAACCACCTTCTAACAATGAATTCCCTCACACACATTTATATATAGAGAAAATAATGGGTCGTGGGTCGTGGGTCGGCTTACAAACCGGGTCACCCACAAAATTCAAGTCAAACTCAACAATTTCCCTCCTTGACTTGAATTCTCTCAAATCACCAGAACTAAGTACAAATTCATCTCTGTCATTCAAGCCCTGTAGGGCTTCATGGAATGCGAACATTTACCAAGTCCAAGTTATGCTTGAACTTCTCTGAAAGTAGAGCCTTTGTCAACATATCTGCTGGATTATCTGCTGTGGATATCTTCTCGATGGATAATTTCTTGTCTTCTATCACATCTCGAATAAAATTCAATCTGATATCAATATGCTTCGACCTCTCATGGTAGACTGGATTCTTGGCCAAACTTAATGCACTCTGACTATCACAATAAATGATAGGTCTCTGAATATTTAACCCCAGACTATCAATCAAACCATGTAACCACATACCTTCCTTAACTCCTTCTGCCAATGACATGTATTCTGCTTCAGTGGTAGACAAGGCAACTGTAGATTGAAGTGTTGCCTTCCAACTGACAGCACATCCATTCAGAGTCAAGACATAGCATGTTAAGGATCTCCTCCTCAAAAGGTCTCCAGCATAATCTGAATCTGTATAGCCAACCAAGCCACTATCAGATTTATCAGCACCATAAACCAAGCAAATATTACTCGTACCTTTCAGATACCGCATAATCCATTTAACTGCACTCCAGTGAGCTCTCCCAGGATTACTCATAAACCTACTTACCACACTGATTGCATGAGCCAGATCAGGCCTAGTGCACATCATTGCATACATCAAGCTTCCAACAGCATTACAGTAGGGCACTGAACTCATGTACCCTTTTTCCTCAGCTGTAGTAGGTATTGTACTAGCATCAAGTTTAAAATGTGCAGCCAATGGAGTACTAATCGGCTTAGAATTATTCATTTGGAAAGACTGCAACAATTTTTCTATGTATTTCTGTTGAGATACATACAGTAAACCTGCACTTCTATCTCTCCAAATCTCCATGCCCAGTATCTTCTTGGCTGCACCCAAATCCTTCATCTCAAACTCACTGCTCAACAAGGCTTTCAAACTATCAATTTCAACCTTGTTCTTTGCAGCAATTAACATATCATCAACATATAGCAACAAATAAATATAAGAATCATCTGCAAGTTTCTTAGAGTAGACACAGTTATCAAACTGATTACGCAGAAAACCATGAGAAGTCATGAATGCATCAAATTTCTTGTACCACTGTCTAGGAGACTGCTTCAAACCATACAAGGACTTTTTCAGCAAACATACATGATCTTTCTTCCCAGAATCAAGAAATCCTTCTGGCTGTGACATATAGATCTGTTCCTCTAAATTTTCATATAAGAAAGCAGTTTTCATATCCAGTTGTTCCAACTCCAAGTCAAAAACACTTACCATGGACAAAAGGACACGAATGGTTTTATGCTTCACAACTGGGGAGAAAACTTCATGATAATCAATTCCCTCCTTTTGTGAAAAACCCTTGGCCACGAGTCGTGCTTTGAACCTTGCTGGTTCAACTCCAGGAATACCTTCTTTCTTCTTGAAGACCCATTTGAATCCTACCGGTTTCACTCCCTTTGGTAACTGTACAAGATCCCATGTTTCGTTCTTTTCAAGAGATTGCATCTCTTCATTCATTGCAACTAGCCATTCTGATGCTTCTCTACTCTCAACTGCTTCTTTATATGATCTCGGGTCATCAGAATCAATGCTTTCACCTACTGCCAAGGCATAAACAACTGAATTAATATCAACTATATCAACACAATCTGCATACCTTATAGGTTTTCTGATTTCCCTCCTTTCCCTCCTTGTTGCTATAGGTTGTGATTCTTCTTCTTCCCTGGGCTGTTGTACAGGATCCGTTATAACCCTTTTTGAAGTTTGAACTTCAATTTCCACCTTCTGGTTGGCACCTTGATCATTATTACCTGCATGACTACCAAGCTCCTCCTTCTGACCAAACATAGCAGACTCATCAAAAGTTATATCTCTGCTAGTAATAAATTTTGGAGTTCTATCCTTTTCAGTACATCACAGTCTGTACCCTTTAACTCCAGGTGCATACCCTAGAAATATGCATTTCATTGCCCTAGGCTCTAGTTTACCATCATTCACATGAGCATAAGCAGGACAACCAAATATACGCAGGCCAGAATAATCAGAAGGTTTACCGAACCATACCTCTTGAGGAGTCTTAAAGTCAATTACAGTAGATGGCGATCTATTCACCAGATAACAAGCAGTGTTAACTGCTTCAGCCTAAAATTGTTTTAGCAAGCCAGCGTTTAATCGCATGCATCTCGCACGCTGCAACAGTGTTTGATTCATACGTTCTGCAACTCCATTTTGCTGTAGTGTATGACGTACAGTGCGATGCCTCACTATACCTTCTTTCTTGCAAAATTCATCAAATGGAGCGTTACAAAACTCCAACCCATTATCAGTTCTGAGTGTTTTGACCTGTTTTCCAGTCCGTTTCTCAACCATGGTCTTCCACTCCTTGAACTTCCCAAACACTTCATCTTTGGATTTCAGAAAATATACCCAAACCTTTCTAGAGTAGTCATCAATGAAAGTAACAAAGTACTTGCATTTGCCTTGAGATTCAATTGGAGAAGGACCCCACAAGTCTGAGTGAACATATTGCAGAACATCTGTAGAAGTATGCTTCCCAGAACTGAACTTAACTCTGCGTTGTTTACCCATAACACAAACTTCACAGAATTTTAGCTTCCCAGTTTCTGCCCCTTCTAACAATCCTTGTTTACTTAGAATTGACAGCCCTTTCTCACTCATGTGTCCCAATCGGCAATGCCACAACTCTGTACAATCATCATTCTTCCCTAAAGATTTAGATACAGCCACTGTCCCTATCACTGAACTACTAATCAGAAAGTAAATGCCATGCTGCAATTTACCCTTCATTATAACCAGAGCACCTTTGGAAATTCTCAACTGTCCATTCTCTCCAGAGTACTTGTACCCTTGTTTGTCTAGAGTACCAAGAGAAATCAAGTTCTTTAGTAGACCAGGAACATACCAAGCATCAAACGTCCTGACTATTCCATCATACATCTGAATCTGCACATAACCACTTCCCTTAACACTAAGCTGCTCATCATCACCCAATCTCACAACACCATTCCACTCCTTAAAAGAAGTAAACAGCTCACGTGAGAAAGTCATATGATAAGATGCACCTGTGTCCAAGACCCAAGTATTTGCAGAACCAGAGGTGCTGACTGTGAGAACATCAATGTCTTCTTCTTCGTCAGAACTATCTTGCACCACCGTAGTACTACCACTGGTGTTCGGTTCCTTCTCATCATTTCCCTTCTTCCTCTGTGGACAATTCTTCCTGATGTGCCCCTTTTGTTTACAGTGATAACATCGAGGTCCTCCTTTGTTCCTCGACTCAGTAATCTAGTAGGAGGGTCATGGAACATCATTTTGTGTGTATAAAGTGATTAATGAGGGCCAAGCTCTCTTATTACTCTTTTGTTGATGTTTGATTATTGTCATGACTCGCTATCCAGACCTGTGACCAACACAATAATGATGTCCCTCATTACTGTAAGCCTTCTTATTGTCTCTACCATTTTCGTTAAGTTCAATTATGCAGAAGCGTACTATTTATAAATTTATTTAAATTCACACCAATCGTAATAAGTGAAGTTTTTGTTAAGGACATAACTGGCGTCCTTACTTACACATATGGAAATGCATACATGTACATAACTTAATTACATATAGTTATAAGATACACGTAAACAACCACAATAACATTGTCCTCATATAGTTTATTAATTGAAAATCCTAGAAATTTCTAAAATGACATCCTAGGAGTCCTAATGACCACAGAGCCCCTAATCTAGACACAGGATTACTAAACTTACCTGACAACGGGAAGATTCTTTATCGTATAGAACACCCTGCTACTCTTTTAGAGGGAGTTCTTGTCTGCAACTGGATCTGAAAGGAGGAAAAACATGAGGGTGAGTTATTAGATAACTCAGTAAGTGTACGAATACTCAATAATATGAACAAAATATGAAGTAAATTATAAAGTGAATACACAGACTAAAATATCATTCAGAACACAGTTAAAAAGACATACCGTAATAAAGTTGAATTCCACAATCAATCATCAACCACATGACATTTGAGTTAGTACTCGTTACTTGGGTGAGTCATCATTAGACCCTCTTAAGACCCTTAATTACGCTCACACTTATCATCAACATCGATAAGGTGCCTCACAATTTTTTCAATTACTCGGGCTATATCCTCTTATCGTGAGATAGTGTTTCCCTTATCAACTGAGTTTCATAACTGGTATAACTCATTTTGTAGAAAGGAGTATTACTCAATATGCCATACAACTTTCACAATCACAAAGATTCAACACAGCATGCACATTTACACTCTTAATTCACATAATCAGAAATATAATCAATATTCATATATTTGTGCCAAATTCCTTATTCATTCCTTATATTTGGAGTTTTCTAATTTCATATGTAGAAATCATTCACGATAAAAACGATATTGTTCTTTAACGATGAACTTCGAAATATCGACCTGGTTTGATATCATAATAAACTACACTATGATCCTATTATTTAAGAATTCGTCCACTCACCTAGATTCCATATGAGAATCACTTTTCTGAGTTGCTACGGAGAAGAGCACATGGGTGGATTTCATGTTTCGCTATGGGTAGTTGCATGAAAGTTCAGAGAGTACAGATACTACTCATACGTACAGATATTTTTTATATGTACAGATACTATTCATACCAAGAATAGTAAACATAAGCGGTAAAAGAGTATACCAAGTAAGTTCCTATGAAAGAGATGTGTGTTACAATAGATATGCTTAAGTACCAAATTTTTTCTAACTAGAACCTTTTCTAAACATGTATTCTTCACAATTTTACACTCTATTTCAGCAACCAGTAATCAAAATAATTCTCAAGCAATCGAGGATGATTCTTTTCTAATATGAAAAATTAGCCAAGGCCACAACCACATATCATACTAATAATTTAACATTAGGTACTCGTAAGAAAAAGAGCATAGAAGAACATTTCCTCACCTTGAATCCAAGCTGGGGAGGAAAGGCTTAGAATCTAAGATAATTCAAAGATCTAGTGCTAGAGCAAAAGAAATTTAAGGAGAGGAAGGAAGAGAAGCTGAAGGTATGAGTGAAAAAGTGAAATGAAAGGGCTTATTTATAGAAAAATCGATAAGTCTTATTTGACACTATACACTAATAATTCAATTTACTATGCATTAATAATTGAATTTACTATGCATAAAAGTTTCGCATAAGGGCGGCTGAATTATTTTACTATTTGGGAATTAAAAGAAAAATTATCTTTTCTCCTAAAGTTTTAAGTTCCATTTCAATTTAGTTAATAAAGAAATTTTCTCACATAAAACGTCATTTTTTCCAAATTTCTTCATAGTTTCCTCTTATGCCTAATCCACCATTTTACTCATAGGATAAATGCCACATTATATCATTCATCATACCTCACAAGTCATGCAATTTGAATGTGAAAATCTATGTTTTCGTTGATATACATAAACAAGGTAACAAGATTCATATAAGTATATGAAAAATTAAACAGACAAGGGGATTATTTTCTCCCCTGAATTTCTCCAAATCAAATTTAGCACTCGTTATGATGACCGTATACGTAAACAATAACCATACACGTGAATAGTACCATATACTGGAACAATTACCGTAGTTCGTGAACACACATTCACGAGTATTACAATTATGATCTCTTGTGTAATATTTAATTTCTTATTAATGAGATGATTTATTTATCAAAAACCTTATGTGTTGATGTATATATATGTTTCCATGAAATGATTTATTGAATATGGTGAATAAATAGTTAACTTGAAGTGCATTACATGGAGGCCCTAGGTGTTAGTCTTACAAATGTGAGAGAATTCTCATACTATGTGCCGGTCATCTGTTCGATTTTTGGAGCTTTTAAGGATAAATGCTATTACACCTTGACCAACAATTTCTCTTTCAACAATTACTTCGTCGAGAGTGAAACTCATAACCTTGGCTGTAATATCAATTATTAAGACCAAGCCCTAGCTTGATAGTTATCACAAAGCCATAAGTTATAATTATTAGTAAGGGCACAACTCTATTTTCTTAATTAATAATAGATCGGACACCTAAGTGTTATAGTTTGACCCTTCACTTCAGCCTCTAGCATAAGATAATTGCTGTCAGACCTTGACTAACAAAATAAAAAATGAAAAGGTAAAAATTTGAGGAAAAGTTGGAATCATAGCCCACTATAGCACAACTCCAATGTGTTTATTTGTTCATGTATCAAATCAACACTACAAAACTTCGAAATCATTACTCATTAAACTACGGTCCTACCAGCTAGATGGTGACACAAATGATGGAGGGCAAGCAATGGATACAATTGGAACAAAATGGTGAGACTTCCAAATTTTCCTAAAGAATATTAATCAAATCCTTATGATAGATTGATTTGTCGTACATTGTGCTTTAATTTGAAATTTATATTTCTTTAAACATAATAATCAAATACTTGAACATGCATCTTGCTTCAAGCATGAGAAAGAGGTGGTGGCTAAGAGAATTAAAGTGTCTGATGGGTTGAAAGTTTGACTAATATCAAGAGTATGAAAACATGGCGGATTAGGATTTTCTGGCTGTTGATCGAATAAGAAGTTTGAGTGACATTGAGAGTATGAAGGCAGGACATATTAGGATTATCTTATATTACGAAATAAGAAGGTCATATTCGATCGTGGCTAAGGATTCTTCACAATTAACAATCTTGATTTAGGAAACAAGACTGACGATGTTGTTTCAGGCAAGACTTATAATAAAGAAGGAAAACAGCACTAATTTGGTTATTTCTCCACTTTATAGGAGTTAATTTTTCGACTTACAATGCCATTTATAGAATTACGTTGTTCTGTTTATTAATGATCTTTTGGCATTGTTACTTTTTAGGAAGGCGTAGAAGCATAATCTATATACATATATGTGTGGGTTGGTTCATCTCAATTTTCCATAAAGATATATGACAATGCCATTATTAATATTGCGTACAAATTACGCAAGTGATTTTGTTGAGTGATAAATGATGAGGGTTATTTTTTTCCCAAAAAAAAAAAACTAAGTATAACTAGCATATTTTGTAAAATATTGGGATATAAAATTTCATATTTTTTCAAAAATAAGTACGGATATATAAAAAAAATACATTATCTAACATTTTCAAGAAGATTGAGATTGTACTAAATGCAAGAATGTGATGTCCTTGAGAATATATATATATATATATATATATATATATTAGAAAAATTGTTTTTCAAAATACAATATTCCAAACGAACTAAATTAATTTTATTGATATTCTTGAAATAAATTTTTTTTTCTACATTTGAATTCTTTGTAAATAACTCAATGGCTAAATTAAATAGAACAGATGTTACTACTACTCATCTTTAATCAAAATAAATACAACGTATGCCCATGGTTTACAAAGAAAATTTTAATTTATTAAAAAATATTTTATTTGTCTCAATTTAATTTTTTAAAAAATAAAATATTTGAATTTAACCCTTAAAATATTGTGATTGTTTCAATTGGTTATTTTTTTAAATAAATTGTAAAACTTATTGTTGTTAAACTTTAAAATTATCATTTTCAAAGCATGCAAAAGTATTAAATTTAGAAAAATATAATATTTAAATGATTAAATGACCACGTTTATTTTTTTAAAGACTATAATTTTTTACTAAATTCATAATACTCGAAATGTTTTCAATAATATAGAGTTGACTTTGGACAGGTCCATTTGATATCTCGTAAGAGTATTGGATCTGAGGTTTTCACAAAATGGGCCTACTGAACAGGCCCAAATAAAATGGAGCCCAAATACGGATCCATCATCACGTTGAAGGTTTTTGCTTTACGAAAACTTCGCAGCACGTTATCCTGCCTTCAAAAATCAAAATGGCTCTGGGACCCTCACATGATTCAATTCCTCCTTCTCGCAGCCTCCCGTTGTAACCGTCAGATCCACAACTTCTTCCTCCTTTCCTTTTCCCTTCCAACGGTCTCCATTTCTCCGTTTCTTCTCCCAATCGCCGGCGACCACTGCGGCCGACGGCCCCTCACTCCACCACCGGTGGTTCCCCTGTTTTCATACATCAAGCTCACTTCTTAAATACATATAGGGAGACACTGAGAGAGAGAGTCAGATAGGTATCATTTGACTCGCCGATGGGAATGGATTACTATAACATACTGAAAGTGAATCGGAATGCGAGTGAAGATGATTTGAAGAAGGCGTATAAGAGGCTAGCGATGATTTGGCACCCTGACAAGAACCCAGTTAACAAGGGGGAGGCTGAGGCGAAATTCAAGCAAATTTCCGAAGCTTATGATGTTTTGAGCGATCCCCAGAAGCGTCAGATCTATGATCTCTACGGCGAGGAGGCCCTCAAGACTGGTCAGTTCCCGCCACCTCCAACCTTCTCTGCTGCTTCCATGTCCTCCTCGTCTTCTCGTGCTTACCAGCATTTCCAAAACCAGCAACGCCAGCATACGTCGACGTCGTACCGGTTCAATCCCCGGGACGCCGACGACATTTACGCTGAAATTTTTGGGTCGGAGAATGGTGGAGGTGGAGGTGGGAGAAATGGAGCGCATAGGGATGGGTTTTTTAGGATGTCAAATGGTTCGGCGTTTGGTGGAGCGGAAAGGAAGGCTGGAGCGGTGGAGACTCCTTTGCCTTGTACCTTGGAGGAGCTTTACAAAGGTGTCAAGAAGAAGATGAAGATCTCAAGGACTATCTGTGACGCTTTTGGGTATGCAATTTGATATCAAAAACAAAAATTCTCTAATCTACTGACTCCCTGACCTAACGGCTGATTGTCTTGCTGCCCCTTCAAATGTCAGGGTTTGTCTCATTAAGTTTTGTCATATTGCTGTTAAATTGAAATCTTCTAATTATATTTCCGCATGATTGCAATTATTAGGAATTTGTGGTATCCCCGTTATTGTCATTAGATATCTAGATGAAGCTTGGTGTCTTTTACTTCTACGGCACCAAAATTTAAGTATTTATCTCATCCTGAAGTGGTTTGCTTTACCTGGTGTTTTCTGAGCTGGACAAATGAAATTAGTATGAAGTATTTACGACTTGGAGGTAAGGTAAGCTTTTATAAGTCAAGGGCGTATTGACGACTCGCGGATAGGCAAGTAAGCTTTTATAAGTCATGGTTTCTGTCCTTTAGGGAGTCATAATGTGTCAGACAATTTCTGGATGTTCTCGAGTGTTACATGTGTACAAGTGACCATTAAGGTTTGGCTGAAAAGTCAGTTTTAGTTAGACAGATCAGAGTCTGTGTAGCAGACTAACTACGTCTAGATGGTGCGCCTTGCTGACTAAACTGTTATGTGAACAGAGGGGTCTAGCCACATCATGCATTAGAGTGTAACCACTTAGTGGGATCCCTCTCCTTCCAGCTGACCTTGTTTTTCCACATTTTGAATTAGCTTGATTGATGTGACTATTTAACATCAATTTATAGTTGTTTGAAGCA
This sequence comes from Biancaea sappan, assembly GCA_037074585.1. Taxonomy (NCBI): domain Eukaryota; kingdom Viridiplantae; phylum Streptophyta; class Magnoliopsida; order Fabales; family Fabaceae; genus Biancaea; species Biancaea sappan. Next base: position 45,357,505 of record CM073497.1, on the reverse strand, counting down.
ACTTAATGGTTAATAGTTCTCGAAAGTCATTGGGTGGTTAGGTAATATGATCTGCTGAAAGTTATTCTTTTTGTTCTCTGACCGCTTTCATTTTTCTCCCAGATTTATCACCTTGTCTGTTTTGACTTTTTTTTTAACTCTATATTTTAATGGAAAGAAATTGTGGAGTCCTTGAGCTACCATGAAAATATGTTCTCAATTAGGCTCTGGATTTTGGTAATGATGGACCCTGCCTGTAGGTTTGTTAGTGTATGTAAGACTTGTAAAATCATTAGCTGATCCAGATGAAATTTAAGAATGGGTTTTCTAAATTCATCACATAATTTAAAGTTTCTTGAGATAAACTGATACATATATGAAATACATGAACTTTGCTATGAATCGACACACTTTGTGATACATAAAAAGCAGAAATGTCTAACAAGTGGAATTTCTCACTGGGGTATTTAAGCATTTCTTGTAAAAGAGCACATGATTTCATGAATGCCCCTTAATCTATTTCTGGTTTGCATTAGTAAAAGAAATGAATAGGGAACTTGTGGGCAGATGTGATTAATTTTTTTTTGATAGAAAGGGCAGATGTGATTAATTAGTTAGTGTATTTTAGAAAGTTGTGTTCATTCACAAATTGCATGTGTTAGCTCATTGTGCGGGTAATTGTGATTACTTTATTGGGAAATCAGAGGAAGTGTGGTAGGAGAGTAAGGGACACAATTTATATTTGTTGATTAGAGGCAGGCAATTTTGTCCTCCTCACTTATCAAGCCCTAGCATATTGAAGCTCACATCAATCTTAAAGACAGTGGTTGGTTCTATGTGAGCGGTCATAGTCATTGGCGTATGTCCTGTGAACTCAGCACTGGGTTGGACACAGTTGTCATATACACTTACTTGGGGTGAACCTAGTTACTGTGATGCCTACTATTTATCCATATAAACGCACAATGAAGCACCCAAAGATATGGAATCTTTGGGTTTAGACATGTAGTTCATGTGAGATTTTCTCTGAACCTTGTTTACTAAATGTCTAAGACCAATTCAACTCAAAAGCTTAAGCTATTAATTGAAGGCTCGGGAATAGTTTTATTATAATCTCTAACATGCCCCTTAACACAAAATCCGTTGGAGCTTTAAATGTAGACAAAGCATTGGCCAACACTTGATCATAGAGGCTCTTATACCATTTCAAATACCAAGTCAACTCAAAAGTTTAAGTTGTTAAGTGAAGATTTATGAATAGTTTTATTATAATCTCTAACACAAAAAAAAAATTATCGAGATCATGTTACGACCCCACCATTGAAGACGTATTTCCGGAGGCCACGTGGCAACACTAATCCTACTTCTACTATGCTATTCTGATGCTGCGCCTATTTTTATTATTTGTCAGTTAACATTTATCCATTTATTAGTTAGGATTTAATCAGTATCTTAGCTAGTTTAAATATTATTGATCGCACTCATCCTAAAGACAGTACGGGAATTTATAGAGAGCTAACTGAATCTAAAAATAAGGGAGTGCGATTAATAATATTTAAACTAGCTAAGATATTGATTAAATCCTAACTGACTAATAAATGGATAAATGTTAACTGACAAATAATAAAAATAGGCGCAACATCAGAACAGCATAGTAGAAGTAGGATTAGTGTTGCCACGTGGCCTCCGGAAATACATCTTCAATGGTGGGGTCGTGACAGATCACGTTTGACAGCTACAGTTTTCAAATTCAAAATCAATTATGATTTGATTGCTTTTGGTGCTTGACTTAGTTGCATATTTCACTGGAGAAATCCAGAGTCTTTAAGCAACGAGTGCTTCCTCCTTATTTGCTGTGGGATAGATTCTGTTTCATTGCTACTCTTTAGGTTTCAGCAAATGGGTGTTTTAAGGGGGTGTCCCTCGATGACGCTCTTCAGGATTGGAGGGCTTTATTGTATTAGTGTTGCTCTTTGGCTTTTGGTTTGTTTTTTGTGCTTTTCTTTTGTTTTTATAGGAGGATACCTAGTCTTCCTTTTGTTATTTTGTTTTCTTTGTTCTTTGTATCCATCTCTCTTCTTTAATAATATTTTTTTTTGATTAAAAAAAATATTTCACTGGGGAAATCCTGTTATTTAATCTATAATACATCTGAAATAGTGTAAATTTATTTTGAGAAAGGCACTTCTACTTTGGTAGCCTACTTGCTCTTCGGGCAGAAAATTAACTTTGGCCATATGCTTCTGACTTTATTATATAGAAAATTCAATCTGATACCACATTGTCACTTACAAACTTTGGAAAACTCATTGACATATAAAACTATGAGTGGAACCATGGAAGCAAGTAAACTAAGTTTCTCTTTAGAATTTCCTTTTTTTTTTTTCTTTTGTCGTAAGATAATACATACAGAAGTGAGAAAGTCCTTCTTATATCCTCCATGGCTTCTGAGAGCATCCTATTATGGGTCAGTAATGAAGTTAAGAAAACTAGGAGTTTTCTGCTTAGCCATTAAAATATGGGAGTTAGAGTGCAAAAAAATAAGTTCATGTGTTCTGATAATTATGGAGTGGTACGTCGTCTGTCCCTTTATAAGGTGGCTCCTAATAATATTTATTTGCTGTGCTTAGTTGATAAAAACAGGCCTCTTGGTTATAAGTCAGCTTTCAAATTAAACTATTTTTAGCATATTTGCATTGGATTTTAGTAAGAATAATACAGATCAATTGGGAGGCTCAAAAAGGAGAAGGAAGCTGTAAATTACAAAGATATAATTCATAAGTAGTGGTATATCTGAAAAATAAAAAAATGACTTGGGTAAATTATTTTCTGCTTCCCGAAGAAATGCTAAAATTACATAGCCCTTTCTTTTATTATGACAATATACACAAACCTCATATGAAACCAAAAGATGCCTTCAAGGATGGTATTGATTTCTTTTATTAAAATATAACTTATTAGAAATTATATTTCTTAAACTTTATCTCAATGTTATTTATTTATTTTTTATTGAAAACCTCAAATTTTATTTATTCTAAAATTTTATTAATTGTGATAATGCTTATTTTGTTAATATATATTTGATACCCATGATATTGTTAAAATTAAATATTATTAATTATTATCTTTTAATTGGTTAATCTCCCAAAAAATTTATGAATATATTGGTTGTTCCGTGATAATTATTTATTTATTTTTTTTATCTTATCATATGGTTTTACAATTTATTATACGTAGAAAAGTGATTATTTTGTATTGACTCATAGTTGTAGAGATCGCACGATATGTGATTTGTATCGTGTGAGTCGGTTTGATTCACATGGCCAGCGATTCAAATCGATGAGGTGAATCATGAATCAAAAACCCTTCGAAATAGATGGAATTGTGCAATTCGAGCTAGAATTGCCGAATTGCACAATTCCGGTGATTTTGAAACAACATCATCTTCATTTGTCAGGTCACAAAGTCTTGTCCTTCGTGATTTGACGTGACCCAACACAATGATACATCTTTTTTTTTTTTCATTTTTTTAGTCAAAATGTGACAGACAAAGCCGTTGTGATACTCTGTAATTGGCTAAATACATATTCAATAATTGACTAATTGTTATATTTAAAGTAATAGATATCGGGATATTTCGGTCAAAATAGGTGTAAGTTTTTGAAACAGAGGGGAGAGTGTTTTATCTGGACATCTGTCAAGAGACATGAGAGTAATTTACCCAAATGAATATATGGTTTACTTAACATTGAATGGATTGAAAATTCATATGACAGTTCCACAACTTTAGGTTGCTCTCAGATAAGGAATTATGCAGCCACGTGCTGCAATATATCCAGCTATTTCCATCAAGGTAGCCTTGATACAGATAATGCATCCATTTTTTTAGAAAATGCGGTTTTTAGAATTAGACTACAACATGCGGTTGTTTGGCTGAAGAGTGGAAATTGTTTTCTGAATCCTGATTGTTTTATCTGCTTTGGGTAGAATTGAATTTTAAATACAAGACAATCTCACTTTTAAGATGTTGCAAATTCTGGAAAATTTTACAACACTAGTTAATTTTATCTAGTACCTTTTCAGGCTGATACTCAATAATTAAGGTGTAGAGTATGCAGACTATTTCTTGATGGAGTGAAAAAAAAAAGTTTGTACTTTTATAATATCATTTCCCCTTATCTAAATTCATTGTTGTTATTGTCCTTAGCCCAATTTGTTGGACAAACTCTCTATTTGTTAAAAGATTTTACAGTTCCACTTGCATGTAGTGATTTGATTGATAAACTCATTTTTATGCATTCAGATCAGGAGTCAATGTGATCCTAATATATTGGTTAGACATGAAGGTTTTCTAGAATCTAAACATGGAAGTTTACCAGAAATCTTGAGAACTGCAACGTGATAGCTAATCTAACTGCTATATAACATTAAACAGGCAACCGAATGGCCTTTTGTACTGGTGGCATGATCATCTATTAGACAAAACTCTATTGGTTATTTTATATATGAATGAATGGATCAAATTTTCTGTTGAATGTGCTTGATGTGTGAGCCTTTCCATTTCAGCAAGTATCGGAATGTGGAGGAGATATTGACTATTGAGGTGAAACCTGGTTGGAAGAAAGGAACAAAGGTTACTTTCCCCGAGAAGGGTAACCAGGAACCTGGTGTCATTCCAGCAGATCTTATATTTGTAGTGGATGAGAAACCACACGCTGTTTATCGGAGGGAAGGTAATGATCTGGTGATGAATCAGGAGATAACTCTTCTGGAGGCCCTTACAGGTAAAACCCTACACATCACTACCTTGGATGGAAGGAATCTAGTGATCCCACTGACAGACATTGTGAAACCTGGTGCTGAGGAGATTGTCCCTAATGAGGGAATGCCCATCTCAAAAGAGCCTGGGAAAAAGGGCAACTTGAGAATTAAGTTTGATGTTAAGTATCCTTCAAGGCTAACCCCAGAGCAGAAATCTGATCTGAGGAGAGTTTTGGGTGGAAATGGAAGCTCAAATGTTTGAGTTTTGTTGTCACAGGTGTATCTACGTTGTAAATATACCATGTTCATGGGTTTGGATTCTCTCCTTAGCTCTCCTCTTCTTGGCTTTCCACAGCCCTTGGATGGCTGAGAGTCCCAGAGTCTGTATGGGACCCACAGTCATCCAAAGGCTATAGGGTGACTAAAGAGAGCCAAGGACAAGGAGAAAATTCTTTCCCCCTGTGCATGCTGTTTTATGAATGTGAATACCAGGAATAATCCACTGGTGGAAGTCTTCAAAGTTGGGAAAGTTTGGATTTTTTTGGTTTTTTGGAGGGTAGGAAACAAATTTGAATTGTTTGCAGTTGACACTAAAATTGGACTCTGCATTCTCAAAATCGTGGCCATCGGTTTTAGATTAGACGATTACGATTGAAGGAATGATAAGCTGATTACATGCGGTGATTTATTTCCTCTGTTCATTTGTGACAATCCGATTATAAACAAACGGTTGCGATTTTGAGATTACAAAGTCTAATTTTGGACCAATTGTAGGCAATCCAAATTCGTAGGAAACATAGCTGACTTTTGAAAAATGGGTGGGATATTAAATATTAAGTTAAATAGGTGGGTAAATTCTAATGAGTCTTCACTAATTTGGATCAGGTTGTTTTTGCCTTTTGATTTGATATTAATATAACTACCAAGAATAGTCTTCATAAATGAAAGTGACCTTTGTCATGTTTATACCATGGAAATTGTATATTTATTGATACACGATCTAATGAGGTAGTTTTAATGAATGACTGTTATTTAATATACAAAATAGAATGGTGGCCTTTATTTTATTGCTTCATACATTCTACATTCTGCTGTCAAGTCATGATGTATATCAGAGATGATGGTTTGGCTTCTACATAGTGTACTTTGAAAGGGGAAAAAAAAAGTGGGAGTGGAGTCTCATGCATTTTTGTGATGTATACAAATTGAAATAACTATATTTTATCATGGATGTGAAGAATTAATTTTCTTTCAATACGCTTGCAGGTTGATACTTGATAGACTTATCAAACGCGACAATAGAATATCAAAAAAAATTTATATTATTTATAATATTCAACATATCGGATTTCCAGTTGTTAGTTTTATTTTACTGGGACAGAACTACTATGAATATTGAATTGATAGTGGTATTAATTATTGAAAGAGAATATTTAAATATATTAAATTAAATTATGAATAATTACAAATTACCTTGCTGAACAGTGAACACTGCTCTCTTTCGTTGCTTTCAGGTATCACCAGATCATAACCTCAGAATATCTCTGAATTTCTAGCCCTGCCCAAAAGACTGGATTTGTTTTGAAAAAAGCATTCGCTATTTTTTTAATAAACAGATATCAATCAAAATTAGTTTGCTTCACTGTAATATATATCATTACAAAATTTACTGTTTGATTAAGCTTATCTAAACTACATTTAAATTATAATGAAACTGTAATTTTAATTAAAAAATCAATTAAAAAGATAGTGAGACTAGATTTTTGGTACTACACAAATGAAGAAAGAAAAATCCCATAAAATATTAAAGCGTTTTGGTGGCGTTTACAAATGGGTACTAGAAGTCAAGGTTTGGTAGAATGTGGGGAGTCTCAAGAAAATTAATAAAATTTAAAAATATGTTTAGTTTATGAAAATATTTTTTATTTTTATTTAGTTTTTATTTTTTAAAACATTGAAAATATTTTTTTGTGTTTTTAGATTTAGACTTATTTTAAAAAAAATATTTTTAATAAATTCAACTAAACATAATTTCAAGCTCACTTTTTATTGTTAATAAAAAAATAAAAATAAAAAATAAAAAATACCCAAACCTATGTTAGTCACTGTACACCAGTGGCAAGAAATTCCGAATATGCTGCATGTACACCAAAATATGGACAAGCCCACTTTTTTGGTGTCCTTCTATTGATTTTATTGATGGGTTTCCGTTCCAATTTTGTGACAACATTATCACGTAAGGTTGTGTGCTAACCCATACAGGTGTGAGTTTTTAATATAATACTACACTTCATTATGCTTCGTACATAAAATGTCAGACCTTTTTAGCCACAAAACACCAACAAAAACATACTGTAAAGACATACATATTTCAACTTCCAAAATTATAACTTTTCAGTAACCACTTGACTTTAATGGAACCTATCCTTGATTGAATCTTGTCCTCTTTTCATTTCTTTCTTTTTTTTTTTCCTTGGAAGGCATTAAAAAGCACTAGTATTTGCCCAACATAATTACTGTGATAGCAGGTGTTTGAATTATCAGGAGAATGACAAATATTTAATTTTAGGATATTTCCGATTTAAGAAGATTTATACTTTTTACACTTCATAAACTCAAAAGAAAAAATTAGTTGAACTACAAAGATTTAAAACTCTCACAATATCATTTTTTTTCATTTATAAAACTCAAACCAAGTGCCAAATTATTTAAACTAAGTAGTGTTAGTTTTTTTTTTTTTTTTGGGTCCTCTTCGTTCCTCTCAATCTTGGAAAATTACAATAACCTTTGTGTGTGTGAGAGATTTTTATGGGATGTTAAAAGTGAGTTGAGTAGGCGATTTTGAGGTGGCAGAATCAGGTAGGGCTACAAATGTACAAGCTCGTACAGACAAATCACGTTGAGGGCCAATCTTATTGTCTCTTTTGCAAAGGAATCACGTATCTTTTAATCTTTTATATTCAGTGATATCTATATATTTATATAAAAGTAAAATATCACTTTCATGTTCTAAAAGCATTCCCATCACCAACCAAGTTGGTTCATTTTGTGGGATTGAATTGCGTCACCACCCTTTTTCCCTTATTATACAAAAGTTCTGGCTAATTTAATTTGAGCCAAATTAGATTGTCTGGGTGTAAAATTTTCCTAACTCATGTTTTTTTTTTCATTAACAAAACTCAAATTAAAATATTTTTTAAAAAAAAACAAGTGTTGAATTATTTAAACCAATTAATGTTGATTGTGTCAATTTTTTTAACCAAAATTATTTGTTGACAAAATTTATACGTATCTTAAATTACAGTCTAATTACAATTCAGTTCTTAATATTTAAGAATTACATGATTTTTCATACATGATACCACACCTTCAATATCTTACCTAGTTTTCTCCTATTTATGTTCTTAAGCTAGCACTTTTCTTTAAATTTTGTAGTTTCTAGGGATAAATTTTAATTAATATATAATATTTTTTATTTTTATAATAGGTTAAGAGGCAAAATATTATATTTTAAAATTCGAGGAGTAGAATTGTATATAATTATTTAAATCAATACATTCATAACAACACACCTCATCTTAAAGCTGGCATATTACAACGCGATATAAAATAGGAAAAACAAAGTTAGGTGCAATTGTTTATATTTTTGTTATCGAATTTTTTAATAAAAATTTTTTTATTTAGAACGCAATAAATTTATGACTTTTAAAAAATATTTATATATATTTTATAATTCAAAATTTCATGATTAATTTTTTAAAAAATTTTATACTCATGTATCATTTATATTGAAGAATCCAATAACAAATATATATAACAAACTACGTATAAATATTTTCCTATAAAGTATAGGATGAGGTATCATATATGTAACTTTTCATTGTGTTGTGTGCCACATGGAGATGGATCTCTTTGACTGTGCAGAAGATGAAACATATTTCAGCCTTCTCATTGGTTGGAATGAGTGTAGTGAGTAATATTGTTGAAACCAAAGTTCTTAAAAGATAAAATGTTGGATACGGAAGAAAAAGGAAAGGGGGTGAAAGCACATAATGAAGGATGTGGTTGAAAGAAAAATTAAAAGTATGCCCACAATTCCACTATAAGCAGTATGCTTATTTGGGTGTAATATCCCTCCAATCAAATCATCTTGATTTGGAAGGCCTCTATCATTATGCATGCTGCACTCTCAAGATTCCTTTTTGCCCATTGGAAGAAGAAAAGTAAAGAAAAGTCACTTTTTAGATTAGGATGTCTCTAATCTTTGTACCTAAAGCCATCCTAGGTAAGTAGTTGTTTGAATTTTAAGAATTACAATATATAGTTTAATTTTTAAAAATTTTAACTTAGGAAGAATTTTATTCTTTATGCTTAATATGTTTTAAATGGATTAATTTTTTGTTTCATTTAATTAAAGTGAGAACAAATAAAATGGTTGGTTTTCTTTTGAATTTTTAATTATTTATCAAATTTAATGAGTTTGAAAAAAAATTATAAAAAATAATTAGTATTTAGTAAAATTAGTTGATAAGCATTTTTATCTATATTATTAGTGTTTGGGCAATAATTTTTATTGTCAACATTATTTGAATTGGTGAGAATTTTAACTATTTATTATGATAATTCATATTAATCTTATAAATACTAAATTAGAAATACATCAAAAAAGTTACAAACAAAATTGGATTACAAATAATATTTTAATGTTAAATATTTAGGGCCGTTTAATTAATTTTATGCAAAAAGAATAATAGATGATTTTGTAATTAATGATTGTAAGTGGAAGTATTTTTAGGTGAGAGTAATTTTGTACTTTTGCTTCTGTTTTTAATTGAGAAAACCCTAAGTTTTCAGTCTCTTCGTATAACCTAAAACTAGATTTTACAAGTAAGAAACAGCTTCATGTGATGGCAAAATATAATTAAACATGAAAAATGAAGCATGTTAATTTTTTTCTTCATAAAAGTTTCCAATTCAAATAATCACATTCAGAATTTAAGTATTGCTTATACTTCTCGTTTAAATCCAACATGAGTGGACAATGAAATATTAGAAATACCCTTTGTACATTATTATTATTTCACCAAACTTTTGTTTTTTTCTTTTAGAATCATACATTTGTACAATAAGATATGGATTGATAGCATCCAGCAAAGCATGAAGGAAAGAAAAACAGAAATAAAAAAGAGGACCCACTTATTAAAAAGGGTGGTTTGGTATTTGGCATATGAATTGAATGCTGGAGGTCCCACATGTGACAGCCTAGGGAGAGCTGCTCTATCACTCGATGCTTTGCATTTGCAGACAAATAACAAATTGGTGTGCTTCCTCAAATTGTCTTTACATATCTCTTTTACAATAAAGTAACATTGCTTATGCTCTTTCTCACTTTCCTCTAACTTTACCCTTTGGAATAAATTAATTAAATAAATAAACAGATTTAAAAGATTGTGTAAGATTTTTATCTTGTTAAACGTCTTGTCATTAAAATAATTTTTTCAAATTTCCTATTTCTTGGGTGAGTTGTTAAAGATCATGACTAGTCTTGTGAATGTAGGAAGTCATAGGAGAGCTTCACATTTTTGTGATTTAACTTGTTTTAAATTAAATTAAATTAGTCGGTGTTTAACAAATTCTCAAATAGTCAAAAGCCAAAATTGTCATGCCTTTTACCAATCAATTGGGATATTTAAAAAGTCCATTCTAGATTACACAAAATTCTTTCTGTCACGAAAATTGTAGAAAAATAGAGAAGAAAAATATAAAAAAAAATTGCAAAACACATAGAGATTTATGTGGTTCAGTTGATGTAACCAACATCTACGAGAAAAGAAAAGTTTCTTATTCTTAAGACAAAACTGTTAAAAGTCACAAGATTCAAAAATCGTATACAATATATACATAACCAAACCGATTCAGGTCATTCCAAAAAAAAAAAAACTATCAGCCCTCGCTATGTGTGTACCACAGACCTCTAATTTTTCTCCTTTCGAGTCGAGCCTCCAAATTTTGAATTGAGTCATAAATCCATTCTGATTTATTAAAAAATCAAGTCACTCAACACTATCTATTTGTTCATAAGCTTCATTTCATGCCATTTTTTCTATTATTTGTCCATGTATACCAATTCCTTATGCTTCATTTCCATCAACCCTAGGTGGTGTATTGAGCCAAAACCCTTGGGAATCATTTATCTTATTAGTTTTTCTTGTTTTCTTATCCTTAAACATAACATGATTAAAATCCACAAAGATGAGCCATGATATGGTAGTATCATTCTAAGACTTCCTTATTTTCTGATTGCATCAAACTTAATAATCATATTGAAATCTCATTAACTTTAAGGCATTGGTTACATTACATATCTTCTTACAGAAATACAATGTTTAGAATGAACATATTACAAAGCTACTTTGGTCTAGATATTGTCTTAGGGTATCGCAACCCTGGGCAATTGGAACTTGGACATTTCATGGATGTTAAGGTGATTGTTTTGCAACAACCTCATTAAAACCTAGTTTAAGATTTTACAAATGTGCTAAAACTTCTTCCACCTTGTAATCGTCCTACTAGAGCCTGTGTCTGCTTCCTTTTATTTTAATGTAACTATCACATCCCAATGTAGGGCAGTAACTTTATAAACTCAAGAGTATACCCCTATGGTATCCCATAAAATCTCTTCTCAGTACTAATGCATAACATAATTTTTCAGGAAAGATATTTTTGCATATATACATATAAAAAGTTCAACATAGAGAAATAGTAAACACAAGTCAAATATCATACAGTATGATACAATTTTTAAGCCTAGGTGACCTATAGAGATTACAGAGCATTCATAAGCTTTTAGATTCATAAGCCCTCCAAACAACATGAAAAGTATCCTCAAGGAATACTAATCCTCCTGTGGATTTTCTTCGTTCACATCCACTATATCTAAAAAAATGTTCATAGAGAGTGTGAGTTCATCAAAACTCAGTGACTAAATGACTGTGCAATAATAAATATGTCACAAGTACAAATACCATAATCATAATCACAATAAGAACAGGTATATTCATATTCAGGGTTTCTATACATCTGTATTTGGTTTATGTTTAGGGATTCAGTTCCCGTTGTATTTATGTTCACAATCATTACATGCATTGGTATTTTGGGGAATCAAGCCCTCAACCATTTCATGTATAATTTTATGCGTTGGTATCTTGGGGGATCAAGCCCTCAACCATTCCATGTATATAATTTCATGCATTGGTATCTTGGGTCAAGCCCTCAGCCATTCTATGTGTATAATTTCATGCATTGGTATATTGGGTCAAGCCCTCAACTATTCCATGTGTATAATTTTAATCATAATTATAACAATAAATTTCATTATCTATCTATCATCATTAAATATGGTATCTAATTGCGATATGAGGTAGGAATTATATTGTACTTGGAAATAAAGTAAATAAAGTTGGTTAGCAAGGTCATCCACTCACATAGATTCCGTATTTGAGTCACTTTTTCGAGTTGTTATAGAGAAGAGTATGTAGCTGGTTTTCAAGTTCTGCTATGGAGATTTTTATAAAGATCAAATATAAAAAGTCAGGGTTATTTTTTATATTAAAATATTATTCATACGTATGATCACTATTCATACGTATATATACTATTCATATGTATAGTTACTATTTATATGTATGGATACTATTCATATGCACAGATACTATTCATACGTATGGATACTATTTATACCAGAAATAGCGAACGTAAGCCGTAAAAGAGTATATCAGGAAAGTTCTCAGGAAAGAGTGGAGGGTCACAATAGACACACTTAAGTACTAGGTCTTTTCTTAGCCAGAACTTTTCTAAACATGTATTCTTTACAATTTATATTCTATTTTGCTAATCAGAGAATCAAAATAATGTATAGGCAGCTAATGACAGTTTTTCTGATGTGGAAGATCAGCTAAAGCCGCAATCACAGAGCATACTTAAGAATATAATTTCTATAATAAAAAGAGCATAGTATCCTCGCCTTGGATCTAGACTAAGGAGGAAAGACCTAAAATTTCAGAGCTCTAACGTCGGAGCAAGAGAAGTTTTGAGGAGAAGAGAGAAGAAAAACTGAAGGTGTAAGTTTAGAAGTAAAATAGAATGACCTATTTATAGGAGAAGTTAGGGTACTATGCGCTAATAAAATATTCGTTTTACTATACGTTTTAATAATTTAGTTTACTATACACTTTAATAATTTGATTTACTATGCGTACGTGATTTTCTTGGCAAATTATTAGTTACTATTGGAAACTAAAAAGAAAAATTATCCTTTCTTCTAAATCTTTAAGTTTCTTTTCAATTTTGTCTTCTTCAATTTAGTCTCTAAGGGGATTTTCTCATATAAAACATTATTTTTCTCCCAGTTTCTTTTATATTCCACTTATACTCAAGCTATATTTTATCCAAGGGATAAATTTCATGTCATAACATCCATCATATCCCATAATTTATGCAATCTATAAATGAAAATTCGTATTTTCAACAATATGCACAAACAAGCATACAAAAATTAAACAGATAGGAAAATTATTTTCTCCAAAATAAATTTATCGTGATTCTTGAATACTTATAACTTAAAAATATAGCGGGTATTACATTCTACCCCCTTAAAAGAATTCGGTCCCCCGAATTTGAAAACTTACCTCATGATTCGAATAGGTGTGGATATTTCGTCCACATCTCATTCTCTGTTTCCCACGTGGCCTCTTTGTGAGAATGATTCATCCACAGAACTTTCACAATGAGAATTTCCTTGGTGTGAAGTTTCTTGACCTATCTATCGAGGATGGCTACTGGTACCTCTTCATAGACAAGAGTCTCATCAAACTGCACGTCTTGTAGCTGGATGACGTGAGAAGGGTCAGAAAGATACTTACGTAGTATCGATACGTGAAATACCGGGTGTATTCCCTTTAGATCCAAAGGTAAGGCTAGACGGTATGCCACGTTACCCACTCTCTCTACAATCTCATAAGGACCAATATATCTTGGACTGAGCTTCCATTTCCTTCCGAATCTCATTACTCTCTTTATTAGTGAGATTCATAAGAAAACTATATCACTAACAGAAAACTCTAGGTCACGTCGTCGGTCGTCTACATAGGACTTTTGCCTACTCTGAGCGGCTAATAACCTTTCCTTGATGAGCTTAATTTTATCCACGGCCTCCTGTATCATCTCGAGTCCCACCATTTTGGATTCACTTAGTTCAAACCAATCAATAGGAGATCGACATCGCCTCCCATATAATGCCTCAAAAGAAGCCATTTTAATGCTAGCTTGATAACCATTGTTATAAGCAAATTCAATAAGTGACAAGTGGTCTTCCCATCTTCCACCGAAATCTATTACACATGCTCTCAGCATATCTTCTAAAGTCTGAATAGTCCTCTTAGACTGACCATCAGTTTGAGGGTGAAAAAGTTGTGCTCAAATCTACTCTAGTACCCAGAGCTTTCTGAAAAGCTCTCCAGAATCGTGAAGTGAACTGGGTCCTCGATTTGATATGATAGACACTAGTACGCCATGGAGCTTTACTATCTCTTTCATATACAATCGACTAAGTTTCGCTACACTGTAGGTGGTATGAACAGAAAAAAAAATGTGCCGACTTAGTAAGTCGATCCACAATGACCTATATAGAGTCGTACCCATTCAAAGATTGGGGCAAACCACCACAAAGTACATAACAATCAGTTCCTATTTCTACTCGAGAATCTCAAGCCTCTACATCAACTCAGGTAGTCTCTGATGTTCAGATTTGACCTGCTGGCATGTCAAGCATCGAGTGACAAAGTCAGTCACATCTCGCTTCATGCCCTCCCACCAATAAACTTGTTTCAAGTCCTGATACATCTTGGTTGCACCAGGATGAACAACATATGGTGTACCGTGAGCTTCTTGTAAAATCTCCCGTTTCAAGGGTTCAATGTTCGGAATACACAACCTCCCGTTAAACTATAACACATTTCTCGTCTACTGAGAAACCCTGTACTAAACCTCCCTTCGCCTTGCCTCTAGTTTTAACCATTTTGGCGTCATTCTCCAATGTTGCCTTCACCCTTTCTCTAAGAGAGGATTTAGCTATCAAGTGAGCCAAGAAAGTACTTGACTTAGTAATCTCGAAGAATACCCCACTAGCCTCTAACTCATGCAATTCCTAAATCAAGGACCTCCTTACTGTGGTAATATGAGCTAGACCCCCCATCGACTTCCAACTAAGGGCATCTGCTACTACATTTGCCTTCCCTGGATGATAGAGAATGGTATAGTCATAGTCCTTCAAGAGTTCCATCTATCTCCATTGCCTTAGATTGAGATCTTTTTGATCAAATATAAATTTAAGGCTCTTATGATTCGTGAAGATCTCACATGTCTCCCCATACAAGTAATGCCTCTAAATCTTCAGAGCAAATACTACAGCTGCCATCTCTAGATCATGAGTAGAATAGTTGAGTTCATGCTTTTTAAGCTCTCGAGAACCATAAGCAATGACCCTACCATGTTGCATTAACACGCATCCTAATCCTACCTTCAAAGTGTCACAATATACAGTGTAACTCCCTGGTCCTGATGGTAGAACGAGTACTGGTGCCGAAGTTTGACACTTCTTCAATTCAGAGAAACTTTGCTCACAAGTATCATCCCAAACATACTTAATATTCTTCTGGGTCAACGTAGTCAGTGGAAGAGCCAACTTAGAGAAATTCTTGACAAAGCAACGATAATACCCCGCTAAGCCAAGGAAATTACGAACTTCAGATACAATTATTGGTCTAGGCCACTGCTTTACTACCTTAATCTTACTTGGATCTACATGATTACCCTCTTGGGAGATTACATGCCCTAAGAATGTTACTTGACTCATCCAGAATTCACATTTTGAGAACTTAGCATATAATTGGTGTTCCCTCAAAGTCTACAGCACTGTTCTCAAATGTTCTGCATGATCCTCAAGACTCTTAGAATAAACTAGAATGTCATCAATGAAAACGATCACAAATCTGTCAAAGAAAGGTTTGAACACTCGATTCATAAGATCCATAAATATTGTTGGTGCATTAGCCAACCCAAATGACATTACGAGAAATTTATAATACCCATATCGTGTTCGGAAAGCGGTCTTGGGTATGTCTTCCTCTTTAATCTTCAGTTGATGGTAACCAGATCTTAAATCAATCTTTGAGAAGCATCGTGCCCCCGAAGCTAGTCAAACAAGTCATCAATTCTTGGTAAAGGATATTTATTCTGTACCGTGACTTTGTTTAACTGTCGGTAATCTATGCACAATCTTAAAGAACCAGCTTTATTTTTTACAAATAGTACTGGGGCACCCCAAGGTGAAAAACTTAGACGAATAAACCCCTTATCCAACAGGTCTTGTAATTACTTTTTAAGCTCTTTCAACTCTACGGGTGCCATATGATAAGGATTAAATTCAATATTCCTCTCTGGTGCTAAACCAGGTAGATTTTCTGAAAATACATCTGAAAATTCACTAACTACTAGTATTTGTTCAAGACTTCGTTCCTCGTTGTTTGTATCTTTAACAAAGGCCAGAAATCTATAACAACCTTTTCGTAACATATATCAGGCAGTTAACATAGATATTATGTTACAGGGCACCTTAATTTGGTCTCCCTGAAATATGAAATTATGTCTACTCAGTATACTAAAAGAAATGGTCTTGTCATAACAATTTAATATAGCATGGCATGAGGATAACCAGTCTATGCCTAAGATCACATCAAAGTCTGTTATACTAAGAAGCATGAGATCCACCTCTGTCTCCATGTCCCTAACAGTTACCTTACAAGAACGGTATCCTAATCTAACTACTAAGGCTTTCCCCTATCGATGTAGCTACCAAAAATAGTTCGTCCAGTATAACTGGCTCAGACTCGAACCTATTGACAAACAGAGGTGACACATATGAATGTGTAGAACCAGGATTAAACAATACATGTGTAGCTAAAGCACCAACTAATAACGTACCTATAACAACGACATTGGATGTCTGGGCATCCTGTCGAGTTAAGGTATATACTTTGGCAGTTCCTCTACCGGCTGCCTGCTACCCATGATCTCCTTGGCTTCTGCCAAATCCTTTCCCAAAGCTCCCTCCAGTAGAAGTGGTGGGTACACGAGTGACTGGAGCAATTCCCAATTGGGTGTAAGATGGGAGAATAAATCTCTAACCATATTTAGAAATGAGTTAAGGGCATTCCCTTTGAAGTGCCCTTCTTGTCCGCAATGAAAATAACTTAATGTCCCCATCTTCCTGAAGCATTCTCTAAAATGAAATTTTTCACATTCGGGACACTGAGGCTCCCCTTTCCCGACCTGAGAACCACCCCTACTCAAAGAACTATAACCACCTCTAGACTCTGTACGAGGTTTAGATACGCTTGCTATGGAAGGGGATGACCTAGCAGATGTGGCCGGAGCTTGTTGCAACATGGTGAAAGCCTTTAAAGTTCCTGTATCCCCTCCTCGGTCAAGAGATCTTCCAAATCTAGCCTTCTTCTTTTTCTTAAATTCTTCATCATTTTTTGATCTTTTTTCCATCATATGGGCAACATCTACAGCTTATGAATAAGAAAAGTAATTTTTCATATTTGGTCCCACCTGTGAGAAAAGGGGTCCACGAAGTCCCTCCACAAATTTCTGTATTTTTGCCTTTTGCGAAGGAAGCATCTAAGGGGCATACTTAGACAGTTTGACAAACTGAGCTGAATAGTCATCAACAGACATGGGTCTTTGTCTTAAATATACCCTTGATGACTGCACACTTGGTGGAAGAAACTCTTCCATAACCATACTATGAAACTCTGCCAATGTAATTGGTGGTGCGCCTTGGGTTCTTTCTTTCTTCAAATTCCTCCACCATCTACCTGCCATTTCTTTCAATTGAAAGGAAGTGAACTCTGCCTTTTGATTATGGAAACACCCTAAAGCATCACAAATCGCTTCACAATCATCTAAGAAACTTTGTGGATCCTCATTGGATTTTTCCCATGTAAAAATAGGCGGTCTCATTTTCTGATATTCTGATATCTTCACCTCCCTAATATTACCTCCTCTAGTTAGAGGAGGTGGTGGTATAATTCCAGCTCTAATAATAAGAGGTACTACTGGCGGGTTAACATGTGCTGCTTGTTCTCACCTTTTTGCCTTCATTCTGTCCAACTGTTCATTCACCAGGTTAATCATTTCTACAATTACAGTGACATCAACTTGTGGGGCGACTCTTGCTTCCTCCACCCGACCACCAGTTGAACCTTCAACATTTGGAGTATGTGAATTATCTACATGGTCAGAAGGATTGTTTTGTGTATTAACCAGTGGAATTAAGATTCTCCCTGAGCCTATATGCTCTTTATAATTTGAAGATTCCTCTGACATCATAGAGTTAAAAGTCTACATAGAAAACAAATTTTTCTCATATCAAATAAGATTACTTTATATTATCCCACCAAGGAATAGGTTATAAAAACAAAGGACACTATACTCTATAAGGTTTTTTATGGAACCTAATCCCATGGTCATGCCGCGGCTCATGACAATGGGGAATGGCCCACAAAAAATATTTTGCTCTGTAATCTATAAGGGACCTAAATACTGAGCTCTGATACTAAAATTGTCACATCCCAATTTAGGGCATGTGAGTAACTTTATAAACCCAAGGATATACCCCTATGGTATCCTATAAAATCTCTGATCAATACTAATGTATAACATAATTTTTCAGGAAAGATATTTTTGCATATATATATATATATAAAGTTCAACATAGAGAAACAGTAAACACAAGCCAAATATCATACAGTATAATACAAATTTTCAAGCCTAGATAACCTATAGAGATTATAGAGCATTCCTAAGCTTTTGGATTCATAAGTCCTCTAAACAACATGAAAGGTATCCTCAAGGAATACTAATCCTCCTGCGAATTTTTTTCATTCACATCCACTGTATCTAAAAAAATGTTCATTGAGAGTGTGAGTTCATTAAAACTCAATGACTAAATGACTGTGCAATAATAAATGTGTCACAAGTACAAATACCATAATCATAATCACAATAAGAATAGTTATATTCATATTCAGGTTTTCTATACCTCTGTATTTGGTTTATATTCAGGGATTCAGTTCCCATTGTATTTATATTCACAATCATTACATGCATTGGTATCTTGGGGGATCAAGCCCTCAACCATTCCATGTATAATTTCATGTGTTGGTATCTTGGGGGATCAAGCCCTCAACTATTCCATGTGTATAATTTCATGCATTGCTATCTTGGGTCAAGCCCTCAACCATTCTATGTGTATAATTTTATCATAATTATAATAATAAATTTCATTATATATCTATCAGCATTAAATATGGTATCTAATTACGATATGAGGTGGGATTTATATTGTACTTAGAAATAAAATAAATAAAGTTGGTTAGCAAAATCATCCATTCATATAGATTTCGTATTCGAGTCACTTTTTCGAGTTGCTACAGAGAAGAGTATGTAGCTAGTTTTTAGGTTCCGCTACGAAGATTTTTATAAAGATTAAATATAAAAAGTCAGGGTTCCTTTTGTACCAAAATATTATTCATACATACGATCACTATTCATACGTATAAATACTATTCATATATACGGTACTATTCATACGTATGGATACTATTCATACATATGGTTACTATTCATACGTATGGATATTATTCATATGTACAGTTACTATTCATATGTATGGATACTATTCATATCGGAAATAGCGAACATAAGCCGTAAAAGAGTACACCAGAAAAGTTCTCAAAAAAGAGTGGAGGGTCGCAATGGACACACTTAAGTACTAGATCTTTCTTTAGCCAAAACTTTTCTAGACATGTATTCTTCATAGTTTATATTCTATTTTGATAATCAGAGACTCAAAATAATGTATAAACAACTAATGACAGTTTTTCTGATGTGAAATATCAGCTAAAGCCGCAACTATAGAGCATACTTAAGAATATAACTTCAACAATAAAAAGAGCATAGTATTCTGGCTTTGAATCTAGGCTAAGGAGGAAAAACTTAGAATTTCAGAGCTCTAATGTCGGAGCAAGAGAAGTTTTGAGAATAGGAGAGAAGAGAAACTTGAGGTGTGAGTTTAGAAGTAAAATGGAAGGGCCTATTTGTAGAAGAAGTCAGGGTACTATGCGGTAATAAAATATTCATTT
This sequence comes from Biancaea sappan, assembly GCA_037074585.1. Classification (NCBI taxonomy): domain Eukaryota; kingdom Viridiplantae; phylum Streptophyta; class Magnoliopsida; order Fabales; family Fabaceae; genus Biancaea; species Biancaea sappan. Next base: position 45,337,499 of record CM073497.1, on the reverse strand, counting down.
TACTATACGCTTTAATAATTTAGTTTACTATACACTTTAATAATTTGATTTACTATGCGCAAGTGTGGCAAATTATTAGTTACTATTGAAAACTAAAGGGAAAAATGATATTTTTTTCTAAACCTTTAAGTTTTTTTTTCACTTTTGTCTTTTTTAATTTAGTCCCTAAGGAGATTTTCTCATATAAAACATTATTTTTCTCCCAGTTTCTTTTAGATTCCACTTATGCTCAAGCTATGATTTATCCAAGGGATAAATTTTATATCATAACATCCATCATATCCCACAATTTAAGCAATCTATAAATGAAAATCTGTATTTTCAACAATATGCACAAATAAGCATACAAAAATTAATCAAATAGGAAATTTTTTTTCTCCAAAATAAATTTATCGTGATTCTTGAATACTTATAACTTAAAAATATAGCGGGTATTACAGTAACTCCTCCTTCACTAAAAAAAAAAGGAAAGAAGAAAAAAGATAAAGAAAAGGAAGCAGTGCACTTTCAATATTCAAGACATTCTAAAAAAGAGTTGGTCTTACTTTAATATTGTTGGAGCATCAATATGAAAAATAAGAATAAACAATAAAATAGAAGAAATTAAAGGTTAGTATTGAAAATATAAATTGTATGATACTGGACTAAAATTTGAATATTTCATGTTATAAATAATTGGTAACCAATGCAATTTGAGTAGTGCTATAAAAAATTATTTCGCGATTACAAAAACTTTGTCCCAAGATAAAATAAGCTTTTCTAAGTTTTACTCAAGTGATAGAACAACAAGAACTAAATTGACATTGCAGCCTAGAATATTATAGAGGTCTCTCACCATAGACTCTCTATCAATCCCATCTCCCTTTCTTCTTACTCAACTTTTATATCTATATGAAGGAGGGAGAGTAATGAGATATTATAAATGGGGAGTTACAAAAAATAATGGTAAGATGAGTTACATTTCTAAAATAATGGTAGGGTTACTAAAAGTTATAAATGGGTAAACGAGATCGTTATAAATATGAAATAATAATGATAGGCAAAATATTTAATTGCATAATTTTGAATTAAATGTTATAAATATTTTTAAAATATTTTCACAATTTTAAATATTATTTTTGAAATATCTAATTTTCATAACATTTTGTTTTTCTTTAAGGTAATTTCACTCCTCCCACAAGTTGATTTTACTATATATCACTTGGTTTAGGGATACACAAAATTATTTCTATGATACAATAGTCTAAGCAGGGATGGTTCTAAAAATTTTGCTTAGTGGGGACAAGAAATGGTCTATAAATATTTTTATTAAACAAATATTATATACATATATATATATATATATATATATATATATATATATATAAGCAACAAAAAATGATATAAAATACACAAAATATAAACTTATTGAGTGGTACTATAGCATGGTACAATTAATTTTTAAATTCAATTTAAAAAAAACTTATTGGGTGTAGTATTTTTAATAAGATGAGTTGTCATAATTTATTATGTAGGGGTAACATTAAAATTTTTGTGGAGGTAAAAAAAAATATTACATATATTAATTAAAAAAATTTCTTTGTGGGGGCAATTGCCCCCACATCATATAACTTAGATCTGTCCTTGAGTTCAAGACTCACTTGTTTGATCTACAATCTCTACACAAAGAATGTAAACAAAACTTTTCTTCTCACATATCTTCTCAACTCAAAATATCATACAAATATATATCTCTTATGTGTTTTTTATTTTATATATATATATTTCTTTCCCCCAAACCTTCATCTTCTTATGCCTACCTTTATCTTACCTTCTTAAAAATGATCAGATTCCTAAGAATATGATTCTTGAAAATTACATTCTCAATAATATGACATTCTCATGTTTATTTTATTAACATTTTTGAATTGTTTTATATTCTTAGAAATATAATATATTCATATCTGGTTTATGTCAATATTTTTGGGATCATCATTTGACAATTTTCCAAAATCACTCTTACTAATTTAACATATAATAATGTGAAAACAGGCTAAGCACATCCGCCCACGTGTCTAATAAGCAGGTCATTCTGAAATGTGGTATTTAATATATATATATATATATATATATATATATATATATATATATATATATATATATATATATATATATATATATATATATTTTTCCCTAACACTTTATCATATACATTAATGAATACGTAATTCTATTGTTTATTAAGTGATTTCATAACAATATCTCTCCCTCTTTTTGTAGGCGGGCGAGACCTATTTAGCTCATTAGTTGTAAGGATTATCTCTTTCAAGTGGTTTTGGAAGACTATAGTTGTTTTGATAAACAACTTATTTTAATTTTTATAAAATAAATATTTATATATAAATTATTTTTATAATTAAAAAATTTATGAAGATAAATTTCATATAAATTGTTTTTAACTTATTTTCATAAGTTATTTTAAAGAGTTTATGAAAATAAGTTACAAATAATTTATGAGTATATCATAAGTTATTTCTATAAGTTTTCACAAACACATATATTAGTGTTTATGTCATAAGATAAGTCAGATAAATTTAAAATAAATTCTTTCAAGTGCACCACATATCTCTCTATCCCTCCCTCCTTCCCTCCATCTCTCTTTCTTTCCCCCTCTTCTTGAACTTGCGCGCTAACCGCTACTAAATAAACTTTTAGTCACTGTTATAACTGTAGTTAAATTAATTTTTAGTATAATCACGGTTAAAGATACTTTTAGCCACTGTTATAACCGTAGCTGTTACGACCCAATTTCTAGGTACATGACCGGCACAATGATGAATATCCTATCACTGTAAGCCTTTCGATAAATTCTACCCACAAGTAAAATTATTAGTCATTATCTCTATATTCTCAAAATATCATTCCTTAATAAATACAAAGAAAATACATCAAATTTTCTTAATTAAAAATAATATATCCTCAATACAAAATACATTATCATACTGAAATACAAGCCAAATACCAAACCCATGACCTAGATGTCCTAGACGGTTACAGAGCAACATATTCTATAACAAAAGAAGGGCCTACCCGACAGCGGGAAGGTCCAAAGTGATCTACTCCTCTAGCGGATGTTCTTCGGTGGCAACCTGATTTGAACAAAAAATTTGTACAGAGAGTGTGAGCTTTTAAACTCAGTGAGCAAATCGGCCTCGCGTTAATAAAATTCAAATACATCACCAGTCATGCAAGCATATCCAAAGGCTCAAGCTCAACCAATAGACATAGTTAGAAATTACATACAAGAAGATAAAAATTCATCCAATTCAACAAACATTACAAGTACTCATCAATGACAATATGACCCGGAGAGCGCACATAGGCCAGCTCACCAATTCTGTATATTTCCGCCATGACGCACAACCTTATCCTCTTAGCTAGGGCGCCTCACAGATTTATCATCAATCCGGGCTATATCCCTACTGAGTGAATCGTTGTCTCCACACTCATTGGTCAAGACACCCTTTCAACCGGGTTTTTCGCCTTGCCGTGAGAGGGGGTACTATTCCGCTCAATCACAATCAATAGTACAGTATTTCATATCATAATCAGAAGCACAATATAATATTCATCCATATAACAGGTATAGTATATAACTATATTATAGGTTTATAAACCACAATTCAAGATAACAATTAATCTATTTTTGAAAAGATTCAAACTTCACATCATCATGAGATACTTACTTCGTCTTATCTATACTTCTGGATTAATTATCTCATTAGATTTGTCATTCTGAATCCAATTTCCCCCTATGAATCTTGGGAGTGTCCTACGACATACTTTTTATCACCAGTAATGCTAAAACTCTATTAAAACGGGGTCGTTCCACTCACCTGGATTCCGTACGAGTATCGCTTATCTAAGTCGTTACGGACAAGAGTACTCAGGTGAATTTCAGTGTTCTGCTACGGAGATTTTCATGAAAGATTAGAGAAAATACGTTAAGATTGTTTTCGTACATATACAGTTCATATATATATGGTTACTGTTCATACGTACGGTTACTATTCATACGTACGGTTACTATTCATAAGTACGGTTACTATTCATACTAGAAATAGAAAATACAATCTGTAAAAGAGTACACCAGGTAAGTTTCCAAGAAAGAGTGGAGGGTCACAATGGACACACTTAAAAACCAGGTCTTTCCTTAGCCAGAACTTTCCTAGACATGTATTCTTCACAGTTTACATCCTATTTTGGTAATCAGAGAATCAAAATAATATGTAAGCAACTAAGGACAGTTTTTCTAATGTGGAAGATCAGCCAAAGCCGCAACCACATAGCATATTTAAGAAAATAACTTCTAAAATTTGAAAGACATAGAAATGGCATAGTATCCTTACCTAAGCAGAAAAGGAAAGGTCCAAACTCTCAGAAGCCTAGCGTCGGAGCAAGAAAAACTTAAGGAGAGAAGAGAAGTTTGAAGGTGTGAGTTTAGAAGTGAAATGGAAGGGCCTATTTATAGGAAAAATCAAGGGTACTATTTAATACTATGCATTAATAAAATATTCAAGTTACTATTCATGAAAATGACATTTCGAATAATACAGTACACCTTAATAATTCGACTGTGCAAAACGCGGAAAGACATGCAGGTTTGAATTTTTTATTACTATTGAAACTTAAAGGGAAAACTATCCTTTCACATTAAACCTTTAAGTTTCTTTTCAATTCAGTCCTTTCAATTTAGCCCCTGAGGGTATTTTACACATAAAACGTCATTTTCTCCTACAAACTTCTTTCTAGTTTTCTCTTATGATCAAACCACTTCTAGTACTTGACATTTTGATTGTATAAATGAACAGTACCATATACGTAAATAGTATTATACGGGTGAATAGTACCATATACTAAAATAGTAACAGTAGTTTGTAAACACGCATTTATATTTTATTTTTCATGGGTATTACAGTAGCTAAATTAACTTTTAATATAATCACGATTAAAGACACTTTTAACTACGGTTAAAACTATAGTTAATAACATGCAATACTTTCTTGCGCACTATAACAAATCCAGATCCCCTCCCTCTTCGTCCTCATTCCCACCTCTTGCCATGAGAATAAAACATGAGAGTTTTATAAAATTGTTTGATCCTTAGAAACATAATATTACAGTCCTAAGAATTAATTTTTAAAATTGCACACCCAATTTGAAAACATGACATTTTCATATAATATTTTTAAAAATGATTTAACATTTTCGCTGACAAAAATAAACCTCTTAAAAAAAGAGTAGAAGTAAAAAATTAGAACGAGAAAAAGGTGATAAAAAATAAGAGCAGACTTTTTCTAATTTTTTATTAAATTCTCTACTAAAAATAGTAAACAAATCTTATAAAAAATTCAATCATATAATTTTGAATTAAAAAACAAATAATTATTTTGAATTAAAAATAAGGCAATGAAAAAAAATGTGGGAGGGTGGAGGTGGGGGACGGATGAGTTAGTTAGGGGAGAGTACGGAAGGTACCATGTGTGGAATGGGACAACTGTCATGTGATGTGATTATAGCGTTTGGGTGTTTTTGATGTGACCCTTTTTTATAATAATAATAATAATAAAACTTTAATCTTTTGCTTTCATTTTCCTTTCACAAATCAAATTACATAATAAATGAGATATCACCACCAACTGCCAAACAATTGAAACCAACACCTTCCTATGCCCAATGCGGCGTGTCCCACATTTCCTTCCCACTTCTCTCTCTCTTCACTATCCTTCCCCAACATCTCTCTCCAATCATCTCATTTTTACCACGTTCCTTCTGTGCAAATTTTAATTGTTCGATGTGATGTATTTAATTTTTTTACATTTATTATTATTTTTTTTAAATTATATAAATTATTAGATTTAGTAATAATTGAATTAAGTTTAACAGTTACTAGAATTTTTTTAAAAATATAATAAAAGACAAAAGCGCATTACTGTACAGGAAAGAGGAGTGAATCCGTGCACATTCTCACCGAGTCCGGATTTACTGCTGTGCAAAAGGTAGTTTTTGCTGCTTTTCACTTTTAGCAACGATTTTTACCGTTGCTAAAAGTTATGGTGACATATTTTTTGTTGCCAAAACTTTCAGCAACGGTAAAAATCGTTGCTGAAAGTAAAAAGCAGAAAAAAACACCATTTTACACAGCAGCAAATTCGCGCGCCATTCTCACCCCCCGTCTCTTCTTTCTTAAATAATTCAAAAATTAAATATTTTAATTTAATCTTTATAAATTAGATTTGTCTTCGTTTCATTTACTTGTTTATCAATGTAATTTTTTTACGAATGGTAAATTTTAAGATTAAAAATGAAAAGAATTAAATTGAGATAAATTAATTTATTTTATGAAATATTATAATTATTTAAAGTTAATTTTTAAAAGATTAAATGTCCCATTTTAGTATTTGAAGTATTAGATTTTATCTGAAAAATTTTTTACAATAAAAAAACTGATAAATGATTATGGTAGATTTTGAAATTTAATAATAAAAATGATTAAATTAAAATAAATATAATTTTTTAAGAATTAAATTGATATAATTATAATATTTTAGAGATAAAATTAATAATTTATTAATAATTCTCATGTATATAACTTTCTTAATAAAATTATATTTAAGTCTAATAATTTTATTAACAATTTACTAGTTCAACTCTTTGCAAATTGCAATACAGATGATAAATAAAGGTAAACACAGTAATTAAAAATTTCTGTATTATTAAGAGTTTAACTCCGGAAAGAAGACATTATTAGAAAAAAATAATTTTGTAAGACAGATAACTGTCTTAAAAATTGAAAATTAATATTTGTGAAAACAAAAATATTAACTAAGTCAAACATTTTTATTTTCACTATTAGATCAAGCGTTGTATCAATTTCATAGCATATGAGAATGACTCTTTTATATTTGATGATGAGAAATATAAAATAAAATTGAAATCTCAACCGTCCAATAATTAAATAAACGGACATGATTGAATAGATGAAGTTGAAGATACAACTCTTTTTTTTTTTAAATTTCCATCCATTTAATCTTGGTCATCCATTTGATGATCGAATGATTAATATTTCAACTTCATTCTATATTTTCTGCAATCATATATAGAGAAATCGTTCTCGTGTTTCTTGGTTCCAATGAGGTTAGTGGGTTGTTATGTACTGCAAATATTTTGATACTTGTTTGGTTACTTTTCTATAATTTTTTGTTGATTAATTGCATGAAAAAATTGGTAAAATCTTTTATGGTGGTTAAAAATAATGTTGAATTTTTTTTTGAAATTATATAATAGTTGGTATTAGTTTTTTTTTTGAATTTTTTGACTTTTTTGTTAATTATTTGCTATTTTAAAAATAATGTGATATTTTTTGCATGCAAGATTGGTAAGAATTTTTATGGTGAATAAAAACAATGTTTGAACGTTGGAAATTATTTTAAAATTAAATGAATCTGAATTTTTTTAATTTTAGTATTTATTAAATATTTAGTTGAGGAAAATGTTAATTGGATAATTGTTTTCAATGTAATTATATGTTAATTTGTGTAATGTAATTTATATGTTTTGTATGATTTGAATTTTAAATTGAAATTATATGATTGGATTTGGACTGAAATTGTATTAGGAAATTTTTTTAAAATTGAAATGATGTATATCTTCAAATGGACAACCAAGATTAAATGGATGAAAATTAAAAAAAAAAAAAAGAGTTGTATCTTCAGCTTTATCCATTCAATCATGTTTATCCATTTAATAATTGAACGGTTGAGATTACAATTTCATTCTGTATTTTTCGCCATTAAATATAGTTGTTCTCGTTCAATTATATCTTTATTTTATAACCTTGAATTTTAGTTTATATTAATTATATCTATATCTTTTTAATTAGTTTTAATTATACCACTGAAACTAATACCATCTAAATATTTAATGGTTGATAAATGATGATGATGTATCATCTTATCTTGCATATATCAACTTTAAATCATTTACATTGAATAAACCATGCCAGGTGTGAACTTAAAAAGACCAAAATGTCTTTAATCCCTTCATTAGAATGCCCCTTCTTCTTTTCTACATCCTCATCCTCCTCCATCCTCCTTCCCTCCTCTGTCAGAAAGAGTTTCTATAATAGAACTCTTAAAATTAATATTTTTGAGAAGAATTTAAAATTAAAATTTTAAATACATAGTCACATACTTCGTATGAATAAGACTGTAAGAGAAATGCCTCCTAAAAGGAAATTCAAATGAAGCATTTTCTTCATGCAAGATCCCAGAAACTGTAACTCCAATGACAGAGACTGAAAGCAACCATAGCTAACACTCCTCTCAACATTTGGTACCTCATCCTTCTTCCAATCTCCTTCTTACTTCCTTACCCTTCAACCTGGCCGATCATGGCCTCCCTCTAAACATAGACAATGCAGAGGAAATCCCTCATCGTCAAATCGCAAATTTGGGTCTCACATTTCTGAGCCTCAACCTCAAGCTCCATCTTCAACCCCTAATGTCAAGAATCACAAAGCAAGAGGGTCCTCCTCCTTTGTGTATCATTTTCGATGTGTTACCAGGGTGGGTTTCAAATGTGTTGCCAAGAGTTTTGGGGCTAAGAATATTACATTCAACTTGAACGAGAGGGTGAGGTTCTATGAGGAGCGAAGAAGGAAGAGGAAGAGGTAGAGAAGAAGGGGTATTTTTGTCATTATCAAAGGGATTAGGGGCATTTAGGTCATTTTATGGTCACATCTAATGTGGTAAATTTAAAATAACTGATTTGATATTGATATATGCAAGATGAGATACTATTAAATATTTGGATAATACTAATCTCAAGAAGTATAATTTAAATTAATTATAAAAATAAATATAATTAACATAAAATAAAGTTGAAGAGTATAATTGAAATATGGTTAAAATTTAAGGACATGAAAGATATTTTTATCTTATCGAATTCAAACATATATTACATAAATAAACAACTCAAATATTCTAACTCAAAACATTACATCAAAAACCTTATCCTCTTTCATTAATATATTAGATAAAATAAATTTTTATCTTTAAGTTAAGAACAAAATAAGAAAAAAATATTTCGAAGAATATAGTAATTCACTCTATTTTTACTATAATAATTGGAATTTGTTGGACCAAGGACATCATTGAATTCATAAAATAGCTACCGGATTTGAATTCACTTTGTTTATTTATTGTGAAGATTTGAAGTTGTGGCACTGTAAATAAGTTACCCTTCCCAAAGAAAAGATTGGCTCTTGCGTTCGGATCCTTTCATCCAACGTTTTTCTCACTTTGTTTTTTTTTTAAAATATTTAAGTATCAACTGATTCATCGATAATTATAAATATAATAATAAATATGAAATGATAATTATAATTTTAAAAACAAAAATAGGAAGACGCTAAATGAATGGGAACCCCTAATCCCTTCGTGAGAATGCCTCTTTTTTGTGTGTGTTTGGAAATTCGTTGAGTAAACCTAGGTTTGAGTAAAATTGATTTTCAGAATTGATTTTAAGTAGAATTGATTTTGAATGAACGTGATTTATGTTTGGAAACTGTTATCAGAAAAGTGATTTTGGAAAATAAATTTCGTTTGGATATTGGATAGCAGAAGTACTTTTGAATGTGTAATTACCAAAAAGGGTATAAATTTTATATTGTTTTATTTCATTTGACTATTGACACTAAAATATTAAAATTTATGAATTTTGTAATAAAATGAATTTATTTATCTCTAAATTAGTTTTAACTATTTTTAATAATTATTTAAAGATCACTCTTTGAGTTAATCAAAATAAAATCATCAAACTTATATAAAAATAATTCAAGTAAGCAATTAAATTAAAATTTAAATAGAAGTACATGGTCTCAATAAATTACAGATAATTGTCATTTACTCTACATATGCTCCACAAGTTGATTACGAATAGTGTCTCGAAGATAATCCATTTCTGATGAAGATGCTAGGTTTAGGGTTTGCAAGGAATCTGAATCATCATTGTTAGCATGCTCTTCTCCTAGCAGTTCTTCTTCTTCTGAACGAGTGAATTCAATATCTGTATCAGTGTTTCTTCTGATAAAATTGTGAATAGTCATTGTTGCACTGACCAACTGAACTTGTGTTTCAAATTTAAACTTAGGCATACTTTTCAAAATTGCAAACCTATTCTTCCATACTCCAAAAGTTCTTTCAATAGTAGTCCTCAAACTTGAATGATAATAATTAAATACCTCATTTTCGTTCTGAAATCTATATGAACGTTGTTTAAAATCAGGTATGTGATAACGCTCACAGTTGTACGGACCGATATATCCAACTGGTGTTGGATAGCCAGCATCCACCAAATAATATTTACTTAGAAACATGTTAAAATAATTATCAAACAAAGCCTAATCTAAAAGTCTAATCAAATTGTGATTATGATAAATGATATACCTGGAGGTGGGTGTGGAAAATTCATATCAGGCGTTGTCAAAGCATGTTGGAATACACGAGCGTCATGGGCTGTAATATCCCAAGAATTTTCATGAATATTTAAAGTTTATTTGAAGTTTATTGAAAAATTTAATTACATGAGAAATGTTCTTTTTGAATTAGTGAAGGAAATTTGGAAATAGAAATTTCAAAAATTTTAATTTGGGACATTTTACAAATTCTGAAGGACTAAAATGAAAAGAAAAGAAAGTATGGAGTACTTTTGAGAAATGACCAAGTAGAAACCTGAGAAGAAGAATAGAGCTTATGGGAATGAATTATGAGTCCGGTACCAAAAGGATGATGGATTCGAGGTTAAAGTGGAGTTTGAGACTCTGAGAAGGACTAAAGTGAAATAAGAAAATTGTGGGGCAATTAGGATTTAGAATCACCCGAGGCGAGATTTTATGAATTTGCTTTTACTAGTCTTGACTGAGGGTCAACTGAATAGCAAGTGATAATTTCACCCCGGGCGAGTAAATAGGCGGCCTCACCTAATTTTTCTTCATTTTCTCCTTTCCTCTCTCTCTCTTCACTTTCTCTCCTCTCTTTCTCTCTCTACACTCCAACTCCACAACCGGGCTTGGAGGGTGGATCTTGGGCTACGGGGCGAGCATCTAGGAGCCAAGCAATGTAGGGAAAGCAAGGAATTGAGGTAGAAATTTCTATTTCTCAAACTTTTCCCTATTTTATAGTTTTCAGAAAGTTTGGGGTAAAAATCGAGATTGTGGCTTCGTTTCTCGATTAAAATTGGTGTTTTTGGTGTCTAAATGCTCCTTAGACATTAAGGGTGAGATCCTATGGAAGAAATCATGGAAAACGGTGAAGATTTGGCCGGATCTGAGCCAAAACCGAGAGGAATCGCGAAAAGTCGCGATCCTGGCGCCCAGGTGCCAAGGTTCAGAAGATTTTGGGAAGAAAAGGGGCTTGGCGCCCAGGCGCCAGGTGTGACGCCCAGGCGCCAGGCTTGTGTTGGCACCCAGGCGCCATGTGTGGCGCCCAGGCGCCAGGTATGCTGAAAAGCCTTAGCTTATTTTCAATCAGTCATAACTTCTTCATCCAGACTCCGTTTTGGGCAAACTTTATATTGTTGGAAAGCTCTTTGAGTCTAGTTTCCAATGGTATAAATGTCATTTAGAAATCCATTACCAGTTAGGAGTTATGACTTAAGATGTGAGTAAAGGTCGAGAGTAGTGATAGGAAATTTCTCTATTTTGTAACCCTAATGGTTTTTATCTGGTTACAATAGGGATGTTTGGGGCGCAAGGTGGGAGCGCTGAGAGCGTGGAATCCAGGTGAGTAGGCAACCTTGCAAAATTAATTTAATAAATTAGTCAAAGCACAATATAAATCCCATTTGCGTTATTTGTGAAATTGAGAAGATTATCAGTGTGTGTTCAGGTTGAGAAAAAGTACAATATCATTGGAAGGTATTTTATTACCTTTGAGAATTGATTTCTCTAGTTGACTAAAGAACTAGATGTGATTGTTCCTTGAATAAATTGGAACATTTTGTAAGTGAATAACCTTACTAAACTAATGTGATCTTATTAGATAAAGTACAATACAAGTCTTGTTTATAACATTATTGAAGTGAGAAATAATCAATCTCGCTGTTGATAATATATGATGATTGTTATGGTTGATGATAGACATTCAAGGGAATAAAAGTATGTGTAAATTCATTTATTTCATAGTAATTATATTGTGATAAATTGTCACTATTTTATTGATGAGCAAAAGATCTACGAGATCTAATACACGAGTTTGAAAGGGTTAGAGTCCCATACTACTCGGTGTATAAATGTGAAAACCTATGCACGAGTTTGAAAGGGTTAGAGTCTCATACTACTCGGTGTATAACTGTGAAAACCTATGCACGAGTTTGAAAGGGTTAGAGTCCCATACTACTCGGTGTATAAATGTGAAAACCTATGCACGAGTTTGAAAGGGTTAGAGTCCCATACTACTCGGTGTATAACTGTGAAAACCTATGCACGAGTTTGAAAGGGTTAGAGTCCCATACCACTCGGTGTATAACTGTGAAAACTTATGCACCAAGAGTTTGAGGGTTAAATTCCCAAGTCACTCAGTGCAAGTATCTATGGCATATAATGCAAAGTGATTGAGGGATTGATCACCCAAGAAATCATACGCAAATTCAGACAAGTGTAATACTATAATTATTTACAATAAATGATAGATTGATTGTATTAGTAAATGTAGTGTTTGTGCTTATGATATTTTCATGTACAGTTGTTTACTCACTGAGTTATGATAAACTCACACTCTCTATGATTATCTTTTCAGATACAGTGGTTGAGGAGAAGAATTTATAGCCTTTAAGGATATACTCCACTTTTGTCTGGTAAACAATTGGTAAGGATTAGGAAACGCTCTGTAATCTAGTAGGTCACCTAGGCTTGAGAGGTTGTATAGTACTGTATAGTGTTTGAAGGTTGAACATTTTCTGAATATGTATACAAAATATCTTTCTTGGAATATTTATGATTCACATAATTATGGATATTAAGAATGTTCACAGAGATTATGGGATACCACGGAAGTACACCCTAGGTATTTTATGTTTATATCACATGTAAGTTTTGGGATGTGATATGGGCGGTGCCTTCCCATCCTGGCAAAGCAAAAGTGAAACACATATCCCAATCACATGCAGCCATTATATTTTGTGTTGAAACTCCTTTTCTTCCGATAAATTTTGATTGCTCACTAGCGCTAACCACACAGTGAACATGAGTTCCATCAATAGCTCCTATGGCATCCTTGAAAAATGGCCAATATCGTCGATCATTTCGTATTTTTAACGAGACTTCATGAAATGTATGATCTTGTGGCCTAATATATTTGAAAGATAACTTCAAGCAAGCAGTTAAGACCGAATGAATATGTCTACTAATAGTCTCTCCTGAATGCTGAAACCTCTCTTGTAACATTCTGTTTCCCACTCCATGGCCAACCATGTGTAGAAACATTGCAACCATTTCTTGAATTCCCATCCGTGTGGTACCCTTTAGACCACAATCATTTAGTTCTAAACATAACTTATGAAATACATGTTTCTCCATACGAAACATTTCATGGCAACGAATAGGATTGTCACGCCCTAAATCTAGGCCCGTGACCGGTGCGGACGATGTCTAAACTCACACCACTGCAAGCCTAACTTTCCATTTAACTTATTACTCTTTCCTTAATCCAATTATTCCTTTAAATATAATTGTTTTAAATTACACAATGAATAAGTAAAACAAGAGAATGTTTTCATATTTAACCATCTTATACAACAATACATGACCTACCCGATTACAGAGCTTTCTAAAATTACTAAAACAACATAATTAAGTCTGTTACCATACCCCGAACAAAGGGGAGGCATCATCGACACGTTCATCCTCGAAGTTAAAAGGCCTTCTTTACCTGAAACTGTGAGGGGGTGAGTCTTATCCACTTGACTCACCATAAAATAGCCTTACCGCACATATAATCAATTATGCATGACAAAAGTACATATAATCATGTATGAACAAGTGAAAAACTCACAACATTAATAATTCATGACATAAATATAAGTCATGAGGAATTCATCATAAGAAAGTTCGTAAATAATCACATGCACCTCGCCCGAAAGCATTATCCCACTTGTAGATGTTATCCCGCCCGAAGGCGTGTTCTGCCCGTAGGTAATATTTCTGCTTAAAGATATATTCATGTCCACAACTATTACATGCATTGGTATCTTGGGAAATCAAACCCTCAACCATTCCATGTGTATAATTCCATGCATTGGTATCTTGGGTTAAGCCCTCAACCATTCTATGTATATTATATACTCAATTCATAATTCTCATCAATATAATCTTAAATCAACAATAAATTTCATTATCTAGCAATCATCATTAAATATAGAATCTAACTGCGATATGAGGTGGAATTTATATTGTATCTTAGAGGGATGAATCCCTCAATTATTCCATGTGTATAATTATATACATTGAATATCTTGTGTCAAGCCCTTAAAAGGACGTCAAACAATTCAACCTTATTTCACCCCTGTCCTCAAAGGACGTAAAAGTATTCGAAATCTCTGTTTCTTTCAAATACAATCAATTGCACAATCAAGAGCATTCATATGCACATCATGAACTTTAATAAATCCATGTCATTCATAATCATCAATCATTCACATGATTTCCTTTGCAAGCTCTATCCCAATATATAGAAAATATATTCATTCCTTAATTTATTATATCTTCTAACAAACAAATTTTTTAAAAATAAATCAAACAATACAAGGATAGATCAATCCTTCAACTGAGCTCAAATTTTCAAAATTCAGGAATAGTATAAAGTTCTATATTCCTTCATCCACATACAGTTTGCAAGGTCAAATTATATGCATGTGGTACCTTACATCATGTATGTCAAACACATAATCACCTTATCACATGATATCATTTTACGAAACTTTAGAAAGTACAATCCTAGAAAATAAAATCATACAAGGTATAGCTAGATCCCTCACCTCAGGTTCGAGCTAGATTTCTACATCTTATATCAATCAAAGGATGTCCAAAATCTCATTGAATGCTCAAAGCTAAACATGCATCTCCATTGGGATGCTCTGTTCTCTCCTTTTTCTTCGACTCTTGTAATATTCAAAAATACGTATGATTAATATTTACATGTATGGATGCTATTCATACGTACAGTTGCTATTTATACGTACGGTCACTATTCATACATACAGATACTATTCATACGTACGGATACTATTTATACATACGATTACTATTCACACGTACACATACTATTTATATGTACAGTTACTATTTATACATACAAATACTATTCATAAATACGATATAAATACATATGATCACTATTTGTACTAGGAAAAATTCTTTTCTAGTGTGGAGGATCAGCTAAAGCCGCAACCACAAAATATACTGAAGAATTTAACTTGTATAATTATAAGAAAGGGTATAGTATTCTCACCTTGGATCTAAGCTGACAGAAAAATGCCTAAAATCTCAAAGACCTAGTGCCGGGGTAAGAGAAGTTTGAGGAGAGGAAAGAAGAGAAACTGGAGGTGTGTCCTTACAAGTGAAATAGAAGGGCCTATTTATAGGAGAAGTTATTGTACTATTTGCTACTATTCCATCTACCGTTCTCCTATACTATTTCATCTACCAGTTTCACTTACCAGTTTTCATCTACCAGTTTCACTTACCAGTTTTCATCTACCAGTTTCACTTACCAGTTTTCATCTACCAGTTTCACTTACCAGTTTTCATCTACCAGTTTCACTTACCAGTTTTTATCTACCAGTTTCACTTACTAGTTTTCATCTACCAGTTTCACTTACCAGTTTTCATCTACCAGTTTCACTTACCAGTTTTCATCTACCAGTTTCATCTACTAGTCTCACTTACCATTTTACTTACTAGTCTCACCTACCAATTTTACTTATAAGTCTCATCTACCAGTTCTACTTATCGGTCTCATCTATCAGTATAATCAATTTACTATTTAAGTTTACTTTCAATTTAGTCCCTAAGGGAAATTTTCTCATGTAAAACATCATTTTTCTCCTAATTTCTTTCTAGTTTCCTCTTATGCCCAATCCACATCTTAACCGTGGGATTATTACCACATCCCACAATTTATACAATATTGAAAATATGTATTTTCATCAACATACACATACAAGATAACAAGATTCACATAAGCATATGGGAAATTAAATAGACAGAGAGATCATTTTCTCCATTGAATTATTCCAAATCAAAATTAGCATTCATTCATGATGACCATATACGTGAACAGTTCTCTATATGTGAATAGTGCTGTATAGGTAAATAGTATCATATACTGAATTTTTTTTACGGGTATTACAAGGATGTCCATTTAATATTTCTAGAACCCATGCATGACCAGTTTGCTCACTTGTTCTACATGGCTGTTTACATAAATAAGTGGTTGCATATTGACTAATTAGCAAAGTTGTAGCCACATATTCTTTCATATCATTGTCGTCGACGAGATAACTTGCTACTTCATTCATGTTAATTTCATGATCATCCATTTACACCTATTAAAAGACAACACCAATAGACAACATGAAAATTAACATTCATAGAAAATGATATCCAACAACATAATTTGAATGGATATACAACATGTAAAGACAACAATAGAACTACTAATGAAATACAACATGTTTCTCCATACAACATAAAAAAGACAATAATACAACTACTAATTAATCCAACATGATACTAAACTAGTCCTTCGAATAGTTCTCTGGGTCAGATGATGTACGACGAAGCCAATCTATTAACTGATCATTTGCACCTACCTTCCTCAATGCCACAAATGCCTCCCTTACTTTCTTACTCATAATTAAATTAATACATTTGGAACGAAGTTCCAGATCGTCTGCAATTTCATTTATATTGAGAATTCAGTTATAACTTCACCAATAGAGGCACCAGGGATGTCAACATGGCGTGAGCGACATGTATCTGCCATGACACTCACTGCATCCGCTATCTTAGAGGCAGCTGGCACTTTAGCTTTGCCTCTTTGTTCACTATAAGTAGCCCTCTTTCTCTTATCCCCACTCCTCTGGCTTTTGGTGCCTTGAGAGACATTTAAGTTGATATTTTGCATTTCATTGGTTGCTCCAGCACTAAGATCTTCTTCACTATCCCCCGACCCTTCCTCTAAGTCCACAGCAATATTGTCTAAAGATGGGCGATACCCATCATCATCGTTAAACCCAGCAGGAAGTACCCCTGATGATGGTGCCCAAGCATACTCCCCAGTGGCCACCACGTCTTTAAACAATGAGGTTATCTCATGGGCAAATGGTAAGCCCTTCTGCCTGAACTTGCCATACTGAGGATTTTCCTATATATGTACAAGTTGTCATTAGAACACAATACATTAGGGGAAAAAACTCTATAACTTAATCTATTTGACACATACCAATTGTTTCTTCTCCCACCACTCATCGGGAGCATCAACGGTGTTCTTGGCACTATCCCATCCAAATCCGGTTTCATGTGCAAATAATTTATGCCATGCTTGCCAATCCTTTCTTAAACTGTCCCACTTGTTTTTCAATTGGGATCTATTATAATTTCTTCCACTAAGGTCATTGAACCTAGTCAGAACTGCTTTCCACCCCCTTTTGGTAAGACTAATTCCATTACGTTCTCCTTTAAACAATTGTTCTAGGCAAGCTCGAATAAAATATTCAGTTGTTTTTGCGTTCCAATTAGCTTTTGCCTTATCACTTGGAGTTGAATCTACAATGACTTACTTGTTTCGGGAACTCATGTCTAGCAATTATATACAAGCATAAGAGTCAACTCATTTCTAATAGCTATTAAAGGTAAAGTTAAACAGATGTGTATTAGTAATAAAATTATATATATATATATATATATATATATATATATATATAAAATAAAACATCTTCAAAATTTAATAAAACTTTGAACTTAAATATTTAACTTAATATATATATATATATATATATATATATATATATATATAACTTAAAAAGAGAAATATAAAAAAAAGAGTTTATTGAGTTTATTGAATAATATATATATATATATATATATATTAGAAATATAAATTTAATTTTAATTATAAAAAATAAAACATCTTGGCCGTTTAATAAAACTTTAAACTTAATATTTAACTTAATATATATATATATATAAAACTTAAAAAGAGAAATATAAAAAAAAGAGTTTATTGAGTTTATTGAATAATATATATATATATATATATATATATATTAAAAATAAAAAATTTAATTTTAATTATAAAAAATAAAACATCTTCAAAATTTAATAAAACTTTGAACTTAAATATTTAACTTAATATATATATATATATATATATATATTAGAAATATAAATTTAATTTTAATTATAAAAAATAAAACATCTTGGCCGTTTAATAAAACTTTGAACTTAATATTTAACTTAATATATATATATATATATATATATATATATATATATATATATATATATATACTTAAAAAGAGAAATATAAAAAAAAAGAGTTTATTGAGTTTATTGAATAATATATATATATA
The DNA here is from genome assembly GCA_037074585.1 of Biancaea sappan. Taxonomy (NCBI): domain Eukaryota; kingdom Viridiplantae; phylum Streptophyta; class Magnoliopsida; order Fabales; family Fabaceae; genus Biancaea; species Biancaea sappan. The sequence goes on along the minus strand of CM073497.1, from coordinate 45,318,830 downwards.
TATATATTAAAAATAAAAAATTTAATTTTAATTATAAAAAATAAAACATCTTCAAAATTTAATAAAACTTTGAACTTAATATTTAACTTAATATATATATATATATATATATATAACTTAAAAAGAGAAATATCAAAAAAAAAAGAATAAGGCAGTCCAAAATAAGGCAGTCCACAATTATTTACAAAAAAAAACATTATTATCATAATTCAGCCCAAAATAAAACATCTTCAGAAGAATAAGGCAGTCCACAAATTTACAAAAAAAAAAAAGTTAAATAAGCAGTCCACAAATTTACAAAAAAAAAAGGCAGCCAAAAAACCCAAAAAAGAACAATAAATAGCAAATACCAGATGGCAACCCAACTTGCAGGCATGGTTCCGGCGAGCAAGAGGAGTCGTAGTGCTGCGACTAACCGTTCCCGACACCGACTGAGTTGCTCCGACGCCGAACAAGGACCAATACAGCAACAAAACAATACACCACTTCATAACATACATAACAGAGGATAGCCATTATTGCAGAGGCTTACCGGCGATTTGAAGGACAATAACAGATGGCGTGAACAATAGACTGATGGAGGAGATCAAGGCCGGATCCACTGCAGACAGATGACCAAAGCAAGGGAAACACAACAATTTACAGTCGAAAATTTGAAATATAAGAGAAACAGGGAGAGGCTTTCCAAGGGTATTTGAGTCTGCTGAATATTAATTGCTTCCAACCATAATCGATTCAGGACAGAAGCTACACCATAATGCTTTGCCTTAAACGCGATTCTACATGAAGAAGCAATTATAGAGAAGCCCATCGACGCAAAACCAAACCATTCCATTTCTGTGCAAAAGCGAGTCTGCCTCCACCAACGCGCGTTAAATGCTCACTGTCGCTGATCCAAACACACACTTTGTCTTCAGAGTTCAGACTCACCCCACTCCCCAATGATCGTCGGCCACAACCTAAGTACATGCTACGACATACCATGGATGGACAAGTCAAAGTGGTTGCTTGATGCCTTCCTTTCTTAGCATAATTATTAAACTTTTGAGTTTACTCTTAAATTTATCTAAATTTGTAAATTTAAGTTTCCAAATCAAATAAACTTGATTCTAAAATTGAAACTTTGTCAAATTCGTTCAAACTTGTTGAGTTTACATTAAATTGATCGAGTTGGGTTAGTAACAGTCTTTTTTTTAGTACCCAGCTAAAAAAATTGGGTTACCCATATCCAGAAACCAAAATTGTGTTGTATGACACTTTATGATTTCGATTAATACTTTACTTTATTTTGTCAATTTGTATTTTGTATAAGGAATTAATTGAACCTAAAAAGAGAAATATAATAATAATTGAAATTAAGTAATTTTATAATAATTATAAACCATGATATTGTTATCTATTAGGATATGTATACTTTTAATAGTTTATTAAATGGAGGTGAGACATATGTAAATTCTTATGGTTTTACGTTTCGAATTTAAATAAACTCTTGAGTTTGACAATTTTGTTTCTTAGTGTTGCTATAGCGTTGTTGATTTTCTCAACACCAATTGAGTTGGCCAAGTTTTGATTGGACTGACGAAATGCCAGTTTGACTAGTTCATTTCTGGTTCCAAAAACACTGCTAAGTACAAATTTATAGCAATGTTTATCAAATTACAATATTCAATAACTAAATATTGTAGAGCTAAATTTTTAGAGCGTAAACAAACCGTTGTTATTTTTAAGAACTAAATTATTAATAGAATCAAAATGATTATCTTCTAGTGTTGATTATCCTGAATCCCCGAATGCAATTTTAGATGGCAATGTAACGAGCTGTGCTTAATAAGTATTGAGATGTAAAGCTTTAACTCTAGGTTGGGTATATAATTATTTTTACGTAGAGGATGAGTTGATTAGGGTTTTTATGGTTCTTCCTAATGATAGTTAGTTGAAATCAAACTTAAAAAAATAGTAGTTATTTAAATAAAATAGCCACTCAAATTTCAGTTGATTGAATGTTTATAACTTTTTCAAACATTAGTGCATTTTTCATGTCATTTAAAAGGAATTTGTAAAACTTAAAAGAATGTTTTTATCAAGTATAATTTATCTAGAAAAAAGTACTAATTAAGCGAGGCGTATATATGTTTGCTTAAAACAAATTCGATGTGACTTTTTTTAAAAAATCATTTTTTTCACAAAATTTATTAGTAGATCTTAATTTATTGGTATATAACGTACGAAGGTTGTAGCCTACCATATTATGCCTAGAAGGGTTCCGTTGTGCATCGATTTAACAACGGTTTTAAAAATCGTTGTTAAAAATATTTTCAATAATGATTTCAACCATTTAACAATGATTAAAACTATTGTTAAACAGCTACGCATCTTTAAAGATGCGCAACAGATCCGCGCACTATTACACCTACCATTCAAGATAAATTGTGAAATGAAAAATGTTATTATTATATATATATATATATGCCAGTACCAACCACTTGTACGTAATATAGTAACTTTTTTAACTTACAAATTAACAAATATATACTATATGGTGCGATTAGATAAATAACTTAATTAAGTGTGTTTAAGTAAATAATTTAATTAAGTACTTGTAAAATAAGAGCTTATATGATAAACACTTATATATAAATTATTTCTATAATTGAAGAGCTTATGAGAACAAACTTCACATAAGCTCTGTATAAGCTGTTTCTATAAATTATCCTATAGAGCTTATAAAAATAAGTTGAAAATAATTTATGGGCATATACTATAAGCTATTTCTATAAGTTCTCTCAAACACATGTATAAACGCTTATGCCATAAGATAAGTCTAAATAAGCTCAAACTAACTTCTTCCAAACGCACCCATAAATATATTTTTGTACAATATGTTGTAACTCATATTAGTAAAGTTTAAAATTTGAAAAGGCAAAATGGTACTTTATATCCCTAACATTTATCTCAAATTTCATTGATGTCCCTAACATTTTTTTGGTGTCAAATATGTCTCTTATGTTTCAATTTTATTCAAATATACCTTTTTTTAACACTATTAAAAAATTAACAGAAGTCCACGTCATTTGTTGACTGGGATGTTTACATAACACATATCATGTGTCACGTGGAGGAATATGTCACGTCAATAGCATCGCAACACATGACATTTTGGGGGAGGGGAAATCAACAAGGTGTACAAGGGAGAATTTGAACCTAGCATCTCATGCATAAAAAAACTAACAGAAGTCCTCGTCACTTGCTGACTAGGATGTTTATGTGACACATATCATATGTCACGTGGATAAATATGTCACGTCAATAGCATCGCGACACGTGACATTTTGGGGGGAGGGGAAATCAACAAAGTGCACAAGGGAGAATTTGAACCTAACATCTCATGCATAAAGGAGTAACCCTCAACCATTGAGCCACCGATACAATTTTAACATATATATATATAAGAACTTTGTTATTGTATCTAAAATTCAAAATAATATACACTAATTATTATATGTTATAAAATTATTTTAAAATATAAGATTTGATAGTATAAATTTTAATAATAATTTTAATTTAATTATATTTAATTACATTAAAATTTTTAATGATAATTTTAATGTATAAATCAATGTAATTAAATTTTTAATAATAATTTTAATGTAATTAAATTAAAATTATTATTAAAAATTATAATATCAAATCTTATATTAAGAAGTAATTTTAATATGCATAGCATATTGTTATATTATTTTTTTTATATAAAATTAGTTTCGAATAACTATGAATAATAATTAAATTTATATTATAAAATTTGTTATTAAATTTTTTAAATTATTATATAAGTTTAAAAAATTATGTAAAATAATAACATATTCTCTTATTATAAGATTTATTATTATTTTATAACATATAATAATTGATGTATATTGTTTTAAATTTTGAATACAATAAAAAAAGTTTCTATATATCTTAAATTACGCTCATATATATATATATATATATATATATATATATATATATATATATATATATATATATATATATATATATGTTATAGATGCATCAGTGGGTCAGTAGTTGAGGATTATTACTTTATGCATAAGGTGTTGGGTTTAAATCCTTCCTTGTGCACTGTTAATTTTTCCCCCCAAATATTACATGTCGTGATGCTATTAGATGCGTTAGGTAATGTGATATATTCTTCCACGTGGCACATATGTGACATATGATATGTGCCGCGTAAACATCTTAGTTAGCAAGTCACGTGGACTTTCCTTAATTTTTTAACGGTATTAAAAAATAATATATTTGAACAAAATTAAAATATAAAAGATATATCTAACACAAAAAAATGTTAAAGATATAAAAAAAAATCGAGATAAACGTTAAGTATATAAAATACTTTTTGCCATTTGAAAATATAAAACTTTAGCCGTGAAACATCTGATACGGAGTCTCAAATACGTATATTAGATCCAAAAATATATCGAAAGCCTCTTTATTTTAAAATATCTTTTTGAAAGTCATTTCATTCTGATAAAAGAGCTTTTTTTATTAGGCAAAAAATTGATATGTAACGAATTGGTGAAAGTTTTTTTTTTTCCCTGTTAAGCATGAGTTTTAATTTTGTCTTATATTTTCTTGTAAATTTGTTCTGTCTGTTTATAAAAATTCTCAAATGTCATCTTTATTATGAACATTTTACAAAATTACTAATAAAATTAACTAATTTATTAAACATGTTTATTAAAAGATGTAAATATATATAGATATATGACTTAATATATTGTTTAATAAACTTAAAACAGTAGTATTGTTTTATATTTATCAACTCTAACATCATTTTCTTTCTCGGAAGCTATTAGGTGAGAGATTTAAGTCACATATTCACATTGGTAATGTAACATGTATGTTTGTATTATATAATGATTACATGTTCAATAATTTAACTAATTTTGTTAATAATTTGAATTGTGCTAGTAATTATTAGAAGATGTTAAGAGTTTTTACAAAACATATGAGATTAAATTGACAAACAATTGACCCAAAGTTAAATACTTTTACCTAATGGATTTTTTAAAACTTACTTAACCGTTGATGTGTTATTTCTTTTATATATATATATATATATATATTAATAATCAATGAAACTATGTTTAGCCGTTTGGTTCCTTCCCTGGTGCATTAAAAATATAAAATTGCTAAGAAATTATCATTGAGTGGTGTCCCATGTGGGATGAGATAGACATCAAATAAAATAAGATAATTAATTAAATTAAAGAAAAATGAATTTTGGAAAGACAAAAAAAGCAAGAGTTAAAAAGGTGAGACAAGAGAAAGTGACATGTTCACTCACTCACTCTCATGTCTTTCATTCTCCAACTTTAATTTAATTTTAAGTAAGTCTATAGAAAATTTTGTTTTTAAAAATATTAAGTGTTTTTATTTTTAAATTATTTTAAAATTTATATATATAATAAAAAAATAATTTGCAACGATATCAAGATAATCAAAATATAAAAACACTTAAATTTATGAGATATTAAATTTTTTATAAACTTACCCTTTAATTTCTTTCTATTTGTCTTTTTCTTACTTTAAATTGAGAAATAACGAAGGTTTGGTCTGATTGAAAGGTCACTTTCTTAATCGATGTTTAAAATTTAATTAGAAGAAGTATTTATATTTAATACATCTTAATCAAAAACTCTAATATAAAATAATTAAAAAACCCAAAAAAAGACAGAAAAAGCCGAAACTACAAAAGTGTGTTTTTCCCCCTTTGGATTGCTTTACAATTTATTATTATTTTATTCAATCTCATGTTTTAAATAGTTTTGACGGTGGATTAGATATTTCATTTTATTTTCTACAAAATTTTATAAAATTTCATGTTTTAATAATTTTGACGGTGAATTACATATTTCCTTTTATTTTCTAAAAATATAATATAATTAAAAACAATTATTCTTTTCAGAAAAAAAGTTGATAGACATTTTAAATTCATATTTATTATATTTTTTAATTTATCCGGTGGATTTTACAATACAAAACAAGGTTTTACATGTCTACATTGGGGCAATTATTGGAGACATTTTTATCGTGTTAGTAATTTCATTATATCTTTGTTATTGAGATTTTCACTTAAAATAAAATATGTATAATTTTTTTTAAATAATCAATTATGTAATGATAATTTATAAAAAAAATAGTTATTTTTGTTTATTATTAATTTCAATTCCATGTGGCAAAATTAAGGTAGATGTAGATCAATAGGTATTTTTATGTGCAAGATGAGATGTCATATAAATATAGTTGTCAAAATGGGATTAATCCAATGAGCTAGTCTACCCAACATTGCAAATGGGATAATATAGGCAAATAATTTAATAGTTTATTTTGAAATAAAACTTTTAGTTTAGTCCGTCAAAGCCCTTAGGAGCTTAGGTGGGTTGGGGTGGCCGGCTCTTGTGAGTTTTTTATTTTTATTTTTTATATTTTTAAACTTTAGCATATTTTTTTATGAGTTTAATTTTATTTTTTGAAATTCTATAGTTACAACACCTAATTTTAGTTATTCAAAAATAATTAAAATTACACTTTAAAGAAAAATGACATATTCTAAAGTTTAATATATTTTTTAGAAGTTTAATTTAATTTTTTGAAATTTAATTGTTTTAATATCATTTTTCTATCGTTAAAATAATTAAAAATACTTTTTTACAAAATAAATAGGCTTATGGGGCCCTCCTATAAATCATGATTTGGTTGAGATGAGTCAAAAAATTTTAGTCATGAATTATATAAGATTTGACTGGTCACAAGCCATAATCATCAGTGGCCTTGCAGGGTCTAGGATGGGTGGCTCAGCTAGACTCAATTGACAACACTACATATTAACATCTGCTGTTAAATATTTAGACAACATTAAACTTATAGGCATAATTAAAACTATTTAAAAATATTTAATGATTTAATTATAAAATTTTAAATTATAAAAAATTAAATAAAACAATAGCCGCTGATAAATAATTAAATTAATATATATATATATATATATATATATATAACGTTAATTTATTCCGTAAACTATTCAAAATATCTTAACTTATGAACTTGCATGATTATATTTGTGTTACACTTACACATGTCCTCCTCGAAAGGCGAGTAACGTGATTGTGAGGTCGAGCGAATATCAGGGAAAGTAAATAATTTCTAATTTCTAATATATTAAAAAACAAAACCATTAAAAAATTAAAAAATAAATAAATAAATCAGAGTAGGAGAAATTGCATGTGCGTGTGCGGCTAATGGTCCAGGGTCCAGCCAGCCTCACACATACCAGATAGGCAGATCCCACCCTTCATTCAATTCCCATCTCTCAAGTAATAAACTAATAATACAATAAATTAATAATTGTATTGAAAAGAAAAATACCGATGATGCTACAATGACAATATTACCCCCCACAAGCACCCAAATTAATAGGAACACCATGACTTATCCTAATGCAGATATATAATATGTGGTCTACTAGTCTTTTAATTAATTCCATCTACGACCACGAGTCCTCTAAATTTGACTCATTTCTACTCCTCTGTATTAAATATATCCAGCAGATCATTGTAACGGTCAAAATACAATTTTTGGTCATTATTACCCCGTCCTCATGTTACATTTCTTTCCATAATTTTTAAAATAAATTATTGAGTTAATCCTTAAAATATTATAGTTATTTCAATTTAATTCTTTAAAAATGAAGTATCTTATTTATTTTACTTTAGTCATTTTTACAATTAAATAATCAAATATATCATTATCAAATTTTCAAATCTATATGCAAAGTTGACTGTTTGATGTAGTAGCAATTTGTTGAATATCAAGAATAATAATAGGTCAATTTAGGGAGAGATTAATTTGGAGAGAATCATACTCTGTAGACTCCATAAATTTATCATATGAGAGATATTCTTATAAAACAGAAAAAAAAAATCTCAAATAAGACGTTTTCAGAATGTCATTTAACAGACCAAGTAACAAAGGACAAAGTAGTGTTTTATAAAAAAAAATTGAGGTGCAAATTGAGATAAATTTAGTATTTTGAAGACAAAATCAATAATTTCATTTCTTTATTAACTAAACTAAGTATTTTGGATGAATTTTGAACTGAAAAGAAAATAATGAAGTTGGCCTGAAACAATAGTTTTTTATTTCAAAATTAATTAAATAATTTAATTCGAAACTGAATTTTAAAATATTTACTCACCTTAAAAAATAAGTTTAATATACTTTTATCAAAATTTTAAAAAATAAAAAAGTTGTGTATCGTGAGTTGTGACTGCTACTGACCGGCTACTACTGTCCCTGTAGTGCCCCATACTGAAATCCATTGCGGTTTTTCTTTCTGGCGTCTGCGTCGATTCTCACTGCAGATTTGCCGTTCTTGTTGGGTATTGCTCGTTGCTATCTTCCGTCCAAGAAATCTGGGGTCAGAAATCAGTACCCGGTGCTTCAAGCCGTAGATATCCTTTTCTCATTTCTGTACACTTTTTACTCAGTTCTTCCAGCTCACTCGGTGTGTGCACCGTGTTTATCTCCCAAGTCCTGATTTCCCAAGTGTAAGAGGAGATGGCGGAGAAGTCCGAAGTATTGGAGGCTATCCTGAAGGAAGCTGTGGATTTGGTAATAGATCTGATTGGCTTTGAACTTTGAAGCCTCTGTTTGTTGCTGTTTTGTTCCTAACTTGGTATGTGTTTGTGAACTTTCTTCTGAATGCAGGAGAACATACCCATTGAGGAGGTGTTTGAGAATCTGAGATGTAGCAGACAAGGTCTCACCTCTGAGGCTGCTGAGGAGAGACTGACCATCTTTGGCCACAACAAGCTTGAAGAGAAAAAGGTTTTAATCATCTTCTTAGCTTCTTGCCTTCTCCAACCATCTAGTAATAGAAATTTGTGTGTGTGTGTCTGTGTTTTGGGAAAATTATTTTCTGGGTATTTTTCAGGAGAGCAAAATTTTGAAGTTCTTGGGATTTATGTGGAACCCTCTGTCTTGGGTTATGGAGGCTGCTGCTATAATGGCAATTGCGCTTGCCAATGGAGGGGTGAGTATCTTACTCAGTATGAGAGTTCCTTTTGCTATGTCCCTTGATGACACCGAGAAACTTCTTTGAGCCTTGGTGTAATGGTGAGTGTGAATAATTGAGTTGTTTCTCACAATTTAAATGCAGGGCAAGCCCCCTGACTGGCAAGACTTTGTGGGTATCATCACGCTGCTTCTTATCAATTCAACTATTAGTTTCATCGAGGAGAACAATGCGGGTAATGCTGCAGCTGCTCTCATGGCTAGTCTCGCCCCAAAAGCAAAGGTGTCAAATTTAACTACCAGTTCATTTCATATCAATGGTTAATTTCTGTGGATGGTCTTTCAGCTTAATATCTATGTGAACTCGATATAGGTGCAGTAAAATCTAGGCTCTGGATTCATTTTGTTTTCTTCCCCGGCATTCTTCTTCCTTATAGTTCTATTTCTTGCGTCTATTCTGTAAAGGTTCTTCGAGATGGCAGGTGGAGTGAGCATGATGCCGCGGTCCTGGTTCCCGGTGACATCATCAGTATTAAACTTGGAGATATTATACCGGCTGATGCACGTCTACTTGAAGGTGATCCATTAAAAATTGATCAGGTGAGTTCTCAGATACTGTTGTTATACACGTAATCTTTTTATCTGTTTTATTCTTCACATGCCAAATGGGTCAATTACAGCAAGCTTTCCACCTTTCCTTCTGTGTTTTGTGCTCTTCAGTCTGCTCTCACCGGTGAGTCCCTGCCAGTCACAAAGGGACCTGGTGATGGCATTTATTCGGGTTCAACATGTAAACAAGGAGAAATTGAAGCTGTGGTCATTGCCACTGGCGTTCATACCTTCTTTGGGAAAGCTGCTCACCTTGTAGATACCACTAACCAAGTGGGTCACTTCCAAAAGGTAACATGGGAGTGGCCACCTTTTTCTGCATTATGAATACCTATTTCATGTTTCAGAGTTCCTTTGTTCTTACGTGCTCTGTCATGTAGGTCTTGACTGCAATTGGGAACTTCTGCATATGTTCAATTGCTGTGGGGATGGTTATTGAAATTATTGTCATGTATCCCATCCAAGACCGAGAATATCGCCCTGGAATTGATAACCTTCTTGTACTTCTTATTGGAGGAATTCCAATTGCCATGCCTACAGTTCTCTCTGTGACCATGGCCATTGGTTCTCATAGGTTATCTCAGCAGGTTGGTTAGATTTCTTGGAAGGAGTCAATTGAGCATTTTTGTATTATACATATAACTAATGGACTAATGGTTATTATGTTTGCAGGGAGCTATCACAAAGAGGATGACGGCTATTGAAGAGATGGCAGGCATGGATGTACTTTGCAGTGATAAGACTGGAACTCTAACTTTAAACAAGCTTACTGTTGACAAAAATCTTATTGAGGTTAGATACAGATTATGTTTCTTGCCGATTATCTCTGCCATTGTCATGTCCACTTGTTCTAAACATCCTTTCTATTTGAACCAATAAGGTTTTTGCCAAAGGAGTGGATGCAGATACTGTTGTATTGATGGCAGCTCGAGCTTCAAGACTTGAAAATCAAGATGCAATAGATTCTGCCATTGTTGGTATGCTGGCTGATCCAAAGGAGGTTAGTTATCGATTTTTCCGTAGCTGCTGTTCTTCATGAGGGGTATATTTGTTAGCTGCAAGCATGCAACCACAGCATATGCAAGTTGTTCTTCTGAGTTCAAGTTAATGACAAATTTCTTTTTCTACTTTGCTGTTACCAAAGGCACGCGCTGGCATTCAAGAAGTACATTTTCTCCCTTTCAATCCTACTGATAAGAGGACTGCCTTAACTTATATTGACCGTGATGGTAAAATGCATAGAGTAAGCAAAGGTGCACCAGAGCAGGTAACTCAAATATGCTGTCATTGTTCACAAGATTTTCTGTCATTCTTCTGACTCATTCTGATTGTGATCAATAATGAATAATTGTTAGATTCTTAATCTTGCACACAACAAGGCAGACATTGAACGTAGAGTTCATGCGGTTATAGATAAGTTTGCAGAGCGTGGTCTACGATCTCTTGCTGTAGCATATCAGGTGATTGATCTGTAGCATGCTCTTTTGCTTGATAATGTGGTGAATCTGTATACCTCATGTTTAATGTTGCAAATGTTTACTATTAGTTTTTCCCAATTTAAACAGGAAGTTCCAGATGGAATGAAAGAGAGTGCCGGAGGCCCATGGCAATTTATTGGTCTTATGCCTCTCTTTGACCCACCTAGGCATGACAGTGCTGAAACAATACGGAGGGCACTAAACCTTGGCGTAAATGTCAAAATGATTACAGGTCTGCTATATACAACAGTCAGCACCTTTGTCTTGGTTGTATTGTGGTACATAAGTCGCTGCTCTCTATTGCTAATGAATGTCTTAGAAGTTTAAGATCAGGCTTTTGCATCCAAGAATGCCACAAATTCTATCCTAGTTCTTTTACATATCCTATTCTTAATTGTTGCTTTGGCAAACATCTAACATTAGTGGTCAAGAAAACTTCATGTACATGTTAGTCAGAGATATGATGGAATTTAATTGAGCTAAAACAAACACTTGTGGTCAATACAGGTTTTACATGGTGTAGCTAAAAGGTATGAACTTTACAACTTGATTATCTTAAACGTCAAGGATAAGAAAATTTACGTGTTTCATGTTATCCAATGGAGACTGACTTGTCTTTTTTGCCTAGAGTGATATATCTGCATTCTGAATAGCCGTGATATTTGTTCATTGTCCTGACCTTATTATCCCTTATCCCTATTCTAATTTTTGTTTATTTGTCTTCCTTTTTCTTATCAGGGGATCAGCTAGCTATAGGAAAGGAAACAGGCCGTCGTTTGGGAATGGGTACCAACATGTATCCTTCATCTGCATTGCTTGGGCAGGACAAGGATGAATCCATTGCTGCTTTACCCATTGATGAACTGATAGAAAAAGCTGATGGATTTGCTGGTGTTTTTCCTGGTAGGTTTCTTTGTTGATCACTGCAATGAGCTTTTTCCTTATTTTTGTGGTTTGACATGTCTTGGATAGAAGAAGTCTTTATTTTGGTAATGAGTATTTGTGTTAATCAATTGATATAATTGGCCAGAGCATAAGTATGAGATTGTGAAACGCTTGCAAGCTAGGAAACATATCTGTGGAATGACTGGTGATGGAGTGAATGATGCCCCTGCTCTTAAAAAGGCAGACATTGGTATAGCTGTTGCTGACGCTACTGATGCAGCTCGTAGTGCATCTGATATTGTTTTGACAGAACCTGGTCTAAGTGTTATTATCAGTGCTGTTTTGACCAGCAGGGCTATCTTCCAGAGAATGAAAAATTATACTGTGAGCAACTGAACTATTGTTGATCTCTTGACATTTCTTTATTACTTTATGTTATTGTTTCTTTTAGGATGAGAACCTATGTCATTGATTCTGCAATTATAGTACTTCATTTTTTTAAAAACAAAAATTTTGTAGAAGTGCTTGTTTTTGCCTAGGCCAAACGCACTTGGCATTAATATTAGTGGTAGAGGCTAATTATGCAAATATCAGTTAACCAATTTGTTTATTCCTTCATGCAGATTTATGCAGTCTCAATTACAATTCGTATAGTGGTACGATTTTCCACCTTGTTATCTATTTTTGTACCTGGCATTTGCATGGTTGATAAATTTTTTTGTTTAGATTGGTATAAATTTTCTTACTCGGTTGTATTGTTTGACTTGATTACAGCTTGGTTTCATGTTGCTGGCTCTCATATGGAAGTTTGACTTTCCACCTTTTATGGTTCTCATTATCGCCATCCTAAATGACGGTTCGTAGTTTCTTTTCTGTCATTGTTCCCCCGCTGTTTGTCTCTGCAGTGTGCTTCTCTGTGATCCTGAGTTCTATTGTTAACTAATGAGATCAATGTCTCTGACATTTTAGGTACTATTATGACAATTTCAAAAGATCGAGTAAAACCATCTCCTCTGCCTGATAGCTGGAAGCTAGCAGAGATATTTACTACTGGTATTGTACTTGGTAGTTACTTGGCAATGATGACGGTCATATTCTTTTGGGCAGCATACAAAACAGATTTTTTCCCGGTATACCTTATATGATTTCAATCCCACCCATGTATATATTTCTCTGGTTATGTTAAAGTATTAGTGTCTGAATTTATTGTGTGACATCCATGTATGTCTCTTCATTTCTTAATGCAGCAATTCTAGGACTCATTGACTGTTCTGTGCCAACCAATTTTTATCCTCAACATGGATTCTACATCTTGATTTCATTTGTTTTGGATACTTAGTTGATTTACTAGTTCTGCTATTTTTCCAGCGAGTATTTGGTGTTGCAACTCTTGAAAAAACTGCTCATGATGATATCCGAAAACTTGCATCAGCAATATATCTTCAAGTGAGCACTATTAGTCAGGCCCTTATATTTGTGACTCGTTCCCGAGGATGGTCATATGTTGAGCGTCCTGGTATACTGCTGGTGGCTGCTTTTGTGGTTGCTCAGCTGGTAAGCCAAATGCCCATCTATTATGGCACTTTTCTTTCTCAGTTGCATCAAGGAAGCCATAGGTGACGGATTTGTCATATGCAGATTGCCACTTTGATTGCAGTCTATGCAAATTGGAGCTTTGCTGCAATTGAAGGAATAGGTTGGGGTTGGGCTGGTGTAATATGGTTATACAACATAATATTCTACATCCCACTTGATTTCGTCAAGTTCTTCATTCGTTATGCTTTGAGTGGGAGGGCTTGGGATCTTGTCATTGAGCAAAGGGTAAGTACCGAGAAGAGTTTGTTGAGGTATCTTATTTATCCGAGGTCTTAACTTCCGGTTCCGTACTTACCGATTTCATTGACATTAGGTTGCATTCACAAGGCAAAAGGACTTTGGGAAGGAACAAAGGGAACTTCAGTGGGCTCATGCACAAAGAACATTGCATGGATTACAAGCACCTGATGCCAAGTTGTTCACTGAGCGCACACATTTCAATGAACTCAACCAGATGGCTGAGGAAGCTAAAAGGAGAGCTGAAATTGCAAGGTAGGTAGCAATGTTCGAGTAATTGTCATCGTTTACTGTGCTTTTTTTTTTTTCGTCAGTGATATTCAAGTACTCAGTGGTACTCAATTAAACTCAGAACCATAAGACCCATATACTACTAGTACTAGCTCTGTGGAAGAAAATGAAGTCAGAGATACATATCTTTGCATCTTTTCATCAGGGTTTCATGTATTCACGTCTAAATTTATTTTCATGCATTGCATTACAATGATGTATTTAATTGTTTTCTGATAATTGCATGCAGGTTGAGGGAGCTGCATACCCTGAAAGGTCATGTAGAGTCAGTTGTGAGATTGAAGGGGCTTGACATAGAAACAATTCAGCAAGCATACACAGTGTGAGGCGTTTATCCGTCTGCATACTGGTACTGTAAAGGGTCAGATGAGGATAGAATGTAATGATTGCACTGTGAGTTAACTTAAATTTCCCTTTTCATTGTGCTTTCTGTTTTGAGCACTTGAAGGAGTGCTTTGTTAGTGTACTTTTTGTTTCCTGTTACTGGTGTACCTCTTTATTTATCTCCACCATTCCATAATGCCCGCAAAGAATAGGCATTCATCTTCTTATTCTATGCTTCATAACCAAAACTTCAATTCATATACTTCCCTCTCAATCATTTCCCAGTTGGGATTATGGACTTATTAAGTGTGAAGGAAGGCAGTGGGTGGGATACGTCCAGTTTGTGTGGAAACCTAGTTGTGAATCTCACCTATTACGTGCGAGTATAGCCCTTGTATTTTCAAAATGGTTCTGTAATGAAGTTTGTTGTGTAGAGGTTGAACTCTTAAAAAGTTGAAATTTCTATGGTTGGATTATCTCTGAATTTTTATTTTCATCTAGAAATATAAATAATTTTACATGGGTCTTGATAAAATTTAGGGTAAATTACCATAATCTCCCCATAAGGTTAACTTAAATTATACTTGATGCCCTTATATATATATATAGAAAACTCCATTTCTTTGACATTTTATTACATATTATAGAAATTTTATTTGTTTTACTTTTTCCCAGCTAAGTTACTTTTTGGACATTATAAGACTTTTTTTTTGAAAAAATTACACTTTAATCTTGTGAACATTTTCTCTGTGCAGAAAATCTCTAAGAATTTTAAAACTTTGCAAAGAATTCTTATAAACTTTTTATTTTGTACAAAACAAATCTTTTCATTCAGTTGACTGTTAGTCAAACTAACAATCAACACTGACTAGGATTTACTAAAAATGCTGTTAGCCATTTTTATTACATATAGAAATTTTATTTGTTTTACTTTTTGCGCTGAGTTAACTTAATGGACAATATAAGACTATTTTTAATAAAACAATAAATGCAGTCAAATTGATGTCAAGCTCTATTATGAGACTAATTGTGTTTTTAATATGAGGGTATGACTATTAAGTTATTTTATTTTTGAAAAGAACTCATGTACACTAAAATTTATTTCATGATAAAAGAGCCGAGTGTAATTTTCTAAACAAAAAGGATATCAAATGTAATCTTCTATACTTCAAGAAGAAAAGATTGGTATAATTTATTTAAAATTTATTAGTAAAAGAACTTTATCTCCCATACACATGCTAATGTGAAGGTCTTTGTCTCCTTGATCATGTTTCAGTTTAATTGTAAAACCAAGGTAAGTTAAAGGTTAGAATAAGATTATTAATTACTTTTAAGATATACATCAGATAGAGACTTTTCTTTTCTTTCCTTTTTTTAAAAAAATATTGTAAAGGCTCAAACTGTTTAAGAAAACTTACACAGTTACACTTTAGTCTAAATTAATTGGAGTCAAATTAGTCAAAGTAAATTTTCAAATACTAATATAAATCATTTACAGTATGCTTATTTTCTGGATGTTTTTATTGCGCTACAATGTGATGTTATGCATTTTTGTTCTATTGTCGTAATAAACTGCGTTGCCTCGTGACTTTTGATGTTATGCATTTTTGTTCTATTGTCGTAATAAACTGCGTTGCCTCGTGACTTTTGTGTTGCATTTCCTGCTTTATTTCAAGGACTTAAGCTGATGGTTTAAAGTAGTAATTTTACCATATCCTGTATTTATTTAGCATTTGTGCTTGATTCTATAATGAAATTCATTTGTGTTTAAAAAAGAAAAGTTATTATTATGACAACATATAAATGACATGATATAATAATTATATATAAAAAAAAAATCTCAAATCATCTCAGCATCAACAAACAAAAAATGTTTCAAACAATATAGTATTGTCAAATGAACTAATTTGTTTACCAATGGACCTGGGTTCTAATGCCCAGGCTCACTCGTGACATACTGTGCAGGCTAACGGGTCAGCCTACAAGCTTGGCCAATTTTATTCTATATTTTTAGAAGTATTTTGGTTTGGTTTAAATCTAATCACTAATTTTAATTATTATGGTATAAAAATTCTTTTTTTAATTTGTCATTATTTAATATATTGACAATATTAATGGTTGACTTTTTATGTATTTCGTTATCATGTTATGTGTTGTTCTTATATTGCTTCTTCCAACTTCTATAAAAGTGACATATCTGTAATACACTAAGTACTGTTTGGGTAAACAACTTATTTAAGCGTTTATATATAAGTTATTTCTATAATTGAAAAGTTTATAAGAGCAAATTTTACAAAAGTTATTTATAGTTTATTTTTATAAGATATCTTAGAGAACTTATGAAAATAAACTAAAAACAACTTATGGGCATGTCATAAGATAAGTCATATAAGTTCAAAATAAGTTTTTTCAAACGTACATTTTTACACAGTTTAAGGTCTTTTCTATACTGACTATTAATACTCTAGGGTTTTCTTCTAATAAATAATTTTTTAAATAAAACATATAACTATAGAAAAAAAGCATAAACGAATGTAATTTTTTGAACACGCCCATTTATGGGCCTGCTGCGCCAATGCTAGTTTCTCAACATTGTTTTTTGTTTTTTTGTTAACAAGACATCAACTCAAAACTTTATTTAAATGAACAAATATCAAATTATTTGAACTAATTAACATAGACAAATTACCTATATATTTAAATGAATTGGTGTGATGTCATTATAGAGATAACACGGTGCAAACAATTACAGAAGAATATTTTGAGATGGTTAAGAAAATGCACGTGGAAGTCGTGGAATTACGATGTGACTATTAGGGGAAAACGGTTAATTAAGTACATCGGAGAAAGTAGTGATAATGGGTACAGATTAAGGAGTAAGGGCCCCATGGCTTCATTGAAGTAGGCAATTAAAATTAAAACTCATGCTAGTAAGCGACAAAGAAATGGATCATGAATTGTTGAGTTTGATACACCACCAATTGTTATGGAACCCCACCACTATTTGGGAAGAATAGTTTGCCACCAATTGTTATGGAACCCCACCACTATTGAGTGGGAAGAATAGTTTGCCAAGTTACGAATTCAATCAAAATGGCAATTGATGTAATAAGTCCCACATCGAGGAGCCGTGCTTCGGAAGGTGGTTTATATTTTGAATTTTGTCTATTAGCTGCTAAGAAATGTTTCTCTAATTGTGTTGAAACTCATTTTGACTTTGTGAATGATGATGTGATCTACATATAAAATGGACGTGTATTATCTGGTATTTTTTGAAAGATGATGATGTGAAGGAGAATTGTAGCGTGGCTACCACTTTTAAATCGTTTAACAGAGAGCAGATTGATTTGTGAACAAATTGTAAGATGGGGGTTTGATATATTTTAAGATGGGTGGGTCTGATGTGTTTTAAGATGGCAGCTATTTTGAACAAATTCTGAAGTTAGTGGGGGTTGTTTGGTGAAATTTTAAAATTTAAGGAGATAAAATACACAATTACCAAAGTTTAGGGAGATAAAGTGCATTTTGATTGGGGATAAATTTTTCAAGGACTAAATTAAAAAAAAACTTTTTAGAGATCAAATTGAGAAAGATCGAATCTTTCGGGGGCCAAAACATTAATTTACTCTAAATTTTAAGACAAAAAGAAAGCCAAAAGTGAAAAGATGGATAAAAAGCCAAATAAAATGAAGTGAGAGTCAAAAGTAAAATGAATCATACATCTTAAAAGCTTTAAAATTTATTACTAGATCTAATTTATTAAGATGTATTTAGACTTGTTAAGAACCAAAAAACAAAAAGCACTTAATGATCTAAAATCTAAACAAATAAGATTCAGACTCTTATTAAGTGTAAACAAATGTCACTTAACATACCCTATCTTAAATTGATAATTATTAAAATAATCGTTATTTTACTTTATATATGATTATTTTGCTTCATATAATATATAATTATTTTGGTTATTATTAGTTCTAATCTCACGTGACAAAGTTAAGATGGATAAATAGGTGCTAAAGTGTACAATATAAGATGCTACATTAACATTTACTAATAGATTAAAAGATATAGTCGAAATTAATTGGAAATGTATATAGTATAATTGACACAAAATAAAGCTTTGAATTATAATTGAAATATGATCAAAATTCAGGGACTTGAATAGTACTTTTGCTAAAGAAAAATACTACCAATGAACCAATTAGGTCTTTTAAAATGTAATCTTCTCAAATTAGTCCCTTAATACTTTTTTCCCACGGGTATTCATTTTTTAAAGGATCAAATTAAAAAGCTAGACGCCTGTGACTTTAATAAATAAATGAATAAAAATGATCCGGACAGAAATTATCAAATGCCTAAATTGACAAAGTTACATATTACTCAAACCTTTATGCATTACCAACGTATCACACCTTCTCTAGGTGGCTCCAAGCCTAAAAGATGAACACAAAATCTGTTCTTTTTCATTCAAACACCATTAGATATGAACCGTAAATTATGAACATGAGCCACTAAACACCAATAACAGATCTTTCTGGTTTCTCTGATACTTCATGGACAGCAAGTCCACTTCCTCTGTACTTGTACCACTTGGCACACACCAAGAAATACCCAAAGTTAACAACTTGCAAACCAACAATTATATAATAAAAATAATCCAACCTCCCCTTATTCAGATCCTCAGGCAACCAATTCCCAGATTTCTCTGTGACCTTATGAATGATTGAAACCAGAAGAGTGCTCAAATAGCTTGAGCCTGCCATCACGCAGAAGAACAAAGACCCTGCAATGCTCTTCATGTTCTCAGGAAACTGCTTGTAGTAAAACTCAACTTGTCCCACTGTTGCGAATGATTCAGCTAAACCTGCTAGAACCAGCTGAGGAATGAAAAAGAATCCTGACATTGATGAAATAGCTCCTTTTCTGGGTTCAAACCCTATAGGGTTTCTTAAAGCCTGTGTTCTTCTTTGCTCTTCCACTAAAGCAGAAACTAGCATGCAGAGAATTGCCAAAAACATGCCTATTCCTATTCTCTGAAGGATGGTGATGCCAGTTTCTTTTTTGGTGAATCTTCTGAGTAAAGGGACAATTTTTCTGTCATATAAAGGTAAGAATATGGTCATTGTCAGCAAGGAGAAGACACCGTAGGTTGCTGCTGGGATTTTTAAGGTGGTGTGGCCTACTCTTCTGTCTGATTGAAATGCTTGGAAGACTAATAAGGTGTTTTGTTGGACTGGGGTTAAATAGTAGATGATGGCTGATACCCATATGGGAATCACTCTCATTATGCATTTTACCTCTTCCACTTGCTGCATACTGCAGAGGTTCCATGGATTACATGGAGATCCATCTGCCTTTATCTCATCTTCTGGGGTCAAAATTGCCGCTTTGTCAAGAAATCTGTTAGAGCAAATCTGAGTGTTTCAGAATCGGTCATATTAAGAAAGAAAGGCTAAAATGCAAAGAACTTTATTAACTTAGGAGTTGCGCAATTTATTCCTCTCTCAACTTATAAATTGACAATAAACTCTCTTAAACTTCCAATTGTATGCAACATAACTCCTCAGTTGTCTTTCTTGTCCAAAACTCCTATACTGCTTCTCTGTGTAGGTCGAACAAAATTAAATTAGCAAAAGGCACATCTAAATCTAATTTATCATCCTAAAGGCTTTTTTTTTTTTGGTTGCAAAAAAAGTTCATTAAAGAAAGACAAAAAAGCCATTGTTTTGTCATTAGAGATGATAAACTAGATGTACTTTTTGTTGATTCAGCACTTTTTAAGCTTATAAGGACAAGTGAAATTAGGATTTTGGATGAAAAAGTCAATGATTAGATTATGCTATACAAAACTAAAAGTTTAAGAGAATTCAGTACTATTAAAGTTAAAAGGGATAAATTGCACAAACTTCTAAATTAGGAGGGGTTTTTCGCATTTTCCCCAAGAAAAAAAAATCATGAAATGATAAATACTTAGTTTTTGAATTGATATGTATGAGGAAAGGCCAAAATGCTAAGAACTCCCCTCAACTTGTACTTCGTTGTCCATGTAGGCTGAAATAGTTAAATTAGCTGAAAAAAAAAACATCTAATCTAATTTATTATCCTAAAGGGCTGTTTTTGCCATTTGAAGTTATAAATTGGATGCACTTTTAGCTGATTTAGTCTTTTTAATTTGTGACGATATGATGTTAGATGGAAAAAGACAACCAAGGAGTTGTGCTACACCAAAACTAAAACTTTAAGAGGCTTTATTGCAAATTTTTAAAGTTGAGGGGTAAGTTGCACAACCTTTAACAAAAAAAAAAACCAATAGAAATGGGCAACGAGAAAGTAGATCTCATGCTTGTTCTTGTCCATGCTTGTCTTTTTAGTAACAATTTTAACTGTTGATAAAACTAAACTGTTGCTAAAAAGACAAGCATATGGTGCTTGTCTTAAAGACAGCATCGAATCCAGATCTAAGCAACAATTCTAGCCCCCAAAACTTTTAATTTGTGCAACATAACTCATTTATTGACTTTTCTTCTAAAACTCCTATAAAACTTGTCCATGCAGGCTAAAACAAGTTAAATTAGCCAAAAAAAATTATTATATTAAAGGTTTTTTCTTGAAAGAAAGTTTAGAGAAAATGACCCCAAAAAAATCATTATTTTGTTACTTCAAATGATAAATTGGTACATTTTTAGCTCATTTGACCTTTTTAAATCTATATGGGCAAGTGACATTAAGATTTTGGACAAAAAAGTCACGGGTATAAGCTGCACAAACTTAAAAGTCTAAAGGAATTTATTGCCAACTTTTAAAATTAAAGGATAAATTGCACAACCTCTTAGTTAAAGGAAGTTGTTTTCATTTTGGGCAAGAAGAAATCACAATGTTAAAGACATGCATAGAATACCTGAATTGACATGTATGAGGAAGCTTAGAGTTCAAAGACTTTGGAGGCATGTAGGTAAAGAGAGGAGGCAAAGGATGTTGAGGCAACTTCAATTTCCTCTTCTTCACAGCCACCACAACAACTTGCACCACACTTGTTATGGGACTCCCTTTAGGTTGCACTATCACATAAACTTTGGACCCCATATAGAATACAGCACAAGACATGAGCATCAAAGCTGCAGGAATTGCCAACCCCACAGCCCAACTCAAGTTTGACTGTATGTACACTAAGAGTGTGAGAGACACAAATATTGCAAAATTTATCATGAAGAAGTACCAATTGAAGAAGCTGTTGATCCCCCTTTTCCCAGATTCTGTTTTGGGGTTGAACTGATCTACCCCAAAGGCTAAGTTACAGGGTCTGATTCCTGCAGCTCCCACCAATAGGGATCCAAATCCAGCCAACAAGAAGGCCATCTGACCTGCCGTTGGACCTGTGCATGTGGTGCTTTCTTTTCCACAGTGAGGGGGATGCAGCTTCTTGATGGCTGCTGTTAGTTGTATCATGAGTAGTCCCTGTTTCAATGCATGGGAGGTTTACAAGTTACATGATTCAACTGCTTACATCCTAAACTTGTTTGGCTTTAGAGTAAAAATTGATTTGGTCTCTCGAGAATTATAGTTGCCTTAACTAGTATATAAAAGATAAGAGTCTGTTTGGTTTGTGAAAATATTTCTTATTTTCATTTTCATTCTTTATTTTCTGAAACATTAAAAACATATTTTTAGTATTTTCAGATTTGAACCTATTTTAAGAAATGTCTTCAAGAAAATATTTTTATTAAACTAAATCAAACACATTTTGAAGCCATTTTCTATTTTTAGTGAAAATGAAAATAAAAAATGTCCAAACCAAACAGGCTTTAAGTGTCTCAATTCAGTTCTTGATATGTTGTGTTTGTTTCAATTTTGGTTCTTAGACTTGTCAACATTTTTGGATTTAGTGATGATAGATTTAATGATTTAACAATGAAAATGATTAAATTGAGATAAATGCAATATTCTAAGTACTATATTGAAAGGTTTATCTTTCAAGGACTAAGTTACTGATTTAGTTTTTGAAAGATCAAATATTTTGATTTAGTTGTAAGAGATAGTGTTTGTCTCAACTTTATTCCTTCATTTGTCAAAATGATTTTTGCCGATGAATTTTTTATTTTTTATTATTTTTTCATTTAGCAGTTTTAAGTTTAGTGATTTAACAACAAAAGGAACTAAATAAAGAAACAAAATTTTTATGTACTAAATTAAAACATTTAATATTTTAAGGGTCAAATTATTGGTTTGGTTCCTAAAAGAGTATAATTGTCTAAATTTTGATTTGAAAAAGTTCAAATGTCTCAATTTCGTCCTAAAAAAAATTGTGTTTATCTCAGTTTTGTTCCTCATTTATTAAAATGACATTTGACAATGAAAATTTTTGGACTTAGGCCAATAAATTTAGCAATGTAGCAATAAAAGAAATACTAAATTAAGATGAATACAATCTTTTAGGGACTAAATTAAAATATTTAATTTTTTTAAAAACTAAATTGAGACTAATTTAATTTTCAGAAACCAAATAATTTACTCTTGATTTTAAAACAAATTTATCATCACACTTTACTTCTGGTGAAAGCTTTAGATAGTATCCAAATTCAATTAAAATTGAATATATTCAAGATTGAGATGACTATGACAGAAGTTTAAATAATAGAGTAAATTGCTAATTTGATTCTAAAAGATTACATTTATCTCACTTTAACTCATAAAAAAATTACTTCTGTTTCAATTTCATCATTTTGTCTGTTAAATTAATTTTTGGTAACGAAATACTAAAAATTTGACAACATTAAGTCTCGTGATTTAACAATAACAAAAACCAAATAAGGACAAGTGCAATCTGAACAATATATACCACAAAGGAAGCCACAGTGCAGAATCCCAGTGTCTTGTAGCGACCAAAGTAAGTGTCAGATAAGAAAGCTCCAAGCAAGGTGGAGAGGTTGGTGCAGCCATTGAAGATGTTGATCATGTTTGTGGCTGTGACGGTGTCGAGGTTGAACACAGTGTTGAGATACACCAACAGGTTGGCTAAGGTCCCAATGGCTCCAAGCTTCTCGAAGGTTTCATTCCCTGCAACAACAAAACAAATTGCAGGGATGTGAGAGAGACAAAGTGAAACATTACAAGTGTGCTATGCTAGGTTAACTTCTTTAACGTACCTATGATGTAGGGCATGGCTTTCCAACCTCTGTAGTTGAACTTATGGTCATCAATTTCCTCATGGTTCTCCAGTTTTCCCTCCTCAGAAGTTTTTGTGCTTGTCTGGTTTTCCCCGGTGAGGCTCATCTTCTTCTTCTTCTTCTTCTTCTTCTTGCTTATGGCACTGGGTATTATATATGAATCTGATGCTTACTTATCGGAATGAAGGTGTGAAATCTAGCGTATGGTTGGACCCACCAAATTGTCGTTTCTGACCTAAACGACTCCTATGCTAAGTGCTAACAGTAACACAACATGCTTTTCTTCTCCTTCTTTTTTCGGGGGACCTCATGAGACTCAAATGCTCCACAGCTTTACACTACAAACAAACATCATAATAAAATTTCCGTAAAATATTGCTCATTTTTTAATTTACTTCTTATAATTTAAAAATTTGTTACTCATTCATTATAGTTTTATAAATTTTTAATTCAGTCCTAATTACTAAACTTTCATCTATATATATATATATATATATGTTCCAATAAATTTTGTTAACATGTGGATGTGGTTAATATGTATATATTGACACTCTGAATATTTATTACTTATGCTAACAAAATGAGAAGAGATAGATAATTAAGTGAAATTAGCTCATGTGTATATGACATGTGATCATGCAACTATTATATTAAGTAATTTGGGTGAATTAGCTTAAATAATGTATGTTTTGAATATTTAAATGATATATAGTTAGTCACGTTACCAAAATTTAATAGTATATTAACAAAAGAACTAAACTAAAATTATTTAAAATTATAAAGATTTAATTACAAATATTTAAATCATAGACACCCAATTGAAAATTAATTAAAATTATAGGGAAAACAATAATTTAACCTAAATCGTATTTAAGAATCTATGAAGAATAACCCAAAGTCAATAAATATATAGTTTAGTAGACAAAAACATTTAGAGAAGTCAATTATACTCCACATATCATTTCTTAAAATGTAGCAGCTCCAGCAACAATTATGCAATTATAGATAGCTGTGTCATAGAATAGAAGAAGTGGAGACACTGGGTTGGCCTGTTAGATCAACTAGGACCATGTGATACGTGTGTTTCAATGACAGTCATTCACACCATGATGTGTATCTCCAATAGTCAGTCCTTAAAATAAGAATGGTAGCTAGCTTCAGCTAACTAACAGCCAAATCCATTCCAAAGAAAAGAGTAACTTCATGAAATGTTCATTTTTTGAGATTTTATTTACCTCAATATATATGTTCAGTATTTTTTTTGTTATACACATAAATCTTGAATAGTGAGTTGGCAAAATATGCACAGAGATTCTTTGCTGGGCGTAAAGCGTCTAGCAAAGGAGCTGGACTCAGTGTAATATAAGGAAGAGTAGTCTGAGTTGCATTAAAACTTTGTCCTTCCCTAAAATTAAACAAATCTTTCTAGAAAATTTTTTAGGTATTAGAACATCATAAATAATGAAAAAGTGTTCATTGTGTTTCTCAGACTCGGCTTATTCTAGTGTATGGGAGGACATATTCATGATTTGTATTGCATTAGACCGTCGTTTTAGACAAGTAAATCCAACTCTTCTCTTAACTCTTTATCAGTTCATAACAAGTTATATATTATATAAAAACTAATGTAAAAACTCAACCTGTCAAAAACTTGCATTTGAACAAGCATTGCCACCCACAATGATTAGTGGCGATAGGACCACCCACCAAAGAGGATGACTAGTGGTTTGAAAAGTCTAACTTGAGTTGATTGTGGAAGAATCCATTTTCCACACGAAACTTTCCACAAGTAGCTGTAGCTATCTTCAGCAATGGCCACAAAATGACAGTGTTTCAAGTGGGGAAGATCGTATTACGATGTCCAATGCGACCGCAACATTTACCAGTTGAAGTTTGACTATAAAAATAAAAAAAAACGAATCTAAATCTCAGTATGAATCTGAGACTTTTATTAAGAAATTGTATATATGTCCGAGATTAATGGAATTGGAAAATTCCAGTTTCATTTAATTAATCTCTTTTGAATTCATTATCCAAATGGATAACTCCTCTTTCTTGAAAATCACTGAATTCAAAAACAAAATATTTTCTCATTCACTGTTACTGAGGTGAAAAGATTGGTTCTCAAGTTATAAATTCTTGGTCTACCACATAAGGGAAGACACAACATTATTGTTGATCTCCTCTCAAGATCTCGTCCTACTTTCATCAACTTTCTCACTCTTGAAAATATTCTACTTCTCTTTAGTTATAAAGAAATGTTTAATATTCCTCTTTCCATCAACGTCATAGTTATATATATATATATATATATATATATATATATATTACATTCAAGTAAGAGGAGTGCTTTATATGATATATGAGAGGAGAAAATAATTATCTTTAGATAAGAAATTAATAGTTTAGATTGATGCAGAATTTATTCATAGGAAAATCAAGAAAAAAAAATATATATATATATATATATATATTGGGTACAACTAAGAGGAAACAAAAAAGACCAAAAAAAAAAAAGAAAGAAAAGAAAAGACTAAGGCATAACAAATACCTTAGAAGTGTAATAGGCAAAAAGCGACAAAGACAATGAAGGAGGAATGTCCTCCTACAAGCATAAACAATAAGAACCTTGAGCACCCATCTTGGCAAAAAATATTAGCATAACGGCTAGCCTCACATAAGATATGTTTAATCTTGATCATAAGATACTTGGTAAGGATGTTTAACACTACAAGAAAATCACAAATTAGAGGTAGAATTATCCATCTCTAATTTATAAAAATTTCATCTCTGATTGATCAAAGCCAAAATTTGTTATGTTTCTGATAATCATATTGTAAAGCATTTGAGATGAAAACAAATTTCGTTCCAAAGTCAGGGATGGATATATTCCGTCTCAAAAATAAATTTCAATGTCAAAATTAATTTGCATAAATCTGTCCTTCATTT
Source organism: Biancaea sappan (assembly GCA_037074585.1). Lineage (NCBI taxonomy): Eukaryota > Viridiplantae > Streptophyta > Magnoliopsida > Fabales > Fabaceae > Biancaea > Biancaea sappan. The sequence goes on along the minus strand of CM073497.1, from coordinate 45,292,225 downwards.
CGTCTCAAATAATCTTTCCCTAATTCCGTCTCAGATCATAGAAGAAAAAATCTATCCCTAAATCCGTGCCAAATTAGAAACTGATTTTTCCGTCTCTGAATCTGTCATTGGTACTGAAATCAGTGTTGATGCATTCCAAGAAGAAGAAATGAGTCCTCCTATGCCTGCAATGGTCCAAACTGAATCAAAGACAGATTCATGCAATTAATTTTGAGACAAAAATTCATTTTTGAGACAAAATATATCTGTTACTAACCTTGGGACGAAATTTGTTTGCAAATCAAATGCTTTGCAACTGATTTATCAAAGACAGAACAAATTTCATCTTTGATTAATCTTAAACGGAATTTTCATATTTTGTCTCTGATTTGTGATTTTCTTGTAGTGAGGTATGTTGAATTTGTATAAAAATCTTTAATAACTTATTAAAACCCTTTGTAAACTTGTAAATCTAAATATGAAAAAAGTTTATTATTGTAAAATCGACAAGTAGTGGTCATCCAAATATATACCCATACATAAATATATATATATATATATATATATGTATATTTGAAAGAGAGAGAAGAGGGAGATTAGTTGACTAATCAATTCTAGTTTCCATTATATGCACTTCCTAAAAGTCAGTGTTCTGATTTAATTTGTCCTTTGAAGTTTGAATGTTCACGTACTCGATACATATAGATAGAATGTTTATTTGCCACGTAGACTAGCAAGGTAGTTGCTACGTAATGTGAAAGCTGTTTTTTAAGGGGAACAATCCTACTTACACACGTCTCTTATCAATAGAAAGAAATGTTATATTATATTTAGGTATCTTAGATATCATAATATAAGGGATAAAATATTTTTTTAAAGAAAAAATACCTGAATTATATAACTCTCTTTTCTATTTTGAACAGTAATACTTTCTTCTTTCGAAATTAGAAGATAAGCTACTTGCAACGAAAAAATAAAAACTATAAGTACATTTATTTTGACCAAAATATCTTCATACTTAATATTTATATAATAAAAAATTACTAGTTTTATTTGGTAAAAATAAGGAGTCAAAATGCAAAGAATTACTCACAGCTTAGGAAGTTCTTTATAGTTTATTCTTTAATTTTAAAAGTTAGCAATAAATCTTTCCTAAACATTCAATTTGATGCAACATAACCCTTCTTTTTTATTTTTTATTTTTGGTCCAAAACTATAATATTACTTGTCCATTGAAAAAAAAATAAACTGAGAAAAAATACATCCAACTCATCGTTCTAAGGAGATGTTTGATATGCAAGAATGTTAATTAAGTCATTCCCAAAAATGTTATATAGAACTATCACATTCTCATGTTTGGTTTTTGGTTTTAAAAAATAATTTCTAAGAATGTAACATTCTTAGAAATTTAACATTCCCAGAAAACTCTCATTTTTATTTCCATGAGGGAGGTGAGAATGATAAATTATTATGCAGTAGAGATTTTTTTTCTAAAATTAAATTGCTATTTATCCTTATACCGTACTTCTAATTATGAAATCCTCGTTGCTAAATGAATGAGTTTTTGGATTAAAATACACTAGTTTGCTTAAAAAGGGCCTAAATGGGCCACCTCTCTTAAGTTTCAACCTAAACAAGTTTGGGTGGGCTAGCCTACGGTCAATGCATGGAAAGAGTGAGAAAGAGATGCTCTTCTAAAACTACTTTAAAGAGATAGTTTGTTTGGCATGCGTGGGAAGCCCGACCCATGGGCCAAAACTTAGAGAAAAAGATGCTCCTTTGAAACCACTTAAAAGAGAGAAAATTTTCCTGTACTCATTAATATATATGATGAAGTGTAATAAAAAAAATATGTATATGATAAGATAAATTAAATAAAAAATATGTTTTTTTTTCAAAAATAGAAGATTAGTGTTTGACCAACCTAATTAGCTTGCAGGCCAATATGGACATATTTAGGTTTTAAAAAAAGCATGTTTATTAAATGAGTAGTCTTGGACTGGTCTGTTTATTGGTGGCACTAAGTTAAATTGGCCCATTTTGACATTGTTATTTTTATATGTTAAATTAATATAGATAATTTTGAAAAAATTGCTAAATATTCTTTGGAATATTAATATGGACAAAATATGAAAATGTCCAAAAATATACAAGAAAATTATATAGAATATTAATGTCATATTTTTGGTTTTTGGGAAATGGAATGTGGGGTGTATGAAGGCAAAAGCACACAGGGCTAGGAAAGGTGTATATAAAGTTAACAGCTTGATCAAAGATAGTTTCTCATAATATATGATTATTGTGAAGAGCTTAAGAGGTCTAACCTGGCTCTATGGTCAAGATGCAAGTCCAGATGCCTCTTAGTTTGAAAGATGACACCTGGGGAGCCCACAAAGATCCCAAGTCTATGCTACCATAGTTTGAGAGCCTTGATATTTGTTTAGATATATGTAGGAGGAGCTTTTTGGTGTAGGACTATCATTGCCTTGAATGGTGCTTCATAAAAACACCCTATGGAGGGCAATTGCTCATTGTGATTGGAAGGGATCCAAATGATCAACTATTGTCAATTGTGTTTGTTGTTGTTGAGGCCGAGACAAAGGACTCATGGAGTTGGTTCTTGCAACTTTTGATCGAGGACATTGGGATTCAAATTAGCAAGGCATGCACATTTATTTCAAATTTGCAAAAGGTTCCTTCCTCACCTTCTCTCCTTTGCTTCATTGGTTTTTGTTTTAATATTTTTGTATTGGTACAATTGCTTTTTTTGTAATGGATAATGGTTTGTGGTGTATGTTTTTGGTTTAGTTTTGTCTTTAGGCTAAGTTTTTATTGCATCTTACAAGTTTATGTAGTGGTTTATGATTTGTGTTGGTTTATGTAGTGGAATATGCCTTCAGGGAAAGTTTTTATTACATCTTACTAGCTTATGTAGTGATTTATGATTTGTGCTAGTTTAGGTAGTGGTTTTTTCCTTTAAGCAAAGTTTTTATTGCATCTTACTTGTTTATGTAGTGCTTACTGGTTGATGTTGATTTTTTTTATGCAATTCTGGTTTATGTGCTGGTTTTGTTTTGTTTTTTTAATGTGGTATTGGTTTGTATTATAGGTTTTTTTATGTGGTATTGGTTTATGTGTCGGTTCGTGTAGTGGTTACTAGTTTGTGGTGTATGATTTTGGTTTGGTTTTGCCTTTCGTGTTAGCTTTTATTGCTTCATTAATGGTAAGTTTTTGGTTTATGGTGTATCTTTTTTTGCATTGTATGTATTGGTCTGTGGTGTTTTCCTTTATCGACATAAGCCTTATGTATTGTTTTATGTTGTGTATTATTTGAATTCTCATATTGTTTAAGTTTTCAAAAGTTTCCAAAAGTTTTGTCCTTTAAGTTTCAATCTATTCCTTCAAGTTTTCAAAAGTCAATTCTATCCTTTAAGTTTCAGTTTTATTCATAAGGTTGTTAAAAGTTCCAATGTTGTCTCTTTTGGCCACTATAATCTTTTGCCCCTCTGTAAATGTTTTAACCTTGTTCCTCAAAGCTTATGTTTGATGCTTGCTTATTTTTTTTCATGCTTATTTATCTCCTAATTAATGGTACTACCCATTTCTTCATGTTGTTTGGGATTATTGCCAACCCTTGAAGAGCAGATACTAGGAGTTGACCACTGATTTTGCTTATGTTATTTGTACAGTAACTTCAAAAAGAGATTTTCGAGAACCCATCTCAAGGCATTAGTATAGAAACTTACAAGAGCCATTTATCCCTAAGCTTGGGAGAGAGCCATGTTGTAGATAAAAAGAAAGTTAACAAGAAGGCATACAATTACTTTTGAAGATCTTTCCTCACTTTTGGATAGGTTTCTGCTAGGCTTAAACTGTGACCAACTGTTGAATAATATGTGTAAAAAATTCAATTATGTCAAAAGGTTAGGGAAAAAACTTGCGGCCACAGTGGAGGAAATAAGAATGTGGACAATGGAGAAATAGGCACAAAATAGGAGAGACACAGTGAAACTACCAATTAGAGTAGTGTTGTGAAGATTAAATTCATGCTAGGCCTAAAGTACGAGGAGAGTACGAAGTGGCTGCTAATATGGGTTAGACACAAAAAATATGAGGTAAGGGGGCCTACGAATAATTATATGGTGGACCTTAATTATTGACACCCAACATTATACTTGTCAGTAATGGTTACTAGCAAGCATTCCTTGCTCTCACTCAATTAGTTATATCAATCACATGGGAGAGAAGCCCAAATACTACATTTCATCAAAGAATGAATAGTATTGGGCATGCATGCTTTCAATAAATTGTGTGCTCAATAAATAGCCCAAATATGTGGCCATCCACCTAATATGATGATATCCTCCCACTTTCATTTATGAAACCAATTGGTCGGCCAAAGAAGATAACAATAAAGGACATTGATGAAGAGTTAAAAATAGCAAATATTTGTCCAGAAGAGGGAGGAACAACATTGTAACAATTTTAGAGTACTTGGACATAACAAGAGAACATTATTAGACCAAATAGACACAAGAAAGGAGGGTTGAATTGTGTATATGAATAATCTTAACTTCTTTTTGTCAAAATAGTTTATCCTCCTTAGTAGCTTAGAATATAATGAGATTATAAAAGATAGAGAAGACCAAGAGAGAATTTTACACAACACGTTTAAAAAGGTTGGATTTATCCACTTGGATCCTACATCTTCCTCACTATACACATAAACAAAGGAGATTTCTTATAAACTGAAGGTCCTGTACTTTACAAGAAAATTTCACAAAAACAGGCTTCCTAAATCTCCTAAAGCTCTCACAGACCAGAAACACTTTCTCTAAAAAATATAATTTACAACCTTTCACCAAATGATTAGCTCAACAACTATTACAATTTTCTTAAAGCAAATCAACAACCAGAAAAATGAAATCAATGAAAGAAGCTCTCTCTCTCTCTCTCTCTCTCTCTAAGATAATATTTAAAACAATTATAGTACAAGTTCACACAGAGCACTCAAAATTAATTTCAGAGAAGAGAGTAGGTAAAGAGATAAATGCTGTAATAACTTTCTTCTATATTTTCATTAAGAGCTTCAATAGCTGCATCAGACTTTAAATAGGGGAACTCAAGGAACTAGCTGTTGAGACTAATGTCTCTCTCTATTAATGCTTGCAGTTCTCCATTAATGTTTGCCTAGTGTAGCACGAAGAGTGAATGAGAAGACAACTTGAATTTAGGTTTTATTTCCCATGAGCTACAAATAACTATTTATGTCTCCTACCAGTTGCATTTTTTTTTTCATAACATGCGTGTGTGCGTGTTTCTAATCTAATATATGCCATTACTTATTCACTATTTTTGTGCTTTTTATGTGTGTAGCCATCACCCTAACTAAAGGTAACCCCATGTATCCTCAAACTCTAGCTTAATCTCAAACTTCCATTCCACCTCCTCTATAGCCATCAATTCCATCGCTTTCATAGCAAGTGATATTCCTCTAATGATTACTAAAATGTTTATCTTTAGAATATTAATATTGAAGCTGATAATTTCATATTATATATCTCATTAGAAGCATTCCACTTTACAAGCTCCTCTTATCCAACTGCTTAGCATCCAAATAAGGTATAAAATGAAAGGAATCATGGAATCATGGAAGACAAGATAGTGGTAGTTTGGTGGCCAACCTTCACAACACAGTGCATTATGAAGCATTAGTGATTCACCCAACAGTTTATATAATCCGTGTTGAGAATCGACGCAACACATATTTTGTATTGGAATCATGGAGTAATACTAGTAATAACAGATTTGGTTAGTCTTCCAGCTAAAGATAGGGCATCTTTTGGGGTGGTAAGGTTTAAATGTATAGTATCACTAAGTTTTTGAGATAATTTAATGACTCTCTTTTCATCTCACTTTAACCTAAAAGATTGGACACATATATAGCACCAAATGAAGAAAATGTCACAAGATCAATAAGATCACAAGATCATTATATCTTAAAATTTAAATTGAAATCTTATTGATCCTATCATATTTAGATTACTGTAAAATTGTAAAATCTTACAAGATTTAGAATGAAATCTTGACAACTTTGATAACCACAATAAATTAGTATCTAGTTTTTAACATGAAATAATAATATTAAGAAGTCAAATAACAATTTGGTCCTCAAATTTTTACTTTAGCTTTGGTTCTCAGAATTTTTTTTTGAACGAATCAATCCCGAAATATGTAGAAATTGTCCCAAATTGGACCTTTTGTTAATTGTTCGTTCAATTTGCTAAACATATATGTAGTCAACAACATAGACCCATGCCTAGTGATAATTTCATTACTAAGAATAGTCATGACATATTTTGAGGTAATGTGCATGTATATGATGACTCCAAGGGTAGAATACCAATAAAAAAAAATTTGTTGCAAGATATGCCATAAGATAGCTTGAAGAGAAGAAAAATGAAATGGAAACAAAATGTTCATCATCAGACCAATATTGAGTTTCATACTAAGCTTTGCAAAATTAACAAATTAAAAAACAAAAGAAATTAAATGGTCAAAAAGAAGCACACTTGCAATTTGAGGTCTAGAAAGGAGTAAGATAACACTGCTATACACTAAAAAGCTATCCCTTTCTTGTTCCCAATCCCTTCTCCTCATCTTCTAGTTCAGATGATTCTACCTTCTTCCCAGAAGCAGTTGAATTCTCTAGCAGCACCTCTTTCACCCCAGTAACCTGTTTACTTGTCAAATAAAGACCGACGAAGAAATTGAAATATACAAAATTTAAAACTCCTAGGGCTTCAATGAGGTAATAATAGTTTTGAAGTCTAATATTGTTTAAGCCATGACCACCTAGCCATGTGGTTCTTCCATCTTCTGATGTTACCTTATGAACAATGTTAACGATAAGCGAACCTAAGTAGTTTGCAATGGACAAACTCAGAAAGAAGACAACCCCAGCAATAGTTCTCATACTCTCTGGCATTCGTATGGTGAAAAACTCCATTATAGCAACAGCAGCAAAGCTTCATTCAGACCTGACAGTGCAAACTGTGGCTATAGAAGAGCAAAGCTTGTGGGTGAAATATATGAACCATGTCCTAAAGCTGAGTGTCGTCGCTTCTTCTCAACAAATGCTGTAACCAATATGCATAGGATTGATAACATGATGCCAATCTTGATTCTTACTCCCAAGCTGAATCTTATGGTCTTTTTAAAGAATTTCCTAGACAGGGGAATGTAGAAACACTCGTAAATTTGAATCCAAATGGAAAGTGCTATCATTGATGTTAGGTTCATCCACCCAGGTGGAATCTTGAAGTGGGGTCCGATGGATCTTTCCATTTGCATAACTTGAAGGACCTCAAAAGTGTTCTATTAGTCCATTACTATGAAACTGTAGATCCTAGTCAGCCATACTGGCAGAATTCCCAGCAAGCATTTGAAGTTTTCAACTTGTTTTAAACTACAAAGTCTCCAGCCATTCCTTAACTTGCCCTGGTTGTCCAACTCAGTACTGGGGTCAGAGATTATAATAGCCTTATCAAAGTACTTGAACCTGATTGTGCGAGGACGCTATTCTCCAACTCTGATTCATCAAATGTCGGTGTAGGATCATAAAAGGATGATCTCCCAAAAAGCTAAAGCTTACGTTTTTTACAGGCTGCCACAATCACCTTGCCCATGTCTAGAAAGATGCTACCTTCAGGTTTCTTGAACATAAGTGTGTCGACCAAGGAAAAAAATGATTGTAGAAGGCAAGACAAGTAGTAGGAATGGCAAATCCCAGAGTCCAGCTGATATTGGTTTGGATATAGACAACAACAGTGAGTGCCACAACTAGCGCAACTGTAAAAGTGAAGTACCACCAGTTGAAGAAACTCTCAAGTTGTGCCTTGCCCTTTTCTGTCTTGGTGTCAAATTGATCAGCACCAAAAGTAATATTGAAGGGCTTAATCCTACCAGTTCCTATAGATAACAGTCCAAGACCTAAGAAGAGGACGAAAAGCTGTCACCCTTGGGGTTTCTGGAAATGCGGTGGCTCCTTGCAGACCAGGGATCTTAGTTGATTTGCTGTTAGCGTAATAGTCAATATACCCTGTCAAATGCAATCTAAAACGATGATATATACACAGGCCTCAACTGAAAATGGACTAGCTCCAAGTCTGAACCAATGACCTTAATTAAAATCCTAATGTTAGGACTTGTTTTGAAGTTGATTGGAATGGTGGGAACGGGGTTTCAAAGTTTAATAACAAGGGGTATAAAACATTTCTATTATAATGTTATTAATGGAGTGATGTTGGTCTCTAGTTTAAATTTTCAATGTTATTCTTTTAGTGAAAAAAAAGTTAAAAAATATTTTTAGTCCTTATAATTTTATTTAATTTATAATTTAATCCTTGTAGTTTAAAATTTTATATTTAGGTCTTTACAATTTTAAAAGATTTTAATTTAGTATTTTCTGATTAAATTTTTGTCAATATTTTAAATTTTGTTGAACGACCTACCATATACTATTTTTGCACTTTAGATACACATAATTCAAGTCAATTCACCTAAATCATTTGTATCACATGTCACACACACACACACACACACACACACATTAGTTAATTTCACTTCATTTATTTTCACTCACTTCTTGGTATGAATGGTGCATCTTTGTAGTTGTTCCACAATTAGTCACTTAGCAAAATTCTACAAAACAAATATGATAATTTAGAAGTGGTGACTAATTTCAATTTTTTTTAAAGTATAGGGATTCAATTAAATATTTTTAAATTAGATAAACTAAATTTAAAATATAACAAAATCATAAAGATTAAAAGAATCATTAACAACAAAAAGGGCAAAATAAAAGAACATTTGGACGGTAAAAGGTAAAATACCTATTGAACAAATAAAGGAGAGCCTAACCAAATTTTGGGTTTGTAGGGTTTTGACTTTTGAGAACTCATCTTAATTTACCCATGTCCATTACGACTCAACCATCCAATGATCCAAACAATGATTTTGAGTTTTTTATTAGTCCTATTCCATTCAATCCCACCTCATTTCACTCTATCCTCTCCAACAAGTTCTTAATGCGATTACCAATTACAGTTGTGTAAACGTGGGCATCATGAAAGTTATATGGCTCAAAATAAAAGATCAGCCTAACAACAAAAGATCCAGCAAGGAAAAATTAAATACATGTATGGCAACACAGAAACATGCTTTTGCTTCTTATCTATATTGATCTGATCAATTATAAGTGATTATTGTAGTTTGAAGAGTAAGAAAAGAAGTGGATATAGATTATTATTTACCAGAAGGAATGCAATAGAGCCACAAAACAAAGTCTGGAACCTTCCTAGATAAGTATCAGAGATAACAGTGCCAGCTATGGAGGCAATGTTGGATGAACCATTCCAAATTTAGACCACATTAACCACAACAATATTACTCATTTAATTTCATTAGTAAGTACAACGTTATATTCGATATCAAGCTCATAGACGCCAATTTTTCGAACGATTCATTCCCTTCAATTCAGAAACAAATAATCAAACACCTTGAATGCACAAAGCTATTCAGAAACAAATAATTAAACACCTTGCATGCACAAAGCTATACAAAAACAATGTTAAAAACAAGGATAAAAAGAGGAAATACCTATGATGTATTTCACAGATCTCCATCCTCCTGCTCTTCTTTATGATACAGAGGTAGAAGGAACATGCTTTTGTTCATGTTCTTGTACAAGTATAGAAGAAGAAGAAGAAGATTCATCAGTCATATTCTCCATTGTTTTCTTCTTCTGTTGATTCTAATTCTAATATCTCAAATGGTTAAAAATTTGAGAAGTTTTAGCTGACTCTTCTCATTTCGAAGTATCTGAAGCAACCCTAAAGATTAATTGCTAGGGTTTTATGTGGTGCAAATTTGGAGTTAATGTGGTTAACAGTGTTTGAAAAATGTGACAATGAAGTTTAATAGTTGGTTACTATAGTCAATATTTGAGTGAGGATTCCCATGGACTTGGTAGTTCTGTGATCCTAGTTTTCCATAACCACTAATCTAGCAATTAATCCTTAGGGTTGCTTTAGATACTGTGAAATGAGAAGAGTCAGTTAAAAATTCTCAAATTTTTAACCATTTGATGGAATTAGAATCAACAGAAGAAGTAAATTGTATAGTATGCCTAATCCCCCATAAACTTTCCCACGAATTTTCAAACCTAGCAAGAGGCTCTCTTCAACTTAAAAAAACCCTCTATTAAGTTGACCGCTTGTCAACAGTCCACTCAACATATTTTTATGTTCGGGCAGCTTATATGTGCCACATAGACGATGACATGGCCGGATTTTATTTGTCATTTCAATATTTAAAATTTAGGAAATTAATAAAAAAAAAGACAATATTAGTCCTCATAGTACTGCTAATTCTTGAGTCTCCCAAGTCATGAGTCTTCTTTGCACATTGCCTAAATTGTAAGTCTACCTTCTTTACATATCATCCAAATCACTCATCTTTAGATTGGTGTACTCCACGTTTGATGCCGATACTAGCATCGAAGGCATGACTAATCGCAAACCCACTACATTCACATTGAATTGTAGAAGTCTTGTGTCACGCCCCACTACCAAGCACATGACTGATAAGAAACACCCATTTGGATACTGTAAGCCTAATTAAACAAAGCACATGCATACATCCATGCAATAAAAACAATCCATAACACTATCATGCTTAAAATCATCATTTGCATTTAAGAAGAATATGACTATCCATACATTCAAAGTAAGGTTCACCATGTTTCAAACTATTTCATCATCAACAAAAAGGGGATGGAATATCTGGGAACATGGGTTTACAAAAAAGTAGAGAAACTAGCATTCAAACATCTTTACAAAATACAGTCATCTATCCCTAAATGACCTATATGACTACAGAGCTTTTTAGGTTCACTATACCAAAATAATATCAAAAGACCCACCCAAACAAGAGGGGCGGTCAACAACAACACTGAAGTCTCACTACTCCTCAAGCAGATACTCCTTTTTCACAATAGAATATGAAAATATTAAACCACAGATAGTGTGAGTTTATTAAAAACTCAGTAAGCAAATGATTGTGCAAATAAAACAATTCAGATTTATTAACATCAGATTCATATGCTCTTCGAGCCACAAGCAATGACAGTTCATAATGCATATGAATTCATTTAATCAAGCTATACTCAATAAGTGAGGATTCAGCTCTTATCGACCCCCTAACTTTCTATAATCTCTGCCTCTTCTGGTATCTATGAAAATATATTCCTACCATAAACCAACATCTCATCTTATATAAGGCCTTTGACATTTCATGAAAGTCCCAGGGAGTTAGGCTTGCCACTACGGGCTTCTCAATCATGGCTCATGCCTCTATTTGACATATATCATTCCCTATCCCTTGGTCTAACCCCTAAGGTATAGTCATATTCCAATTACATTTCCAATCCAATGCAATAAGGCCATATAAAAAGGAATCAAACCATGCAAGTCATATGCTATGTTTAAACTATATGTCCACCACCCATGGTTCTATAACCACCATGGCAATTCTTACATCATCTATCATGGTTCTATAGGCACCATGATTACAATTAGTCATACATATAGTTACAACTTTAATTACCAGTAAGATTACTAGTCCAACCTTAGTACTTTGAACACAAGAATACTTGTGAGCATAGATGTATGATTTATTTAAGAAAGCAAGTTTAAGCAAGGTCACTTATTCACCTCAACTCTAAGCTCACCATTTAAACATTTTCTTACTTGGATTTGGATGCAAATATGATTTAAGGTGTTTTTCAATCAAGCCCTATCAATCCCATCATGATAAAGTGTGAAAAAAAAGTCAAAAAGTTGGGAGAAATGTTGAGTTTGGCAGCTGCAGTGCTACTCTTATCATTGTGGCACCACAAAGTAGCGAATCAACACTTTCATTCTATTAACTATTGCTGCATTGGTGGCAAATAGAAGCAAACACCAAATTCTGCAACTTTGGCCGCTGCAACGCTAGCCCCCACCGCTATAGTGATATTAGACACTTTGCACTTGAGAAACAACCCGAAAATAATCCCATTTGATCCATTTCTTGCTCCCAATCCTCCCTTGACTTTTGCACATCCTTTGGGTCACTCACCTAAAATTACTGGAAAAACTCAAGAACAAGATTGGGCTTTGGATTTGCAAGTTCTTAAAACACATTTATCAAAACCCCCTCCAACTCTCATGGAGGTTCTACATCCATTTCAATTAATCAAATCCAACCCAATCAAGTTCCAAACAATTTATTCAAACACCAAGGAGTATGGGAAGCTAGAAATCAACCTTTAAAACTCAATATTTTCCCAAATCTCTACCTAGGGTTTTTAAGACACGAAAATGAAGGGATAGTGCAAAAATCACAAATACACAACTTGAATCAATGTTTAGAAGGTTGATGAGTGATTTGCCTTCAAGAAAATTCCACCAAAAGCTTGAGGAACAGATGGGTGTGTGGATTTATGGAAGAAGAAAGGAGAGAACAATGTGGAAGAGAAGGAGAACATGAGAGAGGCTAATGTGTGTGGGGAGCATTTCCTGATGTGTTTATTTGGTGTGAGTGTAGGTGCCCAATTACCATCTTGCCCTCCCATACAAGTCAAAAGCCTTAGGGAACTAAGGGCAATCTTGGAAATCTTCCCAAAATTATTTACATAGGCATATAAAACACATCACAAACATATTTTCCACATAGCCCATATCAATCTTCCTCATACTATCACATACTTTCAATTAAGCCTAGAAAACTTAATTTCCATATATTTGGTCCCTTTCTAGCATTGCCACACACAATATCCTTCCATAAGCATTCCAGAATATATGCACATGCTCAACATGAAAAATTACTAATGATGGAAATCATATTCATACATTTCCAACTATAATACAACATACACAATATTTCATTTTGGTCCTCTACCCGAACCCATAACATAAGAAAACATTATATACACAATTATCGTGAAGACTACAGTCACCCATGCACAAAATTGGCACGATCATATTTGCTAACATTGACACATTACACAAAAGAACCGATAAGCCACTCATAACACAACACGAGTATTACACCTTATAAGTGAGGCTTTATTATTAATTTGTCCGTGTTATTTTTTAGTGACAAATTGAGTTCGTCACTAATTTTGTCATTTGTGATGGATTTTAGTGATGAATTTTAATTTGTCACTAAACAATGATTGTTTTCAGTCCATCACTAATTTTTGTCACAAAATATGAGATTTAGCGATGGATTTTAGTGATGGACCAAAGTCGTCACTAAATCCTATATTTTATGACAGATTTTTTAGTCACTAAATGACAATTTTTAGTCACTAAATTTCGTCAATTATTTCCAATTTTGTGATGTATTTGTGATAGAATTTTTTGTCACTAAATCACTAAACTTGTCAAAGTAATATAATACTATATATATGTATATATATAATACTATATATATATATATATATATATATATATATATATATATATATATATATTTGCTAATAGTAATTGAATATTTCAACTGGATTAGTCATAAGAAATGTTGACAACAACATGTAAGATGTAAGTTCGAGTCAAGCAATTAACACTTATGAAAATAAATATCGCGACTTACCCACTATTGCTGGTGGAACTAGTGACAGATTTTTCTATAGTGACGAAGTTGTGCGGAATTTTCAGTCTTAAATTTGTGATAAAAAAATCCATCACTAATTTGTGAAGAAATCAAATTTATCACTAAAATTTTACTAATGTTGTTTTTAGTGACAGATTTGTAACAAAAATGTTGATCACAAATTTGTCACTAAAACAAAAATTAGTGACGAATTTAAAACAAAAATTAGTGACGAATTTGTTATTTTAGTGATAGATTTTCTGTCACTAAAACATATTTTTCTTATTGTGCAAGTTGGTCCATGTTGTTTTTTCCTTCACAAATACTGCATTTTTTATTTTATTTTTACTTGTATTGCATCTTACTTATGATTGATTTATTTGGTAATTTTATCATAAAGTTTATTCTAATACATAAGCTTTAACCAATCTTAATATTGTCCAACATGGATGAATGTGATGATGAGTGAAACAAAGCATGACACACATGAAAGAGAGAATAATAATATTGGGGTAGATTTAGATTTTACCTTTGAGAACAATGATAATTAACTATGGGGCTAGCAAAGATATTTTCTTGGGTCAAATTGTTAATGGTGAAGAAGCTTATGCCTTGTATAGAGAGTATAGGTATCGTTTGGGTTTTTCTGTAAGAAAATCAAACCAAACTTATATTGTTAGAAGTAATAGAATTCGTACAAAAGAGTATGTGTGCTCAAATTAGCAAGGATCAAAGATCTTGAATGAGGCCGTGATAGTTCATTCAGTAACTAAATTCAAGGATAAGACGCCAAGCAGGGGTTTGTTTTTCTATCAATGAGAGATCACTAAATTGATAACTAAGCATAATCATGAGTTTGCAAAACAGAAACAAAAGACATATAATGGGTTCTGCTATAAACATTTCAATTTTCAATGGTGATGTCATTAGCTCTATGGTAAATGTGGAAATAGAACAAAAGATGTGTGGAGTTATTTGGGTGAAGGAACTCATGGCTTCGATAAAATTTTGGATTGTCAAAATAGGATTGTTATAATTATGTCAATAACCAAAAGCCTAAATTGATAGAAGTTGGGGGTGGTCACAATTTGATTAATCATCTACAAAGTCAACAAGCTAAAGATCCCATGTTTTACTCCAATGTTCAATTTGATCAAGAATTACATTTGACAAATATTTTTTGGAGGGATGAAAGATTGCTGCTTGATTATGATTGTTTTGGAAAGTAAAGTTTTTTTACACTACTTATCGTACTAATAAATATGATTTAATTTGTGCACCATTTGTTGGGTGAATCATCACTGGCAAAATGTTATGTTTTGTTGTGTTTTTTTTTGATAAATAAATCAACAAAGTCATTTGAATGGTTGTTTGTAACTAGTAGTTGTAAGAAATTTGACTCAATGGGAAAACCTTGTGCACATGCATTGAGAGCTTATAATATTAAATGTGTAACAAAAGTACCCAAAAAATACTTTCCGTTGTGAAAAATAGATATTTCAAAAAGAATATTTAAAATTGTAAAAATATTCTTAAAATATTTATAATCTTTAATTAAAAATTATTACAATTAAATATTTTAGCTACCATTATTATTTCCTATTTATAACGGTCTACCAATTTATTACTTTTAATTATCATTATTTTAGAAATGCAACTTTCCATTTATTTTATTTGGACAGTTACACTTTTTCTTTACTATAAAAAGAAAGTGATTTCTTCAGATTAAGTGTCATTTCTCTAATCTTCTCTTCCTCCAACTTTTCTACTCCCTGCTCTTACTGGGTTATAGAGTTTATTTTCTGCTGTTTAGTACTTGAGTTTCACCTAGAAGGGCCTATTTAATCTTGGGAAGAAGTTCTGCAGACACAGAATAATTTTCTTAACGACAATGTCTTTTGAGACGCTGCTCAAATTATGTTGGTGATGACTTTTTACACTCGATAACCATGTGAGTGGATTTACTGTTTGGCGCACGCACTTCATTCAACATGCATGAGCCAAACTAATGACGTGTGTGTGCCAAGCTCTCTACTTGGTCTACAGCGCTAAGTAGAGAACTGGGTCTCCTATAACCATGGTCCAAGAATGCAAAGTTTATTAAATATAGGCTTGATGGGAAAAATACATCAATTGATCGCAATGAAAGTAAAAATACAACTAGTGAAGATGAAAAATTATATATCGCAATTCGATGATGTGGTCCTTCTCTAATCTTATGTTAGCAACTTAAGAAGAATATAAGGAAACTCGATATTATCTAACAAAGATCTCAACAAGTCTAGAAATGTTTGCCTAAGTTGACTTTGAATGCAAGTACTTCAATTGAAAAAGAACAAAATAAGGAGATTAATTCTAATGACAATGATCAAGACCAAGAAGTACAAATCCTTGACTCCCTCAAAGTGAAGCCAAAAGGAAATTCTAGTGTTAGAAGAAAAGGCCACTTTGAAAAGCAAAAGAGATCAAGTGAGAAATAAATTCTGTAGAAATTTTCTTCTATATATTTCAATGATCTTTTTTCTAACATTTAATTCTTTTGTAGAAAAAAAAAGTGGATCATGTTACTTCAACTACAGCAAGCCTTGTCTCCGATTCCCAATGATTTGGTTATGCATATTTGCTTGTAAGTACATATGTGATTATATAATTAGTAAATTTGAGATAGAACTTTTGAGGGTTTATGTGAATCTATACAATTTAATTAAATGAGGGTGTTTGAAAAATAGTTGGGTAAACTTATACTTTGAGCAAAATTGATTTTCAGAATTGATTTTGAACAAATTTATGTTTGCATGAATGTGATTTATATTTGAAAACTATTATAAGAACAATAATTTTAAAAAATGAATTTCGTTTGAATATTAGTTAACAAAAACACTTTTGAATATATAATTACAAGGAAGGATATAATTACTAGGAAGGATGTGAATTTTATGTTGTCTTATTTCATTTACCCTTATTTAATTTCAAATTAACTTCATTATTTTTATTAATTTCAATATAGTAATCAAATTGGTACTCTACAAAGAAAATTAATTTCACCATTTTTACCCTTTATTAATTTTTATGACATTTTTTTTGCTCATTTTTTTTCAACACAACCAAAACAGTGTTTCAATGTGATTGTAACCAATCCAAAATTCCGGGACTAAATTGAAAAACAAAGTAAAAAATATTGGGTTAAAAAGCAATTACATATGGACCAAAATGAAAAATAAACAAATAGGACTAGGGTTAAAATGAATTTTTTTTAAAAAATGAGGCTCAACAGTGTAATTTTCACCAAAACAAAAACCTCCATGACAGCACTCTTTAAGTTCTACAACTTCATTTTTTTCTTCATTTTCTTCCATTTTTTTTTCTCTTTTCCTCTTTCAAGAGAAAGAACTGCGGGAGATAGCAGAGCAAGAAAACAAGGCAAAACAAATGCATAGAGAGGAAATAAGAGATTTTTAGAACAAAACAAATGCACAGAATGAGAGGATAATAGAAGAAAATAATAGCCGTAGAAGATTTGGGCGAGCATCGATTCTCAGAGAAACTACATGGTACCACGACTATCAAAACCTAGATTTGGGCGAGAATCGATTTTGATCCAAAACAACCGCCGTTAAACCAAATATGCAAAAATGGTAATGAACATGATTATGGAGAAAAAGAAACGCGTTTATGCCATCTGACGAGCAACCAACCAATTCTACAAAATTCATTCACCCAAGTTACTCTAAGAATTGATTCCACAACATTTTTATTCTCAAACTTGGAAAATGAATAGTCATATTGTTCCTTATAGTAGCACATTTCACATGATAGAGAGGGTCAATCACTTGAATAACATAAAATTCAAATATTGATACTAATTGAATTAATATAGTTATTTATTTTTTTAATATTGTGTGAACCTAATTTATTTCATTGGTTTTTATAGGAAACAAATTGAGCTTATTTGAGACCTTCAAATCCATTTTCACAAATGCACAAATTTTATTGATTTACAACTTAAAATATGTCTTTTATGTATGGCCAGATGAAAGCAGTTGTGCTATTATGCACATTGATTCATTGAATAGCGTGGGATCTCAATTTTGTACATTCAAATGCTAACTTTGTATATGATCATATTTTTCTACAACTAAATCGTAAATTATAATTTGGATTGCATTGTTATGGTAATGTTATTATGCAACATTTTAGCAAAGCAAAAATTCAGTAACTAATTAGTGCAATTATGATGTCTAAGCTTTTTTTTTTTTATATAAGAAAATAATGTAATGTCTAAACTGTTTTATCAATGGAGAGTGAAGCTTCTTTTTTTTTTTTTGGTTATAATTTCTTTCTATTGCATGTGTATTATTTTTTACTAATTCTTGCTAATTTTATGCCTTGGAATTGAGAGAGAGAGAGAGAGAGAGAGAGAGAGAGAGAGAGAGAGAGAGAGAGAGAGAGAGAGAGAGAGAGAGAGAGAGAGAGAGAATGTTTTATAATTAATAATTGATCATTAAGTTAAAATTTAAGATAATCAGCTAATAATTTATTTTCATATAATAAATGTTATCTTGTGTGAAATTAGATGTGTAAAATTTAAATAAATGGCTTGATTTTATTAATCATTGTACAAATGATGTGATACCTTATAATGTCCCTAAGAATTTTTCTCTAAGCAGATGGATTTCAATTAGTTCATCGCAACACATATTAATAAGGGCTAGCTTCGTACTTTGGTTTAACTTATCTCACAAACATTAAAATTTGCCACAATATTTTTATAATTTTTTTTAATATGATCTTTGGCTAGACTTATCAAAACGGATTAGCTCAATCTATTTGGATTGATCTGTTTCGATTTTTGTCAAAAGTGAGTCAAGTTGAACTAGCTTGTTTTTCAATGAGCCGGGTTGGTCTAGCCCAGCCATTTTGCTTCCACTCTTTTTTTTTTCCGTCTTTTGTTTTATATGTTGTAATTTGGATCATTTTGAGGCTCAATTTTTTTTTCCTTGTTCATTTAAGACTTTAACGATAGAAACTGAAGTGTGATGTGTGCACACAACTAAAGAATCAAAATGAAATTACCAATCATATTTATATGTTTCAAGTTCAATGTATCATGCATCGAAATTGATTACATATCAAAATTGTTGATTAGAAACAATTGATTCAATGTTTCCTATGATATCATATGCTAATATATATAATCAAAATTGATTATAAATCTATATATCATCTGATCATATTATTTTTTAAATACATAAAAAAGAGAACTCATGGATTACCTGAACCAGGATAAATAGGCTTAGTTTTTTCAAGCTATCTAAAAGCCAACATAACCCATCTAAAAAAATAAGTTAAACGGGTTCTGGTAGTCATATTAGGCCTGCTTGACAACACTATTTTTTTGTTTTTCAATTGAGACATTTAGATAAGAATGAAACCAAATTTGTGCACTTGAGTATTTGCATTTTTATGTAAAATGATGCATGCACACCTTTTTCTCTGTGTGCTTATATATAATTATATGTAAACAAAATAAGACCAATTTATAGTTGGTTTCAATAGGTCTATGTGATTGTGCCTCATCACTGATTGTGAGATGGCTAATTAAGTAATTAATGATTATCAAATCAAATTTGCATTATTGTATGGAGATGTACGTAAAAAAACAAATTCCTATAATTTCCCCTAATCTTTAATTTAGTTTCTTCAATGTCACTCAACTGATAATTTGATTCTTGTTGGTTTATATGATTTTTAATTTAGTCTGTATAATTTAAATTTTTATAATTGATTTTTTATATTTTCACTAATTTCTTAATTTAGTTTCTGTAACTAAACTTTTAATTTTTCATTAAATTTTGTTAATGTAATTAATTATATACATATTGATACTTTAAATATATATATATATAGCAAGAATTATACTAACAAAAAAATAGATAATCAAATTAACTCACATATATATAATATGTAATGTAATTTACATTAAATAATTTGGTCAAATTAATTTCAATTATATATATTTTAAATGTCAAAGATAATAGACATTTCACCATGTTACCAAAGTCTAATAAATGTTATAACTTAAAACTATAAACATTTAATTATAAAATTTTAAACCATAGAAGATTTAATTAAAAATTAAATAATAATTATAGGTTTTAAAAGAATAACGTAAGCTTTATCTTTCTAATCAATTGCCATTTTTTTATAGTATTAGGACTTGACCGACTCATTGAGGAATCGATGACTCGGAGTCCAACTCTGTTTGGACTGAGATATAATTGACTTGGTTGACTTGGTTAATTTTTGACTAAATCGGTGACCCAATTCAACTTGATATCTTTTTTTTATTAATCAGATTTCAACTATTACCTCATATTAAAACTAATATTTTAACAATCAAAGAAACAAACTATAATTAGCATACAAGTGTACCCAAAAATATATATAGAAATAATAATAGTATTTTGAAACATAAAATGTTATTATTTTATGTATATTATATCATTATAGTATTTAAAATGATTTTAAAACATAAAAGTTGAACAATATTAATAACAAATTTTATAATATCATATAAAGTTAAAAATAACTAAATAACTAGTAAAAAATAAATTACTTTTAATTTTAATTTTATAATTTATTAATATAATTATAAAATATTATATTTATTTATTAAATGTAATATTTGTGTACTAAAATTATTTTAAAGTATATTTTTTAGATATTTTAATTATAAAATTTACATATAAATTATTATTTTTATTTATTTTAATATATATATATTTATGAGCATATATATATATATATATATATTATCAGATTTAACAATTCAACAATGATGATAAAGTTAAACGTAAGCTCCAATAACTTGAAAACAATCTGATTAATAACTGTGTAAATTCTTAAATCTATCTATTTTTCTACCAACAAAAAAACATTGGTGCTTAGGTTAAAAGTCAAGATCTTCTTCGTCCTTAATGAATTGCTCCATTTCTCCTTTGATTCTGCATACTGTACCTTTCTGCAGAGATAAAAACATTACAATGCAGCCTGGATACCTCATCTCAGAGCTAAAGTCGATATGGTAACCTCAGAATAATGACGCGCTAGTGAGAGTATACCGCTTTTACTCTCCACCTTAGCCCGACACGTATAACAAAATTCGACCCTCTGATCAAGATTTTCTCTAATTGACAAGTGTAGGACTTGTTTGGAGAGTATAGATGTTTGGCTACACGAGACAGTGCTAAAGCTTCCTTTTTGAATTTCCCGCTACACAACGGCTACTTCACTCTGCTTCCCTTTTCACACTAGCTTTCAACGCAAGTCTCGGGTCTGTCTTTCACTCTGTACATAAAATATTTGAGAAAAGAAAAAAAAGTACCTTTTAACGGTTCTCTCTCTTCATGCTTCAAATTATTATTATTAGTTTAATCATGATAGCCCTTTTTGGTCTACTTTCTCATCACAACTTCCATCCCCACTATACCAACTTGTATGTTGTATCCTCCATCACTGTTTCACTCACTCCCACTCTTTCTCGCAGGTGAGTGCAATCAGTGAGTGATTCAACCCAGAGAAATTAAAACCAGAGACTCCATTTGAGAAGAGCTTCAAAGGAAAATGGGTACTGTAAAATGGGTCTTCTTCTTGGTGATTCACGCAGTGGTTTTCTCTCCTTCCTTCCTTGCTCTCACTCAAGACGGTAACAACTGAAAACCCCCTTTTTTTTCTAATTTTTTGGTGTAATTTTTTGATTTTTGATTAATGGGATTCTGGGTAGTTCTCCGTTTTTAGTCACCCCTTATGGGATTTTTATTTCTGGGTTGGTTTGATCAATGTTCCTTCCAGTATGTGAGTTTAAAGTTGTGAACTTGAAGAACACATTGTTTCATTCCTCGGTCTCACGTCGTTGGAAATCAAAAGCACTTTGACACTAGGAATCTTCTTAGCCATCAATATTCCTTCTGGAATGAGAGTTTAGTGTTCTGAACTTGAAGACATTTTTCATTCCTAGGTTTCACGTTGTTGGAAATCTAAAAGCACTTTAAATGACACTGGGAATCTTCTTAGCAATCCATGTTCCTTCCAGGATGTGAGTTCGAAGTTCTGAACTTGAAGACATTCCTGATTCCTAGGTCTCACGTTGTTGGAAATCAAAAGCACTTTGAGTGACACTAGGAATCTTCTTAGCAATTGGCAAAAGTCTGATAAATCACCCGCTTTTGGAATTTCAATTTCTGGGTTGCTTTGATCAATATATATATATATATTCCTTCCAGAATGTGGAGTTCAAATTGTTCTGAATATGAAGAGACTCTTCATATTTTCAGGTCTTACGTTGTTGGAACTCAAAAGCACTTTGAATGACACTAAGAATCTTCTGAGCAACTGGAATGGTTCTGATGAATCTCACTGCACATGGACTGGTATCAGTTGTCACACCAGTGACCAACGGGTTCGCTCAATGTACAAAAGCTTTATAAAATTCTCCATTTCTTGCTTTTTGATCCCTCCAATTCTGGTCCTTCATGTTTGTTTTGGTCTCTCTTCAGAAACCTACCTTACATGCAACTGGGAGGGATTATATCTCCTAGCATTGGGAAACTCAGTAGACTACAGAGACTGTAAGAAAAACGTAACCGAAACTTCTGAAACATCTTTTATCTTTGACTCTGCATTTCTGAAAGAGTAAATTACTGACTTAGTCCTTGAAAGATAACAAGTTTCTTAATTTGGTACTTGAAAGATCAAGTGTCTTAATTTAGTCTATGAAACATTGTATTTATGTCAATTTAATCCTTTTTGTTACTAAATCACAAAATTTACTGTTGCTAAATATCAAAGACTAAATTAAAATAGAGACCAAATTAAAATAAACACAATTTTTTAAGAACTAAATTGAGATTGTTGTAATATTTTGGAGACCAAATTAGTAATTTGCTTTTTCTGTTATGAATTCTGATACTATTCAATGGTTTGAAAATGAATCAGGGCTCTTCATCAGAACAGCTTACATGGAATCATTCCTAACGAAATCACCAATTGCACTGAGCTAAGAGCACTGTAAGTGGAATGATTCTATGCTTACTGTGTGTGGTGTTTTGATGTTCATCTTTTCTTGTTAGTTTCATACTGAAATACTAATTTGGCTGAATTGATTGTAATGGAAGGTACCTGAGAGCTAATTATTTTCAAGGAGGCATTCCCTCAGAGATTGGAAATCTGTCTCATTTAACTATACTGTAAGACCCTTTGTTGAGATATTATTCCCCACAGATACTTGTGGTTGGAAATTCTATAACTATCTTGTGGTTGAATTTTAAATACAGGGATTTATCAAGCAACTCATTGAAGGGGGCTATAACTTCATCTATTGGCCGTCTCACAAATTTGCGAGTTCTGTAAGTTCATTTACTGGCTTTTTCACCATGATATATAACTATATATGGGTGTTTTTTCTTACCTTGTAATAACCAAGAAAAAAAATAAAGCCTCATATGCCATGAGACAAACTATTGCTCCATATGCTACACATCTTGGGGGGAACTAGGTTAGGGTTAGGGGGTCACTGAGTAGCTCATGTTTAACAGTTGTATTATGGTTAAACCGTAATTGAATTAGTTTAAATAAATAAATCAATATATAATCCTTTATTATTAATTTAATAAATTAAAAAAATAAAATTATAAGTAATTTATTTTTAAATATTTGGACGTTATTTTTAATATTATATGATATTATAAAATTTATTGCTAATATTATTAAATTTTTATGATTTAAAATTAATTTACTTAAAACAATAATATGATTTGCATAAAATAATAACATATAATGTTTCAAATCAAATTCAGCCTAGTGTCGGCCATTAAAAATAAATGTTGCTTTTAAAAAAAAAGAAGAATTTTAAAATGTACTTGGTGTTCTGTTAGTCACTAACGTATACTTGTTTAGATAGCGCAAACTTTTTTTTTAAAAAAAACAAATGTACGCTACACAAACTTACATACAACTTGAAAAATTGTCTAAACTCACCTATAGCTAAACTCTTTAAACCTTAGTCGAAAATTACTTTATGATTATGTTTGGCAAAAATAGCTAATAAGCTAGCTGAAAGTTTAATAGTTAGTTGAAAATTTAAAAGTTAACTGAAAGTTTAAAAGTTAATTTTTAGCTGAAAGCTGATAGTTAAAGTGTTTGATAAAAATAGTTATTGAATTAGCTAATAGATGTAAAATAATATAAAAGTACATATTTTATAATTCCAAAATAAACATATTATTTTTTTAATTAAATTAATTTAAATTATTATATATATAATTAATTAATATATATACTTTATTATATTATATATATATATAAATATATTATATAATATTCACAAACATGATCAGCAACAAAACGTCGTCGTATCCTTCATTGCCTTTCTTTCTCCTTCCTCCTCTTAGAAAATGTTTATCCTAATTTTGTGAGGGAAGTGGGCCATGCTTTTATAAAAATGATCTAGGCCCAATTAAAAACATTTAGGTCCATTATAAAAAATATGGGCTTTGAAAAATTTACTTCAACAACATGATTTCTACAACTCTGGCATTTAGAATGAAGCACACACGGAATTTGCTCCAAGTGGCCAAGTGTCCCAACAAGTAAAAAAATTATTTAAGTTAGATGATCTGAAAAAGGATGGTGATGATATTGTTGAATGTTTTGATAATAAAAGAAATTATGATAATTCACAAAAGACGTCCATAGATACTTTTGTGATAAAAGGAAAATGGAGAAGTAGTATGAAACAACAAATAATGAATGCTATAATAGAAGATAGAGATTTGGTGGTCAGAGATATATGTAGATGTATATATTGCAATACATTTCCATCTAATTTGGTAAAGAATCCTTTTTTTATTAATGTGGTGAAATCAATTAATGAATATTGTAGAGAACTAAAACCACCAATTTATCATGAAGTGGTGTGGGGGTGTCATGCTTGGAAAAAAAGAAGTAGATCTTGGTTAAGAAAATTTAGAGGGATATAAGCGTGAATGGAAAAAGACTAATTCTACACTGATGTTTGAGGGATGGACTGATGGAAAGGGTAGATCAATCACTAATTTTCTTTTAAATTGTTCTAAAGGGACTGTTTTTATAGAACTTGTTGATATCAGTGGCTTCATTAAAGATGTTGACAAAATGTTTGAATTATTTGATGTGATGGGGGAGGAAAATGTTGTTCATGTAGTAACTAACAGTGCCTCACCTCTTGTATTTGTGGATAATAAGTTTATGGGAAAAAGAAAGCATATATTTTGGTCACCTTATGCTGCCAACCCATTGTCTTAATCTAAATCTTAAAGATATTGGGGCTTAATACCATTAGAAAAGCTAAGCCCATTAGGCCATTACAACTTCCATTTATAAGCATACTTGGGTGTTTAATTTGTATAGAAGTTATTCGAAGTGTAAAGAATTAGCTAGTTCGATAATAACAAGGTCTGTTGCATCTTACTTGAGGATGAAATCTATTTCGGAACAAAAAATTGCACTTCGGTTTATATGTGTATCATAAAAATGGGGTAAAAATACATATGCTTCTAGGATTGAAGTTAAAGTTGTAGAAGACGTTGTTTTAGCTAATTCAAGATTTTAGAAGTCTATTAAATATTATTTGCATTGTATGTCTCCATTTGTAAAAATTTTTAGACTTTTGAATGGTGATTCAAAGTCAGCAATGGGATGCATTTATGAGGCTTTAGATAGAGCAAAAAATCAATTTGCAAAGAATTTTAACAGTGTGGAAAATAGGTACAAGAAATTATGGGAGATCATGGATAAGCGTAGAGATTATCAACTCTATAGGCTTCTTCATATGGCGTCATATTTTCTTAATCCTAAGTAAGTTTCCTTTTTTCCAAAATAAACAAATTATATTTTTTATTTAGCATAATTGCTTTTTTATTGAACTTATTGATAATTTTATCTTATTTTATAACCTATAATGCAAACTTTAATCCATATCTTGAGGTTGAAATTGGTTTGTACAAAACATTGGACAAGTCTTGATATTAAGACAAAAGTCAATTGATTCTCAAATAGACCAAGGGGTTTTTTTTTTTAATTTAGTAGTTGCAACCAAAGATAAGAAGCAACACAATAAATGAATATTAATTAATAATTTTCTTTGTTTAAACATTTATATAAATGAAAAATTACAATTATTTATTTTAATTTATTTTTGTTAGTTTTATAGTGAATTAGTTTTGGAGAAAAGTGCAAAGAGTTACAATCACTTGTCATTCATATTCTAAGTCTCACTTATAGTGTTATGGGATACGTAAGGAATTAAAGTGTCTTTGATCATGTTCAATCCAAAAGAAGAAATCGGTGATTGAATGCTCTTGTGTTAGTCAAATACAATCTATAACTAGAGATTAAAAGCAATGATGAATAAGTCAGTAAACAAGTGAGGCCTAGTATAAAAGGCAACTCTTAGATGGATGACCAAGAGTGCTTTAGTGTTGATGACGGTGATTCAAGTAAAAAGAGAAAGAGAGATATATTTTATTTACAATCTTCAAATTTTTTCTTGGAATTCTTAAATATGATTAATTTTTTGCATTAAAAAATTAGGTCCTTGGAATTTAAATGCTAATAAGAAGGATAAAGGGAAATGCATTCAAATACGAGATAATGTTGAGCAAAACCTTGGAGATGATGGCAGTTAAGAAACATGTACAATGAGGTGTAGTACTGTTAAATGCGGTCTTTTTTAAAATACCAAGATTGCCTGTTTGGCCCGTGAGCCTAAACGGGCCAGCCTGCAAGCTACTTTTTTTTTTTTAATATTAAAATAAAATAATTTTAAATTTTATTGGTAAAAAATTTAATACTTTTTTATTAAAATAGTATTTATACATATAAAATATTACTTCTTTAATATTTTTAAATAACCAATAACTTTAATTTTTCATATTTTCTTTCTAAATTAACTATACAACAACAATAATAAAGTCTTATCTCAATAGGTGGGGTTGGCTATATGGATTGCACGACCTTATTGAACTCTATCAATGACCAATTCTTTAGGGACTGTTTAATTCAATGGAGGGGAGGGGAGGAATTTTAATGGCAGGGAAGGGAAGGGAGGGGAGGGGAGGGAAAATAAAATTTTTTTGTTTGGTTTAGTTTGAAGGGAAGGGAGGGGAGGGAAAATAAACCTTCTTTTGTTTGGTTTGCAAGGAGATGGAAGGAAAATAAAATAAAATGACTATTATAACCATTTGATTATATGACCAATAAAACATGATAAATTTGTTATCACTTATATAGTTCATTTGTTATAATGAAATAATATAACATTTTAATAACTTCAATTTGATTTATTCTAAAAAGCATATCAAATATATAATATATTTTTAAAATCATATAAAATTTTAATTTTATTCTTATTGTAATAAGAAAAGAAGCTAAATAATTTTACTGTTAGAAGAAACAGAAAAAAATAATCAAGTAAAATTTAATTGACTGATTAAAATCCTATTTTGGTCCCTTACATATGTCTTTTTTTAATCTAGTCCTTCATAGATTTTTATTCTCAATTTAGTCCCTCACAGATTGATATGTTATCAATTTAGTCCCTCAAAAAAATTTATATTCTCAATTTGGTCACTCCTATATTAATATTTTATCAATTTAGTTCCTCACTTATTTTTATTTTCAGTTTGATCCCTAACAAATTGATATATTATCAATTTAGTCCTTTTTTTGCTAGCCATAACTTTTGATGATAACAACTTTTAATGAAGGAACTAAATTGATAACATATAAATCTATAAGGGGTCAAATTGAAAATAAAAATATGTGAAGGACTAAATTAATAACATATCAATTTGTGAGGGAACATATTGAGGATGAAAATCTACGAGGGATTAAATTGATAACATATCAATCTATAAGGAATCAAATTGATAATGAAAATTTGTAGGCACTAACTTGAGAAAAAAAAACATCTGTGAGGGACCAAAATGATGTTTTGGCCCTTATTAATTTACTCAATTTATTATTATTATGATTATTTTTTTGTTATCCTTTATTATTTAGTTATACATATAATATATTATTTACGTATAATAATAATAATAAAACTTTTATATAATCAAAATATGTTAATAATAATTATTTAAGAAGCAAAATAAAATAAGTTAGAATGCAATCTTGGTATTAAAAAAAATTATTGAGAGCACTTATGTCTTTTATATTATTACAATTTTTTTTCCTTTCAAATACTCCCACTTTCGGAGGGAAAAAAAACAAGAGGGAGGGAGAGATTTTCACTTATATTTTCTCTCCACTCCCCTCCAATTAATTGAAACAAACAAGGCCAATTTAAAAAATCCTTCTCCCTCCCCTCCCCTCCCCTCCCCTCCAGCCAAACAATATGTTAGGTATCGCCTATGGCATGATTCGAATTCCAGACCTCCTTGCAAGAAGAAGAGAGCCTCAACCATTAAGCCATTGAAGCTTGTTTAAAAAGGCGTACCCAGTGCCGAAGCTCGCACATTTATGGGGCTTAGGGATGGGTATACCTAGGCAGCCTTATCTTTGCTTTGCAAGTAGGCTGATTCGAACCCAGGACTACCAGGCCACAGTAGAGAGATTCCATCATTGCGCCAGACTCCACCTTTCTAAATTAACTATAATATATTAAAATTTGAAAATTCTATATTTATTTTTAAAAAATTACAAAAGTTTTTACATCCAAATTTACTATATTCATTGAATATGGTTTATTAATTATACTAAATAATGTATTTTTTCTAAAAAAATAAAATAAAATAAAAAGGGGGTCTAGCCCATTTGGACTCGTTTTTAAACGGGCCTTAAATGTTCAACCCAGGACTGCCTATTTACGGGCGGTCCCAGTCTAGCCTGCGGGCCACGAGCTTTTTCTCCAGTACTAATGAGGTGTGTATACATAGGATATATGTGTTTGTTGATAGGTGTGTTTAGTTGACCGTTGGCATTAACTGTTGGGTTCGGTAGGTAGTTCTTTTTGTTTTCTGTGACTGTGTTGCTTTGTAACCAACTGTAGTATATAAGTAGTAGTCTTCTTATGAATAAAGATTTAAATTTTTTTTAGCATCATTATTGTTTTCTATCTTGGTATCAGAGCCAACTCAGCTGATCGTCATGGATCCAGTTGAGTTAAGCACATCTGCAATAGCCAACCCAAATACCTTCTCTATTCTTGGCAGTGTTCAACCCAAAACTTCTTCCCTGTTTACCTCTCTCAATAAGATATGTTCCATTAAGCTTGATCAGAATAATTATCTGTTATGGCAAAGCATGGTCCTCCCTATAATCAAAGGGAAATGAACCTGACGGTTGCTCGAGACAAAGTTGTGTCCTGAGATGATTGTTACCAAAGGAACCGAAACCAAAGTCAACCCACATTCAAAGACTAGGTCACGACAGATCAATTGATGTTAGGTTGGCTCATAAATACCATGACCATTGGATATCGCAACATAAATGCTTGAGTGCTCAACATCGAAATAGCTATGGGATGCAGCTTGTGATCTATCTGGAGCAAACACATGTGCAAGGGTCACCTTAAGTCCTCTCATTATATGTTAGTGCTGCCACAATCTTCTTTTGAAGTTGCAAAGGTTGGTTTTATACACTCACATCAATGCAAGATCAATAGGGCATTAGGTCATTCATGTCACTATTTACTAATCCTTCATTATTAGTGCTTATTATGGCGTCAACATTCAATTTTTGGAACATGGGTTAGATTTGAATTCACCATCAGATCCAATGAACTCGTCCGATAGGAGGAGACAAAAAGACAATAACAACTTATACAAAGAGTAGAGAGAGATAGGGAGAGAGATATGAGAGAATATGGATTCTTATTCAAGTGTATTTTGTTCTTTACAGAGACCTGAATTTATACAAAAAAACAAGGTCCTAAAAAGGAAAAAAAAAATTTGCACAAATCACTCAAGCATGATTAACGCCAGATATAATGGGGTAAATTGAGGACATTTTGAAACTCCCCCTCAAGTTGGATCATAAATATTAATCATATCTAACTTGCTAACAAAATTCTCAAAATTTGCCTTCGGAAAGCCCTTTGGTAAAGACATCCACTATTTGTTGATTCGTGGGGACATAGGTTAGGCAGATTATATCCTTTTGGACTTTCTCCTTGATAAAATGCCTCTCAACCTCCACATGCTTCGTTTGATCATGTTATATTGGGTTTAACGAGATATTGGTGACTGCCTTGTTATTGCTAAAAAGCTCAATTGATGGCTTGTCTTCTATCTTCAATTCTTCCAATAGTTTCTTTAGCCAATGCCCTTCGCAAATTCCATGGGCGATAGCACGAAATTCAGCTTCAGCGCTGCTATAAGCAACAACATTCTGTTTTTTGCTTCTCCACACAAAGGTACAATATCATGTTTTCGACCTTCAATCTTCTTATGAACTAGCCCAATCTGCATCAGTGAATACATCGATGCCTTGCCTTTCACCCTCTTTGAAGAAGAGCCCTTTTCCAGAGGATCCTTTGAGATATTGCAGAATTCTATATACAACCTCTAAATGTGCTTCTTTAGGAGAATGCATGTGTTGACTGACCATTCTGACAACAAAGGCAATATTTGGTCTGGTATGAGAGAGATAGATCAACTTTCCAACTAATCTTTGATACCTTTCCTTGTCAACTAGTTCCCTATTAACTTCCATTTTATTGCTTGGTTACACAGGGTTGTCACTCGGTTTGCAACCAAGCATTCCAGTTTCTGTCAAAAGGTCAAGAACATACTTTCGTTGTGAGACACTTTTTGATCTTGCAACTTCCATGCCAAGAAAATAACGCATTTGCCCAAGGTCTTTTACTTAAAATTATGTGGCTAGGGTTTCTTTTAGTCTTTCTATTTCGGCCAAGTCATCTCCTATGAGAACAATATCATTCACATATAACATCAATATCATTTTTAGCCTGCTATCACTTTGTCGGAAAAATAGGGTGTGATCTGAATGTCCTTAACAATAATAGCCTTGTCTATGTAAGACCTTTGAAAATCTATCGAACTACGCCCTTGATGACTGTTTTAGACCATATTAGGGATTTGTTTAGCTTGCAGACTTTGTTTTCCTCCCCTTTTTGTTTGAATCCTAGTGGGACTTTCATAAAGACTTCCTCTTCTAACTCTCTATTAAGGAAAGTGTTCTTTATGTCAAGTTGATTTAGGGACCAGTCTAGGTTGACTGCTAATGACAGGAGGACTTGGATAGTGTTCAACTTTGCCACAGGTGCAAATGTTTCAGTGTAGTCAATACCGTAGGTCTGTGCAAAGTCTTTAGCAACCGAACAAGCTTTATAGCGTTCAATTGTCCCATCGGCTTTATATTTTACTGTGAAGACCCATTTGCAATCGATCACTTTTTTCCTTTAGGCATTTTGATCACATCCCATGTGTCATTCTTCTCCAAGACTCTCATTCCCTCCATTACAGCTCCTTTCCACTCAGGGTGCATTAAAGCCTCTTGAATATCTCTTGGGATTTGTTCTATCAAGGTTAGAAGAAAAAGCATAAAACTTGGGTGAAAGAGCATTATATGAAACAAATTTGGAAATGGCATGAAGAGTACATGACCTAGTTGGTTTTCTTAAGGCTAGGTAAGTCACATCTTTAGAAAATTCAAGATTACCTTCGCTGGAGATAAGTGACTCTTTTAGGACCATCACTGGGGTTGACTCGTTTGGCCCTTGTGGTGCTTCAGAGGTGAGATCTTCCTTTTTGTCTTTTGGCCTTTGTGAGTAGACAAGAAATTCTTTGCCTTTTTGTTCTGGTTCTCCCCTTTTGTTTAAGTTCCCTTCCCTTCTGTATATGGTATCCTAGACTGGGAAGGAGTGATTGCTGCTATCCAAGAACCTATATTCATTAATATTTTTCTCGCCCTGAAGAGAGGTTTTGGTGAAGTAGGGTTGTTTTTCAAAGAAAGTAACATCAAGACTAACAAAAAATTTCTTAGTTGAAGGGTCAAAACATTTGTATCCTTTTTGAGATGGAGAATAGCCGAGGAAGACACATTTGATAGCACGAGGATCAAATTTATTGTGAGTATTGTGGACATGAACAAATGTGGTGCATCCAAAGATCTTGAGAGAAAGGTCGTATGACAAACGAGAGGTGGGAAAAATTGTTGAGTTTATTTATGGGAAACTCAAACGAGAGTATCCGCCTGGGCATCCGATTTATGAGATAAGCAGAAGTTAGGATGGCATCCCCACAAAAATATTTTGGCATATTAGCTGTGAACAGTATAGCATGATGTTAAAGCGGTGTTGGTTTTTCCTTTTGGCTATCCCTCTTTGATGAACAATGCCATGATGTTGAAGATAACTCTTAAAGCGGTGTTAAAATATTCAGTGCCGTTGTCAGTTCTTAAGATTTGAATTTGTGTTTCAAATTGAGTTTGAATCATGGTGTGGAATATTATGAAAACACCTCGAACATCATTCTTATCTTTGAGGAGATAGATAAACCCAACATACACAATTATGATCATCAATGGAAGTCATAAACCATTTTGTAAAATTTTGGTTGGCAATATAGGAAGGACCCCACAAGTCACTATGCATTATAGAAAATGGTTTAGAAGGTTTATAAGAATTTTTTTGAAAGGAGGTGCGATGGTGTTTTGCGAGTTCGCAAAAATCATACTATAATTCAAAGTTCTCTTTATTCGTAAATATAGAAGGTAACGCATGTTTTAAATAAGAAATGTTTGGATGTCCCATTCTAAAATGTCATAACAAAAGATCATTATCCCCATAACAAGAGCTATAATTTGCAACTTGATATTGTGTACTCACTTTTGATCTTCAAAGTAGTAAAGCCCCTCACACTCTTTAGTGTTGCCAATCGTCTTCCTCAATGATAGGTCCTAAAAAACACACGAGGATGACAAAAAATTAATAGAACAGTTGGAGTGTTTTGTTAATTGGCTAACAGATAAAAGATTACAAGTAATTTTGGGACATGAAGAACATATTCAAGAACTATAGAATTGGAGAGACGAATACTTCATTTTCCAGCAACAAGGTGAGAGAGTCCCATTTGCAATTTTAATTTTCAAATTTTCGGCACAAGATGTATAAGAAGAAAAAAGATGATAAGTGGCAATCATATAATCAGAGGCACCCAAGTCAATTATCCAAGGAGTTTTATTTAGGGAGGTATTTAGGGCTTGTAAAAAATTAACTCTCTTAACTAAAGAGTTAGATGGGGTATATGATGACTAACCAGTAGTTTGGAAACTAGCAAATATTTTATAAATTTGTTCCATTTGTTCGGCATTAAAAGCACCCTAATTTTCCTTTGGTTTTTCACTATTCTCTGAAGAAACTTGATACCCGCCATGGTTTTTATACTGCTTTGGTTTCCAATCAACCAGTTTGCCGTGAATTTCCCAACAGTTATCTTTTTGTATGTCCTGATTTTTTGCAATGCCCACAATAAGGCCTTTTTTTATAAGGCCCATTATTTTGCAACCCACGTGCAGCAAGCCTAGCCCCATTATTTTGCAAAATATCATAAGGATTTGGCTCACTTGGCCCATGCGAACACCTCTCGGAGCACTGGTGGTGGCCTTCATTCAAGGATTCACCCCCTCACGTCGTCGAGCTCAGGGTTTAGACCAACGAGGAACTCAAAGACCCTCTCGGACTCGACCTTCCTTTGGTACTGGGCGTTGTCGTCCGAGCACTTCCACATTTCATTGAGGCTCGAGTCCAGCTCTTGCCATAGCAATGCCATCTCTGTGAAGTAATAAGTAACATTCGATTCACCTTGCTTCGATTGCCAAAGCCTCGTTTTGATTTCAAAGATTTGCTAGAAGTCCTCCTTGTCTGAGTAAGTTTGGTGGAAAGCTTCCCAAATGTCCTTGGTAGTTGGCAAGAACAAGTACATTTTCCTTATCGTGGTTTTCATTGAATTCACCAGCCATGCCTTGATCAAGGAGTTCTTCGATCCCCACTTCAGAGGATTGGTCTTGGGCTCCTTGATTTCTCTAGTAAGGTAACCCATCTTCCCTTTTCCTTCTAAAAGCAATTCTACTGACTGAGCCTATGGATAGAAATTCTTTCTGTCGAGTTTCTCGATTGTGAGTTGAAAGGATGAATTTTCATTGAAAGTTATGTCCTCTGTCTGGTTATTAGAGGTTTTGACTTCCCTTTCGTTCTCTCTGTTGCTTGTCATTTAAGGGCAAGGACCAAAGAGCCTTGCTCTGATAACAATATAGAAAGAGTAGAGAGAGATATATAAGAGAACATGAATTCTTGTTCAAGCGTATTTTGTTCTATACAGAGACCTGGATTTATATAGAAAAACAAGGTCCTAAAAAGGAAAAAAAACAATACAACAACAACAACACAAATCTTATCCTACTAAGTGGAGTCGGCTATATAGATCTTACGACGCCATTGAGCTTTACTAATAACCAACTCTCTAAGTATCTCATTAATCAAAAGATCATATTCAACGACTTTTCTAAGAGTGCTTCTTGGTTTTCCTCGACTTTTTTTTCACAGGACTCCATATCATCTGATCAACTCTCCTTACTGGCACTTCCAACTGTCTTCTTTGAATATGTCCAAACCATCTTAAACGATTTTCTACCATTTTCTCTTCAATAGGTGTCACTCTGACTCTACCTCATATATACTCATTACAAATCATATCTATTTTTGTATTATCACACATCCATCTCAACATTCTCATCTCTGTTATCATAATTTTTTGTTCATGTTGTCCTTGCCCGATATTCACTCCCATATAATATTGCCGGTCTTTTAATAGTGCGATAAAAATTGTAATAACTATACATAAAACACAAATTTGCACAAATCACTCAAGTATGATTAACGCCATATATAATGAGGCAAATTGAGGATATTTTGAGACAATTCATTATGCATCTACAACCGGAGTGGAAAGTTATAAAGCCATGTTGTGGGGACTGGCTAGTGACAATCATTATGGATAGGTATTTGACGAGATTGAGGTAATTTGCCATGGAGGGTTTATAATAGGAGAAATAAAAGGAAAATGAGTGACAATTTTAGATGTTGATTTAGGAGAATAGTTGTAACGAACATGACAGTTATAACTAACTATGGTTTTAGAGGTCTTTTTAAGGACGTAATGTAGATGGTCAGGGTGAGAACAATTTGGGAAGGTTCTGGGGAGAGTCCTAGCCTCTCGAAAGCCTAGGGGTGCTTGGTAGTGTTCTAGCTACTCACAAGTCTAGGGAAATTATTTTCTTATGTCGTCTTTTTGTTCTCAAATCTTGGAAGGTTGCCTTGTAGTATTGCTCTGTACAGAGTTATTCTATCAATAAAGGAATTTTTTTTTTCCTATTCTTGGCCTCTATTCTGCTAGTCTGTGTATTGGATTCCATCCAATAGCTCTAGTGGCATAGCGATGACTTTAAATTTTGTACACTTTCTTGGAGAAGAATTGCATGGGACACTAATAGTAAATATTGGTTGTGCTTGTTCTAGGAACTTGTCTACCAATTTTTTCTCTGGTGAAATCCCAGACATTGGAGTACTAAGCACTTTCAGAAACAACTCGTAAGTACTCTCATCCCATGAAGTTTCAATTTTTGTCTGATAAATTTTAGTCTTTAGACCAAACATGATTCAGACCATCCTTTTCTGTCTCACTCTAAGGCTATTGCAGTGCCATATTAGACTGAGTACAGTTGTGAGATACTATACCTGTGTTTAAAGTCATTATTAAAAGCCAATATCTTTAATTGTTAATTTGTGATTGATAGACACAGTTAACATTTTATTGTAGCTGCTCTGATTGGATTATGGATAATGGTCACTCATTTTTCATCAAAACTGGTTTTATTTTATTTTATTTTATTTTTGTCATTCTTTCTCTGTGGATTTTCCTTCCTTTATTGCATAATAATTCATCATCTTTTGGGTGGTAATACTCCCTAGTTCTTGAGTTAAATTTTTTGTGCCATGTATTGAGTGACGTTGGGTTGTATGTCCATCATTTTATGAGTAAATTATATTAACATCTCTTAGGATTTAGCTAAATTATACTTAAGTGTCTCTAGTTTTAAATATTGCTTTCAGTTTATTTGACATTTTAATATATGTTGCAAAAACTTCTATAGAAACCCAGAATTTAGCCAAGGGAAGAAACAGAGTTATCTATTACCAAGGATTGGAAATACAGAACAGAATTAAAAAAAAAAAAAGGACTAATCTACATAGAGAAAAGCCACTAGAGACTAGATCTCCTAGAGCCAAGGCTCCTCCAGAGCAAATGCTCCTACCACACACACTGACAAAAACGTTCTGCATGTCCCCCTCTCACACTTCCACTACCCATTTATAACTAACTCACTCCCTAAAATTCCTAATTTGCCCCTTCTAACCAAAAAAAAAATCCTTTCCAGTACTAATCAGTTTTCTTCCTATCAAATCAACACTAACTTTTTATACAACATGAAACTATACTTTTATTTTTAACATGACAGTAAAGGCAATTAAATTAATATCAACATTCAATATGAAATATTGACTCTATTTTTAATATGACAGCAAATATTCTAATGTAGTTTTGTTTCTTGAAAATTAATTTCAATAACAAAAAATTAATTAGATGGGAGCCTAGTGTAATTTTTGGGGGATGTTTGGTATGGCTTCAAGCCAAAGAAAGAGAGACCGAATTCAGTGCTATGTTTGGTATGCATTTTTTGTAATGCAATTGGCTTGCAAAGGGAAGGCTTCAACATTACAACTGTTTACGCAGCTCCAGCAAGGGAATTGGCTTCCTTTACCGCCCACGAAAATTTGTGGTCAATTATATTTTAAATAGGGATATTTTGGTAAATTGAACTTTAAATTCTTCCCTTTTCCACATCTTAAATTCCATACCAAACAAAGTAAATCCTTTCTTTCATTACTTTCCATTGTCATACCAAACACATTTTTTCATTCCCATTCCTTTTCCTTAAAATCTTTAGTGTATTCCAAACACACCCTTGAATTTATAGATGTGTTAAGTGTAATTTAATCAAAATCAGGGGAGGATGGTGTAATTTACTTTTCTTCCTCAGTCACTAAATCTAGGTTGACAGCTATCCTGGAAATAAATCAATAAGTTAACAAATTGCAGTATCATAAAACTTCATAGTATCAGGAATTGTGTTGCTATGTAAAAATACATGCAGAAAATTTATGTTTTTTTTTTCGCTATCTATGTTTTTGGTTCTTTATACTTAAAAAATCCTTGCTATGATGAGTAGGTTTATTGGCAATTTAGATCTGTGCGGTCGCCAAGTTCAAAAACCATGTGGAACCTCACTTGGTTTCCCTGTGGTGTTGCCACATGCTGAAAGTGATGAAACTGCAGGCAAGTCAGATCTTCAGATTTTATTTTAATTCAAATCCTTTTTTTTCTTTGACTGAACTTACACATTGAGCTCTAATTCTCTGGATTTGTAAGATAATGGCTAAAACTCTATTTTAGTCCTTCACATATAGGGTATTTCACAATTCAGTCCCTAATAGAATTGATTTTTCAATTTGGTACTTAGATATGGATATTTCTCAATTTCATCTCTTACAAATGAACATGTCATCAATAATGTCTTTTTGCTAGTATGTAACTAATGAAATTAACAAATTTGATGCTATGTCACATGTTACTACTTAGTCGTCATTATATAATATGTAGGTTGATAGTTAGTTTTATTAATAGCAAATTAAGAAAAGGACACTGGTAAAATTTTATTTGTGAGGGACCATATTAAGAAGGCAATTCTATGAAGAACTGAATTGAAAAATACTTTATATGTGAGGGACCAAAATGAGAAGACAACTCTATGGGGGGGAAAAATGAGAAAGCAATTCTATGAAGAATCAAATTGAAAGACACTTTATACATGGACCAAAAGGAGAAGACAACTTTATGGGGGGATGAAAGTGAAAAATGCCCTATCTATAAGGACTACAATGAGGTTTTAGGCTGTACGATAACTACAATGTTCAAATACTTTCAGTTACCAAGAAAAGATCTTCACATTACATGAAGGGAGTGCTGATTGGAGCAATGTCCACAATGGGCCTTTCACTTGTCATAATTCTCTCATTCCTCTGGATTTGTTTGCTGTCAAAGAAGGAAAGAGCTGTGAAGAGATACACACAAGTGAAGAAACAAGTCAATCCCGAAGCAAGTACGAAGTGTGATGTTTCAAATTCAAAATCTCCTCCTATATCTTTCTCATTTCTAAGTTCTAACCTCATGATTCTAACAGGTAAAAAGCTTATCACCTTCCATGGTGATCTCCCATACCCATCATCTGAAATCATAGAGAAGCTAGAGTCTCTTGATGAGGAGGATGTGGTAGGATCAGGAGGATTCGGGACAGTATATCGAATGGTCATGAATGATTGTGGAACATTTGCTGTTAAGCGCATTGATCGTAGCCGGGAAGGATCCGATCAGGTTTTTGAGAGGGAACTCGAGATCTTGGGTAGCATCAAGCACATAAATTTAGTAAATTTACGTGGCTACTGCAGGATTCCTTCTTCAAAGCTTCTCATCTATGATTATTTGGCTATGGGTGGCTTAGATCATCTCTTGCATGGTATGTAAATTAACCCTTATGGATTTGTTATTGTTGTGTATTTTCTTGTAGGGCACCATAAAGTGAGAAAATATGCACATGACTGTAAAAGATGCAAAGTTTCATGTGGAAAATCTTTAGTTCTCTTTTAGAAGCCTCATGCTCGTGGATTTCTCTCATGTGACATAATGATCATGTGAAGAGAGAGATAGAGGCAAAAAGTCCTTCTTGACTTTTCCTAATTAATTGTGTTCTGTATCTATCTCTCTTACACCATATCACACGATACAATGCAGACTCGAAGCTGATGTAGTCAAACTGAACTTGGCAACATTTTTGAAAAGGAAGAAATGGGGTGGGAGGTTTTCATGTAAATTTGCCTTTCATCTGATGCTTTTGTTGTTATTTTGTGATTCAGAAAATACTGAACATAAGTTATTGGACTGGGGTGCTCGCCTTAAAATAGCCCTTGGTTCAGCCCGGGGCTTGGCATACCTGCACCATGACTGCTGCCCAAAAATTGTGCACCGTGACATAAAATCCAGCAACATCCTCCTTGACGAAAACCTGGAACCCCGTGTCTCGGATTTCGGACTTGCAAAGCTCTTGGTTGATGAAGAAGCTCATGTTACCACAGTGGTTGCTGGCACATTTGGCTATCTAGCACCAGGTATGTTACCTCGTTAACTTCTGCAGATTTCAAGTTACATCATTCAAATTTACTTTCAATGTCTAGTTTGAACTCCGAAACAGGCTTGTCTGAGTTACTCCATTAGTAAACAACGAAACTGGAATATGCACTTGGTAGTTTTGCAGCTATTTTTTTGGACATTACTCACTTGAATATCGCCTTCTTTGCGCAGCAGCTTTCTCTAATTTAGATGTCACTATCTTAGTTAAAAGTGACTCATTATCAACTTTGTGTTAGTGATGCTATAGAATATATGATATGGCATAGGGTTTAGATTTTAGGGTCTAGGGTTTACTTCGTAGTTTTAGATATATTCATGGATTGTGATAAATTGTAATTGTGAAATGTGTTTTCAAAGAAACAATTGAGTGATTGTTATAATTTATTACTTTAATGTCCATTAGAGTATCTACAAAGTGGGAGAGCCTCTGAAAAATCGGATGTTTATAGCTTCGGAGTTCTATTGCTCGAACTTGTGACCGGAAAGAGACCTACGGATCCTTCATTTGTAAAGAGAGGCTTAAATGTTGTTGGCTGGGTAAGCCTTAACCCATGAATCTTGTACTATCAAGTTTCTCAATGAAAAAAAAAATATATAAATATGTTTGTACAACTCAGCATCACATGAAGTGACCAATAATAACCGCACCGAAATGTTACAAAACATAAATTGAATTTCAAGGCTGTGATCTGCAGATGAGTACATTATTGAGAGAGAACAGATTAGAAGATGTGGTAGACCGAAGATGCGATGATGCAGATGCAGGAACAGTTGAAGTGATTCTTGAGCTAGCAGGAAGATGCACTGATGCAGACCCGGATGAGCGGCCGTCCATGAACCAGGTGTTACAGGTTTTGGAAGAAGAGGTCATGTCTCCATGCCCAAGTGACTTTTATGAGTCCCATTCAGATCACAGTTAAATAGATGATGATGATGCACATATGGACATTAGTACGTTACAGTCAAAACCTAACCTTGTTTTGTAAGTAATCTTTTTGGCCCTTTCTTTGGGCTCTGTATAGTATTTTCCTAGCAAGTGATGGATGTGAGCTTTCTGCTTCTGGTGGAAAGCATATTGAATATTGTAGATGTTAATGCCTGATATTGATTTTCATGGTCAAAATTAGGGTTTTTTTGGCTGGAAATGAAACATAAAAGTGGAATCACATACTAAAAGAGAGTTTTTTAGCCTACTCAGAACAGGTAGACTAACTAATCAATTATTACAAGTGGGTTTCATTAAGTGTACTTTACATCATGTTTAGATGTCTATTATATCAGTTTAATTTATCCATCTTTAGTATACTATATTATTTTTAGATTTTGATTTGGTTGAATTATTCTTAAATTCTTGTAAGTTCAGTTAGTTTTTAATTATTGCCTATGGTTTAAAAATTTATAATTGAGTCCTTAGGATTTTACAATTTTTTAATTTATTCCCTATAATTTAACTTCAGTTGATATTTTTATTAAAAATTTTACTAGCATGGTTAATTGAATGTTTATTGACAATCTAAATATATAATTAGTGAAATTGACTAGCATTTCTTATGATGCAATTCATGTTAACTATTTTAGATGAATTAGTTTAAATCATGTGTATTGCAAATACTACGGTTATGAATAATTATACTAAAATTTAACTAAATATTAACTAAAGTTCAATGATAGGGATTGTTTGTACATAATTTTTGGTACAAGGAGTCAAGTTATTAAAGAATGTTACCCTTACTAGCCAAGAGGTCTTCTCCACTTAATAATGAGTGTTCCTAGACATCTCAAGTTATTAGCAAGTAAAGGGGTCTTCTGCTTTTATCAAGAATAGTGTCCTTAGGCACCTCAACAGGTCCCTAGCTTAGTAGTAAGTAGCAAAATTCTCACACAAAAGGGGCGCCCCCCAAAATTATTTAAAAAGGAGCACCCTCTGGCTTTATTTAAGGAGTGCCTACTGACATCATCCAAAGAAGAGCAAAGAGGAGCACCCCTTTGACATCCAAGGGAGAGTCCATGGAACACCTCAACTAATCTAAGAAAAGACTTTAAGGAAAAGGAGGGGTCCCTCTCTTCAAAAACACTCAGTGAATATGTCTGCCGAACAGTAAATATATATTGTTAGGTGTGCCAAACATTTCTAAAACCAAGTACCTTGGCATTGAAACACCATTGATGCTTGATCTCCCCTAGTGACATACTCTACTAAGCAAAGTGCTTCAAAGTGCCTAATGAATCCATCATTTGGACAATAAACCAAGTACTTCACTCGCAACCTTCTAAGAAGTTTGAGATAGAGAAGAGTGAGATAGAGATGTCCCCTCCCTCAAAAGCAATGCAATGTTGATTTGAAAATTATTGTATTAAGGCCACTTTGACTTCGTGAGTAAGCAATGCTCTCAAAGTGGATTTGGTGTAGGCTAAATACCATTTGCAACGTCAATTTAGAAAAGGTTGGGGACGGGTGAAAGAGTGGTCTTCACTCTCTTTCCCCAAAACAACCTCAAGGTCAAGGACGCCCAATTGAAGTAGAGGGTATTGATGTCATGCACGATCACTTTAAGTAAGTTAGGCAAGGATTTATTTCCTAATAAAATAAATATATTGTTTTTATTGAACTAATTCTTATTTCTATCCTACTTATCTAGCTCACTTTATTCCCTCAATAAACTATAACACTCATAAATTTGCCCTATTTTCGCCATATTGCATATCGTGGCTGTCAAGCCATTCAACTAACAAGTCAAACTATTTCCTATAAATACCTCTTCAAAATCATTCAAAAGAGGAGACAAACTCCAGCAAACTGAAACTAAAACTCTAGCAAAAATTTTCTCTACAACCTATTTTCCCCTAAGACTGAGCTACTAAAAACAAGTTCTTGTTTTTATTAAATTATATTCTCTCGTCTTGTTCAACACTTTTTTAAGTATGCTCTACTTTTTCCTCTATCAGAAATTCCCAGAGATTGATTTCATCCATATTACTTTATACCTTCTAAGCTCGAATCCGCGTTCTCAAGATAGGGATTAAATTAAAAATCTTTGAAAAAAAACTATAGGGATTCAATGGCAAATTTTGAACTATAATAATTTAATTAAAAAATTAAATGAAACTTTAGGGACAAAAATAATAATTTAACC
The DNA here is from genome assembly GCA_037074585.1 of Biancaea sappan. Classification (NCBI taxonomy): domain Eukaryota; kingdom Viridiplantae; phylum Streptophyta; class Magnoliopsida; order Fabales; family Fabaceae; genus Biancaea; species Biancaea sappan. Next base: position 45,250,050 of record CM073497.1, on the reverse strand, counting down.
TTTTTTTGAATAGTTAGTTTAGCAAATGAAGTTTGGGTTATGCAACTATAGTAATCGCAAAAGAAGCTTAAGTTAAGTTGAGAGAACCAGATTCTCTTTCCTTTTGTTCCTCTTTTGCCTCATAACCAAACATAGTAGCCAACACCACAATATTTTTTCTTCTGATGCAAACAAAATCTCTCAAATTTTTGGTTTAACACTCGAAAGATTATATTTATCTAAACTTTTCGTTTAGCCCAACAACACCATTAATATACATTTCGTTTTAATTAAGACAGGTGATGCTTCAGTTCCCAAAAAAAAAAGAAATATATTAAGAGAAAGTAGATTTAGCCCCTAAAAGATTTATTTGTCTAAACTTAATTATTTTTGTTGCTACATTACTAAAATCTACCATTGTTAGATCTCAAAATTGTCATAGCAAAAAGTCACTTTCAGTCTTTGACCAAAAAAAAAAAGAACTTTAAGGGCTAAATGAAACACTTCACACTTGATCTTTTAAAAATTAAATTGAGATAATTGTAATTTTTTAGAGATAAAATTAGTAATTTACTCTTATTTTAAAAAGTATCTATAAAATAAATGGACCTAAAAGTTCAAGTTAACTCCTTAAAAATAAATAAATATATGGTCTTTCAATATTATGAACTTGTTAAATATTATTATTAAGTTAATTCTTCAAAAATAAATAAATATATAATTTAATATTACTAATATATATCAATCTATAATTTACAAGAACTAATTTATTTAATATTTAAATTTTAGAAATTAAACAACAAGAATTGTATTTTTTCAAGAACTAATTTATATATTTAGTCAAAAAAAATGCATTCATGAACCATCACGTCATGCTGCGTAGTCAAACTTATTCTCGTTGTCCTCACTAAGCAAATCACCTCATCATCATTCATCACATCAACTCAAGATTCTTTAATCTCTCTAGAAACTACAATATCCTCAAAGACAAAATGTCAACATAGAATTCTGTTAAAAGTGATATTCATTGGCTCACTTTTAATAAAATCACACGGAAAAGTTAACTCTAGAGATTTAAAAGATAGGAAAGTCCTTTTAAATTTTGAGTTACAAAAATAAGTCTGTAAATTCTCAAAACCAAAAATAATGGGGCTATTTGGTTGCTGTTTTTTAGATTAAAAAATAATAAAATTTGTTTAGTATAATGTGTGACACTGGGGGCCGACGAGGGTGAAGAGTGATCGCCGGTGTAGAGAAGAAGCATAGATAATAAAATGCTCCAGGCATGCTTTTAGGTGAGAGACACATGAATGAACCAACTTAGCATTGAAATGAGAGGTATATTGAGACTGTACAACTAAGAAATTTTCGAGACTGTACAAATATGAGACTGTATAGTTGAGAAGAGTTTAAAAGATTTGATATGTACTACCTATACTAACAAGGTGCATCTTCTTTTTCAGAAGCTCATTTCATAAATAATCAACAGTTAAGTGTGTTTAACCTAAGGTAATTTTACGATGCGTGATGTCACGTCCCAAAATCTGAGCACATGACCGGCATGGAAGGTAAATTTCACCTTACCTCCGTAAGCCTATTTTTCTCTTAAGCACAATACTAATCCTTATTTTGGTTATTATTTTAAATGCAATTAATTTAAATTACACAATTTAAGAATTAAAATAAGAGAATTATTCTTCTTTTCACAAAAGATAATAAATTATGGCAAAATCGAGTTCTCCATATATGTTACAGTCATACACATTACATCGTTGAACGAACCTATCCGATTACAGAGCTTTTTTAGATTTATACAACTTAGAATAAGACCTAAACATTATATCTTTACCCTGAACCAATGGAAAGATAATCTTGGCATGAACATCATTGAACTAGGAAATCATACATATCTGAAACTGAAAACAACTTCTACTTGAGCGAATCCTACCACATTCACACACAATATAGTTATATATATATATATATACAGATATACATAATTGATTTAACAGTACAATCATTAAGTTTTGGTGTATAAGATATTTATCAACATACACACATTGAAATCACCTTGCAATTATCAACAAACACATTCAAGATCAAGCCAAATCACATTTCAAACAATTTATACAATTTCAATTTAAGTTCCCACACATTTTTCGGGTCTCATCCATATAAAGTGGTCATTGTCCCATGACCCCCGCCGCATCCTCTCTTATTTCACCACTGTCCTTAAAGGGACAAATCTGTAGTCCAACCTTATTTCACCCTATCCTTAAAAGGATGAATATTATATTTAATACAATGTGGCCATAGTGATTTCATTCCACCATTATTTCATCCCATGAGATCCCATAAACTCCATTTCTATTTCTTTCAAGATCAAACACAATGACATTACATAATCATAGGCAACCATATGCATTCCATTTCAAGAAAAGTTCACAATAGTCTCACACTTGTACATTTCAATGCATAACATGAATGCATTAATTTCATGTCATATATATATATATATATATATATATATATTTATAGTACACTTTTAATATATACATTAAATAAGCAAACAAGATAAGGTATGATCTCTCACATTGATACTTGCTCAATTTTACCTTAAACCTTCTTTAAAGATGTGTAAGATGATGGAAGGTAATTTCCTCTACATCCAAACTATTCACAATATTCCAAAATATATGGAAGATGTATCAAAGAATCCATCCCTATAAGATAATCATGCAAAAACATATCAAGGTCACCAAAATAAAAAAAATTCCTTACTACAATTTTGACCTTTGATCACTCATTTGAATATAACTCTCAAATAATAAATAATTTTCAAATGAAACTTATACCATTAGAAACTATACTCAAAGATCTTTCCAATGATATCTTATTTGCTAAAAACGAAGTCTAGATGAAAGAGTTATGAACATTTTAAAATTAATACTATAATAACAGTCAACGGTCAACACAGCTACAGTAACTTTAACCAAAGTCAATGTTACAGTATCGTTGACCAAGTCAATACTACAGTACATTGACCGAGTCAATGCTACAGTAACCATGAAAATCTAGAAAATTTTTCTCGTTGAACAGTATTTTTCTGAAAAATTTCCAGAATGAACAGTAACGTTTTTTGTGTTTTGATCCAAAAATTCCAAAATCACATCCAAATACACCATTTCTTTTGATTTCTTCCATGAGTTTTTATCCTTGATGTTTAAGGATTGTTTTAACACCAAAAACCCTAATTTAAACTAACAATTCAAGCCTTAATCATCAAATTTTCATCAAGAATGCTAACTTTTTCAAATATCCGAATTCTATGAATTTCTCCTATTTTTCTCCAAATTTCTTGTTCCACAATTATTATCCAATATGTAGAAATATTTTAGATTAACACCCACACTTAAATTCATTTATTAAAACTCAAAATCAACCCAAAAGAAAATTACCCAACATCACCAAGGAAATCATCTCCAGAAGAAATCTCAACTAAAAGTTTCATGAGAGGGGATTATGAGTTCGAATTCTTACCAATCAATACCTCTATCTTCGTAGCTTTGATATATGGTGGAGCAACAAGGAAAATCAAAGGAAAAGATAAGGAAGAAGAAAGAAGGAAGCAGTCTCTCCCTCTCTCTCTCCCCCATTTTTCCTTTTCTGTCTCCCACTTTCTCTTTTTTTTTTTTTATGTCCTATCTTGCACTAAGAAGAATATGTGAGTAGCTTCTTTATCAAACTTAGACTTTCTATCTAATGAAAAGGGGGGCGTACAAGTATCCATCTTTAGGCCTTAGGATTTTTCCTTGGTTATAATTGCTGTTAACCACTCTAGCTTACAAGATTTGTTCATTTGAATCCTTGAGAATTTGTAAAAATTTCCCAAATTAAAAATTTGAAATTGTTATTCTCAAATTTCCTTCACTAATTTAAAAAGAACGTTTTCCACGTAATTAGATTTTCCAATAAACTTCAAAATAGACTTTAAATATTCATAAAAATTATTGGGGTATTACATGTGACCCTCTGAAAAGTTTTCCCATAAAGCGTACGAGTAAAGACAAAGCACATTGTAAGGACCAGTGTTAGTTTATGAAAACAATCGTCAGTTTGAAAAGTAACCCCGAGTCGTTACATAATGTTTTTAAAAGATATATTTTAAATAAAATTTAAAATTATTATTTAAAAAAAAAGAACAAGTTATATGGGTTTGAAAAAAATTATTTTGAAAATATAGTAAAAAATTCAGTAGCATTATTGTATTTATGAAAATTTATTAATAGTATTTATATAAATATAATTTGTTGCAAAAAAATAAATATTTTTAGTAACGGTTAAAACTGTGATTAAAATTCAAAAATCATTTTAACAAATATTGAGATGATTAATGACCACTACTAAATGTTTTTTTTTAAAAAAAAAAATCTAGATTTTATTGTAAATTCATTGCTTTTATTATCTATTTTTGCTTCAAGTTATAGATTTTTTTATTAATTTGCTTCACCCCATTTTATCTTATTAAAATTGTAATTATTTTAAGTTATCATATAAAGACATCGTTATTAATTTATATAATTGGATAATAAATTTAACCAAAGTATTAAAATGTAGCTAAGGTTATAACAATTTATTAATTCAACTTGTATTTTCTTTTTTAAAATATTGTTATTAATTATTTCATTACATTGAATTTATTACAAAATTGTGTGTAAAATTTTTGTATCAAATAATTTTAAATCTTATTTTCAAAACAAATGTTTCAAACATATTTTTTAACTTTAAAATTATTTTCAGAGTAAATTATCTTAACAGATTTCTTTTACTTTTTATTTTCAGAAACTAGTTTCCAAAATAATTTTACAAAATTTGTTTTTGAACAAATACACAATCAAACACAGCCTAAATTTCTTAATTCCATAGCCACGTTAAACTTTCCCATAATTACATGGTAACCTTCCACTTGTCTGTATGTAAACATGTCAATTATAAGAAAGTCTAATGTACCATTTGAGTTATAGTCTTTAAAAAAATAACCAAATAAAAATATTTATTTCTTGGAGTATGAAAGTTGAGCAAGACAGATATCTAATATTTTATTTTAAAAATTAAAGGACTATAGGGAGTTTTGCATTTAAAATAATATATATTTACATTGTCCCTATTTTTTCCATTCTATTTCATTATTTGTTTTTACCGCTGTCCTCACTAAGGTTGTGTATAACAATACTAAAAAACTAACTTATAACTTATTTAACTAGCTTATAAACTTGTTAGAAATGTTTGGTAAACGAATTTATTTCAGTAGCTTATAACTTATTATGAAACACTACTTTGAATAACTTATAATTCTTATATTTTTCTTTTTTTAATTCTCGTTATTCTATAAAAATATCCATTATACCCTTAACATATTTTACCCTTATCCCACTATGTCGTCCATTGTCTTCTCGTCTTTGTCTCCTTGTCGTGATCTCCTAATTCCTCTCTTGCAGTTATATATATATATATATAATATAAAATTAATTTTATATATAATAATCTAAATTAATTTGATTAAAAAATGATATGTTTATTTTGTATTATTTTGAAATTATAAATATGTCTTTTATGTCTTTTTTACATCTATCAGCTAATTCAATAGTTACTTTTATCACATACTTCTAATTTTTAGCTACTTTCAATTAAAAATTAACTTTTAAACTTTATACTAGCTTTTAGCTTTCACCTTATTTATTAGCTATATTTGCTAAATACAATCTAAATATAGCTGACAATTTGACTTTCTTTGTAGATTATAACCATTGGCGGAGCCATGTTACCTCCAGGCTGAAATTTTATAAGTTTCATATAAATTTTTTTTGTTTTTGTCCCCCTAATTTTTATTTTTGACTCCCAAGATTTTTTGAACCCTATATTCAAGGGCGGACCCACGTTGTGCACCCCCTGAGTTTTTGCAAAAATTATATTTATAAATATAATATTTTGAAAATTTATAATTTGACCTTAAATTTTAATTTTTTTTATTTTAACCCCCTAAAATTTTGGCTAAAATTATAGTTTTATGTATAATATTTTGAAAATTTACATTTTGGTCCAAAATTTTAAACTTTCTTTTCACTTTAGCCCCTATTTTTTTGGCTTTTTAAATATAATATTTTGAAAGTTTATATTTTAGCCCTAAATTTTAAACTTTTTTAAATTTTGGCCTTTACAATATTTTAAAATTTACATTTTGTTCCCCTTTACCAAAGGGTCTTGGATCCGCCACTAATTATATCTAATGTAAACTTACTGTATAAAGAAAGAAAATCTTAGTACTAGTTTATGAGAAATATCTTCATTATTATTTTATTATAAAAAACTTGAGTCTAAGAACTAAGTATAGTGTAATTTACATTTTACCACCTCTCTTTTTGGGACAATTATTTATAATTTTTTATTATAGTACTATTTTCGTCTTTAAATTTAAATTAAATTTTAATTGCATCTCAAAAGTTTTTTTAGTGTCAGTTTTATCTTATATACTTTTTATCCCGTGTGAATTTCTTCTCTAAATCTATTGACGTAAAATATCTTATCATACAAGCTAACACTAATTGTTCAACCAAACAATAACACATAAGATATTCAGTTAAAATGACAATTGTATCCTCTATGATTTAGTAAACAAATTAAAAATTGGTAGGTACGAATAAGTATATTGTGTGCAACAAGGAATTCCACATCACAATCACTTAAAGAAAAAAAAAAGTTTGAATACTGCCAATTGCATGGGAAGTCCAGGAAAGGTAAGGAGGAGAGTGAACGACCTGGATAAGACGATTTATTTATCAAATACATAAAATTAAAAAATGACAAAATAATGAGAAATGAAAACCACTTGCCAATTGCTGAGCGACCCTTGGGCCTTTCCAAAGGCTCACTCACTCTTGGACATTCTCTCAACTCTCAACGGTCCCTCTCTCTCTCTCTCTCTCTCTCTCTCTCTCTCTCTCTCAAATACACTTCCGTAACAGAGAAACAAAGAAAGAGAGAAATTGGTGAATCAAGATTGGAAGATTGAGAATGATGAATACAGGAATCAGCAGTTGTCAACGAAGTAACATCGGCTATGTGATGTCATTACACTCACCTTCTTCGACGTTGGCGAATTTCATCAAACAGAAGGAGGCCGTTTTGACGCGGACACTCGTTTGCGGCTACGACTCCGTCAAACTGCGAAGGCGGAGACGGCACGGGATTGTGGCCTCGAGCGATGCCGTTTCGCCCTCCTCCGTCTGGGACGATTTTAAGCCAGTGAAAGGCTCTGCCGCTCCTTCTGTCAGCGACATTCTCTGGCCCTCTGCAGGTCTTCTTCTTCTTCTCTTTCTTCTTTACTTTCCTTGAATTTTACGCTACTCCTTTTTTTCTCGATTCGTGATTCGGTAATTCAGTAATTGCGTGATGAGATTGGTTGTGGTGTTCTATTGAGGATGAATAGGGGCATTTGCGGCCATGGCGGTGCTGGGAAAGATGGATCAGATTTTGGCGCCGAAAGGACTTTCGATGACCATTGCGCCATTAGGAGCCGTTTCTGCTGTTCTCTTCGCCACACCTTCCACCCCTGCTGCTAGGGTACTCCTCTCTCTGTTCTTCTTATATACATTATTGCTACATGAGTGGTTGATTATTTGTTTGCACCTGAACACTAATTTATTATTTACCAAGCACTGATTGATTTATTTATTTATTTTTTTCCTGAGGAAAAATCACTAGAAGTCTAGAACAACAAAGAAACAAATTTTGAGAGAGATGAACATTGCAATAATAACCTTAATATTAAAGGATTACATGAGTTGACATTTTTTTTTTAATCGAAGAAGAGAGATTATAAAATTATGAACTTGATGTGTGAATGCTAAAAGTAGTACTTCTATTTATAAGATGCCATGTTATTCGAAGTAAGAATGTGGTTAAAAATTTTGGTCAATTTTAATTCATGAAAAATAATGGACAAAGATAAATTAGATATTGGTGCTTAAAAGATGATTGTTAAACCTTAATTGTTATCAAAGAATTACACACATGAGGATCAATTGACGTGTTTTATTTGAGTTTATCTATTGTTTTTAGTACTGGACTTTTCTACATTTCCTTATAAGATTTTTTACTAAAAATAAATATGTGTAAATATTAAAAGTATAGTATATGATTGGAGTATTATAAGTTAAATAAGAGAAAGATTATGTTCTATTTGGACTCCCGGTCATTGATAATCCAAATTTAAATTTTAATTTAAAAAACTTTTATTAGAAAAAAGTCAATGATTCTAAGTCGTTAATTATCACAATAAACAGTTTAAATTAAAAAAAAACAAAATCTTCTTATTTTGTACAAGAATATAAAAGATCGTATTTCTTGAGTTTAAAGGCAAGGTTCAAGTCCTTTTGTCATTAAAAAAATGTTCAAATTAAAAAAAACAAAATTTTCATATTTTGTACAAGAATATAAAAGATTATATTTCTTTGAGTTAGAAGACAAGGTTCAAGCCCATTTGTCATTAAAAAAAATGTGTAAACAATGTTTAAAAAATTAATTATGAAATGTTGAATTGTAAATAATATATAGTTATTTTTTTAAAAAAATCATCACTCTATATTTGTTATGTTCTAATTACAAATAATATACTTATTTTTTTAATTAGAGAATAGTAACAAAGATATTAGGAATTATTCCTATTGAAAAAAAAAAATATTAGGAATTATACTTTTAAGTTTTTACCCTTATTTTTAATACTAAAAAATCTAACTAAAGCGTTGTCAAGTCATGAAACTTGTAATAATATCTTCTTCTGGACAGATGTAGCCCATAGAATACAAAGGACACCAAGAAAAGAAATGAGCGTAAAAGTAGCCCAAGGCACTTTTTTGTTTTGTAGTTTGTGGACTATAAACAATTCGACTTCTGTGGACCTGCGAGCCACAATAGCCTGAAAGTAACCCTTTATTTCACTCTTGTAGTCTTATTGCTCCCTGTATATTTACGTGTTCTTACATATATATGTCTTGAAAGCCTTTGAACATCCAAGTTGTAGTACTCAGTAGAAAATAAAGAAAAACTCTTCGGAATTGAGCACTATATCACATGACTTACGCCTTATTTGTTTATACTTAAATGAAGGTATGAATTTGATCATTCAAATTTTAAACTATCAAGTATTTTTTTAAAATTTTTTTAAATGTTTAATAAGTCTATATACATTTTAATAAATTAGATTTTGTAACAAGTATTAATACTATAAAGGTGTATTATTCATTTTAGGCAAAAAATGTATTTTACCCAATAAACTTTGCTGTATATATACTTTATCTCTCCTAAATTTTAAAATTTAATAAATAATCCTCTCAAACTTTATAATTTGTACGAAATAACTCTTTTGTTAAATATTTCGTTAAATAAATAACAATCAATGCTTATTTTTTAACTTTTAAATTTTTTATTCAATATATAATTCTTTTTTTTAATTTTAATTTCATCAATTTTTCATAATATATGTAATTACTAATTTATTTAAACATTACTTTTTACTAATATATAATTTCTGTGTGTTCATATGCTAAAAAACAAAAATAGTCTTACTCATTTAGTATTTAAATTTAAAGACAATATCTTAATATTTATATGTGTATTTAAATTTAAACATCTTAATCTTAAAAAAAAAAAGTACCCCTTAATCAGGTTATCTAATCAAAATTTAAGGTATGTCACATCTCAACATTATATTTTTAACTAATTTTAAAACGGTTCTTCTACTTGTCCTAATTTTATTCAAGAACCTACTAGGAAATATTATGAATAGCTCTTTGTAAATGTTGGGTCTTCTATTAATCCTAAAAATAAACAACCAAGTCATTATGTGGTGAGTTAGTGGTGAGAGTTCTATATGGATAGCTAAGCAAAACGTCATAGGTTAAAGGATTGGAATTCATTGCTGCGTGCTATAGAAAACTGCACCGTGACTTAAAATACATTTAGTCATAGTTATAATTGTTGCTAAATTTAAACTTTAGCCATAATTTTTTTAATCACAATTAAAATCGTGATTAAAAAGCATAATTTTTTACAGAGCACAACAGTGAATCCTCATCCTAGGTTAAAACTCTAATTTCCTCATGTACCAAAAAAGGCAATAGAGAACAATCAAAGCTATGATGGAGTTGGAGCCTCTATCGTAGATTACAATCAAACTTCACAGTTGAGGAAGTGCAATGTAAGATGAAAACGCTAATTAAATCAGGAGTGAAAAGACCTTAATACTAGAATGACATTCTTGGGTATTTATAGGAAAGCCCTTTATTTCATTATGTTGAGTAGGACCAGGCCACTAACACTAATCCTAAGAGTAACCCAAATTGGCAAAATCATATTTATCATTTTTTCTTTCCAACCCAAAGGACTTAACTGCTTAGCTGGTAAAAACAAAATCCTAATCGCAAATTATTTTTTTTTAAAGAAAGGAGTAAATTATAGACTCCAAAAGATTGAAGTTTTTTCAATTTAATCTATGAAAAAGTTGAAAGTTTCAACTTAGATCTTGAAATATTATATATGTCTAATTTTGCCCTTCTATCTATCAAAATAATTTTTGGCAATGATAAATTTAAGATTTAATAATAATAGATTTGACAATTTAACTATAAAAATGATTAAATTGAGACAAACACAATTTTTCAATGATTAAATTGAGATGTTTGATCTTTTAATGATTAAATCAAAACACTTAATCTTTAAAGAACTAAATGTAAGGTGTAATTTTTTAGGAACAAAATCAATAATTATTCAAGAAAATGTCCCTTTTCTGGTACTGGAATCAAACGAAATTTGATAGGTTTTATGCGGTTTTAATATCTTGCATGGTCTCTGATTTAGACATCGCGGTTTATGCAGAAATACAACATGTTCATGGCCCAGATAGGTTGTGCAGCCATAGGTGTAGCGGCATTCACATTACTGGGGCCAGGATGGCTTGCTAGGAGTGCTGGCCTTGCAGGTTGCATTGCTTACATGATCTACACTCGCTCCATTCACCCTCCTGGTATTTCACTTCTTCTTCCTCATTCCCCCCCACTACTCTTTCAATTATAGTATCCAACATTACTTGCAAATTCAATTATTCAATTCTGCAGCTGCCAGCCTCCCATTACTGTTCATTGATGGAGTAAAGCTGCATCACTTAAATTTCTGGTATGCTTTGTTTCCCGGCGCCGCTGGATGCATTGTCCTCAGTTTGATTGTAAGTAATCTACTATGGCATGCAATTTCTTTCTGAATTAGCTAGGGTAGTAATTTTTGTTTTAGCCGCTAGCCGGTATTATTGCAAGTATTATCGAGAAATTTTTAAGCACACTCCTAGTACAGTCAAGGGTGCAAGGAACCAATAACAATTCATCAAACTGAATGTCTTAATGGATCCCACCTTCATGCCATTTTAAAGACTTTTCGTTGCTTTCTTGTACTACCTGATGATTCAGTGTACCGAAGAATTGTGGACAAATTATTCTAACCTCTTTTAAAATTTGGTTAAATTATACTCGGCATTTATTTTTTTCCAAATATATTACACTTTCATTTTCTGATATTTTGTTATATATTTGTAAACCCCCCCCCCCGCTTTAATTTACTTTATGTCAAGTTAATTAACTTTTTAAACAATATAAAACTACAATTTATTTTTAACATGACAATAAAAATATTTAAATCAATTATGTGCTCGTCTATAAAACTATGGCTTTATTTTTTAATATGAAAGTAACAATTTTTAAGTAATTTTATTTCCAAAAAAATTACATGCTATGTAAAAAGTTAATTTTAATGATAAAATAAAATAGAACGGAGCTGAATATAATATTTAAAACTAAAGAGATACTAAATATAATTTAACCAAACCTTGAAAAAAGTTAGTGTGATCAACAATATTTTGCATTGTCTCATACAAGAGAGGGATTGGAGAAATTTCTTTCCATAAGAATAGGATGGGGACAAATTATTCTCGGCTTAGAATTTGAGGATCGGGAGGGGATGGGCCATATTTCCTACCCTGTTGTGAAGATCTAAATGTATAGAAATTATTTAAATATTTATAGTTATATTTGAATTTAATACTCTATTAATTTATTTTTTAAACAAAAATTCTTAATGTTTACAAAATTTTAGAAATATAAAAATCTCCATAGGTCTTTGTTCCCTTTATAAATAATAAGGAAGAGAGATGCTTGTTTTGACTAGGCAGACCCGATATTTTCCACCTATCCCATTGCCATCCCTTTCTTATAATGCTTGATTCTTGGTAGTTTACTAATAAAAGTTTTTAATTGTTGTTCAGCAAGAGGTGGTGCTATACCTGAAGGACAACTTCAAATTTTGATCTCTGTACATACCGAATCATACATTCTTTTCCCTCTGCATTTTCCTGAAATCTATTTGAAGGGTGATGAAGGGCATTCTTTGAGTCAGAACTATAAGTAGTGATTAGCTGCTGAATCCACTCCAAGTAAAAGACTGTGCTGCATTTTTCTTCTAGAAGTAATGCTGGATCCAACAGAAGGTAGATGATGTAAGGCACCACCAATATGGACAGTTTGACTTGATGCAGCAGACATTGTATTGCTATCAGAAATTGGAATATTGTTCCTAAAGTTATTGGACTCAAACATCATTGTCAAATGACAATAATGGCTTCTAAAGAGTGTGTATATCAGCTTTTGCCCACTTTCGTTGTGGTTGACTCAGGTTAAGCCACATATGCGTTGAGTGACATAAGAACAGTAATTTATTATTCATGGATTGCTAGTGACTGGCCCAGCAAGGATAGTAGATTCCTTGATTCACAAGGAAGTATCATAACATAGTCGTTGTGATAATAATGTTTCCCAGGATTACCCAAACAACTGAAATTTGTGTGCCCACTTGTAGATGGTCAGATTCAGTTTTTACCTGAGATCAATGACCTGAGAAAAGTAGGGTAAAAGAAAAGAATTGAATTGAATGCAAAACATCTATTAAATTTAGTCTCAAAAATTGAAAATAGGTATATGAGCGTTCACGTCGTGTTTATTATCAGTTTTAATTGATCTAATGCACAAAATCTTAATAAGTTGACATAATTTCCAAATGAATGGATTTTGTCGCATATGAAGTTGTTATATTTAGATTAGGCTACCATGCAACAGGCCGAGGATGTTGATTTTTATTTTTCTATTTTTATTTATTTATTTGTTCATGGGATGTTGATAGGAACTATCTCATATATGAGTGGATATAAAGGAAATTTTTTTTTATTTCGCAAATAGGGATGGGATAATTTTTTTTTACACAAAGGATGGAAATGGGGATTCATCAAGATTCAATTGTATTGGTTTTTCAAAATTTTACTTAATCTTCATAAAACTCTACAAACATAAAAATCTCTACTAGGTTTATGTGCACATGTAGAAAATGAAAATGGAAGAAATTTGCACCCACAGTGAAAAGTAGGAATAGAAACAGAGGTTAAAGAATGACAAGGATGGGGAAGAGAGAGAGAGAGAGAGGGAGGGAGGGAGAATAAAATCATAACAAGAAGTCAAAAACATAGCCTTCATTTGGATAATGGATTCCCAAAGCACTAAACTTGATTAGGAGAAGGAGGTACCTGCAAGCAACAAAAGTCTAACATAGAACTTCATTGGATGATAATGCCTCTATCAATCGAAACTGCTTATTCATATATGGTATCTTACTATGTTTGATTGACTGATGCCATATGTCATGGCTCAACTCTATCCGCTATCTTTATCTCATACTTCTTCAACTTAGAAGCAAAAGTTTTCTACATGCATATAGAATAAATATATATATATATATATGTATGTATATATATCATAAATATATAAATATGTCAGATATAATTAATAATAAAATTAATATATATATTTAATCACCCAAGTGTAATGGGAAAGCAAAGCTATCATAAGAAGCTTGTAAAGGAGTTCCACATAGGCCATGGTTTCCCAAAAGTTGAGACACCCTTTTGCTCGTAACTTGCTTTATACAATGGGATTGCAATCAGTAGCCATTAAAATGAAAGCAGATGCAGAATGAGTGGTTGGTATTGCAGATTATGGGTTTTGTACAGTGTCTGCCATATATATATATATCTCATGTCAAACTTATTATAAAAGTGGAATCTAAAGCACCAATCCTTCTCTTCTTTTTATTGCAGAAAATAGTATATCAATCTAGTGGTTTATACTTCATTTTTTAATATCTAGATCTATCAATCAGTGTCACAATGCAAAGTCACAAATTCAATCATTAGGTTGATTTTATTTTCAAGTAAATTATGTTTCTTAGATGGAGTTGTCTTAATCAATAAGATTGAATCTAACGGAGGGGCTAGTAATTAAATAGTAAATTTAGATATGAATTCTTAGAAATGTTTATATTTAGTGTCTAACAATACTTTGAGCATGAGTATCTCTAATAAAGAATACCGAAAGGAAACAAAAAAAAGGTTATTTTATTTGAGAGGTGACTTCTATTTCAAATAGTCATTTTCAAATGTAAAAAAAAGAGATTAAAATATTTATTTAGCCCTTAAGATATTACAATTATTCAATTTAGTCTATAAAAAATTAAGATCAAGTTTGATTGCTAAAATTGAGCTGTGAGAATCGGATTGGAAATAGAAATTAGAATCTTATTATCATCCCCATGTTTGGTTAGACATGTACAGTAGTGAGAAAATCATTCATTTCTCATATTTTTTTGTAAGAATTTGTGTTGAAATCATAGTTTTGGGACCTGAATCGGCTCAATGAGTTGACCTGAGACCCAGCGACCCAGGGTCGGGATCAGTTCTGATCACATTTTTCGCCCTGGATGCAAGTGACTTAGCCACGACCCGGTCAACCCAACGACTCGGGTCTCTCTCCTTTTTTTTTTATAAAAAAAATTTTAACTTATTGTTGCTCTATTATTTTTTTTAAAAAAACAATTCATTAATTTTTTAAACTAACTAAATCAATTTTGTAACTGACATGTTCTTGTATGCTCAAATAATCACAAAAAAAAATAAATTTAAATTATTTTTAGAAAAAATAAAACTAGACCAAGTTGACAAATATAAAAGCTTTTTATAACATAATTTTCATAACAAAAGTTTCATGATCTAAATTGTTGAATGTGACTAAGAAATTCAAATATGTATTTTTGAGAAAAAATGATATTCTGCATCTTAGTTATATTATTATGTTTGGATGATATTATTTGTGACTTTATGAATTATTATAAATATTTATGACTTTATGTTTGAATTATTATGAATGTTTATGACTTTAAAATTTGAAATTTACATATAAATTATTTATCTTACTTATTTTTAATTTATTTGTAAAGATATATAGATATATAGATATATAGATATATATATATATATATATATATATATATATATTTAATTTTTAATTTTTTAATTTATTTATCTGGTTTAGTAATTGATCCGGTCACTCGGCAGTTGAACCAGTGACTCGGTGATCTAGAAGCCAATCCATGTCAATGACCGGGCCAGTTCTAAAAACATTGGTTGAAATAGAAACGAATTATGAGAAAAATATTATAATACCTACTTGTCACGTCCCAAAATTTGAGCACGTGACCGGCACGGAAAGTGAATTTCATTTCACCTCCGTAAGCCTATCTTTCTCTTAAAAATCATACAATTCTTTTTCATGCAACCAAAACGAGTTCTTTATACATACTACAATTACTCACATTACATCAGTGAATGAACCTACCCGATTACAGAGATTTCTAGATTTATACAACTTAGAATAAAACTTAACTATTATACCTTTATCCTGAACAAATGAAAAGGTAATCATGGACTAAGGATCCATAATTCCTTGTTCCGATATTTACCTTCAGCTGTCAACTCTGAAAAAAAATATCAATAAGAGGGGTATGAGCAAACCACGTGCCCAGTGAGTAGATAACACAACATTATGACAAAAAAATATCATACATCATAATGATAACATGCAGCAATCATACGTAAATCGATCATCATATGATATGATATTATTCGTAGTACTTCACGACAATATCCAAATAAATCAAATACATTTCAACATAATTCAAAAGTTCACAACAACAATCGGTGAAATCAATTTCACACAAATTTCCCGTACCAACCGGGTCGTCCAGAATACCTCTGGATCGTTGCCCGCGGCCCCTGCCGCATCCACCCTTATCGCTCCATTTATAATCTCCACCCTTATAACTTCACATAAATTTCTCCATGGGGTGCACCACCATGCCTTTCCTTTCCAGTCAAACACAATCACAATCATATATAAAAACATCCTCAATCATAATCTTGAGCCACATACACAACTCAGTCATTTACAATTCAAGCCACAACATAATAAATGTGGTTCCAGCAACATAGCATGTATACAACATAACCCATAATATAGAACAATTATTCAACTCAGTTCACATGCCATTCACAATCCATTATATAACCTCCATTCATGGGAAAATAAGAAAATATAATTATATACATTACCAGACACGTTCCACAATTGTTTATGCCTCATCGTTCCACATCATCCTCTTCAAACTTGGATATACAACATATTTCCACTATGATGCAAAAAGTCAATAACAGATATTTAATCATAGCAAGTATTAACCCACTCACCTGGATTTCACGCTCTCGGTACTCCCACTTTGCACCTTGACCATTCCTATTGTAACCAGACAAAAACATTAGGGTTACGAAATAGAGAAATTTCCTACCACTACTCTCGACCTTTACTCACATCTTAAGTCATAACTCCTAATCGGTAATGAATATCTAAATGAAACTTATACCATTGGAAACTAGACTCAAAGAACTTTCCAACGATATAAAGTTTGCCCAAAACGGAGTCCGTATGAAGAAGTTATGGCCGATTGAAAATGAGCTAAGGTTTTTCGACACACCTGGCGCCTGGGCGCCATGCCTTTCTCTTCCCCACATGTCCTTGAGAATTTGTAAAAATTTCCTAAATTAAAAATAAAAATTTCTATTTCCACATTTTCTTCACTAATTCAAAAAGAAAATTTTCCACATAATTAAATTTTTCACTAAACTTCAAATCAGACTTTAAATATTCATAAAAATTCTTGGGATATTACATTCTTCCCCCCTTAAAAGAATTCGGTCCTCCGAATTCAAAACTTACCTCAAGATTGAAGCAAATGCCAATATTTTGTTTATATCTCATTCTCTCTCTTAGAATTTTCACAATCAAGTACAAAATATAACAAGTTCAACATATTTTTATTTCTAATACATAAGTTACAGGCAACAAGCTGAACTTGATTTACAAAACAGATAATTTTAATACTTAAACATTAGATCAAACATCAGCTTTAGGTACAAACAAAAGAAAAGATAAATTAAGAACGAGGAGGCTTTTGAAATGCAGAAGATGCTCCAGGTCTAGAAGAAGAAGGTGCTTCAGACCTTAAGGAGGAAGTTAATCGTTGCAGCCTAGAAAGAGTTTCTGGAGGAAACGTCTGGGAAATTTGGCGAAGTGCAGAAGTCACTCCATTCATACAGTCAATACATCTCGCTTGTTGGTCACGAAAATTTTGAGTTGCAAACATCGAATGTCTATCAACTCTATTCGCCAATTCCCTAAAATGACGGTTCAAAAGCTTCTCTTGTTCTGTAAAGAGACGATTTATCAATCTCCCCTGGTCCTCAAAGTGGCGGTTTATCAGTCTTTCCAAGTCCTCCATCTTTTGTCTCATAAGCGCAAGCTCATTATTAGAAGATGTTGCTGTGCTAACATCCTCTAACTCTACTACATCCCTTTTTCTTTTCTTAGCCTCTGGTGACTCTTCCATGGATCTCTTATTCTTATAATTCTCCAGGCTAAGATTTAGATCCAGCTCTACCTTGCCAGCCTCAAAATTTAAATTGAAAGATTTATTGCCGGCCATATTTTTCTGAGCTATAAAGGTTGTACAGAAGGAGAAGTTTGATGCTAGAAAGCTTATAGATATAAACTTTTAGTGTAGTGAGCAGCGTAATGGGGCATCCATTATATATAGACGAAATTTAGGGCTACAAAACCTTTACATCATACTCTAAAGATGACCTACAGACCTTATCCGACGCAATGCCAACGGTCTCAGATAAGCATGCCAGAAAATAACAAAATATAATCTAATACAAAAGATTTCCTCAAAAATTTCGGCTAACTTTTGACTCTTGCTCAAATTATTAAACTAATCGCCGCTTCAATTTATGGCTTCTTAACTCTGTATTTGTCTTATCCAATAATTCTAAATCGAGATATTACTCCATGAACGGGTAGCTTCATACTAGCCTTATCTAGGTTTCTAATCCGTGGCTTTGCCCTAAGCTTACACATTTTCAAACATACATATTAAAATAAAAACTTCTCACATCTACACATCAAGCGTTCCATAAAGTGAGAGAAAAATTTTACCTTTCACTTGCCTCTACGAGCATATATGTATATATGTATAAACATAGAGATACATCATTATCTATATATATTTTCATCTATTCAAGTTCTTTTAAATTTCAGACTTCTCATTCTCTGAATGTATGTAGAATCATTACATATTATTCCTGGCCATAACAAATAACCTTCACTCTCTATGCATGAATAACATACATACATATCATATGTATTTAGATACATATAATCACAGTATAATTCAATCAATCATGTATATTATATTTAACTGAAGGCTTTCAAGAACAATACAAGAAAGCATAGAAATACATTTTAGTTCATCGTGAAAACATCCAAGACACTCTGTAATGGCTACATTGTCGACTTCCTTCAATTTCAGAAAATGCCAATGAGAGAAATGGAAAAACCAAGTGTAAATCGGCCGCAAATCCACCGAATATTGACTTTCGTGGTTTTGCCATTAATGCGACGCGTTGTTGGTGTGCATGCCTACCCTAGACTCCTAGCTTCCAGCTTGCAGAAATCCATAGGTTAAGCGTATAGGGTGCGGCGAAGAGATATCTTCTTTGTCTCTGAGTTCAAATTTTTCCTCTATAAGAATTATCCCAACGTTCTTAGTTACCACACCACAAAGAGTAATCATCTCTAAGCCTACAACTTCTCAGCATTCCTCTCTTCTCATACTTCGACATAAATTTCTAAATTTTCCAAATCATGGCCACAAGGAAGTACATTGATCTCACAGTGGATGCCAGGAGAGAAGAGCTCGACTTAAACTTAAGTCTGGGCAAAGACAAGGGCAAAAGACCTTTTGAGGGGTCTCCAGAGAAGCAGAAGGAGAAGAAAATGAAGAAGATCGAGGAAGCTGAGGAGACTAGCACGGGCCATACCTCGGAGGACAAAATCGCCTGTCTAGAGCAGGAGGTCAAAAATCTGAAAAAGATGATAGAAAACCTAGAGAAGTTAACTAAACGCAATCATGCAGAAATGACTTCAAGAATAGACAGGTTCTTCTATTGGTCTACCCAGTGCTTCTGCAATCAACAACAAAGAAGTGTTGATTGTATGAATGGGATTTACACTACCCTCCGCGATATTGCTCTGTCTCTCGCTCCAAGGAATGGTCGAGGGGTGATGATACAGTACAACCCTCCTAATCCGAGACCACCTCGCTTTTAGATTACTCATGCATGAGTAATTGTTTTTTTTTTTTTTTTTGCAATGTAATCCTTCTGCTTTTAATGCCAGTGGTTTCTTTTATGGGATGGTACTCCAAAAATAGTAATAATAAAATTAAGAAAGATAAAATAAATCAGTCACACAAAATCAATCATGAATTTAACATATAAAGCCCCATACATACAATTTGATCCGACAGCAACGGAATCAAAACAAATAATAACCTTTCCCTTACCGAGTTCAAAAGTATAGCCATAACTCTCTAAAATTAAAACTAAAAACATAATTCATAAGAAAAGACAAGTCTTGGAGGAAAAGGAAATGAAAACATCCTACAGGACCTTCAGTGGAGCCATCTCTCTATAGTCGTGCCCGGGTTCACCACGATAGAGGAGATCCCACTAAGGTTACCTTACTCTGTAATCGGTAGGAGACCTAATCCCAAAGCTCTGATACCAACTTGTCACGTCCCAAAATTTGAGCACGTGACCGGCACGGAAAGTGAATTTCATTTCACCTCCGTAAGCCTATCTTTCTCTTAAAAATCATACAATTCTTTTTCATGCAACCAAAACGAGTTCTTTATACATACTACAATTACTCACATTACATCAGTGAATGAACCTACCCGATTACAGAGATTTCTAGATTTATACAACTTAGAATAAAACTTAACTATTATACCTTTATCCTGAACAAATGAAAAGGTAATCATGGACTAAGGATCCATAATTCCTTGTTCCGATATTTACCTTCAGCTGTCAACTCTGAAAAAAAATATCAATAAGAGGGGTATGAGCAAACCACGTGCCCAGTGAGTAGATAACACAACATTATGACAAAAAAATATCATACATCATAATGATAACATGCAGCAATCATACGTAAATCGATCATCATATGATATGATATTATTCGTAGTACTTCACGACAATATCCAAATAAATCAAATACATTTCAACATAATTCAAAAGTTCACAACAACAATCGGTGAAATCAATTTCACACAAATTTCCCGTACCAACCGGGTCGTCCAGAATACCTCTGGATCGTTGCCCGCGGCCCCTGCCGCATCCACCCTTATCGCTCCATTTATAATCTCCACCCTTATAACTTCACATAAATTTCTCCATGGGGTGCACCACCATGCCTTTCCTTTCCAGTCAAACACAATCACAATCATATATAAAAACATCCTCAATCATAATCTTGAGCCACATACACAACTCAGTCATTTACAATTCAAGCCACAACATAATAAATGTGGTTCCAGCAACATAGCATGTATACAACATAACCCATAATATAGAACAATTATTCAACTCAGTTCACATGCCATTCACAATCCATTATATAACCTCCATTCATGGGAAAATAAGAAAATATAATTATATACATTACCAGACACGTTCCACAATTGTTTATGCCTCATCGTTCCACATCATCCTCTTCAAACTTGGATATACAACATATTTCCACTATGATGCAAAAAGTCAATAACAGATATTTAATCATAGCAAGTATTAACCCACTCACCTGGATTTCACGCTCTCGGCACTCCCACTTTGCACCTTGACCATTCCTATTGTAACCAGACAAAAACATTAGGGTTACGAAATAGAGAAATTTCCTACCACTACTCTCGACCTTTACTCACATCTTAAGTCATAACTCCTAATCGGTAATGAATATCTAAATGAAACTTATACCATTGGAAACTAGACTCAAAGAACTTTCCAACGATATAAAGTTTGCCCAAAACGGAGTCCGTATGAAGAAGTTATGGCCGATTGAAAATGAGCTAAGGTTTTTCGACACACCTGGCGCCTGGGCGCCATGCCTTTCTCTTCCCCACATGTCCTTGAGAATTTGTAAAAATTTCCTAAATTAAAAATAAAAATTTCTATTTCCACATTTTCTTCACTAATTCAAAAAGAAAATTTTCCACATAATTAAATTTTTCACTAAACTTCAAATCAGACTTTAAATATTCATAAAAATTCTTGGGATATTACACTACTAGTGCAAAAAGTTATATAAATATTATATAAAAGAACATTGATAAATAAATTAAAAAAACATTGAATATATTTTTTTTGAATATATTACACAATATTAAATTATAACATGTCACATATATTAAATATTGAATATAAGAGATATTGAAAATAAAATTTGTGGAGCTAGTTCATAGCTTTAATTAATAATCAGCAAGTTACTAACATTTTAAATTACTTTTAATAACAATATATATGAAATAATTTTTAATATATTTTGACCACATCTAGTGAGTATTAACTTCTTTACTCATAACTCACAACTCCAAAATTTACAAATTGCATGCATGCTTGAAGTTTTAAGATTTTTTTAATAACTTGAGTATATATATATATATATATATGTTTTCATGAAGATACAACATTCTTATTAATTATTCAAATAAATAAAATTAATTATTGATAATTTTTTATCTACTTTTATAAAAATATTCTTTGCACTTAATTTTGTTTATATTTACTAAAAAACGATTTAAATCCCCAAAAAGTGATATAAATTGTAATGTATTAAGTCACACAATATAATATTATGAAGATGTTAAAAGACTAAATTAGGGTAAACTAACTATTTTACTCAAATAAAAAATGAAAATAAATAAAATATAATTTATTAAAATAGAGAATGAGTACAAATTAACATAAAATGTAGCCTCTAAATTATAAATTAGGATTAAAAGCATAATTTTATAAATTAATTATGAGGGTATAATAGTTAAATTATTATACTGAAAACATGGAAAAACTTAATTCTTGATCACTTGAGCTTGGAAATCCACATTTCTTTATTTGAGGAATGTGAATTTCTAAGGGAATAAAAATTTCATCAACCAAACATAAAAATATCGGCAATTCCCATTTCCATGACAATTTCTTAACTCAATTCCAACAAATAAAGCTAATATAAATGTTTTAATTTAATATTTTTATTTGTCAAAGTGATATTTTACAACCAAAAAAATTCACAATAGTTTATTTTTTATTTAACAATAAAAATAATCAAAGTAAAATAAATGTAATTTTTTTTCTATTTTTAAATATTAAATTGAATTATTTATTTTTTCATGAATCATATTAAAATAATTGTAATTTGTAAAGAAAACTGCCTCCACCAAAAGTGCATGTGCTTTGAAACGATGTAGAGTGACGGAAACAGTTAAGCAAGGCTCTATTGGTGGAAGAGGAAGATGAGTCAGATAAAAGATATCAGAATATTTTCAATATCAAAAAGAGTTATTAATCTTGTTGAATTTTGAATCATATTTTAATTCTAATTTAAACTTTTATTTTATATTAATTATAACTTATATATTTTCAATTATCATATTTTTGAATTTAATGTCATTCAAATTACCACAAAAAAAATCAAAATTAGAGACGAAGTATATTTCGTCTCTAATTTTATTTTTAAAATGTTAAAAATTCGTCTTAAAATTTAAACTAAAATTTTGAGAAGGAATTTGAGACAAGATATATTTGATCCCTAATTTCGTTTCTAAAATCTAGTCTAAAAATCTAAGAGGAATTTTGAGACGGAATTTAAATTCTGTCTCAGATTAAAGACGGAATAAATTTCGTCTCAAATTCCTTCTCAGATTAGGGACGTAATTTAAATTCTGTCTCATATTAGAGATAAAATAAATTTCGTCTCAAATTTCACCTTAAATTTTTGTTAGTTCTACATTGCTCAATTCAGAAAGTCGACCTCTCACTTTTTCCTATATATAGTGCAATATCCCACCTCTTCCTATATATAGTGCTTAATTGAATACTCTTGTTTTAAGAAACCTAATGAATGAATGTGCCTTCTAATTTAGTATTATTTAATGTGGCTAAATTTTTTTTTTGGTAGGCTTGATCTGATTAATAATCCATTGGCAATTTTTTTAATTTTTTTAATGTTCAGTGAGTTAGAGACGAAATTAGGGACGAAAAAATCCGTTTCTAATTTTGAGATGAAATCTTTTTTTCGTCTTAAGTTTGTTTGAGATGTCAAGATCAAAGACAGAAAAAAAAATTCGTCTCAAAATCCGCCTCTGATCAATTAAAGACGGATTTTTACTTAATATGAAACAGACTTTCCATCTCTTATCTCTGATTTTTTTGTAGTGAATATTTAACAACAAATTTTAATGTAATAACTCATCTTATACACATAAGTATCTACTGATCTATCTTGACTTTGTTATATGAAATTATAATTAATAATAACCAAAATAATAAGATATAACATGAAGTATAATAATCAAATGTAAAGTATGATTATTTTGATTATTATCCATTTCAATTCCATGTGACAAAAATAGGGTGGATGAGTGATGCTGGGATGTGGCATTAATATTTACTATTAAATATTTAGATGAGATTAAACTCAATCAAAATTAATTAAAAATATATGAATTATAATTAATATAAAATAAAGTTATGCGTTATAATTAGAATATAAATTAAAGTTTAGGGATATAAATTTAATATTATCATTATATTACATTTTGTCATTTGTGTTACTGGATGTGGATAATGGCACATGAGAGTTCGGATTTTTTTTATATAAAAAATATGGCAAATTTTTTATTTATGGTTTGAAATTTACGAGAATCAAATTCATGTGAATCTATCTGTCAAGTGCGCTACAATTTCAAGGTCAAAGCAACTTTACTAATTGTCTGTAATTGTATGTTCCATCAGTTTTAAACTTTATTGCTAAATAAGTGAAAATGAAAAATAAAAGCTTTACATATTGGGGTTTTCTTATCTTACTGTACTTGGGCTAACACAAACCGATATATTTATATAATTTGATTACACAAAAATATTTGGAAGCAATAAAATTTTGTAAATAAATTATTCATAATAAATAAATAAATAAATTCTCAAAATATATGTGAATATATCAAATACAATTCTTAGTATTTTTTTATTCCGCAGTTTTCAAACGTCATGCTACATAATTACGTTTTTGAAGGTTATATTATAAAATAAATTATTTATTTAGTTTTTAAAAAATTATAATTGTCTTAATTCTTAAAAATTATATTTATTTTAATTTGGTACCTTTTATTTTGTGAAATTAACTTTTAACAATAAAATATTTGAGATTTAATAATAATAAATTTATAATTTATTAATAAAAATAATTAAATTGAAATATAGATTAAATTAAGTAACCAAATCTTTAAAAGATCAAATTAAAATAAATCTCACTCGATATTATATTATATTCATTTATTTATTTCCAGGGCAGCATTTTACGGGGTCATTGACCATATCGGATGCAAAGATTTATACCATTAAATAATACAGAGTAAAAAAAAAGTATTTTATTTTGTATTTTCACTTTTCAAAAAATTAAAATTATTATTTAAAGAGAGAGAGAGAAGATCATAAGCTGTGAAACTTGTAAAAGACGGGCAGAGTCACGCATCATGATGAGGATTCACGAGAAGCCAAAGAGGAGGAGAGAGAAAGATAGAAAGAAAGAAAGACAAGCAACAAAAAGGAGTGGGGCCCACGAAAGCAACCCACACGTGTTACGTCAGCTTCCTCCAACAACGTGGACCCTACTACACTTCATTCTCTTCCTCCTGGGCCCCACCTTCCTGCCCTTCCCAAACCCCCCATGCTTATCACTTATCTCGCTCTCTCTCTCTCTCCCCTTACTTACTATTTACTATACTACATGCCTTCAGATTACATAGTATTAATTCACAATAATTAATAAATTAAAATTGTGCTCCCTAATTACTATTTACTGCAAAATAAATTTATAGATTCTCCCCTCGCTGCCTTACAAATCTTCTTTCCTTTTTAAATATTTCTTATTATTTCTTCAATTTTGAATTACTAGAGTTAAATTGTGCTTATTTCATCAAAATCGTTATATTTTAAATTTAACAACTCAGGCATCAATTGATAATTTTTTCAAAAAAATAATAAATTTAGACCATTAAAATTAAGATTTAACTATCTATATGAGATTATTACTGTCATCTTGTATTAGAATTCTTACATGCCTAAAACTTACACCACCTCAAACCCTCTAGTTATCACGTGTTTTTCTCAAGAAGGGGGAAGTATATGTCGTATTTTTAATATATCTCTTAATTTTTATTTATATTTATAATATTTATTTTTTGTTAAATATATTTTTTATATTTTATTTTTTATTATATATATTTTAAAATGATAAAAATACCCTTCATTTCTCTTTTTTTTTTCTCTTCTCACTAACACCCAACTCGTCGAAGAAGACGTCGGAGAATTAAAAAATCGAAAAACTCACCGTTATTCATTCTATTTCCTCTATCATTGCGTCTCTCTTTCCTCTTACATTCTCGTTATCCTCTTTTTCTCTTTAATTCATCTTTCTCTCTCAATCTCAAAAAAATTCTTCGTCAAAAACCTAATTGGAAAGAAAAATTTTTTAAAATTGAGAGAGAGTGTGTGTGAATCGCGAGAGGATCCTCTGCTTGGGGAAAAAACCAGCAGATGCCTGCTTAGTTTTTAGCAACAGTTAAAATCGTTGCCAAAAATTGAGCAGGAAAAAATCTAAAAAGAGAATCCGGACGGGTGTGAATCAGAGAGAAAAGAGAGGGGAACAAGAATGTTAAAGGAAAGAAAGATACGATGGTAGAATAAATAGAGCAAATAACAGTGAGTTCTTCGATTTTTTTACTTCTCCGACGAGTTGGGTATGAGTGAGAAGAGTAAAAAAAAAAGAAAAACGAGAGATATTTTTATCATTTTAAGCCACATATGATAAAAAATAAAACATACGAGATATATTTGACAAGAAATAAATATTAAAAACGTAAATAAAAATTAAAATAAATATTAAGCACATCACATATATATTTTTTTTAAAGTTTATTTTATGAATAAAGAAATGATAATGGTGGGGTCCATAGCTAAGGAGGAGAGGATTTGACCCGATCTCCTAGGTCCAAAGCGGCCACAGAAGAGACGCCACGTTGCCCCCACATGTCCACGTCAGCGGGACCCGCCACCTCATTTGTTTGGGATTCCAGGCCCAGGAGGGGTCCCACCGCCCACCCTCCATGCTTGCTTGCTTGGTGTGCGTACTGTGTACTGTGGTATGTTATTTTATTGTCTTGGTTTTTGTTTGACGAGACCCCCTCCTTGGCTCTTTCCTTACAAAACAAAACAAAAAATCAATAAATAAATAAACAAATAGAATGAGGGGGGACGTGGTAGGATCATGGTCGTACACGTGAGGGGAGAATCGGAGGGTGAGGCAGCGGTTGACCTGTTCCCGAGGAAATGTGGTGGCTGAACGCAACCCGTGTCAGGTAGTGAATGGAGGAACACGGATGGGACGGTGATGTTGATGGATGACTCATTACTTCCCCATCAATGAATTCTCATACGCTTTACCACAACCTCTATCTTCCTCACCATCATTGACTTCAACAAATTCTTTGAGTTACAACGTTTCCAAGAGTTCATGTCTAAATATTTACACTAGTTTTTAAATGTTCCAACTATTAAAAGTTTTTATTTATAAATTCATTTTTTAAATAGTAAATTTATCTTTGGCAAAAATGATAATTTGATCCCCACATTTATTTTAAATTTCATTTTGACCCTTTATATTTCAAAATTTTCATATAATTCTCTGTGTTTTTAAATATTATTATTTTGTTAATTTTCTATTAAAACCATTAGTCTATGTATTATGTAACGAAGTTCACATGCTATTCAATTAAGAGTATCTCCAATATGAGTTCTTAAAGTATTTTTAAAAATAAGAATTGGTTCTTATTAAGTTTCACTATTAAAATTTGCTAGCGTAGTTGTATTAAAAATTATTTTTAAAAAAATTAAAAATAAACATTAAATACATCTGAATTAATTATCTTGTATTAAAGTAGTAAATAGTTATTTATGAGACTTGTTTATAAATTTTTAAAAGTTACACTATTAAAAAAATTGAAGAGTAAGAAAAGTGATGGGAGTGCGGGAGAAATTGAATCCAAAGATAATAAGATTTTTTAAAGTTTATGTCTCAAAAAAAGTGTCATTTGAGCTAAAATTTTTAAACTTATCTTTCATGCGTTAATTAATACTTTGTAAAATTAGCTAATAATGAGGTCGGTTTTAGGATTAGCATGAATTTTTACTTAGTTTAAAGTTAATTTCTCAATGAGTTTTTTGAAAAAAAATATTAAAAGAAAATTGTGTTAAACTATATTATTTGATATTTATATAATTTTATGCGGTAAACCTATAAAAAAAATTTATTCTGACTTTATTAAAAAATATTTTTTAATTGAGTTTAGATAGAAATCAGATAAAGATAAAATAAAAATCCACTTTGGGAAGGGAAGGGATTTCGAGAGGTGAGAGGTAAAAATTTATTTTGATAAATTTAAAACTCTTTGAGGGAAGGAATAGTTCTTAGCTATCAACTCTAAACAGGTGTTAATTATGTAAAGTGCAATTACTAGTCAGCTTTAGACAATTAATTATGAATATGATCTTTTATCAATGATCTATCGTCCCACGTTAACATGAATTCTCAGCCACATAACAAGATAAAGATATTAATAGTAACAATATTATATATCACCATCAAGTAGAAACCCTAACGTGGTTGTTTTGGCATGACGTACGGGACCATTTAGGCACTTGCTAAAATATAAACACTGAAGAAACACTTCTTGTTATGTGGCTATTATAAAAATACAAATTGACTTCTTCACTCACCAACACATGTTAAATCATACTTACCACCTTTCTAATTTTAAATAATGCATTCGATTTCTTTAATATTTTAATATACATTGTAAAAATAGTTTATTTAATTTATTTTTCATCAAACCAAGTTAACTTTCTTGTAACATGATATTATCTTTGATTTTATTTTTAATATGGCTATAAAAATGGAGTTTGGATCTTATTCTTTTTAAGTGCTGATTTGTTATGGATGTATCTTTTAATAATATGTATTTAATACGTACAAATATTAAAATATAGTTAGCCTTAATTATTTAATATTTAAATTTATAAATAATATTTTAGCAATCAAATATATATTGAGATTCTACGCAGTTGAAAATATTGAAATAAAACAAATGATATTCAATTAAGGGCGTTTAAAATTAAATTAAATCGATAAAAAAAGATCAAAACTAAAAAAAAAAAGTTCAAATTGATTTTTTAAATATAAATTTTAATTAGTTTGGTTCGATTGTAGGTTTGGTTTGATAACTAAATTGAACTGAACCAACTTTATATATACAAAAATTATGTTTTATATTTATACATATAATATTATATTTTTATGTCAACAAAATTATTTATATATATTTTAATTAATTTAGCCTCTTTCTTTTAATTCATGTTCAAAGAAGGCAATTAAAGGGCCTAATAAAGAGGGTTAAGCAGATAGTATGAAGTCATATGAAAAAAAGGCTCATGAAGACCAAAAAGACACTTGGAGAAATTATTGAATAAGATCTTTTGATAAATGAGATACCTAAATAGTTGGTCATTGATAGAGCTCAATAGCGTCGTGCGATTCATGTAACCAACCCTATTTAGTGGAATAAGTCTTTGTTATTGTTGTTGTTGTTGTAGCCTCTTTCTTTTAATTAATTTGGTCTTTTTCTTCTTATATTTATATATATTTTATTGAAATTAAAAATCACAAATTATTTTAAACAAAACTGTCCAAAATCGAACCAAATTACTCAACAAAAACTGAACCAAAACGTTTGAAATCGAACCAAATCTTTCAAAAATTAAAATCGAATAGGTATATAATTTTGAAAAAATCGATAAGCTCGATTCAGTTTGGTTAAGACTCAAAATCAAATTAAACTGAACCTATAAACACTCTTATTTTAAATTAGTGAAATTTGAAAAGAAAATATTGAAATGATTGAGTTAGATGGAAAGAAAGGGAAGGGAAAGGGCAGTTGGATGAGTTTAAGAATCGAATGAAGGTGAGAGGTTATAAAATTGAACACTTGGCAACCTTCCTTTCTCCTGTGTTGCGGCTGCGATACCCTATCACGCTGCGCTAACCGAGAATGAATGAATAATCATATATTATGCAATGAGTAGGAGTTGAATGAGTTTTTGTTTTGATAAGTTTTCTCATTAATCTATTATGTAATCAATTACTACATTACTTGCACTTAACCACTTCTGTTTTGATATAAGTGCGTGTGCAATTTGAACACATTTTTCGTTTTCACTATTTTTATTATGCAATGTATTTTTACTTTTCTTATGTTTTGAAATAGTGCTTTTGTTTCTGCCGACAAGTAAAAATAAGGAATAGGGTTTCGGAAAAAAAAATCAATTCTTTAGTTTGAATTAGTAAAAAATAAATAATCACATGCACGTATTAAATGAGTCTTAATAAGAATTAATGTATGTGGTGCACTACTACTTATTATACGAAAAAAGTATACTTTTAGACCGATATAAAAATATTAGCATCCTATTTCTTGTGCATTAAGCTCAAACAATTAAATACTAAATATCTTACATACGAATAAAAATAGCTATATACTAAATGACCCCTACTTTTCCACTTGGATCCCCTGATCCCTCCTATTAATAATTTTCAGTTATTAAAGAGACAGTTGTCGATTTACTGAATTCACCCTGACATTAATTTTTTTTTTCAAAAGCCACATTCACTTAAAAAAATTGTAGTTGTTCATGCATTTAACATGGTGAATAGTATACTAAAAGCATCTATAGTTTTTAAAGAGTTTTTAAATTTAAAAATTAGTTTTTATTTTAATTTACTATTAGAGTTTATTATGTTGATTGTCACGTGTAAAAATAGTTTTTATACAAAAAGTAATAATAAAATAATCAACTTACAATAAATATTAATGAAAAGTAATAAATATTAAAGTAGTAAAAAGTTGATTGTGGTAAAAGGATCTCCTCTAATATTTAGAGTGCTGGAGGGAGTTCCTATCCATTGAATTATTGGATCTAATAATCTAATGGGTAAAAAAAAATATAATTACTCAATTTTTTTTTAAATTTTTTTTCCTATAAATTTTTTGAGTTTCCTAGAGGGGCTCCTAGAGAACAAATCCTGGAGTGAACCCCTCCCTTGATTGTGAGACCCATCTTTGATTTTTTAAAAGATTTATTATTAGAGTAAAAAATTATTTAAAGTAATAAAAATTATTTAAATTAATGAGACATTGTTAGACACGCTTTAAAATAGAACTTTAGTACATCAGTATTATGTTTGATAAATAATATCTGGTAAACGGAGAAGTCCCAATAGCAAGGTTATTCATCTAAACATCTCATTTGCGTTCATTCTTGAAATAAATTTTTTCCAGTTTAAATTACCGATGAACTATCTTTGAATGTTTTAAATGAGTTCCTTTTTGGTATTTAAATATTCGATAACAATTTAGTTTTTTTTAAATAAATCATATGATTTTATTGTAAATTATATATAAATTAAAGTTTGTATTTTCAACAAGATTCTAAATAAAAATAAAGCTGAACCTTTTAGAGTAAATATTTCCCTCAGACAACCCATTCACAGGCTGCATACTAAGAGGATATTTATTTAATTACATTTAAACCAAAAGTTTCATACATACAAAATTACAACATCTGACAACCCCAATAAAAATGAAAGGACATACCAAATGGGGCAAAAACCACCATTTCTATTCTAAAGAACCCACCACCATTTCAGAATCAGGGTGCCATTGCTTAAACTTATTTTCCTGAATGCTTACCCACATCTATCTGCCACATGAAAGGACAAAGACTATCGAAGACAGACGATGTATAGGACAGAAAATTCAGTAAGACCACGACCAAAAGGCATGGTCTTCCACTGTGAATCCAAAACTGCATGAGCTTTCAGGCGGGTCGGAGTAATCAACGTCTTCAAGCTTTGGAAATATGTATGGAGGAAACAGGGTCTTGCTCAAGTTATCTTCTTCGTCCTGGGATAGATCATCAGACTGATCAGGCTCAAATACATAAGAAGAATCTCCTGGCTCCAGAAGGGCAGAGTGAACTCCATCAGTGTAATGCGGGCTGTCTGAATCGAATATGTCACTCTTGGCTGAGCTTATGTCTTCTTGTTTGCATGCCCCAACAGAGACCTTGGAGCCTTCACCTTCAGAGGCTGTATCTAACAAAGGCTTTTGCTGTGGTTCCTGAAATTTCCTTGTCTCAGCCTGCTCAATTTTCTCCCCTTGTTTCTCTCTGAGAAGCACCATCTCTGTGAGATTTGCAACCTGAACCATTGAAATTCATGAACATCTTCTTCATGAAGAACAAAGCACTGTAGTCTGTAGATTTAAATGACAAATAAAACAGTTAAAGACACATTTACCTCAGCTTTCAGTTTATCTTTCTCCTTGAGAAGGTTGTCATAGTCAGCTTTCAGACTGTCATAGCTTGCCTGCAAAGATTCATAATCCTTCTCAAGCTGCTTTGTCTTCCACCGCGCACGGCGATTCTGGAACCAGATGGCAACTTGCCGAGGCTGCAAGCCGATGTCCTTGGCTAGTTGAATTTTCCTCTCCGGTTCAAGCTTGTTCTCCACCTCGAAGCTTTTCTCAAGAAACTGCACTTGGTCAACAGTGAGCCGCCTCTTTTTCTCAGGTTGACGAAAATATTCGTCCATGTCTTCATCTCCATTTTCGTCATGATCGAAAGGGCTAAAGAACGACCTGTTACACCCTTTCGCTCCTTGAACATCTTCAAAGCTCACCATGGATCTTGAACCTGAAAGAAACACAGTGATATAGAAATTTCATCAAATTAAGCCACCTAGCTCGCCCAATTTTATACAGTCACTCCTGAGTTGATATTCTTATAACTCAAAAGATTATTGTGTACAAGTTATTGTTTGACATTTGGATCCTCAAATAGAACCAATCAGAAATTCGATCAGTGCACGTTTGTCTCTTCTCCTTCTTTTCTTACAATTAATGTTCAGATCTTAGATTCGCTTGCTTAAACTAATGTCTCAGAGTTGCTTTTGTTGCAAGCCTAATAAATAATTCAAAAGATATTCAATATTGGACCAACAACTCAAGGAGTTGAGTTTAACAAGCATGGCATATGCAAGCAGGATTACTCCATAAACCATAATTGAAATGAAATTGTAATCTCCGAAAAGCAATCCGGAAGAAAACTCAATTTAATCAACATCAGTTTCTTACACGAAAAATGAAAACGCAAAACATATTACATCAGCGAAATCAATACTCAAAAACATTCCAGGTACAGAGAAGTGAGAAACGATAAGCAGAGAGAGAGAGAGAGAGGGAGTACCGAGGAAACGAGAGGAGGAGGCAGAAAGGAAAAGATGATCAGGAGGCTGGGAAGAGCAAGGAGCGGCTTGATTTGGAAGCAAAATACCCAAACTAGAATCGTTTCTACGAGAGGCGCAATAGACCCTGCCACCCGCCATTTGAGAAAGCGATGGATCAAGGCTCTCAAGCAGCCATCAGAGCTAGTGAAAGCGATCCGAGAGTAGTGTCGAATTGGCGCGAAGATCTAAGACTTGTGGCGGAAGAAGCTGGTGATTATGATCTCGGTGATGTGCGAGGTGTGGGAACAGCGGCAGCACATACCCATCACTCAGAAGAAGAATGATTGGGAAATTCCACCACAGATATTGGGATTTACAGAGAGAAGGAGAAGCGAACAAAAATGGCGTTTCAGGGCTCTGGGAACAACACGACGAAGAGAAGAAAAAAAAGAGAGAGAGAGAGAGAAAGAGAGAGAGTGTGTGTATGTTTCGTGCTCTTGAGAGAACTGACTATGCTGGGTTTATAATAAATCCAGAGACAGGGAAGGGAAGTGTCTACTTACTATCGTGCCCTTTCTGTTTGTATTAGTTTTTTTTTTGTTATTTAAATTATTGACATAGAATTTACTATTTAATCTATAAATTTTTTTTTCAAATTTATCTCACTTATTTATTAAATATGACTTTTAACAACAAAAAATATAAAATTTGGCAGCAATACATTTAGTAATATAATAATAAAAAAATAAATTAAATTAAATATATTTTTTATAAATTAAGTTGATATACTTGATTTTTCATGCAAGAAATTGAAAGAATTATAATTTTCTTGAAGATTTAAATAGTAATTTACTCTTTTTTCCTTTTATTTTATTTTCTTTTCTCATATTTTTCCAGAAAAAATATTTAATAGATCATGAATATGATAGGTAGATGAACGCCCGTGAGGGTTTTTAATTATAAGTAAATAATGTATGCAAGTTAATAAAAAGAAATTACTTGTTAACTTAAGGTTCATTATTCTATAAATTTTTTAAAAAGTTCCATATGATTAACTCTTATAAAATAATTTTAAAAAAATTAAAACGGTCTAATAAAAGTAAACATTTCTTAAAAAATTAAATTCATACTTTATTTTGTTAGTATTTTTCAATTTTCCCATGATATTGAAGAAATATAGTAATTACAAATTTTAAAAATTCCTTGTTATTTAAATAATATTTAATATAATTGAATCAATTAAATTATAAATTATGCTTATTTTTCTTATCTATTAATTCAAATCAATAAAATATAAAATTTCGGTTAAATTTTCTCTTGATTCACACAGTTTCACTCGATTTTTAATGTATTACTAAAATAAAATATTAAAAAATTTAATGATAAATACTAAAATTAAAATTTGAAATTATGAAAACTTAATTAAAACTACATACATATATACTAAGATAATAATTTAACCTAAATTTTTTAGATTTATAAAAATTGACTTGTCCTTTTATGCAATCACCATTTTGAAACCAAAGCAATCAAGTTAACATTTCACTAGACAAGACTTAATACGTAGTTATTTATATATTTATTATCAAGTTTTTTTATTGAAAATAGAATATGTGTAAATTTTTTTTTAAAAGACTAATTATCCAATGTGTTCTGATTTAAAAGTTATACATTTTTATATTTTAATTAAAGAATTTAATAATAAATATGTAAGAAATTGTATCTAAGTTTTTTTCTTATTTCATTTGGGGATGATTTTTTTTTCTTTTTAACTAAAAATAAAAGAAAGTTGTTACAATTTTAAAGTCATGAGGTAGTTGGTTTCGCAATGATTTTATATTAATTAAATAAATATTAATTTAGAAAGTTCTCAAAAACAGGCTTGCTAGTAAGCTAAGAGAAAATATAAAGAGCAAGTGAAGAATAAAAATAATTAGCGGGAAAAAAATAGAGAAAAGCGTATAAGTACTCTGATTTGTGACTAATAAATTTTGTTATGATGTTAAGGAAATATATTAATTAAAAATTTAAAAATTCATTTTGTTCAAATAATATTTAATATAATTGCCTTGATTAAATTATAAAGTATGCTTTTCTTTTTTCCATTGGTTGACGTCATTAAAATATAATTTTTTACGTATGTAAAAAATCGACATATAAAACAAATTCAAAAGATCCTTTTACGCAGCCACTTTTTAGAAATAAGATTATCTTGAAACCAAACCAATCAAATTAATGTTTCATTCGGAGGCAATTTTCTTTTTTTTTTTTAACCTTAAATTGGAAAAAAAATATAATTCTAAAGTCACATGAGATAGCTGATTTAGTAATGATTTTCATATAATATGAAGGAAGCTAAGAGGAAAAAGAAGGAGCAAGCGAAGAGTAATAATAATTAGCGGGGAAAAATAGAGAAAAGCGCATAAGTAGTCTGATTTGTGATATGAACAATGTCTTATCTATATAACCAGTGGTTCAGTTCACTGGGAGACGAATAAATAGCAGGAGTGGCATTTTTGGAATTTCACATCTGTAGCGGGTGAAAAAGAGAGAAGAAGGGAAGCAGAATAGAATAGCTCGAATAAATTGTTGATTATGGTGATAAGTGCTCATATTTTTGTAAGGAAGAAAAATAAAAGTTCAAATACCGATAAATATATTTATCGTGAGAGCTTTAATATTAAATACTCTTTGCTAATGTGGCGGCTTAGAGGCATTCAGTTTCTCTGTTTTTTCGTCTCTTCCAACCACCGATTAATTTATTTTTTACTTACTTATAGAAAATTATTTAAAAATTTTTTTTAGATAAGTTCTAATATTTTTTTTTGTATCTATTTTTAAGAATCTATTTGAAGAAAAAAAAAAGAAAGCATTAATCCATAAAATTTTTTTAAAATAGATCTTTAAAAATAAGCATAAAAATTTTTTAAATAGGTCCCTCAAAATAAACATTAAAAAAATATTAATTGTCATTAGATTGAACAGCCCAAAAAAAAAAAAAGCAGGGAAAAGTAGAGAAAGACTTGGAGATACCTGTAGTTTTATTTTTTAGTTTTTGGCAGTGGGGACAAGAGAGAGGGGTATAAACGTAAAACAGGGTGAGAGTAGTAAGTAGATAACAACGAGGGGGGGAAAAGCCCAGAAAGGAGCAAAGAAAGGGAATAGTGTGTGTTGGCATTGTGACCCAAAGAGTCGCTTTCATGTGTGTGTGAGAGAGAGAGAGAGAGAGAGAGAGAGAGAGAGAGAGAAATAAAGGGAGAAAAGGAGTGAGAGAGAAGGAAGAGGTGTGACGTTGAGAGCTAATGGAGAGGCTGCCTGACACGTGGCCTTTTTTTCCCTTGCAAAAATGACATGCTGATCACCTGCTACATTTAATATTTTATACATAAATAAACTAAATTTATTATCAATCACTTGAGTTTTGTAAAATGAATGTAAATATATAAACACATTTGAATTTATTTGCATGAGGTGTTTCGAATTGCTTTCTATAATATAATAGGTATGAAGTTAATATTTTATAGGCTAAAATATAAAATAATCACTTTTAATTTGAGATGCAATTTATTTTTAAATTTTTACAAGCTGGCAATAAATTCGATTAAGATGTGTTTAAAAATATAAAATTTTTGAAGAAATTAGAATTTTTATTTTTTTAAAAGAATACTCTATTTTTTCATTTAGTCATTTAAAAATATAATTTTCCATTTAGTTTATAAAATATTTTTAATCAAAATGGTATTCTTACAAAAGTATAATCTTACGTGATTGTTAACTGATAATATATATTTATTAAGATGTTTTAAACTTTCAAAGTAATGTTATCATATGTAAAATCTAGATTTAAGTGCCTTATAGAATCACAATGCTTTCAAAAAGGATAACTTTGCTTGCAAAAAAAAGTTTGAAAACTTTATTTATTTTTATAATAAATTAAAAGGAAGTTAATTTTAATAATTAAATAATTAATTTACTTTATTTTATTTAATAAAATTTATCTTCTTTTGACATTGGGGTTTAGACTAAAGACTTTTAACTTGAGAGGCACATTAAATATAATACAGTATCTATTTATGTGTAGTTTAATATGCCAATAGCCAATGAGCCTTTTCACAGACATATGTTAGCATCTCATTGGGCCACCTCCATGGGCCGGTGACCCACCATGCGGCTTATGTCATTTTTCGAGAAATTCAACTTGCCATCGAAGCCACGCCACATGATGCTATTTAATTTATAATATCGACATCAATGTACTGTTAATTAAGTATTAAAAATGAAAGGAAAAGACAAGTCTTATTATTCTATTTTAATTTTTAGAATATCTATAATAATAAATTTTACTTAATTTTTTATTATGAGTTTTATAATATTATATTAATTTAAACAACTCCTTATTACTTTAACCAACCATTTCAATGGTAAATTTTTTAAAAATTTAAAAATGGGTCCATAATCAACTTTCTATTATTTTAACATTTATTATTCTTTACTAATATTTATTATGAGTTAATTATTTTATTATTACTTTTTATATAAAAATCGATTCTTATGTATAGCAACTAACATGACAAACTACAATAATAAACTAAAATAAGAATCGATTCTTAAATTTAAAAATCTATTAAAAATTACTATTAATACTTTTACAACATTCATTTCATGAATCTTACAATACAGTCCACCTTAAAGTATACACACCTTTTACGATCAACCCAGCCTCATCTACTTTGTTTACAATGAGACATCTAATTGGGCTGCCAACAGGTACATACTAGGAAGGCCCCACATGATAATGGGCCACAATTGAATAAACGGGCCCATTAATAATAATAATAATATATAAAGTGCTTGGGGACTCGCTCTTTGCCTTCCCAACTTGAATGAAATCCACGGCGACATTCTGATTGCGTCTGTAGATTTCTGATTTCACTTTGGGAAGCTCCTTCACCTTCAGGGTTCAACCCTGTAATTGATAAAGAAGGGCTTTTCCAGAATAATCTATATTCTATATTCAGGGATGAGGCAATGGCTACAAATCAACAAGGCCTGGACACTAGACACAGTACCTCCACCAAAAGGACTTGCTGCTTACTGCTATCAAACAAGCTTCTTCATAATATAAATAAACAGCGTTCGCTAGGGCAACAGGGGATGTAGCTCAGATGGTAGAGCGCTCGCTTAGCATGCGAGAGGTACGGGGATCGATACCCCGCATCTCCACTTAAACAACAGTTTTGTTCCAAAATGAGGAAGATTTTAATTTAATTTATTCTCTCTCTCTCTCTCTCTCTCTCTCTCTTCCTCTTATAAGTTTTTTTTTTTTTACTTCTTTTACGTCAGTTGTCCATATTGTGTTTAGTGACTTAATATGTTTATTTAATTTATATTTATGGAAAAATTATATTTCTTATTAAAAATTAAAGAGTCAAGGTTTAAAGGTAGAGGGTTACAGTGCACTTTTAGTTTATTTAATTGCATAAAAATTATAATTTAGTTTTCTAGTTTAAGAGAAAGGCTATATTGCCCCTCTATCACATAATTTGTAAAAATTTAAATGTTAAATTTAAATAGTTTACTGATGTAAATATTATTTATTTACTTCATATTATTATCCCACGCTCAAATTTATTATTCACGTCACTATATTATTAAATTTAATTCTAATTTTGAAATGCAAGATCATAGAAGAACAAAATTGAATTGTTTTAAAAAAAATAAAAAAGGGAATATTATTTATTTTTAAATTGAGAGAATCAAATTAAAATTTTTATGAAACTATAAAAAACAAAAGAAGAAATTTTGAACCATCGTAAAATTTTCAGATAAAATATTAGTTGCAATTGTTCAATAATTTATAACTTCCATAATTTATTTACCTTTAATATAATGATGGATCGTTATTTAATTAATTAATTGTAACTTGGTTTTTGAGGGCAAGTGACTAGTCTCCAACTAATAGTTTTTTTTTTTTTTTAAAATAGTATTGGATCCGAGTAACAATCTTTTATTGGACCGATACAATTAAAAAAAACTTAAATATAGATAGAAAAGAATAAAACATGTTTAATCTATGAACAGAAATAATAAGAGAAACCATCACAGTTTTAGTTTTTTTAATTTTCTTTTTCCTGGTTAAGTGTCCATCATTTTAGACCCAAAAAGGCAAAAAGAGTAATTCACAAACCCAGGAGAAATCTGAGAAGCTAAATCCCCCCACCCCCCCAAAACCAAAAAAAAAAAAAAAGGAAAAAAATTAAAATAAAAATTTGAAATTAATTAACCTCCAGAATTAGACATTTAATCAGCAGCCTCCTGTAACCCGCCAAGCACAACGGACCCAACAAACAACACAAAGGCCCCAACCCCAAGCGCCGCGGCCACAACAGCCTGAAGAGCCACCAGCCCCGCCGAGTCGTCGGGAATCAGGACTACCGCCGCCACCGCAGCCACCAACACCGGAAGCGCTGCCGACGCCAGCGCCGACGGAGAGACTCCGGCCGCCTTCTCCAGCAAGCTGAGCAGCCCGAGCTCCTCCGCCTTGGAGAACACCCCCAACTTCTCGATCGACGAGAGCGAGAACCCTAGCTCCTCCGCCTTTGACAGCAATCGCGCCTTCTCCACGTTGCTCAGCACCTTCTGCTTCTCCAGAATCTTGAACACGTCCACCTCCACCTCTTCGTCCCCCTCGTAGAAGATCCCCGCACCGAACCACTCCTTCTTCCAGTTCTCGTCGTACTTGTTCACCTTAAACAGCAAAATGGAGATCCAATTACGCTAAGAGAATTAATTCGAAAAAACAGAGATGTGTGTTTGTGGATAATTCGCGCTGGCTTGAAACAGATTTTCCAGGTATGTAAGTGAAATTGTGAAAGTTGGATACCTTCTTTCTGGGAGCCATAGCGACGATGAACGGCGATTTCTTGGACGGAAAAAGGCGGTGGTGGCGGAATTTGGAGGAGAAGGTGCGGGTGCAGTGAAGGCCGCGAAGGTAAGGAGCTGAAGATGGTGCAGGAACCGCCATGGATGGAAGCTGAGTTCAGAGTTCAGACGCAGAGCCACAAGGGAATTTTTCTGCAAGAGAAATCTAGTGCCACGTGGGACAGGGTAGCTAGGGATTGAAAAGACTTTTACTATTTGTCTTGGGCCTATAGTATAATTATCTTGTTTTGCAGCGAGACGTGATCCAATAATGTGATTTCCACCAATCAGGTTGGCGATAGCTTTATCCTCCAAAATGGAAGGTATTATTTTATTGGTTATGGGCTTATGGCCAAATTTATGGTTTATACAAAATGTTTCGGGAATGGACGTTCGAGCTTAGGAGGAGCAGAATAATATAGATGAAATCGATTTTTAAAAATTTTTGATAAAAAGAAAAGTAAAGCATATTAGGTAAATGTTAAATAAGACGAGATAGTATAACTTAAGAAAATAAAAAAAATTGTTCTTATAAGCCCTATATTTTCTGAAAAATAGTTGTAGATAAATCTCTTAAAGCTTCAGTATGCAAGTGTGTATCCCCTCTAATGAATGATTATGAGGGGGTATTTATAGTCGACAATTTGATTGGTCAATTGAATGACATGACAAATATGTTCTATGAGCATAGTCGTAACTATGGATAGTTCCTTAGAATGTGGATGAATATATGAAAGTGGGGATACCATGGGTAATGAATGGTTTAAAAGAAGGAACTTGTGATCATGAGTATGGTAGTTTATTAGGGTAGTAAGGTGAAAGAATGAGTTCATTAAAAACAATAAATCTTATTTTATTAAGAAATAAACTACTACTTAATTTACCTAAAATGATTGTGTATGACATGAATACTTTTTACTTTTAACCCTTCCAAATAAGGGTGTTTATAGGTTCGGCTCTGTTCAGTTTTGAGCCTTAGCTAAATCAAATCGAATTAATCGATTTTGAAAGATTATAAACTTATTCGGTTTTAATTTTTAGGTAGTTTTGTTTACAATAATTTGTGATTTTTAATTTCCATGAAATACACATAAATATAAAAAAAGATCAAATTAATTAAAAGAAAGAGAC
Organism: Biancaea sappan; assembly: GCA_037074585.1. NCBI lineage: Eukaryota > Viridiplantae > Streptophyta > Magnoliopsida > Fabales > Fabaceae > Biancaea > Biancaea sappan. The sequence continues at coordinate 45,208,975 of CM073497.1, read as the reverse complement.
CAAGTTAATTATAAAATATATAAAAATAATTTATTGACATAAAAATATATAAATATAATATTATATATACAAAAGATATATATTTTTAATATACAAAGTTGTTTCGATTTTAATCAAATTGAACCAATTAAAATTCAAATTTCAAAAATCGATGTAGACCTAATTTTTTTCGATTTTGGTCGGTTTGGTTCTGTTTTGAACACTCCTACTACCAAATCCTTCCTTGAGATCATTTCCAAGAAAGAAGGGTGAAGATCACTCTTTCACAGCATCCCCAACCTTGTCTAAATAAGGAGCCACAAATAGCACTTAGTTTACATTAAATTCACTTTGAGAGCGTTGCTTACTCGCGAAGCTAAGGTGGCCTTGGCATGATACTTTCCAGATCAACACTACATTGACTTTGGGGGAGGGAGCATCCCTATTACACTCCTTCACCCCAAGCTTCTTAAGAGGTAGAGAATAAAGTACTTAGTATAGTGTCAAAGGGACAGATTCATTGGGTACTTTGAATCACTTAGCTTAGTAAAATATGTTATTGGAGGGTGTCATGGTACTTGGTTTTAGGATGGCTTGGCACATCCATCATTACCTTGAGCTTTCAACTTACCATGTGTTTACTATCTGATTAATAGATTCGCTAGGTATCCTTGAAGAGTGAGGGCACCACTTATATAATTATGTCTTTTTTAACTTAGGTGAGGCGGTACCTCAAGGGTATCCCCTAGCACTTAAGCAGGAGCGCCCCCTAGCAACCAAGACAAGTGAGCAAACCAACAAGCAAGGCAAAATAGTAGTTAAACAAACTATGAGAACAATTTCACCGTTTTGAGATAAAAGATGTTAGATGGACTTTTTGTAGTGACTCCCTTTTGTCGACATCGATGCTTTTAATATTAAGATATCATTATAAGTCCTTCTAAAAATAAAAATAAAAACCACAGGATAATGCATAACTTACTAAACTTGGCATGAAGCTAGCCTTACGCTTACATAAGGGCCCTCTTCTCAGCTTGGCTTAGGCTTATGCCAATCCTTAGAACAACTTATTGGCTTAGCATTGGGTCTAACTCAATGTTTCTCTTCTTAACAATGTGCCTTGTCATGGATGCTTAAGAGTGTGTAAACATTAAACAAAGGCTGAAAACTAGCTTATTGAATCAGAATATTTGGTAAAAGTAACTGTTAAATTAGCTGATGGATGTAAAATGACATAAAAAGACATACTTAAATAATATTTTGTAATTCCAAAATAAACTATCATTTTATTAATTAAATTAATTTAAATTATTATATATACATATAATATTATATTTTACATATATAAATATTATTTTTTATATTTTATATAATACATATTATATTATATTATATTTTATATGTATATAAGGAATAAGGGTAGAATAGCAATTTTAATAAAATAATAAGGGTAAAAGAGGAAGAAAAATATATAAGCTATAAGCTACTCAAATAAGTTTGTTTACCAAATACATCTATTTTGGTCAAACAAGCTTATAAGCTAGTTAAATAAACTATAAGCTAACTTAAAAGTCAAGCCAAACACAACCTTTGTTTCATCTTCTCTCTCTCTCTCTCTCTTCAAAGTCTTGGTTTGGATGGAATGCACTTGTAATACATGAATTTGAAGCATCATACTTTAGTAGATGAAATAACGTTCTAACGACATTGTAAAGCTACTAACATGATGGATTAAAAATGTAAACTAAGCCTTTATATGACAAAGTAACTAATAGTAATGGTTAGTTTCCAAGTGGGGAGTGAATTGGGTTTATAAATTTTTTCACAAAAAACTTTGTTGGAAGTTAAAATGATTTTATGAAAATAAATAATGCTTAGGATAGTAAATTCAAACAAGAAAACCAATATGGTATCAAGATAAATGGATGTAGAGTACAAGGAATTAAGGAGTAGATAAATTCACAAGTTAAGGAGTAAGAGAAGAGAGAATGAATACAAGAGATTTATACTGGTTCGGCTAATCCCAAGCCTACATCCAGTCCTTAAGAAACTATTTGAGAATTTTCACTAAACAATTAGTTCAATCTGGGTATTAGCGAACAACTATAAATAATTTATGAATTTGAGCTTCTTAATGACCCAAACTAGTGATACACTTAATCATTCTTCTAAGGAATTTTAATCACCTTAGAAATATAACTCAGTAGGGTAAGAAATGAAGAACACAAAGATACACTCTCTTTAAAGAGTAGATATTACAAATGAAGCTTACTTAGAAGTAAGTGATTGACAAGATAATTTGATAGAGTAAGTAGAAATTTTTAGCTTTTCCTCCTTAGTTTCAGACTAGGTATAATTCATATTTATAGCCCAGGTCAAAATAGATTCATTGAAGCTGTTTTACAAAAGTTATCAGCTGACTTTTTAAAAAACTATCTGTTATTGCTAATGTCAACTAATGGCCGGTCGACTGAAAGGACCATGACAATTGATTGGTGTCTCTTAATGAGACATTGATCGACTGGTCAAGTCCATATAGTTGATTGGTGACTCTATGTTACCTTTTATAAAAATGTTTCAGACTCTACCGGTCGACTGACACCTATATATTGGTCTACTTGTAGTTATTGGAATTAAATTTTAATTCCAGATAGAGAACAACTGGTTGACTGTTGAAAGACCAGCGATCGACTAGCAGGTTTTGAGTCCTTGTTTAAAAACTGAACTAGAAAGCAATCAGTCGACTGGCGCCCAAACATCAGTCAACTGATAGCTATTGGACTTAGAAAAATTTAGTTCTAAGACTCAATAACCTTTACCAATTTTTGTAAAAAAGTACTTTCTAACTTAGATAAGGTTTTAAAAACACTTTCAATAAACTCAGAAACCTTGTTTCTTTCCATCAATTACTTTTACATAAATTCTAAGACTCAAGACACTAAACATAAATTTACTCTTTCTTTGCTCTTTGTCTTGATGTCTTGGCTTGATCCATGCAATCTTATACTCCTAAAAGATAAGCATGAAGCATAGGAATATGTTAACATTTTAATTTGTTTGTTAATCATCGAAACATAATATATATTTTCTTTTATAAGCAATGAGGTTCAACAATTTCTCCCTTTTTGATAATGACAATCCAAATTAAAATTGGATATGATTTTGATAAATTTGTTTTGATCCAAGAGAGACAAAGCTCCCCCTGAATTTCATATCCCTTTTCTTTTTGAAAGATATTTCAATTAAGCATTAAGGAAATTCATTTAATGATTGTTGCAAATATTTGAAATATAGTCTTTTAGAAATATCTACAATATGATTTTCAAAATAAGGATACTCATATCCTTTTCTTTTCAAATAAGTTTTTGCTTAAATCATTTTGGTGTAGCACAGCAGAAACATTTTATATACTCATTCAAAATATAACATTTATAATTAGAGTATAATCAATATTTTTCTCCTCTTTGTCATCAACCAAAAAGGAATCTTTAAAACAAATTTGTGAAACGATTTCTTCTTATAATAGAATGATACCTTGAAGAGCACATTAGAAGAAAATCTATTGAAATAAGGATTTTCAAATCCTTTTCTTTTAAAATTAAGTTTGCTTCAAATATGATATAGAAAAGATTCAGCACAATAGAAGCATATATATATATATATATATATATATATATATGTATCATATTCAACAGTTAAAGTAGGATATATATCATAGCATTATAGCAGAAGCAAATATATGGATTAGTTCAAGAGATATATAACCAGATTATAATTCATAATCCATATATCAAAACTAATGTTAATCCAACATTTATAAAAGTAAACTAGAGTTAATGACAGATAACATATAGCAAAACATAATAAAAATAGAATATTTTCTCCCTATCAATAGAAGAAAGGCTCTTCAATCCTCAATGGCAGTTCAACCTCTCTGATGCAAATCACGAACCATGTTTTTTAGCTACTGGAGTTTTGTAGCCTGAGATGCAGAAGTAGCCCCTGAAGTAGGCAAGCGGGCACTCATAGCATCTATGGAATCTCTCATCTGTCCCACTATAAAGAGTGTGTGTGTAGAGTTTTCTACCAACTCATTTAGACATCTAGTGTGCTCTCTAGTTGGATCAGATGTACCGACCTCAAAAGTAGGATGCTGCTCATACCCCTCATCATAGTCTTCATATCCCTCCGCATAATCCTCAGCCATCTCATTAAATTCATCTTTAGTGTTGATCTTTGCTTTTCTCTCTCTTCTTTCTCTGGCCCTTTTTACAGTTTGATTCTCTGTCAATCTTTTCCACTGGTTTTGAATATAACTAAATCCTATCCTCTTGAGGGAATTCTCATCAATGATTATAGACTTCATTTCTTGGTGAAAATGTGCATTGATGTGAGCATCTTCAAGAATCTTGGTAATAATAGCAGCGTATGGCATAGGAGATTTCTTCCTTGCACAAGATTCCATCCTCTTTCTAATGAAATGATGTATGTTGATTACTCGGCCTTGCATGATGCAGGCCATTGCCAAGAATTCAGATTCACTTCCACTTACATAGCTTCCAGACTTTTTGAAGAGAATATGAATGATGACATTCAATAACAGCCTATCATTGGTATCTATTTCACTCACTTGAATCTCTTGTCCTTCCCAGTCATCTTTCATCAGAATAGTATTGTAAACATCTGATTTAGCATAGAAGACAGGACTTAGGGAAGTGGGATGATCGATGAAGCGCAGGTCATCAGGATTAGGAGCTAGGATTCCGAAGATCCTAGCTAGATTACTCTAATCAACTATAATTTATGTATTTATGACTTTAGAGTAAATTCTTCCTTCTTTACCCTTATACTCTAAAGTTGTGTAAAAGGCCCTTATCAGTTCATCACACCACAATCCTTTGTGGCTCACAAAGCTTGTCAGCCTAAAGTTGTTTAGCAATCCAATAAATTCAAAATTAAGATCAACAAATTAATTCAAGTTGGGATTACCTTGTGTTTTTCGAAAGAAGCTTATACTTGCTTTGCTGCTTATCCCTGGTTAGGAGATTTCCAATAAGTTGGTTTGAAGCATTTTTAGCTTGTGCCCTCTTTGAAGTAAAATCCATTGAATAATATAGAGAGAACTCGTGGAAATATAGAAATTTATAGAAAAATAGAGTGCCCAAAAGCTTTCCAAAAAGCAATCTAAATACCAATCCATAAATGTCATTCATCTATAAGAATGTCGATTAAGAAGGATAAATAAATTCCAAGAGAATGAATACTTTCATATAAACCATGGAGGTGCTTTTAGAAAGAGAGAGAGAGAAACGATGAAGAATGAGTACAAAAATCCACAGAGTAACTAGATAGAGTCCTTCCAAATACACTAGATGATAGTAATCAAAGAGCATAGGAAGTTTTAATCGGGCTAACCTTGATGAAATGATGTAGATATCTTCAGAATGCAGAGTTGCACAAGAGAGAAAAAAAGAGAGAGACAGAGGTCGTTTTAGAATCGCCCAAAAATATGAAGTTTTCAATTTATAGATGTCTCGTGAGTGACCCAGTAGTCGACTGGTGAACTTGGAGTGATCGACTGTCAGCTTCAGAATTAGGGATCTTTCAAAACTAATAGCCCATCGGTCGACTGTCTTACCTCTGGCATTCGAATGATTGCAGAAGAATATGAAACATTTCTAATCTGTGTTCTACTGGTAGATTGTTGCTTTGATAGCAGTTGACTAATGTCTCTTGGGTACCCATTTTGAAGAAATTAAAATTTTGCCAACGCTCAGCATTCTTCCTTGGCACTCAGCACTCAGCATTCTCCTTCATCTCTCAGTGTTCTCCTATCAGTTGAATGATGGAATTTCTTGCAGTCGATTGATTCTTCTGGGTTTTTCAATATATATCTTTCAAGAACACCCGATCGACCGTTCTACCTTAGGCGGTTGACTGCTTGCATCTGATATACTCATTGAAGTTATGACAAAACCAACTCGGTCAATTGTTCCACCTTTAGCAGTTGATTGATTGCATTTGTCATGGATATAGAAGTTTTGATAGAATGCACTTGGTCGACTGCTAAGCCTTTGGCAGTCAACTAATGGCCTCTGCATTTCAAAATTTTGATCCATTGAAGGACCAGTCACCTGATACCCAGTATGGCAGTCGACTGATAAGTTGTAGAAGGCCAATTTTTGACATGCTTGAGAGGATATTGAGGTGAGTGCCTTAAGAGGTTGTTTTGAGGATATTAAACCTGCAAAACACATTTAACTCACATTTCGATGCTTAAATTAGTCCTTGTAAACATATCTCGAGCAATGGGGGCAAGCTATATAAATTTATTTTTATTTTAAAAAAATTTCTTCCAAATTAAAATATGAAAGATTTGTTGTTGGCCATTAAGTAGAGAGTGTAAAGATTAATGCACAAGAGATATAATGAAAACTTTGAGAGACAGAAGCGAGCTAAGAATTCAAGTTTAGATACGGATATGTAAAACATTAAGTTGATATATATATATATATATATATATAGGAAAAGATTTTAGCTCAAGACAAAAGATTGTATCTGTAGGTCGCACACCTAAGGATTGTTTTCAAATATGGCATTCATAATATTCAAAAATTAATGCCGGGCATGCTATAAAACAATAGAATTAATTAAATGCAGTAAACATATAAGCCAAGAATTTTATAGTGAATTCCAGCTTGATATGTTTATGTGTTCACCGCCTCTCATTGGTGCAAGAGAGTGAAGTTCAAATGATTAATGTAGCCATTTGTTAAACGTCACTTCTACTCCTTGCTTAGAGGCGTACTTGCACAATCTCAATTGTTCTTTTTTGGTATCCAAAATGGTTTGGGTCTGTCAGGGTTAAGGGTACCTCTTTGAACCCATTTCTTTTTCTTTTTCACTCTATAGGAAACTTTATTCTTATAATTGCAGGAGCAAGATTTGTGGCCTTTTATTCCACAATAAAAGCATGTGCAGGAAGGATCACTAGACTTGTTTGTTGGAACAAAGATGTTTTAATGAAATTTCTGGTTTGATTTTGTTTTGAAATCCAAACCATCATTGGTAGAAACATATTTTTGTTTCCCTATCACAATATTCAAATTATTTATACCTTGGGTGAGTTTAGAAAGAGTGTTCTTTAAATTTTCATTTTTCCTCTTTAAGGAAATTACAATTTAAGCATTAGAACTTGTCATGAGTGGAAACAAGAGCCTTTAGATTTGAGTTTTCATCTTGAAAAGTTTTGTTGAAATAAAGCTTTTTTCTTTGAAGGCAGAAAATTCATTTTTCAAATTTTCGACATAAAAAATTTTCTATTTTGAAGTAATCAGCTTCTTTACAAGAGATTCAACATGTAAACTATCAAAAGCTCCCTCTAAATCATCATAATATTCAAATGAATTTACCTCATTGTTATCTCCAGCCATGAGATAGGTGATAGCTTCTTCATTTGTTTCTTCTTCATCAGAATCACTATTTCCCCAAATGAAGGAAATGTAGGCTTTCTTCTTGCTTTTTTCAGCTGATCTTTTTCCATCTTGCTTCCTGAGATATTGAGGGCCCACTTTGTTGCATTTGAAGCAAGTTGGTCCATCTCTATTGTTGTCTTGATCTTTCTTCCATCTTCTTGCATTTTCCTTTTTCAAGAAATTTTTGAAATTTCTGACAAGAAAATCAAGATCTTCCTCATTTATTTCTAGTTGTTCTTCCTATTCATCACTATCTTCTTCCATTATTTTGGAGAAAAATTATTTTAGAGATAGAGTTATCTTTTCTTTTCTTCTTCCCCTTGTTGCCTCATCTCCAAAATTGTTGATTCGTAATTTTAGAGGTTGCCAAAGAGTGTAGTGAGTGAATTCATGAATTCACCTCTTACTTTCATTATAGCAGTTCTCTTGGCTTCCTATTTTGGAGTTAGGCATCTTAGGATCTTGATGGTCTAAGACTTTTCTACATATACAACACCAAGAACTCCTAGAGTTCCTTCATGTGTAATTTCCAAAATTTGCCACATTTCTTTGAAATTTGCACAGTTTGAAACTCTGAAGAATTCATCTTGATTCAATGCACTAATGATAATCATTTTAGCTTTTGCATTGAGATGCATTAATTCCTTCTCAGTGTCATTTCATTCACTCTTGGATTTAGGAATAGTTTTTCCTTTAACTTCCTCATAGGAACATGAGGACCATTCTCAATAACATCCCAAAGATCAAGGTTCATTGCATCAAAAAAATTATCATTTTACTCTTCCAATGTGTATAATGATTTCCATTAAAACTTAGATGTTTTGTGAAAGAACTTCTTTCGAGCATAACATAATCACCTAGTCTAGCCATTATTAACTCTTAGACGGTTAATTCTTTAATCAAGAGCCCAAGCTCTGATACTAATTGATAGCAATGGTTGGATCCCAAGTGAATTGGGTTTTATAAAATTTTTCGCAAAAACTTTGTTGTAAGTTAAAATAATTTTCTGGAAATACACAATGCTTAAGACAATAAATTCAAACCAGAAAACCAATTTGCTATCAAGATGAATGGATGTAAAGTACAAGGAATTAAAGGGCAAATAAATTCACATGTCAAGGAGTAAGGGAATAGAGAATGAACATAGGATATTTATACTAGGTCGGCTAATCCCAAGCTTATATCTAGTCTTTAAGAAACTACTTGAGAAATTTTACTAAACAACTAGTTTGATCCAAGTACTAGCAAACCACTACAGAGAATTTATGAATTCAGGCTTCTCAACTACCCAAACCAGTGATACACTTAATCAGTCTTCTAAAGAATTTTAACCACCTTAGGAATACAGCTTAGTAGGATAAGAAATACAAAACATAAAGATACACTCTCTTTAAAGAGTAGATATTACAAATGAAGCTCACTTAGAAGTAAATAATTTGCAAGATAATTTGACAGAGTAATTGTAGGAACTTTTAACCTTTTCTCCTTTGTTTCAGCTTGGGTATAACTCTTATTTATGGACCAAGTCGAAATATATTCGTTGGAGGTGTTTTACAATAGTTATTAGTTGACATTTTAAAAAACTATCTATTATTGCTAATATTAGCTAGCTGCCAGTCTACTAATAGGTTGAAGAGCTTTTAGAGCAGGTGATCATTGTAGAGCTTCTGTTTGAGGAGTAGTGAAGCCTTACATCAAGACCCCTGTGCTCCCAGGATTAGGTCTTGTAAGCCCTTATGTGAATGTCCTTTTATCTAGAGTCACTTTGTAGTCATGTAAGACACCCAGGATGTTGTGTATAGTTGTAAAGAAACAAGAAAACATGCTATTTGTTTTCTTAGTAGAGTTGTAACTGATTAATTTCAAAAATGGTTTCCTGATTATGAATGGGAATTTCATTTTCATTATTTGCATGTGATAGATGCAATGTCATGTTGGTTCTTGAGATTGGTTAGTTAAGGTCAGGCTTACGGTCTTTGGGAGGCTACATCCCTATGTGTTGTATCAGTTATGTGCTCGGTTTTGGGATATGACAATAAGTTTTAGAGATATCCTACAATCATCAAATCTAAACAACAAAAAACCATCATTTAGAGGTAAAGTTGCAATATTTGGTGGTGAATTCAAAAAGATTTTTCCTGTGATACCAAAAGGTTCAAGACAAGATATTGTTTTGTATGTGTTAAATGCTTCATATTTGTGAGATTACTATAGTATCATGAGATTGACACAAAATATGAGACTACAATCATCAAAAAATGGTTCATTAAGTCAAGAATTATGCAAATTTTCCAAGTGGATACTAGAAGTTGGTGAAGGAGTCAGTGATCAATCTAATGATGGGGAAGCGTTTATTCAAATTCTAGATGAGATACTCATCCAACATAACAACAACCCCATTTCTTTTATAGTAGAAAGTACTTATCCAAACCTTTTGAATAACTTGGGACAAATTAATTAATTTCTTCAAAGAGAGAGCAATATTAACACTTACTCTTGGCAATGTTGATTGTACAAATGATCGCAGCAAAGAAAAGATATATTTAAGTTTTGATAGTGCATGTAAGACTAATCTACAATGGACACTATGGATGATTTATATACTATTAAATTCCTTAACAATATAGAGTTATCAGGAATGTCTAATCATAAATTGAAGCTTAAAGTGGGAGTTCCAATAATATTGCTAAAAAAACATAGATAAATCTATTGGGCTATGTAATGACACAAGACTTAAAATATCCAACATGGGAAATCATGTCATAGAAGCAAAAGTTATTTCTGGCAACAACTTAGGTGAGAAAGTTATAATCCCATGAGTAATCATGACACTATCTGATACCTGCCTTCATGGTTGTCAGGATCGAGATCTTATACAAGATCAGAAGGAGCACATGATAGATCAAATCAAGGATTGCAAGATCTTATAAAAAAAATATAATAATATATAATAATATATATAATGATATAAATTTTGTAAATAATACAAAATCATCAAAGTCTCATTATATTTCAATAAAACAAGCTCAAATGTCATGTAATTAGTAAAGAAACAAATAAAGAGTAACTCATTCCCACTTTTAATTGTATTTAGAAACTTATTTCTTTCTCAGCAAGTAGACACTTTCTTCTTCAAAACTTATAATATTATATCTCATTGTTAGTCTTCACTAAACTAAGTTAAAAATTGAACAAATTATGATTGGTAAGATTATAATTGTATAGTATTAGTAAAGACTTAAGTTAGTTTAATGACTTTTTTCATCCCAATTGACCTAATAGTTAGAAACATATTAACCAATAAAAAATTAACAAAAATTCAAAATGTTATAGGATCGATAAAATTGTAAAATCATAATATCTTAAGATTTAAATCGAAATTCTACTGAGATCTTAGAATATTTAGATCTTACATAGGATGAGAATCATTTGGGTTGCTTGAAATCGTAAGATTGTAAGATCTTAAGATTTAGATTGAGATCTTGACAATCACGTCTTCCTTTCTTTCAAGCTTAAAGGAAGACAATTTCCAATATCAGTATGTTTTGCCATGACAATAAACAAGTGTCAAGGTCAATCAATATCAAATGTTGGATTGTATTTGCCAAATCCAGTTTTCCCTCAGGGTCAATTATATGTGACAATATCAAGGGTGAGAAATAAAAATGTGTTGAGAATATTGGCTCTTGACAATGAAGGAAAATGTACCAATTCATCTATTAATGTTGTTTACAAAGAAGTATTCCACAAGATTTAATAAATTCTTCATTTGTATATGCTATTTGTAAGTTTCTTAAGCCTTATTCATTTTTAATATTCATTGAGATTCAAAATGCAATATCGTGCATATCAGTATCTTGTGATTGCTAGTATTTTTATGAAACATGTAATACCCGCCATATGTGGAGTTATATGTTTTGGAGTATTAAGGTACATTATAACAATATTTTAATACTTTCAATTTAGTCTTTTTTTAATTTTTCCATACTTAATTAATTCTTTTGAATATTATTTATGAAATTTGGGTGAAATGACTAGACTGAGTATTTTAATGTTGTGTGGTGTATTTTTATGGAATGTGGAATTTATGAGAGAAAGACTTGATTTAATTATTTTGGGAATTAATTATAGATATTTTCTTGTTGGACCAAATGGGTTGGGTATTTGGGCATGGATACCCATGGATCACCCATTAACCCACCTAGCATAATATAAGCCTTTATCTTCCCTTTCTTTTTCCTTATTCATGTTGGAAGGCTCTTAGGAATCAAGAAGAGAAAGTTTCATTCTCTCAACTACTTCACTCATTTGTTTTCCTCCAGCAATCTTCTTTTTCCAGTTGTTTTTTTGGTTCATTTGAGTTGCAAAGGATGGAGGTAAACTCAATTTTTTTCTTCAATTTCTATTTTCAGACTTGGTTTTCCTATGGAAGAAAAATGTGATTTTGGGTTTTAATGGATGAATTTAGGTATGAGTGTTAATCTAAAATGTTCCTACTTGATTTATAATGTTAATGGAACAAGAAATTTGGAGAAAACTAGGAGAAATTCATAAAATTTGGTTATTTGAAAAAGTTAGGGTTCTAGATGAAGATTTGATGATTGAGACTTGAACTGATGGAATAAATTAGGAGTTTTGATGTCAAAACAATCCTTAAACATCATAGATGAAAACCTATGGAAGAAATCAAATTAAATGGTGAAGATTTGACCCCAAATTCGTGAAAAACTAAGAAAAATCGTGGATACTGTAGCAGTATTGTAGCAGCTGCAAAATTTCCATATTTGGGTTATTGTAGTGAACCGTTATTATGGCAAATCGTTACTGTAGCATCTTGATACTGTAGCAACAATTTTAAAATAATCATAACTCTTTCATCCAAATTCTGTTTTTAGCAAATAAAGTATCGTTGGAAAGCCCTTTGAGTCTATTTTCAAATGAAATAAGTTTCATTTGAAAACTATTTATCATTTAAGAGTTGTATTTAGAGGAAAGATCAAAGGTCAAAATTGTAGTAGGAAATTTTCCTATTTTGTAACCTTGACATGATTTTTCATGATTATCTTATAAGGATGGATTCTATATTGCATTTCAACATCTTTTGGGATATTTTGACTAGATTGGAGTAAAGAGAATTATCTTCCATCATCTTACATGTTTTTAAGTATAGTTCAAGGTAAAACTGGACAAATATCAAAGTGAGTAGATAATCTTGCAAAATTAATTTACTAAATTAGTCAAAGCACAATATAAATCTCATTTGCATTATTTGTGATACTGAAAAGATTACCAGTGTATGTTCAAGTTGAGAAAAATCACAATATCATTGAGAATTATTTTATTATCTTATGTGAATTAAATTCTCTAGTCGACTAAATAACTAAATATGGTAGTTCCTTGAATAAATTGGAAAATGTTTATGAGAATATGATTATATGTCATGATTGTAATAGTGTTTGATGCATGGATGGTTGAGGGTTAATCATCCAAGAAATCTAATGCAATATAAGGTGAGTAGATGACCTTGCTAAACTAAATTATTACAATCAATCAATGTACAATATAAGTCTCATTTGCAATATTGTTGGAACATTGGATATACATTTTTTTTTTTGGTTAAAGATGATTGTTAGATTACATTAACTCTTGAAAAAGATTCAAGAGGATATTGATGTATGTTTAAGATAAAGAATGATGTGATAGCAATTATATCTTATATTGCTTTGTTATTGAGTAAATATCTGTAATACCCATGAAAAATAAAATATAAATATTTGTTTACAAACTACTGTTACTATTTCAGTATACGGTACTATTCACCAGTATAATACTATTTACGTATATGATACTGTTCATTTATACAATCGAAATGTCAAGTACTAGATGTTGTTTGGTCATAAGAGAAAACTAGAAAGAAGTTCGTAGGAGAAACTGACGTTTTATGTGTGAAAATACCCTCAGGGACTAAAGTGAAAGGATTGATTGAAAAGAAACTTAAAGGTTTAAGGTGAAAGGATATTTTTCCCTTTTAAGTTTCCAATAGTAATAACAGATTTTCGTGAGATGCACAGTAACTGCATTATTAAAAATGTCATTTTCATGAATAGTAAATTGAATATTTTATTAGCGCATAGTGTCAAATAGTACCCTTGACTTTTGCTATAAATAGGCCCTTCTATTTTACTTCTAAACTCACACCTTCAACTTCTCTTCTTCTCTCCTTAAGTTTCTCTTACTCCAAAGCTAGGCCTCTGAGATTTTGGGCCTTTCCTTTTCAGCTTAGGTAAGGATACTATGCCCTTTCTATGTCTTTTAAATTTTAGAAGTTAATTTCTTAAGTATGCTCTGTGGTTGCGGTTTTGGCCGATCTTCCACATCAGAAAAACTGTCCTTAGCTGTTTATATGTTATTTTGATTCTCTGATTACCGAAATAGAATGTAAACTGTGAAAAATACATGTCTAGGAAAGTTCTGGCTAAGGAAAGACCTGGTTTTTAAGTGTGTCCAGTGTGACCCTCCACTCTTTCCTGGGAACTTACCTGGTGTACTCTTTTACAGATTGTATTCTCTATTTCTGGTATGAATAGTACCCGTACGTATAAATAGTAACCATATGAATAGTAATCGTATGAATAGTAACCGTATATATAAACAGTAATCGTACGTATGAACAGTATCTGTACGAAAACAATCCTAACGTATTTTCTCTAATCTTTCATGAAAATCTCTGTAGCAGAACACCGAAATTCACCTGAGCACTCTTGTCTGTAATGACTTAGAGAAGTGATGCTCGTACGGAATCCAGGTGAGTGAAACGACCCCGTTTTAATAGAGTTTTAGCATTACTGGTGATAAAAAGTATGTCGTAGGACACTCCCAAGATTCATAGGGGGAAATTGGATTCAGAATGGCGAATATAATGAGATAATTAATCCAGAAGTATGGATAAGAAAAAGCAAGTATCTCATGATTATGTGAAAATTGAATCTCTTGAATTGTGGTTTATAAAGCTATAATATAGTTATATACTATACCTGTTATATGGATAAATATTATATTAAGCTTCTGATTATGATATGAAATGCTATTGATTGTGATTGAGCGGGACAGTACCCCCTCTCACGGCAAGGCGGAAAACCCGGTTGACAGGGTGTCTTGACCAATGAGTGTGGAGACAACGATTCTCTCAGTAGGGATATAGCCCGGATTGGTGATAAATCCGTGAGGCGCCCTAGCTAAAAGGATGAGGTTGTGCGTCATGGCAGAAATATACATAATTGGTGAGCCGGCCTGTGTGCGCTCTCCGGGATATATTGCCATTGACGAGTACTAGTAACGTTTGTTGAATTGGATGAATTTTTATCTTCTTGTATATAAAAGGATGATGTTGTGCGTCATGGCGGAAATATACATAATTGGTGAGCCGGCCTGTGTGCGCTCTCTGGGATATATTGCCATTGACGAGTACTAGTAACGTTTGTTGAATTGGATGAATTTTTATCTTCTGTCTATTGGTTGAGTATGAGCCTTTGGATATGCTTGCATGACTGGTAATGTATTTGAATTTTATTAACGCGAGGCCGATTCGCTCATTGAGTTTAAAAGCTCACATTGTTTGTACAACCTTTTTGTTCAGATCAGGTTGCCAGTGAAGAATATCTGCTAGAGGAGTAGATCACTTTGGACCTTTCCGTTGTCGGGTAGACCCCTCTTTTGTTATAGATTATGTTGCTCTGTAATCGTCTAGGACATCTAGGTCAGGGGTTTGGTATTTGGTTTGTATGTCAGCATAATAATGTATTTTATGTTGAGGATCTATTATTATATGCAAATAATCTCTATGAATCTCAAATAAAGAAAATTTGATATATTTTCTTTAGAAATGGTTATTTTGATAATATAGAGATAATGACTAAACTCATGGGTAGAATTTATCGAAAGGCTTACAGTGATGGGATATTCATCATTGTGCCGGTCATGTGCCCAAAAAAAACGGGTCGTGACAAAGTTGGTATCAGAGCAATGGTTGTTAGGTCTCCTAGTGATTACAGAGCAAGGTAACCTTAGTAGGACCTCCTCTATCGTTGTGAACCCGGGCACAACTATAGTGAGACGGCTCTACTGAAGGTCCTGTAGGATGTTTTCATTTCCTTTCCCTCCGAGACTTATCTCTTCTTAGAAATTATGTTGTCAGGTTTAATTTTAGATAGATGTGGCTACACTTTTGAACTTAGTAAAGGAAAGATTATTACTTGTTTTGATTCCGTTGTTGTCGGATCAAATTTTTATATGGTGGATTTTATAAGCTGAATTCATGATTGAATTTGTGTAGCTATATTATTTTAGGGTACCAGCCAATAAAAGAAACCACTCGCATTAAAAACAAAAAAACTGAAGGATTACATTGCAAAAAAGAAGAAGTTTACTCATGCATGAGTAATCTAAAAGCGAGGTGGTCTTGGATTAGGAGGGTTGTATTGTATCATCACCCCTCGACCATTCCTTGGAGCGAGAGACAGAGCAATGTCGCGGAGGGTAGTGTAAATTCCATTCATGCAATCAACACTTCTTTGCTGTTGATTGCAGAAGCACTGGGTGGACCAATAGAAGAACCTATCTATTCTCGAAGTCATTGCCGCGTTATTACGTTTGGTTAACTTCTCCAGGTCCTCTATCATCTTCTTGAGATTCTTCACCTCCTGCTCTAAACAGGCGATTTTGTCCTCCGAGGTATGGCCCGTGCTAGTCTCCTCAGCTTCCTCGATCTTCTTCATTTTCTTCTCCTTCTGCTTCTCTGGAGACCCCTCAAAAGGTCTTTTGCCCTTGTCTTTGCCCAGACTTAAGTTTAAGTCGAGCTCTTCTTCCTTAGCCTCTACTGTGAGATCAATGTACTTCCTTGAGGACATGATTTGGAAAAATTTAGAAATTTTTGTAAGAGTATGAGGCGAGAGGAATACTGGGGGATTGTAGGCTCGGAGATTATTACTCTTTGTGGTGTGGTAACTGAGAACGGTGGGATGATTTTTATAGAGAAAAATTAGGACTTAGAGACAAAGAAGATATCTTTTCACCGCACCCCTACACGATCAACCTATGGATTTCTGCAAGCTGGAAGCCAGAAGTCTAGGGTAGGCGTGCACACCAACAATGCGTCGCATTAATGCCAAAACCACGAAAGTCAGTATTCGGTGGATTTGCGGTCGATTTTACTCGGTTTTCCCATTTCTCCCGTTGGCATTTTCTGAAATTCAAAGAAGTTGATAACATAGCCATCAAAGATTGCCTTGGATGCTTTTATGATGAACTGAAATACATTTCTCCGTTTTATTGTGTTGTTCTTAAGAGTGAAGGCTACGATCAAGGAGAATATATGATGATCCTACATATACTCATAGAGATGTGAAATCAAAATGACTTGGATAGAATAAAATGTGTAGATGATGATATATCTTCATGGTTACACATACTTACATATAATGCTCTCGTGGGCAAATGAAAGGCAGTGATTTCCTTACATCATGATAATGCTTAAGGCATGTGACCGTAAGCAGTTAACTTTGTTTTAAAATATATATATTGATATACATATATTATGTGTAAGTCTAGAGTAAAGACACCGATTAGAATCTAAGATACGGCCAATATGAGGCGACCTAATCATAGAGGGACATCGTGATATAGGATTACAGAATAAAACAAGTTTAGAGGGAGAAAATCTCAGACTGAAGAGCGTAGTTAGTCAGAACTTTGAGAAAGGTCAAGATTAGCCGAAAATTTTTTTTTTTGAGGAAATCTTTGACTTATGTTAATTGCATTAAATTATATTTACTATTTACTTGCATGTCCGACATTAATTGCTGGCATTGCGACGTATGTGATCTGTAAACCTTATAGCGAGCGGCGTGTAGGTTGTGGTGGCTTTAGCTCCAGGGGCTTCGGGTTGTCTATAAATCTTGTATGCCCGTTACTCTACTCATCGCACCAAGCAAACCTACTTCTTTCATTACATACCTATTTCTCAATTTTCATTCCTTTCTCCTTCGAAGTTATTTCTGAGATCCTTAGAGCAATGGCTGATAATAAGTCTTTCAACTTGAATTTTGAGACTGGCAATGTAGAGCTTGATTTAAATCTAAGTCTCGGAGACAACAAAGGGAAGAGACCTGTAGACAGGTCACCAGAAATTAAGAAAAGAAAGAGGGATGTAATAGAGTTGGAGGAGGACAGTACTGCAACATCCTCAGAAAATAAGCTTGCGTTCCTGGAGCGTAAGATCGAAAATCTGGAGCGTAAGATAGAGAGCCTGGAATACAAGACAGAGGACCAGAAACGACTAATAAATCGTCTTTTTGAAAACCAAGAGAAACTGATAAACCGTCGTTTCGGGGAACTGGCTAATCGAGTTGATAGACATTCAATGTTTGCAACTCAAAATTTTCGTGACCAACAAGCAAGGTGTATTGACTGTATGAACGGAGTAACTTCTGCTCTTCACCAAATTTCTCAGGCGCTTCCTTCAGAAACCCTTTCTAGGCTGCAACGATTAGCTTCCTCCTTAAGGTCTGAAGCACCTTCCTCTTCTAGACCTGGAGCACCTTTTACATTTCAAAAGCCTCCTCGTCCTTAATTTATTTTTCTTTTGTTTGTACCTAAAGCTACATTTGGTGTAAGCTTCACGTATTAAAATTATCTATGTACTAGAAATAAAATTTAAGTTAGTATTTACATCTCCTATGTTGAAGTGATTTCTTAAAGAACTTGAGAAATGAGAAGATGTTGGACTTGTTATATTTCATACTTGATTATGGAAATTCTAAAGCAGAGTATGGTAATATTCTTTTGACTGAGCAGAGTTACTAAAATGATATTTCATTACACTTCTGAACTATGGAGGAGTGCAAAATAAGTATTTTATGAACCTATATATAGAGAACTATGGGTTTGCCCTAATCATTGAAGGGATACGACTCTATATAAGTCATTGAGGTGAGAGAAATTTCTATATATATTTATTTTATAATTATGCGTGAGAAGTATGTTATTTACTTAACACATTTTCTAGGATTGTTCTTCCTAGAGATTTATGTAATGATTTCATGTGATTTTGCCTTTTATATGACGCCTTCAGCTGAGAGTATCACCTTAAGGTAGAAGGATCACCTTCGGGCAAGAGTATTGCCTATGGCCAAAATGATGCTTTCGGGTGAGGTGCTTGTAATCATAAAAGTTATAAGCCATGTGTGTAGTATCATGTGTTCTGATATTTAATGTGAACTGGAAAGACCACGTGCCACTTTTGAGATGACACCTATTTGAGGTTTTACATAGAGACAGAGTTCGTCTTTAATTAGGTGGTTTGAGTTTGGTAAAGGTTATGAGGATGAGACACTTTATGGTACAAAAGATTGTGGAGAATATCAAACTGATGAACAAGAGATTACTTGCTGTTTAGAAAAGGAAAAATTCCTATGAAAATTATTGATAATGCGGTCTAGAGTTCACAGTCGATGCTATAGTGTTCTTGTAAATCTTACTAAGGATGTGAAGATGTTTGGAAAGAAAGAGATACAAAGGATGAGATATAGACGAAGTAATCACACTTTTTTCAGTCTCGAGATGAGTTTTGAATTCGGGGGACCGAATTCTCTTAAGGGGGTGATAATGTAATACCCATGAAAAATAAAATATAAATATTTGTTTACAAACTACTGTTACTATTTCAGTATACGGTACTATTCACCAGTATAATACTATTTACGTATATGATACTGTTCATTTATACAATCGAAATGTCAAGTACTAGATGTTGTTTGGTCATAAGAGAAAACTAGAAAGAAGTTCGTATGAGAAACTGACGTTTTATGTGTGAAAATACCCTCAGGGACTAAAGTGAAAGGACTGAATTGAAAAGAAACTTAAAGGTTTAAGGTGAAAGGATATTTTTCCCTTTTAAGTTTCCAATAGTAATAACAGAAAAATTTTCCATCGTATGCGTGAGATGCACAGTAACTGCATTATTAAAAATGTCATTTTCATAAATAGTAAATTGAATATTTTATTAGCGCATAGTGTTAAATAGTACCCTTGACTTTTGCTATAAATAGGCCCTTCTATTTTACTTCTAAACTCACACCTTCAACTTCTCTTCTTCTCTCCTTAAGTTTCTCTTACTCCAAAGCTAGGCCTCTGAGATTTTGGGCCTTTCCTTTTCAGCTTAGGTAAGGATACTATGCCCTTTCTATGTCTTTTAAATTTTAGAAGTTAATTTCTTAAGTATGCTCTGTGGTTGCGGTTTTGGCCGATCTTCCACATCAGAAAAACTGTCCTTAGCTGTTTATATGTTATTTTGATTCTCTGATTACCGAAATAGAATGTAAACTGTGAAAAATACATGTCTAGGAAAGTTCTGGCTAAGGAAAGACCTGGTTTTTAAGTGTGTCCAGTGTGACCCTCCACTCTTTCCTGGGAACTTACCTGGTGTACTCTTTTACAGATTGTATTCTCTATTTCTGGTATGAATAGTACCCGTACATATAAATAGTAACCATATGAATAGTAATCGTATGAATAGTAACCGTATATATAAACAGTAATCGTACGTATGAACAGTATCTGTACGAAAACAATCCTAACGTATTTTCTCTAATCTTTCATGAAAATCTCTGTAGCAGAACACCGAAATTCACCTGAGCACTCTTGTCTGTAATGACTTAGAGAAGCGATGCTCGTACGGAATCCAGGTGAGTGAAACGACCCCGTTTTAATAGAGTTTTAGCATTACTGGTGATAAAAAGTATGTCGTAGGACACTCCCAAGATTCATAGGGGGAAATTGGATTCAGAATGGCGAATATAATGAGATAATTAATCCAGAAGTATGGATAAGAAAAAGCAAGTATCTCATGATTATGTGAAAATTGAATCTCTTGAATTGTGGTTTATAAAGCTATAATATAGTTATATACTATACCTGTTATATGGATAAATATTATATTAAGCTTCTGATTATGATATGAAATGCTATTGATTGTGATTGAGCGGGACAGTACCCCCTTCTCACGGCAAGGCGGAAAACCCGGTTGACAGGGTGTCTTGACCAATGAGTGTGGAGACAACGATTCCCTCAGTAGGGATATAGCCCGGATTGGTGATAAATCCGTGAGGCGCCCTAGCTAAAAGGATGAGGTTGTGCGTCATGGCA
The DNA here is from genome assembly GCA_037074585.1 of Biancaea sappan. Taxonomy (NCBI): domain Eukaryota; kingdom Viridiplantae; phylum Streptophyta; class Magnoliopsida; order Fabales; family Fabaceae; genus Biancaea; species Biancaea sappan. The sequence goes on along the minus strand of CM073497.1, from coordinate 45,188,321 downwards.
GAAATATACATAATTGGTGAGCCGGCCTGTGTGCGCTCTCCGGGATATATTGCCATTGACGAGTACTAGTAACGTTTGTTGAATTGGATGAATTTTTATCTTCTTGTATATAAAAGGATGATGTTGTGCGTCATGGCAGAAATATACATAATTGGTGAGCCGGCCTGTGTGCGCTCTCTGGGATATATTGCCATTGACGAGTACTAGTAACGTTTGTTGAATTGGATGAATTTTTATCTTCTGTCTATTGGTTGAGTATGAGCCTTTGGATATGCTTGCATGACTGGTAATGTATTTGAATTTTATTAACGCGAGGCCGATTCGCTCATTGAGTTTAAAAGCTCACATTGTTTGTACAACCTTTTTGTTCAGATCAGGTTGCCAGTGAAGAATATCTGCTAGAGGAGTAGATCACTTTGGACCTTTTCGTTATCGGGTAGACCCCTCTTTTGTTATAGATTATGTTGCTCTGTAATCGTCTAGGACATCTAGGTCAGGGGTTTGGTATTTGGTTTGTATGTCAGCATAATAATGTATTTTATGTTGAGGATCTATTATTATATGCAAATAATCTCTATGAATCTCAAATAAAGAAAATTTGATATATTTTCTTTAGAAATGGTTATTTTGATAATATAGAGATAATGACTAAACTCATGGGTAGAATTTATCGAAAGGCTTACAGTGATGGGATATTCATCATTGTGCCGGTCATGTGCCCAAAAAAAACGGGTCGTGACAATATCTCTATTTGTTATTGCATGGAAGGTTAAAGGTTAAATTTCCAAGAAATCTGATGCAAGGTTGTAACCAAATTTTAAGCATGGAAGATTGAAGGCTTGATTTTTCCAGAAATTTGATGCTAGTATATAACCAAATTTTAAGCATGAAACATTAAGGGTTTGATCTCGCAAGAAATCTGATCTTAGGATATAACTGAATATGACGTATGGATGGTTGAGGGCTTGATCACCCAAGAAACAAGATACAAGTTATATCTTATATAAAGATGAATGGTATATTAAATTAAATTATAGTTTAGCTATAATAGAAATTGAGGTATTTGTACTTGTGATATTTTCGTGCACAGTTGTTTACTTACTGAGTTTTAATAAACTCATACTCTCAGTTATTGTCTTTTTCAAATATGGTGGTTGATGAGGATGTTTAACTTTTGGAGTTATACTCCATTGTTTAGTTGGTGGGTTCTTGCAACCAAGTTTTGGTAAGGATTAGGAAATGCTCTGTAATGTAGTAGGTGACCTAAGCCTGCAAGGTTGTATCGTACTAAATAATGTATGAAAGTTGAATATTTTCTGAATTTATATGTAAAATATCTTTCATGCAAAATTTATATTTTGTATAGTTGTGAATATTAGGAATTTCCAAAGAGATTAAAGAATACCACGGAGGTATACACTAGGTGTTATATGTATAACTCACATGTCCAATTTTTGGGATATTATAAAACAAGTCCACCAAAGGGTAATTCCTTTATGATAGGAAAAAAGATGTACAACATAAAGCAACATTGCAATTGGTAAAAATCATATAACTATTGATGATCCTTCACCAGTTGTATTGATGATGGATTTTCTTGTGAAAACTGGAATGAAATCACAATATGCATGGCTAGCTAGCATGACAGTATGTTAGGACAACCTTCAAATCCCTTTTTTGACATAAGATAGCATATACTGTATATCACGAATAACCAAGTGTAGTTAAGGGGATCTTCTATTGTCTAAGCCTTGGTTTCTTGGCAATGGTCTTTGGAAAATGCACCTCTAGAATATCTAGAAAGGAATCAAAGAATTTTATGGTTCTTATCACTTGAGAAAAGTGAAATTAGTGTTGTGGTGTAGGAGGAGTAGGTTGCTTATATTAGATTAGTTTCTATCCTATAAGTGTATATGTGGCCCATGTAACTACCTATAAGTGTATATGTGGCCCATGTAACTAAGTTTAATGACATTAATTGTTAAATTCACATTATGTAACATTGAAGAACCTAAATGATAAGTTTTAATATATTGGGGCCTATTTGTGATGGTTAAAAAGCTATTAAGTAATTAAAAACTTTGTAGGGGTCAAAAGATAAATACTCCTCTTCGTGTAATTTCGAATTTGAAATAATAGGTATTCAAATAAAAAGAAGGCACTTATTAGAAAGTGATAACCATTTTTTATTTTCTCCTAACCATTAAGGAGTCTAAAAAGAGAGAAATTCTGAGAAAGTAAAGAAAACAGATTTCTATGAAAAAGGCATGGATCTAGGTAAGTAATTCTGTGTTTAGATTTCTCATTGTGTGGATTATGAAAGTCAAGATCCTAGTGCAAAAACTTTATGGTTTTAATCCATCAGGAATTCGAATTTATGGTTATATGTGGTATTAGAGCCAAGTTTTGACTTTTATGATTCACCATTAAGATTTATTTCCCAAGAAACCATGAAAGTTGTTTATGAACATGAATGTATGGGTATGATTTTCCTTTTTTGTGTTTATTGTGTTCTACAGTTACTGTATTATGATATAATTGTTTCTACAAATCACATTAAAATACAGATTCTCTAATGAAAATATAGATTCTTTACATGTGTATTTTTGTACTATACATGTGTAATGTCATGTATTCTGTGTAAGGGGCATTACAGTGAGTGCATTATAAATGTCTAACTGTATGTAAGGTGCCGGATTATGTGAATGTGAATGTATGTGCCTATTCACTATGAAAGTTATTTTGCACTTTGTAAATTGTCTACATATGGTGGAAGTAGTTAGTCACCAAAGTGATCTAGTTAAATTGAAATTTAGACATTTATTATAAGTGTGTTTTCAGTTGTTCATACCTTATAGATGCCATGAATGGAATAACATGACTATTTTTCTTCGAACAATTGAAGTTATAAGTTTTATAACTATGAGGTCACCCAAAGGTGGACCATTGCATGTAATTTATAATATTAAAGGGGTGATCCATGATACTTAAGTTGATTAGTGAGTATATCTAAAGATAACATACTTAGTTAACTGATGTATGTTGTGATTATCCATTTAAGTTTACTTTTGTTTGGCATCATTTTTGTGATTATGCATTTGAGTATTGCCCAAAGGAGAACTTAAATGCATGCTTAAAGTTATATATGAAATTTCTGAATCTTTTAAATTTAACTCAAATCATTAATAGGTAAACATATATGTTTGTTGTGCAGCTAGTCTCTTAGAATCGGTGAGCAACATTGTGAAGTTCAACGAGCTGAACTATGGTGAATGGTCCAAATAGATTAAGTTTTATCTTGGTCTTTGGCACATTGATACAACCATAATTATAAGGAAAAGCCTGCAGCCATTACTAAGGCAAGCTCAGATAATGATGTTGCACTCTATGAACTTTGGGAGTATTCAAACAGATTGAGCTTGTATCTCATGAGGATGACCATGGCTGAAAATGTGAAGCCTTCGATGCTGAAGACGGATGATGCTAAGCAATTCATGGAAAAGGTGAAGGAGTATTTTAAGTCAGACTTAGTGGATAAGTCAATTGTAGGAAGCTTGATGAGTGAGCTGACTACAAATAAGTTTGACTTGTTACAACCCATTCATGATCATGTGACCTATATGTCTAATCTAGCAACAAAGTTGAAGACTTCGGGGATACAGTGAGTGATCAATTTCTGGTGCAATTCATAATTAACTCCATGCCTATTGAGTTTAGCCAATTTGAAATCAACTACAATGCTCTCAAGGATAAGTGGAACTCAAAAGAATTGAAGACCATGTTAGTGCAGGAGGAAGGGAGATTAAAGAAGATGAAGGATCACTCTATCCACCTTACTATCCATGGGGAAAAAGGACAAAAAGAAGGGCAAGGCCCCAATGAAAGTTGCTTAGGGCCAAATCAACAAACAAATGAAGCGTTTCTTTTGCATACTTAAAGAAAAAATGTCCTAAAAGAAAGGTTGGGTTAAGAAGAAAGGTATGCATTATGTTTCTAATTAAACTTTATAGAGGTTTCTAATAATACCTTGTGGTTAGATTCTAGTGCTACTACTTATGTGTCTCATGTTTTACAAGGATTCAGTACAATTTAGCCCATAAAAGGAATTGAACAATACTTGTTTATGAGAAATAGGATGAAGGCACAGATAGAAGGCATTGGGACTGATCTTAGACAGTGGATGTCATTTAGATCTTGAAAAGTGTTTTCATGTTCTTGATTATGCCAGGAATCTTGTTTCAGTAGGGAGACTGGATATTTTAGGATTTTATTTTAAGTTTGGTAATGGTACTTTTGTATTATATAAAAACAAGTACTTTTATGGTTCTAGTACTTTATGTGACTTGCTTTACTGTTTCAATTTGGATAACAAATTTATTGAATCTCTGTTTCATGTTGAAAGTAATGTAGGCATTAAATGTAGTGCACCAAATGATAGTTCTACTTTCTTGTGGCATCAAAGATTAGGTCACATATCTAAAGAAAGAATAATGAGATTGGTGAAAAATGAAATCCTGCCTCAGTTGGATTTTAGTGACATGGATACATATGTGAATTGCATTAAGGGAAAGCAAACTAAACATAAACTAAAAAAAGTAGCCTCAAGAAGCAATCAACTTCTTGAGCTTATACATACTGATATTTGTAGTCCTTTCGACATCCTTTCTTGGGGTGATGAAAAGTTTTTTATCACCTTTATAGATGATTTCTCACATTATGGCTACATCTATTTGCTGCATGATAAGTCTCAATCTGTGGATTTCCTTAAGGTGTTCATTGATGAGGTAGAAAGGCAATTAGATAAGAAAGTGAAAGTTGTGAGTCAGATAGAGGTTGTAAGTTTCATGGCAAGTTCAATGAAAGTGCACAATGTCCAAGTCCATTTGCAAGGTTCTTTGATAAGGGCATTTGTGCACAATACACAATACCTGACACACCTAAACATAATGGTATAGCTGAAAGATAGAATCGCACCTTGATGGATATGATTAGGAGCATGTTGAGTAATTGTTCACTACCCTTCTCATTGTGGATGCACACATTAAAGACTACTATGTATCTACTTAACCGGGTTCTTAGTAAGGCAGTTCCTAAGACACCTTATGAACTATGGATAGGCAGGAAACCCAATTTGAGGTATCTCTATGTTCGGGGTTGTCTAGCAAAAGTAAGGTGTACAATCTATATAAAAAGAAATTAGATTATAGGACCGTCAGTGTTTTTTTCATAGGCTATCCTGAAAAGACAAAGAAGTATAGGTTTTATCGTCCTAGCAATACTACAAGGATTGTAGATTTTGGCAATACTCAATTCATTGAGAATGGTCAAACTAGTGGGAGTGGGGAACCATGAAAGGTGGACATTTAAGAAACTCCGGATGTAGGCTTTGTTCGGTAAGCACAATAAGCTAGTTTATAACTTATCTGACTAGCTTATAAGCTCGTTAAAAGTATTCAGTAAACGAGCTTATTTCAGTAGCTTATAGTTTATTCTGATAAGTTACTTTGAGTAGTTTATAGCTTATGAACTGTTCCTCTCTTTTTACCCTTGTTATTTTATGAAAATACCTATTATACCTTTATTTCATATTCATTATACCCTTATATATAAATATATATAATATATATAATTATAATAAAATATAATAAACTATATAAATATATTATATATGTTAAAATATATTATACATATATAAAATATAATAAAATATATAAATATATTTTTTAATAAATTTTTTATATATAATAATTTAAATTAATTTAATTAAAAACAAAAATGATATATTTATTTATATTATTTTATGATTAAAAATTATATAATATTTTTATGTTATTTTATATAATAATTTAAATTAATGTAATTAGAAACAAAAAATGACTTATTTATTTATATTATTTTGGGATTAAAAATTATATACTCTTTTATGTTATTTTATATAATAATTTAAATTAATTTAATTAAAAACAAAAAATAATATATTTATTTATATTATTTTGGGATTAAAAATTATATGTCATTCTATGTCATTTTACACTTTTCAGCTACTTCAATAGCTATTTTTATCGAACACTTCTAATTTAATAAGCTCGCTTATAATCTTTCAACTATAAGCTAAAAATTAACTTACAAGCTTTGAGTTAGCTTATAAGCTAATTTTGCCAAACAGACCTGTAGTACCTACACACAAGGTTTCTTCTCACATTGTTATTCCCGTCATTATATCACAACCTCACAACGTACTAGAAAAACCAATCAATGTCCCAAACCCACCTATTCAGATTGTAGAGAATGAACCAGTCACTGTTGATCAAGAAATTGATGTACCACAACAAGAACCTCAACAGAAACCTCGACAGGAAGTAGCATTAAGACTATCTGTAAGACAAAAGAGATCTGCTAATCCTGGTGACTTTGTGGTATACAATTTTGAGAATAAGTATGACTTGAGCGGTGTTGAAGATCTAGTCTCATTTAAGCAAGCCATGGAATCTAGCAATGTTGAAAAGTGGTTTAATTCCATGAAAGAAGAACCTAAATCAATGGATGACAACAAAGTCTAGAACTTGGTTAAATTGGTTGAAGGTTCTAAAAGAGTCAGTTGTAAATGGGTCTTTATGACTCAAATGACAATATTGAAAGGTTCAAGGCCAAACTTGTTGCTAAAGGTTACAGTCAAAAGGATGGCATTGACTATAAGGAGACTTTCACTCCAGTTTCCAAGAAATACTCCTTGAGGATTATTATGGCTTTGGTGGCTCATTATAACTTGGAGCTTCACCAGATAGACGTTAAGATTGCTTTTCTGAATGGGGATTTAGAAGAAGAGGTCTATATGGACCAACTTGAAGGTTTTCTGACTAGAGGAAAAGAAAATTCAGTATGTAAGTTGAAGAAATCAATATATGGATCAAAGCAAACCTTCTGTTAATGGTATCTCAAGTTCAATAATACAATCACATCTTATAGTTTTGTAGAAAACACTGTTGATTAGTGTATTTATATGAAAGTTAGTAGGAGTAATTTTGTCATTTTAGTTCTGTATGTTGATGATATATTATTTATTGCACATGACTTGGGCATGTTACATGATGTAAAGAAGTTTCTCTCTAAGAGCTTTGAAATGAAGGATATGGGTGAGACGTCCTATATGATAGGGATAGAAATGTTCCAGGACATGTCACAAGGACTGTTGGAATTATCACAAAAGGATACATCAATAAGGCCTTGAGAGATTCAGAATGAACAAGTGCTCCATAGGAATAGTTTCAATTTAGAAGGGGGATAAATCTAGTTAAATACAATTCCTAAAAATGATTGGAACGTAAGGCAATAGAAACAATTCCTTATGTATCAATAGTTTGGAGCTTGATCTATATCATGACCTGTACTAAGCCAGACATTAACTTCGCTGTTGGTATGCTTGGTAGATACTAAAGCAACCCTAGTATGGACCACTGAAAGGCTGCAAAGGAAGTTCTTAGGTATTTGCAAGGCACGAAAGAACACATGCTCACATACAGGACGTTCGATCATTTAGAAGTGATCAGATATTCAGATTACTACAAAAAAAAAAGTAACATAGTGGCGTTTATTTTAGCAATATAATGGCGTTTCCAAATGCCAGTAGCAAATTTAGTGGCGTTTGGATAAGCGAAACAAGCTATTTAGTGGCGTTTTTTGACAAACGTGGGCACTAATGCCACTAAATATATGCAATGGCATTTTTTGTGGTGATTACAATTGTCACTAATTTTAAACATAGTGTAAAAAAATAGCTCATTCAGTGGCGTTTGTACATGAAAACGCCACTATATAGTGGCATTTAAAAGTCATAAATGCCACTATATAGTGGTGTTTGTAATTGTACACGCCACTATATATTGGCATTTTCAATTCACAAGCACCACTATATAATGGCGTTTTCTTTACAAAAATGCTACTATATGTGAAAATATAGTGGCGTTTCCTTCACCAAACACCACTATTTTGAAAAAAAAATGACCTATATTAATTGTTTCTTCATTTTTCCCCTAAATTATGTTCCTCGCATATTTAGATGACAGCTCAATGCAAACAGCCCAATTCAATAACAACCTTAATGCAATAAATATATAAGTATACAAATAAATAAACAGATGATAAATTCATTAATATAATAAGTATTATACAAATAAATTTACCAAATGTAATTCTTAATTAATAAGTTTCTAAAGTATCACTAGGTCTTAATTACACAAATCAAGCTCCTAATTCCTAACTCAAATTGCATTGTCTTCATCATCCTTATCATCGTCCTCCCTATCTTCATTCTCTTGATTAAAAGACAATGGAGAGTTGGTTGTTGGTACAAAACCACCTCCACTCCCTTGATAAAAAAGTTGCAGTTATTAATAAAAAATTGTAATAAATTATTTATCAATCGTATGGAAAAAAATCCAACACAATTTAGTCTAACTTATCTTTGTGCAAGATGCTGCTAAGGAGGAAGCTGATTTTGTTGTAGGCTTTGAAAGAGCTGCATCATTTCATTATGCTTTCTAGTCATCTCTTCCATCTGAGACTTGAGGCTTGACATCTCCTTCACTTGAGACCTAATATTTGCAACCTCTGTCTGTAACTCACGAACAGATTGACCAGAAGATGACTCGCCAGCAAAGCGAGAAGTACGCCTAAACACTTGAGAAGGACATAGTCTGAATCCCAATCCATGCACTAGTCTAGGATGCTTTTGACTTCCTAAAGCTAGGGCTAATGTGTCCTGAGACAAGATTGCAATTGATGCTAACCCCTACAACTCAATCTCAGATATTTTTTCCTATGTACGCACATATAAAATAAAAAAATTATTAACAAACAAACAACTGTCATAATTCAGCTCACATTATAAAAATTTAAATATAAAACAACTTACACGGATGGCTTTCACTTCATCGCTAATGAATGAGCCATCCTTATTCTTGTGAGTCACTATCCAAACTTCTGCCTTGCTAATGGGTCTACCATGATTAGCAGCCTATTTAAAGTTAATTAATTAATTATGAAATAATATTATATTATCGATTAAAAAGTAAGTTTACCATCTCGGCTCCTTTTTTGAGCCAAACTCTTAGTGCGTCCTGTGTGGTTGAGTGTCTGACATTGTCTACTGGCCTTATTTTTCTCAGCCGTCTACTGACAGTTGAATAAATATGTTATTATATTGTCAAAAAAAGATTAAAAAAAGAAAAGAATGATGTTTCTAAGTGTCATTACCAGATAGCGTGGGTCTTGACAATGTTGAACAAAAGCAGCCCAATCATCCCTTAGAATTCTAGCTGGAACATCTGCCATTATTTCTTCTCTTGAGCTGATCCTATTGTTCCGAGCCTTTTATAGATCTAGAAGCCCTTTGTTCCAATCGAGGCCAATTTTCTTTACAATGAATTTTCTTTTCGCAACACTCTCAACAATAAATCTTGTCTGAAACACAAAAATAAAAAGCTTAATTAGAATATATATAATTAAGGAGATAATAAATCAATAATAGATAACTACTACTGCTATATCATTTGTAAATGAAGATTCCATGTAGTCGCGTGGAATGGCTTTCAAATCTGAATAAGAGATAGGTAGGGCTATGTAGTTACACCCCACGAGACCTATGAATGATGACAACAACCCTGTAGCTGGTCCAATAGGCTGCACAAGATCATTCCACTCCAATCTGACCTTTCGATCCGAGGGAAGAGCCCTAAATCATCCACCGATAATTACTCAATCCACACAACTCCATTATTATCTATAAGAAAGAAATATTTCTTTTATTTATATATAAATAACATTAAAATTAATTAGTGAAATAAAAATAAAATAAATTACTAATTGTTTCCACCATCCAACAACCACCGACGAGAGAACCCGAGGTAGAAGAAGTCCCGGGTTATGGTGATGCAGACTCAGAATGTGGTGATGGAGCCTCGGGCTGTGGTGATTTAGTCCAGAGTCTTGCTGATGTCTCAGACATCTGAGGAGTAGTCTGAGTGTGAAGTGGAATGATGGGCTATAAGCTCAGTGGCTCTGCACCAATACTAGCTGGCAGACTCGGTAGTTGACTTCTACTACTAGAAGCACCATTTCTAACACTAGAGTCTAATCTGCTCTTTTTCTTAAATAATCTCTTCATTCTTATACGCTTAAATAATAGAAAAAAAAACACATGTTAAGATTGAGGGAAAAAAAAGAAAATAATAAATTAAGTACATTTAAGCACATAACAAATTATAAAATTAAAAAAAAAAAGGTAGGAGAGAAAATACTTGTATAGTAAAAAGAGCTAGGTATTTATGAATTTGCATTGTCAATGATCTCACTGGCTAATGGTAGATTTGTTTCACCATTAGGGAACAATGACTCTAATTCTTAGAGTTGATACAATTTATTCTCATATATCAAGTCATCTTCGTCATCTCCTATATCATATAAATCTCTTGGTTTGAGATGAACAACTATATTCCAATTCTTGTCAGACTCATCATCAACATAATAAACTAATTGAGCTTTTGAAGCTTGTATGTATCACTCATCATCTTCATAATCACCAGTATGGATCAATCATGAAAAATTTACGGATGTAAAGCCGAATTCATCAATAATAATCCCCTAGGATTAGTTGTATTTTCCCATTTACATTTAAATAATGTTATCATAAATCTTCTGTGATAGTTTAGCTCAATTATATCTACAACTTGACCATATTAAGGAATATCTCTAAATTGCATGCGGTCATTACTACTGCTCGCATAATTTTTGGTTCTAAATGTTGCGAAAACCCCACTATTTTAGGTCCTCAAACCTTCATCCCGTTCTATAACTCAGAATTTAAATCCATTAAAATTAGATGCAATAAATCGCCTTACTTTATCAAGAGGATCGTAACGCCTTGAAAAACAGACACGTTAATATACAAATTAGGGTGTACGTCAGTGGTAGTACATAATTTCTCTAAATAGTCCTACTATCCATAACTAAGAAAAATGTAAATTTACAATGGAAATAAATTTTCATATTAGTTTCTCTTAATTTCCATACATCAGGAATTATATTTACAATTAAAATGCACAATAAGACCTAGATGGCCTATGGAATTACAGAGCGTTCGACTAGACATATAGCCCAAAAATTGGTTCCATGAACCCTCCAATAAAAATGGAGTATATCTCCATAAGCTGGTAATCTCCAATGGTTTCCCATCCTTCTCAGCTGCTATATCTGAAAAAACATAATAACAGAGAGTATAAGTTTATCAAAACTTAGAGAGCAGGTGACTGTGCAATAAAATAATGCACAAGTACAAAACCAACGTTACTACCATAATCAGAGCAAACACCAACAGCATGTAAGAGCACGAAATAATAAAATAAAGCGTACCGTATCGCGCAGCCATAACCTACGACTCCCATACAAGTCTACGTTCTTGCAAAACGATTCATAAAATAATCCTCAAACACATAAAAGCATAAGTAAACGTCCATACTAAAATACATTATGTAGTCCAAAATTCCCCTCTCGGACTATCATTTCTCAATTGAGTTTATTTTAGAGGTCCATTCCTATTCCTACTCATTTTAGAGGTCCACCCTCTGTTTCCATTCTCATGGTATGAATATGAAACCAATGATATGCAATGCATTTCTCGTACTTACCTTATTGAGACTCTTCTCAACGGGGTTTATTTTAGAGGTTAATTCCTCTATTTCCACTTCTTGTCGTTCTTCCCCGAGAAAAACCGCATCTTTAGGTTACTAGTCGATTCCCTGTTGTGGGTCTATGTTCCCACACATTTCTTTTCTTTTCCCTTTTTCCTTTGTTTATGAAATGCATTCACACAAACACCAAATGTATTCACACAAACACCACATAACACATACTACATCAACTCACCACTTAAACTCAAATAAACATTAAACTACCAATTTCATAAAGTAAATTCCACAACCATTCAAAGAAATTCCTTAATCTAGTTATTACCACTAATTAGGGAATTTTATTGGTTTATTTCCAACTTGGTGTGAATGTGCTTTATATTGAACTTGACCAATTTTAATAAAAACTTAAATGGCACGGTCACTCACTCACTTTGATACCGACAAAGTTTATCATGGAGGAAATCCGAGAAGCATAGCCAACGAATCCCATGAAACTACCTGAAACCAAATCTAACGATTTATCAACAAAATCTCCTATTTTCCCATTTTCCCCTCTTTACCTAACACAGGGCACTTAGGCGCTAGCATGGGGACCTAAGCGCCCTAGAGCTTCTTTAAGAGGATTTTGGCCTTTGTCCAAATGGTGCCTAGGCACCAAAAGACTCCCATAAACCTGTTCACTAGCATTTGGGCACCAAAGCTTCTGTTACACACATAAACCTTGATGTCTGGGTGCCAAGTTCTGCAACTTCCATGGCAGTCATGATTTGAGCTCCAAACCCACAAAAAATTTCACTTTTTCATCCCTTTCCTTTCCCCTTTGATTCATGCTTTCATATGGGTTTTCAAGAGTGAGTTATGGTCATCAAAACCCTTCCAATAAATAAGAATAAAAATGATTCCATGGATTTATTGAAAATTCACCATATTCTCTTTAAAATAAATTTTCACCTCTTTCATCCATGAAACCATTTCTATTCTTCCAAATTAGTTGTATCTCACCATTTCTAAGCAAAAACCAAAAGAAAGAAGCAAAGGAACCAAGATTTCAGCAAAAACCAACTAAAAACCTATTTTCTTCAATATGGGTATCAATGGAGGAAATGGAAGAAAAAAAAAGAGAGGATGCTTACCTCAAGCTCCAACAAGTGTAGAGAACCGTAAAGCAATCCGAAAACAAAGATCCACCCAAAGAAATGAAAGATTAAAGTTGGAGGAGTTGAGAAAACTCAACTTTCTCCTCTAAGTCCCAAATCGCCCCTGTCACATCCCAAAAATTGAGCATGTGAAAAGATACTACTCATTTGATATAATTCTCAAACATACGTTATATACATATATTCTGTAAGGTTTTACATTCAACCTTAATCATTCATTCCACACTACAGAATTATATTCATCTGATAAGCAAATATAGACATACATAGTCTGATATTTCTATCTCATCGCAAGCCTAGGAGACCTATAGAAAGTACAGAGCGTTTCTAGTGTCCACATTAATAAGTACTGGTATCCCACCAGACAGAAATAGAGTGTAATCCCAAGGGGCTTCTAATCTTCCAACGGATACTCTTCTTCTTTGTTTTCTGTATCTGAAAAATAATCATAGGGAGTGTGAGTTTATTTAAAAACTCAGTAAGTAAATAACTATACTATATAAAATATCAAAAGTACAAATACCACATTTACTCATATAATTAATTGTCTTATACATCGAGTAGTATGAGACTCTAACCCTTTCAAACTCATGAATAAGATTTCATAGATATACACCGAGTAGTATGAGACTTTAACCCTTTCCAACTCGTGTATAAGATCTCATCGGTATACACCGAGTAGTATGGGACTTTAACCCTTTCAACTCGTGTATAGATTTCATAGATATGCACTGAGTAGTATGGGACTTTAACCCTTTCACACTCGTGTATAAGATTTCTTAGATATACACCGAGTAGTATGGGACTTTAACCCTTTCACACTCGTGTATTAGATCCCGTAGATCTTTACTCATTAATAAAATAGTGAGAATTCATCACATAGTACAATTGTCATGAAATAAATAGTTTCTTCATACTCTTATTTCTACTGATCATCATATACTCCCATATGAAAAATTAATTGCTTATTATCCAAATATTATTGTAAATGGGACTTATATTGTACTTTGACTAGTAATATCAAATTAGCTGAGCAAGGTTATTCACTCACCTTGATGTTTGTCCAAGTTTACCTTGTTCCACACTAGAATTTGTGTAGGAAAATTTCCTAGTAAAATATATTACAAGGAAACATAAGAAAGGAAACAAAATCACGAAAAATACGCAAAATTTTCTGACTGCTACAGTAACGGTTTGCTACAGTAACGATTTGCTACAGTGTCGGTTCGCTACAGTAACAGTTCGCTACAGTAACGTTGACTGCTACAGTGCCGTTGACTGCCGACACTACAGTACTGCTACAGTAACCCGAAGAAAATTTTCCAGAATTTTTCCGAAATCTCTGGTCGCTACAGTAACTCGAATTTTTGCAGAAAAATCTTTCAAAAATTCATCCTTTCCTTTCTTGTTTCAAAACCAGAATTTCAACTCTTTTAACCGATTATAACTCAAATATAACTTCTAAAACTACTGAGATTCATGAATTATCATCAAAATCTTCAAGAACAAAACCTCCTCTGATCTTCTACATAAACTGAAATTTAAGGAAAATAATCGGATTAAAGCTTACCTTTGATCCTTACAAAGCTTTTGAACTGAACAAATAATCGAAACTTTGAAGATCAAGGGAAGGATTTGAGAAGAAAATGAAGAACTGAGAGAGAAATTTTTTCTGCTTCCTTCGGCTGAGTGAAAAAAAATGAGGGTTACTATTGAAACTTTATATTAAATATTTCTAATGGGTTATTCAATAACCCATGGGTATCCATAACCCAACATCCAAACCCATCCAGTCAATTTACAATAAATGGATTAATTGACCATTCTGAAACCACTTTTCCATGAATTTCACCATTCTTAGAATATATCCCTCATTATGCAAATATTTAGTCCAGTCATTTAACTCAATTTTCATAAATAATATTCAAAGAGAACAATTAAATATGAAAATTAAAAATGACCAAAATAAATAACTAAAGTAACGTTGTAGAATTCTAAAATACTCTTAAGCGAATTATATTCTGAAATTAACGGGTATTACATTCTACCCCCTTTGCGAAATGAAGAAGAAAATGACAGAGAATAGAGAGAGGAGAGACTTAAAGGGTGGTGGGTCACTTGGTGACCCACAGGTTCCCATACCCAGATATCCCAAACCCGAGTGATCTCGATATAATTATTTTTTAACAATTACATTAATTTTACTTAATTTTCTCTTTCTTTTGTCTTTCCTTAAATCTCAAAAGTATCACTCGAAATAAAAAAAAACTTAGTCTAGTTATTTATCTCAATTTCCATAGATAATATTTTGAAAGAATAAAGTAAATATGGAAATTTAAAATGATAAATTAATTTCATTAAAATAATGTATTAAAGATAATGTCATAAAAATAATGCTATTAAAATAATAAAAAATTTTATTATAAAAGGCGTAATACTGCCAATACGTGATCCCAAAATTAGCAGGTAGTACAAGGGCCTTGTGCAAGAAATTGAAGATCCATAGAATATGATCTAAAATCCCTCATAATCTTTTAAAAAAAAAGATTTGTCTAATTAGATTTTTTTTAAAAAAATTAAGGTGTACACATAAGTAAATAAAAATTTACTCACATGTTGAGAAAATCATCCAACAAATTCTCGATGCACCATTTTGTCTATTTCAGCTGAAAACTGTATGTGACCTCTTAATTATCTCTAAGTAATCTCACTAAACTCCCTGTACCTAGAAAAAAAAATAAGAATTATCGAGCATGAGCTAATATCAGTATTGACAATCAAATTCTACTCATCGAAGAAATGGATCAACTTCTTTACAATTAGTTGATACATGTTGATGAGCTTTCAATTTCTCTGTTGGAACCGCAAATGATCCAATATTAGGGTGATTATCAACACGTCTTGGTTGATTGAATGTTGTCTCGACTACTTCTAAATATCTTGAACAAAAGGTTAAAACTTTTTGTGCCATGTAACCTTATGCAATAGAACCTTTTAGTTGAGCCCTATTTCATACATACGACTTCAATTTTCCTAGATATTTACATAAATTCAACTCAAAAGATTGTTATTAAAATCTCTATAAATGAATAACTTAATTAAGCAAAAATATGCCTAATTACTAAATTACCTCTCTATAGGGTATATCCACTGAAATTGAATCGGTCCACCAGCTTTCGCTTCATCAACCAAATGGATAATTAGATGCACCATGACCATGAAAAATAAAGGTGGAAACAACATCTCTATATTGCACAATGTTAAATCAATCCTATCTTGGAGCTTGTTCAAATCATCCACATTTAATACTTTACTGAACAATTGCTTGAAAAATGAGCGTAGGTCAATAATAACTGCAGCAACTTGTTTCAGTAGTGTCTTTCTTATAGCTAATGGTAAAAATTGCTCTATAAGAATATGGGAATCATGACTCTTCAATCCTCCAAGTTTCTGTTACCTTAAATCAATACATTTAGAAATATTACTGGAATAACCATCAGAGATAGTAATATTTTTTAAGGTCTTCAGAAACAAATCTTTCTCTGCATTATTCATGGCAAAAACAGTCTGAGGATATCTACTAGTTTCATCAGGCCAAAGATCTGACCTAACACCCATTTCCTGTAAATCTTTTTTTACATTTAAGTGGTCTTTAGACTTACCAGAGTCATTAAGCAGTGTGAAAACAACATTGCCACAAAAATTCTTCTCTATATGCATCACATCCAAATTGTGATGTATCAAGTTGTTCATCCAATAAAGAAGTTCAAAGAATATGCTCTTCTTACACCATTGTTGAGGGCTCGCATTTGCATCACTAGCCCTTTGTGCCTTTTTCCTCCGTTCCTCACAGTCAGCCTCTTTTCCAAACACCACATTAATATCAGAAACCTAGCTCATGATGTTAGAACCATTCATTTTCATCGGTGGATCTGTCTTCTCCACTTTACCATCAAATCTAGTTCGAGCCAATCTAAATTTATGTCATGAGTCTAAAAATTGACGATGACCCATAAAACATCACTTTCAACAATGCGGAAGTTGAAAGGGAATAGAGTCAAAGTTGCATACTAGACAAGCTAACCCAGGATGAATATTGCATCTAGACAAAGTCCCAAGACCTAGAAAATCACTAATAGTCCCCAAAATAGTAGCACGCATGTTAAACATTTCTTTCGCATAAGCATCATATGTTTCAACATCAACAGTCCATAACTCTTTTAACTCCTCTATTAATGGCTACAAGTAGACATAATATCATTATTCGAGGCTCCCTTCCTTGGAATAATCATTGACAGAATGAGATAACTCTGTTTCATGCACATCCATGGAGGGAGATTGTAAGGTATTAGAATCACAGGTCAAATGCTATAACTCGTACTTAAATTCCCGAATAGATTGAAACCATCAATTGTTAACCCAAGATGAACATTACAAAGATTTAAAGCAAATTGATAATTTGTCAAGTCAAAGATTTTCCAATCTTCGGAGTCTCTTAGATGTTTAAGCAACCCATCATTATTCCTATCCTCGGCATGCCATCTCATGTATTGAATGGTCTTAGATGACAAAAACAACCTTTGTAATCTGGGCTTTAATAGAAAATATCTAAGAATTTTAGCAGGTTATTTTTTCCTCTTTCCACTTTTACTTAACACACCCTTCCCCTTAGATTTCTATTTAGATACATTGCATTTTTTGCAAGCATCTCTATTTTCATCATCCCCTAGTATAACATGCAGTCATTTGGACATGCGTGAATTTTAGTGTAATTGAGCCCTAGTTTATTTATAGTTTTCTTGGCCTCATAAAAAGACGTTGGAATTTGGCATAGTCAAATGCATCTGCCAATAACTCTAATATCATTGACATTGCCTTGCTAGTTATCCTACACATATACTTAAAGTGGTACAATCTTATCAAAAATGACAATTTAGTCAATTTTTCACATCTTTCGTATAGACTCTGTTGTCCATCTTTAAGTAACTCATTAAACTCTCTAGTTTCATTATTCATTTGATTTGATTGAACAAAAGTCTCACCGACTTCTACCTTCTCATTTTTGGCATGGACACCAAATGCATCATGGACCATGTCATGTATAGGATTATCCGAGTTAATTCTATCTCCTACCATTTGTCATCGTGAAACATATTCGACAAATGGCTCAACCATAAGTGTCTCCCCATGTCAGGACCAAAACGTGTAACCTTGTGGGAATGCTTTGAGAAATTAAGTGTTCTTGTACAACTTCTCTAACTTGCCACTTTTTGAACTTGCATTTGGGACATGGACATATGATTTTACCCTCAACACTATTATTTACAAATATAAAATCTAAAAACCCATTAAGCCTCTTTGCATATTTAGGAGTGTTTCGGGGTCTAGTAATCCAAAACTTATCCATTATATTTTGTAACCAATCAACACAATATTTTTTATTAACTATGCAAAGCAAGCAATTGCTAATATTACAGAAAAATCATCAGTACACACTATAGTTGGTCAATCAAGAACAACCATGAATTGCAATTGATCATTTTTTCATATATATCTAAATCATTCTGAATCATGTCAGCAGAGCAAGCAATTGCTAATATTATAGAATACTCATCAATACACACTGCAGTTGGTCATTCAAGAACAACCATGAATTGCAATTGGTCATTTTTTCATACATATTTAAAAAATTTTGAATCATGTCCACATAGCAAGCAATTGCTAATATTACAGAAAAATAAATATATGTAGTTGCACATCATGTATTTCAGTCAATATTAAAGAAAAAAAAACTACAAATTAAATATTCTAACCAAAATGAAGTCAAGTCTTCCATCTCATTGACTAAGAGGCAGAATCAAACTCTAAACTGCAAAAAAAAAAAAGGTTTGGGATTAAAATAACCATAAAGTGTGTTGAGAAAAGTTTTGTAGGATCTCATCTTATTTATTTATTCTAATTTTATTGATTTATTCGTTAGTGACATGTAAGATATTCTAATTCTATTGATTTTTCGAGCATACAATGTATATATCCGACATTGTGTCCTAATGATAGAAACAGGACACCTATCCAAGGCTGAGAATAGACAAATTCATAAAACTACGCGGATTCTATTTATGGATATCATAACATGTAATCATCACTCTTGAATTTTATTTGAATTTGGAAAGAAAGTATAACGAGAGAGGAAGATTACGTGGTTTTTCTTTGCCATGTAGATAGAACTAAGGAAAAAAAAAAAGCTATTTGCATTACTTTTGGACAATATTGAAGAATAACATTAATTAATTGAATAAATTATTAGAATGAATTATTATAACACTAAATTAAAAGGTGAAAAGCAATAAAGCCTCTAAACTATTTATCAATTTAGATATAGGAATGGCAAAATTGTACTTTTAGTGTTTGAACTTTTGCTTTAAATTTCATTTTAGTCCCATAACTATGAAGAGTCACTAAAAGATTTTCTTATGCCTGTTTAATTTAGTTAATGGAAAATATTGTTGATTTGGGTTAAATATTTTTATTCAAAGACTAATTTTAATTAGTAGGTGGGAGAAAGTTTCATATGTAAAATTAATGAATATCTTATGTAAGCTTTTGATGTGGCATGAGACTTGACAACTTAGCATTTTTTTTTTTGTTAACTAAATTAACAGTGTTAAGTGTAAGGAAAATTTTTGGTGACTTTTGAAAGTTATGACCAAAATGAAACAAAACAAAACTAAAGGATCAAAGTAAAATCTATAGCAAAGTTAAGGGACTAAAAGTACACTTTTGCCTAAAAAAAAAAATCAAGGAGTTGTGAAACGTGAATCAATGTAAAAAAAGAGGTTGTATCTTTATTATTATTATATGGCCATGAGAAAGTTGACTCCCAAATAGATAATGTTTAATTGGACACTAATATAGTTAGCAGAAGACATAATACTTTACTCACCCTTCCTCGATGGCTTCATGGTTTTTGTGTAAGAAGGCATATCTCCTAAAGGATATAAAAGGTGAGCCTTTTATTTAACAATTGTCTTTTACAAATTTCCTAACCCTTTATTACCCCAAAAATAAAAATCCTAGCCTTTCCATCAAGTACGTAACTAACAGTCACTTATTTCTAAGCACTTCTTTATTTTAATTTTTTAAAATCTAATATTTACATGCTCTATTTTTATTTTTTGGTAACAAAAGTGAAATTCATTAAAAGATAGTAACATAAAGGTAGAGTTTGCAGTATATGGTCCTCCAACAGACTGATTAAGTCCATGTCTAGCGAACGTAACATAGGTAGTAAAACATAATCAGACCAAACACAACCATATAAGATTAAAAGAGGTAATGAAATACACAGACACAACATTAAAATATAATAAAAATAAATATTTAATATTTAATATTTTTAGCTAAGGTTTAACAATATAGTGATGTTTGAGCCAAAAAACACTACTATATTGTGGTGTTTAGGACATAAACACCACTATATAGTGGCATTTTGAAAAAAAAATTCATTATATTGAAAATAAAACCTAATTAAATTTACTCTTTAATTGATTTTTTTTCACATTACTTCAGCAAAAGTAAGCTATATATCTAGATATATCACGTGTTTGCTTTTGGATGAAAAAGTATTGCAATCAATTCAATTTGATTTGTAATTGAAATATAGACTTGTATGCTTATAAGCTCTCCATCATTTGAACAATTAACATTATGCCTCAATTACAAAATCAAATAAATTGAATTGATAGTAATACTTTTCGTCCAAAAACTTAGATGCACATGATATATCTAGATGTATAGTCAACTTTTCATGAAAAAATGAGAAAAAAAAAATCATATGAAGAATAGATTTAGTGAGGTTAAAATTTACTATATAGTGACGTTTTCTTAATAAACGCCACTATATAGTGGTGTTTTACCTTTAAATGCCACTAAACATTACTTTAGTAGTGGCATTTCACCTTTAAAAACCACTATATGACGTATTTCAAGGTAAAATGTCATTATATAATGGTATTTAACAAAAACACCATAATTTGTGAATTTAGTGGCGTTTGTTTTAAACGGCACTAGACAAATACTACTATTTACTGTTTTTTTGTAGGGCTGGATGCGTAAACACCAGAAAGCCTACGTTTAATTGCTTGTTCCTACTGGCTGGAGGAGCAGTGCCATTGAAGAGTGGAAAGCAATCTATCATTGCTGCTTCTACTATGGAGGCTGAATTTGTGACATGCTTTAAGGCCACTATTCAAGGATTGTGGTTGTAGAACTTTATTTTAGGACTTGGGATTGTCAATGTTATATCTAGACCGTTGAGAATTTATTGTGATGATTTTACAGCTGTATTTTTTTTCAAAGAACGATAAGTACTCTAAAGGTGCCAAACACATGAAGTTTAAGTATTTGTCAGTTAAGAAGGAAGTGCAAAAGTGAAGAGTGTATATTGAGTATATCAGTATTAATCTAATGATAGTGGATTCGTTGAATAAGATATTACCACCCAAAGCATTTTTTAGTCATGTAGAGTATATGAACATTATAGACAAAGCCTTGCTATATTGATTATAGTAATGTATTTGTTGTGCTTGTTATATTTTCTGACACTATGATAATTGTTTTTCTTTTCTCCTAAGGAGTTTGAAAAGAAAAGAATTTAGAGAAAGTAAAGAAAATGAATTTCTATGACAAAGGCATGGATTCAAGTAAATAATTCCTTGTTTAGATTTCTCATTGTGTGAATTATAGAAGTCCAGATTCTGGAACATAAACTTTACTGTTTTAATCAATTAAGAATTCGGATTTATGGTTAGAGCTCATACTATTAATGAGTGGATTAAGTACCAACATTTATACGAAAATTACTGTGGTTTGATTAACTTCACTTCTTATGCATGGTTCTGTTCCCATTTTGAAATGTGAATGCTTGAGTATATCACTCACGTCATATTTATAGCTGAGGTATTATATATTCACATCAGAAGTCAATTGTGTTTTAGCTACCATATTCTCTTGTTTCACTAGCTCTCTCTCAATGTTATAGCAAGAGTTCGAATGAACACTTATTAAATATATGTGGGAAATTATATTTTATTTTTAGTTTATTTATAAACTTTGCACATTGACTTAAAAACGTAACATAATCTTTTTTCAAACTTTGGAAATAATTGAAGATGTTAATTTTTAATTGACTTTTTGTTTGCCAATCATCAAGTTTTATTATTACAATTAAAATTATGCAGTCATTTACAATTAATTTTAATAAGGATTTAAATCTTTTATTTAATTTAAAGATTAAGAGGATATTTTACTCTATATTAAAATTTATGAAATAATTTTGCAATTGGATTATAGTTTAAGTAGATAAAATATAATTTCTCTGTATATTTACATCTTTCACTATCGTGTTAAGAACACTTGGGATGCACCTTATACAACTATTTGATAAATAGGCTCAGTTTGGCAAAACGAATGACAGTAAATTATTATTATATTATTATTTAATAAAAAATAATTAATATTTATTATAACAAAGACTAAATTTTTCTTTCTCATAAAAAAAATACTTAAATTACATAGTCCTCTTAGAAATTAAAAAAATGGCCAAAATTCCATAAAGATTAACTGTGATATATATATATATATATATATACACACACTCACTAAAGATACAATTTATTAACACATATTTTAATATTTTATTTTAACATAGTGGCGAGAAGTTACTCGAGATTTTAGTGGATTCAATGATTAAAAATTATGTTGTATGTCAATTCATGTTATGTCTCGATTCTTGATTAAATTATAATTTCATGTCAACTATACGTTTATTACAAAGTTTTTTAAAATGTAATATAAATTTAAAAGGGATCAACTGAAAGTTTTTAACTAAATTATTTTGATCTTGAATAAATTATATACATGAAATTTTTCATTATAACAAAAACCTTAGACAAATAGTTGTATATAACAAGTAAATTTCCATCGTTAAAATTATTTCGCTCTTGGATAATTTTTGATCTCTTCCTATATTACCTTATTATATATGCATACCCTAACTAAATATTTTATCTCAATACTATAAACAATTTTATCACTTTATATTATTTTAAGATTCAACGAAATAACCTTGAGTGTGTACAGAATTCCAATAAGTAAGATCATCTAAGATGAATAATTAGACGACTCTATTTAGTTATGGAAGATTCCAACTAAGTGGGAGATTGGGGCGTGTGTACACGGATGGATTGCTAGTTGTATCATATAATGGAGCTTATCTGTCAGGGCACACATTAATTCATCCCCTGATATAATCATATGTACGAAATTGGGCAAGAAAGTCAAAATATTCTGAAAAGTCTATTGTGCTTCATGTGAAGCAATGCAGAGTACCTATGTTGAAAAAAGTGTGGTGCTTGAATGGAGGCAATGGCTCTCCAAAGTCAAAAAGTATATTAAAGATTATGGTTTAAAGCTGCAGAAACAGCACAAGATGGTTTGAAATTTCAGAAATAGTGCAGTAATTCATGTGGCTTACAGCTTGTAATTCTAGAGTCTAGACGCATTCATACTAGCACTACATCATCATCAACTTCAGTTAATCCATCAGTAACCTCGTCGGGTTCCCATGGTATCAGTACCATTATGAGAATATCTTCAAAATGTGCTTCTATTTTGGCCTAAGAAGTAAAATGAAATTAAAAGTAGAGAACCAGGAAAGAGGGTGTAGTTTTCAAAAGTCAGATAGAGATATCAAAAGGTATATGCTTACCCGAACGTGAAAAGTCATTACCCCAAAATTTTCCACCATCTATTGCTACTGTCCCCACCATTTCGTAATCCCAAGAAGAACTTGATGACAGCTCGTCACTTTCCTCCTTTATCCCTACAACTTTTTCAAATGCTAAATACTTTTTCCTTTGTCTGTCTCACCCCCTCTTTGCTCTTCAGCCTTCCCCCACCTTTCACTCCACTATTTAGATTCTCACGTGTAAAAAAATGTCAGTAATTAAAAATACAAAAAAAAATAATAACAATAACCTGCTCTCTTAATCTACATTAACCGATCGGACAAGCTTGGGAGTCGTCGGAAAAAGTTCAAGCTCGCCGGCGGCATAGGGTCTCTAAACATGGGATGGCGAAGGTAGTAGAATCCTAGGGCCACTGCCACCATTTTTGTTGGCACAACAAATAACGTCATTGTAATTCCCAAACATAGCCCAATGAACAATTTTGTGGCCCTTGGGTCCCTCCAACTCACCAAGGCTTGTATTCTCTCTCCTTGGGTTGCCAAATCACCCAACACTCTTTGGACCCGGGTCGCCACCATTCGTAGCCGGTCATATCGAACCCGAATTATGTCAGGTGGTTTTGAACTTGGTACTGTGTCAAACTCCTCGTCCAACTCGTCGGGGTCAACCGTTTCTGCTTGTGACAATCGAGGATCCATCCCAGTCGGTATTTTCAATTTGAATCGGTGATGCCATATACTGATCAAAACCACGTATAAGATTCCTGTAGGAATAATCAAATCCGGATACCAAACAAGCACAATGTATAGGAGGTGAAAAAAAACTGTTGTAGTTGGGTTTGTCCACCTTTTAACTTTGTCCAACCATTTAGCCAACCCGAAAGCCCATGCTATAACACCCACGATCCGAAACCAGTTAGCCTTACTTTTTCTCATGCTCCAATTATGTGAGTCCCAATCTAACATGTAATGGATCACCTCGTGACCCAGTGGTGGCTCGGATTGAGACAACCATTGAGCCACCATCTTCGTGGCAGCTCCTCGTAGTGCCTCCTGTTGTGCCACCCCAATTGGGCGGAGATAGTGCATTCTAGGAAGCAAGGGCTGCCCGTAGACTCGAAAAGTGTCAGGCAAGACTGACACATAAGCGAACCGAACCGCCAAGTCAATCTCACCTATTTTCTTCAAGCCGGATCTTGAAAGCACCATCAAGGGATACGAATTCGTATATATCTTGTTACTCTCCAACGTAGAGATTCGTATTCGTACCTTGCCAATGCGACAATCGGGTTTTTCCTCTGACACGTGAGCAAACATACGCCAGTTGTCAAACACTCCTACTGTTAAAACTGTACAAGGGTCGTAAACTTGCCACGTGTACTGCTCATTCCAACGTGGATCGAAGCTGTCCGTTATTGTTCGAGTACGGACCCACTTCTTTCCATATTTGGCGACACAGTAAGCATCGGTGGATCCCTTTCCGGTCCCTTTTGCTTTCATAGGAAGAAGAGCACGTGCTCCGAGGATGCCGAGCTCTAGAACTCCGATCACCGGCTTCCAAAGCTGCTTCGCCGTCGGCCGGAAGTCGCTGCACACTTGCGGCGCCTCGTCCAGCACGTGATACCCACCTTCCAAGCACAGACGCAGATGGACCCGCCCGCAGTAGGCCCCACCCTCTAGAGCGAACCATTTCGGTAAAACAGGGCGTTCGTCGATGCGTCGCTCGATGGAGGTCAGAGGAATCACGATGTGCCCTAATGGTGTATCTCCGTTGCTGTTACGTTCAACGAGGAGGATGACGGATTCTTCCAGAGGCTCGCAGGCGACGAAGAGGAGGTCTTCGTTCCAGTGGAATGAAATGCTACGGTGGTTCATCACGGAGGCTCGTGTGGTTCGTGCTGATTGAAAACCCAACTGAACCTTTACTCGAATATCCGGCGTCGTCAATAGAGGTAGATTGGAAGAGATGTTGAGGTTGAGGTCCTGAGCTTCGATTACGTTTACACGCAAATACCAGAGCTTCGGCGACTGGTACACTTTCGAGCGAGTGTGGATCATGTATGGCGCGTCGGAATTCCAAGCTTCGGAGAATACGTCATCGGATTGCGTGCCTATCCAGACGGAAAGCTGAATGTCACCGGAAACCTTGGTGGAGCTTTGACCGGCAGCAACGCCTTCTAGGTGATACCATTGTGAAGCGACGGGACTGATAGGAGTATTTCGCACAGGCACTTCAGAGAGATCGAAGCAAACGCCACCTAGAAACTTCTCCGTCGGAGAATCCCAAACGGAAATCTCCAGAGTCGTGTTTGCTGTACTGACATTGTTGTTGTGCTTTAGCGCAAACACCTGTTGCCACTCCGGCGAGTCGTTGGACTGATTGGGACGGTAACTTGCAGGTTTAGATCTGACGAAGCGGCTCGGCGTTCGAATCTTCACATAGGGACTCTTATTTGGAACAAGCCCACGGGCCTTCGCGATTCTGACGAAGAGGTACATTGGCTCCACTGGATCACACGGTGGAACCCTCTGAGTCTGAGGTACTTTTCCCTTGGTCCGGCCGGAGATACATCTAAAGGAATCATCTCTGTTCGGCCTATTCAAATTTCTCACACTATCCCCACCTCGTGTTCTTCCTCCCTCCGTTCTCTTCATTTCTGGAGGGTAATATATTTCTGACACAAACGCTTCTGCCATCTCCGGCAATGGTTGATCCTCAGGTAGATTGACCTCCAGCGGCGGCGATTCCTGAACCACCATAACAGGAGGCGATTCAGAATACCCTTCTGGTACACAATCCTCGATTTGCTCAGGAACCTCTAGATCCCTTCCTTCCTCAAACACTACAATGGCAGGAGCTTCGGTCTCCGTCTCCGTCTCCGTCTTCGTCTTCGTCTTTGTCCTCTCTTGCTCTGTAACTCTCTGTTCTGGCGTCTTCTCTTCTCGAATCGAGTCGTCGAAGTAATAAATCTTGAGTCCAATCTCGCCTCTAATCCAACTAAACATACTTTTTCTCTCCAAAGCAAAGTACACCAAACTCTCCTCCCCTCTCTTCGCGAACTGCGTCCCATACACCTTCACTCTGCCAAGAAACTGATTCTTCCGGCCAACACCATTGCCGTACTTCTTGTCGTTGAAGATCTCGATCTCTAACACTTCGTACTCCATGTTATCAGGATCGGACACTATGAACTCAATGGCCTCGTTCCAGACGGGGTTCAACTCCTTGAACCTGGTGGTAGTTCTCTTCTTCTGGCCGTCGAACTCTGCCATGACGTAAGGGCTCGAGCTTCCTTGGCCATCCTTCGGAAGAAGATCACGTGCGTCTGCTACTTCGACTACGACCTTCCTGATGGTGCTCGGAGGTTGAAACGGCGTCGTCATGTTGATCTCATTGTGGTGCTGTTGAGATTTAGGTTCTCTCTCCGGTGAGCTTAGAGTCGCAGCCCAAGATTTTAGGCTTTTTGGAGACACAGACACCACCGTGGCCGTTGATAGCGGCGAGCAGGGAGAGTAGTAGTTTTGAAGTGTGCTTAGTTGTTTTACTTTTAATTTTTTTAATCTTATTTATTATTTTTTTACTAATAATTTATTTGTTTATTTATTTTAGAAGTATTGAAGTTTGTTGAGTACAGAGGTAGTTGATGGTCAGATTTTGTTCTTTCCCGCGCGAAGTATGTCTGATTCCTCCTTCCAAATTCCCCACTTTTCTTATTCTATCCACATTGGGTTTGGTTAATTATTATCCACCTCATATTTTTTAATCCAGATTTATAAGAAAAAAATGAAACCATTCATACAATTAAATTTTCATAAATTAATATTTGATAAATTAATAATTTTTTAAATATTATTTTTTCAGTTCCAATTTGGGCCAGTTTATTAAATTAGTAATTGCAACAAATTAATAAGATAATAATTTTTAGGAAGACGCGTATATAAATCTACAGTCCTATCAATATCATAAATTAATAGTTCTCTAAAATTACAAATATAACTATGACAATTTAGTAAAATATGAATTTATTGTTGTTTATTTTTCTATAAAATTTAAATCTAGGTGGATTTCATCTTTAATTTTGCTCATTATATTCAAAAGCTTCAGTGTCGTATCCTCGAACTATAACAAAAAATTGTGAAGAATTGTTACCACTATGAGTGTTTCCTTTAGCATGATTGGTTCCAAAGGTATTGAATTATCATCAGCTTCATCCTCAAACAAGATTTTCTATGACACTAGTCTCAATTTCTTCTAAACTTTAGATCTTTGAACATTCGTCATTTTCACCCAGATAATCCAAAAGGTGATTGACATCCATTTTATTATGGTAAATGGAATCATTAATCATTTTATCAAGCTCATGAATGCCTTCTTCATAAGTTGCTTCATTTAAGTTCCTTGAGGTTGCTTCATCCCCAGAATGAACATTGCAATGTCACAAACAATTTGCCATTATCTCTTGTTGAACATTTATCGTCTAAGAGGAGATTACAAGATTGATGGCATCTAAAACATTAATCTTTTCTATATCAAATTGTCCCAATTCATAGCCTTCCAATATCTTACAGTAAATTCTCATGTGGTAGTACATACATATTGAAAGTTATTATTATCCAAGCATCATGGTTAGATTTTTGATGTCATGTTAAGTGACCAAAAAAAAAATACAATATTTCGTAATCCTTCAATGTTAGGTGACAAGAAAGGGAGATCAGAGAGATAGACCATCACTATAGAGTTGCATCTATATATCTTTTTATAAGAAGTAAAAAGGGAGATCAGTGACGAGAGAGTCAAACTACCGGTACGACAATAAGCAATCGAGAGAGGGACAAATAGTCGACACCTACAGTAAGCTAGTTCGTCGACGGTCAAGCTGGTGGACAATGGCATCTCGTCTCAATTCTCACGATTTCAATCTCTCTCTCTTTCTCACATTTTTTTTAATTTACTAAATAAAAAACAAATCACCTAAGTAACCTATGAATTATTCGAGCCTGGCCAAAGTGACTCAAAACTCTCGACGTTAAAGCCTATACCACCATTTTGGTAGGTTTAACGTGGGTTCGGCCCACATTGATGCTTGGACCTTTTAAAGTTTCTTATTTAAAGAATTTTATTTTATCATATTTCCGCCGAAGACATGTATGACAAATTGACGATATCAGTTTTTATAATAGAGACTTTTTGTCTTATATTAAGCCTTAATTTAGAGATAATACTTTCACACGCTTTCTCCAAGATCTCTTGTTTGCTTAGTTGATTCAGTAAAGTAAATAATGACAAATAAGTAATGACAAATAAAGCAAAGTTCAAAAAGCTAAGAACAGGTGTATATGTGGGATTATAAGTTCTGCTGCAAAATAATTGGTATATGTCTCTTAAAATATCTGTTAGTGAACATCACAAAAGATTTTTTGAAAAAAAAAAAAAGATTTGATAGATGTCGCTTCCTATTTACACCTATCTCTGTTTTTTTTTTAAAATTAAAATGTCCTAAAAACTGCTGAATTTTCATGGTTCTTTGCTTATTTCTTATATTTTAAAAATTTTTAATTTACAAGACTCAATATTTATATCTTACTTAAAAGAAATAAATATTTAATTATTTTTTTATTTTTTACAAATATATATATATATATATATATATATATATCTTTCACTTAAGACAATTTTACTAGATAGAATATCAAGCACTAAATATGAATGTTTTTAAATTAGAACCTTGATTAGGCGTTAGTGATTAACCATTTGAACCAGTAAAAAGTTTAAGCAACAAAGTAAATGTAAGCAAAAGGGGTGAAGAGGAAGGGAGATGATTGGGAGTCTCAATTGTGAAGGATGGGTGAGTGGAATTAGTCAAAAGCAGGCAGATTTTTTTAGTGGAAAGTTGGAGAAAGCGTCACCTTTATCAAGAACTCCACCACTTGCCTTTTTGGTTGCTCTCCTGTGTCCCTTTTCAAGTACAGTATGTCAAACTCCAATCCCTTCTCTTTTTTCCTATTTGCTAGTTGCTACCACTGTGTCGAGCTACCTAAGTCCTTACAAATGAAATGCCATTGTATTCCACTGTAGCATGTTTGGAGAATTGGATTGAATAGTCAATTAAAATATTAGTGAATTGTCATAAAATCAGTTTAGTTTGGAATAATACTGATTTTAAACTAATAAAAATTAGTTAAATTAATCTCAAATTAATAAAATTAGTCAATTTAATTTTAATATTATATATTTTAATATATGTAATATATACATTAATTATATATATATTTTTTAAATATTATAAATTTAACCAAGATCCAACAACTAATATCTCGATTGATTCAATAATCAACTTAATATTTTGAAGCTTGCACTGTACTCCATTTGTTTTCAAACAACCTCCCTCGACTTCTAACATTTTTTTTTTAAATTTTCAACGTTTCAATCCCGAATAAAGGAAGGAAATGGAGTTTTATTTTGTACTTAGGGCCATAACGCAATAGGTTACACCATTATGGCATAGCACAGATGTCAAAGAAGGTTCTTTCTCACATCACTCATTTCTACGCAGCAAATTTTAGAGTTTTTCAAGCTTATGCTACTGTTATATAAGAAAATTAACTTGATACTACTTTTTAAAAAATAATTAGTTAAATACTACTAAACTTGTTACATCATCATTTCTTTTAATTTTTTTAATTTTAAAAGGAGCTCGGCCATACAGTAACCGAGTTCCTAATACCAAATTTTTTTTAAAAATTTGTTAGGAACTCAACCACATTATTTTTTTTAAAAAAAAACTAAAGAGACTCACTTATTAGATTGCCAAGTATCTTTCGAATATATATATATATATATATATATATATATATATATATATATATATATATAAAACAGAGTCTCGGCCAATTATTGGCTAAGACTCTAAAAAATAAAAAAAATTCAAGAAAATTCTCGGCCAATGTAAAAAAAAATCAGGTATAAGAATCGGTATAATAAATAATATCATTAGGTATTATTTATATAGGTAGTTAGAATAATTTATGAGGTTTAGAATGAAAAACTATTTTTTATTACTTAGTTAAAAATATAAACAATATAATTATAGTTAGTTACATAATATAAGTAATAATATGAACAATTTTTATATTTAATATATAATTAGTAATATTATAAACAACATAATTTGATAAATTAGTTTAATAAATAATAATTTTTTAATTTAAATCATAATCATTAAATAAACATAATAAATAATCAATATGAATTATAGAAATTAAATATTTTTATATAATTGTGCATCCAAGTATAAATTTATAATTATTTAATGACAATTATTAAATGCATAAAACAATATTAACGCTAATAATTCGTTTAAATTTCAAATGTGATTGTCAATAAATAAATATACAAATCAGTTAATATTAAAACTAAAAGTGTTACAATATATAATTTATGTGGCGTACAACTTAATTGAAATGCCTATTGGTCCTGTCATGACCCAAATTTTGGACACGTGACCGGCACAGTGACATAAATCCTGTGTCACCATAAGCCTAATTGATATCTCTATTTCTATCCTCTTTTTGTTATTCATGTAAAATATTTAGCGTACATAAATGAAGACAAATTAGAATTTAAAAAAAAATATATATATTAATATTTAGAAAATAACATTTAAATATGAATAAATGTTAATTAAGGTTAATATTAATTAAATTAAATTAAATTTATGACTGAATACTACTTAAAATAAATATAAAAAAATATATCAATTCTTACAATTTTAATGTTTAAAAATAAATTATGATATTTTATTCATTTTCAAAGTCACATCAACTAAATAAATACCGAAGTTTTAAATCTCGATTTCTACCACAATCCGTATAATAAATTCTCAAAATAAATTTTTGAATTCGAATCAAATTAAATACAATAAATAAAGTAGTTTATTAGCCCAAGATCCCCTAGATATCATAGTTGACCACAGAGCTTCCTAAACTTACAAAATAAAATACTAAAAACATGGGACCCACTCAACAATGAGATAGTCCAACAGCAACTGCTCTCCTAGCGGAAGATCTTCGTCCATTACCTGATCTAAAAAAAAATTGTCAACGAGTGAGATAATAATCTCAGCGAGAGAGCTAATCCCCGCCCTAATAAAATACACTATGTAAAAGTAATAAAATAAAAGTATAGGCAAAAATCACAATTCACAAGAAAAGATATCTACCAGAGAATTTGTAATTCAATCAAACAATACAGACCAACAGAACTAGTACTCATCAATGACAAAAACACCCGGGAGTGCCTGTAGGCCCATTCAACCAGTCTCATCAAAATCCGCCATGACGCAAACCTCATCAGTAACAATCAGGGCACCTCCCGGATTAAATCCGGCTTCATCTCCCTACCAAAGGAACCGTTGTCTCTACTCTCAGAGGTCAAGTCATCCTATCACCCGGATTTCCCGCTTGACGTGAGAAAGGGTACTATCCTGTCCAAATACACACAAAGTTTAAACAATTTCAAATAATCCTCGAAATAATTATCAATATATTCAGCAATGTATTCATCAATATAATCATAAACATAATCATCATTTTAATTTCAATTGGATAACCATAAACATTCAAAGTTACAAATAATTATATTTGTCTCACAAACCATGTCTTTTTCCTAACATTTGTCGTTAGCAATTCCATCAATAACTGAATTTTACACAATTCTCAATTTCGCTTCTAACTCGAATCTTTTAACCAGATTCTCTCTTTTCTGCTATGAATATTACCTATTTTTATACTCTATCACTTTAACATTTAAGATAATATTAAAGAATGGTTGGTTCACTCACCTGGATTCTAATGAATCCTACCGATCAAATAGATCAAGACCTCCTTGATGTGAAAAGAAGGATTTGTATATTATAAGTATTGTAAATTTTTGAAAAGAAAAGGAGAAGAGAAAGTTTTAAATTAGAGTTTTTGTTTCTGTTGTTACTTGTAACCAAAAAGAAAATTAATTTTGGACCTACCTTGGAACTTGCTACTTGGTTGAATCACAAATCAAAGAAGGTGCCTCGGTTTACGTTTTGGGAGAAATAGGTGTTGACGTCTTGGCTATGTGAATGGAGGCATATACGTGATTGAATGTTTGAAGGTTTGGGATTGAAAGGGTGGGGCTTGACGGCAAAGGCTTAATGTGTGTATGAAGTGTGGATGTGTGTGATTAGTGGATAGAAAGAGATGGAAACTTTATGAATGTGGTGGCTAATATAGAGATAGGAATTAGGGTTTCTAGGTTTAGATAGATTTAGGTAGACGTTTGAATTTAAAAAATTTATTATTCAAATCTTAAATTAATCTAAGCAAAATAAAATATTATATTTGGTTCAAATTAGACTTCTACGAATTACATTTATTTATTACTTATCTACTATGTTTTATTAATTTCCTACTTATCCTATCGCAACGAGTTTATTCTGATTGTCATTATTGTTTCAATTGTTATATTTATTATATACCCACTTATTATCATATAAACCATTATCTAATATAATATCACTAATCCTTTTATTCTGAATGTCACCTATCCTTTATATGTGTGTGTGTGTGTGTGTGTGTTGTTCCCTTACTCCTTAGCTACCATTATCATTAATGTTATTTATCTAATTCATTATTCTGTGTGTGTGTGTGTGTGTGTGTGTGTGTATTGTTCCCGTACTCCTTAGCTACCATTATCATTAATGTTATTTATCTAATTCATTATTCTTATTACCTTATCTATATACTGTATTTATTATATTTATTTGATATTATAGTTGTTATCATTATCTAATTTCTATAGATATTTTTCAGATTTAATTATTGGGATTTATTATCTTAATTTAATATTTAGATTAGACTTGGTTAATTTAGCTAATTACTTATTCTTTTTATTTATTCATTTCCATTATCTCTTAACCATTCTCACTACAAACCTTTCTATTTGAAACTCCATTATTCAAATTATTCTTCTACTTATTTTCGTAAATTAAAAGTTTTCCTTTTTATTCTTTTTTTGTATTTAATTAATTCTAAATTACCACCATATATTCAAAAAATAATATCTAAGGTTTTACTCGACATTTTTGCCTTTTTATTTCACATATAGGTTCCCTAGAATATTCTTTTTCTATCCATACCCTTTTATAAATATTTCTCTATCCCCTCAACAAAGTCTCAAATCTTTCATTTTAGTCCATGCAATTTTTTTACCTTAGTCCTTGTACAGCTTACCACCACATATTGCTAGCCTATAGCCCGAAATCGCAAATCATAGCATCATTACATCACATCATCATGCCAAGCACACATATTGTACACACAGTTTGCAACAATCAATATTAGTGAAATAATTTCAATAATTAAACAGAAAAATTAAAAGTGGGTATCACAGGTCCCACAACGTGGTCTTGTAATCACTCATTGCGACCGTCGATAACGTGGTTCTTCTTGTTGCTCTTCTTCTTCTTCTTCATCCCCATCATTATCTTCTCCTGTTGTTTCGGGAACATTAGGGATAAAATTCAAATATAATACATGAGATTAAACTGAGGGTATCATAAGAGGCGATGTCATAAATTCCATTCCAAATATAGCATTATCCATTGAAGGCCCAACAAATATTGATGAAAGGTCATACTATTGCTGCATTGACACCGGATTGAATAAGTCACCCTCTGTCGGGTGTGTTGGCACATAAGGGGAAGAAGAAGAGTTGCCAATGACTGTGTATGAGGGATCGGCTCTATAACATCCAAAGCCAGGTTGGGTCTGATATCTGGCTGAAGTCACACCTTGATATGGAAACAAAGCACCTAGTGCGTAGCATGGATTATAAGGAATATGTTCTCTGGTCGCTACCAACCCACAAGATCTCTTCCCTGGTACCTCATCTGGAATGATGGCATTTGGTAAGTACTGAGTAGGTAGAGCTGGATGAGAGATGGTGTGATCTCTAAGTTTGTTCATTGCGATAATAATGTTCGTCATCCCCAGTTCAAGTTGTTGGTAGATATCTTTAGGTCTTGGGTTTGCACGAACAAGATCGTGCATATACTCTACCACATCAGCCTATCAATTACAAAAAAAAAAGAATAAAATAAGAGAATAAATGACACTAAAGAAGAAATCTACCATATAACCCTAGGCATGCTAGTTGGATTAATCCACCTTCTTGTATGTGCCCACTACCATTTCATGTATTGGGAGCTATGATCCAGTGTCGATCTCGCCATTGGTTCTAGTCGTCAACCATGGGCCAAAGCGTTAATGACCAGTCAATGTCGGTTTTGCCACGCATTTGCAGTATGTGCTATCGACCAAGCTGGACCGATGGGTTAGGAATCGGCTGGTCCTCTCCAAACTGGCGAAGCACTCGATCCACCTGGTGCCATTCAAGTATGTGATAACAAATGAGTAGAACACATACATGCCATACATAAGAGTCAGCGCAGCAATAATTTGGAATCATTCTAGACATAGAATGGTATGGGCACCAAATAAACTGAAAAAAAAGAGACAATTTGGTGAAATAAATATATATTATCATTGTGTTTAGAACATATGTTTATTAATATGATACCTCGTGAGGTGCTAACCTATCCAATAGAACTCAATAGGACTTCAAGGCATCGATTGTGCCACTAGCCGGATCTTGAGCACATTTCCAGTTGCAATGATTTATAAATAAATATACGAGTTAGAATAGTAAATATTAAATAATAAATAATAAACTGAGAATAGAAGTAGTAATTGCATACTGATGACCCAAAGATGGAAGCGTAGGATACCTATCTAGATTCATATCTGGGGTAGGGTGTATTCGGGTGCTAACATGGGAAATCGGTCCCATGCCTATAAGTGTATCAGAGTATGACACCTACCGATTTCTTTTTGGTTGGGGTCAGTGGCCAAGCAAAGTTTCCTGTAGAGGTAGGCCAATACCACCGATCCCCAACTATGGCAGCTTAATCCTCAAAGTCATAGAGGAACTGCAGATATGTGAGGTACATTTGCCTGATTTATCTAGCATCAAGTACCCTTCAATCAACTGCAAAATGTATGCATATACAAAACGTTGCACCTCCACGAGTGTTGTATCCCCAAGCAAGTGGGGGAAGGTATCCCTAAGCCAATTCATTATAATTCGCCCACCATCTAATTTGTTATGGGGCTGGATAACTCCCAAAAGCTTATCACATAAGGTCAGCCAATCAGCAGATACTCTCCCAGTTATCGGCCTACCAGCACATGAGAGCTGTATCGCCACATCCTGTAGTGTGATAGTACACTCACCCAATGGGACGTAGAAAGTGTGTGTCTCTGGTCTTCATCGCTCAGCTACTGTTGAAATAAGAGCGAAATTGTGTTCAAATGTACCCAATCGAGTGACGCCGTAGAAGCCAACATCGCGTAGGTAAAGAACGATTGCTGTAGGTAGGTCACTCGTCAGGATACATCGTCGAGGGCGTAGAAGGCGATCCCTTTGCAAGTTAAATAATCAGCAAACAAAATTTGTTTTTATTTTAAACAATTATATAATGTTCTAAAAAAATGTACCATATGTATCAAAACATCCTGAGATATGTGTCGATCCTGTAGGTATAAAAGGGATTCGTCATTGGGGCCAGAGTTAACCACGCGTCTAAAATCGGCCATTGTAAACAAACAACCTATAGGTAAATAAATTAAATATAGATTAATCCAACTTCATATGCTGATAAAGTATAAAAAGACAATTATTTATTAATTATACAATTTAGTAATATAACCTTATCACGAAAAGAAAATCCAACATTATATGAAGTACACAAAATCACACATAGGACAATACAACCTAAATGAAAAAAAATATTCATTCCAAAAATTATCTAAAATTACACCAATATATTTTGAATTCAACTGTATACAATTATATCAAGTACAAAAAATAAACTAGGGACATATGCTACATCTAGATGGCTAACAACATTGTCTATAATCCATGTCTATCTGTAGGCGTGATGATCTTAGTCATCCTTTAGCTCTGATAAGGGATGGATCTGGTAGTAACTGTGGACTTTGGACTAATGGCCAATGTTGTAAGCCACCGATAGGTTACCACGGTGAGCTGTAAGCCATTATTATTGTGTCAGTCCAATATACACGATCGACAAACTCGTTAGGATTAATGTTTGCTTTCTCACAAGCTGCTAATACATGTGAGCACGAGAAATGCCAAACTTGGAACTAGCCACAATCACAGTGATGACCATTAATTAGGTTTACCTTGTAAATATGCCCTTCCTGATGGGTGGAAGGGTTATCTGTCTCTTCCACTTCAAATACTCTGATTACCTGATTAAATACATATATAGTACATGAACATGATTTCACTCTATCATCCTCGCACGCACGACCTCTGAGTGTATCTCATTGGCGTTAGTGGGTGACCTCAAACTCACCAAATACCAGTCAAAGTAAGTGGCTAGTTTGTACAATATGGTCGTCACTAGCCCTAGAATAGGGAGATGTCTAACGGTCTTGAAGGCGATGCAATCATTTTATTCACCATCTGATTCACTACCTAAGGATCGTATGAATATCCCAATTTAAATAATATAATAATTAGTCCACGAACTATTGATAAATTCAAATATTATTTAAATATCAATAAAAACATACCGGAATGTTTGAGTCTCTCAGACAGAAACTTTGACCCTAATGTAGTGCGAACATTACTGGCCAAGTACCACAGACAATATATATGGGGCCAACCATGCTGGGGCGCACTGATTACAAGCCCGTGATGCTTATCAGAAATTAAGGTTATGTCTTGGTTACCCACAACCCGTTCCTTGAGAAGCTGAAGAAACCACGACCAAGATTCATCTATTTCTTGTTCTATCAGCGCAAATGCAATAGACAACACTTTGTTGTTGCCATCTTAGGATGAAGCGATTATTAAGGTTCCTTTATACTTTTCATACAAAAATGTACCGTCCACCAGTAAAATTGGCCTCAAGTGAGCCAAGGCATCTATGTAGGGTTTAAAAGACTAAAATACTTGGACAAACTTCTCCTGCGGGTTACCATCTTTGTCATCATTTAATGGATCTTTCTTCCACTCCACCACAGAACCTGGCATCGCTTGTTGGACCGTATCCATAAACTAAGATAGCAATGCATATGAGTCCTCCCAATCCCTATATACCTCTGCAATAGCCTTCCATTTTGCATGCCATGCTTTCTAGTAAGATATTTTATAGCCAAACTAGACTTGCATATGTGCAATTACTTGACTGATCGAGATGTTTACATTAGCTTGCACCAAGGGTTTAAAGTGATAGGTTATAGCATCTGCGTTCAATTTTACGTGATCCTGGACTAGAGATGCATTGACACATATGTAGGGACCCAGATACTTTGTAATCCACCAATAATTACTGGATTTCACTAGGACAGCTCTAAGTCTCTACTCGCAACCTTTTTCCCTTTCAGTATACTCGTATACTTTAGCATCTTTTCTCTGGTGGACTACTCTATAGTTGTGGTGATTCAAGACAGACCACTCTTTTACTGCAATTCAGAATTACTTTTTATCACTGAACAACTTCCCAACATAACGGTCGCCATCATTCATTATTGAACTGTTAGGTTCTTCATCGCTCATTGCCTCCTCATCTGGAAGGCTTGTTAAAAAACTATGTGCAGGGTGTCGTTACACTGATAGGAGGGACTACGATGCCTTCGCCTTGCATGTCGCCATCATTGGCATCATCACCATCACTATCGGCTAAATTATGGAAGCACTCTTCCTCGTCTGTAAAGTCATCCATGCATGGTGGGGGAGACAAAGGAATATCGTCTAGTTGCGGCACCAGTTCATCATTATTTGCCAATAATAGACTACTGAACATTCCTTAACTAGGGGGCTAGGATGAAATATCACAAGGAATGATGGCTTGTGATGTACCAGCTAAGGTATTAAGATCCATCTGATGACTTGAAGTTTTGATTAGCAGCTTGAGATACTCAACTTGAGACCTTAACTTTGTTGATCATTGTTCTAACTGTATTGTCAAAACTCACATTTACTTTCCTATACTTTCTTTGAAATAAATCGCTAACAAATATTTTATCCACTGATTCACTTGGGGGGAGATCTAAATTCTCGTGAATCTTACTTTTTAATTCGTCCAGGGTGATATTTAGATCATCAAGTGTCATTATACCATGAATATCAGATATAAATGTAGCCCCCTGATCACACTTAACATTCTTTTTGTTGACATAAATATATGTATTTATTCCTAAACTTATCTTAACTGCCTAAAAAATAAGTAAGAAGCAATAAATATTTATTCCAAAAATCTATATTTTCTAATTTACTAGACAAATCTTGTTGGTTCTGTCCTAACATATCCTAATATAAATATACAAAAGTAAACACTAAAAATAAATAACTATATTCTTTGCAAATATATTATGTGAAATAAAAAATAAAAATTTAGAATTAATTTGTAAAATAAAAAAAAATCTACACAATCTAAACTACATTTTTTTCTTTTTTCAATTATAATTTTGTAATTGTAAAAATATATTTCCAGAGTATATTTCTTCGACATTTAAAATAAGACAATCTAATTTATAATTATTTTAAAAATCTTTTGGAAATTTTTTAGAAAAAAGTATATTTTTATATAATATATATTTATTTTTAAATCTTATAGTGCAATATATATATTTTTACATTCTATATAATTATTTTTTAAATGTTTTAGGAGAAAATATATATTTTTTATTTTTTATAATTATTTTTAAATCTTTTCTAAAAATTATTTTTTTTACATTATATAAATTTTTAGTAACACAAACTAATTTAATTTTTTAAATATTTCCGTAAAAATGTATATTTTTATATTATGTGTATTCATTTTTAAATATTTTATTATCACAAAAAAATTTAAAATTTTCACAACCATATTCTATGCTAAATAATTTTGAAACAATACCATTTAATTTAATTTTTTTATATTTCGGAAAAAATATTTTTATATTTTATATAGTTAATTTTTTAATGTTTTATTATCACAAACTAATTTGTAAAATCAGTAAAAAAAATACATAAACTAAATTTTTCAACAATTATTTTTTAAATATTTTAGGAGTAAATATATTTTTATGTTATATTTAATTATTTTTAAAAAATTATAGTAAAAAAATGTTTTTTAATATTATATATTTATTTTTTGAATCTGATAGTAAAAAATATATAATTTTTCATTCTATATGATTGTTTTTAATTCTTTGGAGAGCATATATTTTTATGTTATTTATAATTGTTTTAATATTTTAGTAAAAATTATATTTTTAAATCTTTTCGTGAAAAAAATTAAATATTTTTAATATATTTTCAAAAATATTTATTTCGTGAAAGATTTAAACAAAAAATATTTTAATAGAAAATTACATATTTTCAATAAAAAATTATATTTTTATATCATATAAATATTTTAGTAAGACAAGCTAATTTAATTTTTTGTTTAAATCTTTCAGTAAAAAATATATTTTTATATTATATATATTCATTTTTTTAAATCTTTCATTATCACAAATTCATTTAACATTTTGAAACAATAGCATTGCCTAATTATTTTATAAAGAAATGTATTATCTAACCAAAAAGAGTCTTAAATGGTTCTCAATTTATTTAATGTCATATATATTATCTAATTATAAAAAGAAATTAAAAAATTATCTATATATAAACATAAAAATTAAAACATCATATAATATCTAATCACAAAAATTTTAACATATTATTCTAACCATAAAAGTACTAATCTACATTTTAAAATTTAAACACAAAAATTTAAACATATTTTTCTGATTATAAAAAGGACTAATCTACATTTTAAAATTTAAACACAAAAATTTAAACATATTTTTCTAACCATAAAAAGTACTAATCTACATTTTAAAATTTAAACACAAAAATTTAAACATATTTTTCTAACCATAAAAAGTACTAACCTACATTTAAAATTTAAACATATTTTTTTAACCATTAAAAGTACTAATCTACATTTTAAAATTTAAACAAAAAAAATTTAAACTTAATCTATGAAAAAAATAAAATAAAAATACTCCTCTAACCTTAACTCCATTGCAAACTTCTCCTTCTTCTTCCCTTCACGGCTTCTGTCTCCTTTCTCGCTCGCTGCCCTGCGTCTCCTCTCTCTCGCAAGTTTGTGTGTTTCTGAGTGAAGCCCTCCCCCTCATACATATACCCAAACCAATATTAACTTCTCACCCACATTTCACCCACTCCCCTTCGCGTATGCAGCATCAGTTACGTCCGTCTCCCTCGTTTGCAATGGAATCTTTGCACCATGCAGAGGTTCTGTTAATCCGTTCAAAACTCGGTCGTTGACTAGCCGAGTTCTATTTTTTATTTTTTAAAGGAGTCTCAGCCCTTAATTTATTATTTTAAAAAAAATGATGTCAGGAACTCGGCCACACAGTGGCTGAGTTCCTTTTAAAATTCAAAAAAAAAAAAAAGAATGATGTGACAAATCTAGTAGTATTTGCCTAATTTTTAAGAAAGTAGCATATCCCTAATTATTTTTAAAAATAGTAGTATTTGCCTATATGACTCCAAATTTTAACCTAGCATAGCACATCAAGAATTTTTTAGAATATATTTTGAATGATAAAAACCATATATTAAGATTAAGAAATTTTAAAAAATTAAACTAAAATTTTAAAAAGTAGATTAATTTTTAAAGAATAAATAAAAAAACTTATAAAATAAATCAAATAAGATTGATTCACTCAGTCTATTTAAGTCTCAAAGACTTTAGGGCGTATTTGGTACGCAGTCAAAGAGAAGAAAGAAAAGTAAAAAGAAGATGGATAGGAAAAGGGATAAGAAAAAAAATATGGAAAGAATGTGTTTGGTATGTAATAGAAAAAACAAAAGAAACAAGCAAATATGTGTTTGGTATAGAAATGTTTCAAGAAAAAAAGTAGGGAATGTATTGAGCAATTACTGAAATACCTTCGATTCTGATTTTTTAAATTTTTTTTGTTATTCATAACTATTATTTTTATCACCATAAGAAAAACAGAAATCAGAGATGAAAATTTTCATTTCTGATTTAGGGGAATTATGTCCCTGATAGGCTAGGGGCAGAATCAAAGACGAATTTTAGTCTGCACTAACGTGGTCGTTTCTAATTTCTAGGATAGATAAATGACCTATCTTAGATTTCTAAGACAGAATAATTCTATCCCAGATGAAAAATTCTATCTCAGAATATCTGAGATGGATCCTAACCGTCCCAAATCTAGAATTTGGGATGGACTCGAGGATAGGATAATCTGTCTCTGATTTGGGACAGAATTCCCAATCAGAGACGGATTATTTTCTATCCGTAATTAGGGACGGGGTTTGTCTGTCCCTAACAATTTTGTTCATAATTAAAGACATGTTTCATCCGTCCCTAACTTATCCATTAAGGATGGATATTTTTTGTCCCTAATTAGGGGTGGAACAAATTCGTCCCAGAAATCTGCCCTTAATCCATTATTTTTTAATTAAAATTAAAAAATTAATTACCCAAATTTGAAAACTTGAGTCAACAATCCAGCAAACATTTCAACAATACTAAATAAACATAACAACCCAGCAAGCATTCCAATATTAATGAATAAACATATAAGAATGAACAACAAGATCTCATATAAAGAAAAAAAAAGTATTATAGTTAATCCTGAATGTACAATCAATCTCATATAAAAACCTTAGTCTAAGGGATCATTTAGGGGTCGGGTCTCATCGTTGTCAGTCATAGGACCAACGTGTCTCTCCATGGAATCTGTGTAGCAGTCCATCATGTGCCGAAACTCATCCAGCAAGGTTGCCTAACTCTATATCAACTGAGTACACTGCTCTAAATGCTGGTTCGCCGTGCTAAGTGCTTCCTCAGTATTACTAAGGCAATCCTGTTAAGTCTTCAGCTCCTCCATCACTGGCTGCATGTGGCTCTGTAGCTCTTCCTTGAAGTCAGGATGGAGACCAATGAATCAACATGCTGACTACTCGAAGAACAAATTTAACCTGCTTCAGACCCCGTGCAGAAGATGCGGCCCTTCTTGTTCTTCCCTCTAACCGCCTATAGCCATAACGCAGTGTCGTCAGCATTGTCATCCTTAGATTCCACACCTGCACTTGTTGCTGATTCTTGTGATGATTTCAACCGTGTGTACTCCTCCTGTCAAACATTCATACATTAAATGTCAAAAGTCAACGCATGTTTGATACAATACAGAAAGAAATAGTTTGATGTGTAAGTACACTCATGTAAACTTCCCATAATCGCTAGTCTACAACTCTCTTGTGCTCCTCTTTTGGTGGGTGAGCATAAACAAGTCCACCAGCCTAGATTTATGGCTGATCTCACTCTCCTGCAAATAAAAGAATATTGTTAATTTGTCTATTACTTGACCATGCAATTTAAAAAAGAAAATTAAGTAAGATGCTGAATTTGGACTTACCAGGCGGCGCATGAGTTTGAATGCTGAAATGCTACCTCCCGTGTAAAGTGTCCCTCCAGTAGTTGAGGCCCTGTTTTGTCGTGCCTTCTCACATTTTTGTTTGTACGATTCGGTTGACCACTTCTCAACCAGTTGTTTCATTATATCCTTACTTATCCAGTTGGGCCTCTGTTGTTTTTCAAAACATTCTTGCTCATCATAGGGCGTAAGACCTGTCCGTACTTAATATCCAGTTCTTTCTGATGAGGGTTGCATGTTCAGGCAAATATTCATATATATATATATATATATATATATATATATATATATAAAAACAAATTTAACATATATAATTATGTAAATCAAACATACATTAAAATATTTATTGGCCTTCTCCATAGAAATTTTCTCTTTTTTTAATGTATGGGGTAGTATGAAAATGAAATAGAAAGAATATGACAACTAAAACTTGGAATTAAGTAATTTCA
This sequence comes from Biancaea sappan, assembly GCA_037074585.1. Taxonomy (NCBI): domain Eukaryota; kingdom Viridiplantae; phylum Streptophyta; class Magnoliopsida; order Fabales; family Fabaceae; genus Biancaea; species Biancaea sappan. The sequence goes on along the minus strand of CM073497.1, from coordinate 45,144,697 downwards.
TTTTTGTTAATTTATGGTGATGCAAATGACTAAAAGTAATGACATGGGAATTTTCCAAGAACTAAAGAGAAGTCTATCGGCATTAAACTTAGTTATGCCCATAATAGGACCATGAAAGTTAGAATGACAATTAAAACTTCAGAATTTTCTTTTATTTCAATTTTTCGAACTCATTTTACAAGTTATAAGGTTAGTCAAGCTGATAGAACGATCTTGTGTCTATCTATGGAATATTGTGTTTGAAATTTGCACAAAACTTAACCCAAACAATCATAAATCATGATTTCTCAAACGCAGAATTATAATTTGTTCAGAACATTACACTTCTCTACTAACCATATAATTAAGATGGATCTTTAGGGAGCATTTTAAGACTAAATGCAGAAATACAAAGTTCAATGGAAACCACAAGAACACACCACTGCAACACAGTATCATAATGAAGAAATAGAAATGTAGAAATGCATAAGACAATAACAAATCCCACAAGACACAGCACACAAGAAAATCCACCTAGCTTTCAAGAGGCTAGGTCCTCTCCCCTCAATTCCAAATTCCTTTTCCTCCCCTTTTCACTCCTCATAGACCTACTTATATCAATCCATCGTGCCCTCCTCTACCTCCACTACTGTGTTAGAACTATTTCCCATTTCTGCCAACATAAAGGTCTCTCAACCAAAAATAAGAAAAGAAAACAAAAAGGAAAGCCTATATTTAACAACAACAACAATGGCAACAATCATCCAAATTCTTCAAACCCATTTGTTCAAATCCAAACTCAAATTCAGCTGAAACTGAAAAAAACAGAGAGAATAATTGGCACTAATTGAACCCAGATTTCTTCACTAGCAAAAGGGACAAGTTGTAGAAGAAGGAGACTGAGTTTGGAATCTTCAACAACAAAGTATAGTGATGCATTTTGATTAAAAAAAAACAAAAATGTACTATGGCAACACCAACAAATAGATTCAGTAGTAGCAATAACAACAATGCCAACACCAAAAAAAGGGCTCAGAAACCCAAAAAAATACAGGGAACATAAAGGAGAACCTAGATAGTAAAAACCTTACCTTCTTCAACAAAGGGGATGTGCAAATCAAAGAACCAAGGGGGTGTGCTGAACAAACGTCTAAAACACAATCGAAAACCACAAAAAATTAAAAAATTTAAAGTATAATTGCAACAAACAAACATGAATAGGAGAGTGAAGACAAAGAGAGACAGAGAGAGTACCGGAGAGACCTTGACAGAGAGATAGAGGGTGTTGGAGAGAGCTTTAGATAAAGAGAAAGTGCTAGGAGAGGGGAGTTGAGAAACAAAGTCAAATACGCGAGGAGGGAAAATTGGGGATTTAGGTCAAATATTAGAGATAGATTTTTGAGACGGAACTTTCCGTCTCAAACAATTAATATGACATCATTTGACTTAAATTCTTTTTGAGATGGATACTAGACACGAAATATTTTCTATTTTAAAAAAAATTTAGGGGCGGAGTTTTGGAACGCTATCATCCTTTTCTAAAATTAGGGACAGACATTTAGTTAGAGATGGCAAAATCCATCTCTATTTCTGTTTTCTCATATTCATATCAGGGACAGAATTTGCAGCAGATTAGGGACGGAATCTGAGACGGATGAATTCCATCTCTAATTTTCATCTCTGATCTAGGCTTTTTTTTTTGTAGTGTGTCCCTTAACTTGTTTTTTTTAATTTCAATATAGTCATTTTTTATTTCAATATAGTTCCTTTAATTACCAATAATTTTAAATTTTTTTTTATAATAAAAAATAAAAAAAAAATCTCAGAGCCTCGTCTCTCATCTCTCGTCTCCTCATTCTTTCTCTCTCTCTCTCTCTCTCTCTCTCTCTCCCCCCTCTCATCTTCATCTTCATCCCTTTCATCATCTGTCATCTTCATCTCGTCTCCTATTTTAAGAACCATATTGCCTTCATCTCTCAACTACAGAACCCTTATCTTCATCTATCATTTCTCATCTCTCATCGATGGAGGCATGACAGAGAAGCACAAATCAAGGGCACCATGATTCCTCTTGTCGTCTCCGTCCTTCCCTCACCCCATTCTCCTGAACCTACGAATGACATTAGGGAGGACATTTTTGGAATTCAATAAAAAGCATGGGAGTAATTTTGGCCTTGCACATAGTTTTCCTAATGGAAAATCACTTTTCCTAGAAAATTTGCATGAAAAAAACTCAGGGAAAGAAAGCATTGTTTATGACAGGGATTCCACCATTTTTTCCCTCTCCCACTAAGGAGACCACACCAAACATGAGAAAAAGGATAAGATGGTGAAATTCTCAATTCCTTTTCCTTGAGAAAGGCTTCCAAACATGCCCTTAGTAAGTTAGACTAAAAATCCTACTTTAATATATAAGTTGCTAAACCATTAGTTTAATTAACCCTATTTATATAGATGAAATGAGCCGATCGAATAAGCCAAACTCATATTAATACCTCCACCTATGTGATATTATGGCGCCCTTTTAAATTGGGGGACTACTTGTGAGTTGTGGTTGTGGAATCTGATATTGTAACGTAAAAACATATTTTGATTATATGCTTCTCCTATTTTTGGATCAAGATAGAGAATGAGAACAGTGAAGAACACTCAAGTTTAGAAAATTATACATAAGAAAGTGTTCATGTGAGTGTGTTGGACAAAAATATATCCAGAACATAGTATGAAGTCATGTGAATTTAAAATGATTTTCTAGTTTATCAATTTGAATTCAGAACATATTTAAACAAATAATTTTGAATCATCATGTTTTCTTAGACTTTAATGTTTTCAAATAAAACATTACATATAAATCAACAAATAGATTCCCCATCCATCCGTTTAACGTCTCTTTCGTGCGTGTGCATGCACAGCTTTTATCATTTGTACAAAAAATAGCAACAGTACTTACCATGTGCTACTTAATCATCACATTCATAACTTTTTGGATAAATAATAATTAATAATATTACTTGATTAAGTTATTTGAGGTACTCTTTTTAAATTCTCAGATCACCCCTCCCGAACATCTTGAATTACCCTCATTTCTCTGCTTTCACTATTGTCAAATTTGTACAATAAGGACTTAAATAAAAATGTGTCAAAATTTCAAATCTATAAACTCTTTCCATTTCCCGGCAAAAGTACCTTTTATGATGTTAAATTTTGATTTATGTTTTAATTATTACCTAAAAAAATTATGTTGTATAAATTATAATTTATATGTTTTCAATTAGTTTCAATTATAGCTATGAACTTAATGCGGTTAAAATATTTAACGACAAACAGTGACATGACATTCACTTTTATATACATTAGCACCAAATCATTCAATCTGGATTTACCACCTTAAATCCAACTTAAAATGACTAAAATAATCCAATAAGCTTTCTAAAATCCCTCCTCTTTTTGTCATTAATGAAGGTTCACAAGGTCATTTTGGTCATTTAAAATTGATATAAGACATGACACGTCCATGGTAAATAATTTGGCGGTAACGTGTGTAATATGACATTCTATATTAGCATCTGTTATTAAATATTTCAACAGCATTAAACTCAAAAATATAAGCGAAACTAAGTAAAAATATATGTTTTACAATTGACACGAAACAAAAGTTTGGATTATATATAATTGAAATTTGAGTCAAAATTAATAGTACTTTGCCTTCACTTAGCCCTTCAACTAACTTAATTTTCATTAAAGTCCTGTTTCAACATTTAAACAGCACCCTCACTACTTTTGTACCGTTTGAATGGAATTACCAAAACAGATTGTAAAGTCACAAAACTCCATATTTTATACACAAATTTTAAACAAAAACTGATTTGTTTGATTCCCTAACCATACCAATTCATAGAGTTGTTCTGGTTTGGCCTTAAATCTATTCCTACACTATCATGATTCCAAATAGGCTATTTAAACGTCATGAAAAATCATGATTCTTTTCAAATAAATTTTTTATAGTCGTGACTGCATCTAGTCAAAATTTTACAAGCAAATAATACTATTCACTACTTGAACTATGCATAAAAGTCCCTACATTTATTTACCATTTTCTGATTATATGGCTCATCAATATGCTGAATTTATTAACTATGTTACATTCATTCATTTGCCATAAAAATTTACATACATCAATTTCTGCATGCTATGATAAGATCATTGCATAAAAAAAGTTCTGCAATTAAAACATATATACTTAGATACCCCAAATATCAACTTTCTTGGAACATACACTGCAAACTCCCAATCTACCAAAACTGCCTCCTTTAGCATTGGATCTATTTTTAGATACAAAATTTAACCATCATTAATTACTAACATACACATAACTTCATTATTTACACACCCAAAAGTTTATAGCCATCATTATACACATGAAATGAAAACTACATTTAGTAGAAAAAACATAGGCAACACTTACGTGATGAACAATTTCGTACTTAAAAATTAAAACATATTATACACAACTATGACTACTTTTTAAATTAAAACATATTATACACAACTATGACTACTTTTTTTTTTTTAAAAAAAAAGGGACATAATATATTTTTCTGTGCATGACATGAGTACAAACAATTTAGCGATAAACAACCAAGAGTGTATCTGGCAATAAGAGACCAATCATATCTAACATCGCGAAGTGCAATATCATCTAACACACATAAAAGGGCAATTTTCTCTTGGTACAGATAAGTGCAATTTCACCCTTGCTCAAATATACAAATGCAATCTTCTCACTATATCATAATGTCAGTCCTCTTGGATCGAAATAATACAGATCTCATAAACCCTAAGGTGTATCTAATACGATAGGTAAAAGTATCATTTTATATCCCTAAATTTTGGCCTCATTTTTTAATTATAACTCATAACTTTATTTCATATCAATTATAACTATGCATATATTTTTAATTAGTTTTAATTATATTCTTAAACTTAACACTGTTCAAATATTTAATGACAAAGATTGACATAGTATTTCATCTTGCACACGTTATCATCAAATAATCTATTTTGGATGTGTCACCTCAGATACTAATTTAAAATGACTAAAATGACCTTGTGAACCCTCTAAAATCTCTCTTTTTTTTGTCATTAATAAAGGTTCATAAAATTATTTTAGTCATTTTAAATTGGTATATGAGGTGACACATTCAAGGTGGATCACATCAACGTCTGTGGTTAAATTAATATTTTAATGATGTTAGGCTTAGGAATATAATTGAAACTAATTATAAATATATAAGTTGTAATTGACACAAAATAAAATATTAAATTATAATTAAAACATGAGCCAAATTTCAAAGACATGAATAATAATTTTGTAGATATGATATTGCATTTGCATACTTACAATAAATATTTTATAATTTCAATTTACTTCTCGAACATGCAAGTGCTATTTACTGGCCAACACTAGAGATATGCAACTTGCTTCCTCCACCCATCATACTTGCAAAGGATAAACTCAAGCTAGTATACAAAGTATAATCAATTAAAACATACAAGGAGAAAAAAATATATTCAACATGTAACATTCTTGCTACAACTATATATCTACCTTAATAACCAGTCCATAATTTTCTTCCTCTTAATTAGCTGATCTCCCAATTACGGATCATATCCCCTTGTAACAATTTGCACCATATAACTCATAAAACAGCTCAAAATATTATTCTGTATTTTTCTTCACTTACGTAGTCATTCTAACAAAATAAGCCAGACATGGGCGACTTTCTTTTACGTATGTATGTATATCTCCATAGTCTAAAGAAAAATATCTCCAACTTTACGTTACATTCACATAAAAATTAAGCTAAAACCTCAGTTACTTCTTTATAGATAAAGTATTTAATTATCAATTTACTTATTTTATATAATTATCATTTCAAATTTGGTCCTTTATAGATGAAGTATTTTTTGGTTTTATCTACCTTAAAATTATGTTGTCAATTTAACCACTATTCCTTAAGTTGATCCATTAAATGAAATTGTTATCAACAATATTTTTATGTGAATATATTATATTAATAAAAGAAAAATGACTGATTTGGTCTTTAAAAAAATACAAAAATAGGCTTTATTATTAAATTAATTAATTATTAATGTTAGTCCTAACAATGGTTCTAGAAAACTGTTGTTAGGACTTTAGACAATAAGAGAAAAGTAAAAGGAACGAGAGAATTAACTAGTGAAAATATTCACTGTATTAGATTAATACTCTAGCTAATACATATATATACAGGCTAAACTCTGTTTAACAGACTAACAATCTCCTAACTAACTAACTGACTCAACTAACTAATACAACTGTACATGCTGACTGTACAACATATTTGAATAGGATTGCTGACTAGGACTATAACTTCTACATCCCCCCTCAAGGTGAGGCTTAGTAGCAGTCTAACAAGCCCAGCTTGGAGGTTAACGAGCTGAACCTAGGATGAGGAAGTGCCTTTGTAAAAAGGTCTGCTATCTGGTGTTCGGATGAAACATGTTGCGGCATGATAAAACCCTTTTTCAGTTTATCTCGTATGAAGTGGCAGTCGATATCGAGATGTTTTATCCTCTTGTGGAATACCAAATTCTGCTTAATATGAATTGTAGCCTGATTATCACAGAACAAGGGAATAGGTGTATGTACAAGAACCTGTAAATCTTTCAGTATATAGGTAATCCATTGTAGCTTACAGACAGAGGCAACCATTGCTCTGTATTCACCTTCTGTGGTAGAACGTGAGAATGTATTTTGCTTCTTTGTTTTCCATGAAACAATTGAATCCCCAATGAATATACAATAACCTGTTAGACACCTTCTAGTGTTCAAGCATGATCCCCAATCAAAGTCACTGTATCCTCTAATTTGCAAGCTGTTCTTCAAAGGATAAAATAGACCAAGTGAAGGGCTACCTTTAAGGTATCTTAATACGTGTAGTGCTGCTTCCCAGTGAGTTTCTCGTGGCTCTTGGACAAATTGACTCAGTTGTTGAGTCATGTATGCTATGTCAGGCCTCGTAAAGCCTACGTATAGAAGTCTCCTAACCATCCTTTTGTACTGTGGAGGATCCTTTAGTAATTCTCCTTCATTGCGACAGAGTTTCGATCCTTTTGGAAGTGGTATCATTGCTGGTTTGCAGTTAAGCATCCTTGCATCCTCCAAAAGGTCCAAAGTATATTTCTACTGGTTAATATATATACCAGTACTAGATCGTGTTATCTCCAGGCCTAAGAAATACTTTGCACTCTTCAAGTCCTTAATGGTGAATTGCAAATCAAGAAAGTTCTTCACTCTCTGTATTTTATGCTCAGAAGTTTCCGTTAGTAGTATGTCATCCACATACACTAACAAAGCTAAGAATTTTCCCTTTACTGACATTGTAAAAAGACAATTATCATGAACTAGTTGTTGGAAACCATACTTTGTGAGATGAACAGTAAGCTCAGCATTCCATTGCCTGGATGGTTACTTTAAACCATACAAACATCTTTTTAACTTGCATACTTGCCCTTTTTCAGCTTTACTATATCCCTCAGGGGCCTCCATATAGACTTCTTCATTCAAATAACCATGTAAAAATGTGTTATTTACATTTAATTGATGTAAGGGCCATGAAAACGTAGCGGTTAAAGCAAGGAGAATACTTAATGTGATTGTTTTAGCCACGAGTGAGAAACTCTCCTAAAAATCAACCCACTCAATCTGATGATACCATTTCGCCACCAAGCGTGGCTTGTACTTGTCCACTGTACCATCTAGTTTTAACTTTACTTTGTAAACCCAACGACAACCTATTGGTTTTTTTTTCTAGTAGGTAAAGTAGTTACTTCCCATGTATGATTTCATTCCAACGCTTCAATTTCTGATTCCATTGCTTCTATCCAAGCAACATTGTCCTTTGCTTTAGAGTAGCTTGATGATTCTTGTATAGCAGAAAGTTTTGCCACATAAGACAAGTATGCAAGGGAAAAATGTTTGGGAATAATAAAAGGGAAAGTGTTTGGTTTAAGAGAAAAGGAAGTAGAGGGATGATTAGACCTAATTAAAACTTTGTTGGGGGGAATATGAGCTTGGCACACAGAATCCTTTATCCACCTTGGTTTCTTTTTGACCCTTGTACTCGTTCTGGGAGTATTGTCAACGTTTTCTTTACTTTGAGTAGTAGATTGAAGGTTATCTAAACTACTGCCAATTGTTTTATCATGCCTTGTGACTGTATATGGGCCATCAGAGGTAGCATCCTCTAGCAACTCCACAAGAACATCTGCAACATCAGTGTTAAAATCTTGATCAACTAAGATCACAGATAAAGGAACACCTATGTCTTCTCCAGTGTTAGTCTCCTTTAAAGGGTACATTGTTTCATGAAAGACAACATGTTGTGAAACTGTGTTGACTTTGGTGTTCAAATCATATACCATATACCCCTTTTGACTTGGTGAGTATCCCAAGAAAATGCATTTGGCAAATCTAGGGAAAATTTATCTTGCTAAGGTTTTATAGTTGTTGAAAAACATAAACACCTGAAACTCCTAATATCTTCATATTTTGCCTCTTTTTTGTACAATCGTTTATTAGCTGTCTGCCAATTAAGCATACCTAAAGGCAACCTATTTAACAAGTAAGTGGCGTGTAATACTGCCTCCCAACAAAAAATAGCTGTCAAGTTGGATTGAAAAAGCAATGCCTGAGCAACTAGTAATATCATCTTATGTCTCCTTTCTACACCCCATTTTGTTAGCGTGTGTCGGTGCAGCTCCTCTGATGACAATACCAAAATCCCTTAGCAGCTGTTGAGTATTGATACTGATGAACTCTGAACCATGATCTGATCTAATCACCTTCATAGCCCTGTTAAAATGGTTTTCAACCATCAATAAAAATTGATATAAAATATATGTGACTTGCATTTTTTCCTTCATCAGAAATATTCAGGTGGCTCAGCTGTGGTCATCTACCATAGTAAGAAAATACTGAGCCCTTGTAATACTTTTCCTTTTATAGGGCCCCTAAATATCTATATGCAATAAATCAAAATTTTCCTCAGACATACTATTGCTAATGGTAAAAAGGAGTTTTGTTTTCTTTGCTTTGCAAAGCTACATACATCACAAACAGAGAAAGACTTTGTTTTATTATTGTAAAAAGGCAAATGCCTCAATACATCTTCGGATAGATACCCCATCCTATAATGCCAAATAGACATATCAACCTCAAAACATCCATTCACAAAAATGGAAGGTCGCTTTGACGACAGTGGAGGATTTTGTGTCCCAAGTGTAGAGTTAATTCCTCAGATTCCCCATAAAAAAAACTTTATCAGTCTTTAGGTCCTGACTAGAGCAAAACAAAGGATAAAAGGTTAGGTTAAGATCATTACATTTAGTTAGTTTTCTAACTAACAGTAGGTTGGTTTTAAAAGAGGATATGTAAAGGACATCTTTCAAAATGAGCAAATCATGTATCTTAATATCACCAAAAAATTGCACTGGTTTTATAGTTCCATCAGGTAAATTGTAATATCCCAAGAATTTATATGAATATTTAAAGTCTGATTTGAAGTTTAGTGAAAAATTTAATTACGTGGAAAATTTTCTTTTTGAATTAGTGAAGAAAATGTGGGAATAGAAATTTTAATTTTTAATTTAGGAAATTTGTACAAATTCTCAAGGACTAAAGTGAAAAGAAAATAAAGTATAGAGGACTTTTGAGAAATGACCAAGTAGGAACCCGAGAAGAAGAATAGAGCCTATGGGAATGAATTATGAGTCCGGTACCGAAAGAATGGTGGATTCGAGGTTAAAGTGGTATTTGAGACATCGAGAGGGATTAAAGTGAACAAATCTTATAAGCTAAGGTGGCTATGAGCGATTTTATCGAAAAGAAATTAGTGGGGCCCACGCGTATACACTCCTCTCTTATTCTTCTCATTCTCTCTTATTCATTTTTCTATCTTCCTCCCGTAGCTCTCGGCTGAGGATCCCAATTTCTCTTCTTCACCTCCATCCATGCCAAATGCTTAAGGAAGGAAGCCTTGGAAGTTAGGAGGATTGGTAAGTTGATGTTCTTCTTCTTCTTCCTCTTATTACAAGATCAAATCCTTGGTTATCATTTTTTGTAAAATTTTTGTAGAATATTTTAATGGATGAATTTAAGTGTGGATGTTAATCTAAAACATTCCTAGGTAGTTTATGATGTTATTAGAACAAGAAATTTGGAGAAAACTAGGAGAAATTCGTAGAATTTGGATATTTAAAAAAAGTTTGTGTTATTGATGAAAATTTGAGATTTGAGCTTGGATTGTTGATAGAAATTGGGGGTTTTGGTGTTAAAACACTCCTTAGACATTAAGGATGAAAACCCATGGAAGAAATCAAAAGAAATGTTGTTTTAGATATGATTTTAGGATTTTTGGATGAAGAACACGAAAAACATCGAAAATTTTCCCTAGAAATTACTGTTCACCAAGAAAATTTTTCCAGATTTTCTCGTTACTGTAGCGTTGACTCGGTCAACATTACTGTAGCTGCGTTGACCGTTGACCGTTACTGTAGCATCAGTTTTTTTTTAAAATATCGTTGAAAAGCTCTTTGAGTCTAGTTTCCAATGGTATAAGTTTCATCTGGATATTCATTACCAGTTAGGAGTTATGATTTGAGAAGTGGATGAAGGTCGAGAGTAGTAGTAGGAAATTTCTCTATTTCGTAACCCTGATGGTTTTTATCTGGTTACAATAGGAATGGTCAAAGTGTAAGGTGGGAGTGGCGAGAGCGTGAAATCCAGGTGAGTGGGTTAATACTTGCTATGATTAAATATCTGTTATTGACTTTTTGCATCATAGCGGAAATATGTTGTATATCCAAGTTTGAACAGGATGATGTGGAACGATGAGGCATAAACAATTGTGGAACGTGTCTGGTAATGTATATAATTATATTTTCTTATTTTCCCATGAATGGAGGTTATATGATGGATTGTAAATGGCATGTGAACTGAGTTGAATGATTGTTCTATTTTATGGGTTATGTTATATACATGCTATGTTGCTAGAACCACATTGATTATGTTGTGGCTTGAATTGTAAATGACTGAGTTGTGTATGTGGCTCAAGATTATGATTGAGGATGTTTTTATATGTGATTGTGATTGTGTTTGACTGGAAATGAAAGGCATGGTGGTGCACCCCATGGAGAAATCTATGTGAAGCTATAAGGGTGGAGAATATAAATGGAGCGATAAGGGTGGATGCGGCGGGGGCCGCGGGCAACGATCCAGAGGTATTCTGGATGACCCAGTTGGTACGGGAAATGTGTGTGAAATTGATTTCATCGATTGCTGTTGTGAATTTTGAATTATGTTGAAATGCATTTGATTTACTTGGATATTGTTGTGAAGTATTATGAATAATATTATATCATATGATGATCGATCTACGTATGATTGCTGCATGTTATCATTATGATGCATGATTTTTTTTTGTCATAGTGTTGTGTTATCTACTCACTGGGCACGTGGTTTGCTCATACCCCTCTTATTGATATTTTTTTCAGAGTTGACAGCTGAAGGTAAATATCGGAACAAGGAATTATGGATCCTTAGTGCATGATTAGCTTTTCATTTGTTCAGGATAAAGGTATAATAGTTAAGTTTTATTCTAAGTTGTATAAATCTAGAAATCGCTGTAATCGGGTAGGTTCATTCAGTGATGTAATGTGAGTAATTGTAGTATGTATAGAGAACTCATTTTGGTTGCATGAAAAAGAATTGTATGATTTTTAAGAGAAAAATAGGCTTACGGAGGTGAAATGAAATTCACTTTCCGTGCCGGTCACGTGCTCAAATTTTGGGACGTGACAAGTTGGTATCAGAGCTTTAGGATTAGGTCTCCTACCGATTACAGAGTAAGATAACCTTAGTGGGATCTCCTCTATCGTGGTGAACCCGGGCACGACTATAGAGAGATGGCTCCACTGAAGGTCCTGTAGGATGTTTTCATTTCCTTTTCCTCCAAGACTTGTCTTTTCTTATGAATTATGCTTTTAGTTTTAGTTTTAGACAGATATGGCTATACTTTTGAGCTCGGTAAAGGAAATGCTATTGTTTGTTTTGATTCCGTTGCTGTCGGATCAAATTGTATGTATAGGGCTTTATATGTTACATTTATGATTGATTTTGTGTGACTGATTTCTTTTGTCTTTCTTAATTTTATTATTACTATTTTTGGAGTACCATCCCATAAAAGAAACCACTGGCATTAAAAGCAGAAGGATTACATTGCAAAAAAAAAAAACGATTACTCATGCATGAGTAATCTAAAAGCGAGGTGGTCTCGGATTAGGAGGGTTGTACTGTATCATCACCCCTCGACCATTCCTTGGAGCGAGAGACAGAGCAATGTCGCGGAGGGTAGTGTAAATTCCATTCATACAATCAACACTTCTTTGTTGTTGATTGCAGAAGCACTGGGTAGACCAATAGAAGAACCTGTCTATTCTTGAAGTCATTTCTGCATGATTGCGTTTAGTTAACTTCTCCAGGTCTCCTATAATCTTTTTCAGATTTTTCACCTCCTGCTCTAGACAGGCGATTTTGTCCTCCGAGGTATGGCCCGTGCTAGTCTCCTCAGCTTCCTCGTTCTTCTTCATTTTCTTCTCCTTATGTTTCTCTAGAGACCCCTCAAAAGGTCTTTTGCCCTTGTCTTTGCCCATACTTAAGTTTAAGTCGAGCTCTTCTCTCTTGGCATCCACTGTGAGATCAATGTACTTCCTTGTGGCCATGATTTGAAAAAAATTAGAAATTTATGTAGGAGTATGAGAAGAGAGGAATGCTGGGAAGTTGTAGGCTCAGAGATGATTACTCTTTGTGGTGTGGTAACTGAGAACGCTGGGGCAGTTCTTATAGAGGAAAAATTAGAACTTAGAGACAAAGAAGATATCTCTTCGCCGCACCCTACACGCTTAACCTGTGGATTTCTGCAAGCTGGAAGCTAGAAGTCTAGGGTAGGCATGCACACCAACAACGCGTCGCATTAATGGCAAAACCACGAAAGTCAATATTCGGTAGATTTGCGGCCGATTTACACTTGGTTTTTCCATTTCTCTCGTTGGCATTTTCTAAAATTGAAAGAAGTCAACAATGTAGCCATTACAAAGTGTCTTGGATGTTTTCACGATGAACTAAAATGTATTTCTATGCTTTCTTGTATTGTTCTTGAAAGCCTTCAGTTGAGTATAATATACATGATTGATTAAATTATACTGTGATTATATGTATTTAAATACATATGATATGTATGTATGTTATTCATGCATAGAGAGTGAAGGCTATTTGTTATGGCCAGTAATAATATGTAATGATTCTACATATATTCAGAGAATGAGAAGTCTAAAATTTAAAAGGACTTGAATAGATGAAAATATATAGATAATGATGTATCTCCATGTTTATACATATATATATATATGCTCGTAGAGGCAAGTGAAAGGTAAAATTTTTCTCACTTTATGGAACGCTTGATGTGTAGATGTGAGAAGTTTTTATTTTAATATGTATGTTTGAAAATGTGTAAGGTTAGGGTAAAGCCACGGATTAGAAACCTAGATAAGGTTAATATGAAGCTACCCGTTCATGGAGTAATATCTCGATTTAGAATTATTGGATAAGACAAATACAGAGTTAGGAAGTCATAAATTGAAGCGGCGATTAGTTGAATAATTTGAGCAAGAGTCAAAAGTTAGCCAAAATTTTTGAGGAAATCTTTTGTATTAGATTATATTTTGTTATTTTCTGGCTTGCTTATCAGAGACCGTTGGCATTGCGACGGATAAGGTCTGTAGGCCATCTTTAGAGTATGATGTAAAGGTTTTGTAGCCCTAAATTTCGTCTATATATAATGGATGCCCCATTACGCTGCTCACTACACTAAGAGTTTATATCTATAAGCTTTCTAGCATCAAACTTCTCCTTCGATACAACCTTTATAGCTCAGAAAAATATGGCCGGTAATAAATCTTTCAATTTAAACTTCGAGGCTGGCAAGGTAGAGCTGGATCTAAATCTTAGTCTGGAGAATTATAAGAATAAGAGATCCATGGAAGAGTCACCAGAGGCTAAGAAAAGAAAAAGGGATGTAGTAGAGTTAGAGGATGTTAGCACAACAACATCTTCTAATAATGAGCTTGCACTTATGAGACAAAAGATGGAGGACTTGGAAAGATTGATAAACCGCCACTTTGAGGAACAGGGGAGATTGATAAATCGTCTCTTTACAGAACAGGAGAAGCTTTTGAACCGTCATTTTAGGGAATTGGCGAATAGAGTTGATAGACATTCGATGTTTGCAACTCAAAATTTTCGTGACCAACAAGCGAGATGTATTGACTGTATGAATGGAGTGACTTCTGCACTTCGCCAAATTTCCCAGACGTTTCCTCCCGAAACTCTTTCTAGGCTGCAACTATTAAATTCCTCCTTAAGGTCTGAAGCACCTTCTTCTTCTAGATCTGGAGCACCTTCTGCATTTCAAAAGCCTAATCGTTCTTAATTTATCTTTTCTTTTGTTTGTACCTAAAGCTGATGTTTGATCTAATGTTTACGTATTAAAATTATCTGTTTTGTAAATCAAGTTCAGCTTGTTGCCTGTAACTTATGTATTGAAATAAAAATTTTCGTATTTGATTTTTTTTTTGTTAAAGTAATTCTTTTACTGAAGAAACTTGAGAAATAAAAATATGTTGAACTTGTTATATTTTATACTTGATTGTGAAAATTCTAAAAGAGAGAATGAGATAAAGACAAAATATCTGCATTTGTTTCAATCTTGAGGTAAGTTTTGAATTCGAAGGACCGAATTCTTTTAAGGGGGGAAGAATGTAATATCCCAAGAATTTATATGAATATTTAAAGTCTGATTTGAAGTTTAGTGAAAAATTTAATTACGTGAAAAATTTTCTTTTTGAATTAGTGAAGAAAATGTGGGAATAGAAATTTTAATTTTTAATTTAGGAAATTTGTACAAATTCTCAAGGACTAAAGTGAAAAGAAAAGAAAGTATAGAGGACTTTTGAGAAATGACCAAGTAGGAACCCGAGAAGAAGAATAGAGCCTATGGGAATGAATTATGAGTCCGGTACCGAAAGAATGATGGATTCGAGGTTAAAGTGGTATTTGAGACATCGAGAGGGATTAAAGTGAATAAATCTTATAAGCTTAGGTGGCTATGAGCGATTTTATCGAAAAGAAATCAGTGGGGCCCACGCGTATACACTCCTCTCTTATTCTTCTCATTCTCTCTTATTCATTTTTCTATCTTCCTCCCGTAGCTCTCGGCTGAGGATCCCAATTTCTCTTCTTCACCTCCATCCATGCCAAATGCTTAAGGAAGGAAGCCTTGGAAGTTAGGAGGATTGGTAAGTTGATGTTCTTCTTCTTCTTCCTCTTATTACAAGATCAAATCCTTGGTTATCATTTTTTGCAAAATTTTTGTAGAATATTTTAATGGATGAATTTAAGTGTGGATGTTAATCTAAAACATTCCTAGGTAGTTTATGATGTTATTAGAACAAGAAATTTGGAGAAAACTAGGAGAAATTCGTACAATTTGGATATTTGAAAAAAGTTTGTGTTATTGATGAAAATTTGAGATTTGAGCTTGGATTGTTGATAGAAATTGGGGGTTTTGGTGTTAAAACACTCCTTAGACATTAAGGATGAAAACCCATGGAAGAAATCAAAAGAAATGTTGTTTTAGATATGATTTTAGGATTTTTGGATGAAGAACACGAAGAACATCGAAAATTTTCCCCAGAAAGTACTGTTTACCGAGAAAATTTTTCCAGATTTTCTCGTTACTGTAGCGTTGACTCGGTCAACGTTACTGTAGTTGCGTTGACCGTTGACCGTTACTGTAGCATCAGTTTTTTTTTAAAAATATCGTTGAAAAGCTCTTTGAGTCTAGTTTCCAATGGTATAAGTTTCATTTGGATATTCATTACCAGTTAGGAGTTATGATTTGAGAAGTGGATGAAGGTCGAGAGTAGTAGTAGGAAATTTCTCTATTTCGTAACCCTGATGATTTTTATCTAGTTACAATAGGAATGGTCAAAGTGCAAGGTGGGAGTGGCGAGAGCGTGAAATCCAGGTGAGTGGGTTAATACTTGCTATGATTAAATATCTGTTATTGACTTTTTGCATCATAGTGGAAATATGTTGTATATCCAAGTTTGAACAGGATGATGTGGAACGATGAGGCATAAACAATTGTGGAACGTGTCTGGTAATGTATATAATTATATTTTCTTATTTTCCCATGAATGGAGGTTATATGATGGATTGTAAATGGCATGTGAACTGAGTTGAATGATTGTTCTATTTTATGGGTTATGTTATATACATGCTATGTTGCTAGAACCACATTGATTATGTTGTGGCTTGAATTGTAAATGACTGAGTTGTGTATGTGGCTCAAGATTATGATTGAGGATGTTTTTATATGTGATTGTGATTGTGTTTGACTGGAAATGAAAGGCATGGTGGTGCACCCCATGGAGAAATCTATGTGAAGCTATAAGGGTGGAGAATATAAATGGAGCGATAAGGGTGGATGCGGCGGGGGCCGCGGGCAACGATCCAGAGGTATTCTGGATGACCCAGTTGGTACGGGAAATGTGTGTGAAATTGATTTCATCGATTGCTGTTGTGAATTTTGAATTATGTTGAAATGCATTTGATTTACTTGGATATTGTTGTGAAGTATTATGAATAATATTATATCATATGATGATCGATCTACGTATGATTGCTGCATGTTATCATTATGATGCATGATTTTTTTTTTGTCATAGTGTTGTGTTATCTACTCACTGGGCACGTGGTTTGCTCATACCCCTCTTATTGATATTTTTTTCAGAGTTGACAGCTGAAGGTAAATATCGGAACAAGGAATTATGGATCCTTAGTGCATGATTAGCTTTTCATTTGTTCAGGATAAAGGTATAATAGTTAAGTTTTATTCTAAGTTGTATAAATCTAGAAATCTCTGTAATCGGGTAGGTTCATTCAGTGATGTAATGTGAGTAATTGTAGTATGTATAGAGAACTCATTTTGGTTGCATGAAAAAGAATTGTATGATTTTTAAGAGAAAGATAGGCTTACGGAGGTGAAATGAAATTCACTTTCCGTGCCGGTCACGTGCTCAAATTTTGGGACGTGATATAAATATACGTTGATTTGGTTAGGTAAAGGTTTTAGAAAAGCGAGAGCATTCTTTACTGCACAACTGTGATTGGTGGCTGCCTAAAAGGAGTAGAATGAGTTGAACTTATATTGCCAGCAAAGTCATCCATCTAGACAAAATTAACCTGCTCACCACCATTCATCTACTTTCCTTTTAAAGCCTTCGAAATCCCTTTCTGGACAAGATCTGCCATTGCTGAGGACCATTTCACAAAGGTATCTTGTTTTGTTTCTCCTTCTTCATCGTCAAAAGGAGTACTAGCCATGTTAACATGACCCTTTCCATTAGTCTCGTTTTTCTTTTCCTTTAACTGCTTAAACCACTCTAGATATCTGTGTAACTCCAAACATATGTCCCTAAGGTGTCCAGTGGCTTTGCAATACTCACATATCCGATCTTCTTTCCTTTGGTTCTTCCTTATTACCATTGCCTTTCGAGTTGGTGAACTATGTAGATTTAACCAATAGTGCACTGTTCTCCAAGCTCCCAATTATATCAGTTTGTACTGTCCGCTGCTTCTCAATGCGTAATACCATTGAGTACATATGACTAACCGAGGATAAGGGATCCAAAACAAGAATCTGGCTCCTAATCGCATTGTAACTCTAGTTTAGTCCCATTAAAAATTGAACAAGTCTATCCTGTGAGATTATGGTATTAAAAGCAGATGAAGCTCCATATATACATTCATCCATCGCTCCACATGTACATTGAGGAGTAGGCTAAAGTATATTCAACTCCTCCCACAACCTTTTCAATCTATTATAATACATTACAACAGACTGACTTCCCTGATCTATAGAAGGAATTTGTCTCTGGACCTGATAAACTTGTGGTCCATTACTTTCTCCGAATTATTCTTTTAGTTAGAGGTACAATATACGAATGATTCCGCGATCTCCTTTGTCATTGAATTAATAATTCAACAACATACAAGCTCATCAACTCTCTTCCTTTTTTTTACGTGCGTTCTCATCTATAGGTTATGTAATTCCACCATTAACAAATCCTAATTTGTTTTTAACAACAAGTGCCCTCCTCCTTACTAATATACTCTAGAATAAGTAATTGGATTCATCCAAAAGTACCGTCACCAGCGACATACCTGACGTATCGAAGTTCTATAGAACTAACGGATCATCACTGTTCTATACAGAACTAGTTCTCTGATCAGTAGCTACACCGGAATCTCCCGATCCTTCCATAAGTACGATTCAAAGAAGTAAAAGGTTATCACAACTAACGAAAAAACAAGCGCAAAAGGATCGAGTGGAACTATTCTCTATTAACCATTGTGGGCTTTGATACCATGTAGACAATAAGAGAAAGTAAAAGGAACGAGAGAATTAAAGGGTGAAAATATTCATTGTATTAGATTAATACTCTAGCTAATACATATATCTACAGGTTAAACTCTGTTTAACAGACTAACAATCTCCTAACTAACCAACTGACCAGCTAACTAATACAATTGTACATGCTGACTGTATAATGTATCTGAATAGGATTGCTGACTAGGACTATAACTTCTACAAGGACAAGTCTTAATGGGGGTTTGCTGGAAATTTAACAAGGGTTAATCACAAACTCTGCTAAGACCTAAATTTTTTTTTTAAAAAAAAATAGTCGTAGTAAAAGTTAATCACAATTCTCTTTAAGACCCACCAATAAAAAAACATAATCTTAGTGGGTTAATCACAAGCCCGCACAAAAGAACTAGAAATTATTTTATCAAAAAAGAGTCTTACCAAGAGTAATCACAACCCTTGCTAGGAAGCCCAAAGATTAAAAAAAAATTATTTTAAGGATTTATCACAAACCCCACTAACTCATAGGGTCTAACGTCAATTAATGCAAAACCGCTATTAGACCCCAATATTTAAAGATAGTTTACAAACCGTCATTATGTAACCATACTATAAGATGCACTTTTCTGATAGTGTATAAATTAGAAAGGTTCATTTGGGTTTTTAAAAAGTTGTATTTTGAGTTCAATAAGGAACCAAAAGATAAAAATATATGCAGTCTTTTATGAATGCGTAAGATAGCATGATTCTATGATCTTACGATTTTGATCGTGATCTTACTATAATCCTAGTCACTTCTGATCTTATAAATAAAAAGATTGAGATAGTTTTTAGGAAATAGCAACATATAATAACCATACATGGTAGTTTTTTCTCTATACATTATGATGTGAGCAAACACGGCACTAGAGGCATTAGAGGGGGAAGTGCATATGCCAAGATGAATGACTTAAGCATTGCGGATGGACCAATTACAAGATCAAGGGTAAAGAAGCTAAAATTGGCATTCCAAAGCTATATTCAACATATTCTATGAGAAGTTGAAGATGTATGATAAAGACTTACGATAAACCTTTGATAGAGGCCTATGGTGGACCATCAAGTCAAGTCAAGTCAAGGGAATAGAACTTTTAGTCAATGTGTCTCGAACGTGAGTTTTGAATTAAATGTATTAACCACATTAAAATGTCAAAGTCTAGTTTGGATTGAAATCGTTGTATGTTCATTTTAAAAGTAAAGGCCTTATTTGGTTTTTGTTTAACTAATAGGTTTTATTTTTGGAGCTTAATTGGTGAGCCCAAATATGGACCTAGTGGCGTTTCATAGTTTTTTTTTTTTCCAACCTATAAATAGGCTTCTTTCTTCGTTGTGAGGATTGATTAAACAACATTTAAAATATTGGCTGTCTTTGTGCGTTTTCTTCATAACGAGGGATTGAGAATTCTCTTTTATATTATTCTAATAATAGTCTACTTATCAAAATATTTATTATCTTGTGGCATTTTCTATTCTTATATTCCGACCTTTCAAGTTTCTAATTACATATGTTAATTGGAGGTTTAATAAGAATAATTTCATATAGGATTTCTAAATATATGTTATCTAGGGGTTCGGACTTTTTCGTTTGAATTGCTTGAATTTTGTATGGTTAATTGATTAATTATTTGGGGTTTTGGGTCGTCTTAGGAATCCACATCGCATTAATTACTATGTTTATTTACCATAATTGAGAGATTATATAAATTTTGCATTTATTTTTATAACACACATATAAATAAAAAGGTAAATTTACACAAACCTCTTCAAAAATTTAACTAAATAACATTTTATACCTTATTTAAAATATTACATTTTGCTCTCTTTTAATTTTTTTATTAATGAAATTAAATTTTTGCACAAATACATTTCTTTCAGTAATAAGATTACTTAATAGTTTTTAGTTTCATTAATTTTAACCTTTATTTAATTATTTTTATTGTCATATTAAAAAAAATTGTAGTCTCATGGTGTAGTGAGCGAACCTATTTTAAGAAAAAAAAAAGTTATGTGGAGTGGAGGCTTCTACAATAATCGAAATGTCAAGAAGACCAAGTATATTATATGAAATAAAAGAGATATCAAATATAATTTAATCAAATCTCAAGAGAAGTTAATGTAATTTGCCTTAAAAAAAAGCCTATATATGACATTATGGTAAAAAATACATTATCAATGAATGTCAAATACCTTGATCTAGTAGTAAAAAGTAGAAATAATTACTCTTAAATAATGAATTCATAATTGTGATTAAAAAGAAAAATTATCATAAATGTATAATGTAAAATTATTTTTTACTTTCGCATGATATATATAGGGATGTATAATTTCTTGTTTTGGAAACACAACCTCAACCTCCCCTTCATAGTCCTTAAAGTGAAGAGTTCTTCTCCTAATTATATCCATTAAATCCAACAACAAATAATTCACGGCCAAAACATCATTGTAGTCCTTCACACAGATGTTTTTTTTCTCAAGTTAGCCCTCACAAATTTTTATTTTTAATTTAGTCCCTCATAGATTGATATGTTATAAATTCAGTCGTTCATAAATTTTTATTCTCAATATATTTTCTCACAAATTGATATGTTATTAATTTAGTCCCTCATAGATTTATATGTCATCAATTTAGTTATTTCATTAAAAGTTATGACCATCAAAAGTTATGTTCAGCAAAAAAAAAAGACTAAATTAATAATATATCAATTTTTGATGAATCAAACGGAGAATAAAAATAAGTAAGGGACTAAAGTGATAATATATCAATCTATGAGGGACCAAATTGAGAATAAAAAATTTTGAGGTACTGAACTGATAACATATCAATCTATAAAGGATCAAATTGATAAGAATGCAAATCTATGAAGGATCAAATTAAAAAAAAAGACATTTATGAGAGATCAAAATAAAATTTTAGTCACGTAACATATAGATACCATTAATTACGGATCCGGATCCTCTGTTCATAATTTTTTCTGCTCAGTTTTTAGCAACGGTTTTTATCGTTGCTAAAAACTTTCAGCAACAGTTTTATTGTTGCTAAACTGTTGCTAAAGGTTTTTAGCAACGGTAAAAACCGTTGCTAAAAACCTAGCAGGCCTCTGCTTGGTTTTTCTCCAAGCAGAAGATCCGTGCGCATTAATTACACTTCACCTATACTTTCCCCTCAAAAAAATTAAAAATTAAAAAAAAAAGACTTTAAAAAAAAAAGAGAAAGAAAGATAAAACTTGACCATTGAAGGAGAGAGGCTCCCCTGTATTTGCTCACAACGCCTCATTTCAATATTTTTGCTTCATTTAGATTCATGGCAGCTGTGTATATATAATGTTGCTCCCTGCATCTAGGAATTGATCTCTTAATAAATAATTATTAGCTGTGTAGATAAAATAAATAAATAGATTATTTTTTTTAAAAAAAACTAGAATATTGTATTATAGTATTTGCATGAATGGAGGGAAGGAAGATTAGGTTGGTGTTGATGTGTATGGTAGTGTACGTATGTAGAACAGTCCCTTCGGTGAGAGGGAACATAGGAGAGTTCGATGAATATTGGAAGCAGCGATCCAAGGAAGCTAGGAGGGCTGCCCACAAGGCTTACAAACCTGACCCTCTCAACGTCACTGCACATTTCAATCACCATGTTCACATGTATCTTCTTCTTCTCTCTTTTTTATTTCAATATCAACAAAACTGAATTACTTATTTGGTTTGCAAAAGAATATTTTTGTCTCAATTTAGTTTTTTAAAGATCAAGCGTATCGATTTATTCTTTGAAAGATTACGTTTATTTTAATTTGATTCTTCTTTCTTGTCAAAGTTATTTTAACAACAAAAATTTTAAAATTTAAGAATAATAAATTTTGTGATTTAGCAATAAAAATTACCGTATTGAGACAAATGTCATCTTTCAGGGACTAAATTGAGACATTTGATCTTTCGAGAACCAAATTAAAAAGATGTAATCTTCCAAAGACTAAATCAATAATTTACTCAAAGAAAAGTGAATTACTAATTTGATTTGCAGAAAGAATTACAATTATCTCAATTTACTTATTCAAAGATCAAATATTTCAATTTAATCCTTAAAAGATTGTATTTATTTTAATTTGGTCCCTCGGTCGATGAAAGTGACTTTTGAAATAGAAATATTTGGGATTTCGTAATAATAGATTTGTGATTTAGCGATAAAAAATATCAAATTGAGACAAAACACAAACTTTTAAGACTAAATCAGACAATTGTATTTTAAGAATCAAATTGAGACAATTATAATTTTTTTAGGGACTAAATCAATAATTTAATTAAAAAAAAGAGTATTTTAAAATTTGTTTATCGTCAAATTGTTTAAACTAATGCTTCTAGACCAAGAATATAATTTTTCATTTTGAAGGAAAGTGGTTTTGTGTTTCAAAAAAATTAGCTGTTACTTCAAAGAAGAACCTTTCATTTTATCATGTAAAAAGAAAATTTTTGTCTTGATCAAGCCCCCACAGTTTAAGCTAAATAATTTGAGTTTATCCAAGAACCTATTTGTTTTACACTTACTTCAAGAAGCATTACTTTGATTTCCTTTACGTTTCATCATCATGCATGAAACTAGAGCTCTAATTAGTTAGAATTTTGGATCAATTACTAATTTGATACTAAAAGATTTTAGTTTTCTTAATTTAATTCTAAATGTTACAACTAACACATTGCAATTGGGAGGAGGCAGTGCTGTGAAAGAATTGAATAGCACAAGAAGGGAATTAGGAGACAAACACAAGAAATACGCAGGGCCATGCGTAGCCGTTAACCCCATCGACAAATGCTGGAGATGTGACCCAAAATGGGAAGCCAACCGCAAGAGGCTCGCCGACTGCGCCATCGGCTTCGCCCATGGCACAACGGGCGGCAAGGCTGGCAGAATCTACGTCATCACCGACCCATCCGACAGTGACATGCTCAACCCTAAACCCGGAACCCTACGACACGCTGTGATCCAGCCCGAGCCGCTGTGGATCATCTTCGCACGGAGTATGAACATCAAGCTGAGCCAAGAGCTCCTCATGACAAGCGATAAGACTATAGACGGGCGTGGCGCCCACGTTCACATCAGCCATGGAGCTCAGATCTCGCTGCAGTTCGTGAGGAATATCATCATTCATGGATTGCACATCCACGACATCAAGAAGGGGAGTGGCGGGATGATCAGAGACTCTGTGAATCACTTTGGGATACGTACGCAGAGTGACGGCGACGGAATTTCGATGTACGGAGTCTCGAATGTTTGGATCGATCATATCTCACTGGCCAATTGTGAGGACGGCTTAATCGATGCAATCATGGGATCCACTGCTATTACCATCTCCAATTGCCATATGACTAGTCATAATGACGTAATTCACATCTTTCCTCAATTCCTGAAATTTCAGAGCAATACTGATTTGATTCGATTTGATAGATGTATCTATTAACATAGTCAATTTTTTTCTGGTTAAATTAGCCGTCTAATATCTAATTTGTATTATATGCATTTTAAACTAACACCGGTCGGCATGTCTATTATCACTGTCAAAGATTTAGGATGCACAAGATAAGATTTAAAAGTTAAAGAACTAATTAAAATAATACTAACTTGACCTAGAATTTAAAATAATTATATGTAGTTCAGAGTGTTGGCATCATGTGTAGTATGAATCTCTGGGTTAAGGATGTATGGGAAGTAAGAGCATATGTGTATTGTGATGCAGGTGATGTTATTTGGTGCGAGTGACTGGTATTCAAAGGATGCAGTGATGCAAGTAACTATTGCTTTCAACCATTTCGGGCAAGGACTGGTGCAGAGAATGCCACGGTGCAGATGGGGTTACTTTCATGTGGTGAACAATGACTACACTCATTGGCTTATGTATGCCATTGGTGGTAGTACCCATCCCACCATCATTAGCCAAGGAAACCGATTTATTGCACCTCCAAACATTAACTGCAAAGAGGCAAGTGCACTCAAACTTTAGTGCATGTGCATGTTTGGAAGACCATTGGTTTTGGTCAAACTGCGTGGTTTTATAGTATGTTGTTCTTTTGTGGTTTTGTGTTGAAGACAGTTTTGTGACACTGATTTTGGATGGATAAAGCAACTTTTTTACACTGTGTCTTTGAATCTTCAAAAAACACAATTTAGTCTCTAAAATAATACACGAAGCACATACATTTGCCTTATTTTTGCAATTTTTTATGGGCAGAAAATTATTGAGTGGGGCTAAATAGTGTATGTCTGAAATCCATGGACCAAAAAATTAGGACATGTAATCATGCCATAAAGTATATATTTCCTCCTCTCGTTTTCACCAACAATTAATTTCTCAATGCCTACCATAAGTAATCAAAAAGTAGAACTGCTATTGCCTGTTGTGAAACTGCAAATGAAGAAATCGAGTATTTTATCATATATGATATAGGTGACAAAGAGGGACTATGCACCTGAGAGTGTGTGGAGGTCTTGGAATTGGAGATCAGAGGGTGATTTGTTTATGAATGGAGCCTTCTTTACGGAGTCCGGAGTCCCAGTCCCAAATAAGTTCAAGGACCAATTCTCTGCACAACCAGGGACGATGGCAAACGTTCTTACTCGCTTCTCTGGGGCCCTCGGTTGTATACCAGGCAAGCCATGTTGATCAGTAGACGAACCTCAAACTACCCAGTAAACGGGACGTACAGTAGAAGTAGAAAACCATGTAATGTATAAGACCCGAAGCCTTGTCTTCCATGTTTCTATGCTCTTTTAATTTTCTTTTCCATTTTCTTCCTTCCCCCCCCCCCCCCAATTGTAAGTTGAGAGATGAAGGGAGAAGAGATTAGAGGAATTCAGATGTATATATGAACAAAAAAATATTATATATATATATACATGCATATGATGATTAGTATTTTTTCCCCCCATGCTATACTTGAAAGAAATAGATCCCTCAGTACAAAAAACAGGAATGAGGTTGCTCAATTCTCAATTATCAAATGTGCATATATAAGACAAACCCAAATAAACTAGTATTATACCAATTCCAGAGCATATCAGCATGACATAATCAAAAGCCACATGTTGACGCTAATATCAGGAGCGGGAAGAGTAAAATTAGCAGCAGTTGCTGTGACTACTGAGTGCGCATAACCCGAGTCAATTGTCAATGATAACTTTATGAAAGCTCAGGCACTGGAAAGAGGGAAAGCTCTTTAAATTACACATAAAGCAGTCGACTATCAACAAAATTACAGACTGGCGCAAAAGAGCAAGGCAGATAAAGACACAAATTACAAAAGGACTGTTTCAACTTATATGAATTTTATACATGCATCCTTTTCCTCTAGGATAATTCGTGTGAATTGAGTAAAGCAACAATAACAAAAATCAATAGCTTTTCTGCTCAACTGCAGATGCCAAAACTGATACAATTATGCTTCTCTCAAGAAACCAAGAACAATGATGCAAGCTAAAAGAGTATGTACTATAACCAACAGAACTGTATTTCACGTGGAAATCTGATATCCAGTGAAAGGCTAATAATTGGAACCATGCAACCTGCCTGCATCAGACACTAGAAGAGATGCCCCTAACAATTGAGGAAGTGAGGTTGCAGTGTTACTTTCCCAATCATATCCAGACTTCACGTCGACAGAGCCCTTTGTCCTATTTTAGTCCTGGATAGCAATTCCGCTATGATAAAACTGGGAGACAGGCAAATGACCATCTGAGTTTCCCCTTAGGAAAGCCCCGTCAGGAGCAACTACTTGGCAGAACCACAGATATCAATTAAAATTATATATACAGTGCTGCTAACTATGCTTCGGATCAGATGAAAGATCCAAACTCACTCTTAATCCAGCGTTTACCTAGAAGTACAGAGCATATCACACAGAGAATGCCCAAGAAATTATCAGTTCAAACCTCGGGAGTAGGTTGTCTGTAGGTCAATGAGCATGACCTTCAAAACATATTCTGACATAAGTCTTGTTGCTCTTCTATTTCCTCCACTGCCTTCTCTTTGCAAACTTAATTCTGTTAGATTCTCTACCATAAAGATGATAGAAAATAGAAAACACAAGCTGAGGCTGGGAGTATGGATTTCTTTTTTACCCAACCAAGCAACTCAACTTTCTTTTTCACATTGATCAGTTCAATACAAAGCATTAAAAACACAAAATTCATTATGTCAAGAGGATGGATCTTAAGCATTCCAAAATGCTGCATCAGTCCTCGTCCACACCAAGCCCACCAATTCGTTGTCGCCTCCTATCAAAAACAGCTTTGAAGGATTCACGCTCAGCCCGGATTCGTTCTTGGAATATGGTGTGCTTCTTTGGTTCCACACTATTACGGGTTGCCGGAATCTCCTGTTGAGATAGTGGATTTGATTTCTGCAAAACAACACAAAATATAAATGTGTTCCAAAAGTTTCTTGCCAATAAAAAAGAATTTAGATTTTTACTGTTGGTTTAACATGAAAACTTCAAATTGATCACTCATAACCAACCTCACCACAAGAAAAACAACTTCTAACAGAGAAATAAAGATGTGGAAATATTAAGAACCAAATATCTTGCTTGGATATATTATTATCATCAGAGTACAGAACGGCAACAAAGAAAAGGAAGACAAAATTTGAGAATCATGATAGTCAAACTGACCAGATTGTACCCAGCACCCGGTCCAATCACTAAAGACACATTTGCCTTTTTTGCAGCACCTATTGAAAACCCTGTATTGCCAACCTGAAAGAACAATGACAAAAGAGGAAGGGGTTAGACGCTCAGATTAAGGAAGTGGTTACAATGTACAATACTTAAAAAAAAAAAATAATGCAACATGATGCATGTGATCAGAATTCAAGACAAATGAAGAATGCAAAAAGCTTCCAAAATATAAACATAGAATAGACATCAACCAAATGCAAAAAGCTTCCAAAATATAAACATGGAATAGAGATCAACCAGCAATTCAAATTAAATTTCAAAAACAGAAGCATCAAATGCTTATCATACCTCATCACCCCAATGCACAGATTTTCCTTCCTTGCCATATGCATGAACCAACCCAGATAGAGCACTAATACTGCCCTTCCGACCTTCAGTTTCTCTCTCATCTTCATCAAAATCTTCTGACCATTTGCTCTTGCCCAATTCCCTGACCTCTGTTGGATGTTCTCCTTCAGTACCCCAGCTCTTCACTTCCAGTACAGGACCTTTTTTTTTTTTTTTGGTGGGGGGTCAGAGTGAGAGACAATAAGTGAAATAAGTGGTGGAAATAAAATTTTAAAGCCAACCTATTCAGTGCTTTTAACAAACTAAACCTTCCACTTATTTCCTTCCAAGTTAAAACCTCACAACCCTTCCACCTCTCTTACTAGATAGCAAGTTATCATGTCAATTTCAACACAAATTGCACTTCATTAAGTACAATGACTTTTTCATGTTATCCTTGGAACCAGTCAAGGGGTTAAATAAAATAGGATTAACAGATCAACAAAGAAGGATGAAAGGAAAAAAGAAGATATGAACAACAATTTCTTCCTGAATACTAAATTTCCTCCATTTAACCAGGTCAGGTGCCTGAGCACCCTAAGCCAGCCTAAACTTTGTCCAAAATTAAAGAAGGCAGAAAATTACAATATCTAGATAAGATAAAAGAAGATATCAACCACAATTAGATTTATCAGAAAAATGGAACAAAATTTCAAATGAATTATTCAAGAAATTAGAACAACATTCCACACCAAAAGTTAGGATGTGCAAAGATAGAAGAAATAGAAAACACCAAGAAATTAGAACAACATTCCACACCAAAAGTTAGGATGTGCAAAGATAGAAGAAATAGAAAACACAAACCATACATACAGCATACTATGGCTTAAAGCACACAAGGTGTAATTCAGACAAAGCCAAAGAGTCAGACTGTACCATCACTTGCACCATCCCTGACAGGAGAGTCTACAACTTTTGCATCCTCTCTTCCTTGCACCACAGGTAAAGCATCACCAATATCATCTTCCATATCCATATCTACCTGTAATACATAACATATGAAACTAGTGACTACAGGTGAGCCATAAAAAAACATGCACAGTAAACATAGTGAGTGTCCACTCATAAACATTCACGCATCTTTAGCAATAAAATCAGATAAGAAAACCAAGCTGCAGGACCAGTGCATATATCATAGCCATGGTCATAGCACCCACAATATATTTGACCAAATTGAAAAAAGTCCAGCTTTTACAATTAAATGATCCAAGGAGGTAAGAAGCAATTACAAATAATTAGGGGAAATCAAATTAATTGCTCTTGCTACTATAATTATAATACACTTATGAACACAAGAACAGGCACACTTAAAGAAAGAACTTATCACCAATGTCATAAAAACCAAGAACACAATGAACCAGAAAAGTGATCATTTGATAATTCATAGTCCTGCGTGTTTGAACCAAAACTTTAAAAAACAAACATACAAATAAATGTCAATCAAAAATAACATAAGCTAAAACATCTAATTAAGTAAACAAATAAAATATAAAAATAGGATTGAGATAATGAATAAACAACCTTGAAAATATTATAAAGTTCATAATTCATGACAAGTCAATAATATAGGAGGAATAAAATAATTTTAAAAATAAAGGATATACAAATTGACATAGATTTATCAATGATAATAGTCATAGATCTTTGAACAGTAATTTTGTCAAAAAATCTCAATCTGCTTAGTATTTAATTATAATCACAGAATTATGAATATGTAAAGGTACATAGATATATATATATATATATATATATACACGAGACCCCAGCACAATAAAATTTGAAGTGACCACATGTAATTTGATGTCACATTGCGTGATAGGTACTCAATGGGGACCTTTCTTATAAGGGGTAGAATAGGAATTTCTTACTGAGTGGGGACCATTCTATTAAGGGGTAGAAAAGGATTTTCTTAAGGGGTAGGTTTGTTATATATAGGCATGGGAGTACGTGTATTAGGTAAGGAGAAAATATCTTTCTGTTGCTAAGTAGGAGGTAAAGCTCTGGGAGGGCATTTTTGCTTTAGGAGACATGGTCTCTGGAAACCACCTTGCTAGTTATTTTGATACTTGTTATGTAGTTCCTTTTATCTTCCTGAACTAAATCCTTAGTTCTATCTTTTGGTTATCGGGTTCCTATCAATTGGTCTGACTTGTAGGATACGAGAAAATGTCACCCGAATTAGCTGATAGAGTGGAGGTGGTGGAATCTTGTTTAGCTACAATTGAAGCACGACTTGAGGCATCAATTGAAGAACTCTAGACTTCTTTCAAAGCTTCATTATTGGAGATGCAAAAAGGGCAACAATTGATGAAACAGACTCTTGTTGAGAGAATTCAAAAAGATTAGTGGAAAAAAGGTGAGCGCAGAACAACATGAAGATTCGCAACAACATATTTCATCTTCATCATCTGACAAGCCTTTGGACTCTACTAAGATCAAATTTGGATCCTATGAAAGAGTCAATGGACGAATTTAAGCTACCTGTCAAAAAGGTTGAGTTACCAAGATTCAATGGCATTGATCCCTTTGGGCATATCTCTCGGCCTGAAACCCATTTTGAGGTACATAATACAGATGATGCTATGAAGATTGTATGGAAGGAAGCACAATTCGCTAGTTCAACTTATGGCATGAAATTGAGGGAAATCTCACACAAAGCAGCTTGAAGCAAGCACTGATGTTACACTATGGTGGCACTAGGTATGATAATCCGTATGAAGCCTTAAAAATCTTGCATCAGTTCAGAACAATTGACGAGTACCTTGAGACCTTCAAGTTTGTCTCCTCTCAGGTGCAAAACTGACCGAGCAACAATACGTAGGGTATTTCATGGGTGGGCTCAAGGCAAAGGTTAAGCAATGGGTGCATCTATTCAAACCAACAACGAGATAGCAAGCAATGCAACTTGCTCGTGACGCTAAGTTGGCATGGATGGAACTAAGGGGTTTGATGGTCTATATGGAGGACAAGGTGGGGGCGATGGTCATAACTTGGGACGATGGCCTCACTAGGGAAATTTGGAGATTCATTCACACTATTTGGGACGGGCACCTGAAAGGAGCTGGGGCGGTTGAACCCATTAGAGCAGGGGAAGGCAGGTTTGAATTGAGCTTCTCAGGCCCTAAAGCAAAACGCCGCACCAATGGCATCAATAGACGATGGCCCAATCCAAACTACAACATCCGTTGGGCCAAGTTCAAACACCATCGCGGTTCCAACATGTGGAGGAGTGTTCGGTCAAGCTTTGAATATGGAGAAAGTCGGAGGAGTTAAGCACCTGTCGTACAACGAGTTGATGGAGAGGAAGAAGCGAGGCCCTTGTTTCCATTGCAATGAATGTTACAGTCCTTTACATTAGTGTGTAGAAAGGTCTCTGAGTTCATTTATTCTAGGAGAGGATGAAGCCGATAGTGAAGCAGGTGGAGGAGGAGAAATGGCAACCATGGAGATCGAGCGAAATACATATGGAAGAAATGAAGTTGGCTAAAATAAAAAAGAACAAAAAAATCTCATCCTAATCTAGCCTTGAGGACTAGGCTAATATTACAGAGGGGGAATTGATAGGTACTGAGTGGGGACCATTCTGTTAAGGGGTAGAATAGGATTTTCTTAAGGGATAGGTTTGTTATATATAGGCATGGCAGTACATGTGATAGGTAAGGAGAAAATATCTTTATGTTGCCAAGTAGGAGGAGGTAACAGATCTGGGAGGGCATTTTTGCTCTAGGAGACCTGGTCTCTTGAAACCACCTTGCTAGTTTGATACTTATTCTGTAGTTCCTTTTGTTTTTCTGAAATAAATCCTCAGTTCTTCCTTTTGGTTACCGGGTTCCTATCATTGTGCCTAATATGAGAGTCCAACACAAACATGCTTTTTTTTATGTGTTCATGCTTCATATGGTAGGCTAATAAATATAATAGTTTAGAAGCTAGAACTGGTACTTAATCCTGGCAGCAGTATCAGTATCACAAACACATCTGGCATAGATATTGATATAATACAGCTGGGTACATACTCAGCAATCATCACATATCCTGCAATTGTTTATCTTTAAAACTCTACAATTTTGGATATGGATAAGGGCACAGCTGAGTATGTTAGGTAAGGCTTAGACAGTTCAGCCAACGAACTGCTCAACAGTTGTTGAGAAGGAAAGATGAGAAACTACCAAGCAGGTAGGGATCTTCAAAAGAATATGAACTTGCAGGCTTCATTATGATTGGTCTAAGACTTTGCGGGAAATGCTTCTAGCTTGTTAGCCCAACTAATTGAATTATAATCTTTAATATGAACTGCTCAACAGTTGTTTTCACTATTATTTCAAAAGTGTAAAGTATACAATTTTAACTTGTATAATGTGCTATTAAATTATTTAATTAAATGTATCCTAACAATATTATATCCTACAATTTAGAGAATTGGATATAGTCCCATATGCCTTTCATACTGTGTATCCATCCTTCATATTTTACAAACCTCACATAGAGAAGAACACTGGCCTAGTGGGCAGCATGACTCGTTCAAATTTATGGTACTGTGCTCAACCTGACTATTTGCTCTCACACTAAATTTTTTCTGTTTTAGGTACAGCATCCATCTCTCCATATTGACTCAATTCAACCAGAAAAACCAGTTCCAGTTAGTCAGGTAAACCATCCAGTCCACACAGTCACACATCAGTTATAACACAAATGGTTCATACCTAAACCAGAAAGATTGCTGGTTAAACCAGTCAGTCAGGTCCATTCTGGTTTTCTAAATACTGCTGATAAGTGCAAGGGCAGGTGTCTTGACCAGTATACCAATCATATAATTTTCCTTGAGAAATCAACTCGTATGACAATTTCTAGCTATTCCAGTAAAACAAAAAACATGTAAAAGTAGGTCCCTAGCACTAAATGACAAATTCAACATCAAAGAACAAAAGACAAATACATGCAGAAGTTACACTTACCTCCAGAATTCTGCTTTCCTTCAAATCATCACCATGAAATAATGACTGTCAAGTCAAGCCAGCAAAATAGAGAGCATGAGGACCCAAACTAATAAATTGGAAGTTCCAAAAGCCATTTAATTTTTCAAAAATTATGTTATTGCCTGAATGTGCCAAAACTCATACCCATTCAACTCAAATATGCAATTTTCATCTACTAACCTTTACATTGAGCTGCAAGTACAAGGATGGAGCTTCTTCCCACTGCGCAGCCATCTTTTCTATGACTTCTAGTGTAAATCCGTGCACATTCCTGGCAGCACAACCCTGAATTGGCAACAAGTATCATGCCAACAGCTCAGTAAAAGAAAATTAGCTCAGAAGAATAACATAAGGTCATCAGGCAGAAAAACAAGAAAAAACACAAAACCGAATATAAATATAAATATTGACCAGTTGAATGCTGAAAGTAAAACAAAATAATACTCAACAATGCTCAGTAGAAAGAATATATAAAAACGCACCGCAGGGTCCTTGTAAGTAGCTTCTAAAATGTAAACTTCATATCCTGATCTCTGAAAGGAAAACAAGAAACCATGAGCAGAGGAAACTATTGCACATTCCAGGGCCTGTTCTAAACTTATAGGACAATTCAGGCATGAAAACAAGTATAAACAATAATAATAGTACAAGAGTAAACTGGCATCCATGCATGCACTTCAAATTAAATGAGCTTTTAATTCAGGGACAAGGTTTGCCTCTGTATGAGGCACCTCAACTCACACAAAGCAGATGTACAAGGAGTGGCCATGACCTCCCAATGTAAAGTTAAAATCATTATATCCATAAGCTTTGACAACCTCACTTAAAACACAGGTTATACAAGTCACATGTAGGACAACTCAAAAGCTAGGAGATATATGAAAATAGGAAGGCCACAGTTCATCCTAATTATATGCAATAAATAATAGACAGTCCCACTTTATTGACTAGCACATCTATAATAGGTCCAGCAAACAACAATGTTGTGAAGCACAACATGGGCAAGCTCGGATAAAATAAATTGCCAAAGAAATGCTACAGCCCATGAAAAAACCAATCAAAATGTTTACAATTATGTGGAATTATATATAACATACCCAAATGCACTTATACTACCCAGATACTTGGTTTGATTAAAGAACAGAAAAGGGTACTTTAAATAGGCAGAATTTTAAACGTAACAGTCCAGATCAAGAATTGGCCCTCTCTACCTAAGGTGTAACATCAACTTTCTCAGCCACAGCATCATCTTAATCCCACCAAATTAGAATCTTAAACAGCTCCACCTCTCTAAATTTTTTTTTTCTTTTACTATTTTTCCATGTAAAATCATCATATTGTGTATATGCAGAGTTTTACAAGAGTAGGTATGTGAAACAATTAAGTCTGCAACTATTTCTGAGGGCAAATGGAGAGTATTTGAAAAGATATTGTGAGTCCTCTTGAGCACACATGGCAAGGTTGTGAAAAAGAAAGAATTAAGGGTATACCTTCGCAGTTGCCCAAAATTGAGCAAAATCAGCTACCCGCAGATTGCGGTCATCCACTAAGACGAGGCACAAAAACCACCAAGAAAAGGATCAATTGCCGAACAAAACTGCATCTGTAGTTAGTGAAGAAGTACACAGTGCATGGGCACTGCATCACCATTTTATCTAAAATGAAACTACATCATTGGACTTATTAAATTCTGTAACAAGCCAGCATAGAACCCTCGACCACTTTATCTGACTTGTATGCCTATGCTTTTACAATTAACCTAGGAAATCTATAGGTCTTTTGGTTATTTTAATTTCCTGAATAAATGTAATTAGGTCGATTTACGTAAACATGTCTACCACTAAAGAATAAGTCAATGAGCTGCTGAAATACTATTAAGGAGAAATAAACAAAGAACAATTTCACCAAATGAGCATAGAACTTGCAACAAAATGCAATAGTTTCCATCTTGAACAAAACAATGAACCCAAATGATTATAATACTCTTAAAAGTGGAAATAAACTGTCTTGAGATTAAGTTAACTATGGTTCTTTTTTTAATGCATACCAATTATGAAGGTGAAAACTCCCTCCTCGACATTCTTCTTGAATGCTTTCAACATGCTTGACCGATAAGCCTGACACAGACAAAACAGCATAAGCAAATCTGGAAATGTAAGTGTACATAATAGTCAACTGGTAGTAGCAAAGAACTAAACCTCCCCCCCCCCCCCAAAAAAAAAAAAAAGAGAAGAAGAAAAAAGTAATTGGGCTCTATTAGCCTAATTCACAATATGCAACCATACAACATGCAAGGCAGCTCAATATCATAAATAAGCAGTGCTTGCATTAGTTTCCACTGTTTAGTTCCTCTTTATCCCAGTCCTTAAAAATTCTTGCTATTCCAATTTGTAATGCTTCCCAAAAAATACTCGTCCAATATTATAAGTCTTCTCTCACTCAATCATTTGTCATAAGGCATACCCCAAAAAAAGGGCATAGTCCATCATATGATGCTCTCTCTCTCTCAGTGGCCCATTTCCACAACTGATTCTAAAAAGAAGTTGAACCTGACCAACATGCAATGAACTCCACAGATTCCATGCTACAAAAATAATCAAAGGACTGCTAGCATTTGACACCTTAATGAAATTCAAAATGACACTATTCCGAGCTCAAAACACTTGCATGAACATAATCCTCAAACTAAAACAGTTTGACAGATACTGGAATAGCTATTGTTACCTCCTCCATTTCAGGTTCATAACAATACTCCATGACCTTTTTCATTACAGGCTTCTTGCCTCTGCCAGAAGTTGAGGATTTTGAAGCATCATTTTCATCAACCTTGTTAAAAAAAGAATAAAATTATCATTAATTCAACAGCTAACAGATCTTTAAAAACTAATCAAATCCGCATACAGAAAGAGAGTTTATTATAATAAATCTTAGCCAAAAGAAAAAGGAAGGATGATAATGTTAATGAACCTTTTCAACTTCAGTCATAAAATAATCATCCATAGAATGAATTCGTGGTGCATCACCACCATTTTCAACCTCAAGATCACGCAACATCTTTGCCAAGTAACTCTTCCCACTACCTGAAGAAAAGTAAAACACACAGTAGAATTTTCAACATAAGAAAGTAACAAACAACATGCAAGTGGCCAAGAAAATGTAAAACTAGTGCAACCAAGCCAAAATAATTTAAGACCGCTTATAGCACAAGAAAACATATATCAGGTGCCTACACAACAAGCAAGAAAACTATCTTGAAATTACTAACACTTTTCACCTTCAAAAAATTCAACACTTCCTAAATACGTCATTACATGCTTACCATGGACGAATTTGCTTCAAGAAAATCTAAAATAATTCACTGTGGTCTACTTAACAAAAACTCAACTAGACAGATGTTCAAGGATTCCCAGAAAATGGCAAATAGATAAACAAATAATGAAACACAAACACAGGGCTCACCAGGAAGACCTCGAAGGATGACCACAATATGATCAGGACGGGTAGTTCGATGAGGATGCCTAAATAAGTGGGATGCGTCGATAAACTTGGGTTTATCTGATTGCTTTATTGAGAAGGGCCGGGCATTTCCCAAGTACTGTTTAGAAGGTTCCTACTCAGATTCACAAGAGAAATAAATGCTTAATGAAAAGGGCAATGTCTCAAGTTAAAATTATGACAGTAATACTAGTAATTAACGTGAAATACCTCCAGAGGAAACCCGGAAGAAGGTTGTGGAAGGGATTTGTTGTGAAAGTAGGGCTGCTGCAAGCAATGAGCTTCAGGAACTTTTTGATATGATGAAGCAATAGCAGAGGAACTGACAGAAACAGGGAAAAGAGAAGCAGGTGCCTTAGGTGGAGAAAAGTAGGTTTTCAAATCAGAGGATTGATTAATAGGTGGGTCCAATGGAAGAGGAGGTGGAGGGGAAGAAGGAAGGGGAGGCTGGCCATTAAAGACCCTTGAAGCCTCCAATGGAGGTATATTCTCTGAAAAATTGCTGCTACCGGTAGGATAAGAATAAGGACCGTAGACACCTCTTCCTTTTAAACATGACGGACCACGTTGGGACAGTCCAGGTATATCTTGTCTCCCAACTTGAGTCTGACTTCCCTCCTGAGATGGAAAGTTATACTCATGTGCGGTCAGTGTTATATTACTTGACTGAGCAGAGGAATAAAGGTCATGTCTCACTTGAACATGATGCTGTGTTCCATAACCTTGTTGTAGCAATTTGGTAGGATCACCACTACCAGTAAGCTCCGGATAAGGTGCGTTTATCCCCTGCCAACTATCCCCATGAAGGTAACCGGGTCTATTTGATACCGCAGCATCATTATGCTGCTGAGAAGTTCGGAGTGGACCATATTGGAATGGCGGGAATCCACCATTCTGAGAATGGGCAAACACATCTTTCTCATCCCTTCGAAATACACTGTGATTTGCATCTGGATGAAATCCGTTATGATTAAGTTTTCCAGGCTCACCAAAACTCTGCTCTTCAGGAGCTTTACTAAAAGCAACCCCATGATCACGAATTAACTTCAATCTTCGCTCATCCTCCGACAAATTCCTCGTAGGGTTTTTATCAAAATCATTTGTGAAAGTGGCAAAATCAGAACCAGAATCATCCACCCTCGGCCTCTTGAAATTTCTATCACCCTCGCCGACGTAACCGTTAGGAGTGCCATGTTCATATAGTGGCGGCCTAAAACTCTCTCTAGGGTGCTGCAAGGGTATTTGCTCAGGTAAAACTCTATCCCAATTAGGGTTTCTATGCCAGAGACTGGGATCAACGAACCCATCATTCCGGTTCGCAACGTAAGACCCGTGCACACCAGGGGGTCCTGCATAGGGTGTGAAACCCGGTCTTTGAAAGGAGTGATCACCTTCGAATGGAAATCTAGGGGGTTGATAATATGGGAGCGGTGGAGGGCAAAAGGGGAAGTGTGAGATTGCGCAGACAGGGCAGACATTACCTTGGACAGGTCTAGAACGCCATTGGTGATCCATTGTGTAGCAATTGTTGAATCCTAGGGTTTATTTTGGGTATTACGCAGAGCGAGGAACTTCTGTACGAGTGTACAGTGGGAGAAGCCCACAAGATGAAGAGAGATGGAGAACAAGGAGGTAAATTTATATCAATTGGATTTTTTGAGTTAAATTTATTTTTCACTTTTTCGGCCAAAAAATTTAGAACCCTTTGTACGCAATCAGATAAAAAAAAAAAAACAAGAAAGGAAAAGAGATGACATAAAAGAAAAATGATATAGAAAGGATGAGTTTAGTATATAATAGAAAAAACAAAAGAAAAAGGAAAAGATAAGTTTGATATGCGGAATACATTTATTAAAATATCTGTGTTAAATTTATCCCTTAACTTTTTTCTATTTGAATATAGTTCCCTTTTTTTCTTTTAATCTCTTCTCTTTCTCTTTCTCAGTTTCTTCTTTTATCTTTTAATATAGTCCCTTTCAATTTCATCCATCTTCCTCAAGTCTCTTCCATTGTCATCGCCTTTCCAGTAACCTCCTTCTTCTTCTTTTCGTCAACCTCCATCTTCCCAACTTTGCATCGTGTCCGAAGATCAGCTTTGCAACTTCACAACTTCATAATATTTTGGTAAACACGGATTTGAAGATCAGCTTTTATCTAGGCATGAAAATCGGAAGCCAAGGATTTTTGATTCGGCAATCGAAAACTCAAGGACCATGTTGACGAGAAGATGGCCGATGTCGACCAACAAAGGGAAAATTGATGAACAGAGAGAGACCTCGAGCAGCGAATAAGGGAGATAGAAGAGGGCATTTTCAGAATTATGAAATAATATGAGGGTATTTTGGTCTTTTTGTTGGTTTTCTAGATGGGAAATAGGTTTTCCTCAAGTTTTAGGAAGGAAAAAAATCTTGGAAATTCCGATACTGTTCATGACTGGTTTTCCTTGATTTTTTTTCCATATTGCACTTAAGAAAATGTACCAAACACATGAAAAGATGGGAGAGATTGTAATTCCTAATTCTTTTTCCTTAGGAAAAGCTACCAAACGGCCCCTTAATCAATTCAGTCTCTTTATTTAGTAAATTGATATGAATTTGATTTAATTGTTGAATTAATTTAATAAAATACCTATATAACCACTAGTTTTTCTTTTTCTTTTAAATACTAAACATGACCATTTTATCTAAGGGTGTTTATAAGTTTGATTCAGTTTGTTTTTGACCCCTTAACCAAACTGAATCAAGCTCGTCGATCTTACAAAATTATAAACATATTTGTTTTTATTTTTAGGCTGTTTGGTTCAGATTTAGTTAGGCAATTTGATTTGGTTTTAGTTGAACTTACAAAAATTTGTGATTTTTAACT
Organism: Biancaea sappan; assembly: GCA_037074585.1. NCBI lineage: Eukaryota > Viridiplantae > Streptophyta > Magnoliopsida > Fabales > Fabaceae > Biancaea > Biancaea sappan. The sequence goes on along the minus strand of CM073497.1, from coordinate 45,105,704 downwards.
TTAATGAAATATATGTAAATATAAAAAAGAAGATACTAAATTAATTAATATATATATAAATATAAATAATTTTGTTGATATAACAATATATAAATATAATATTATATATATAATATAATATAATATTTTTTATATAAAGTTGGTTCAGTAAACCAAATCAAACCTACCACCGAACTGAAGCAATTAAAATTAATATATTCAAAAACTGATTTAGACCTCCATTTTTCAGTTTTAGTCGTTTGGTTTAGCTTGATCGGTTTGGTTTGGTTTTGAACACCCTTGATTTTATCATAAAATGCACTTTTAGAAGCCTCAAATGTCATTCTTCTTCGCGGCTGCTATTCCCGATGGTGATCATGTCGAGTTAGCCTGCGAACAAGACTATCTTGTTCTCATCTAAAACATCCTTTAGCATGTGATCTAGTGGCCAAGATGCATTGCGTCTCTGTAATACCCCATGTATTAGATGTGAGAAAGTGTATTTTACATGTGTGTGAAAATTTTTCATTTATGTACAAGGGTCTACTGGGAAATTTGAGGTTTCAAATACTTGAGAGTAAACCCAAAAGCCCCATATTTATAAATGAGTTATGTTGAGATTTATGAAAATGTTACTCATTAGGTAAATATTGAAAATGCATGCATATTTGTGTATTTGTTTATGTTGGGCCTACCTATATATGGATGTGTTGCTTGAACTTTGCTATGGATGCTTGTTGGGATATAAGAGTCTTTAGAAGAGGACTAAAATGAATTATATCGAGATATATTGATTAGGATAAATCAATGATTGAAGAACCGGATCGGACCGGCCAATTCGACCGGTCCGACCAGAAACCAGAGGGTGGTCCGATCCAGTCTGACAAAAAACAAGCTGGAGGTTGAACTGGAGTTGAACCGGTCGAACTGGGGTTAAACTGGTTTTTTTTGTCTTTTTTTGGGGCAGTATTTTTTTGGGGAAGATTTTTTCTTTTGCTATTGTCTATGGTTGTATGAGACAGATAAAAGTTAATTTTGCAACTATCAAATATGTTCTTGTTCAAGTAAGCAAATAAAAAGAAACAAAAATGTAATCCGGAGAAAAGAAAAACTAAGCAATGTGGGAATTTGGCTCACTCTTTTGAAATACAAAGACTTTTACAAGGCTATTTTCATACTAAGACTTTAGCTTGAAATTGTGGATATTATGAGTTGTAATAAATTATCAATTATGGATTAATCTATTTTTTATTTCCTTCACTTATAATTATGAATTATCAATTATATTAAGTATTTTAATATTTCAAATTATATATATATATATATATATATATTTTAAATTATATATATTTTTAATATTTTTAATTATCACCGATTCGACCACAGTCCAACCACTAAACCTTGAACTGGTAGCTCTAGTGGTTCAATAATCGGTCCAATTTTGAAAACCATGGGATAAATAGATAAGTCTATTAGTTTGTTGTTATTATTATTATGGATAAGTAGAAGTTTATTATTCTATTTTTAAATAAGAGTCTTAGTTACACTAGGAGAGTTAGTTATTATTTCGTCTTATAAATAAGAGATTATATATTCTTTTTCTACATAATAAATAAGAATATTTTCAGCAGTGTTTATTTGTTTTCTTCCTAATTATATGCTTTCATGGTATTAGAGAGTAGAAAAGCATATTGTTAGTCGAGGAAAACTAAGTCATCATGGCTAGTATTAGGGTGAGCATAGGCAATGATTCTGAAGTATCTTCAGATACTTCAGTTCCTGCTTCTACAATCGTTCCCACTGTTGCATCTGAACATTCCCTCTTGCTACAAGCCACTTCATTCAAATTAAATGGATGAAATTTTCTTCACTGGTCATGTTCGATTGAAATCGTGGTTTGTGGGAAAGGAAAATTCGCTTACCTGGATGGCTCTCTCAAGCAACCTGCCACAGATGATACATTGTTTGGTTCTTAGGACATCAACAACTATATGGTCATGTTGTGGCTTTTTCATTTGATGGAACATCCATTGTCAAGATTTATCTTCTCTACCCTACTGCCAAAACAATTTGGGATGCGGTTCATATTGCATATTCAAACCTTGAAGACTTCTCTCAAATGTTCTCACTATGCGTGCTCGTGACCTCCGTCAAAAAGGGAACACCGTTACCCACTATTTTAATTCTCTGAAAATATTATGGCAAGAACTTGATTTGTTTAATCATTAACAATGTCATGATCTCGTAAATGCTTAGATTTATCGGAAGATGCTTGCCAGGAAGCATATATATGATTTCTTAGCTGGACTAGATATGACTCTTGATGATGTTAGAGGTCATGTTCTAAGTCTTAAACCCCTCCCTGATATTGATGAAATTTTCACTATTATACCGCAAGAAAAACACCACAAGCACGTGATGTTAGGCTCTACTCCATCTCTCCCTTCTTCTACTGATTCTTCAACCATGGCTACTCAACAGAACATTGGGTGTAGCAAACTATGGTGTGAACATTGTTAGAAACCAAACCATACAAAAGCAACATGTTGGAAGATTCATGGCAAGCCTGCTAATTAGGTTCCTCGTCATCTACGAAATTCTAATGATAGAACTCCTCTGATTGCTAGAGTTCAGATAGTTTCAACAAATTCAACTACAGCTTCCACCATTCATCAAGTTTTCTCGAAGTCTTAACTTAATCAATTGAGTAAACTCCTTTCTAATAACTTGACCTCTAGTTCCTTGATGACAAATGGTATTGCTATTTCTTCCTTTGCACAAATTTAAAACAAGGTGACTCTTGCATTATTGATCCAGGTGCGTTTGATCATATATGTGGCTCTCAGAATTTTTTTCATCTTACTCTCTATGCTTTTAAAAATTGACTTATTCAAGTGGCTATGGTACTTTTACCTCAGATTTGGGTGTTGGGACTATCATTCTTAATTCAAATATTTCTCTTCCTAACGTTCTCTATGTTCCAGACTTAGCCTGTAACATATTGTCCATTAACAAATTACAAGAGACTTAAAATGTTTTGTCAAGTTCTCACAAAATTTGTTTATTTTTTAGGACCAGACCTCGGGCCAGATGATTGGGAGTGCTGAAATAGCATTTGGGTTATACTACTTTGTGGATATTTTACCTTCACACAAGAACTGCAATTTAGTTACTAGTCCTCCCTCTAAACACCAACAAGTCATGCTTCTTCATTATCATCTTGGTCATCCCAATTTTTCGTATATGCGTAATCTCTTTCCCTCTATGTTTCATAGTAATGAATCCTTTTTTTTGTGAGATCTGTCAAGTGGCTAAACACGATTGTGTTCCTTTTCCTATTTGCAATTACAAAGAGTCTAGACCTATTTCACTAATTCATAGTGATCTTCGGGGTCCATCTCATATAGCTTCAATTTCAAATAAAAGGTGGTTTATTTCTTTAATTGATGATCATACAAGGGTTTGTTGGGTATATCTTTTGTGTGACAAATCAGAAGTTGCAAATATTTTTGAAAATTTTTATACTATGATCAAAACTCAGTATAACTCTCAAATCCAAATCTTGCGAACTAATAATGGAATAGAATATTTCAACTCTTCTTTGGAAAATTTTCTCCTTAAAAATGGTATGCTTCACCAAAGTTTTGTATCAACACCCCACAACAAAATGGTATGTTCGAAAGAAAAAACTACCATCTTCTTGAAGTTTCTCGTTCTTTATTATTCATGTATAATGTGCCAAAATGTTTTTGGAGTAATGCCATGTTAACAGCCTGCTTTCTTATTAATAAGATGCCTTCTAGAGTACTTGGTTTTCAAACTCCCCTATTGTCTCCTCAAAAAGAAATTCCAAGTTCTCAGATTTTTTTTTTCTGAATTAGAACTAAGGATTTTTGGATGTATGGTTTTTGTCCATAATCATGATATACATCAAAGTAAACTTAATCCAAGGTCATTTAAATGTATTTTTCTTGGTTATTCCACATCTTAAAAAGGCTATAAATGTTACTCTCTTGAAAAAAAAAATAGTATTTTATCTCACAAGATGCCACTTTCTTTGAACATCAACCATACTTTGCCAAAACTTTGTCTTAGGGGGGAATCTAGATTATGATCTAAATTTTTGGGACAATAATTTCTTGAAACGGACTCCAAATTCAGAATCAATTTTTGAGTCGTCTCAATCTTGTCAAAATGGGAATCTTTTTGGTTAATGAACCTAGATCCTTGGTTAATGAACCTAAATCCACAACTTTCCTCTCAATCACAGCCAAATATAATTGATTCTCATATTTCTCCCTCACCTTTGTCATTCAAGGAGAATAACTCAACTCTATTCAATCATCTTGTATCTGAACCAGTAAATTTTTTTCCTATAACTCACAATAGAACAAAAAATATTCACAAAGAGGATAAACCAGAAGAAACTACATCTGCCCCTGGTCTGGATACTGAATTATACTCAAATCAACTTACCATACCTATTGCATTAAGGAAGGGATCAAGGACCTGTACACAACATCCAATATCAAACTTTATTGGATATTCACACTTATTCCAATCCATGAAAACCTTTGTCACACCACTCTTAAAGGTGGAAATACTAAAGTCAATAGATAAAGCTTTAAAAAAGCATGAATTAAGGAAAGTTATTCTTGAGGAGATGCAAGCACTTGAAAAAAATGGAACATGGAAAATCGTCCAGCAACCTGAGGAGAAAAAAGATAGTAGGTTGCAAATGGGTATTTACAGTAAAACATAAAACAAATGGTTCAATTGATCATTAGAAGGCCATGTTAGTTGCAAAAGGATATTCACAGACTTATGGTATTGATTATTAAGAAATATTTTCACCTGTTGCAAAGATTAATACTATTCAAGTTCTACTATCCCTAGTTGCTAATCTAGACTAGACTCTATAACCGTTGGATGTTAAAAATGCTTTTTTAAATGGAGAAATTGAGGAAGAGGTATAAATAGATCTCCCACTAGGTTTTGATTCAGAAAACAAGAATAGGAAAGTTTATTGGCCTAAGAAGTCACTATATGGTATAAAATAGTCACCTAGGGCCTGGTTTGGTTGCTTTACTAAGGCAATTTATTGTCATGGATTCTAATAGGCTCGCTTTGATCACACTCCATTTTTTAAATCACAAAAAGGTAAAATAACTATCTTGATTGTATATGTTGATGATATAATTCTAACTGGGGATGATGTAGCTGAGATAAAGGCGGTTAAAATGAAATTATCAAAGGATTTTGAGATAAAGGATCTAGGAAACTTGAGATATTTCTTAGGCATGGAGGTGGCAAGAAGTAAAATGGGAATTTTATTCTCTTAGAGAAAGTATGTTGTTATGGACCAGCCTACAAATCAAGATCCAAAGTTTCAACAAAAAGAGGATGAGCTCAACCAAGAAGGTGAAGATCAATTCCAAGAAATTTCTAACATTCATCAAGGACCTATAACCAGATCAAGGGCAAAGAAGATTCAACAAGTTCTAATATGTCATCTTCAAGATTTAGTGGATTCAGCTTGCAATGGATTGCATGGACAACAAGACTTGGAAACAAGAGAGGCTCAAGTTCACTATAACTTAGTCCAAGTCTAGATTTTGCAATAAAGCCCAAGCCCAATTAACCTAATCAGACTTGCTAAGATATTTAGCATGTTTTTATTATTATTATTTTCGTGCATAAAACTTGGGGAAAGCAAAGTCAGATGTAATTCATTTGTTTAGAGTTTCTAAGCTGACTTTTAGCCTTCCAAGATATGGTTGTAACTTGTGGAACCTTTTTAGCCTCCCAAAAATAGTGGTTCTGATGCTAGTAAATGTTTGTATTTCTTAATTAATTAAATTTTATTTTTAGCTGTAATGCTCTACTTATAAATAGAACTTGAATGTAATGAATCAGAACTTTTGGGCATAATTCAGAATTTATTCAAGAAAAAGCTGTTTTGCTTTTTATCTTTGTGTTCTTGTGTAGAATACATGCTAAGGAACATTCAAGTAGGTTGATCACCTTCTTGTGAAGTGTTTCGAATCTGGAATTTCAGAAATGAGTTTTTCTTTATTCTAGATCTTTGATCATCTTCTAAGCAATCTGTTTTCTAACCTTTCTTAGAGGTTGATTCCGAATTGGTTTTCTGGGGTTTTCAAGGTTAATGTTGTGGGGGTCCATTATACTCTAACGGGTTCTCAAGCTTGATTCTTGGAGGTTCTGTATCATTTTGGTATCAGAGGTTGGCTCTAGATCAGGTTCTATCCTTTAAAAAAAAAATTGGAATTCTTATTTATCATCCCTTTGGATTCTGTTCTGTTTGATCTTGTTTCTTTTGATTAAACCTTATCTTTGCAAATCAAATTTGGTGTTTGTAGTAAAAAAAAACGCAAAAAAAAAAGTAAGAAAATTTGGAGTTCTGGACTTTATTAGAACTTCCTAATCAGATCTGAATGATGTTTGATTCTTGAAATTTTCTAATTTCATCTTTAATGTGATTATATTAATTATAATCCTTGCTCATCTTGTTCTAGCTGGATTGCTTCAAACTTGTTATTGAAAATTTCAGATTTTTGGAATTCTACACTGATCAAGCTATTTGTTTTGTTCTAAAAGTGTGATTCACCTAAGAACATAAAAGAATTAGCTAGAGTGTAGGAAAGCCGAGAGAAAAACTAATTGTTTGAGTGATACACGAGTGACCATCCCCATCTTTTGAGTTTTAAAAAAAAAATGTGAGAGAGTGCTTGTGAGGTCCATAAATAGAAGCATTCGTTTGTTTGTTTTCTGACTTTTTTTATTGCAGCTATGACACACCAAAGTGGAGATAATGAAGCTGGTCATGTTAGTGAGACTTTATTGGGTGAGGCTCATCAAGGAGAATTTGCACGATTATACCGCATTATGGAGAACGTGCGGGAAACAATAGAGCGCATGGATGTAAGGCTACAGGCTGTTGAAAGAGCCACACCGAATCACAATGAGAGACAAAGGGGAGGTAGAAATCGAATACCTCAAGAGGATGTTTTGGAGGATGAATACAGTGATTATAATGAGGATGACAATGCAACTGTTGAAGGGGGAATTCCTAGAGGAGGAGGTAGAGGAGTTCGTGATGTTGGAAGAGGTAGAAGGAGAATGTATGAAAATGCAATCTATGGTAGAAACAGTGGTGATGATAATTTTGTAGACAGAAACTTGGGAAGCATTAAACTGAAAATACCTCATTTTCAAGGTAAAACAGATCCAGAGGCTTATTTGCAATGGGAAAAACAAGTGGAGCTTATTTTTTATTGTCATCAGTTTAGTGAGGAAAAGAAAGTCAAACTTGCAGTTACTCAATTTTTAGATTATGCTATAGCTTGGTGGGACCAATTGGTGACTAGTAGGAGAAGGAATCTGGAGTATCCGATTGGGACTTGGCTTGAGCTTAAATCTGTCATGAGAAAGTGATTGGTACCTAAACACTATCATCGAGAGCTTGTGCAAAGACTTCAGGTTCTTAGACAAGGTAGTAGAAGTGTCGATGACTACTACAAGGAGATGGAAATGATCATGACCCGAGCAAATTTAGATGAAGATATGGAGACTACTATAGCGCGTTTCTTGGCTGGACTGAACAAGGAGATAGTTGACCGGGTTGATTTGCAACCATATGTGGAGTTAGACGAAATGGTGCATATTGCTATCAAGGTGGAGAAACAACTTCAAGGACGAGGGGCAGCAAGGTATACTTCCAAACATTTTTCCAATTCTAGTTCTTCTTGAAAAAATAATGGAAAAAGTGATTTTAGGGGTGGAAGTAAGGCTGTTCATGATGGTGCCAAGGGGAAGACATATTCAGGTTCTAAGGAGAAATCCAAAGCTGAAGAGCCTAAGGTGAGAAATAGAGATATTAAGTGTTGGAAATGCCAAGGGATAGGCCATATTAGCAAAGAATGTCCAAATAAGAGGGTTATGACCTTGAGAAATGATTAGATTGTGACTGATGAAGAAGAGGGCAATAATGAAAGTGATGATGGTGAGTTGCCAGAATTGGAAAATTGTAGTAATGGAAGCATTGAGGAGCCAATTAGAGGTGATTTGCTAGTTGGTAGGCGTGCTGTCAACACTCAATTGATGGAGGATAGCCCTGAGGAGCAACGAGACAATTTGTTCCATATAAGGTGTCATGTTAAAGGCAAGGCATGTAGTGTGATTGTGGATAGTGGAAGTTGCACTAATGTTGTGAGTACACTTTTGATTAATAGATTGGGGCTGCCTACCACACCACACCCAAGACCATACAAACTTCAGTGGCTTAATGATTGTGGTGAAGTTAAGGTAAATAAACAATCTATTATTTCCTTTTCCATTGGTAAATACCATGATGAAGTATTGTGTGATGTGGTTCCAATGCATGCTGGAGATATTCTACTTGGTAGGCCATGGCAATTTGATAGGAGAGCTATACATGATGGGTACCTCAATAGGTATTCATTTACCAAAAATGGGCAGAAAACCATACTAACACCGCTTTCCTCAAAAGAAGTGTATGAAGACCAATGTAAAATGGAAAGGATGAGAGTTGAGGCTGAAAAGAAAAAAAAGAGAGAGTAAAAAAGGTGCTTCAGAGAGTGTAAATAAAAAAAGTGAAAATACAGAGGGAAAAGAACAAATTCGGCCTAGAGAGAAAATAGAAAAGAATGTGTGTTTGATAGCTAGGACAAGTGAGGTAAGATATGCTTTGTACTACAATCAGCCTATATTTGTACTTTTGTACAAATGGGCTTATTTGGCAACTAATGATCTTAACCCATCTTTGCCAAGTGTGTTTGTTAATCTTTTGTAGGAATTTGAAGATGTGTTTCCTGAGGAGATGCCTAATGGTTTACCACCAATTAGAGGCATAGAACATCAAATTGACTTCATTCCTGGAGCTTCGACACCCAATAGACCAGCATATAGAACTAATCCAACTGAGGCAAAGGAGATACAAAAACAAGGGGAGGAGTTGCTAGCTAAGGGGTATGTGAGGGAAAGTCTTAGCCCTTGCTTGGTTCCTGTTATCCTGGTGCCCAAGAAGGACGGAACATGGAGAATGTGTGTGGACTGCAGAGCCATCAATAAAATCACTGTAAAGTATCGTCACCCTATTCCTAGATTAGATGACATGCTTGATGAGTTATATGGTTCTTGTTTGTTCACTAAAATTGATTTGAAATCTGGTTATTATCAAATTCGAATGAATATTGGTGATGAATGGAAAACAGCGTTTAAAACTAAGTATGGGTTGTATGAGTGGCTTGTTATGCCATTTGGTCTTACTAACGCACCAAGCACATTCATGAGATTGATGAACCATGTGTTGCGAGAATACTTAAGCAAATTTGTTGTTGTATATTTTGATGATATTCTGATTTATTCTAAGTGTTTGGATGATCATGTCACACATGTACGACTTGTGTTAGATACACTTAGGCAAGAAAGGTTGTATGCTAACTTCAAGAAGTGCAGTTTCTGCATGGATAGGGTTAACTTTCTTGGTTTTGTTGTGTCTGGTCAAGGTATTGAGGTTGTTGAGGAAAAGATTAGAGCTATTAAGGAGTGGCCGAGACCCAAGAATGCTAGTGAAGTGAGGAGCTTTCATGGGCTTGCTGGTTTCTATAGGAGATTCATTAGAGATTTCAGCACTATAGCTGCACCCTTGAATGAGTTAGTGAAGAAAAATGTTGGATTTGTGTGGGGAGATGCACAAGAGAAATCATTTAATGAACTTAAGGATAAATTGTGTAGTGCACCTTTACTTGCTTTGCCTAACTTTGACAAAACTTTTGAAATTGAATGTGATGCCAGTGGCATAGGAATTGGAGCTGTTTTGATGCAGGATCAAAGGCCACTAATGTATTTTAGTGAAAAGTTAAGTGGGGCAGCCTTGAGGTATCCAACATATGATAAGGAGTTATATTCTTTGGTTCAAACTTTGCAAACATGGCAGCATTATTTGTGGCCTAGAGAGTTTGTAATACATACTGACCATGAAAGTTTAAAGCATTTGAAGGGTCAAGATAAGCTGAATCGTCAGCATGCCAACTGGTTGGAATTAATAGAAACATTCCTATATGTGATTAAATACAAACAAGGTAAAGAAAATGTGGTTGCTGATGCATTGTCAAGAAGGTACACTTTGCTTAATTCTCTTACTACTAAATTATTAGGATTCGAGCATATTAAGGAATTGTATCTTAGTGATGATGATTTTGGGGATATATTTGCATATTGTGGTAATGGGGCTATTTCGGATGATTTTTACTTGTTTGATGGTTTCCTGTTTAAAAGAAATAGAGTTTGCATTCCTAAATGTTCTTTGAGGAAATTATTGATTAAGGAAGCACATGGAGGAGGCCTAATAGGGCATTTTGGGGTAAATAAGACCTATGACATGCTGTTAGAACATTTCTTTTGGCCTGGTATGAAACATGATGTGGAAAAAGTTTGTGAGCAATGCATCACATGTAGAGAGGCTAAGTCTAGGTTGAAACCACATGGACTGTATACACCATTACTAATGAACCTTGGACTGATTTGTCTATGGATTTTGTGCTTGGACTCCCTAGAACTAGGAAAGGCTATGATAGCATTTTTGTTGTGGTTGATAGATTTAGTAAAATGGCTCATTTTATACCAAGTGATAAAACTGATGATGCTAAATTCATTGCTGATTTGTTTTTCAAAGAGGTTGTGCGTTTGCATGGCATACCTAAGAGCATTGTTAGTGATAGAGATGTTAAATTTTTGAGTCATTTTTGGTGAGTTTTGTGGGGAAAATTAGGGACTAAGCTATTGTTCTCAACTACTTGTCATCCGCAGACTGATGGACAAACTGAAGTAGTTAATAGAACTTTGATTTCCTTGCTTAGGGCAATTTTAAACAAGAATATTAGGATGTGGGAGGATTGTTTACCATTTGTGGAGTTTGCTTACAATAGGGCTGTTCATAGCACTACTAATTGTTCTCCATTTGAAACTGTTTATGGTTTTAATCCCCTTACTCCTATTGATTTGTTACCATTGCCACCTAACAAATTTGTGAGTGTAGATGCTAATTCCAAAGCTGATTGGATGAAAAAGATACATCAGCAGGTCAAGGAGAGAATTGATAAGAAAAATGCTAAGGTAGCTGCACGAGTGAATAAAGGAAGGAAGCCAATGATTTTTCAACCTGGAGATTTGGTTTGGGTGCATTTTCGTAAAGAAAGGTTTCCACTTCAAAGGAAATCTAAATTACACCCAAGAGGAGATGGCCCATTTCAAATACTGGAGAGGATTAATGACAACGCCTACAAAGTGGACCTACCTAGTGAGTACAATGTAAGTCCTACTTTCAATGTGACTGATTTGAGTCCTTTTGCTACAGGTGATGTTTTAGATTCGAGGATGAATCCTTTTGAGGGGAGGGGAAATGTTATGGACCAGCCTACAAATCAAGATCCAAAGTTTCAACAAAAAGAGGATGAGCTCGACCAAGAAGGTGAAGATCAATTCCAAGAAATTTCTAACATTCATCAAGGACCTATAACCAGATCAAGGGCAAAGAAGATTCAACAAGTTCTAATCTGTCATCTTCAAGATTTAGTGGATTCAGTTTGCAATGGATTGCATGGACAACAAGACTTGGAAACAAGAGAGGCTCAAGTTCACTATAACTTAGTCCAAGTCCAGATTTTGCAATAAAGCCCAAGCCCAATTAACCTAATCAGACTTGCTAAGATATTTAGCATGTTTTTATTATTATTTTCTTGCATAAAACTTGGGGAAAGCAAAGTCAGATGTAATTCATTTGTTTAGAGTTTCTAAGCTGACTTTTAGCCTTCCAAGATATGGTTGTAACTTGTGGAACCTTTTTAGCCTCCCAAAAATAGTGGTTCTGATGCTAGTAAATATTTGTATTTCTTAATTAATTAAATTTTATTTTTAGCTGTAATGCTCTACTTATAAATAGAGCTTGAATGTAATGAATCAGAACTTTTGGGCATAATTCAGAATTTATTCAAGAAAAAGCTGTTTTGCTTTTTATCTTTGTGTTCTTGTGTAGAATACATGCTAAGGAACATTCAAGTAGGTTGATCACCTTCTTGTGAAGTGTTTCGAATCTGGAATTTCATAAATGAGTTTTTCTTTATTCTAGATCTTTGATCATCTTCTAAGCAATCTGTTTTCTAACCTTTCTTAGAGGTTGATTCCGAATTGGTTTTCTGGGGTTTTCAAGGTTAATGTTGTGGGGGTCCATTATACTCTAACGGGTTCTCAAGCTTGATTCTTGGAGGTTCTGTATCATATGTGCTTGATTTATTAAAGGAACATGTATGATGAGGTGTAAATCAGTAGAGACACCTATGGATCCTAACTGGAAGCTTGAAACTTGAGATGATGATTTACTAGTAGATAAAGGAAGATTTCAAAGGTTAGTTGGAAGATTAATTTATCTAGCTCATGCATGACTAGGCATTGCCTTTGCAGTAAGCTGTGTAAGTCAATTTATGCATTCTCCTTCAAAAAGCCACATGAATTCAGTATATCGCATCCTTAAATATTTAAAGGGTATTCCTGGGAAAGGCTTATTCTTAAAAAAAAACTACAGAAAGATATGTGGACGTGTTTGTTGATGCAGATTGGGCTAGTTTAAGCATTGATAGATGGTCTACTTCAGGTTATTGCTCTTATGTATGGGGAAATCTCGTTACATGGAGGAGTAAAAAGCAAACTATACAACTCACTAAATTTGTGAAGCATTATGGTTAAAAATACTTTTAGAAGAATTAGAAGTAAAGCTATAAACCCTTTTGCGGATTCATTATGACAAGGCTGCCATAACAATTTCTCATAATCTTATACATCATGACAAGATTAAATGTGGATGTGGACAAATATTTTATTAAATAAAAAATTGATGAAGGAATTATAATAGTAACCTACATTTCTACTTCTCAGCAGACTGCAAATATCTTAACTAAGGCTTTATACAGATCTTTGTATGATCAAATGGTAGACAAGCTGGGCATGTACAACCTGTACTATCTAGCTTGAGGGGGGTATCGAGATATATTGATAAGGATAAATAGATAAGTCTATTAGTTTGTTATTATTATTATTTTGGATAAATAGAAGTTTATTATATTTTAAATAAGAGTCTTAGTTAGACTAGGAGAGTTAGTTATTATTTCATCTTATAAATAAGAAATTATGTATTCCTTTTCTACATAAGAAATAAGAATATTTTTAGCAGTGTTTATTTGTTTTCTTCCTAATTATATGCTTTCAAATAAGTGTTGTGTTTTCGGTTTTGATGTTGAAATGGTTGGAATTCTGATAGGTTAGTGTGGTAAGCTTGATATGGTATGATGATTTTAATGTGGTGAAGGGCATCCAAGTACATTACATTTAATGGATTTCCTAAAGTGCCGCTAAGTCCATGAGATACCATGAGTTACCATGACGGGCAAAATGAGAAAAAGGAATAAATTATATTTCACGACCCTTCTTTAGCACTCTATTCATGCCATCTCAAGTTCTTCATCCATGTATCAACCCTTCCATGCCACTCCCACTCCATTTCTTCCTTAAGACCTCATTTTCACTGGTCCCAAGAGTTCTCATTGGCACTTTTGCAGCAACAAGGCTCCATATTTAGCCAAGAGCAACAGTTTTAAGGTAAGAGGAAGTTAAGGTTTTGAGTTTCTTAGATTTTTCAGAGTTGAAGTAAACCCTAGCTGAAATATTGCTTAGATTATGGATATTTGAGGCCCTAAAATGCTACCAAACTTCCCTCCTCACTTGTTGTTCACTTGTTGGAAAGATTTTGTTGATTCTACTGTGATTTTCACTTGGGCATCAAGCTTTTTCATCTATGTTGCAGAAAATGCAATTTTCCCATTCTAAATTCAAGATTTTGACTCAATTTTTTAAAAAGGTTTTTGAGGGGTTTTGTTAAGTTAAATGAGCTTAATTTAGGTTGGGAAATTAATGCCCAAGTGTTTTGGTTGGGAAAAAGGAAGTTTGGGGAGCATTTGAGGCTCTTTTTGTGGTGACAGAAGAATTTTCCGCTATAGGTCATTGCTCACACCGCTGCAGCAGTAGAAACCATTAAGGCTTGCCAGAATTTTGCATTCTAGTGTTGCAATGCTTTTCTTTAGGATTTGACTTTAAATCCCCCTCTTTCATGCATGGTTGTTAGGGATTAGTTCCAAGGCTCTATGAGTTAGTAATTCCCCTGCAACAATGTAAGAAATTATCAAAGTTTTGCTTGGATTCCAAGTAAACCTTTGACAAATGTGAACTTATTGATGTCACATGTTTGATGCTTGGCATATTGTGAGGTCTCTTTTCTAGATTACAAAACCTTTATCTATGAGATTACGTAAAGCTAGAAGAGGTATGAAGTCGTCAATATAAGAGGTATGAACATAAGTAGCTCTGTATGCCTAGAAGAATAAGAGAGGGTATTACCCCTATATTACATTAAAAATTTAGATGCCTCATGCCTAGGGTATTTGTGGCATGAAGAGTTAGTGGTAATGCCAAGAGTCGATGGCCTAAACACTTGAGAAATGCAAGATAAAAGAGTTAGATGAGTAAGTAGCTAACCCCATCTAGTTAATATGAAATTAATCATAACATAATGAATGCATGTTATGAGAGGATGTGTAAGGCCTCCCCTCAAAATGAAAAATTCCACATATGAGAGTATGTTATGCATAGAGAGACATAAATGCTAATGATGCAAGAACAATAAGTCTATATATGCATGAATGTTTAGAATATGATGAAAAGCAAAAGAGGGGTAAACCGGCTAACAGAGTACTATATGTTGGCATCACACTTGGATACCTTATGCCTCGAATGCATGTAGCAAAGAGTTTGGTGATAAGGCTCAGGAATTTGGGTGTTCTATCATAAAAATATGGTGAGGCAGAAAGATTAAAGATGAAAAAGGGTTAACTTTAAAGCAAGATAAGTAGAGTAATAGTTAGCTTACATGTACAAGCATGTACTCCCTATGATAAGGGGCAACATGGGAGTTTGTTGCTAAGAAACAATGAAATAATTCAAGGATAAGGTGCCTATGATTATATGCACCTAGTAGGTCCTACAATACTCATAGGATCTTGAAACTAGGAATAGTCTTATGATAAAAATGAGACCTAGAGACCCCAGAACAAGGGTATGTTCCAGAGCTAGAGCTAACTAAAGTGTAAGACTAAGAGACCCCAGAGCAAGGGTGTGGTTTAGAGCTAGATCTAGTTAGAACATGAGATCAAGAGACCCTAGAGCAAGGGTATAGTCTAGAGTTAAAGACACAAGGATTTGGGGCCGGAAGACCTAAAAGTGAGGCTGTGACCTAGAGACAATAAATACATAGGCTTGAAACCATAGAATGAACATGGTCTATCGTTTAAAAAGTTGATTTGCCATGTAAGTATGAATGTACATGTATATTTGTGTATGAATACTTAGAAACGATATGATGAATTATATGTAATGCTTGTATGGGGGTGTACCCCATATTCATGATTGTAAGCTTAAAAGGTTTGATGATCATCGTAGCTAAAAGTGCTAGGTGATCATGGAGATCGACGATTCATAGTCATCTATAGAGGCCATGAGGCTCAGTGGATTAGAAGGTTAATGCATCACCATTTATAGAGAACAGGAGGCTCGGTGGGTTATAATGATTAAGGTGGCTAGTTGAGTCATAAAGGCCGAGAGGCTTGGTGAAAATCCTAGCCATTATAGAGACTCTTCGATTCATAAAGGCCTACAAGGTTCGGTGGATCCTAAAAGTCTAAAAGTCGAATGACATATCGAAGCCATGAGGCGCAGTGTATCTTGAAGACCTAGCTTTCGAGGTTCGTTGCCACCTCTGAGATGAGGATTCATAGAAGCCCAAATGTATACTTAAGTAGGCATTATGAGTGAATGCATGCATGGTTTGCATAGATAAGATAAATGATTATGAGGTATATTGAACTATAGGAGTCAGATTTGGTAGGGGTTCATAGAGTCCTAGATAAGTGAATACATTGAGAATTAAATTGTTAATTGCATACACATGTTGTGTATCTGAATCAGATGACTTGTTGGTGATGTTATGTAAGGATATGGTTATCATAGTGCTCAAACCCATGTTAAACATGAGTACATATGTATATATGTGATGTGAGGTTAAATGATATCGCCTATTTAAGTAAGTTTATGACCTAAGTATTATATATGAAAATAGGGATAAATGTTACGTCTTGAGTGTGAGGATGATGCCTATAGGCATGGTGGATAGTTCCATAGTACGTTGGGTAGGAAATTAATGAAAACGCAAAGTCAAGAAACCCAGGCTAATGCACTTGAGCCTATGTGATATGATTATCTAGCATATACAGTACTTCATATATGCATGTCGTCGTCAATGTTAATCACCATGCATAAGAATACATATATGTTGGTATTGGTGTTACCTACTTATTGAGTTTTTATACTTACCCTATAGTTAATATTTGAAGATGAGTAATCACAAGGGTAGTAACAAAGGTTCAATGACACCCTTTCTCCTTGGTAAGTTCTTAGCCTTTTGAGTATAGTTTGTTAGTATGCTTTATACTCGCATAGGTCTCCTAGGTCCTGATATTTGTGATTGTACATAACGTTGATTGATAGTGAAAGATTAGAGATGCTAGCAGATATAGCATAGTTGGCTTACAACCTAAGGAAGGTATATCCATAGTATCGTGCTGATCACGTGCCTAAATTTTAGGGCGTGACCGTCTCCATTTTCTTTAGTTTATATCCTCCTTTGTCACTGGTATCTACCACGTGTCTCATAAGTCCGTTATAATGTCTATGAATTTTTTGTGTATGTGGGACAATATATTTGTATTTGTACATATATATGGATGAGAATGTTCAAAGTGACCAAAGTGAAATAATTGAAAAGTTTGTGGCTAATTGTGAAAATTTTCAAATTTGAGAATGTTATGATGAGCTATGATGCCTCTTAATGATTTAACAATTATATGACACAAATGTATGCTAGATGTGACAATTAGTGTTGGCAAAATGGGCCTAAGCCCGCGAGCCTGGCTTAACCCGCTTACATTTAAAGCAAGTATAAACTTCTAAAATTAGACTTGTTTAAATACGAGCCTAAACGGGCTTAGCTTGTTTGTCCACGAGTCAAAACGGGTGGAGCTCCTAGGCCGGCCCTTTTTTTTTTTATATATTTATATGCATAGTTACATCAAATGACTAATAAATAAATGATCAATTGCTTTGTTCAAAATTTAAAAAAAAAATTACAATTTGAGGCAAGGATGAATATTAGTAAGTGTCATTTTTTTTTAAAATTATACCCATATATTATTTTGTATAAAATAAAGAAATTTTGAATTCACATTAAGAATTTTCAAAAATAAAATAAATGGAGACGTAGATGTGTTGTGAAAGGATAATAAGTAAGAAATAAATAATTGTGTATTGATGTGTATAAACTATAAAAACAATATTATATCTCTTGTTTTTTCTTTAAAAAAAATGAAAAAGATGACTGGAAGTGAAAAAACAAAATCATAGATAAAATGGCTTTGAAAAAACTTTATATATATATATATATATATATATAAATGATTTTCCAATACTTTTTTTTGATACATTAGTAATTTTTCATTAAGTAAAAAATTTATAATAATATATTTTCTTAATGTGGTATGGATTATATATATTTTGTTTTTCATTTTTTAAATTAATGATCATAAAAATTATAAAATTTTTTATACAAAAGGAAATTACTATTTAACAAGTCAATTTAAAAAAAAAAAAGTGGCTCGTGGGTCGACTTGTTTAGTCCCACGGGCACATGCGGCTAGGTATGGGCTTCAAAATTGGCCCATTTGATAAACGGGCCAACCTAACTTGTTTGACACTACTAGTGACAACTTTATTTTGGTCACTTACTCTCATATGAGCTCTTTTCCCTTAGACACTTGTCATTTTACACTATCAACCACAATATCTTCCTCCTCCTCTTCTCCACTCCAAACCATCACAACTCCAAACTCTCTTCACTTTTAAGCAACTTTCTTGTTTCCATTGGATTCCCTCTTCCTTTAAGACACCAATCAAGATAAGAGTCACTTCCTCCTACTTCCTCTCCCCTCATTTTCACGCTTCTTTAACTTTTGGTGTAGAAGGCGTGGGTTTTGCTTGAAAGTTGCTTGGGGTGGCATAAAAAGGGTCTCTAAAGTCCCTTTAAGTTGAACCTAGTCTAGTTTATTGCAAAACTTACAGAATTTGGCTAGAATTTTGGAACAAAACTCATGAACCCTAGTTTGCTTTAAACTAGGGTTTTTTAGGTAGTTGAGGTCAATTCAAAATTTATGGTTGATTTTGATGTCAATTAATGGTTGCGTATGAATTTTATGGTTGTTAAAAATCTTATTAAAGAGTCATTGATGCATTAAATGAGATTTGGTATGTGTGAATGTGTTTGGAGAGAAAAAAAGGGAAATTCCGATCTTGGGAGCCACTTATAATGGCTTGCACCCAAGGCTAAATCTTATAATGACTTGCTCTATTGTTTTCACTTATAATGCCTTGTTTTATTTTTTGTTTTTACCTAGCATTCTTTATTAAAATAAATTATAAGACGCCATATCTTACATTATATATATTTTTATTAGACTACCAATAACCTTTGATAATTTAAACTTAATATCATTTATTAAAATTAAATAAAAAATCCACATTTTAAAATATTTATATTTAATAAGACAATGTATTTTACATAACTATATTTTTAAAAAGTCACATCTACAAAATTACTATATGAATAACATTCAATAATTTGCATTTAGCATTCTTTATTAAACTACATTAAGTTATATATGTTATGTTTTAATTTTCTTTGGCACTTTGTCTCATGTAAGTATTTTTTTTTAAAGAAATGTCTTATACAAATATTTCATTATTAAACTATTAATAACAAATAAATACCACCATGTATTACAAATTATATGAAAAACTATGTATTATAAATTAAATAAAATACATATATACATATACAAGCAAATATATATGTATATATATATATGGTGTATGGGGCCGGGTTACGGGGTAGGGCATGTATGCCCCAACCCTGCCTTGAACCTATGCAAATGAATTCAGGTATTCCCTAAATTTGTTGCCATCCCTACATTTGTAATATATGATAGAAAAATTAAGCCAAAAAATCTAGATTTATGAAAACTCAAATACGAAAAATTCTCTAATCATAAATCTATTATTTATCAGTCTTTGATAAACAATAAGAGCACAACAAAGATACATAATAAATGCATACTTTGATTGTTGTAACTGGGAGATTAAGTTGCGGGTAGGCTGTTCTAGGAAAGTGTAAGAAACTGCCTTTCACTATTTTGGTTTGATTGGAAAAAAAAGTACAAAATGACACAGATAATGTCTCACCAAAACAAAACCCTTTATATAACCTAAGGAGCCACTACCTAGTCTATCATGCCCATGAGTTGACTTTTTTATAATAATACCCCTTTACTATTTTTATTTAGAGTTATGCATCTACACATAAAATATGTACACTGACATCCCATACTAACTTATAGAATATATCAAATATGAATCTCAACACAAAATACAAGAAGATCTTATCACGGACCTAGTTAAAGATAGACCCAATATATTAAATGTGCATAAATATACAATACTTAATATGTCAGTCAACTCAAATAAATTATCAGCATTCTAAATAACATTTATAAAATAAATAATATATATAAAATAAATAATGCTAACAATTCTCTTATTTGGATGCCATATGATTATGAAATAGTATAAACACATACTACACACACACACACACACACACACATATATATATATATAGACCTATAGTGCGCATATTCCACTATCTAAACATATATATCATAATAATCTAGTCCATTAACTATATTAGTATAGAACCAGAGAGATTTTCAAAACAAGTTAAATTGAAACTAATCCAACATTGATCATAGTGCTAATATAGCTAACGACAGATCAAGCCTAGATATGTAACATGAAAATTATATGTCAAGAATCTTCATACATACCTATTTCTAACTGGTTCCTACACTTTCTCAACTTTATGCTAAACCGCAGCTGCTAAACTACATAAGAAAGCAAACATATATGTTCAAAGTACTCTATACACACACAAATATATATAAAAAAACACACATTTATATATCAAAAACACCACAAATGGATATCCATTTAGAGTAATATTATGTTAGTAGATCATGTTGATACTGATCATATGACTGTAAAACATCAGTCTAAAGGTTTACCACCTAGAGATACTTATATGGTAATGGTAAAATCTTTAGATAATTGAGTGTATTATACAGTTTGTTTTGTACTAAATGAATGCCTTACAACAGGTAGGCTATGAATTCAACCCCTATGGTTGAAGAAGCTATGAGGGTCTGTTTGACATTTTTCAATGATATAGCTCCTTCAGACAACATGAACACATAGCCTGATAGGCATCCCATAAAATCAATATTGAAGTAATCAGTGATCTCAAATTGATTTGACCACCAATAAGTGAGCATGTAGATCTTCGTCCTCTGAAGGTGCTTCATAACCTATTTAGCTCTCACCTAATGAGCCATGTTTAGGTTACTCTTATATTTGCCCAACATTCCCACAATATATGCCAAAACCAGACGGGTACACCCTTGTGCATATGAGAGACTTCACAAAGCTGAAGCATATATGATTTTTTCCTTCTCTCTTATATGTACAGTCAATTTAGGACATTAAAACAAGCTAAATCTATCACGTTTGGCTACAAATGTGATGTTAGTGCACAATTTTGCATGCCAAATTAGCTCAAGAGTTTCTAAATGCATGTTTTCTACGACAAATCCAAAGTATGTCTAGTGTGATCCCTACTGATCTCAATCCCCAAAACAAAATATGCCTCACCAAGATTCTTTATTTCAAATTTGTTTGAAAGAAAGGACTCGATTTCACACAAAAAAGACATATCATCACTAGCTAACAATATGTCATCGACATGCGGAACTAGTATCGCAAACTTGCTTCCATTCATCTTGAGGTATATGCATTGACCCACTAGCTTCTCTCTGAGTCAAAAGATGAAATCACTCATCAAACTTTTGGTACCTGGGGTGTCTGCTTAAGACTATAAATGGGCTTCCTCAGCTTATATTCTAAGTACTTTTAATCTTTAGATTCAAAGTTCTCTTGTTGCACCATGTATATTGTTTCTTTAGTGTCTCAATTGAGAAACATTGTTCTCACATCTATTTGACGTAGCTTTAAATCACTATGAGCTACAATGCCATTATGACTCTAAAGGAATCCTTCGAAAACTGAAGAGAAGATTTCCTTAAATTCAATGCCCACTTACTGAGTACAATCCTTCAAGTTAATGCCCACTTACTGAGTACAACCCGTAGCTTCATTATGCTCTCAATGACTCCCTCATTCACGGGTATAACCATCTCAGGTAGAGTTACCTGATCAGACGTTCACATGATTGTAGTAGGAATACTCATGTATTCTTCTTCAAACACAATGTCCCTTAGTTAATCACTCCTAATATGATCAACATCCTCAATAAATTTGGCATTCCTGGTGTCAAAAAGGGATTTGGTCGAAAAGTTATAAATCTTGAATCCCTTTGACCTCTTAGGATACCCCACAAATAGCATCTCACAGTGGATGACCAACTTTGTCTCATTAGGCTTATACGACCTAGTTTCATATGGACAACCCCAGACATACAAGTCTCTAATAATAGGCTTCTTGCTTGTCTATAACTCTTATGGGGTCTTCTATACTACTTTACTGGGTACCCTATTAAGGATATACATAGCAGTTTTAAGAGCATTCTCCAAAAAGATTTTGGTAAAGAAGAATGACTAATCATACTTCTCACCATGTCATTAAGAATAGGGTTAAGTTGCACAACAACACCACTTTGGCTAGGAGTCCCCGATATGGTATACTATGGTACAATCTCACACTCAGCCAAAATACTTTGCAAAAGCCTCTAAAGTTGTTCACCTAATCAATCATATCTACCGTAAAACTCACCTCTATAATCAGATATAATGGCACCTTAATTTTCTTGCCTAATTAACTTTTAAATTTGGTTTTAAAAATTTTAAAGATGTCCAATGGTTGTGAATTCTCATGTAACAGGTACATGTACTCATATCTAGAATAATCATCTATAAAGTTGAAGAAGTACCATTGTCTATTCTTTGAAACTGTAGGGAATGGACCACATATAGGTTGTATCAACTCCAAAGTCTCACTATCTCTAGTAGCACATGTTCTCTTAACTTTAGTTAGTTTGCCCTTAATATAATTAATACAAATATCCATATTCTTAATGTTAGATACACTACAAGAAATTAGACTTTAGGTAGCGACTAAATATTTTGTCATTGAAAGTCCACTTTCAATAATGACTTTTATAGTCGCCACTGAAAATCTAACTTTAGGTGGCGACTATCAAAGTCACCACTGAAAATAAGACTTTCAATGGTGACTCAAATAGTCTTCACTGAAAAGTGTCACTTTTAGTAGCGACTCCAGGGTTGTTGCCACTAAATACAAGATATAAAACATTATATACCACCTTTTAGTGGTGTCGCCACTGAAGAACTTTTAGTGGCCCCTAAAAGCCACCACAGAAGACCTTTCAGAGAGTCGCCACTAAAAGTTCTTCTATGGTGACTATGATGTCACCACCAAATTTTTTTTAAAAAAAAATTGCCGACATAATATTTTTTAAGAAAAAAATATGACAATTTTGGTTTTTAGTGGCAACCAAAAGTCGCCACTGAAAGTGTTTCAATGGTGACTTGTGGTCGCCACCATAAGTCTAGTAACCATAATTTTTTTTTTTAACAAAAATGCTTTTTCAAAGACTAGGATTTAAACCTATGTCTTGTTGATAAGTAAAAGGTTCCTTTGCCACTAGTTCAACCAATACAATTTATCTATTTTATGAAATATTTTTTTAAATACGATAGGTTTATTAATAATTTGAAAGTTCTAAAAAGTGGGATTTTAACCCACATCCTATTAGATAGAAAAGCATAGGCTTGCCACTAATCTAACATGTTATCTTTAACTTTATTTTGAAATTGTTTAATAATAACATGAGTTTGATAATTCTTCTTGCCTCTATCTTTTTTCACTTTACGCCTCCTCATTAGTTGCACATAGTGTCTTCTCTATCTCTATTCTTTTCATTGTCTCTCTTCTCTCATCAATTGCATATTGTCTCTCTATCTTCTCCATCATAATCTCTTCTCCATTTGTTTTCACCAACCATCGATGCCTATCTTTGCCAACCACCTTGGTTCACGCCATACAACTGCCAAATCGCCTAGAATTGAATTTGTGGCAACTTGTAGTATAGTAGTATTCCCAGGGGTTGGTTAATGACAGAAGCATAAAAATGCAGCAAAAGCAACAAACAGCAACGGTCACAGCAGCAGCAAATCAGGACAGGATACAGAACAATATCAGAGATGCATGTAATCAATCTTTGGTTTCCCTAGAAGTGTAATCATCATCATCCTCTTTTTAAAAGTTAGTTCCAACTTCATCTATTATTCCAGCCATCAACTAAGTTTTCTAGAAAGTCTCTTAGAACTTGAGCACATTGAGTCCTAACTGGAATATTACTTTCACACAATCGCATATTGGCAACCCAATCTAATCCTACTTACTAAACATGCATAGCAATCACATACATACAAGTTTAGCAAGGTTTACTCTCTAATAAAGCAATAAAAATATGAATCAAGCCCATATAACTTTTCTAAACAGAAAAATATACAAAAATAAGAACAAGAGGCAAAATAGGGATTAAACTGAAATAGATTAAGTCAGAAACACTTATCTGTTTAGAAGCATTCAGATTACATCTCTTAGTTCCACCAAAGATTAATTACAAAAGGGGTTTTAGCCCTCCATAAGGACTAAAATGAAAATACAGAGGAGAAACTACAGAAACCTAAACTATTGCAGAAGAGAGGAAGAAGAAGAAGATGTCTGTTCTGTCTAAAACGAAATCTGATCTGTTCTCCTTTGTGGCAGCCCCTTGGACGCCAAAAATGCACTAGTTTGTTCTGTCATTTTCCATTTGAAAAGCTACAATAAGTGTAGCACCTTGGGCAGAAGCAATGCATGGAAATGGAGGCTGTTGGAGGGACTTTTCTGCACTAGAAAGTTGACATACGAATTTTCCATTTTGGGTAAACTTTGGAAAGTAAAAAAGGCTGAATTGCTGCTCTGATTCAGAATAGCAATGGGGCCTACATCAGCATATCCTAGTAGTACCAAATCATCCAAAAAATGCCACATCAGCTCCCACATATGCACCCTCGTCCATGTCATCAATTTTGCTTTCTAATTACAAAATTAAAGCACAGTCAGTCTATAATTAAATTACAACCATTTAATTCTAAAACATAATAGAATCTGAGAATTATCAAGAAAATGTATGCAATAGGACTAAGATAGGGACTAAATTGTATAAAAAAATGCCCGATATCATACCTCTGTTTCTTCCCTAGCTATGAACCACAACCTTGAGCACCTCTTCATTTTCTGCAACTTGACCATCTTAGGTACTGCATTCTGTTCCTTTTTTTCTTTCTTCCCTAATTTTTTCTTCGATTTCATGCTTTACTGGACACCGAAGTTATGGCATTGTTAAATAAAAATTTTCAAAGAACATAATATGTCCTGTTAGATAGTGGTCAAGGTAGGTCTGAATCAATCATCATTACCAGAAGAATCAAGTTAAAATGATTCCAATGGAACATATTATGAATGTCTACAATAGCTGAAGAATCAAGAGAAGAGTTTAATCATGTGGTTAAATTTCCACTGCTACAATCTTGTGGTTAAATTTCCATTGTTACAACCTGTAATTCTTGCCATTGCTTCAAAAAAGTGTTTAAATTATTTTTGGCTTCCCATTTTGAAATTTTTAATGGAGTAAATGTTTCAAACAAAACAAGTAGAATAATAATGCAACTAAAAAAATGCTTAAAGAAGAGATAAAAAATGAAAGATAAATTAAAATAAAAGAAAAAAAGATAGTGGAACACAATTTCATGCATAATATTGACTAGGATAATAACTTTCATAAAAAATAGATGAAGTACCTCATAAAATATAGTTCCACATAGGCATTATTATTCGGTATGCCAAATAAAAGTATTTGATGTTAATTTTAAAATAAACCTATGAACTACAAAACTCATATTTTAATAAACCTTTTAATTGTCAAAGGAAAAATATCAGAGATACAAATAATAAACAAGTTGGAAAAAAAAAACTTACACATTAGGATTGAGAACAAAAAACAAGAATAAGGCAACACATCTTATTTATATATAAAACCTTATTTAAAACACAAGAAATTTAATCTCTGCTAAGATTGCAACTTTGTGCATAAAATTTTATACTTTATTTTGTATTTTCTATAGTACAATGACGTGGTCACATGCATAAAAGTAGTATTATTGTCCAACAAGAAAAATTATTTCACCTCCCATTACCGAAAGAAAATTAAAATATAGTAACATACCTCTATTAACTTGCATTTCAACAACTTGTCTGCTTTCATGATGCTTGTACCTACATGTGCACTACCTGTAGAATGTTTTCTCTTTGTAACACCCATATGTAATCTTGTGGTCAAATTTCCATTGCTACTGCCATTGGAATCATTTTGACTTGATTCTTCTGCTTGTACCCAATTTCTGCTACTACTATTGGAACATAGTATGAATTTTTAAATTCAAAAATTTCAAATACTATCTCACCTATTGCTTGTGATTTTATTAATATCTCATAACTTTTTATATATGAAACATATTTAAGCTTTTTTTATTTTTTGCTAATTGGACACCTACTTTCTGATAGTGTTTATATTGCACTTTGGTGGCTGTAGTCATATCATAAATATATTTTTATTGAGATTATTATTAAGCTACGAATTTTAATTTGTTTAGAAACATGTTTTACTCTAGTTTGATGATGAGATGAGATGCTTTTCTAAATGTAAGCTTTATTAAGATCTTTATCATGTTATTTCTCTATTTCAAGCAATTGAGCCTTACAACAACAACAACAACAACAACAACAACAACAACAACAACAACAACAACAACAACAACAACAACAACAACAAAGCCTTATCCCACTAGGTGGGATTGGCTACATGAATCATACGACGCCATTGAGCTCTATCAATGACCCACTCTTTAGGTATCTCATTTATCAAAAGATATCATTTAATGATTTCTCCCAAGTGTCCTTCTTAGTCTTCCTCAGCCTTTTTTTACAGGACTCCATACTATCTACTCAACCTTTCTTACTGGCACCTCCAACTTCCTTATTTGAACATGACCATATCACCTTAAACAATTTTATACCATATTCTCCTTAATATTTGCCACCTTGACTCTACTTCATATACAATCATTACAGATCATATCTCATCTTGTATGACCACATATCCATCTCAACATCCTTATCTCTGCTACCGCAATTTTGTGTTCTTGCTATCTTTTTACTGCCCAACATTTACTTCAATATAATATTGTCAATCTTATAGCCATACGATAAAACTTCCCTTTGAGCTTATTAAGTACTTTCTAGTCACAAATAATTCCTGATGCTTTTCTCCATTTCACTCACCCAACTTGTATCCTATGTGTAACATCCCTATTAATTTCACCATCATCTTATATAAATGATCCTAGATACCTGAACTTTGACACTTATGGTATAACCTGATCTTCAATTTTAATCTCCAACTCATTCTAGCTTGTTGCTTGTTAAACTTATAATGCATATATTCTGTCTTCTTCTTGCTCAGATGGAAACCTTTCCATTCTAGAGTACACCTCCATAACTCGAGTTTAGAGTTAATCTCTTCTCTTGACTCTGCCACGAGGATTATATCATGCATAAAAGGCATGCAATTGAGCTTTAAAATCACATTTTTGATTCAGTATCCAAGTGAGTTACTTTATCATTTATTTTGTTTTACTTTAATTCCTTGATTTTTGTTTAATCCATTAATTATCTTTTGTTTTAATTTGGTCCTTGAACTTATAGAAATTACTCATAGCTATGTTTTTTTCTTTTCAATGCTCATTTTGTATTACTTAGTTGCTTCAATGAAAAGTATGCTTTAGTATAAGCTTCCAACATATAGCTTCTTTTATGAATAAACTATGTAGTTGTAGTAGATAGTGATGGACAAAAGTTGGTCTAAGATCAGGGATAGAGTAGATCTAATATATATCAAAGGAATAGATAGCTTTCTTGAGTGGGCCTTTAGTCAACCACAGGTAAAAAATGAAATTCGATGTCCTCGTAAAGGATGAACACAAGGTTTAAGTTTAAAAGTCAAGTAAGGGTAGACTTATTGAAGAATGGTTTTTGGGATAGTTATCAAGTATAGGACTTACATAGAGAAAGTTCAATAAGATCTGAAAGTCCCCTTAATGATCCAGTAGAAGAAGATGATAGTGTTGAGGAATATGAAGTTATAAAGATGGTACATGATGCATGTGGGTATGTTAATAAAAAGGAAATGAATAGTGGCTTTGAAAATAATGAAGAGCCAAATATTAATGCAAGAAAGTTCTATGAATTATTGTCAGATGCTGAACAGATCTTTATCCAGGATGTAATAAAGTATCAAAGTTGTTATTCATTGTTAGACTACTACACTTGAAGTGCCTCAATCATTGGAGTAATAAATCTATGGATGCCTTATTGAGTTTTTTCAAAGAAGTTCTTCTTGAGGGGTCATTGATAAAAAAGGCTAGCTCCCAAGAGGGGGTGAATTAGGTTTATAAAAAATTTACTGACACTTGTTAGAAGTTAAAGAGGATTTAAAAACAATGCGAAGCTTTTTATGACAGTAAAACAGAGCAATGTTAAGATGAATAAGTATGAAGTGCAATTAATCAAAGATAAATCTTTAAGCAATAAAAGTGATGAGAGAAAGAGAGACAAATACAAGTATTTATACTGGTTCAACTTAAACCAAGCTACATCTAGTTCTCAAGACAACTTCTTGAGTATTTCACTATCAACTACAAGTTTATACAATTAGGCACTTGTAAGCCACTACAATAGAGATCTTTTCTTTCTCAAGGGTGTCTCTCCCCTTTACAATGTGTTGCTCTCAAACTCTAACTCATGAAAACCTTACTTGATTAAATTACTTAAAAAATAAAATCGATAAACTGAGTTGACTCTTTTAAATAGAGTAGATTTAAAAATGAAAGCTTTCTAATTAGTAAATGATTAGCAAGATGTTAAAACAAGGATTTCAGAGTCAAAGGGAATGTATTCTTCTTCATTTGACACCGTCTGAGGGTTATATTTATAGCCTAAGGTGTAAAAGATCCATTGTAAGAAGATCAAGGATGATATCAGTAAATATCTTCAGAAAGTAGTCGTTAATACTAATGTTATTGTGCTAGTAGTTAACTGGTAGGTCCTCGACAGTCGACTGATATCTTTTAATAGGTGTTGGTCGACTGGTAGTAACCTGGTGATTGACTAGTAGCTTTCTATTGTCTTTTGAAAAAATGTTCTAGACCTTATCGATCGACTGATACATTGCATCTAATCGACTAGTATATACTAGGATTTAAATTTAATTCTAGACAAAGGGTAACTGATTGACTGCTTGTAGGTAAGCAGTTGACTAATAGGCTTATTGAGACTTAGTCAAAATCGAACTCAAGAGCAACTGGTCGACTGGTGTACATGTACCATTCAAATGGCAGTTATTGGGACTTAGAAAATGAGATTTTTCAAAATATTTTATTTTTTAAAACTCAATAAACTCATCTAGTATATTTCCAACTTAGTTAAAAACATTCTTAGAGGTTTTTAAAACAATTTTTTTGTCTTTCAAATTACTTTACAAACTATCTTAGGTCTTATGGCATAAATTAAAAAAAAAATCTGTTTAGCTCTTCTTTGACTTGATGTCATTCCTAAAAAAATAAAAGTCAATATTGCAAAGGAATTTATTATTTTAATTTGTTTATTAATCATCAAAATTTAAAAATATTGCTTCATATGCAATGGGGTCAACAATCATTAATATTGAGGTCTTACTATGAAGCCAAGAAGGTTATCTGGGAGCTAGGTTTGGACTTTAACAAAACAGATGCATGTGAGAATGATTGTGTTTTTTATTGGGATGAGCATGCCAATGCATAATCATGTCCTAAGTACAACACATCTAGATGGAAGTTGGATAGACCTAAAGGCAAGAAAGTAGCGTATAAAGTTTTACGATATTTTTCGATAAAGCCAAGGTTGCAAAGGCTTTACATGGCTAAAACCACAACTAAAGAGATGAGGTGGCACAAGGAGGAACAAATTGATGATAGTGTACTAAGACATCCTTTGGACTCTCTAGCTTGGAAATCCTTTGATAACCAACATCCCAACTTCTCTATTGATCCTAAAAATGTACGGTTAGCTAATGAAGGGTTCCAACCGTATGGGAAATATGAGCACTAATCATAGTATTTGGCCAGTTGTTCTAGTACCATATAATTTGCCACCTTGGAATTGCATGAACCGACCATACTTTATGTTGACATTTCTCATTCCTGGCCCTAAGTGCCTGGCTGATGACATAGATGTTTATTTATAACCAATGATTGAAGAATTAAGGGAATTATGAGATGATAGGGTAAAGATATATGATGCCCACTCAAAATCAAATTTCGACATATATGTAGCTCTTTTGTGGACAATTAATGATTTTTCTGCATGTGGAAATCTTTTAGGATGGTCAACCAAAGGCAATCTTGCATGTCCTTGTTGCCACAAGGACACATATTCTATTTCTTTAAGAAACAAATTATGTTATATGGGTCATTATCGCTTCTTACTAACTTATCATCCATGGTGTAAGATAAGAATTCATTTGATAGGAAAGTAGAAAATGGTGTTGCACCTAGTCCTTTAAGTGGTGATGAAGCACTTAGGCAATTACAAAGGCTGGGCAATGTGACTTTTGGGAAAGGTCAAAAACAAAAGCTTGACCATCTCGATCTCACTTATAATGGAGGAAGAAGAGTATTATTTTTTATTTACCTTATTATAAATCCCTTATGCTATGACATAACCTTGATGTCATGCACAACATCATATCAACAATTATCAATATAGTTGGAAAGACAAAAGACACTTTGAAGAGTTGATATGATTGGTGGATTTAGGCATTACACAAGGTTACATCTAATTCAAGATGGAAATAATGTTCTGTTGCATGTAGCATGCTATGCATTATCCTCACATGAGAAGTTGAAAGTATTCAACTTCTTGGCTAATTTGAATGTTCTAGATGCTTTCTCATCACACATTGCAAGATGTGTGAATATGAGGGAGAGGAAAATTTTTGAATTGAAGTGTCACGATCACCATGTATTATTATTGCAAGGTATATTCCTAATTGCAATACGTGGTTTATTGTCTAAAGAAATATGTGAACTAATTATAGAGTTGGGTAAATTTTTTAAGAATTTATGCTCCAAGTGCTTAACTATTGAAGATCTCCATATTCTTAAGGCTCAGATTCCTGTTACTTTATGTAAACTAGATACAATATTTCTGCTAGCTTTTTTTGATATCATGGCTCACTTGCCAATTCACTCAACAAGAGAGGCAAAGGTTGCTGGGCCTGTATAATATTGATGGATGTATCTTGTGGAGAGGTAATACACCACGATATTCTATTCTTCAATCAAATAAATCTTATGCACTATGAATCTTATTTATCTTAGCCTTCATATATAGGTATTTGCAGACACTTAAATCATACGTTTGCAATTTGGCTAGACTAAAAGGTTCAATTGCAAAAGGTTATTTAGCATAAGAAAGCCCATCTTTTTGTTCATGGTAATTAAAAAAATATCCCAACCAAGTCTAACATACCTTCTTGGAATAACGATGGACTTATAACATGTAGTAACGTGTCTATATTCAAATGAATTGGGCAAGCAAAAGGGCATCTATCACTTTATCTCATGAAGAGTTTAATCAAGCTTGCATATATATATATATATACTTCAAAATTGTGAAGAAGTTTGCCCATTCTTGGAGTAAGTTCACTTTATTCCCAAAATTTCCACAAAGAGCTATAGTTAATATATGTTAAACTAATGGGCTTATTAATTGTAGGGAGCATAAGAAGCAGATTGAAATACAAACTTCAACAATGGTGGATGAGAGACATTTTAAGGAGTTTCCTAGTTGGTTTCGTGCATGTATAAGTGTATATCTACAGGGCTTAATACACTTTTTCAGTTTATATATAAATTTTAAATGGTAACAAAAATTATTTGTTTACATAGGTCCTTGCATTATGCCAACAAAGAGCTGGAAGTGATGACCTTATTAGCTTAGCAATTGGTCTTAACAGGATGGAAAACTTATATCCCATATATACAGTAAATGATTTTAAATTTTATACAAATGCTCGTGCTTTTGGGAAAAAAACTTAGAATAGTGGAGTTGTTGTTAAAAGGAATTATTCAGACTCTGAAAAGGAGTATTATGGCATAATTGAGCATATTTATAAGTTGTCTTATATGGAGAACAACAAAGTATATCTCTTCAAGCGTCATTAGTGGGATGTAGTTCAATTAGGAAAAGGATATAAAATTGACAAGTATGAATTCACAAGCATTAATACTCATTAGTCGTTGAATATGAATGAGCCATTTATCTTAGCATCTTAAGCAGAACAAGTTTTCTAAGTACCTGATCTTGTTGATCAAGATTGATTTGTCATGGTGAAGACACATCCGCGTGACCTATTTAATATGCCCCTAGAGGATGATAATGATGTTGAATCAACTATTAGTCAGCCACCAAGATGAAGCATATCAATAGATGAAGGTTAAATTGAATGTGTTAGATAGCAACATAGTCGAAAGTGAAATCATAGTGGCCTTACATATATAGGGATGATGTTGAGCTGCAAAGCATCACTCGTGCAATTGAAATTTAGAAGCACGAAATGTTGAAGATGAAAATATCATTGATGATAATGAAGTAGATGTGACTATAACTGAGCAAAGTGAAAAAGAGTTACTTGATAGTCATTATAAGGATGTAAACAAATATATTTGATTTCATTTATATTTATTGTTGCTACTTGATTATATTTTATAAGCAATGTTATTTACACATTTTGATTATTTACACATTTTCATTACATCTTATATATACATTAATACTATTACGTACTCTTCACTTATACTATTATAGCAACATGATAGGATTTGAAAGGGGCAGAGGTGGTAGACTAATTAGTTTGAAAGGCATTGCACATAACACTGGACAAGGAAGAGATGAGAATGATGGTGAAGTATCATCAAGCTTATGCTTGCGACCACCATAACTTGATCTAAAACCATAGCCTCAATCGCCCCAACCAAGACCACAAGTTATTATTCACCAGTGGCACAAACAGAGGCACAGGCTGCAAATCTTACACTAACACAACCTTCACCAAATCTTAGTAATGCAGGTTTGTCGCATGCTTATTAAACAAGGTGCATGGAATTTTATACTTTCATCCAACATAATTTGGTGATCTTTAATTTGTTTTTTAATTATGCATGTCATCTTTTTGTAGTACAAATAAGAAAGGTAAAGGATGTTATAGATCCATTGAGGTGGATATGAAGACGAAATATAGAGGGAAAATTAAGGTTGACATGTCTGATTATGTTAATAGAGCTATTAGACATGGGGTAAGGGAACTTGCTAATTATTGTAGCCTAGTGGTAAGGACCACAATTTCATTTGAAGAATGCAATGCTGAATAAAAACAAGCCTCTACAAAGTGCAATGAAGCAATGTAGTTTAGGGTGAAGGTAATAATTGTGTAACTAAATTATTTCACTCTTATAATTGTTCGAGGGTTATAGCATTATGTCTAACAATTATAATTTTCTATGATTGTTTTAAGAGAAATTTACAACTTCTAATGCTAAAAAAGAAGTGGAATTACAAAGTTATGCTATTATGACCTTTCAAAAGATTTTTAGAAGTTGGAAGAGTAACTTGCACACACTATAAACACTATGCAACTGATGAAGAAAGGATAGCTAATAAGCCAGAAGATGTTGGTGAAGAAGATTGGCAATGGCTAATAGAATATTTTGGTTCTAATGGTTTCAAGGTATAATGTTAATAATATATTTTGATAATTTTTTTTGTGAATTGTTTTAGTTTAAATGACTGATTATTTGATATGATAGATTGGAAGTGAAAGAAACAAAACCAATAGAAGTCTACAAAGAACAAAGCACTTGTGTGGCCCAAAGTCATTTGTAGAAATAGAAGCTTCCACTGTAAAAACTAATTGCTTCATTGATGTTGTTGTTGCTTTTTAATTCTTTCCTTTAGCTAGTTTTATTAGAGACATCGAACAAATTAGGGGACTGGATTACAAGTTTGACTAATCAGTAACTATTTTTGTTATATGTTATGTGGTTTACTTTGGCTGGTTTTAGCTCTGAAAATTGTTTCTTTACTTTTTTCTTTATGGACTATTGTCTCTTTTGACTTTTATTATTGACATTAAAAATTGTTTAAGAAAATGACTATATTTGTAATCTGAATGAAATCTAATAGATAGCCATCAAATGACAATGTTTGGAGGCAAGAAAAGCGTTGTACTTCTGTTGCATTTTCCTAACTGTATTATTTGTACTTTGATAGTTAGGTAGTTAGGTACATGAGGTATTATCCTTCAAGTGAACAGAAGAACTATAATTTCTATGTAAAAGTAAAGCAAGAGCTGCATTTGTACTATCATGTCTATAAAATTTTGGATACTTATGTAGATAGCCACTTATAACTGAATCTCATTAAGATATAAAATTTTGAAATTTTTTGATTCACTGAGTTGGTCCGCCTAGTACAAGACAAAAGTTTGTAAGCTTAGATAATAAACAATTTAGAATTTTTTAGATTTACTAAGTGTAACCAAAGTATAAAGACAAAAAGTATAAGGAAAAAAAAACCAATACAACCTTGTGATCTTAGTATTGATGCACTTAGACCAAATAAATTTTTAAGGTATTTGTTCAAAATCTTGTTATATATTGCTTGAACTAAAGATCTCATAACTAAATTGACTCTAGCATCATGTTGCACTATTTTTTGTTCATTGTCTCTGTTGGTTTATAATTAGAGACAATCGTGGATTTATAAATAATTATATTTAGGAGTTATTAATGTTGATGTTTATGTTTATATAAATATTATCCCAATGTATTGTTACTAATTGAGAATTTGTTCTGAAAAAGTGATGAGCAGCATTTATTTCATTGAGATTGCTAAAAGTCATATTGTGTAATCAAAAAGTTATGTGTTTTCACTTTATAGGCATTGATGTATTATTATATGTAAATTGGATTAATGTACCATGGATTTCTAGCTATCTTGTTGTTTGAACTCTAAATTGTGAGATTCATTTTTGCTGCTTATGCTGGAGACATATATTTATATTATTTAATACATGTATTTTTCTGAAAAAATGACAAAATATATTTGTATGATATCATGAGTGTAAGTTTCTTTATAAAGGGACCCAACCACTGAGGAAAGGGCAACACCTGACGTTGTGTGGGAGATGCAACATACTCGAAAGATAAAGAAAGGAAAAGTGGTGTGGTCAAATCCAAAGTCTCAAGAAATTCATGTATATTTCATAATATTAGTTACTTTTCTACAAAATTGACATGTCTTTTAAATTGATCTTAACCAATTGGTATTTTAATTTTAGGGTTGTCTCCAAGAGATTGTGCTTCAACAACAATCCATTGAAGCTAAGTCTCAATTGATTAAGGATGAAATTTTGGTTGAAGTTCTTAGTGAAAGACTAGGTATGTTCGTGGCATGGGTTATGGGGTGAAACCTCAAAGAAAAAAAGACCATAAGCTAGGTAGATATTGATGTTTAAGTCTTCTACATTGGAGAGTGTGCATGGACAAATATAGGCAGATATGGATCAAAAGTTAGAAGAAGCGTTGGCAGAGATAGAAAGAAAGAGACATAAAGAATGTGAAGAAATGGAAAGAAAGATGAAGATTGAGATAGACTCCAAGATCAATCAACAATTAGCTACATTAATAATTTACTATATAAATATTGGGCTAGTGATTCTTTTTGAACTAAACCATTACAGATTTTGTAATTTACAGAGATAGATAATACTAGTTTTGTAAATAAAAGCACTTGTAATTATTTTGTTCTCATCTATTACTTACTACTTTTCCTTATAACTCTGTGTATGATTATTTTGTGTATGATTTTTCTGGTTGAATGCAGATTATTAATAAATTCCAAAATAGCTAAGACTTGGCTTATATGATTGAGTTTAGTGAAGATTTTAGTAGATGACATTTGTCATGACCTAAAATAGGGCACGTGACTGGCACGGATGGTGTCTAGCTCGTATTGCCGCAAGCCTAACTTTTACTTAGAGAACCCTTATACTTTTCAATTACTTAATTATCTTTACGTTAAAAGCAAATCAAATTTGTAACTGTATCTAATTAAACTTCCTTTTCAAACATAAACTAACATTCATAGCATTTAAATAAATAATATCTTTACACTTACCTCATCATAATCATAATCACCATTATAATTCATAATCTTGTGCTAGTTCCTACTATATTCTTTACATAATATAACTCATAATGTGGCCTACCAAATTACAAAGCATTATTAAGAATACCTAGCTTGGTATAACTCTAAAGTACCTTACCTTACCTTGATCAATGGGGAGGTGTTCTTGACCTGTACATCATCGGACTATGGAGTCTTCTGTACCTGAAACTGTGAGGGAATGAGTCCAACCACTTGATTCATGGAAAAAAAATCATACCACAACACTTATATACATTATATAATTATATGTACATGTCCATGCATGCAACAGGAAATAAAGACAAATAGTATAAAGATACAGATATGAACATAAATATTTAAGGTTCTTCTAACTACATACAATTTATCAAGCATGAGGCAACTTAGTATGCATTAAGGATATAAATGGTAAAGCTTACTGTATATACATACATGTAATCTCTTTCATATTTTTGTGATCCTTACCTATTATAATACTAAGGGATTATGCCATAAACATAAAGTTATGGGCAGTCATCTAGCTATCGACATGCATTTAGATCATTTCATTATAAGTGCTACTCTCAAGGACTTATGTGCCAAAGATGGTGTTTCATTGGTCCTTAGGTCCCCATGTTGGTTAAGGATCGATCAAGGCACTCTTTAATGACTAAAAGGAGCCCCAATTCAAGGTGAGAGATTCTTATTACTTTGGTATTAATTGTGTGCTTATAATGTCTCTTGTTACACTTGAACATTGCACCTTGTTGTGACTATGTATATTGGTGGTGTCTTCTACTTGAATTCTAGTGGAATAAGGATTATACATTAGGAATGCTCTCGGTAAATCTCCCTAAACTAAATGTGTTGTGATAGTATATATATATATATATATATATATATATATATATATGTATATACTTGTTTCTATGTGATTGTGTAAGGAGGATATGATATATGTAAATTAAGTATGACCTAGAGACGACAAACTTAAAAGGAGGATGAAAGGAGAGAATCAATATTCCAATTGTGCAAATTGTTGCATGCCCTTTTCTTTGCATATTATTTTGACCATGTTATAAGAAACTCTATTGAGGTAGGTCTAATATGGCTTATGAGAGAATCACATAGTCATAACAAGGTTTGTGAAATGTAAAATGACTCCTCTGTAGCTTATGTATTATAAGAATTGAATATGGTAAGTAAACAGAATAAGATGAATGGCTTAGCATGGCTTTTTGATAGTCTGTGTGTATTTGTAACTATGAAAATAACTCTTCGGTGTGTTCTTGGTGGACTAAATCACCCCGAAGAGTAAATAATAATAATAGTAATAAAAATTGTAACTTTAGATCAACTCCGGTTATGGGATGAGATGAATACTTGATAACTACTTGTGTGTGGAAATTACCGTCACTGTTGTTGATTATGTAAGTGGATTTGATTTCTTTGAGCCCCAGAACTAGTGTATATGGTGGTTATTACTTTGGATTCAATTAACAAGGCACTTGAAATAAGTATAATTATAGTACTAGCCATGCCACTGACTTGGTAGCAGTAAGGTAATCTTTTCTGGCTTGTATACACCTCAAGAATCATTTTACCGTTGCATGGTGATTTATTGGTATGAATGAATTAGGAAAAGCAATCATGTAATTGAAATTTTAGTGGTGAAATAATATAATTATATTATTGCTCATGTGGTAGTCCTAACTCTATAGATTATGATTTCTTATATTATACGATTATGAATGGGGACTGAGTAACTTTACTTAGACTTGACATAGTATTACAGTACCCTTGCTTAAGTGGAATGTCCTTGATGCAAGGTTCCATATAAAGGTAATAGAAATAAGTGTGTTTATGAGAGGCGCGAGACTTTTTAATTGTTCTGCTTATGGTTAGTTGGTTATTAATTGTTGAATGGTTAATGGAAAGTATGACATTATACTTTTGTGATAGAATTATCATGCATTGCATTTATTCCTTGTGGATATATATATTGAGGATGGTAAAAGCTTTCAATTGAAGACATATGTGGTCAGTGTAAATACGGGTGATCTCAGTTGCAGGGATGATACATTAAGGGAAGAGCCCTAAAATATTATTAAAAGCCTATGTCATTAAGTGGGTCTAAGGGACCTAAGATGCCAGGATGGTGCATCATTGAGTTATCAGTAGAACGGTCTGGCAACGAGTCACAATGTGGCTAAGCGACCTTATCTCTCGAGAATGCCACACTCAAGGATGCCGCCTATGTGAAAGAAAGGCGATTGAATTATTAAATAACTATTAATATGAATGGTGCCTCGGTGGCCTTCAAACACACAAGTGGCAATACTATATCTGGTGAGCATGGTGGAAATCTTTGATCTTGCATTTTACTTGAAGTTTATGTACTAAATTATGTTATTAAGCTATATGATGGAATGGACTTTGTAATCTGCTTGCTAGGTATGATTTAGTGTACTTGTGTGCATATGGTAGAATTTCCTTACTTGGCTATGCAGGTTACGTAGGGTAAGACTTTAGTCTAGTTTTGGTAGATGAGATTTCACTTTATGTCCTGTCCCTGTGAGCAGTACATGGTGGTAAATTTTATGGTTAGGTTATTTCTCTCACTGAGTATTTATCATACTCACCCTTTTTCTTGGGCTACCCTCGTAGGTTCTTGTTTAGTTGATGAGACTTAGCATGAGGAGTAGCGGGGCCTCCGAGTCCTCTATCCATTCCAGATGTGGGTTGAAGTTAATGTTGGGTATGTTTGGTTTATTTGAGTCACTTTGTAGTGAATAAAACTTCTAGGATTATTGTGAATGTTGTGATGGAAATATTTTATTTCATTTTCCATATTTTAAGTTGTGGGTACTTACGACGGTGGTTAGGGAACTACCCCGTGTCGATCATGATCCCAGATTGGGGCGTGACACCTATATTCCTAGCCCATAAGCTTGCATGTTCATTTCTATATAAACATTTACAATTCTCCTACATATGATCCTACCATTAGGCATACAAATTTCATAGAACCATGTTACACTCATAATAACTCATCATCAAATCTATGTTTATTTTACACTTTACTTACTATGTGTGGCAATCCTACTAGAACACATCATTACATATAATCTCATGCAATCTTAACAATTAAGATAACAACCTACTTGCCTCTCTCTCTCTATATATATATATATATAAGAAGAAATCAAGGTAGGATGAGAATTCCCTCACCTTTGCTCCAAACTAGCCATTCCATCCTCAAGAGATGTGGAAGGTACATTAAAGGGACCATTTCTATAAGATAACCATGTAAAAAATGTCAAAGTCACAAAATAGGAAAATTTTTACCACTAGTTCTGACCTTTGATCACTCTTTTAGTTATAACTCTTAAACTGTATGAAACTTATTTTATTTGAAATTAGACTCAAAGGGCTTTCCAACGATACCTCATTTACTACAAATGGAGTTCCAATAAGAGAGAGTTATGATCGTTTAAAGTTTTGAAAATTTTCTGCTGGAGCCTCAACGTTGAGTGCGGGCTTCGAAGAGCTCTACGCTGGCGTTTGGGCAGAACACGATTTCTACCCTGTTTTGCTTCCAAATCACATTTTTTTAATCCCAAACCACCCAAGCTTCATCCCCAGCCATTTAAGTCACCGAAAGCAAGTTTCAGAACAACCAGTAACACTTTAAAACAATAAATACAAGTTAGGTTCCTAAGATTCACAATTTTTTTCTCTAAAACAGAAAATTTTCTCTATGATAGCAAAAAGTGTTCTTCCTCCAAATTCCTCAAGTTAATATGTGGTAAAGCACATAAATCACACATTTGGTTTTCCAAACACATTATTACACTTATGAGAAGAGATATGATTCATTAATCAACCTAAAAACATGAATTTCAAAGCAACATTCAAGAGGAAGAGATTCAAGAAGATTTCCTCAATTTTATTCTTTCAACAACTCACAATTTCTCCCAATGATTCAACCACATTAAACCAAAGGGTTCTCTATCAATAATTTGAAACAACAATACCACACAAGTTGATCAATAGAAACATTATACAAAATTTTTCCAAATTGCTAACCGAGGGTTTGTTCTTGCAAGAGGAGGAAGAAGAATAAGAAGAAGAGCCTTTACATATCACTTCTCCTAAGCCTTCATGGTTCCCATCCTTAAGCAAATGATGTGGATGAAGGCTGAAGGAGATAACGTGAAGTTGCTGGCCGAAGAAGAGGGAGAGAGCTACAAGAGAGGAAGAGAAAATGAACAAAGAAGAATGATGAGTGTGTGTATTTAAGTTAGTGTACATGGGGCCTACTCTTTTTCCATTCAAAATGGTCCTTCTTGGAAATAATTTCAACTAAGACTTGCAAGGAAATTCGAAAAGCTTGATCATACTTAGGGCTCCCAACTACACTTGTATAAAAACAAATACACCTCTTTACATCCCATTTCCACTAAAATATCAAAATCATGTATTTGTTCACTTTAGTCCCTCTCGATGCCCCGAACTTCACTTTAGCCTCAAATTCATCATCTTTAAGGCACCGGTCTCATTACTTCATCCTCATAAGATCCATTCTTCCTTATGGATTCTCCATTTAGTCTTTTCTCAAGAGTACTCCATATTTTCTTTTACTTTTGCTTTAGTCTTTAAGCATTCTTTCTACATTCACTACTTATGTTTTCTTTTTCGATGAAATCTTACTTGGTCCAAGACATGTCTTAGTCCTCATTAAACTTTAGGATCCCTTATTCCTCTAGGTGGAACTCCTTAATTCGTGAAAATTTTACACCATCACATATTTATGCACTTTTAACTATACCGTAATACTTGGAGTATTACATTATTTCCCCTTTATAGAAATTCGGTCCCTGAATTTCAACACTTCCTATGAACTTGCTCGTAGTGTGCCTTTATTGTATGTGAATGGCTAACTCGTGAGCCAAACTCATTTCCTGGATTTGGCAAATGAGTGACCCTTATTTTTACTCATTTATTGTATCTCATTTGACTCTTAGATCCACTTACAACGTTACCTTTAAAACCTCAATGTCCATTTATGAATTCTTCCCTTTTATCCTTAAAGTCTTTGTAACTTACCTTTATAAGCTACTGAGTGAAAGTGGTTCAAGCCATCATTATCCCCATACACTTGTTATTACAGAATTGGTGTAATGCTCGACTCCTCCTTTCTTAGTCATGTAGTTTATGTCACTATGTTAACAGTGCGCTTTTAGAAAGTTTCTAGCTCTCGAAAAGGTGGGACATAAAAGTCCATCTCTAGTTTCACTTTTTGTCATACTGTCACTGACTTTCCTACGGGAGCCACATAGTACTCCTTCCGATGCTTACTCATCTAATCATATCCTTTAACATGCTTTCTTTTCTTCAAGAGAGAAAAAGTGGGGTTTTCTTTGAAACTTCCCCATTAGGCTTAAAGTCATTCCTTAAGACAAAACTTTCTCGTCGTGTTTGTATAACCTTAGTTCCATTTTAGGAGAAATAATACTGACTATAATTTCAACATCTCAAGTTCTATCAACAGATTACAACATTGGGTACTCAAATCTAAGCCTTGTTCTTCTTGAAATAATAACTTACACCCTTAAGCAGGTAGAATTCATTTCTAACTTTTGTATCAAATGACAAGAGCATTTGGTCCTTATTACAAAAATTTCTCGATGCTGATTATATCGGCAATACTTTTTTCAGTCAAAACTAAACTATGAACAGAGCTTAAAACTGCTCTATTACTAACATTACCTAGTGCATTTTACAAGTATCCCTAGAAAGCTTTCTGTTCCCTTAAAGCATCGGACTTGAGAATTGCTATCTATGTTTATTCTCTTTTCATATTTAAGTTGGCCTTTTTGTAAGTGTTACTTTACACTTTTTTCCTATGCTTGCTTTGTCTAAGGGAGTCCAAATAGGACTAAGGGTTTTCAAGAATTAACTTTACTCGGTAATCACCATCCTTACATTCAGAAGAGGTAGGGTTAACTATTTGTCTATTCTCATGTCTTACAATAATCGGGTAGCCAGGATTTCAAATCTTGGGCCTTAACACCTAATCCTTATATCACATGAATTCTTAACATAAAATGTCTAGGTGTGAATGCATTAAAGTTAGACTTCCCTCTTTTGGCTTCTCATTCAATTATAAGTACTTGCATCGTCAATGCTGTAGTGACTACCCTCTTCTAGTTTTACAAACTCTCTTAGATGAAAAATTCATAGCTTAAGGAAGAATAACTTGTAGGATACTAAATATCCTACCATTCATTTCATTTCAAAGCAACTTTACACCTATCTCAACCATGTGAAGGCATTCAGAAAAACTTACTTGAATTTTACAGCTTAAATATGTGAAAACCACTGAATAGGCTCCTTTTTATCCATGCATCAGACTGTGGTGCCTTAGATGCTACACACCCTGTACAAAAATGGTCACTTCAAGTCAAGGTGCCTTGGGTGTCCACCTTAGCACTTGGGGCATTAAGGTTCAAACTTTCAACTACATAGGCACTTTGGGCGCCAAGATTGGCATCACGAGGGCCCATGATTGGTTAGTCCACTATGACTTCGAGAATGCTTCCAAAATCCTTAATTTTGCCTCTTACTTCATCCTAATACTCATCCTTACTGGTGTAGGGCCTAAACACTTGGTTTAGCATCCAAAAACATTTCAAAAGACTGAAATCAAGCATTGTTCCAAGATTTTTACAATATAATTCTAGGTCTGTCTATATACATGTAAGTGCGTTTCCTTCTTTAAAATAATCAAATTCCTTCTTTTCCTATCTATGTCTTTCAACCTTGATTCTTTCTTTCCTTACCTCACAGAATAACTCATAACTTTACTTATCCTTTGTTTAGAAATAATGACAACACATTAAGGCCTTAGATTATACTCATTATGTGGTCTCCATGTTTTTATAGTTCACCGCTCGGTCACTAACAATACTCTCCTCTTGAGATCTCATGAAGCTAAAACCCAACAAATTGAATCCTTGGTAATTCTTATGAGACGTGTAACTTGACCTCTCATTTATCTACTCTGGAAGGCCTCTTTTGCTTATCCTTGTCTTCCTAAGCGTATTCCTCTAACCCTTTTTCTCCCTCTTCTGAAGGCATCTTAAGGAATCCTTGAGATTTGTTATACTAGGGAATATAGGCGAATGGAGTTCCTAGAATTCTCTAGTCTATACAAATTCTCTTCTTTATGTTAAGGACTTACACAAGTCAGGTTTCTAGCCTCAGCTTTTTCTCATAGGACTTATCCATGAGTGCTTTGCCCTTCTCTTGGTAGTAAACTGATAGCTCTATACAATTTGTTTCTTATAATCACGGGACACAAGACCTCATGAATGAATGGAAGAAAACATTGTCCTTGAGTCATTAACAAACTCAACACATTCCTCAGAAGGGAATGAGACATGAAAGGGAATGAGGAAACATCCTATAGGGCTTTTAGTGGAGCCATCTGTCTATAGTTCTACACAGGTTCACAACGATAGAGGAAGACCCCCTAATGTTACCTTACTCTATAATAGGTAGGAGACCTAATCCCATTGCTCTGATACCAACTTTGTCACGACCTAAAACTGGGTAAGTGACTGGCACAAACAATGCCTAGCCTGCACCACTGCAAGCCTAACTTTTACTTAGAACCCTTATACTTTTCATTTACTTAACTATCTTTAGTGTAAAAGCAAATCGAATTTGCAACTGTATTTAATCAAACATCCTTTTCAAAAATAAACTAACATTCATAGCATTTAAATAAATAACATCTTTACACTTAGCTCATCATAATCATAATCATAATTATAATTCATAATCTTGTGCTAGTTTCTACTATATTCTTTACATAAAATAACTCATAATGTGGCCTACCTGGTTACAGAACATTACTAAGAATACCTAGCTTGGTATAACTCTAAAGTACTTTACCTTACGTTACCTCGATCAATGGGGAGGTGTTTTTGACCCGTACATTATTGGACTATAGAGTCTTCTGTACCTAAAACTGTGAGGGGATGAGTCCAACTACTTGACTCACTAAAAACAATCCTACAACAACACTTACATTATATATTTATATTTTACGACCAGGCATGCAACTGGAAATAAAGATGAATAGTATGAAGATATAAACATAGATATTTAAGATTCTTCTAAATGCATACACTTTATCAAGTATGAGGCAACTTAGTATGCATTAAGGAAATAAATAGAAAAGCTTACTGAATATACATACATGCAATCTCTTTCATATTTCTATGATCCTTACCTACAATAATACTAAGGGATTATGCCGTAAACATAATGTCATGGGCAGTCATATAGCTATCGACACTCATTCAGATCATTTCATTATAAGCAAAAGTTCAACTTATACTTTATCAACATTACATTCATACTCGTAAATATAACATATAATCGTCATACATGCTCAGTTGATTGGGTCGCTGTGGGCCATCACCATAGCCAGCTCACTTAACCTACCAAGCCCGCTCAAGAAACTTCAGGTCATTAGGGAAGTTTGACCCACTAAGCCCTTTCGCTAAAGGTGGCATTATGAACCAGAGGCTCACTAAGCCACTCTAGCTACTGGGATCATTGTGAGTCCTTATCAACCTAGCCCTCACCATGGCCATGGGATTGTGGGAAATGAATCAACCACAACATGAAAGCTCAGCAACACTTTCGTTCGCAACATCAAACAACATATATATATATATATATATATATATATATAAACATAATGCACATCAACGATACATTTACTCAATTTGATTTCATAACACAATATCTCAACTCGTATACTTTTAATAATCAAGTGCATTCCATATCATGACAAAACCACAATATTATCATCATGCAGCATAACTTTATACAAGTAAAAATTAACCTTTACATTTTTATTGACATTCACGTGCATAAAAATTTCTAGATGACTCATGATGATTTCTCATGCATAAGGATGGCCTACATTCATAACCCATAAGC
The DNA here is from genome assembly GCA_037074585.1 of Biancaea sappan. Lineage (NCBI taxonomy): Eukaryota > Viridiplantae > Streptophyta > Magnoliopsida > Fabales > Fabaceae > Biancaea > Biancaea sappan. Next base: position 45,060,917 of record CM073497.1, on the reverse strand, counting down.
TTGCATGTTCATTTCTATATAAATGTTTACAATTCCCCTACATATGATCCTACCATTAGGCATTCAAATTTCATAGAACTATGTTACACTCATAACAACTCATCATCAAATCTATGTTTGTTTTACACTTTACTAACTATATGTGGCCATCCCATCTGGTTGTTTTTATTTTAACTTTTATAAAGAAACATAATTTCTTATTAACACATCGTTAAATATAATCTCATGTAATCCTAACAATTAAGACAACAACCCACATACTTCTATATATATATATATATATATAAGAAGCAATCAAGCTAAGATGAGAATTCCCTCACCTTTGCTCCAAGCTAGCCATTCCATCCTCAAGAGATGTGGGAAGCATATTAAAGGATCCATTCCTATAAGATAACTATGTAAATACATGTCAATGTCACAAAATAGGGAAATCCTTACCATTAGTTCTGACTTTTGATCACTCTTTAGGTCATAACTCCTAAATGTAATGAATTTTCAAATGAAACTTTTTTCATTTGAAACTAGACTCAAAGGGCTTACCAACGATACCTTATTTTCTAAAAACTAATTCAAACGAGAGAGTTATGACCATTTAAAGTTTTCAAAATTTTTTACTAGAGCCCCAGCACTGAGTGCTGGCTTCGTAGAGCTCGATGCTAACATCAAGACATAACATGATTTCTACCCTGTTTTGCCTCCAAATCACATTTTTTCCATCCCAAACTAACCAAACTTCATCCCCAGCAATTTAAGTCACCAAAAACAAGCTTCCCAACAACTAATAATACCTTAAAACATCAAATACAAGTTAGGTTCCTAATATTCGCAATTCTTTTCTCTAAAATAGAAAATTTTCTCTATGACAGCAAAAAGTGTTCTTCCTCCAAATTCCTCAAGTTAATTCATGATAAAGCATATAAATCACACATTTGGTTTCCAAACACATGGGAAGAGATTTGATGCATCAATCAAGCCCAAAACATGAATTTCAAAGCAATTTCATTCTTTCAACAACTCACAATTTCTCCCAATAATTCAACCACATTAAACTAAAGGGTTCTTTATCAATAATTTAAAACAACAATACCACACCAATTGATCAATAAAAACATTATACAAAATTTTCTCAAATTACTAACCTAGGGTTTGTTCTTGGAAGAGGAGGAAGAAGAAGAAGAAGAGCCTTTACTTACCACTTCTCCTAAGTTTCTACGGCTCCCATCCTCAAGCAAATGATGTGGATGAAGGCTAAAGAAGTTGACGTGAAGTTATTGGTTGAAGAAGAGGGAGAGAGCTGTGGAAGATGAGGAGAAAATGGATGAAGAGGAATGGTGCATGTGTGTATTTAATTTAGTGTATATGGGGCCTATTGACTTTCCTTTCAAAATGGTCCTTCTTGGAAATAATTTTAACTAAGACTTGCAAGGAAATTGGAAAAGTTTGATCATACTAAGGGCTCCCAACTACACTTTCATAAAAACAAATACACCTCTTTACATCCCATTTTCACTAAAATACCAAAATCTTACATTTTTTCACTTTAGTCCCTCTCGATACCCCAAACTCCACTTTAGCCTCAATTCCATCATCTTTAAGGCACCGACCTCATGATTTCATCCTCATAAGATCCATTCTTCCTCATTGGTTCCCATTCTATCTTTTCTCAAAAGTACTTCATATTTTCTTTTCCTTTCACTGTAGTCCTTAAGCATTCTTTCTACACTTACTATTTATGTTTTCTTTTTCAGTGAAATCTTACCCGATCCAAGACATGCCTTGGTCCTCATTAAAATTTAAGATCCCTCATTCCTTGAGGCAGAACTCCTTAATTCGTGAAAATTTTACACCCTCACGAATTTACATACCTCTAGCTACACCATAATACCCGGGGTATTACAACATTAGCTTAAGATTAATATGCCATTTAAGACTAATTCATGTGGTAGAGAGTGAGGATAGATTTAGATAAAAGATTACAAGTTCCATTTTCTTAATTATATGAAAAAAATGATTTTACATTGTTTAATATTATTCAGTAGTACTATATATCTCTATTTGTCACTGCTGCATTATTAAACCAATAAAAGTCCATTTAGACATTACTAACCATTACTTATCACATGACCTTTTTATTTTGATGTATTTTCACGTATTTAATTTGCATATTGTTGTATTCTTGTTTATATTTTTTACTTTAATTTTGTTATGTGATCTTCGTTATTGATTTTAATAGGGACAACCATAAATGGATATTGTTCTTACAAGCATCAGCAAATCAAAGCAAAAGCTAGGAAAAGTTAGATATGTATGCATTGTTGTTTTGTTTATGTTAAATTTGGATTTTGTAAGACTTATGTTGTGTATTTGTTATAAAGGTTATTGTACAATACTGTGTATTTGACATAAGTTTATAATTGTAATATTATTATATTTTCTATTTAAATGATGTTTGTCATAATTAATAAGAAAAAATATTTATAATTTCTTTTAAAAAAATCAATGTGATCTTTGGTGGCGACTTTAAAAAGTCGTCACATAAGGTTCTTTTGGCCATCAAATATGATCTTTACTGGCAACCTCTAGTCGTCACCAAAGATCACATTTGTTGGCGACTATCCGAAGTCGTCACAAAAAGTTTTTTAAAAAAAAACCATCAAATGTGACCTTTAGTGGCAATTTCCGACAGTTGCCACAGAAAATTTTTTTCCATAAAATGTGACCTTTAGTGGCAACTACAGAAGTGGTCATTAAAGGTAGCCTTTGGTGGCAAATTATGAAAGTCGCCACTGAATCTCACCTTTTTGTGATGGCACAATATGGTAAGACATATTTTATACAAGTTCGATGGTGACTACAGTCACCACTAAAGCTGGCTTTTGGTGGCAACTTCTGTTGTCAGCACCAATAACCTTCAGCAACAAACTTTAGCCAACAACTTCAACTGCCACTGGAGTCGACTCCAAAGACCTTTTGGTGGTGACCAAAAGTCAATTTTTTTGTAGTGATATCTGTGGAATATTCTATAAGCTTTGTACTCTCTATTTAGAGATATGCCCCAAATGCTTATGTCATCTTCAGTCAATCTAGGCTTAGTACCAAATTTACAAAATGCATATTCACATAGTGTAATACCCAAAAAAATTTTAACCGGTTAAAGTGTGCTTTAAACATAAGCCTACATGCAAAATCAGGATTAAATCAAAACTTTTGGGAGATATAAGATCTACAAATTTTTGGAAAATAAAGTAAGTTTGGACTTCAATGCTTTTACATATGCACGCTTGTAATGTTCAAAGCGAAGGGAGAATAATCCGTAGAACTTGTGCAATGGGTCAGAGAAATCTAATTCCTGATTAATAATTAATGAAAGGGACCTAATTGTAAGGATCTAAAGTTTTGGGGAAAAGTTGTAATTGTCAAATTGTGATGTTAGGTGAGAGATTGGGAATGACAATTTCTAAGTTTAGGGAGTAACTGGAAAGGAAAATTATTTAAATTGGCATTAGGTGGAAAATTCCTAGTTTATACCAAGAACCCTCATTCAAGATTTAATCAAGGATTAGATAAGGAGCCAAGGTGCAAAATTTGAAAGAAAAAGAGTCCTCCACATACTTAAGATATCAAATCACTCTTCTCTCATTCTTCTCTCACGACATCTCTTTCTTTTTCTCTTCTTCTCGATGCTTCTACTCCTATCCACACAATCTCCCAAAATTCTTGCTCCTTTTCCAGTGGGTGCATGATTTTCAATCACCAGTGGCTCACCTCCACGTCAGGAAGCTTTAAGGGCCAAGGTAAAGTTTAGATTTTCTATTCTTCTCTCCATTTTTTAAGGTTGTAAGCTTGTGGGCTAAAAATAGGTATTTTAAGTTGAATTGGATGTTTTAAGTTGGTAAATTATATGTTTTTGGTTTCTTGATCCTCCCTCCCTTTTTCATTGGTGTTTGGCTATCAAAAATTGGAAGGAAACTTGATTTCTAGGGTGAAATCCAAGTTATATCAGAAAGCTTGAGAATGGTAGGGATTGAAATAAATTTGAGTTTGATTCTCACAATGCAAGAGGGAAATAAGTTATGAAATGTGCTTCCATGGATTAAATACATGTTTGGATGGCCAAAACATCAAGAAAGTGTATGATTTTGGGTTGGGGTTGAAAGAAGAAGATTAGAGAAGGAAAAAAAGCTCACCGATCGCATTTTTCTGGCATAGTTGCTACAGTGATAGGCTCTACAGCGAGGATATTTTCCTCTATTTTCCATAGCTATAGCGATGGATCTAGTTGTTGTAGCAGCAATATTTTTTCTTAAAATGTGGTTTTGAACCCTCCTTTTTCATCCTAATTGATAGTGCTATATTCTAAAGCATTGATGCAATCATCTTTGGGCTGTTCATCAAGATTTGGTGGTCTAAACTTCAAAGTGAGGGACAATTTCCATTCTTGTCTTGATAGGATGATAAAATTTATCTCAATATCTTGGAATTAGAACGTGATGGTCATATGGTTGGACGTATAATTACTTGTGCATTATATGATAATGGATTTTTAAGAAGGATCCCTTCTATCATTTAGCTTTTGAAACATACATAATCAAATTTCTTGAAATCCTTATTTTGTGTATGTGTATTACGAAAATGGTATTAAGTTGCACTAAGAATTATGCAGTTGGGCTTATTAATAAGGAATGAGATTTCACTTTTAACTTGATTGTGCAATAATTCATCCTTATACCTCTTGAGGATTTTATGGATAAGGTCCCTCAATAGGATGAGTTTCACACCTTATTTGTTTAAGTTGATGATGGGTCATGGACTTCAGAACACTTAACGAATTAAAAATGGACAAATGGGTTTTCTGATTCAAATTGTGCTAATAATATATTTCCATTGTTAATGGAATCCTTACATTATATGGAATAGCTCTTTTTGGAATGGTATTATGTGAAGGATGAAAAATCTTTATGGCCGGACTTGTTGATGGAAGGTGGATATTACTTTATCTATATTATGTAATGGGTTATTTTATAAATTTCTTGAATATATTTGTGAGGGATAATGGCTCTATTTCATGGTTAATTGGGTTAGAAATTGTCTCTTTCTCTCCATTTAATTCCTAACTCACATGGAGTGTGACATTGTATTTCTGATTGATTGATTATGGTGCTATGATGGAATGCTGACACTATATTTTATATATAAATTTAATATATACTATTGGTATTAATTCTAACAGGAGTTACTCCTTCTTTCACATTTTAAAAATTTTGTAATAAATTAGGAGATGGTTTTAGTTTGGAATTTAATATGTTGATGGAGTAGACATGTCCATAAGATAGATGGATGTTTGTGAACTTGTGTAATGAAATAATAATTCTCTTGTCTATATTATGAATTGCTATCTGCTAGTTATCTGTATTCCTCCCAGAAATTTAAACTGCAAAATGATTACATCTATATGGCAGTGGTTGGATGGTGTCATTCGACCAATTATATTATGGTAGCAGTTGGATGGTGCCACAAGGCCAATTATATTATGCTAGTGGTTGGATGGTGCCACATGGCAGTTATATTATATGTCAGTAGTTGTATAGTAGCACTTAACCAGTTATACTATATGTTAGTGGTTGGATAGTGCCACGCGATCCTTTTGTGGGGAATTTATGAAAGACTTATAACATATGGTTAATTCTGTGCACTTTGGATGATTGGTGATAATTGGAAATCAGCATTTGTATTCACTATGGAACGCATTTATTGATTGATACCTTGTCTTGATTATGTGGATAAAGGGTACGGTACGAATGATTGGTAACAGGTAGAGTCGTTTGTTGATTCCACTCCTGTGTGGAGTAATCGGTTTGTTTTCCTTTCAATTGATTACTTCCCTAACTGAGTTTTATGCTCACCCTTTTCTTTGGTACCCCTTGCTGGTTCTTGTTTAGTTGAATAGGCTCCGTATAAGGAATGGCAGAGTCTCCGAGCCCATATTTCTTTGTCTTAGAAATATTGGCTGGTCTAAGGTAGTTGTTGGGGGATTCAAGTCGCTCTGTAGTTAGATAGAATACCAAAGACTTTTGCTCTGGTTGTGTAATGGATAAAAATCTTATTTTTATACTGTTAACCATTAATCACGTATGATTATTTTGAGAATGGACATTATTACTATCGTATTATGGATATCCTTTGTATTAAATTAAAAAGTAAATATAGATAACTCCTTTATATGGATACAGAACCCAAGTATTGTAATTATTTTAGGATGTTTTGATTGTGTGTTGTTAGGCTTACGGTGGTGGTTGGATTCCACCTCCATGCCGGTCATGTTCCCGAATTGAGGGTATGACAGATGGCTGTCAAAGAAACAATCAATGAACCAAAATCAATCAATTTAGAATTTAAGAAAACACATAATGTTTCATTACTAAATGAACAAAGATACCCACATTTGTTCACATATGAAACAGAAATCAAATCTCATCTAAACGATGGTATAAGAAAAGTGTTTTCTAAATCTAGTGACTGTTTATTCCCTAAAAGTTAACCTAAATAAGTTGATAGCTTCCATAGCCTCCTGATTGCCATTACTCATAAATGTATCTTTCACCGTCAATTGGCTTTCGGTTCATTTTGCAATATTACATAGATATTAGACCTGTCAATATAGGCCAGCCGGGCCTATACAGGCTGGCCCTTGATTAAGTAAATTAGTATCTTTAAGTTATACTTGTTGTTACCACTAATTGACTTGGAATGGTGCTAAACAGATAGTTAGCCACATGAGAAATTTCGTGTATCCTAATAAGAGAAATGGAAATGATAATTGAGATGGATTACTTCTTGTGAATATTATTTGTGTAAAAACCAATCTAGTGATAAGTGACAATATTGTGAAGGAGTATGTTGACCTTTCTTACTTGGGGATGAAAAAGCAAGGGAGAAGGTCTTGGATGGTAGACTTATATAACTTAGGGATGAATAATCCTTTAACCCTCTAGAATGTCGTCTAGGTGAAAGATAGACATTGATAAATAAATTTATCATACATGGTAGCGAGCATTTGTGAGATGGTGACATTGTTGGGAAATCCCATGCCATCCAAGTATGAGTTGACCTCGATGGCCTTCTTATCTTATCTAAGTTTGTGTTGGGATAATTGAGAAATCACACTTGTTCATATTATTGTGTAAGTGTAAGCTTTGCCTTTACCCCTTGATATGCTTGTTTGCTGTGTGACTTTATGATGCAAATTGAGTTGGATTTGAGATTGGATGTGCTGACATCAATCTTTTCCCCTGTAAGAAGCACATGGTAGTCTTTCTTGTGATGTTATTCTCACTGAGTAAATTTATCACCCCCTTTGTGTGTGCCTCTTGCAGATTCTATCGTAGCAGGTGAGCCTCTGTAAAAGGAATAGTGGAGTCTCACATCACCATCTTGTTATCAATCGCTTGGTGATTATTTTGATATTTTGGGAGGGTGATCAGTTCTGTAGTTGATAGGACCCCTAGGATCTTTGATGGGTATTCTTTTGTAATGGAATTGGTTGTACTTAGTGTTCATGATTAGGCTATGTTTTTAAATCTTTCCTTAAACTTTATTTTGTGATGGAGAGGGAAAGCCTAGAAACATAGGCCTTCTATTTTGAAAATTACAATATTTATGAAATGAATGTTATTCAACATTGGATACCTCTGTGTGACATTTATGTTTGTCTTGAAATTTAATTGTTCTATTATGTTGAATCGAGTTTTAAGAGGCTTACGATTATGGGGTGGATCCATTACCGTGTCAATCACCTAACCCGATTTGGGGGATGAGAAAGTTAATATCAATGCATAAGTTGTAGGTCTCTTAATAACTACATAGCTAGGTGTCCTTGGTAGGCCCTTCCCCTATTATTGTGAACCATGACACAACCATAGAATGAGGCTCTACTAAAGGCCCTAAGGTGGTCTGGGATAGTTTTCCTCTTTATTTCATACTCCTCAGTAGTGTCTTTTAACATTATTGATTATAATTGGTGTAATGTGTAAAGACCTCTTCTTATGGAGCAAAGTAGTCCTAGAAAAGTAGTCCTTTGATCATACCACTTAAATGGTAAACCATTTTCAAACGAAACTTATACCATTGAAAAGAAAACTCAAAGATCTTTCCAACGATTTAAGATTTATTAAAAACGCAGTTCGGATGAAAAAGTTTTGACTATTTGAAAATTAATTCAAATCAAGACCTATGCAGTAGCCCCTTTTTTGTCAGAGTGGTACTAGGTGCTAAACCCTTCATTCCAATGCCCCATGGCTACGTGATCTTGGTGCCTAGGCACTACGCTACTAGGCAACCATGAATGGAGCTCGAAAATGGCTCCATCCTTGGCCAAACGTCCCTCATTTGGTCCCAATCTTCCATGGATTCATCTAGGATGCTTTTAAGCAAGTTAAAGACACTTAAAATAAACTCAAAGATCTTTCCAATGATATAAGATTTATTAAAAATGTAGTTCGGATGAAAAAGCTATGATCATTTGAAAATTAAGTCAAATCAAGACCTATGCAGTAGCCCCTTTTCTGTCAAGGTGGCACCTAGGTGCTAAACCCTTCATTCCAAAGCCCCATGGCTACGTAATCTTGGCGCCTGGGCACCACGCTACTGGGTAACCATGGATGGAGCTCGAAAATAGCTCCATCCTTGGCCAAACCTCCCTCTTTTGGTCCCAATCTTCCATAGGTTCATCTAGGATGCTTTTCAGCAAGTTAAAGACACTTAAAATAATCCAAATACTAAGAAACTCAAAGCACATTCCATGGGAAAGAGATTTAAAGAAATTCTTTCCAAACTTGTTCTTTTAACAACTTACAATTCTTCAAAAGATTCAATTCTTTCTAGCAAGGGTTTTCATTTACCATTATTTTAGAACAATAATTTCATACTAATTGCATAGTGGCAGCATTATACACAACTTTCTCAATTTCTAGATTAGGGTTTTGTTCTAGAAAACAAAAGAAGAAGAAGAAAAAAAAAAAGCAAATGTTTACCACTTTGTTTTAGCTTTCCATGTCTTCCTTCCCAAGCTCTTGATGTGCATGAAAGATGAAGGAGTTAGCGTGGAAAAGGGGAGCTGGCCGAGAAGGAGGGGAAGGCTACGGGAAATGAAGGAAAAGAATAGGGGAAAAGATGATGATGGTGAATGTTTAATAGAGTGTAAGTGTGGGCCCTACCTTCATCTCTTTCATTTTGGTCCCTTTGATAATCTTCTTAACTAGGGTCTTGCAAAAGGAATTAGAAAAGCTTAATCATTCATAGGGTACCTTAAGACTCTTTGTTTACCTAGTTGGAACTCCTTAATCTACGAAAAATTTTCATCCCTATAATTACACCTCTTTAATTGCACAGTAATACATGGGGTGTTACAATGGGATTCAAGTGGATACAAGTAAAGTGGAGGTAGTGAGACAATGGCCTCAGCCTACTATAGTGATAGAGATTCAGAGTTTCCTAAGGTTAGCAGGTTACTATCACTGGTTCGTAAAGTATTTCTCTAGAATTTCATCCCCACTCACTAAGCTAACTCGGAAAGGGGTCAAGTATGAATGGACGGAGTCTTGCAAATAAAGCTTTGTAAAGTTGAAGGAGTATTTAACCATGGCTCCCATGCTCATTCTTCCTTCAGGGCCAAGAGGCTTTACGGTCTATGGTGATGCATCACGGATCAGACTTGGATGTGTCCTTATGCAGTATAAGAAGGTAGTGGCCTATGCATCTTAGCAACTAAAGAAGCATGAACAGAATTATCCTACCATGACCTAGAGATGGTCGCAGTGGTCTTTGCTTTAAAAATATTGCAACATTATCTCTATGGAGAAACATGTGAAATGTACACAGACCACAAGAGTTTAAATTATATATTAGAGCAAAGAAATCTAAATGTTAGGCAACGAAGATGGATAGAGTTATTGAAGGATTATGATTTCTCCATCTTGTATCATTCTGGTAAGGCCAACGTGGTGGTCGATGCCTTGAGCCATAAATCAATGGGAAGCCTTGCCTATATATCAAAGGCAAGGAGACCCTTGATTTATGAGCTTCACGAGCTGGAAGCTAGTGATGTATGGTTTGGGATATCAGAATTGGTGCCACTTTTAGCTCATATCCAAGCTCGATCTTCTTTGGTTGATGAGGTTAAAAACAAACAAGGAGAAGATTCGAAGTTAAACAAGATCCGTGGAGAGGTGGATGAAGGAAAGAAAAATGGTTTTTCACTCAATAAGGGTGGTGTATTGATATTTGAAGGGAGGTTTTGTATGCCCAACATGGAAACTCTAAGGGAGGATATAATGGAGAAGGCTCATTAATCCACTTACTCCGTGCACCCCGGTGCCACGAAGATGTAGCAAGATTCGACACTGCGTTTGGTTGGCTTTACCCGCTGGAAAAGGAAATAGAATTCCAGTGTACAGTAAGCCTTCTTTAGGTTGGTTTGGCATCTACACTGGAAAGGATATATTCCATTGGAAAAAAAAAAGTAGCTTATTTTCCATCCTGTTTTTTCCTCCCATTACCTATGGAAAGTCGGTTTTCTACTATGGAAAAGCGCAAAATTACCATCTTGGCCAGGCTGCTTCCCTTGCTTTCTTTCGCTCCCTGTTGTCTCCTTACCAATATACCGTCGATGACCATGCTATGGCAGTAAGCTTCTGGTTTGGGTGGTGGATTGACCTGGATTTCAGAGGGTGCCTCTTTTTCGCTCTGTCTCTCTGTCTCTCTATCTCTCTCAAACTAATGAAATATCCGAGGAAGTCTAATTCCACGTCCAAATCCAGATCCCTCTCTTCTTTCAAAATTTACGGTGAAATCGAAGCTAGACCTTGGCTGTTGGTGCTGAAAGTCTTCCATCTAAATCCATATCCCTCTATTCTTTCAAATTTTTCGGCGAAATCGAAGCCATACCTTGGCTGTTGGTGCTGAAAGTCTTTCGTCTGAACCAGACTTTGGCTATTGGAGAAGCTGTTGTAGGCATGGACACCACCGACGTCGATGTTGGTTTTTAGAGGCAGGGGCTTCAATATTTTTTTTAAAGAAAATATAGTTATTAGGGGTATAATTGTAAAATTAATTCATTAAAAAATACATACCAAAATATTTATTTTCTCTTTTCTATTCTCTTTTCCATTGCGAACCAAACAAAATTTTTTCCCTTTTCCTTTTCCTTTTTCTATTCCCTTTTCCTTTCCATTCTTCCTTTCCTTTCCATTCTTACTTTGTAATGCAAACCAAACATAGTGTGAAATCAGTGTATGGGTAGGAAGGCATGAAGCACGATATGCCGAATATGTATCAAGATGTTTGGCTTGTCAACAAGTAAAAGCAAAACACCAAAAGCCAGATGAGTTACTTCAACAGATTGAAATTTCCAAATGGAAGTAAGAATGTATTACCATGGATTTTATGGTGGGGTTACCTTGGTCTCCCATGGGAAATGACTCAATTTGGGTGATCGTAGACCACTTAACCAAGACAGCATACTTTATTCCCATAAAGACCACCTTTAATACGACCAAGTATGCCCAAATATACATCAACAAGATTGTAAGGTTACATAGAGTTCCGATCTCTATTATATAGGACCGAGGGCCCTAATTTACCTTGCAGTTTTAGAGGGCCTTCCAAGAAGCTTTGGGCACCCAAGTCAATTTGAGTACAGCCTTTCATCCTCATACAGACGAGCAATCAAAGATGATCATTCAGATGCTTAAGGACATGTTGCGATCTTGTATCATGGATTTTGGAGGAAACTGGGGGGGCACACTTGAAGTTAATAAAGTTTTCCTGCAATAATAGTTACTAAGCAAGCATTCAAGTGGCTCCTTTCAAGTAAAGCTATCCGGGCTAGGCCCATTTAGCCTACTTTTTAAGTGGGCTGGGTTTTCAAAAAGAAGACCTTTTTTTTTGTTAGGTTTTTTAGGCTCGACCCATCTAATCTACGAGTTAAACGGGCTAACTCACGAATCCAGTTTTTTATTATTATTATTATTATAAAAAAAAATCAATACTTAGTAACTACCATATTAATATTTGAGTTTTTTTTTGTGTCATGTGAAAATGATTAGTGGCTATCATATTAAGATTTGATTTAGATGAAATAAAGTATATTAGTTCAATAAATTAAGGGATCCATCTTAATTCAGGAAATAGATATTAATAGAAAATTAAATGAAAATAAGCATTCAAATTTCTTATAATTTTATTCAAAAAATACAAAATTAATAATATAAAAAATTACAATTAACACTTTTAGTTAGAAAATCATACAATTAACTCAAAAATAAAATTACAATTCACCAAAAAAAAAAAGTAAACTAGCAAGTTGGCCTGTTTAACCCACCAACGGACTGACTGACCCACTTTGACACCCTAGTGATTTGAACATTTTAACTATTGACTAAATGTTTGAAAATTAATTCGGCGAAGTAACATAGGATGGTTTGAAGATTAGTATAACTCATTCGGGGGCCACTAATTCTAGATCATCACTTCACAATCATGAATTGATTCGTACATTACGTTCGGGTATAGTAAAATGTGGGCAAAAAGATCTAAAAATACAAAACTTCTTTTTAAATATAAAATCCCTAATTGATAATTATATCAACTAGTACTATACAAAATCCAGAACTGAAAAAAAAAAATCAGGAAATTACATATTTCAACGAAAAATTGTTGTGCTTAGCTTTCTCCACTATTAATGATGAATTATCAGAAGAAACAAACCCGCCTAAATGGACTGTACTTCCGATCCTTAACCACAAACAAAACACTATTAAGATGGAGGAGATTAGGTCTATGTATGAAACAGAAATCGGTTAAGAGAGAAGCATATCATATCACACTACAGAAAATGTTCTCATTTTTCGAGTAAATCTGCAATGAACTGGTACTACAAAATGAATCCCTTGTGCCAATACAACGAGTCTTAAGACATAATCTTACTTCTTCCCACCTTTGGCTTTGATCCTTAGTTTTTCCACAACATCAGATATCAAGCAACAAAGTTTGGCTTCGGCAGTTAAAGAACTAACAAGTTCATTTATTAATCTTAGCTCCTCGTGGAATTCTGGATGTAACACCAATGAAGAAAAATTCTCATCAAGCACTAAAGAAAAACATTTCACAACATCTTCAAGCTTAGGGACCCAATCGCATGCCTTCAAACCCAATGCTGCCAGGGCATTGGGACACGGACCCGCTTGAGGAAACCTCTCATATTTCTTCAACCACTTTGTTAGATACTGAATCAAACTCATCATCTCTTTGCCATTCAACTTGCTGAATGAAGCTGACAACATCTCTATGTTAATGTTTGATGATGCAATCAGATAATGCAGGCAAAACTCAGATGTAGTGAACCCATCATATGCTATCATAAGCAAAAGAGAAGCCTCCTTCGCCAGAAGCAAATTCTTTCCTTTGTTATCACTTGCTTTCTCAATAGCTAACAGTGCTTGGCTCTCCCACTCCTTCCTCACCAATACCATACTACTAATAGCACCTTTCGGTGGAGAAAGAAAATACCTGAGAATGCAGAGTATTTCAGATGATCCAAGATCTAGAGCATGCTTTATGCACAAGCAGAGCAAGTCGGACCTCTTCTTTTCCACTAGTCTGGTAACCAAGTTTGAATAACAAGAATGTTCAATAATACCATTAACAATCAAAGCCTCAACTAGATCCCATATCTCAAAAGAAACACACCCTTCCAAAATCAGACCAGCAACATTTTTATCAAAGAGAAACCCAAGTTTGTCAATCAAGATCCTGGTATAATCACTGCTGGACGAATCAATCCCAATCGAAGCTCCTATTTCGTCCCTTATTTTTTCAAGAAATGAATTCAAAGTTTTAATAAATTCACCCTTATCACAATCCTGTGTGTTCTTGAGCTTCGTCTTTAGCTCTGTAAAGAAATTTTTGCCAGTATCAAGGAGTTCAGAATCGGTCTGCGAGATTTGCCATCCAGTAAGGGGTTTTAAGAGGGCTGAGGAGCATTCTTGTTCTTCTAGTACAGGCTTTAACCGGGGTATAATATTATCTGGGTTAAGAACAACTGGGTAGTCTGAAGGTGAATCAAGCGGTTTTGGATTGACTGAAGCATTCTTAATGACATCCAGTAAAGTCATGATGAAATTGCCAGAAAGACACAGATTCTGTGAAGCAAGCATAAAAACCAACCTTAAATTAATACAGTTGCTCATATGAAAGAGAATCAGTAAACCACAGCAGTGAAGGACTCTATTTCAATTATCTGCAAAAATGAGTTTACTTGCCTCCCTTGTTAAGGGCATAACAGGTTTATCTGATCCAGAAACTGCAATTCGTCCCCATGACCAATTCCCATTATAAGAAAAATATTTCCACCTCCAATGCTTTCAAATTTAGAAACAACAACAACAAAAAAACAATAAAAGAAACACAAGCATATAATGAACTACCCTATACTTGGAATGCAACAACTTATGGAAACTAGATATATTAACCCAATTCCATGTAATTCTTCAGTAGACAAATCATACTCACAAGATACAATATATAATACTTCAGTAGACAAATCATAGTTCCAAGTGAACCCTCCAGCATTCACAAGTATGGAATCGTTGTACGTTGAAAGCATGAATTTTTGCAAGTCAAGTCTTCTATTTTTCTACCTCTAACTAAATCAAATATACCTTACTGAATACATGGGATTAGTTAAAAAGACATGAAACATGTTCCTAACGCTAAAAACTAAAAAATAAAGAGCCTATAAAAAATACTTACCTGCCAATCCAAAATAGTTTGCCCACAAACCGAAGGCAATGAGTCATATTAATACAGGGAAGACGAAGAGAGAGAAAATACCTGAGTGAAGCCGGAGCACCGCGAAAGTAGACGCTAACGGCAGTGAGCGGCGGCTACGGTTCGAGGGACGGCGAGGGAGGTTATGGACTGAAATCTCAAACGACGGCGTAAATTGGAGGGTATAGGAAACCCCGAAACGGAAGATTTCAGAATGAGGCGGGAGTCGTCTTGCCAGATGGGTAGGCTGAAGAAGGGAAAAGGACGAGGCTAAACCCTGAATGAACCTGAAAGCTAGGGTTTAGAAGAGATTTCCTGTCGTTCCACCTCCTTCAAAACAGTGTTCCATTAACAAATTTTAATTAAAAAAACCAGAAAAAAAAAATTCATTCTCTTATATAAATAACAAGATTCAAAAAATTAAATTAGTATTAACCATTAATCAATTGAATTGATATTTAAAATATATTAAAATATATAATTAATGTATATATTATAAATATTAAAACATATAATATTAATATTTTAGTTACGTTATATATATAAATTTATATCAATTTTAAATTTTATTTGTAATAGTTTAAATTTATAAAAAAATTTTAAAAATATATAATAATATTGAAAAAATAATTAATTGAACTAATTAAATTATCTAATTTTACAGATTTAATTAAATTTTTACCAGTTCGAACATTTATCGATTCATTAGTTCAAACTAAATTGATTACCTTACCAGTTCACCGATTCAATCTGGTTCTCTGAACATTGATTAATAACCATTTATAAATTAGAATCAAACCTTCTCTAATTTAATTAATTAATTAATTAATATTTTAGTAAATTAATATTTTTATTACGTATTAAATAAGTATAAAAATTAAAATTCCTTTTAATTTAATTAAATTGTTGTCTCAACCATAAATAAATAATTTTATTTTGCAATAGATTATTCTTTTTCACCCTATTTATTTTTAAAAAATTATATAAAATTATTTTATATCTTTTCCCATTAAATGATGACGTTTGTATCATTTTTTATGTCACATAATTCCGACTCACATATCTGCTAACATTGTTAACATACTACTATCTCCCCGCAACACAAGTGACAATAACAGCAAAAATAATTGAGCACCTGTGTTTGATTGATTACTATTTTGGCCACTCTCTGTATTCTCAAGCTCTGCCTATATGTTACTCATGCTTTGTACGTTGCCTTTTTTTTTTTCAATTGAAAAGGTTTTGAAAAGAGGGAGATAACAATTTAGTAATAATGTTAGTAGATAAATGAGTTGGAATGATAAGATGTAAGAAAATACGAATATGAAAATTTAAATTGTACATAATTTTTTTAATGCTCTAATATCTAATATTCTATTTTAGTTGCGGTTGAAGAAAGAATGCAGTCAAAGTATTTAGCACATTCAATTTGTAAGTAGAGGACTTCAAATATATCACCTGATGTATGCTTATCACACCGTTTTTTTTTTTTTTCAAACGCTATACCGTATAATTATTCTGTGACATAAATCAATTTAGCTGTTTGGCTGGCCAAAGTATAAACAAGGCTTAATCAATTATGTTTTTGAGCCTAAACAAATAAGTATTTGGCTTCCTTCTAGTTCCTTTCAGGTCTTGATATGTACCGTTGAATAATCTCATCCAACAATGGTCCAGATTAATTTTATGTTTTTTTAAAACACATAACTAATTTTAACAAGTCTAATCTTATTTTTTTTTATTTTTTAAAATTAATCATGTAATTTTTTAAAAAAAATACAAGATTAATCTGGACTATTGAATGATCTCATCCAATAATCCATGTCAGGACAATGAAGTCGTTTCCAACAAATAATGTCCGATTACTCATATTACTCCCAACCATTATTATAGGAGTTATGGACTCTCCCAAGATTTGTGTTGACATTTCTTTTCTGCAAATAAAGATGTGTCTATAATCACACATAATGGACGAAAACGTAGATGATAACTTTTGGGCCTTGTATAAGCAAGGGATTGGGGGTCTTTTTTTAGAGATCTTTAAGGAGGCCCCTCCTTAACTCCCAACAATCTTTGGATGGTTGTGGATCTCACTCAAACAATAGACACTACAGCCATCCAAGGAGCGTAGGGCCTAAGGAGGGAGATCTCTAAGGAGAGACTCTCAATCCATAAGCAAGACCCAAAGTAATATAGTAGTAATTTTTAGAAATTGACCAAAAACAATCAAGGGGTGCGAGCTCTTTGTTAGGGTTTCCAAAACCCTTTTTTGCGGCTCTCATTGGTCTAATGGTTTTCTATGCTGAGCTTTGTAGCTGCAGCTCCTTTTGCTCCTTTTTTTAATTCTTTTTTTTTTTTGGTCTTTTTTGTAGATCTTTTGTCTTTATGAGAGTTTTCCTCTTCTTCCATAGAAAACATCTTTTTTTTTTGAAAGAATCCCTCTTCTTTCATTAAAAAAATGCTTCCTTACTCGGCCTATGTTTTGTCTCTTGATGATTTGGGACTCACATTCTCATATTTGTAAAATATGTAGTGCCTATGATGTTTTGTCTTCTTGTTAGATGTTGATATTGCATAGTTTTGGGTTGATTTCTCATAGGTTATATTGTATTTTTATTTCAAAAGTGCAGGCTTCTTGTGTAAAAGTTTATCTCTTTATGCCTTATTATAGCTTTTGTATCTCCAAGTTCAATATCAATAAAATTTCTCATTTGACCAAAAAAAGAAAATTGACAAAGAAATTGAACAATAATAGGTAATAAGACATGTCCCAAAAAAAAAGAAGGTAATGAGACCAAAACACATATCTACCTCTAATTAAATTAGAGAGATGTACTATTGAAATTAGTAATGTTAAAATAGGTTAAAATTTTAGTTTGACTTAGTTAATCTATCATTTGAATAAACTTGAATATAAAAAATTAACTTGTTTAAAAATAAGTCTAAACGATCTAATCTATTTTATTATGTAAAAACATGTTAAAAGACATCTGACTTCACTTTTGTGCATACAAGGACCTATGCTGCTGTGCAAACACTAACCGTTAAATCGAGATCTTCTAGTCGCTCAATTGCAAGGATTAACACTAGTTGTTAGATCTCAATCCAAAAATTGACACTTGAACAAGATGCTTTTGTGACTGGAGCAAATTTGTGTGCTGTTAAAAGAGCACTAGTCTTCCATTTTGATTTTACTAACCAAAACCATTAGAGCACATTTGGTATATGGGAAAAAATTTTGATGGAAAGAAAAAGGGAAAAAATTGTTTTGTATAAGATAGAAAAGAATAAAGGAACAGAGACATTATTTTGTTTGGTATGCATTCTTTAATGGAAAGGAAAATAAATATATAGGGTGAAATTATCCCTAAATTAAATTTAAAAAAAAAAGAAGAAGAAAAAGCTTAATCACTCTGTCTCTCTCAGTCGTCTCTGTAATACCCGCTATTTTATTTTCCACTTGAATAATGAATTTAATTTTACAAGTGTTGAATTTACAAATTTTGTGTGTAATATGTGTGTGTGATATTATTATATGATGTGATGATGCTTAGATATGTGATTTCGGACCGTAGGCTACCAATGTGTAATCCTAGGCCACATAAGGACTAAAGTGAAAATTTTAAGAACTAAAATGAAAGATTTTGAAATCTTGTGGAATGTAACAAAATGTCTATAAAAGTTAGGAATATATGTAGAAAAATATAGGGAACCTTGATGTAATATCCCAAGAATTTATATGAATATTTAAAGCCTATTTTGAAGTTTAGTGAAAAATTTAATTACGTGGAAAATTTGCTTTTTGAATTAGTGAAGAAAATATGGAAATAGAAATTTTAATTTTTAATTTAGGAGATTTTTACAAATTCTCAAGGACTAAAGTGAAAAGAAAAGAAAGTATAGAGGACTTTTGAGAAATGACCAAATAGGAACCTGAGAGTAAGAATAAAGCTTATGAGAATGAATTATGAGTCCG
This sequence comes from Biancaea sappan, assembly GCA_037074585.1. Taxonomy (NCBI): domain Eukaryota; kingdom Viridiplantae; phylum Streptophyta; class Magnoliopsida; order Fabales; family Fabaceae; genus Biancaea; species Biancaea sappan. Next base: position 45,042,118 of record CM073497.1, on the reverse strand, counting down.
GTACCGAAAAGATGATTAATTCAAGGTTAAAGTGGTATTTGAGACATCGAGAGGCATTAAAGTGAACAAATATTATAAGCTAAGGTGGCTATGAGCAATTTTATCGAAAAAGAAATTGGTGGGGCCCACGCGTATACATTTCCTCTTATTCTTTTCTTTCTCTCATTCTCCCTCCCGTAGCTTCACTTTCTCTCTCTCTCTCGATTATGCTTGCAAAGGAATTTCTTCATCAATCATTCATGCAATTTTTGCACGGGGAAGGAAGCTATGAAAGTTAGGATGATTGGTAAGTTGATTTTCTTCTTCTTCTTCCTCTTATTACAAGACCAAATCCATGGTTATCATTTTTTGCAAAATTTTTGTAGAATATTTTAATGGATGAATTTAAGTGTGGATGTTAATCTAAAACATTCTTAGGTGGTTTATGAGGTTATTAGAACAAGAAATTTGGAGAAAACTAGGAGAAATTTGTAGAATTTGGATATTTGAAAAAAGTTAGCGTTCTTGATGAAAATTTGAGATTTGAGCTTGGATTGTTGGTAGAAATTGGGGGTTTTGGTGTTAAAACACTCCTTAGACATTAAGGATGAAAACCCATGGAAGAAATCTAAAGAAATGTTGTTTTAGATATGATTTTTGGATTTTTGGATGAAGAACACGAAGAACATCGAAAATTTTCCCTAGAAATTACTGTTCACCGAGAAAATTTTTCCAGATTTTCTCGTTACTGTAGCGTTGACTCGGTCAACGTTACTATAGCATTGACTCGGTCAACGTTACTGTAGCTGCGTTGACCGTTGACCGTTACTGTAGCATCCGTTTTTTTATATATATCGTTGAAAAGCTCTTTGAGTCTAGTTTCTAATGGTATAAGTTTCATCTGGATATTCATTACCAGTTAGGAGTTATGATTTGAGAAGTGGATGAAGGTCGAAAGTAGTGGTAGGAAATTTCTCTATTTCGTAACCCTGATGGTTTTTGTCTGGTTACAATAGGAATGGTCAAAGTGCAAAGTGGAAGTGCCGAGAGCGTGAAATCCAGGTGAGTGGGTTAATACTTGCTATGATTAAATATCTGTTATTGACTTTTTGCATCATAGTGGAAATATGTTGCATATCCAAGTTTGAAGAGGATGATGTGGAACGATGAGGCATAAACAATTGTGGAACGTGTCTGGTAATGTATATAATTATATTTTCTTATTTTTCCATGAATGGAGGTTATATGATGGATTGTGAATGGCATGTGAACTGAGTTGAATAATTGTTCTATATTATGGGTTATGTTGTATACATGCTATGTTGCTGGAACCACATTGATTATGTTGTGGCTTGAATTGTAAATGACTGAGTTGTGTATGTGGCTCAAGATTATGATTGAGGATGTTTTTATATGTGATTGTGATTGTGTTTGACTGGAAAGGAAAGGCATGGTGGTGCACCCCATGGAGAAATTTATGTGAAGTTATAAGGGTGGAGATTATAAATGGAGCGATAAGGGTGGATGCGGCGGGGGCCGCGGGCAACGATCCAGAGGTATTTTGGACGACCCGGTTGGTACGGGAAATGTGTGTGAAATTGATTTCACCGATTGCTGTTGTGAATTTTGAATTATGTTGAAATGTATTTGATGTACTTGGATATTGTCGTGAAGTATTATGAATAATATCATATCATATGATGATTGATTTACGTATGATTGCTGTATGTTATTATTATGATGCATGATATTTTTTTTTGTCATAGTGTTGTGTTATCTACTCACTGAGCACGTGGTTTGCTCATACCCCTCTTATTGATATTTTTTTTCAGAGTTGACAGCTGAAGGTAAATATCGGAACAAGGAATTATGGATACTTAGTCCATGATTACCTTTTCATTTGTTCAGGATAAAGGTATAATAGTTAAGTCTTATTCTAAGTTGTATAAATCTAGAAATCTCTGTAATCGGGTAGGTTCATTCAGTGATGTAATGTGAATAATTGTAGTATGTATAGAGAACTCAGTTTGGTTGCATGAAAAAGAATTGTATGATTTTTAAGAAAAAGATAGGCTTACGGAGGTGAATTGAAATTCACTTCCGTGCCGGTCACGTGATCAGATTTTGGGACGTGACACTTGATATGAAATAAGAAATAAAGAACAACTCTTAAATCATGAGATATTGACTTTTGAATAAGTAGTAAAACTAAATTTTTAAAAAATAAGAAAGGAATAAAAGAAATATATATATATATATATATATATATATATATATATATATATATATATATATATTGAAGGTGGATTCCGTACAGCTCATAGAAAATAAATAAGTGTAATTGAATAAAATAATTAGTAGTAGTAATAGTTGTTGGTTAATGCAAAAGAGAAATAAAAAGAATAAGATAATTATCCATATTAACTAAGTCTAATTATACTAAGTAAAGTATAAATAATACTAGTAGATAAATCTGAAAAGTATCTTGAATATCTAAATTAAATATATACTTTTTTTAGATTAATGTAAAATGTGAATAGCAAATCTACTTTTAAATTTGAACAATTAAATTAATAAATTAAATCAAATTCTTAAAACATATTATTTTTGCTTAGAATAATCCAAGATCTAAGCAACCAATCTTTTTAAATTAAAACGACGAAATTTATGGGATTATGTGTCTAGGAGGATAATTTACAGATATTACTTTTAAAAGAAAAGTTATATCTTTCAAATCAATTTTTAAATCCCATTTTTTATTTACGTAAATCTATACTACAGTATTAGATTTAATTTCAACTTCCAATAAATGAAATTGACAAGGAGAATAAGCATTAATGGATGATTGTTGATATAACAAAATAAATTTCAACCTAGCAAGCTATAGGAGACGTCTGAAACTTACTGTGAATAATGACATAATGTAAATAATAATATATGATAATAGTTATGGTAATAATATGGATTAAATATAATCAAATAGTTTATATATTTACCTTATCCAACTTCGGCTATTAGTTAAATGAAAGGATAGATTTTTCTAATTTAAACTAAACTACTAGATTTTTCTAATTTAAACTAAACTACACTTATTTGGATCTACAAAATCTTTTCAACTATTTATTTAATTAATCGATATAACTAGACTAGCTAGGAAACTTAGAACCCTAAAATTCTCATTACCACATCTCTCTCTCCCTCTCCCATCTTCGTACTAGCTGAGCAAAGCTCACCATGTTCATAAACTTCATCACCGGCACGTTCAATAACTCCAAACACGTACACACCCACTCAGCCGCCACACCCACCTTGCAGCCATACACATATCCATTCAAGCATCTTGTATCTCACACACACATTGCCATTAATTTTCTTTCTCGACAACACATTAGCCCATACACACAGAGAGAATCTGTACATTTTACCCAAACAATAAATCAAAGGGTTTCATCTATAGCAAGAATTAAAAGCAAGGTAAGAACATTTATTTTTGAAAATTCTGCAACAATTTTTTCTGAAAATTAAAACAACCATATCTCTCTCTAGAAAACTCCAAAATTTTCAAATTACCTATGCACGGAAAGCTCTTTTTGTATATTTTCCAGAAAAGCTAAAATCATTTGAAAACTCCATACCATTTGGGAGATAAGGCCGAAAAAGTACACATAGGTCAGAAAACTGAAATAAAATAATTTTCTGTTTTAATTCCAAAGTTTCTCTTTTAAACATATGATAGGAAACTCCGGCACATTACCGAAGAACCTTGGAATATCATGCTATGGTTTAGCAAGAAAACCAAGTGAGTGAACCAACCCTTCTTTAATATTATCTTAAGTGTTAAAGTAATATGGTATAAAGATAGATAATAATCATGGTGAGAAAGGGAGAATTCGGTTAAGAAATTCGAAATATTGAAATTGAATTTTTATGTACAATTTAATTGTTGATGAAGTTGATATGATGATTACATTAACGATTATATTGATGAATATATTGTCAAATGTATCGATGAATTATTTTTTTGTGATTTATATGAAATTATTTGAACCTTGATTGTGTTTAGGCAGGATAGTACCCTTTCTCATGTCAAGTAAGAAATCTGAGTGACAGGATGACTTGACCTCTGAGAGCAGAGACAACGATTCCCTCGGTAGGACCTCAAGTCTAATTTAATTCGTGGGGCACTCTAACCGTTGAGGATGAGGTTGTGCGTTATAGCGAGTTTTTGATGAGATTGATAAAATTGGTTGAACGAGTCTACAGGCGCTCCCGAGTATGATGAGATTGGTTGAGTGAGCCTATGGGAGCTCCAGGGTTTAATGAGATTAGTTGACCAGGCCTATGTGTCACGCCTCAAAATCTAAGCACGTAACCGGCACGGAAGATGAATTTCACCTCATCCCCGAAAGCCTATTTCTTTTTTAAGCACAATACTAATCTTTATTTTGTTTTTTTAAATGCAATTAATTCAAATTACATAATTTAAGAATTAAAATAAGAGAATTATTTATCTTCTCACAAAAAAGAAAGAAAGTATAGCTAAACCAAGTTTCTCATACACGCTACAGTTATACACATTATATCGTAGAACGAACGTACTCGATTATAGAGCTTTTCTAAATTTATACAACTTATTATAATACTTAAGCATTATACTTTTACCCTAAACAATTGGGAAGGTAATCATGGCGTGTACGTCGTCAAACTAGAAAATCCTCCATACTTGAAACTAAAGACAGCTTCTAGTCAAGAGAATCCTACCACATTCACACACAATATAGGCATATATATATATACATGCAAATATATATAATTGATCTAATAGTACAATCATCTAAATTTTGGTATAAAAGATATTTATCAAGACACACACATTGAAATTACATCACAATTATTAACAAACATTCAAGATCAAGCCAAATCACATTTCAAACAATTCATACAATTTCAATTTAAGTTCCCAGACATTTTTCGGGTCCTGTCCACAATAAGTGGCCGTTGCCCCACGGCCCCTACTGCATCCTCTCTTATTTCACTCCTGTTCTCAAAGGGTCAAATCTGTAGTCCAACCTTATTTCACCATGTCCTTAAAAGGACGAATATCATATTCAATACCATGTGGTCATAATGATTTCATTTCACCCTTATTTGATCCTATGGGATCCCATAAACTCCATTTTCGTTTCTCTCAAGATCAAACACAGTCACATTACATAATCATAGGCAACCATATACATTTCATTTCAGGAAAAGTTCACAATAGTCTCACACTTGCACATTTCAATGCATAACATGAATGCATTAATTTCATGTCACATAAATATATTTATAGTACACTTTTAATATATACATAAAATAAGCAAACATGGTAAGGTAGGATCTCTCACCTTGATTCCAAGCTAAAATTCTACACTTCAAATCAGAGGATAAATGCCAAGAAATTCATCAAAGGCCTAAAGATCAAGCCAAGCAAGGAGATAACACTTAATCAGAACATAGGCTATTATTCATTTAGCTTTGTTCTGTTTTGAGGTTAAAATCAGGACTAATATTTAAGAAATTTCTGGGAATAAAATATAGCTCCAAAAATTATGAAATTTGGTACAAATCCTTATTAGTATGTTAACATACTAGAATAAAAATTTCAGAATTTAATTCTATCGTTAGACCCTACTAAAGACCTTATTAGTGACAAAAGGTCAGAGCTATCTAAATTCTAAATAGATACGGTGTTATGCATTTTAGACTTAGCTAATCATGCCCAAACGTGATGAAATTTTTCGAATCCTTAGATTCATGTCTTATCAAAGTGCCATAAAAATTTCAGATTAAAAAGAGGTCTTTAGCTATTAAAACCAAATTAATTTCTGAAACTGCCCAGATTTGCTCTGTATTGAACAAAGTGTTGTTCTCATATTTATTTGACCAATCAAACCAATTTTGATGAGCTTGACACTTTCCAGATCAGAGTAATAACATGTTAGGAGTTCCCCATAAGAATTTCGTGATTTTAGGAATTAATTTAGTCATCCAAAAACATATAAAACTAGTAGTATGACAGCTCAGTTTTGTTCTGCCTTTTACAAATATCAACCACTGTTTTATGTATATTAATGATACCAAACCAACCCAGAAATTTCTGAAATAATTTAAGTATATTCTTGGACACTATTTCTAATTGCGTACCAAATTTCATGACCATTGAAGTTCGTTTGATACCTCAAACAGCCCAAACAATTCTTAGCAGTAAAAAAAAAATTCTGCAGAAACATAATCAGATCTGTTCTTTGTCTCCTTACCATTTCCTTCGATGTTTTACTTCTTAATTCATGCTTTATGTTTGTTTTCTTCATTTTTAATCTGTAATAGCTTGTATAATCACCTCTACCCAAAGACTAAACAAAAAGAGATGAATTAGACTCCTAGATTCAAAGGATTCAAGCTTATCGTTACCTTGCTCTATTTTTATGGTAAGAATCACATCCATGACCATGTTTCCATCAATTTGATCTCTAGTGTTCGTAGCTCATGATAGAAAAAGAGAAGAGCAGAGGAAGATGAAAAGAGAAGAAGATGAACTTTGCTTCATGACAGAAAAGGAAAGATGTGATCTCCATAGCAAGACTTCTTCTTCCTTCTCCCTAGCTTTCGGTTTATCTCTCTCTCTCAAACTCTCCTTCACATATACTCATTCTCCCTTAACACACATCCGACAGAAATGACAAAGAGGATAAGAGTGCCAGAGTGGGTGAGTTGTCTTCTTTCTCTCCTTTGCTTAAATCTCATTCAACTCCCTTCCTTTAGTTTCTTATTTCACTTGGGTCCTTCTAACAATCCTGATATTTTATATTTTTCCCAAATTTACTCCAACACCACTTTAATCTATTATTTTTTTGCCAAGTAACAAAATAAAATAAAATAAAAACTCCACTCAACTTAGAAAAATTTTCACCTAGGTCCTTATGAAATTAAATCTTCCAATAAATTTCTAACTTTTTTTTAATAAATTTTATCCAATTTTTTTCACCTTTATATTCTATAATTTCACTAATTACAAAAAAAATGTCCAAACAACTTAGTTTAATCTTTGAGTAAACCTTATGAATTTATTATCATTTTTTTAATTCTCCATAATTTCCTTTTTTTAAAAAAATTATGTACTTAAATTTTCAAGTAAATTTTCTAAATAGTTCTTGTTTATTCTCGGGGTATTACACTATGGGCGCTCTTGGATATTTTACCATTGACGAGTACTAGTTCCATTGGTTTGAATTGTTTCATTAAGTTGCAAACTCTTTGATGTGTATCTTTTCTATAATTTGTGATTTATGCCTATACTTTTATTTTATTGCTTTTTCATGGCAGATTTTATTATGGCAGGGATTGGCTCTTTCACTGAAATATTTATCTCACACTTGTTGATTTAACTTTTTTTCAGATCAAGTAGCGAAAGAAGAGTATTTGCAAGAGGCTAGGTTCGCCGTTGGACTATCCCATTTTTGGGTTGGTCCTGAGATATCAGTATTTATTTTATTAAGCATTAAGAAGCTTTATGGTCAACTAGGACAGCTAAGAGGTCTGGGGTGAATTGATTATTTTATTTGAATAATGTGTTCTATTTAGACTTGTTAATTATAAGAATTATTTTTATTTATTTTGTTATAAATATTCATACATAAACAAAAAAAAAGGGTAGAAATTGAGATGTTAGAGGCTTACGGTGACACGGGATTTGTGTCAACGTACGGTCACGTGCCAAAAATTTGGGTCGTGATAGTCTCCCACCTCCCTCTCTATTTCACAGACACCCTCGCCTATCATCCTCAAAATCGCACACCATTGTTTCCTCAATGTTTCCATTACCCTTTGCTGTCACCCTCCATCATCGTTCAATCCCTCGTCATAGCCCTTGATGCTGTAAACTCACAACACCCAAATCATTCTCAGCCATTGTCTTTGACGCCTCAACCCATTGCCCATCACAGGTTTGTCTAACATGCCCTGATGTCTCGTGTGTGTCTTCCAAGCTTGTCTAACTTGAATCAGACGGTGGCTTTGACGGCGGCTCCATCGCATGTTTGTCTTCCTCCCTCATTCTTTCTCTCTGTTCTTCCTCCTCTATCTGAAGATTCACATAAGATAAAGTGCTTCAACATAGACAAGCTTGGAAGACACACACGAGACAGATGGCAAAATGGGTATCAACATTCCTTCTCCATTTCCTTCCACTGCTTTCCATTGTCTCTGCTAAGAAAGAAAATCGTACAATTAAAATAGAGAGTGAAAATCAATCTTGGAAAAAAAATCACTATAGATAAAATTAACCAAACATGGAAGAGGAGAACAATGATGAAATTTCGCTCTCCTTTCCATTTGAGACTGCATACCAAACAGACTATTAGGGGATTATGCCTCTTAGGTGACTAATATTTTGGTGTGGACAAGTGCTTAGTGGACTCCATGCACAATTGGGAATTGCTTAGATTTTACTAGTGTGCTAGACTGAATAGAGCCAATTGTAACACCTAGCTTATGTACAAATGATTATCAAACATATTGTTAGTTCAGAAAGTACACAAGAAGAAGGGTTGAATTGTGTAATTTAAATTGCTTCATTTTTAATGTGAAATTTTACTTCAAAAAACTAGATTATGTATAATAAATTTTCAATAAACTAGAGGGTAAGAAGAATAACACAAGACATTTAAAGATGTTCAAATTCTTACCACTTGGATCCTACATCCTCCTCTCTATGCACAATGTAAAAGGAATTTCTATATACACTGATATACATCTAATATTTACAAGGAAACTACTAAAGAAAAAGCCTCATAGACTTTTACTCCCTAGACTTAGAAGAAATCAACCCAGAAACACTTATACCAAGGGAAACAATTACAACCTTGTATATAAGGCTTAACTATCAAAGCTTTTACAACCCTTCAAGCGAATCTAAAACCTTAAACATAAATACAAGAATTAAACTAAGAGAAGGAACTCTTTTCAATCACCCCATAAATGAGACAAGCTCACACAAAACACACAATAGAAAATGAAAATCATATATGGTCGAGAATGTTCTCTCCATAAAAACTCTCTTTAGCACTTCATTCATTTCTTCATAGAGTTGCTCTAGTGGTTAAATAGATGAGGAGGAGAACTAGTCATTGTTGTTGATGATTCCCAATTGATAGGACCTTAAATGCACATTAATCACCATTTATTTCTCCATTAAATGCTCAGCATTTAATTCTCTTGACATATACTCCTTTCGTCTCCGGCTAATGATTCCCAACAGATAGGTTATAACACTTGCAATTTTTGTGATCTTTGAGTACTTTAAATTTTCCTTGATTATGTCAGTGTGCATGAATGACTTTGATTATGTATGTGTACTTACAGACGTAGGCCATGTGTGAGTTCGATTTATATGCTTACCTTTGTGTATCTCTTAATCTAACATGTGCTTGTGTGAATTGTAATGCATGGGCTCCTAAATATTAATGGTTAGGCTTTTAAATGAGCATTTAGACCAATTTCATTCCAAGGACCAATGTGCAAGGGACTTGGGTGAAAAGGGTAATTGTTAGGGAAGCATATTGTGAAATATGGAAGGTTATTGAAGAAATTATTATTGAATAGAGAAATTCTTGTAGAATATTAATTACCTTGTATATGTGAGGGCATGTAGTTTATTTTTGCCTAAGTGTGGATATAAAAAGGGAGAGAGGATAAGGAGGGGATTTTAATTGTTATTATTGATAAAGGCTAAAGGAGGAAAGAGAATGGGATGGAGACTTGGTCAGACCAATTGAATCTAAAACACCTCATTCATTTCATTCCCTTGTGCTTGTGTGTAAAGAGTCTTCACCTCCATTTACCCTCTTCTCACTGGAACCATCCTCGCATGTGCTCTCTCTTGATTGGAATCACTTGGATAGCTCCTTCCTCTATTTTAAGGGTCCTAAATCTGAGGTAAGTGTTCAAGAATGCCTTTCTCCTCCTCTGTTCATTTTGGGATGAACCCTAGGTATAGGTTTTGGCATATTGGTGTCCTAGGTTGATTTCCACCTCCAAGACTCTTCTAAGATCATATAAATGGGTTTCCAACATTAATTGGTGTTGTAGGGTTGGTGAAATGCACTTATTGAGGAAAGAGATGTGAGAAAGTGAGTGTTATTGCCATAAATACTCTTCTTCGCTATAATGGATAAAAAGAAGAAGATTTAAGGGAAGCCTAACTTAATTTCAAGCAATAAAATGAGTTGGAGTTAGATTTTGAGACCCATGGAACCCCAAAACATTTTCGTAAAGTTCCTTGAAGGATTGGAATTGCAAAACCATGTGCTAGGGCATGAGAAAGAGAGGTTTCGAAGTGTATAGCAGAGCTCACTGTTGCAACAGCAGATGCTATAGCTCATCACTTCTTCTCTAGTAACCAGTGCTGCAATGCCAGAGCTGGGAGCTACAGCGGCCTGCCTTGCAAGTTCCCTTTTTATTCTGCCCACCAGCGCTACAGCAGTGGCCTTTATTCTTCCCTCAATTCTTATGAGTCTTTTTCATTGTGAACTAGAAGGAAGCCAACCTTAAACATCTTCTTAATCCACTACAAAGTCTCCTAGATAATTTTGAGTGATCTAAAGCTTCAAGGTAAGGAAGTCCTTGATCTCTTTTTTTGTGTGGTGTTTCAAAATTTCGTTTTCTTCCATAATTGATATATTTCTTCAATGAATTGCAAGGAATTAATGTAATTAGTGTTATTTGCCTACTATGGTGGTAAGATCTCTTATCATTAATTTTGTTCTTGCCTATCAATGAAAATTTCATGAATTATGAGATAAGATTTGTCAAGAGAAATAAAGAGTAATGATGGTATGAGGGGTCTTAGGCCTTCATTGCACCATGACTAATGACATGAGAGGAAAGTCTGTGCGACCTTTTCTCACATCTCTAAAATCAGGCACATGAGTTACAATAAAACAACTAGGGCATACCTCCATGGTACCCCTTAAATTCCTTGAAAAGTCCTAATATCCATAACTATGTAAAACATAATTATTCCAAGAAAGAGGTTTTGCATACATACTCAGAAAAGTTCAATATTCAAGCTTTTTCCCAAATTCCAAAACAACGGAATTATAGCTAACAAAGTATAATGATATAATACAAGCCAAACATTATACGCTACGATACAACTTCGTAAGCTTAGGTGACCCATAAAGACTACAGAGTATTTCTTAATCGTTTACAAAATCTAAATCCATGAGCCCACCAAACAAAAGTTGAGTATAACCTCAAAGGGCTACTAATCCTCCTCCTCAAGCACCGTATCTGAAAAAAATGATCATAGAGAGTGTGAGTTCATCAAAACTCAGTGAATAAATGACTGTACAAAAATAATATAGGACACAAGTTTACCATAATCACTACCAAATTTGAATAATATACTAACCACTACTCAGTTCATGCCCCCGTGGGTTAACATTTCCACGTATTTATCCTTGTTCCCATGCATTTCATACACAACCATAATTTAATATACACAACGACTAACTCACACTTGTATCAAGCACGTACAGACATAAATAAAATACACAAACACAAAGTGTATTATGCAAAAAACAACATGATATTCCTCCATGAGTTTATGTTCTCACAAATGCCTCATTGAGTCACAACTCAATAGAAAAGTACTAAGGGTCTACATTTCCTTAGTCTTTAATTCCGTCGGAGTTCATCCATAAGGATTTAACCACCTTAGGATTTACTACCCAGTCTATGCCTAGGGTTTATAAGCCTACTCTATTTCCTTTTTTGCATGCAACTCATATGCCCAAGGTTTATATTCCCACTGCATTTCCTCTTCTGCATGGAACTCATACACAAACACAACACATCAGATGTTTCCACAATCCAAAATTCTCAATATAATTTACAGCACAATTTCCAAAGTCCACAATGTTCATCAAAATGGACCTACGACATTCTTGATATGAAAATCATAGTTCATATTCACATTATTGCATCAAGAATTCATATACCATGAAACAAGTATTAATTCTATACTCATACATATAGAAATTACTAGATAAAGTCGACAACTCTTTTCACATAACTAAATATGTATATACATATATATAAAAACAACAAAAAGGTAGGATAGGAATTCTATCAATTTCATAAGAAATTCCACAACAACATCGTTCCCCAATTTTACAAGAAATTGCATAATTATATCATTCTCTAATTTCACAAGAAATTCTATTATCTAGTTAATATTACTGTAACATCCCGCATTTTTATTTCCTTTAAAAATAATAATACTTCTTCTCTAAATCGGTTTACTAAATAATTTCTGAATAAATTCCTTTCAAATAATTATGAATTTCATTATTCATGAATTTTACTATTTATGTGAATAGCAACCTTATGGGAAAAAAACTGATAGGATAATTTTCACTAATTATGTCTGAGTTTGAATATATACAAAAAATAATAATTTACATAATTTTTACTATTCTCTTCACATATTTGTATCATGAACTACCACAAAATATATTTCTACAATTCAATCTCATCATTAATATCATCAAAGCCTTCCCTTTTACCATTTTTCCTGAAATGATCAATTTTCTAAAAGTGAGATATAAAATATCTCAGTAGCTAGTCACTTTATTGAAAACATGTAAATACATGAAGAGATCATTTCAGCCATAAAAACATAACATCACACTGATAATAATTAAATTTCTCTTATTCACTATGTAGAACAAGATTTATAACTAAAATTTTGTAAAAAATTGATTATGCACATAGATATCATAAATCATCAATAATCATGCTTTTATAGAAGACTAACTACATGATCTGATTCTCAACTTCTCAACTTCTTAAACTTCTTTGCTCATCTTTGCTCTGTGTTTCTAGTCCTCTCTCACTCTCTAATTTTCGTCTCTTCCTCTCTCTCTCTCTCTCTCTCTTGTTTTCTCTTTCTTTCTCCTTCCCACTATGCACTCACATATCACACTCATATATACATTATCTTCCTCCTTTTTTTTTCTTTTCTCTTTATTTCACATATACATACCTAACTTTGTCATCTTTTCTTCCTCTTTTTCTCTCATCCCTCCACTTCTACACACACTTCACTTTCTCTTTTATTTTTCCTTCTTTCATGTCTTCCACTCATGTCTCCCACTTATAATAAATTAATTTATACCTAGTTTTGTTGTTATTTTATCATCCTTATCACCAATTTCCTTCCTCTTTGCCATCCATTTCTTCTATATGGCATATTTTGTTTCCTTTGGTTAAAATAATAAAAAGACCTCAAACCTTTTATTCTATTCAATTGGGTCCTTGACCAATGATAAAATTCTATTTTTGTCTCTCAAAAATTTTATAATAACTATTTTATCTTTATTTATTTGCTCGTTTATTTATTTAGCCTCTTTATAATGTAATTAAATTTGGGATATTACATTCTCTCCCCCTTAAAATGAATTTTGTCCCTAAAATTCAAGTTATACATATATACACATACGAAAATTGGAACCACGACATGCATGAAAATATCACAAGTACAAATATAACAATGCTATTCAGTCAACAAGTATCATTCAATTCAATACATTCAATGTTTCTATATGTATAAACACTATTTTTTTTTGTCAATTTTTTTAAAAAAATTTCCCTGTGAACTTACGTTCTCACAACTATATTGAGTCCAAAATTGTTGGTACTAAGTAGGTTTATGCCCCCCAATATTCATCCGTAGGAGTATTTATCTAAAGATTTACTAATTGATATATTCAGGTCTGTTGGGTAATCAATCCCTCACCTTATATTGCATCAGATTTCTTGGGTCTTGCCCTCAACCATTCATGCATTAGATTTCTTGGGTCATGCCCTCAACCATTCATATATCAGATTTCTTGGGTCATGCCCTCAACCATTCATATATCAGATTTCTTGGGTCATGCCTTCAACCATTCATGCATCAGATTTCTTGGGTCTTGCCCTTAACTGTTCATGCATCAGATTTCTTAGGTCTTGGCCTTTTCTTTTGGGTTTATAATGCATTAAAAGTCTACCCAATTCAAGGGTTTATAGTGCACTATTTACATAAGAAAAAATACATTTTTACATATTCATGAAAGAGTTCTTCTATAAGACAAGTTCTTGCTAAAGGTCTTACTATAAAATAAGTCTTTCTAGTCTTTCCTCTATTCTTCTTGTAGAATAAAACTCTACTTGATTCATAATTCTTTATATATTTATTTATATGTCACATAATGCCTTCTTTAGTTTTAATTCCAATTTCAGAGGAACTAAAGCTACTATTATGAACACATCATAGTAATAAATTTTTTTTAATTTTATTTTCTTATAGAATTTAATTTCTATTATGAAACATATCTTTACTTGTTTTATAATACATCTTAATCATACATACTTTTTTCTAACTCAAATTCTTTCTATGGAATTAAGAGTTATTACATAAATATAGATATGTTCATACTAATAACATATATAATCATAAATATGGCATAGAATAAGAATTCCATATCATTTTTGTAAAATTTTATCTTCAAGAATACTTTTAGAGAGAGAGAACAAACACATGGATAATTCATATTATTCTAGGAAATATAAGCTTTATTTATAATTCACTGTACATTTCCTTAGGTACTTTCTTTTCTAGAGATACATATTTCTTATATGTTTATCTAGATTATCACACTCAAAGTGAATTCTTATTCAACTTCAGCATACCTTTCCTTTTTATGAATTTAGGCTATAATAATTTCCTATATGTAAAATATACTGACCAGACATTCATTACAAATAAGACGTCATTATTTCCTTTATTCATCAAAAGATACCCGATATGCCTTTATTCATCTTTAATCAATTTTCTGTATGACTTACTTTTACTAAGATATTATTCTAAATCTCACTTAATCACAGTAAACATTCACAGTAACTCAAACACAAACATAATAAAAATATTAATTTTAGCAAATCAAACAATTACATGTAAGTATTTTCCTTTCTATAAGATGGCAGGACCTTTCCCTCTGATACCATTTGTAACATCCCGCATTTTTATTTTCTTTAAAAATAATAATACTTCTTCTCTAAATTGGTTTACTAAAAAATTTCTGAATAAATTCTTTTCAAATAATTATGAAATTCATTATTAATGAATTTTACTATTTATGTGAATAGTAACCTTACGGAAAAAAAAACTAACAGGATAATTTTCACTAATTATGTCTGAGTTTGAATATATACAAAAAAATAATAATTTACATAATTTTTACTATTCTCTTTACATCCTTGTATCATGAACTACCACAAAATATATTTCTACACTTCAATCTCATCATTAATATCATCAAGCCTTCCCTTTTGCCATTTTTCCTGAAATGATCAATTTTCTAAAAGTGAGATATAAAATATCTCAATAGCTAGTCACTTTATTGAAAACATATAAATACATGAAGAGATCATTTCAACTATAAAATCATAACATCACATTGATAATAATTAAATTTATCTTATTCACTATGTAGAACAAGATTTATAAATAAAATTTTGTAAAAAACTAATTATGCACATAGATATTATAAATCATAAATAATCATGCTATTATGAAAGACTAATACCTGATCTGATTCTCAACTTCTCAACTTCTCAACTTAAACTTCTTTGCTCTTATTTGCTCTGTGTTTTTAGTCCTCTCTCTCTAATTTTTGTCTCTTCCTCTCTCTTTCTTTCTCTATCTCTTCTTTTCTCTTTCTTTCTCCTTCCCACCGTGCACTCACATATCACACTCATATATACAACTTCAAAGTGTCATTATCTTCCTCTTTTTTTTCTTTTTTTTATTTCACATATACATACCTAACTTTGTCATCTTTTCTTCCTCTTTTTCTCTCATCCCTCCACTTCTACACACACTTCACACACATCACTTTCTCTTTTATTTTTCCTTCTTTCATGTCTTCCACTCATGTCTCCCACTTATAATAAATTAATTTATACCTAGTTTTGTTGTTATTTTATCATCCTTATCACCAATTTCCTTCCTCTTTGCCATCCATTTCTTCTACATGGCATATTTTGTTTCCTTTCGTTCAAATAATAAAAAGACCTTAAATCTTTTTATTCTACTTGCTCGTTTATTTATTTAGCATCATTTTTCTAAGGTAATTAAATTTGGGATATTACAATTACTAACTAGGGAATTTAATAAAATAAAATCTAACCATGGTGTGAGTGAGATTTATATTGTACTTGAATTTAATAAAAAAATAAACTTAGTTAGAAAAGTCATCCACTTATATTGACATTTACCCAATTTCACCTTAACCCTTCTTAGAAGCTGTGTGAAATAATGGGAAGACATTCTCTCTACTCCAAGCTAGTCATAACATCCTAAAAGACGTGAAAGGTGTATCAAAGAATCCATCCCTATAAGGTAATTATGTAAAAACATGTCAAGGTCACCAAAATAGGGAAATCCTCACCACTAATTCTGACATTTGATCACTGCTTTGGTCATAACTCTTAAATGATAAATAATTTTCAAGTTAAACTTGTACCATTAGAAACTAGACTCAAAGAGCTTTCTAATGATATAAGATTTGCTAAAAAGGTAGTTTGGATAAAAGAGTTATTACCATTTGAATACTGAGCCAGAACGACACTATTCTGTCTCCATGATGGCTTGGCTACACCCTATTGCCTAAGCGATGGATTCCATCGCTTAGGCAATGGGTTGGCAGTAGCCATGCCTTGTTTCGTGATTTTTAGCCCTCCTCTCGGTTTTTCATGATTTTGGGGTCAAATCTACACCATTTAACTTGATTTCTTCCATGGGATTTCATCCTTAATGTTTAAGGAGTGTTTAGACACCAAAAAACCCCCAATTAATTCCAACAATCCAAGTCATATAGACATTAAAAACCCCAATTAATTCTAACAATCAAAGTCATCTAGAACCACAATTTTTTCAAATTTATGAATTCTTGTGTTCTTCAGCCCAAAACAATGAATTTCTCTTGGTTTTCTTCAAATTTCTTGTTCCATTAATATCATAAACTATGTAGGAACATTTTAGATTAAACTAACACTTAAATTCATCCATTAAAACCCCAAATCAACCCAAAATCACATTTTTCTTCCATAGGCAAATCTAAATCCAAAAATGGAAATTGAAAAGGAGAATTGATCTTACCTTTAACCTTTGCAACTCAGATGAACTAGAAAACAATCGGGAAAAGAATCCCTAACCAGGAGGAAATAGATATAAGATGATGAAGTTGAGAGAAAAGAGACTTCTTCTTCTAACTTCCAAAATGGTTCTGTCGTGAAGAATGAGAGAGAAGAGAGAAAAGATGTAGTCTTATATGGGTGATAGATCTTGGGTGACCCATGGGTACCTATACCCAATAATTCAATCACAACCTAGATTTCTAGGCACGTGATTGACATGATAACTAAGGATATGTTATCCCTAGACCATTAGCCTATTAGAGATTATTCCTATACCTTAATCCAAAACATTGGACCAAAACATTTACAAACGAAACTAAGAGGGACTTAGGTGTTCCATGTAACTACAGAGCATACTAAAATCGACCAAGGAAAAGGAGAAGATCACTAACCTAAAGGCTTCACATAAAACTTGAGACACACACAAAAAATACTCCTGGGAGGGTTAATACCAAAACCTGCATTGAAAACATAAAAGAAGGAAATGTGAGTAAATTCAATACTCAGTAAGAACCAACTTTACTTACCAATAGCCTACTTGTAAAAAGTTTTCTTTTTATTAGTAGGGAAGACTCTGAGTGCAAGTCATTCAAATCCCTTGATTTTATCGCATCATTGATGTCTCGAGAGATATAATCAGTTCCTGACTTTCTCACTACCTATTCGAAGGCCTCTTTTTACTGCACCCAATATAATCTCTCAACAAGCAATGACTTGACTCACACATACCATTATGCGAGATTTAACAAACGATCATGACAACTCTTACCTTATAATCCATCTATGTATTAGTATATATATATATTATGTGTTTATTCAGCATAACATTAATTTATTAACAATCACAGTTTATGAAATATCTAAGATTACAATTCATAACATCCCTATCAAGTTCAAGCCAGCCATAGATCACCATAGACTTTATGGACCATATGCTACTGGGCCTTATAGGCAGGAATCCTGTTCCACCAACCTCCATAGGCTTCATGGACTATGTGCCACCGAGTTTCATGGTATCTCTAAGGCTAATAATTCAAAGGGAGTCCTTAAGCTTCATAGACCACATGCCACTAGGCCTCATGAATGGGAATAATGTTCTACTAACCCATAGGCTTCATGGATTATATGCCACTGGGCCTAATGGATTTTTCGAATCAAATATCTCATAGAGATCCATAAACTTCATGGACCACGTGCCACCAGGCTTCATAGGCAAGAATCATATTCCACCAACCCCTATAGGTTCTATCTCTCTAATATTTGACCTAGCAATGGTTTCCCAAACACTATGAAACTATCCCGATTATATCTATATATGTTAAGGAATACTTATAAAAATTTCAAGACTATATGAGCTCATTTTGTATTATAATCAACTCAAAGTATCATCAATAATAATTACTAGCAAATAGACTTCCAAACATTTCTGACCTTCAGTCACTCTATTAATCAGAAAACACAAAACAATAAAGAATTCTTGAATGAAACTTGATTTATTAGAAACTAGACTCAAATGCCTTTCTAATGATATATAGTTTGCTAAAAATGGAATTCAATTAAAGGAGTTATGATAATTTCAATTCAAGCTTATAGTTACAGCCTAGGGCTAGCGTCTTGGGCACCCACATTAGCACCCTGGGGTGCCAAGGCTATTCCTCTTGGCCTTATGGGTGCCCCGGGCACCAATATTAGTGCCTCCGGTGCCCGAGATTGGGCATTCTACCACGGCTAAGGGAAAAGCTTCCTAAACCTTCATTTTTGCCTCCAAAACCATCCTAAAACTCAATCTACCAATTTCGGTCCTTGATGTGATTTTTCCCGACAAATGTATCGAATTGCAACTAGTAGTAAAGTGAGAGAAAAGTATCGTTCTCAAAGATCAACTTTTAACGACTACTACTTTCACTAATTTAAGTTATATTTGGACAAATGAAAGGGTTGAGTGAATTGAAACTGAATTTAACTAAAAGTAAATTAAATTAAGAGCAAGAAATTAACTAGCGCAACGAAAGATTACACAATAACAAAGCGAGTATATGAGATTGATTTCACTTAACTTTTAATCTGATTAATTCATAGACAAGCTAATCTTTGAGTTGTTAGAGAATGCTTCAATATAATTGCAAATTCCTTTAATGTTGATTGAGCTCACGAAGTTATTTGAACCCAATGCCTTGGAGAGACAAATCTTCCTTACTCAAATAATTAGCTAATGCCTTAGTTAAATTATTCGGTTTAGAATGTAAGCTTAGGAACTTATAAAAATCATACAAATAAAATTATCTATACCTAGATTAACCCGATTTACGGTAGAAGTTACAAAGTCATATCTATATCAAGCTATTCCTAGAATTAATATAAACCCTAGTTTCATTGAATGATAGCTAAGCATCCAAGAACAATTAAAAATAGTAAAATCTACTCCAAGAATAAGAATTGCATTTATATCAAAGTATTCAACAACAAAGCTTCATAGGAAGTCAATTTACATCAATTCCCTAAACCTTAGAGGTTTACTTACACATAGAGAAAGGGAAGAAAGACATCACAAATCCACAATAAAACATGATACAAGAGGAAGGAGAATGAGAAAGAGGTATCAAACTCAGTAAAGAAAAGGTTCCTCTTCTTCTCCAATGTGCCCTAGCAGAGCTCCCTTATTCTCAACCAAAAGATACATTTTTTCTCTTCAATTTTCCTTTTTATAGCTACTATCACATGCAGGTCTGAAGCTATGTGCCTGGGGCGCCACGTTGTAACGTAGACAAAAGCTTTAGTGATTGGTGCTCCGAAGGCCAGGCGTGGCACCTGAGGTGCCACCTTTAAAACTTATGCAAAGAGTTAGGCTTTTGGTGCCTTGGGGCACCATGAATGAAGAGTGAGGCTGAGAGTTCAGTGGTTGGTGCCATAAGTGGTGCCTAGAGTGCCAAGTGTTAGGGCATCAACAAACTTTAATTCTCCAACTTGTATCAGTCCAAAATTACACCTACAAGAAAATAAAAACAAGTTACTCCAAAAGGAAAAGGAAAGGGGATTAAAACAAGGTAAAAAAAAGAAAACTAAAATTGCATAAAGAAACTAAGCACAAATAAAGGTAAAGAGTTCAAAAAGGATAGCAAAATAAGATCAAGAGGAAGAAAAAGCATGTTAAAAACCACATAAAATGATCAAAATATAGGACTTATCAATCCGTAAATACTTGTTTTTAGCATTTCAAACATTCTAAGAGATCAATTTCAACTTTGAATCAAAATTATAACAAAACCATACACAACACTTACTAAAACTTTCAAATTTCTTCTTATGCTCATAACATATCTTTGGTTAAATGCTTGAATCCCTCCATGGATTTCTGAAATTTGCAACTCTATAACCATTTTAAGAATGAAATCTTTACTTCCCCCAATATTCTTCAACCCAATATCATGATTTCACAATTTTCCACCTTAGGGTTTAGTTAAGAGAACTCAAGAAGAGAGGTGGGGTTTGATTCTTACCTCAAGGAAGACATTTGGTGAAGGGAGAGGCCACCAGTGGAGTAGCTTCACTGGAGTTGATGATGGAGCCACCTTTAAATGCCTTCTTAGACTATAAAGAAGGGAAGCACACATGGGAAAGGGAGAGAACACAAGAGAGAGACAGATAAAGTGTAAGGAAGGAATGAAGGAGAAAAATTCTTATATATGTGCACTTTAATGGGGAGGTGAGGCCCACTTTCTTATCAAAATAGTCCCTCTAAATAAAGCAAATTAATTGAGACTCCAAGAGGAAATTTTGGGACATCTTTTAAAATAATCAATAGAGGCACCAACCTCACCTTAGTAAAACACAACATATACACACCAAAATTCCCATTTCTCAACATATTTCATTGAAATACGAAAATCTTATTTTTGTTTCATTTTAGTCCCTCTCACCAATCTCATCCATAGTTTTGGCTCCGTTTCTACCATTCTCTAAACTCCAGCTTCCTCATTCAACCTCCTCGAGCTCTTTTCTCTTCCAAGGTCCTTACTTATGCCAATTACATGGAATTACTTATCAACTTTGAAGACTTTCAAGCTCTAACTTATCCCACACAAACATCAATATGAGCATATATGTGTGAGGTTTAGCCCTAACCCGGACATCCATTACCTAGGGTGTTACATTACCAAAACCCACTTGATCCAACAAGTAAAATTTCATAATTAATTCTCAAATTAATTAAGTCTTTTTCTTATATACTTTATAGTCTATAAAAATACACCACACATCATTAAAATACTCAGTCTAGTCATTTCACCTAAATTTCATAATTAAATATGAAAAAAATGACTAAATTACAAGAATTAAAATAATGCTATAAAGTACCATTATACTCCCAAAAACATGACCTCAAATTTGGTAGGTATTACATGTCGTTCATCCTCTTCCCTCTAATAGGGGATTTCTAGTGGTAGTTCGAAAGATTGAAGTTTTCTATTCGTACTACAACTAAGGATGACTAGAAAGCTTATGTGGCCTTTCTAGCCATAATACCTTAGGTATTATGGTGTAGTTAAAAGTATGTAAATCCATGAGGGTGAACATTTTTTGTGAATTAAGGAGTTCTGACTAAAGGAACAAGGGATCCTGAAGTTTAATGAGAACTAAGACATGTCTTGGATTAAGTGAAATTGCAACAGAAAAAGGAAACATATGTAGTGATTGGACGAATGACGTTTAAGGACTAAGTGGAGGGAAAATAAAACATAGAGTACTTGCAAGAAAAGACCAAATAGGAACCCGCGAAGTAGAATGGATCTAATGAGGATGAAATATTAAGGCTAGTACCTTGAGGATGATGGATTTGAGGTTAGAGTGGATTTGAAGTTTTAATAGGAATGGGAAGTGATAAGGTGTATTTTGAGGAAATGCACTTGGGTGCCCTATTTGTGAGTCAAAGGTTTTTCCAATTCCCATGCAAGATCCTAATTGAGATAGTTACCAAAAGGACCAATTTGAAAAGGAAAGTAGTGGGACCCACACATATACTAATTTAAACATACCTCATTCTCATCTTCTCATATTCATTTTGCTTCTTCATCTCACGCGTCCCTCTCTCCCTCCCCTACGGACAGCCTCTCGAACCATCTCTTCCAACATCTAACCATGCATTACTTAAGGAAGGAAACCATGGGAAGTAAGCAAGTACTTCTTTTCTTCCTCTTCTTCTTCTTCCTCCTCTTGTAAGAACAAACCCTAGGTTAGTAATTTTGGAAATTTTTGTACAATGTTTCTATTGATTTATTTGTGATTTTGTTATCTGAAGTATTGTTAGAGAAATCTCTTGTTAAATGTGATTGAATCTTTAAGAGGAAATCTGACTTGCTGAAGAATGAATTTGGAATTAATCTCTTAAATATTTTTCTTCTTATATGTGGATTCGAATTCATGAGTTTTTGGGTCTTTAACTTACCTAAAAACACCCTAAAGGAAACCATGGAAGATTAGAACCAAAGTTGGGAAGCTTGGCTAAGGATGGGGCCATTTTTAAGCTCCATCTATAACTGCCTAGCCATGGGTGCCCAGGCACCATGGCCTAGGTAGCCCAGGCTTAAAGAACAAAGAGGATGTAGAGGAGGACCTAAAGGTAGCATCATGCATGCCAAGGTGGGTGCCTAGGTGCCACTACCTGAAGCTTCTCCAAAACTTGTGTAATTTGACCCTATTCTCATGTCTCCTTGGTTCCTAGGTGTTGGATGATGTTTTGGAGCTTTTTGGGCCATTTTAAGGCTTGTAGATCCACCTTAAAGGGTGAAGTTGGTAAGAAAATCTAAGCCAATGTAATACCTATGGTTTTCAGGTATTAATTAAAACTTGATTTTTAAGAAATAATTCAGATGCTAGAAATTTTTTGTTGTTTAATAAAGAAATATTGGGTTAAGAAATAACAAGGTGTACAAGATAATGAGTGACAGGGATTTCAGGGAACTAGGAGATTATTGAAGTCCAAGAAGGGGCTAAAATGTAGTGAAGAAAACTATGTGGTACCTGGGATTTAGAAATGCCTGAGATGAGGATATTATGGATTTGCTATTACCAACATTAACCGGGCGGTCAACTGGAGGGCAAAATAGTAATTTTATCATGGGTGGGTATATATAGGTGACATAACACTATTTCCTCTTTTTTTTTTCTTTCTTTCCCTCTCTCATCTCTTTTTTCTCTCCTCATTTTCTCTACACTCTCTACCAAAATCCACCACCCAAGCTCTAGCAAGCGTTTCTCCTACGATGGAATGGGTCACTGGTAACCAATCAACATCGGGAAAGCAAGGAATCAAGGTAGGTATTTCAATTTCCCAAATTTTCCTTATTGTTAGATTTTAGGGCTTTTGGGGTAGGATTTGATGATTGAAGGTTAATTTAAATTGGGAGTTTTTTGTGTCAAATGCTTCTTGAACATCAAGGATAAAAACCCATGAAAGAAATCAAGAGAAATAGTAAAGATTTAGCCGATTTTGGGCAAAAACTGAGGCCAAATCATAGTTTCCAAACCCGCGGCACCCAGGCACCACACCACGGAGAAGAACAGGAGGAAGAAGCCCGTGGCACCCAAGTGCTAGGGTGGACGCTCGGGCACCCATGACTAGAACTAGAGTGAGGGATGGGAAGGTTGGCGCCTAGGAGCTACAACCTAAAACATGTGTTTTTCCTATGTTTCTGTGTACTGATCAATGTGGTTCGTGTCCCATAAGTTTGGTCATGGTTTGGGGCTCGACCGAGGCACACGGTAAGGACCGAGAGAGCTTAGAATCTAAGTGGGGGATCTAGCTCTCCTCTGTATAGGTATGTACAAGTATGTATGTATATATATGTATATATATATATTTATTTATATTTTAGGATTTATTTTCCTAAATTGTTTTATATACATTTAATTATTAAATGTATTATGCTTCATGTGCATGGTGGGGGTTGTTTAGGATCTAGTTGGCTAGTTGGCACGACTGGGGATGGTATGAAGACTATTACTCTGTTCGATGCCAATTATAAATTTTAGAGAATGTATACATCTCATAATTGTATTTAACTACGTGTATACATCTATATCTTTGGTTTATAATGTGTCTGGCATACGTATTATAAATGGAGAGGAGTCCTAGGGTGCAAATAGAAATGGTATGAGTACTACCATTTTCCATATAGTGTCCAAGGCAAAGTGCCGATACATGTTACAATATGTATTCTGGCAAAGGACATAATAGGAAGTAGAAAAAAGGGGGTTGTGCTTGCTTACATTGTTTGAGTGTGATGCATGTTACGGTTAAGGGCATCACCCAAACAACTGGATACATGTTATGGCTGAGAGCATGACTCAAGAGGCTGGACATATGTTATGGTTAGGGATATGACCCAAGAGATTGGACACATGGCTTGGTTTTCCATGGGAATATAGACCCATAGAGGATGTAGTCTCATAATTCACTCTTAGGGCCAAGATGATGGTTGCCATGTGTTTACAGTGTTTTTTGGTCTAACTAGAATCCGACAACAAATTTTATATGTGTTAATTCGTTAACGGAGATTGTTGGTCGAAGGCTAAATCTGACAACAAATACTTGATTCTATCGAGAGCAATTGTGTTTTCAAAGTTATGCAGTAATCTCATTTAAAACACAAATATGTCGAATACAAGTGGTTTGACAAGCATTGCATGGAAGAGCGTGAGGCCTGAAAATAAACTTTTTGCAGAAGTTAAATAAAAATGATAAAATTACAGGAAAGTAAGTTGCGAACATAAAGTGCATAAAAAGGTAACTACATAAGGTGAACGGCAAAAAGTAAATGGCAGAATGTAAACTATAGAAAGTAAAGTGTAGAAAGTTAAAGTGCAGAATGTAAATGAAAGCAATTAAATTGCTAAAAGATCAATGAAAACGATAAAGGGTTGGAATGATAAAAGACTTTGAATTAAATTTGACTAGAATATAAGGTGGAAAACATACTTTGATATTGATCCTTTAATCTTCTCATGTGAGATATTGGGATTTTTAATCAAGAGTTGCCAATCCATTTTACAATAATTACCCTAGTATTTATAGGCAAATGACTAAAGTAATTGTCTATGCCACATATGTGATGGTTTGCATTTACATTACGTTGGCATAATTACCTAAGCCTATGCTAAGTAACAATTTACATAGCTTGACACAACTGTCTTAGTCATGTAATGGTGGAGTAACTGTCTTCGACGGCTTCAACATTTGACAACCAAGCTAATTGTTATACTCTCATCTTTCAACAGTTATAGACGACTTGTTCGTTGACCATGAATGAACTTGTTTGTCGAATGGCATGCTTTTCACAAATTCACTTTGATGGTCATACATAAATGTTTTTGTGGAGACGTCCATCCTTTCTGCACTCTTATGTTGAATTTGTCTTCGTCGAATAGTTGACCTTTGTCAAATTTCTGAGCCAGATCACTTACATTGACACTTAAGCAATCAGCACTATTTTGTTTGTGCCACTGAAGATGATTACTTGTCAGCCAAGTAGCTCATTTATTTTATTTTAAAATAACCACCCAACACCATGTTATGGCATAAGTCAGAGCTTAGAATAAGAGTCATAGCAGAGGGATAGTGGACTTAACGTCCACGGGATGTTTCATGGAAACATAAATCCATGAACAGAAATATAAGGATTTATACCTATAAAGTAGAATCCCTACGAGGATATTTTAGTCTGTGAGAACGTAGACCTACGTAACGGGGCTCTTGAGTTTTAATCCGTGGGAACATAAACCCACGTTGATGAAACTCTTAAGAGGTGGCCTCATGGGACCATAGACTCATGAGGAAGGATGAGTGCATTTAATGTGGATGGTGTATACATGCTGCATGTGTATGATTAGAGGAGTATATAATAGAGTGTAAGGCGTACTGGTATATAGAGTACGATCTACAAGAGCTAAGGACGTAATACCACAAGCATGCCTTCGAGCAGCTTAGTATTACGCAGGACAAGTTTTCTGAGTGTATATACTGCATATTTGTGTAGAGTAGGGCTAGTATAGGTCAGTTCATGGTTTAGACTCACCCTCTCACAGTCGCAGATATAGAAGGACGAGTAAATCGAGAACTCACGGATTGAGGATGCCCTCATTGTTCGAGGTAAGATAATTTACATTTGTTTTAAATAATTTCTCTAGTATGCTCTTTAATTAGATAGGTCACCTAGGAGATAGCATGTGTGGTTAAGGTTAATCAAAAAGAAACTAGGCTTGCAGTTGTGTGGATTCCACATTCATCCGCGCTAGTCACGATTTTGATTTTGAAAGTGGTAAAATTCCTAGCCCTAGATCTAGGTTGTGACAGCCAAGATGACGAATGATTTCTAGCTTTGTTTTAATTGTGAAAATGATTTATTTTAGATTTCCTTTAGAAATTTTCAAGTTGAGTAGGAATTTCTTTTGGGATGGAGCTAAACTATGAAGAAAAACATCATGGTGGGATTTATAATAAAGAAATAACCATTATCTCGCTTATGCTTATGTGGCAGTATATCCCATAGATTCAATGTTAATGTTGGGAGGGATAAATGTTGTTTTCATTTAAATTGTGTGATTGATTTATTTTCAATATTGTGAGACTTTTACAACTTATGATGATAGTGTAATTGGAAAATTACTTAATCCAAAGGTGAAACCTTATTATGGAATTTGATTTCGATGGATTAACTCTAATTATATCTTGGTGTGAAATGTTATATATCTATTGTGATGTTTAAATTCACCACATGGTGTCTAAACTGGAGTGAGTCTCAAATGGCTTAGTAATCAGCCCATATACCAAATACTAAGTGGTATGGTGAATTTCTTGTTGAGTATATCTTACATATGTGGATATGAGCACCAGACTTTGGTAATCAAATTGCATATGTTAAATGAGTTGGGGTAATATGGTGTGCTACTCTGTGATGCTTATATTTGCATAAATGTAATTGAGGTGGAAACTTGGAATAATATTCTAAATTATTGTCATGTGAAATAATCAGATTGTATGCGTTTGGCATCATAAGGGGGATGAGCCTTAAATTGTTTAGGAAACCATTCTTATAGTTACATCTGTGATGTGTGTGATGAACCTTAGTGTTGGTTATCAAGGACGACATTCATGTAATTAAACTCGTGTTGGTGACGATATGTATTCTTACTTTAACTTCCAAGGGTTAGAGTTGTTATGATTAACTGCGGTGTCAAGTATATGTATGCTTGTGCTTATACATATATATTATTTATTTTGATGGTCTGTGCTAGAACACACCAGTGGATGTTGCATGTGGGGTCTCATGTATGTATTGGAAATTCTTCAAAATATTGGATACATCTTCCTTAAATTGGAATCTATGACTTGTGTTGTATATGGAATGTGTGAAAAGTTATGAGGCTAAATTGGTCTCGGTGACCTAAAATGCTGGGATGGTGCCTTATTGAATTGTCAGTGGGATTGCCTGGCAACTAGTCACAATGTGGCTAAGTGACCCTACCACTCGAGCACGCCACACTCAGGGATGTCGCCTTGTGAAGGAAGGGCGATGAATATCTTATCACTACCTTGTGAAGGAAAGGCAATGAACATCGTGACTGCCTTGTAAAAGAAAGGCAATAACCATTTTATGGTGTATATACTTGCCCTCATGTATATATATTATTGTGAAAAAAATCATTGAGATGGATGAATCCGTGAAATCATAGATCATTCTGTGCATATAAAATGATGTTATGATAAAAGGAAATATTGTATTGGGCTTACTAGTATTATTATTCTTCTTTTCTTATTATTATTTTATTTATACATCTTGGGTGAAAATACCAAAAAGGATTATGTATGTGATTAGTGCAGTAAATTAGATCATGCATTGTATAGTGAGTTATAATCTTGCATATTGTTTATGCTGTGGTATGAATACCTTTGTCTAATCGTGTTGGTTGTGTAGCGAGGGAGTAGGTTTGTAACACCCCGGGTATTACTGTGCAAAAAAAGGACATAATTAAGGAGATGAAAATTTTTCGCAAATTAAGGAGTTCCAACTATAGAAAAACAAAGAGTCTTAAAGTTCAATAAAGACTAAGACATGTCATGGGTTAGGTAAACTTGCAACGAAAAGAAAAACATGGGTTATGGGTATCAAGAGTACATCAAAGGATTATAGTGAAAAGAAAAGAAATTATGAAATATTCTCGAGAAAAGACCGATTAGGAACCTATGAGGGAGAATAAATTTTTGTGGATGAGTTATAAGTCCAGAAGCTTAAGGATGATGGGTTTAAGAATTAAAATGGAATTCGGGACACGAAAGGGAATTAAGTGAACGAGTGTGGGATTTTTGGCAACTTAATGAAAATGGGGTATGATGATGTATCTTTTAATAAGAGTGCAGTTGAGTGCCCTTTTTATAATTAAAGTTGTTCCAACACTCTTTGTAAGTTTTAATTAAATATAGTTCTTAGGAGAGACCAAAATGAAGGAGTAAGTAGTGGGCCCCACTTACACCTTAACATAAGTACACACATTCATTTTCTTTCCATTCACTTTGCCTTTCCCCCTTTCTGACGAAGTTCTCTCCCTCTCTTGGCTATGCTTCTTAAACCATCATCTCCAAGCTTTTGGCCATGTCTTACTAGCGAAAGGATGAATCTCTGGCGAATTGTCACACCAGAAAAGCAAGGAGATTAAAGTGAGTACCTCTTCTCCTCTTTCTTCCCTTGCATTTTTGGATTTTTGAGAAATGAAGTAAAATTTGAGCTTGTTTTTTAGATTTAAAGCTTGATTAACTTCCTAAGATCCTCTAGGATGGTTGTTGATGGGTTTAGAATCAAAAATTTGTGAGATTAACATGATTAGAGTTTGGATTTCAAGAGAAAGATGAGCTAAGAACAAATAAGGGTTTTAATTGGGAATTTATGATGCAAGCCTAGAAAGAAATTTTCTTGGGGTTTTAGTGTTAAAATTATCCTACAGCATAAAGATAGCAACCCTATTGAAGAAACCATATAAAAATGGTGAGAAATGGTTTATTTTGGGGCTAGAAATGCTAGATCCGATGTGATGCTTGAAGTTTTGTAGAGATGGCCGAGAAATGAGGGGTTGGCTCCTAAATTGTGATAAATTGTGGGCTTTTGACCCCTTTCTCATGTTTTGCTGAGCCTTAGATGTTGGAGCATGATTTGGAACTTCTTAGGGCATCTTAAAGCTTGCAAGCCACCCTTAAAGAGATGAATGCAACAGAGAAGCTTGAGCAAAAGTGAGGGAGCCTTGCTTTATATGTTTTGTTTCTTTAGAGCCTTATACCTAAGGTTAAATAAATTTCAAATATGTGAGAATGGCAATAACGTCTAACATGGTAGAAATCTTCTAATACTCTTTCTCAAGCAAGGTAACACATACTTTATCTGGTATTAATGATCGTAAGAAAGAATATGGAATCTTGAATTCTTATATAAGTGAGTAAATCATCCTTGTGATAAATGTAGTTGGTGTACCATAAGGAATAATGAATAAATGTATGATTATACGAAAAGGCTATATGTATGTATATATGTATATGTATAAGAGCCCACTATGTTAGTGTGTGCAAGATATAACTATAAGTGAATATCATACAATTATGCACCAAAAGTATATAATAAATAATTTCATTGAAACTACGAGCCATTCATGTGCATTTATGTGGTAAAGGTTTAGACATTCTATTAGCATTGAGTGGGTAAGTTTATAAGTTAAAGGTTTAATCCATTCTAGAGTATACGAATTATTTAGTAATATAGATAATTGTCTTTACACAGACAGTGTCAAGGTGTGTAATGATGAACATGAGAGATCTCTCATGGTATATGATGTATTTGAACATTAAAAAAGTACGAAATGTCATTCAATATATTTGATGACTCATTTCCCACAATCCCATGGCCATGGTGAGGGGCTAGGTTGAGTAGGACTCACAGCGACCCCAATAGAGAAAAGTGGCTTGGCAGGCCTTGGGTCCACAACATCACCTTTAGTGAAAAGGCCTGGTGGGTCAAGTTTCCTTAGTGACCTGATATACTTTAAGATGGCTTGGTAAGTTACCGAAGCCCGTCATGGCAATGACCCATAGCGACCTAATCAACTAAGCATGTATGATAATTATATGTTATGTTTATGCGCATGACCTTAATGTTAACGCAGTATAATTTAATACTTGTATTTGAACATGTATGATAAGCCATGAACATTATATTATGCTGGTGTGTTGCTTTATGTTATAATGAGATAATTTCATAAGAATATTGAGCTCATGAACTTGCCATGTGAATAATAGTAATTACTTAGTTACGTGTGAATAATCATGTGTTCCTACATTTATCACATGTAAATTAATTCTTGTAGCATGCGTAGTTGTCCATTCTGCTATGTAGGGCTATTTATGGTGAGTCAAGTGGTTGGACTCACCCCCTCACAGTTTCAGGTATAGAAGATTACTTAGCTGACGATGTACGAGTCGAGAATACCTTTCCATTATTCGGGTAAGATATAGTATTTTAGAGTTGTTTGAATTAGGTGATCTTAGTTGAGCTCTATAATCAGGTAGGCCACGTTATGAAATGTATGATCTTAGTAGGAACTAGCACAAAAACTAAGAAATGTAATAGAATGCATGTTGAGCTAGGTGTAATGATATTACTTAATTGGATGTTTTGAATGCTAGTAAAGGAAATTCTCTTAATTTCAGTTTTCTTTGAATCTAAGTAGTTAAGTCAATGAAAAGTACAAGGGTTCTATGTAAGGGTCAGGCTTGTAGCGGTGCGGGTTAAGCATAGTTCGCACCGGTCACGTGCTCAGTTTTAGGTCGTGACAAGGTTAGTCATGTTGTAGTTGTGGGTGAGATACTATCCAAGGTTCCACTCCTATGAGCAGTGCAAATGTTACAACTTATGTTGAAGTTTTTTTCTCACTAAGTATCCTTTGTACTCACCCTCTTTTGGTTGTGTACTCTTGCAGGTTCTCATTCAGTTGATGAGTCTCCGTAAGAAAAGTAGCAAAGTTTTCAAGTTCACAACCCACCTCGACTTTGAGTTGATAGTAGTGTTTTTAGATAAGTACGTGTTGTTGAGTCGCTCTATAGTGAATAGAACTCTTGGGATTATTGTGAATATTATGATGGAATTATGAAAGATTAATTTATATTTCCTTCCACTAATTAGAATTTCTGGTTATGCTTGATTTGACTAATAATGTGGTGGGAAGAATTTATTATTATTATTATTATTATTATTATTATTATTATTATTATTATCATCATCATCATCATCATCATCATCATCATCATCATCATCATCATCATCATCATCATCAAAGTTGTGTGTACTAAGTGTTAGTGATATCAAGTTTACGATGGTGGTGTGACTCCACCATATCGGTGACGTTCCTGGATTTGGAGGTGTGACACTAGCACCATGAAAGAGAATAGAACAAGAAGCTTGTGTGGCCCTATCCAAAATGATGAATGTACATTCTCAAAAGGAGAACATAAGCCTTCTATGATACACAAGGAATAATGGCATTATAAAAAGCCTGTGTGACCTTCTTTACTATAACCAATTTGTAATGGGAAGCCTGTGTGGCTCTCTTCTACTATGTGAAATTAAATGATTTATGAGAGGTTGATGTTGCTCACTACAGTTTCTTTATATTTCTCTATTAATGGTTGTGGAACCAATGTTATTGCAACACCTCTATGAGGTTTAGTTTAGACTGAATAATATTGTGCTGCTAGGAACATAATTTATATCTTTATCTGGCTTCTTCCTCACTTAGTTTATGTACTCATCCTCTTTTGATGTGTTTCCTTGCAAATCCTAAGTTGGTTGTTGAGTTGTTGCACAAGGATTGGTGGGGTCTCTTAGCTCCAATCCTTTTGTTCAAGGATTGGTGTTGTATGATCTTTTGTATGTATTGGGAATGAGGAAGTCAGTCTCTGCAACTGAATAGAACTCCTAGGATGATTGATGGCATGTTTGTGAGAACTGCGATGTATTCTTTTTTACTATATTGACCATGCTTTATTACATTCCTCTTTGGTTTGGTATATCTTGTAGAAGGGGAATTTTGGGAAACATGGATACTTATGGGTGAATATTTATATACAAATGACATTACATGTTTAAGTATTTGGAATGAAATGGTTACATTTTAAAGAATCTTTTATCTTGCACTTTTAAATGCTTGTGTGACTTTAGTTATAAGGCTTACAGAGGTGGTGTGGGATCCATCCCGTGCCAATCATGTAATACACGCAATTTTCTTTTTCCTATTAAATTTTTCTCTTTCCTTTTCTTTTATTCATTGGAACTAATTGTGCATAAAATTTCTGGTGTTTATATTTAATGGTCATTGTGATGATTA
The DNA here is from genome assembly GCA_037074585.1 of Biancaea sappan. Classification (NCBI taxonomy): domain Eukaryota; kingdom Viridiplantae; phylum Streptophyta; class Magnoliopsida; order Fabales; family Fabaceae; genus Biancaea; species Biancaea sappan. The sequence continues at coordinate 45,009,442 of CM073497.1, read as the reverse complement.
TGTGAACCTTGAATAATTCTAATTTATATGTGTGGGAATTTTATTTTGGAGTGAAAGAAATGAGAAGGGAGAGACATAAAGAGAGAATCTGATGAAGTGTTAGCCATATTATATTAGAGTGGTGGGACCCATAATCTTTAGACCCTCTCTTTCTTATCCTTTCCTCTTTCTCCCCCCAGTCATGTGTGTGTGTATGCATTTCCATTGGACTTTTGCATCTCACTCGTCTTCTCCTTGTCGTGGTTGACCGACGTAAGGTTGTGAGAAAGAGACTCTTTGCTGATCTGGTTTCTGGGGGAAACCAAGTAAGTACTCTAACTTCCATTTCTACTTCCATTTTGTTTTGGGACAAACCTAGAGTTGGAATCTTTTCCTTTTTTGACTTGGGTACTAAATTTCCTTGTGTTTCGGTGTGTTTCCATGGTTCTTGTTGTAATCAAATGAATTTACTAAACATTTGACTGATTAGGTAGAATTAATGGTTTGGAAGGAAAGAGGTGTGTGGTCATAAAAATCACATTAAATGCTAATAGAGGTAGAAATTTGGGATTTTTATGACTCGCAACTCTACCCTTGAATTAGTTTGGTTTAGGACTTGTTCTCTAACCACCCAAATGCACTAAATTTTAGACCATGGGAACCTTGGAACACAAAGGGATGCAATTTTGGTCCATTTTAAGGGGATTCTCATAGGATGCTACTGTACTACAATTGAGGCGCCTCAGGTGCCCAGTAGAACTGTGAGGTTGAGCATTTAGTGCCTAGCGCCTGGGGGTGCCTTACACCTGGAACCAAAGGGGATTTTAGTTAGGTTGTGGTGCCTCAGGCGCCACCTCCTGAGCCTCTTCATAAATCTTGAACCACAAAATCCTTGCCATTTAATCTTAAGTACTCCCATTGTCATTCATTCATTTCTTCATGCTCGTATTCCATCCTCTTTCGTTTAATCTCAGGTGAGGGAGCTAACTATACTTATATGTTAAGTATAGCATGCATACATACAATCATACATATGTACATATTGTGATTTTATTTCTCTTGAAGGGACTTAATGCATAAATCATTAGATGTTACTACCATAAATTGATTAGTACTGGGACAACTGTTATATTATGCTGAGATATAAGACAGAGATATTAGACTCCTCCGTTTAAATAAACTGAAGTATTGTAAATAGTTGAGGCAAATTTCCTTATTAATTGAGTATATAAATTTATAATATCATTATTTATATTGTCTTGAAACGGTGGACAATATATCATTATTTATATTGTCTTGGAACAGTAGACATAATACCATTTATTTATACTGTCCTTGAACGATGGACAAGATATCATTATTTATATTGTCCTAGAATGGTGGACATAATACCATTTATTTATATTGTCTTGGAACGGTGGACATAATATCATTTATTTATATTGTCTTGAAACGGTGGACAAGATATCATTTAAATTGTCCTGGAATGGTAGACAAGATATTATTTAATTTGTCTTGGAACGGTGGATATAATCTAATAAGTATACTGATACTAGGGAAGTATTACAATTGTTTACTTTATGTAACAAGAGATCTCATAGGGATGACTATTATTCATGAATGTTTTACATTGAAATTTTGATTATGTATGCTAATGTGTATATATTTATTTTCTCTTTCTTGAGTAATCGGAGTTGATGATAAATTAATACACAATCATGGTAATCCTTCCTTGGTTGAAAGTGTATGGTAAGTTTCTTTTATATTCATCTCACTGAGTAAATTACTCATTCCCCTGTGTGTGTCCCTTTGTAGATCTTGTAGTTACGGACGAGTCTCCACGAGAGGAGTAGTAGAGTCTCACATCACCACGTCTTACTAACCGTTGGTGATTATTTCTTTTGATTATTTTGGGAATGGCATTCCGCTCTGTAGTTATTAGGACTCTTAGGTCTTGCATGAGCATTCTTTTGGGATTATGTTTTTTTTTTTGTAATTAAGACTCATTGATAGGCCATGTTTTGATTCTTTCCTTACCTTGTTTTGTGATCAGAGAGGAAAATTTGGAAACATAAGTCTATTTTGGCAATTGTACCATTTGAAATGAATGATGTTTAATGAAATGTACTTATGCGTATTTGAGCATCTTTAATTATTGTTTGGTATGTTGTGAAGTTTTAAGGCTTACGGTTTTGGGATAGTTCGTAGATTGTGCTGGTCACTTAACCCAAACCGGATTGTAACAAATCACTAACCCAAATTGGGGGATGTGACATAGGTACTTAAATGCTCCATCCCATATTCTCTTCCATTAATGCATATCTTCCAAAAAAAAAGGAAGAGTCTTTGTAACACAAAGCATGAAGAAGAAAAGAGTTGACTAAAATGATAGTTGAGATAATTTAGGTGCTGACACACTTCATTTTTGCCTCATGAGGAATTGACCCCAGGAGCAATCTTGTGTTGACTAACGGATATAAATATTAATGCTCTGAAACATCTTCTTTTTATTATAAATTCTTAACATGAAGAGAGAAGGGGAAAGTCACCACGAAGAGTGAAAATTGTGCTTAATAAGTACAGGCAAGGCTCCCTAAGTCGTGACAGCGCCTTTTTTGCCTCTGCACGTTGACCATCTAATAAATGTTCTTTGCACATAGGACAAAGACAACTTTCTTTAAAAGCATGGAAATATATTCAAATATCAGAGAAAACGCATGGTATTAGAGATATTAAAATAAAGTGAAACGAGATATCATTTAATACTGTATGAGCTTGAAAACATAAACCTTTTATAAATAGAAAAGCCCAAAAACCAAATGGGAGATATTATTAAAAAACATATGTAGGCTTGAAAAACATATTTGTCCTAACGCGCATATATATATATATATATATAATTGATATTTGTATTTACTCAATATCTAACAAGTATCTATGTTTTACAAATTATATTTCATTTAATATTCCATAGATATTTAATATTAATTTAAACTAATATTATAAATATTCAAAATATACATAATTTTTCAATCCCTATGAATTCACAAATCACAATGATTATTTCACACTGCGGAGGAATCAAGGGAAGATTGCAGGCTACAAAGTATGTAACAAGTGGATATTAACTAGGACCGTGGTAGTTTCGCCGAAAAAGTTGATGTTTCTATAACTCATATAAAATTGTCTTTCTTGAGTCAACGCTTCTTTTTAAAAAAGAAAAAATTGGAAACTGAGTTAAATTTGTTTTTTTAATTCTTTATCCAATTTGATGCTACAATAACATGAAGAATTCAAATATGATGAAATCACAGTTCATTATTCAAGTTTATCTGTTTCCCTTTCTTACCTTGTTTTACATCCATTGGATTTCTTGGGCACGCGTTTTCTTATTGTCGTTTTCACTAAAAATATAAAATATATTCAACCAAAAAAATATAAAATAGGGCAAATTATTGAGTTAATCCCTAAAAGATCATTATTTAATTTTTTTTCAAAAATATTGTATTTATCTAAATTTAATTCATTTTATTTATTAAAATAATATTTTGTAACAAAAAATTAAGATTCAACGATGATAAATTTTATAATTTAATAATAAAAAAGATCATATTAAAATTTTTATAATTTTTTAATACTAAATTAGTAATTTATTTTAGAGTAAAAAGTTATTTATAATTCTTTTAGGAAAATTATATAATATTATTAATATTGTAATAATACTTAAAATTTATAAATATAACTCATATATAATTACATTAATATTTAACGTATGGATTATCAAAAAAATGTTATATGTGAAAGCAAAAACTATTCATGAAATGTTGAAGAATTTCCGCGTGAAACCATCCACAGCTTCTTTTTTTGTTTTTTGTTTTCTTTTTTAATGGCTCTGATTTTTCTTGAGGGTACAAATTTCGTAGAAATAAACTCATGATCCCATTGAATGGTAAGACATTATTGGTACTAATGACGTACACTCAACGTAGACTCATAAATGAAATACATGGTTTTATCAGTCAAAAAAAAAAAAGTCAGAAGATCATCCTGAAGTGCACCTCTAACTCTAAGCTCTTATAATATTAATTAAGTACATTATGATTACATAAAATAGCAGGAAGCGATACTTCGTCGCATTTTCCAATCTTATGGTAATAAATAAAATAGATAAAAACAGAATTACAATAATATAAGTTAGTAAGACGGCGATATTTCTGATAATGTTTTAAAAATATACACTCTTTTTTTCACATAACAAAACAAAGGTTTAAATTTATAACTATTTATTAAGCTATTCGCATTTTTTACCACTAAATTATCATCTGTTATTAATTCTTTTAAAGTTATAAAGTATAGTTAGGAGAATTTTAAAAGTTATATAACTATTTTTAAAATATCATCCACTTGAAATATTTTAATTAGAGATTACACATAAATTCTATGCTAGATTGGTATAGAAAAGGATCATTTTTTTTTATTTTCAAAGTTAAACAAGGTGCTTAATCCAAATAAAATTTGAAAATTTGGATCATAGATTGTAAAAATTATAATCTAGATAAAAACTTGTCATGTATTGCTTATCGATTTTATGAAACTTTGAAAACTGGTCAATTTTAGAAATTTTGTCAAAATCGAAGGTTAATTATGTTATATTGTTTACATTATTAACTATCAAATGATCTTGATATAAAATAAGTAAATATATAAATTGAATAGCTAATTCAATTGTACAGCCTTTAGATTGACTGTATTTTTTATTCCTTTCAATTTATAATTAAATGAGAACTTAGGATATGTTTAGTATGAAAAATAAAAAAGAATGAAAATGAGAATAAAAATAAAAAATTTAATGTTTTTAAAGAAAATAATTCAGACAAAATCTCACTATTTTTTTTTATTATTTTATACGTTACATCAATACATATAATACAGCCAAATATGATGTTAATTCAAACTCTTTTATATAGTTGACAATATTTAAAAAAGAAGATAGAAAGTATTAATGATAAATATTTATATAAAATTTCTGGAGCAAATAGTAATAAATTTCACCAACGGCGGTTCGGTTAGAATAACAGAATTTGGAAACAAAGGTCAAAGGAAGCGTGAGTGTATGGCTGAGCTTTCTTCCTTGTGCTGCAAGTTATGAGTCCACCTCGCACTGTACTGTAACTTCCCTCGAGAGCTTGTGGACCCCACATCCCATTAACCCTATTTTTTAAATATAATTCAGTAAAATTTGAAAATTCACTTAGTTATAACTAATTTTGTTTGTCAAATTACAAACATATAAATATCCTTCAATTTTGGAGGTGTGGATCAACTGCTTAAAAAAAAAAAAACAGAGAAATGTTTGGAGTTTTAGTAACGATTTTAATTGTTGTTAAAGTTTTTAATAACAGTTTTTTGTTGTTAAAAGTTTTAACAACAGTTAAAACTTTTGCTAAAACTCTAAGCACAAAAATTTCAAGCAAAGGATCCACACCTCAATTCTGGTCTACTCCATTTATTAGACTCCAAATTCAAAAAAGAAACAAATATTAAATTATTTAAACCGATAAGTTTTAATAGATTTTCCTGATTTACTTGCGAATTACTAACTTGCCCTTGACCATACTATCTATTACTCACTCACACACACATTTTTCGTTTGTAATCATAAATTGAGTGTTAATTTGGTTCCATTTTGCGCAATAATTAAATTAAATTAAGTTTATTAATTTTATAAAATTATAGACTTAATTTTAATTTTTAAATAATTTTATTTAATTTTGAGCGATTTTATTTATATTTTAAAAATAATAAAATAAAATTAATTAACTTCACATTATATCACTTACATTTAATTTCTCTAGTTTTTTTTATAATTTTTTATATTTATTGTTGCTAATTTTAAATTTATTGTTGCTCAACTTTCATAGAGGAGGGGCTAGTCAATCTTTTTTGAACCAAAATGGAACACTTATAATATTTTAAAGACTAAATTAATAATTTACTCAATAAAAATTTACTTATATATGAAAAATTAGCAATTAATTATTTTTTATTTGAATATCGCATGATGATAATGTTTATTAGGTGCTTCAACAATTTGTCATTTGCTATGTATACTGACAAAAGTGTCTGAAAAATGGAATCTTTTTAAAAAAATTACAGAAAAACAAACGTCATTTTTTAATTGTACATAAATTAAATTTTAACTTATTTTTAAAATATTTATAAATAACTACGTTTTCTTCATGGGACAGCTTATGTATAACCTTATATCATTACAGTACAATTTTTTTTTGGGTGTTATCACGAACTGTCTCAATTTTGAACAAATCATGTTACATGTTCTTTTTTTTTTTTTAAAGTCGTATAAAGTTCAAGAGGAGCAATAAAAAAGAATTATTATTATTTTTCAATTGATAACGGTATTTGGCGTACTGTAATCCATATGTTGTCATGTGATATAATACGATGGTATTTAATTAATATAATATCCTAATATTATATCACAAAAAAATGTCATATAATGATTGTCAAAATATTTTGTCCTCTCACATCCAAGTAGAGTGTATTAGTTCTTTTTTTTTTTGGTTGCTAATTTTATCTTTTTTTTAATGGTAATACATTAACTCCAAAATAAATTATATTTTATAAAAAATTATAATAAGAATCATGTAAACTATTGAGCCAAAATTAAAAAAATTTAAACGTTATATAATCAATGTAGGTTTTGAATTTATCTTGACAAGGATTAAGGAATCCTTAATTTGAAATGTTGAAAGGTAGTCTTTTTATTGAGTTATGAAAAGACAAACTAGAAACTCAATTGTTATATGTAGTTTTCTACTTTTTTTTTTAATATATCAACTGAAGGTGGCAATAATAAGGATATCTTATCTAAGATTTAAAGTTGGAGGATCAAATTATCTATGAACTTTGACTCAATTGATCCTTTTTATAGTTAAGTGTTCAAAAAATTTATTGTCTACTTAAGTTTTTTTTTTTTTTAAACTTTCTTTCCCTCGTTCCTTAATTCTTAAGATTGCCTCTTTTATTAAAAAAAAAAAACAATTGAACACCGAAATTAATTGCCATTACTCCAAAGTATAAAGTTTCCGCGTAAAAGTCAAAGTATTTGCACCTCACTAAATGCCATAATGAGTATCCTTCAATATTTTCTAAGACAAAATTTAAAACTGTTAATAATTAAAATATGGCAAATATATTATTTTTAAAATAGAATAGATTATTTATCTGAGTCTCAAAAAATAAAAATTGTCTTGGCTAAGTATCTTAAAATTAAATATTTTATTTTAATTTTTAAAAGAGCTGTGTTTCCTTTAATTTATTTCTTTTAACAACAAAATTTTTAAAATTTATTAAACCTAGATCCTATGATTTAATAGTGAAAAAAATTAAACTAAAACATATCTAACTTTTTAGATATTAAATTAGAATTTTTTTATTAATTAAATTGCTATAATTATAATATTTTAAGAATTAAATTAATAATTTTTTTAAAATAAATGTATAGGTTTTACATATCACTATTGTATGAGTAAAGAAACTTTTATACGTGTTCTTATTTTTTAAGTGAAGCTTTTGATAGTATATATATATATATAAGTTTATTTTAATTCGTAATTTAAGTAAAACCAGAAGGCTAACCATAATTGCACGAACAGCGTCCTCAGCCTGGAAAGGAAAAACCGCGCTTTATTCATACCCATTAATCATTATTACTCAATCGTCGTCTTTAAATGACATCAATAAGAATTGTGAGTATAAATATCACGCTGTCTTGGTTCTCAAACTACTGAGAAGTCAAAAAAGACAAACTTTGTCTTCTTGGTCTTCAAAGCCATGAATTTGCGGACCGGTTTTCCGCTACTTCTGCAACAATTCTCAGCGCTATTCAAGAAGAATTTCTGGCTCTCATGGCGAAACAAGAAAGCCTTGTTCCTGCAACTTCTCTCCCCTCTCATCTTCATGTTTCTAATCTTCGCCATTGATAGGGCAATTCAGGCTCGCTACTCCGTTTCTTCGGCCGTCAAGAGCCTCACCGATCCTCAGCCGGTGCCGGCTCCTCCGATTGCTCCTTGCGAGAAAAAGTTCTTCATTGAGCTTCCTTGCTACGATTTTGTTTGGAGCGGGAATGGGAACCCCGCAATAAAGACCATTGTTGATCGTATCATGGCTAACAATCCTGGCAGGCCCATACTTCCTTCCAAGGTGCGAATTACGAATGACTCCTTCATTCCGTTTCGCTTTGAGAGTTTTGGTCCTTCTGCGTGAATTCGGCTCTGTTTGGTTTCAGTTTGAAATCCTTTAATGTTTTCGTCGTCTTAAGAAAAACCGGTCTAAAATTGAAATAAAATGTATCCACTCACTCACTGTGCCTTTGTGCAGGTTTTATCCTTTAGTAATACCGCTGAGGTGGATGACTGGCTTTTCAAAAATCCTATGCGTTGTCCAGGGGCTCTACATTTCAGCCAAAAAAATGAGACTGTCATTGGCTATGGTGTGCAGACGAATTCAACGTCTCTACAATGGCGAGGGCGCTATGAAGACCCCACAACCGCCTTTCAACTCCCACTTCAGCTTGCTGCGGAGCGTGAAATTGCTAGATACCTTATTGGAGGTATAAAGAAATATTCATTGTTATTGTTTGTGATCACCAATCTTCCTTGAATGAATTCTTATTTATTTCATCTCCTATTCTACACTTAACAAAATTATGATCTATCTGACGACTTTATACAAATTCAGCCCCCAACTTCAGCTGGAGTGTTTCTCTCATGGAATTTGCACACCCTGCCATAGAAACGTTCTCTACAGTGGGTTCAATAGGCCCAGCATTTTTCCTTGCAATTGCCATGTTTAGCTTTGTTCTTCAAATGAGCTCTTTGGTGACAGAAAAAGAGAATAAACTTCGCCAGGTATAGACATTCTGACATTTACAGTTAATTCCCCTTTTAAAGAGCCATTATTTTTTATAATCATAGATATCCTTATATTGGTCCTTTAATTGGCACAGGCAATGACGATGATGGGCCTTTATGAGTCTGCTTACTGGTTATCCTGGCTCGCCTGGGAGGCAGTTATCACACTTATATCATCGCTCCTCATAGTTCTCTTTGGAATGATGTTTCAATTTTATTTTTTTCTGGAAAACAGTTTTGCAATTTTGTTTCTTCTGTTCTTCCTTTTTGAACTCAATATGGTAAGAATATCCCCTCGGTGTTTTCTATTTCACCATTTCACATTGTCTGTCAATTCATTGTGATTTTTTTTTTCCTTTTCTAGACGGGATTTGCTTTCATGCTATCTGCTTTCATTCGTAAATCATCTTCAGCCACAACAGTTGGATTCTTCATATATATTATTGGCTTTGTGACTCAGGCATGGATCTTTCATAACTTTCTGAATAGGGATTATAGACAAAAGACAGGGTACTCATCTTCTCTCCTGTTATTTCTCTCTTTGCAGCTCGTTGTACAAGCAGGATTTCCCTATAATAAAAGCATCTCGCAGACTATCCGAGCTGTCTGGTCATTATTCCCACCAAATCCTTTTGCTCAAGGTCTACATGTGCTGTCAGAAGCAACTAAAACACCTAAGGACAATGGTGTTAGCTGGAGTAAACGGGCAGAATGTGCTCCAAATGACACAAATTGCGTGATAACAATTGTATGCAATAATTTCACCTCCAAATCCCTACATAAAACCACTTCAAAATTCAAATAAGCAGCTTTTGGCTTTCTTCTCATTCAGCTTTTTTCTTGTTTCATTGGCAGAATGACATTTATATGTGGCTGGTGGCTACATTCTTTCTGTGGTTTATTTTGGCTATCTACTTTGATAACATAATCCCAAATGTATCTGGCGTGAGGAAATCTGTCTTATACTTCCTTAAGCCGAGTTATTGGATGGCAAAAGGAGGAGATAAAGTGAGAGGTGATTGAATTTATCATTTTGTTGGTGCTCCTTATTTCTTTTTTCTTACCTATTCTTCATGACTGAACTCTCGTCCCTCTTTTCTCATATATGTATAGAGGGTGGGGTTTGTAGTTGCATAGGTTCAATCCCTCCACTGGAGTATATTGCACCAGATGATGAAGATGTCCTTGTAGAGGAAAACATAGTAAAACAGCAAGCAAGAGAAGGTGTAATTGATTCAAATGTTGCCGTTCAGATACATGGCCTTGTAAAGACATATCCTGGTGCATTGAACATTGGTTGCTGCTGTAAATGCAAAAGAACTACTCCTTACAATGCTGTTAAGGTGAAGGATTTACTATTAACATTTTAGTCAGGCAAATTTTGGCGTTCAGAATAAATTTTTTTTTTCTTGCTCTGTTTTTGTGCAACAGTATTGCATGTTGATATTTTCTCCCCCTCTTCCACTTCACTGCTTTGGGATATTTTTTGTTTTCAACCAGGGGAGAATGGCGGGTAGTGGAATGGGTATAGTGAGATACAAATATAATGAATATGGACTAATATCATTGTATGATTTTTATTATATGGACAATTATTGGTAAATTAGGAACTGTCATTATAGGATAACATAGATATCAAGTTAGGTTTGGGATTGCTTTGTACTTTATAACAAAGTGTAATTGATTTATTGATAAGTGTGACCAGCATTATGATGGTAAACACTGCTGTTTGCAATTTTTTCAGGGCTTATGGGTGAACTTTGCAAAGGATCAGTTATTTTGTCTTCTGGGACCCAATGGAGCTGGAAAAACTACCGTTATTAATTGTTTAACTGGGATAACTCCAGTAACTGGTGGAGATGGTAATATTCTTTCTATTTCCCTCTCTCTCTCACATTCTATATTTTGTTCATTAATCAATGTTGACAAGTAGTTGAGTATATTTTATTAACACATTCAATTGCCTACTTAACAGCATTTATATATGGATATTCGATCCAAGGCTCCACTGGCATTTCAAACATTCGAAAGCTTATAGGTGTCTGTCCCCAGGTAGTTGCCTATCCCTCTATGTCTCTGCATGTTTGTGTCTCTCTCTGATACATGCAATTATTAGTAGTTGTTACTGATTGAAGGACTGGTTAGTTATTAGTTCTGGTTATTGGTTAGTTGTTAGTTGATTGGGTCCATTAGGTAGTTTAGTTCAGTTGCTAGCTGTGAAGCCACCCTTAAGGACTATGAAAGAGAAAGAGCTAAGTCTGTATTGCGTGTGGAATATAATTGGAGTCTTAATTGATAGCTTGAGGCTATCATTGCTGTTTTTGTGGTATCAAATGGTATTAGAGCATCGATCTTGGATATTAGTAACAACTAGTAATAATCCCATGTATCACTCTCTGTATCCCTGCTTGTGTGTTTCATTAATGCAGGCATGTTTTAATTTTTAGCACATTTCTTCAAAGGATATATAATGGGACCCTACTCTAAAAATGATAAAACCTGGCTGTATATATGTTACTCAAGACCAAAAATGATTGCATAAATCTCTATGCTATCATGTAACAGAATCAAATGTGGTATTATAGTGATATCAGTAGCTAGAAAACTACAACACCACACAACTACACATTAAACCAGAATAACAAGAAATAAGGAATCCAGTAGTCGAGATGCTAGAGTTTCTCCCAAGGTGCCTTCCCAAACATTTTCTATACCTTAACCTCACTGCCCAAGCCTCTTAATAAGCCGTTGTCACCACTTTCTCTTCCACTACAGAATCACGTCCACCACCAGTGCTGGTGGCAGTACCTGCCTTTGCTTTCCCTATTCTAGGATAATCTAAGCTATCTGATCAGGCTGTGGTTCAACCCCCTTCTCCCCCTTCTTACCTCTTCTAACACAATTCTGTAAAGCTGCGGGTCCATCAATACCAGTAAATATGATATAATTTTAACTGCAATGACTACTCCCTCTCATTGAAAGACTAACTGAGTATCTATTGAATTTTGTAATTTACAGTTCGATATCCTCTGGGATGCATTGTCTGGTCAAGAACACCTCCAAGTCTTTGCTAGTATAAAAGGCATACCTTCAACTACTATAGAATCGGTACGTTCCTCTTAGCCTGTATTTATTCTTTACAACTGTAGGTTTTTCTTCTCTTTGCTTCTTCTCACCATGAATCTTTTTGCATGAGGTTTCAGAGCATAAACTGTTAAGTAATATGTTTCTCCTTCCTTTTAATGAAGTTATTCTGAAAAATGTAGATGACTCAGAAGTCACTAGCAGAAGTGAGGCTCACAGAATCAGCTAAGGTGAGAGCTGGAAGTTACAGTGGGGGAATGAAACGTCGTCTTAGCGTTGCAATTTCCCTTATTGGTGATCCTAAATTAGTCATTATGGATGAACCGGTATGTGTACTAGGATATTTCCTGTCATAGATATGCTCTATTGACATGATTATGAGTCTTTTTCATTTAACTTTTTTCTTAGACAACTGGTATGGATCCAATAACAAGGAGGTATGTTTGGGACATAATTGAAAATGCAAAAAGAGGGCGTGCCATTGTCCTTACAACACACTCTATGGAAGAAGCTGACATTCTAAGTGATCGCATAGGAATCATGGCAAAGGGAAGACTTCGCTGCATTGGCACCTCAATCCGGTTGAAGTCACGCTTTGGTTCTGGTTTTATAGCTAATCTCAGCTTCTATGGAAACAATTTTGATCAAGGTCCTGCCAACAGAGATGCAATTCCTACAACCAGTCATGAGACTGTGAAGCAGTTCTTTAAGAATGTAAGTTGAATAACTGATAATATTTCTTTGATCTGCCAAGAGTTGATTTTTGACCTTTGAAATGATGTGACAGCATTTAGATGTGGCACCAAAAGAAGAGAACAATGCCTATCTAACTTATGTGATTCCTCATGATAAAGAGGGACTCTTGACGGTAAGCTTTCTAGTTCTGGACTTTGCTTTCCATTCACTTCTATTTTGTTCTTCCACCAAGGGTTTGAATCTAACTATTGGTCAATTACTGATCAACATAGAGATGTCTTTCGGTGTAAGTTCTCTTGTTTGTGATAATGCGGTTGCTGGGATCTGCTGGAGTCACAATAACCTTTAGTCTTTTTTAAATTTGATTGACTGAGTGTCATTGCTGATAATTATAACTTGAACAGACAAGCCAATTTATTGTGTATGATCTGGAAATACCTATCATAAGTTTATATATATATATATATATATATCTTGTGTTGTCTGAAAATACCTACCATAATTTTAAGAGTAACTCCTATCTAACAATTCCCTGTAGGCATTAAAAGCAATCACGTATTTATGCCAAATCAATTTGATATAACACTGTAAATTTTTTTTTTTTTGGTTAAAATAACATAGGACTTTGGTCCAATCCATGGTGGCCTATACTTGCTGTGAGAATTATGCTCAAACGGACAAGTAACAACCCATGGCACAATTATTCAGGATAAGTTGTTTTGGTAACGTGTTCCAATTTTGTTTTCTGGGACTTGTTTTGCTACTTCAATAACAGAAATTTTTCGAGAAACTCCAATATACAAAAGAAGAATTTGGCATATCTGACATCCAGCTTGGTCTTACAACTCTTGAAGAGGTTTTCCTGAATATAGCAAAAAAAGCAGAGCTAGAAAGTGCTGCAGCCGATGGGAGCTTGACAACTCTCACCTTGACATCTGGAGAATCTGTTCAGGTAAGTGCCACCATATTGTGTTGCAGAAAGCTCGACTTACTTGAAAATTGAGCTTTTCTCTACCCTTGATCTATCTGTCTAGGGGTTTTGTGTTTGTCAGATAAGTAGTACACATCGTTATACAGATAAAAATCCAAGGATGGAAGCTCAACTTTGATGGGGTTGAGCCACCATATTTTGGCCTTAGCTCGAAGAATATCTTAGAATTACAGTCATCACTCCTGACCTTTAACAATAACCATGCAGATACCTGTAGGAGCAAGGTTTGTGGGGATTCCAGGAACTGAATCTGTTGAAATCCCTAGAGGGATTATGGTAGAAGTATATTGGGAACAAGATGATACTGGTGCCCTCTGCATTGCTGGACACTCACTGGAAGTTCCTATACCTCCTGGTGTTGAACTATCTGCTCCACCAGCCTCAACAAACCGTAGAAATCGCAGCCAGGCAGGACCAGTTACTGGGATTGTGATTGATCCCAGTCAAGTTAGTTCAGTCAATTTTCACTGATGCGTCTCCCATGGTCTGAGAGATAGCTGCAGATACGTATATGTTACCCTTTTTTTTATACATGTTTCTGTTTTCTTGGATAGGATTTAGCAATTTACCCCATGTTCAACAGAATAGTTTAGAAAATTGTAGGTTTATTATAATTCAGCCATTTATGTCTTTATGTACTGCTCTGTAGTTGTATAAATAAATTATTTCTACACACAACAGCTGTGAATGTAGCAGTGTACAACTTTATTTGCACAACTTTTTTTTTCTTAATATAATTGTCTAAAACTTTTAAGATTTCGTTCTTACTTGCTATGCAGTCTTTAGATGGTCTTTATTGATAGTTTAAACTTTAAAATGTATTTCATTCCCGTTGTAATGTTTGTTTCCCTGTTAAACTGAAAAATGCTAGGGCATCTTAATGAAGAACTCCAAAACTCTTGGGAAGATTTCTTTGGTTTAGTTAAGTCAAAGGAATAGATGTAAGAGCACCGTCGCAATACTAATAATAATGTCAATATCTTATCCCACAGTGGGTTAGCAGAGCTTGTAACCGTTTCATAGATCAACCTAGCTACATAGATTGTTTTTTGTATTTTTAAACCTGAAATCTTTACTATTGTTATAAGTGTCATTTGAAGTTTCTTTTTTAATGTTACGTTCTTGAAAGCATAAGGTGTTCATTTTTTTTTTTTAAATTCCATTTAGTTTAAAATTTAGACAACTTAATTCCATATGCATTTTTGGAATTTTATTTTATTTTTTCTCATCTTATCTCCTTTTTAAAAAAAAAAATATTTATTCCAAACACATTTTTATTATCAAGAATTTTATTCCTGAGATTGACTGGCCCAAGCAAATAATTATCCTAATAAATTTGGCATCTTTACCCCAAACATCCCTTTACCATTTATAGATCACTATGCCCGATCGGAAGACTCCCGATGGCTCAGCACGATACTCCACCATTCAGCCTCAACATATTTAACTTCTTTTACTGAGACATGACGGAATAACATCCAAGGACTGCTGGTAAAAAATTGAAACCTCTGAGTGAGAAGAAAAGACCAATGAGAAACTCATTCCGCCACAATTTATTCTCAAAGTCACTACCAGGGGGCTACCATAAACTCTGCTTCTCTCTGCTAGACAAATGATACATACTACCTCTCTGCCTACATGGTTAAACCTAATATATAAGTGTTATTTATCTCCCGCCTAGGACTCTTAAGTTGAAGGTGGAATTTCCCATTTCTCTGGGACGGGCCCAACATCATATATAATTTCTCTGTGGCAAGACCAGACAAGCTTTATTGCCTCTGGGGTTCCAATTCCTGCGCCTCTAGGATCCCCGGCAGGTCCAAACCTGGCAACATTATTGTTGATGTCAAATTTAAGGATCAAGAGTGGTTTAGTATATGAGCAAAACAGAATCTTAAAACTTCCATTTACCAGTGATTCTGTGGAGCTCCAGTTGTTCTTGCTCTTAGACCAGCATAAGTAGTCCCATTTACTGATTTTCCAATGACTTCCTGCAAATTTTACAGTCGTTCATGAATTTCTTAGAAGATAGACCACCACTTTACATTCATAGCAAGTTGAAACCTACATTAATTACCACAAAACTCTTGCAGGCATTTACCTTATATGCATGACAAATAATTCATTTAGAAAATCTTTGGGAATTGGAAGGAGAATGGAAGAGAAAGAATCCAAAAACAAAAAAAATGGAAGGGAAAGAAGAAAGGGAAAGAAATGGTTAGATGATAAGTTTCCGTCTTTCTTTGAAGAAACTTTCTCCTCCAAAATACCCCAAATTGGGATAACTTAAAAGTATAAAAGAATGAGGGCTTTGGAGGATTTTGAATAGTTAGTTGAAAAGCATCCATCATCCTCCCCTCCTAATAAATGACTCACAGAAAAGGGAAATGTTTCAATAAAACTTTACTTCCCCCTCCATTATCTCCCTACCAGACAATGAGTTATTAGTGCTTGCCTGTAAAAAGAGAGGATCATTTGAAACCACAGCAGCAGTTAAATGGGCATGCATTCTCTCCAAGGCATCCAAAACCACCGGGAGTTGATTGCTTTTATATTCAGTAATAATCTGGGAATCATACATAAAAGTTATATATCTCTCAGAAAGAACAGAATAATAAATATTAAAAGCTGACATCTGGAAATAATTAAATTCATGTTTGAAGTCTCCCTCGTCATACCTGGAAAGGTCCAAAGATTTCTTTGGTAACAAGCTCATAATTTTGGTCCTTCATAATTTCCTCAAGAGGAATGTAAATGCCAGTTGGTTTTATAGCACCATATATGGAAGGGATTGAATGGTTCTCTAAGGGCTGGCCCCCAAAGAGCAGCTTTGAACCTGGTATCTGAAGTAAATTATTCTTGTGCTCTAGCATTGCATCAGTTGTAAACTGCAACCAAAGAGCAAAGCAATTCAATAATCTCAAATTGAATTAAGCACACATTATTATTGCCACAAGAGTATAAGTTACGAGACAAGTCCCAAAATCAAATAATTATTTTGTGGAAAATGCTCCAACAAACTAAGCACTAAACGTGATAGACAACCCCAGATGTTTCTAGTGGCACCAAAAAGTTCTGCTTGTAATTCAGGCCATTATAGACTAAAACAACTAGAAACATATATAAACATGCATACTTACAGTCAGGACTGGGCCAACTGTCAAGTCTTCCACCTTTCTTCTTCCAGCAAGATCTTTCAACTTCGATAGGAGTGAAGTTTTAGACCAGTTCTGTCAAGGGAAATGTAAAACTCAAGACTTCTAGTAGTTATTATTATTATTATTATTATTAGCATCATAAAGAACATGGAAATCTCCATGAAAGATGCATGAAAGAATATAATGCAACTTCGGCCTATTTCTTATAAGTATACGTAAACCAGAATCTTCAAGAAAAAGGGAAGTGTGACCAACCTCATGCATAAATAACATTGATTGTGCTGAGCACTTCTGACCACTGCATGCATATGCGTCCTGGTCACAAACCCAAGCAATGTAATCTTCCTGCAATTTAGAAACAGAAGAGAAACTATTATTTGACAGCTTGCTGTGCCAGCACATTCTCAAGCCTACTGACATATATGTATATATATAATGAACCTCTTGGACATCAGGGCCTAGAATTTTCCAGTCAAACCCAGCATCTTCCAATTTAACACGACCCTTCAAATCACCAGCCAATTTTTCAGCCACTCTTGAACTACCGGTAAAAAGGGTCATTCGAGGATTTGCCTGCATAACGTTTACTAGTTACTGCATCCTTCAACATCATGTTACAAAAAATATGTGTAGCCACAACCAGATACAAGGCACAACTGAGATAATAACAGTTTATTAAGATAAACATTGCACAATGAGTTGGTAAAGATAAACATTGTTGAATACTTTAAGACAGCTTTTAGTAAATCAGAAAATCGACAATGTTTGATGCAAAGCATCATTTCATTTACTTTAAACGCCAGTACTACTGCATGTTTCCCCATTTTAGAAACAATAGGGATAGAGCATTAAAAAAAAAGGTAGAAGACTTACTAAGATAAAGGAGGCCAGCTAAAGTAATAAAGTCTGTTGAGTTACTAAAGCATTGTTTTGTATGAGTTTCCAGGAGAAACAAGTCATGGAAAAGGAGTCTTGAGATTCTAAATTCTAAATCATCTGTAGGTTTTATTGTCTACAATGCTATACGTCCCTGACTCTCAAATTCAAGGAAACATTCTAGCAGTGAAAAGAAATTAATAAATCTTGATATGATACTCCTTTCACTCCACTACTAATGTAGTATCAGATCCTCCTTTTTGTGAGGTGGCACCCCTTCTCCTTAAGTAATTATTACCACAAAAGAAAAATCAATAAGCTGAGAATCTGTCAGCAATATTTTTGGCCACTGCATCACTAAAAATCAACCGCTGAATGCGAAAAGAGATGCCAAACAATCTACCTCCAGCAACAACTTGTTCATTGTCTTCCCATCAGAATTTATAAAGTCTACATCGTCAACAGGTAACCCACAGCAATGCAGCAGACGAAGCATTTGGTCCATAACAATGCTCACCTAAAACAATTTCAGTCAATAATTCAGAATAACAATAACTTTTCCTACAAATATTTACCATATTCTTTCTATAAAACTGGCTATAAAATAATGTTAGAATTAATGTCATAATATAAAATATCTGCCCAAAATAGAGCCATAAATAGTCACCTTGCTGTCAACTTTAAGGAGTGGTTTGTTGCCCATATAAAGTGCACCCATCAACTGAAGGACTGGAATCTCTAAGGGGAAATTAAAAGGAGTGATAACTGCCACCTGCAGAAACATACATTTATTATTAAATTGTCCTGCTGTCACAAAGTAATCTGAAGATCCACTTAACCTGAGACTCATGGAAGAACCGCATAACATCTCCAAATGACACCATTACTCTAAACAAAATCCACTACCACATCAGAGACATCTAAAATTGTATTCGTATGTCATGAGCGAATGACACTAGTGGGATATTAGTGATTTCTACACAGACACATAAAGCAGCCAGCTTCAAAAAAATGGGATTCAGAAAGGATGTTACATTAGCCTTGAGTTTTTTACTTCCCTTTGAATGTGACTATTTGAAACCTCAGATAATCTTTTAAATAATACCAAGCACAAATGAAATTAGCGACTGTATTGGCATTTTAGACAGTCCCACACAGTCCAACTCCTTGATACAACTTCAGATCCAGAGAAATTGTATTGCCCGGATTCCTTTTAGAAAAACTCCTCCACATTTTAAATTAGTAATATAATTATGATTGATTGTTATTATTGTTATATTATTAGTACTATTTGTGTACATATCATAGAAATTAACGAAAGGTTAAATTTCCCACTATAAGGGCCAAATATTAAAAACAAGAAAATAAGGATCCAGCTGTTCAAGAGTTGACAACATGATTCTACAAAGTGGGCATCTTAAAATTTGCTGATTCTATAAATTAACTTGCGTGACCTATTAGTCACTGACATTGACAGTGGCACAATTAACAAATTCACTGGTGAAGAGAGAGTGAGCCAGAAAAAGGGAGAGAGAATTCCACATCCCTTCAAAATAAAGTTTTCTGGAGGAGAGAAAAAGAAAAACTTACCGGGCCATATGGCCAACGAAAACCGTGACTTTGCTGTCCAAGATGATTTCCAGGTACAGCAAAAGACCTTGCCAGGAAACGAACCTGTCGAGATTTTTTAATGATGAACCAAATGATTTATATGAAATCCTTTAGTTAACTTACCAGTAAAAACAGAAAAAGATAACATATAAGTTCCAAATTCATTGGACAAAATAGTCTGCAAAACTAATTATATCTGGGATGTGTTCTTCCACCAAAGAGGAAGCCAGAACTAAATGCAAGAACTTGGAAGGAATTTAGTTAATATCCACTTGTCAAAAGGGAACCAGTATGTGAAGGTTCTGTAGTTCAAGTCATTCCATATCAAATAACGCCATACTCCTAAGGATTTCAACATCAAAGGCTTTGATTTACCTGATCTCCAGCGAAATTCTCAAGAAACTTCTGTGTTACATAAACTTCAGCATAAGCCTGTGCATAACTCTTAGGAGAAACCCGCTGTATTAACCTTGCGAAGAAATCTGAAACCTGAGGATTATGCATGATGAATATACACATAAATAACAGCAATTATATAAATGTTCCAGTCCAAAGAGAAACTATCTTGTAAAGAAATAAGAGACAATGCATAACACATAATTCACATAAAGCAAGGATAAGAGAAAGAAAAAGTGTATTTCTGCAATACCTTTGGAAGTGATAGCATGTGAGCTGCCTTAGCAGATATTTCTCCAAACATAAGATATCTGGGAAGAAGATTTATAATATAACACCTCTCTTAGACTTCACTGGGACAGCAAGAATAAGAATATAGGGTTTGATAACACATTCTTAAGAATCGTTACCTAAATATAAGTGGCCAGAGTCTATTCCACCATGTGTGTGAAAATGCAAGGATCATGACTGTATATATTTGATTAATTTTCATACTTATTAAAGGTAACTTAAGAATACGAGGGTCCAACTGCCATGGATTTTAGTCCTCCTCTTAGAAGTGAAATCAAGTCTGCAACTAGATGGACTAGCAATTTATTTTATTGTCCAACACTTACTTAGGAGATACATACACAGGCCTCAAAATGATTAGCACTCACATTCAAACCTTGTTAACGAACCACCCAAAGATGCCCTCTGGTTTCTATTTCAACCAAAAATTAATTAAAATTGCGATATTATCGACAAAAAGATTACCAGAACATCTAGGATAGTCTAGATCATCCACCTATCATATTCATTCTCAGTAAAAGAATCCAGGTGGTCTACAATCCAATATAATGGACGAGGTGAAGAGATATATAATGGGTACTGTTTAATTTTATGTTTCTTCACTTGGGTGGAAATATTAATGCAAAAGAGAATTATCTTATTCGTTTCTTTAAAGAGGGAAAGGAATAGAAATAATAAGGACAAGCTGCACATACCTCTCTGGTGCTTTAAAGGGGTTGTGTAGACCATGTTTGGGACAGCTGGACAAGCTTTCCACAAAAGGCTGAGAATTTCAACATATGAAAATTTTCAGTTTAAACTAGCATATCACAAATATTGCAGAATTTAACCCCTTCATAAATAAATATTTAACATGAGCTGAGCTTTCAACCTCTATTTAACCCCTTCATTTCAACCTCAGTTTTGCTTTAAAGTTTTCCTTTCTTTCCTTTTGCAGTGAAAGAGAATACTTAAATAAATAGAGGTTGAGCTTTCAATTTTCAAACTTGAGCTGCATTTCACCAAGGACAGGTATGATGAGCAATGAGGCTACGCCTTAGTCACATATTTTTTAAGAGTGAGGAAGTAGGAAAAAAAAAAAAAAAGAATAAGACAGCCCTAAGTAAACAAAGGCATATTCTCACTAAGCAGAAATTCCTCTGCATAACATAGGGTACATAGTTTCGAAATAAAATAATAACTCAACAAATACTTCATCACAGAGATAGACCTGAATGCCTGTTTCATCAACTTCAGCAACTTTAATAAATGGCTCTCCATTTAAAGGATCCACAAGAGTATTCCAGGTCGAAGATCCTATCCATTTACCCTTTACTGAAAGTGGATAAAATACAATAAAAACAATCACCATCTCAGAATAAAGCAATAAGTTTGACCAAAGAAAAGATAAACTCATTGATAAACATAAGCTGGAAACACTAAGCATCATTGATATATACAAGAGGGAATTAAAAGATAGGGTATATTTGTTTCAGAATCTGGATGGAACTCTTCATAAAATTTATTACCATTTCCCTCTTTTCCCTCATCTATTCCAATGTCCAAACTCAGTGTTAGGGGAATTGACTTTTGTTGACACAGCAATGCAGTTTTTCTATAATCCTAAGAAGCTTTTGTTTGTTGCCATAAATATTGGAAGAGTCAAAAAAGCAGCCTCCTAGGAAAAAACTAGGAAGAATACAACAAGAGGGTAAAATAAATAAATAAAATAAAGCAAATATTTGCGAAGGTAAACCCTGTTTCCACTTTATTCACCAAATTTACTCAAACTTGTAAAATTTACAAGGGGAGGAAGGTTTATCTACGAACAAATCATGCTTTGGAGAAGGGAGTGCCTACCCAAGTTGTGAACTTCAGCAGGTTGAGAACCTGATATCTCTTCAGCATCTACGGTTGCAAAGGATGATGAAGAAACAGACCTGCTAATCATCATGAAAATGAGTCTGGTGTCCAGTAATCGCAGTAAGAATTGTCTTCAAAGGTAAAGAATAAATTGTTTAGGAGATCTAAAATAAACATAGCAAAAATTGAAATAACCAGTATGAAATGCATTAACAAACCTGTAGTATATGGTTTACTCATGTCTTATCATACCAAACTGATTGATGAAGCATCAGCAGGTAAAGCCATTTTTTCTTGTTCTGTATTTTTCCCCTCCTTTTCACAGCCATTAGGTTGGAGAAAAAAAAAAAATTCTTGCATGCATGTAAATTGTCTTACCAAATAATTCAAACACCATGCCCAAGTAGTCTTTGAGTTCTGACAAACCGGATGGCCATTCAGTTTAAGCATATAATAAGCCAAGTCTAATTGAACCCAGCGAAACCAGCGAATAGCTGCCAGAGAAGTATTTTTTAGAATTTTATTGCTTAGTGTTCCATCGTTCAAGTTTAAACGGTGATTACCTCGGTTATCATTTGCTTCCTAACTAACTATTGCCATATTCTTAGTGCATTAATTCAATTTCATTGGCACATCTTTCATTATTAAAAAAAAAAAACAGCGTGAATTTACTTATTTTATGTTCTAGAGCACCTAATCCTCACGTTTTCCATCTCTCAACGATAAACATTTTCAAAGCACTAGCTCTGAAACTTCGACCTTCACGCAAGGGTGGGCATTTGCAGATATGTCATGGAATATGTACATTTTAGAAATAGATGTGAGTTACGATCAAAGACGACACCGAGGTCGAAAAATTCAACATTTCAACAATCACGACAGGTTCAACGCTTTCGACAGGTTTACTACAAAACAGCGTCAATGTAAATGACAATTTGGGAATCGATTAAGGCAATATATCAGCGAGACAAATTCAACCACGCATAATTGGACAATTCGAATCGCCAGCCCTTCCAGAAAAAAGAGAAGCAGAGACTCTTATCACAAAGCAATTGTGAATGGGAATTGGGAAAGAACAAATAAAATTACCGTGAGAGATTGAAGAGAGCCAAAGCCTTTTGGGACGTCGAAGATCGCACTCCTTTGCTCAGAATCTTGATCATGGTGCTTGATAATCACTAATCACTCAGCACTCAAGTGAAATGAAAAGCTTAAGCTCAGGCAGTATATATATATATATATATATATGGCAATCACTTCAGATCGATGGCTAGCGTTTTCTATTTTGAAAATCGCGACATAACAGGGACAGCTGCGGTGTGGGAATTGGTTTGCACTCACGTGGACCACCTATAACTGACTCACTCCTCCTTATCTGCGCTTCTTGGGAGATTATACAGTGGCCATACACCATTACCATACTCGTGCGCCTTAGTATCTATTCTAATTTTAAATAATATCACAGATTCCTGTAATTAGTTTTTTTGGTTCAGAGTGATCCATATTTTTTTATTTATTTTAATTTAATCTCTGACATATTGATATATTATCAATTTAATTTTTTAATTTTTTAATTTAATTTTTTATAAATTAAAATATTATTAATTTAATCCTTCACAAATCACATATTTATACTCTCAATTTGATTTTTCAAAGATTGATATCTTATCAATTTAATCATAGATAAATTGATATATTATCATATTAAGAATAAAAATTTATAAGGTGTTAAATTAAAATATCAATCTATAAGGGACTAAATTAAGAATACAAACTTGTAAGACACTAAATTGTTAATATATTAATTTGTAAAAGATTAAATTAAGAATAAAAATTTTTGAGAGATCAAATTAAAAAATATATATATATAAGGGACCAAAATATAATTTTAAATATATATATGTGGGATCAAAATATAATTTTAGTCATTTTTTTGTTAAAAACTTTTCGATTAATTTGATTTGAATCAATTATAATAAAAATATAAAACACTTCTAATATTGATTTTTTCATTAACTCAAGATATTGTCAAAAAAACAGATATCAAGTCACTTATATTAAGACATT
Organism: Biancaea sappan; assembly: GCA_037074585.1. Lineage (NCBI taxonomy): Eukaryota > Viridiplantae > Streptophyta > Magnoliopsida > Fabales > Fabaceae > Biancaea > Biancaea sappan. The sequence continues at coordinate 44,985,518 of CM073497.1, read as the reverse complement.
ATTGAGTTAGCTAATTTTTTGTTGAAACTTTTAAATTAATTTGATTTGAATTAAATTGGATTATAAAAATATAAAACACTTCTTGATTTTTTTTATTAATAAAATTTTAACTCAAAATAGTTGAACAAACTATCAAAGTTGAACAATTCAAATAGTTCGTTACTTTTTTTTTTTAAATAAGAACTTGAGTTTCAATTTTGTGAACAAAGAAAATTAAGAATGATAGAGTTTTACACTTGTTAATCCAAATTGGTTCAAATCAAATTGTTGAGAATCCAACTTTTTTTTTAACAAATAGTTGTGATTCTTAAAAGAAAATTATGACAAAATTTGTTGAGTTGAAATTTTAATGTTTAATTGTACTTTTGATTCTTATAGTTTTACTAGTTTTTTGATTTAATCCCTATACTTTAATTTGTTGTAAGATGATCTTCCTAATTTCTCCAAACATGAAAAGCCAAAAAAAAAAAAAAAAGATTTTGCTATGTCGTTAAAATTTGTTGATGTAGTATCTTTAGAGATGATTAAAGATAACGTGACAAGTCTAACAAGCCTAATTACCATTTAAAACTATATTATCAATTGAGCTTGCACATCATCTCTAAGAGTGTCACATCAATAAATTATAACGGCAAATTCAGATTATATAACAGCGGAGACTTTATTTTTTTTAAATGTTTTGAAAAATTATGAGGATTATTTTATAACAACTTAAAAGTGTAGAAACCAAATCTAAAAATAAGTGAAATAATAGGAATTGAAAATACAACTTAACCAAATTTTAATTATTCTTTTATGCCACTTGTGACATAAAGTCACAGTCAAAGTGGCTCAATCTCAAACGTCCGACAAAAATCGATAATTAGGTACCCCATCACGCATATTTCAATCCTCACTGACAATGCTGAATTATCGTATCAATTCAGATTTACATCATGCAGCGTTGTCCCTGAAATGATTGTTGCACACTGGGCTCTCCGTCTGTTAACATACGGCCCAAAAGCAGATTTGAATTGCAAATCTCAATGTTATAGAAGAAAAATGCGTATTTAATAAAAATAATTTCTATTTTGTCCAGAAAAAAATGCAAAGAAGTTTAGAGAATAAACTACATAAATTTACCTATTAACTAATAATATATTTTCTTGATGAGAGATAAGATAAATTAATATATCACTATATGCAGTATGTGTGATCCATATGAAAATTACGGCATATTTAATTCAAAGAGTTAAGGAGATGTAATGTTTACAGTAAAATGTCAAATAGTAAAAATATATTCAAATTATTCTCCTAAAAAATATGAAGTTTTTTATTTTTATTTCTTTTCCTATTTCCTTTTTTTTTTCCTGCGTGTCAAATATACTCTTAGTAAAAGTTCATATATCTTATTGTATTTTATATACATACATACATATATATAGCTTCATAGATTTTTAGTCTTTTGGTCCCAAAAGTTCTATATATTTATTTAAATTTAGATTTAAATAATAAATTATAAACATAGCACTAACAAAATATTATTTATATATATATATATATATATATATATATATATATAATTTGCCTTCAATTACCCTCTAACCATCCCCTTATTCTACATTTATAAGAATGATTGAAATCATTTAAAGTATAATTTCTTATATCTTTATTATTAGGTTTTTTAACTAAAACACGGTAAGTATAAGATCTTTTAAAAAACAACTCTCTATTTATTTTGATAACTCAATATTGTATTGGTAGTTTTTTAATTAGTAAATAATATGGTACTAGAAATAAAGGATTATTTGCAAATTGCACACTACTTCTTTATCTGAATTCACAACTACACATTTTACTCTTTTCATAATCTATTTAAATTTTGCTTCCCCTTAATTAGTTTTCTCTTTTTGTTTTTGGGTCATAGAGATACATCGAAGGCCCATGAAAGCCGACGAATTGGCAGTGGCAAACTACAACTTGAAAAATAAAGAGCTCGTGCTTGCCAGCCAAGAACAAACACAAATAGGTTAGGAAAATAAGATGAACAAGGCTAAAACATGGGCAACACACCCAACTAACCCAAAAGCACTATTCTACTCATCTATTCCATGATCTTCACTAAGATGTATACCCTTTTTGAGCTGAGTTATTATCTTTGCCTTTATTGTATGTTCAAGATATGTTTTGTTTAATATAAGCCTGAGTATGTGAAAGGCAATTGTGGCCGACTTAGGAAGATCCTAGAGTTGGTGGTATATTGTCACATCCCATCTAGGGAACATGACCGGCGTGAAAGCAAGCCTAACCTCATCTCGGAACTTAACTCATTTTAACAATTTGTATGCCTAATATCCCAACATAGACAAATAAAGAATTAATTTCATTTACGAAGAGTTTCATTTTGCTCATTCATAAATAATTAAATGTAAGTAACAAATTACATAAATATATCTAATACAATTGTCTCATTAATATACATAATTTCTCAATTTACATTAACAAAATTTTCCCGCCCCTAAGTTATCTACAAGATCACGGAGATACTCTAGAATAACAAAATAGAAGATACAAAAATATGAAGTAGGTTACTCCTGAATTCAAGTGAGGTCTTGAGCTAGGAAAATATTCGCGACTCTGTGCACAAAGATTTCCTTAAACTGTCAACTCTGAAAAATGTTAATGATAGGGTATGAGCAATCAGTTGCCTAGTGAGAGAATAGCACTACACTATGACAAAAAAATAGTTACCATGCATCATAATGCTAACATGTGCTAATTATTCATTAACCAACATATCTCACAATATAAACAATTTAGAATCAATCATAATAACAAGAAGATTAGTCAATTATTCAATTTTTCATTCAATCAATTACATAATTCTAAATCAAACAGTCACACAATTTCTCATACCAACTAGGTCGTTTAGAATACCACTGGATCGTTGCCCGCTGCCCTCGCTGCATCCACCCTTATCGCTCCATATATAAATCTCCACCCTTATGGCTTCTTGTAGAATCTCCCATGGGGTGCACCACGATACTTGTGTTTCTTTCCAATCACATACACAAACACAATCAATTATCAAAATCTAACATCATAAAACAATTATTTGTACATAGCACATCTCACCCATCAATGGACAAATAAATTCACCCATCAAAATATTCCACATATCAATACAATTCTCATATCACTCACAAACCATAATATGATCTCAATCACATAATAACGAACTTGACATAATTAGAAGAATCACAACTTTCTTACTTTAATCACAAGGTTAAGATACATAAGTGTGTGTATATGCTTATATATATATATATTTGCCGAAGCCAAACCTTCCAAATAAATATGTATAAAGTGGGTATAGTATATGTGTATGTACATACACCTCATGTCTAAATAGCTTATATATATAAATATACACACACATGCATTTCGTTTGAATTTAAGACATAAAGCTTCATATGTGTGTCTGTGTGTATATATATATAAACATATGTATTTCATTTTTTGCATTTCCAAAAGAATAGTAAAATGCATACATACATACACACTTTCTAAATTCCCTTGTGACTCAATTAAATAGATGAAAACATATATAGGCATATACACACATTTAGAACGTCGCCCTTCACATCTCCATTCATAGAAAAAAAATGAGACAATATAATTGTACATACATAACTCTACAAGTCTCACAATTATTTATAGCTCATCATTCCATTCAAGCACACTAGTAACATGAATTCAAAATACCACTATATATTTTAATCACCATTTCTTCAATTTGGATATACTACATGTTTTCGCTATAATGCAAAGAGTTGTAAAAATGCTTAGTCATAGGAAGTGTTAACCCACTCACCTTAATTCCGAGCTAAATTGTACCCTTCAAATCGGGGAAGGATGTCAAAGATCTTATAAGAGACCTTATAATGGAGACACTTCCAAGAAGATGGTTGCCGCCGGTGACAAGACTCATCGAAAAGGGAAGCCAACAGAGGGAGGAGGAATCAAAAGCGGAGAAGGCAAGAGACTTCAAGAGAGAAAGAAATCATATTATTTGTGTCTGTGGAAATAGGTAATTTTGAGTGTGTACATGTATATATATTCATCAAGGGGCTTCTAATTTTGTGTGATAGGAAGATAATCCACGTGGCCGCACTCCCAAATGGCACATTGCTCACTTTCTTGTTAAATTATGCAAGACCACCTTCTTCAAATTAAGTTTTCATTTGAGTCCTTAAAATTTTGTAGAAACTTCAAATTTTACCCCAAAATTCAAAATTATATTTTTACCATTTATTGTCTCATTAATTTAATTCTTCTGCTTAAATTAAGAAATTTTCAAATAAGTCCTCAATAATCATTATTACAAATTAATCGTCATTATATATTTTTGAAATCTAAAATTTTAGTTTCTCAAAATTTTTCTTTTCTTATTTTATCATTAATTTTTTTTAAAAAAATTTAGAGGTCCACCGCTCTATTTTAAAATCCAGGATATTACACTCTCTCCTCTTTATAAAAATTTGGTCCCCGAATTTTAATAATCGACTGTATTCATTGGTCAATAGTCGGGCAACATCTCCAAGCTCTCCCTTTTTTTTGTAGTTCCTCTTATTTAATAACTTTTTTTTCCAATGTTAAAATTGATCCCAACCTTTCCTTAACTAACTTGTAATTCTCAACACTATCCTTCATATCTCTATAATTACTTGCGTAAAATTGGTGATAAACTTAGCTCCAATTAAGGGAAAAATCATAATTATAAGCCTAGAGCTTTTGATTCTCTCTCTCGTATCATTTATTTTACCTTTCATGCGACAGATTTCTAAGTTTGACTATGCTCTAATCGTTATAAAATCATTACCCCGCAACCATCATTCTATTACATAACCCGACAACATGAAAGAAATACTCGTGCAACTAGACCATGAAATGCTCATATTATCCCTAGACCTTTTTCTTTCTTACTCTTAACTGTTATGTTACCACTAGCTTAATTTGCATTCATATTTTCCACATTAAGCCTTCATAATCTTAAATTTAATATCTTACCCAAACACCCAAAATAGAGCCACAGTTTTACAAAAGGGATCCAATTATTTCAAATACTAGAGTAAACGCAAGGACTCACATCATTAATCCAACTCAACAAATTTTTGAGAAATTTATATTCTTTTATTGACAGACTTAATACTTCTTACTATACAACCAAATAGTCTGACATGATTCATTCCCAATTTCCATCAACCATTTCTACATTATGCTCAATGTATAATTACAAGTAATTCTTCAAGTTATCCATTTCAAGTTGACATACTCATTATCCATAACTTAAATTAATCCTTCCAATTCATTCTTATTTAAAATTGTCTTCAAAGGCTTATTGAGAAAATTCATCTAGATCCTCAGGTATAAAATTCTCTTCCCACAAATATTCAACAATCTTGGATGCTAAATAAATGTAACCATCACTTGCATCTCCTTATCATTATTCCTTGGGCAACCTCAAGGGGAATTCTAACTCCAGTTATCTTCTTTATAAAATTCTTCAGTCATCACATTTTGAAAATAAAAACTAGAACCCTTTCTAATAAACAGAGTTCTCATCTTCCCAAACTACACCTTTGTTCTTAATGAGACAAAGTTTAGGTCACAATATCTTAAATTCCTTATGATTCAACCTTCCTAAGCACTTTCCTTAAGCACTGTCAAGGAAGGATTTAAAAACATAACACTTCTACCAAACAGTCCTGTGGTACAACAAGATACTTCAAGACATATCTTTCTTGAGGGAAAAAAAAGGAGGTAGAGTTCAATATTGTCACTTTTACAACGATAATCATGTTTTATATGAAGCTTTAAAAACTTAAACGTATTTTTTTTTACTTTGAAACCTTTAATGCCAAGTAACAAACACCATCTGTTGTCTTATCCTCCTCAATAGAAACTTGTGAAGCACTAGCATTCCCACAACAAATAGGCAACATTTTCTGCATTAAACCATTGCTTGCTATAATACCCATGAAAAATAAAATATAAATGTGTATTTGCAAACTAAGATTATTATACTAGTATACGGTACTGTTTTCCCGTATAATACTATTTATGTATACGATACTGTGCACTTATACAATCAAAATGTCAAGTACTAGATGTGGTTTGGTCATAAGAGAAAACTAGAAAGAAGTTCGTGGGAGAAAATGACGTTTTATGTGTAAAAATACCCTCAGAAACTAAAATGAAAGGACTGATTTGAAAAGAAACTTAAAGGCTTAAGGTGAAATGACAGTTTTTCCCTTTAAGTTTTAAATAGTAACGAAACAATTCTAAGCCGTCGTCGCGTTTTGCACAGTAAATTGCATTATTAGAAATGTTATTTTCATGAATAGTAAGTTGAATATTTTATTAGCTTATAGTGTCAAATAGTACCTTTGACTTTTCCTATAAATAGGCCATTTCATTTCACTTTTAAACTCACACCTTCAACTTCTCTTCTTCTCTCCTTAAGTTTCTCTTACTCCAATGCTAGGCCTCTGAGATTTTGGGCCTTTCCTTTTCAGCTTAGGTAAGGATATTATACCCTTTCTATGTCTTTCAAATTTTAGAAGTTATTTTCTTAAGTATGCTCTGTGGTTGCGGCTTTGGTTGATCTTCCACATCAGAAAAACTGTCCTTAGCTGCTTACATATTATTTTGATTCTCTGATTACCGAAATAGGATGTAAACTGTGAAGAATACATATCTAGGAAAGTTCTGGCTAAGGAAAGACCTGGTTTTTAAGTGTGTCCATTGTGACCCTCTACTCTTTCCTGGGAACTTATCTGTTATACTCTTTTACAGATTGTATTCTCTATTTCTGGTATAAATAGTTTCTGTATATATGAATAGTGACTATATGTACGAATAATATCCCTACATATAAATAGTAACCGTACACATGAATAGTAACCGTACGTATGAATAGTGATCGTATGTATGAATAGTAACCGTATGTATGAACAGTGTCTATATGAAAACAATCCTAACTTGTTTTCTCTAATCTTTCATGAAAATCTCTGTAGCGGAATACTGAAATTCATCTGTGTACTCTTGTCCGTAACGACTTAGAGAAGTGATACTCGTACGGAATCCAGGTGAGTGAAACGACTCTACTTTAATAGAGTTTTAGCATTACTGGTGATAAAAAGTATGTCGTAGGACACTCCCAAGATTCATAGGGGGAAATTGGATTCAGAATAACGAATCTAATGAGATAATTAATCCATAAGTATGGATAAAATGAAATAAGTATCTTATGATAATGTGAAGTTTGAATGTTTTCAAAAACGGATTAATTGTTATCTTGATTTGTGGTGTATAAATCTATAATATAGTTATATACTATACCTGTTATATGGATGAATATTATATTGTGCTTCTGATTATGATATAAAATATTGTACTATTGATTGTGATTGAGCGGGACAGTACCCCCTCTCACGGCAAGGCGGAAAACTCGGTTGAAAGGGTGTCTTGACCAATGAGTGTGGAGACAACGATTCCTTCAGTAGAGATATAGCCCAGATTGGTGATAAATCCGTGAGGCGCCCTAGCTAAGAGGATGAGGTTGTGCGTCATGGCGGAAATATACAGAATTGGTGAGCTGGCCTATGTGCGCTCTCCGGAATATATTGCCATTGATGAGTACTAGTAACGTTTGTTGAATTAGTTGTGCGTCATGGCGGAAATATACAGAATTGGTGAGCTGGCCTGTGTGCGCTCTCTGGGATATATTGTCATTGACGAGTACTAGTAACGTTTGTTGAATTGGATGAATTTTTATCTTCTTGTATGTAATTTCTAACTATGTCTATTGGTTGAGTATGAGCCTTCTGGTATACTTGCATGACTGGTGATGTATTTGAATTTTATTAACGTGAGGCCGATTCGCTCACGGAGTTTAAAAGCTCACACTCTCTGTACAAATTTTTTTGTTCAGATCAGGTTGACAGCGAAGAATATCCGCTAGAAGAGTAGATCACTTTGGATGCTCCCACTGTCGGGTAGGCCCATCTATTGTTGTAGATTATGTTGCTCTGTAATCGTCTATGACATCTAGGTCAGGAGTTTGGCATTTGGCTTGTATGTCAATAATGTATTTTATATTGATAATCTATTATTACATGCAAATCATCTCTATGATTTTCAGATAAGAAAATTTGATATATTTTCTTCATATTTATTAAGGAATTGTTATTTTGATAACATAGATAATTTAAACTCACGGGTAGAATTTATCGAAAGGCTTACAATGATGGGAAATTCATCATTGTGCCGGTCATGTGCCTAGAAAACGGGTCGTGACACTTGCAGCATGGAACTTATCTATTTTCATTTTTAATTAGTCTAAGCACACATGACTAAACATCCTTTTTAATTTTATTAGCATGACTTAGATAGTATATTGGAACTAGTAGCTCAATATAACCAAAGTAACTTTCACATTTTTCCAGCTTTAAAAGTACCATTAGATTCACAAGAAATAAATTGGACAACTAAATAACATGACTGATTGAAGAGGCACTATTAGAGAATTAAAAAAAATTAATGACATAAGGCCACATTAAATTTGATCCTTATGACTTTATCATCTAAACAGGTTAAAGAAGGATCTTCCTTTATCACATTAACAGTTCCAATGTAAATCTATGATTCCTCGAAAAATGAAAGCTCCCTCTTTTGAATATCTAATGAAGCTGGAAATCAAACCCGAAATCAAGGATAGTGGTAACTGATTTTCATCTTTTCTTTACAAAATCAAAAGAAAGCTATCTCAAGAATAAGTGAGATTATAACTGTACTACCATGCTGAGAGAACAAGAGAAAGGATTCACTTTGAATCAAAGGAATTAAATCTCTTTAAATGTCTTCTCTCTTTTGGTTTACAAAATTCACCCACATAACTAATAATTAACTCAAAAATAAAAAACAATGAGGCATCTTAAATCAACATCAAAATTCCCAGTCATAATCTAGTAAACAAATTTAAAGGAGGGCATGCAACACAAAGCCACTTCTTACATCTACAGAAAACTTTATTACAAATATTAATTCTTTGGGTCTCACCATTACTTAATATTTCTAGTTCTTATCCTCGAAACCCAACATCTGACATATCATCTTTCCCACTAATTCAAAGTCATTAAATACTATCCATGATTTATATTAATTCATCTATACTTCCTCTTTCGAAAATTTTCCATTACCGAAGATTAACTCCTTAAATCTCATCTCACTTCTTTTCAATCTCGGAACATCCCTATGTATTTGATCATAAACGGGTGACATCATATACCATCTTACACATAACTTTCAACTTAAGGGTGTCTACTCAAGAGGCCCTCTGATGGAGATCTAAAGATTCTGCAATTACCTTTCACATCTAGTACTTCTAAGAACACTCTACAATCAACTGAAAGAAATATGACATGAAGGGCTTAACAAAGACAAAACCTACAGGGCCTCTAGGGGATCCTCGCTCTATAGTCATGCTGTGGTTCATGACGATAGGGAAAGGCCCCACTAAGGTGACCTTGCTCCATGACCCATAGGAGACCTAAAACCAATGCTCTAATACCATTTTGTCACATCTCATCTAGGGTACACGACCGGCATAAAAGTGAGCCTAATCTCACCTAGGAACTTAGCTCATTTTAACAATTTGTATGCCTAATATCCCAACATAGACAAATAAAGAATTAATTTCATCTAAGGAGAGTTTCATTTTGCTAATTCATAAATAATTAAATATAAGTAACAAATTACATAAATATATCTAATACAATTGTCTCATTAATATACTTAACTTCTCAATTTATATTAACAAAATTTTCCCGCCCCTAGGTTACTTACAAGATCACGGAGCGACTCTAGAATAACAAAATAGAATATATAAGAATATGAAGTAGGTCTCTCCAAAATTTAAGTGAGGTCTTGAGCTAGGAAAATATTCGCGACTCTGTGCACAAAGATTTCCTTAAACTGTCAACTCTGAAAAATGTTAATGAGAGGGTATGAGGAACCAGTTGCCTAGTGAGAAAATAACACTACACTATGACAAAAAAATAGTTACCATACATCATAATGCTAACATGTGCTAATTATTCATTAACCAACATATCTCACAATATAAATAATTTAGAATCAGTCATAATAACAAGATGATCAGTCAATTATACAATTTTTCATTCAATCAATTACATAATTCCAAATAAAACGGTCACACAATTTCCCGTACCAACTGGGTCGTCCAAGGTACCACTGGATCGTTTCCCACGGCACCCGCCACATTTACTCTTATTGCTCCATATATAAATCTCCACCCTTATGGCTCCTTCTAGAATCTCCCATGAGGTGCACCATCATACTTGTGTTTCTTTCCAATCACATACACAAACACAATCAATTATCAAAATCTAACATCATAAAACAATTATTTGTACATAGCACATCTCACCCATCAATGGACAAATAAATTCACCCATCAAAATATTCCACATATCAATACAATTCTCATATCACTCACAAACCATAATATGATCTCAACAGGCAAAATTCATCACATAATAACGAACTTGACATAATCAAAAGAATCACAACTTTCTTACTTTAATCACAAGGTTAAGATACATAGGTGTGTGTATATGCTTATATATATATATATATATATATATATTTGACGAAGCCAAACCTTCCAAATAAGTATGTATAAAGTGGGTATAGTATATGTATATGTACATACACCTCATGTCTAAATAGTGTATATATATATATATATATATATAATATACACACACATGCATTTCGTTTGAATTTAAGACATAAAGCTTCATGTGTGTGTGTGTGTGTGTGTGTATATGTATATATATAAATATATGTATTTCACTTTTTGCACTTCCAAAAGAATAGTAGAATGCATACATACATACATACTTTCTAAATTCCCTTGTGACTCAATTAAATAGATGAAAACATATATAGGCATATACACACATTTAAAACTTCACCCTTCACATCTCTATTCATAAAAAAAAATGAGACAATATAATTGTACATACATAACTCTACAAGTCTCACAATTATTTATAGCTCATCATTCCATTCAAGCATACTAGTAACATGAATTCAAACATACCACTATATATTTTAATCACCATTTTCTTCAATTTCGATATACTACATGTTTTCACTATGATGCAAAGAGTTGCAAAAATGCTTAGTCATAGGAAGTGTTAACCCACTCACTTTAATTCCGAGCTAAATTATACCTTTCAAACCAGGGAAGGATGTCAAAGATCTTATAGGAGGTCTCATAATGGAGACGCTTCTAAGAAGATGGTTGCCACCGATGACATGACTCATCGAAGAGGGAAGCCAACAGAGGGAGGAGGAATCAAAAGTAGAGAAGGCAAGAGACTTCAAGAGAGAAAGAAATCAGATTATTTGTGTCCATGGAAATAGGTGATTTTGAGTGTGTACATGTATATATATTCATCAAGGGGCTTCTAATTTTGTGTGATAGGTAAGATGATCCACGTGGCCTCAATCCCAAATGGCACATTGCTTACTTTCTTGTTAAATTATGCAAGACTACCTTCTTCAAATTAAGTTTTCATTTGAGTCCTTAAAATTTTGTAGAAACTCCAAATTTTTCCCAAAATTCAAAATTATATTTTTACAATTTATTGTCTCACATTTCCCATTAATTTAATTCTTCTGCTTAAATTAAGAAATTTTCAAATAAGTCCTCAATAATCTATTATTACAAATTAATCGTCATTATATATTTTTGAAACCTAAAATTTTAGTTTCTCAAAATTTTTTCTTTTCTTCCTTTATTATTATTTTTTTAAAAAAAAATTTAGAGGTCCAACGCACTATTTTAAAATCCGGGATATTACATATATAACGCCCAATTGATTATCCACTGTTGAGTAGCTAAAAAGTTACGAGAGATTGTATAGGGACAATAGTACATAATACCGATATAGTTGGGGACAGCAAGACGTAACACCCAATGAGATTAAAAACTTTTACATACATGAACTGTATTAGTAGTGATGTTTTAAACATGTTTCTATGCTGAAAATAGTGCTTTTTTGTGAAATTACATGTTGCTAACTACTGATATTGTACTATCTCATTGTTTTTCTATGAAACTAACCATTTTCAAGTGAGAAAGGGGATGAAGAAAGTGAAAATATAAGTTAAAAATTATGCTACTAGCTAAACCTTGTAGAAGTGTAACTAGCTAGGGCTAGTTTTATTTTGGATATGACAGCCTGTATTGTGTTCTTTTATGTATTGTAACACTTCAACTGTAGAGTATCTAGAAAGGAATATTATTTTACGTAAGTATGACAACCATGTAACTATTCCATATGAGAAGTTCTATAGTGTGATGTTCCCCAACCATGATGTTCAATTTAATTGGTGTGAGCTTCTTGATATAAGTCTTTGTATAGTGATGGTTAAAAGTGGTAATAGGATGTGTATATCATTTAGGATATTGCACTAACAAGTTATAAGCCTTTCATTAATAGTCATCATCCCAAAAAGATTGAAAATATGAGAAATAGCCATGTTTTGAAGCTAGTAGTCAACCATTACCAACTAAACAATCGATTGCCAGTTTATTTGAATTAAATTTTTTTATAAAGATTAACCAATCGACCAATTCCTTAGAAGCAGTCGACCAACCAGTCTTGGGTTCAATTTTCCAATTAAACTAAAGACAAAGTAGCTAACTGGCTACCAACCAATCAACCTCTTCCTCTCTGGATAATGTTTGTAAACCTAGATTTTGGTAGCTATTTTTCTATATTTATCTATGTTAAAGCCATAACAAACAATAATCGATGAACTTGAACAAGTGGTCGATGTGAAACTATACCTAATTAGGATAAATATCACTTTAGGTTACTTTAATCTAAGGCTAAAATGACCAAGCTTAATAATAAAATGATAGAGCTTAATAAAGTGAAGTGTTAAAAGATGCTAGTAAGTGAGTCTTTACAAAATCCCCCCTCAACTTTCCATCTGGAAAAGACTCTCTTTATTAACTAATCCACTAGTCAAACTAAGAGTCAAAGTTGATTGTGTAAACTTACTTTCACATAAGCCTAATATTTTACATGTCAACAAATTACTCATCTAATTAAAATTGACTCAAGCTTACATGCAAATTAACATGACCCGACCAATCCCCTTTTTTAAAACTGGATTTGCTATTACCCAAACACAGTTAACCAAAGGCCGACCCAAGGGTTGATAATCCCCGTCATAACATCATTCCAAATCGAGCAACTCTAGTAGTTCGAAGAAGACACACTTTATGGTTCTCCTTCATCCACAAATTTACTTTCAATTTCTCTTCTATTCTATATAACTTTCGAATTTCTTGTTAGCATCGCAAGTTTGTGCTGTTTAGGGTTCAAATTATAGGGTATTTTTCATAAGTTATATGTTGTTTAGGGTTTGAAATTGGTGGTTTCGTTTTGTCTCAAGGTCAATTCAAGTTCAGTGTTGTTTAAGTTTTAATTATGGGTTTCCTTTCACACTTGCTATTGTGTTCTTATGGGTTTGAATTTTCTAGTTTTTTACTCAAGTTTTGATCTGTTTTATATATTTCAATAGCTCTAATACTGTTAGATAGCACTTGATATTGTTCTATTCTACTTAGCAACTTGCACTTAGAATCATATATTGTAGGTACCTTTCAACTTGACAGCAAAAGTCAAGAAAACTTGTGAAAAAAATCTTATTTCATTCATAAATTTTATTGAAATAAGGAGGAGTGAGATGAATTAAAATATTTGGTAGAAAGGTCTTCAAATGGAGCACTTGATTGGTACCTTCTTGCTATGATACTAAGTTTTTTTTACACAATGGAAATCTTTTCCATTAATATGGTACCAAACCATATATACATAAGATTTTATAGGGCACAAAGATAAACTATTACAAATTCGACCTAAACTTAAATAAGGAGAGAAAATAAAATTCATGGATACTAAGTTATTCCAATGAGTCTTTGAACGGAGCACTTTATGTCATGGGTCTTCGAATAGAGCACTTTAATGGGTCTTCAAATGGCTATTGGTTTTGATTGCTGAGGTCTTTTTTTGGAGGGGGTTAAAAAAGAGGTTGGGTTGGGTCATAGGTCATAACTAGGTGTAGATCAATTTAATTGGATGAATCAACTGTTTATGTGTAAAATATTTTACTGGCGTAAGAGTAAATTTGCTCAATTTGCTTTAACCATTAATTTGATTAACATATTAGTTAATAGAGGGGACCTTTTGCATTGAATGGAAATTTTAGGGAAATTTTTTTTACTAAATTCTGTAGTTTATAAGATAATCTACACATTGGAAAAAATTTATAGGAGTAAAATACATTTTCACCTTATAAATTTATTGAACTCTGATGTTAATGTGAGAAGTTGTAATATAACAAGTAATATTAATATCAGTCCAATATGCTGGATTGTCTTCTTTTAAAATAATTTAGCCAAAGCGATCTACGCAAAAGTTCTAAAATATCAATAAATTCAATAGCAGAATTATGAGTTTTAAGAATAATGGCATGGTGTTAACATCTTTTCTGATAATAAAACATCATTCTATATTAAAATGATACAACTAATTTAAAAAACATTTATAAATCTTGTATCAAGGGATAAGTATAGGTTTTGTATTAAAAATTGTTTACGATTACATGTTAACATCTTTCAGAATGGATGGAAATAAGACTAAAGGCATTCAATAACCACGTTTAAATGGATATGAATTTAACTTCACCCTAAAGTTGATCAACCTTATAGCTTGTACTACATATATAACCTATAACCTCTATATTGCATACTTATAATTTGCAAAAGAAAAAGTGATGGACTCCTAGATCAAATCTATGGCCTAAAAACCAACAAAGATTAGGTCTAGCGAAACGAACTAGTCTTTCACAAAATGATGAACTCAGGTTTGAATCTCCACTGAGAGAGGCACCTACATTTAGTGCTCGACAATACCTCGAGTGTGATTGCCTTTAGTGAAAGATACCTATGGGAAAAAAAATCTATGGCCCAAAAGCCTTGCATTCAGAAACATCATTTAGAAATTATGCATAACTAATTCAATTCGTTTTGAATAAAAAGCCTTATATATAATGATAACTTAAAATGATCAACACAATTGCATGCTTGGTGTGCGAAAAAATTCAAACTAGGCACAAGCATAGTTGAAAACATTAGCATTCTAAGAGATCTATATTACTAGAAAAAACACTCTACATTCATATTTACCTTATGGAAAATCTATGATTGCATGCCTTAGTAATTGAATCATTAATCAGAGTCCTAGAATGAGAAGAAAAGACAATTTTATTTCTTTGTTAGACCAAATTAAATATGTGAAACATGTAGATTGCAACCATATATAAAAATAAATGAAAAATATATATATGTCTAAAGATACTTCAGCACAATTTGATCATCAACTGAATGTGATAGTAAGACATTTGTAGCAGTTTACATCCTCATTTTAAATTTATACAATATTGAGCCTTAATTATGAAATTGAAAGAAAATAAATGTGGACCATAGTCATTATTGTAGTATTAAAATTGAATCCAAAGAACATTATATTGTACAATGTATTCCTAAAGAATATGCATATCACACATCTTGAAAGTTGCAAAATATGATCACAGGCTTTAGTGTATATACATGTATCCAAATAAAGTGCAAAAATGTTTATATGATAATATGTGAAGGGCAGCATGTACAAAAGAAAACAAAGTTATATAGGAATCTAGATAAGTGCTTGAATAAATACTAATAAATGGAAATAACAATTGAAGATTAACAATGGATATTACCAAGACCATTAGATAATATTTTAAGGAAAAAAATAACTTTTCTATTTGAAGCATAGTTATCGAAATCGCACAATTCGTGATTCATATTGTGCGGTTCTAGCTGATTCACTTGCAGAATGATTCAAATCAAGAGATGAATAAAAAAATGTCAAAGAATCAATGTTTGTATCGTCGAAATGATGTGATTCAAGTCAGAATCTACGAATTAAACATTTTCAATAATTCTAGAATAAGAAGAAGATTGAAATCGCATGTCCAAGAATCTATTTTGTCGAGTCACAAAGATGGTCCTTCTTGACCCGACACAACCTAGGAAGAAGACACAATTTTTATTTTTGTCTTAAGCTAAATGCAATAGGCTTTGCAGTTTTGATGGTTTGAAATAGCAAAACTTTAGCACAGTGTAGCCTGAAGCCTTAGGAGACAATACACAAATGAAGCAACATAATACATCACTAACGTGTATTTTACGCTGGATAAAAGGTAACGACAAGTCAAATGCTGAACTTTAAGATAGTGATAGTGACGTAACCTCTAAAGGGTAGCAGGAATCAAGAAATCTCAAGAATGATGTTTGCCAATATTTTCCAAGAATGATGTCTGCCAATATTTAAGTCTCAAATAAAAAAATAAAAAATAAAAATATTTAAGTCTCAAATAAAAAATATTATCAATTTATAATCAAAATCAAAACTTTAAAATATTTCTCTTCTGTCTAGTACCAGTAGCTTCTGAACACTGTAGAACTTAGTTTGGTTAACTTATGAATTATGATGAGTCTTTTGATTTATTATTTTATTGGTCTATTATGAATTGACATTAGAAATTACTCAATTTTTTGTATATGAGACTTGTTTTATAGTTTATTTATGGTTTAAACATGAAATTAAGCATCTTATTTATTTTATAGAATGATATTTTTTATTATATTTTTGAATCTTATGATTCGATATGATTACGATTTACAATTCATAATTTAGATTAGTGATTCATGATCCGAATCGTGATTTGATAACTATGATTTTTCACCCAAGGTTCCCATTTTCATTTTCCACCATTCTTACAACAACAATCCCTTGGAAACTAGTTCTTTCACTCAAATAAAGCTCCTGAAAGAATCAATGAAGAGTGGTCTGGTATCTTAAAATATTTAGATTGAACCCAAATTTTCCATTTTCTAAACCTAGGGTTTCATATCAGAAAAATTTGGGAAAAACATGAAGAACCTTAAAAATCTTACCTCAAATATGATGTTCTTGGCCGAATGTGAAACTTTGTTGCCGGAGAATACCTATAGAAGCTTGAAGAATCAGTAGAAATGGATTTTGGGTGAAGAAGTGATAAAGGAGAAGCATGGAGAAGAAAATGCATGGGGTGAGAAAGATGAATGGTGTGTGAATGTGTTGAAGAGTGGGTTTTAATTAAAATAAATCTCTTTTTCCAATTTTGCCCTTCATGGTTCAGCAAACACTCCCATAGACTTAAGGCACTTTGGAAAATCCTCTACACACAATTTATTTAGACACCACTCCTACACCACATTAATTTCTTCACACACTACAACAACTCACCACACTAATACCTCACAACTCTGCTACTTATCCCCTTTTTATTACAAAAATCCAAAACACCAAATTTATTCTTTTTGGTCCCTTTCCAAAGATTCTCACATCCAAACAAGCATCCCTTGAAATTTCAAGGAAACACATCCACATGAAAATTGGCTCAACACAGATACTTACATAAATATGCACACAATTTCAATAATTACCCAACAAATAGTATTTTCACAAATTGCAACGTAGCTCATATGTAAATATAAGGGTTTTTGGACTTACACACAAGTGCATGACACCTCAAATCTCCTCGTAGGCTCTTGTACATAAACATAAAAATTTCACACAGCGTGAAACCCACTTTCTCACAACTTCGTAATACATGGGGTATTACAATTTTCCTCTAAAAGGAGTTTGTAGTAGTCTTTGACTCAAAACACCCCATTATGAGCTTTTTCCCGCCACTACCTCTCCTCTACATTTCTATTGCTTAGAGGGATGTTAAGAATGACCTAAGCATCCACAGGGGCAAAGAATTGGTTTATTAACTCTACATTTAAGGCTTTCATGTTCCTTCATCAAATCTCTGCCCTTCAAAACCATTTGGATCTTTGGGAACATATTGAATAGTTGCTTATATCCTTTTTTCTCCAATCAGGGATCAATCCAGATCGATAGGAATACATATTGTCTACTTGGTGAATTTTGAGCCGTTCGATTTGCCCTTCAACAGTCCAGATGAGAGGTGGATAAAAGGCGCATGTATCATTAAATCGTGATCAATCCAATGGTTAAGAATGGTGGTCAAGTTAAGTGAGCTTTTTTTTATTATTATTCTAATGCCCAAGGACCAAACTGAAAGATAATATCACAAATTGACCCCAACCTCTTAGATATCTTTCATAAAAGCCTCTCTAGACCTGACTGACTTTTTTTTCCCTGTTTTGCCTTTAAACTGAAAAGCACACATCCATGGCGGCAAAAATCCCTCTTCAAGCTCACATTGTTATTCAAATTAGAGAAAGATCCCTCTTTTCAACCTCTTCCTCTAATTTCGGTTCTGCACCTCTGTAATTTTTTCTTAACTGTTGCCCTTTGTCTTTGATGTTTCTCCTCCATCGTACTCCTCTCTCTCTTTGTGATTTTTAGTCTCGTCTTCTCTGTTCTCCGTTGTCCATTCTCCTCTATGTTTGTTTCTCCCTCAAATCGTGCTATACTTCTTCCTATAAACCTCTTTACTTGAAATCTCGCCATTTGTCACTTCCCCATTCTTCTTTGGTGATCTCTCTATGCTAGCTCTGCGATTCCCTCCAACAATTCTCTTTACATCGTCAAAGCTGATTTCTATTTTCCCTTCTTTGCTGTAAATTGTGCCCCATTTATGCATCTTAGCAAAGGAGTTGATGGAGGACCAAGGATCATGCTAGAGTTGACGAGGGGCTAGGGATCTGGCTAGAGTTAGACAAGCTACCAGAGATCACGCAAGAACAATCTTTCTTTGTCGCCATGGATGTGTGCTTCTCTATTTAAAGGGAAAACAGATAAAAAAAAAGGTCTGTCAAGTCTAGAGGGCCTTTTTTGAAAGAAATCTAAGAGGCTGTGGTCATTCTACGATATTTTCCTTCAATTTGGTCCTTGGGCATTGAAATTAAAGAGAAAAAAAAAAGGCCTATGTAACTTGACTACTATTCTTAGTCATTGGATCGATTGCGATCTAATACTACATGTGCCTTTCATCCACCTCACATCTGGACTGTTAATGGGCAAATCAAACTATCCAAAATTCGCCAAGTAGTTTGCTTGGCTTTTTAAGCTAAGCAGCCAATCCGTATTGAATCAACAAAGTGCTTCCATCTCTTATTCTGATTGCCAATCCCTTCATCAAGGTTTCACGCCTCACCACTAAACTACACCACGTGTAAGAAGGAGTGGCCTCTAGATCAGCATTTGAAAATTTTCCATCAGGAAAATATTTTGACTTAAGAATAGCATAAAGAAGCTTACTATCTAGATTCAAGAGACACTGGCTTTTTGGGCAAGAAGAGCGTGATTGAATAGAAAATATCTCTGAAGGAGACCGCCAAATTTCTTGGGGATTGATAACTTATCCCAATTTAACAAGTGAATCTTTCTTTGGTTTGTATTTGATCCTCACTAGAAACGAGCAATGATCTAGATAATCTTAGCATAATTTTGTTGGAATAATGAAATAACCCATTGTGTATGTAGGTATAGCCTGTGCCACAACTTTGATCAAGACCTCCTTGTTGACTTTGGATAATAATTTCTTCTTTCACTCCTGTAATTTCCTCCACACATTTTCCTTTATTGATATGAAAGTGATACTTTTACTCCTACCAATTAAGATAGGAAGAACCAAGTAGTTCTCTTGGAACGTTTCACTGCTTGTTTGTAAAATACTTAGTAAAGCACTTTGGTTTTCTGATATGACACTAAGAAGAAACCTCTTCAATCTATTTGCCGTGACCAATCTTTATAAAGAACAATGCATAGACTAATTGGCCTAAACTAAGATAAAGATTCTAGATCTTTTACTTTTGGAATAAAAATTAATCTTGTGGTATTAACAATGTTTTGAAAATTAGACTAGTAATTAAACTAGAGAAGCTAGTAATTCATGGTTTAATGGTCAAACCATGGTTGAACTGGTTGAATTAAAATATTATAAAAATATTGTTAAATACATTTAAAAAATAATATTTTTAAAAATTAAATTAAAAATTTTTAATAATAAAAATATAAATAATTTATTTTTAAAAAGTTGATAGTTGTTTCTGATTATATATGAAATACAATTTATTGCTAATCTTTTTAACTTTTTTATACCATTTAAAATTATTTTACACTAAATAATAATATAATTTATTTAATTAAGGACCATTTTCAGTTTTTATATATATAAAATTTTGATATATATATATATATACACACACATTATACTGAATGAGCATTGTGGCACACACGGTAAGCAAATTTTCTGACCTTCTGTACAATGCAAGTTCAAAACCCAACATGCTCCATTTTGTTGAAAAATGTTCCAATCAACCAAGGACTCTATAGGTAACGAATCAGTCCAACACTAAACTGGTTCCAATTTCATATGAATCGACTAGTCAAACTTAGTTATTGACCAAGTTTGACCGACTCGTTGGACCATAAGTTTTGGGTGTCCTTCGCACCGGATCATGATCCAGTTCTTTCATCTGATCAGTTGAACCAGTTAATCTAATTTAATTCTAATTAAATCATTGGGTATTAATGTTTTCCACGCTACCGCTACCACCATTGTTTAAGAACTCCAGTATCTTGATTTCCCACTATTTTCCAAATTTTTTAGTAGAAGATTTGCAGCATAGCCACCCACTCATGAGGCTTTAGTTTAGATTTCCTACTATTTTCCATAATCTAAAGTTTTATATATTTATTAATATTTAGATTCAGATAATAAAAAAAAAATCACTAATTAAACATTTAAAAAAATATTGGCCTCTAATTTCTCGCTAACTACCCCCTCATTCTACGCATTAAGGAGGATGATTTGCAAATTGCACACCACTTCTTTATCTCAACTCACGACTACACATTTCAGTCTTTTTCTCTATCTATTTAAACATTGCTTCCCACTAATCAGTTTTCTCTTATTAGCAACAGAAATAACGATTTTTCTTTTGGGGATCAAGATAGCCGAAGGACATTAAGAAACTACTGATAGCATCCTAGGCTTGCATTAACAGGTTTTTTCCTGATTAAAAGCTTAATTTGGTCTGTGAATTGCAATAGTGGGCTGGAGTACTCGGCCCAATTCATTTGGGCCTCTACCAACTATTAATTGTGCCAACATGCCAGAGATGTAGAGAAGGGGTCCTTTGTTCGTGGCTTTTTTTTTTTTAAAAATGTATATATATGTACATATATATATATATATATACACGGAAGGAATCTTTTGGTAGTTTGAGAAAGCACTATACTTGCATAAATTTATTATCAAGCTTACTTCAATAAAATAGTTTTTTTATTTAACTTATTCCAAAAAGATAAAAAAAAATAGATAGTATTGTAAGTCGAAAATTTTCACAATTAATGATCTTGACTTTCATGATTCACACAAAAAGAAACTTAAACATACCTAGATCCATACTTTTTTTATGCGTAGTCGAATTCATGTTCTTTCTTCTGAATTTCTTTCTTTTAGATCTCCTTGATAATTAGGAGAGAAAACAATAAAACGACAGATCTTTTCTTTATTTTCAAATTTGAAATCAGAGTAAAAAGAGTATATTACTTTTTGACCCAAATAAAGTTTTTAATTACTTAATAGCCTCTCAACCATCACAAAAAGTCCCAATATATTAAAAACTTTTCATTTAGGTTCTTTAATATTATATTATGTGAATTTAATAATTAATGTCATTAAACTTAATTACATAGGCCACATATTAGAAAATAATCTAACAGGTATCTCTCTTTTCACAAACTAATTGTTACAAATCATTAACGGGGTGGTATGGATTAGGAAAGTAAAATTTTTAATATTATGTGTGATGTTAATCCTTTGTAAATGGAAAGGGTTGAAAAATAAATAAAAAAGTGAGTATCCAGATAATTTCAAATCTTTCAATTTAGAGGTTTGAAATTTGGAATGTGGGTGAATTTGAATTGCTTTCAAACCATCCTAACCCTCTTTATTACCTCACTATATGATAGAAGTTCTACATCAATCAAATTAAAAGATACAAGATGGTATTTAAATTGTGAAGCATTCTATAGATTAATCTTTTGAAATGAGTTCTCATTATCATGAGTTAAGTCTCATCAATTGGTACTTTCATTGAGAGCCGATTGATACAAAGGTGGTGACCTATAGGTTGAATTCAAATGAAGTGTATTGTGCTAAATACTAGAAGTTTAATGAAGCCGCAAAAATGGAAAGGGCTACCCATGGACCGTTGTCGATAGAGTGGACCACTTGAAATGCGAAGGGTGCGATCTATAAGGTAAATTAAAGTGTAATACATTGTGTTGAATATTAGAAGTTGAGGTGTGTGTAATGATATAAGTTCCACACTATCAAATTAAGAGATATAAGATGATATTTAAATTACGACATATTCTCATCTAATATTTTAATTTTTTGGAATGAATTCTCCTTATAACTTAAGTCACATTAATCAAAAGTCTTGATTCATATTATTTTAATTTTTTATTTGGATTACTCATAAAAAAATTTAATAGAATAAATAGACAAAAAGTAAAATAGTGTCATTTAGAAAGAGAAAAAGACAAAAAGTGTAAGAATCCCAAAAACTTTCTGAAATCCACCGTGGGATTCCTTCCACTTAAAGGAATTTCTTAAACAAATACCAATGTGTTAGTAGTTTAAACCTTGGACTACTTAGGGCAAATCAATAAGTATCAACCTAACATTGGTAATTCGCAATAGTAAGAATTATTTGACTCACAAGAATGATAATAATTTAATTGTTGGAGACATCAATTTGGAGAGGTTCTACTTTTTTATATTCTAATAAATTTGAAATAAATTAATCTTTTATATTATCAGGTAAAAGATATCCTTAGTAAAAATTTTTTTAAAAAAATACTACCTAGATATCAAAATATATTTTAGCCTCTTACGAGTAATAGTAGTATAGTATAATGTTATTTTTCTTGCACACAATCGTTTATATTCCTATTCAAAATTATTAATTATCACTTAACCTTTACCCTCATTCAAATCTGTCGTGTCCGTATTAATAATTAAATATTAAGAAGTACTTTTCTTTTAAAATTGCGAAACACATATATAGACAATAGTAATAATAGTAATAATAATAATAATAAGGCTTATCAAATAATTTTGCTAAACACAAACTAATACAAACCGGAGCTTAATATTATCTGAATTGAGCACAGCTAGTCAGCATCTTACTTCTGATCATTGGTTGGGCACAATAAAATTTCGTCGTTGATTTTCTATAGTATTTTTAATTTGATGACATAATATTTAAATCGATCATAATGTTATAGATAGGTTAATTGGAACAATATATTTATCAATGGATATCTGGTCATCATGTTCACCACATAGACATCCCATAAGCTTAACAAAGGCAAGCAAGAAAAATATTAAACTCTTCAACAGTTAAAAACTACTATTGCCTCACACATCAGCCAAAAATAAAAGACCTAGTCATGATTCTCACAAAAATATTCAAATGTTTTGGTGGCCAAAAAAAAAAGGAAAGAAAAGAAAAAACCTACAGCGCAAGTGGAATTTTTTTTTGTTTGGAAACTTTCGTCTAATTCTCTGATAGCCCTATTTCACTATAATTCACTCACCAGGCTGTTATTTTAAAATGGGTTCACAGGCACCCTATACAAAACGCTATATATATATACATACATATATATATATATATATATTCTGTGCTCAAAATAAATATAACAGTAAGTGGATAAAAACTCTTTAAAACCTATATTTTAATAAATAAAATGCATATAAACTGGTTATGTATGTAACCTTGGCTTCTGAATGTTATTACAGAGCTCTAGCCATTAGATTTTTTTTTTTGCACTACTAAATTTATTTTGAAATTTTCAGAATCTCAAAATTAAAATTAATATAATAACCTAACGGGTATATTACTGATTTAATCATTTGAAGATTACTGATTTCTCAAAATTAATTCTTAAAAGATCATGTGTCTCAATTTGATATACTTAAAAGATTGCATATATCTTGATTTAATCATTTTCGTTGTTAAATTCAAAATTTTCACTGCTAGACCTAAAAGTCACTATAACAAAAAAAAATTAAATTAAAACAAATACAATTTTTTAGAGATTAAATTAGAATAAATATAATATTTTAAGAATTACTTTGCTCTAACAAAAAAGCTCCTAATTTCTCTTTTTTTTTCCTCTTTCTTTCTGTACAAAAGTCCAGTAATACTCACCAAATTCTTCATTCGTAGTCTCTAATACTGTTGGTCAATCGAATGATAGGACCTTTTTTTATTTTTAATGAAAACAAAGATGGGACTTTACAACATTTTAAGAAACAACGATGTAAATATAATATAAAATGTTTTGGACAATTATAAACAACAGTAAACTTATCTGATTGGCTGACAATCACATTTCGGAATAACTTCTGGTGTTTGATTCCTTGCAGTGTGTAATTTTTCAGAAGATTTTTTCAATATGTTGAATCAAGTGATCTTGGCTTACATAAGATGACCTAGCTGGCCGATTTATTGGGTTTTGACTTGAACCAAATGGTCCATTTAGTTTTCCAAAATCATGTTTTCTACAAAGAAATATTTGAATAATACTCCTAACTTAATTATTTTGCCTAAAATTGTGAAGGTTTTTCAATCCAGAAACCAATCTACACTAAAGTGGAGTGTTCGCCCCTAATCATCATCATATCCAATTTTTGATAAGCATTTATGATGATTCCAAATTATTAATCACTAAGGATACCTATAATAAAGAAGACATTTTAACTCGACTTTTTAAAGTCTTTTATAGCTTAGGTAAGTTTGGGGGCAGTCTTGTTAGGCTTTTAAGTTTCTAAATTTATTTTTTATGGTATATTCTACTTTTTTAAAAAAGTCTAATTTAATTTTTTTTAAAAGTTTTGTAACCCCAAATTCCCAATAAAAAATTGATATTATTCAAAATGGCTAAAAACACATTAAAAAATTAGGTCATGGCTGACCCAACGAAGACTTTGCCTCTTGAAGAGTTGAGTTGGATTAAAAGTTTTAGTTCATAATATATATTTGGCCCAGTTTAACTTGACTCATGTTTATTGTTGGTTCTATGGGACTTAAACTAAAATAGTTAGAATGAGCTAACTCATTTGACGATCTTTTGACGGCCGTACACCTATTTTTAAATTAAATATCTCAATTAACTCACTTTTAAATTAAATTACGGACCTAACCTAATTTTATTATGCGAACAAAAACGTATTTGTGAGGGACGAACATCTTATACTTATAGCGCATCTCTTAGATGTGTGTTCTGTATACTTAAAGCACACATCAGATGTGAGTCATAAGGCAGCATGTAATGTGCACCTCAGAGGTGCGCATTCTGTGGAGTTAATTTGTTACTGTTGTGGATGCTCACTTAAAGCGCACCTCAGAGGTGCGCATTCTGTAGAGTGAATTTTTTGACCGCTTATTTTCTATCGTTGGAAAACTTACCTATATATAAAAGTGACATTCATGAAGCCAGCATCCAAAAATTTTAACTCAAGTGTATTTGCCAGCACCCACATTTAGTATTCTACTTTCTATTTTTACATTTCATTTAGTATTCCATCCAAAAGTGAACTTTGCCTCTTACCTCCATTCAACGATTTTGTTATTTAGTCTATAAAAAGGCAAATATTATTATGTTAATTTATGATTTTTTTATTGTCCTAATTTATATTTCTTTTACTGTCATAGTTTGATGATTTTAATATTTCTACTTTTTTAATTGTTGTGTATTTTTTTAGTTTTATAATTTTTATATTTCATTGTTGTATAATTAATTTATGAATTTTTATATTTCTTAGTACATTTTTTTCATGAATTTTTAATATTCTTTAGTTTTATGAATTTTTATTTTCCTTAGTTGTAAAATTAATTTATGAAGAAAAATTCATAAATTACATTTATTTTTCTTATGACACTTTTTTCCCTTTTTTTATGAATTTTTTCCTTAATTTTATAATTAATTTATGAATTCTTTATCTTTTAAGTTTTACATAATAAATTAGTTGTTAATTGTATTTTATATTGTTGTTTATTTTTTGACGATTTTTTGTCCTTTTTTGATTTTTTTCTTCAGTTTTTTAATTAATTTATATTTTTTATTTTTCTTAATTTTTTTATTTTTATAATAATTGTAATTTATGAATTTTTGTTCTTCTTAATAGTTTTTTTATTTTTCTTAGTTTTATATTTTTATAATAATAGTTGTATTCTCATATATTGTTGTTTGCTTTTTCATCTTTTTTTCATATTTACTTAGTTTCATAATTAATTTATATTTTTTAATTTTTATTCTTCTTAGGATGAGTCAAAGTGGGGCACTTCTAGTTCGTGTTTTCTCTAATGGGACTATATTGAGTGGTGGTTTCAACGGTATATCATTTAAACCCGATAATATTGTGGTGGTAAAAATTTAGCGCAACATTTATTTAGATGTTTTGAGACAAATAATTCACCGTAATTTGAGATTAAGAGAACATAAGAAGATATCCTGTTTACTACATAGATATCTCATACAAATGACGCCATTTATCTTCGGGCAACTCCAACTAAACGATGATGATAGTAGAGGTGATGATTGATTGTCACCTATAATTGGAGGGGATGCTGATAAGTATGGAGGTTTATGCAGACATTGAGGTGGTTGAAGTCCAATTGAATGCCAACATTCCCGATTTAAATGAACATGTCACGTGGGATGAGGACAGCAGACCTTCTACATAGTATCATGTGTCACCAAGTGCATAAATTTAGCTCATGGAGGATGATGATACAGACATTCCACCACCTGACCCACCTTGTGATATTCTGGATGACATAGACGTCGATGACATAGAAGACGTTGAGGATGACGGTGTTGCCGAACCAGAGCTTGAAGAGTTTGGAGGAAGCATACAAGAATTAATGGGTGGGGATGGCGAGATTGAGCTAGTTGAGCCCATCACATTCTATGAACCACCCGCTTATATGACACAAGCAAGTACAGCCCCAACAGATGAGCCAGAAATTTCAGACGTCATTGAAGCCTATACTTGAGATGATGATTTAGACCTTGCTGTGG
Organism: Biancaea sappan; assembly: GCA_037074585.1. Classification (NCBI taxonomy): domain Eukaryota; kingdom Viridiplantae; phylum Streptophyta; class Magnoliopsida; order Fabales; family Fabaceae; genus Biancaea; species Biancaea sappan. Next base: position 44,958,198 of record CM073497.1, on the reverse strand, counting down.
GTTTATTATTTCCTGACAAAGATACACTAACGGCAGCGCTGAAATCATACTCAATCAAGAGGCACAATTGATTCAAGGTGGAGAAGGCGTGTAAGAAATATTTATAGGTAAAGTGCGTGAAATTTGGGGATGGTTGTAACTGGCAAGTGAGGGCTTATTTGAAGAAAAATTACGGCATGTGGATGATCACAAAGTATAGCGGGGATCACACATGTATGTCATCATCCATTTCCCAAGACCATAGGTAATTGAACTCTGATTTGATTGCCACAGCAATTATAGCCCAAGTGAATCAATCTCTAGACATGCCTATCTCTCAAGTGAAAGAGTGTATTAAAGAGCAGTTGGCATACACAGTATCCTATAAGAAGGCATGGATGGCAAAGCAGAAGGCTATAGTCAAGAACTATGGTGATTGGGAGATCTCATATTCGCAATTAGGTAGTTAGTTTGTGGCAGTTTGGCAATTTCTCCCTGACACCATGGTTGATTGACATAGGTGACTACAATCAAGAAAATGATATGGGAATATTTCGTCAGGTGTTTTGGGTATACAAACCATTCATCGATGCATTTAATCACCTGAAACCTATGATTCAAGTTGACGAAACTTTCCTTTATGGAAAATATAAAGGGACATTGTTGATTGCATGTGGTCAAAATGGGAATCGTCACATTCTACCACTTGCCTTTGTAATTATGGAAGGTGAAACTCTTGAGGCATGGTCTTTCTTCCTGTATAGGTTATGTCAACATGTTGCGAAGAACAGACAAACACGCATCAATCAGAGAAGCTGTGGATAAAGCAGAGAATGACTGGTAACCACTGCTTGGATACCACGTTCATTGCATGCGACATTTGACAATCAATCTAAACGTGAAATTCAAAAACAAGCGATTGAAGCAACTCTTTATAAACATAGGTATTTTGCTTAGCCTATCATTATTTTATGTATGTCATTACATTTTACATTAATATCTTTTACTTACAATGTTATTACCTGTACAGGATACGGATATGAACAACTCGTAGTTAAGAGAAAGATGATTGAGCTTCGAACACTTGATGTCAGAGCTTATAACTGGGTATTGGAACATGCGGGTGACAGGGCTTTGTGATGTCAAACATATGATGAGGGAAGACATTGGGGTCACATGACAACTAACCTAGTGGAATGTATAAACAACGTGCTTAAGAGAGTGAAGAGTCTGCCCGTGACGGCATTGACTCAATCTACATACTATAAATTAGCCAAATACTTCATAGATAGGGCAAAAGAGTCAAATGCCCAGATTTGAGCCAAACAAAATTTTTGTACCTACGTGCGAGATTAATTGAAAGAACACGAGTCGAAGGCAACTGTTTGTGTGGTGACAACATTCAACCTTGCCCAACTATAGTTTAAGGTACAAGAACCTTATGACGAATGACAAAGGCAATTTGGACGTCATTGCAGAGTTTTGCTAGAAAACAGATATTGCGACTATGGAGAGTTCCAGGAGCTTTGATTTCTTTGCACACATGCCATTGCATCCTGCTTAAGTATCCACCTTGATTGTACAAATATCATCGACCTAATATATAGCCTAGAGATGATATCAACTACATATCGGAGTCCTTTTTATCCGGTTGGTGGGGAGCAATATTGGCCACAGATACCAGGATCGAAATTTGTACTTGACCCTTAAGATATCCAAAAAATAGGAAGACCGAAGTCTAAACTTTTTAAGAATGAGATGGATTGGAACGAATCAGGTGAGTCAGCAAGGTGTGAAGTGTGTCGAGAAACAGGGCATTATCGCAACACTTGTCCAAACTGATATCATTTTGAAAGACCTAGCAATTAGTGATATTTTTTGTATTACAAGTTAATTTTATCTTATAAATGAGTGATTATTTTTGTTTCAGTTTCTTTAGTCCATTAATTTATGTTATGTTAAATAACTAGATTGAAATTAAATTATATTTTATATTAACATTTATAATAACATTATTGACATTTATAATAACGTTATTTTGAAATTAAATTATATTCTACATCGATATTTATAATAATGTTATAAATAACTAAATTGAAATTAAATTATATGCCTAAAAGTTAATATAGAATATAATAACGTTATTACCCATTTTGTAAAATCACAGTCTACTATTTTGAAATTAAATTATATTTTATATTGACATTTACTTTTATATTTGATAAATATAATATACAATACTTTCTTATAATGTTAATATTTACATCCTACTACTCTAGCAATATCCTCTCATTATCTTATAAATGAGTGATTATTTTTGTTTCAATTTCTTTAGTCCATTAATTTAAGTTATGTGAAATACTAGATTGAAACCAAACCAAATAACTAGAAAATAAGGTAACATTTTGGATATGTTAAATAACTAAATTGAAAGAAAATAAAGTAACATGTTGGTTATGTTAGATAACTAGATTGAAAGAAAATAAAATAGCATACATATATAATAACAAACTACAAATAATGGCTCCCAGTGCCACACCGAGTGGGCCTCCTATCTCTTTGTGGTTATCCACGCTCAAAAAGAGGATCATTGGCCTGGTTCTCTGGTTGTTCATCATCTTGGTCCTCTGGTTGGTCTTCAACTTGGTTGCCCTCCTCGTTCGACTCTTGACGATGAGTGAAACCCACTTGAATATGAGCTGAAGAAGGTGATCGAAATTGTGAAAATCTAGATGAACCTCTTGAACCCGACCATAGGCCAAACCCAAGATCCACAAATGGGACTTGTATTTATAGTGTCATCATCATGCTCTAGATGAACCAATCATAAATAGATCCCTCGGGTAAAGGTGGCATGCTATAAGTAGAGGATCCCTCACCGGTGGGGATAGTCAGCATAGGTGCCATGGTGAACGTAGAGGATCCCTCACCGGTGGGGATAGTCAGCATATGTGTCATGGTGAACGTAGAGGGTCCTTCACTGTTGGGCATAGGTAGGACCAAAGTAGCTGGAGGGGGTGCGCTATTGTGCCTGCCACTGGGAGATGTATTCTTATTGTTCAGTTTGCCAATTGATGTCCATCTTCCTCGTCAACTGTTATGTGTGTTGTTAGTCATTGTTGGCAGGAAGTGATGGAATTGGTTGATCTTGACTGAACTGTCGCAGACATCTATCGGGCTAGTGCCACTCAATAATGTAGAAGCATGTCAGGGGGACAACCACCTGCCAAATGTCAGAACTAATATAGCAATAATCTGGTATTGGGTTCTCACACACTCATTGTGCATATGGCTATCACACAACCTACAAAAGATAATTGTAGTTAAACGGTGAAAAGAAATTAAAAAAAAATGGGACTTATCGTTACAAGTTTAAAACTCACATCACTTTCCTTCAAGCGTTTTAATGTCTCGCGATATTGTATCAGCAAATGCAACGAGTGCTCACTCAAGCCTTTGAAACCGCTCTACCTACATAAGTGTTGAGATGTAACATGTTATATTATATTAAACATAATTTTGACTGAATTAAAAATATCAAGACAAATACGCACTTGAAGCTCAGGGGTAGATGATCAGGGTAATCAGCTTCTTCATCTGGGACTAATCGTCGCACATGTAGACCTTAGATCCAGGGCTAGATCAATGAGAATCAATCCCATGCCCAAGTATAGAGCAAGTGCACACAACCTACAAACTCCTTATGGTCGACGTAAGTGGCTCCACATAATTCTCGATAAATGTGTGCTAGCATAGCAGAGCCCTAATGTCACGTCCCAAAATCTAAGCACGTGACCGGCACGGAAAGTGAATTTCATTTCACCTCCGTAAGCCTATCTTTCTCTTAAAAATCATACAATTCTTTTTCATGCAACCAAACCGAGTTCTCTATACATACTACAATTATTCACATTACATCAGTGAATAAACCTACCCGATTACAGAGATTTCTAGATTTATACAACTTAGAATAAGACTTAACTATTATACCTTTATCCTGAACAAATGAAAGGTAATCATAGACTAAGGATCCATAATTCCTTGTATTGATATTTACCTTCAGCTGTCAACTCTGAAAAAAAATGTCAATAAGAGGGGTATGAGCAAACCACGTGCCCAGTGAGTAGACAACACAACACTATGACAAAAAAATATCATGCATTATAATGATAACATGCAGCAATCATACGTAAATCGATCATCATATAATATAATATTATTCATAATACCTCACAACAATATCCAAGTAAATCAAATACATTTCAAATAATTCACAACAGCAATCGGTGAAATCAATTTCACACACATTTCCCGTACCAACCGGGTCGTCCAGAATACCTCTGGATTGTTGCCCGCGGCCCCCACCGCATCCACCCTTATCGCTCCATTTATATTCTCCACCCTTATAACTTCACAAAAATTTCATGATTTTAGGAGTTGATTTAGTTATCCAAAACTCACAAAAACGGCAGCATGCCATAACAGTCTCATTTTTATATTCATCAAACTTCAGCTACTGTTTTTGGTGCATTAGGGATACCAAATCAACCTAGAAAATTCCAAAATAATTTGGACACACTCTTGGACACCATTTCAACTAGGATACCAAATTTCACGATCATCTGAGCAAATTTCATACCACAAACAGTCAAAAACATTAACAGCAGTAAGTGACAACAAACATGTTTCAATTTCCACTATCCTTTTCTTAATTTCTCTCTTCACATACTTACTTTAATTTTCCCTCGGTCAGAGCTACATTCCACCACTTAGAATCATTCAGCCAAGTCTAAAAATAATTATATTCCCCACTACTTAACATATTAGGAGCAAGTTAGAATCAGGGGAACAATTAAAAAAAAAGAAGAAAATGTGGCAGCTCCTCTCCTCTCAATCTTTATCTTCTTTTCTTCTTATTTTTCTTTCTGCTAAAACTTCTGTTATAGACCTTCACCCAACTTCAACACATCCTCTGTCAACCCAAGACATAAATTAAAAGAAAGAGAACTGAACTCCTCTTGGCACACGTGCTATAGCATGAAAAAGAAAGAAAATCCCAGACAAAACCAGTTTCTATTCGCCCTTACCCCTTGCTAGATGGTTTCGCTGTCGAGACCCACTGCTCCAGCACCTTTCATGGTGAAGAACCACCGCAACCAGCGACATTGGCACTGAGAGACAATTCAGAGTCCAGAACAGTCCCGATGGGATCATGGAATTGAAATAGTCGAAAGAGATGTGCATATGTTTTTAAGAATCCAGGAGCTTCTCTTTTTTTTTTGTGTGGATATAAGAGGAGCATGTGGTTAATTCTGATGCTGCCATAAGCTCTTTCCTTTTTGTATAAATTACACAACAACTCCCCCTTAGATTAAGAAATTCGTTTAAGCCCCTTCACTTTATGTAAAAATTAAAATTTACACTCAATTCCAAAATTTTCTTTTTAATTTTAAAGTTCCACTACACCACTAAAAAAAAATCTGGGATATTACATTCTTCCCCGCTTAAAAGAATTCAGTCCTCTGAATTCAAAACTTACCTCAAGATTGAAACAAATGCAGATATTTTATCTATATCTCATTCTCTCTTTTGGAATTTTCACAATCAAGTACATAAGTTACAGGCAACAAGCTGAACTTGATTTACAAAACAGATAATTTTAATATGTAAACATTAGATCAAACATCAGCTTTAGGTACAAACAAAAGAAAGGATAAATTAAGAACGAGGAGGCTTTTGAAATGCAGAAGGTGCTCCTGGTCTAGAAGAAGAAGGTGGTTCAGACCTTAAGGAGGAAGCTAATCGTTGCAGCCTAGAAAGAGTTTCGGGAGGAAACGTCTAGGAAATTTGGCGAAGTGCAGAAGTCACTTCATTCATATAGTCAATACATCTCGCTTGTTGGTCACAAAAATTTTGAGTTGCAAACATCGAATGTCTATCAACTCTATTCGCCAATTCCCTAAAATGACTGTTCAAAAGCTTCTCTTGTTCTGTAAAGAGGATTTATCAATCTCCCCTGGTCCTCAAAGTGGCGGTTTATCAATCTTTCCAAGTCCTCCATCTTTTGTCTCATAAGTGCAAGCTCATTATTAGAAGATGTTGCTGTGCTAACATCCTCTAACTCTACTACATCCCTTTTTCTTTTCTTAGCCTCTGGTGACTCTTCCTTGGATCTCTTATTCTTATAATTCTCCAGGCTAAGATTTAGATCCAACTCTACCTTGCCAGCCTCAAAGTTTAAATTGAAAGATTTATTGCCGGCCATATTTTTCTGAGCTATAAAGGTTGTACGGAAGGAGAAGTTTGATGCTAGAAAGCTTATAGGTAATGAACTCTTAGTGTAGTGAGCAGCGTAATGGGGCATCCATTATATATAGACGAAATTTAGGGCTACAAAACCTTTACATCATACTCTAAAGATGACCTACAGACCTTATCCGACGCAATGCCAACGGTCTCTGATAAGCATGCCAAAAAATAACAAAATATAATCTAATACAAAAGATTTCTTCAAAAATTTCAGCTAACTTTTGACTCTTGCTCAAATTATTAAACTAATCGCCGCTTCAATTTTATGACTTCCTAACTCTGTATTTGTCTTATCCAATTATTCTAAATCGAGATATTACTCCATGAACGGGTAGCTTCATACTAGCCTTATCTAGGTTTCTAATCCGTGGCTTTGCCCTAAGCTTACACATTTTCAAACATACATATTAAAATAAAAATTTCTCACATTTACACATCAAGCGTTCCATAAAGTGAGAAAAATTTTTACCTTTCACTTGCCTCTACGAGCATATATGTATATATGTATAAACATGGAGATACATCATTATCTATATATTTTCATCTATTCAAGTCCTTTTAAATTTTAGACTTCTCATTCTCTGAATGTATGTAGAATCATTACATATTATTACTCGCCATAACAAATAGCCTTCACTCTCTATGCATGAATAGCATACATACATATCATATGTATTTAGATACATATAATCACAGTATAATTCAATCAATCATGTATATTATACTCAGCTGAAGGCTTTCAAGAACAATACAAGAAAGCATAGAAATACATTTTAGTTTATCATTAAAAGCATCCAAGGCAATCTTTAATGGCTAGATTGTCGACTTCTTCGAATTTCAGAAAATGCCAACAAGAGAAATGGAAAAACCAAGTGTAAATCCGCCGCAAATCCACCGAATATTGACTTTCGTGGTTTTACCATTAATGCGACGCGTTGTTGGTGTGCATGCCTACCCTAGACTTCTAGCTTCCAGCTTGCAGAAATCCATAGGTTAAGCGTGTAGGGTGCGGCGAAGAGATATCTTCTTTGTCTCTAAGTTCAAATTTTTCCTCTATAAGAACTGTCCTAACGTTCTCAGTTACCACACCACAAAGAGTAATCATCTCTGAGCCTACAACTTCCCAGCATTCCTCTCTTCTCATACTCCTACATAAATTTCTAAATTTTTCAAATGATGGCCACAAGGAAGTACATTGATCTCACAGTGGATGCTAAGAGAGAATAGCTCGATTTAAACTTAAGTCTGGGCAAAGACAAGGGCAAAAGACCTTTTGAAGGGTCTCTAGAGAAGCATAAGGAGAAGAAAATGAAGAAGAACGAGGAAGTTGAGGAGACTAGCACGGCCCATACCTCGGAGGACAAAATCGCCTGTCTAGAGCAAGAGGTGAAAAATCTGAAAAAGATGATAGAAGACCTGGAGAAGTTAACTAAACGCAATCATGCAGAAATGACTTCAAGAATAGACAGGTTCTTCTATTGGTCTACCCAGTGCTTCTGCAATCAACAACAAAGAAGTGTTGATTGTATGAATGGGATTTACACTACCCTCCGCGACATTGCTCTGTCTCTCGCTCCAAGGAATGGTCGAGGGGTGATGATACAATACGACCCTCCTAATTCGAGACCATCTCGCTTTTAGATTACTCATGCATGAGTAATTTTCTTTTTCTTTTTTTTTTTGCAATGTAATCCTTCTGCTTTTAATGCCAGTGGTTTCTTTTATGCGATGGTACTAAAAAAAAATAGTAATAATAAAAGTAAGAAAGATAAAAGAAATCAATCACACAAAATCAATCATGAATTTAACATATAAAACCCCATACATACAATTTGATCCGACAGCAACGGAATCAAAACAAATAATAACCTTTCCTTTACCGAGTTCAAAAGTATAGCCATATCTGTCTAAAACTAAAACTAAAAACATAATTCATAAGAAAAGACAAGTCTTGGAGGAAAAGGAAATGAAAACATCCTACAAGACCTTCAGTGGAGCCGTCTCTCTATAGTCGTGCCCGGGTTCACCACGATAGAGGAGATCCCACTAAGGTTACCTTACTCTGTAATCGGTAGGAGACCTAATTCCAAAGCTCTGATACCAACTTGTCACGTCCCAAAATCTGAGCACGTGACCGGCACGGAAAGTGAATTTCATTTCACCTCCGTAAGCCTATCTTTCTCTTAAAAATCATACAATTCTTTTTCATACAACCAAACCGAGTTCTCTATACATACTACAATGATTCACATTACATCACTGAATGAACCTACCCGATTACAGAGATTTCTAGATTTATACAACTTAGAATAAGACTTAACTATTATACCTTTATCCTGAACAAATGAAAGGTAATCATGGACTAAGGATCCATAATTCCTTGTACCGATATTTACCTTCAGCTGTCAACTCTGAAAAAAAATGTCAATAAGAGGGGTATGAGCAAACCACGTGCCCAGTGAGTAGACAACACAACACTATGACAAAAAAATATCATGCATCATAATGATAACATGCAGCAATCATACGTAAATTGATCATCATATAACATAATATTATTCATAATACCTCACAACAATATCCAAGTAAATCAAATACATTTCAAATAATTCACAACAACAATCGGTGAAATCAATTTCACACACATTTCCCGTACCAACCGGGTCGTCCAGAATACCTCTGGATCGTTGCCCGCGGCCCCCGCCGCATCCACCCTTATCGCTCCATTTATATTCTCCACCCTTATAACTTCACATAAATTTCTCCATGGGGTGCACCACCATGCCTTTTCTTTCTAGTCAAACACAATCACAATCACATCCAAGAACATGCTCAATCATATCTTGAGCCACACACACAACTCAGTCATTTAAAATTCAAGTCACAACATAATCAATATGGTTCCAGCAACATAGCATGTATACAACATAATCCATAATATAGAACAATTATTCAACAATAACATACTTCAACTATCCGCATATGAACGAACTCAACAATCAAAGTATTATATATTTCAACTCAGTTCACATGCCATTGACAAACCATCATATAACCTCCATTCATGAGAAAATAAGAAAATATAATTATATACATTACCAGGCACGTTTCACAATTGTTTATGCCTCATCGTTCCACATCATGCTCTTCAAACTTGGATATACAACATATTTCTACTATGATGCAAAAAGTCAATAACAGATATTTAATCATAGCAAGTATTAACCCACTCACCTTAATTCCTAGCTAAGTTGTACTCTTCAAATTGGAGAAAGATGCCAAAAACCTTATAAGAGGCCTAGAAAATAAACTAAAAAAGAAAAAACACCATTTTAGAATTTAACGCACCAAGCACTCAACATTGTTCTGTTTTTCTGCTAAATTCTGTACTAAACTTTACAAAATTACTGGTACCAATTCATAGCTCTAAAATTCATGATACTTAACATATATCTTTATTCATGTGTTAATATGATAGGATAACAATTTCAGCCCAAAAATCCACCATTTGGCCCTTCAAATCATCACTTTATTACCATTACATCAGAACTGCTTACTTCTGCTATAGGTTCTGCGTTTTTGTTTGAAAGACCATCCTAACCATATCCAAATACAATGAAATTTTGTATATCATTGGTTTCATGTCTTAGCTAAATACCATAAAAACTTCAGATCAAAAAGAAATGTTTAGCTACCAAGACCAAACCAATTTCCTAAATTACCCAAACTTTACTCTACACTGAACAAGTGCTGTTTCCATGCCTATTTGACCAAGCAAATCAATTTTAATGACCATGAAACTTTCCAGATCACACTGCCACTATATTAAGAATTTCTCACAACAATTTCATGATTTTAGGAGTTGATTTAGTTATCCAAAACTCACAAAAACGGCAGCATGCCATAACAGTCTCATTTTTATATTCATCAAACTTCAGCTACTGTTTTTGGTGCATTAGGGATACCAAATCAACCTAGAAAATTCCAAAATAATTTGGACACACTCTTGGACACCATTTCAACTAGGATACCAAATTTCACGATCATCTGAGCAAATTTCATACCACAAACAGTCAAAAACATTAATAGCAGTAAGTGACAATAAACATGATTCAATTTCCACTATCCTTTTCTTAATTTCTCTCTTCACATACTTACTCTAATTTTCCCTCGGTCAGAGCTACATTCCACCACTTAGAATCATTCAGCCAAGTCTAAAAATAATTATATTCCCCACTACTTAACATATTAGGAGCAAGTTAGAATCAGGGGAACAATTAAAAAAAAAAGAAGAAAATGTGGCAGCTCCTCTCCTCTCAATCTTTATCTTCTTTTCTTCTTATTTTTCTTTCTGCTAAAACTTCTGTTATAGACCTTCACCCAACTTCAACACATCCTCTGTCAACCCAAGACATAAATTAAAAGAAAGAGAACTGAACTCCTCTTGGCACACGTGCTATAGCATGAAAAAGAAAGAAAATCCCAGACAAAACCAGTTTCTATCCGCCCTTACCCCTTGCTAGATGGTTTCGCTGTCGAGACCCACTGCTCCAGCACCTTTCATGGTGAAGAACCACCGCAACCAGCGACATCGGCACTGAGTGACAATTCAGAGTCCAGAACAGTCCCGATGGGATCATGGAATTGAAATAGTCGAAAGAGATGTGCATATGTTTTTAAGAATCCAGGAGCTTCTCTTTTTTTTTTTTGTGTGTGGATATAAGAGGAGCACGTGGTTAATTCTGATGCTGCCATAAGCTCTTTCCTTTTTGTATAAATTACACAACAACTCCCCCTTAGATTAAGAAATTCGTTTAAGCCCCTTCACTTTATGGAAAAATTAAAATTTACACTCAATTCCAAAATTTTCTTTTTAATTTTAAAGTTCCACTACACCACTAAAAAAAAATCTGGGATATTACACCTAACTGTACTGGCCAATAAACTAGAGGTCCTGAAGTAGAGGAAGATGTATCAGGTGCACGAACATGTTGGATTTATCGCTCATCAACATGTCCCCAATTAATTTCAGAATATATACACGACCATGATGCTGCAATTGCTCCTCTATGGTGTTCGAGGGATCTCTCCAAATTGATTACCTAACCAAGGCAACGATATACGTCCTCCTCTAATGGCTTCTGTTGGAGGACTAATACCGAATAGTTCCTAACACTCTTCAGTCCAAATATAATTCGTTCGCCCAACCACAGGTAAACCATCAATTGGGAGGCCCGTTTGGATGGTCACATCTTGCAAAGGAATAATACACTCACTAAGAAATGTGTCCATCTCAGTCTTCCATCGCTCCACCAATGCGAAAATCAGTCCATAGTCAACTTCAAAATTACCTATCCGTAAAGCTCCATAAAATCCTGCCTACTGAATATAAGGAACAAGAGGCAGCGACGGGTAAAAAAAATTTTGAGTATATTTGTAACAACGTTATACTTTCGTGAATACACAGTTAACCTGTCACCACAATGTTAATCAACTTAGTATTATTGTAGTAATAAAAAACTAAATGAACGAATTAATTTCATACACACTTACCCTGTTTCACACAACCTCAAATACATGTCTATCTTGCAGGTATAAAACTGAAGGATCCTAGGGTTAAGTTTTGGCGGCACCAAGTTTCTGGCGTTTTGTTCCATTTTACTTCTTTTACTATGCAAAAATATGAATAGCAAAAATTATATCTATATATAATTATTTAACAAAGGTTACAGGGAAAAATTGAAAATATTTTCAGTAGGTGCTAATGTTTATTATATCCAAAAGATCATATATTAATTAATTAATTATATTTTCTTAACTAACTTATAATTAATATTATCCTAATGAAATAATTAATTTTTCAAAAATAACCTAGAACTAAAAATTATAAACACATTAAAAACAAATACCACATCTAAATTTAGATTAAAGAGATCAATAATTAAAAATAACAAATTATAAAATTTAACCTAAATATTATTATATGTCTACCTCCACAAAAAAAAGAATAAATAAAATAAAAGTTTAATCTATAAAAAATAGGAAGCCTATTTATTTTAAAAATAATTATTTCAGTCTAATAATTATTTCAATCTAATAACATTTTAAAAAATAATCTAAAAAAATTACTATTACAATTTATACAAATAATGATAAGTAAAACTAATAAGATTACATATCTAATTTCACAAAAAGGGAAAAAAACAAAATAATCAGAAAAAATAACTGAAAACAACAACAACAATTATTAAATGACTCCAAGAAAATTATTACTATCACAGAAAAAAATTCTGAAGAATTGTAAATAATCAAAAAAAATTGTAATAATAAAATAATCAGACAAAATAACTAAAAACAACAACAAAAATTATTAAATGACTCCAAGAAAATTATTACTATCACCGAAAAAAAATTTCTAAAGAATGTAGTGCTAGGGACCCAAAAAAGATATCGGAAAAATTAAAAAAAATACTCCAATAACCGAAAAACAATAACACAAGTAAAAAGGGAAAGAAAATGAGTGATAGTTGTGAAAAAAATACCTAGAGAAATGAGAACGGGGAGGCAGATCAGAGAGGATAAGAGGAGTAGCGGCGCTGGAAACTGTAAAAATTGGGAGGGGGACCACGTAAAGGAAGAAGAAGGGTTTTAACCCATGGTGGTGAATGGTGGGATATGTGTCACGGTTTGATTGGCCAGTCGGTAGGCGCCGTTGGTAAGTGCATATTGCGTTGAACGCAATGCACACCTAACAGATGCACATTGCTTACCTAGTTTGCACATTAGATGTACATTTTAAATGAACACAAGAACGCACCTCGTATGTGCGTACTGCATATCATAAATTCGCACCTCCGATATGTGTTTTTCTTGTTACAGTAAAATTGGGTTAGATCTATAATTTAATTTAAAAGTGTGTTAGTTGAAATATTTAATTTAAAAAATAGGTATACCGCCATCAAAAAAAATCCTCATTTGACAGCCCTAATAATCATTATTCTTTTTAATAGAAAGATCATATGGTGTAATATTAGTAGACTAGGAGAAGTTGCAATGCCATGCAAACAAGCTGCATATCCGCGTACCGTTTTGAAAGGCAAAAAGATCAAGGCTCTTTGCCATTTAAAGCATATACCAAGTTTGTTTATGCCTGATTAAAAGCTTCATTTGGTCTTTGAATCGCAATAGTGGGCTTGAGCTCTTGGCCCAATTCATTTGGGCCACTACTAACTATTGAATGTGTCAACATCCTAGAGATGTAGAGGAGGGGGGTCTTTTGTCCCTGGCCTTTTTTTTCAAAAAAAAAATGGGAGGGAGGGAATCTTTTAATACTTTGAGAGGGCACTATACTCGCATAAATTTATTATCAAGCCTTACTTCAATTAACTACTTTTTTATTTAACTTATGCAAAAAAAATTAAAAATAGATAATATCTCTCTTTTCACTGACTAGTTGTTACAAATCATTAACGGAGTGGTATGGATTAGAAAAGTAAATTTTTTTAATATTCTGTGTACTGTTAATCCTTTTAAAAAATAGGTAAATGGAAAGGGTTGAAAAATAAATAAAATAGTGAGAATCCAAATAATTTCAAATCTTTCAATTTAGAGTGGTTTGAAAATTGGAATGTGGGTGAATTAGAATTGTTTTCAAACCATCCTAACCCTCTTTATTACCTTACTCTTTGATAGAAGTTCTGCATCAATCAAATCAAGAAGTATAAGATGGTACTTAAATTGTAAAGTATTTTTACCTAATAGACCAATCTTTTGGAATGAGTTTTCATCGTCATAGCTTAAGTCTCATCTATTGTTATTTTCATTAAGAGCCAAACGACATGAAGGTGGTGACCTATAGATTGAATTAAGTTGTAGTGTGTTGTGTCAATTATTAGAAGTTGAGTGCAGACGCAAAAAAAAAAAAGGGCTACACATGGACTAGTGTCAATATAGTGAGCCATCGTAAATGCGGAGGGTAAGACTTATAGGCTAAATTAAAGTGCAATGCATTGTGCTGAATATTAGAAGTTGAAGAGTGTGCATACATATTTTGTTTCTGTGATATTTCTTTACATGAAATTATATATTAGCTCATCGAATAAGATAATATAGATATCCTTCCATTTAAATGAATTTTCTCAAACAAATAACAATGTGTTAATAGTTTAAACGTAGCTTGGACTACTTAGGGCAAATGAATAAGTATCAACTTAACATTAGTTATTCGTAATAGTAATAATTATTTGACTCACAAGAATGATAATAATTTAATTGTTGGAGACATCAATTTGGAGAGGTTCTACTTTTTTATATTCTAAAAAATTTGAAATAAATTAATCCTTTATATTATCAGGTAAAAGATATCCTTTATAGTAGTAGTAGTAGTAGTAATAATAATAATAATAATAATAATAATAATAATAATAAAAGGCTTATCAAATAACTTTGCTAAACACAAACTAATACAAACCATAGCTTAATATTATCTGAATTGAACACAGCTAGTCAGCATCTTACTTCTGATTTTATTTTTGGAGCTAGCATATTACTTCTGATTATAGGGCACAATAAAATATTGTCGTTAATTTTCTATAGTATTTTTTAATTAGATGACATAATATTTAAATCGATCATAATGTTATAGATAGGTTACTTGGAACAATATATTTATCAATATTGGATATCTGGTCATCATGTTCACCACACAGACATCCCATGAGCCTAAGAGAGGCAAGCAAGAAAAATATTAAAACTCTTTAACAGTTAAAAGACTACTATTGCCTCACACATCAGCCAAAAATAAAAGACCTAGTCATGATTCTCACAAAATGTTCAAATGTTTTGGTGGCAAAAAAAAAAAAAAAGAACAGAACAGAAAAAATCTACAGCGCAAGTGGGAGTTTTTGGAAACTTTCGTCTAATTCTCTGATAGCCCTGTTTCACTATAATTTTCTCCCCAGGCTGTTATTTTAAAATGGGTTCACATGCACCCTATACAAAACGCAAGGGAATATATATATATATATATATATATATATATATATATATATATATATATATATATATATATATATATATATATATATATATATATATTCTGTGCTCAAAATAAATATAACAGTATGTGGATAAAAACTCATTAAAACCTATATTTTAATAAATAAAATTCATATTAATTGGTTATGTATATAACCTCGGCTTCTGAATGTTATTACAGAGAACTCTAGCTATTAGATTTTTTTTTTGCACTACTAAATTTATTTTGAAATTTTGAGAATCTCAAAATTAATATAATAACCTAACAAGTATACTACTGATTTAATCATTTGAAGATTATTATTTTCTCAGTTTAATTTTTGAAAGATTAAGTATCTCAATTTAATATACTTAAAAGATTGCATATATTTCAATTTGATTATCTTCGTTCTTAAATTCAAAATTTCCACTGCTAAACTTAAAAGTCACTATGACAAAAACAATGACCAAATTGAAACAAGTATAATCTTTTAGAAACTAAATTAAAATAAATGTAATCTTTTGATGACTATTTTGCTCTAACAAAAAAGCTCATAATTTCTCTATTTTTTCCCTCTTTCTTTCCGTACAAAAGTCCAGCAATATACACCAAAATTATTTATTCGTAATCTCTAGCACTTTTGGTCAATAGAATGATAGGACCTTTTTTTTTTTTAATGAAAACAAAGATGGGACTTTACAACATATAAAAAGAGTTAAGAAACAACGATGTAAATATAATATAAAATGTTTTGGACATGTATAAACAACAGTAAACTTATCTTATTGGTTGACAATCACATTTGGGAATGTCATTTCTGATGTTTGATTCCTTACAGCGGTGTAATTTTTCAGAGGATTTTTTCAATATGTTGAATCAAGTGATCTTGGTTCGTATATGATGACCTAGCTGGCCGATTTATTAGGTTTTGACTTGAACCAAATGGTCTATCTAGTTTTCAAAAACCGCGATTTCTACATAGAAATGATTTGAATAATATTCCTAACTTAATTATTTTGCCTAAAATTCAGAAACAAATCAACACTAAAATGGAGCGGTCCCCCTAATCATCATCACACTTAAATTTGATTATAGAGTCAATCCAAACTATTAATCACTAAGGATGTCTATAATAAAGAAGACCTTTTAACTCAACTTTTTAAAGTCTTCTATAGCTTAGGTAAGTTGGGTAGTCTTGTTAAGCTTTTTAAAATTTAAAATTTACTTTTTATGGTATATTCTACTTTTTTAAAAAGTCTAGCTAGTTTTTTTTTTTAAAGTTTCGTAACTTCAAATTCCCAATACTAAATTTATATTATTCAAAATAGCTACAAATACATTAAAAACTTAGGTCATGACTAACCCAATTGAGTTGGATTAAAATTTTTACCTCATAATATATATTTGGTCCACTCCAACTGGGCCGCTATTTATATTGTTAGTTCATAGGACTTAAACTAGGCTAGTTAGGATGAGCTAATCAGCTACGATAGTCCTAATAATCATTAATTATGCTTTTACGGAAATAGAAATATCATATGGTTTAATATTAGTAGACGTAGTAGACTAGGAGAAGTTGCAATGCCATACAAACAAGTTGTATATCCACGTACCAAGTTTTGAAGGCAAAAAGATCTAGGCTCTTTGCCATATAAATCATATATCATGTTACAATTTTGAAATCTGCTTCACATCCCGCAGGCTTATGAGTCTATAGCAAAACTAGTTAACACCCTCGAACAATCAATATCTTGAATTAATATGGTACATGAATCTTAAATTGTGTGATACATGTATTTTATTAGTGAACCATTCATCTAAAGATTCACATCTATAAATACTCTCATTTACGCTAGCATTTGAAATCAAGTCGAGCAAGTGAGTTTTAAGTGAAATTCTTTTTCCACTAAATCCTTCCTCGATAGTCCTTCCAACACTAGAGAATTTTTGCAAAAAATAAAAGATTAATATTTTTTATTAAAAATTATAAGTAGTTAAAAATTCATTAGACTTTAATAAATTTAATTAAATCGAATGAGACTGTACAAATATAAAAGGTCTCTGAACATTATTTTTTTCATTTACCAATGTTAAATTAATAAACGTTCAAAAATCAATACGAATCCCCTAATTAATTAAGTCCAACATCGTTCAACAACAACACGCCAACGGCCTTTCAAAATAAATTATGTCCCTTGACCCATCCAAAATTCCATATACACACACGTGTCACGTGTGTGTGACAATGTCAAATTGATAAGACAAAAAATGGGTATAGAAAGAGTACGTACGTAAAATGGCTGCGTAAATTGGCATTTTAATATTTTTCCGATGGCTGAAAAGAAACAGCCCTCATGCCTCGTAGTATTAATTTTGTGTGTGTGTGTTTTTTTTTTCTTTAGTTTTGTTTCCAAAAGTCTTTTTAAGATAATAATTAAAAAAATCATCAAAAGCAAATCTCGATCGGACTCTTATATTGTCGTATATATAGATAATTAAGGAGAGGAAGTCTTACTTGTAAACTTGAATGAAAGCATGATCAATGAATGATCCAATGGCATTTAGTTTGTTCAATAATCCATCAAACGTGTACGTAAACTTTAAATGGTCAAGCCCTCCAACGTATAAATGCCGTACTATTTTGATTTAACAGTTTGCCAGAAAAAAAAAATCTATCTTCTGATCAACCATAAGTTAACGACGACGTCATTTTGTATTCATTTGATTAGGGATGAAATTTTAACACGACATACGAAAATGAATGACATCTGCTGTTAAAAGTTTTTGACCGACTCCTATTGAATAGATTTGTGATTACTTTAATTAGTGTTTTTCGTTGAGTAAAAGTAAAAAAATTTACTTGTCCATGTCATCTACTTGTATCAAAATTTTCTTACTATCTAGTAATTAAAATTTAATCAAAAATATTTATTTATTGCACACTTAGTAATCTTCTGTAAGTAATGTACATATCATTTTAAAATATTATTTTTATTTTTTAAAGGCTTTCTAAAAAATTAGTTTGAATAATTTGTTATGATAGTGCAGCGAAAGAAGGGCTCTAGAGCACACATGTGTGCTCAAGAGTGTATATAAAATATTGGAGAGTTTTTTTTTATTTGAAAATATTGGAGATTTCAAACATGTTGGAGAGTTTTTTTTTTTTAATTTTTATATCAACATATATATTTTAAAAAATTATTATGCTGTATTATATTTTTTAAATTAGACAATGACCTTAGTAAAAAACTTTTGTTATAGTATATAAAATATTGTTGTGAAATCTTATATACAAATTTTATGTTGATCAGAATAATTTTTTTTTATTTCAAAATATAAATATATATGTAAAAGATTTTATAAGACTTGTGGCTGGCACTGAAATTGCTTATAAATTTTTTATATCAACAAACATATTTTAAAAAAATTTTGTTATGTTGTATAATATTTTCAATCTGATCTGTGTAATAGTTGTTGCACAATTAGAAAAGATTTATATAATATTGTTATGTTGATATGATTATTATTTATTATGAAATTAGATAAATATAAATATTACAATTTTAAAAAATAACAAATGTGTGAATATAAAATATGGTTTATAAGAAAAAAAAAGCCTAAAAGAAATAAAAAATTTACAATTGAACATATGGTCAGGATCACAATATGTGTGGTCGACGGACAGCCAACAAACATAATGTGCTCGAGCCTCTCAATCATATAGTTGTGTTATTTTTTTAAAAAAAATTTATATGAACATATATTTTTTTAAAAAATTGTTATGATGTATTATATTTTTTAAATTAGAGAGGAGTTGTCTAAAATTTTTAAATTGATATGATAATTATTTATTACTTTGTTTTAACATACTATTATAAAATTGGAAGAATATGATAATACTGACATGCTGATATATATTTTTTAAAATAATTTTTTAAGATGTATTATATTTTTTAAATTACAAAGGATTAATATAATATTTTTAAGTTGATATGATTGTATTATTATTTATTAAGAGTATAAATTTTGACAAGAAAGTCAGTGTGACTCCATAAAAAGAAAAAAAATCAATAATGACTTTATTTAAATTATACAAAATAAATGCACACTAAATGAAAATGATAATTTATGCAATATGAAAAAAATAATTATCACTTTTAAAATTGCCCTCATTTTCTTCATCTGTTTCTTCATCTTGGTATTGGTCTTGGTCTTCATCTTCAGATTAGTTTTCATATGTATCTTAGTTCTCATCTTCTCCACTTTCTTCCTCATCCTCGTCTATGTGATGTTCCTCCTCTCCTTCATCTTCACATCTTATTTCTTTGAATTGTCTCTGCTCTTGTAAATTATCATTTAATAAATTACTATATACAACATAAGCATGAGATTGTTCATTCTGGTAGGCAACTTTTAGTCTTTGTTGATTGTCTACTAAACTTATTGGCCTAGTTTTTATGATAACCTACCAGTCTAATTTCTCTCTACTATTATCGAATAAGGTACAAAATATACATGTGTTGCCTAGTGTACAAAGACAAATAGATTAAATTTTCTATATATTTTTGTATGTCTAATTTCTGTAATTCCATAATATGGGTACGCTTTAATTCCACGATTCAACACTAGATCAAACCAATCACAGTAAAATAAAATAATCTTTTTATAGGTTCACCAAGACACTGTAATATTGTATCACCTCTTTGAGGACCCCAAAATAATCGTTTTCTCCACCACCCCCTCCAGTTTCTTTAATGCACACCCCATTATTAATTGTTTTCTTGCCAGTGCTCCAGGCATTAATGTGAAACTTGTATCCATTTACAAAATATATTGGCCACGTCTTTACCTCTTTAAATGGTCCCCAGGCCAAGTCTATGAGATATGGATTACTGAAAATATAAGGTTGAATATGTACCTAGTTCAAGTGATCAATGAATGGTTAATTAATGCTCTGCCCATAAAAATAAATCAATATGTATTATATTTAATCTAATTAAATCATTAGGCCACTTACAAGGTCTTTTAACTAGAAGACAAATTGTTGTTCAACAACTCTATCAATATCACCTTCCGTAAAGTGAGGATTTAAACTTATGCGATATTGTTCAAAATTGCTGTCATGCAAAAATGAAGTCAGTGAGTATACATAATACTTAGACAATGTTTGATTAAATGCAGTCACATTATCACGAAGTATAATGTGTTTCTTACTCAATATATGACTTCACTTCATTACAATTGAGAAGGACATAAAGATGAGCTGTCATTAATTCTCTATCATCTAAAAATCTAGTTACACTCTTTTAGGAGGGATATCCAAATTGATTAAAAATTGATAATGTCATTAGCTGGCTTGTCCCTTCTTGCACATATGCATTCTGACCAACTCTTGCTTTTACTGAATGTACGTGTGATTCAAAGTAGAAAGAACAAAAGTATGATGTCTCCTGTGTCAAATATGTCTCGCAAATAGAACCTTCTACATGAGATTTATTCTTGACTATCTTTTTAATTTGTTTTAAGAACCTTTAAATTTAAAGGAAATAGTTTGTCAGTATTGAATCAATGAAAATTAAAATAATAGTAATTAATGATTGAACATCTCTCAAAAGAATACATCCATCGATATTGAATCGGTCTAGTAACTCGAGCCTCATTTAGGAGATGGATAGGTAGGTATTTCATTGAGTCAAAAAATACAAGAGAAAGATTCTTTTTAGCTTGCAAAGAATGATAAGAATATTGTGTTCCATTTGCGTTAGTTTGTCCATTTTCAACTTTGCTGAACACAAGTCTATGAAAAATTGGCTTATCTTAGTAATAGGCTTCCAAACTTGCTCAGGCAATGAGCTGAAGCAATTGGCAGCAAATATTTCATGAAAATGTGACAATCATGACTATTTATTTCGAATAATTTTTCATCCTTTAGGTCAACACATCTTGACAAATTTGAAAAATATCCATCGGGTATTTTGAAACATTTTACCTACTCGCATATGGCCCTTATATGCTCTAGCATGAATGCGAATTTAGCCTTTGGCTTAATCACTCGACCGTCGACTCTAATTCTTGTAACTCTAATTCATGACGCCTGCAATACACTTTAAGATCCATTCTTGCCTTAAAGTTATCCTTCGTCTGTTTTTGGATGTCCATTATAGTATTAAATATGTTATCAAACACATTTTTTTATATGTGTATAACATCCAGATTGTGATGGATCAGAAGACTTTTTCAATAGGGGAGCTCCCAAAAAATGTCTTGTTTTGTCCAATTGTGGTCAACCACATAACCTTGAACTCTGGAAAGGTCACTTTCAACAACTTTTGGGAATTTTCTAAGTTCTTCCCAGAATTCCTCCCCACTTAGTATAGGCAATAGGAGATCATGCTCAATTTGATTCTTTAGGAACACATCTTTATTCCTCCTGAAAGCATGGTCAGCGGCTAAAAATTATTAATGACAATTAAACCATGAGTTCCTTCTTCCATTTTGCAAGGTGAAAGCCTTGGAGTTTTGCATACAATAGGGATATGCCAACTTTCCTGCAGTGTTCCACCCTGACAACATTCCATATGCTGGGAAGTCGTTAATTGTCCATATTAACGCTACTTGCATTTGAAAATTTTGCTCTATTAAAATGTCAAAAGTGGATATTCTATCCCACAACAGTTTCAACTTTTCAATGAGCAACTGCAAGAACATGTTGATGTCAGCCTTCGGATTACTTGGGCAAGGTATAATGGCCACGAGGAACATATACGGTGCAATCATGCACATATATGATGGCAGGTTGTATGGTGTCACTATAAGTGGCCAACATGAGTATGATGTCTTATGTTAATTGTAAGGAGTGAACCCATCTGTACACAAATCGAGCCTAACATTGTGTGGCTCATTAGCGAAGTCTTGATACATCTTGTCAAAGTGTTTCTATGCTTCTCCATATGAAGGATGAAGCAACACGCCTTTGTCTCTTCTATTATTCCAATGTCATCGTTTGTGCTTAGACGGTCTTAATTAGGCAAAAGCCTCTACAACCTAAGAAAATATTAAGGTAATTTAAAAAAGGTAATTAAGGTAATTAAAAAATATATTAAAAAAGCTAAAAACCAATATGAAAGATATTACAACTAAAATAATTAAGGTAATTAAAAAAGATGAAACTAATAAAAAATTAAACAAATCAAATGACCAATAAAAAATAACAAATGGAAAAAAACCAAAAATAAAAAATAAAAAGACCACCCAAAATAAATAAGAAAAAAATTTAAAAATATATAAGAAATAAAAAAAAACTAAAAAAATTAAATAATATATATACACATGTGGAGTCCAAGAGGCCCCGATGTGTTGGGTGCAGGCGTAGGCCTGTGGTGCAAGGATCGATGTAGTTTAATTTTTATTAAAAAATAGGTATTTTTATTTTTTTAAAAAATTAGGTATTTTTTATTTATAAATATATTTGAGTATTTATTATTACCATAGTGTAAAAATATTATAATAAATTATAAAGTACATTTCATAGAAAATTTATTACTAACAATCATATTACATATTTCCTAATTTACCGTAAGAAAAAAACAACCCTGCCAATGTCACGACCCTCAAAATGGTACGTGACCGGCACAACTTAGAGATACTCTCTAGTTGTAAGCCTAATGCTTTTAGCTGCATATAATAATCATTCTAAAATGTGAGAGTAATAATATAACAAAGACTTATCTTAGTTAAATACTCCGATTTTACTTAATAAGCTACAATCTTACAAAACATACAGTAAACTTAAAGTACTGTAATAACATAAATATGTACAATAACAACTTCCTCCTAGATGTCCTATTTGACTGCAGAGCTTTCTAGAATTTAAAACTGAAGAAACAGCTTTAATTCAAATAAACACCAACCCTTGAAGCAAAGAGGGTTAGCATATTGAACTTGCGTTACTCCTCAGACAGATGTTTTTCGTTAATCTTAGGATCTGAAAAAAATATATCCACCACAATATGAGATAATAATCTCAATGAATAGATAACGTTACAAGGATAGAAACTTAATTACAGATAATCATCAAGTGATTAACAATACACAAGTATATGTATAAAATGCATAAGTAAAATCATATCATACTTATAATCGACAAACAGCCATAGAATATGACCATAATCATATTCGGCACACAGCTATCTCCACGTTTGGCATACAGCCATAGCATATGACCATAATCATATTTGGCACACAGCCATATTCATATTCGGCATACAGCCATCTTCACATTCGGCACACAGTCATAAATATGACCATAATCATATTCGGCACACAGCCATATTCACATTCGGCACACAACCATAGCATATGACCATAATCATATTCGGCACACAGCCATATTAATTGAAATATTCAGTCAAAGGTAATAGTAGATATACTCTGAATATGTAAATTACTTGGACTATTCATATAATTAAATAAGTATCCAAGTAGGTTAGCTACTCACCTGAAATCCAAGTTACTATATCTTCTTTAAATCTACACAATTACATTTAATGGATTCAATTAATATAATTCTTTAATACACGTATATGTACTATTCAAAAATACATATAAAAATGTACATGTATATGTACTATTCAAAAATACATATAAATACTATTTATATATAGTTACTATTCATTTATACGTATAGTTACTATTCATATGTACAGTTACTATTCATACGTACGGTTACTATTCATACCAGAAATAGAGAATATAATCTGTAAAAGAGTACACCAGGTAAGTTCCCAGGAAAGAGTGGAGAGTCCCAATGGACACACTTAACAACCATGTCTTTCCTTAGCCAAAACTTTCCTAGACATGTATTCTTCACAATTTACATTCTATTTCGGTAATCAGAGAATCAAAACAACATATAGGTAGCTAAGGACAGTTTTTCTGATGTGGAAGATCGGCCAAAGCCGCAACCACAGAGCATACTTAAGAAAATAACTTTTAAAAATCTGAATGGCACAGAAAAGGGGCATAGTATTCTTACCTTAGATCTAGGCTAAGGAAGAAAGACCTAGAATCTCAGAGCCCTAACGCCGGAGCAAGAGAAGTTTTGAGGAAAGGAGAGAAGAGAAACTGAAGGTGTGAGTTTTGAATTGAAATGGAAGGGCCTATTTATAGGAGAAATTATGGTACTATTTGCTACTATTCCAACTACCATTCTCCTATACTATTTCATCTACCAGTTTCACTTACCAGTTTTCATCTACCATTCTCCTATACTATTTCATCTACCAGTTTCACTTACCAGTTTTTATCTACCATTCTCCTATACTATTTCATCTACCAGTCTCACTTACCAGTTTTCATTCTAGATTCCACTTTTGAACTGTATATTTACTTAATGGGATTAATTCCATATCATATCATCCATTATATCCCACAATTTATAGAATCTATAATTAAAAATTTATATTTTCAACAACATGCACAAACGAGTATACAAAAATTAAACTGATAGGGAATTTATTTTCTTCAAAATAAATTTATCGAAATTCTTAAATAATTATAACTTAAAAAAAAATAATGGGTATTACATTCTACCCCCCTTAAAAAAAATTCGGTCCCCAAATTTAAATTACCTTGAAGATTCAAATAGATGTGGGTATCTAATTCGCATATCAGCCTCGGCTTCCCATGTGGCCTCCTCGTGAGTCTGATTCCGCCATAGTACTTTTATCGATGGAATCTCTCTAGATCAGAGCTTCTTAATCTGGCTATCTAGGATAGCTATCGGTATTTCCTCGTATGACAAATCTTCATCTAATTGGAGGGTATCTTGATGAAGTACGTGTGAAGGGTCAGGAAGGTACTTCCTTAACATAGACACATGGAAGACGGGGTGGATTCCCCCTAATTCTGTGGGTAAGGCTAGCTTGTAGGCAACATTGCCTATTCTCTCTAGGATCTCATAAGGTCCAATATACCTGGGGCTTAATTTCCCTTTCTTCCCAAACCTCATTATGCCTTTCATGGGTGAAACCTTGAGAAACACCATGTCTCCAATGATGAACTCTAAGTCTCTTCGTCTATGGTCAGCATAGGCTTTCTGCCTATTCTGGGCTGCTAACATCCGTTCTCGGATAACTCTTACCTTGGTGATTGCTTCTTGCACTAAATCGGGTCCCAGGAGTTTTACCTCACCCATCTCGAACCATCCAATCGGTGATCGACACCGGCGACCATATAAGGCCTCATAAGGTGCCATCTTGATACTTGATTGGTAACTGTTGTTGTAGGCAAACTCCACTAGCGGAAGGTGCTTTTCTCAGCTTCCACCAAAGTCAAGGATGCATGCCCTCAACATGTCTTCCAAAGTCTGAATGGTCCGCTCTGTTTGTCCGTCAGTCTGCGGGTGAAAAGCAGTGCTAAGGTTTACTCTGGTGCCAAGGGCTTCCTGAAAAGTTCTCCAAAATCGGGACGTGAATTGTGGCCCACGATCGGAGATAATCGTCAAAGGAACTCCATGTAACTTCACAACTTCTTTAATGTAGAGCTCAGCCAGTCTAGACACACTATATGTTGTCTTAACGGGTATAAATTGGGCCGTCTTAGTTAACCGGTCAACGATGACCCAAATAGAATCATAGCCACTAGAAGAATGTGGTAATCCTACTACGAAGTCCATCGTCACATCTTCCCATTTCCACTCAGGAATTTTAATTTGCTGAAGTTTCCCTGCCGATCTCAGGTGTTCAGCTTTAACTTGCTGACAAGTTAAACATCTTGATACAAAATCTGCCACGTCACACTTCATTCCATCCCACCAGTAAATTTGTTTGAAGTCTTGGTACATCTTGGCCATACCAGGGTGAACTGTGTATGCCGTGTTATGTCCTTCCTCCATAATCTCTCTCCTCAGAGCCGGCATATTAGGAACACACAATCGATTTTTAAACCAAAGTGTGCCTGTGTCATCAAGTGTAAACTCTTGCGTATCTCCACTGTGTACCTTGTCCATGATCTTGGCCAATTCTGGGTCATCCTTCTGAAATAGACGAATATGGTCGGATAAGGAAGATTTAGCCTTAACGTGAGCCAAGAACATGCCAGAGTCAGATATCTCAAAGTATACCCCACGAGACTCTAATTCTTGTAACTCCTGTACTAAGGGCTTTCTTACCTCAGTTATATGTGCAAGAGTACCTGAGGATTTTCTACTTAAGGCATCTGCTACCACATTTGCTTTTCCAGGGTGGTATAGGATATTGCAGTCATAATCCTTCATCAATTCCATCCAGCGCCTTTGTCGTAAATTAAGGTCACGCTGATCAAAGATATATTTAAGGCTCTTATGATCAGTGAATATTTCACACTTTTCCCCATAGAGATAGTGCCGCCATATCTTAAGTGCAAACACAACCGCTGCCATTTCTAGGTCATGTGTCGGGTAATTCTGCTCATGTTTCTTGAGTTGTCTGGAGGCATATGCTATTACTTTACCATTCTGCATGAGGACACAACCAAGTCCTATTCGAGAGGCGTCACAATATACCGTGAACCCTCCTGGTCCGGATGGTAATACAAGTATTGGCGCTGTAACCAACCGCAGCTTAAGTTGTAAAAAACTCTTCTCGCATTCATCATCCCACTGATACTTTACATTCTTTCGTGTTAGCTGTGTGAGAGGGGCAGCTATCTTTGAAAAGTCCTGGATGAAACGTCGGTAATAACCAGCCAATCCTAGGAAGCTCCGAATTTCTGTTACCGAAGTAGGTCTCGGCCACATCTTGATTGCTTCAACCTTGCTTGGGTCCGCCTGTATGCCATCTTTTGAAATCACATGACCTAAGAAGGTTACTCGGTCAATCCAGAACTCACACTTTGAGAACTTCGCATAAAGTTGATGTTCTCTCAGCTTCTGCAATGCCATATGAAGATGTTGCTCGTGCTCCTCCGAGCTCCTTGAGTAAACTAATATATCATCTATAAATACTATGACAAATCGATCAAGGTATGGTTTAAATACCCGGTTCATGAGATCCATGAAAGCTGCCGGGGCATTTGTTAGTCCGAAAGACATAACTGTGAACTCGTAATGTCCATACCTAGTACGAAATACTGTCTTGGGTATATCTGCCTTTTTGACCTTGAGTTGGTAATAACCAGACCTCAAGTCAATCTTAGAAAAATGCTTAGCTCCCTGTAACTGATCAAAGAGATCATCTATACGAGGCAGAGGGTACTTATTTTTTATAGTGACCCTATTCAATTGCCTGTAATCAATGCAAAGTCTCATTGATCCATCTTTCTTCTTTACGAAGAGAACAGGGGCACCCCACGGGGAATAACTGGGTCTTATGAAACTCTTATCTAGAAGATCCTACAGTTGTTCCTTGAGTTCTTTCAGCTCAGTCGGTGCCATTCTGTAAGGTGGAATTGAGATAGGTTGAGTTTCTGGTGCCAGATCTACATTGAACTCAATTTCTCGATCTGGGGGTAGTCTTGGTAATTCGTCTGGAAACACGTCTAAAAACTCTCTCACAATTGGCACATCTTTAGGTTTGAGCTTTTCCTTCTCTACGTCTTGTACGAAGGCTAAGAACCCTCTGCACCCTTTTCTCAATAATCGTTGGGCGCTCATTAGGGAGATCAAGTTATGCGGTGTCCTACTTTGGTCTCCCTGGAATACAAATGTGGCTTCTCCGGGCATAGAAATTTTTATGGATTTACTATGACAATCGAGGGTTGCGTGATATGAAGCCAACCAATCCATGCCTAAAAGTACATCAAAATCTATCATATAAAGGATCATAAGATCTGCCACGGTTTCTAGCCCTCATACAACCACACTACATTCTTTATACTTTTTCTCTATTAGAACCCTTTCTCCCATAAGGGTAGACACAAGAAACGGTTGTTCTAAACTTATCGGTTTCTTAAGGATGTATTTAACAAAATTTGGAGATACATATGAATGGGTAGATCCAGGGTCGAATAATACATTAGCTTTATGTGAGTAAATGGTCAAAATACCTGTGACAACAGCATTAGATGCTTGGGCGTCTTGTCTGGTAAGAGCAAACACCCTAGCTGGACCATGATTAAAAGACTGCTGCCCTCTTCCTCCTGCTCCTCTTTCGGCTCCTCTTCCTAGTCCACCCCTTCCTGCAGATGAATGAGCTACACTAGCTGATGTTGTCATTGCTTGAGGATATGATGGTTGTGCAGACCTAGCCCCAATAAGTAATTGTGGACATTCCCTTGCAAAGTGACCCGCTTGACCACAATGGTAGCAAATTTTGCTCTCTTTATAACATATTCCCGAATGAAACTTCCCACATTGCGGGCATATAGGCTTAGCATGCCTTTGTTGAATTGGTGCTTGATCATCCCTCCTTTGATTGAAACTCGGTTGTACTACACTGGATGATGCAATAGTTTGCCCCGAAAATGCTATACGATTTGATTGGCCTGGATTTGGCGGCTTTGGTGCTCCTGCTGAGCTATTGTAGGGCTTTTCTTCCCGTCCTCGCTTTTTCTTCGTTCTTTGTTCACTCTTCACCTCTTCTGCCATTTCCATGAATCTTGCAGTACTTATCATTGCGGCATAAGAAGGATATGTTTCAATTTGGGTCCCCACAAGTTGTCTTAAAAAGGGGCGAAGGCCCATGACAAATCTCCTTATCTTTTCTCTTTCATCAAGATTTTTGTTAGCTGCAAATCGAGAGAGCTGTATGAACTTAGTGTTATAATCGTGGATCGACATAGACCCTTGCTTGAGGGTTTCAAATTCTTGGGTTTTTGCGCCTCGTACACTTTGAGGGAGGAATCTTTCCATGAACATCCTCTCAAATTCTTCCCATTCCACTGGTGGGGCATTACTAGCTCTACCCCCTTTAAAGCTGTTCCACCATTCTTCAGCAACTCCATTCAATTGGTAAACAGCTAATGCCACTTTCCGGACACTTGAACATCCCAAAGCTGTGCAGGCCTTTTCAATACCATCCAAGAATTTTCTTGGGTCTTCATTTGGATCTTCTCCAGAGAATGATGGAGGTTTGAGCTTTAGGAAGCTTGTAAGTTGTTTTTCTGTCAAAATCTCCTCTTGTTGGGGAAGAGGTGCTTGCGTATTTGTTTGAGGTGCCACTGGGGAATTGTTCAGAATAGATTGCCCTATTATCATTGCCTCCATTCTATCCATTCGTTCTTGGATAGTATTGAACATAGCCCTTAGAAATGGATCATTTGGAGGAGGTATCTCATCAGCACCTACAGTCTCAGTACGTTCACTGCTTTCTTGTGATGCATTCACTGAAGAGGAAGGTGTTGGCACTCTTCTAGAGCCCAAACGCCTACCTTGGTTAGATGGTCTTCCTCTTGCCATTAAAGGTGTCAAAATCTACACAGATTTAGCAAACACCTTTAGATGTTAAGAATACCTTAGAGCGCAATACTAATTAAGGAGTATGACACCAAAGGAATATTAATGACATCCTATGCTGCCTTCTGTGGAACCTCATCCTATGATTGTGCCGCGGTTCACAATAATAGGGGAGGGTCTACCGAAGACACCTTTTGCTCTATAGCCAATAGGAGACCTAAAAACCCAATCCTCTGATACCAACTTTGTCACGACCCTCAAAATGGTACGTGACCGGCACAACTTAGAGATACTCTCTAGTTGTAAGCCTAATGCTTTTAGCTGCATATAATAATCATTCTAAAATGTGAGAGTAATAATATAACAAAGACTTATCTTAGTTAAATACTCCGATTTTACTTAATAAGCTACAATCTTACAAAACATACAGTAAACTTAAAGTACTGTAATAACATAAATATGTACAATAACAACTTCCTCCTAGATGTCCTATTTGACTGCAGAGCTTTCCAGAATTTAAAACTGAAGAAACAGCTTTAATTCAAATAAACACCAACCCTTGAAGCAAAGAGGGTTAGCATATTGAACTTGCGCTACTCCTCAGACAGATGTTTTTCGTTAATCTTAGGATCTGAAAAAAATATATCCACCACAATATGAGATAATAATCTCAATGAATAGATAACGTTACAAGGATAGAAACTTAATTACAGATAATCATCAAGTGATTAACAATACACAAGTATATGTATAAAATGCATAAGTAAAATCATATCATACTTATAATCGACAAACAGCCATAGAATATGACCATAATCATATTCGGCACACAGCTATCTCCACGTTTGGCATACAGCCATAGCATATGACCATAATCATATTTGGCACACAGCCATATTCATATTCGGCACACAGCCATCTTCACATTCGGCACACAGCCATAAATA
Organism: Biancaea sappan; assembly: GCA_037074585.1. NCBI lineage: Eukaryota > Viridiplantae > Streptophyta > Magnoliopsida > Fabales > Fabaceae > Biancaea > Biancaea sappan. The sequence goes on along the minus strand of CM073497.1, from coordinate 44,927,576 downwards.
TGACCATAATCATATTCGGCACACAGCCATATTCACATTCGGCACACAGCCATAGCATATGACCATAATCATATTCGGCACACAGCCATATTAATTGAAATATTCAGTCAAAGGTAATAGTAGATATACTCTGAATATGTAAATTACTTGGACTATTCATATAATTAAATAAGTATCCAAGTAGGTTAGCTACTCACCTGAAATCCAAGTTACTATATCTTCTTTAAATCTACACAATTACATTTAATGGATTCAATTAATATAATTCTTTAATACACGTATATGTACTATTCAAAAATACATATAAAAATGTACATGTATATGTACTATTCAAAAATACATATAAATACTATTTATATATAGTTACTATTCATTTATACGTATAGTTACTATTCATATGTACAGTTACTATTCATACGTACGGTTACTATTCATACCAGAAATAGAGAATATAATCTGTAAAAGAGTACACTAGGTAAGTTCCCAGGAAAGAGTGGAGAGTCCCAATGGACACACTTAACAACCATGTCTTTCCTTAGCCAGAACTTTCCTAGACATGTATTCTTCACAGTTTACATTCTATTTCGGTAATCAGAGAATCAAAACAACATATAGGTAGCTAAGGACAGTTTTTCTGATGTGGAAGATCGGCCAAAGCCGCAACCACAGAGCATACTTAAGAAAATAACTTTTAAAAATCTGAATGGCACAGAAAAGGGGCATAGTATTCTTACCTTAGATCTAGGCTAAGGAAGAAAGACCTAGAATCTCAGAGCTCTAACGCCGGAGCAAGAGAAGTTTTGAGAAAAGGAGAGAAGAGAAACTGAAGGTGTGAGTTTTGAATTGAAATGGAAGGGCCTATTTATAGGAGAAATTATGGTACTATTTGCTACTATTCCAACTACCATTCTCCTATACTATTTCATCTACCAGTTTCACTTACCAGTTTTCATCTACCATTCTCCTATACTATTTCATCTACCAGTTTCACTTACCAGTTTTCATCTACCATTCTCCTATACTATTTCATCTACCAGTCTCACTTACCAGTTTTCATTCTAGATTCCACTTTTGAACTGTATATTTACTTAATGGGATTAATTCCATATCATATCATCCATTATATCCCACAATTTATAGAATCTATAATTAAAAATTTATATTTTCAACAACATGCACAAACGAGTATACAAAAATTAAACTGATAGGGAATTTATTTTCTTCAAAATAAATTTATCGAAATTCTTAAATAATTATAACTTAAAAAAAATAATGGGTATTACAGCCAATATTATATATTTCCCAATGGACCTTAAAGACAAAAAAAAAAAGAAATTAGTGGAGGTTGTGGTACAATATTTCGCAACACCCCTTATTTGTTTCAGCGAGACATTATTTATTTCAACTTTCTTTTTTGCGGGACTATCCCAAGTTCAAACTTTTAGACGCCACTTAAAAATATTTTTTTTCCCGTCCAATTATCTTTATAATTCTTTCTTCTTTTCTTCTCAACATTTTCTCTTTCTTTTTTCATTACACTTTCATTCATCTTCCTCTTCTCTCTTATCACCTTCTCATATCATAGTTCAGACATATAGGTATATATATATATATATATATATATATATATATATATATATATATATATATATATTCTGTAGTTTATTTATCCTCATATATCATTTGTCTCTTCTAATTTAGCATTTTCTTTTCTATATCATTATTAATTCTTCTCTTCTTTTTTAACCATTTTTCTTGTCTTCCAATGTATGATAATATAGTGTGTGATAGTGTATCACAATTTCTATTTTGTCTTCTATATAGGTGAAAACTCAGTATATTTTCCTATCAAATTATTCTTTTCTCAATATCTTTTTTCCTTCTATTTTTTAATATTGTTCTTTTTTGATGATTCAACAGCGGATTCTTCTAGTCTCTTTCTCAAGCCAGGTAATCAATTTTTCTTATTCTAATATTTTGTTCAATATCTCCTTTCTTCTCTTTCTTTTTCAAAGTTCCTGTCTCTAATGTGTTTAGATTCTTATGTGTTAACAGTAAGAGGAGCTATTAATTTGTTTGGAGCCATTAATTTGTTTTCCTGGAGCATTCTGATTTGCTGCAAGAAGATGGAAGAGCAAGAAAAGATACAAAAGTTATACAAGATAAAGATGAAGATTAAATTATTTCATATGACAATTTGTAAATTCTTTATTTTATTTTTAGTATAAAAATAAACAATTCATTTACATCAAAATTTGTAAATTGATAATTTTTTTGCAATAAGAAGTTAAAAATCATTTGTTGAGCATGCCCTCAAATAGAATTATAAATATGTAAGTTAATTGTTCTCTTTTTCTTTACTTAGTTAAAAAATTACATAGCAACTAAAACGGAAAAAGTCCACATAACAACTAAAAGTAAAAAAATCCACATAAATATAATAAATTCAGATTTATTTTAAAATTCAGAGTTTTTTTCTTAATTGATCGCAAAATTTCTTTAAAAAAATGTGGCTCAATATGTCAAGCCACATGTGTGGCTTGACTATATAAAAAAAATAATCGAAATAAATTATTTAGATAGGTGGCAGACACTGGAGTAGTGATAGATGATAATCTCTGACTGAAAATCAGTATGAAATTTTCAGTAGATATTATTTATCAGTCGGAAATGAATTAGTAACTGAAAATATTCAGTGAGAAATTAGTCAAAAAACCAATTTTCCTACTAAAATCTTCAACTTTCTTATTGTTTTTGTTATAGGTATGGCACGTTATTCCTATAATGACATTATTTGTCTCAAAATATTATATTTTAATAATAATCTAATTCATTTAAATATTACGGATGGAAATTCATTTAGAGACAGAAAGTTTTCATTCCAAATTCCGTCACTACAAATTGAATTTCATGCCACTCCATATTCTAATTTTCGGAGACAAAATTTGAAACGGAAAATATTTTGTCTCTAATTTCTATCCCTAATAACTAATTTTCAAAAAATATTCTTAAATTAACAATCAGGGATGAAATTCAGACATGAACCGTTAGACACAAAAATTTCTATCCCTGATCATAGATTTAAATCAAGGACGAAATTCAAACACGGACTTTCAAATACGAAAAAGTTATGTCCCTAATAATTAATTTCCAAAAAGTATTCTTAAATTAACAATTAGAGATAGAATTCAAACACAAATCGTTAGACAAGAAAAATTTTCATCCTGATCATAGATTTAAATTAGGGACAAAAATTAAACACGAACTTTGAAAGACAAAAAATTTTCATCCTTTAATTATAAATTCAAATCAAAGATAAATTTGCAATATTTTTAAGACATAATTTGAGACAATAAATTCTGGCTCTATTTTACGTGTCAGATTCTGATTTATGACTTTGTTACAACTTGAACTCAAATTCATTGAAACTATACATGATGAATGGCGGACTTAGTTAAATATAATAATATATCCCCAAGAATCAAACAACATTGTACGAAAATTTTAAATGGTCATGTCATCCTCAATCCAACGTCATAACGCCGTACAATTCGATATATCAGTTTAGTTTTAGCCAAATATTTTAATAAAGCTTTGTATGACTTGTGGGGTTCCCAAGTCGGTCACTCAAACCTATTTTTAAAATAGATCTCTTAAAATGTTAGATCACCTTTTAAGAAAAATAACCAAAATAATTTCGTATATGGCTGTTTATGTATTATAGTTAGACACTATGAGATTTAATATGTAGTTATGAACCTTCACAAGTAACTTCTATGCACCACATCAATAACCGTTGACCCAATGACTTATTTTATAGTTACTCATTGACCTAATGGATGAATTCGATAAATAATTAGTATATTAGTTTGTCTTCTCTGGCATTATTCCCTCCTTCAACTTCTTCATTTTTTTTGTAGCTAAATATTCTTTAATTATATTTATTTAGTATTATATTGTTGTTATATCGTTGATATACAAAATTAATTTGAGAAAGTATTAGATGAACTAATGGGCCGGTTAATTTTGTTGAAGCGATTTCTTTGAGATAAATAATGTTACGTTGCATATAAATATATAATATTATACGGTCATTAGCTTTTTTTTTTTTAGGCTTTAGTTAGATGGCTAAAAAAATCGAAGTCATTAGCTACCTATAATAATATAATTGAGATGATTTTAGAACTTTACAGTCATTGGTTCTAATTAAAGTCATATATTATTATTTAATAAGACTAAAATAAAATTATAATATGAGAAAGAGAATTAATTTAAGTGTATGTGAAAGAGAGAGAGAAATTTTCTTAATTTTTTTATTTTTTAAAATATAGAAAATTATTCCAATCTAATTTTATATTCAAAAAATTATATAAAAATAAATTTAAAAAATTATCATATACTACCATACATACCAAAGCATTTGTATATATAACACTATATTAATTGTTCTATTCTCTTTAATTTTTAAATTTGGTAAAAAATATCTAAGGTCCATATAATTTTACTTAATTATGAGTTTAGTCCTTATACTTTAAAAATTAAAGATTTAGTCCTTATAATTTTTAAAATTACAAAAATTGATCCCTAATGTTAGTCAACAGACAATCAACAATTATCTCAAGACATATGACACTAACTAGGATACTTTCATCAACATATTATATCCACGTCAGTGGTCACATGTGTAAAAATACTATGTTGATGTGGCACCACGTCATGAGGACTTTTTTTTTAAAAAATTTTTTCTCTTTAATTTTTATTTTACTTTTTCCTGTTTATTTTGAAAAAAATATTCCCTGTAACAATAAAACTCGTCCTCACCTTGAAATATTCAACCACCTCTATTTCAACCCAACTATCTACGGTTCAAGCTCCGGCAGCAACTCCGGCGACCCCAGCACTGCCCCAACCACCCACAACCGCAACATCGTTGTTGGCTGCACATGTTGCCGCCACCACACCGGCCCATGTGTTTATTACTATTCCCTTGGTGCTGTCACACCTGGCGCTGCCCCAATGCTGGCAGTAGTAGTCCCCAAAACTCTGACCTTTGACATCATTCAGATTTTGTAGAAAGCCAAGAAATTCTTCATCCTCATCCATCTCTTCAAGACCACGCAACTCATCAACCAGCTCAACTCTTAGCTCACCACCTTCAACAGGCTTGACCATCTTCGTGCTGGACGACGCCACCTTTTCGAAACTAAAAGTTGGGTTTCTTAACTTTCTTAGCAATTGGCAATTTTTTGTTTTGTCGAGGAATTTTATTTCATTTTTTCAAAATAAAGAGAGTAAAGTAAAATAAAAAATTTAAATAGGAAAAAAAAAAACTCTGATGAGGTGGTGCCATTTCAGCATAGCATTTTTACAAATGTGGTTGCTGACGTGAACATAATATGATGATGCAAACATTTTAATCAACATTATGTGTTCTAAACTAATTATTGACTGATCATTAACTAATGTGCAGGGGCTAATTTTTTTTTTATTTTTGAAATTATAAGAATTAAATCTTTAATTTTAAAATATAGAAATTAAATTAATGATTAAGTGAAACTATTAAAAAGCTTACATATATTTTTACCTTCAGATTTTCACGAAGTTAGAGAATCATTGTATCATTATAACTTACTGTTTGAGTACTCTGTGATTTGTACTGCATAACAAAACACAAATTATAAATGGTTGAAACTTGATGGTGAAGGCGTTGAAAGAAACTTAATTATTGACTTTTAAGGCTTAGTTTTTATTTCCCTACACACCACACTCATTGACATGTATTACATAATTAATGAATAATAAATGCAGCTCCAGTTGTCAATTTTTTTCCCTTACGTAATTAGAGAAGAAATTCAAAGATGCACTGTTAATTCACTCCCAATTAATTAAACAATAATAGAGACGATATATGTCAAGTTGAAAATTAAAAAACGTATTGATATAATGCGGAAGCATTGACCTCGGGCAAAAGATGATGCTCATAGTTGATTAAAAATATTATTATTGTTTTGCATTTAAATGTGGGATGCAAATTGATCAAACTGTCATGTCATTCTAATTAATTAAGAGTAAGTTATTAACTCTCTAAAAGATTAGATGACTTTTAATTTAATTTTTAAATAAATTTAGTGATTTTTGAAAATAAGAAATTTGAGATTGAGCAATAATAAATTTTATGATTTGATAATAAAAAAGAATCAATTTAAAAAAAATAATTTTTAAGGAATTAAATTGAGAGACTTAATTAATTTTTAAATACTGCACTAATAATTAATTAATTAATTATACTCCAATTGGCATTCACAAAGTCATCCATTCATCTATGTGAGAGGCTAATTCGAGTCCGTACAGAGAATACTGTGGGCAGTGGGATAATCAATCATGGATGATTATTTAGTCAAGACTTTGGTGCTTTTGATATCTTTTTTTAATCATATATATATTTATCATTTTTTAATCATATATATATATATATATATACATTTTTAATCATATATATCTATACTATATATACATTTTTTAATCATATATATATATATATATACATACATACATACTTTTTTTTTCTTTTAAATAAAAGAATTAAACACAAACTTCTATTGGTTGTTGTAATTAATAAATGATTAAAAGATAATTTAAATATCATCAAGGATAATATTGATTTCTTTTATTACAAATATAACTTAGAAAATATATCTCATTGCTTATTTTTTTATTGAAAACCAATTTAATATAAAATTTTATTAAATTTAAGACAATGATTATGTTTATTAATATACATTCATTAAACATGATATTAATAAAATAAAATAATATATTTTGTTTTCTTTTAATTGGTTAATTAATTTTAAAAAATATTTCGTTAATATGTTATTTGTTTTTAATAATTATATATCAATCAAGTGATTTTGTAATTTCAACTTATAAAAGTTACTAGTTTGTATTGGTTATATACATCATTCTTCTTGTATTATATAAGTAATAGATATAATAACATTTTAGTTGAGATAAGTACAATTGTAATACATTGTTGTAGAGAGTTATAGATTAACGGGAGGGAAAATTTTACGGAGCTCAAATATTTAGGAGGTTAAATTTTCCTACTATTAAATTACCTTGAAAGTTATGTGTATAATAATAATAAAAAAATATTTTACACATATTTTAAGATAAAAATTTTACAAAAATGGATCTCTTAATAGGTCAAATTTTCCTGTTTTTAGTTTGATCATCTTAAAATCTATATATATAGTAATAAAAAAATACTTTATTCAAGGAAGAAAAAATTTTACGGAGCTTGACTTTTTAAGAAGTCAAAATTTTCTATTATTAGATTATTTTTAGAATTGTATATATAATAATAAAAAAATTATTTTACACATATTTTGAAATGATCTAACTATAAAAAAAAATTTTACCTCTTAAAAGGTCGAGCTTTATACAAATTTAATTGAAGGAGAGTGAAAATTTTCAAACAAAAAGAGACCTGTATAATTTTGGCACCTCTTAGAGAAGGAAGAGTAATTATTTATCCAAGGTAAGCTACATTTATATTTATATTGACTAAAACAAATCCCTATGTATATTTTTCAATATAATAAATATTGAAAATATAATTAACTAATACAAAATAATTACTTTTTTTTAAATTTTAAAAAACATAAAATAATTTGATAAAAATGGATAATTAACATAAAAATATTCATAAAATACATTTTCAAGATTAACCAAGTAAAAGATAATAATTAATAATATCGAATTTTAACAATTAACATGTATATTGGATATATTTTTTCAAAAATTAAAGTAAAATATACAAAATTCAATTAATATTTTTTAACACAAAATAAATAATATCAAATAAAAGTTTATGAAGTATAATATTTTACAAATTTTATACTTTAATTAGAATAATTTGTCACGGTAGTAACCTGTAAGGGGTTGCCAACATTAATGCAACATATTTATAAGAAGTTAAGCTCTTACCATCAATCTTGACATGTAATAGAAGTTCAACATTGGACTCAAATCATATGATCATCAAATTGGGATCCATATCATCCTTTTAAAGTTTGGACATTTTAGTGATCATCTTTTAGTTGTAAGTGAGGCTTCAAATGAGGCTTATATATATTTTAAAAATAAGGAAAAAGCCTAGAATTTGAACATCTTTTGAAGTACTCACAAATTTTCTTATAATAAATACTTTATTTTTCTCATTAAATTAATAATAAACTTTTATTTACTAGTGGCGAAGCTAATCCCCAGATTGTTCGTTTTATATTAACCTCGTTAATTTCAAGTGGATGGATTCTATAATATATGTTAAATTCTTAATTTAACTAAATAATCATGATACATTTTACTGTTTTATCCTTAGCTTCCAACATGCTTGAGTGATGCTTCCTTAGTAAAAACTCCATCTTGTTTTAGTTAAGTCATTGATTATGTAATTCCTTTTGATTCTAGTGTTTTGGTATTACTTTTCTCTAGTAATGGGTGTTTTTGCGATTCTTTTGTAGGGTTGAGTTCGGATGGATGGAGATTAATAGAAGGAAAGAAGATCATAAAGGAATCCAAAATCTTGTTGAGAACGAACCAGTTATGCAGAATTAGCATTTTGTTGTTCATTGTTGTAGCTATGAACTCACGCCACTGCAGCGTCAGAAGAAACCTTGGAGTGTTCCATTTTGCTGTTTATTGTTGGAGTGGTGAATGCAGTGGTAGCTCTTGAAGCCAATATCCACTTTCTACTGTTGAAGGTTACAGCAGTCCATTGAAGCGTTGAAGCCCATTCCAGAGCCTTTTTTGGTTGCTCCACCACTACAATTAGTAGAAGCATTTGATTGTTACTTGTTTCGGAGTATAAAAGGCTTTTTAGAAACTATTTTCAGGTATTCTAAGTTTTGGATCATGAGGGAATATCGTTTTTGGCCCAGAAACGAAGGGAGACCTCGTTTGGAGCCAATTGAAGCCTTCTTCCACTATCCCCACCTCAAATTCATAGTGTTTTCTTCATCTTTTATTGTTTTCTACTATTTCGCTGTCATGAGTATCTAATATCTAGAATTGTTATGAACCTTAGATTTGAATAAGATTCAATTTTTCCCTCAACTCTTGTAATCATTAGTTTTATAATACATGTGTATTCATTCAATTCTTCATGCTTGTCATTGCTCTAATCAATTAGTGGTTTGATTTGTTAATTTTGCTGGACTTGGGAGAGGGAGGCTAGAAATTAGACCAATGAATGAGTAATTTGAGTCATGAACCTTAGATAATTGGAGGGATTGTGTAGCTAATGGTATAAGAATATAATCGCTAGCCTCATATAATCGAATATAATCTTGATTGTTAATTGAACCTAATTGCCCATAAAGAATTGTGAAAATGAGAGCAAGAGTGAGAGAGATAGCGAATCTTAGATAAGACAAATGGATTAATAGTCCTAAGCCGTTTTCATTGATAAATTCTTGTTGTTTTTGTCGTGTTTGTTGCATTTAATTCATTTTTTCACTTTTTACCTAAAATTTTAGTTCTAGAAATAGAGTTACCTTCAATCCAACGAGTAGTTTAAACAATATTTAACTTAGTTTCTAAAGTAATTGGCGCATTGATATCTTTAACTCATTTTTTATTATTTGAATGACATGTATACATGCCAAATTTGCATCACAGCATCTCACTTCTTCTAATATAACAAAACAAACTTTATATATAGTATTGATTTGAAGTTTTGGCGTGTAATATTCAAATCATAATGTTATAGGTGGGTTAATGGGGACACTTAGATATTATTAACTAATTGCGGTGTTTAAAAAGAATGTACATCTCATGACTTTGAGAGAAGCAAATAATTAAGAAATTAAATATATAAAACTCTCCATCAGCCAACAAGAAAAAAACCTAGTCAAGGATTCTTACAAAAATATTCAAATCTTCTGGTGGCCAGTTAGGTTCATTTCATTGAAAAAATCTTCAATGATCATGGTGGAAGTGGTATTTTTGAAAATTTCATGTCTTTCTCTTGATAGCTCTTTTTTCTCTCCAATCTATAGGGTATCAGAAAAATTAGTCAAATTAATTATTATTATCTTGAAATGGTTTCACACCTATACATACATCCATATTATATATACATACATATATATATATATATATATATATATATATATATATATATATAAATGTCAGTGAAACGAAAAAGAAAAAAAAAGGCGCTAGATCTCATACACTTAATATAAATACAACAACAACAACAATAATAACTTGTAAAAATATATAAGAGAAATAATATATATTTAAAATAATGTTTTGATACGTTATAAATATATAATTCAGAAAAATAAAACTATTTTTCTTAATAACGTATTTAAGGTAATGAAATTTATCATGTAGTTATTTATATTATTTTTTACGAGTTTATGTTATTGGTTGTGCAAGAATTTCAAAAAAGAGAACGATTCATTAATCATTTGCATGAACTAATTAATAGGGCATCTACATTTTCAGTTTCCTCCAAAACACACCTAGTCGTATGTTGACCTCTTCAGTTTTCTCAATCTATTTTTTTGGAGATGGAGTGCTTTGATAATTCGATTTCTTTTTCTACAATTCTCAAATTAAATATAGTGATGAAATTGATCACGCACATTTATATGACCTTATCCAAAATGAGTAGTGGTTGAATAACATTCTGCGCAAAGAGACAAAAGGAGATGGGAAATAAGAAATAGATATTTAATAAAGCAAGAAAAGGCAACATCTCAAGGTTATTAGTTGACTTCATCAAGAGAAGACCAAGATATATATATATATATACCTGATAGAGTAAATTACCCTAACTTCCACCAAATTTAGTTAAATTATACTTAGCACCATTTTAATTTTAAATGTTACACTTATCTTTTTTGACATTTTGGTATATATATATTGCAAAAATCTTCCTCCTAATTTATTTTTTTATCAAATCAATTAACTTTTTACAAACTATGAAGCTGTAAATTTATTTTTACAGTAAAGATGGTCAAATTAATATTAATATTTAATATCGAATATACAATGAAGCCATAGCTTTATTTTTGACCTAATACTATTTAGAGGAACACATGTTAACGTTGTACAAAGAAATTAATTACAAAGACAAAAAATAAAATAAAAGGGTGCTTAGTGTAATATTTAAAATTAGAAAGATATTAAGTTTAATTTAACTAAATTTTAGGAGAAGTTAGTATAGTTTACTCTATTTGATATGGAAAGGTAGCTCCGGTGACCGGTAATGGAGGTGACAAACAAGTTTGACTGTGAAACCATTGGCCTACATGTGACTTCTGTACTGTACGAAACTTCAACGATATCTCACTTCGTATACCATACATACAGGCCAAGTCCTAGTCCGACCATTGCGCCTACAACCTCTCTCTTCTCTCTTTTCTCTCTCTCTCTCTCTCTCTCTCTCTCGCGTCTTGTCTCAAACGTTGAAGTTGAATTCTTCTACTTTTTATTCTTTACAGTAGCTCGATAATAATATTATTTTTAATTTTCTTAAATGCAATTGGATATATGGCTGTGTTGTGTCTGACATCTAATACTAATTTTCTTTTCGAGAGTCAAATACTTCGTGCAAGTCTGTCTATATTAAGACAGAAGGAAGGTGCTAGGAAGCTGGAAGACCCAGGAAGAAAGAGAGAACGAAAGAAGAAGAAAAGCGCAGAAATTAGGAGATCAAGAAATTTAAAGCATAATTGAAGCTTGCTGGTTATGGAGTTTGATTTGGGAAGATCTGGCCATGAAGGTAAGGTCAAGGAAGGGAAGAGAAGTGAATCTAGTGGTGGTGATGATGAAGGTCACCGTAAAGAAGAGATTGATATCGAGGTGAAGATATTTTTTCTACTGTAATATATATCTTTTGTTTATGTTTAATTTTGTGTTAAACATGATCCCTATGGTGTTTAGGATTTGTTATTCATACAAGTTTACGAAAATCATGCTTTCTGATTTTTCTTTGAATTCTTTTGTTCTTCCACATCTGAAATATTTATTTTTCTAGTTCAAAAACTTTAGTCTGATTTCAAGCTAGGTTTTTCACAAATAGCTATTAAACCGTGTTCTTTAATTGTTCAATTTTGTTTAAGAAATTATGATAATTTTTGTTGGTCATTAATTAAGAGTTTCGGTTTTTCATAGAAACAACTTGATGAGATGGAAGTATATATATATATATATATATATGCTGAGATAATTCAGTCACATATACATGCATGAACATATGAACAATTTTCTGCTCTCCTTTCGATTAATTTAAAATCTTCTACTTGTGTTATCATTTAGTTCTTTCCATGTGAGGTTGCAGAAACACTACTATCATAAGAAATTCGACTGATTAATTAGTTTCTCTACTCTATAGTACAAATTAATAGATATATAACAGGGCTTTTTCTTAAGGTACCTATACCATTTTAAAACAGCATCTAAATCACTAGCTAAGATAAATATTAATTCTTGTGTACATGGATAGCATATATACAGATTGAAACTTGAAAGTACTTCTCGATCCAATCAAGCATGTTATCTATCTGCAATCTATTCAAGATATGGCTCTATATATTGGCAATTTGGCAGACATAACTACAAGAAGAAATTTAGTTAAATGAATAATTAATTTTCGCCTTGGATAAGAGTTGACTCGCGCATGTGCTGGAGAATCAGCTAATTAAGGATGTCAAAATTATGACGACTGTGCACATGCAAATATACACCAAAAGATTCTTTTCAGTTTAAAAGCGAATCTTCTAATTAGTTCCTCATTACTGAAATTCTTGATTTATACGAGATAATCGCATTAATTATAGTGACTTATATTTGTTCTGTGATCGCATATTACTTATAGTTTTGATCCTCATAACAGGTGCCACCGTTGGTAGATACTACGGGACCAACTACATCTTCAACCAAAAACGAAGTGGTAAGCTTCTATTTGAAAAAGAAAAAGATAATCATGGTTAGATTACACATTAATAATTTACATTAAGGTATGTAGCAGCACGATTCGGTCATGCAAAAATAAAAAAACTATAATATATTAAATGTGTAAAGTGTGATTTGCTGTGAGAGATAAAAAGAGAAAATAATCACTTTTAAATCATAAATTAATGGTTTAGATTGATACAAAATCTATGAACATAAATCAATAAAATCCATTACAATTTCTTAATTTTCGCTTGAATAATTTCTGTATCAATATAAATTATTGATTTGTGATTTAAAGATAATTATTTTTTTTCTCCCATCTCTTATATTAGTAAACCATTCCTCTCATTAGCTATGTGTCTTATATATACACTTGTAATGATAATTATTTATTTTTTCACAAATTATGTAAGTATTTATATCTGTAATATTGTGCTTGTTTATAGGATGGGGAGCTTGAATCGGCTAAAGCCGAAATGGGTGAAGTGAGGCAAGAAAACGAGAGGCTAAAGCAATGTTTGGACAAAGTTCTGAAGGATTATCGGTCACTGCAAATGCAATTCCAAGACATAATCCACAAAGACACAAAAGAATCTACTTCCGACAAAGGAAAGGATTACAACAAAAAAGAAACTGTATCCGAGGAATCTGACCTAGTTTCCCTCAGCCTTGGAAGAGTTCCAACAAGTATTAACATTCCAAGAAACAACGAGAAAAGCAAAGTCTTGAAACCATTATTACTGAAGGGTGATGAAGAAGAATGTGATAAAGAAGAGTTGGCTCTTGGATTGGAGTACTGCAAGTTCGAAACATCGAAATCAGGAAGCATTAATAATGAAGGTAGTGTGCCAAATGTAGTTCCAAAAAGTCCAAGCAATAATAGTTGTGAAGTGGCAAAGGAAGGGGAGGCTTGGCCACCAAGTAAAGTGCTCAAAACAGAGAGAGATCATGCTGGAGAAGACGAAGTTTCCCAGCAGAACCCCGCGAAGAAAGCTAGAGTTTGTGTGAGAGCAAGATGTGACACACCTACAGTAAGCAACTAAGCATCATATATGTATATATGTTGTTTCAAAATAAAAGTTATATGTATAGTACTATAGTTTATGTTCACAGTTTGGGTATCTTGAAACAGATGAATGATGGATGTCAATGGAGGAAGTACGGACAGAAGATTGCTAAAGGAAACCCTTGTCCTAGAGCTTACTACCGTTGTACAGTTGCACCATCATGCCCAGTGAGGAAGCAGGTATATATATATATATATATATATATTGAGAATTTCAATTCGTCGCATGCATGCAATATAACATTTTTTTTGTATATGTTGTACAATACATGAAAGCTAATTAGGTGTTATAATTTTTAATATGTTGTGCATGTCTTTAATTTATACAAAAGTTTTAGTCTTCAAGGTGTGAATCAAAACACATTCATTTAACTTGTGTTGAAATTCCATTATAACAAGAATTAAACCTTAGATCACTTATTGTAAAAAAAAAAAGCCTTAATATTATTTATAAATAAAAATTTCAAATTTTTAAGTAAAAAAATGCATATTAATTAGGTCCTTACAATTTTATATTCAAGTAAATAAATCTTTTTATCTTTTTTTTCCTAACACTGCTATAGCTTACTATTTGCCACCTTTGGCTCCCAATATACCAGTTGTGAGATCATTACATTAAAAAATGTTATTAAGAGGTACCTATTCCAACATATGGACAGTCCTTGTTAGAAAAAACATTTAGACACAAGGCATATCTACTTGAATGTAAAAATTTAGGAGCTTAATTATTTCAGGTTTTAATTTAGAGAGTTATTTGCAAAGAATCCAAAATCAGGAGTTTGACATTTTTTACCAATTATATATATATATATATATATATGCATATTAACAGAAACTACACTACTTCAGGTGCAAAGATGTGCTCAGGACATGTCCATTCTCACGACCACCTATGAAGGAATCCACAACCACCCTATTCCTCTCTCAGCCACTGCCATGGCTTCCACTACTTCTGCAGCCGCCTCCATGCTCTTGTCCGGCTCATCAACCTCTCGGTCTGCCTCATTACCCTCGTCAACCTCCACCGCCACCACCTCTGTTGATCTCCATGGCCTCAATTACTACCTCTCATCAGACGGTTCAAAATTAAAGCAATTCTACCCTTCAAACCCTTCATTGCTATCATCATCATCAACTTCTCACCCAACAATCACTCTTGACCTCACCACAAACCCAGCCTCCAGATTCTCCAACTACACCACACCAAGATCATCATACTCATACCCTTCTTCCACAAGTCTCAGCTTCAGTACTGCCCACACCAACAATGATAATTTTCTCACCTATAATAACAGGAACGTTTTCAGCTCCATGAACGTCCTTAGAAGGCCAACAATGGAGAACATCTACCACCAACTTCCTAGTTCCCTGCAAAAGAGCGGTGTCGTTAATAACCCTAATATTCCTCTTCCTCCTTCTCATGCTCTACCAGATACTATAGCCATGGCAACGAAAGCAATCACGGCAGATCCAAAGTTTCAGTCAGCTTTGGCTGTAGCACTTAGTTCGATTATTGGCGCAGGAAGTGGGATTGGAAGCACCCAAGGGAATAATCATGGTGGCGGAGATAGTTTGGCTCAGAAATTGAAATGGGGAGAGCTGTTTCCAGCGTCATCTTCTCTATGAAACATCATTGAACTTGTTTCGTGTTTGATATATGTATGATGTTCAATGGTTCATATTAAACCCGACACAAGTATTTGCATGCTGTATATTTTGTTGTGTCACAATGTGAATTTTATGTCATGTATTATATTTGTATTATTCATATTTCTTGACCTTATCTACTTGGGATGTAGCTCTAAAGGCGCGTATGCTTTTTTCCCTAGCTACTCCTTAATTTTATTTTTTTTCCATGGCCTGTAATGACTAATGATGTAGGATAAATGAACTGATGAAGAATGAGCATGGACACATATAAATAATGCTGTTAGCATATGTAGCTTTTTTTGTTATTTTATTTATATATTTACCAAGTCTTTCACCTAATAGTCATTTTGGAGTTAGGGCCTATTTGGTAGTCAAGACAGAGTAGGAGTAAAAATGAAAGAGGAAAATGAAAAGGAAAAGAGAATGAAAAAGAGAAAGGGAAAAGAAAACAAATATGTTTGGTATAAGATGAAAAATAATAAAGGAAAAAAAGTATTATTTGGTTTGGTATGTATTTTTTTAACGAAAAAAAGGTAATATGCAAAGTAATTTTACTAAATTACTCCTGATTTTAAATTGTCTTTTATAATTAAAAATTAAATATCTCATTTCTTGTCAGAATATTTCTCTCTCCCTCTTATCTTTATCATCTTCATCTCTCTCCATCTTTATCTCCTTCATTCTCTCTCTCTTTCTCCCATTAGACTATATCTCTCTCTCTTTTGGCCTGTTGGGCTTGACAGAGACCATCCCTTCATCTTTGAGCAGCGCCGGGCTAAACTAAGAAATGGTTCAACTTAGCCAGAAAATCGTTTGGTCCAGGCTTTGGCGAACCATCCAACACTGTATCTTCGTCATCTGCCCTACATCCTTCGCTTCTTACACAGCTTACCTGCTGTTATGGAGGCCAAAGATACCACATGTTGCCGCGGCCCCTCGCCGCGCCAACATCTCCTCTGACCTTAGGGGTGGCGCCACTGCCTTTGTATCACACCAATTTAAGATAAATAAAAAAAGAATATATATATATATATATATATATATATATATCTCTCTCTCTCTCTCTCTCTCTCTCCTACTCATATTCATCTTCATCTCTCTCCTTTTTCATCTGCTTCATTCTCCCTCTCCCTTTCTCCCATTAGAATATCTCTCACTGTTCTGACACTGTCTTTGTGAATCATGTTGGTCTCTGTCTCTCTTTCTTTCTCTCCTTTCTCACTCGATGTTTCTTTCTAAAGAAAAAAAAAATAGAAAGGCAAATCTAGCAGTCTACTTTCCTTTCCTTGAGCACTTTTCCATCATGAAATGGATGGAAAGAATCCGTACTAAAATAATGGAAAATGGATTTTCGGCTTCCATCGATTACACTATAGCAACTGCATACCAACCACATGATAAACAACATAGTAATGGAAGGAAGCCTTCCATTGTAGTGTTGGAAGGCATAAAACAAATGGGACCTTAATATAGTGCAAAATGTAGAATTGTTTTTTTCAAATGTTAGAGTCTTGATGGACCCAGTCCAAGTTTACATTTGGAGAGTGTTTAGCTTGATTAAGTGCAATGATTAACCTTGTATAAAAAATGTCTAGAGCAATATAGTTCATACTCTTTACACTTTATTAGCTACTATATATTTTCTCTTCAACTGTCATTCCAACACTCCTCCTCAAGTCCAACTAACTTGATCCTATTGTGATTTGTCTTCATTTGTTTTTAAACCTAGGCTTGTGTTTTTTGAGTTTTAAAGGCGTCAGGTCCTTTTTGTCTTTTTTTTTTTGCTTGGGCTAGCTTGTAGTTTGAAACTTAGAGGCCAAGCTTCCAAATTTGCTTCTATGGGTCTTACTTACCAAGCCTTCTTTCTTGGGTTTCAGTTGTTGGCCCGTAGGGCTTCAACAATTTTTCTCTTTTCTTTAGTTAAATATGATTTTTGTCTCATAGTTTTACCTATTTTTGAATTTGATCCCTATACTTTTAAAGTTTGGAATTTGATCCCTATAGTTTCTACATTTACAAAAATAATCCATGTCGTTAAGATCAGTTAGTCAATTGTTAGTCTGTGCACACTTGGTGCTAAGTAGAACTTCCAAGTCAGCACATTAACCCATGTCATTAGTTCGATCAGTGCCACATATGCCTAGTTAACATTTTTTTAAAAAGAATTTTTCATATTGTTTGCCTCTTTGTCACTATCTTCCTCACCCTTTTCACTCTTCCCCCTTCCCTTTACAACCATGGTCGCCGTTACTCGCCCCAACAAGAACAAAGGTTCTATCGCACCAAGCAAGATCATCATGTATGCATCTTTTTCCTATCCTCAATTCACAAGCAACTTCTACTCAATCTATAAGCCACTTTCACAATTTTCTTCTCAATTACACTTCATTTTTTTCTCCCAATTCATTCTTTGTTGCCTTCTCCTTACACACCAAACCTAGAAATTCATTCCCAAGAAATGCAATAAAACATTGTAGCTTCGCATGGAGGTTAAAAGTCAAACAATTTACTCCTTGGTGATGAAGTTGAGCTTTGTTTTGGAGCAAACTCGGGTTGTTGCTATCTGTGTGAGCTACACTTGATAACTAAGGACAATGCTAAAACCTGACTCGTATAATCGTTGATTGGGTGCAATTCTGTAGGAAATGGAAATTCCCAATTCTGTATTTGGGCAATACCTTTTTGTTTATCTTGTATTCTTCCCTAGAGAATGCCTTGTCCATGCTTCTCAAAGCTCTATTCAAAATCATGCTTCACCTATTTGATCAATGCTCGATGTTATAGAACCTTTATTCTCATTGGTTCTGAAGGATAAAAGGGTGGAGATTATGGAGGATGCGACGAGTTTCTTCTTACATTAACATTGTTTGCCCACCTCCCTGAATATGGGCCTGTGCTACTTCATGTTCTTACTTTGTGGGAGCAAGCAATGATAACCATGGCTGTAAGGGGAAGGGGGAAGAGTGAAGAGGGTAAGGGAGATATGTAGTGAAAATAGACTTGTCAAAATAGGTGAGCCCGACCTTTGTGGGCTGGCCCACCTATGGTTGTGTAAAAAACGAGTCGGACTGGAAAATAACTAGCCTGATCTGTCACTTTGCGAGTTGACTGGTTAAATGGCCAGTTTGCACAGTTTTTTTGTCCTATTATTTTTATCTTGTCACACCCAAAATGTGACCAGCTGGCATTCCTTTAAAAAATGTACATAAAATTGACTTTCAAAATTGAAAACAAATTTTATCAGGAGCCGCCACCAAAGTTTAATTTGTTGGGAAAAACTTAGAAAAACCTTTGAATTTGATGATTTGCGTTTTGAGGAAAATGAGTTCGGAAATTGAACCATATAAGGAAAGCGTTAGGCACCCTATACGTTTGATTTAGAAAGTAAGCAATTATTTCGTATTTGCCTTAAATTGCCCTCCTTGGTCACATAAAAACATAAGAAAGAAAAGCATCATAACAAATGGAAATATGTACAAGGGCGGACTTGGCTAGGTAGAGCCTAGGTCCTACGTACCTGTCAATTGGGATCAAAGTCCATGTAGTTCGTCATTTGAAATGCCGTAAAGGCCAGAAGAAAGACTAAAATTTTTTGTTGGAAGAACCAAAGAGGTTCAAAATTAATTATTTTCATAAATTAAACATGGCTGAAAAGTTATGATTGTGTTTGAATTTATGAGAATAAATTATTTTGATTTTTGACTCTTCCCATTTTAAAAGTTTTTTGATTTTTTTCTGGATTTTTTTGAGGATATTTAGAAAGAAATTGAAATAAACATTTTTTGAATTTTGAGTTTAAATTTTTTTTTGGGATTTTGAAAGAATATTTTTAATGAAAGCATATCCTTGCATTTTTTGAAATTAGCTTGGAAATGAAAACAAGAAAAATGGATTTATTGGATTTATGGATTTATCTTGAAAATGAAAACAAAGAAACATTTTTTTTGAGATTTTTTTTAATGGAAATGAAAACAAAGGAAACATTTTTTTTTTGGGATTTTTGAATTTATCTTAAGAATGAAAACAAAGGAAACCTATTATTTTTCTTTTTTTAGATTTTCAAAGGAATAATTTTAATGATAGCATATTTTGGATTTTTTTTTAAATATGTTGAAAATGAAGTTAAAGGAAAATATTTTTGGATTTTTTTGATTTTGAGAAAAGATAAAATATACACAAATACAATTACACATATACAACTATTTATGTAAAATACATAAATAAAAAATAAATAAAAGAAATAATATACATGCAAATACATATATATACACTCGCATACATATTTACATAAAACATGCACAACAAATTAAACCCGTATATATATATGACGCACACCTATACATATTTATGTAAAGAGCATAAAAAAAAAGAAAAAAGAAAGAAAAAAAGAGAATAAAATATGCATGCTGATCAATAGATATGCATACTTTTCTATCTTTTCATCCAGGCCCCTATGTGAAAATTTTCCTTTGTTCTTTTGCTTGATCTGATATCATAGTTGTCTTCATATAGGTCCCTCGGTCTAGAAAATGTTTTATTTTTAAATTAAATCAACCCCTATAAACTTTTCAATTTTTCAGTTTGGTCCCTATTTTCCATGAATCACGTCCAGGTCTCAATTTTTCTTCCCAAATCTGTCCAATACTTCCTCTAGGATGATTTTGGGTCATTTTAGATCCATTCCAATCCATAGCAAGGGAAAAAATGCATTAAAACCAAGTTCTTGGAAATTTTCATGTTTTCACGGTTTATCACGTCACTTTGCTTCTTTCTATGATTTTTTTGGTTTTTTGGTTCTGTTTTGATCTTCTTTTAGGCTCCAAAGTTTAAGTTATGGTGTACAGAGCTAACTCTATCCAAAAAAAAGATGAATGCATTAACAAAATCAACTTACCTTCACAGTTGCTCGATTTTTCAGATTTACTACACTCCTCTCGATTTTGAGCTTGTTTGCAGCTGAACTTCACTCCTTCAATCACCACGTTTGCTCGTCAATAGCCTAGTGTTTGTGAGTAATCTATAACTGATCTCCTCCTTCCACAATATTCCAAAAAAGGCAAATCTTTCTCAATTTCTACATAGAAAATAGATCATGTGTTTTTTGTTCTTTCTTTTTTCTCCCCTTTTTTCCCTCCTCTGAAAGGGAAGAAAAGTCCTTTACTTATAGTTGGAGATGGGGGTGCAAAATGATTATGTTGGTGGAAAAACTCCCAAATCATGTAGCCAATACCTTGTCCTCATGTTCTTTTCTTAACTAGTAGTATGGATTGCCATTTGAACAAAAAGAAAAGAAGGGACATAGTAGAAGTACCTTGGCTAGAGATTCCTGACCATACATGTGGAGGAAGGACACCACCATGTGTGTGTGATAAAAAACATGTAACATTTTGGACTTTTATTATTTTGTTATTTTTTAAATATTTTCTTTTTTTTGTTATTTTTATTATTTTTTTTTGCTTTTTTTATTTTAAGTATTTTTTATAAAAAGAAAAAGAAATTATAATATTGTGGACAAAATTAGCTGTTACAGTTGCCCCTCTTTACTCATTATTAAACAAGATTATGAGAAATTAAATTCGAGATATTCTTGTTTAAGAAGTGAGTAAAGATAAGAAACACTTAATTTTGTCAAGATGCTCATGACGTGTACAAAAAACGATATACAACATAATTATGTAATGTCTGAAAAGATGGGTGCCGGTTGTATCTGGGATTTGAAAGAAAAAGGGGCCGGTCATCTCTAGGCTTTGAAATACTAGGGGCCAGTCATCTCCGGGCTTTAAAAGGATGGGGGTCGGTCATCTCTGGGCTTTGAAAGGATTGGGGCTGGTCGTCTCTGGGCTTTGAAAAGATAGGGGCCAGTCGTCTCCGAGCTTTGAAAAGATGGGTGTCGGTTGTCTTTGAACTTTAAAAAGATGGGTATCGGTTTGTATCTGAAGCTAAGTATGTCACGGTTAAGTAGTGGCTAAAGGTAGAGTATTCTGGGTGCTTAGCTCGAATATGTGTAAGGTTGTGTGTGCAAGTGGTAGCTCTGATGACCAGTAACAACATTTGAGGTTCACAATCCTGGCGGGATCCACCGGCTGGAGTTGCATTCTGGAAGAGCATGACAGAGACAGAAAGAGGGTAGTTTCATGAAAAAAAGAGACAGCAGAGCAGAAGGGAGAGATTTGCAAAAAAATTTCAAAATGAAAACGTGTAAACTAAGAAAAACTGTACAGTAATATTTAAAACAATCAACAATAGTCTTTACATATCAGTATGAAAGCCAAAACAAAGAGATACAAACGCAAAAAAGAATCCAAAGAAGATAAAAAACGGTAAAAAAAATATATTTCTTCAATTTCAAAACATCTTTAAAAAACACAGCAGTTCAAGTGAATAAATATGGTGGGTAGAACAACAAGTCATTCGCAATAAGTACAAATCTTTGACTTTCATGGTAATTTGCATTAATGACGTGCTGTTTATATGCTCGCTTGTTCCAGCTTTGGTTACCAATTTGCAGACTCTATAGGTTGGCATGTAGGGGTGCGGTGATTTGCGTTATTTCTGGAAAACTCAACCCTAACGTTTCTTTATAAAAGCCTTTCAAAAATATGAAACCATCACGAGTTCAACCTAAGGAGTCTATACTTTTTCTCTTCTCTTTTTTTTTTCTCTTCCAAACACATACACCAGCTCAGAAATTTACCTTCATGGCTTCTAAGCAGTTTATTGATCTTACCATCCCTCCCAAGAAGGAGGAGCTCGACCTGATTCTGCGTTTGGGGCAGGATGACAAAGGTAAGCAACCCATAGAGGAGTCTCTAGAAAGGGATACCAAGAGAAAGAGGCTTGACGAGGAGTTGGAGGGGGCAAGCATAAGCCATACTTCAGAAGATGAAATTGCTCTTCTAAAGAAGGAGGTGGAAGGGCTGAGGCAGAAGGTTAAGGGTCTGGAGTGATTGATGAGAAACCAATATAATGACTTGGGAGCAAAAATTGACAAATATTATTTTTGGTCGACTCAGTGTTTCTGTAGCCAAAACCAAAAAGACGTTGAGTGCCATAATAAGATTTATATTTTTCTCCAAGAAATTATAAAGGCTCTTAGAATGGGTAGTGGTCAAGAGATAACACTACAATTCACTACTCTTAAGAAGGAACCCGTGGCTCCCTCTTCATCTAAGAAGCCACCTTACTTATAGATTACATATGCTATGCTTTGTAATTTCTCTTTCCCCCTTTTTTTGCATAATGTAATCTTCAGTCTCTCTCTCTTTCCTTTTTTTTTTTAACGCAAGTGGTTTCTTTTTTTTTTGGAAGATGCATTTCAAGAACACTAAAAGGAAGAAACAATCAGACGAAATCAATCTAGATTCAGCAAACAATCGAACTAATAAAATCATACTTAAGATCATAAAAGAAACCGAAAAAAAATTTAGGTTGCCTTTCAAAAGCACCTTGTTTATAGTCTTTAGCAAGACTTTATTCAGTATCTTTGTTCATCATTACCTCCTTCCTTGAGACTTTCATCTAACCAGACCCTCATGCTCTTGACTGTGTTGCTGGATATAACTTGTTGATGTTTTTTAATTTTCCCCAATTTTGTAATGGAATTTAGCCTTTGACGTTAAAGAGTTGAAATTGCTTCCTCGTAATACCATCAGATCGAAACTCAACTTAACCAGTTCTTTGAACAAAAAATCTAGAGATCTCACAAATTAAAGGGAGCTTAAACGAGTCGTTTGATGTGATTCTTTATTGAATGTTATCATTTTCATTTGTTTTATGTGGAACAAAAGGAGTAATTGTCATGGCTATGTGGAGTAACTTTCTAGGCAAATGAGACATTATTAGAAGAATAATTCTCATCGATTAAAAAGCATGAATGAGAGACATATAGTTGAGATAACAAGGGTAATGAAATAATTCGAATCAGTTAGAGTCTAAAAAACTACAATTAAATTGATTCTTCTATAGAATGTCCTTTGTTCTTGAGTTGACTCTTTGAATGAATACGTGTTATAATAGATATGTTCTTATGAATGCTAACTAATGCCATAACCCAATTTCAATTTTGCATATCCTCCTTTGTGCTTCTGTATGTTGAGGGAATTAAGCTGAAAAGTCTGACTCCCTATTTCTTATGTTACCTTGAGTACCTTAAGGGTTTTTCATTGCTCTAGCTTTTGCCTAAGCCGCCCTTTCAGGTTTTTGGTCTAGCAAGCACTCTTTTTTTTTTTTAAAAGATCGTTTTTCATGTCTTCAATCTAGTAGGTTTTAGTGAGCTCTAATTTTTACCTGAGTCTTCTTTTTAAGTTTTTGGCTCAGTGAGCTTATTCCTTTCTTTTTTTTTTTACAAAAAAAAGCCCTCTTTAAGCATAATATCTCTTAACCGCATCAGAGTAATAGGCCTTGACAACTCCTGACCATCCATATCTGTTAGGATCAATAAACCCCCTAAAAAGGTAAATTTAACCATATAAGGCCCCTTATACGAAGGCGCCTACTTGCTTCTGGGATCCTCTTAATTTGGTAATATTTTCTTCAATACAAAATCACTGGCCTTGAACTCTCTGGGACGTAATTTTTGATTGAAAGCCTTGGCTATCCTCTTTTGGTATAATTGTCCATGACAAATAGCAGTCAGCCATTTTCCTTCAATCATATTCAGCTGCTCATATCTACCTTTTACCCACTCATCTTCCCTTAGATTAGCTTCGATAAGCACCATCAAAGATGGGATTTCTACTTCAACAGGTCACTGCCTCCATCCCGTAAACCAAAGAATAAGGAGTTGCCCCAGTTAAAGTACGTACGATAGTCCTGTAGCTGTGTAAAGCATAGGGAAACATCTCATGTCAATCCTTGTATGTTACTGTCATCTTCCCAATGATTTTCTTGATGTTTTTATTTACAGCTTTGACTGCACCATTCATCTATGGTCGATAAGGTGATGAATTGTGATGTTTAATCTTCAATTGGTCACAGAACTTTTTAATATCTGTTCCATTCAAATTTCGTGCATTATCTATGATATTTCTTTTAAGCAAGCCATACTGACATACGACATTAATCTTCATGAATTTGACGAAGATTTTCTGAGTCACATTAGCATATGAGCTGGCCTCTACGCATTTGGTGAAATAGTCGATGGCGACCAAGATAAAGTAATATCCATTCGATGCTTTTGGGTTTATAGGGCCGATTACATCGATGCCCTACATTGAGAATGACTATGGTGCTATTAAATTGTGTAGCAGAAGTGGAGCCGTGTTGATTCTATCAGAGTAAATCTAACACTTATGGCACTTTCTGACATATTCTAGACAATCTCTTTCCATAGTCATCCAAAAGTACTCACATCTTTGAATTTGTTTAGCCAAGGTGTGGCCGTTGGCATGAATCCTACATATTCCTTCATGAAGTTCCGTAATAATTCTTTGAGCTTCTTTTGAATCAACACATCGGAGAAGCGTGCCATCATGACTCCTTTTATATAAGACACCATCATTGATAAAGGAATTCATGGCCAAGTGTCAATTGTCTTCTTATGTTTTCCATAGCTCATTATGGGTAAACCCTATCTTTCATGTAAGTCTTGATGTCATGGTACCAAGGATGTTCATCAAATTCCTCCTCTATGTTCAAGCAATGCGTCGGCGTATCACTTGATTTTATTTGGATTGGTTGGACTTGCACTCTGTAGTCAAGCTGAATCATCGCTGCTAGAGTGGCCAAAGCATCTGTAAACCAGTTCTTATCTCTTGTCATGTGATGAAACTAATTTCTTTAAACTAATGGATTAGCTAGATCAGGTATTTCTGATATGGCACTAATTTTGAATCTTTAGTTTGCCATTTTCCATTCACTTGGTAAATTATTAGAGCTGAATTTTCGAATACCTTTAGGTTTTTTACTCTTAAGGTAATGGCTGCTTGTAATCCATTGACGCATGCTTCATATTCTGCTATATTGTTCGTGCAGCCAAATTTCACCTTGATGGCTACTAGCAATTGCTTTCCTTCTAGAGATACCACTACAGCTCCAACACCGTTTCTTTGTGTGTTAACAGCCTCGTTAAAATACATGTTCCATCTTTCTCTGTTATCACCAATATTACCTTCCTCTTTATTGATAGTAACGATATCCTCATCTGGGAAATGGAACATCAAAGGTTGATATTCATCAAGTGGGTGCTTTGCCAAATGATTTGCTATTACACTTCCTTTAATGGACTTCCTTGTCATATATACCACGTCATACTCAGATAGTATCACTTGTCATTTCGAAACCCTTCCAGTTATGTGTGGGTTTTCAAAGATAAATTTCAAAGGGTCTATTCTAGAGATTGGCCAAGTAGTGTAATAGAGCATATACTGTCTCAACCTTCTTATTGTCCACACTAATCCACAACACATTTTTTAATCATTGTATAACGTGTTTCACAATCATTGAACTGTTTAATCAGGTAATCCCTGAATTGTTGTGTTGCCCTAGCACTGCCCCTATTGATTCGGGTAAGATTGTCAAAAACAAGATTAAAGGCCGACTTGGTGTTGGAGGAACAAGGATTAGGGGGTTTAGTAAATAATCTTTGATTCTATTAAAAGCTTGTTGGAAATCATCATGCCATTTCTCAGTGTGGTTCTTTCTCAACAATTTAAATATTGGCTCACAAGTTGCTGCACTGTACTGTAATTCAGTCACCTTAAGAAGCCTCAAACCTCTTTTTCTGTTTGGGGAGGTGGCATTTCACGAATAGCTTTTATTTTTTCAAGATCAACCTCTATCCCCTTTTGACTTATAATAAATCCTAATAGTTTTCCGGATAAGGCTCCAAAAACACATTTATTAGGATTTAATATGAGTTTATACTCATGTAGCCTCTCAAATAATTTTCTAAGGACTGCTACGTGACTTTCTCCTTCAATAGTCTTGGCCACCATGTAATCTACGTATACCTCAATTTCCTTATGCATCATATCATGGAAAAGTGCAACCATGGCCCGTTGGTAGGTTGCCCTGGCATTTTTAGCCCAAATGGCATTACTTGGTAACAATAAGTCCTCAACTGAGTGATAAAGGTAGTTTTCTCCTTGTCCTCTTGTAATATTCTTATCCTTCAGGGTGTAATTAGTTATGGTAGTATAAAAAAAATTAACTAAATTATTATTATTATATGTAAACTGTTGAAACTATTATATTTCATGTATGGATTACCATGTTTTCATAGTCAGATTAGGACAACTTAGTTTAAATATATTTTAAGACTGAGTTATTGCCATATGGGACCAATAGTTGTATAGGATTGTGTTAGGACCTAAATTAATTCTTGGAGAAGCAAATCAGATGGTTGGCGCCCAGGCGCCATGCAGGGCACCTCAAGCTCTAGCACCTTAACTCTCAGCCTGGCACCAAACAGGTGGTGCCTCAGGCACCGCACAGGGCGCCTCAGGCGCCAAGTCCCAAACTCTCTATCTCAGCTCTGAACGTGGTGCCCCAAGCGCCATACAAGGCGCCTAGGCGCCAGGTCGCGAAAATCTACTTATATACCAGAATTGATCATTTCTTTCCCATTTTTCTGCTGGATCCCATTTTTCTGCTCATGCTGGATGTTTCTCTCCTTCTGACAACCGAAGATTCACTAGGCTCCTTTCAATCTTAGTAGAAAACATAAGGTAAGCAAGTATGGAGTTACTTGAAATTCATCTTCCTTTCCTTCATTTCTTCTCCTCCTTAACTAAAAACCCTAAGCAAGAAGAATATAAAAATTATGTTTTAGTAAAACATAAATGATTACTATGCCATAAATTCTTGAATTGTGTGATTTTTAGAGGCCTTTCTCCATAGAAAGGATGGAAAGGAAGAAGAAAAAGATTTTTAGGTTGAATTACTTTTCAAATAGTCATATTATGTCTTGGACTATTATAGATTCTGCACTTTAGAGCAGTAGTATTGAGCAGTATACTAACTGAATAATTCTGTAAGACGGCTAATAGTTTGGATAGTTAAACAAAGCAAAAATCTATAGAATCTGCTGCTATTTAATGGCTAGATACCATAAGGAAATTCTACAGAACCTTTATAGTAAAACTTTCTTATTAGGATAATATAAATACTTCCTATATAAACTCTGTTCTACTTACTAGAAGTTTCAACTCTAATGTACTCTTTAATTGTTATCTTATTTGCATATTAGAAAATCTTTGGAAGTTATTTCCTAGCACCCCTATAAATTAGCTGCAAGAACTAAGGTAGTTAGTACCAGATTAGAGGTGAGTGTGGAACATTATCCTATCTACGTCTTTTTTTAAGTATTATCACAGGTATTGTAAGGAAATTTATGAACGAGTCTAAGCATTGTGCAGTGTATTTGTTTTAAGAGAATTATATTCTTTGTATTTAAGGTTGATGTTATTACTGATGTTGTTTTATTGAAATTCTGTGAATACCTATGTGACAAGTGAATATTATTATGATGTCTTCTTGGTGGTGCACCTCATGGGAGAATTAAGGGAGTTATAAGGGTGGAGATACCCCTTTATGGAGAAATAAGGGCAGATGCGGCCAGGGGACTACGAGCAACAGTCCACTGGTACTGTGGACGACCTGGTTGGTATGGGACTAGTATTACACACTGTATGCATTACATTATGCTTATCATTCGTAACTAGTGTAGTTATAAATTCGTTGGTATCCTTATGAAATTAAATGATAATTTATTCGTGATAGATAATGTTATCCATTCACTAAGTATTCCATTATTCATCCTTTTTTTAAAACCTTCAGAGTCGGTAGCTGAAGCAGAGGGCTCTCCAAGACAGTAGTGAGTCCATCTCTTCCATTTCCCCTGTACTTTTGGGTTGGATTTTGTACTTTATTTGTTTTGTAAACTTTAGAAGTTGTTTTGTGATCACATAAGGCTCCTAGGATGTTGTGGATGTTGACGTTGTACTATGCC
The DNA here is from genome assembly GCA_037074585.1 of Biancaea sappan. Classification (NCBI taxonomy): domain Eukaryota; kingdom Viridiplantae; phylum Streptophyta; class Magnoliopsida; order Fabales; family Fabaceae; genus Biancaea; species Biancaea sappan. The sequence goes on along the minus strand of CM073497.1, from coordinate 44,898,942 downwards.
GCTTGTGGTTTCGTTGTAAAGAAACTAAAATCTTGTTAATGTTTTGGATTTGGAAATATTACAGTATATATTTATGCACGCTAAAGTATTAAGAACTTAGTTTTAGAACTTGAACCAGCATAGATATATATTTGGAAATGTATGGTGTTAAAATTTATCGTATTAATGTGCCTTTTGGTTCGTGATGAAAAAGAAATCCACTAACATGCCGGTCACATTTTTGGGATGTGACACCTTTTCATGCATAGGAATTTGATTATAGCCTGAGAAACCATCCATGAATGAATAACGCTGGTTGCGTGCTATGTTGTCAACTAGCATATCAATATGAGGTAGAGGGAAATCATCCTTTAGACTAGCCCTATTTAAGTCCTATAGTTTATGCACATCCTGACTTTACCATCTTTCTTAGCCACAGGCACAATATTTGCCACCCATTGAGGGTATCAAGCGACTTGGAGAAAACCCGTGTCAAGTTGTTTTGTTTACCTCTTCCTTAATCTTTAGGGATATCTCTGCACTTAATCTTCTTAACTTCTGCTTTTTAGGCTTCATGTCTAGGAAAAGTGGAATCTTGTGTGAAGCGATTCTTGGATCAAGCCCCAACATGTCTTGATAAGACCATGCAAAGATGTCAAGATATTCCTTATACAACTTGACCATTTCTTCTCTTTCTGGGCCATCGACAATTTTTAACTCTCTTTTATCTTCTTTAGTCCCAATGTTTATTATTTCAATCACCTCTCATAAGGACTTATCCCTTTTCTAGTAGATTCAAGGATTTCAGCGAATGTTTAGACTATTTCTTCATAATTAGATTCATGATTTTGCGTATCCATGGTAACATAAGTCATTCAACCAGGCCTCAGGAATTCCCGTGTTGGACAAGAGTTTCGAGGAATGCAAATTCCTGGAGGGTAAAGAAATGAACGTAAAATGAATTAAAAGAAAACAAGGAGAGCAAGCGAAGCAAAAGTTACAAGAAATACGAAGCATTTCAAATTTTCATTTATGTTCTATAAAAAAAATTATTCATGAAAATGAAAATGACAACATTGCAAGTGCAAAACAATTACTTTAAATCAAAAACATCTTGGACATCCTCAATCTCCCAATTCTTCAACGAGTCTCTAGTATCATCATTCATAATCTGAGGCTTGGATCCTTACATATCGTCTTTATCCTCAACCATTATAGCAATCTCAAGCTGGTTTATCACTTTGGATGGTGCTAGGAACGAAGCTCTTATATGTGGGACTTCTAGCTTGCCATGTTATTTATTTATGTTGAGTTTTTCATTTATCTGATCCTCTATTGTAGGCTCATATCCTAACCCACATCGGTTTGTATTTGATGGAAGGACAATCGATTCTTTAATGCCTTGTAGGTTTGCACCTAAACCTCTGCCTGCCTCGAACCATTCCTTTTCATGATGGTTGTTGTCACAGAATTTATATCTTTGTTGGGTTCCTTAGTTGCCTCAACTTTCAAGCTTGGGAAAGCTATCTCAGTTACTTGCTCAGCAGCCTTAATATATGGGACAGAACTTGGCTTTGTTGCCATCAGCTCCTCTTCTCCTTTAACAGTGATGGTTCTCCTTCCGTCAATAAACTTCACTTTTTGGTGTAGGGTAGATGGTACAGCGCCTGCCTTATGGATCCATGGCCTTCCTAAGAGTATGGTATATGATGGATCTACGTCCATGACTTGAAAGTTCACCATAAATGTACACGGGCCAATTTCAAGGGGTAAATTAACTGTACCTAATACCTCTCTTTGAGTTTTTTCGAATGCCGTTACTGTCATGTCACTATCCTCCATCCGTAATAATTCTAATTTCTCGAATGTGGATAGTGGCAACACATTTAAAGCTGATCCACCATTAATTAGAACTTTGGCTAGGTAAACCCATGACATTTAAGGGTGATATGCAAAGCTTTTGGTTTGTTAACAGTGGTTCCATCGATTTCTTCTGCTGAAAAGGAGATTGTAGACACAGATTTGGCGATGTTCATTACATCTGCTACTCTTTTTGGGGAAGCATCTGGTCGTACAAATGTTTTTCCTAAGACCTTCAGTAGAGCCTGGCGATGCGCCTCTAAATTCATGATTAACGAAAATATTGAGATTTTAGCAAGAGTCTTGTTGAGTTATTCCACGATATCATATTCAGTTTGTTTTATGATTCGCAAGAACTCTTCCTCATTATCTTCAGGTTTTCTTTCTATTACTTGTCCCCCTTTGTCTACCTTCTTCGTTTCAGGAGGAAGGTATATTCTGTCGCTTCGCGTCACCCTTCATGTATTGGCTATGTTCGTCACGAGTTCTCCCTTAGGTACTTTAACTGTCTTTGTGTTGTTAGAAGGAAGCTCTATTCGACTGTCATACCTCCATGGCACCGCACGATTGCTTTGGTAGGGAAATAGTGCTGGCATGTTTATGACCATAGCTGGTTGTTTCTGAATTGACATTTTAGGTTGAGGGGTATAATTAATTGTGTAGTAAGCTGACTTAATTTCTTTCTTGCTGACTGGGTTTATTGTTTCTGTTATTGTACAAATCACTTCATATGCTTTCATGGGGACTATTATCCCAAAAGCAATCATCTTCTTAACCAAAGAGTTGAACTCTCAGCATTCTTTAATGTCATGCCCCATTTTTACCTGGTAATACTCACAATGTTTTAACTCTTGAGCCACCACGACTTCATCTTTTCTTGTCGTCAATGATTCTAACTCGTACCAGCTTGTTTAAGATTCACATAGAGCTATTTCATTGACATTCTCATGTTAGTCAATTCCCCTAGAGACTTAGTCTCTTTTTCGACAACGTTCACTTGGTGCTCATGACTAGGCATTGGATCCTTCGCAATGGTGGAGTTCTCTCCTAACTTTAATTGGATATGGTTTGAATTGATCAAATCTAGTATGTTTCTCTTGAATGCTATACAATTTTCAATTGAATGTCCGACAGCACCCATGTGAAAATCACATGTGGTATTTGGATCATACCATGCTAGATATGGGGGATTCACTACTCTACCTAGTCGAGGCCCTAAGAGTTAAGTAGCTAACAGATTTTTGTATAGTTCAGCATTTATTGTGCCAAAATTTGGCCAAGGGCTATTATCTACTAGTCGTGGGGCTCTTTGTCTGCCTAATTAAGTTTGTTTATTTGGCCCCAATTGACCTTGATTTTGATTGCTTGTTTGGTAAAAATTAGATTGTTGTTGGGGGTATGATCTTACTGATTGAACATAATTTACATATAATTCCTTCTTTTGCGAATTGTCCCTTCTTTAAGCTATTTTCTATATGGGGGCTTGAGAGTTTTTCTTTACGAATATCGGCATCAATTCTTTCCCCGATCTCAATTAGGTCTGTAAAGTCTGTGACATATGTCCTAAGCATAATCTTATAGAATGGGTCTGGTAGGGTACGAACGAAGTAAGAACAATATTCGGACTGGATTAATGGAGGTTGTACTTGTGATGCAGTTACCCTCCATCTTTTGGCATATTCCTTGAAGGTCTCAGAACTCTTCTTCGTCATTACTTTTAAATGTTCTCTGGTTGGAGTTATTTGCAAATTAAACTTGTACTGCCTCATGAATAAGTCTGCTAAGTCCCTCCATTTTTGAACCTTTGAGTGGTCTAATTGCATAAACCACAATAGTGTGGCTTCAGTTAAGCTCTTGGGGAAAAAAATCAATTAAGAACTTCTTATTACGGGACCAGACACACATCTTATTGTAGTATGACTTCATATGGTAAACCAGATTTCCAGTGCCATTGTACTTGGAGAATTCTGGTATCTTGAATTCCTTTAGGATTGTTATCTCAAGAATTAGGCATAGTTCATCCAATTCTAATGATCCCCAAGATACTAGCCCTCGAAAGGCGCGCAATTAGTCTTTGACTTTTTCAATTTGCTCCTTAAGACTTGTGTCCTCTTTATCAATACTTGAGGTTGGAATCTAGACTGTGTATACGGTATCGTCACCAAGATATCCCTGTGCGGCGTCATCCCCTATAATTTGATTAGTATGGCCAAGTGCATTCGTGATTCAGGTTTGGGAACCTATCCCTTTATCTAGTGGAGGAACAACCACTGTCTCGTTCACTTTTTCTTTTGGATTGGCATATGCTGATGTTGGGTTAATTGTCTCAGCTTGTGCTTCAATAGTGATAGGCATAAAGGGTGAATCTATTTGTTTTCCTTTCATTGCTTCCGTCAATGCTAGGATCATTTCAGTCATGTGAGCAAGTTGCCCTTCCAATGCCCCAATGCATGCAGCGGTGTCATTTTTTGTTCTTTGATTATCTTCAGATTGGCTTTCCATTATGCTACTTCGTAAGTAGGTGTTGTATTCACGAGTCAATGGTAGGGTCTGATTAGACAATTTCCCTTTAGGAGGCGTAATGATGAAGTTTTTTCTTCCTTTGAAAAGATCAAAAAAAAATTTTTTAAATCATGTTATTACTGCTCTTTTTGAAACATTTCCCTATTGAAGCATGAGTGTTTTATTTTTATTTTTATTTTTTTTTGAGAATAAGGGGGCATTTTCCCAAAAACTCATGAAGGTTCGTGACTTCCATCGAATTGTGATGAGATTGCTGATGGTTTTATATAGTTGAATGAAATTTGGATAACACCAACATTTCTCAATGAAGAAGAGTATTCAAGTGAATTCAAATGATACCAACCAGATGAAAAGGTATAAAATTTGGATGACACCGACATTTTACTTAAAAGAACAATTAATTCAAATTCGAAATACATCGAAATTTCCCTCATAGATGACATTATTATTCAATTACAACTCCACATCCCTAAGAGTTCCTTTGTTTCGTTGTACAATTCTATCAACTCTCTTTCTGAGAGCCTAAACGACGTAGCTTGATCTTTAATTACCTTCACTCGTGCAGCCAATTTTGTCATATTTATTTCAGCCTCATTTATTAACTCTTCATTTTTGTTTGTTGCTTCTTTATGTTGTTGTATGATATGCTCTACATTGGACCTCAGGTGATTGATGCATCCTGCCTCAGATTCTAAGCGACTATTCTTACTCTCTAGCCTAGCAATTGTCTTGTCTCTTTCAGTAACTTTGTCTAAAGCTTGACTCTTTTCTGCCCTCAAGCGTTGCGCATTCTCTTCAAGATGTGTTATTTTCTGCTGATACATATCGATATGATCTTGTTGTTCATCGATGTTAAAATGTCAATTTGGCTTGTGAAGTATGAATGAGGTTAGTATGAAGCGCTTCCCTTTTCCTCTTTTATTTTCTGGATCTTCTTTATCAACAACTCACACTCTTCTTCTTTCTTCCTTTTTTCACCGGTTATTTTCTTTAGTTCTTCGGTTACTTTTGCGTGGTTGAGCTTTCCGCGCATATTGTCTTCTTCGGTGTAGTCTCGAGGGTCTGTTCTAATGCTTGGTGGTTGATCTGCATTGATCATTCGGGTTAATACCATATCTTTCCCCCTTTTTTAAACCATTGCGGGTATTCAGGAGTAGTTCATCTTCTGAATGGCTCTACTTCCTTGCAACTTTTTATTTCTATGTTTTCCCACGTAACTCAAATTTGTTCCCATAATTCTTTGCTATACAAATCTTGATATTCAAATTCAACTTCTTTTAAACCTCGTGTCCTGAGGATATATTGCATCTGACCATATTGTCTTAGAACCATGGCCAGGTTGTATGCTATGTAACCTCTGGACCTTATCAGCGGCACACATTGAAATTCACTACGCCATAATAAAACATCTCTTGTTGCCACCCCAGATAAGCTCCATGTATAAGACGATGAATTTATAGATCGAAAGACTTTAACCCACTCATGTTTGTTCTTTTGTTTAATAGAAGCACATAAGAATCTTTCTGCAGGCTTTGGTATTGGTTTGTAAGCTCCGTACTTTTTCCCAAAGACATGATTACACATCAAACATACAACATGTGTATGCAACATCAGAGGTTTCCCTTTCTACTTCTTCGACTATGACTTAAATATAGGAATGTGTCTGCCAAGATCGCTGGGATAGGGTTGACTCCATTATGTAGTACTGATGAGAATACATCAATTGCTTTCTGGTCTACTATCCCTATGGCTGAAGGAAAAAGTACAGACCCATAGATTGCTAGAGAAAACAAATTAAGGTATGCCTTTCTGTTATGACATATTTTGGACTCATTCAGAATTCTTAAGATGTAGCTCAATTCCCATGTTGTGGTGTCTCCCCATTTTACCATTGACTTCTCTATCCGAACATACGACACCCCAAATAGTGCAGTCATCTTATTCAAGGATAAATTGACACATCTTGGTATGTAGATTGGCTGGTGATCGTTCAAATGCATATCAAGCATGAATCTATATTCTTCTATTATGGGGGTCGTGTCCATATCTTCAAATGTGAAAACTCGCAATGATGGATCCCAATAATTCATCATTTTTAAAATTGCCATCTCTTGAGGCTTCACATACAATAGATCAACAATCCTTCCAAATTTCTTTAACAACAAATCTTTTTCGGTTGGAGACATTAACTCGTGATGGAATATGAGCTCTTGAAGACAATTGACTTTAACTATCACTTTGATCTCCACTGGCAATGAGCTCTAATGACCTTTAGATAATGCATCATCGTCTCACTCTTGGTGGGCCTTCATTTCTTTCATGAGTTTTCGAGATGAATGATTGTCAGAAAAAACCATTTTTATTTTTTGTGTTTTTTTACTCATGCTTCACCAATTAACTGAAAAGACAGAGGAATTATAATGATGTTTAGGAAGCAGAAAAGTTTTCTTTCTTTTGGAGTGAAGAAGAATAGAATTAGGAATACGGACCATTTTAAAAAAAAAGTCAAAATGGAAAGTAGAAAAAAAAATTAAGAGATGACCAAAGTTGTTTCCCATACGTCTTGCTCAAGGATCTTTATTCTTCTAAGCCAACTAAGTGCATAGGTTTTATGGTGGATTTACAAACCTATGGATATAAATGTCCCTAGACTGCCCCCATAGTCGAAACTCATGGGGATCTCTGATTGCTAGCATTGAGAGCACAATAGTTATACTCTCTGTGAACTCTATATTGACAAAAGAGATCGGTCTAAGGGGAAGCTTTCGTGATCCCCGCAAGGGATAGACCCTCTGCGACATCACTAGACTTTCTTCTATCTTATGGTTGTGCTCAACCCGGGTGTAGAGTTAGTGTGTGCAAGGGATGTATTGGTGCATAGTGTGTGAAGGGATCAACCAATTTACCAGGAGGAGAAAATAAACCATATATACAAGTGAATATATACAAAAGTAGAATGACGAAGATAAATAAATAACGAAATAAAATTAAATAAAGAGACAAAATGGTAAATAAGGCAAATATAAAATTTGGTTGCACACTTAGAAAATTAATATCAACTCTCGAAATTTCCTAGTGGAGTCGCCAAACTGTCATACCCGAAATGTGACCGGCCAGTGTTCCTTTAAAAAAGGTACATAAAATTGACTTTCAAAATTAAAAACTAATTATATTAGGAGCCGCACCAAAGTTTAATTTATTGGGAAAAACTTTTAAAAACCTTTGAATTTGATGGTCTGCGTTTTAAGGAAAATGAGTTCGGAAATTGAACCGTATAGGGAAGTTGTTAGGCACCCTATACGTCTTATTTAGAAAGTGAGTAGTTATTTCATATTTGCCTTAAATTGCCCTCCTCGGTCACATAAGAACATAAGAAAGAAAAGCATCAAAACAAATGGAAATATGTACAAGGGGGACTTGGCTAGCAGAACCTAGGTCCTACGTACCTGTCGATCAGGATCAAAGTCCACGTAGTTCATCATCTGAAATGCCGTAAAGGCCAGAAGAAAGACTAAAATTTTTTGCAGAAAGAACCAAAGAGGTTCAAAATTAATTATTTTCATAAATTAAACGAGGCTGAAGAGTTGTGATTGCGTTTGAATTTATGAGAACAAATTATTTTGATTTTTGACTCTTCTCATTTTAAAAGCTTTTTGATTTTTTTTTTGGATTTTTTTTAGGATATTTAGAAAGAAATTGAAATAAACATTTTTTGAATTTTGAGTTTAAAATTTTTTGGGATTTTGAAAGAATATTTTTAATGAAAGCATATCCTTGCATTTTTTGAAATTAGCTTGGAAATGAAAACAAGAAAAATGGATTTATTGGATTTATGGATTCATCTTGAAAATGAAAACAAAGAAACTTTTTTTCGAGATTTTTTTTAATGGAAATGAAAACAAAGGAAACATGTTTTTTTTTGGGATTTTTGAATTTATCTTAAGAATGAAAACAAAGGAAACCTATTATTTTTTTTAGATTTTTGAAAGAATAATTTTAATGATAGCATATTTCGAATTTTTTTAAAATATATTGAAAATGAAGTTAAAGGAAAATATTTTTTTGATTTGGAGAAAAGATAAAATATACACAAATACAATTACACATATACATCTATTTATGTAAAATACATAAATAAAAAATAAATAAAAGAAATAATATGTATGCAAATACACATATATATACACTCGCATACATATTTACATAAAACATGCACAACAAATTAAACCCGTATATACATACATACATACATACATATATATATATATATATATGTATAATATAAACTCATGTACACACACTTATTTATATATATATATATATATATATATATATATATATATATATGACGCACACCTATATATATTTATGTAAAGTGCATTAAAAAAAGAAAAAAGAAAGAAGAAAAAAAAGAAAGAAATATGCATGATGATCAATATATATACATACTTTTCTATCTTTTCATCCAGGTCCCTATGAAAATTTTTTCCTTTGTTCTTTTTCTTGATCTGATATCATAGTTGTTTTCATATAGGTCCCTCGGTCCAGAAAATATTTTATTTTTGAATTAAATCAACCCCTGTAAACTTTTGAATATTTTTCAGTTTGGTCCCTATTTTCCATGAATCACGTCCAGGTCTCAATTTTTCTTCCCAAATCTGTCCAGTACTTCCTCTAGGATGTTTTTGGGTCATTTTAGGTCCAATGCAATCCATAGCAAGGGAAAAAATGCATTAAAACTAAGTTATTGGAAATTTCCATGTTTTCACGGTTTATCACGTCACTTTGCTTCTTTTTATGATTTTTCTGGTTTTTTGGTTCTGTTTTGATCTTCTTTTAGGCTCCAAAGTTTAAGTTATGGTGTACGGAGCTAACTCTACCAAAAAAAAAAAGATGAATGCATGAACGAAATCAACTTACCTTCACAGTTGCTCAATTTTTCGGATTTACTGCACTCTTGTCGATTTTGAACTTGTTTGCAGCTGAACTTCACTCCTTCAGTCACCACGTTTGCTCCTCAATTGCCCAGAGTGTTTGTGAGTAATCTATAGCTGATCTCCTTCTTCCACAATATTCTAAAAAAGGCAAATATTTCTCAATTTCTACATAGAAAATAGAGCATGTGTTTTTTGTTCTTTCTTTTTTCTCCCTTTTTTTCCCTCCTCCGAAAGGGAATAAAGGCCCTTTACTTATAGTTGGAGATGGGGGTGCAAAATGATTATGTTGGTGGAAAAAACTCCCAAATCATGTAGCTAATACCTTGTCCTCATGTTCTTTTTTTGACTAGTAGTATGGATTGCCATTTAAAAAAAAAAGAAAAAAAGAAGGGACATAGTAGAAGTACCTTGGCTAGAGATTCCTGACCATGCATGTGGAGGAAGGACACCACCATGTGTATGTGATAAAAACATGTAACATTTTGGACTTTTATTATTTTATCATTTTTTTAATATTTTCTTTTTTTGTTATTTTTATTTATTTTTTTTGCCTTTTTATTTTAAGTATTTTTTTACAAAAAGAAAAAGAAATTATAATATTGTGGACAAAATTAAGTGTTACATATCCCTATTTTTCCCTATTATTTTTATGATAAATTGAATCTTGATTTTATCACTTATTATGATATCCCTTTTACACTCCAATTCTAATTTTGTCGAGTAAATAAATAGCCTCTCCTTTTTAGTCTTTTACACTCCAACTTCACTTAGTAAATTGAAAAGTTATCACTAATTGACCAATTCTAATTTTGTCACTTTGATTGCACTCCAACTAGCACATCACTTATTAGTTATCAGTACATTAGACTATGATATATAGCAATACACAATATACTTGAACTTGAAACCAGAGAATTAATTCCTTAAAATATGAACATCCAAGAAAGTACTTGGAGACTGGAGTGAGGAAAACATCCAAGTTCAAAAGCATGAAAAATATCATAATGTTAACATAATAAATCCATCATCACTAAAGAGACAAACGTCCATTTTAACACAACAATATTTTAAGCAAAAAAGTTCCACAATCATTAAACTACAAAACCAATCAATCTTCCATAATTCCATCCATCAAACTACAAAACAAAGAATTAAAAAAATATTAGTAATTAAAACAAACATCAACATACCAAATTTCAACAAAATCATCAAGCTTCAAGTACTAATTCTAAAACTAAAATTTATTACCATCATTCCATCAACATCAATCATCATCAATTCGAACATGAGTATTTGAACCTTTATCATTGGATTCATTACCATCTTTAGCAATAACATTATCTACACCTCATATATCATAACATTAACATAAGAAATTAAGAACCAAAATTAAAAGAAAATCATTATAATTAAAATTAAAACTAATATTAGAAACTAATTTGAGATAATAATAACCTTTAAAATTGAACCCATGTAACCAATTACGGGCACATATAAGTGCCTGAATATTGTCTAGAAGAAGGGAGCATCTATACTTGCTTAGAACTTGAGACCCAATACTGAAAGCCATTCTAGAAAGGCATGGATACTTAACATGAAGGTCTTTCGAATGTTCTAAGATATCCAATGTTCTATGATATTTAGGTTCAAGTCTTGGCTCCTCTAAATATTTATCTAATTCAGACTTCCCACAATAATCATTAGTTCTATTCACAAAGTCATTAGTAAAATCATGTACATTAAAAATAATAAAACAAAATTAAAAATTAAAAAGAAGCACAAGTTTGATATAATTAAAAAATAAAGGAATACTTTAGTAGTTACTTACATTATTCCATACATCAAAGGTTGCATTTGATTGTGAACCACTTGCTACTTTAGTAATGCAAAATTGAAGACCAACTTGTGGCAATTCTTTTTTGCCACTAACAGAACCTTTCTTCTCATAGTGAGAAAAAAAAAATTATACATTTCCTCCTTAATGTGATTTATCTTTTCATTCACATTCAAAACATCAAACTTCCCATAGCAATATTACAAGAGGTCAAGTTTACTCCTTTGATCAAGAATGCATGCAATGGAAAGGATGACACTGTACTCACTCCAATGTTTTTGAAATTTTCCCACCTTTCTTAAAACCATGTCTCTAATTATTAAATCATCACTATTTATATTATCTCTCAACAAACATTCAATTTTCCAAATTTGCATGAAAAACACATTGGAAGTGGGATAAGAAGAACAAGAAAACATGTTAGTGATGACCAAAAAACAAGGATTCAAGAAATCATAGATCAATTGTCATCTTTTCCACTTCTCTTGTGATGGAAGAGTCACAAAGTTCTTGTCATATAAAGTCAAGCTTTCGAAAGCACATTGACTTTTGTCCATAACTTAGTCCTTTTATAATCTTAAATCTTGCAAACTCTCTAATTATATTGTGTTTTGGAATTTACTGGGACTAAATTAATTGTAAAGTCAACATGCTCTAATTTCATATTTTTAGAACTTAATTGATTAAGACCTAATTAATCCCTTTCCTAATTTTGTAGATTTTAATTAATTAGGGAGTTAAATGCTGACATGGCAATGACTAGACACTAATGTGGCATTGTTTTGTTGCATGGACGTTTTTGCTTATGTGGAAGCTGATTGGACAGACTAAGCTGAGTTGGACGTTGAGTGTTGCTATTTTACTACATAAAACAAAAGTAAAAAGTAGCAGACAACACATTAGAGACAGCAGCAAGCAACCAATAGAAATGGAAAAAGCATAAATACAGAAATAGAATGTTGTAGCAAGAAAGATAGAATTACAGAAAAAGAAAAGCAACAACAGAAAATGCAGAAGTGCAAAGTCAACTGCAAGGCATCCAAACAGAATATTCCTTAGGCACATTTTGTCTTTAGTTTTGCTAAAGTCTTCCTCTCTTATCACTCCATTTTCGTAGGCCAGTTTTTCTCTCAATTTTCTCTCTTCTGTAATTTCGTTTTAGTCCTATGGAGGGCTAAAACACCTTTTGGAATTAGTCATTTGGCAACCTGGATAATGTGGCTTGAGTTCTCAATACAGATAAGTTTTTTGGTTTAGTTTTGTTCCATTTTTTGTTTATGTTTTTAGTCTCTATTTTTATGTTCGAATCTATTTCTGGTTAGAGTAGTTTGGATATAAATTCTAGTTTAAATGTTTCATTTAAGGGTTTATATTGTTATAATCGGTTAGTATAGCAATTAGGATGAAAATGACATGTAAGTATGTGGTTGGCGTACATGATTTCGATTAGGGCTTAGTTGATTGTGTTTGAATTAGATTAGCGAAGGTTTTCCTAATTTTAACTATAACATAATCTAGTCTTGGGAGGTTTTCTGGGAATGTTAGTTAGAGAACCAAATGGTAACTAGGATAGTTACAATTCTAGGAAATCATGACTGATTGCATGTTCTGTTGCTTTTGTATAGCTACTGATTTATTGTTTTTGTTCTATTTTGTTTACGCAATTTAATTTTGGAAACACCCCCAATGTAATTAGTAGTTTAATTAGTGTTAATTGGAGTCGAACAATGAATTAGGTAATTAGAAGTGAGGCTCCACGAGTGAGAATGACATGGGGAGATCACTATATTGTAAGTTGCCACAAATTCAATTTTGGGTGATTCGATAATCGTAGTGACATGAATCATACGTCAATACTTTAATGCACTTTCTAACATCACAAAGGTTAAATTCTATCTAGTGATGACATCTAACCATAAACACACACTAGTATCAATACCACCAACTTGATCAAAACATTTATCAAAGTTTATTTTCCTTACCTCAGAAGCTCTAACATACTTAATACTTTCTCTTATTTTATGTAGAGCCTAATTTTTCACCTTCAACCCCTCTTGAACAATTAGATTTGAAATGTGTTCACAACAGCGAATACAAAAGAATCTTCATCACATAACAAGCTATTTTACGAAGACAAATGATCTTTTATGATATTTTTCATGTTATCATTAGCAAAAGCATTGCCCAAAGTCAGAGAATTTTTCCTTAAGGCAAGTAAAAATCTTTCTAACCAACTCATGACTAGTGTGTGGTAGTTGCATTTTATAGAAGGAAAGAATCTTGCTATTTAACTTCCAATTATCATCCACAAAATGGGCTATCAAACAAATGTAACCTTAAACAATATATGTAGTCCAACAATCAAAAGTCAAGCAAATTCTTCCACGACTATTTATCGTCCTATGTTTCAACTTTTCCTTCTACCCTAGATAAACATTCCACATATCAGACATTGCAATATTCTAACTAATATGCTTCATCCCTGATCCTTCTATACTCAACATAAAAATATGGGAGATCATACTAAATTATAGCCATTTCCAAAAGCTTCTTGTAGCATTTGCAGTCAATTTGTCTAGACCTCAATCATCCTTGTTGATCTAACATCATTACCCCAATGTTATGATACTTAGGAAAAGCTACACACTTAGGACTATGGTGCAAAACTATTGAAGTCCCATATTTACTACTCCTTCTCACATTTTATTTCCCACAGCTATTACATTTTGCCTTCTTCTTACTGTCAATAACCCCTAGCTTGGGAAAAGAATTCCATACATCAAAAGTACTAGCTTTCGCCCTTTTAGGTAAGCGCGGTTTCTTAGAAGTATAAGTTTCGATAGTGGAAGGGGTTTCACTTTCATTCAATCCATGAAATCTATCTATTTCATCCTCAATATCAAAAGCAATACCAATACCACTTTCATCTAAAGATTCCATATATTATTATTGCTGTAATTTGTGATTAAAGAAAAGAACTAATACTCTCATTATCAAGAAAAACTTATTGTCTTAGTCTCTTGGTAATAATGTTCACAAGAAAAAACTTAATAGCAATGCTATTCAATCTAAACAATCTAAACAGAACTATTGCAAAACATAATGGAAGATGATAAACCACAAAGATTTTCAATTGGGCTATTAAACAGAACACATTAACAGATTGGCAATGAAACAAAAATAGAGGGATCTTCTTGATTATGAAACAGATCACATTATCAATATTGACAAACCACATTATTACCAAATAAATTGGAAAAAATATATATATAATAGGGCTATTAAACAGAACATACACCAGCAGATTAACAATGAAATAGAAATAGAGGGATCTTCTTGATTATGAAAAAGAACACACACTATCAATATTGACACGCTACATTACCAGTATTGAAATAGTGTTGAGTTCTTAATTTAGCACTATTTTGGTGCTAAATCCCCTCTATTTTTTGTCTCTTTTTTGTTGGCTTGTGATTCTTAACCCTTGTTTTAAGTATTTTAGTTTAGTTTAAGTTTTCTTTGAGCTTTTAATAAATTGAGTGATTTTGTGACTCTGTTCTGTTAGTAATGGCTATTTTGTTGTTGTTGGTTGAGTTGGTATGGAGTGTATGCATGATGATGAATCCAACTGGAGCTGTATCTCTGAAGTTGCTGCAGAAGTCCCCCTTTTCTGCCAATCACCGCTATAGCAGTAGATCTTCACAACTATAGCAGTGGCTCCTAGAGCCAACCACTCTAAAGCCAGACTCTGCCATCCACCACTATAGCGGTGGATCCTGCACCAAAATTTTGCTAGACCAATTTTTTTTTCTTCCACTACTATAGCGGTGGGTAGTCATTGCTATAGCAATAGTTCACATTCTGCACTAATTTAATTAGTGTCAGATCAGATTTTTTTTTAGGTCATTCTAATTTGGGGGAAGGCCAGAGGACGTCAATTCTATAGAGGGAAGAGGAGGAATCCCATTTTGAAGCTCTCTAGGCCCGATTTCTGTCTACCAAACCTTGGATTCATGGAGTTTGATCAATCTTTTACTATTTTTCGTAGTTTTAGGGCTATGAGTAGCTGATTTTTCTCATTCTACGGTTGTTATGAACCTAATATCTGATTAGGAGTTGTTTTCTCTCTGACTTTGTGATTTCAATTCAATAAATATATGCCTTTCATTTATTACTTGTTATAAAATTGGCCACTTTATGATTTTTTTGTTGCTTTCGTCGAACTTTGGCGAGGGAGATGTTGGTAGAACCTGAGTGAACAGGGCGAGTAGTTGAACCTTAGGGGTTTTACTTGTTAACTAATATGAACATTAATTAACCTCGTTTAATCAAATTAGGTTATCACTTATTCGGCTTAAACTCACATAAGAGATTATGTTAGAGTTGAGTAGCTTAACTTAGGTTTGGGAAAATCACTTTAAGCCTTAAGAAAATCTAAGATTAAAGTGTATGAATTGAATTGAATCACAGATGTTAAGGAGACTTAGCAATTCATAGGACGGGAAAAGGGGATTAGTAGCCCTAAGTCTTTTAATTAATTCAATTTCATATGAATTTGCGCTTGCATCTTCTTTAATTGTGAAAAATATAAAAATATTTTATCTTTTGAATGCTACCTTTTAATTTTCAAGTTAGAGCTACCTTTAATCCAAATTGAGTTATCTAACTATTGCATTTAACTTTCTAGAGTACTTAGCACCTTAGTTCTTGTGGGACGATATCTCTTACTCATTTTATCACTGTATTACTTGTGCGATTGGTGCACTTGCCAAATCATTTAATAAGTTTTTGACGTCGTTGCCAGAGACTAGCATTTTAACTAATATTTTAAGGAATTTAAAGGTGCTAGATTATGCTTTTTTTTTACTTTGTTTGAGTCTTTTTGTTTTGTTTGTTTTAGTTTAAGTAGTCATTTTTCCTTTTAGAGTTATTTTTCTGATTTCTTTTTGTCACTTTTGACTGGTTATTTTTGCTATGTATACGAGGTATTCTTGATCCTTCTGAACTCCTATATGAACTTGAGATCGAGAAACTTGCAAGGAGAGCCAGAGAAGAAGCAAGAGTAAAAAAAATCCAATAAAGATCAGTTTCTCCAGAAGAAGAAGAAATGACAAATAATAATGGAAACAATAGGGGTAATGGTGCAAGAATCGACCATAATGATGATAGCAGAGCTGTATGGGACTATGCTTTACCCACTGAGGCTGGACATGTGTCTAGTATAGTGAAACCTCCGCTTGGTGCTAATAATTTCGAAATAAGGGCAATCTTGATAAATTTGATCTAACAGAACTAGTTTGAGGGGAGCCTGATAGAGGACCCAAATAACCACATCACAAACTTCTTGCATATCTGTGACATAGTTAAGATGAATGAGGTGAGTGATGATGCTCTTTGTCTTCAGTTATTCACATTCTTATTGACGGACACTGCAAAGAGCTGGTTGACTTCTCAAATAAAAGGGAGCATCACTACATCGGATCAACTCCAGAGGAAATTCTTGGACAAGTTCTTTCCTCCTTCAAGGTTGAGGAATGAAATTAC
The DNA here is from genome assembly GCA_037074585.1 of Biancaea sappan. Classification (NCBI taxonomy): domain Eukaryota; kingdom Viridiplantae; phylum Streptophyta; class Magnoliopsida; order Fabales; family Fabaceae; genus Biancaea; species Biancaea sappan. The sequence goes on along the minus strand of CM073497.1, from coordinate 44,882,265 downwards.
TGCATTTTATTAACATGAAGGAGAGAGCTTATTTGAAGCTTGGGAGCAGTTTAGAGATTTATTGAATAAGTGTCCCAATCATGGAATCCAAGAGTAGCAACATCTCACTATCTTTTACAATGGGCTAACTTATGAGACAAGGGATAAATTGGACACCGTAGCTAGCAGTGCTTTGATGGCTAAACAAATTAGACAAGCCTAAGAAATTATAGAGACTATGGGGGTAAGCCAAATGGCTTCTGGTAGATCCAAAAATGTCTCGAGGAGGGGAGTTATAGAACTAGATACCCTCAATACCCTGTTGGCGAAAAATGAAGCTTTGACCAGGAAAGTAGACATGTTGTGCTCTAAGCAACAAGGAACTGTGAGAGTAAATGTAGTAGTCACTCCAGAGGCTAGCTATGATTTTTGTGGTGGTGCCTATATGAATGGGTGTTGTAATGAATCGACTGTAATTGAGCAACTAAATTAAATAGGTAATGCTCAAAGAAATCATCCAAATTTTTCATGGATCAACAATCACTGTCTGAACCCCACGACTTCCTCATCTTCTGTAAGCTTTCTCAACTTCCTAGATTTAGTAATCAGAATAATTATCCTCTTCAAAATGGAGCTCCACCTCCTCAAGTGGAAAAGAAACCTTCAATGGAGGATATATTCATGAAGTTCATGGAGAGAAGTGAGTCAATGTTTCAAACTCAGAATGTGGCCATCAAGAATTTAGAAACTCATATGGGACAACTGGCACTTGCTCTAAATAATAAGCCATAAGGTAATCTCCCCAGTGACACTTAAAATAACCCAAGAAGGGAGGGGAAAGAATATTATAATGCCATTACCTTAAGGAATAGCAAGGAGCTCCCTGATGTGGTCAAATCACATGACAAGAAGAAAGGGGTGATCAGTGCAGAAGAGAATGAAGAAATTACCAAGCCTCAAGAGAAGGCAATTGAAAAGGTAAAGGCTTCGGATTGAAAAGGTAAAGGCTTTGGATGCTAAAGCTAAGGGTGAGAATACTTTAAAAAACATGAGAGCTAAAAATTTTATTCCACCAGTACCTTATCCTTAGAGGCAGAGAAAGCTCAATCTAGATCGACAGTATAGAAAATTTTTGGAGAACTTGAAGTAACTTCATATTAACATCCCATTTGTGGAGGCATTGGAACAAATGTCTAGTTATGCAAAGATTCTGAAGGATGCTCTGTCAAGAAAGAGGCACTTGTGTGAGTTTGAGACTATTGCTATGACTCAAGAATGTAGCGCCATCCTCCAAAAGAAGTTGCCTAGCAAAATGAAAGATCTGGGTAGCTTTGTGATCCCATGCAACATTGAGAAAAAATTTTTCAGAAAAGCATTGTATGATCTGAGAGCAAGTGTAAATCTGATAATGCCCTCTATCTTCAAGAAATTGGGTTTGGGAAATGCTCGACCTACCACAGTGACACTTCAGCTAGCTGACCGTTCGATGTGCTATCCGAACGAAATCATTGAGGACATACTTGTCAAGGTGTACAAATTGATTTTTCTAGTAGATTTTATTATCATAGATTATGAGGAAGACAACGAGATCCCAATTATTTTGGGAAGGCCTTTTTTAGTTACTGGAATAACTTTGATAGATGTTCATAAAGGTAAGTTAACCATAAGAGTCAACGATCAAAAGGTCACCTTTAACATGAATAAAGCAATGAAAGCTCCTGATGATCCAGAGGAATGCTACTTCTTGAGGATGATTGATGAGGAGTCTCATGGATGTTTCATAATGAGATGCATAAAGGTTGTTTGGAGGACGCTGAAGACATAGGAAAAAAACAAGGGAAATTTTTTAAATTTCAGAGGTTTATGCCAAGTTTCATGACGATCCCCATAAATTCAAACCTTCCGACATTGTAAACAATGTTTTAACTCAGCTGAAGGCATTCAAGAACCAACAAAAATTGGAAGATCCACCTTGAGCATAGGTGCCCTGGTAAAGTCTAGCTGTAGACTATAAACTTAGCACTCGTGGGAGGCAACCCAAGTTTTATTGCTTTCTTAGTTTTTATTGTTTTATTTTTACTTTAATTATTTTTTTATCTGTGGTATTTCTTGTTGTTGTGTTGTTAGTATGCTTCTTTTCCTCTGTTGTATTGATATAGGACAGTGAGGACACTGTCAACTTTAAGTTTGGGGCAGAGAAGTTTGGTATTTGTTTGTGATTGTGTTGCATATTTTCTTGTGTCTGTCTGTTTTTGTTTGTTAGTGTGTTTTGTGTGTAAAGTGATTTTCAGATATGGCAGATTTTCAAAATATTTGAACTTTTTGTTTAAGAGCTTTGTAAGGGAAATGGTTGCATATTTTATGTAAAATTTTGAAATATTTGTTAAAATCATGATTTTGGGATTGCTATTAATAAAGAATTAGCCTTACTTTTAAGAATAATAGGAGATTAATTGAAAATTCATTTTAAGCTTTTTTGAAGTTTTGAAACTCTTAGAACAATTACTTTAGCTTGAGTTAAGCTTTCATAAAATCAAAAGTGAGTTCAATAAGGGGTGTACATTCCAAATTCCAAAAATAAATTATAAAAAAAAAGAGAGAAAGATTGGTGTTCTATTTTTACAAATAAGAATACTTAGCTAGCTTGAATGTATAGTTTATGTTGAGGCAGTGTTATGTGGATTAGGCGCATGAACACTTTTTCATCCAATGAACTTTATTTTAAGTTAGTTTGAAAGAATGAAAGGGTAGGGAAGTATTGTGTGGATTAGGCACACAGGCTTTTCTCTCACTCTGTAGTTTTCGCCTTTGGTGTGAATAGGGAGGAAGAGCTTTGTGGATTGAGTGCACAGATTCTGCCTCTTCTTGTTTACATCTCCTGTTATGTGGTTTGCTTATTGGATCATTGGAATTTGGATTGAAAACCCTTGAGAGTGTAAAAATATAAAAAAAGAAAGATTAATTCAAGTGATGGTATTTTGCTTTAAGAGGTCTCTAAGGTTTCAAAAATTTTATTTTGAGTTTTATTTAAATCTCCAGATTATTGTTGCAAGTATGACTATTCTCTAGTAAAATTATTTTCTGGATCGAATTTTAATATATGGTTCTATTTCTCTCTACATATTCTACTCTTTTCCTTTGCTTAGTTTAATTACTTTCAAAGCTTGATTGTAAATTTACGTATCTGATTTCTGCTTTGTGTCTTGTTCTGTGTGAGGGTTGATTTACTTGAGGGCAAACAAAGGTTCAAGTTTGGGGGAGTGTCGAGTTCTCAATTTAGCACCATTTTGGTGCTAAATCCCCTCTATTTTTGGTCTCTTTCTTGTTGGCTTGTGATTCTTAACCCTTGTCTTGAGTATTTTAGTTTAGTTTAAGTTTTCTTTGAGCTTTTAATAAATTGAGTGATTTCATGACTCTGTTATGCTAGTAATGGCTATTTTGTTGTTGTAGGTTGAGTTAGTGTGGAGTGTATGCATGATGATGAATCCAGCTGGAGCTGTATCTCTGAAGTTGCTGCAAAAGTCCTCCTTTTCTACCAACCACCTCTATAGCGATGGATCTTCACAGCTATAGCGGTGGCTCCTGGAGCCAATCACTCTAAAGCTAGACTCTCTGCCATCCACCGCTATAGTGGTGGATCCTGCACCAAAATTTTGCTGGACCAGTTTTTTCTGTCTTCCACAGTTATAGTGGTGGGTAGTCACTGTCATAGTGGTAGTTCACATCCTACACTAGTTTAATTAGTGTTAGATTAGATTTTTTAGGTCATTCTAAGTTGGAGAAAGGCCAGAGGGTGTCGATTTTGTAGAAGGAAGAAGAGGAATCCCATTCCGAAGCTCTCCGATGTCGATTTCCGTCAACCAAACCTTGAATTCATGGAGATTGATCAATCTTTTACTATTTTTTGTAGTTTTAGGGCTATGAGTAGTTGATTTTCTCATTCTATGGTTGTTATTAACCTATTCTCTAATTAGGAGTTGTTTTCTCTCTGACTTTGTGATTTCAATTCAATAAATATATTTCTTTCATTCATATTTATTGTACTTGCTGTAAAATTGGCCACTTTATGATTTGTTTGTTGCTTTCATCAAACTTTGGCGAGGGAAATGTTGGTAGAACACTGAGTGAATAGGGCGAGTGGTTAAACCTTAGGGGTTTTGCTTGTTAATTAATAGGAATATTAATTAACCTCGTTCAATCAATTTAGGTTATCATTTATCCGGCTTAAACTCACATAAGGGATTATGTTAGAGTTGAGTATATTAACTTAGGATCGGGAGAATCACTTTAAGCCTTTAGAAAACTTAAGATTAAAGTGTATGAATTAAATTGAATTGAATTACAGATGTTAGGGAGAGTTAGCAATTCTTAGGGCGAGAGAAGGGGATTAGTAGTTCTAGGTCTTTTAATTAATTCAATTTCATCTGAATTTGTGCTTGTATCCTTTTTAATTGCGAAAAATAAAAAAATATTTTATCTTTTGAATGCTACCTTTTAATTTTCAAGTAATAAAACACACACTATCACTTATAATCATTATATTTATTTAAGTCACCTGATGCCGCCTAAAGTGAAAACTTGTCTGTCGTCAGCCCATTGCTCACACTGTCGTCCATTACACTCGCACGATCGCATAGAACACTAGAATGCATAGCACAACCTCGCACAACCTTGAAAGTTGAATAGAAAAAAAAATGAATTTATTCTTAGTCAAACACTGAACACTCAAACTCACTACGTGAAAATTGCCATATACTTACACTCAAACTCAAATTTACTAGAATTTATTAGCTTGTTATTTTGCTTGAACTGTTGTTTTTATTCATTTATTTTCACATTCATTTGGTTCCTCCAAGTCAGCCTTCTTTCAGCATGGGTTTCCTCAAATTTCATCCAATTTTCCAAGGTTTGCTACTTCGAAGTCTCAACCTTTAGGTGTTTATGCAAGAGTAGCCACAAAGAAAAGTATTCATGATTTTACTGTCAAGGTATCGACTGAGTTTTGTATTCTTTTATTCTCTTAATTTGATTTTAGAAATTTCTCCCACTAAATATTCTCTCATCATCTTTAGTTGATTATTCTATTCTTTGCTTTCTTGGTTTATCTTGCATTTCTGTGTTCATGCTCTATTGAATTTTGTGTAAACTATCATATATATGACATATGGCTTAATGGAATTAGTAATTAGATAGAGCCATAATTTCTCTTCAATCTATTTTTAGGACAATTTACCTGGATATGTTTAGTTTCGAGTATTGATAAGCATTTAAAAAATTAGTATGTACTCATGGTTATTCTATAGTGTAGGATATAGATAGGAAAGATGTTTCTCTTAGTAAATTCAAGGGGAAGGTTCTCTTGATTGTCAATGTTGCTTCAAAATGGTATTGAATTTATGAGGAAGATATATACATGATAACAATCCATTAAGAGCCAAATACATCTTTTAATATGTCTTTCTAGTCCTTTCTTCGTTCTTCCTTGATATAGAAGTAAAAAATCAAATCAGTTCAAGTGACCTATATATTATATAGTTATATCTGGTTAGTTGTGATTAACTAGAATAAGTTATGTTTGTTCAGAACTATCACACATATATGAAAAATACAAAAACTCAAGGTATGTTATGGCATGGAGTATAGTTAAATGCGTTTCTTCTTAGAATTTTTGAATCTAACAATTGTTATGATGTTTGCATGGTGTAATTTCTTGATTATGAATCTATCTACTATTGCAAATCTTTCTATTAAGTTGGATCCTGTATAAAACTGAGAGATGTCATTCTACTATTTAAATTCAGGCATTTTTTTTGTTATATTTTAATATATGGGTACTCATGCAAATGAATTGTATTAAGGAGGGAATGTATGATCTATTTTTCACATCTTTTACATTAGAAATTCACAATACACCATTTAGTTGATACAATTACTTGCAGAAAGACGTGTTCATTTTGGTGTTTCTCCATAGGCTATACGATGTTTATATTGTAAGCTATTGGCTGATTATGGTTTTATTATGTATTTTCATTTCCCTTCTTGTTGCTTTTATCCAAATTCATGGGGAACATATTAAGAAATGAGTTAAGTCTGGTTTAGTGAACCATTAAAATTTATTGTTGCTCTTTAAGTATGACACTATGACCTTTAGCCTAAAATGTAATTTGTTTAATTGTCCTTATGATTCTTAAGAGCCCTACACAATTTCCAATATTTGATAAGGTTTATTATTATTTTATTTTTTTATTGGTAGTTCATTTGATAAAAATAGTAAAGTTGTTAATAGATACCCATTTTTATCTAGTGCATTGTAGCTTCCATTTGTAAGATTGCATCCTAAAGAAATGTTTTAATGGTGGAATTTGTATTTATTTTTGTGATTTATACAAAATGGATCAGTTGATGTTAACCAGAAGCAAATGAGTACTTAATCAACTCCGGTCTCTAAGATGGCAGAGAATGGTGCTTTTTACCATAATTTTGGATTCTTGATGCTTATCAACCCCATTGCACATGATTTGGAAATATTATGTTGCAGTACTCACTAAACATCATTTTTATAATTGCAGTTTCATTGAATGGTTATGGTTTGAACCATTGCATAGGAGGCTCTGACATGGCAATTCAACCAATCTTTGTTAGAGAAATAGACATTGAATGCTTTATCTTTAATGTTATGGAATTCTCAAAAGTAGAAGCTAAAGTAGAATAGAAGCTAAAGTTTCTCTACGATAATGGCTCCTTATGTTGTTCATTCTATTTGCATTCTTATACTTATGTTGGGCATTGAGGAGTTGAAGCTTATGATTACTGATCCCAATTGGTCCCTCAGATTTGAACAAATCACATCTCTTAATGTGAAATGCTTGGCTATTTAGAATGTTAATCTTGAATAAGTCTTTAAATTATATTTCTTTAATATTTTCCTTGGTCTATTAGTTATTAAGTTTCTCTTTTCTGGTAGGCTTATCTACTGGCTAAGTTTCCAATATTTGATCTAGATATCTGCTATAGACTTCTAATTGCAAGGCATGGATCAATAGAATTTGTTTCTTGCCATAACTGTTTTGTGTAAAAAGTTTTGATGTTGTATCATTTCATATGTCACCATAAACTTATTGATATATATATATATATATATATATTAACTCTAACATATTAAGTTTCTTCTTTTTTATTTTGAGTGTAATTAGAGCTTTGAGAAAAAAATCCATTTGCTGCATATTTGTGCTTTTCTAATACCACTTTTTCGTCAATTTTAAATTAGGTGTCTTATGAAGACTTTGCTGCTACTAGTTCACTTGTTGTAGCAGGAGAGAAAGGACTTATAAGTTGCTTTCTTTTAAATCCTCTCATCCTTCCTCAAAATAAACTAGGCTTACTTATACATGCATGGATATCTTCACAGTTTTAATAAAGCTTACCTGTTATTGCCTTTTTTTTTCTAGGGTATCCCACTGATGAGCACAAAATCATACAATGTGATTTCGTGATTACTTGGTTGGCATTTTGTTTAACATGCACGTCATAAATCCAATGGTTTAATAAATCAATTTTGTTGTTTATTCCTTCAGTGTTTAAGAGATAATTAGAACTTCATCTTGGCATACAAACAATTTAGATTAGTTCAAATCTTCTACATGTCATCCGTGCACATAAAGGTTTTGACTAGATATAGAACACTCATCTATGTAAAACTTTCATCAAGATCCTTATCTAATATTACCAGTTTTGGTGCTTACATGATGTTAGTAACCCCTATGTTTACCAAAGACACATTCATGGCAAATGAGGAGGATTGGCAAAGAACAGCAACTATGCACTAGTTCTGGAATAGATGTCTAGTGCCTTATTAGTGTCAATACATATTGTTGCGCCAAGTTGCCAAACACATGTATTTTTTAAAAAACTTATTAATAGAATGTTTATTTGTTGTCTTGTATACAGGTTTCAGCTAATGGCACCAATACCCCTAATGGCAATTTGAGATCCTCAAGTTTAAACAATCCTAATGAAAATTAAGATAGTATATCTATTTAGCATTTTGTGAATTAAAGTTGGTCTGGTAAATTTATTGTGTTCCATTTTGCTATGTATTACCATTTTTAAAATTGAACTTATTAACTTGTAGGTGAATATTGGTTCATGCTACTATGATGCCGAATCACCCAAAATTAAATTCATAGCAATCTTGCAATATAGTATCCCTAGGTCGTATTTACTCAAGGAACCTCACTTCTAACTACTAATCAATTGTTCTTGACACTCAAACATTAAGTACAGAACCCGTAAATGGGGGGGTTTTGTATTGACAGATTAATTGCAAAATTGAAAATTAGACTATAAAACAATAATAGCAGTAGAAATGATTGACAGCAAAACAAAAGATGCAACCAACCTTGGTCTTTCCTAAATGTGTAATCTTCCTAGTTCTCTTCAGATGTTAAGTCCTTATTCTATCTATCATCTGATTATATAATATAGTGTCTGAGAAGAACTTCTAGACTAAATCACACCAAGTTAGATCAAGAAAAACTCCTCTAGCATAATCTTAGTGTGACTCTAGCAAATGTAATAAGATTTATGCAAGATGACCAACATTACATACCATTTCCATTTTATTTACTATTTCAACTAAAAATAGTAAACCACTCCTCAAATGAAAAAGCATAAAACCGGAAAATGAAAATGCTTCTTTGACCAGAGCAACATACATCATAAACCAGAGGCAAAGAAGAAATGGAAATAAAATAAATAGAATAATACTTATCTCATTAAGCACATGAACTCAGATTATAACTTTAGTTTCAATCAAGACTGATTACAAAGAGATTTTAGCCCTCCATAAGAGCAAAACCACAAAAAATAGAAGAGGGAAACACTACAAAAAACTAAAATTTAGCGTCGGTCAAAATCACCCTTTAGCGTCGGTTTTGACCGACGCTAAACGATTTAACGTCGGTTTACAAAACCGACGTTATGTGCGGCGTTGCAAGATCATTTAACGTCGGTTTTGACATCCGTGGGAATAACCGACGTTAGACAAAATTTAGCGTCGGTTTTGACCGACGTTAGATGATATTATTGACGTTTATTTAGTCATTTAACGTCGGTCAACCGACGCTATATGAGTAATCTAACGTTGGTTTTGACAGACGTTAGATGAGTTTGAATAATTTTAATTACTATCATTAGCGTCGGTTTTGACCGTCACTAAATGTGTGATCTAACATTAATTTTAATAAACGCTAAATGACTTTGACCAATTTTTTTTTAGTTTAATTAAATTGAAACTGACATTAATTTCCAAAACTAATATTATAAATACAATCAAATTTAATTTTGACATGCACTATATTTATAATATTTCAATATAATATCTGGCCAAAATTTAACAAATAATGGAAGCCAAACTATAAAAGAAAATATATTTGAATAAAAACATACATTTTTAAACATGTTTTACATCAAATCCAAAGTTAAAAGTTAATACATTCTAAAAGAACAAATTTCACATGTCCTAACAAAATAAATATTAAACTAGTTATAGTCATGGGTTGTGACTAGCTCCAGAAAAACATTGACGTCCTTGAAGTGAAACTCTTGCACTATTTGCATCAGGCGCCTGTAAATATAATATTTATTATTAGTGTTCATAGTGAATAAAAATAATGAATTAATAAGCTAAACAAATCAAATAACAACAAAAGACCATTAAAAAAGTCTTAGACATTCTTTTAGGTTAAACAAAGCAGGAGTTCACTCTTGAACTGTATGGTTTAATCAATTAAATCACTTTGCTGACACTTCAAATATATATTTTCATCCTTTCCACCATCAATGCTCCATCTAGATCAGTTTTCCAAACATGTATGACGAATAACTTTCTTGATAGAAACATAAATAAAGTTCTAACTGATAAATTAAAACTTTCGTTTAACTTGCAGTGAGACCGGGCCCAAAAAAAAATTGATACAGTAAGAGGACATAATGTGAGAAGTGTCTTGAGATGAGACTAACTAAAACAGGGACATAATATGAGAAGCGTCTTTAGATGACTTTTGCCAAATTTTAAAAGCAAATATATCTTCCAATGTACATACGTATTATCCAACACTATCTTTTGAATACTTTTGCTATGGGTACTTAGAAAGATAATTTATTTGAATTCAAATAAAGTACAGGTATTGGATATTCCAAATGAATATGGATGCGAATAGTACAGTAATATTGTATTAATGCCTTCATAGACAACATCTAGAAAAAGATCAAAGCTTATTCATAATATGCCCTAGCTTCTATTTGTAGAGCAATAAGGTAAACAAGATTACACACTTAAAGCTAAAAGGGTAAAGAATAATTAATAATGTTGCTTTTGTGAAGAAATACTCAATATTCTTCCTTCTACATATCAATCTGATATCGACAAAGTACAAACAAATCTTTGACTGAAGTCTAAAAAGCCTAACAAGTAAATCAAGCATGAAATATATTATATATCTACTAACCATAAAGCACAATTCTTATAAATTCTGAATCTATAGCTCCATGACCTCAAATGAAGAGATGCTCCTTCAATAACCAGGGAGGGGCTTTCACATAGTATAGAAAAACTAATACTACAAAGAAAGTACACAAGACTGCATTAGAAATGAACAAGTACCTGAAATCTATGTACACGAGGGCCTCTTCCTACTTCAGAATAAGGAAAGGGTATTCCATACTGTTCTTGTGAGACATAATAAACAAAAAATTTGGAAGCCCACCATTAAGCAAAACAGCTTCTAAAAATTAGTCATGCTAAAAAGTGCAACAACTACTCAAAGCACTGGCTCCAAAAATACATCACATAATAAAGTGAATCTAATATTCATACTTAGTAATCGAATTTTGCATAATGTCAATTAGAAGTTTTCAAGAATATACATGATTGACAGAGCTATATGAAAATATTGATATCTAACGATTCTTTTCTTTCTTCTTTTCTTGGATACTATAGTCAGGGGTATCCCTGCAAAATGCAAGATTGAAGGAATGTAAAAAGGAAATCATAAATTTAACAGAAAATACGAAGGATAGAAGGAAAGGCAATTAAAATTATCCATATATGGGATGAATAATTTTTTTATGAATTACCAAGATTGAGGACCCTAATCAAGAATTAGCTTTAATTGGTCCATATGTTATAAAACAAGAATTGTTTTCACCTGAATATCATCATTGAAAACAAGATGTGTTGAACTATATCTTTCTCATTGTCTGTACCAACATCAATAGTGACAGGAAAGCACCGAAACAATCAAATATAAGAGAACATTACAGTTGTAAGAAAAAATAGAAATCACACTATCACAGTATGCAAAATGAGATATTGTAAGTAGAATAATGATAACAGCTACTCAGAACTTCTGATTTTTGTATAGTTCATTAGCAAGGTAAAAGAAGCTTTTAATACATAATTAAATGTGTCAATTACAAATAAACAACTCTTTGTTTTTCAGAATTAGATAATGGCATCTTCCTAGCATACAAAATGACATGAATCATGAATGGAAACAATTAAACAGTTCCATGTTCAAACAATTAATTCATTTTTAGATGAACTTCGATATACCACTTCATAATAAAAGCATTAAGCAGATGTACTTTACACCTAAAGCTCATATTAAGTCCCACTCAAATTTGTACAGAAATATTGAAGCAACATTTTTTTAAAAAAAACAAAAATATACCTAGCCAAGACGCCATGAACAAGAATGAGGAGATGATCAAATTCATTATCCAAAGTCCCAGTGCTTTTAGCTATAAGACCCTGATATATCTGTCCACTTCTTGTACCTGCACAATATGAGTTAGATAAACAATAATATTTCAAGCAATGGTTTCTTATCAGTATCATCCCACAAAAGCAAAGAATTAGCCCAAACATGTCGCTTCATCTGAATCTTAATAATTAAAATCATCAAACTGTATTGTTCTCCTCATCCTTTTCCTTAGAGAAGATAATATTTCTTTAATCCATTGTGCAGTGCAGTAGTTGAGTTGAGTCTTTTCAGCCAACACATATAATAAAAAAATGTCAAAGAAAGAAATTAAAGGATAAAACCATAATAGCACCTCACCTTTGACACTCTGTCTTTCGTGTTCACCGTTCACGTCCATGGCCAAGTCTCTCCAAACTGTCCACCTCCCTTACTTGAGGCTTCATTCTTCCATTCTACAAGGTCAATTTTCAGCCCCTCAAATTTCTGGTCAAAACGGAACTCTCACTCCCTCAATCAAACTCACTCGTGCAAAGAAAGAAAAGGAAAAAAATCCCAAATAAAATAGTTTTGATGGACCTTACCTACTGCCGACCCACCTCGCCGCTGTGAGCCTTCACGTTGACAGCTCACTCGAAGACGAAGAAGAACCCATGTGTCAGTCACGATGGTGGAGAACGGAGAATAACCATAGCACGCTCGCCCTCTTCTCTCTTGCGTGCTCTGTCATGCATCAAACCGCAGGGAAAATGAAGGAAGAAGAAAGGAAGAAGGTGGAGGGAGAGAAGTCCGGCAAGGGAGCTTCACAGTGGAGGCACGGTGGCAGCTCGCAAATGCCCTCCTCTCTTTCCCGCCTTCTCTGCCTCGGTTCATTGTAGGAAAATGGGAGTAAGATGAGCAAGGGCAAATTTAGGGATCAAGTTTGTTGCCCTTCATCCAAGGGTAGAGTAAAGAACATGTGTCCCCATTTGACTAGTAAGGGATTGAGGGCGGGAAATAGGTTTTGAGGGAGGGAAATTGTTTGTTTGGATCTTGAGAGGGAAGGAGAAATAAGTCAATAACAATGAAAATGTTTTGGAGGTTTTTTTTTAAAAGATGGAATAATTAAATAAAAATGTTAAAAAAATAAAAATTATAAGAACTAAAATTTATTTTTATAGAAATATTACTATTTTATTTTATTTTATTTAAAATATAAAATTAATGAAAAGTAATTAAATAAATAACTAAAAAATATTTTTTATTTTATTTTAAAGAACTACTAAAAAATTGAATATTTTATTTTATTTTTTATTTATTTATTTTATTTAAAAGTAAAAATCATTTATTTATTTATTTAAAAATTAAATATATAAATTCATTTAGTGAATATAAATGTATTGTGAGAGAAAATTAATGAAAAATTAGTTTGATTCTAGTGTTTTTTTATTAATTTATCCTAATTTATGAAGAATTTTTTTCATTTGAGGTATTTAAAGAATTTTTTTTCATTTAATTTGTTTTACAATACCTTTATAGGAGTGGCATACCAATAACTAGCAAGATTGAGAAAGGTCTGCAATGCCTTGTTGCCAAACTCCCCCATAACCACCTCTCGTCGATGCCTTATCACCAAGCATAAGCTCCATTGGAGAAGAAGGCAAAAGCCAGTGGATTGTGTTTTGTGAAGGTTTGGGTAGAGTTTGGTTTGGAAAAAAAAAAAAGATAAGACACTTAGTGAAGCACAGAGAAGAGACCAGGAGATCTGAGCAGATATAAGCACGTGAGATGGAGATGTTGCCGGATTAAAACCGAGAAATCATGATGAGGAAGAAACGAGTCGAAAATTCAAGAAGTGTGAAAGAAGTTGGGAACCAGCCACCGTGTCACAGCCACAAAATAATATAAGACCAAAAATTAACCACTAGAACATAGGAGAAAAAGAGGCAAAAACAAAGTCTGCTATCCTTGCCTTGATCAACGCTGCTCATCACGTGAAGGAGAAAAAGAAGAGGAAAGGGACGATTCCAATGACGCTTCAGTCATGGACCACCACGGAAAGGTCATCTTCCTCCCTCTCTCAATTTCTCCCTTTCCGATGATAGAAGAGGTCAACGAAATGAAGGAAGAAGGAGGTAGCTTCCCCGACAAAGATGGTGGCCACTCGTCTTTCTCGCCTATAACTCCCCCCTCCCCCACCTTTTTTTTTCAGTCGAGTCTCTCTCACGTAAAGGCAATGTGTGTATGTTCTAGGGTTCTCAATTAGGGTCATGTAGTCATATGGAAAATGTGGGGAAATTTTTTGTTTGGTGAAATTGGAAATGAGTGAAATGGGAGGAAATTAAAAATGAGTGAAAGTGATTAAGGAGGAAACCAAAAGCTTTTACAATATTTTTACCCACACACTAATACTATTAATACTATAGGTAAAAATAATATTAAATTTTACATAAATATTTAATTAATAAAGATAATAATCCTATTAAAAATTAACTAATTACACAAGAAGAAAAGTTAATGCAAAGAATAAAAAATATAATAACTAAAATATGTTTTTAGAGAAAAATTATGGATTTATTTTTCTTTTCTCAAAATAAGGTGTTTAGCATCGGTTTTAACTGACGCTATAGAAACCGATGCTAGATGTGGAATCTATCGTCGGTTTTAACTAACGCTATAGAAATCGAAGCTAAATGCATCATTTAACGTCGACTTTTAATCGACGCTACAGAAACCGACGCTAAATGCATCATCTAACGTCAGTTTTAACCGACGCTATATAAACTGATGCTAGGTGTGGCATCTAACGTCGGTTTTTGAAACCGACGCTATATCTTTTTTTTTTGTAGTGAAAAATAGAGAAAAGAGACCTACAAATTTTCCTAAGTTACAAGTATAGAATACAATCTAAAACTCAAAACTAGGTTAAGCTCCTTTTAAATCAGATGAAATATTCTCTTTTTATGCCCTCAAGTTGACTTTCAAAAGGTGCTAAAGTGTTACTATTCTGCTACTGCCAAAGGAGGTCTAAAATGCTAATGTACATTCATGAATTAAGGGCAACATAACATACTTTCTTGGTGCAGAAAAGGTGTAAGAAGGGAAGCTTCCATTTTCATCAAAGAATGGGGACAAGAAGGGTACATGCATGCCAAAAAGTGTTGAACACATTTGATTAAGCGGGTCCCACACACCATGTCATCAAGTCAGCAATGGAGTGGCATCCAGTCAGCAAAAACATCCACCTCAACACCACATCAACAAGAATTCTCCAAATTAATTTTTGTAAAATACCCAAATAGATTAAACTGAGTTTTTAATAATTTAAGTCCTAAAAATATGAAAATAATTCATTTTTCATCCAAAATTAATTTAGACCCAATAAATCACAAAGTGTAATAAAATTGGAGAATTTTCACGAACAAATATGCAATAGGACTAAGTTAGGGATTAAAATGTACATAAAAATGCTAGATATCAAATATCAAGAGCAACCAATTTCAAGCATTTAAAGTGGATATCTTTTATAAGAGATTTTTTGCTAATGTAATAGCTTATAAGCACTTACATGACTCACTTAGAAATTTTTTTTACCTTCTCTTATTTGATTGTTGTATTTTTTGGAAGAATATTGTATAGGAGTTACTAAATAAACTCCTTATTTTGGATTAAGATTATTATAGTTTCAATATAAAAATGAATTTATAGTTAGATTGCATATTTGTTTCTTTATTTTGTTTGATGAGCATTAATTTATTGAGAAATGAAATATAGGAAATGATAAATAATAATTAATAAAAACTGTCACTATAGGCTTTAGTGATACTAAATTTTCCATCACTATATGTTATACTTAATAAATAATTCGTCATTATAGGCCTCTAAGATACCACCACTATAGCATTTAATGACAACAAAATATTCGTGGGTAAATGTTCCATAACTACTTTGACAATTACAAAACTGTGGGTATAAGGTATACTGATAGAAAGAAAATTCATGGGTAGAAGTCCGAAAAAGTGACGAAATTTTTTACTGTGGGTATAAGTCCTTTGGGGTTATACCCACAGATTTATGCCTTTTACTGATAGATTTTTTTTTCCATCACTATATGGCTAATTTCTTGTAGTGACTCAAAAGTCAAAGGAGGAGAAAAATGGAGTGATTCGAAGTTTTCTTACCTAAATATTTAAGGTCTCCGCCGCCGCTGCTGGAACGAGTTGCTTGCCTGCCGAAGATTTAAGACAGACACAGGACATCGAAGAAGGAAGAAGAAGGGATGATGATTTGGGGATTTAGGGCCTTGAAGAGAAATGAGAGTTAGAGAGTGTGCATGAGCTGTAAGCATGAGTGATTGAGGATGAAGCACTGAGACGCATCTGCACGAGAAATCAGAGAAGTGAGGGATTTATTAGGGATTAGGTTGGGAAGAAGGACGACATCATTTAGACTATATGTATAAAAAAGTGTAGGTGGGTTAAATGGGTAACCTATGAGTTAACTGGCTTAATCTTTTACGGACTAGCTTACTTTAAAAGTGGGTTAAATTGACCAAATCCCATCGGGGTTAGACCCGTTTTGACAAGTCTAAGTGACAAAGAAGGCAAACATCATTTTATATGTTTTGGACTTGGGCATAAAGAAATTTAAAAAAAAATTAGGGCACATGTGGCATTAATTTAGCTGATGAAACGAGTTAATGTACCAACTAAAATATCTTACTCAGCACCACATATGTACATGCTAATGGTTGACTAATTGATCTTAATGATAAGGACCAATTTCCGCAAGTTTAGAAATTATAGGAACTAATATGGACCATTTTTTGCAAGTTTATAAATTATAGGAACATAATTCTAAGTTTTGAAAGTCTAGGACCAAATTTATAAATGGGTGTAACCATGGGGATTAAATTTACTATTTAACCTGTTTTTTTTAATATGCATTAGGCTTCTCTTTATCTTGGATCTTATGAGCCACGAGCTCAGTGGCGTATGCAGGACCCCTTGGTCAGGGGGGGCAAAATTTACATTTGTTTTTCTGAATCTGATAGTAACTCTTCTAAATTAATTTTAATTTATTATTTATTTAATAGTAATTTCCTCTTAAAAATATTTCTATTACAAAAAAATTGTTTTTCTTCTAAATCCTAATTGCATAATCAATCAACTAATTTGATTGAATTAGGCCTATATACAAAAACCACAAATTTCAAACTTTTACAAAGAGGTCCCTAATACTGTAATGATAAATTAATCATCGTCAAAAAAAATTTCATGAAATTGACTTCATAAATATATTACTCATGATCATAATTGTATAATAAATCAACTAATTTGATAGAATTAGACCTATGTACAAAAATCATAAATTAGCTTTTACAAAGAGGTCCCTAATAATGGAATGATAAATTAACTATCATCAAGAAAAAATTTCATAAAATTGACTGCACAAATATATTACTCATGATCCTAATTATACAATCAATCAATCAATTTGATAGAATTAGACATATATACAAAAATCTCAAATTTCAAGCTTTTACAAAGAGGTCCCTAACAATGGAATGATAAATTAACCATCATCAAAAATAAATTTCATAAAATTGACTTCACAAATATGTTACTCATAATCATAATTACATAATCAATTAACCAATTTAATAGAATTAGACATATGTACAAAAAATGTAAATTTTAAACTTTTACAAAGAGGTCCCTAATAATGGAATGAGAAATTAACCATCATCAAGAAAATATTTTGTGACTCTGGGAAGTAAGAGTCTTATGACTGTGAGTAGTAGAGAGGGAGTGAGTCACTGAATTGGTTCAAAAAAATATTAAGGGGGTTCAAAAAAAAACAAAGAGGGAGGGCAAATTGAAAAAAAAATTTTTTTACATAAACTTCTCTAAATTTCAGGGGGTGCAGTTGCACCCCCTGAATTCTAAGTGGCTCCGCCACTGCACGAGCTCATTGGGCTTTGATAGTTAGAAACTTGTTGGGTTCAATTTGAGTCTAGATGTGCATATTGCTGGTCCAAATTGATTGTTGGCTTCTCTTTATATTAGACCTTGAATCTTCATCGGTAACTAAGCTATTGCGCTTTAATGTTATGTTGGAAATTTGATAGGTTCAGTCCAAGTCAACATTTGGAGAGTGTTTGGCTTGATTAGGTATCATGAATAGCCTTGTATCTAAAATGTCTGAGATAATTTGATTTGGCACGTTTGTACCTTACAAGCTATTATATTTTCTCTTCACCTACAAGCGCGAGACTTCTTTACAACATAAAAAATTTGCATTTGTAGAAATTAAAATATTATCATTCTTGAAGTTCAAATAATTGCTATTTCTCTGACATGAGCTTTTGGAGTTAGCTAAAACATGATTTTAGAGGAATCCAACTGCTAGGGTATATAAATGGGATATATATTTCATTTCCTGACATTTTGGCATTTTGCCTTAATTTGGCTTTCATTAATTTCTGGCGCTCATGATTATTCTCTTCTTTGTTTTACACTTTCTACCTCTCAAGTCAGCGGTTTGATTCTAGACGCTTGCTAAGTAGTAAGTACAACTTGTTTTCATGTTTGCTAATCTAATAACATATATTTTTTTCCTTTTTCTTTTACTAAATTATTCTCTATTAATTTGAATACATATTGAGTGCTTTTTTTTTTTAACAAGATAATACTTATGACATTTTATATATTCTGGTTTATATTTCAATTTTTCCCATCCGCTCTTTAAAGAAGTAATCCTATTATGCACTACATTATTTTCTCTGTAAAAAGGGTATATATTATTGTCTGAGTATTAAAGTGAGTAATTATAGAGATAAATATGTATAAATAGACATTAAAATTTCAACTTCATATTAAAAAAATTATCAATATCTAAATTCAAAATAAAGATGAAGTATAAATAAATAGTAATGATTAATTATAAAAGAGTATCGCAAATATTTTATAATAAGATGTGACAAATATATTTTTTGTAAAAGGGAAGCACTTAAAATGTATTTAGATTAATAAAAAGATTTCTCATAAAATTAAACTATGGTATATTACATGAAAGAGTAGTATATAAATAAAGAATAATTTAAAAACTTAAAAAGTGTAATTTACTAAAAAGTTTATACAAATCACCAAAGTCCGAAGCTCCAATTTTACCACATCCAAGTTAGGGTTAAATTAGAAGTATTATAAAAATTAGCGCGTACGTGGTAGGGACGACTGAATGGTCCATTGCCATTAGGCCTCAACCCGACGACACCACCGGAGCCCCGTTTTCGTCTATATCATCTCAATTTCATTCTCTTTTGCTTTCGTTTACGTCTTCCAATCCACGATCTGGAGGATCGTTAGCTTCTCGGAATTTTCTTGGGCATCCGCTTCCGGGTGAGACAATTCTTTCCTGTCTTTGATTTGTGTTCAATTAATATCGTTTTTTCCATTTTATTTCCATGTATGTATATGTATATATATATATACATATTTTCTATCTGGGGAATTTTGATGGTTTCTGACCTCGACAGCGGTGATAAGAGATATAGAGAGGGGATCTGGTTCAAAACCCTAACATTTATCGATTGTTTTGTTCGTTAGAAATGTTGGCGTTCTTGCGATTTTGGGGTTTTGTGGTAGCCGGCGATCTAGCTATAGCATGAGATTAGTGGGGGATTTCCGCCTTTGGAGTGAATTTGTTCCTGTGCAGAAATGGAAATGAAGACATTTATTGAGTTTCGCCTATAATAGTGAATTTCTCTTTAGACCTTGTATGGTCTATATGTTGCTTCATGCCACTCCTATTCGACTTTCTTTGTGTTATAAATCTATTAAATTTTTAATATCAAACGAATTATGATTCCTCGCCTGTGCAAATGAAGTTGCTCCTTTATGTTTAAGGGGAAATTAAATTTACAGCTCGTGCCCTAACACATATAGTGAAGTAAATGTTTTCTCTGATTGGCTGTTTCTTTTTACTAGGTGGTGACAATGTCGACTCCTGCGAGGAAGAGGCTGATGAGAGATTTTAAGAGACTGCAACAAGACCCACCTGCAGGAATCAGTGGGGCGCCTCAGGATAACAATATAATGCTATGGAATGCTGTAATATTTGGGTGAGTTGGAATGTAATGGGATAAAGATCCATCTTTATGTTTCTTAATATAATATAATCACTTCATATTATTTCTCGCTTTGTTTAAGTATGGATGGATAAGCAATTTCTGCTTTCTTGTCTGCTTTGGATTTGCAGTCCTGATGATACTCCATGGGACGGAGGTGAGCTAATCCTTGCACCTTAACATAATCTTGGTACATGTGTCAACTAGATTCTTTTTTTTTTTTTTCGGAAACTCTGCCCTCCTTTTGTCTGGTTTATACACATTCTGAGTTATAGGACTTACAATTTGGGAACTCTACGTTTGCTATACATACAGTTTCAATGGTTCTGTTGTGATTGATGAGTTTCTTTAACTTTTTATATTGTGTTAAAATGATCTTGTTAAGAATGTTATAGCCCCTAATCCTCTAAAAAAATTTGGGCATCTTGATAGTGTCTAGGTTGTTATGTCATCAAGAATTTTGCTAGAATATTCATGTAGAAGAAACACTGTAGTTTGATGGTATATAATGGGTCTTCTTCCTTTTTTCTCCCTATTATTATTATTTTTTAAATTTTTTCCTCTTCTTGTTTCTTACTTTGAAAGTTGTATATTGTATTGTAGCTTGTGTCTACACTTGTTGGTAGGGGTGTTTAAAACCAAACCATACCGACCAAATTGACAACCAAACCAAACCGACAAAAAACGAACCAAAACCAATAAATGAAGGTCAAAATCGCTTTTTAAAACGTGACAACTGAATGGTTTGGTTTGGTTGTTTTCCCCAAACCGAACCTTATATATATATATATTATAATAATATATTAAAAAAATCTTGTACAGTAATGCACCATTAAGTTAGGATTTGAATTATTAATAGGTGATCTAAGGGAAGAAATATGAAGTTATGAAAGAGTTTAAAATATGTGATTGTTGTGTTCATAAAATAATATGTTACAAAAGAATTCTTAGTATAATAATGAAAAACCTTCAATATTATTCAAGAACTTTGTGGTATTTTTTTTTCTCTCCAAAACTATCCAGAACGAACCAAATTACCTAACAAAAACCGAATCAAACTGTCCAAAAAATAAAATCAAATAGGTTTATATTTTTCCAAAAAACAATTGGTTCGGTTCGGTTTGGTTTTGGACTAAATTGAACAGAACCTTTGAATATCCCTACTTGCTGGGTACTCACGTGGGAGTAATAATATACTAGCTGTGTTGTATCTTCTATCTTGATGTAATAATATAATCATATAATACTAGTTATATTTACATAACTATATCTTTTGAGTTGGCCAGGCACGTTTAAGTTGACTCTCCAATTTTCGGAGGATTATCCAAACAAACCAC
The DNA here is from genome assembly GCA_037074585.1 of Biancaea sappan. Taxonomy (NCBI): domain Eukaryota; kingdom Viridiplantae; phylum Streptophyta; class Magnoliopsida; order Fabales; family Fabaceae; genus Biancaea; species Biancaea sappan. The sequence goes on along the minus strand of CM073497.1, from coordinate 44,861,080 downwards.
CAATGGTGCGATTTGTCTCCCGCATGTTTCATCCTAATAGTAAGTTTTATCTGAAAATATTTAACATTTTATTCATGAATTAGCTATATAGCTACTAATGTCATTTTTCCACCTTTTTCAGTTTATGCAGATGGGAGTATATGTTTGGATATTTTACAAAATCAATGGAGTCCTATATATGATGTAGCTGCTATACTTACATCTATACAGGTATCATCTAGCAATTAGCTCTCAATTATAGCTGTATTTTTTATGTATATGTACCACTATATATAGAAAATATAGTTTAGGTTTTCTCTTTTCATATTTTAGTAAAAGAAGCTGTCACTTTGACAAAGAAATTACTGTTTTAAGTTTGGAATTTGACAAACTATTTACTTCAACTTTTCAACTTTCTATTAACGTCTGAAGTCAAAGGGAATATAGACTTATTAGTCAGAGGAGCCAGATGAAATGATTATGAATAATTTTACCTCAGTTCTTTTTTTGGTTGTTGCCGGGGGGTGGGGGAGGGAGCAAAAGAAGCATTTCGTTGAAGAAGAGAAGGAAATACAAAAGGGAAAGAAAAACAAAGTAAAATGGAGGACAAGAGATTCTACTCAAAATTAATTATGAAGAGAATGATGAGAGTGTTAAATGATAAATGATATATTAGCCTTGCTTGTTAGATCCTCATTCTTATTTTTGAAGTTGAACTACAATCAAGAATGCACGCCCTGTTGCCCTGGGCTTTTTGTTAGCTATATAACTTTTCTTAGGGTCCAATGATACCAATCTGAAGGTTGCTTTTCTCTTCCTGTTCAGCTCAAATCTCCCTCCTGCCTTTCCAAGTGAAAATTTTAATATGGGGAAGCAAACTGAAATTCTATACTAGCAAACTCAAAATTGTTTTTTTCTTCTTGCCCTATATATGTAGAAATGCTTGTAGAGCATTCTATCAGTTTGAATTATTATTGAGATAAAGTGTACTTTTTGTCCCGAGGTCAGTTAAAATTTCATCCTAAATCTATTATTTGTGTCGATTGAGTCAATGCATTGTTCTAAAAAGCTGCAATGTGGCTACCAAACCCTATTGCTGTCCATAATTGTTCACGGTGCGTGGTGCAGCAGAACACAAGGGTAACAGAAACAATTACCCACCATTTCTTTCCTTTAATCTCCAAATTACACATTTCTGGGTTTTCTATTAATCAAAATTGACATTGCATGTGATTCCGAAACATCTAACTATCTTCATGAAATTGATGGCCAAAAGATTCTAAGAATCCAGGGTTTACTATTACAGCAATGGAAAATACAACAGTTATTAATTTGGAGGTTATTAACATCTGTTTGAATTTGAACTTCACCCTTTCTTTTTTTGGTCGTTATGTGATCTTAACATTGGAGTGAATTTTTGGTCATCATTGTCTCCTTGTTAATATATTTAAGACTTTTTAGGTAATGTTTAACATCACATGCATGTTGAGAAATCAAAGCTGCCATATCCAATTTTCTATAAACCCTTTATGGCCAACAAGTCTATTACTACATCTATTGAAATGATTTTTCTTTATATTATCTAGATGTTGAAGCTGTAGTGTTGCTCAGGAATCCACTTCTTGGGCAACCCAAATCCCAAATCCCATGCAAGCTAAAGCTTTAGTTAATAGGAGAGCACTGACCTTGATTTCTTGGCAGTTGTTTCTCTCTGCCTAGCACTATCATGATTTAACCACCTATGTTGTTTTTGGCTTCAACCTCCACCAACCCTTCCAAGTATGACTCCAACATCCCTCTGTTTCGTTCTTGCTCAGTTACTGTGAATCTCTGATGTTTCTGCAATGTGTATATGTGTGTGAACATGTGTCTTTCCCCATCTCAGTTCTCATTAATTGCTCTGTTCTGACTCCTGACGGGCATTTTTATTTACTGATTTCATTAATTGACTGGAAATTGAGCCAAGGTATAAGTTTTGATTGATTGAATTATGGTAGAGGAAAATTATTCATATCCTTCAAGAAATGTGGAATAAGAAACTAAGAAAATAAATATAGTTAAATTTAAGAACTAGTCAATCATTAGAGGACTCTACATAAAAGTTGAGTGGTTAAGAAGGAAAATACAAGTGGAGAAATAAAGACCTAGGAAACAAACAAAATCTCTTGGTAGATAAATCAAATTGTTGAATCAAACATACAAAAGGAAGTTGTTTTATTTGCATATATTAGTTTATTTGTTTATTGTTTCAGAATTATATTCTGCATATTAAATAATTTTAATGTGATGTGCACCATGATTCAATGTAGCCTTGACCATGCAACGCATTGTGCATCATGGCACCAGGTTTCCTAACTGCGACCATAGTGCCATGCATAACTATGGTTGTTGGTATATATATAATGATATGTATACATATATTTTTTTTCCTCTTTTACATTAGTATGACCATTGACCAACAATATTATAGCTCAGAGTGATTGGGAGTTAACGTTTCCTTCGCATATGGCCAAAGGATGGTTGTCCAAATTCTTCTATTTGTTTGGCATCAGCTCAAACAAGCAAAACAGTGGAGATTTTGGGTTTTTTCTTTTTTGGCAAGAAAAAGAGGGATTTCTTATCCTATTATTATTATTATTTTATTATTATTATTATTATTATTATTATTATTATTATTATTATTGCTGCTTGTTGTTGTTGTTGTTGTTATTGTCATTATTATTATTATTATTATTATTTTGGCATTAGTAAGGAACTGTCAGGATTAAGTACACTGAGTAAATGCCAACCTGGAGCCATTCTACTATAATAATCCAAGACTTGAGAATCACCCCTAACTTCTAGAGAATACGTAAAACATACGTCCATAAACTTTTTTACCAATGTTTGGGTGTCATTTGTGACAATATCTTGAAGCTGTCACATACCCTTGGAATATACTCAGGAACTTTCATTGCCACCTTGAAGCTACTTAGACAATGAAAGGGCATAAATGAGACCCACCCTGGCAAGGAAAAGCCACCACCATATTCTTCCTTTTCTTATAACTCTTCCAACCATAGCCAGGACCATTTGAGGATTTGCTTCTATGACAACAAATATTTCCCAATTTCAGTGGCAATAAATCCCTGAACATATCTCATCAAAATCTCTTCCAGTCTCCCTTTTGCCAAGTTCTCTGTGTCCATTAGTCCTCGTTTCTGTTCCTCTTCAACCAGCTTAAACCATCTAATTAACCACCTGTCTACATTCTCTTGACTTTTGTCAAAGTGAAAAGCTAGGTTCGTTCGTTCCAAACCAGACCACTCTAGCAAGCAAGCATCTAAAAAATTACATGCTCCCTATTTTCAATATTGTTGCATCTAAATGGGCATTTTCCTTCAATATTTATTCCCTTCTTCACTAGATTCGTCCCCAGGGTTAGCAGATTTAGACATAATTTTCAAGATTTGGGAGGCCTAATTTCCATAAATTTGCCTATATAGCCTTATCATTTTGAGTATTGCTACTGCTTCCTTCTTCACCTTGCAAAAGCCTGTAGCCATCTTTCACATTGTAAATACCTGTTCTGGCTCTTCTATTCATCTCCCTTATCAGATCTCAATTCCAGTGCAAGCCATTGATCGTAAGATCGTGAACCATATTTTTTATTTCTTCTAAATATCATTGGAGATGTCAGTTAATGATATTCGAACAGTGGAAAATTCCTTTCCACCATGACGCATCACTGCCTATCCCATATTTACTGGTTATGACTTGCTTTTTCGAATTCTTCTCTTGAATGGCATGTCAGAACTGCTTAGCTAGCATGGCTTGATTCATTTTACCAAGTCTTTTACCTCTAATCTGCCTTCTTCCTCTGGGCAGCAAACTTTCTTCCATCCAATAAGGATTTTTTTGGCCAATCCATTTAGAATGCCTGCAGTAGTTTTTTTGGGGCCCTGTTCTGTTCTTGGAATGGTTTTTACATGCGATGCAAGTAATAGTCAGCATGCTGTAATTATTTTGGAAATTAATAATTTCTTTTTGGCAGTCCCTGCTATGTGATCCCAATCCAAATTCGCCCGCAAACTCAGAAGCTGCTCGGATGTTTAGTGAGAACAAGCGTGACTACAATCGGAAAGTGAGGGAAATTGTGGAGCAGAGCTGGACAGCGGACTAAATTGCATTGACCCCTCAAGAATCATTGTGCAAACTCAAAACTTATCAACTTTTATGGTCGTATTTGTTGCTGTTATGAATGTTAGGATAAGCTTGTCTTTGTTGTAGATTTTGCATTGTGCTTGTCAGTTTATGTAAAATAGAGTACTGTGCCAACATTGGATTGTTATAAACATGGTTCAATTCAAAAGCTGTAGTTTGCTGAATGGTTATGTAAATGACAAACATAGATTTATAGTTAGCTACTAATGAAGGCTCAAGCTCCTGGAAAAAGGGAGTGGAAAAAGGGGCGTGGTTAGGAATCTAACCTTGGACCCTGTGCCGGCATTAATGTTAAAGACTTACTGGGGATATATGTGATAAAGAACATAGTCTGTAATTATAGCTGTAAGATGCGTCTAGTCCAGTTCGGTTCCATCTTTAGTCCTAATAGGGTCATAAACAATTTAAGTAGTTAATTCAATCATAACAAAAATAAAATTACATTTTGCTTTCGAAAGCTAACGTGCCAAAAACTTGAAATAACAAAAAGAAAAATTAGTTCTATTATCTAAAATAACAAATAAAAGTATTAGTCTAACATTAATTTTTTTTTAATCTCTTGCAAAGAAACAATTAAGATAAATCATTAAATACTTAAAAATAGAAAGAAAAAAAATTAGTATTGTAACGGAAGTACGAAAAATTTGTATTATTTTATACGGGTTAGTTAAAATGTTTCTGAAGGAAGTAATTTTGTTTTTACTGCTTGGTATTTTGTAGTTAAAGATTTCGCTCCATAATTAGCTTAGAATATTTGATAAGAATAGTGTGTATAAACATACCTTAGCACAAGTTACAAAAACTTCTTTATAAATTATATTCGTGGTGTTTGTATTGGGATTGCTGTCTTTATTAAGAATCAAAATTTTTAAAATACTCATGCTTCTAATTCTTGGAACAGCAACATACCTTAATACATGTTACTAAAAACTTCATATGGAGCACCAAACCGCCTAGCTTTTGGATTTGCTGATGGATCATCAAATGGGACAAGGATGAAATCTTTTACACTTTGATAAGCTTCTTGCTTGAACAACTAATTGTATATAAGAACAAAGTATTTATTGAATATAGCAAAATACTTTTTTATATACAATAGTGATAGTATAATTTGTACACTTTCCTAGTGTCACTTTTAATTCTTAATCTTAAATATATATAATATAATATATCTAATATCTATATTAATTCAATAAATATATACTCTTACTCTATGCAATCATGTTAATTTCACTTATAAAATTTAAGAAGAAAACTATATTATAATTTTTGTTGATTATTAATTTGGGCATTTGGTTTGGTTTGGTTGGCTTTTTAATTTGAGAATCATGTAAATATACTTAAATAATATATATATATATATATATATATATATTCAGATCTCACTTCATAAATAAAAATTATAATCAATAAATAAAAAAATTAAATTAAAAATATTTTATAATCAATTTTTTTTATTTTCTTCACCAATACCACTTAGCACATCCACCATTTCATAAAGGAATTCTCTAACTTTGAAAATCATGTATTTCTCTAACTTTAAACAAGAGCTATTCAATCACGCAGGATGAATGACATCCTAACATCAATAAAACTGTTAAATCGAATACTGTCTATCATATGCGATCCGATGACTTCTGTTTAAAGGTAGAGAAAGATAGGGATTTTCAAAGGTAGAAAATCCCTTTCCAAGGCACACCGCAATAGATCTTCGATAAGGCGGTGACAACGACATGAACAAAAACAGAGGTACACTACTGACTAAGGAGATGAATCATGAAGGCATGAACGAAAATGAGAATAAAAGTCAGAGATTCAGTTAAGAATTGACAACAATGATAGGCAACCAAGCTTCAATCTTCCATTGGCAAGTCTCTCAACTCTCTTGGTCTCTCTCTTCTCAAATCTAGGGAAATATGAATGAAATCTAAATCTAACTAAAATCATCCCGCACCACATCCGCATTATTGCGGCCGCATCACAGTGATGCTGCTGCAATTTAAAATCATGCTATTTTCTATCCCTTTCTCTAAGATCAAGAATATTTAGAGTAACTTATAGGAAATTTGGCTCACTGGTTTGCACCATCGGGATGTCGAAATTTGGCACATTCTCTTCTTCCTATTCAAATGCTCTTGGCATAAGAATTACACCTCCGTCAAACCCAATAACACACATGTCTGAAAATGATATAGCATAAGGAAAGGTTGTCATACTCGCCAATTTTGGAATCGCGTAATTGGTGGTATTACAGTTGTTATAATGAAAATTTTCATTGTTTTAATGGGATTATTAGGTTAATTTTAATTTTCTATATTTAATTTATTATTTTTGGATATTATTTATGGAAGTGGAGATAAATAATTTGATCGAATATTTTATCGCGGATGATATTTGTAAGGCATTGAGGAAAGATAAGAGGAAGAGGAAATATTGTGGAGATAGAATTGAGAGACAAGGAATAGAAAGAGAGTAATCATGAGGTATAGAGGAAGTTGAGTACCTGTGAGGTTTAAAGATGGATTAAAGTGAAATTAGGAACTAAATGACACTTAAAATATAGGAAATACCCAAATTAGAGAAATTACGGGTTTGTTACCACTAAAGTTAACCAAGAGTTACCTAGAGGAAAGTGATAATTTCACCCTAGGTGGGTATATATACGCGGTCCTACGCTTCTTTCCTCATTTCTCACTTTTCTCTCTCTCTCTCTTTCTCTCTTCCTTCTTTCTACCTTTCTGTCCAAATCCTCAATGAGCTTCGGAGAACCTTTCTTTGGTGGTGGGGCAAGTCTTTGGAGGCTAAACAACCTAGGGAAAGGAAGGAATCAAGGTAGAGATTTCAATTTCCTGAAATTTTTCTCTATTTTCTAGTTTTAAGGGTATATGGGGTAAAACTGAGATTCTAGCTTCATTTTTCGGTTAAAATTGGGGCTTTTGGTGTTTAAACGCTCCTTAAACACCAAGGATGAAAGCTCATGAATAAATCATGGAAAATAGTGAAATTTGGCCAGATCTGGGCCAAATCCGAGGCCAAATCATAAAAAACGCGACCTTGGCGCCCAGGTGCCAAGTTTCAGGCATTTTGGGGGATGACCTTGGCGCCAAGCATGCGTATGGCACCTAGGCACCATCTAATCCAAAAATATTTGGTCCATTTTCAAATGGCCATAATTCCTTCGTCCGAACTTCGTTTTTAACAAACTTTATATTGTTGGAAAGCTCTTTGAGTCTAGTTTCCAATGGTGTAGGATTTTTTTTAAAAGGTCCTTACCGATTAAGAGTTATAACCAGATGAATGACCAAAGGTCAGGATTACCAGTGAAGATTTTCTTCATTTTAATTAGTTATTGATTTGGATTGATTCTAGGTGACTTGGGAGCTTCTTTAGCTTTTTCTCCAGGGACTTCTTATGCAGTAAACCTTATCGGCATCGAGGTGAGTGGATGACCTTGCCATTTAAATTTGATTAAATTATTTAGCCAAGTTAATATAAATCTCATTCACACCATAATTAGTAAATCATCAATGAAATTCTCTAGTTAGTGGAAATAACTAGATTGAGAAATTTCATTCAATGATTGTGGGAGTTATCTTGTGGGGTTTATTTTGTGGAATAATGGATTATATGCTTAATTGTATTTGAAGTGGTGAATTGATGTGGTATGTGTTATGGGTGGTGTGTGTAGGAAAAATGCATTGTATATCATCATTTCCATATTCATATTATGAGAAGTGGAAATGTGTGGAAATAGAGCACGAAGCTATCAATTATGTAATACCATTGAATGGTGTCAATGGGTATGCATACACATTGAGGCTCAGTCTTCAATGTGGTGTGAAAAAGAGTGGGATAATATTTCATATTGCATTTGTCCACATCGTGAGAGGGAACAGAGAGATGGACCTCTGAATAAACCCATTGAGGGTTGGTCTTCAATGTGGTAAGTGTGGAAAGGATGTGAAAACATACAAACATACATCATGCATTGCATAATGCATTTTGGAATGGGTGTCTACTTATGCTTTTTATTTGGTTGAGGATTGTTTTACGATTTGTTTGTGAGACTGTAGACTCGCATTTAATCTTGAGTTTTGGTTGCGTAGAAAGGTACGTTTTATATATATATATATATATATATATATTATATTTCGTACCGATATGTGTTAGAGGTATTTAATCTGATTATAGTAGTGAGCCTGATATTTGTACTTGTGCCTTGTTTTACGGTACAGTCACTTACTCACTGAGTTTTCTATAAACTCATGCTCTCATTTGCTTTTTTCATATTTAGCGGTTGAAGAGGATGGGAAAACTGCTGGAGATTAGTGGCTTGGAGACATACTCCATCTAGTCGGTGGGTTCTAAATGAACTAATTCAAATGCTCTATAATCTTATAGGCCACCTAAGTCTTACGGTATCTAGATAGGTTTATTTATTTAATTGTAATTTACAATTTGTATGGTTGTGAATATTAAGATTATTCAGGAAAATGTATGGGCTACCACTGAGGTATACCTTATAATATATGTATATTCATGTGCCCAATTTTGGGGACGTTACTGTCACATCTCAAAAATTAAACATGTGAAAATATACTATTTTTAGGAAAACCTCAGTGGTATCCCGAAATCCTAGACAATCTTAATATCCACAACTACTCATTTGATAAAATTCTCAAACATGAGTTATTCACATATATTCTGTAAGGTTTTACATTCAACCTCAATCATTCATTCCACACGACAGAATTATATTCATCTGATAAACAAATATAGGCATACACAATCTGATGTGTTTATCTCATTACAAGCCTAGGAGACCTATAGAAAGTACAGAGCGTTCCTAGTATTCACATTAATAAGTACTGATATCCCACCAGACAGAAATAGAGAATATCTCCAAGGGACTTCTAATCTTCAATCGGATACTCTTCTTCCTTATTTACTGTATCTGAAAAGATAATAATAGGGAGCATGAGTTTATTTAAAAACTCAGTAAGTAAATAACTGTACTATATAAAATATTAAAAGTACAAATATCACATTTACTCATAATTAATTGTCTTATACATCGAGTAGTATGAGACTCTAACCTTTTCAAATTTGTGAATAAGATTTCATAGATATACACCGAGTAGTATGAGACTATAACCCTTTCAAACTCGTATTTATGATTTCATCTATTTACACCGAGTAGTATAGGACTCTAACTCTTTCAAACTCATGTATAGGTTTTTATAGTTATACACTGAGTAGTATGAGAATTTAACCCTTTCAAACTCATGTATTAGATCATGTAGATCTTTGCTCATTAATAAAATAGTAAGAATTTATCACATAGTACAATTACCATGAAATAAATTAATTTATACATACTCTTATTCCTTTGAATTTCTGTAAAAAAAATATACCAATCATTATATACTGTCATCTGAAAAATTGATTGCTTAATATCTAAATAATATTGTAAATAGGACTTATATTGTACTTTGACTAATAATATCAAACTAGCTTAGCAAGGTTATTCACTTACCTTGATATTTGTCCAAATTTACCTTGTTCCACACTAGAATTTGTGTAGGAAAATTTTCTAGTAAAAGATATTACAAGGAAACATAAAAAAGGAAACAAAATCACAAAAATATGCAATATTTTCTGATTACTACAGTAACGGTTCGCTACAGTGACAGTTCGTTACAGTAACGATTCGCTATAGTGACAGTTCGTTACAGTAACGATTCGCTATAGTGACAGTTCGCTACAATGATAGTTCGCTACAATGATGTTGACTGCTACAGTACCGTTGGCTGCCGACACTACAATAATTGCTACAGTAAACTCGAAAATGTTTCCCAAAATTTCTGGTTGCTACAGTAAATTCGAGTTTTGTAGAAAATTTTATCCTTTGATTCCTTGTTTCGAACTAGAATCTCATCTCTCTTAACCGACCACAATTCAATCCTAACTCAAAAAGAACCTCTAAAACAACTCAGATCCATGAATTATCATCAAAATCTTTAAAAAAAAATCTCCTCTAATCTTCCATATAAACTTAGAATTAAGGAAAATAATGAGATTAAAGCTTACCTTTGATCCTTACAAGGCTTTTGAACCGAACAAATGATCAAAATTTTGAAGATCAAGGAAATGATTTGTTAGGAGGATGAAGAAATGAGAGAAAATGAATTTACTGTTCACTTCTGCCTTTGCTTCAGATGCGTAAGTAATGAGAGGATACTGTTGAAGTTTTATGTTAAAGATTTCTGATGGGTTATTTGAATACCCATGGATATCCATGACCCAACACTCAAACCCAACTAGCCAAATTACCAATAATTGATCAATTAACTATCTTTAAGCCATTTTCCCATAAATTTCACCATTCTAAGAATATACCCTACATGATTGAGAATATTTAATATACTCATTTTGCACTATTTTCATAAATAATAATAAAAAAACAAATAAATATGAAAAATATTAAGTGACTAAAATGAATAAATCTAAACAACGCTATATATATCAGAAAATTCTCAAATGTATAATTCTAAATTTGGCGGGTATTACAGTTACAAAGGTAAGATATTCAAGGTTGAATTTGAAATGTTGCAGGATTGGTTATTTGTCGGTGCATTATATATAGAATCTTTTTCTTAAGACAGAAAATTGTGAATTGATATGTGAAGTTTAAATTTGAATAATAATTAGTATAAATGCATTACACAACCTCTCCTCATTGGGCAACAAGGTAGCAGTTTGCCTTCACATTTATTGATATGTAGAAGTTCAAGTTTTAATTCCAATAAAGAGAGGTGGGTGCAATTTTTGAATATAAACAATTTTAAATCTGGACTACCTCAGCCATTCAACTGATGTGTCACCTATATCTATATGGAGTAATGGAGCGCTGCCAGAGTGTATATGTTTCATCTGACTTAAGAGGTTATAGATGAAATGTAGATCCACCTCAGGTGCATTTAAAGGGTATGAAGAATAGTGTGTTCCTTTCGTAATTGCTAATAAAAAATATATATGCATTTAATGCTGAGATTATGAAAGAAGGCTGTGGAGCAATTACGAAGGGCAATTGCATTGAAAGGGAAATATATTAAATATTGAAGGTGGATTCTTATTAGTTTATTTTATAGAAGATTTGTAAGATTATAAAATAGATAACCAAAAGGAGAGAAGGTCATTATATGAAGTTAGAAAGGTTCAAAATAGGTAATGAAAGCTATAAAGAACAAAGCGATAAATAGAGCCATAGCGCAAAAACGACAAGTGGAGTGATGCATGAAAATGATCAACAGAGTGACACAAGAAACGAAGCACATAAAGAGGGAAAAATGATGCATGAAACGACGCATCAATTGGAGATCATGACAACATGAAGGAAGAATATCTTCGACAAATGGAAAAGATCCAACCATCTGTTAAGGAAAATGAAGGTCCAAATGAAGGAAAATAAAGGTTCAATGAAGGAAAATGGAAAAATAAAATACCCAACATCTTTATCTCGGAACATATAAACAACTATCGGAAACAAGCTCTAATCGTCAAAACTACCAGGAAAATATTTGAAGCTACTTACTTGAAAGATTGACTACTTAACCTATGGAAGCCGAAAGCAAACCTAGAAATCCATCATTTCGACCTTAACTTTCGACCTTAACTTTTTTGTAATATACAACCTAAACGCATAAGACATACTAAAAATCATTGAATCACAATAGAGGCTTGGAAGATATCCATTGATGGTAAATGGCAACCAAATTTTAAACCTGCGAGAGCAAATCAGAGAAGGGTAACCACTATTTGGATACAATTACCTATGCCACCTATTGAGCACCACTCCCCTCAAACCCTCATTTCAATCAAAAATTTGCTTAGAAAAACTGTAGCCTTGGATGGGAGTAGATCGAGGACCCTTCAAGCAACCTCAGCCAGACTTTGCATGGAAATGGCCATCGGAGCCAATCTCCCACCAGTAATTTGTATCAATGGAACTCAGTAATAGGTAATCTATGAAATCTTGGGTTTCTTTAATTGTCTTATCTATCCCTTCCTATCGCATACTTTCAGTTCTGAACTTTTTATTTTTCTGGCACCGAAAAACAAATTTCCTCCTCCTCTTTCAAATTGGGCACTGTGTTGGGATTTTTCAAACAGCCATAAGAAAATTAATTTAATGCTACGAGGAAAATTTAAAATACAAAAACAAAAAAAATTAATTGAAATTACCAAAACCAAAGCTAGTAATTCAACCACTTCTCCGACCCAGAAAAACATTAATGCAAATCAATGCAACGACTTAAAATTTTAATTAAATCATATTAATCCCCAATAAAATCATCTTAATGCCGCCCCAACTAAGGATTCAAACAAAAACACAAACTCTTCTAATCCCTTTGTTTCCTTGACGAACCCCCTGCTCAAAACAATAAATGCAAACTTCCTATTAGCAACCTACCGTATGCCTCTGCAGATGAAATGACACCCTTGAGCCCAGAAAGTCATCATAGCAAAGAGAAAATCAAAGTTGGAGCCTTAGTTGTAGATATAAACCTTCTTATGGCTAATCTAAACACTATAACCAAAAAAAAAAAAGTAGATGAAACTCTTATCATGTCTGGCTTGCTTCAAAGTGAACCCTGTTAGCCCTAATGTATTATGCTATAAGTTTTGATGATGACAAATATGTGAGAATTATAGTATGATTTAATTTTCTTGGCCCAAATGAATGATTTAATCTTCTTGGCCCAAATGAATATTTAATGTTCTTGGCCCAATGTATGATTTAATCTTTCTTAGCCCAAATAGTATGATTTAATCTTCTTGACCCAAATGAATGATTTAATCTTATTGGCCCAAATGCATGATTCAATTTTTTCTTGGCCCAAATATATTTAATGCTTTATATATTTATATATAGTAATATAAATTGATTTTTGATAAAATTTATTGGTTGTTTTAATATAATTTGAAAAAGAATATCTTTTACTGTAGCACTTTTGAAAAAGAAATTTGATTGTTGAAAAAGTATAATAAAGTTTATTGGTTGTTGAAAAAGTATGATAAAGTTTATTGGTTGTTGTAATATAATTTGAAAAAGAATATCTTTTACTGTAGCACTTTTGAAAAAGAAATTTGATTGTTGAAAAAGTATAATAAAGTTTATTGGTTGTTGAAAAAGTATGATAAAGTTTATTGGGTGTTGTAATATAATTTGAAAAAGAATATCTTTTACTGTAGCACTTTTGAAAAAGTATGATAAAGTTTATTGGTTGTTGTAATAAACTTTGAAAAAGAATACTTTTCACTGTAGCAAATTTGAAAAAGAATATTGATTGTTGAAAAAGGTTGATAAAGTTTTTTGGTTGTTGTAGAAAAGTTGAAAAATAATGATGAAGCTTACTATAGCAATTATGACTAAAGCAGTCACTGTAGCAGCAAGGTTTCACTATATAAAGGGGACTTCACAACACCATTTGCATCAAGATTCAATTATTCATTTCTCATATTATCTTGAGTTTCATTCTCTCTAAATTGCTAGAGAAATATTCTGAGCTTAATTTCTGCGTTATCTACACTTTGAGAGTGTCCACCATTATTTTCCTTAAGCCTTCAAATTTAGTTGCTCAAGGATTGGTTCCTTGAGTTAGTGTTTGAGAGAAAACACATTGTAAAGGGGAGAGACACCCTTGAGGAAGAAAAGATCTATATGTTGTAGTGGCTTACAAGTGCCCAATTGCATAAACTTGTGGTTTATAGTGAAACACTCAAGAAGTTATCTTGAGGACTGGATGTAGGCTTGGTTTAAGCCGAACCAGTATAAATCTCGCTGTTTGATTTTCTGTTCCCTTGCTCTTTAATTATTTATATGTTCTTTACTTTCTTGGACTCTATATTCATTCATCTCTTTAATTGTTTTTGATTAATTGTACTCTATATCTATTCATCTTGATCATACTTATTTTACTTTCATAAAAAGCTTGGCATTGTTTTTAAAACTTCTTAAACTTCCATCAAGTCTTTGCAATTTTATTTTAAAACCCAATTCACCTCCCTCTTGGGTGCTAGCCATTTCTATCAATTGGTATCAGAGCTTGGGCTCTTGATCAAAGACTTAATCATCTAAGAGTTGAAATATGGCTGGCTTTGGTGATTGTGTTTTACCTGAAGGAAGTTCCTTTACTAAACCCCATGGTTTTAATGGAAACCATTACACTTATTGGAAGTCTAAGATGAGAATGTTTTTCGATGCGGTAGACCTTGATCTTTGGGATGTTGTGGAAAAAGGTCCCTATACTCCTACTAAGGAGGTTGAAGGGAATGTTATTCCAAAACCCAAAAGTGAATGGAATGATACCGAAAAGAAACTTGTCCATCTTAATGCCAAAGCAAAGATGATCATAGTTAGTGCTTTAAACCAAGATGAATATTTTAGAGTTTCTAGCTGTGCAAGTGCTAAATAAATGTGGGATACTTTAGAAATTGCACATAAAGGAACTCTTGGAGTCAAAGAGTCAAAAATAAGTACTCTCACCAATGAATATGAAAATTTCAAAATGAAAAGTGATGAGAGTATTAGTGAAATGCTGTTGAGATTCACTCATATTACTAACCATTTGAAAGCTCTTGGTGTTTCTTATTCAGAAAAATCACAAACCACCAAGATTCTAAGATGTCTTACCCCGGAGTGGGAGGCAAAGAGGACTGCGATTATGGAAGTAAGAGGAGAGTCAATGAATTCTCTCACAGCCTTGTTTGGGAACCTCCAAAACTATGAGTCCAAAATAATAGAGATGAGGCAAGAGGAATAAACCAAGAAAAAGAAGACTCTCTCCCTTAAATCATCTTCTTCCAAGAGGGTGGAAATCGATAGTGATGAGGGAGAAGAGGAACTTGAAATCAATGATGAAGACATTGGTCTCTTGGTCAAAAAATTTAGTAAATTCCTAAAAAGGAAGAATACAAGAAGATGGAGAAGAGACCAAGATAGCAACAAGGAAGGTCCCACTTGTTATGAATGCAAAAAGGTTGGACACATCAAATGGGATTGTCCAGAATTCATCAAGAAGCAAGAAGGAAAGAAAAGCTATGACAAAGTGAAAAAGAAAGCATATATTTCTTCTGTATGGGGAGAAAGTGAATCTGATGAAGAAGAAAATGAAGAAGCCAACCTTTGCCTTATGGCAAGAAAAGATGAAGAGGTAAAAATTCTTGAACCTTTACACTCTTTTGATGAATTACAAGATGCTTTTGAAGAACTACACAATGAATCTTTAAAGCTTGCTAAAAAGTTAAGTTTTTCAAAGCAAAAAATTTCCTTACTTGAGGATGAAATTTCAAAATTGAAAGATGATCTTATTGCACTTAAAAAGGAAAGGCTTGTTTTTGAAGATCAAAACAAAATTTTGCAAGAAGAAAATGCAAGCTTAAAAGAATTGATTGTCTCTCCAAAAGAAAATTGTCCTTGTTGTGAATGCATTGAATTAGAAAGGGAAAATAAAGATTTAAAAAATACCCTTGCAAAATTTACACTAGGAAGAGACAATTTGAACATATTGCTTGGAAAACAAAGATGTGTATTTGACAAAGCCGGCTTAGGATATAAGCCCAAAGCTAGTCAAAAATACTACAAGAATTTCTTTGTTCATGCAACTATGTCAAGTAGTCCCTTCACTACTTGTTTTTATTGTGGTTTAAAAGGACATAATTCCTATTCTTGTTGGTATAAAAAGAATATTTCCTATGAAAATAAAATGAAATGGGTTCCCAAGGGAACAACTAACAAAGAAGGACCCAAACAAATTTGGGTACCTAAAAAGAAAACTTGATTTTGTGAGTTAGGTGTGCCTCAAGACAAAGAGTGAAAAATGGTACTTAGATAGTGGTTGCTCAAAGCACATGACCGGCGACCAATCAAAATTTCTCTCTTTGACACCAAGAGGAGGCAAAGTGACCTTTGGAGGAAATAACAAAGGTCTAATCAAGGGAATAGGTAAAGTGGGTAAGAATTCTTCAACTTCTATTGAAAATGTCTTATTTGTTGAAGGCCTCAATCATAATTTGCTTAGCATTAGTCAACTATGTGACAAAGGCAATAGAGTGATTTTTGATTCAAATCGTTGCATAGTTGAAAATATTAATGATAAGCAAGTTAAGATTGTCGGTCAAAGGATCAATAATGTTTACGTTATAAATCTCGATGAAGATCCTTCTATAGACTCTACATGTTTAATTAGTGTTAGTAATGAAAGTTGGTTATGGCATAGAAGACTAGCTCATGCTAGTATGAATCTTTTGGATAAACTAGTCAAGAAAGAACTTGTAATTGGCTTACCCAAAATTAATTTTGAAAAAGATAAGCTTTGCGGTACTTGTCAAATGGCCAAGCAAGTTAAAAGCTCTTTCAAGACTAAGGATATTGTTTCTACAACTAAGCCTTTGCAATTACTTCATATGGACCTTGTAGGACCATCTAGGACAAAAAGCCTTGGAGGTAACTCCTATGTACTAGTTGTTGTAGATGACTACTCAAGGTACACATGGACTCTCTTTCTAGCTCATAAAGATCAAGCTTTTAAATCTTTTCTAAAACTTGCAAAGTTTATTCAAAAAGAGCAAAGCTTGACCATTGTGAGGATTAGGAGTGATCATGGTGGAGAATTTGATAACCATGACTTTATGGAATTCTGTGATGAAAATGGCATTGAGCATACCTTCTCATCTCCTAGAACTCCTTAACAAAATGGTGTTGTTGAGAGGAAAAATAGAACTCTAGAGGAGATAGCTAGAGCTATGTTTAATGAAGGGAAACTTCCTCAATATTTTTGGGCGGATGCGGTTAATACTGCTTGTTATGTAATGAATAGAGTCTTGATAAGGCCAATTTTAAATAAAACCCCATATGAGCTATATAGAGGAAGAAAGACCAACATTTCTCATCTCCATGTGTTTGGTTGCAAATGCTTTGTTTTAAACAATGGAAAAGATAATTTGGGAAAATTTGATGCCAAAGCCGATGAAGCCATTTTTCTTGGATATTCTAGTACTAGTAAAGCATATAGAGTCTATAACAAAAGAACTTTACTTGTTGAAGAATCTATGCATGTTGTTTTTGATGAATCTAACAATTCCCTTAAAGATTGTGATGATCAACATGAAGTGTTAGATTACTTCAAAGACCTTTCATTAGATGATGAAATGAAGAAGAAGCAAGAAATAATACCAAAAAATGATGATGATCATGATGAGGGTGCTAAATTGCCACAAGAAGAGGAGAAGCCTCAAGAAAAAGAAAAGCAACAAGAAGAAGAGAAACCACAAGAGGAACCAACAAGAAACAATGATGATCTTTCAAAGAATTGGAGGTATGCAAAAAGTCATCCTAAGGAGCTCATCATTGGAGATTCCTCTCAAAAGGTAATAACACGAAATTCTCTTAGGAATGTTTGTAACCACTTAGCCTTCCTTTCTCAAGTTGAACCAAAAAATATTGATGATGCAATTATAGATGAACATTGGATCTTAGCTATGCAAGAAGAACTAAATCAATTTGAAAGAAACCAAGTTTGCGAATTAGTTCCTAGACCCAATGATCATCCAATAATTGACACAAAATGGGTTTTTAGAAACAAACTTGATGAAAATGGAATAGTGGTTAGAAATAAGGCTAGACTTGTTGCAAAAGGTTACAACCAAGAAGAAGGCATTGATTATGATGAAACTTTTACACCCGTAGCTAGACTTGAAGCTATTAGAATGTTATTGGCATTTGCATGCATAAATGATTTTAAACTATTTCAAATGGATGTGAAAAGTGCCTTTCTAAATGCCTATATCATGAAGGAAGTTTATGTTGAACAACCTCCCGGTTTTGAAAATCATGATAAGCCAAATGATGTTTTTAAATTGAAAAAGGCTTTATATGGTCTCAAACAAGCTCCTAGAGCTTGGTATGAGAAATTGAATTCATTTCTTTTAAATAATGGATTTTCAAGAGGAAAGGTCGATACAACTTTGTTCTTCAAAAATAAAAAGCATGATTTAATTATAGTGCAAATATATGTTGACGATATAATATTTGGTGCTACTAATGAAAGTTTGTGTAAAGAGTTTGCTAAGATCATGCAAGGTGAGTTTGAAATGTCAATGATGAGAGAACTCAACTTCTTCCTTGGGCTCCAAATCAAACAAATGGATAATGGAATATTTGTTAGCCAAACCAAGTATGCAAAAGAGTTGCTCAAAAAGTTTGACATGGAGAATGCAAAACCAATTGCTACTCCCATGAGTACCTCAACAAACTTGGACAAGGATGAAAGAGGTCAACCATTTGATGTGACAAAATATAGAGGTATGATTGGCTCTCTACTATACTTAACCGCTAGTAGACCCGATATTATGTTTAGTGTATGCATGTGTGCACGATTTCAAACTAACCCCAAGGAATCTCATTTTAAGGCTGTGAAAAGAATTTTTAGATACTTGGTTGGCACATCTCAAATGGGTTTATGGTATCCTAAAGGATCCTCTAATTTTTTAATTGGCTACTCTGATGCGGATTTTGCGGGTAGCAAAACAGACAGAAAAAGTACAAGTGGAACTTGCCAATTCTTTGATAGTTCTCTTGTCTCTTGGTTTAGTAAAAAGCAAAACAGTGTTGCTTTATCTACAGCTGAAGCTGAATACATTTCAGCTGGGAGTTGTTGTGCCCAAATCTTGTGGATGAAACAACAACTAGAGGATCTTGGTGTATTTCTTAAAAACATACCCATTAGATGTGATAACATAAGTGCCATATGCTTATCTAAAAATCCTGTCATGCACTCAAGAACCAAACATATTGAAATAAGACATCATTTTATAAGAGATCATGTTCAAAAGAAAGATGTCTCTCTTGAATTTGTGCAAACGGATTTTCAGTTAGCTGACATTTTCACGAAGGCTCTTGCTGAAGATAGATTCAACTTTATTAGGAGAGAACTTGGGATGGCAAATCCAAATGAACTTTAAAAATTATTTTTTTTTAATTGCATGATTTTTAAATCTTTCCTTTAATCTTTGATTTACATTACTAACTTAAGCATCGGAGTGGTTATCAAAATTTTTGCAGGTGCTCATCCTCAAGATACATATATGAATACATCTTGAAAATTACATTTGTTTAATATGCATTGATTGAAGGGGAGCCTAACCTATAATTAAATCCTCTATATCTTTAAGATCACTTTATCTGAGATGCAATGTTTTCCTTAATTATATATTTTTGGCATATCAATGATAAGTTTTGATGAAATTTTACCCTATGACGTCACATGATATTCTTGCTTAAAGAAGGAATACGCTTTAGCCTTTATATATTGCCTTCCTTATACTTTTTTGTTGATGTCAAATAGGGGGAGAAGGATATGGAAAGAAAAATATGTGTATATTGTATAATGATTATTACATTGTAACATATTTTTCTTTGGTGATTTGTCATCATCAAAAAGGGGGAGATTGTTAGCCCTAATGTATTATGCTATAAGTTTTGATGATGACAAATATGTGAGAATTATAGTATGATTTAATTTTCTTGGCCCAAATGAATGATTTAATCTTCTTGGCCCAAATGAATATTTAATGTTCTTGGCCCAATGTATGATTTAATCTTTCTTAGCCCAAATAGTATGATTTAATCTTCTTGACCCAAATGAATGATTTAATCTTATTGGCCCAAATGCATGATTCAATTTTTTCTTGGCCCAAATATATTTAATGCTTTATATATTTATATATAGTAATATAAGTTGATTTTTGATAAAATTTATTGGTTGTTTTAATATAATTTGAAAAAGAATATCTTTTACTGTAGCACTTTTGAAAAAGAAATTTGATTGTTGAAAAAGTATAATAAAGTTTATTGGTTGTTGAAAAAGTATGATAAAGTTTATTGGTTGTTGTAATATAATTTGAAAAAGAATATCTTTTACTGTAGCACTTTTGAAAAAGAAATTTGATTGTTGAAAAAGTATAATAAAGTTTATTGGTTGTTGAAAAAAGTATGATAAAGTTTATTGGGTGTTGTAATATAATTTGAAAAAGAATATCTTTTACTGTAGCACTTTTGAAAAAGTATGATAAAGTTTATTGGTTATTGTAATAAACTTTGAAAAAGAATACTTTTCACTGTAGCAAATTTGAAAAAGAATATTGATTGTTGAAAAAGGTTGATAAAGTTTTTTGGTTGTTGTAGAAAAGTTGAAAAATAATGATGAAGCTTACTGTAGCAATTATGACTAAAGCAGTCACTGTAGCAGCAAGGTTTCACTATATAAAGGGGACTTCACAACACCATTTGCATCAAGTTTCAATTGTTCATTTCTTATATTATCTTGAGTTTCATTCTCTCTAAATTGCTAGAGAAATATTCTGAGCTTAATTTCTGCGTTATCTACACTTTGAGAGTGTCCACCATTATTTTCCTTAAGCCTTCAAATTTAGTTGCTCAAGGATTGGTTCCTTAAGTTAGTGTTTGAGAGAAAACACATTGTAAGGGGGAGAGACACCCTTGAGGAATAAAAGATCTATATGTTGTAGTGGCTTACAAGTGCCCAATTGCATAAACTTGTGGTTTATAGTGAAACACTCAAGAAGTTATCTTGAGGACTGGATGTAGGCTTGGTTTAAGCCGAACAAGTATAAATCTCGCTGTTTGATTTTCTGTTCCCTTGCTCTTTAATTATTTATATGTTCTTTACTTTCTTGGACTCTATATTCATTCATCTCTTTAATTGTTTTTGATTAATTGTACTCTATATCTATTCATCTTGATCATACTTATTTTACTTTCATAAAAAGCTTGGCATTGTTTTTAAAACTTCTTAAACTTCCATCAAGTCTTTGCAATTTTATTTTAAAACCCAATTCACCCCCCTCTTAGGTGCTAGCCATTTCTATCAAACCCACGACCGGTTATCTCCAACTATGAATTAGGAAAACCAAAACCTTTTATTAAAAACCTCCTCTTAATGCACTCCCACTCCAAACAAGTCCTCCATTCAAACAACTCACTGCAACATCCAGAGGAAAGCAACCAAAACATTGTCTACCTAGTGATCCTCATTCGAATCCCCTATCCATACTTGCGGGACATAGACAACAATCCATCGCAGGATAACAACTCTATCTACCAACTGAAAAATCTATATGAGGCATACCTTCATTATCCCTTGAGCTTGACAAGAGTAACCTTATGCTGGATCAACAGCCTCAGGGGGCTCCTCAACAATGCCTCTTGGACAACAACATGGTCCAATTTGATGCATACTGTCAAGTCCAACCTATAATCCAGACACACACTCCAAAACCTTTAAATAAAAAATATCCTCATGACACCACTACTAAGGATCGTTCACTAGACGCATCCCCGCAATAGGTTCTCACTCTACCCTATGCCAATGAGTTCCATTATAAGGCTTGTCCCATAGTCACTACCCCTATCCTATCTACCTCTTCATAGAAAAGGGGATGATTGTAGATATTTATGGAACTTAAAGCATAACCCTTCTCACCACCCCACCTCTAAAGGCTACAGAGCTTGTCATTTTCGTCACCTATTTTCTGAAATATGAAATCAAGACACTTGATTATCATAAGATTTTGACCCCTGTTTCCTTTATTAACTCTGCTAGACATTATTCCAGATAGAGAAATTCCCCAAGCCCTACCATCTGCCCTTTAATGATGAACATACTTAGCTAAAATGTAAGAGGAGCCGCTGAGGCAGACTTCTGGAGCGTTTTCATAGAGTTTGTCTTAACCCACAGACCTGATGTAGTTATCTTAACAAAAAATAGAGTAAGAGGTGACCGAGTAAACAAAAGCATTACATCTCTAGGTTTCAAGCACTATATCAAGGCAGATGCAATGGGTTTGCTGGAGGCATGTGGGTGTTTTGGAACCCAAATATTGTCTGCATGGAGCTTATAGCAACTTTTTTTCAAGAAATTTACCTAGAATGTCAAGTAAGTAACAAAAAATTTATCCCTACTAAAATTTATGTAAGCCTTTTATTTGATCGAAGAAAACTTTTATGGTCTTCCTTTATGAATCTAACTCCTCTATTAAACATGCCTTGGCTCATAATAGGGGATTTTAAAAACATAGCTAAACCTTAAAAAAAAAATGGTGGAGGACCACCATCTCAAACCAAACTCAGATTCTTTAACTCATTTTTAAACTTTTGTGGACTCATAGACTTAGGCTATATAGCCCCCCATTATTTGGATCAACAGAAGAAATAATATTCAGATAATTAGAACACATTGATAGGGCCCACATAACTTTTGACAGCGATACTCTATTCCTTGATAGTAAAGTTTTTACATAAGAGGGACTAAACCTTTTCATTTTGAAACCAATAAGATGAATCATAAAGATTTTGTCACACTGCTAAAAAACTTTTGGGATCAAAATCACCTCAACCTCCATGAAACAATATCGAATTTTACACATAATCTAGTTTTATATAACAACATACTTTTCAAAAAATCTATAAAAACAAAAAACGAACACTAGCCAGGCTTCTTGGTGTCCAAAAAGCCTTCTACTCAAACACCAATGACCAATTAATTGAGCTAAAAAAAGAATTGCAAGATGACTATAATTACCTTCTAAAATGTGAAGAAGAACTTTGGCTTCTTAGATCTTGTGTTAGCTGGCTCTCTCTAGGTGACAAAAACACAAAATTCTTTCATAGAGCTATAAAATTACTCAACTCCAAAATAGTGAAGGTACTTGATTAGTTAACATACAAGAATTATGCTCTAAGATTAGGAAAAAACTTCTTAACACCCTTAGTGAAACTACCACCACAATACCACCAAATCAAATTTATCTGCAAACACTTCCAAAACTATTAGATGATGACAAACATCTTCTGACTCCCCCATCCCCCTTGAACCTCCTTAAAATAAAAATAACTCCAGAAGAAGATGGACTACATGCCATTTTTGACCAGAAAAATTGAGATATTACTAAAAACTAAATCATTAGAGGGATTGAAATATCTTCTCAACTTGGAAAATCTCAAATTCATGGTGCAAAACACTCCTCTGCTTCATCCCAAAAATAGAAAACCATCTACAACAAATCGTTTTAGCCCTCTTAGTCTATGTACAACTCATTATAAAATTCAGAAGAAAAAAAATCCTTGTTAATAAGCCCTACCTTCAAACACTCATCTCTCCTCTACAAGATTCTTTTATAAAGGTATACCTTTTCTTACTAGCATAGGAAACTCTCCATTCTATGAACAAAACTAAAAGTAAAAAAGTGATGGATTATACTCAAACTAGAAACTAGAAAAGTCTTTGACACTATCTCATGGTCCTTCATTCTTGATCTCTTGAAATCCTATAGTCTTCCTCCAAATTGGATCTTTCTAATTGATTCTTAGCTCTCAGAAATGGAATATACCCCAATTCTAAATGATTCAAAACTAGACACCTTTAAACCTAGACAAAAAAACCAAAACTAGATTCCTACCTCTCAGGGTGATCCTCTTTCCTCCTATCTCTTCATCCTAACTATATAATCCATTCAAATCACCATTGATGTAAACCATGAAACTTGGAAAGCCTTTAAATTTAAAACCATAATTTTAAAGTCTCACATGTGTTTTTTGTGAATGTTCTCCTATTTGCAAAAGCAAAAAACACAACCATCCAATCAATAAAATTCATCATCCATGATTTTTCTAAGACTAGTGGTATGGACGTTAACTTAGAAAAATCCAAACTTTGGCTATCCCCATCAATCCCTGAGGAGAAGAGAAGAACTATATCTAATAATCTCCCAATAAACAACACAACAAATCTCATAACATACCTAGTTTATTCTCTTAAACTAAAATACACCTCTATGGATTTCAACCACATCATCTTCTTTCCTTGACAGGTTGAACTCAGTTGACCACTGCCACCTTAAATCAAATTCTAAACTATCACATGAGAGTCTTCAGTCTCCCTCAAAGCATAAACAACCAAATAGACAAACTAAGTAGAAACATTCTTTGGGGACACTCAGTCTCAAGCAAAAAAAATATCTTATTAATTGGAAAAATATTACAAAATTAAAAAAAATAGTGGTGGACTTGGAATAAAAAATTCTAGTTACATGAATGTTGTTTTCATGGCCAAACTCATGGGATTTAGAAACAAATAAGCAAAAATCTTAGGTTACTTTCTTTAGGAAAAAATATGGAGACTTAAACACCACAAAGTACAACAGGAACTCCTCCTACATTTATAAAAATATTTTTCAAGATAAACATATCTTCTCACATAACATCTCCCACTTAGTTAGAAATGGTAAAGACATTAATTTGCAAAGATCTCCGGATTAACAATCATCCTCTTCAAAACCAATTAATTGGCCCCCTCCCATTAAATGAAATTGAGAAGAGGGTCTCAAGCCTCATCATCAACATTAATGACTCTACTTATTGGAATCATGATCCCATTCCTTTTCCTCTTCCCCAAAACTTAACTGACCAAATCCAAAGTATATCACTCCCTCATCTACCTTTCAATACAAAAGATGGTATCTACTAGAATTAATTAACTTCCCATGGAAATTTTACTCTCAAATATGCATATAACTCCCTCACTCTAAAAACTTCCCAAAACATAAATACCCTTTGGATTTGGAAAACATGTTGCAACCAAATAGAAAAAAATTCTTTCTATCAAAATGTTTTAACAAAGGTATACCAATGTCCATAACACTCCATAAACAGAACATCATTTCTTCCCCCACTTGCCCTAATGTTGTCAAGATCGGGATCTTATGCAAAATAGTAAGAGAGCACAAGAAATTTTGATCATAGGATTGAATCTAGCATCGTAAGATCCTGTCAAAATACTGTTAAAAAATATATAAAAAATATTATATATATATATATATATATATATATATATATAATAACATAAATTTTGTATATAATACAAACCATCATATTATGAATAAAAATGAAATTATGGACTCATTTAGATGATCAAACGTGAGAAAAAACATAAAAGTGAAGAATATGGACTAAAGTGAATAAATAGAAAAGTTTGTAAAGGATGGTTTTGACAAATAAAAAAACACATTCTTAAACTAGGAACCTAAAAGAAGTAGAATACTAGTTTATATCAAAAATTGGACAAAACTTAAGGAAAATTTTGACCAAGGACCTAAGTGAATAAAAGGTAAGTTTTGAAACTTGAATTATAATTCATTTCTTCTATTGTTTTTGGAGAGAAATGATATATTTAATTATATCATGACTAAAAATGAAATTATGTATTGATTTAGAGAACCAAACCATGAAAAAAAAAATCATGAAAGTGAAGAACAGAGATTAAAGTGAAAAGACTGAAAAGTTTGTAGGAGATGATTTGGACAAATAAAAAAATATATTCTTAAACTAGAGACTTAGACGAGTAGAAGATGAGCTTATATCAAAAATTGGACAAAAGCAAAATTCTGACCAAGGACCTAAGTAAAAAAAAAAAAAGCAAATGTCAAGATTGATACTACGTGCAAGATATAGATCCTACACGATCCTATGTGCAAGATCTAGATCTTGCACAATGTTATTACAAAATCGATCTTGAGTGGGATCGGGATCGATTTTCGTCCACAAGATCGTAAGATCCTAAGATTCAACAATAGATCTTGACAACAATGACTTGCCTTCTTTGTAACACCATAATGAAACTATCAAACATGCACTTTGCGATTGTCAAAAGCTTACCTCCATTTGGGAAAATTTCACAACCTCTCCAAATTTCTATAATGAAAACCTTAAAATCTGGATTTTTTCAAATGCTTCAAATCACTTAATATTCCTTGGAGCGCCATTTTCCTATTTACCCTCGCACTATTTGGACAATCAAAAATAATTTTATCTTCCATAATGAAACTAAACCTCTGAATCAGATTGCAAACCTTGCTCTAGGAAAAGTTGCAGAATTTTGGTCTAACCTAGAAGAGATTACTTGTTCAAATCTTCCAAACTAAAATCGACCTAACTATCTTTACTTGAAACTCCCTCCCTCAACATAAATTAAACTAAATGTTGATGGTTCTATGTCAAATTCCCTACTAAGTGCTAGTGGATATTTGAGAGATGAATTTGGCAACTAGATAGTAGGCTTCTCCAAATATTGGCATAGGAAATGTACTCCAAGAAAAATTTTGACAATTTTACTAGGACTAAACCTGGTCATCTAGCTTAATCAAAATGCAAAATTAAAAATTGAGACTGATTAAAATCAGGCTATTTAACTTCTTCATAATCACTCTTCTAAAATTCATCATCTAGATTCTCTTAGTAGAATTTGCGGGTCTCATCTTTCTGGCCTTCCAAATTTTAATATCAACAAAGTGTCCAGGCAACAAAATAGATGTACAGACACCCTAGTGAAGGAAGGAAGAAGAAGTTGTCTATAACTATCTATAAGAAGGTCCTAGACTACACTTCCCGATTTTACCATGAAGACAAAGCAAATTCCTCTTCACCCTTCCTAAGCTGATTTTCCCAACACTTGTCTCTATCTTGCTAGTTAAAACCTCTATTTCTTTCTTACTACAAGTTGTTTCTTCCTATATTTGCCTATGCTATTTCTCAGACGTATTTTATTAGCTATGAATGTTAAACTTACAATCTATGTATTATGTATTCTTAAGTTTTTTCGCCTGCCTCAATTTTATGAACATGTACCTGACTATGTTTATTATTCTCTTCTCTTGATCTAAGATCTCCTACATTTACCAAAGAAAAAAAGATAACCAAACATTATATATGAAAGAGTTTTTGGTAATTAAATAAAAAAGAAATGATAGTTAATTATTAAAGATTTAATGATTTAGGGTAAAATAAAAAAGATTGTTGTTAACCTACTATGGTCTAACCTACATCACTTAGGACCACATAGGACTAGTCTAAAATTCCCTAATTAAAATTGGGCTAAACTTTTGTAGTCCAGCCTTTTATCTTTAGAGTTTAATACGGTAGCTTAAAATACTTAACCTATTTTGATTGTTCTATTTGTAATGAATATCCAAACGAACTTCTTTGGGTTAATGATACTTATTGCTACTACCCTTTACGTAAATGAGAAATTCATCATTGTGGTTGGTCTTATCTTGGATATTGTCATGTAACTTAATTAGATGAAGGATGCTAAATTAAGTGTTTCAGCCCTAGCAACGTAAGTGTACCATTTGTTGCAATTTCAACTGTTAAGAGTTTATTTGGTTTGTGAAAACATTTTTTATTTTTATTTTCAGTCTTTATTTCTTAAATAATACACTGAAAATATCTTTTTGGTGTTTTTATTTTTGGGCCTATTTTAAAAAATATAAATTTTCAAGAAAATATTTTCATGAAACTCAACCAAACAAATTTTCAAACCTATTTTTTATTTTCATTAAAAATAGAAACAAAAAATACATTGTAACGCCCCGAAAAATGGGCATATGAATATACATATATTATAGGGTGTACCTCAGTGGTAGCCCATAATTTCCCTGAACAGCCCTAATATCCACAACTATGAAAATTTGTAAATTACATAATTTACAAAGTAAATTATAGCTAAATTAATAAAATCTCTAAAACACTGCAGGATCTATGTGACTTATAAGATTACAGAGTATTTCTATTGGTTCATTTAGAACCCTCCAAACTAAAATGGAGTATAACTCCAAGCTATTAATCTCCAGCGATTTCCCACCCTCCTCAGCTGCTAAATCTGAAAACAGCAATAGAGAGCGTGAGTTTATGAAAACTCAATAAGCAGGTGACTGTGTAATAAAACGTAGCACAATTACAAATACCAGTCTCACTACTATAATTAGAATAAACACCACTAGCACATATTAGTACGAAATATAATATAACATATATATATATATATATATATATATATATATATATATATATATATATATATATATATATATATATATATATATATATATAACGTACCTTACCACGCAACCAAAACCCGCAGTTCAATGTGAGTCTACAATCTCACAAAACAATTCGTAAAACAATCCTCAATCAAATAAAAGCATAAATAAACATCCACACTAAAATACATGATACAATAAATATATGCTATGTATTCCCACATCTTTCCGCACTTTCCCTCTCCTGATGTGGGTATGCAAATGCAATATGCAATGTTTATCTCACTCTTTTCCATGTATACCACATTGACACCTTCAATCAATATTACTCAATGGGTACACTTCCCACACTTACTTCGTTGAGCCTATTCGAAATTTCCTCTCGAACTATAATTGCTCAACGGGTTTATTCCAAATGTTCATCCCTCTGTTCCTACTCATTCCTTTTCTTTTCTTTGTTTATGGAATGCATTCACACAAACATCAAATACATTCACATAAACACCACATAACATATGTCATATCAATTCACCAGTTTAAATACAATTAAACATAAAACTCTCAAAGTATATCCCACAATCATTCAATGAAATTTCTTAATCTAGTTATTTTCACTAACTAGGGAATTTCATTGATTTAATTTTAACTACGGTGTGAATGGGATATATATTGAACTTGGCCAAATAATTTATTAAAAACTTAAATTACAAGGTCACCCACTCACCTCGATGCCAATAAGGTTTACCGCATAAGAAATCCTAGGAGACAAGCCAATGAAGCTCCCAAGCCACTTAGAACCAACCACAATCAATAATAAATAAACATGGAAAATCTTCACCATAAACTCTAACCTTTGACTACTCATTTTGGTCATAACTCTTATTCGGTAAATAATTTGCAAATGAAATTTATATAATTGGAAACTAGACGTAAAGAGTTTTTTCCAACGATATAAAGTTTGTCAAAATTAGAGTCCGAATGAAGAAGTTATAGTCATTTGAAAATGAACTAAAAAAACTTGGCACGACTAGAGCCTAGGTGCCACACACATACTTGGCGCCTAGGCACCAAGCCCATTTCTCCCTTTTCCTTTTTCTAAAATGTGGTGTCTGGGTACCATGATCGCGACATTACGCAATTTGGCTCAGATCTGGCCAAATCTTCACTATTTTTTCATAATGTCTTCTATGAAATCTCATCTTTGATGTCTAAGGAGTATTTAGACATAGACACCAAATCTCTAATTTTAACTGAGAAACAAAGTCAGAATCTCAATTTATCTCAAATACTCTTAAAACTATAAAATAGGAAAAAGTTCAAGAAATCAGAATTCCTACCTCGATTCCTTGTTTTTCCTAGATTGCTTGGCCACTGATGACTTATCCCACCACCAGAGAAAGACTCTTTGAAGCTCGTTGAGGATTTAGGTGGAAAGGAAGAGAGAAAGAGAGAAGAAAGAGTGAGGAGAGAGAAAAAAGTGAGAAATGAGGAAAAATGCATGGGGCCACCTATATATACCCACCCAAAGTAAAATTACTATTTTTTTCTTAGGTAACTCTCGATTAATCTCAATAATAACAAATTCGTAATTTTTTCAATTTGAGTATTTCCTATATTCTAAGTGCCACATAGTTCTTCATTTCACTTTAGTCTCTCTTTGGACCTCATAGGTACCCGATTCTCTCTATGCCTCATGATTATTCTTTCTCTATTCCTTGTCTCTCATCTCTATCTCTACGAAATTCCTCCTCCTCTTGACTTTCCTTGAATATCAAAGATATCATCTATAATAAAATATCCAATCTAGTTATTTATCTCCACTTCTATAAATAATATTCAAAAAGAATAAATTAAATATGAAAAATTAAAATTAACCAAATAATTTCATTAAAATAATAAAAATTTTCATTATAAAACCCATAATACTGCCAATCACATTATCTAAAATTAGCAAGTATTACATACACAAACCAAACAGACCCTAAACGTTTGGAACTTAGATTCGATTAAGGGCCAAAAAGTTGGCTTGGCCCAAAAGCTTGAGCCTTTTAAAGTCATAGTCAAGCCCAAATTTGATATATATAATATAAAATGATATAAATAAAAATTACATATTAATTTAAATAACAAAATGTTATATATAAGAAATAAATTACATCATAGTATTTAAAATACTCTACATGCATATATAATCCAGTGCTTTGTGATTCAAGTTGATGACTCAAGCACCAACTCGGGTCGGGTCACACCATTGGACCATTTTCCTTTCAGCTTGACGAAGACTTGATCAAGTTTTCATTGACCTGGTAATTGACTAGGTGATCCATTGAGTTGGATTGCCTTGATCTTTTTTTTTTGAAGCCCTAAATCAATTATTTTATAAAAAAAAATTTCTAAAAGGAATTTTGAAAGTTAATTACCTTGTGTGTGTGTGTGTGTGTGTGTGTGTGTGTGTGTGTGTGTGTGTGTGTGTGTGTGTGTGTGTGTGTTAAAGAAATCAAATCAATTAATTTAAGGTATTAAATTTGCATATAAATTATTTTATTTGAGTGTGTGTTAAAGAAATCAAATCAATTAATTTAAGGTATTAAATTTGCATATAAATTATTTTATTTGACTTGTTTTGATATTTATTTACAGGTAAAAGAGTACTTTATGTCCTCAATATTTACACCAAGTTTTACTTATGCCCCCAAAATTTTTTTTTGGCCCATTTATATCTCTCATATTTCAAATTTTGTCATATATACCATTTTTTTGTAACACCGTGAGTTAATTTTATGAAAATGTTGATCAGACTGCCACGTGGCAAAAAACATTCGCCACGTGGTAATCACATGAACTTTAAAAAAAAAATTTTTGGCTGTCTACATGGACTACTAAAATTTTTTTAATTTTTTTAAATTTTTCTAAAAAAAAGTTTCAGTTTATTCACTTTAGTCTTTGGTCAAAATTTTTCTCTTATCCAATTTTTTATATAAACTAATCTTCTACTTCGTCTAGGTCCCTAGTTTAATAATCTATTTTTTATTTGCCAAAATCATCCCCTATAAACTTTTCATTTTATTCACTATAGTTCATATTCTTCACTTTCATGCTTTTTCTCACGGTTTAGTCCTCCAAATCAGTCCATAATTTTATTTTTAGTCATAATATGATTAACTCTATCATTCTACCCAAGAACAATACAAGAAATGAATTAAAATTCAAAGTTTCAAAAATTGCATATATTGCATAAATGGTAAAATTTGAAACTTAAATTTTTAATTCTTTTATTTATTTAGCCGGTTTAGTAATTAATTCAATGGCTTACCGGGTTGATTTCAAAAAACATTGATATGATGTTACAATTTATCATATATATAATTTATATCTTTTACTTTTTTATTAATTTATATATAATGTAGATACTTAGCTTGATGCTTAATTATTGCTTATATATAATATATAACACCACTTCAATATGTATTATTAATGAATAAATGAGTTAAATGTTATATCTCGATAATTGTAATGCATTTAAAAAATTGTTATGATTTAAATTATGTACTTCATTTTTATTTTAATTAAATGAAAGAACTCACTTTTAATTATTAAGCCCAACCCGAGCTTGAATTAAATCAAGCTTTCAGCCTAAGCTTGGGCTCATATTACATATGTTATAGTATTCAAAAGATTAATCCATTTGTTAATGAATCCAACTCGTGATTAAGTCTACTAAAAATGAATGGAAAGAAGTGAGGGAATTTGTGATTCAACGTTTGTTAGCTCAAAACAATAGAGACTTATAATTTACAAGACATTATAATTTGAGCTCATTACCAAGTAATAAAGTCATCTCTTAGTAAAAAAGAAGTCTCTTGCCTTCACAAAGAATTACTATAATATTTAATCAAAGTATAAACAAACCATAATACAATTCAGTTTAATTGGCAACTGTTTGATAGACACAAACACTATGCCTTCAAATACACAAATGCAATCTCCACACAAGCAATCAGAAAAAATTCAGAGGTTCAACCACAAAAACTTCTTCACACCTCTTGTTTCAAACTGATTTCTTCAGAGGGTCTTGCATCCTACAAGCACAAAAGAGGAGTAAATTAGACATTTATTTTTTGCTTACCAGAAAAAATTACACTCCAAAATAAGCATTTTTACCACGTTTTCTTTGTTTCCTTGTTTGTCTCCGGCAAGTGAAGGGCTAATTGGACCTGAATGTCAAAAATACAAAAAAACTAAAAAAAAGCTTGAGACTTATTGAACCAAAACATATGACTAGATGAGAAACTAAATTTAAATATAAATTTGAGTAAATTACATTCCTCTTCTCTACTAGCACTCAAAATTACACGGCCCTTCATCTTCTACTCTCAAAATATATACTCTCTCTTCCAATTTCATATTTTTTTATTTAGAGGGGCTTGTTCCAGTCTGTTTTTTATGTTTGGTAACATAATACCTCATTATTTTTACTAAAATGTCATTCATTAACCTAAATACATATTGAGTACTCTTTTTACAGGAAAATATAATATTGGTGCCATCTTATTTTGGAATAATAGCAAAGTACAATATATAAAAAATAATGTTTTATGTTACTAGAATATATTTTAGTAAAAGACAAATATGTGAAATTAGGTTATCGGAAAAACATACTACAGTGGTCTTCTCTAGAATAAAAATATGATAGACTAAAGTGTAGTGTTTCTTTAGTTATTAATGTTTTAAAAATCAGACCGGTTATTGAATCGGTAAAGAGAGTACTAGTTCATGTAATCTGACCATGATTATACTGATAATAATTATATATATATATATATATATATATATATATATATATATATATATATTTAATTTTATATTAAAAATATATAATATAATAAATTAATAAACATTTTCATGCTTAATCTTAGTAAACTTATATATATGTATATGTATGTGTGGGGTTAATTGTTTTTCTGTTTTTTCTTGTTCTTTTATTTGTTTTTGTAGCAAAAATGATATTATTATAAAAAATAATTAAGAAGAAAAAAGAAATATAATATGATAGAAAATAATTAAAAAAGACAAAAAAATTTTAAAGCTTGCTAAATTCCATATAGTGTAAAAAATAATTATATTTTATAAATAATATTTTTTTTCTTTTTATAAAAATCAGACTAATTTTTTGGCTAATCGACTTTTTAAAATCAACTAAATTAAACCAATGATTAATTTATGATCAAATTGACTGATTCGATTATATAATTTATGATAGTTATAAAAAGTTGAAAATGTATATTTTAAAAGTGGAGGAGAATTACGTATAATTTTGAAAATACCGCCCAGCCCAAAAAGTCTTAACCTGACAAAATAAAAAATTTAGGGCCGGAGTTAAAAAAAAGCCCAAAACAGTAGTAAATTGAAGCTGAATGCCAAAAAAACATAAATGCTTGGGATATAGAGTAACTGAACTGAACCAAAACGTATGAATGAAAAGAGAAAATGCTGCACACTTGCCTTGTTTAACATGAGATTTCTTCCCCTGCTCTCTGTTATTACTCTCTTCCTCTCTTGGCTTCTGAGGTCTTCTCATTGACCCGCGACTTCCACTGTCAAAACCAGATCTTCCATTTCCAGAACTCTTGCTTAAACTTCCTCTCACTCTAGACCCAGGATTACCCTTTTCACAAGTCTCCTTCTTCCTTGGTTTTCTCTCAGGAGAGACCTTACTAGAATCTGTGTTCAAGCACTTGGGTTTCAGATTCCCAGTGCTTGTGGTACAAGAGCTGTGAACATCATCGTCAGAAACCCTACTTGTCTCCTCTTCTGGTATCCGTGAAACACATTCAGAAACCTGCTGTAACTGCTCTGTGTTCTCTGAAATGTTGTAGCTTTCAAACAGTTGTTTCACAGTTTCTCCGAGTTCGGCAAGCTGGTATCGGTGCACGTAAGACTTGAGTTCTTCTTGCAGTCTCCTGAGATGGTGTGGCTGATTTTAAGAAAGTAATGTCACAAACAAAAGATGGTTCAGTTTTTGAGCATACAGGAAAGGCCGAACTCGAGGTGAATCCAACTATAAAAAGAGTAAATTTTTTATTTCATCCATTAAAAATTACAATTTTTTTAATTTGGTTATTGAAAGACAATTATTTCAATTTATTCTCTAAGAGTTTGCCTTTATCTCAATTTAGGTCTTTTTCGTTGCTTGATAGAATTTGAAAATAAAGATTAAACCAAGTATAAATAGAATTGTTTAAGTACTAGAGTATGGCGAGTCTGACTATTTTTTTTTTAAAAAAAAGAGTAAGTTATTGACTTAGTGCTTAAAATATTACAATATTTTTAATTTAGTTTTTAAAAGATTAAATATTTCAATGTAGTTTTTAAAAAATTACATTCGTCTCAATTTTGATCATTTCCGTTGCTAAATTACAAAATTGACTATAACTAACTCTCCAATTTTTTATTGTCAAAAATTACTTTGAAAAATAAATGAATCAAATTGAAATAAACACAATCTCTCAAGGACTAAATTGATACAATGTAATCTTTTAAAGACCAAAGCAGTAATTTATTCAAAGTATGTATATATTTATGGGACCCAAATCCTTTACATTATTTTTAGTAATACATAAGTTATAGCAGCGATTTTTACCATTGCTAAAACTTTCAACAACAATTTGAACCCTGCAATAAAGTAGAGAATCCACTTCCATATTTATGATTGAACCAGAGAAATTTTGGGGACAAAATTTATCTTAGAAACTAGCATCAGTAACTTGAGTAAGAATGAAAGGGAGTGGAAGCAAGAGAGAGAGAGAGAGAGAGAGAGAGAATCCCCCACATAAATCCATTTTCAAAGAGATAGAAATGGGAAGATTATGTACCTCACATCCTGCCTGCAAAGCTAGTTTGAAGAAGCCAAGTGAAATGGAGTGTTTGGCAGCACATTCTGAGGCCTTTATCTGACATAACCAAAACGAAGCTGAAGACAGAGTATTGAACTTCTTTCTGCTCGACGATCTGGCTATTTCAGAGGTGGGTGTTTCCCTTTTCACTTCACCATAACCTGACCTCCTTGTTCTTTTCTCTGAGATTGGAGTAATATTATTACCGCTCTGTTTTGGGCCTGCAATTGAAAGCCTTCTTGGGGGTTTAGGTTTAGCTCTCAAACACGTTTCCTTGCCACAAAGATCAACAATACCCATGCTTTTACTTACAGTTGATATAGGTCTCCCCCTGCAGATGAAAATGCAGTTATTTCAAGTTGCCTTAGCGCTAACAACCTATCAACTCCATGTTTGAATCATTAAGCCAAGGTCATGCACAATTTAAGATGAAATTAGTCCTCCAAAAGTTGCTTCTATTTTATGGAATTAGTCCATAAATCAGAAGGCTCGGCTAGAACAGTATGCAAAACCCAAAAAAGAATGCAAAACCCAAAAAAGATTGTAACTTTACCAATAAAGCATGCTTGGCATTGATGTATCATTTTTTTTCCCACTATTTATTGATATATTCAATCAACCGACAGAGGTAATACTATATGATTGTCTTGCTCTTTGTTAAACTATTTCTGAAACCCCAATAAAAATACAAGAACACACTGACATTTCGCATATTATTTTTTAAAAAATAGAGGTATGAGTGGGAAAAAGAATCATTTTATTAACGACTACCTAGGGTTATGTTCCTGGGAACTCTAAAGAACTAACTGCTTGGGGAAATTTTGAGTAAAAAAATTCTTGAATTTATAAACACTCTCCTACATCACATAAACTATCATCCATACCATGTAGCAATTGTGCAATACCTTCATGAGAAAAGTAGATGAAACAGGGCAAACTTGCAAAAAGAACACAAAAAACCTCTTCGATGTGGCAGAATTGGACAAATCAGAAGCATCTGACTTCTCTTTATTGGATTTAACCGCTGAACGCAGGGCGTATCTTTGAAGCTTTCGTCTGGCCGAGTTAGCTGCATCACGAGACCATTAACATTAATTAACTTCGTACCGTAAACACAGATTTTGAGAGAGAGATTGAGAGAATTGGGGTTAGAAATGTACCAGAAACACCACCAGCAGATGAGTGTTCCTTAACGGTCTCCTCCATTGATCCTCGTCTGTCTGAAATTGCAGAATGAGGTTGCTTCCGAATCCGAAACAACTAATGTAGGTATTTAAGGCTATCGCCTTTCGACAATTGTTCTTTGAGCGGGAAAATCAACAAACTTCTCTCTCTCTCTCTCTCTCTCTCTCTCTCTAAAAATCAAATTTTGTCAGTTTTCAACAGCACGTGCAAGCGTTTCTGTAGACAGGTACTCGCTCTGTTTTGCGGACACCTTCGCTGTTGAATGTTCTGACACACTAGATCCCATGTAAGCTCGCTGACGTGGACGACTGTGTTTGATAATAAACGATTCTTAACCGCACGACGATTTTCAAAAGAACCGATTGTTCCGTTTCAAAAGAAGCCAAATTGTCTGTTGGATTTTTTAATTGTTTTCAGTGTTTGTATCAAAAAGTATATAATTTTTAGTTAAAATGAACTAATCAAAAATTGAGTTTTAAAAATTCAAGTTTTTTATAGCATAATTTATTTTAAAAATATTTATTTTTATATTTTTGTCATTAAATTTTATTTAAGAACACAAATGTGTAAGAAAAAATTTATAAGAATTAATTAATAGTAAAAAATATACAGTTATTTTTAAAAACTATAATTTATTATATTCTAACTAAAAAACTTGATAAAAAAATATAAAAAATATACTTAAATTTAAAAAAAAACAAAAAAAAATAACACAGCTAATGAGGAATTAAGGAATAAAGACGCAGTTGTGAGGGTAATGATTAGATATTTTAGATTTGGATGTTTAAAGTTTGAAGGGAGGCTCCTTCATGCGTTCGAATTTCAAATTTCAAAATCAGAAGCCGTTGGAACTGCTTTACGGTTGGTGTGAGATATGGATGGACTTTCTTTTGGGCTGATAGGCCCAAAACATATATGGAAAGAATTAAAAATTGACTCGCTTTTTAATCCTTCAAATATAAATTCTATTTCACTTTTTGATTTTCTTTCTTTTTTATAGTTTCACTCAATTTTTTTATTATTTCTATAGTTTAGAAATTTTAAATTGAGTCTTATAGTTTTATAAATTTTTAATTTACTCCTTGCAACAAAATTTCTATCATGTTTTATTAGATTTTGTTGATATGGTCAATTATGTATATATTGACACCTGAATATGAACAACATAAACTAACAAAATGAGTAAAAATAGATAATTAGGTGAAATCCACTCCAAATAGATGTTTGTAACACCCCGGGTTACATAGTGTTTGTGTGTGGTTTATTGTGTGTATTAAATAGATGTACGTAATTAGATTTAATGCGTATACATATGCATGTATATGATATTTAAAACAATGGAAAATTATCTGTAAGATATGTGTGATGAGTCGGAGAAATTTGATTCTATTACAGAGAGGGACCTAAATGAAAGAATCTAAAGTGTTAGGATAAAATTATGATTTGTAGAAAATAGGGATGTAGGAGGATTAAATGGAGTGTTAAGATGAAAGTTGGTAAGTGTGGGGACCATTTTACATAAAAGAATAATTTGATTGATTTATTTGAGTAAATTATCTAATTGCACTTAAGTCCCCATCTTAAATTCAAGAAAGAATTAAGGGACGACCTATTGGCAATATTTGAAAGATAGCTCCCCCAATACTTGGTAAAAAAAAAAATCGGACCTCTCATTCTCTCCTTCCAATCTCTCACGTTTGTCTCTCATTCTCTCATTCTCTTTGAGCATTTGAGCTCCCAATCACCAAATCTCCCAAATCATGGCCTTATCTCTGGTGGGTTGTGCATTTCTTGTCACTGACGGCTCACCATGACGACAGGAAGCTTCAAGAAGCAAGGTAAGGGCTAGATTTTCAAATCTCCCTTCCATTTTCGTAGCTATAAATGCTAAGCGCTGAAATGGGATCTTTAAGTGAGTTTGGGTATTCTTTTGGTGTTAATTTGGATGTTTTTGGTTTTCCAACTTCCCTTCCCTCAATCCTTGAGGTTGTGGCTATCAAAACTTAGTTCAAGATCTAATTTCAAGATCTAATTTTATGAAGGACTCATCACCATACTAGAAAAATGAAAGTGAGAAAGTTTGGGAAAGATTTTGAGAATTGATTCTTGAAGATAAAATGCA
This sequence comes from Biancaea sappan, assembly GCA_037074585.1. Lineage (NCBI taxonomy): Eukaryota > Viridiplantae > Streptophyta > Magnoliopsida > Fabales > Fabaceae > Biancaea > Biancaea sappan. The sequence continues at coordinate 44,822,743 of CM073497.1, read as the reverse complement.
AACAAGTTTCTAAAGTGTTTCTATGACTTGAATGTGTGCTTTGGTGGCCACAGCATAAAAGGAGGGTTTCTTTTTGGGGTTGATTGAAGTTGGAAGGGATGAAGAGGTGTTAACATGCTTTATTTTCATGTCTACTGGGCAATTAGTCGACTGTCAAGTTATGAGCAATTGACTGGGTACCTAGGGTGCTCTCTGTCTAAGTTTGATAGAAGTGCATCGGTCGATTGGTAGGTCCCTATCAGTCGACTAGCTATTTTTAGGCAAAATGCCAATCTCAGCAGAGGTGCACCAGTCGACTAGTAAGGCACTAACATTCGACCGATTGTATTTAGATGAAAATAACAATTTAGATAGAGACACACTGATCGACTAGTAGGATGTAATTGGTCGACCAGCTACTCTTGGATTGGGGCTAGATAAATCTAACCAATCGACTGCCAACAGGGGGATAGTTAACCGGTTGCCACCTTGTTTGTATTTTGGGATTTAATCATTCTTCTCTCTCATGCACTTAATTTATAGGAAACAAATCTTAAGGCGCTTTCCTTTACAAATCATCACACGAAACCACAGTAAAAGCTTAATTTGGAAATCAAGGTAAGTAGGCAACATTGCTAACTTACTTTTTAAACCTTAACATCATATTCCACGCTTGTATAAGTACTTTAAGATTTGGTAGGAAATGTGCATGGATGAAATGATGATATATGATAAAGTAAACATGTGTGTGATCATATTAACGAGCTTGTATTTCATTACATGGTGGATTGTATGAAAACTTGATTGTGGTTACCATGATTGTGGAGGAGTCCTTAAATTGGGAATTGTTGGTGATGGCATGAACCAAGATCAAGAGAACAAAGTGTTCGTCGAAAAAAGCCAGAATGTGGATGTGTGCATGATTCGAAGTTCCTAGGATAGACTCCTAGTGATGATAGTTATCAGATGCTGAGGATAGGCATGGGCTAGAATCCAAGAAGGGTATGGAATCTGGGACTAGTTTCTGGTGATTGCTTGGATAATATTGTGATTATTGGATGTGATGTGAATTATCTCGAGTATGATAATGTGATGTTATGTCTTGATATTTGCTTTCTCGCACAGTCACTTGCTTACTAAATCATGGAAAACTCACCCTTTTTTTGGGGTTCAACATTTTTAGATATAGTTGAGGAGTACTTGCCAAAGGAGTAGCAGTACTTAGTGTGGACCTTGCTCACTTCGTGGATGTGTTGCTATTTGGGTGTTTTGTGTCCTAGTCACCCTCTGGAGTCATATAGGTGTAATAGGATCTTGTGGGCTGTAATTGGATCTTTTGGTGTATATGTATATATACACTCCAACGTATGCTATTATATTCTGTGTTCTTAGATATTTCACCTTTTGAACTGTATTATACAGAATATCTTGGAACAAAGTTATGTATTGAATATCATTAATGTTGGAAATGAAATGATATTTTCTTGAATCTTTGTGTATTTCTATATTTGTGTTAATGTATGGTTTAGGCTTACAATACTAAGGGGGAGTGTATCTCTTTGCATTATGCCGATCACACATCTTGGTTGCGAGCTGTAACAAAATTAGTTTGAATTATCTATACTTATGAATACAAATTGTCTGCTTGGCTTATTCTGGGTCGTTCAATTTGTCCATAAACGGTCTAAATGCGAGGTGGATGAGAGGTGTGTCGTTAGATCGCGATCAATCCAATGACTAATAATAATAGTATGTTATGCAAGCCTTTTTTTTTTCCTTAATTAGGAAACCCAAGGACCAAACTAAAGGATAATATCTCATAATGACCCCAGCCTCTAAGATTTCTTTCAAAAAAGCCCTTCTAAACTTGACTAACTTTTTTTTTTCCCTATTTTCCCTTTAAACAGAAAAGCACACATCTATGGCAGCAAAGATTCCTCTTCAAGCTCACAAATGGTTATTCGAATCAAAAAAAGATCCCTCTTTTTAGCCTCTTCCTCTAATTTTAGTTAGACACTATCCAATCACCTCACCCCCTCTGCAATTTTTGCTTAATTGTTGTCCTTTGTCTCTAATTTTTCTCCTTCATTGTAGCCTCGACAAAGATCGGGGACCAGGAAGGGAAGCAGGGAGGCACTCCCTAACCCAACCCCACTCCATTGCCATTCTTAATGACCTACGTTCACGGGTAGAAATAATTATTTGATATTCACTGACAAAAACTATATGGATTACATGATGTAAACTAAAATACATACATAACTACTCATACCATAAAATAGGTTGCGGGTCACCCCAATGGATCGCTCCATACAACGTTGTTTGCTTACAGGCTAAGACTATCAGCAAAGTTGTCAAGATCGAGATTCGACATAGGATTAGAAAAGGCACAGGTATGATCGAATCGTAGGATTGAATCGGGATTGTAAGATTCTATCAAATTATATAAAAATATATATAATAAAATATAATAATGTTATAAACTTTGTATATAATACAAAACTATTAAAATCTAATTATATTTCAATAAAAACAAACTAAAATATCAATATATCATAGTCATACATAGATGATCAAAGTATCAAATATTGTTCAAAAGCATTTAAATACTAAATACAAAAACCATATAAAAAAACATAAATAAAATCCCTCATACTGTCCTACTTTGTTTTCACTTTTCAGCAACTGTTGCTTGAAATTCCTCTGCCATATGCTTCAAAATAAGTTCACGGATATTTTGTAAAAGTATTTTAAAAGGCAAGAACATATGAGTTTATTAATCTTCATTTAATACAATAACACTTTTGAATTTCAGCTTGTCAACCGGTTGACTGCATACTCTTTGTCAAGAACCGGTCGACCAATAGAAGAGTAATCAGTTTACCACCTCGTACTAGAAGAGCAAAACTTTTGATAACACTAAATGATAATACTAATAATAATAACGTCAAATTCCACACCATCAATCATAGCTCTTTACAAATCAAAGACCAAGCAAAGGAAATGAAGAAGAAAAAGCTTATCACCGTTGAGAGATGAACATTGATGGGCAAGGTAGAGGGAGTGACGGCGAGAGAGGGGTTGAGAGAGAAATGACTAAAGCTATTGAGACTCGAATTGGCGGTGACTAGCTAGAATGGGACCACGAGACCGGGCGAGGACTTAGAGACAACCATAACGGTGAGAACCACAGAGGTCGAGCAATGGCGATGGGTGCAAAGAGAATCGAGAGTGAACGGGAATGAAGGGGATGAAGTAATTTAGGAATTAGGGCAGCAAGATTCAGGGCAGATGATGTCATTTATGGGATTTAAATCTTTTTTTTAATAAAAAGCTCCTAAAATAACGTCATTTTAGGAGCTGGTTTTAAAAAAAGAAGCTCCTAAAATGGCATCATTTTAAGAGCTGGTTTTAAAAAAAAAAGTAGGATCATGCAAGATCGCACGATCCTACGATACCATGATCCTACTCCCAATCCTGACCGATCCTATGACAAAAAACAACCCTGAGTAAGATCGGGATCGTTTTTAAGCATGGGATCCCGATTTTGATAACCATGGCTATCAGCCCTCGTCCTACTCACCTTACAGACCTCCCAAAATTTTCTCTTTTTGGGTCGCGGACCCAAAAAACCTAAGTTAGGTCATCATTCAGGTCACCATATATTCAAGTCACTCAACAACCCTATATCCACTTGTCATATGCAACAAAAAAAATTTTATAAATAGGGTAATCACAATTAAGATACAAAGGTAACATCAACCCAAATAGGATGCTGTAAACAAATAGGATACAAAGAAATCAAAATTACTAATTAATTACTATACTATTTAAATCAAGGAACCATAATGCTATAAACAAAAAAAAATATGAATACTACTAATTACTAATTAATTACAATCCTACTTAAATCAAGGAACCAAAATGCTATGAACATAAACAAAAAACATATGAAGCCCGAAACTCGTGATCCACTATGCTATTAAAAAAAAAACTTCATCTTCTTCGGTCGACAAGTCACGAAGGGTTTGACTTCTGACTAGTCGAATTTTCGCACACATATACGTTGAAGAAGTATGTTTCCACTATCTGACTTCCATTAGCATCTCTACGGTGACACCAAGCACTTAAAAAAACATAGGAAAATAGCATAAAACACTATAAAACAATGGATCAAAGCATCACAGGCAATCCATTGAAAAGCGAGGATGCATAGAGGAGTTTAATAGAGGACAATGAACATATCGAAAAGCACAAGAAAATGATAAAAAAAATAAAGGAGAATCAGAAGGAAAGTGAGGGAAACATGGCAGATGATCCAAATGACCAAGAAACAGCAACGATGAATATTTTAAACATAATAATGACACACACAAAGAGCAAAGATTAAGTGAGGAATTTAGAATTAATACAACACCGAACCATGTTAAATGAGGCCATAAGCAAGTAGGTAGAGTATCAAAGTAAAACCATGCCGCAAGGCAAAAGTGCTTTTGGTTTTGTAGTTCAAGAGCTTTCCAAACATCTTATTTTGGTGCCAAATGTGGTTAATGTGCTTTTAACCATGGTTGGGGCAGAACGCAATATGAAACCAAACACTCACTAAATTAATAGTTTCTAGGCATTCAAAAGTCGTCAATCAGTGGATACATAGCCCTTATTTTAGTTGTGTTTTAAAATATTTAATTTGATTCAATTGATTGGTTCAGTTACAAATCAATAGTTCTTTTAAAAACTTTCGAGTTGAAACAGTTTAAGAGTGTCTTGATTACCTATTGGTCCAATTAGACCATACAAATCAAACTAATATATTTGATTTACCGATTAGACCGTTTAGTCTAGTTTGAGTCCAAAAACATTAATTGTCATAGAGATTTCAGAATAAATATTTTGCCATCCTTACCTTTATATATATAAATAAATAAAAAGATATTTTTTAAAAATTAAAAAGTGATATATAAGAAAATGGTTTGAAAGCCCTAGTTAACCTCTATGTAAAATATCTAAACAAAATGTACACGTTGATTTTTTTAATAAATATTAATATATTATATTTAAAAAACCATCAAATAATCAAATAAAATATGATGTCATCCTTTCGAAAACTCACAAGGGCACAACTAGACTTACAGAGGGCTTCTTAATAAATCAAATTTCTTAATCTTTTTATTTTATTATGGGAATATTTTAAAAAAAATATTAAGATTTAAAATTTTAAAATTATTATTCAAAGGCAAACTTCTCATATAATACAAAAAAGGTAAAATAGTACTTTATACCTCTAACGGTTATCTCGATTTTTATTTATATACTTGAAATTTTTTTTGTTCAAATATGTTTTTTATGTTTTATTTTTTATTATATATGTCCTAAAATGACCAAAATACCTTCAATCCTCCCTCTTCTCTCTCTGTCCTCTCTCTCTCCTCACTAAATTTTTCTATTTATTCACTTAGGTCCCTAGTTAATAATTTTTATTTTGTCTTTTGGATGATTTAAGATCATATTTAACCTCATCGAGATACATAGATTGTGAATATATTTTGTTATATAATTAAATCAATCAATGTAAACGTTTGAGTTTATTCAATTTAGTACCTGTCATGCACGTTTTTCTTTCCATTGCTCAGTTTTTCTTTCCAAACTAGTCCAGAACTTCATCTTAGATGTTTTTAGGATGTTTTCGGTCATTTTCATCCCAAAGTAAGGATGTTTTCGGTCATTTTCATCCCAAAGTAAGGCAAGTAGTGGATTAAAACCAAGTTTTGGAGAGAAAAAAATGCATAATAGGGATTAAAATGAATAAACTCAAAAATTTACAAGGATTGATTTAATTATAAAATAAAATATATTCACAATATATGGACTTAGATGAATTTAAATATGATCTTAAATCATTCAAAAAACAAAAGAAAAAATATTAGCTAAGGAACTAATTGAATAAATAGAAAAATTTAGTGAAGAGAGAGAAATAGGATAGAGAGAGAAGAGGGAAGATGAAGAATATTTTGATTATTTTGAGTCATATATAATAAAAAATAAAATATAAGGGATATATTTTTTAAAATTTTTTTAAAATATAAATAAAAATTGAGATAAATATTTAAGTATAAAATATCATTTTACCTAAAAAAAATGAGCTACCGTCACATAGACAATGATTAAGAAATTACTTTTGAACAATTTCCACTGACCATGATTTTTTCGTCAGGAAACATGTGTGGTGGCGATGAATAATAATGATGAAGCTCACGTTGACCACCTCGTGCAGTTGGCGGTTAAAACGAGACATGCATACATAATATCTTATCTTAACCTCTTCCACTCCCTTTGTCCCACGTTGCTCCAAACCCCGATGTCCCACCAGCGTGGCTCTCATGCACCAACCACACTAACCCAATACTCCATCACCCGCCCAAACCTCCGCGTGCTCCTTCGACGCATATCTCTGTCGCTGTCCCTCGAATCGACGGTTCATATTCGTTACACGCGCTTATCGCGTGAGATCTATTTTGCCTCAAAAAAAAAAAGACACGGGAACACTTTGCTCTGAAGTAACTGTACTGGGGCTTCCCACACTCCATCCTTTAAATCTTAAAGTAAATACATTTTTTTTCTCGAAAGATTATAGTTTGCTTAAATTTAGTCCCTAAGATGTTAAGATCAAACATCTTAATTTTATTTTTAAAAAATTATAATGCTATCAATTTAATCTTTAAATAATTAAATCTCTCAATTTAATTTTTAAAAAATTATATTTATTTTAATTTAATTCCTCAATTTGTTAGAGTGATTTTTGGTAATAAAAGATTTGAATAATTTTTTTTTATTTTATTAAGGGTATCCTTAAATCCACTGATTTCAGAACCGGATCGGACTGGACAGTTCGATCGGTTGGACCGGGAACTGGTCCTAGGTTCGGTCCGATTAACCCCTAAAAATCGGTTAGTGTTCGAACCGGTCAAAAACCAGTTGAACCGGTTGAACCGGTCAAGCCGGTCGGTTCACTGGTCTGACCGGTTCTTTTTTTTTTTGGGTCAGTTTACTTTTTTTTTGAGCCACTTTAGTCACTTTGTTTTTCTTATTTTATTATTAGACGTTGAAGAAATAGAAAACTAACTAATTATAGAGTCAATTGATAAATGATAATTTTTTTGATTAATTGGTTTATTTTTGTTGTTACTTATAAATATTTATTTGAATATGTTATCTTGTTAAAATACCTTTTGTGTAATTGAATATTAAATATTATTTTTAATTAATTTTACATTTGCACATATATAAATTATGATATGTTGATATGTAATTATAATTATATAGTTATTTTAAATAACTTATTTTGCTATTTTTATGTATATATTTTATTTTTTTAATTTTTTAATTACTACCGGTTCGATCACGGTTCGACCGCGGTCCGACCATTGAACCTTGAACCGGTGCTCCCTCCGGTTCAATTACCGATCCGATTATGAAAACCTTGCTTAAATCTAATTAGATGAAACACTAATCTCTTAAAAATTTACCAAACACTAAAGTACTTCTCAAATTGAAAAGTATCTAGGAATTGAACCTTTGTTGTTTTCTTAAGATATAGATAGACTAACCAATATTTGAGTAAAAAACAAATGAGATTTAATAATGATAAATTTTGTTATTTAGTAATGACATGGACCAAATTGAGATAAATATTATTTTTTAAAAATTAAGTCGAGACAATAATAATCTTTAGGAATTGAGTCAGTAATTTACTCTACTTCTTAACTATTTTATCACATGTGCTCAGGTGTAGCATATTACATCATATTAACCGTCCGATTAAACCACACTGCAAGATCTACGTTCAATGGACGAAATGAACGAGAATGGACGCATAACATTCAGTGAGCTTGACTATAGATTGTTCTTTTCCATCAAATAACGAAGCTTTTTCAGTGTCAGACACTACAGCTACTTTATTTATTTTTATTTCTTTTTTCCCAGCTCTTCTCCAGCACAGAGAGCATCAAAGTAAGCCAGTAGAAAATTAATGGAGGCTTAAAGATCACAATTTTCTTCTTGGGTTTCAAGCTCTCTCTGTCTTACTCCTCCATGGTAAGCTACATTCCCTTTTGTTCTCTCTTGGCTACTCCAATATGCTCATGATTACGTTCTTCTTCTTAAAGAAATTGAATAATTAATTACCTAGTGCACATTGTGCAATCTCATTGTTTGGTGCTGATTTTCAGGAACGGTAGATTTGGGTGAAGAGTTCCTCATTTGTCAGGTAATTGTCAGATCTAGCCTGACGCGACGTCGTCAGTTCTTATTTAAGACATTGATTAATGTAGCACTGTCAAGTGTTTCTTGTTCTTGCTAGATCTTAAGGGTTTTGGGATTCTAGCTGTGTGTCATTATTATTCCAATTTAAGGATTTCATTTGCTTCTTTCGTCTCATCTTTCAATTTGAACTGGGGAAGGGTACGCATAATTTGCTATGTGGTTTGCTTAATTAGCTGAATTTTGAACAATGTTATATTGGTGGAAACATAATTCCTCGGAGTCCTTATTGGTGATTACAAACAAAGCAATGCGGTTTGTTTGTTTTGTTTATTCGCTTTTCTATTCACCAGTGTGAAATACTGATCATGGAAATCGATTTACAGAGACTAGGTTGGCAGTTTTTTCTTTTACAGGTTCAGGACTCACAATGGGGAAATCACCAGGAAAATGGATCAAAACAGTGCTATTTGGGAAAAAGTCATCCAAGACAAATATATCAAAAGGAAGAGAGGTAATACTTTGATTGTTATGCAGTCATGGAAACACGACGACTCTATTCAACTTAATATAAGTAGTCAACTCCTGATTTAGCCTTTACATGTTCAACAAAATGGTATATCACAATCGAAGAAACAAGAACAAGCCCAGTTCTGTGTAATATCACTAGGGCAGTATGTAGTCAATGGAACCCCAGTTTGACATGGGGTGAGGATGGTTCGTGCTCCATGCTGTGTAACCCTAGCTTTGGACATGTGGACGGTTGAGAGGGAAGGCTAGTGGAATTCAATTAGAGGCTTTTGGCATAAATAGGAGGGTTGAGAGTGGAATGGACACGGGAAAATTATAGAAAGGTTTTGGGAGAGAACTAGCCTCTCGAAAGCTAGTGCCCTTGTTTACTTTTTTGTATTTCTGCATTTTATTTCTTTTTCTATGTAAAATCATTCCTGCCATTGGTGGGATTGCTTCTGTTTAGCTGTTATATTGGCATAAATCAGTGTTTTATTCATAATTGCTAGAGTTCTATTTTGTGTCCAATTAGTAGTTTTATGGAAAAGCCAAATGTCTCATGGTTCAAAGTGATTATTTACAGTTATATGAGTGCAAAATCTGTTTTTCTTCTTCTGTTGTCACTATAATGATAATACTTTGAGGGAAGAAAAATAGTGAATAATAACAGAGATCACATTGGTTCCTGAGACATTTAGCTTTTACCATAAAACCACGTTCTGCTTTGGCAATCCTCCTATGGGACTGAGCTTGTTCTTATTTCTCTGTGTTCTCATGGTTACTGTGTCTTCATCTAGCTAAGCAGTATTCAGTAACCACCTAAGTTTATATCATTGAAATTGTATTTAGATTCCATAATTGCTGTTGTTTGTTTTATGCATAACTGCAAAACTTAATCTTCTCAGGGAGATAAATTTAGTTTGGCACGGGTTTTTCCTTCTCTGGTAAAAACTGACTTCTTTTCAATCCATTAAATGCAGAAACTTGTTAACCAGAAAGAAGCATCAGTTGCTTCCAAGCCTTCAGAAACTGCTTTGACTTTAGATCCAATTCCCGATACTCTGGCCAGAAATGAGGGGCATCTAGAACTGGAAAATAAAGAACCAGAAAATCTTTTACCACTGAATCAAGAAACATATATTGTCGGATCTGATCATCGAGATGCCCAACCTGATCCAGAGGAAATTAAGTGCGAGGAAGCTGCAACAAAAGTGCAGGCTGCTTTAAGGGGTTATTTGGTAATTTTCTTACTGCTACTTTAATCAATCCTGAATATGATATATATGTGTCGAGTGCAAAAATATCAGTCAATTTGTGGAATTTATTGAAACTTTATTCTCAGTTCATGTTCTAGTAGAGGTCAGGTTTGCCTTGTCCTCACTGCTATGATGTTCATCAAGAAATCAATAGCAGTTTTAGATCTTCTCAACAGGTTCTATCCCTGAAAATTTATAACTATGTTCTGAAACTGTTGTCAATATGAGCATTTTCAAGCTTGTTGGACTTATTTTTGTGGAATTCTCATCGTGATGATATTATCCCTCAACTAACGGAAGACACTCGTTTGAAGGCTCGAAGGGCATTTAGGGCTCTTAAAGGCATAATAAGGTTGCAAGCAGTTATTCGCGGCCACTTGGTTAGGAGACAGGCTGTTTCTACCTTATGTTGTATGTACGGGATCATCAAATTACAAGCAATTGTTCGAGGAGGAAGAGTTAGGCAGTCTGATGTTGGGTTTGAAATGCACAATGTAACGAAGCCTCTGGTAATGTTTTCCAAGAGCTGAATTCTCTCTTAATTATCGATGATATGTTGGATTATTAATATTATTTGAAGCTATACCTCTGATTATATCAATAGGGGTTATAAGGTTCTGTTACTGTATCCTGTTTTGAGCTTTTCTTGTATTGTCTAGTTTGCTGTTATCTTATCCTCCAGCTAGTTGAAATTTTATCTCTTTCGTTTTCTTTTTTTTTTTAAAAGTAACACTCTCAAATGGGAAAAAAATAAAATGAGTAAATATGCATGGTACTTTTAGGAGTTTGATGTCATGCTCTTTTGAACGTATAAACCTAAGTGAGTAGTTATTTGAAGTTTCAAAACTCTCACTTCTCTCTTTAGTTTTCAAATGAATATAAAATAACCACATGCGTGTCAAGAACCTAGTTAATAATATGCCTGCCTTAGCCAAATTAGAGTGAATAGTTCTATTGCAAATGACGATTATAACTGGACTAGCACGTACATGAAGGAGGTGTAAGCAGAGAAATAAATGAACATACTTTGAAATATTTACTACATAAGTTAGGTGGACTCTTGTCATTCTGCACCCTTTTTTCTTTTTTGTAATTATACTATGTTCTTGCAGTCATATAACCTGTTAGGGATTGGTTTCAACAATTTTTTCCTAACTTCTTATTGTCAAAGATAAAATGTTAGTTGGTAGACTATGTCCAATTGTATGTGAACTTTTGAATGAGTTTCTGTTAATTGGCGGGTGTCGCATCTGTTATGTAGTTAAGATAGAATTGAGGGTATGATTCTTCATAAGTCAATGCTAAGAGAGGGAGGAGGACTTTATTTCTCATTTATCTTTATATTTTTCAAATACCACTACTAATGATCTTTCGTATTTTATTGTGCCTCAGAATGGAAAGCATGTCAATCCAGTTGGTACAACCACAAAAATTGCAAATCTTTCAATAAATAGTTTTATCCGCAAGGTAAGTTCTATTGTTCTATGCATGTGATACACATATAAGGTTATTTTTTATGTATTGATCCTTGTTCTGAACGAGTTTAATTTCAGAATGAACAGTATTACTATAGTTCGACTGTAAGAAGATACAATAGAATTGGTCTCATGTAATGGCTTCATTTTATTTATTAAAACTTTTCCTATGTTGCTAGTATTGACTGCATTATACATAATATGGTTATGGATTGGAAAGTCACAAACTAGAGAATCTCACTTTCAGGCCTAAGAGACATTCATCACTCAAGACATCATAATAATTATTATTTACTTGCATCTTCAATCCAAAGAGTTCTTCGTAGAAGGATCAGATGGAGGCTCATAGTTTTGATGTCACTGCTTTCTATGAAAATTTGTAAAGGCTCATGGTTGTTAGGCATGAGTAGCATGAAGGCTACAGTATTACTTCAAAGATGGCTTAATTTACCTCTTATAATATATTGGAAACACTAACATGAAAGTTCATTACATTTACTTGAACATTCTCAACAGAAACATTAGATAAGAACCCTAAATAAATTAGAATTAAAATAATATGACTGTAAAACTACGTTAACATGATATTGAAGCCACAAAGGGCATGTTCTGAAATCCCAGATCTCATTGCTTAGGCAGCTATTCATTGTCTGTTAATTCTGTGATGACAATAATAAAAGGCATAAACTCTCACATAATATTTAATCATGCAAAAGCGAGAAAGATTTAGATCAAAATTATGATTGCTTATCTTATAATGACAAACCTATGCCTGATCTGCCCTTAGTCGGGTTTTTGTGCAAGATTATCTCATCTTTGAAATAATTTACTATAGGTTAATCTGGAAATAAGGGGCTTTGCACGGTTTCACTTAGCCCTACATCACTTATCTGAAGCACATAATTCTTTTACAGTTTGCCTTGTGATCTGTCTTAGTCGTACTGGGAATATGAAACTTAGGTTTGGTGTTTCAGCTTCTTGCTTCATCAACTACAATAATGGCTTTGCGCATTGAGTATGTTTCTGAGGATCCAAATTCAGTCCAAAGTTGGTTGGAGCGCTGGTCAGCATCTCACTTTTGGAAACCAGTTCCCCAACCGAAGAAACTATTAGACTCTAAGCCTCAGAGAAAACCAGGTAATATTTCAAATGGAGAAGCTCAAACGAACAAGTCAAAATATAGTAACCGGAAGATTCCTACTGAAAATTCTGACTTGGTTTCGGTGCAAGCAAATCCTGAATTTGAGAAACCAAAACGAAACCTGAGGATAGTTTCAAGTCAGTCCATGGATCATCCAGTGCAGGAAAATCCACAAATTGAGTTTGAGAAAGTGAAGCGAAACTTGAGAAAGGTTCATAACCCCATTGTTGAGAATTCTGTTCGGTCTGAAGTTGAATCAGAGATGCCAAAGCAGCATTTTGAGAAGGTATCAGACGAAGGGATCAAAAGATCCAATGAGAAGATTGAGAAGGATGCAACATTGTCCATGTCCAGAGTGCCTGAAGTAGAAATCACACCTAAAATTTCAGTTAGCAGGGAGGCATCTGACATGTTAAGCAGTTATCAAGTGCCTATCAATTTGGAACCATTGAGAGAGAATACGAGTAGAGATAGAAACATTTCTGGTGAAACACCTACAAATGAGCCAAAAGATCTACCCAAGAGATCTAATGATGAAAATTCTCCCATAAAAAATGGACATTCGAGTCTTGAGGAAGATTCAACAGGGAACAAAAATCAGAAACCTGCTCAGAAATCCTCATTTATACCAAAGCAGGAACCTGTGGAGGATGGTCCACAGAATAGTCCAAGTCCAAGTCCAATGTTACCGAGCTATATGGCAGCCACTGAATCTGCCAAGGCTAAGCTGAGAGCACAAGGGTCCCCAAGGTTTGGACAAGATGGAGGTGAGAGAAGCAATCTTACGAGGAGACATTCTCTGCCTTCTTCAACTAATGGTAAAATTAGTTCGCATTCACCAAGGATGCAGAAACCGGTTCAAGCAGCCGGCAAGGGGAAGAGAAGTGACAGAACTATCTCTTCTTCCAAAGATGGAAATGGTATGATATATTTCTTATTACATAGAGTGGCTTAAGAATGTCACATATGAGCACATCATTGAGAAATGAGTTTTAAAATTTATGTTTAATTACAGAAAATGGCCCTGCACTTTGGCCCGTTCTCACTTTGGTACCATGTGGTTCAAATTGGAGGAAAATTGGGGCTAAACCAAAGCCTCCCAAATAACACTTTCGTACCCCATGCAAAAATTGAGGGAATTTGGAGGACAATTGGGGGCTAAATGATGTCATGTGCGTCTCACGTCATGTGTGGCCTGTCGTTATAATCCTAACGGAAGTAAACCACAGCACCCCAAAGTGTTAAAAGGGACAAACTACAGGCCACTCAATTGACATTTTTTTAATCACAGGGTACTAAAGTAAAAACAGGCCAAACTACAGGACTCTTTTTTGTAATTAACCCTAAATTTTAAAGAGTTTTGGAACTGCATGGACGAAAACAGACAAAGCAGTTCTAAAACTAAATTGTCAGTTCAGGTTTGCTTCTCCTACTTGAACAAAAAAAATGAGAGTTCATCTAATAAATGGCCTTGGGTCTTCACAGATTTCAGATCAGTACAATTCCTTATATATTGTACATTCTTGGTAGAAATAAGTTGAACATTATATAACTTTTCATTTTTCATGATTGATAGCCATAAACTTGTTTATTCATCATGCAGGAAAGTTAATTCAAGCAGAGTGGAGGAGGTGATTTCAAAGCTTTTCAGGTGTTTAACATGAAGAGGCTGAAACTCGCGGAGTTTGGTATCTATGGTGATAATTATTGAACCTTATAGGACCATAGGAGAGGTGTATTTGATCAGTTTCTTTATTCTTTTGCTGCATTTGGATGTTTGAGGGTGATTTGTAAATTAGATATTCAAAACTTTCAAATGCTGCTGCTCCAAATTTAAATTCTGCATGCTTTTGGGCATGATTTCCGGACTCTGTACTGTATATTTTTTTCTCAAGTGCTTGATTTTCAATTTGTACTGCTGTCCATGTCACTTAATTTATCTTCTTTTTATGGGCATGAAATTAAGTTTTCTAATAGTCTAGTCTCATGAATATTTAAGGAAATTTCACGTTTGTTGCTTTGCATGCAACTCGTCTAAGCCCTTTATGTCAAATGGAAGCTCATTGTTATGTTGACTTTGTACAAACCAAAAGATATTATGTCCCTAAAATGGATGAGGAGCAGTATTTGTAAAATAATTGGTTAGATATTATATGTAACAATGGTACTTCACACCTTGTATTTATTAAGTTTAAGCAAGTTGTCTCAACCTGTTTAGTTGGCTTTCTCATGTGGCACATAAGATTGCTCATTGTTATGTCACAACTAGTGTGTACATAATATTGTTTCAATTAGAGCTGCAAACAATTACAAAAGGCTCAAATGGTTCATGGCCAATTTTAATTTTAAGAGAAAAAAGCTTTATTGGCGACAAACTGATACTTCTAAGAAATATTCTACTGAATGTTGCAAATGGCTACTAGTTCTATATATATATATGTTACATAATCTTGCTAGAACCTAGTTGAGCAAGTAGAAAAAGTCAACTCAAAGTACCTAAACTAGTGCGTGGATTCTCTGCTAGCAGGGAGGCAATTGGGCCAGGCCATCCATGCGTGCTCAATCCAACAGTCTGAAGGCAGGAGGCTCTATAGTTGTTAGATCAAGCATGATAGAAGACTCATATCAACCCAACAACTCAAAGTACCTAAACTAGTGCGTGGATTCTTTGCTGGCAGGGAGGCTATTGGTCCGGGCCATCCATGCGCGCTAAATCCAACGGTCTGAAGGCAGGAGGCTCTATAGTCGTTGGATCAAGCATGATAGAAGACCCATATTGACCGAACAGGCAGCAATTCCCTCCTCGCCTAGCAGACAATCTGATTTCCTGAACTAGACATGGGACAACCTAGGCAATCACCTATCTATGCACCACCCGACTGGATTCCATGCAATTTTTTTTTTGGGACAAGACTCCATGCAAACTAACTTACAACTATCCAGGAGTGTCAAAATGAGTTGGTTCTACCCTAACCTTACAAATAGAATAGGTTGGGCTAATAATTTTATAGTCAATTTTTAAAAAAGACTTTTAACTTAATCCTTCAAAGTCCTAGTAGCTTAGTTGGGTTAGGATAAGCTAAATCTGTTGGGCTTTAAAAAAAAAGGGTTTAGTCTATTATTTTAAAAGTTTAGTCTAAACTTTTAAAATTTTGTACTCTTAATATTTAGTTTTTATCATTTAAAGTAACTAAAAATATATTTTTTTAAAAAAAAATTGATCTATTTTAAGGTTTAATATACTTTTTAAAAAATTTTGTCCACTTTTTTTGAAATTTCATGTTCTAATATCGAGTTTCAATCATTCAAAGAAAAAAAAATTGGCCCATTGGCTGGCTCAATCTAGCCCATAGCCCTTACCAGACTAAGATGGACCAAAATTTTATAGCCCATGAATTATATATGGCCTGATCCAATAAGTCCTTATTCACCTCTAACCCTACTAGGTTTGAGGCCTAGCCTACCCTATAATTAACTCCTAGCCATGTATAACGAATCTACACCTAACCTAAGTTACTAGTTAATAACTACTAAAAGAAAAAAAAAATTATGGGAGTGAGAATAGATTGAGGGGATGAATGGGTCCACAGTCCACAAACAGAGAGGAATGATTGAGGGATGAATTGCCGTTGTTGCTAGTGGAATGCCTTTCTTCAACTCTATTAGGGCTTCAATCAACCGTCACCGTTGCTGGTGAGCATTGCCCATCGTCCCCCCTCTCCCCCAATGAGAGTTTTTCCCCTCCTGTTCTTCTTCCTTTCCTCTTCCTCACTGCATGTTGTCACTCTCTGCTCCCAGGATGCTTCAAAGCCATCTAGTTAGCTGATACGATCCCACAAGAGTCCAACTAACATAAACTTCACAAAGTTATGTGAAACCCAAAGATAAGATGTTGAACTTCTTAGATCGAAAACCAAGTTATAATAGGTTCCTAACAATGAAACAACAAAGAAAACAAAGATATGAATATTGACCCCGTGACTATGAAGAGTCAGAAACCAATATTATCAATGGATAAAAGATTGTTGACTCTGAGATTATTAACAACCTGAAACCAACAATATAATCAATCGAGAAATCTCGAGTTATTTGATTGGGATTTTGGGTATGAAAATTGTAGAATAGCACAAAGGAGAACAAATCACACTTATATTTATCAAACTCAAGTTGTGTACAAAGCATTTGGCATGAGGCATATTTATAGGTTAGAAATGGAAGATTAAAAGATGTGAGAGAAACCTAAAAGTTGTTTTTAGCCAACAAGCTAGAAATGGAAGACTAAAAGTCACAAGGGAAACCTAAATGTTATTCTTAGCCAACAAGTCAGATTAAGACCTAAATCAGATTGAGCAAAGAACTAAACACTTTAAACACACTAAATAGAAAGTTTAAAGCTTATTTGGGCCTTTTACAAGCCCAAATAGTCTACATAAGCTTAAGCAAGACATTTTAAGTCTTTTTACATCAGTTTTGGGCTTAAATAAACAAAAGAGGTCTCAAATGTTTAAATAGCTAGATAAGCTGTTTTAAGCCCAAATAACACATTTTGGATGCTTAAAGTTTCTTCGTTCTTCAACACTTGATTCTTCTTGGATCTGAAAGTGTGAAAAGTTGTAGGAATGCTCCAACTCTTCCTCTAGGTGATTTCCACATTGCAATTGCATCAAGACGCCATTCATAGCTTGTTGGATCTGTTTAGCTTTGGCTCTTGTAGTTGGCCTTTTTGGCACATCATTTTGAACTTTGGATGGTGTAATTAGCTCCTCTTCTAACTTCAAGCTAGATGGCTGGATCTCATCATCAGCAAAACACCATCGTCCTTACCACCAAAGGCTTTCATCTCAATCTGTAAGCTTTAATGACTTATACCCACCTTGAATCCGTCTCTTCCTTCTTGTTCTCTCCCCTTTCTTCTCCTTTGCTGAGAGCTCACCTTCCATCGTCTTTCCTTTGCAACTCCTGAATCTGTTAGTTGCTACAAATCTGCGGCATGAAGTCGTGCATGAGATACCAAAGGCACTCCAAATGTACTGACGAGGGGAAGTGTGTTGGCCATGACCGAGAAGCTTATTTGAATGTGACTTAGATGTAGCGTTGGTCCTTTTTGCTCAACCTTGCGATGATGATGAAGACTAGTGACACTCGTAGAGGTCTATTTGCTGGGCGTGAAGATTTTGTCAGCTACTTGGAGTCCTTGTAGTCGTCAATGACAACATGTTGGCTTGCGACTTTGGGCTCTTGCGGAAGAGAGGCAGACAAGGGCTCGAGTTGTGGATCTGAAAGGCTTGGGCTTACTCTGCTTTGTTTTTTTTTTTGTCTTGTTTGTTTTAATTTTGTTAGATTTCAGGCTTTCAGTGTTAGTGAAATTGGGCTTGGCAGTATATTTTCTTTTGGTTGTAGCATCCAAAAATAAAAAAACTAGCAAAATATGGTCTAGAGCTGTGTTGCTTCTGTTAAGATTTAGGTACTATTTTAGAGTGTGCTATTTTATTTTTATATACATGTTATCCTATGAATTTAGGTCTGGTCTATAATTGTTTTATCTGAAAGTCCTGTATGATCTTATGTATCCTTGGTTTATTGCCTTTTAATGAAAATTATTTTTATTTGTTCAAAAATAATAATAACTACTGAAACTAACCTATTTAATTAATTACGAATTTTTTATTATTCATTTACTTAATCCTTATTCTACCATGAACTTGTCCTTTTGTGCGAGTAACGAGTTGGTGGCGCATGAACCTTTAGGCCTCAAACCTAACCTAAGGTATGTTGCTTTGCTCTACCTGTAATTCTATATGCAGTCACAAGGGCTGTATAACTTTTACTAACTTAAAAACTACAAGCATGCAAGTTTGAATTGAGTTGACTATATATATACACACACACACATCCCTAGTGATTCTAATTAACATTGCCCTATTTGCCTAATTTTCCCTGAGTCAACTCTAAATAATTTTTTTGAGGTGAGGTTTTCAAAATTATATTTCCTACTTATATTATGGTTTTGAATAATTTCAAACCTCCGTCATAAATTTAGAGTAAATTACTGTTTTGGTCTTTAAAAAATTAATTTATTATTAATTTAGTTCTTAAAATATTACTTTTGTTATTAGTTTGATCCTTAAAAATCTACCCCAATCAATTTAGTAGTTTTTGTTGCACTAACAAAGCATGCATGCAAGAAGTTATTGTCATTAAACTTTTTACCTTAAATTTTGTCACCATTTCAAATTGGATCTGCATCTCTTATGCTTTGAACTAAAGTACCTAGTTAGCAAAGTTAGTTGCTAAAATTTTTTGCCAAACTCATAGTATTGATTACTAAGAGAACTTTAATCCATCTTTTTAGGACAAGGGGGTTCGAATTATGGCCCCTACCCACAGTATTTTGATCTCATACTACTGGAGTTATAAATTTGATAACTTTAATCTTATTTCTAAATATTTTATAAATATATTTTTGCGTATTTGGAAAACTAGAATTCTCACCTCCGAAACATTTGCGCATAAGAGTTTCTTGCAAAGATAAAGTTCTGGAAAAAAAAAATTTCATCATGTTATCCTTGTCAAGTAAACTTTATTTTATAATGGCTGAACAAATTAAATCCTTATCCAATGAATGTGATTAAACTTGAACACAGCTTGGATTATAAACTTTAAGTTTATTAATTTCCTAAAACTTAAACTTTTGCAATATTTTTTAATATAAAATAGAATCCAATTTTTGTATAATAGTCAAGTGCATACGTGCAGCACAAAAGTTTTGAGCATGATGACGCGTTAATTGTGGTGAAAGATGGAAAATATTGGCCTAAAATGTAAACAACCTTCCTTAAAATAATACGTAGATTAAAGGTGAATTTGGAATAGTTTATTTTGAATTTAGTTGCGCTTATCTTAAAGTATAAATGTTTATGCATATATTTAGAAGAGTTTATAAAAATAGTTTATGGTGTTTTTAGTTTATTTTTATAAATTTTTCAGAATAGCTTATATAAAGCTTATATAAAGTTTGATCTTATAAGCTTTTTAATTATAAAAATAACTTATATATAAATATTTATCATATAAGTACTTAATTAAACTGTTTATCCAAATGTACCCTAAATCTTTTTAAACTTTTAATTTTATACATGGTAGCTTATTCATTGACTTTTATATTACTTGTCTTCGCAAGCTAAAAAAAGGATCAAATTACCCAAAAAAATGCATTTAATGTTGGGAAAATTAGGGTATTTGAAAGAATAAATAATACCCTCAAGTCCAGGATAATTCCCAAACCAAAAAGATAAAATGACACCAAGATTTTAGCGTGAAAAACCCTCCAAATGAGGTAAAAACCACGGGACCCGTAGGCCGCTTAAACTTCCATTATAATAATAATGGGATTACAAACTTCACCCTCAGGTAGATCTCTCACTCACAAAAATACAACAACGGTATTTCTTCAATTTGTGAAAATACCCTCACAAATTGGCTCACTATTTTTCTTCTTAGAAAAACTCTCTTTCTAAGGCTCTCTCTATTTTTCTCTCACTCTCTTTCGTGAGGATTTTGAAATGATCTGAGGAATGATTTCTGAATAAGGTGAATGACCCTATTTATAGGGTCATTCCTCACCAACCTTGTCACGACCCGTTTTCTGGGCACATGACCGGCACAATGATGAATATCCCATCACTGTAAGCCTTTCGATAAATTCTACTCATGAGTTTAGTCATTATCTCTATATTATCAAAATAACCATTCCTGAAGAAAATATATCAAATTTTCTTATTTGAAATTCATACAGATTATTTGCATATAATAATAGATCCTCAACATAAAATACATTATTGTACTGAAATACAAGCCAAATACCAAACCCCTAACCGAGATGTCCTAGACGATTACAGAGCAACATAATCTATAACAAAAGAGGGGTCTACCCGACAACGGAAAGGTCCAAAGTGATCTACTCCTCTAGCAGATATTCTTCGCTGGCAACCTGATCTGAACAAAAAGATTGTACAAACAGTGTGAGCTTTTAAACTCAATGAGCGAATCGGCCTCGCGTTAATAAAATTCAAATACATTACCAGTCATGCAAGCATATCCAAAGGCTCATACTCAACCAATAGACAGAAGATAAAAATTCATCCAATTCAACAAACGTTACTAGTACTCGTCAATGGCAATATATTCCGGAAAGCGCACACAGGCCGGCTCACCAATTATGTATATTTCCGCCATGAAGCACAACATCATCCTCTTACATACAAGAAGATAAAAATTCATCCAATTCAACAAACGTTACTAATACTCGTCAATGGCAATATATCCCGGAGAACGCACACAGGCCGGCTCACCAATTATATATATTTCCGCCATGACGCACAACCTCATCCTCTTAGCTAGGGCGCCTCACGGATTTATCACCAATCCGGGCTATATCCCTACTGAGGGAATCGTTGTCTCCACACTCATTGGTCAAGACACCCTATCAACTGGGTTTTTCGCCTTGCCGTGAGAGGGGGTACTGTCCCGCTCAATCACAATCAATAGCATTTCATATCATAATCAGAAGCTCAATATAATATTCATTCATACAACAGGTATAGTATATAACTATATTATAGATTTATAAACCACAAATCAAGATAACAATTAATCTGTTTTTGAAAAGATTCAAACTTCACATCATCATGAAATACTTGTTTCGTCTTATCCATACTTTTGGATTAATTATCTCATTAGATTCGTCATTCTGAATCCAATTTCCCCTATGAATCTTGGGAGTGTACTACAACATACTTTTTATCACCAGTAATGCTAAAACTCTATTAAAACGGGGTCGTTTCACTCACTTGGATTCCATACGAGTATCGCTTCTCTAAGTCGTTATAGACAAGAGTACTCAGGTGAATTTCAGTGTTCTGCTACGGAGATTTTCATGAAAGATTAGAGAAAATACATTAGGATTGTTTTCGTACAGACACTGTTCATACATACAGTTACTATTCATATATACGATTACTATTCATATATACGGTCACTATTCATACGTACATTTACTATTCATACCAGAAATAGAGAATACAATATGTAAAAAAGTACACCATGTAAGTTCCCAGGAAAGAGTGGAGGGTCACACTGGACACACTTAAAAATCAGGTCTTTCCTTAGCCAGAACTTTCCTAGACATGTATTCTTGACAGTTTACATTCTATTTCGGTAATCAGAGAATCAAAATAACATATAAACAGCTAAGGACAGTTTTTCTGATGTGGAAGATCAGCCAAAGCCGCAACCACAGAGCATATTTAAAAAAATAACTTCTAAAATTTGAAAGACATAGAAAGACATAGTATCCTTACCTAAGCAAAAAAGAAAGGCCCAAAATCTCAGAGGCCTAGCGTCGAAGCAAGAGAAACTTAAAGAGAGAAGAAGAGAAGTTGAAGGTGTGAGTTTAGAAGTAAAATGGAAGGGGCTATTTATATGAAAAGTCAAGGGTACTATTTGATACTATGTGTTAATAAAATATTCAATTTACTATTCATAAAAATGACATTTCTAATAATGCAGTTACTGTGCACTCACGTACGATGGAAAATTTTTCCTATTATTACTATTAGAAACTTAAAGGAAAAACTATCCTTTTACCTTAAACCTTTAAGTTTCTTTTCAAATCAGTCCTCTCAATTTAGTCCCTGAGGGTATTTTTACACATAAAACGTTATTTTCTCCTACAAACTTCTTTCTAGTTTTCTCTTATGACCAAACCACATCTAGTACTTGACATTTCGATTGCATAAATGAACAGTATCGTATACGTAAATAGTATTATACAGGTGAATAGTACCGTATACTGAAATAGTAACAGTAGTTTGTAAACAAATATTTATATTTTATTTTTCATGGGTATTACAAACCTCTTCAATTTTTCTTCTTCTGCGCAGCCTCCACCAACTCCTTCAAATGCGTCTGCGCCTAACTCCTTCAGCAGCCTCTCAGATTTCAGCAAAATACTGCTGCCTAACTCATTTTGTCCTTTTTTTGTCTTTGGGGTAAATTACAAAATTTGGTTACAATTTTTATTAAATTGCAACTTGACCCCTTCTTTTTTTTTTTTTAAAACATTAGTGGTGGGTCCCACTTAGGAGGGACCCAACCTTACAAATCTCCCCCTCCCGACTTAAGTGGGGAGTGATACCAAGCCTGCAGCTTCTTTACAGACTTCCAACTTCTCTCTTGGTAGAGTCTTCGTCATCATATCGGCTCCATTATTGTTGGTGTGGATTTTCTCAACTTTCAGCAACTTACATTCCAACACATCACGGATCCAGTGATATCTCACATCAATGTGTTTCGACCTGGAATGGAAAGTTGGATTCTTGCTGAGATGTATTGCGCTTTGATTGTCGCAATAGAGAATATAATTTTCCTGGTTTTGGCCTAATTCTTGTAAGAACTTCTTCATCCACAGGATCTCCTTACAACGTTCGGTGATTGCAATGTATTCTGCTTCTGTGGTGCTTAAGGCAACACACTTTTGTAATCATGACTGCCACGAGACAGTTCCCCCTGCAAATGTTATTAGGTACCCAGATATAGACTTTCTGGTATCCACATCTCCAGCCATGTCTGAATCTGTATATCCTTCTAATACAGCTTTTCCATTACCAAAGCATAAACAATGACTGGAAGTACCTCTGAGATACCTGAGTATCCATTTGACTGCTGCCCAATGTTCCTTTCCAGGATTCGCCAGGAACCTGCTTACAACGCCAACAGCGTGAGCAATATCTGGTCTAGTACATACCATAGCGTACATTAAACTGCCAACGGCCGATGCATAAGGCACTTTGCTCATTTCTAATTTATCCTCCTTGTTCGAAGGACACTGGCTTACTTTTAGTTTAAAGTGATTGGCAAGTGGAGAACTAACAGTTTTTGCCTTATCCATGTTGAATCTTTCAAGAACCTTTTCCACATACTGTTCTTGAGATAGCCAAATCTTATGATTTTTTCTGTCACGGGTAATCCTCATGCCAAGAATCTGCTTTGCCAGTCCTAAGTCCTTCATTACAAAGGACTTGCTCAACTCTTTCTTCAACATGTTAATCTTGTCAATGTTTTGACCTACAATTAACATGTCATCAACATAGAGCAAAAGAATGATAAAGTCATCATCAGAGAATTTCTTGATGAAAACGCAGTGATCAGCTGTTGTTCGATTGTACTCATTTTTCTCCATAAATGAGTCAAACTTTTTGTACCACTGCCTTGGTGCCTGTTTCAGACCATACAAACTCTTCTTTAATCTGCACACCAACTTTTCTTTCCCTTTGACTTGGAAACCTTCGGGCTGTTGCATGTAGATTTCCTCGTCAAGATCACCATGTAGGAAGGCGGTTTTTACATCAAGTTGTTCAACTTCCAGGTTGAGGCTAGCTGCTACACCAAGAACAACTCGGATCGAAGACATCTTTACTACCGGTGAAAATATTTCATCAAAGTCAACGCCCTTCTTTTGACCAAATCCTTTCACAACCAGTCTTGCTTTATAACGTGGTTGTGAGCTGCCTTCTTGACTTTTGATTTTGTACACCCACTTGTTCTTGAGAGCTTTCCTGCCCTGTGGTAATTTCACCAGGTCAAATGTGTGGTTCTCATGTAAGGATTTCATTTCTTCTTGCATGGCTTTTAACCACTCATCCTTGTGCCCATCAATAATAGCTTCATCATAGCTCTCTGGTTCTCCCCCGTCAGTGAGCATCACATACTCATTAGGAGAATACCTACAACTTGATTTTCTCTCTCTGGTGCTTCTCCTTAACGGTGCTTCTTGTTGGACCTGCTCTGGAACTGGCTCTAGTTGTGAACTGCTGGTTGATGGATCAACATCATCAGTATCTGGTATAGCTCCCCCGTCATTAGAATTGGATGGTGGAGAGACTGGTTCCAGATTAACTGGCATTTCATTTGACTGTGGTTTCTCTTGTTTCTCAAGATCTTCGATCGTATGATCTTCAAGAAACACCACGTCCCTGCTTCTAATGATCTTTTTGCTAATAGGATCCCAGAGTCTATAGCCAAATTCTTCATGGGAATATCCCACTAAGATACACTGCTTCGACTTTCCTTCCAACTTGGACCTTTCATCTTTTGGGATGTGAACAAATGCTCTACAGCCAAATACCCTTAAGTGTTTGTAAGAAACATCTTTTCCCGTCCAGACTCTTTCTGGAATGTCATAGTTCAATGGAACTAACGGAGAAAGGTTGATTAAATCAACTGCTGTCTTCATTGCCTCCCCCCAAAAGGAGTTTGGCAGTTTTGCATTTGAGAGCATACATCTGACTCTTTCACAGATGGTTCTATTCATCCTTTCAGCGACACCGTTGTGTTGAGGTGTCTTTGGTACTGATTTTTCCAGCCTGATGCCGAAACTTCTACAGTACTCCTCAAATGGTCCGCGATACTCACCGCCATTATCTGCACGTACACACTTCAAACGTCTGCCAGTTTCTCTTTCAACTTTTACATGAAACTGCTTGAAAACTTCTTTCACTTCATCTTTAGTTTTCAAGGCAAATGCCCATACCTTTCTTGAGTGGTCATCAATAAAAGTCACAAAATAGAGTGCACCTCCATGTGACTTATTACTCATTGAACAGACATCTGTGTGTATCAAATCTAGAATATTTGCTTTTCTAGAGGGTGGAGAACTACGAAATGCAACTCTGTGTTGTTTTCCCATAATACAATCAACACAAGTACGCAAAGGTGTACCTTTTAATTCTGGCAAGAGCTCCTTCTTGGAAAGAATTCTGAGACCCTTCTCACTCATGTGACCGAGCCGCTTATGCCATAGCTCGGTGGGAATTTCTTTCCTAGCAGTGTTTACATCTCCTTTACATAACTTTGCTTCCATAATGTAAAGAGATGAATCTTTCTTGCCTTTGGCTACTATCAAGTTGCCTTTGGTGAGCTTCCATTTTCCTTCACCAAAATAGTTGCTGTAGCCACCATCATCAAGTACTCCGGTGGAGATTAAATTGAGGCGAATATCAGGAACATGCCTCACATCTTTCAAGAGTAACCTACATCCAAGATTAGTTTCCAAATAAATGTTGCCGATGCCAATAATTTTGGATGCATCATAATTTCCCATCCTCACTCGTCCGAAATCACCTTGGGTGTAGGTTGAAAAGAATTCTCGTCTTGAGGTAACATGGTAGGAAGCGCCTGAGTCAACTGCCCATGTAGTCTCTTGATATGCCAGATTGACATAGTCAGCATCTTGAACAATGACAACATCTTCGGTGACACTTGCAGTGTCATTTGTTCTGTTCTCTGCTTCCTGATTCCTGGATTGCTGTAACTTCGGGCATTCTCTAATGAAATGTCCGGGCTTCCCGCAGTGGTGACACTTTTTATCATGTCTCGATCTAGACTTTGACCGTCCTCTTTGCTGGTTTCTTTTCTGAGAATCTCTACCCTTATTTCTTCCGCGTCTTTCTTGCTTGTCCTGTTTCTCTGTGACAAGCGCTTCAGACTCAGGATTATATCCTTCATCTTTTCGTCGAGATTCTTCATTCAGCATTCTGTCTTTTACCATATCTATGGTAAGCTTGCCTTCAGGGGCTGAGTTGCTAACCGACACAACTAAAGTGTCCCAACTTTTTGGTAGAGAACTCAGCATCAGTAATGCTTGTAGCTCATCATCGACAGTCATCTTCATCGAGTTCAGTTGATCTACAATACCTTGGAACTCACTCATATGTTCCGATACACTGCTCCCATCTTTATATTTTAGATTGACTAATCGTCGCTGTAATACCCGTTAATTTCAGAATATAATTCGCTTAAGAGTATTTTAGAATTCTACAACGTTACTTTAGTTATTTATTTTGGTCATTTTTAATTTTCATATTTAATTGTTCTCTTTGAATATTATTTATGAAAATTGAGTTAAATGACTGGACTAAATATTTGCACAATGAGGGATATATTCTAAGAATGGTGAAATTCATGGAAAAGTGGTTTCAGAATGGTCAATTAATCCATTTATTGTAAATTGACTGGATGGGTTTGGATGTTGGGTTATGGATACCCATGGGTTATTGAATAACCCATTAGAAATATTATAAAGTTTCAATAGTAACCCTCATTTTTTCACTCAGCCGAAGGAAGCAGAAAAGCATTTCTCTCTCAGTTCTTCATTTTCTTCTCAAATCCTTCCCTTGATCTTCAGAGTTTCGATTATTTGTTCGGTTCAAAAGCTTTGTAAGGATCAAAGGTAAGCTTTAATCTGATTATTTTCCTTAAATTTCAGTTTATGTAGAAGATCAGAGGAGGTTTTTTTCTTGAAGATTTTGATGATAATTCATGAATCTCAGTAGTTTTAGAAGTTATATTTGAGTTATAATTGGTTAAAAGAGTTAAAATTCTGGTTTTGAAACAAGAAAGGAAAGGATGAATTTTTGAAAGATTTTTCTGCAAAAATTCGAGTTACTGTAGCGACCAGAGATTTCGGAAAAAATTCTGAAAAATTTTCTTCGGGTTACTGTAGCAGTACTTTCGTGATTTTCGTGATTTTACGTATTTTCGTGATTTTGTTTCCTTTCTTATGATTCCTTGTAATATATTTTACTAGGAAATTTTCCTACACAAATTCTAGTGTGGAACAAGGTAAACTTGGACAAACATCAAGGTGAGTGAATAACTTTGCTCAGTTAATTTGATATTACTAGTCAAAGTACAATATAAGTCCCATTTACAATATTATTTGGATAATAAGCAATTAATTTTTTCATATGGGAGTATATGATGATCAATAGAAATAAGAGTATGTAGAAATTATTTATTTCATGACAATTGTACTATGTGATGAATTATCACTATCTTATTAATGAGTAAAGATCTACGGGATCTAATACACGAGTGTGAAAGGGTTAAAGTCCCATACTACTCGGCGTATATCTAAGAAATCTTATACACGAGTTTGAAAGGGTTAAAGTCCCATACTACTCAATGCATATCTAGGAAACCTATACACGAGTTGAAAGGGTTAGAGTCCCATACTACTCGGTGTATATCGATAAGATCTTATTCACGAGTTTGAAAGGGTTAGAGTCCCATACTACTCGTTGTATATCTAAGAAATCTTATTCATGAGTTTGAAAGGGTTAGAGTCCCATACTACTCGATGTATAAGACAATTAATTATATGAGTAAATGTGGTATTTGTACTTTTGATATTCTATATAGTACAGTTATTTACTTACTGAGTTTTTAAATAAACTCACACTCCTTATGATTATTTTTCAGATACAGAAAACAAAGAAGAAGAGTATCCGTTGGAAGATTAGAAGCCCATTGGGATTACTCTCTATTTCTGTCTGGTGGGATACCAGTACTTAATAATGTGGATATTAGAAACGCTCTGTACTTTCTATAGGTCTCCTAGGCTTGCGATGAGATAGAAATATCAGACTATGTATGTCTATATTTGCTTATCAGATGAATATAATTCTGTAGTGTGGAATGAATGATTAAGGTTGAATGTAAAACCTTACAGAATATATGTATATAACGTATATTTGAGAATTATATCAAATGAGTAGTATCTTTTCACATGCTCAATTTTTGGGATGTGACAAATTTGGTATCAGAGGAAAGGTTTTATAGGTCCCCTATAGAGTACAGAACAAAGTGATCTTTGTGGGCCCTTCCCTATTGTCATGAGCCGCGGCATGACCATAGGATTAGGTTCCATAAAAGACCTTGTAGAGTATAACGTCATTTTATAGATAATTTTCAGTGGGGCTAGTAAGTGATATTTTGTTTATGTCTGAAAATTATTCGTTATGTGTGTAGATCTGTGACAGATCAATGTCAGAAGGATCTTCTAATAATAATAAGCATATGGGTCCAAGGAGGGCCATGAATCCACCAATACATGTGCAAGATGATCCTAACCGTAGTGATAGTTTACATACTCAAAGTACTGAGGACGCAACTAGTGAGCAAGCAAGGAGAGTCAAACCTGATGCTCACGTTGGCAATGTAACTATTGCACATGTGATTAATTTGATGAATGAACGATTTGACTGATTTGAGACTGAAATGAGAGGTCGAGCTGCACAAGCTAACCTGCCAGTGGATCCTCCTATTGTTGAAGCTGAAATTGTACCACCAGCTCAGTTAGCTGGAGGAGATAACGTAAGGGAGGTAAAAATGTCTGAATTCCAGAAAATGAGGCCTCCTACTTTTTCAGGGGAAGATCTCAAAAAGGACCCACAATGTTTCCTTGAAGATTGTGAAGCAATCTGTGATGCTATAGGGTGTTCTCCTACTCAAAAGGTAGAATTCACTTCCTTTCAGTTAAAAGGTAGGGCTGGTAAATGGTGGAGGAACTGGAAGAAAGCTAGAATTCAAGGCGCACCGCCAGTTATGTGGACAGAATTTTACAGATTGGTTATGGATGAATTTCTTCCGGCAAGTGAACGATCATCCAGGACCAGAGATTTTCTGTATCTATGACAGGGAACCATGACTGTTGATGAATATTCAGCTCAGTTTGTTAAATTATCTGAATATGCCCCTGAAATAATTCCTTCTGAAAGGAAGAAAATAGAAAAGTTTGTGGAAGGGCTTCGTAATGCCTTATATGATCAAGTGGGTTATAATATGAACGATTACTCTTCGTACTCAGAGGCTGTTGATGTGGCCCGAAGAATGGAAAAGAGGTCAAAGAATAAAGAAGAGTATCGTCAAAAGAAGAAAGCTAGATATAGAAGATCTTTTGATCAAGGGGAAGACTCAGGGACTTTGAAACCCTTTACTGCATCACAACATGCTCCAGCCACTCCTACTAAGTCATCTTATTCTACAGCCAGTGTGGCTAAGCCTCGTTTAGAGAACAGGGGTGGTTTTAGCTCTTCTAGTAGAGGAGGTACTCATGGTAGAAGGGAAAAACCTCAATGTCCTGAATGTGGAAAGTTTCACTTCGGAGAATGCAGGTTAAACACTGTTGGTACAGGCTGTTTTCACTGTGGACAAAAAGGACATTTTATAAGGGAGTGCCCTAAGCTCATGACAAGACCAGGTCAAGGGTCTACTTTACCACCTCGGCCACAGTCTATTTCTGCTTCTATTACTCAAACACCAACCCCTTCAATAGGGGGTAGTATGGGAAGAGGTTCTGGAAGAGGCCAAGGTGACCGTGGAAAACAAGCTGCTGGCAGAGGAAATGCAAGAGTATATGCTCTAACCCGACAGGATGCTCAAACATCCAATGCTGTAGTTACAGGTATATTATCTGTTAATACTTTTGCTGCACGTATTTTGTTTGACCCCGGTTCTACTCACTCATATGTGTCACCCCTATTTGCCAAGAGATTTGCATTTGATTCGATTATTCTTAAAGAACCATTCTTGGTTTCCACACCGATGAGAGAGACTTTGATGGTTAAAACATGTTATCGTTCTTGTAAAATAATTGTTGGGGGCATGGAAACTGAGATAGATCTTATGATTCTCAATATGTTAGATTTTGATGTGATTCTAGGGATGGACTGGCTATCTTCTTGTCATGCTACTATAAATTGTCGTGACAAAGTTATTTCCTTTAATATACCGGGGAGGAGTAATTTTGTGTTTCAAGGAGATCGAAGTGATGTACCTTGCAACATGATATCTATGTTAAGTGCCCGGCGTATGTTGCGAAAGGGATGTCAGGGATTTCTAGCTTTTATCAAAGATTTAGAAAAGAAAGAACAGAAGTTAGAAGACATTCATGTGGTTAATGAATTCCCAGATGTGTTTCCAGAAGATTTACCTGGATTACCGCCAGAAAGAGATATTGAGTTCAGTATTGATTTGGTCCCAGACACAAGACCAATTTCTATTCCACCTTATCGTATGGCTCCTGTTGAGCTAAAAGAACTCAAAGAACAATTGGAAGATTTGTTAAACAAAGGGTTCATTCGCCCAAGTTTTTCACCTTGGGGTGCTCCTGTTCTTTTTGTGAAAAAGAAAGATGGTTCTATGAGACTATGTATAGATTATCGTCAGCTGAATAAAGTCACAGTGAAGAATAAGTATCCTTTACCAAGGATAGATGATTTGTTTGATCAGCTTCAAGGAGCAAAATACTTCTCAAAGATTGATCTAAGGTCTGGATATCATCAGTTACGAATTAAGAATGATGATATACCTAAGACTGCTTTTCGTACACGGTATGGACATTATGAGTTTCTTGTGATGTCTTTTGGGTTGACAAATGCACCAGCAGCATTTATGGATTTAATGAACAGAGTGTTTAAATCCTTCCTTGATAAGTTTGTAATTGTATTTATTGATGATATTTTGGTGTATTCAAAGAGTCATAAAGAACATACTGAGCATTTGAGAATAGTGTTTCAGACTTTGAGAGAGCATCAGTTGTATGCAAAGCTCTCAAAATGTGAATTCTGGATGAGTCATGTAACATTTTTGGGACATGTTATTTCCCAAGAAGGTATTCATGTAGATCCAAGTAAAATTGAAGCAGTAAAACAATGGCCTAGACCAACAACTGTGTCTGAAGTACGTAGTTTTCTTGGCTTAGCAGGGTATTACCGTCGCTTTGTCAAAGATTTCTCTAAGACGGCTCTCCCATTAAATAAGTTAACCCGAAAGAATGTTAAATACATTTGGGATGATTCATGTGAACAAAGTTTCACCCAATTGAAAGAGTGTTTAACTTCTGCACCAGTCTTAACCCTACCATCAGGACCAGGGGGTTACTCTGTATTCTGTGATGCCTCAAGGAATGGCTTAGGGTGTGTATTGATGCAACATGGTAAAGTCATAGCTTATGGCTCACGTCAGCTTAAAAAGCATGAATTGAATTACCCCACTCATGATTTGGAAATGGCAGCTGTAGTGTTTGCCCTAAAGATATGGAGACATTACTTGTATGGGGAAACTTGTAAAATTTTTACAGATCACAAAAGCCTTAAGTACATTTTTGAGCAAAGAGATCTCAATCTAAGGCAACGAAGGTGGATGGAACTTCTGAAAGATTATGATTGTACCATCCTTTACCATCCAGGTAAAGCAAATGTAGTGGCTGATGCTCTAAGTCGAAAGTCTATGGGAAGTTTAGCTCACATTGCCACTATAAGGAGGTCTCTAATACATGAACTACAAGAATTGGAAGCTGATGGAGTATTCTTCGGGATCACTGAGTCAGGTACATTTCTGGCTCATTTAACAGTTAGATCATCCCTTGTAGAAAAAGTAAAAGCAACTTTAGAAAATGACATTGATATGGTCAAAATCAGAGATAAGGCAAGGCAAGGTGTAACACCAAATTTCTTGGTAGATGAAGAGGGAGTCTTATGGTTTAATGGGAGACTCTGTGTCCCCAACATTGAATCTTTGAAACATGAAATCTTAATGGAAGCTCATGGTTCACCCTACGTTGTACATCCTGGTGCTGTGAAAATGTATCAGGACTTGAAACAAGTTTACTAGTGGGAGGGCATGAAGCGAGACGTGACTGACTTTGTAGCTCGATGTTTGACTTGTCAGCAAGTTAAAGGTGAACATCGACGACCACCTGGATTGATGCAAAAACTAGATATTCCCGAATGGAAGTGGGAAAGGATCACTATGGATTTTGTAGTAGGTTTACCTCGGTCAACAAAAGGAAATGACTCAATATGGGTCATAGTGGATCGACTTACTAAGTCAGCACATTTTCTTCATGTTCATACCACTTTCAGTGTAGCAAAACTTGCTCGAATTTATGTTAAAGAAATAGTGAAACTTCATGGTGTACCAATATCCATTATATCAGATCGAGGACCTCAGTTTACTTCTCGGTTCTGGAAAGTCTTTCAAGAGGCTTTGGGTACCAAAGTGAATCTTAGCACAGCATTCCATCCTCAGACTGATGGACAGTCCGAAAGGACAATTCAGACTTTAGAGGATATGCTAAGAGCTTGTGTGATGGATTTCAGTGGAAGTTGGGAAGATCATTTGTCTCTTATTGAATTTGCTTATAACAACAGTTACCAAGCCAGTATTCAGATGGCACCTTTTGAGGCTTTATATGGGAGACGGTGTCGATCTCCTATAGGTTGGTTTGAACTTGGTGAAACCAAAATATTTGGACCTGAGATGATTCAGGAAGATATAAATAAAGTTAAACTGATCAGAGAAAAGTTGTTAACTGCTCAGAGTAGACAGAAGTCTTATGCGGACAACCGACGACGTGACCTTGAATTTGCAATAGGTGATATGGTTTTCTTACGAATCTCACCTATGAAGGGAGTAATGAGATTCGGGAAGAAAGGCAAGCTTAGTCCGAGGTATGTTGGCCCATATGAGGTTGTAGACAGAGTGGGTAATGTGGCATATCGCCTAGACCTACCTTCCAACCTAGAGGGAGTTCATCCAATATTTCATGTGTCCATGCTACGGAAGTATCTTCCTGATCCTTCTCATGTCATTCAACCCCAAGAAGTTCATTTTGATGAAACTCTCACCTACGAAGAGGTACCAGTAGCTATCCTTGATAGAAAAGTCAAGAAATTGCGTACCAAAGAAATTCCTACTGTCAAGGTTCTTTGGAGAAATCATTCTCGCGAGGAAGCTACGTGGGAGGCAGAAGATGAGATGTGGAAAAACTATCCACATTTATTTGAAACTTGAGGTAAGATTTTAATTCGGAGGACCGAATTCTTTTAAGGGGGTAGAATGTAATACCCGTTAATTTCAGAATATAATTCGCTTAAGAGTATTTTAGAATTCTACAACGTTACTTTAGTTATTTATTTTGGTCATTTTTAATTTTCATATTTAATTGTTCTCTTTGAATATTATTTATGAAAATTGAGTTAAATGACTGGACTAAATATTTGCACAATGAGGGATATATTCTAAGAATGGTGAAATTCATGGAAAAGTGGTTTCAGAATGGTCAATTAATCCATTTATTGTAAATTAACTGGATGGGTTTGGATGTTGGGTTATGGATACCCATGGGTTATTGAATAACCCATTAGAAATATTTAATATAAAGTTTCAATAGTAACCCTCATTTTTTCATTCAGCCGAAGGAAGCAGAAAAGCATTTCTCTCTCAGTTCTTCATTTTCTTCTCAAATCCTTCCCTTGATCTTCAGAGTTTCGATTATTTGTTCGGTTCAAAAGCTTTGTAAGGATCAAAGGTAAGCTTTAATCCGATTATTTTCCTTAAATTTCAGTTTATGTAGAAGATCAGAGGAGGTTTTGTTCTTGAAGATTTTGATGATAATTCATGAATCTCAGTAGTTTTAGAAGTTATATTTGAGTTATAATCGGTTAAAAGAGTTGAAATTCTGGTTTTGAAACAAGAAAGGAAAGGATGAATTTTTGAAAGATTTTTCTGCAAAAATTCGAGTTACTGTAGCGACCAGAGATTTCGGAAAAAATGCTGGAAAATTTTTTTTGGGTTACTGTAGCAGTACTGTAGTGTCGGCAGTCAACGGTACTGTAGCAGTCAACGTTACTGTAGCGAACCGGCACTGTAGCAAACCGTTACTGTAGCAAACCGTACTGTAGCAGTCAGAAAAGTTTACGTATTTTCGTGATTTTGTTTCCTTTCTTATGATTCCTTGTAATATATTTTACTAGGAAATTTTCCTACACAAATTCTAGTGTGGAACAATGTAAACTTGGACAAACATCAAGGTGAGTGAATAACCTTGCTCAGTTAATTTGATATTATTAGTCAAAGTACAATATAAGTCCCATTTACAATATTATTTGGATAATAAGCAATTAATTTTTTCATATGGGAGTATATGATGATCAATAGAAATAAGAGTATGTAGAAATTATTTATTTCATGACAATTGTACTATGTGATGAATTATCACTATCTTATTAATGAGTAAAGATCTACGGGATCTAATACACGAGTGTGAAAGGGTTAAAGTCCCATACTACTCGGCGTATATCTAAGAAATCTTATACACGAGTTTGAAAGGGTTAAAGTCCCATACTACTCAATGCATATCTAGGAAACCTATACACGAGTTGAAAGGGTTAGAGTCCCATACTACTCGGTGTATATCGATAAGATCTTATTCACGAGTTTGAACAGTAC
The DNA here is from genome assembly GCA_037074585.1 of Biancaea sappan. NCBI lineage: Eukaryota > Viridiplantae > Streptophyta > Magnoliopsida > Fabales > Fabaceae > Biancaea > Biancaea sappan. Next base: position 44,787,995 of record CM073497.1, on the reverse strand, counting down.
CTGTATGTATAAACAGTACCATACGTATGAACAGTACCCATATATAAACAGTTCCTGTATGTATAAACTATGTATGAATAGTATCCGTACGTATGAACAGTACCTATATGTATGAACAGTACTTGTATGCCTTTATACAGTATTCATGAATAGTATTTATACATATAAATAGTACTTATACAATATTCTTGAATAACCACTGCTTTGATACCACTTTGTTGGGAAAATTGGGGTATTTGAAAGAATAAATAATACCCTCAAGCCCAGGATAATTCCCAAACCAAAAAGATAAAATGACACCAAGATTTTAGCGTGGAAAACCCTCCAAATGAGGTAAAAACCACGGGACCCGTAGGCCGCTTAAACTTCCACTATAATAATAATGGGATTACAAACTTCACCCTCAGGTGGATCTCTCACTCACAAAAATACAACAACGGTATTTCTTCAATTTGTGAAAATACCCTCACAAATTGGCTCACTATTTTTCTTCTTAGAAAAACTCTCTTTCTAAGGCTCTCTCTATTTTTCTCTCACTCTCCTTCGTGAGGATTTTGAAATGATCTGAAGAATGATTTCTGAAGAAGGTGAATGACCCTATTTATAGGGTCATTCCTCACCAACCTCTTCAATTTTTCTTCTTCTGCGCAGCCTCCACCAACTCCTTCAAATGCGTCTGCGCCTAACTCCTTCAGCAGCCTCTCAGATTTCAGCAAAATACTGCTGCCTAACTCATTTTGTCCTTTTTTTTTGTCTTTGGGGTAAATTGCAAAATTTGGTTACAATTTTTATTAAATTACAACTTGACCCCTTCTTTTTTTTTTTAAAAGAACATTAGTGGTGGATCTCACTTAGGAGGGACCCCACCTTACATTTAATGTATCATTTTAAGAGACTTTTTAGTTACAAAAATTTAAAAGAAAATGATGAAAAAGATCATTATTTTTTCAAGTTCAACGTACTCTTTTCCTTCCCAATTTAGCCTTTTTTGAACCTTAATGGATAAGTAATGTTGGAGAATTCTAGACCAAAAAAAAAATTTACAGAAGGGCTATGCTATATATACGAAACTGAAAGTTTAAAAGAGTTTATTGTCAATTTCTGAAGTTAAAAGGATAAATTTCATAATTTTAATTAAAAAGAATTCTTTGTATTTTAATCAAATTTGAATAGAAAAGTGTCATCATAGAATAACTATAGGAAAAAAATTTAATCAAAATATGATAAATGTATAATTCTCTAATAAGAGCACAATAAGTGTATAATTTTAAAAAAATAATTACATATAAAAATAGTTTTAAAACTCAACATTACATGATTAATTGTTTTAAAAAAATTATACATATTCTATTTTTAGTAAAAAAATATAAAAAAATTGTACATAAATATAATCCATAACTATGACATCCAACCTGAATGCTTGATTTCAAAACCAACAAACGTATTTGGTTGATGTCATAAGATAGATAATTGCATTTTGGTTCGTTTATTTGCTTATTTATCCTCTCACCATACGTCAAATCCAAAACAATTATGACTCGTTCAAAAATTGCAACAGTTTATGGACCACGCAAATTAGAAAATATTATCATCAAATACTTTATATCTATAAAAAATTAATAGATAGATAAAATATTCATTATTCGTTTGTTAATTATTTATGTAATATATAAATATATGCTATAAATTATAATATATTATTTATATAATATAAATTTAATAAGTTTAAAATTTCTTGTTATATGGATACTATATATTAAGTATTTAGTTATTTAATTACAAATTTAGGATATTCAGTATCTATCATACAACATCTTTTTAGAATATCTTGGATAAAATCATTAAGAAAGTAAATTTATTTTCAAATTTAAATAATATAAGAGTATTAAATATTTCGAATAAATAAAAGTAAAAATTGAGATATTAGAAAAATATTGGATACCAAGCCATGAACATTTCTGTTTTCATTTTTCATCCGGTGAAGCTATTGGAGGTTGAGCTCCTAACCATTGGATTTTAAACTTGGTGTGGTATTGAAATTTGTACTGGATTTTAGTTAAATAAATTATTTTTATATTAAATAAAACTTTCTTACTTTTTATAAGACAAAATGAATTTAAAAATTGAAAAAAATTATTTACAGTTCTTTATATCTTTATAATCAGATTTTTAATTAAACTATGATAAATGTATAATTTTTTAATCAAAATACGATAAATGTTTAGTCTTTAAAAAATATTTGTATATTTTTTATAATTTAATATTACATGATTTATTTTCAAAAAACTTTTTACACATATTCTATTTTAGTAACGGGATCAAACAAAACAAAAGAACAATTAAAATCTAATAAATATAAAAAAAATGTAGAATTGCACAACCAAATTCTACTTATTTTGCAATATGGTAAGTGGAAATAATTCCTAAGGACAATACTTATACATAATTTTTTTTATTTATTTGTCATTAGATTCTCTGTTAAAAATAGAATATGTGTTAAAAGTTTCTTGAAAACTAATCATTTAATATTGAGTTGTAAAAAAATATATAATTATTTTTAAAAAATTATACACTTATTATGTTTTAATTAAGAACTATACATTTGTCATAATATAATTAAAAGTCTAATTGTAAAGATATAAAGAATTGTAAATAATTTTTTTTTTAATTTTTAAATTTATTTTGTTTTATAAATATAAAAAATTTTATTAAATATTAAAATAATTTATTTAACCCAAATCTAATACAAATCTCATATGTTTGAGGCTTTACGCGGGAAGTAGTGGTGGCCCACATTGCTACGCGCCTACGCGAAATTTCGATGCGACTGAGGTGCTCACTGATTCACTCACACTGATTGATACCCCTAATAAATAATTACTTTGACTTCTGATTTAAAATTCAGTTATTCTAATACGTTGACTTGTGTTTTAAAATTCAGTTATTCTAACTCCACCCTTCAAACACACTTTCATGTCTGGATAATTTCTCAACCATGATATAAGCTATCGCATTATTTCTACAAGCTATTATTATATACAACTCATACGTTATTGAGTCTCTTTGCTAAGTTGTATTTTTAGGCTTTTTCAAATACTCTTGTTCCTATTCCCGAGAGTAACGCATAACTTTTTTAGCACACATGTTTTTATTTATTTAATTATTGTTCTTATTCACATATTATTTATTATTCACAGTGGTACCAAACTAATCAATCAAGTAATTAATGTTGAATCTGACAAAAAAAAAGGAAAGATTGTATCGGATATAAAGGGCGCGTTCTCAAAGGAGATAATTTACAATAAATACACAAGTCAATGATACAAAAAAAAAAAAGCTAATCAAGATATTGCTAAAAAAGAAATAATCGTGCGATTAATGATCTAAAATCCAAACAAGAAAGGAAGCCGTCCTCAAGTATAAACACGCGAAAAAAAAAACAGAAATGAGAGAAGAGAGAGCAGAGGGGGGTTGAGACGAGAGAGAGAAAAAGAGAGCAAATAGAGAGAAAGAAGGAAATGTATTTTTAATTATTATTAGGAGTATTTTTATAACTTTAAGTTAAAAATATATGTGATAAGTGATGTGATAGATATTTTTATCACGTGGCAGCTCAATCAACATTTTTCGTTATCTAATTTGACTGTGTTAAAAAAAATATTTGACAAAAATTTAAACATATAGAACATATTTGATCAAAAAAACTTTAACAATATAAATAAAAATTAGTGTAAACGTTATGAACATGAAGTATAATTTTTTTTTATATATATATATATATATATTAGAGATAAGTTTTAAAAAAAAGAGTTATAGTTATTAATTAATAATTAATAATGATATGGTATCTTTGACAAGTTCCATTAATCATTCATTACAATTTTATATATATATATATATATATATATTGGAAACCCAAAAATACCTTTTGTGTGCCACATTATGATTTTATCGACACAGTGTGCTTATTGGGACTTTGAAGTTGATATTTAAGGGTGTGTTATACATTGGAACTCTATTAGCGACTTCCTTATTTGAAATTTTGAATGAATACACTATCCTGAATAACTTTTTGTGATTGTTTGATAAGAAAATTTTTTTTATTTATCGTGATTCAATCTAATTCGAATTTAACTTAGTTAATACTCATAATTTAGTATTTGAATATTAAATGATTATTTTAAAAAAAAGAGGTAGCAACCGGTTTTAACACTCTCCAATGACCTCTCTCCTACAGATAATCTTCAAAAGTTATGATTTAATTGTTAACACAATTTACAAATACTAAAAATTACTATACAAATTGATCTATTTTTTTTTTAATTTTTCAATCTCTAATCTTTAATAAATTACTATAACTACTGCAATTTTATACTAACAAATAGAATAAGGACCCCTAACTAAGCACAAAATTCATCTATGACTTTTGGAAGCAAAAAGTGTTGGAAGTAATGAAAAAGTTTGCTCATATTTTAATAAATCATCTTGGACTTCTGGGAGAATTATAACAACAACAACAACAACAACATAGCCTTATCCCATTAAGTGGGGTCGGCTACATAGATCGCACGACGTCATTGAGCTATATCAATGACCAACTCTTTAGATATCTCATTTACTAAAAGGTCCCGTTCAATAATTTCTCTAAGTGTCTTTTTTGGTCTTCCTCGACCTTTTTTCATAGAGCTCCAAACCATCTGTTCAACTCTCCTAACTAGCGCTTCCAACGATCTTCTTTGCACATGCCCAAACCATCTTAAACGGTTTTCAACCATTTTTTCCTCAATAGGTGCCACCACAACTCTTCCTCGTATATGATCATTACGGATCCTATCTCTTCTTGTATGACCACACATCCAACGCAACATCCTCATCTCCGCCACTCCAATTTTATGTTCTTGTTGTCCTTTCATTGCCCAACATTCACTCCCATATAAAATCGCTGGTCTTATAGCAGTACGATAAAATTTTCCTTTGAGTTTATCAGGTACTTTCCGATCACAAACAACCCATGATGCCATTCTCCACTTCAACCACCCAGCTTGTATCCTATGTTCCACATCTCTAATAATTTCGCCGTCATCTTGTATAATTGATCTCAAATACCTAAACTTTGACACTTGTGATACGACTTGATCACCAAGTTTAACCTCCATCTCGTTCCTAGCTTGTCGCTTGTTAAACTTACAATGCATATATTCAGTCTTACTCCTGCTCAGAAGAAAACCCTTCGATTCCAAAATAGCTCTCCATAACTCAAGTTTAGAATTAATCTCTTCCCTTGTCTCTGCTATGAGAACAACGTCATCTGCAAAAAGCATGCACTTAGGGATTTCTTCTTGGATGTGTTTCGTCAGAACATCTAAAACCAAGTCAAACAAATAAGGGCTTAACGATGATCCCTGATGTAGGCCAATTTTAATAGGAAAGTCTCTAGTCTCCCCTCCAGACGTTCTCACACTAGTCGTAGCCCCCTCGTACATATCTTTTATGGCTCTAATATACGCAACCCATACATCTTTCTGTTCCAAGGCTTTCCACATCACCTCTCTTGGTACTCAATTATAGGCTTTTTTCAAGTCAATAAATGCTATATAAAGGTCTCTTTGTTTACTCCGATACCTTTCCATCAACCCCCTTAGAAGATATATAACTTCCATGGTAGACCGTCCTGGCATGAATCCAAATTGATTTTCAGAAATTTCATAGAGCTCCAAACCATCTGTTCAACTCTCCTAGCTGGCGCTTCCAACGATCTTCTTTGCACATGCCCAAACCATCTTAAACGGTTTTTAACCATTTTTTCCTCAATAGGTGCCACCACAACTCTTCTTCGTATATGATCATTACGGATCCTATCTCTTCTTGTATGACCACACATCCAATGCAACATCCTCATCTCCGCCACTCCAATTTTATGTTCTTGTTGTCCTTTCATTGCCCAACATTCACTGCCATATAAAATCGCTGGTTTATAGCAGTACGATAAAACTTTCCTTTGAGTTTATCAGGTACTTTCCGATCACAAACAACCCCTGATGCCATTCTCCACTTCTGTAACACCCCGACTTTTTATTTCCTTTAAAAATAATATTTTTTTCTCTAAATCGGTTCACTGGATAATTTTCTGAATAATTTTCTTTCAAATAATTATAGATTTCACTATTCACGAATTTTACTATTCATGTAAATAGTAACCTTGCAGAAAATTTACAAGATTCTCATTAATTATATCTGAGCTTGAATATATACAAAAATAATTTACATAATATTTGTTATTATCTTTACATCTTTGTATCATAAACTACTATAAAATATATCTCATCATTAATATCATCAAGCCTTCTATTTTGCCCTTTTTCCTGAAATGATCAATTTTCTAAAAGTGAGATATAAAATATCTCAGTAGCTAGTCACTTTCTTAAAAACATGTAAACACATGAGGAGATCATTTCAGCCATAAAAGCATAACATCACACAATAATTAAATTTCTCTTATTCACTATGTAGAACATGAATTATAAATAAAATTCTGTAAAAATTGATTATGAACACAGATATCATAAATCATAAATAATCATACTTTTATGGAAGACTAACTACCTGATTTGATTCTCAACCTCTTAAACTTCCTTGCTCTGTGTTTCTTAGTCCTCTCTCTTCTTCAAATTTTCGCCTCTTCCTCTCTCTCTCTTTCTCTCTCTTTTCTCTACTCTTCTCTGCCCATCCCATACCACAACGCACACACATATATATAATTGAAAAAAAGCAACGCATTTTTTTAATATCTCTTTTTTTTTACTATTCACACATCCAATCAAACATCACTTTCTCTCTTTTATTTTTCCTTCTTCTTTTTTTTTTCCTTTGTCTTTGTCTCTTCATCTTCCTTTCCCTCATCCTCTCTTCTCTTTCTTCCCTTCCGCCCCACCGTGCACTCACAACACATTCATATATATATATATATATATATATATATTAATTATTCTTTAACAACCCCACATGTCTCCTTTCTTTCTTTTCTTTCTCACTTCCTTCCTTTCACACCGCACACCTCACACACATCATTATCTCATTTTTTTTCTTTTGGTTGAAAATGATAAAAACCCTCAAATCTTTTTATTCTATTCAGATAGGTCCCTACTCAATGATAAAATTCTATTTATATCTCTCAAAAATTTCTTAATAACTATTTTATCCTTATTTTCTTGCTCATTTATTTATTTAGCCTCATTTTCTAAGGTAATTAAATTTGGGATATCACATTCTTCCCCCCTTAAATGAATTTTGTCCCCAAAATTCAAGCTAATGCATATATACACATATAAAACTTACAACCACAACGTGCATGAAAATATTCCAAATACAAACATCATACTTATTAACATAGTCAATCTATCATTCATTTTACACAACTATAGTATTATATTTGTTTGATTTGCGTATGATTTCTTGGGTGATCAAACCCTCAATCACTTTGCATTTGTACTATAGATTTGCGTATGATTTCTTGGGTGATCAATCCCTCAATCACTTTGCATTATGTGCCGTAGATACTTGCACCGAGTGACCTGGGAATTTAACCCTCAAACTCTTTGTGCATAGGTTTTCATAGTTATACACTGAGTAGTATGAGACTCTAACCCTTTCAAACTCATATATTAGATCCCGTAGATCTTTTCAGGTTTTCATATTCATACACTGAGTAGTATGAGACTCTAATCCTTTCAAACTCATGTATTAGATCCCATAGATCTTTTCAGATTTTCATAGTTATACACTGAGTAGTATGGGACTCTAACCCTTTGAAACTCATGTATTAAATCTCATAGATCTTTGCTCATCAATAAACAAGTAAAAATTTATCACAGTACAATTACCATGAAATAAATTAATTTATACATACTTTTATTCCTTTGAATTTCTAAAAATATACCAATTATCATATACTGTCATCTGAAAGATTAATTGTTTAATATCCAAATAATATTGTAAATGAGACTTATACTGTACTTTGACTAATAACATCAAACTAGCTTAGCAAGGATATTCACTTACCTTGACTTTTACCCAATTTTACCTTGAACCATCCTTGAAAATGTGTAAGATAATAGAAAATGCATCACAAAAGCATCCAAGGCAATCTCTTTTTTTTTGTTATAATTTTATTTTCTTATAGAATTTAATTTCTATTATGAAACATATCTTCACTTATTTGATAATACATCATAATCATAAATACTTTCTTCTAACTCAAATTCTTTCTACAGAATTAAGAGTTATTACATAAACATAGATATGTTTATACTAATAACATTTCTAATCATAAATATGGCATGGAATAAGAATTCCATATCATTTTTGTAGAATTCCATCTTCAAGAATACTTTTAGAGAGAGAACAAACACATGGATAATTCATATGATCATAGGAAATATAAACTTTATCTATAATTCAATGTACACTTCACTAGGTACTTAATTTTATAGAGATAAATATCTCTAATATTTTTTTTATCTAAATTATCACACTCAAAGTAAATTCTAATTCAACTTCGGCATACCTTTTCTTTTTATGAATTTAGGCGATAATAATTTCTTATATGTAAAGTATACTGGCCAGGCATACGTTACAAATAAGACTCCATTATTTTCTTTATTCATCAAAAGATACCTAGTATGCCTTTATTCATATTTAATCAATTCTCTATATGACTTACTTTTTTTTTACTCAAATACTCTTCTAAATCTCACGTAATCATAACAAACATTCACAGCAACTCAAACACAAATATTATAAAAATAATACTTTTAACAAATCAAACAATCACATGTAAGTATTTTCCTTTTTATAAGATGGCAAGATCTTTTTCTCTGATACCATTTTGTAACACCCCGACTTTTTATTTCCTTTAAAAATAATAATTTTTCTCTAAATCGGTTCATTGGATAATTTTCTTAATAATTTTCTTTCAAATAATTATAGATTTCACTATTCACGAATTTTACTATTCATGTAAATAGTAACCTTGCAAAAAATTTACAAGATTCTCATTAATTATATCTGAGCTTGAATATATACAAAAGTAATTTACATAATATTTGTTATTATCTTTACATCTTTGTATCATAAACTACTATAAAATATATCTCATCATTAATATCATCAAGCCTTCTATTTTGCCCTTTTTCCTGAAATGATCAATTTTCTAAAAGTGAGATATAAAATATCTCAGTAGCTAGTCACTTTCTTAAAAACATGTAAACACATGAGGAGATCATTTCAGCCATAAAAGCATAACATCACACAATAATTAAATTTCTCTTATTCACTATGTAGAACAGGAATTATAAATAAAATTCTGTAAAAATTGATTATGAACACAGATATCATAAATCATAAATAATCATACTTTTATGGAAGACTAACTACCTGATTTGATTCTCAACCTCTTAAACTTCCTTGCTCTGTGTTTCTTAGTCCTCTCTCTTCTTCAAATTTTCGCCTCTTCCTCTCTCTCTCTTTCTCTCTCTTTTCTCTACTCTTCTCTACCCATCCCATACCACAACGCACACACATATATATAATTGAAAAAAAGCAATGCATATTTTTTTTAATATCTCTTTTTTTACTATTCACACCTCCAATCAAACATCACTTTCTCTCTTTTATTTTTCCTTTTTTTTTTCTTTTGTCTTTGTCTCTTCATCTTCCTTTCCCTCATCCTCTCTTCTCTTTCTTCCCTTCCGCCCCACCGTGCACTCACAACACATTCATATATATATATATATATATTAATTATTCTTTAACAACCCCACATGTCTCCTTTCTTTCTTTTCTTTCTTTTCTTTCTCACTTCCTTCCTTTCTCACCGCACACCTCACACACATCATTATCTCATTTTTTTTCTTTTGGTTGAAAATGATAAAAACCCTCAAATCTTTTTATTCTATTCAGATAGGTCCCTACTCAATGATAAAATTCTATTTATATCTCTCAAAAATTTCTTAATAACTATTTTATCCTTATTTTCTTGCTCATTTATTTATTTAGCCTCATTTTCTAAGGTAATTAAATTTGGGATATCACAACTTCAACCACCCAGCTTGTATCCTATATTCCACATCTCTAATAATTTCGCCGTCATCTTATATAATTGATCCCAAATACCTAAACTTTGACACTTGTGATACGACCTGATCACCAAGTTTAACCTGCATCTCGTTCCTAGCTTGTCGCTTGTTAAACTTACAATGCATATATTCAGTCTTACTCCTGCTCAGACGAAAACCCTTCGATTCCAAAGTAGCTCTCCATAACTCAAGTTTAGAATTAATCTCTTCCCTTGTCTCTGCTATGAGAACAACGTCATCTGCAAAAAGCATGCACTTAGGGATTTCTTCTTGGATGTGTCTCGTCAGAACATCTAAAACCAAGTCAAACAAATAAGGGCTTAAGGATGATCCCTGATGTAGGCCAATTTTAATAGGAAAGTCTCTAGTCTCCCCTCCAGACGTTCTCACACTAGTCGTAGACCCCCCGTACATATCTTTTATGGCTCTAATATACGCAACCCATACACCTTTTTGTTCCAAGGCTTTCCACATCACCTCTCTTGGTACTCGATCATAGGATTTTTCCAAGTCAATAAATGCTATATGAAGGTCTCTTTGTTTACTCCGATACCTTTCCATTAACCCCCTTAGAAGATATATAACTTCCATGGTAGACCTTCCTGGCATGAATCCAAATTGATTTTCAGAAATACTCGTCTCGATTCTTAACCTACGTTCCATCACTCTTTCCCATAATTTTAGAGTGTGACTCATAAGCTTAATCCCACGATAGTTTGCGCAATTCTGAATGTCTCATTTGTTTTTGTAAATAGGCACTAAAGTGCTTCTTCTCCATTCCTCAGGTATTTTCTTAGACCTTAAAATCTCATTAAAGAGCTTAGTTAGCCAGATAGTACCCTCCTCTCCTAAACACTTCCAAACTTCAATAGAAATACCATCGGGACCAACAGCTTTACCATTATCCATTTTTCTAAGAGCTTCCTTGACCTCACAACCTTGATCCTGCGATAATATGCCAAATTTTGTTCTCTCTCCAAGGTTGTTAAATCTTCCATATCACAAGTCGACTCCGTTCCTTCATTAAAGAGCTTATGAAAATAACCCTGCCATCTATTTTTAATATATCTGTATGTAACCAGAACTTTTCCTTCTTCATCCTTAACACATCTTACTTGATCTAAATCTCTAGATTTCCTCTCTCTAGCCTTCGCAATCTTGTAAATCTTTTGTTCCCCTTTTTTCGTTCCTAAATCCTTGTAAAACTCTTCAAACGCTTTAGATCGTGCTTTACTTACTGCTTTTTTTGTCTCCTTATTAGCCTTCTGATACCTTTCCCAATTTTCTGAGTTATTGCATAGATGGATAGTTTTAAAACATTCTCTTTTAAATTTGATTTTTTCTTGAACAGTCTCATTCCACCACCATGATTCCTTATCTCTTTGTCCAAAACCTTTTGATTCTCCTAAAAATGCTTTAGCTACTTTTCTAACCTTCTTGGCCATCTCCTCTCACATGGTGTTAGCATCTTCTCTTGAAAGTTTGTTGATTCTCCCCCTTTAGCTGCCACCACTTGATCCCAGGGTTCATCGCCTGACGATGCTTTTGTTTCCGACCCTTAATAACCACGTCAAGGACCAAAACCCTATGTTGAGTTGCCACGGGTTCTCTAGGAATAACTTTACAATTTTGACAGATTTTTCTATCTAGATTCCTTACCAGAAAGAAGTCAATCTGTGACCTTGAAGCTCCACTCTTGTATGTGATTAAATGTTCCTCTCGCTTCTTGAAGCAGGTATTGACAACCTTGAAATTATAAGCCATTGAGAAATCCAATATAGACTGTCCTTCCTCGTTAAGCTCCCCAAAACCAAAGCCACCATGGACCCTCTCATACTGTCCTGCTTCTTTCCCAACAAGACCATTAAGGTCAACCCCGATGAAAATCTTCTCTTCTAAAGGTATGTTTCTAACCAATCCCTCCAAATCTTCCCAAAACTTTTCTTTAAGATATGCATCTGTCCCTACCTGTGGTGCATAGGCACTTATGATGTGGATAGTATCTCTTACGATAATCATCCTTAAGCATAGAATCCTATCCCCAATCATTTTTACCTCCACCACACTCGGTTCCATTCCTTGTCAACCATAATACCTACACCATTCTTTGTCCTTACTTTTCCAGTGTACCAGAACTTGCAGCCTGAACAGTCAAATTTCTTAGCCTTTTCTCCAACCCATTTAGTCTCTTGAAGGCACAAGATGTTAATTTTCATCCTCTTTATAGTGTCCACAACCTCCATGGATTTCCCTGTGTAATATCCCAAGAATTTATATGAATATTTAAAGTCTATTTTGAAGTTTAGTGAAAAATTTAATTACGTGAAAAATGTACTTTTTGAATTAGTGAAGAAAATCTGGGAATAGAAATTTTAATTTTTAATTTAGGAAATTTTTACAAATTCTCAAGAACTAAAGTGAAAAGAAAAGAAAATATGGATTACTTTTGAGAATGACCAAATAGGAACCTGAGAGGAAGAATAAAGCTTATGAGAATGAATTTTGAGTTCGGTACCGAAAAGATGATGGATTCGAGGTTAAAGTGGTATTTGAGACATCGAGAGGGATTAAAGTGAACAAATCTTATAAGCTAAGGTGGCTATGAGCGATTTTATCGAAAAAGAAATCGGTGGAGCCCACGCGTATACACTTCTCTTTTATTCTTTTCTTTCTCTCATTCTCCCGTAGCTTCCTCACTTTCTCTCTCTCGGTTATGCGTCGAATTTCTTCATCAACCATTTATGCAATTTTTGCATGGGGAAGGAAGCTATGAAAGTTAGGATGATTGGTAAGTTGATGTTCTTCTTTTTCCTCCTCTTATTACAAGACCAAATCCTTGGTTATCATTTTGCAAAATTTTTGTAGAATATTTTAATGGATGAATTTAAGTGTGGATGTTAATCTAAAACATTCTTAGATGGTTTATGATGTTATTAGAACAAGAAATTTGGAGAAAACTAGGATAAATTCGTAGAATTTGGATATTTGAAAAAAGTTAGTGTTCTTGATGAAAATTTGAGATTTGAGTTTGGATTGTTGCTAAAAATTGGGGGTTTTAGTGTTAAAACACTCCTTAGACATTAAGGATGAAAACCCATGGAAGAAACCAAAAGAAATGTTGTTTTAGATGTGATTTTAGGATTTTTGGATGAAGAACACGAAGAACATTCGAAAATTTTTCCCAGAAATTACTGTTCATCGAAAAATTTTTCCAAATTTTCTCGGCTAATGTAGCATTGACTCGGTCAATGTACTGTAGTATTGACTCGGTCAACGTTACTGTAGCATTGACTCGGTCAATGTTACTGTAGCATTAACTCGGTCAACGTTTCTGTAGCATTAACTCGGTCAACGTTACTGTAGCTGCGTTGACCGTTACTGTAGCATCAGTTTTTTTTAATATCGTTGAAAAGCTCTTTGAGTCTAGTTTCCAATGGTATAAGTTTCATTTGGATATTCATTACCAGTTAGGAGTTATGATTTGAGAAGTAAGTGAAGGTCGGGAATAGTGGTAGGAAATTTATCTATTTCGTAACCCTGATGGTTTTTATCTGGTTACAATAGGAATGGTCAAAGTGCAAGGTGGGAGTGGCGAGAGCGTGAAATCCGGGTGAGTGGGTTAATACTTGCTATGATTAAATATCTTTGTTATGGACTTTATGCATCATAGTGAAAATATGTTATATATCCAAGTTTGAATAGGATGATAACTCAAATATATATATTTATATGTTTAAATTATATTGTGTTTGAATGGGACGATGAGACATAAACAATTGTAGAACTTTCCTGGTGATTCCTATTTTCTCATGAATGGAGGTTATATGATGGATTGTGAATGGCATGTGAACTGAGTTGAAATGTGTCATACTCTGATTATTGAGTTCATCCATATGCGGATAGTTGAAGTATGTTATTGTTGAATAATTAATCTATATTATGGGTTATGTTGTGACTTGAATTGTAAATTACTGAGTTGTGTATGTGGCTCATGATTATGATTGAGGATGCTCTTAAATGTGATTGTGATTGTGTTTGACTAGAAAAGAAAGGCATGGTGGTGCACCCCATGGAGAAATCTACGTGAAGCTATAAGGGTGGAGAATATACATGAAGCGATAAGGGTGGATGCGGCGGGGGCCGCGGGCAACGATCCAGAGGTACCCTGGACGACCCGGTTGGTACGGGAAATGTGTGAAATTGATTTCACTGTTTGCTGTTGTGAATTATATTGAAATGTATTTGATTTACTTGGATATTGTTGTGAAGTATTATGAATTATATTATATTATATTATGATCGATTACATATGACTGCTGCATGTTATCATTATGGTGCATGATATTTTTTTGTCATAGTGTTGTGTTGTCTGCTCACTGGGCACGTGGTTTGCTCATACCCCTCTTATTAATATTTTTTTTCAGAGTTGACAGCTGAAGGTAAATATCTGTACAAGGAATTATGGATCCTTAGCCCATGATTACCTTTTCATTTGTTCAGGATAAAGGTATAATAGTTAAGTTTTATTCTAAGTTGTATAAATTTAGAAATCTCTGTAATCGGGTAGGTTCATTCAGTGATGTAATGTGAATGACTGTAGTGTGTATAGAGAACTCGGTTTGGTTGCATGAAAAAGAATGATATGATGCTTAAGAGAAAGATAGGCTTACGGAGGTGAAATGAAATTCACTTTCCGTGCCGGTCACGTGCTCAGATTTTGGGACGTGACACCCTGTCATGGTTCCAACGTTCCACGTGGCAATCCTGATTTTGTTCTCCTCGACTAGCTTCTTTACCCTCAACCTTCCAAGAAAAAGCTTTTGTGACACTACAATCGATCGATGATGCAGTAGCTTTAGCTCATTTGACACTGTACTCGAGTCATACAGCGCGTTGCTTCCGGGCAACGACCTAGTATTAGTGGACCCTTGCTCATTTAACACTACATCCGAGTGCCGATGCAGCGGCTCTAGCTCACTTGTCACTGTACTCGAGCCATACAGTGCGTTGCTTCCGGGCAACGTCCTAGCATTAGCAAAATATTGTCGTTGATCCATGTTAATGAGGGATTCGACACAGTTTTACTTTGGCTGTCGAGGGCATAACACAACCCTCCTCCTTTCTCCGAGTTTGGGACCGGCTATAAAACATAGGCGGAGTTTGGGAGAATTATAACAGACACCCCTAATTAAGCATTAATGAAAGTGGGGTGGGGGAATCGAAATATTAGTATTTAATGTTCTGGATCTGAAATAAACATGAAACAAAATAAAATAAAATAAAATAAATTGAACAGGCGCTTAGAAATAATTTCTAAAAAGATGAATGTATCTATTTATTTATAGATCTCACAAACTTCGATTGATTTCTTTGGGACTATCAAAAAGATAAATATATCTAAGCAGGGTGAAAGAATCAAAACATCTATATTTAATGTTCTTATCTCACATAAACATGAAACAAATTAAAAAAATAATTAATAATAGTAGTTAATATAACAAAAAAAAACAATCATAATAAATTCAATTCAATTTTTAAATAGTAATCCTTTCATGTCTCTTTTCGATCAAAGCAACTTTCTCATTAAATTAATAAATTGTACTGACCTAATCATTTTCAAATTATGCAACTCATTCATCATATTCCTCGTAATTGAATAGTGAATGAAAGTAAATGTTCTGGATCTCAAATAATAAATGAAAAAAAAATAAAAAATATTTTACTAATCGTATAAAAATATCAAAACCATCCAACGATTTAAAAGTTCGAACTGTTCATGTCATTTTTTTTATTTGTTTCTTTTAAAAACTAAATAGATCATGGTGCATTCTTCAACTATTCAAGAATAGTTCATGTTACATACGCAACATTTATATACATAAAAATATTTATATATTTATTATTAATTTGATTTCCAAACCGAAGTTTTTTGATTTTAGAGTCGACTTCATAACATTATTTGCTTTATAATTAGTTTTAAAAGAACACGTAATCTCTGTGCATGCATGTGAGAGTGAGTTGTTAACTTCTGTGTATTTTAACTATTTATGCTTTTTTTCTGTTAAAAAATTGACTAAAGAGCAAATCAACTAGCTGCAACTGAAGAATAACCAAAAAAAAAAACGCGTGCCAGAAAAAAAAGTTAAAAAACAAACAAAAGAAAGAGTTAACTAATAAACTATAACCATGGACTTATATAATGACCTCATCTTATTTGAATTCATGGATGAGAATGATTGAATTATTTAATGGGAATTTATGACATTTAAAAAGTTTTGACTTCGTGCAAAATTAAAATTTGATTTTTTATTTAATTTTTTTGTCTCTTTCTCTCTTTTATAATTCATATTACTGGCCGAGGAAAAATGTAATGGTTCAAAATCCCACTTTGTATATGAGGTTAAGACAGAAAGTGAGCTAGAATATTTTGATGAAATTTCATGGAAACTGTCCTAGTACTTTCTTTTTATAATATTATGACTAACTAAACTATCGTACCTATACTCCATATTATTTCTTTTTAACAGAGTCTTAACTCTTAAGCAAGTTTATTTTCTATTCTTGTAATATTGGGCATTTGATACTGCTATTATTATTTATATCTGGTAATGCAACTTTTTTTGTGTGGATACTGCTATTATTATTTATATCTGGTAATGCAACTTTTTTTGTGTCAAAGTTATGTGATTTATATTTCAAATTATGATTTTTTTAAAATTTTAAACAATGATCATTTAATATTTGTCAAAATGTGAATGGCAGTAATCTTAAAATTTTAATATTATGAGAATAAAATAAATATTTCAATTTCTCATGTATTTTTGTTAATGATAAAAAAATTGTTATTAATTATAATATCTTGGCCGAATTGTTATGTATTTCTATTAGAATTGAGTAAATCGAATGAGCTAATTTTATTGAAACAATCACGTCAATATACATGAGAAATTATAAAAAATACAAATCAAATCTATTGATTAAAGGATGTTCTTTGCTATATTTATTGGCTGAGGAGATTGACAAAATTTGTGGAGGCATTCATGTAGTATTGAATTTTTTAGTATTACTTTTATTTATATATTGTCATGTAATTTACTATATTTTTTTATTAAAATTACACAAAGTGTAGACCAGTAGAGCTAATATAACAAATGAAGAAATGATACCACAATAATTTCAATATATTGGATGATTTCTATTAAAATAATAAGCTCAACATATAAACTACCAAAAATATATTAAGAAAAGTTCGAATCGGATTGCTTAATTAAATGATGTTGCTTTTTGATACGTAGGATAATAAATGCAGATGGAATTCTTTAATTAAAAAAATATTCCTTGCAATATTTAGAACAATACCGACAATGTCTTTAGAATATTCCATCCATTTTATTTATTTATTTTACAAATATATTATTGATGCTTTTAAATTTTGACTTATATTTTAATTATAATCTAAAATTTTACTTTGTGTTAACTATAATTTGTATGCTTTTAATTAATTTTAAATTTTTATTTTACATTTATATTTTTATTAAAATATTTAATAAATATTAATGTGATATTTTATCTATTAATATCGGATTATTTATTTTAAATGTAAAAAATTAGATTAAACTAAATCAAATTAAATATTGATTGGTTTTAATCAATTTGATTTAACTTGAGTCAATCAAATTAATTTGGACTGATTTTGAAATCAGGGCGCCTGTTTGTGATCTTCAGTGTCCTCTAGTTATTTTATGATTATGTCAAAAGTACAATACAAGCTGAACCTGGTAAAAAATTTTCAGGGAATAAACTCTTATGATTTGCGGCTTAATAGTGAGTTCGATATTTGTTGAAGAATTTAATATAATTTATATTTATATTTCGTCAACATAATCTGTTATAATTTTTTTTTTATAAAAGTCATATAATTTAATTTGAATCTTAATTATAATTAAATAAAAATTACTTCCTTATCAAAACATAAATGATTCATTCCTAATTTATTTAGAGTTGAATAAAGTAAATTCTATTTAAATGAGTTAAATTTTTTTAGCTCAAGTGCTCAACCCATTTTTCTTAGGGTTTAGGGCTAAATTTTTTTTAAAAAATTTAAAATTATTTACTACTTTACTAGTTTTTATTTAACATAATGCCACGAATTGATTTATTTTTATTTTTAAATATTTAATCTAACCATATACAAATATACATTTGTCTTTAAATCTTCAATAAAAAACAATTCAAGCATTCAAATTAACTACGAGCAAAATATAACACACATTTGTCTAAATGATTTGAAAGACAATATACCAAGTACTTAAAATAACAAATAAAATCATTAGTCTAATTGTCTAATGTAAACAAAAAAATTAGTTTGACATTTGAAACTTTTTAACTTCCTAGAAAGAAATAACTGAGATAAATCATTAATAAGAATATCACACATGGAAAGAAAAAAAATTGTAAAATGATAAAATAGTTAATAAAATATAATATATGAGAGGAAACTCCAGTAAATAGAGAAAGAAAAATAACATGAAAATATTAAAAAAAAATGTCTTTATTTATGGTTAAAAAAAGGGCTTGCTCTAGCTTCCTCTAGAACTAAATAGGGATAGGTTGCAAAATAATAGGGAATAGGTTTTGTTCTTCTTCCTGTAGATACAGAAAAGGAGGGTTCTATTGAAGAAGATCAATAGTTTATTTTTTATGGATGTTTGTGGTCCTTTTTAAAAACTTTTAAAGAAGTTTTGTTGCTTTTAAAAATTGAGATTTAATTTTAGAATTTCGTTCTTCAAAATGAATAGGTTTAAATAAAACAAGACCCTCTTGTTTGTAAAGAAATAATAAAGAATTCTGTTAAAAAAATCCTAATTAAAAATAAGCTAATATTCTTAAACCCAACCTTATATATATATATATATATATATTGGGTAAACAATTATTTGATATTCGAATACGAAATTACGGAGTGTTAACTAATCTAAATTTAAGCTGAATAAGATTACAATGGGTGGCAAAGCTCTCTCTACCAAGTTTTATCACAGTTGTTTTTGAGGACTCGAATTAGAAACATTTGATTAAATTAGAACAATCTCTTATTAGTTGTCTTAGAACATTTCTAATGGTACAACTCTAATAAATTCCTTATTGTAGATCTTACTATGCCACACTACCATTTTTGACTTTAAGTAACTTTCTACTACTTTAAATAATTTTTTATTCCAATGATACACTTCTTAAAAATTCATAAATGAGTCCTATAAATAATTTTTTACTATTTTAATTAATACAGGATAATTAGTACAAATATATTTAATATTTATTTTTTAATTTTTTATTAATTTTTTTATTGAGAACTGATTGTTATATAATAATAATTCTTATATAATTATGCTAACAAACTTCAATAATTAAAATACAATAAAAATGGTTTCTTAGTTTTGAGATGCTCTTATGCGGTTGGTGGTAAGCTATTTCGTTTTGAGATGCGTAGACAGTCCTTGAATTAAATGATACTGTGTGTGACATCTTCAACTATTCAACTGACGTTTAATTGCGAATCCAAAAATATCAAAATTCGTTTAATGGTCAATACCTATGCTCGGCGATGGGCATTATAGTAAATTGAATTCATTCAACAGGTTTATTTATTACCACTCTCGGAAAAATATGGGAAAAAATGAATACTTAATACGACGAACGGCATCAAGTTAAACGGTGAAGGGGCCCATGAATTTGTTCTTTGTCGCTTCATTACGGAGGCGTGGCTTCCAATTCCATGAATTTAAAGTCGTTTGACTTCAAATTTGAGCCATTTAGTCCCAAACTTCAGAGAAGGTAGCAGCAGAGTGCAGGCTGAGGGAGGAGGTCTCGTCTAAGCTATACAGCTTTACCGTTACAGTGATTGATACTTGGCGGGAACTTTTGCCTCCGGGAGGGTTCAAGTACAACGGTCACCAATGGCGGATTCGCCCAATGGCCCTGCCAGCTTCTGGATTCAGGCTAATGCTCTGCTTCGGAAGAATTTAACTTTCCAGGTCCCTTTCTTCCCCTCTCTTTTCGTAAAAACGCGTAAACCCCAATTTGGGATTTCTGGTGATCCCCAATTTCTTTTCAAGTCTTGTATGATTAGTCATGTTGTTCTTCCAGGACTTTGCGGAAAATAGTGATACGATATATATATATATATATATATTTATTTGAAGCTGCCATTTTTAATATAGTGTAAGATATCTGATGATTCTTATGTCAGTCTGATGTGTATTTCAATTTGACGGGTTTGAAACGGATACCTGTACTGTACTTCATTCTTAATTTTATTGAGTTTGGGTAAATATTTTTTCTGTGGGTTTTGTCTGATGATAGGCACATCTATGTTTGCAGAAACGAAATGTATGGACAAATATCCGGCTCATCTTATTCCCGCTTATCCTCTGTGTGCTGCTTGTTCTCCTCCAATGGCTGATTAAGCTTCAATTGGATAAGCCTGAAAATAAGTGTGGCTGCACTTGTACTAAGACAGAAGGTGGTCGGTGTCTGGAGAAAGTCTGTGGGGTTGAGTATTCAAATACAGATCAAGTTGGAACTTGTGCAGTTCCTAATCCTCCAGAATGGCCTCCATTGTTACAACTGCCTGCTCCCCAATATCGAGCTGTACAAACTGACATTTTTCCAGTTTCAGATTTGCCAAATGATTCCTGCAGGAGGACAGGGTCATGCCCTGTAACTTTTTTCTTCACTGGCAATAATAAGTCTTTTGGAGATGGTATATATCTCTTTCTCCCCTGTGCCTCTAACTTCCTTTTTCTTTTTCAATATTTTAACTTTTGTTGTTTTTTTAAATTATGATATTAGATTTAGTTTGCTTCACGCAGTGTCATGGATGTCAATGCCTTAGATGTGTTAACCCCATCTTTCCATTATTTACAGTTTTGTTTGGGAATATGCTTAAAAGCACCTTTAGATTGAATGACTCTGATATCATGAGTAGTTTGGCAAGATATGTCCTGGTGAGTTAGTATATTTATCTAGAACCTTCAGCTGTCCGTTGGAATTGTTTTCTTCATTTGACTTTTTCTATCACAATATCACTTTCTAGACATATTATCTTTGCTCATTTGTTCATAAAAATTGCATGAATGCTGTTGCTGGTGCGGTACTAAACGATCCAGGGATCAGAATCAGTGCCTGAATACACCAACTTTCTTGAACCTGCTTTCTTTTCGGGTCTTCCCATTTATTATCTGCAAACTCAGTGCACACAAAACTCTACATTCTCTTTTCCAATCGAGATATCAGCCCAGGGTTTGCAGCAAGGTATGAACTATTACTTGTATTCACAATGTGTGATATAAAATGTGATTACAGGAAACTCATTAGTATGCATGGCTGCACACACATATAGATGCTATGATAGTTGCCATAAAATGTGAAATTCATATGTATTTACCAGGAAGGTAATGCATTACTATTGAAATTAAAGGAATTTCCAAATAACATCGAAAATTTGTATTTTTATATAGAATTTCTAAATAAATTACACTCATTTGTTTTGGATTGGATGAGTTAGTAAAGTAACTTAAATTTATGAAAATGATGGTAACACTTAAGAAACAGAGTTAGTTACCATAATTAATCATTGAATTCTGTCAACCACCAAGGCAGAGGTAAGTATTTTTTTTTAATTGGTGCACTGAACTCCTGGCAGCACAACCCATCACATGGCCACATGTCCTCAAGGGTGAGTAATGTTTGTGAATTCTCAGATGACAATACAATATGACCATAATTTGTCAGTGAGGACTTTTAACCATTGGCTGATCGTACCTATTTCCAAATGTTGTATTGGCTATTTAGTTGAGGTGGTTAGTTGATTACAACCAAGAAAAAAATTGATATTTTATACAAACTGGTAAAGCATCTAGTGGTGCATTTTTAAAAACTTATATATAATATTTGCTTATATTATTTGTCATAAGGCCATTATTGTAACACTTTTTCTTTTTTCTTTTTAAATGCATTTGGAACACTTGCACAATTATAGTTATCTTGTGGACAGTTGTTGCTAAGAAGCACTTTAACAAAACATAATCATGGAGTAGACTGTTCTTTCTCTTGTTTAACAATGTTACTTTCTAGGTTAGGTATACTCAAGTTTTGTGATAGGTATCAGGTAGTGGAATGCGTGTAATGGGTGTAGTGTAGTGCTATGTGTCAGAATAGGTGTCGTGTGAGTCTGTTATTAGTGGAATTCTGTTAGAGGGGTAGAGAGGGTATCTCCATGGGACAAGTTTTTTATAAAAAGAGGGGAGAGGGAGAGAGTGAGGCGTGCTGAATATTAAGGATATTGTGAGTGTTGGGCAGGCAATTCCTCTTGGGATTTCTGTAGGAGTCTTAGGCTTTGGGCAGGTTGTTTAATCTAATATTTTACTTTCTTTTGTTGTGTTTCGGGTGTTGGTCTCCTTCCTTTGTATCTGAGGGCTCTGTTCCTCTTTTATTTCAAAATATAACATTCAGTGTTCTAACATTTTGCCTTTGAAGTCTAGAGTTTTTGTTCCTAATTTTCCACTTCACAAAACATATGCATGGAGTACACTCATTTTTTATTTATAATAATGTTGCTTTCTTGGTCAGATATTCTCAAGGCTTGCATCTAATGTTTAGAATTTTGTTTTTACTTGAATCTAGAGGTTAGATGTGCTCAAGGTTTACATTTATGGCGTAATAGTTCTTTTGAGGTGAACAATGAGCTATATAAAGGTTATCAAAGAGGGAACGCCGAGAGACAGATCAATGAGATAGTAGCAGGTAGATACTTATTTATCAGTTTCAAATACAATATTATGAGGAAGCCAATACATAACTTTATGTTCTTTTGACAGCCTATGATTTTCTAAATTCAAATGGGAATAGATTTAATGTCAACATATGGTACAATGCAACCTACAAGAATGACAACGGCTTTCAGCCTATTTCACTGGCGCGTATTCCCCGTTCTGTGAATTTGGTATGAACTCATTTTAATTGTTGGATCCTTTTGTTATTTTTAATGGAAAAAACTTATATAAAGTTCTTTATATCTTTGCTATCAAGTTCTCTAATGGAAATATAGCATGAGTAAATTTTTTTAAAAAAACCAATCATGTAATGATGAGTTGTAAATAGAAAGTTATTTTTTGAAGACTATACACACTTGTCGTGTTCTGATTGGAGAACCACACACTTGACATATTCTGATTGGAGAACTTGATAACAAATATATAAGGAAATGCACTTAAGCTTTTTCCATTATTAAACACTATAACACAGAAACTCTCAATTCTGAACTTATAAAATTTTCATATTACTGAAATATAAATTTAGAAGTTAAAACACTAAGTTGAGTCCTTATTGGCAGAAATTTTTGAATTGAGGAACTATGTATCTTTTGAAGAAGGAACTTTCTAAACATTACAATTTGTCAATATCTAATTCGAATGAAAGAAGCAACTAGTTACTTTGTTCATGAAGCACACATTCAATTTCTATATTGCAAACACTGTCTGCATCTGTAAATTTGGCCTTTGTAAATAGGAAACATATGATTGTAATTTCCCTTAATAATTCCCACTTTCCATTTTAATAACGTTTTGTGTCTCTATGTACCTGCACCTAAAAAGGATGGTACTGACTGGTATCTAATCTAATATATATATATATATACTTTCAGGTATCAAATGCCTACCTTCAGTTTCTGCAGGGGCCAGGTACTGAGATGTTATTTGAGTTTGTAAAGGAAATGCCAAAACCTGAGACCCCAATTAGGTTTGATTTGGCTTCTCTTCTTGGTGGCCTCTTCTTTACATGGGTCTTACTGCAGCTTTTCCCCGTGAGTACATATTGCAGAAGGGGTTTATAATGGTTAATTGATTGATCTATGGCATTTATGCCTATTTCTCACTCTTCAGTTTCCTTAAGACCCAGGATCAAGAAACAAACTCATGTGTAACCTCTTCATATTTTGTTTTTCAAATAGTCCTCAGATTCTTTCTTTGCCCTATATCTTCTTTGCATGTGTTTGACCATGTAATTACTCATTCTGGAACTTCTTTTCCTGTGTGTAACCATGTAGATAGACACTCATTTGTGGATAAGGTTTCCTCCTGCTGAACAATAAATTTATTCAGAGTCAAGGACAACAATTATATAGAAAATCTGATGTTAATATGACAAAAATATCAGGCACTTATGCTAGCGAAATACTTAATTGTTTGAGGTTTGTAAGCTCTATTTCTTTTGTGTAGGTTGTTTTGACATCACTGGTATATGAGAAGCAACAAAAATTAAGAATAATGATGAAAATGCATGGTCTTGGTGATGGGCCATATTGGATGATCTCCTATGGTTATTTTCTCTCCATATCATTGATCTACATGCTATGTTTTGTGATATTTGGCTCAGTCATCGGTAAGAATACAAGCCACTGAACTATTTTACTTTTTGGGCATTTTCCAATTCACTATAATGCAGCTGACTTCATTTCGCAGGGTTAAAGTTCTTTACATTGAATGACTACAGCATCCAATTCGTGTTTTATTTCATCTATATAAACTTGCAAATTTCACTGGCATTTCTTGTGGCTGCCATGTTTTCAAATGTTAAGACAGCTACAGGTTTGACCACAGATACTCTTCTGTTGTTTATTATAATGTGGCCAGTATTATACTTTCCTTTCCTTGGGTCTGATTACTAACATTTGTTTGTGATAATTGCAGTAATTGCATATATTGGTGTATTTGGAACTGGGCTTTTAGGTGCCTTTCTTTTCCAATTTTTTGTTGAAGATACATCATTTCCAAGTAAGTTATCTGACTGAGGAATAATGCCCATCCTGTTTTGTTTATGTGATTTTTCATATATATAATTAAATGTGCTTCTTTTGAAGATCTATATTTGGATGGATTCTTATATTACAGAACTAGATAGTTTTCTGTATTGCCAAATCTTGATCATGTTGATGATATAAAAATATCCTTGTAAATAACTGCTTATCTAATTGTTACCTGATGTTTCAATCTCTCTAGGAAAGGAGACAAATTAATTGCTGATTTTGACATAAAACTGGCTTCCTAGTATCCTTTCCACACTTCCTCAACATGTTATTTTCCCACTAGTCATGGTAAATGTCATTGCTCTAGTGGCTGGAATCTGCTTCAGTCAAAATTCAGGTTAAAGGACAATATTCTTCACTCTACTTCCCCTCATAAGATAGACCTTCCTCTTCAAATCTCTCATAATGAAATTACCAACATTTTGATGTCTTTTCCAAGGGAATAATTTGTGCAAACCAAGTCTAGGTTCTCTGCTGCCTTGTTCATCCACCCATCTCTCTCTTGCTAGCCTTCTTGTTCAAAAGATCAAGGCTTTTTTTTTTTTTGGGGGGGGGGGTGTTTAATTTATCAGTTTTCTTTGAGCCCTAACCCCCTTGTTTCCAGCCTGGAAAGTAAAATAGAAGGAAGAACTCTGCCCCTGGCCAAAACAGTAAGTGCTGATAGGTTATAATATTAACAGAGGAAGGAGAGGAGTAAATGTTTATTCGTATCATAATGAAGGCATTCACCCCTTCATGTAATTAGCAATGTGAAGTTTCTCTGAATTGATTCACAAGGTTGAGCAATATAAAGTAGCATAGCTGAAACAGATGGAATTCTGCTCGATTACTCTTACATTCAGCTCTTCATTTAACAGAAAATAATGGGTTAATATGATCACCATGCTTAGAATTTTTATCCAAGAGTTAAGAGTTTTTGTTTCAGTCATCTTTATATGTATAATGTGTTGTAACATCTAAAATATCTTGTGGCCTATTAATCGTCTGCTGTGACTTCAGGAGGGTGGATAATTGTTTTTGAGTTGTATCCTGGGTTTGCTTTATATCGTGGACTATATGAGTTTGCACAATATTCCTTCAATGGAAATGCTTTGGGAACTGATGGGATGCGGTGGAGAGATCTGAATGATAGCACAAATGGCATGAAGGAGCTCTTAATCATCATGCTTATCGAGTGGTTTGTGGTGCTTTTTGTTGCATATTACACTGATCAAGTATTGTCATCAGGAAGTGGCAAAAGTCCTCCTTTTTTCTTGAAAAGATTTCAGAGAAAGCCTAAATCATCTTTTCGGAAGCCTAGTATTGAGAGGCAGGGATCTAAAGTTTTTATTCAGATGGAGAAACCTGATGTCAGCCAAGAGGTGAATTATGCTTATTTCAAATACATGTACTATTTATGTAGTATGTATTCACCTTCTGCCTCCGTAAGGAGTGATAGTGTGACATAATATTCAATGACTTGGAACTGCCAGGTAAAACTATAATTAGGCTTATTCCTTTAGCGAAACAAATAATTTCCTTTCCGGGGTCAGACTTTTCTGTTAAATTGTATGGCGTATTGTTTTCTAAGGAAGAATGAACTTAAGAGACTTTGACTTTTAGCTTGTTCTTCTGACATAATTGTACTAATAATTTTTACTGGATATGATCTCAGGCATGTCTTGCCAGTTTTTGCAATTCTGTTCTTACTTATTATGGTCTGGCTTACTTACATGCATAATGTGTTATTTTTGCTTACTTACATGCATAATGTGTTATATTTTTCTTTTTGTTTTTCTTTTCAGAGGGAAAAGGTTGAGCAGATGCTACTTGAACCAACTATTAATCATGCAATTGTATGTGACAACCTAAAAAAGGTGTATCCAGGGAGGGATGGAAACCCAGAGAAAATTGCAGTGAGAGGCTTGTCTCTTGCTTTGCCTGAAGGGGAATGCTTTGGTATGCTTGGCCCCAATGGTGCTGGGAAGACCTCATTTATCAGTATGGTAAGTTATAAAACAAATATATATATATATGTATTATATCTTTTCTGATTTAATTAAGGAGCTGCAAATTTGTCCCTTTTTAGAGGAGATATATTGAACGTACATAGTGAGATGGGGACCCCTGATGTGTTCACTTTCAATATTCTCCCTTAGATGCCATGAATCCCTTTATTCTACGACTGGTTTTCTCCTCATCTAGAAATAACATAAGCTTATATATGGTCACAGATGATTGGTCTCACTAAGCCAACCTCTGGTACAGCATTTGTCCAAGGTCTGGACATAAGAACTCACATGGATGGAATATATACCAGCATGGGTGTATGCCCACAGCATGAGTAAGCTAGAATGTTTTCTGGAACTTTTATGTATTTTTTTTTATGAAATAAAAATTACAGTTACCAAATTATACTATTGTTTTTTAATTTTTTAATTACAGCTTGCTGTGGGAAACTCTAACTGGAAGAGAACACCTACTCTTCTATGGCAGACTTAAAAATCTTAGAGGCTCAGTCTTAACACAAGTAAGTCAAATTGAGATTGGAATTTATCTGAACTTGTTATAATAGGATTACAAAAATCAAATATTCATATCAAATATCTTTTATTTATATTTATAATGCTTCTGAGGAAGAGTATTTGAGCTTGGAAACTCTCACTTATAAGTGTTCGGACCTTTCTCTTCACTTTTCTGGCAATCAAGACTTGAGTAAGATCTCTTTACTTGCATTCTGCTGCTGCAGGCAGTGGAAGAATCTCTGAAAAGTGTAAACCTTTTTCATGGAGGAGTTGCTGATAGACACGCTGGAAAGTATAGTGGAGGAATGAAGAGGAGGCTTAGTGTTGCAATTTCATTGATTGGAAACCCCAGAGTATGTTTTGGTCTCCATAATCCAACCAGTATTTCAAAGCCTTTGATTAAGAAATTTCCATGTTGTGCTACTACTTATTCAATAATTGCTGGAAAATTTTTAAGGTTGTTTACATGGATGAACCAAGTACTGGATTAGACCCTGCATCGAGAAACAACTTATGGAATGTTGTCAAGCGTGCAAAGCAGAATCGTGCAATCATTCTCACCAGTACTTTTCCTCTTTCTTATGCTTGTTGAAACACAGATGACTGTAATGGACTGTTAATATATCGTGTTTTACTAGTTGTCTATGATTTATATTTCTCTGCTTGTTTTTTATTTGGTTTCATAACTGCATGATGGAGATTTCTTTCTCTTTATATATAGATTGATAAATCTTCCTTGCATGATTTCAGCACATTCCATGGAAGAGGCAGAGGTCTTATGTGATCGATTGGGAATATTCGTAAATGGAAGCTTGCAGTGCATAGGAAATCCAAAGGAGGTAAAATTACTAAATCTATATGCTTTATCAAAATCATTTGCAAAAGATCTCTACATGGTCTATAGATAGGGAAAAAAATCTTAGTTACAGTTTTGAGTTTGTCCAATAGAATTGGCACGTGAAGGAATTTTTTTTGATGGTGAGTTGAACAAGATGTCCACACTTGTTATTTTGTATTGCAGAACTTTATGGCAAACACATAAGGAACTTCACATAGGTCTAATCCCCTTGGATATAGCTTTGAATTTGATTTCTGAATACTTGCTGGTTATGCAATCTCACTGTTGTTTCATTGATGCAAACTTTTGTAACATTTGCTACTTGCAATGGTTTATGACAGCTAAAAGCCAGATATGGCGGATCTTATGTATTCACGATGACGACATCTTTGGATCATGAGAATGAAGTGGAGAACTTAGTGAACAAGCTGTCCCCAAATGCTAACAAAATATACCATATATCTGGTACCCAGAAATTTGAGCTGCCAAAACAAGATGTTAGTTTAGCAGATGTTTTCCGAGCTGTTGACACTGCAAAGAGACACTTCACAGTTTCTGCTTGGGGTATAGCAGACACCACATTGGAAGATGTCTTCATTAAGGTTGCCCGTGAGGCATAGGCATTGAACACCTTGTCATAATAATTATACACAGAAAATTTAGGCCTATAAAAAAATGGATAGGAAAGCCAATTATGAATCGATATCTAAGCATTCTATAGACGTTATTTGGTGGAATCCACATGTATTCATGTCTATATTGATATCTATAGCTCAAGTTCCATTGTGTATTGTTTTTATAGATCTCTATGTATTTGACAATGAAGATTTGTAGTTGTGCTATGGTTTTGGATCGGTTTACTTTGTTTTATGCTTCTCTTTTGAGTTTAGGGTGAAAATGTATTATGCTTCTCTTTTGAGTTTAGGGTTAAAATGTTTTGGTTTTTTGATTTTAGGTTTAGGAGTAGAATTTATAGTTTTACCATGTAGATATAGGTGGTACCTTTTGTAATCTAGATAAATGATGTTAGCATTGAAGAGAAATAGCTGAACAAATTTTAAAGTCTCTTAATTATTGTCTGAAATGAATAGTTTATCATAATATTTATTATTCTTTAACTAGTGTCATGAGACAATACCTTTAAAATTAGTTCAAAATCCTATTTTGGTCTTAAAAATTCTAGTGGTTCTTTTTGTTTATGAACACCAAGTGTAAGCCAGGTTTTCAATGTCTTCATATATCCACTTTCCATTTGAATCTTGAATTTTTGAATTCTAATATTAATGCATCTATTTACAGACCAATGTATATAAATATCAAGTAGTCACTCTATGTTCTAGCCATAGTCAAGCATCTTGTCCACTGGTCTCTTGACATGTTCTGTAGCAATTGGATTTGATAGTTTATTTTCGATTCTTCTATCCATTTTGTTAGAATTCTAATCTTGCAAATGATGTTCCATTCCGAATTTTGAGGTTTACATTTTTTGCTTTTTTCAGGCAACTTAAACACAGAAGAGCCCATTGCTTTTTTATTCCATGCAATATTTATAATATTACATTGTTCATAAAAAAAAAGGAAGGCGGCTACAAATCCAAGAGGCCAACATCTCAATGGCAATCTTAAATAAGATCAAAGCATGCTCCAAGAAGGCATACTTTGTAGTCTAAAAATCTACTAACCCATTTAGTATTACATATGTTATAGCAGTTAGGGTATTCATAAGTTCGGTATAGTTTCATTTTGACTTAAACTTTAATCAAATCAAACATATCGGTTTTTCATATTGGAATACCTTTTCAATTTGTTAATATTGTCGGTCTAATTTGGTTTTGGAGGAAACAAAAGAAAAAATTATCATAAAAAATTAAATATTTAAGTTAATAATAACTTTCAAGTGTATGAAAATTATTTTCTTGACATAATCATTGATTCATCTTCATCTCAACAACGTAAAATTTCATATTATATATTGAGTTTAGTTCAAAACATTAATTTCTTTTATCTTGTATATATATATATGTATGCATGCATGGATCCATGCATTAGTTCAGTTAAAGCTAACAAAAATAATTTCATGATTGCATCTGGATCAGTTTGTCATTATAAAAATGGATTCGGACCTTAGTGTTTTAGTTGAGGTGGATTTAAAGTCCCCTAATAGTTGACTCCCATAGTCCTTGCTGAATCCTGACCTTCTTTATCTATTATTTGTCCAGATTAACCAATTAGTCTCACATTTTAAATCTATCATACCAAAATGGTGTATTAAAATTCTAAAATCTGAGATTTCTATGAGTGGACTCCATTCATATAGTGTAATTAAAATCCATGGATTGTATTCTTTGTTAGTTGGTTTTCTTATATAATTATTGTTTCATTTTCAACAAGATCCCTACTTTTACACTTGATCAATCCGCTAAATCTTAGCACATCCTTATCAAATGTCTTACCAGGCAACCTTTTCTCTTGAGGGATCAATTATTAGCTTTTACACCTAACACCAAGAACTTCACCTGGTTCCTAACAACAGGTCACTCGATGGACAAGTACAAAAAATACAGAAGGATAGTTCACTCATAACCTTTTATAAGGAGAATGCTCACTAAGAGAATGTAAACAAGTATAAGACTCTCTTAGATACAAATAAACAAAATAGGTGCACGACTCAAGCTTTTTTCAGCCTAATGTTCTTTTCCTCAACAAGTGTATCTTCGAAATCACAAAGTGAGCTCCTTATATAGTTCTTTTGAAACTAGCCTTTGCAAGGGAAGCCTTCTTCATAAATTAATTTGAATGCTCGAGTCAACTCTTGAATGCGTTGCACTTTATTGTGAGTCATATCCCTAAAATAGAAGTTTTTTATTATACCAAATATGGAAATAAATCTCCATAACATTGATCACATGAATCTGATTGAAATCATCATCTTTTAATTTATTATTTCCTTTTGTGCTGCATCCGCGTTTGACTTTGTCCATAGCGACTTCATTCCTTATTTAAGGATTTATTCATTAATTGTGCAATCTTACCTTTTCTGGAGCTACCAGTTTCTTTCCTTTTTTCTTTGTGGTACTAACTTCTGTGCTTCTCATTAATAATTAGGATAATCACTAATTCTGACATAAACGATCCTTAAATTCTTTCCTTTTAGGGTGAGATACTGATTCCGGTCATGGCTCCATAAATGCTTGCAATTTCAAGGTCTTGATGATTGCATTAATAAAAAAAAAATCATTAAGTTGGAATCTTGCATCAACAATTTCCCCCTTTTTGATTAATGGCAATCTATGAAGCTCCCCTATAATTGTTGTGTTATTTTGCACAAACTTTATTTTAGCTCCCCCATAGGTGTCCAGATTCTCTCTTGCGCGCCATGTGGCCCCTTTGATCTTTTGTTTTTTTTTTTTTTCAAATTTGAAATGCACCGGTTGAGGTTCCTCACGAACCTTCTTGACCAGGAAGGGCAATGAAGTGAAACTTACAGACAACACCTTCTTATCATTTTTTACGCAACTCAACCTACTATGTTTTTCCACCATCTATGTTCCTCTTGGTTTGGTCTTCCCATTCAGCCTAAAAAATTTGAATTAACTTAGATTGTAACATATCAATTATCTCTACCCACCCACAAGATGAGAGAGACTTTCTAAATGGAAAAACTGAATAGAATTCTTAATTCTTTTACCTCATGCTGTCTTATTGCTTTGTTTTCTACGTTGCTATTTTCCTTCTCAGTTTCAAGATTTCCAATGCAAAACCAATTTGTTGTGATCGCAACTTAGATTATAGTATACCAATTGGTGGAAAAACAGAGTAGGATTGTGTAGTTCTCATAATTAATGGACGAGTATAACAGAGAAGACATTACCTATTAGAGTCACCGCATTGGATGCCAAGGCTAAAAAATAGATAAATGAATAAAAGAAGAGAGTATTAATTAAAGTTATCTTAGGATATAATTAGATCACACTGCTATATAAAATTGAATAGCATTATAAGTTAAGAACTCACTATGCAAAAAAAGAGGAAAAGATAGATAAGAGGAAAGTTCATGTTAGTTTGAGTTTTTATTTATTTATTTTTGGGGCATAAGTACGTTGTTTTTAATCAAGAACTAGTGAATCTTGCATAGTTGCACTTATGGCTTGAACTATGAAAAAATAGAGTAGGTTGAGTTACGTAAAAAATGATAAGAAGGTGCTGTTTGTAAGTTTCACTTCATTGCCCTTTCTATTGAGCCCGGTGCATTTCGAATTAAAAAAAAAAAGAAGATAAAAGGCGCCATGTTGTGCACAAGACTTTCTTGTGCAGGAGAGAATCTGGACACCCCTATAGTAGGTGCCGATTTTTAATGGTAGGGACTTGAAAATATAAATTTTCTCGAGCAAGGTATCAACAATGTTTTATGAAAAAAATTGATATATGCATAAAGTGATTAAGAGAAATAGATTAAGAGCAGTCATAAAGCATAATAATTCTCATATTCATTAAAGCATAACATAATAATTCATTCATTCATTTTCTCCCTCATTGACATTAAAACAAAAAGGGGCAGAGCCAAAAAGGACATAAATACACAAAATATTTAGAATAGGGTCTTAATTTTTCAAGGCCACATAGGCTAGAAAACCAACACTCATATAAAATAAAATCAGTTGCCTGAAGGCGAGCTAGTCCCAGTTGCAACAGCGGAGGGTACAATAGAGAGCAAATGAGCAGCAATGGCAGGAGGTGACACCAGAGATTGAAGCTTGGAGATAGCAGCCTCAATGTTACCTACGTGTTCGAAAAGCATTGCAAATTGGTCATTTATTTCCTTGCACATGTCTGTCAGGCAACTTACCTCCTCGGTGATATGAGTGTGAAGGTTTTCCATTGATGCACTCACCCCTATGAGAAGGGTGGTAGCTCAATTAGGCTATGGGTCAATAAAAGTAGTAGTGGCAGGTTTGGTAGCAGCATGGGCAACAACAGGAAGTGGTGAGGCTTCAAGTTCTTGGTGTACGAGCTTAGAGGTCAATGGAAAAAGTTGTTCAAGTAGAAAGGCAGGGGTTATAGAGTATTCTAACAAATCATCCTTGTCATCAGAGGCAGGCATTTGTAGAACTTCTCCCATACCTTTTGAAAGTTCTACGCTATCTTCCACATCCACTGGTTCCATAGGCTGAGATGAGTCAAAACTTTCCTCTACCACCATCACTGGAGTCCTTCCCCAGGTAAGACATATAGAGTTCCTTGGAGGGGCTTTCTACTTTGAGGTTGACCCAACTTTACATTTTCCTTTCTTAGCCCAGGGTCCTCGTTAGAGTCAGGGTCTTCAACCCTGATCCATCCTTTGCTAGTGAGCTTGAAACTCAGGTTCTAGAGGAGTCTATA
Source organism: Biancaea sappan (assembly GCA_037074585.1). Classification (NCBI taxonomy): domain Eukaryota; kingdom Viridiplantae; phylum Streptophyta; class Magnoliopsida; order Fabales; family Fabaceae; genus Biancaea; species Biancaea sappan. Next base: position 44,754,278 of record CM073497.1, on the reverse strand, counting down.
TTCATATAACCCTTGGATAGAATGAGCCTCAATAATGTAAACATCTAGGTTGATGTTCCTTTCCTTGGCAATGACAGTTAGAACAGCTCCATAGGATAACTCTACTTCCTTGTTCAAAAGCATCGTCCTTATATGGCACAAAATAATGTATGGCAAGTTGAGAGGGAGTCTATGCAAGACGCACCAGCAGTAGAAGATTTCTAGAAATGTGGGAAAGTTGGACTTACCAACTTGAGGAATGACCATTTGATTTATTGCAGACAACGCAACATAGTTTGACATGCTTTGCTTCGAAACTTCCATAGAATCAAACTTTCCTTCCATTAGTTCTCAGATGGCTCATTCCCTGGAGTACCTTTTGTAGGGAACCTCTCAGTGACTATAATATTGTTCAATACTATTGTCGGAAACCCAAGTGTTTCTGGCAAGAACTGTAGAGACATCTTGATTTTTCTTCCCTTTATAAGGGAGGTAGCCCGTAGCTCATTGTCTACAGAGGTCAAATTCAAATAGAATTCCTTAATGGTTTGAGCTACTATGATCGCTGAGTCATCCAGAATTGAATTCGTGGTAACTTGTAGTATATTGATTGTCCCAGGTCATATTCTCTCAAGGAGCCTTGCTTCTAATTGCTTAATTAATTGTTATAACACTAATCTACCCTAATTACAACCTAATTGCAGCCTAAATACCATCGGGAGGGGTGATTGCATAACACATAATTAAAACACAAAGTAAACTATAACAAAACATGAAACAGAACAAGAACTCAATAACAAACGAAATACAATCAGCCTTGGTCTTCTCTGAAGTTGTAACTATCATAGTCCTATTCAAATATTAAGTTCAGTTCTATCCATCATCCAATTTTCAAAAAATTTGCCTAGAAAATATTCTAGCATAGGTTACACTAAGAGATAATCAAAAAAATCTTCTTTATAACATAACTTAGCATAACCGCAATAACCTAACCAACATCATGCAATATAAACATCATTACATGCCATTTCCATCTCATTTACCATATTAATCGATTACAGTAAATAAACCTCAGAGAATACAAACCAAAAAAATGAATCTATGCTATCTAACCAGAACAACATAAATCCATAAACCAGAGGGAGAAAAGCAAGATGAAAATGAAATGTACTGAACAAGAACTTATCTTTTATTACTTAAGAACTCAAGTTACATCTCCAGTTTCCAACCAAGACTAATTATAACACTTTTTAGCCTTCCATGGAGGCTAAACAGAGGAGAAATTAAGGGGTAGACCTATGAAATATAGAAGAAAAATAGAAGAAGAAACTCATCAACCCATGCAAAATGGAGTCTGAATGCCTCTTAAACTGTAGGAGAGAAGGAGGGATGAATTTGTAATTTTAAAAAGTCTTCATGTGTTGTCCCTTTCTTTGTTTTCTGTTGCTGCCATTTCTATTGCTACATGCATGCTTCTCCTATTGCCTTTTCTACTGGTCTATTTTGCTGCTGGAAAGTGCAGAATAATGTAGAACAGTGGGCCCCAATCAATCCAATCAGCCCTAGTCAACTCTAGTCAGCTACCATGTCATCAAATTCGTCCATGTGGCATCTAAGTAAGCAAATTTACTCTCTAATTCTTTGAATATGTAATTAAGAAATAGAATTAATTTGGATCTAATCAATTAAGCTCATAAAAATATAAAATTAAAGCATATCAAATCTACAATTAATTTACATCCAAATAATCCTAAAACATAATAATCATAGAGAGTTAGCAATATTAAAATGGCAATAGGACTAAGATAGGGACTAAATATAAAAATGCTTGATATCACTTAATCATCTCAGGAAAGATGTGTTCATTGAGGATGAAGAAGGTTCCCTAGCTAACCATTTCAAATCTCTTAAATGAGTCGATCCCAGCCTTGCTAAAAAATTCGAAATCCACAGTTTGTGCCATTGTGTAGAGATGATGGGTAAAGTCCGAAGAGTACCTCTGATGGGCGTCATTGTCAATATAGGTTTTTCTCATTCTGGAACCGACCATGGTGGTCACCATTGCTTTTGAGCTTCTTCTCTTCAATGGGGAGGCCATTTTTGAAAATGGTTGAGGGTTCAAGAGACCAATGGCAGTTCAAGAAAGACAGAAGAATGAAATTGCAGAGAACTCTTGAGGAAGACGTTAGTAACTTAGTGTAAAAGAAAAGTGTAAGGTGCTGTTTAAATAGGTGGTCTTTAAATGGTAACTCATAAGTCCTAGAAAGTCACTAAATAATGCCACCATATTTGGGATTTTTGGTCCTCTTACAGCCATGTTTGCTTTCCTTTTGCACTTGTTATCTTTGTTTTCATACAATTTCCGTGTGCTTGTTAGTGTTCATATTTTCTTGTTTTATTTCCCCTTTTCTTGCCTTTTTAATTTATTTTAGTATTCTCTTTCGCAGGCGCAATTTTTGGGGAGAAAACAAGAAGAAGCAAATTCCAGTGGCCTGGCGCCCAGGCGCCAGGCATGTGAAGAACCAGGGCTCTTTGCCCAGTTGGCGCCCAGGCGCCCGACCCATGAACTTTGAATCTGAAGCTGCAGCCTTGGCGCCCAGGCGTCAGACTTCGGACCAACAGCATAAATTCTCCTTTTTGAGCATTTTAACCTAATCTTGGACTTGGGAGATTTTGGGGAGCTTGGAGGCGGCTAGGGCTTACTCTACAGAGCTGGTTAGGGGGGAGAAGGGTCTTCCTTCATGGATTGGTCTTCCTTCCCCCATTCCTTCTCTTTTCTCTTCATTTTTCTTCTATTTTCATGTTGCAAATTCTTGTATTAGGTTGTGGTAGGTAGTATGTAACTCAAGGGTTGTTATGAGCCCGATTTTAGATTAGGTTTTGTGTAATTTCTCGAACTCTTGTAGTTATTGCTTGGTTAATGCATGTTTATTTATTCCAATCTTAATGCTTTCCTTTAAATTGGCCATTTATTGGGATGATTGGGTGTTTTTACCAAACTTGGGAAGGGGAGGTAGAAACTAGACCAAAGGATTAAGTTGTATGAGTTCTTGAACCTTAAAGGAGAGGGGATTGATTTGCTAATATCATAGGAATATAGTTATTAGCCTCATATAGTCAAATTAGGGTTTGGTCATTTAATGAACTTGATTTTCATATAAGGAATTATGGAGAGTTAGGTTTTATCTTAGTTGAGGTTTGGAAAAATCCTTCTAGGAATATTCGTGCCCTATACTAGCATGTACAAATGATAAAAGCAAGAGTAAGGGGATGATAATGGAACCTATGAAGAATGATGGGCTTGGTGGTTGATGTAATTTAATTTTTTTTGAGGTTTTGTTATTGAATGATTCTTCTCAATTACATTTCGTATTTTGTTGGAGTGGATTTACGGTATTGAATTGCTCTAAAAATGCTTGATCACTACTTTTATGAGTTTGGGGTTTTTATCTATGCTAGGGATAGCTAGGTATCAACTAGCCCATTGTAAATTCCACCATAAATCGGGTTAATCTAGGGATGGATAATCTTATTCATGTGGTTTTTATGAGTTCCTAAACTTAATCACCTACTTGAATGATTGGATTAAGGAATTAAACAATCATTTGGGATAGGTAGGTTTGTTTCTCCAAGGGATTGGGTTCAAACACTTGAGAGAGCTTAACCAACTCCAAAAGGATTTGTAATTTGATTGAATCAGTCTTTAGCAACTCAAAGACTCATTTGTCTATGAATTAGTCGGATTAAGAATTAAATGAAGTCAATCCCATCAATCCTAGGTTATTGTTATTAGGAGTAGCTTAGTTTTAGGTTTTAGACATAGTTTAGTTTAAATTGTAGCATTAGATTTATATTTCCGTTTAAAGATTCGTCTAGATAGCATTTAACTTTAGCTTCGCGGGTACTTGGTACCTCAATCCTCGTGGGAACGATACTCTACTCACTCTGTATTACTTGTGCGATTGGTACGCTTGCCAAATCGACCTAACAAGTTTTTGGCGCCGTTGCCGGGGATTGATGGTTGTGCCAATATTCAATGAAGCCAAAGTGGTGCTACTTTAGACACTGTTGTTGTACATTCTCTTGTGTCTTTGCAAATTTTCATTTCTTCTGTTGTTGTGTTTTATTTTTGTGGTTTTGTTCTTACGGTGTTCTTCTTTGTGTTGTGCATGAAATCTGGTTTATCTTCCTTGCTGGAAAACATTGAGGATGAGAACGGAGCACTGATGACCAAGGAAGGAGACATTATCTAGCGAAGGACACCGGTAAAGTCTGGCTAAGGACTATAAACGTAGCGCTCTTGGGAGGCACCCCAAGTTTCTTTACCTTTCCACCATATTAAATTGTTCTTGGTTTTGTTCTGTAATTTTAATTTTGTGATTGTTGGTGTTTAGTATAATTTTGGTTGATTGTTTTTGTGTTTGATTGTTGTGTTAGTTGATTTTGTTGTTTGATTTTGTTTAATGTTGAATTTGAATGTTTTTACTGTGTGTATGTGTTGTTTTGTGGTATTTTTATGGATCACAAACCTCAATTTCCGTGGATCATCAAATTCTGAGTGCTGAATGTAGCTGCTGCAGAGAGGAATTTGCTTCTGTCAAGTTGGCGCCCAGGCACCAGACCTGGCGCCCAGGCGCCATGAAGCAAAGGGGAGAATTGCTCTCTGTCTCGCTGGTGCCCAGGCGCCACCTGTCAGTTCATTTAGGGTTTGTGACGCTGGCGCCCAGGCGCCAGCGTCGAATTTAACTTGCTGCAGAAAATTTTTCTGCATTTTCTCTTCCCCCAAACCCTAGCAGCCGCCTCCCTCACTTCTCCTCTCCTTCTCCGGCACCTTTTCCTCCCAAAACCTCCATTTTCACCAATTAGAAGCCCCTCCTTCACCATGCCTTCAATTTTTGCACACTTTCTTGCACTTTTCTTCCCATTTAATCACTTTCATACCACTTTTCCTCCATTTCTTCATCTTCTTCGCATCTTTGGGGTTGATTTTCGAAGTTAGTGGTGCTCTCCCCTCTTTTTCTGCACACTTTGGTAAGTTTCATCTTCCCCACTCCATTTTCTTTGAATTTAAAAAAAAAGGGGGGTTTTTGACATTTAAATTTCAGTTTTCTTTTTAATTTTAGGATATTGTTTATCCTTATTTTCTGCTGATTTTGCCCCTTGTTAATTATTTATTTTCAAAAAAAAATATTTATATATATATATTTTTCAGATTTGGGAATTTTTGGATTTAGGGTACTGTTTTGATTTATTTTGAAATTTCTGAAACTTGTAAAATTGGAATTTAGTTTTTTAGAATGTTTATTTTATTTTCTGAAATTTTATGAATTTTTAAATTTGGTTTTTCTTATTTTTTTCAAAATTTTTCTTTTATTGAATAATCCAATTTTAGAGTTTTTGAAATTAAAATTTTGCTTTTTGAATGTTTAGGGTTGTCTATTGCATAAATAATGTCTCACAAACGTTCAAGGAAGCAAAAGGAAGCCGAATCCTCCTCTAGTAGAGACTTTGATGCCTTTAGGTTTAGGAATTTTGAGTGTAAAATGAAATTTGATGAGCTTGAACCTAGAGAGTTTATTAAAGAGAGAGGGTTTTATCTGAGGGCCAATCAGTACCCCGAAATTCAAGATAGAATAAGAGAGTGGGGGTGGGAAACACTTTGTAGGCCAGCTACTAGATACTGCCCCGAGGTTGTAAAGGAATTCTACGCAAATGCATTTAGGGGGAGAAATGATAGTGTTGCGGACAGAAATACATCTTTTGTTAGGGAGAAAACAATTTATTTTACATCAAACAATATCAATAATCTGTTTGGTCTGAGATATGGTCCTGATGCTGATAATGAATATGCTGAATGGATGAGGTTTAGGTATATGAGATCAAATACACTTATTGATATTCTCTGTAAAGAGGGAGCGAGATGGGAGTTGGACGCTCAGGGGAAAGAAACACATTTTAGAAAATCTGATATGAAACAAATCCCCAAAGCGTGGTGCACTTTTGTCCAATCCAATCTCCTCCCCACTTCGAACCGTTCTGAAGTAACAATAGAAAGAGCGGTGGTCATCTATATGATTGTTACAGGGAGTATCTTTAATGTTGGATCTCTGTTATCCCAAAATTTAGATAAATTGATTCAAAAACAAGGAAAAAGATTGGGATATCCGTGCCTTATTATTAACCTCTGTCAAAAGGATGAGGTGCCTATGCTTAATGATATTTTTCGTGATCCCGAGGGCCCTATTACTGCACAAGTGATAGATTCTATGGCACCACGTGATAGAGCTCCCGCGGATCACTATCAGGCACCCATTCTGATTCCTCAGGCACCATCCAGACCACGTACTGCACCTGCACCTCAAGGACCTCATATGTCGCAGTGGATTATTGATATTGAAAACTCCCTAAATGAATTAAGAACGTCCCACAACGCTTTTGTTGCTTCCCATGATGCATTTGTAGGAACACAGAATGAGCACAATAGGGGCGTAACTCAGGCTCTGTATGCCATGGCTAGACATTGGGGAGTGAGCACTGAGGGTTGGACCTTGCAGGATCCTTCTTATGATCCAACAGATGACATCAATTTTGATCCTGCAGTCAACAGTGGAGAAGCTAGCGGAGATGAAGAGATGGGCGAAGAAGAAGACGACGCTGATGACACGGATTGAGGTGTTGTGATTCACTGTTTTATTGTCTTTATTTCTTTGTTTATTGATTCATGTACTGTACTTCTCATTTGAGAACTTTATGTTTTGTTATTTTTATGTCTTTATTGGATTTTGTTGATGTTTCTATTTTTGTGATGGAATGGTTAAGACTCTTGTTATTGTCATTTTGTTATTTTGATTCTTGTTTAGTAATCGTTGTGTATTTTAATTCTGTATTGTTGCTGTTGATGGTTTGTTTTTAGCATTCATCGTCATTTCGTCCCCTTTTTGTTGATTGTCCCCTTTTGGATGCTCAAACCTTATTTGTGTGCTTGGTTTGACATTGAGGACAATGTCTGGTTTAGGTTTGGGGGAGTAGGTTGTTGTTTAATAAGAATGCAATTCCTTTTGTGAACCATCGCGCTTTAGGATTTTTCTTGATATTTTGGAAACTGTTGAACAGGTTTTATGTTATGACAATGTTAAATGAATTCATGCCGTCATTTTATTTAAAATTGAGCTAAGTTATGGATTTTTAGAATTTATTCATTAAATTGAGAATTTTCAAAAATTCTTAAATAAAAGTTGTAGGTGTTTTTAATTTTCTTTAAATACTCCTCAAATTTTTAAAATTTTTTATTCTTATTTGTGATGTATATTTGCTCAATAAGGGAAATTAAATTAAAAAAAAAACAAAAAAAAAAACAAACAAAAAAAATAAATAAATAGAATGAGTGTGATTTAAGTTGAGGAAGTGTAGTGTGGTTTAGGCGCACAATACTTTCTCCAACCAATGAATCATATCTTAACAAATAAAGGCGACGGACAAGGCATTGTTGTGTGGATTAGGCGCACTGATAATTCTTTGTTTCCTTAGCCTATTAGCGGATATTACTTAGATTGAGGGGAAGATGTGTGGTTAGGCGCACGGTCTTCACTTCAATCATAAATAAATTGGAACTTTGCTAAAATGCACTTTGATAGAGCTAAGAAAAATCTCATAATAAGGTAAATTCTTTTAAACTTTTGAGGTAGTAATTAGAGAAAATTAAGGGTATTTATGATTTTAATTTTAAGGTTAATGAAAATTTTCAATTTACCTATCAATTCAAGAAATTCATTGCTTACCTTTGCTTTATTTAGATGAATGCATGAATTTAACTTACTTGCTCATAATCTTTCAAGTTGTTCAACACTTCCTTTTTATCAAGAAATATCCTCTTGTTATGTTTGTTTAGTGTGTTTGGTTGTGTTAGGTAATTGTTTGCTTGAGGACAAGCAAAGATCTAGGTTTGGGGGAGTTGATAAGTCCTAGAAAGTCACTAAATAATGCCACCATATTTGAGATTTTCGGTCCTCTTATAGCCATGTTTGCTTTCCTTTTGCACTTGTTATCTTTGTTTTCGTACAATTTCCGTGTGCTTGTTAGTGTTCATATTTTCTTGTTTTATTTCCCCTTTTCTTGCCTTTTTAATTTATTTTAGTATTCTCTTTCGTAGGCGCAATTTTTGGGGAGAAAACAAGAAGAAGCAAATTCCAGTGGCCTGGCGCCCAGGCGCCAGGCATGTGAAGAACCAGGGCTCTCTGCCCAGTTGGCGCCCAGGCGCCCGACCCATGAACTTTGAATCTGAAGCTGCAGCCTGGGCGCCAGACCTGGCGCCCAGGCGCCAGACTTCGGACCATCAGCATAAATTCTCCTTTTTGAGCATTTTAACCTAATCTTGGACTTGGGAGATTTTGGGGAGCTTGGAGGCGGCTAGGGCTTACTCTACAGAGCTGGTTAGGGGGGAGAAGGGTCTTCCTTCATGGATTGGTCTTCCTTCCCCCATTCCTTCTCTTTTCTCTTCATTTTTCTTCTATTTTCATGTTGCAAATTCTTGTATTAGGTTGTGGTAGGTAGTATGTAACTCAAGGGTTGTTATAAGCCCGATTTTAGATTAGGTTTTGTGTAATTTCTCGAACTCTTGTAGTTATTGCTTGGTTAATGCATGTTTATTTATTCCAATCTTAATGCTTTCGTTTAAATTGGCCATTTATTGGGATGATTGGGTGTTTTTACCAAACTTGGGAAGGGGAGGTAGAAACTAGACCAAAGGATTAAGTTGTATGAGTTCTTGAACTTTAAAGGAGAGGGGATTGATTTGCTAATATCATAGGAATATAGTTATTAGCCTCATATAGTCAAATTAGGGTTTGGTCATTTAATGAACTTGATTTTCACATAAGGAATTATGGAGAGTTAGGTTTTATCTTAGTTGAGGTTTGGAAAAATCCTTCTAGGAATATTCGTGCCCTAGACTAGCATGTACAAATGATAAAAGCAAGAGTAAGGGGATGATAATGGAACCTATGAAGAATGATGGGCTTGGTGGTTGATGTAATTTAATTTCTTATGAGGTTTTGTTATTGAATGATTCTTCTCAATTACATTTCGTATTTTGTTGGAGTGGATTTACGGTATTGAATTGCTCTAAAAATGCTTGATCACCACTTTTATGAGTTTGAGGTTTTTATCTATGCTAGGGATAGCTAGGTATCAACTAGCCCATTGTAAATTCCACCATAAATCGGGTTAATCTAGGGATGGATAATCTTATTCATGTGGTTTTTATGAGTTCCTAAACTTAATCACCTACTTGAATGATTGGATTAAGGAATTAAACAATCATTTGGGATAGGTAGGTTTGTTTCTCCAAGGGATTGGGTTCAAACACTTGAGAGAGCTTAACCAACTCCAAAAGGATTTGTAATTTGATTGAATCAGTCTTTAGCAACTCAAAGACTCATTTGTCTATGAATTAGTCGGATTAAGAATTAAATGAAGTCAATCCCATCAATCCTAGGTTATTGTTATTAGGAGTAGCTTAGTTTTAGGTTTTAGACATAGTTTAGTTTAAATTGTAGCATTAGATTTATATTTCCGTTTAAAGATTCGTCTAGATAGCATTTAACTTTAGCTTCGCGGGTACTTGGTACCTCAATCCTCGTGGGAACGATACTCTACTCACTCTGTATTACTTGTGCGATTGGTACGCTTGCCAAATCGACTAACAATAACTTTTTCAATTTGGGCAATGGTTAATTTGTGCATTTACTATCCATGATGTGAACGGGCTGCATAAGATGGAGAGACGTGTGCCGTCGTGGTAGCCTTTTAGGAAACTCCTTATGTCACGCATTCTGAACACCTAACATCTAAGACATACTAGTCCTAACAAAAATATAATTACATCTTATTCTATCATAATCCAATATTCGTAGAAATGAACTTTGCACTAATTCAGGATTATAAGATATCAATAGAGATTAAACACATAATCATCAAATATAGAGAATCACCCAGAATTATATTTTTAATCAAGGTCCTATATACAAGAATCATGCAGTTAGTATGAAAGCAGGAACCTATAATTCATTTAATTCAAGCATACCAAGTTCATGCCTTAATTTAATAGACTAATCCTTAGTCAGTTGCTTTGTAAAGATATCAACAAGTTGATTTTATGTTTCCACATATTCCACAAGGATATCCCCTTTTTGAACATGATTCCTCAAGAAATGGTGCCTTATCTCAATATGTTTAGTTCGTGAATGTAGAATGGGGCTTTTAGAAATATTAATTGCACTTGTATTATCACAGAAAATTGGAATTTTTTCATATTCCATGCCAAAGTCTTGTAATTGTTGTTTTATCCATAGTACCATGCGTAGTAGGACCCTACTGCCACGTACTCAGTCTAGACAGTAAACAAGACAACAAAGGACTGTTTCTTGCTATGCCATGAGACAAGACGATGACCTAAAAATTGACAAGTCCTACATGTGCTTTTCTATATTTTCTACATCCCCTAAAGTTAGCATTTGAATAAGCAATTAAATCAAATGCACCATTCTTAGGAAATCATAAACTAAGGTTTTGAGTACCTTTCAGGTACATGAAAAATTCTGTTTACTGCAATTAGGTAGGATTCCTTGGGGTCAGCTTGGAATCTTACACAAAGACACATGCTATACATAATATCAAGATGACTAACAATTAAGTAGAGTAAAGATCTAATCATACCTTTATAGAGCTTTTAATCTATACTTTTACTTGATTTGTCCTTCTCTAGCTTTTGTGATGCTCCCATCAGCGTCTTGGTGTCTTTGGTGATATCCATCCTAAACTTCTTTAAGAGTTCTTTTATGTACTCAGTTTGACTAATGAAAATTCCTTCTCTAGTTTTTCTGACTTGCAATCCATAGAAGAATTCCATCTCTCCCTTCATGCTCATCTCAAATTCATTAGTTATAAGCTTTGAGAAATTCTTCTAGATATTCTCATTAGTAGCACCGAATACAATATCATCCACATAAATTTGAACAATTTAAATATCTTTGTTTTCAATTTTAGTGAACAATGTTGTATCAATTTTTTACTCTTATCACACTATTTTCTAACAAGAATTTGTTTAACCTTTTGTTCTAGGCTTGAGGGGCCCGCTTCAAACCATATAGAGCCTTAGATAGTTTGAAAACATGATTTAGGAATTTTGAATCTTCAAAACCAAGTGGCTGCTGCACAAAAAATTCTTCATTTATAAAACTGTTTAGAAAAGTGCCTTTTACATCCATTTGGTATAATTTAAAATTTTAAAACATGAGAAAGCTAGTAAAATCCTGATGGACTATAACCTAGCAACCAGTGTGAAGGTTTCTTCAAAATCAATTCCTTCTTGCTAGTTATACCTGTGAGTGACCAGCCTTGCTTTATTTCTAACAACATTACCTTGCTCATCCAACTTGCATCGACCTAGTGCCAATGATTGACTTGTCTTTTAGAGTAGGGACTAGAAACCACACCTTTTAAACTGATTCAGCTTTTCTTGCATGGCAATTATCCAAGCCTCATCATCTAGGCTCATTTACATTTTTCTATTCAATCTGGGACACAAAAGTCATGTTCATTCTTCTCATTGATGATCTGGTCCTTTTTTCTTCTATAAGATCACCAATGACAAATTCATGAGGATAATTAGATGTTCCTTTCCATTCTCTAGGAATTCTTTGATGATCTCTCTATGATGTTTCCCCAGGTTCTTGTTTGGATTCCCTAGTTCTTACTTTTAAGGACCTCTTCTTTGTTTTTAGGATCTAGAAGCGAGTTTGACGTTTTTCCTTTTTCTTTTTCTTTAGCTTAGCTTTTCTATGAGTTGGATGGCTTATAATCATCACATGATCTTTCATAATTTTTAGAGGAAATGTTAGCTTAATCAAATGTAACATGCATGGTTTCTTCAATAGTTTTTGTTGTTTTGTTGTATACACTATATGCTTTACTGTTATTATAAAAGCCAACAAATATTCCTTGATCTGATTTTGCATCAAATTTTCCAAGATTATCTTTGATGTTTAGAATGTAACATTTACAACCGAATGCACAAAAATAACTTATATTTAGTCTCTTTCCTTTCCATAGTTCATTTGGTGTCCTATTTGGTTCATGCCACTACGATGCCGAATCGCCCAGAATTGAATTCGTGGCAATCCTGCGATATAGTGGTCTCCAAGTCGTATTCACTCAAGGAGCCTCACTTCTAATTACTAATTAGTTATTCTGAACACCTAAACACTAATTAAAAGCACATAAACATGGGGGGGTTTTGTTGACAGTAATAACAGAAGTGGTAACAAAACAGCAACAATGAACAACAGCAGCAAAATATCAGTAGAACAAGTTTGACAATAACAGAAAACCATGCAACCAGCCACTAGGATTTATGGGAGTGTAACCATCATCACTTAGCTCATTGATTCAGTTTTGTTCTCATTTCACTACTTGGTTCTTTATAAAAAAGAATGATTTCAGAGTAACATCCAGAATTTAATACTACTAACTATAGCCAAGAATATCTTCATTAACTATAACTAGACGCATTTCAAAGGAAAGCCTCAACCAAATCAAGTTAAATATCATCTAACTAGCCATTTCGTTTCACTCACTTTTCTAATCAGTCAAGCAAGGTTATATCTCATATATAAATCTGTTTATGCTCTTTCAAAATCAAACCAAAATCTGACAGCAACATTAACATATAAGCAGAACACAAACGAAATGAGATGAAATGAAGAATAAAACACTTATCTTCCACTTTCAGTTCAAGCTAAAACATCCCAAGGTCCTAGTGACTGATTGCAATGGAGATTTAGCCCTCTATGAGAGCAGGACAACAAAACAGAAGAAGGAAAACATAGTGGAAGAGAGAGTTACGAAAATTGCTAAGTTCAAAAAATAAAAGTGTCCTCTAATTTTTAAAAACTGATGCCTTCAATGCCTTAGAGAATATTCTACCCTAGATGCCTCTTGGATGCCTCCTTGGTGCTTCTTCCATGATGTGGGCAGCAAGACAACAGCAGAAAAGTGGCAACAGCAGCAGACAAATTACTCTACTGCTTTGCTGTTTCTGTCTGCTATTGATTGCTGCAAGAGGTCCATCCTGTCAAAACAGAAATTACATTCCCCTTTGCTGTAAAGTGTAGAATAGTGGGGACCATAAATCCAGTCAGCCCTAGTCAACCATTCAATGCCCAGTCAGCATGTCCAGGTAGCCTCCAAGTAAGCAAAACGTCCATGTCAGCATTTTTCTCTCCAATAATTAGATCTGAAATTAAGCACATGAATTAATTGGGATAAAATTATGAATTTGAATCATATTAATTCTATAATTAATTTACACCCAATAAATTCAAAATATAATAAAATAGGAGAGTTGGCAATATTGAAATAGCAATAAGACTAAGATAGGAACTAAAAAGTATATAAAAATGCCCGATATCAAATCCGCCACACTTGGCCTTTTTGCACTCCTGGGCAAAATAATATTCAGAACACCAAAAGACACCAAAGGAAAAGCGTGGAAAGCATGCTAGAATGGAATAATTAAAATTTTGAAAAGATTTAGCACTTGAAGAAAATTAATCTTAAATTTCTAAGATCCCAAGCATCATGGCAATTTAATTTGATACGAATGAATTCAAGTAATTAGCCTCCTCACCAGGAATGTGTTTACTCTCTATTCTCTCAAGTGTCTAGGGTAAATCTCTCGAAATTCAACTTATCACAGAATTCACTACCATAAGCTTGTCAAGAATCTAAATCTCCACTACTTGAATCACATACATGCTTGAATTATTAGGACTTTGGAAGGGTATAAGGTTGGGTGAAGGAATGATTGGGAGGTAGAAAGAAATACACAAAACAAAGTTTAACAAGAACTTAAAGAAATGAAGAGCATCAATCAATAAGGTTACAAGAGATTGAACTTTGAAATTTGGGCACAACAATGCTACTTTTCTTTTCTCCTTCTTGTTCTTTTTTGTTTTTTTTTGATCTCTATATGGTATATTTTTTTTTATGAAGAGTTACCAAATTTTTTTTTTGAGTAGCAAGACTGAAATTCAAAACAGCCCACAAATCCTTCTTTTTGCACATGCTCAATTCAATCTATTTTCAAAAGAAAGAGGTTTCTAAAGCTCTTCAAATCTTAAGTTTGGGGAAAAGAAATGAATTGTTTTAAAGTGGGAGAGAGCTAGAAAACACAAGAAAGAAAGGTGGAAGTAAGGTACAAAGTGGCACACAATGGAAACAACACATAGGATGGCTATTTGGCTAGAATGGTTACAAGAAACAAATGCCTAAATCATTTCCAAGCATGTACATGTAATGTAGCCTTAACAAAGATTCAAGACAAATTCTAGAGTAAAAATTATGATAGGGAATACACACAACAAGAAAGAATATTATTTTGTAGTGAAGGCTCAAATTCTCACGGTTTAAAGACTATTACTGAAAATTCATTAAAAAAAAAACAACGTCATTGCCATTTTACTTGAGTTCCTTAGAAAAAGAAGACTGAATTCTTTTCATGCTAAGTCAATTCACAACTTAAGCTATTTCACCATACATGCTTTCCTACAAAAACTTCATCAATTTTTCAAAAATAGAGCATCAAATTCGGACAGAACAGAGCAGCAAAATTCTGCACTGCAGAAATTCTGGCGACTCAGCTTTACTGACACAAAACTACACCAAAACAAATGCGAAAGACACCAAATAAAATTCTACAGCTAGAAGACATATAAAGCTTTAAAAAATGTAAAGAAACTAGCAAAATTCATAGCCAATTAGTACAAAAAATTCATGCAGAAAGCTCAAAAATTCTGGACAGAAACAGAGAAAACAGAGGAGATAGCAAGAAATTTTTTTTTTTTTTAAAATCAGCTTCAATTAAATTCTCTCCCCCCACATTTAAACATTGCATTGTCCTCAATGCAAATTATTACCAAACATCAAATAAAATGAAGAGGACATAAATTAAAAAGAAAGGAAAGAGTACGGCCTTATCATGGAGCCAGAACATTGTAGAGTTAGATTTCTTCTACAGTTTCTTCTTTGAAGCCCTCGTAGAACTTCTTCAACCTTTGCCCATTTACCATGAACTGCTTGTTGGTGGCCTCATTTTGAATTTCTACTGCACCAAAAGGAAAGATATTAGTAATAACAAAAGGGCCAACCCATCTAGAGCGAAGCTTACCGGGTATTAGCTTGAGGCGAGAATTATAGAGAAGGACTTTGTCTCCCACTTGGAATTCTTTTTTCTCAATTTTCTGATCATGTACAGCTTTTGTCCTCTCTTTATAGATGCGCGCATTCTCATAAGCCGCTAGCCTTAGTTCTTCTAATTCTTGAATTTGTAACTTCCTTTCCTTACCGGCTAGGGTCATGTCCATATTGCATTGCTTAACCTCCCAATATGCCTTGTGTGCAATCTCCACCGGCAAGTGACATGCTTTACTAAATACTAAACGGTATGGAGACATGCCGATGGGAGTCTTGAAAGCAGTTCTATAGGCCTAAAGCGTATCTTCAAGCCTCTTGCTCCAATCTTTTCTATTGGGCTGTACATTTTTCTCTAATATTTGCTTTATCTCTCGGTTGGAGACTTCCTCTTGCCCATTGGTTTAGGGGTGATAAGGTGTAGAGGTTTTATGCACCACTCCATATTTCTTTAATAGCCCTTGCATGTTTCTATTGCAAAAGTGTGATCCTTGATCACTGATTATGGCCTTGGGGATACCGAATCTACCGAAAATATGTGAAAGAAGAAAGTCTATAACAATAATAGAATCATCAGTTCGAGTGGCTTTTGCTTCCACCCACTTCGACACATAATCTACAGCAACCAAGATATACATAAACCCAAAAGAAACAGGAAAAGGACCCATGAAATCTATACCCCAAACATCAAAGATATCACAAAATAGGAGAGATTGTTGAGGCATTTCATTTCTTCTAGACACATTTCCAGTTCTTTGACACCTAGAACAGTTCTTGTAAAAATCATAGGCATCCCTAAACAAAGTAGGCCAATATAAACTAGAATCTAACACTTTTCTAGCTGTTCTTTGGGGACCAAAATGTCCACCACATACAAGAGTATGACAAAAATTCAGCACAGATGTAAATTCATGATTTGGAACACATCTCCTAACAATTTGGTCACTACAAATCTTCCATAAATAAGGGTCATCCCACACATAGTACCTAGCCTCGCTTCTTAATTTGTTCAACTGATGTTTATTTTGGTATGCAGGCAATTCAAATGCAACAAGATAATTCACTAAATCAGCATACCAAGGCTCACTAATACCATGCAAAAGGGAAAATTACTCATTTGGGAAGTGATCTCTAATAGGAAGATGCTCCAAAGGAGGCTCCAAAATCCTACTTAAATGATCGACTACTACATTCTCTGCTCCACTCTTATCCTTGATTTCCACATCAAATTCTTGAAGGAGTAGCATCCATCTAAGCAATCTTGGCTTTGCATACGGTTTCTTCAACAAATATTTCAGTGCTGCATGGTCAGAAAACACAATTACTTTGGAGGTAAGCAAATATGATCTAAATTTTTTTAAATCAAAAATAATTGCTAAAAACTCCTTCTCCGTGGTTGTGTAATTTGATTGAGCTGAATCAAGGGTGCGGGATGCATAGGCTATGACATGCAACTTTCTCTCTACTCTTTGTGAAAGTACTGCTCCCACAGCAAAATTTGAGGCATCACACATGAGCTCAAAGGGAAGCTCCCACTGTGGAGGTTAGATGATAGGAGGGGAGGTAAGTTGCTTCTTCAACTCATCAAAAGCTGACCTGCAAGCATCATTAAAAATGAAATCAGTTTCTTTTTGGAGGAGTTTAGATAGGGGTAGAGCGATTTTACTGAAGTCCTTGATGAATCTTCTATAAAATCCTACATGGCCAAGAAAAGAATAAACTTCTAGCACAAAAGCGGGGTAAGGCAAAGAGAATATAACATCAACTTTAGTTTTATCTACTTCTATGCCATGTGATGACACTATATGGCCTAGGACTATCCTTGGTCTACCATGAAATGGCATTTCTCATAATTCAAAACCAAATTCTTTTCTATGCATCTATCAAGTACTCTCTCCAAATTTTTCAAGCATGCATCAAATGAGTCTCCATAAATAGAAAAATCATCCATGAACACTTCCATGCAATCTTCTAACAAGTCAGAAAATACATTTTTCATGCATCTCTGAAAAGTGCCAGGTGTATTGCAGAGACCAAAAGGTATGCGTCTATATGTAAATGTACCAAAGGGACAGGTGAAGGTAGTCTTTTCCTAATCTTCGGGTGCAATGTCAATTTGAAAATATCCAGAAAAACCATCAAGAAAATAGTAGTGAGACTTTCCAGCAAGTCTTTCAAGCATTTGATCAATAAAAGGAAGAGGAAAAAGATCTTTTCTAGTTGCTTGGTTCAACTTCCTGTAATCAATGCAAACACGCCAACTATTTTGCACTCTAGTGGGTACTAGCTCATTATTTTCATTTTCTATAATAGTTACCCCAGTTTTCTTTGGCACTACTTGTACCGGACTCATCCACTTACTATCAGAGATAGGATAAATAATGCCAGCTTGGAGGAGCTTACTTACCTCCTTCTTGACCACATCAAGAATCATGGGGTTAAGTCATCTTTGGGGCTGCCTGACTGGTTTAGTCTCTTCTTCAAGAAGAATGCGATGCATGCACACAAAAGGACTAATCCCAGGAATGTCTGCTAGAGTCCACCCAATTGCCTTCTTGTCCTTTTTCAGCAAACTTATCAATTTTTGTTCTTGATCAGGCTCTAGATTGTTGGCTACAATCACTGGAAGCTGGTCTCCTACTTCTAGGAAGGCATACTTGAGGTTTTCTGGTAAAGCCTTCAACTCCAATGCAGGTGGTTGGATGGAGGATGGAATCAATTTTTGTGGAGTCACATCCAAGGAGGCACCTACAAATTCAGATTGCTCAAAGACAGAATCCTTGGCTAAAGAGGAGGAAGGGTTAGCAGCACAAGAGGAAAGAGATGAAGAATGTACAACATTACAGTTTAAATCACTACACCTTGGTGCGTATAATTTATAGCACATAAAATATTCCAGCAAGTATACTGGGTCGCAACAAGTAATAAAGTGATGAGTAGAGTATCGTCCCACAGAGATTGAGGTATCAAATAAAATTCAATTAGGCTAAGTGAAATGCTATTAAGACTTATGAAGGAAATTTTAGAAATTACACAAAAAAAGGGTGGTGATGATTGAAACAACACAATATAAATAACTGAAATTTAAATAACTAGATAGAAAACAAAACAGAGAAAAGATGTGGATTGGTCACAAATTTCATGGAATTGTACATCATCATCATTTCCTTTGAATATTCTTGGCTAATTCTATTATGTAATCTTCAATCTAAAATTCTTAGAAAGTCTTCTAAGACTGAATTATATTAAAATTATAGTTAGGAAGATCTTCACTAATCTATAACTCAAATATAATCCGATGAAGTCCTAATCACATCAATGCCCCGCAATCGCATATGACATGTTATCTCTTGTCCTACTCATTACAAATACATAGCAATCACATGCAAGTATAAATAACAAGCTTCATAGGACAATAAATAAAATAGAACTTTGGCCAAGAAAATACTCATTGGTCCAAATGAATTAAAGTACAATTTCCATTTCATCAAATGACCGACTACACAAGAAAATGAGATTGATTTCGTTGGTCTAATCCGATTAATTCATAGACAAATTAATCTTTGAATCATTGAAGAACAATTCAATTAAATTACAATCCATTCAATGTTGGCCAATTTTCTAAAATATGATTGAATCCAAAAGCTTTGAAATTACAATCTAACTTAACCAAAATAATTGACTAAAATCTTAGATCAACCATTCAATTAAGTTATGAAGCTCAAGAAAATTATTCAAGCCACATAAATAAAACTATCTATATCTAGATAATCTAATTTATGGTGGAAATTACAAGGATAAAATCCATTCCATTAAACGAAAGTGCATTAAAATCGAAATTGTTTAGCAATAAAACATCATAGAACCAAACTACATCAATCTTTAAACTCAGAAATTACATGGAAGAGAAGAAGAACATGACAGAAAACAGAAAATACAGCAGAAATCTAAGAAACTATGAAGGAAAATGGAAGAAAAGGAAAGAAAATGGGAGAATGAGAGCCATTCCCAAGTGGGAAGGCTTCCTTTCCCTCTAACCAAGCTAGAGAGTTGCCTCTATGTTGCTCCCAGCCACTGCTGCCCAAGGAAGGCAGAAAAATGGTGCTAGGACTTCACATCAGAAAAATGACTTAGCCTCCTTAATAAATTTCGATTTTCCAAATATAAAACTGATCTAACACATGCCTAAAGGGATATTCTGCCCTAGATGCCTCCTTGGATGCCTCTTCCATGATATGGCAGCACTTTGACAGCAAAACAGCAGCAAAATTAATATTTCTGCAGTAGCAGAAAGGTATGGCAGCAGCAGAATTAATATTTCTGCAACAGAAAGTGACAAACAGCAGCAGAACAGCAGCAGAATATCATGGCAAAATTAATATTTCAGCCATGCTTTTTTTTTTGACCTACGAAAATTAATATTTCTGCCCAAAAATTCTGACTACATGGCATTGAATAAGAGTTCAAGTGGGCCCCACATCCAGCATATCCTAGTCAGCATCTACATCACCCAAAAAGTGCCACATTAGCATCCAAATCAGCATCTTTGTCATGTCAACACTTTTCTCTCCAAAATTAAAATTTGTAGGAATTAAATTGAGCATTTTACAATTCAAGTTCTAAAAATATAAAAATTGAGACACATTCAATCCATAAATAATTTATACCCAATAAATTCTAAAACATAATAAAATTAGAGAATTGACAAAATTAAAGAGGCAAAAAGGACTAAAATAGGGACTAAAATAAATGGAAAAAGTATGTTATCACACCTACAACTACCTAAAACAGAAACAGAATCTAAGTCTAAGCTAGAGAAAATTGCAGAATCAGAATGCACATCAGAATCCAAACCATTATGTAAATTATAATGCAATTCAGAATTGTCAGCAATTAGAGAATTTTCAATTTCAGTGCAAGCATGACAGAATTCAAAACCAGCACAATTGCATTCAAAGGCATCTACCAAATCAGAAAATTCAGGAAAATCAGAAATTAATTCAGTTCGGAAATCATCACATGCCTCATCAACTAAGTAATCCAAAAAGTTAACCACATGCACATTGGAATGATTTTCCATAGGATGTTTCATGGCATCTAAAATGTTAAAATCAATTTTGTTGCCAGCAAACTCCATTGACAAAGTCTCTTCATGCACATTAATAATGGTTTTTGCAGTTTTCAAAAAAGGTCTACCAAGTATTAATGGTGCATGGCCAGGAGTATTATCATTTTCCATATCAAGAACATAAAAATCAGCAGGAAAAATGAGATCTTTAACTCTTATCAGGACATTTTCTAAAACTCCTGCTGGATGTGCTGTGCTCCTATTGGCAAGTTAGACAATCACTCCAGTTGGTGAAAGAACACCAATCTTGAGGCTTGAGTATACTGATTTCGGCATAACATTGATTGAGGCTCCCAAATCCAGCATAGCATTGGAGAACTCCATGTTGCCTATTGTGCATGGTATTGTGAAAGTTCCAGGGTCTTTGCACTTAGGTGGCATAGGTGGTTGGATGAGTGCAGACACATTTCTCCCCAAATTGACTCTCTCATTACCCCTTAAACGCCTCTTATGAGTGCACAACTCTTTGAGGAACTTGGCATACTTGGGGATTTACTTAATGGCTTCCAAAAGTGGGATATTAACCTCTATTTTTCTGAAGGTCTCCATGATCTCTTTATCCATGTCAGATTCATAAGCTTTCCTTGATTGAGTCTGCCTATTGGGGAAATGAAGAGGAATTTTCTGAACCACTTCTTCATCCTTTTTTATTTTGCTCACTGGTTGAAGATGAAGGAACACTTTGCTGGACATTTGATTTTTCTGGTTCATATTCAAAAGCTGGACTGCCTACTTGCTTGCCACTCCTCAAGATGATGGCACTCACATTGCCTCTTGGGTTGATCACTGGTTGGGATGGCAAACTCCCTGAACCTTGACTTTTCAGCTCATTGACTGTTGTGGCTAACTGACCAATCTTAGTCTCCAAATTCTGCATATTGGTTTCTATTCTCTGCTGGAACTGAAGAGTATTGGCAGTCAGTTGCTTATTAGATCCTCAAGACTAGGCTCAGGTTTCTTGGGTGCTAGAGGAGGTGTATGGCTAGGTTCAGGTTGATTGTATCTTGCATGGGGTGGCTGGTAAGGGGGGTTGAAGGTATTCCCATACTTGAAAGCTGGATGATCACGCCACCTAGGGTTGTAGGTGGAGGCATATGGATCATATCTCTGTTGTTGTGGCTGCATGGGTCTACTAGGGAATATACTAGTACATGACTCAGTTGGGGTCTCTTGCAGCTGAGGACACTGATCAGTATGATGGGTATTTAGGGAACAAATACCACAGACTGAATGAGGAAGGGCTTGTTGTTGTGTTCTCTTATTTAATGCCAATTGCCTCACCATTGAAGCTAACTCTTCCAATTTATTTTCTATCCTTTGTTGCTCCATGGGAGGTGTTCTCACTTCATTGACAGTAACTACTACTGGATCATTCAGTCTAGTGCCAAACTATTGTGCATTTTGGGCCATCTTGGCCAACAATTCATTTGCTGCAGCAGGAGTCTTATCCACCAATGCCCCACCAGCAGCTGCATCAACTATGTATCTGTCCATAGGCAGTAATCCCTCATAGAAATACTGGATGAGAAGCTGCTCTGAAATTTGATGGTTGGGACATTTTGAACACAGCTTCTTAAATCTCTCCCAGTACTCATGTAATGATTCACCACTTGCTTGTCTAATCCCACTAATGTCTTTCCTGATTGCTGCTGTTCTTGAGGCTGGGAAGAATTTTTCTAGGAACATCTTCTTCAATTCATCCCATCTTGTAATTAAGGCAGTGGGCAAGTAGTAAAGCCAATCCTTGGTTGCCCCATCCAAAGAGAAGGGAAAGGCTATCAATTTGATCTGTTCTTCTCCAACTCCATGTGGTCTCATAGTAGAGCAGACAACGTGAAACTCCTTCAAGTACTTGTGCGGATCTTCTCCTGCAAGACCATGAAACTTAGGCAACAAATGGATTAGACCAGATTTCAGTTCAAAATTAGCATCCAACTTAGGATAATTTATGCACAATAGTTAATAATGCACATCAGGTGCAATCAACTCTTTAATGGATTGTTCTTGCCTATTTTGAGGCACTTGTGCATTTTGATTATCCATCCTAGTTATCCCAACTGACTCAAAATTAGTTGACTCAAACACAATATCAGATTCAAAATCTGATCCTACTTCTATGCTATTGACAGCAAGCTCAACAATTTCAGGAACAAGTTCAGAAACTATACTAGTCCTAATGCTATTGCTTCTTACTAGCCTATGGAAGGTCCTATCAATTTCTGGATCAAAAGGTGGTAAGTCCACGTGACCAGACCTTCTCATATACTAGGAAAGGCAAAAATTCACAAGAAAACAATAAAAACAATAAAAACAACTAAATTACTACAAAAGACTCCAAACGATGAAAATCACCAAAAATTGAAGTATCTCAGAAAAATCTGATTTTTCATGGAAAAATCCTTCACAAATTAGAGAGACAAACACAAAAAAAAAACAGAATTCAAAAATTCGAACTACAAAAATCACACTAAAAATCACAATTAATTAGAAAAATCAAAAAAATATTAAAAAATAGAAAATGAGGCCTAAACGATGGAATTTGACAAAATGGCCTTCCAAGATGATCCTTTGGATAATCGAGGGGTCAGAACTTGCTTAAAATGCCAAAAACTAGTGGTATACCAATTTTGAGGTCAATCGGAGATAGTTAGTTTTTTGCCTATGAATAATAACCGATAAAAACCTCAAAACTTGTAAACTGTTTCAACAATATTAAATAATTTAAAATTAAAAAGCAAACACTTAAACAACTAATTTGATAACTTGGAAGTTAATTGGCTCCCCGGTAACGACGCCAAAATTCTGGTTCATGCCACTACGATGCCGAATCGCCCAGAATTGAATTCGTGGCAATCTTGCGGTATAGTGGTCTCCAAGTCGTATTCACTCAAGGAGCCTCACTTCTAATTACTAATTAGTTATTCTGAACACCCAAACACTAATTAAAAGCACATAAACGTGGAGGGGTTTTGTTGACAGTAATAACAGAAGTGGTAACAAAACAGTAACAATGAACAACAGCAGCAAAAATCAGCAGAACAAGTTTGACAATAACAGAAAACCATGCAACCAGCCATTAGGATTTATGGGAGTGTAACCATCATCACTTAGCTCATTGATTTAGTTTTGTTCTCATTTCACCACTTGGTTCTTTATAAAAAAGAATGATTCCAGAGTAACATCCAGAATTTAATACTACTAACTATAGCCAAGAATATCTTTATTAACTATAACTAGACGCATTTTAAAGGAAAGCCTCAACCAAATCAAGTTAAATATCATCTAACTAGCCATTTCGTTTCACTCACTTTTCTAATCAGTCAAGCAAGGTTATATCTCATATATAAATCTGTTTATGCTCTTTCAAAATCAAACCAAAATCTGACAGCAACATTAACATATAAGCAGAACACAAACGAAATGAGATGAAATGAAGAATAAAACACTTATCTTGCACTTTCAGTTCAAGCTAAAACATCCCAAGGTCCTAGTGACTGATTACAATGGAGATTTAGCCCTCTATGAGAGCAGGACAACAAAACAGAAGAAGGAAAACATAGTGGAAGAGAGAGTTACGAAAATTGCTAAGTTCAGAAAATAAAAGTGTCCTCTAATTTTTAAAAACTGATGCCTTCA
The DNA here is from genome assembly GCA_037074585.1 of Biancaea sappan. NCBI lineage: Eukaryota > Viridiplantae > Streptophyta > Magnoliopsida > Fabales > Fabaceae > Biancaea > Biancaea sappan. The sequence continues at coordinate 44,730,289 of CM073497.1, read as the reverse complement.
ATGCCTTAGAGAATATTCTACCCTAGATGCCTCTTGGATGCCTCCTTGGTGCTTCTTCTATGATGTGGCAGCAAGACCACAGCAGAAAAGTGGCAACAACAATAGACAAATTACTCTACTGCTTTGCTGTTTCTGTCTGCTATTGATTGCTGTAAGAGGTCCATGCTGTCAAAACAAAAATTACATTCCCCTTTGCTGTAAAGTGTAGAACAGTGGGGACCAGAAATCCAGTCAGCCCTAATCAACCATTCAATGCCCAGTCAGCATGTCCAGGTAGCCTCCAAGTAAGCAAAACGTCCATGTCACCATTTTTCTCTCCAATAATTAGATCTGAAATTAAGCACATGAATTAATTGGGATAAAATTATGAATTTGAATCATATTAATTCTATAATTAATTTACACCCAATAAATTCAAAATATAATAAAATAGGAGAGTTGGCAACATTGAAATAGCAATAAGACTAAGATAGGGACTAAAAAGTATATAAAAATGCCCGATATCACTATTCAGCATCGGTCTTATAAGGCACCTATTTAGGATATACCATAAAGTGTTGACTGCCTCGGTCTAAAGATTCTTGGGAAGGTTATTTTCACGTAACAAGGTCCTAGCCATATCAAGCAAGGACCTATTCTTTCGTTTTGCAACACTGTTCTGCTGTGGAGTTCTAGGGGCTAAAAAGTTGAGTTACTTCCTTTTCATTGCAAAACTCTTCAAAACAAACATTTTTGAATTATGTTCTATGATCATTTCGAATACTTGTGATCTAAACATCTTTCCCATTTTCTACCTTTTTAAAAAACATTTTGAAGATTTTAAAAAATCACTTTTATTTGCTAAGAAGTAAATCCATATAAAATGGGCATAATCATCAACTATCATGAACCCATGCAACTTTCCTCCCAAACTATGTGTCCTTATTGGACCAAAGAGATCCATATGAACTAGCTGAAGGGGTCTAGTGGTTGAAATATACTCCTTTGAAGAAAATGACATTTTGACTTGTTTTCCTTTTTGGTATGCTTCACACACATGATCCTTTTCATATATGAATTTTGGAAGCTCAATAACTAGATCCCTGTTGGCAAGTTTTGAAATTAGCTTCATATTGAGATGGCCCAATTTCTTGTGCCATAATCAACTTTAGTCGCTAGTTGTTGCAAGACATTTGTGTGGAAAATAATTTTTATCAATCGAAGTATAAACATTTTCATATCTATGCCCTTCATTCAGGGTCTTACCGTCATCCTTGAGCCTGATAAAGCATTTTTGTCTATAAATGTAACATTATGCCCTTTATCACAAATTTGGCTTCTACTTATCAAGTTACATTTCAATCCTTCAACCAAAGATACATTTTATATATAAAAAAGTGTCGTTGATACAAATCTTATCAATGCCAATGATTTTACCTTTTTGGTTGTTTTCAAAAGACATATTCCCGAGATTTCTTTTTTCTCATATTGAACAAAACTGGTTTTATTCCCCGTTGTTGGTGATTTGTCAAGTATACCAGTCGCATAAGTTATATAGTGAAAAAATGAGTAAAAGTATCATTTCTACGAGGACTAACTTGCTAACCCAAGAAATTCAAATGTATTAGTTAGACGATTCATAATGGATTGAAGATAGCTCTAAAATAGAACCAAGAACTTGAATATATATTGACAACAAAAACAAGTAATCACACAACAAATTATAAAAACATGGATGAACAAGAAGAAACCTAGAGTCGCTAATCCCCCTTCTTTCTTCCTAGGATAAATTATCTCTTTCTTTCTTATGCTATTGCCAAGAACTACAAGCTAATATAAGGATCCTAATATGCTTAAATGAAATCTCCTGAGCCTCAACTAAGCTTTCCTAATGAAACACAATCCCTTATGCTAGTTAGGTTGTTTACCGATCAAATCATATTATTGAATAATTGAGGTTAATTACTATATTCATATGTAATTAACAAATCCCCTTTCCTAATTTTAGGATCGAAGCATCACTTTTCTCACACCCGATCTACTCTCACTTCCCTCACCAAAGTTTAGATCAAGCACCAAGCAAACCATAAATTATAAGAAATATGGAAAGCAAAACATAAACGAATGAGAAAATATGTATTTCATTGATAAATCACATAAGTACAGAGAAAGTTAATCATTCTAATCTGAAATAAGATTCATAGCAACCCTAGATAAGAAAACTAGCCACTCATAGTAGTAAAACAACAAAAATAAAAAAAAGTAGATGAAAGAAGCATGAATCTTGGATACAGATGGGGGAAAACGGCTTCGATGGTGCTCTAAGGTCAAGTTCCCTTGCTCCTTGGACAATAACGGTGCCCCATTCTGTCCTCAACTTAAAATACCTAAAGAAGATTCTAAAAATCTATTTAAATCTTCTAAATTTGAAACTGCTACTGTATTGTCTCACTGCAGCGAGAAAAAGTTCTTGCTTTAGTGAAAATTACTCTCCATCTCTTTATTCTTCCATATGTTTTTACTCCACCCTACAAAAACACACAAAATAACAATAATTAGTGAAAATCAAAGATAACTTACTCAAATCTAAAAATTAAAAACAAATAAAACACTTAAAGGAAATTGGAGTAATTTTACTAAAAAGGCAACAAATAAGCATTAAAGGGGATATGAATGATCATGAAAAAGGGATCCTAATTTAGTAAAACTAGGATATTAATACTCTCCCAAACTTGAGATTTTGCTTGCCTCAAGCAAAACAACTCTGAAAGAAAGAAAAGAAGACCACACAACTAACACAAATAGACATACAAATTCTTCTATAACAGAGTGAAAAGAGTAAAGGTGAATAGTGGGAAACATCATCATGATAGAAAATTGAAATTCGCTTCATAAAATTTCATCAAGATAACGCTCTTATAAGAAAGTAATCAAATGTGAAATAGCAACAACAAAGTGTAAATAAATGCATATCCCATCAAGCTTACAATCCTTTGCATCCCAAAGAATTCTCTAATGACTTGAGTTACAATCTCCCCTTAAATCTTTTTGTTCTCAAGAGCTTAGCTTTATTTTTATTTTATTTATATATATATATATATTTTGAGAGAGAAAGCCCTTTTTGTTTTTTTAAAGCATATCCTCTTATTGAACTTTTTTAGCATATCCCCTTATTGAACTTTTTTGGGAGATTGAAGTTGGAAATCATTAAAGATTTCCATAAGAATAAAAGGAAAGACTTAACTTGTTGAAAATAGGATTCACAAAAAAAAAAAAAACTTTAATGTTGCTACTTCAGCACAAAAATACCTTCTTAATGAAAACACCATCAAGAAGCAAAATTACGAAGTTATTTTAATTTTCCTTACACAATTTACTCCCCTTTTCTTCAAGCTTTAGATGTGAATAAATTTGAGAAAAAGAAGAAATATTTTGCATGCCTTTTCAATATTACAAGTACTTCCAAACCAAAACATACAAAAAAATAAAAATAGAACATATCATACTCACACACAAACCATCACTGACTCAACATCAACCATAAAAACTCCCCTAAACCTGTGATGCACATTCTCAATGTGATAGAAAATGCCACACACAAATGAGAATATGACTCAAAATATTTTTCTCTATTTTTGTAGGATTCAAACAATTTAGAAAAAGTCAAATCATAATGAATCAAACTTAATTAGGCAATCAAATACAGTTCAAAATTAGGAAGAAATAAAATGCAATTAGGAGAAAATTTTGTCATTAATTGAGATCCAGTTAAATTGAAATCAATTTGGAAGCAATTTGAATTTAGTTAAAATCAATCAAGGAAGAATTTGAATTTAATTGAAATTAATCATGAAAGAATTTGGAATTAATCCAAATCAATTTGGAATCAATCCAAATCAATTTGGGAAGAATTTAAAATTAATTGAAATCAATTAGAGAAGAATCTCAATATTAAACAGTAATGAAGACATTTGATTAAGTTTTTCTCTTTTAATTTTTTTTAACCTTGCCACAACTAGAAAAACTTCTGCGCTTAAGCAAGGCATCCTCCTACTATCGCCTACCCATCTCGTATTCCTCACTAAACAGAAAAAAACACCTTGTTTTAGCGAGGCATTAGCAGACAACATACCTCATATTTGCATTCCTCGCTAAATAGAAGAAGCACCCCGCGTTAGCGGGGCGTTGGCATACAAGAGACCTCATATTCACGTTTCTCATTAAATAGAAAAAAGCATCCCTCTTCAGTGTGTCATTATCAGACAACAAACCTTATATTCGCAATCCTGGCTAAGCAGAAAAAATGCCCCGTTTTAGCTAGAAACCACAAAATGCAGAATTCACCCCAAAATGATTAGCACATAAATTTCACAAGCATAAACCCAATTCAACATAGTTTCATATCATGAAAATCAATTTAAACCCCATCAAACAACAACAAAAAAGACAATATAATCACACAAAATCTAATTCTATCAAAATCACATCACAAAATGCAAATTAAACATAATAACATCAAACAATTCAAACTACACTTAACTATTAAACTAAAGAAGCATCAAAATGAAATAAAACAAAATGATAAAAGTGTAGGGTTGAGAAAACTTGGGTTGCCTCGATGCTAAGTTTATAGTCTTCAGCCAAAATTTATCGGTGTTCAAGGCAGATCTTACAATGTTGGTTGCTTCTTAAATGCTTTTGCCTAAGGAACTACCAAGTTTGCAATATTAGAAGGTTTGAATTTATAGGGATCATTATGAAACTTTGCATAAGCCTTTGAAACTCTTAGAACTCCCTTTTTTCTTTTCCCTATGTCTTCATCATCCTCTAAGCCTAAATTTTCTGATCTCCTCAACTCGTTATTCTTATCTACTTGCACAAGAAAACATCTTACTAATTCATCTTTGGGGCTTCAATGACCGATGCATGTTGATAGTTACTACTTGATCCTCAATTCTCATTGTTAACATACCCTTATACAGATCGATTACTATTTTTTTGGTTACTGAGAATGGCTCCCCAAGATTATAGGAATTTCTTTATGTTCCTTATAATTTAATATAACGAAATCTGTTGGGAAAATTAACTTATCAACCTTTACTAACACATCCTCGATAATCCTTATAGGATAACACAAAGAACTATCAGCTAGCTGCAATGTAATGGTGGTGGGTCTAGCTTCCCTTAATCTTAGACTCTTGAAGATAGTTAGAGGCATCAAGTTTACACTTGCCCTTAAATCATATAATGCATGTCCAGAAAAGTTTTCCCAGTCTCACAAGGAATTATGAACTTTCCTAGATCTCACTTCTTCAAAGGTAACTTCTTTTACAATATTGTCGAACATTCTTCTATCAGTGACACATTCTCAAACACCTCAAACTTCTTCTTTCTAGAAAGCACATCCTTTATAAATTTAGCATAACTCAGCATTTGCTCTAACGCTTTGGTAAACAGAATATTGATGTGCAATTTTTTTAAAAAATATCAAGAAATTTCTTATATTATGCATCGACATTCTAATTTTTAAACCACAATGGGTAAGGGAATGGCAGAATGAATTTAGGCGGCAACTTTGTCTTCAGCCTCTCTTGAGCTTTCACTTCAACTTTCTTGCTTGTGTCTGATGAGGCTTCGGGTGGTGTTTTTTCTACCTTTGAGACCTCTTCTTTGTGTGCCTTAGAGTATAAGGTTCTAGACAGTTGCTCACCACTTAATACAATAATGGCTTTGCAATCTTGCTTCCCTTCCCTTTGTGGGTTAGGGATGTTGTCGCTTGGGAGATTATCGTAAGGCCTATTATTCGATGCACTTACCAACTGATCCATTTGTGTTTTGAGGTTCCTGATAGAAGCAACTTGACTTGAACAATAGATTCTGTTCTAGTCATGAATTGCATAAAGATGTCTTCCACAGATAATTTCTTTTCAACAAGAGGAGGTAGTGCTCTATTCTGAGATCAGTAATTGCCTTGTCAAAATCCCAGTGGATGAGATGGATAACTAGCAGATGAAGATGAATTCCCACCTTCCAAATTACTATATGAAAAGTGTGGGTGATTCCTAAACCTAGGATTATAGGTATTACAATAAGGATCGTCCTTTGCCCTCTGTTGATTACCTATATAATTTAGCTATTCCAACATAGTACTTCTTCACAACACCTATTGATATGGACACTATCACATAAATCACACTTTGGTTTCAGCATAACTACCGTATTCACTTTTGCCAATTCTTGTTGTCTAGAACACAATATATCAACTTTTTTAGTTAACATTACATTCTGGGCCAACTAAGTGTTAAGGGTGTCTAACTTTAGAATTCCTTTCTTCAAACTGTTTCTGGCTCGAATGGAAGCATTCTGACTAGTCCCCATGGTTTCAATTATCTCCCAAGCTTGTTCAATTGATCTTGCCATCAATGCACCGCTAGCTGTGGTGTCCAATCTATCCCAAGTATCATATGTCAGACCATTATGGAAGATAGAAATTTGCTGCCACTCCAGAATGCCATAGTTTGGGCACTTCCTCAACATCTCCTTTAAACTGCTTGGTGCGTATATTTTATAGCACATATAAAATTCCAGCAAGTATACTAGGTCGCAACAAGTAATAAAGTGATAAGTAGAGTATCGTCCCACAGAGATTGAGGTATCAAATAAAATTCAATTAGGCTAAGTGAAATGCTATTAAGACTTATGAACGAAATTTCAGAAATTACACAAAAAGGGGGGGTGATGATTGAAACAACAAAATATAAATAACTGAAATTTAAATAACTAAACAGAAAAAAAAACAGACAAAAGATGTGCAATTGGTCACAAATTCCATGGAATTGTACATCATCATCCTTTCCTTTGAATATTCTTGGCTAATTCTATTATGTAATCTTCAATCGAAAATTCGTAGAAAGTCTTCTAAGACTGAATTATATTAAAATTATAGTTAGGAAGATCTTCACTAATCTATAACTCAAATATAATCCGATCAAGTCCTAATCACATCAATGCCCCGCAATCGCATATGACATGTTATCTCTTGTCCTACTCATTACAAATACATAGCAATCGCATGCATGTATAAATAACAAGCTTCATAGGACAATAAATAAAATAGAACTTTGGCCAAGAAAATACTCATTGGTCCAAATGAATTAAAGTACAATTTCCATTTCATCAAATGACCGACTACACAAGAAAATGAGATTGATTTCGTTGGTCTAATCCGATTAATTCATAGACAAATTAATCTTTGAATCATTGAAGAATGATTCAATTAAATTACAATCCATTCAATGTTGGCCAATTTTCTAAAATATGATTGAATCCAAAAACTTTGAAATTACAATCTAACTTAACCAAAATAATTGACTAAAATCTTAGATCAACTATTCAATTAAGTTATGAAGCTTAAGAAAATTATTCAAGCCACATAAATAAAACTATCTATATCTAGATAATCTAATTTATGGTGGAAATTACAAGGATAAAATCCATTCCATTAAACGAAAGTGCATTAAAATCGAAATTGTTCAGCAATAAAACATCATAGAACCAAACTACATCAATCTTTAAACATCAAAAAATTACATGGAAGAGAAGAAGAACATGACAGAAAACAGAAAATACAGCAGAAATATAAGAAACTATGAAGGAAAATGCAAGAAAAGGAAAGAAAATGGGAGAAGGAGAGCCATTCCCAAGTGGGAAGGCTTCCTTTCCCTCAAACCAAGCTACAGAGTTACCTCTATGTTGCTCCCAACCACTGCTGCCCTAGGAAAGCAGAAAAATGGTGCTAGGACTTCACATCAGAAAAATGACTTAGCCTCCTTAATAAATTTCGATTTTCCAAATGTAAAACTATTCTAACACATGCCTAAAGGGATATTCTGCCCTAGATGCCTCCTTGGATGCCTCTTCCATGATATGGCAGCACTTTGACAGCAAAACAGCAGCAAAATTAATATTTCTGCAGCAGCAGAAAGGTATGTCAGCAGCAGAATTGTATGGCAGCAACAGCAGAATTAATATTTTTGCAGCAGAAAGTGACAAACAGCAGCAAAACAGCAGCAGAATATCATGGCAAAATTAATATTTCAGCCATGCTTTTTTTTGACCTACGAAAATTAATATTTCTGCCCAAAAATTCTGACTACATGGCATTGAATAAGAGTTCAAGTGGGCCCCACATCCAGCATATCCTAGTCAGCATCTGCATCACCTAAAAAGTGCCACATTAGCATCCAAATCAGCATCTTTGTCCATGTAAGCACTTTTCTCTCCAAAATTAAAATTTGTAGGAATTAAATTGAGCATTTTACCATTCAAGTTCTAAAAATATAAAATTGAGACACATTCAATCGATAAATAGTTTATACCCAATAAATTCCAAAACATAATAAAATTAGAGAATTGACAAAATTAAAGAGGCAAAAAGGAATAAAATAGGGACTAAAATAAATAGAAAAAGCATGTTATCACTGCTCCCATGCCTTTTCTAAACTCACATTTTCCTATTGATAAAAAGCAGTTATTTCATTTCTCAACTTAATTGACTTTGAAGGAGGAAAGAATTTGTCCAAAAATTTCCTTTGAAGTTCATTTCATATAGCAATACTTTCTTGTGGTTGAGTCATCAACCAACTTTTTACCATATCTAAATGGAGACGAATAGCATCATCAGTTACTCCATTCAACTTAACCATATCACAAATGTCCAGAAAGTTCACGATATGGTTATTTGGGTCCTCCATAGAACTTCCCCCAAATTGATTTTGTTAACCAAGATTCAACAACATTGCCTTCATTTCAAAATTGTTGGTTTATAGAGGAGGTTTCACTATACTTGAAGTATTAACAACATTATTTAGTGAAGCATAATCCCAAATAGCTTTATGTTCTTCCTACTGCTCATTGCTAGCTCTGTTAGCCCCATTTTTTCCAATACCCCCATGATTTAGGTTATCTTTTGCCATTTCCTCTTCTTGGAAAACTTGTCTCACTTAAATTTTTTTAGCTCTTGCTTCTTTTCTAGTTATCCTTGTGAGTCTCTCAGCCTTAGGCTTGAAGAGAAGACTAGAATTGTTACTGATACCTCATATACATAGTAAGAAAATGCCAATTAGGATTGACAAAAGTAATCAGAAAAGAAACTCTAAAAGAGGAAATGACTAATTAAACAAAAAGAAAAGAAAATTAAAAATTAAAACAAAACAAAAGATTTCAAAGCAAAAAAGTGTCTAATCTAGCACCTTCAAATCTGTCTGAATATTAACAAAAACCATTAGTCCCAAGCAAAGGCGAGAAAAACTTGTTGGCAATTTAGCAAGTGTACTATCGTACAAGTAGTATAATGAAAAAGTGAATAAAAGTATCGTTCCTATGAAGACTAACTTGCTAATTACCTGAGAAATTCAAACATATTAGATAGAAAATTCATAATGGATTTAAGATAGCTCTAAAGTAGAATCAAGAATACAAATATAAATTGACAACAAAAACAAGTAATCACACAACAAATTATAAAAAATGGATAAACAAAAAGAAACCTAGGGTCGCTAATCTCCCTATTTCTTCCTAGGATAAATTATCTCTCTCTTTCTTATGTTATTGCCAAGAACTACAAGCTATTCTAAGGATCCTAATGTGCTTAAACAAACTCTCCCGAGCCTCAGCTAAGCTTTCCTAATGAAACACAATCCTTTATGCTAGTTAAGTTGTTTACCAATCAAATCCTATTATCAATTAATTAAGGTTAATTACTATATTCCTATGTAATGAACAAATTCCCTTTCCTTATTTTAGGATCAAAGCATTACTTTTCTCACACACAGTCTACTATCACTTCCCTCGCCAAAGTTTAGATCGAGCACTAGGCAAATGGTTGGAGCCACTATGACCGCTGAGTCACCCAGAATTGAGTTCGTGGCAACTTGCATTATAGTAGTCATCCTAGGTTGTATCTCTTAAGGAACCTTGCTTCTAAATTACCTAATTAATTGTTCTAACACTAATATACTCTAATTACCTACTGATTAACTACCTAATTACCACGCGGGGGGAGAGGAGGGGGGTAAGTGCATAATTATGGCATGAAACTAAAACATAACAGAACACTAATCCTAAACAGAACAGAAAAACAAAATTACACTAAACACAAAAATCTAATTAGCCATAGAGTCCCTAGAGTTACAACTATCATCATTTTTGTCTTCAAATTAATTTTAGTGTTCTTTATCATTAGGTTTCTAACTAATATTTCTAAGAGATTTCCTAGAACTAGATTACACATGAGTTAAACCTAATCACATGCAATCTGATTAAGCCTTAACCTAAATCAAGCTTGATAATCACCCAAGCAAGCAATTTCTATCCCATTTGCTACACTAAACAGTAATAACAAGGAAGTATCTCCAATGTTTATATTCATATAAACTAACCAGATAAATACAAGCATAAAAACAGAGATAATAAATAAGAACAGAAATGAAATAGGAGAAATAGCAAGAAACTTATCTGGTTTAGCTCTAAAAATTCAGGTTACAATGCTACTTCTTCCATATACTGATTACAACAGAAATCTCAGCCTTCCATAGAGGCCAAAATAGAAGAAAATACAAGGGGAAGGGGGAAACGAATTGACAGAGGAAATATGAAAGAAGAAACTCTTCAACAGGTTATAAATGGTGTTCTGGTGTGTCTTTAACCAGCAGCAAGAGAGAGGGATGAATTTGGCTTCTGGTTAGGTCCCTTTCAGCTTCTGTTTTGATCAAAAGAGTGCAGCAAAAGTGGAAAACAAATTCATAGAAATAGTGCTACAGAAACTTTCTTTTGCTGGTGCAGAAAAATGGTTGCCATTTTTGGTTTCTACTGCTTTTTCTGATGCTACTATTTACTGTGCAAAAATGCAAAAAAAAGTTGGATGTATGCTGGAAAGTGTAGAATAGTGGGCCCAAGTCAGTCTAATAGCCCTACTTAACCCCAAGTCAGTGCCATATCATCAAATGCATACATGTCAGTGCTTAGGTGGCGTCTATGTCATAAAATCACTCTCTAATATGAAAAATATATAATTGAATTAATTGGGATAAAATTATGAAAGTGAAGCATATTAATTCTATAATTAATTTGTACCCAATAAATCCAAAACATAATAAAATTGGAGAGTTTGCAATGTGAAAATGGTAAGGAGGCTAAGATAGGGACTAAATTGCATATAAAAATGCCCGATATTAGCAAACCATAAATTGAATAGAAATATTGAAAGCAAAACATAAATGAATGAGAAAACATGTATTTCATTGATAAATCACATAAGTATAGAGAGAGTTCATCATCCTAATCTAAAATAAGGTTCATAGCAACCATAGATAAGAAAACTAGCCACTTAAGGTGGTAAAACAACAAAAATTAGAAAAAGTAGATGAAAGAAGCATGAATCTGAGATGGTGATGGTGGACAACGGCTCCGATGGTGCTCCGAGGTCAAGTTCCCTTGCTCCTTGGTCAATAACAGCGCCCCCTTCTTTCATCAACTCAAGATACATAAAGAAGATTCTAAAAAATCTATTTAAAGCTTAAAAATTCAAAATTGCTATTGTACTGTCTAACTGTAGCGAGAAAAAGTTCTTGCTTTAGTGAAAATTTCCAGATGGCCTTTTTCTTCACTAAAAGGGTCCAACATTGCTCTCTATCTCTTTATTCTTCCACATATTTTTACTCCACCCTATAAAAACACATAAAATAACAATTGTTAGCAAAAATCAAAGATAACCTACTCAAATCTGAAAATTAAAAATAAATAAAACACTTAAAGGAAATTGGAGTAATTTTACTAAAAAGGAAACAAATAAGCACTAAAAGGGATATGAATGATCATGAATCCTAATTTAGTAAAATTAGGATATTAACAACCGTCAATATGTTAGGAATAACTTGAGTTAAGGAACCAACACCTTTGCTTTTGTTTTGCCCTCAGGCATACCTACAATCAAACAATTTTAGATACCTAACCTTACTTGGGTCCCTAAGAGGTCAATAGTTTCACTTTCTTGCCCTTAGGAACCTACATTCTTTTGACAATAACCTTTTTAATTCTATTATTGCACTGATATGATATGTGACCTTTTTTACCTCAAACATAACATATTTTTGAATTATTTGAGGATTCAGCTTTGAAAACCATTTTTTCCTTTATCTTTTTTTTTTTTCACATAACCTAGACCAACCTTGTCAAGCGTCCTCTTTTGACTTCCTAACATAAGGTCTAAATTATTTTGTCCCTCAACAAATCTACTTAGATCATATGTCAAAAAAAAAACAATTTTTGCTTTTAGGGCCCTGTTTTCAAAAATCAAAGAAGGAAGATGTTGCTCTTCCTTTATCTCGTTAACCTTTGCTTCAACATAATTCTTTTCACTGATTATATTTTCAAAGTCTTTGAGTAACTTCATATGAGCTTCTCTAAGGTCATGGTATTTTTGTGAAACCCTTTTTGAATCCTTAACTAATTCTTCATACGTATGAGATAATTCATCAAATGTAATAGAGGATTCGTTTATCTTATCAAGGTCCTCCTTTGAGTCACTTTCACTTATAAGGTAGAGATTAGCCACATCAGGTTCCTCAGAGTTAGTTTTGCTTTCAAGAAGCTCATCATCACTCCAGGAGGCATTGACCACCATTTTCTTTCTATCTTTCCTCCCTTTTGTGAGCTGTGGACATTCTACATGAACATGACCAGATTTCTCACACTTGTTACAGGTTATTATTTCACTATTCTATCTTGAAGATGCCTTTTTTTTTTGTTATTTTGGTATCTTCATTTGTAAAAGTTGAAATCTTCCTTGACAGTAGTGCCATATCTCTTTATCCATGTCTTCCTCATTGAAGGATGATTCTTCTTTTATTGTGTTGATTTTTAGTGCCACTCTTTTTTCTCTTTTTTGATTTAACTCCTATTTCTCTTTCAGAGGTAGGTTTTCTCATAGGCAATTAATTTTTGTTGCAACTCGTTAGTGGTCATCATTGCTGCCTTCCCAGATTCTATAATAGTTATGGCCTTTATCTTCCCTGGTCCTGTTAGGACTTTTAGGACCTTGCAGATGATTTTCTCATGATCATACATAACTTCCATGAGATCAAGTTCATGGATTATTTTTCTGAGTCTGTCAAACATTTCTTCTATTGTCTCATTGTCTCTTATCTTGAAGTTGTCAAACTCCTCCACTAAGTTGTCAATCTTAGTCTTTTGAACTTTGTTTATACCTTCATGGGTAATTCGAAGCTTCTCCCACATCTTCTTGGAGTTTTGACACCTTGACATGTTTTTAAACTCTTCTGCATTCACAATACATAAGAGATAGTTAATTGCTTTTAAAATGTACCTCAACTCACTATTGTTCTTCCTCTATCAATTCTTCTAATGCTTTAGGAACCTCGACTTCATCCACCTTCTTCTTAGAAGTAAAGGGACCTTGGTCAATCACCATCCAAACTTGTAAGTTTTGAGGTTTCAAGAAAATCTCCATGCTGGTTTTCCAATACATGTTTTTTCCATCAAAGAGGGGAGGTCTATCTGTACTTTGACCTTTGATACAAGGTACTTGCATCATCTTCTGGATCTTTTACTCCGGCAGGTTAGTCTTGTAAAAACTAGAGACTTGCTTTGATACTAGATGTTAGAACTAGTGAGAACCCAAGACAGGGGGTGAATTGGGTACCTGATTTTTATTCTAAAAGCTTTGACAATTTTAAAATGTATTAGGTTCATGTTATCTTGTATTAGGTTCCTGAAATAAATTAATTAATTTATCCATAAATTATACTATTTATTATCAAGGCATAAACTGAAAATAGTAAAGATAAACAAAGGACACACATGAAGTATAGTGGTTTGAATATATCAAAGGATATTCCTGTGTCAACTCCTCAAACACGCATTATGAGAGTTTTATTAAGGGTAAGATAATTTTTTACAATAATCAACCAAGATGAGGCTCAGCTCTTCACTTTTATATCGTACTCTTCAGTAACCTCTAACTGTGGTTTAATAGGACCCTGCTTTTACCCTTGATCAACCCGCTAAGTCTTGGCACGTCCTTAGCAAACATCTTACTAGGAAACCTCTCCTCTTGAGGGATTAACTATAAGCTTTTACATTGACCACTAGGAACCTTACCAAGTTCCTAACAACATGTCTTGTAATACCCTGGTATTTCATGGTTGGGTAAGGGAATCGACTTTTATCCGAATAATTTTTTTTTGATTTGTGCTTGTGTGCTTGGGTAAAAATTAAAGGTTTCTAAACCTGCATCTAAGGTGGTAGCTTGTGTTGTAAGCTTATTTGCCTTTAAGGTGTATCTAGTACTAGTATTTATTTGTATACGTGCCATGTGTGAATGGTAGCACTAACTAAGTATATCTCACTTGATGGATGCTAACATGTGATTTGAGTTCAAATTGAAGACCAATGTGCAGAAAATGTACATGTTGTGTAATGATTAAATTATGCAAATTATGTTGCGTGATGATCACATGTTGGTATATGGTGTTTATTTTAATGGAAATTAGTCGTAGCCATGTATAATACACCAAGGGATATTACAATAATTCAAAAATATTGCTTATGGTGTGAAAATTATGGTAAATTGAGAAAAAAAATGATAAAGTATTGTTGGGAAAGTGGTGGGTGTGCTTATGGTGAAAATTTTATAAGTGTGGGGTGCATTTGAAAAGTAAAACTTATCTACTGGAATACCCATGCTTGCCCGAGGTTTCATATTTAGTACGAGTAGGGGACGAGGGGTAAAATGGTAATTTAGACATGGGACCCCTGACACTTAAACAAAATTTAAGACCATTTTCAGCCTCAATACCTACACAAACTCTCATCTCCCTTCTTTCACATCTCTCTCTACCTCCCAAGCCCTAACACCAAAACCTCATAGACCTTATTTCTCAAATCTTTTCTCATTTTCACACCTTTGTGCCCTAACTTGAAATCTAAGTTGTTTTGGGTGGTTTAGAGGTGTGCTTTTTGTTTCTAAACATTCCTCTTCTTGATTCCCAACATTGTGAGAGGTTTATTTGGGTGAGAAGCTAGAATTTGAGTATCAAGTTTGCATTCGATTGTGTTTGAGAAAAACCAAAAAAGTTTGGGAAAAAGATTGAATCTTGGTGCCTACCATCTGCTTGGGTTTTTAAATTTTTTTTGATTGTTAGAAATGTTGGGAAGAGGGACTGAAGTGGTTTAGAGTTGAATGGGACATATTGGGAAGCAAAATAATGCATTTTTTTTTGCTGTTTTGCGATGTTTGGTTTTGATGCTCGTCATTGTAGCGACAAGTTATAGTAAAAGGAGAAACCATAGTCGCTGTAACGACAAACATTAGAATGAGGGAAAATTTCAAGTATATTTTAAATAATCATAACTTTCTCATTTGAAACTATTTGAGTATTGTTTCAAATGAATAAGCTTCATTAAAAAAATTCTTTACTGTTTAGAAGATATGACCAAAAAAGTGACCAAAGGTTAGAAATAATAACAAGCATTTTCTTGTTTTATAATTTTGACTTCTTTTACTCTCTTTTCTTGGTGGAATTAATAGGAATACTTCCCCATTGTAGGATCATTCAATCCTTGATCAAGATGAAGTAAAATGGTAATTTAGCTTGGAAATGAGGTAAGTAGCTAACCTTACTTAAATACTTGTGAAGCTATTTACTTGTGAAGCTATTGATGTGATGCATTATTTGCTTGATGTATGATAAGAGGTAAGACCTCAAAAGGTAATGTGGGAAAACTCCATTTTGGTAATGTTAAAATTGACCTAACATAAGGGTATGTGAATAGGGTAAGTAACCCAAATGTCATGTATGTATGGCTTAATGTAAATCCACATGATGGATACTTGCCAAGAGTATATCTAACTTATGGGAAATTGTTAGGAGACTCGACGTGATTAGGTGCTCGACCAACATGTGTGCATAAATTGTTGGGTTGGCTAAATGTGTACCTATGGCATAATACCTCACGGAAGAGGTTGAACATAATGGTAGAATAATGTTTAGCAATAAATTGATTAGGAAATAACTCTTACATGGGCGATGTGATAATTAGTAATATGAGCATTTGTTGTTAATGAAGGGGAGGCTTAAACTTATATATTTAAGAAAATTGCTAGGGTCATAGGTACTTTGAAACTTTGTGATGTGAAATAAGACCTTGTATGTACAAACAACATGGACATTTAGTTGCTTAGAAATATGAACCGTAAATGCATAATATTATATTGTATGCATGGAAATGCATGAGTTGTATTGTGTTAAGGCTTGCATGCATATTGGTGGGAGTCCCGTGAGACCCAAGAACTTGTGGCATGACTACTATGGGATAAAATGGGAAAATGCATGATTAGTATAGGGGATTTGTGTGATGGAAATTTATGTGATGTGTTGAATCAAGGCATTGTATATCTTTGACATATTGTCGTATGATTGTGATGTGAATGTGATTGGTGGAAAATTAGTCCATGGGAACGTAGACCCATATGACGAACTCTTGGGTAACAAATCCTTGGGAACCTATGGAAAGATAAACCTATGTGGGATGATACTTGTGGATGACTAGTCTTTGGAAACGTAGACCTATGTAGATGAAACTTTTAAGTGGTGAAACTGTGTAAACAAAAACCATTGTGGACGAATTTGTTTGATTAAGATTATTATATATGCTATGCATGGAATGTGATGTGTTTGGCTTTACCGTGGGAACGTAGACCCATATGGGATTAAATCTTGATTGGTTGAATTCTGAATGAATGTGTTGATTAGGACTTAAGTTGCAATTGTTATGAATGTTGTGTATGATATGACTTGCTCGATAAGGCGTGGGTACTGGAAATGCTAGTGGGGTAAAAGTCCAAGCAAGGGCTTTATGACCCATGAGGTTCGTGAACATGAAATGAGGGTGAGTACCCAACTTAAATGCTCTATTGCAGCCCACAATGCCATGTCTTTGTTTATATGTATATACATTCTCCTCTATACGTGTGCTTTATAGTGTTATCTACCTATTGAGTTTTCTAAACTCACGTTTTCTATTGTTAACATTTTCAAATCTTACAAAAAGAGTTAACGAGATTCCATTAGAGAACTAGCATACTCTCTAAGGTGACCCTTCTCATTATTGGGTCGATTTATGTAGTTTATTGTTGAGTTTTGTTTTAGAATGCTCTGTAATGATATAGGTCACTTAGGTTTTGGATTGATTGTGTATTTGAAATCAAGTGATGTATGATGTTAATCAATTTTCAATTCAAGTCTAATTTATTTCCTTCCACACATATACATGTTTGGTATCATGTTTTCATGTTGTAAGATAGGCTTACAAGTCTTAGGAGGGCTTATCCTTGGATTCTGTGCCAGTTATGTGCTTGAGTTTTAGGTCGTGACATGTCCACTCACTGGACAAGTATAGAAAATATAGAAGTGGGATAGTTCACTCAGAACCTTTTATAGAGATAATGCTCACTAAGAGAAAGTAAAAAATATAGGATTCTCTTAGATGCAAATAAATAGAATAGGTGCATGGCTCAAGCTTTTCTTAGCCTGATGTTCTTTTTCTCAACAAGCGTATCTTTGAAATGACAAAGTGAGCTCCTTATATAGTTTTTCTAAAACTAGCCATTGCAAGGGGAATCTTCTTCATAAATTAATTTGAATGCTCGAATCAACTCTTGAATGCTGTAATGTCCTTAGCCTTAGATGTGTTACTAGTTTAGTGTGTGAAAATATATTTGATTAATCTCGTTAATTTATTTTATTATTGATGGTCAAAATGTGGTGCAAATATTTTGGGTAAGATTTAAAAATTTAATTATTGTGAATTGTGTTGTTATATATATATATATATATATATATATATAAAGAATTAGGATTCAATCAAGTGTAGTTAGAGGATTTTATTTTATTTTAGTTTTAATGCTATTTTATTTTTGATATGTGTTTCTATATTTCCATAGTGAATTATATCTCTTAAAATTTTATTATGTGATTGAATTAGAGATCATATTTTGTACAAGGATAAATTTTGTGTGTATCAAGATAAAAATCTTGATTACAAACAAAAAAAAAAGGGGGAAATTGACTTAGGATGAGTCATAGGACACATATGGGAATTTCCTTTTTTTTTAGCACTTAGAACAACCACTTTTCGGAAGTCACTTTTACATATATCACTCAATATACTCCTCTTCTCCATTTTCGGTTTCTACCCCTCCATTCACGTCAAACTCCTCTTTTCTTCTGATAGCTAAAGATTTTTGCCTGGGTTCCTTCCAATTTCAGTAGAAAAACAAGTTAAGTGAGCTATAGATTCCTTGTATTTTGTTTTCCCTCTTCCTCCATTCCTTTTTCTTCTTAGCCATGAACCCTAGACTGAAGGGGTGTAAGGAAATTTTGATTTAATAAGAAGTAAAGTGATTGTAATGTCATAAACTCTTGATTGGTGAACATTTAGAAACCTTTCTCCATAGAAATGATGAAAAAAAGGAGGTTGGCGTTGGAGGGTTGTGAGAACGAAAAGAGAGATGGAAAGGGAGGGTTTTATGTTGATTTGTTTCTGAATTGGTTAAAGGATACTTTGGACTGAATTTTTTGCACTTTAGAAGTATTTTTTTGGGCATTATGCTAGCTGAATGGTCCTGTGAGCTGGCTGACAGTTTTGGGCAGCAAATAACTGTTGTTTTGTGGCTGGACAGCAAGGGAAAATTCTACAAAAAAATTCCTTTGTTATGGCAGTAGAAATTTTGCAATGGTAGGAGCATATTTTTGTTGCCATAGGAACCAAAATTCTACTGTTATGACAGCAGAATTTTAGTGTCATGATAGCAGAAATTTTTCTCTCTTTATGCCTTGTTTTACTTTCAAGAAGTTCTAGTTTTAATGTGTTCTTTTATCTCTATTTTATTTACATTTTAGGAAATCCTTGTGTCATGTCCCAAAAATTGAACATGTGAAAAGATACTATTTCTTGGGAAGACCTCAGTGGTATCCGAAATCCTGGATAATCTTAATATCCACAACTACTCATTTGATAAAATTGTCAAATATGAGTTTTTTACATAAACCCCAAAAGGTTTTATATTCAATATTTATCATATATTCCACACAATAGAATTTATAGACATTTGAAATAATAAAGAAAGGTACACATAATCTGATATGTTTAAATCATCGCAAGCCTAGGAGCCCTATACAAAGTATAAAACTTTCCTAAAATTCACATTAATAAGTACTGATATCCCACCAGACAAAGATGGAGATCAACTCCAAGGGCTTCTAATCCTTAGTTAGATAATCTTGCTCCTTACTTACAGTATCTGAAAAGACAGTTATTGGGAGTGTGAGTTTATTTAAAAACTCAATAAGTAAATAAATGTACCACATAGAATATTATAAGTACAAATATCACATTTACTAATACAATCAATCTACCATTCATTTTACATAATCATAGTATTACATTTGTCTGAAGTTGCGTATGATTTCTTGGGTGATCAATCCCTCAATCACTTTGCATTATATGCTGTAGATACTTGAATCGAGTAACCTAAGAATTTACCCCTCAAACTCTTTGTGCATAAATGTGCTGTAGATTCTTGCACCGAGTGACCTGGGAATTTAACCCTCAAACTGTTTATGCATAAATAACCGTAGATACTTGTTTTCCCTTGAATTTCTATCATCAATCATAGCAATCATCATATATTATTAACTGAAAGGTTGATTGTTTAACATTTCAATAATATTGTAAATGAGACTTATATTGTACTTTGTCTAATGATATCAAATTAGTTTAGTAAGGTTATTCACTCACTTAGATTCCGTAACCAAATCACTTTTCCAAATTGGTACAGGGAAGAGCACGTAGCTGGATTTCAGGTTCCACTATGGAGATTTTCATGAAAATCAGATATAGAAAGTCAGGGTTGCTTTTGTACAAAATACTATTTATATGTATGAATTCTATTCATAGGTACGGTTACTATTTATACATACAGATAATATTCATATGTATGGTTACTCTTCATATGTATAGATACTGTTCATACATACAGATACTATATATATCGAGAATAGCGAACATAAGTCGTAAAAGAGTACACTAGGAAAGTTCTCAGGAAAGAGTGGAGGGTCGCAATGGACACACTTAAGTACCAGGTCTTTACTTAGTCAGAACTTTTCTAGACATGTATTGTTCACAGTTTATATTCTACTTTGGTAATCAGAGAATCAAAATAACATATAGACAACTAAAGACAGTTTTTCTGATGTGAAAGATCAGCTAAAGCCGCAACCACAGAGCATAGTTAAGAATATAACTTCTAAAATTTAAAAGACATAAAAAGGGCATAGTATCCTTACTTTAGATCTAGGCTAAGGAGAAAAGACCTAGAATTTCAGATTCCTAACGTCGGAGTAAGAGAACTTTTGAGGAGAGAAGATAAGAGAAACTGAAGGTGTGAGTTTAGAAGTGAAATGGAATGACCTATTTATAGGAGGAGTTATGGTACTATTTACTACTATTCCATCTACCGTTATCCTATACTATTCTATCTACCATTCTCTTATACTATTCCATCTACCAATTTCACTTACCAGTTTTCATCTACCAGTTTTACTTTTAACTTTTCATGTTAGTCCCTAAGGGAATTTTTCTCATATAAAACGTTATTTTTGTCCAGGTCTCATTCTAGATTTCACTTATGCTCAAACTGTATTTTACACATGGGATAAATTCCATATCATAGCATTCATTATATCCCATAATTTATTCAATTTATAAGTGAAAATCCATATTTTCAACAACATGCATAATCAAGATAATAAGATTCACATAAGCATACAAAATTAAACAGACAGGGGAATTATTTTTTTTTTCCAGAATAAATTTATCATAGTTCGCATATTTTTTAAAATATAGCGGGTATTACATTCTACCTTCCTTAAAAGAATTCGGTCCCCCGAATTCGAAAACTTACCTCATGATTTGAACAGGTGTGGATATTTTGTCCACATCTCATCCTCTGTTTCCCACGTAGCCTCTTTGTGAGAATGATTCCTTCACAGAACTTTGACAATGGGAATTTCCTTGGTGCGAAGTTTCTTGACCTGGCTATCGAGGATGGCTACTGGTACCTCTTTATAGATAAGAGTCTCATCAAACTGTACTTCTTGTGGCTGGATGACGTGAGAGGATTCAGGAAGACACTTACGTAGCATCGATACGTGAAATACCGGGTGTATCCCTTCTAGGTCCGAAGGTAAGGCTAGGCGATATACCACATTACCCACTCTCTCTACAATCTCATAAGGACCAACATATCTTGGACTAAGCTTTCCTTTCCTTTCGAATCTCATTACTCCCTTTATCGGTGAGATTCATAAGAAAATCATGTCACCTACAGAAAACTCTAGATCACGTCGTTGGTTGTCCCCATAGGACTTTTGTATACTCTCAGCGGCTAATAACCTTTCTCTGATTAGCTTAATTTTACCCATAGCATCCTATAGCTTTTCAGGTCCCACCATTTTGGGTTTACTTAGTTCAAACCAACTGATAGGAGATCGACATCACCTTCCATATAAAGCCTTAAAAGGAGCCATTTTAATGCTAGATTGGTACTATTATTATAAGCAAATTCAATAAGTGACAAATGGTTTTCTCAGCTTCCACCAAAATCTATCACACATGCTCTCAGCATATCCTCTAAGGTCTGAATAGTCCTTTCAGACTGACCATCTGTCTGAAGGTGAAAAGCTGTGCTCAAGTCAACTCTACTACCCACAGCTTTCTAAAAAGCTTTCCAAAATCAGGAAGTGAACTGGGGTTCTCGATCTGATATGATGGACATTGATACGCCATGGAGCTTTACTATCTCATTCACATACATTTGACTAAGTTTCGCTATACTGTAGGTAGTTTGAACAGGAAGAAAATGTGCCGACTTAGTAAGTCAATCCACAATAACCCATGTTGAGTCATGCCCTTTCGAAGATCGGGGCAAGCCTACCACGAAGTCTATAGTAATTCGTTCCTATTTCCACTTGGGAATCTTAAGCTTCTGCATTAACCTAGGTGGTCTCTGATCTTTGGATTTAACTTGCTTCATGTTAAGCATTGAGTGACAAAGTTAGTCACATCTCGCTTCATGCCTTTCTACCAATAAACTTGTTTCAAGTCCTGGTACATCTTGGTGGCACCAGGATGAACAATATAGGTGCACCGTGAGCCTCTACTAAGATCTCTTGCTTCAAAGGTTCAATGTTCGGAATACACAACCTCTTGTTAAACCATAATACACCTTCCTCGTCTACGGAGAAACCTTGTATTAAACCTTCTTTCACGTTGTCTCTGGTCTTAACCATTTCTTCATTATTCTCCAATGCTGCCTTCACTCTTTCCATGAGGGAAGACCTAACCGTCAAGTGAGTTAAGAAAGCACCTAACTCAGTAATCTTAAAGAATACTCCATTGGCCTCTAACTTTTGCAGTTTTTGAATCAAGGACCTCTTTACTGTGGTAATATGAGCTAGACTCCCTATAGATTTTTGACTAAGGGCATCCACTATCACGTTCGCCTTCCCTAGATGGTAGAGGATGGTACAGTCATAATCCTTCAAGAATTCTATCCATCTCCAGTGCCTTAAGTTGAGATCCTTTTGTTTAAAGATATATTTGAGACTTTTGTGATCCGTGAAAATCTCACATGTCTCACCATACAAATAGTACCTCCAAATTTTTAAAGCAAACACTACAGTTGCCATCTCCAGATCATGAATGGGATAATTGAGTTCATGCTTTTTTAGCTGTCGAGAGCCATAAGCAATGACCCTTCTGTGTTGCATTAACACGCACCCTAATCCCACCTTTCAAGCATCACAATATACAGTGTAATCCCCCGGTCCGGATGGTAGAACGAGAACCAGTGCTAAAGTCAGACACTTTTTTAACTCAGAGAAACTTTTTTCACACGAATCATCCTAAATGTATTTAACATTCTTTTAGGTTAACTTATTTAATGGAAGAGCCGTCTTGGAGAAATCTTTGACAAAGCGACGGTAATATCCTGCTAAGCCAAGAAAACTACGCACTTCAGATACAGTTGTTGGTCTAGGCCATTGTTTTACTACTTCAATTTTGCTTGGATCTACATGAATACTTTCATGGGAAATAACATGCCCCAAGAACGTTATATGACTCATCTAGAATTCACATTTTAAGAGTTTTGCATACAACTGATGCTCTCTCAAGGTCTGAAGCATAATTCTCAAATGTTTAGTATGTTCTTCATGACTCTTTGAATACACCAAAATATCATCAATGAAGACGATCATGAATCTATCAAGAAAAGGTTTGAACACTCTATTTATAAGATCCATAAATGCTGTTGATGCATTAGTCAACACAAATGACATTACGAGAAATTCATAACCCGTATCGTGTTCGGAAGGCGGTCTTGGGTATGTCTTCCTCCTTAATCTTCAGTTGATGGTAACCGGATCTCAAATCTATCTTCGACAAGTGTTGTGCCCTCTAAAGCTAGTCAAACAAGTCATCAATTCTTGGTAAAGGATATTTATTCTTTACAATGACTTTGTTTAACTTCCAATAATCTATGCACAATCTTAGAAAGCTATCTTTCTTCCTCACAAAGAGTACTGGGGCACCATAAGGTGAGAAACTTGGCCAGATGAACCCCTTATCTAGCAGGTCTTGTAATTGCTATTTAAGCTCTTTCAACTCAGTGGGTGCCATACAGTAAGGAGGAATTGAAATTGGTCTAGTGCCCGAAACTAATTCAATATTAAATTCAATATCCCTCTTCGGTGGTAAACCAGGTAGATTTTTTAGAAATACATATGAAAATTCACTAACTATTGGTATTTGTTCAAGACTTTGTTCCTCTTTGAATGTATCTTTGACAAAGGCCAGAAATCTATGACAACCTTTTCGTAACATATGTTGGGCGGTTAACATAGATATTATATTGCAAGGCACCTCACTCCGGTGTCCTTGAAATATGAAATTATGTCCCCCCAGTATACTAAAAGAAATGGCCTTATCATGACAATTTAATGTAGCATGGCATGAGAATAACTAGTCCATGCCTAAGATCACATCAAAGTCTGTCATACTAAAAAGTATGAGGTCTACCTCCATCTCCATATCCCCAATAGTTATCTTACAAGAACGGTATCCTGATCTAACTACTAGGGTTTCTCCCATCGGTGTAGCTACCAAAAATAGTTCATCTAGTATAACTAGCTCAGACTCGAACCTCTTGACAAATAGAGGTAACACATATGAATGTGTAGAACTAGGATCAAATAATACATGTACAGCTAAAGTGCAACTAATAAAGTACCTGTAACAATGGCATTGGATGCCTGGGCATCCTGTCAAGTCAAGGCATGTACTATGGCAGTTCCTCTACCGGCAACTTGCTTTCTACGGTCTCCTTAGCATATTCCAGAACCTCTTCCCATACTAACCCCTATTGAAGGGGTTAGTGTTTGAGTAACAGAAGCAGAAATAGATTGTGGTCAAGGCGGCAAAGCAGACCCTTGACTTGGTTCTGTAATGAGCTGAGGGTACTCCCTTGTAAAGTGTCCTTTTTTTTTTCACAGTTAAAATAACCTGTACCAATAGTATTTAACCTGCATTCTTCAAAAATTTCTACATTCAGGACACTGAGGTTTTTCCTTCTAATTTGAGTACCTCTCCTACTAAAAGAGCTAAAACCACCTCTGATCTCTGAACGAGGTTTAACCACACTGGCTGTGGAATAAGATGACCTGGAAGGAGTGGTCAGAGCATGCTGTGACGCAGTAAGGGGTTTCGAAGTCCCGGAGTCTCCCACTTCATCATAAGATCTCCTATACCTAGCTTTCTTTTTTTGTCGATATTCTTCGACCTCTTTTCCATTCTCTGGGCCATATCAACAACTTCTGAGTATGAAGGGTAATTATTCATATTGGGACCCATTTGATCATATAAGGTGTCACAAAATCCTTCTAAAAACTTTTCTAGTTTTTTCTCAAAAGGAATGATTTCATGGGCATATGCAGATAATTTAACAAACTGAGCAGAATATTCATTAACAGACATGGGTCCCTGCTTTAGATACAGAAAATCCCTTGCCTTAAATGATCGTACACTTGTCGGGAGAAATTCATCCATAACTAATCCTTGAAACTCCGCCCATATAACTGGTAGTGTGCCTTGGATTCTCGCTTTCTTCCAGTTCCTCCACCATTTACCAGCCTTACCTTTCAACTGAAAGGAAATGAATTCTACCTTCTGAATAAGAGAACACCCTATAGCATCACAGATTGCTTCACAATGTTCAAGGAACCATTATGGGTCCTCCTTGGGATCTTCCCCTAAAAAAGTAGGAGGCCTTATTTTCTAGAATTCAGACATTTTTTCCTCCCTTATATTACCCCCTCCAACTAAGTGAGCTGGTGGTACGATTTCAGCTTCAACAATAAGAGGATCCACTGGCAGGTTAGCTTGTGCAGCTTGACCTCTCATTTCAACCTTAAATCGATCAAACCGTTCATTCATTAAATTAATCATATGCGCAATAGCCACATTATCAATCTGAGCGATAGGTTCGACCCTCCTTGCTTAGCCATGAGCTCTGCCCTCAATATTTTTAGCATATAAACTATCAGCATGGTTAGGATCATCTTGCACATGTACTGGTGGAATTATAGGTCTCCTTAGACCCACATGCTCATTAGTATTAGAAGATCCTTTTGACATTGAATAGTCAAAGTTCTACACACATAGTAAACATTTTTCAGACATATATATAATATCACTTACTAGCCCTACCAAAAAGTTATCTATATAATGACATTAGACTCTACAAGGTCTTTTGTGGAACCTAATCCTATAGTCATGTCGTGACTCATGACAATAGGGAAAGGCCCACAAAGATCACTTTGCTCTGTACTTTATAGGGGACCTATAGAACCTATCCTTTGATACCAAATTGTCACATCCCAAAAATTGAACATGTGAAAAGATACTATTTCTTGGGAAGACCTCAGTGGTATCCCGAAATCCTAGACAATATTAATATCTACAACTACTCATTTGATAAAATTGTCAAATATGAGTTATTTACATAAACTCCAAAAGGTTTTACATTCAACATTTATCATATATTCCACACAATAGAATTTATAGACATCTGAAATTATAAAGAAGGGTACACATAATCTGATATGTTTAAAACATCGCAAGCCTAAGAGACCAATACAAAGTACATAGCGTTACTAAAATTCACATTAATAAGTATTAATATCCTACCAGACAAAGATGGAGATCAACTCCAAGGGTTTCTAATCCTTAGTTGGATAATCTTGCTCCTTACTTACTGTATCTAAAAAGACAGTTATTGGGAGTGTGAGTTTATTTAAAAGCTCAGTAAGTAAATAAATGTACCATATAGAATATTATAAGTACAAATATCACATTTACTAACACAACCAATCTATCATTCATTTTACATAATCATAGTATTACATTTGTCTGAATTTGTATATGATTTCTTGGGTAATCAATCCCTCAATCACTTTGCATTATGTTCCGTAGATACTTGCACCGAGTGACCTAGGATTTTAACCCTTAAACTCTTTTTGTATAAATATGCTTAGATTCTTGCACCGAGTGACCTAGAAATTTAACCCTCAAACTCTTTGTGCATAAATGTGCCGTAGATTCTTGCACCGAGTGACTTGGAAATTTAACTCTCAAACTCTTTATGCATAAATAACCGTAGATACTTGTATTCCCTTGAATTTCTATCATCAATCATAGCAATCATCATATATTATCAACTGAAAGGTTGATTGTTTAACATTTCAATAAAATTGTAAATGGGACTTATATTGTACTTTGTCTAATGATATCAAATTAGTTTAGCAAGGTTATTCATTCACTTAGATTCTGTAACCAAATCACTTTTTTGAATTGCTACAAGGAAGAGCACGTAGCTGGATTTTAGGTTCTGCTACGAAAATTTTCATGAAAATCAGATATAGAAAGTCAGGGTTGCTTTTGTACAAAATACTATTCATACGTATGAATAATATTTATACGTACGGTTATTATTTATACATACAAATATTATTCATACATATGATTACTATTCATACGTATGAATGCTATATATATATAGAATAGCGAACATAAGCCGTAAAAGAGTATACTAAGAAAGTTCCTAGGAAAGAGTGGAGAGTCGCAATGGACACACTTAAGTACCAGGTCTTTCCTTAGTCAGAACTTTCCTAAACATGTATTATTCACAGCTTACATTCTAGTTTGGTAATCAGATAATCAAAATAATATATAGATAGCTAAAGACAATTTTCTGATGTGGAAGATCAACTAAAGCTACAACCATAGAGCATACTTAAGAATATAACTTCTAAAATTTGAAAGACATAAAAAGGGCATAATATCCTTACCTTGCATCTAGACTAAGGAGGAAAGACCTAGAATTTCAGAGCCTTAACGTTGGAGTGAGAGAACTTTTAAGGAGAAAAGAGAAGAGAAATTAAAGGTGTGAGTTTAGAAGTGAAATGAAAGGGCCTATTTATAGGAGGAGTTATGGTACTATTTGCTACTATTCCATCTACCGTTCTCTTATACTATTCTATCTACCATTCTCTTATACTATTCCATTTACCAGTTTCACTTACTAGTTTTCATCTACCAGTTTTACTTTTAACTTTTCATGTTAGTCCCTAAGGGAATTTTTCTCATATAAAACGTCATTTTTGTCCCGGTCTCATTCTAGATTCCACTTATGCTCAAACTGTATTTTACACATGGGATAAATTTCATATCAAAGCATCCATTATATCCCACAATTTATTCAATTTATAAGCGAAAGTCCATATTTTCAACAACATGCACAATCAAGATAATAAGATTCACATAAGCATACAAAATTAAACAGACAGGGGAATTATTTTTTTTTTCCAGAATAAATTCATCATAGTTCGCATAATTTTTAAAATTAGCAGATATTACACCTTTGGAATCATTTCCTAGCACTCTCCATATTTTTAGCTTGCAAAAACAAAGGTAGTTAGTGCCATATTTGAGGTGAGTGTGATGACATTGTCTTATTCATTTTGAAACTTTAAACATCTTGCATCATGGAGGTAAGGATGAAAATGATATGGGTGAAGATACCTTTTTCTTGGAGAGATAAGGGTCGATGAGTCTAGGGGGTTGCAAGCAACGATCCACTGGTACCGTGGATGACCTAATTGGTACGGGACTTGAGTTATACATTGTATGATTTATACTTCTTTTGTTATTTGTAACTGATGTGAACTTTCGAATTGTTGATATCTTTATGATGCTAGATGTGAAATTTTAATTTCGCTAGATGATGTTATCCATGCACTGAGTATCACATTACTCATCCTGTTATTTTATAATATTTCAGAGTCCGTAGCTGACACAGGAGATTGTCCAAGAAAGTAGCGGGCTTACTTTATTCCGACCTCTTGTACCTTAGGTTGGTCCTATTGTATCTTAACTATTTTGTTGGACTCTATAGTCGCTTTGTGATCACATAAGCTTCCTAGGATTTTTGTGGACGGGCTATATGGAAATATGATGCTTTATGCTATTTTTTTTGGTCTTGTTGTTTGAAGATTAACGATTTGACGGTGTTTCAATTTGGAAATATTATAGACTTATCTATTTCCTCATTTTGTTATGAAAGGTTGGAATACTATATATAGAATATGGAGCATTTATAAATGTTTGAATGAGGTGGGTTTAGCTTTAAGATTAGGAACAACATGTACAAGTGATTGGAATTCATTGTGATAAAAATTTTCATAAATTGTTGTTTTTGTTAGGTCCAGGATGTGAAGAAAATTCACTATCGTGCCAGTCACATTTTTGGGATATGACAAATGCATTACACTTTATCGCGAGTTAGGTCCCTAAAACAGAATTTTTTGTTATAATGACTATGGAAATAAATCTATATAATGTTGATCACATGAATCTGATTGAAATAATCATCTTTTAATTTATTCTTTCCTTTTTTATTGCATCTGCATTTGACTTCGTCCATAATAGCTTCATTCCTTGTTTAAGGATATCTTCATTAATTGTGCAATCTTACCTTTTCTGGAGCTATCGACTTCTTTTCTTTTTGGCTTTCACTACAAGAATGAATAAGGATTCCTACAGAAAATTTCTTATTGACTCCTACTAAAAGCATTTTTGACTACCAATCTTTCTCCTTCTGACTAAAAAGCAGTAGCTATAACTATCAGTCCACATCACTCCACCGAGAATATGTTTCTTATTGAAAAAAGTGACTGCGAGTCAATCGGTAATATTTACCTACTACACTTCCACTGCTTGTACGTCGCTAAAATATATATCAATTTTTTCCTAACATATATATATATATATATATATATGACTGAATTTTTTTTCCAATTTTATTCATTCCTTTTTGTTAACATGTAATTCATTTCACGTAATATTGTTTTGAGCGTTTGAAATTTATACAAAATTTTGTGATGCAAATATGTAACTGAATAAGACAATTGGTGAATAAATATATTATGAAGTGAATCAGTTTGGCATATATATATATATATACACACACACACACATAAGATATAAATATTTACATAATAAATAAATAAATAAATATATATATATATATTTAACGTGTAACAAAATTCTATTTTAATATATAA
The DNA here is from genome assembly GCA_037074585.1 of Biancaea sappan. Lineage (NCBI taxonomy): Eukaryota > Viridiplantae > Streptophyta > Magnoliopsida > Fabales > Fabaceae > Biancaea > Biancaea sappan. Next base: position 44,700,491 of record CM073497.1, on the reverse strand, counting down.
ATATATTTATGTTAATATGTGTGTGTGTGTATTTTATAACATTATATATATACAATTATTTTAAAATTATTTTTTGGTTTCACATTAATCTAAAACTTATTTTATGTTTCATATTCATCTAAAATTAGATATTGGTATGAACCAGTAAAATTAAAAGAATAATAGAATAAATTTAACAAAAAAATTATATGTAACTCTTGAACCACGTATCATATATATATATATATATATATATATAATATGCTCGGGGGACAATCCCCTGAGAATTATATATAAACATAGCTCAGGGGATGGTCCCCTGATCACCATATATATATATATATATATATATATATATATATATATATATAATATAAATATTTATGTTAAGTATATTTAAATATAATTAATTATCTTTAAAAAATTAATTTTTTTAAGTAATTTAAAACATGATTAGTATTTGTTTATAATAAATTTAAGGTTTTTACTGTGAAAGATTTCATATAATAAGGTATATATATATTTTTTTTTTCTTTTTCTTTCTACTAACCTATCACCACCCTGATAATTTTATAGAAGTAATGATGATGAGTAATTTTTTAAGTTTTAGTATATATTAATCCCATATATATATATATATATATGTATGTATATATATTGAGCAAAAGGAGAAAAACCTTGTAATTTGAAATCTTTCACATTAAAAGTATTAAAATTAAATTTACTAGAAATTAAAACTAGTTATATTTTAAATTACATAAAAAATTATATTTTTTTATTATATATATATATATTAAGTATATTTAAATACTTAAAAATGTATCTTGATGACATTAGTCTATAAAAATAATCACAAACTAGTATTAAAAAATTGCATATTAAAACAATTGTAAATATATAATATTATAAACTATATATTTATATTATATATATATATATATATATTAACATATAATAAAATTATATGTTAACATATATATGTGTCTGTGTGTGTGCACGTGCGCCACTTTAACATACACACACACACACACATTTATTTATTTATTATATAAATATATTTTATAATATTATATATACATTTATTTTAAAATATAATCTTCTTATACTAGTTTGTGATTATTTTTAGAGACTAAAATGTTACCATGACACATTTTCAATTATTTATATATACTTAATATATACTAAAACATATTATTTCAAAATTAGTCATAATCAATACTTTTGTAAAATTTTTAGGGCAATGGTGGAGTTTTGGTGACATCAATAAAATTTATTTAAAAATTTTATCTACTATGATAAAATTTAATTAGTTGTTGAAATACAAATTATATATATTAAGTTTATTTATACTTAAAAATATTTTTTGGTGACATTTTAATTCATAAAATAATCACAAACTAGTATAAAAAAATTGCATATAAAAACAATTGTATATATAATGTTATAAAATATATATGTATATTATAAATATGCAGATATAAATATATAAACATATAATAAAATTAAATTTTAATATATATATATATATATTTATATTTATATATATGTTAAAGTGGCTCGGGGATTCTTCCCCAAGCTACTTTAACATAAAGTAGCATTGGGGAGGAATCCCGAGCCACTTTAAAGTACAACTTATTCTCCTTCTCTAATATAAAATTTTCTCTTCTCTTTTGTATTTTATTACAACTTTTGTAGTTATTTCTCTTATGTTTTTTGTTTTCTTCTCTTCTAGTATAATATGTGTGGCTCGGTGGGTCACCCTACGAGATTGTAAGCCACACATTAATGTGTTCAAAGACCCACATAAGTATTTAAAAATATTCAAAATATGTGTATATTTTTACTTGCTCTGAATCTCTGACTAAAATGTAGTAAGAATAGTTCAGTATCATCTTTTATTTAGTCACAAATCAGTCGACATCAAATTAGCGACTGTATATTTACCTATTGAAAAAATTCAGTAGGAAATCAGTAGGAAGTTTCTTTTTCCTACTGAAATTCATATATTTCCTATTGGCTTTTCCATAGCTATTAAACTTGTTTGTTGTAGTGTTTACGAATTTAACTTCCACGCTTCCCACTAATAATTAGGATAACCACTAATTCTAGCTTAAGAGATCCTCAGATTCTTTCATTTTAGGGTGAAATACTAATTCCAATCTTGGCTCCATAAATGCTTGTGATTTTAGTGTCACGCCCCGTTTTGGGAACATGACCGGCACGAAGGTGGACTTCGTCTGCTGTGTTGTAAGCCTAACCTCAATCCATTAACACGTAGGATAGATATAACATATAATGGTTCGTTCCCAATCATAATGCAATAATTTAATACGTGAACAAAAATTTAATAACGAATATGATTGTTATGATCCCTTTATAACCAGTACAAAATTCTTAGCTGTTCTATCTAACTATAGAGAGACTCGAATTCCCAACTATTAGACATACCAGCATTCCGAGATAGAGGAATACAGGCCCAAAAACTTCACTATTCCTCATACAAAGACTCATCAACTATAAGAACAATCTGCAAGGGATGCAAAAGAGAGGGGATAAGCATAAAACTTAGTAAGGGGAAAAGTAACCATAGAAAGAACACAAACTAGACACCCTTAATAGAAGTAGGACCATAGGAAAATCCCATACGCCATCACCAATTCACATAACACAAGCAACTAACGCGAAACCTACACTCAATATACAAATAACATTGCCAACACAAGTTATAAGATAATTTAATCATAGATTTTATCACCATCCACCTTTCACAATGATAGGATCTAGAGTGCAATTTTATCCACCAACATTAGACTAAAGTCTGATCCAACACAACCTGTATGGTCAAGTAGAGAAGTCCTACCATATATACACAAGTACCACTAAGTCATACCGTAACCCACAACTTGTCTAATCCATTTCTGGAATAGATTATTAGTAGGCGCGCGCACGCACACACACACATATATATAATCAAGAATAGAGTCCCCATAAGAAGAACACCCATAGATAAGCAGCACATACATTTATAATTTTAATACTATCCACTATTCCAGGACATTTATAATAATAATGTTGTCCACCGTTCTAGGACATTTATAGTAATGTTGTCCACCGTTTCAAGACATTTAAAGTAATAATGATGTCTATTGTTCCTGGACATTTATAATAATAATGTTATCCACCATTTCAGGACATTTATAGTAATTTTATCCACCATTCCAAAACATTTATAGTAATGTTGTCCACTGTTTCAGGACATTTATAGTATTGTCCACCATTCCAAGATAATTATAATAATAATGATGTCCATCATTGTAGGACATATATAATAATAATCATATCCACCGTTCCAGAACATTTATAATAATAACATATAAACAACCTGCTCATCCATATTATTTAACTTTCAACACATCACTTAATACCAACGTAAAGCAAGCATCATCACTTATTCACATAAACAAAGTGATCTACAAATTATTTCCATAATTACCCTAAGACTCTTTACAAGACTCGCATATACATATATAATGATGATTACATAGGGAAAGATTTTGATATCCTAGGCACCACAATACAACGCACCAGTTAAAGGTACATCACACCCAACATGAACACCTACACAAACACAAATAATTATTATCACTTTGCATCGTAATCGAGAAGAGTAAGGTACTACCATGATAAACTTAAGTAATGCTGACTCAAAATCCACCCATACTCATACATCCCAATTCAGTATTCACACCTTATCCGTTATGCCCATCACATTGAGTTTCAAGAGTTGTCTTTATACAAGTATTCGCCTTAAATTTTAATTTAACATATAAAGTAATTTCTTACTCACTGGTATTATTATGCCCACTAATCCTTTAACATCATAATCATATTCTATAAAGTTAAGAACACAACTTGAACAACAATTATATTAACTATCATTATTGTTCTAGTGAGAATAACAATGGAAAATCAACATACCATCAATTGAGAAAAATAGAAGTTATCCTTCACATGTATTCATTTATCCCTCATATAATTTTTTATTTTGGCCATGCTCAAATACAAACATAAGTCTTGTCATACAAAAGTGATTCCTTCAATTTAATCATGGAATCCACCAAAAAGAAGGGTTAGATCCTCACCTTAGCTCTAAGCTAGCTAATCCTCTTCAAAAGATGTTGAATATGCCTCAAAGAGTCCATCCCTATAAGGCAGCCATGTAAAAACATGTTTAGATCACAAAATAGGGAACTCCTTATCTGTAGTTTTGCACCTTGATCACTTTTTGGTTATAACTCCCAAATGGTAAAGAATTTTCAATTGAATTGTAATTAGAAACTAAACTCAAAGACTTTTTCAACAATATAAAAATTTTTCAAAATGAAGTTTGGATGAGAGAGTTATAACTATTTGAAAATTGGGCTAGAAAGCAGCAAAGGTTCTGTCTCCCACCGCTACAGCGACAGTTTTTACTGTTATAGCGGTGGATCGCAGAACCAGACCCCTATGTTTGCAATTTTTAGGTCTTCCTCAACCTCTAACCTTCCTTCTTCACCCTAAAACCAAAATCAAACATTTCTACAATATCTTGGTCATCAAAGCAAGTATCCAATGAACAAAAACACATCTATAAACTCATTTCCACCTCAAATTTCATGAATCAAACTCAAAGTTTTCCAAAAACCCTACCCCTTTCTATTTTTTCTAATATGGCTTAAGATTAACCATGGAAATCAAGTTTCCTTCCATTCTTTGATAGCCAAAACATGAATGGAATAGGAAGGGGGAATCAAGGAACCAAAAACCTATAATTTACCATCTTAAAACACCTAACTCATCTCAAAATACCCATTTTCAACCCACAAGCTCATGACCTTTGAAAATGGAGAGAAGAAAAGAAAACTAACCCTTATCTTGGTTCTTGAAGCTTCCCATTGTGATGATGGTCCACCGGAGATTGAACACCCACTGGAGAGAAACCAAGGTTTTGGGAGGTTTTGGTTGAATAGAGCTTGTGTGCTCCAAAAGGGTGAGAGAGAGACTGACGGAAAAATGATGCAGGGGGAGGAGGAGTGGACTTATATTTGCTACGTGTTAGGAGATGCCATCTTTCAAAAATTGTCAATAGGTCCTCCCTTAATTTCTTCTTGAGTTCAAGATGAGGTTGAATTGGAAAATCACAAAATTTCCTTATCCCACTAATTAAATTAGTTCCTTAATAAATTACTCCCTACACTTGACAAATTTCATCACTTCCATTATCCCCATCTTCCACTCACAAGCTATTTTAGACAGTTACCATTTTGCCCTAAAACTTTAGATTCTTTCACATAGGTCATTCTCTTTAATTATTCATCAAGAATCAAATTTTTCCTAGCTCATCACACTTGTCCAACGGATTACTTCCCATTGTTTTAAACATCATAACATGTATATATATGCATAAGTGTTAAACCTAATCACACACACACACACACACACACACACACACACACACACACACACACACACACACATATATATATATATATATGCATAAATGTTTTTTTTAAATCCACCAAGATCGTATTCGTCTTTGCTAATTAAGCCTTTCTAAAACCGTAGTAGGTATTACATTCAGGGTCCTGATGATTGTATTAATAAAAAATCATTAAGTTAGAATCTTGCATCAACACAAACCTATACAAATTTCTTTAATTCTAATTCTAGTATTATAACCATCGACTTTGTGAAGGTTTGGCCATTGATCATAAGGTTAACTAAAAAAAATTTGAAAATAATGCAAACAAAAAAATACCCAACAATCACAATCAACAGAAAACTCTAGAGAAACAGATTATATTAACAGAAGAACATCATCGAAACGCAATCTTAAATTCCTAATCAGATGAAATTAGTGTGGTGAGTATGATGAAAAGCACACTAATGGTGAAGGTCGAGAGCTTTACCTTATGGGTAAGCTTGTAACTTGATTGCGCAGAAGCTTATTCGTAGCTCCACGCACGAAGTCAATCAATTTCGTCAAAGAGAAAAGGAAAGGAGGTTAGTGAATGAGGAAGTATGCCAACTAACATAGGAAGAATGGTGATAACGACGAAGACATACAAAAGAGATATAGCTATAGAGAGAGAGAGAGAGAGAGAAAGAGAGAGAGAACTAAAGGGAGTGGTGATGGAGGGTGGAAGAGCTCGTGGCAAGGCAAACATTAGGTAGAGCTGGGAAATTTAGGGCTCAGGGCTAGATTAAACAATAGAGAAAATGACGTAGTTTAGCAAATACAATATTAGAGATGAAATTCTAAAATAGAAAAATTTGTCTCTAAAATAAATACAATGTCGTTTGACACTAAAAAGATTTAGGATGCATTTTTGAGACGGAAAAATTCATCTCTGAAAGCATTTTTTTAAGAGAGACGGAATTTCTGTGGCAAAAATTCGTCTCAAATAGTTATAAATTTTAATTAATTCATATTTTAAAATAATTCCTAACGAATTTAAAGATAAATTGTCCATTGCAAAAATCTGTCTCTAATATTCTTACAATTAGAGACATATTTTCAACGTCAAAATATGTTTCTAACTAACAAATTCTAAACAATTTAATTCATTTAAAAATTAGAGGCGAAAATTCAATTAGAGACAAAAAATTTCTATCCTAGATTCTGTCTCTGATTAACTCCATATTAGGGATGGAATTGGAACATGTTAGGGATGAAATTTGAGACCAAAAAAAATTTCATCTCTATTTCCGTCTCTAATTTGTCTTTTTCATGTAGTGCGTAAATTATAGATTTGGTCTTTACAATTATTTCGATTTGGTTTCTAGAAGATTAAACATCTTAATTTAGTTCATAAATGATTATAATTTCTCAATTTGGTCCATTTGTAATTTTGTATATCAAAATTATTTTTGACAACGAAAAATTTGAGATATAGCAACAGTAAATTCTAAGATTTTTAGAAACAAAAGGGACCTAATTGAGACAAATATGTTTTAGAGACTAAAATTTAAACAATTGATCTTTTGAAATCTAAATTAAGAAAATTGTAAGTTTTTAAAGACTAATACAGTAATTTACTCCTTTAATTATCAATGAATATTTAAATATACTATAAGCAGGTTTTACTTAACAAATATTTTGATATATTTATGAGTTTATTCATGATGAATTGCTTTAGTTAATTTTATTTTATAAACTGAAGTGATGTAAATTAGAATTTTCTTTTATAAATATTGGGAATAGTGGCATCTAGAGTAACTGTGGTAACTAGTAAGTAGTAATTGCGTGGTGTGTGTCTAGGGGAGATCCTCTTTTTGTCTCAGTTTTGAACCCTCTAATGCTTGTCACTGTGGCGATTGCTGGATGTTTCATGTTGGACGAAAAGCTACACCTTGGAAAGTATATATATATATATATATATATATATATTTTTTTTTTTTTAATTTGTTGATCAAAGTTCTTCTTTCATTTTATAAATATGTGTAATTTACCTTCTCAAATTTAAATGTAAAAAATAGACCCCTTAAACTTTTAATTTTATTCAAAATATATAGTTCTTAAATATTCATTTTTTTTCATACATTAACTTTTATATTATTTGTCTATAAGTGAAAAAGTCAAATAAGTTAAAAAAGTAATTTTAATTTATTCTCTTAAACGACTTTTTATTTACAAAAATGTTAAAAAATGATGTCTAATGCATTTTTCATTGATTTTGATAACATGTCAAAAAAAATTCTTTATATATATAAGTGATATTAGAATTTTAGATAAAAAAGATGACATATGGATTATACTATAGAAAATTGAGATGGTAGACTAACTCTTCAAAGTTGAAAGGAATTATTTGTATGTTAATCTTGTTTTACTATCTCTCAAACAAGAACATTCTTAAAAAAAAAAATTATATTTCTGATATATTTATTTGTGTGTGTGTGTGTGTATTATGATGAAACACTTTAAGGTTTATCGTGTAAACATCTCTGTTTCTTATAAGACCTTAAGCTATATATGTAGATTCTATTCTAAATTATCTCGACACACAAATGAGAGCTAGATTTAATAGAGAGGGATTAGCTTCCCACGGGACAATGAATCTAAGTTTGAATCCTTTCTTGAGAAGTGCTCAAATGTAGTGTTTAATAGTGTCTCGAGTAGAGTAGATAATACTTGTGGAAAATAAAAAAATTAACAACACATGTTATCCTATAAATTAAGGTTTCCATAACCACACCCCCTACATGAATTCTTTCAAGCAATTCAATGCACTTCGCTCTTTCAATGTAGTTGTAGTTAACAGTACACTTCAATATACTTAATGTGAGGTTGATGGGAGGTCTCCATCTCTTACTTTATATCTAGAGAATGCTAAAATGATATTATAAATATAATTTACTTTAATTTTTTTTATGTCTTTAGATTTTGCACGAAACTATAAATTTTATTTCAAAATTACTTTCACATTCCTTTTGTTAGTCCGTTGCACAAGAAGGGAGAGAGAATAGATGAGACATGACTTTCTTATGAGAATGATTTAATCTTTCTTCATTTCATTGCCTTACTTATAACAATAGAGTTCCATATGTATATACTGTTTTGACTCGGTTGCCTTCACTGGCTAGAAATTTTTACATCTAAAATGACTCTAATTCTAATACCTAAATTTTTTATATTTGGTTCTTAATTAGAATAGAGATAGTGTTGTTCATAGTGTATCTTTTTGTACGGGCATTTTAATTAATTTGGGGGTTTTTGATGAAAAGGCAAAGCTATATAGCCAGCTACTTAGTTTGTATCTTTTCTTTTTCTAATCCATGATCAGCCCATAGCACATTTTTTAAAAATTAATTTTATGTGCTAACTTTTAATTATGGTGGAATATCTAATTTTTTAAAAAAAAATTGTAAAATTCAAGTGTTTTGGATTTTGACCCAAAAAAGGGTTAACGACTATCCTTTTTTAATTTTATTTTTATTTTTTAATGAATAGCTTAAATGACATTTTGTTTTCATTATAAAATTATGTAAAAGCCTGTTCCTAAAATAAAAAAGCGGTCTTACAAATAATCCATATTAATTTGAACCTTTTAGAACAAGATAATTTTAAATGTTGTCATATCTACTACCATGGTGGGGACCAATGTTTTAAAAATCGGATTGGCCATTTGTTAACACTAAAGCATTTATGCCATAAGTTTTGATGATAATAAATTTGTAAGAAATGTAGCATTAATGTATAAGGATTAATTATCATATATACTACAAGTATTTAAGCATGATTATATTATTTAATGTGTAATGTTTTATACATAAATCATGCTACTTATTATGAATTGAACTAACCATTTGGTTTGCAAGAAAGATATTTTTCTATAGGTTGGCTCAAAACAAGAAGAGTGAGAATTTGATTGAAGAAAGAAGAATATCAACATCATGCCTCACTCAAGGATACAACATACAAGGATAAAACTCTAAGAATTGAAGAACTAGAAGATTTGAAGTTTTGGAAGCTTGGATGCATCAAGATAACCTATGTACTTTTATTAGGAATATTTTCAATAGGCTAGTAATCTTGTGCAATTTAATGATTTAGATATGCATCCATTAGCTCAAGCATTTTGAACAAAAAGAGAGTGACATATGAAGTTTTATAAAAGTTAGTTTTTGACCTTTGGTTACTCTTTTTATCATATCTCCAAAACGGTAAATCAATTTTTCAAGATTCTTAATCTCATTTGATAGTGGATTCAAAGAGTTTTTCAATGATATTTTATTTATTCAAAACCGAGTCTAAATGAGAAAGAAGTGACCATTTAAATTAAAATTTGAAAAACTAAAAGTTAACTTAGCTGTACTCAAAAATCAATTTATATTAGTCAGTGTTTTGATCATATCTCTTAAATGAGAAACTATTTTTGAGCGAAACTTATTTCATTTGAAACTATATTCTAAGATCTTTCTAACAATATATTATTTGTTTAAAACGGAGTTCAAATCATGGTTGTGAGGATTGAGATCTTATGCAGAATCGAAAAGGATACAGGATAGATTGAATAGTAGAATTGAATAAGGATCGTAAGATCCTATAAAAAATATAAATTATATATATATATATCATCATATATATATATATGTATGTATATAATGTTATAAATTTTGTAAGTACTACAAAACCAACAAAGTCTCATAATATTTCAATAAAATAAGCTCAAATGTTATACGATTAGTAAAGAAAAAAATAGAGAGCAACCCCCATTTTCTATTGTATTTAAAAACCTTTTTTTATTCTTACTAAATAAACATTTTCTTCTTCAAAACTTATACTATATCTTTTTGTCAGCTTTCACTTAACTAAGTTAAAATTTGAACAAATTATGAGTAGTAAGACTGTAATTATATAGTGTTAGTAAAGATTTAAGTTAGTTTAATGATTTTTTTTATCCCAATTAACCTAATAAATTATAAACATATCAATAAATAAAAAAATGACAAAAATTCAAAATGTTATAGGATTGATAAAATCGTAAAATCGTAATACTTTAAGATTTAAATTGAGATCCTATAAATTTAGATCTTACATAGGATTGAGATCATTCGCGTTGCTTAGAATCATAAGATGGTAAGATCTTAAGATTTAGATCAATATCTTGACAACATTGGTTTAAATGAGAGAGTTATAATCTTTTAAAGAGAGCTCAAAAGCTACAAGTCAATAGGATTTTTAATAGAGAGCAATCAGTTGACTGATAGACCCAGATTAGTTGAACGATAGCCTAGAAACATTGTATAACAGTCATATTTTTGTGTCTAACGAATATATTAAGCTATCAGTTGAATGATAGCCTTTAGGAAGTCGACTGGTACCACCTGGAACTTACTTTTCAAGTGTGAAACGGCATTATAACGACTCATTCCTTAAATCCCTATATATATGAACATAGATACACATTTTTATGTTAGAACAAAGTACTACAATGTGACATTATCTTGTTCTATCATCTTTGAGAGAAAGAAAAACATTCTTGAGGCAAATCTTGCATATTCTCTATCATTTGAGTTATTAGTGATTCATTTATATTCATCTACTCTTCAAAAGAGTTTATTGTGTATTGTTGATTTTGATCGACACAAGCCTTATTCTAAGTTATGGTTCACAAGTACTGGTGTTAGGAGAACTTGCATTTGGTAGTGGAGGAGTTCGGATTTATAATTTCTCAGTTATGGTTTTACAAATACTGGGATCAAATTTACGTGGTCGACAAGCACCAACTGTATACAAACTTGTAGTGATTTCAACAAGTACTCGGATTGAACTTGTTGTGGTTTTGTAAGCACCAACCGATTACAAGCTTGCTAGTGAAATACTCAAGTAGTTTGCTTGGGGATTGGATATAGGCTTGATTTAGCTGAATCAGTATAAATTACCGTTGTCAATCTTTTTCTCCCTCACTCTTTTATTTGTGCATATTTATATCTTCTCTTTTATATATTGCACCCTCTAAATATTCATCTTAATGGCACTTTTATTTTCTAAATTGGATTTACTATTTTAGCTTGGCATATTTCAAAAAATCATTTAAAACTTCTAACAAAGTTATGTAAAAATTTTATAAAACCTAATTGACCCCCTCTTGGGATCAAACCATAAGTGTCAATTGGTATCAGAGCATAGGACTCTTGATTTAATGACTTAACCATCTAAAAGTTGATATGGCTAGAAATGTAATTGGTTTATGCTTGAAAATTGTCCTTTCATAGAACCTCTAGTTGTAGATGTTAATCATTTTCAATATTAGAAGTATGAAATGAAAATGTTTTTAATTTTAGTGAACCTTAAACTTTGGGATATTTTTTAAAATTGTTCTTGTATTCCTATCAAGGAAGAACAAGGAAAATTCATTCCAAAACCTAAGAGTGAATGGAATGATACTGAAAGAAATTTAGTGCAATTGAATGCTAAGGCAAAAATGATTATTTCTTGTGCATTAAGTCAAGATGAATTTTTCAAGATTTCCAATTGTGCAACTGCAAAAGAAATGTGGGAAACTTTGGAAGTTGCATATGAGGAAGATCTTATTGTAGAGGAATTAAAATCTAGAAATCTCATTAATGAACTTGATATTACTCAAATGAAAAATTATGAAACCATTAATGAGATGCACCTTGTGCTTAATCAATTGCAAGCTCTTGGTGTTAAACTTATAGGATAATCTCAAAACACCAAGTTGATTGAAGCAGAAAGCTATAAAGAAGAGAAACCACAACCACAACCAAAGCTGAATGAAGAAGAAACCATCATCTGTCTTGCAACTAGAGACAAAGATGAGATAAATTCATTTGATGATTCTCTTGATGAATTACAAGAAGCCTTTGATGATTTTCATGTTGAATCTTTGAATGTTGCGAAGAAACTAATTATTTCAAAGCAAAAGGCTTCACCTCTTGAAAAAGGTGGAAAAACTAAAAACCAAAATTTCCATTTTCAAGGAAGAAAATCTCAAGTTTGAAAAGGAGAGCAAAACTCTGCAAGAGGAGAAAACAAATTTGAAAATACTTATTTCTTCATCTGAAAAATGTTCTTGTTCTAAATGTGAAAATTTAGAAAGAGAAAATGAAAATTTGAAGAACACTCTTGCAAGCTACACTCATGGCAAAGATAATTTAAATACCTTTGGAAACAAAGAAGAAGTTTTAACAAAGCTGGTCTTGTTTCTAAAAAGAAATCAAACCATAAATATTTTAAAAAACCTCTTTGTTCCCACAAAAATGTCTTACTTCTTGCACTTATTTTTATTATGGACTGAAAGGACACAAGTCTTACTCTTACTTTTATAAGAAAAATCTTGCTCTTGGAGTAAAAATAAAATGGGTTCAAAAAGGAACTCATGACCTGAGTAGACCCAAAGAAATTTGGGTACCAAAAACGAAAGATTGATTGTGTAGGATTGCCTCAAAGCAAGGAGTGGAAATGACATTCCAATGGCTACATTATTGAAACTCCACTCTCTTGCACCAAAAGGAGGCAACGAACATGCAAACATATTAGCTGAAATATACTGTAAGAAATTTGACTAATATGTTTACTACATTTAATGCTTATATCTGTTTTCTAGCATGCCCGACATTTATCCTTGTTATTCATGCATGCTATGTCTTAAAAAAAACCTTAGGTGTACAGCCTATGAATTTGATATTTGTCTTTGAGCTTAAATCTTTCTTTATAAATAGCTAGCTCAAAATTTTATTAAGCGCACCAAAACTTGAACTCTTCTTTGCTTATATTATCTTCAAGATTTCTCTTGCTTGAGATGTGTTTACTATAACTAATTTGAGCATTGAAGTGCTCCATTAAATTGTCTTATAGGTAAGATGTCCTCAAAAATATCCTCTAAAGCACTCTCATCTTTCTGTTGCTAAAAATCACTAATACAAGGGGTTCTGTACTCTACCAGTTGACTGCCATAAGTTTATCAGTCGATTGGTACCTTAAACGATCAAAACTTTTTCAACATCTAGTAGTTACTAGTCGACTGCCATCAGTGTTGTAGTCGTACGCTAGGTACCAACGCCAAACACTGGAATGGATGCCGGACACTAGGTGCTAATGCCGAACACTGAGAAATTTTGGTTTGGTTATCCAAGACGAAGCAGTCGATTAGTAGCCACCTATCAATCGATTGGCTCGCGACAGTAGGAAAAGGCTTTGAAGTTTCGCTACAAGTAGTCAACCAATAGCCACCTACCAGTCGATTGGCTCATGATAGTAGGCAATGGATTTGAATTTTCGCTGCAAGCAGTTGACCGGTAGTCACTTACCAATCGACTAGCTTGTGACAGTATAAGATAGACGTGATTTTTGTTGCAAGCAGTTGACTACCAGGTCTGCAATAGTCAACTACTAGGTCATGTATGAGAGGTTCATGGATAATTTTACAAGAGATTGTTTTAAGGATGTTGCAAATAATCAATCAAAGGAGATTATTAAAAGTTGCAAGAAGAGAAGATCAAAAGAAGGACAAGAGCAAAACAAGGATATCAAAATCTGGAGGAGGAACTTCAAGAAGTAATAAGAATTTGCCAAAATTGATGAATATTTTTATCCTTTACCTCTTTATTTTTTAATTGAGTGATACTCCTTGATTTTGATTGGCTGTACCGGTAAATTTCTTTGACATATTTTCATAGCAATGATATACTGTTTTATGAAATTCCACATATTTGATCATATTATTACATATAAAGATATGTTAAATACTTAAATTAATTTTTAAGTATTCAATACATCCTTTTGAGCTTATACATATTATATCTTTTTAAAAATGTGGTTTATGGATTAAATCATATATCTTGCTCCTGTTATGTGATGATTCATGTTAGGAAATACTTTTCTATCCTTGAATGGATATATATTTTTCAAAATATATTATTCCTCTGCTGAGATGATATGATATATCCTGGATATAAAATATTTTATATGTAATAATGTATATATATATTCTCCTACTGTACTGAATATGGTGACATTCTTTAAAAGAAGAATTTTTTCAAAAGGTGTTGGAAAAGGATTTGAAATTACTTTAAAGTGTTTTGAAAAGAAAATAATTTGAGGATCCTTATTTCAAATTACTTTTGCTATTTACTGAAATGTTTTTATAATAAGCAGAAAATTATTCTCAAAGTTTTTGAAAAGGAAAAGAGTACCCTTATTTTAGAGGAAGATAATAGCATTGAAGAGAATGCCAATCTACCTTAAGAAGAAGAAATGCCTCAATAAGAAAAGATACCTCATGAGGAGGAGCCATCAAGCAATAATGATGATCTTCTAAAGGATTTGAGGTATGTCAAAAGTCATCCTAAGGAACTCATCATTTTTAGATACATCTCAAAGGGTACCCACTTGAAATCTTCTTCTGTTTATGGATTATACTTTATAATGGCTGTATCTTTTTGCTAATCCATAATTGATTCTGCTATGTTGTTATATACTTTGATTATAATATGGTATATCTTGTATAGTATATAATTTGCTTTTGCTGTGATATATATATATATATATCCTGTTATAATATCTTCTGTTATTATCTTTAAAAATATATATGTTGAAAATATATGTTGCTTCTACTGTACTGAATCTTTTTGCTATATCCTTTTTGAAGAAAAAAATGTTTTTCAAAATAAAAGGATTTGGAAATTCTTTTTGCCAAAGATTTTCTTCTGATAAGCTTTTCATAGAATCATTCTTTTAAAGGAAGTTGTTTCAAAAATTGCTTTATCATATTGAAGCAAAAATCATTTTGAAAAGAAATTTGGAAATCCCCATTTCAAAAGATTTTCGTCTCCTGTGCTTTTTATGATATCATTCTTTAAAGAAGAATCATTTCAAAAGGCTTTAGAAAAAGGTATCAATCTTTAAAGAAGAATGATTTCTCTATAAATATTGCATTTCATGGAGGCATAGCTTTTTTTTTTTTATATAATGCATTGTTTCCATTACTTGAGAATTATGAACTAACCTATCAAGGACCCAAATTGGTTGGGTACCTAAAAATAAGTGTCACATTTTTTGCTAAGGAAAGGTATTCTCTAGCTTAAGCTTGCAATGACAACAAATGGATGTTGAGGATGTAGGACTCTATGATGAAGATGGTGATTCTAATCAAGAGTTCATAGTCAAAACATCGGTTATATCTAGCCTTGCTTGAAATAGATCTTTAATCCATCAAGTAGAGCTTTATGTAAATATTAGATGAATGGTAAGAAAGAGTTTTTAAACTGATTGAAAACTATTTTAAAAACTTTTAAAGTTGGAAAATGCTTTTACTAAAGCTGGATAAGGGTATTGAGTCTTAGAAATAATTTTCTAAGGCCAGTAGCTACCAATTGACTAAGGTATAGGAACTAGTCGACCAGTTGCCTTCTGGCTCGATTTCTGAACCAAGACTCAAAACTCACCAGTCGACCACTTGTCTGCAAGCAATCGACCAAGTCCTCTCTATTTGGAATTATATTTAAGTTCCAATTGCTGTCATTAAACTGGTATATGGGTGCCAGTAGACTGATAGGTTCTGAAATTAAGTTGAAACATAGAGACTCAGTAAGAAGCATAAAAAGTGTAGATAGAGACACAATGAATAAAAAGCTCATATGTTATTTTCAATGTCTCTTTTTGTACATCAAGCTAAATATGAGTATAGTGGCTTTATTTCCAGACAAGAAAAACATTCCTTTTGCCACTAAAATTCTTTAAAGTAGCTTTCCTTGCCTACCAATAATCAGTTGTTTATATGATTTTTTGGATCTACTAATCACAATATGTGCAAAGATATTTCTCTTAGCTGATGAAGAAGCCTAAAGATAAAAATGATTTGTTCAAAAGGATAGTCAAAAGTTTGAAATCTTCATCAAGGATTAAATAGTCAAGGGTTGTAAAATAATTTTTGTCTATGCCAAGACAATTCTTGGATGAAAAAGCTCCTGTAAATGAAAGGTAAGCACAATCAGCTAAATGGACAAAAGAGTTTTGAGAGGTATGATTACTCATTTCAAAATGGATATTTTACATGTTTAACTGATCAATTTCAAATATATATATATATCCTTCACTCTTTGTATTTAATGGTTTATGGATTATGAATTCTTATGTTTATATCTTTCAATCAATCCATTGAAAATTACTTCCATTGTGATATGTGATATTATCATATATATCCTGGTTATAATGTTTTATTCCTTGAATGTGTATATAAATTGCTTTGTTGTGCTAAAATGTTTCTAAATTTTTTTTGAAGCAAAATGCTTTAGAAAAGGATATGAATATCCCTACTTTCAAAAGATTATAATGCAGATACTTTAAGTTTTCATGTCAAACTTCTACAGTTATAATGTTGAAAAACTGAATTTCTTTTTTACTTATTCGAAAAATCCCTTCAAAGGAAAAAGATCATGAAATTTAGGAGGAGCTTTGTCTCTCTTGAATATATATAGATGTTCTTAAAAAGGAATACATTTTGAAAATTAGATATTCATTATTCTTTTTCATAATATGCATAGTTTAAGGGGGAGCCTAAACTCTTTCAAGCTTTATCACTTAGCTCATTTCATTTGACATGAGAAGTTTTCTGAAAATTATTTTTACATGTCAATGAAAAAGATGATAGGTTTTGATGAACCCTCACCCTTTTCATATTGACAACCTATGATATTCTTGCTTAAAGAAGGAATGTACTTTAGCCTCTATATATTTATTCCTTTTTGTTGATGTCAAATAAGGGGAGAAGAAAAAGGAAGAAAAATATGTGTATGTTCTTATTACATAGTATTTATTATCTTGTGATATATGTTTTTCTTTAGTGATTTGTCATCATCAAAAAGGGGGAGATTGTTAGCCCTAAGGCATTTATGCCATAAGTTTTGATGATAATAAGTATGTGAGAAATGTAGCATTGATGTATAAGGATTAATTATCATATATGCTACAATTATTTAGGCATGATTTTGTTATTTAATGTGTAATGTTTTATACATGAATCATGCTACTTATTATGAATTAAACTAACAATTTAGTTTGCAAGAAAGATATTTTTCTATAGTTTGGTTCAAAACAAGAGGAATGAAGAAAGAAGAATATCAACATCATATCTCACTCAAGGATACAACATGCAAAGATAAAGTTCCAAGAATTGAAGAGGTAGATGATTTAAAGTCTTGAAAGCTTGGATGCATTAAGATAGCCTATGTGCTTTTATTAGGTATATTTTCAATAGGCTAGTAATGTTGTGCAATCTAATGATTTAGATATGCATCCATTGGCTTATGCATTTTGAACAAAAAGAGAGTGATATATGGAGTTTTACAAAAGTTAGTTTTTGACCTTTGGTCACTCTTTTTATCATATCTACAAAATGGCAAATTGGTTTTTCAAGATTCTCATTTGATAGCGGACTCAAAGAGTTTTTCAATGATTTATTATTTATTCAAAACTGAGTTCAAATGATAAAGATATGACATTGAAAGTAAAATTTGAAAAACTGAAAGTTGACTTAGCTGCACTCAAAAATCAATTTATTCTAACCTTTGGTCATTTTTTTTTATCATATCTCTTAAATAAGAAATTATTTTTTAGTTGTCTCATTTGAAACTAGACTCCAAGATCTTTCTAATGATATATTTTTTGTTTAAAATGGAGTTTAAATGACAGAGTTTAAATGATAGAGAACAATTAGTAGATTGATAGACCCAGATTAGCCGACCGATAGCCCAGAAACACTGTATAACGGTCATATTCTTGTGTCTAACAAATATATTAAGCTATCAGGGACTGATAGCATTCGAGAAATCGACTGATACCACTAGAAATCACTTTTTAAGTGTGTAATGACTCTATAATGGCTAGTTCCTTAAATCCCTATATATGACCATAGATACACTTTTTTTATGTTAGAACAAAGTACTACAATGTGATATTATCTTGTTCTATCATCTTTGAAAGAAAGAAAAGCATTCTTGAGCTACATATTCTCCATCATTTGAATTATTAGAGATTCATTTGTATTCATCTACTCTTCAAGAGAGTTCATTGTGTATTGTTGATTTTGATCAATGCAAGTTTTATTTTAAGTTGTGGTTTGCAAGTACCGGTGTTAGGAGATCTTGCATTTGGTAGTGGAGGAGCTAGGATTTGTGGTTTTGCAAATACCGGGATTGAATTTGCGTGGTCGACAAGCACCAACTATGTACAAACTTGTAATGGTTTCAACAAGTACCTGGATTGAACTTGTTGTGGTTTTGTAAGCACCAATCGATTAAAAGTTTGCTAGTGCAATACTCAAGTGGTTTGCTTAGGGACTAGATGTAGGCTTGATTTAGGCGAACCAATATAAATTACCGGTGTCAATCTTCTTCTCCCTTACTCTTTTATTTGTGCATATTTATATCTTCTCTTTTATATATTGCACTCTCTAAATATTCATCTTGATAACACTTTGATTTTTTTGAATTGGATTTATTGTCTTAGCTTGGCATATTTTAGAAAATCATTTTAGACTTCCAACAAAGTTATGTGAAAATTTTATAAGATCCAATTCACCCCCTCTTAGGATCTAACCATAATTGTCATCATTGAATCGGTGAAGGCACTGATTCAAGGTTTAATAGTCCGACCACGGTCGAACAGGTGGTACTTAAAAAATATTAATATATATATAATTAAAAATAATACACACACACACACACACACATACACACACACGCGCACACACACACACACACACACACACACACATATATAACAATTTTGTATTAATATAATAGGAATTAATCATTATTTCTAATATTCTATAATATATATATATATATATATTATATTTAAAAATTTAAAATACAAATTTTTAAATATAAGCTTTTCTGTTTGCTTCACTAACACATGCATTACACATTATCACCTTTTTTTTTCTCTGATTTGATTTCAAATTTCAATCATTATTATGACTTATAATTATCAACTCCAAAACAGACCAATCAGTCAAATGAGGTACTCATTAAGGCTACTTTGCTAGTGGAATTATAATGTCGGGTACTCAAGGCTAAAGTTACTTTAAGAGAAAAAAATAGAGGAAAAGACCAATGAGTCAAATGAGGTACTGGCAAAGGCTGCTTTACTGGTGGAATTACAGTGTTGGACACTCAAGGCTGAAGCTACTTTGAGAGAAAAAATAGAGGAAAATGACATTCATTCTCTCTCTTTTCTCTCTCTCTCTCTATCCTTCTTCTTCTTCTTTTTCTCTCATGACTGGAGGGAGGCTCGATAGCACAATAGTGGTGACATCAATGGCAGCACAATAACAGAGGCTTTAGGGTTTTTTTTTTTTTGGCAACACCACAGTAGTGTTCTCGCCCTTTGGCTCTTGGTGACGTCAATGGCAGCACAACAGCGTTCTCTTCATTTTTATTTTTTCTTTTGGTGGTTGAGGCAAAAAAAAAAAAGAACTGGGTGGACCTCACCACCCAGCTGGTTCACCTGGTTTTGCCTGTTCAGAACTGATTCAATCAATTCCATACCAGTGTGATGGAAAAATGATTATTTGACATGACCAGACTAAATCCCCATTCAATTACCGATCCAACTGACTAGTCTAATCCGATTTTGAAATCCTTGGTGGGGACTTCGATCTTAGGCAATATAAAACTCACTATGAGGAAATAAATTTTTGGTTGCTACTTTTTAGTAATAAAAAATTGTCACTAAAAGTGAGACTTTGATAGAAACTCTTTAAGGATGTCAACAAAAGTTTAACTTTCAATGACAATTTTAAATGTCACCTCCAAAGGTCATATTTTTAATGGCAACCAAAAAAGTCTCCATAAAAAATTAGACTTGCAATGTGGCTATTAAAGATTGCCACCAAAAATTATGATTTTAACTTCTTTTTTAAAGATAAAAACTTTTGGTTGAAGTTATTTTAGTGGTGGCTCTAAAACTCTATGGTGGTGATTGAAAGTGGTTGTTGATTACTTTTGGTGGTAACTACTTGAGGTTACCACCAAAAGTCTCTTAAAATAAACTAATTAAAAAGACTTTTAATGCTGATAATAGTTGCCACAAAAAGTTTTATTAAAAAGTTAAACAACTTTGAGTGAAAATTTAAGTTGTCTCAAAAGTCTTAAAGAAAAAATAATAGACTTTTAAAATAAAAAAGTTTGGCTAGTTTTTAAAAATATTTATTTTTAAATTATAGGTATTATACATATATACTATATATATATATGTTTATTCAACTCTTGCTTGATGCTTTGTAATGGATTGGCCATCTATTGGATTAATTTGTAGTTCTTGCAGAACATGGGAAAGGGAAGTTAGAATGTGACTTTGAATTGGTTAGTATGAGTACTTGAAGCTTAAAGATTAAGTGGATATTTTTGCAAATGATATAGAAATATACTTATTAGCCTCACACAGTCTAATTTAGGATTGTGAATTGTACTGAGTAATCACAAATAAGGATTAATATGGATTAACTAAGGAATAAACCTATATAATTAATTTGGGAAAATTCTTGTAGGTGCTTTTGAATTTCTAGACTAGCTAATTATATCACCATTGAGGGTAAGATTAAGAGAGTTAATTAACACTATATGAAGTATTAAATAGGGATTAATAATTAATCATAGGTTCTATAATTGACAAACTCACTCATTATCTAGTTTTCCTACAGGTTTTACTTTCTTAAATTTAATTCTTGTTAATATTTCACTGCTACTAACACACTCTTAACTAAGGTTAAGGTGTAGATATTAACTCAACAAATTTTTGATAACTAAATCTTTGTTGGACAATGCTCTACTTATTTTTATATTGCTTATGCTACATGTATACTTGTGAAAGTGTTTTATAAAATATGCAACATGACTCAATGGCCACAAAAAAAAAAGGAAAGAAATGCAACATGCCTCCAAGCAGATTAAGAAAACTAAAGTGGCTGTCAATACCATCCTCACCTCCACTATCTCTTTCTTCATCTTGACTTTGTATGGCAAGGTTTCTTTCTATACTACAACACTTACAACTTGTTTGGTTCGCAGTATAGAGTAGGAATAGAAAGGAAAGGAGAACGGAAAAGAGAAAATGAAAAGGAAAAAAAGTTGTTTGGTTCTCAATAGAAAAATGAATACGAAAGAGAAAATAAATATTTTGGTATGTATTTTTTAACAGGGTAATTTTACTAAATTACCCCTATTTAAATTTTTTATTGAAAAAAGAAAAAAGCAAAAGCAGATGGACTGTGGATTCATTCCTGAAACTTCTCATCAGTATTCATTCCTAAAGCTTCCACTCTCATCATTCTTCTCTGCCCTTCTCTGTCTCTCTATCTCTTTTTCTCTCTTTCACACAATCGCCTGTAGCGTCATTGAAGTGCTTCTCCAAAAGTGTGAGCTCCACTAGCTAGCTTTTCCGGTCTTCCTCCAATAGTGCCTCTGCTGCTATTGACAGTGGTGCTACTATTCTCTTTCGCTGTCAAGCCATTGCTTATCACTAGCATCTCTCTATCGCTGTCAATCTTCGTCATCCCCGAGTGGGTTCAATCGGAGAAAATGGAGTTGGCGAAGAGTGTTGAAGTCTCTATAATTTCCCTACCTCTTTGCTCACCATGGCCTCTGTATTGAAGCCTCTATGCTCTCCTTCGTCATCTTGCTCCTTTTCATTTTTGTCATCGTCGATTTGAATAGCTTTTAACGGGCCTTCAGGGTAAATCTCAGGATCATGAATTAGCAAAGCATGAAGCCCATTTTCGACCATCGATTCCATAAGCTTCTTACTTCATCGAAATCAGAGAAGTCGAAGCCGAAGATGGATAAAGACGAAGATGCAGACTTAAGGGTATTACTGTCATCTTCATTGTTTTTCATATGGATTATTGGTTTTACATCCCTTGCTCGATGGAAAATAGCATAAGGAAAATAGTACAAATCTTTTCCATTTCAATTTTCTAGAGAAAGCTTCCATTCCCCCTTAGCGGTGAACCAAACGCAGGAAGATGGAAAATAGTAGTGGAAAGGAATTCTGTGTTCGCCCTTCCAAGAAACTGAACCAAACGCGCCATTAATAATTGACTGGTTTCTTTGGTTTTTCCAATATTGCATGATGATTCTCTTCCTTTCAGAAAAGATGCCATTTCTCTTCTTAGTTTCCCAATGACTTTTCCTGATCCCTTCAAACAAGATGTTTTCCCCTAACACTAGAGTTGTTAAAAATAGGTTGAATTCAATAGGTTGACTCTTTTAACCCATCAAAATGATAGGTTTCGCTTCAATTTTTGCAACTACCTACGGAAACGGCAAAAAAAAAACACACAATTTAGTGGTGTTAGAAACAGCCACTTAGTGGCGTTTTCAAATGCCACTAATTGATTTAGTGGCGTTTCCCACAAATGCCACTAAATTAAGCGTCACAAGCAACTTAGTGGCATTTTAAGTCAAACGTGGGCACCAACGCCACAACATATACACAGTGGCATTTGTTGTGGCATTTGTAATTGTCGCAAAGTTGAAAATAATGCCAGAAAAACAATTAATTTAGTGGCGTTTGTGAGAAACAAATGCCACTTTATAGTGGCGTTTGTCCTTCAAAACGTATAGTGGCATTTGATCTTTAAAACGCCACTATATAGTGCATTTGTGACTAGAAAATGACACTATGTATGCATATATAGTGGCGTTTTATCCACCAAATGCCACTACATTATTATTTTGTGGCATGTGTAAAAGCCATTAAAATTACCAAAAACGCCACTGTAACTAACAAAATGAACCGAATTTAATATTTTTTTTCCATTTTCCCCCTAAATTGTACAAACCTGTATATCATCATAGACAGTCTAATCTAATAACAACATCCAATTAATTCATAATTAAATGATCCAACAAATGAATATTTTCATTAATATAATAATATAGACAAATAAATTTAGCAAATGATTCTTCATTAATAAGAAGTTATCCAAAGTAATACTTTTATCAAATAGTCCTTCTAACTACATAAAAAGCCTCATTCTCCTAAGTCAATTATCATCTTTTTCGTCTTCATCATCCCCATCATTGTCCTCTCTATCTTCATTCTCTTAATTACAAGAGAAAGGAGAGTTGGTTGCTGGTACAGAACCACATTCCACTCTCTTGATCAAAAAGCTACAATTATAATAAAAAATTGTAATAAATTTATCATTTGTATAAAAAATAAAAAAACTAATAAAATTTAGTCTAACTTACTCTTCGTGCAAGATGCTATTGAGGTGGAAGTTGATTTTGCTAGAAGCTTGGAAAAGTTGCATCATTTCATTATACTTTCTAGTCATCTCCTCCATTTGAGATCTGAGGCTTGACATCTCTTCCACTTGAGATCTGAGGCTTGACATCTCCTTCACTTGAGACCTCAAATTTGCAACCTCCGTCTGTAACTCACGAATAGTTTGACTCGATGATGACTCGCTAGCAAAGCACAAAGTGTGCCAAAACACTTGAAAAGGACATGGTCCAAATCCCAAGCCACGCACTTATCCAGGAAGCTCTTGGCTTCCTAAAGCCAGGCTAATGCATCCTGAGAAGAGAATGCAATTGATACAGACCCCTGCAACTTAATCTCAGATATTTTTTCTTGCTCACCTACATATACAATAAAAACATTATTAACAAATTAACAATTGAATAAACCAACTCACATTTCAGAAATTTAATTATAAAATAACTTACATTGATGGCTCTCACTTCATTGCTGACGAATGAGGCATCATTCTTCTTATAAGTTGCATTTCAAAGTTCCGCCTTGCTGATGAGTCTACCATGCTCATCAATCTACAGAATTAAAGTTAGTTAGTTAATTATGAAATAATATTATATTATAGATTAAAAAGTAAGTTTACCATCTCGGTTCCTTTTCGAGCCAAACTCTTCGTGCCTCTTGTGTGGTTGAGGGTCTGCTAGCCTTGTTTTTTTTAACTCTCTCTTAACATTTGCATGAAATATGTTATTATATTGTAAAAAATGATTAAAAAAATGATAGGCGGTCATTACCAAATAGCGTGGGTCCTGACAGTGTCGAATGAAAGCAGCCTATTCATCCCTTTGAATTATGGCCGGAACATCTATTGTTATTTCTTCTCATTTTGGTCCTATAGTTCTGAGCCCTGTATAGATCCAAATGCATGTTCTTCCAACCTAAGCCAATTTTTTTTACAATGAATTTTCTTTCTGCATCGCTCTCAACAACAAAATATGGTCTGAAAGACAACAATAAAAAGCCTAATTAGAATATATATAATTAAGAAAATAAAAAAATCATTAATTGAGAACGGCTACCGCAATATCATTTAAAAATACAGATTCCTTGTAGTCGTGTGGAACGGCCTTTTGATCCAGATAAGTGATAGGTAAGGCTATGTAGTTACGCCCCACAGGACCCGTGAATGATGAAAGTAGCCTTGCAGTTTCTCCGATAGGTTGTACAAGGTCATTCCACTCCAATCTGACCTTCCAACTCGAGTAAAGAGCCCATAAATTATCCCCCAATAGTCACTCAGTCTGCATAACTCAGAACTCGGATCCCGTGCTGGGACAAGCACGGTGCTTGTCCCAGTAGCCATGGTTTTCCTTAACTTATATATAAATAACATTAAAATTAATTAGTGACATAAAAATGAAATAGATTACAATTGTTTCCACCATCCAATAACCATTAGTGTGAGAATGTTGTGCGGAAGAAGTCCTAGACTGTTGCATTGTAGTCTTAGAATATGGTGATGGAGCCTCAGGCTGTGGAGCCTTGAGCTGTGGAGCCTTGAGCTGTGGTGATTGAGTCCGGAGCTGTGCTTCACATGATGACGTCTGAGGAGTCGTTTGAGTGTGAAGTGGAATGACTGGCTCCAAGCTCATGAGCTTTGCACCACAACTAGCTGGTGGATTCATTAGTGGACTTCCACTACTAGAAGCTCCATTTCTAGCAGTGGAGCGTGATCTATTCTTTTTCTTAAATAATAAAAAAAATACATGTTAAAATAAATTAAAATATCTTTAGAATTTACAATTGTCAATAATATAATGAAAGAAAGAAAATCATAGAAGTAACTTTTAAGCATTACTCACTTGAAACAAAGAAAATATGAGACAAATACCCAACAACAACGTCCCTATCTTCCTAGTAAATGCAATTGCAACTAAACAAAAAAAAAGTCCAAAAAAAAATAAATATTAAGTTTATTTTATATATTAAAATTTTATTACTAAATCTAATAACAAGAAAGAAATTTCAAAAATAAATCAGAACTCTTTTAATTTAATTATGTTTTAATATTTTCATACAAATAATAAGAGAACTAATTATTGAACATGTTAATTTTTTTTTTTGAATTAGAACTATGTATATTCATATATTGCATTATATAAATTAAAAGCAATTTTCTATAAATTTTGAAATAAAATAAATATATACCTAGAAATTGGGGGACCACGTTGACTTAGACTAAGAGGAAGTTTTAAATAAATGAGTTGTCCCACAACGTTGAAAAATGTTCTCATCTTAAAGAATTTTTCAGAATTTTCAGACTTATCCAATCCTACAGCGTATCTGTTAAAACATACAGTACATTTTTAGTTATTATGCAAGCTTTAATTCGGATAGTAATTTTAGCCATCTGTAAAAAGTTTAGTCTCAGTACTAAAAGTCTATATATAGGGGTGTTTGTAATATAAAATAATGACTTTTACATTGACCGAATATATATTTAATATTTGTTATACTCTTAAAATAAAAGATCAGTAATGTTATTTAAACATTTCTCAAGAAAAGAAAGCACAATTTGTTATTGTTCAGTTATTTTAATTACCAAATACTTGTATAATTAACTTTCAGCATATCAAAATAACACACGTCATAATCCAAAATATTTATTATGCCAAGAGATCAGAAACAAACACAGAAGTGCTTGCACCTTAGCCAAAAAGGACGAATTATGGTATTCAGCCAAGCATCGCAGCACATAGTTTCAACACCTTTATAAATTCTGCTACTACAAACCTGTACACACTTCACATCTCAACGCTGGCACATCTTATAACACACCATAAGCTAATAAACTCAAGGCAACAGCTAGTTATAATCGCTTGTATTTATTTGTTTAAATCTATTATATATTAGAAGTCTAATAATCTATAGTATAGGAAAGATAATCTAATCCTACAGCAGTTCTGGTCATGGATGAATAAGTCATATGATTAAATTAAGTATTACATAGTCTCTAGCCTTATATTGAAATTAAAAAGTATCATATCTTAAAAAAATCACAGATTAAGAAATAAACATTGAAATTGGCTATATCAAAAATAAAAAACTGTAATAGAGTCCTAGATAATACATGTATTCACCACCACTACGAATAAAACTCTGTAAAGTTGTTTTATGTATTACTTAGAAAATTGAGATAAACAGCACTAGTACTAAGATTAAATGGACAAAATTGATACGCGCGCACACACATTTTGTAGAAAAGAACCTTCAGAGCAACTAAACAGTAGAAGAATCAGAAATTAACGAAACAGGTAGAAGAAAGAACAACTAAGGCGGATCAAGTAATCCCGAGCTTCAACCATTACAGAGAACAGTGAGTAAATAAATGGAAGAGAACATCTAGAAATGATCACAAAATCACTATAATTTCCTCATAATCGAAAGATGTTGCGATTTCAAGCAGAGCAAGACTGAAAACCAGACGACACGAAATTGAGGAAGGAAGAGTGAAAAGGAGATAACGAAGACCCACAGGATAAACACTGACAGCCTATGTGAGGTGAGAGGATTCCGATTCTA
Source organism: Biancaea sappan (assembly GCA_037074585.1). Classification (NCBI taxonomy): domain Eukaryota; kingdom Viridiplantae; phylum Streptophyta; class Magnoliopsida; order Fabales; family Fabaceae; genus Biancaea; species Biancaea sappan. Next base: position 44,673,163 of record CM073497.1, on the reverse strand, counting down.
GTGCGGTAAGAGAATGAGAGACTAGCTGTGCTTTCTCTCGCATTGCATTTATGAGAGTATTCAGAGTCGAAGGAATAGGCACGTGTTGAGTATTCAACGTGAGTCGTTGGACTATAATTGATTTTAATCCGACGAGGCACCGGTGAGGTACCGGCAGCGGCGAGGCAATGACGAAGCAGTGAGGTGGCTTTCGCGGAGTGGCTGTGACGACAAGGACTTCCAAAATGTGAACTATAGTATATTGCAGATTAGGGATTTAAGTTCTTATTAGTGGCGTTTTCTATCTAAAACACCACTATAGCCACTACATACATTACAAAACTTTATTATATTTTAAAATAATAAATAATAGTGAAAATGTCTCATGCATTTTTTTATATTTTAATATTACATTGTATATACACGCATTATATATGATTCAAAACTTTTCAAGTCAAATTTTTTAAAATAAATTAAAAAATTAAAAAAATATATGATAATACATACTAAATGATATAAAATAATACATACCCTTTATTATATAAATTATGCATATTCAAAATGTAAATATGTATCTAGTAAAATTTGATGGAGGACTAACAAAAGTTTAATAACAGAAATTAAATTAAAATACTGTAAAATTAAATAACTCAATTACAAATTTTCAAATTATAATTATATACTAAATAAAAATTGAGTAAAACTATAAGGATAGAGGGAAAATAATTTAAGATAATTTAAACTTTTTGGATGAAGTGATCATTCTTGATATAATAGAGTTATGATGTATATAATAGTTAAAAAAAAAATTTACACCAATTTTGAAATAATGTAAATAAATAATCTGAATTTTGCAAATGGACGTGAGAGACGAGATACACAGCAAATGGCGAGTGTCGAATGTTTTTAAGAATGGGGTCAGGTTAGGGTCAAGGTAGCAGGGCCTATTTCACTCGCAGATGCTTTAGTAGGTGAAGGGGCATAGAGATTACCTATGAACTGACTCAATACAAAGGCATCTATCTAACGCCATTGGATCTAATTGCTTGACTTCTCCCTCTATAGCTACACTAGAAAGGATGCTGCTCTCTCTGCGCGCTTAGCTTTCTTTTCTATTTGCTATCGCGCTATTGCCCCTTTAAGACCAAGGGCTTTTCCACAGTGAACACTGTAATCAAATCCTTCCACTGTTCTTCTCCCTAACCCATCGACTTGGAATCAAATTCCTTTGGTTCGGTTTTTTTTATTAAATTTAGTGGTATGTAGCCACTACATAGTGGTATTTGTGTTTCAAACACTACTGTATGGTGGTGTTTTAAAGCCTAAACACCACTATATAATTGTTTTTAGAGTACAAATACCACTATCTTGTAAAATTAAATCTAACTAAATTTACTTTTTAATTGATTTTTTTTATTTCTTCAACAAAAGTAAGTATATATCTAAATATATCATGTGCATATAAGCTTTTAGATAAAAAGTATTGTAATCAATTCAATTTATATGATTTTGTAATTTAGACACACTTAATTTCTCAAATGATGAAGAGGATAAGCTAAGGAATCAAAGTATATGTATCAATACCTAAACCATGAAGCATTGCGACACATCATTAAATAACATCTAGTCATGATTTCGGAGTTTTAAAATATATAGAAGAAATAATTAAGACAGCACAAACAAAGCATGGCCGGTACCAAGCCTAAAGCTTATGGCAACCAACAAGGAAAGGAAACTCACTGATGAAAGAATGGTGACCCTAAATCCTAAACCAAGGGAATGGATGGCAAAAAAACAAAAGAAAAAGAAAGACACAATCATCATTGATAGAGTGAAGAAGTAAAAGAAATTGGATAAAATATTTATATCTCAGTGGCATTTTCTTGAAAAAAAATGCCACAATTAGTAGCTTTGACTATACAAACGCCACTATAAAAATAGCATTTGTAATTATACGCCACTAGGTGATGGTGTTTATAACTTAAACGCTACTATATAGTGGCGTTTGTCATACAAAAGCCACTAAACAATTGCGTTTGGTCAAAAAATATCACTATAAAATGACATGTGGCTTAAAAATGTTATTATATAGTGACATTTAGTTAAAAAAAAGTCATTATATAGTGACGTTTGCTTAAAACGCAGCAATTTTAGGAACCAGTGGTGTTTGTACAACATCACTATATTTTGGACCAATTTATTATATAACTTATGAGTTATACAGGTCAACTTGTTTAATCCGTTGATTGACCTTTTTTTGACCCACAAAACCAAATCGTCCAAAGCCAAAATAATTTCAGACCCATTATCGCACCCTTCCAACAGCTCACACCACTTCAATTTATATACTAATACCACTCATTAACAATTAAAAAAAAAAAGAAGAAGATAAATATCAATCTAAAACCTAAAATTCTAAATCTGATTTTCATATTAAATATTATCTTTATTTTATATTTCGACATGAATTAAAAAAAAAGTGTAAAGAGTAAATCAGTAAAGACATATATTGAAATTGAAAAAAGAGCAGGCCCTAATTCACCAATATTACTTCCTTGGCACTGTTTGTTCTCTCTATCTCTCCCGACTCTCCCTTTCTCTCCTCCAATTCAAGGAAGCGAGCAAGTTCAACGAGGCATGCCGGCAACCACTAGCACGGGCCAGACCAGTAGCAATTAACAAGCTTCGGGCAGACCAGTAGCAATTAGCAGCTTCAAGTTTGTTTGATTTAGACATTTCTTATTTTTATTTTTAATAAAAATACAAAATAGATTAGTTTAATGAAATTAAAATATTTTCTTAAAAATATTTTTTAAAGAAAATATTTTTTAAAATAATAGGTCCAAATTTAAAAACACTAAAAATGTGTTTTTAATATTTCAAAAAATATATTTAAAAAAATAAAAAATAAAAAAATAAAAAATATTTTTATAAACCAATCAAACCCTTCATGATTCAAGTTTTACATTTCAATTGATGGCCACTTGAACATAAATAGTGAGCTCCACTTCCTAATAAGATTTACATTTCAAATATTTGTAGGAGAAAGAAGTGTAATTTAAAATCATATATAGTTATCTGCTAACTTTAAAAATTCTCAAAAAGCTACTCATAACCAAAATTGCCAACGTGTCAGTAAATAATTCAAAGACATACAACAATCTAATCTCTTAACAAATTTTGTTTTGAATTATCAATTAAAAATTGCGTTGAGTTTCTTCACATCTCCATATTCTTAATTATTATATATAATGATTAATTCGTCAGATATGAATTATATGTGATCTTATCCATTGTCTCTCGTCTTATCCTGTCCGTGCCCAATGAACACTTTTAACTATATATGGTGAAGGAAAGGTTTATCCATTTGGTGATCTGGTCATGTGATATATAGTAATCGACAAAATTATTTAAAAAAAAGGAAAAAAAGAAAAAAAGAAAATTTGAAATTTTATTGAGATTATTATTGCTATATACAGAATTAATTAAATGAAAGCCAAGGGTTATCCTAACGGAAGAGTCATAATAAGGCTAGAATTCCTTTTATTTAAAAAATTATATTAATCAAGATCCATAATTGAGCGTCACCCCTGTTTATCTTCTCCACCCTTCTATATATATATAGACGTGGTTGGGCCTTCATCTTTCGCCATCATCATCATCTTCTTCTTCATTCCACCATGGCCAAGGCATTGTTTGTTTCCTGCATTCTCCTTGGCCTCGTGCTGCTTTCTCAAGCCAATGAGATTGGAATTTATGAACTCAAGAAGGGACAATTCCAGATCAAGGTGACAAACTATGGTGCAACCATTATGTCTGTCGTCGTCCCCGATAAAGATGGTTTGTTTCTCTCTTCTTCTGCTTCTTCATGTTATTGGATTCATGATTATGATTTTTGTTTTGTTGCATATCCTTAAATTGCTTTCTGTCGTGTGTCTTTGTTTTTCCAGGGAATCTGGCCGACATTGTCCTTGGCTTCGATAAAGTTGACGATTACAAGGTATGATTAATGGGTTCTTTTGTGATTCAATATATGATTGAGAAAACAAAACTTTTACGTTAAAGTATATATTCTCACGATCTTATAGTTCTGCTCATTTTTCAATTTGGTCTTTGTTGTTTAAAATTTTGTAATAATGTCCTTATCATTTTATAAATTTTTAATTTAGTCTCTATCATAAAATTTTGTTGATGTGACTAACCTTGTACATATTCTTGGAAACGGATCAGCATCAGCGTCCGATGCAGCCTCTAGCTCTAATTTTGACTGAGCGATTCATTCTACCTTTCTTTTTTTAAAAAAAAAATTATGAGTTTAATTTTTAAGCCGTCTGATATGAGTTATTGACAATCAGATCAGACGATCCAAATTACTCCAACGTCCAATTTACAATAAAAATACAAAAAAATATTTTAATTTAGACAAATTTATAATTACAATAAAAATATAGTATGAACAATTCAATATGCTGCTCAGTATGATTAAATCTTCAAAATAAACCCACAAATCCTTTGATGGAACTAGAGGAAGTGGCGACTAACAATTGACCGACAAAGGTGAGGGGCGTCCGATGAAGGTGATCGAAGACCAATGAATGACAACGCTAGAATGGCAGCAGAATGAACACATGAACAGGGGACAATGAAAGACTAGATGCAAGGGTCTGTCTGTCTCTCTCTCTCTCTCTCTCTCTCTCTCGGCCTTGTAGAAGAAGGACGCTGGCGGCAAAAGAAGGGCTGAAAACACAATGAAGGATGCCTCCTCCTGCTTTGTTCATAGGTCAGAAAACAGAGCCTTCCTTCACCATCAGCTCAACCCAAAAAAGGAATAACAAAAAAACAGAAAGGTGGAATGCATCTCGACCATCAGAATGAAGCCAATCCGACAATCGAGATTAGAGCTTGGACGCTGGAGTTGATCCATTTTTCTTATTATCTCTCTAAATACGCATAACTTATGTGACTAAAAAGAAAACAAGTAATTTGAGTAGACTAATTTAAACCATGCATATTCAGAATATTAAGATAGTACATAATTGGTCATATTATCATAATTTAAGAAAACATATGTTAATAAAAATTTTAACGACTAGAACTAAACTAAAAATCTTTAAAATTAGAAGGATCTATAATTACAAGTATTTAAACTATAAGACCCAACTGAGAATTATTTAAAATTGTAAGGGTTGAAAGAATAATTTAGCCAATTTATTTAATTTTGTGTTTTATATGTGTATAATTACAGAGTTTTTTGTGATGTTGCAGAATGATACAGTATACTTTGGTGCCATTGTTGGACGTGTGGCTAATAGAATTGGAGGAGCTCACTTCACTTTGAATGGCAAAACCTACAATTTACCTGCTAACGATGGCAAAAACACACTTCATGGTACGTTAATAATTTAAGAGTAAATTACTGATTTAATCTCAAAAAATATTTTAATTTAATCCTTAAAAATTATTTTTTCAATTTATTTGTTAAAAGATTGTATTTGTCTCAATTTGAATCCTCTGTTTGTTATAGTGATTTTTAATAACGAAAAATTTAAAATTTGTAATTTAACAATAAAAAAATTAAATTAAGGCAAATAAATTTTTTTATAAACTAAAATAAAATATTTAATTTTTTAAGGACCTTAAGATAATTGTAATATTTAAAGATTAAATGAGTAATACAATTATAATTTAGTCATGATCAAAAGTAGCCCACAATTTACCTGCTAACTATTACCATGCATACAATATTTACCATCTGACAATTGATTCAATGTTGACTTGCATATATGAAACTTCAGGTGGCCCCAAAGGTTTCAGTGAAGTTATATGGACAGTAGCTTCCCACAAAGAAGATAGTCACATCAAATTAACTTATGTCAGTTCGGATAATGAGGAAGGTAATTTCTTTCTTTTTTCTAATTTTTCATCTAAAACAAAGTACCATTTTAATAACTAAACTTTTATTAAGTTTGAATTTTGTTTTCGAGCTTTTTTGTGTCAATTTTTTTTGAATTGATTTTAATTTTATCTTTAAACCCAATCTTATTTAAATTGTTGACAGAAAAGATTAATACTGAATATATCTATTTTTCAAATTAGCACCAATTTGTATAGCTAGGTATTTACATATTAGATACATTTAAAATGACAAATTTACCTTTAATTATTCGTATAACTCTTTTAATTTTAAAAGTAAAGTGAAGAAATTGAGAATAAATTTATCATTTCAAGTGTAGATATGACACTTAAGGAGTTGGCTCTTACTTGTAGAATAGTAGTGATATTAGAATTTTTTGTTAACAATTTTGATAACTTTAAACTTAAAAGATAAAATTAAAAATAATTAAAAAAATGTGAGATTAAATTGACAAAAAAGCAATCCTGAAACAAAATTAAAACTTGGATAGAATTTTAGAGACAAAAATAGTAGTTTTACCAAGTTTGAATCCAGTTTCTGCAGTGTCATACTTCTGTTGTTTCTCACATTTTCCCTCTCCCTTCCCAAAATTTCCAGGCTTTCCGGGAAAGCTTGAGGTTTCTGTGACATACATGTTCCACCAAAGCAACAAATTAATAGTGCAGATGGAAGCGAAGCCCATACGCAAGGCCACACCAGTGAACTTAGCTCAGCACACATACTGGAACCTCAGGGGTCACAACACTGGGGACATCCTCTCCCACTCCATCAAGCTTTTCGGCTCGAAAATCACGCCGGTCAATGATCAGCTCATCCCGACTGGCGAGATCAAGCCGGTGGCCGGAACCCCTTACGACTTCCTCAACTCCAAGGAGATAGGTTCTCAGATCCATGGCCTCCCTGATGGCTACGACATCAACTATGTGTTGGACAAGGATGCCTCAAGTTACCACTTCGACAGAGTGGCCATTGTGGAGGACTCAGTCTCTGGGAGGAAGATGGAGATATGGACAAACCAGCCTGGTGTGCAGTTTTATACCGGTAATATGTTGAAGGAGGTGAAGGGTAAGGGTGGAGCTGTGTATAAAAAATATGCTGGTCTTTGCTTGGAGACTCAGGGGTTTCCAGATTCTGTCAATCACCCAAACTTTCCTTCACAGATTGTTAAGCCCGGACAGATGTATAAGCATATGATGATTTATAGGTTTACTGCTAAGTAAATGATAGTTCTCAGGATTGTGTTTTCATTTCAGGCTTGTTTCCCTTTTTTACTTTTGAGATTTTATTATTATTATTATTATTATTATTATTATTATTATTATTATTATTATTTTCGGTCGGATAATTCAAAAGTACAGGGTTTGTTATTATGAATTAAGTTTTTCCTTTACTGATGTATTATATTTCACTGTTTATAGCAGTGTCTTTGTTTTTTTTTTTTTAAACTTTCTTTGAATTTATAAATTGATAGTGACGTGTTATTTCTGCCATCCGATCACATAGATTGAATGACATCAAAAGGCTCAATGTAGAAGCATGGGATGCCATTTGATCTGTGTAATTAGACAATTGAAATTGCACGTCATTGTGACGTGGTGAAAAACTATGTGAGACAATCCATTTCTGTTTTCGGCACTATTAGGAGAATACAAAAGGGTTTGATTCTTTGGTCAGGCAACCTGTATAACGGTTGGCTTCTCTAAATACGTGCTCAATACAATGGTCATTATTCTCATATAAGCAGTATCTAATGTCGCCAATCACAGCAGTGAACACATGGGTGGAAATATCATCATAACAAGCAAGTCACATGGCTTCAACAGAATCTCAAGAACCTTGTAGGCTACTTCCTTGTATTGGTAAACTTCAAGTTTAGTGCTGCTAAATTATTTTTGTTACAGGAAACATCAAGGCTGATGTTTTAAATTTTTGGTTTACTTTAGCTTTGTTTTAAATCTTTTGAAAGAAAATTCTCTTTGAAATATACTTGTAAAAATAAGAATTATTCCCATTTAGTCTTTCTTCTTAAGAGTTTTTGAAATTGCTTCTTTGTTTTACAAATTGTTGTGTGAAATCTTTCTCATTAAAAAAATTAAAAGTATCAAAAATAAAAATAAGATATTACATTTGTTTATTAAATAATGAGCAAGATATGCAAGATTCATTTATGTATATACCATTAAATTATAAAATATAAAATCTTACTAAACAAAAATTGCAAACTCATGAAACTTTAAATAAAATATATTTTATTGTATAAAATATTTGATATTAAAAGCATTAAAATTATTGTGAAGTAAAATTATTTAGTCTAGTCTCCACTCTAGTAATTTGACTATTTAGTTCTCCTATTATTTTCTCGTATCTTTTCAAATAATTTTAATTTTAATACTGTTAATTTGAAAATTTTCAAATTACAAGATGTGTGTTCCTTTGCTAATTTTGAGTATCTTTCAAATAGTATACCACTGAACTAATAATATTTTACAAGTATTGATGATAAGTAACTTTGAAATAACAAGTGATATCTTTTTCTTAAGTTCACTTTATAATTTCAAATATTTGTGTCAATTTTTTTATTTAATAGTTTATACATTAATTAATCTTGCATATCACTAAATTATTTATATAGTGAATGTAATTACTATTTAAATTAAAAAATGCTTAATATATATATATATATATAAGAATATATATATTCTTATATATATATATATATATACTTTTGGGGTCCAATGTAATAATTAAATAAATAACTATTTTATATATATTATATGTAATATATATATATATAATACTTGTATTATATGGAGGGACAGGAGTCCTGTCGAGTCACACATATCACCCGGTCGAATTTATTTTTTTTGCATGCAATGTTTATTATTTTTTATGTTTGATAATTTATCATTTTATATAGTGTTAATTTATTTTGTATAATTTTAAAAAAGTGATTTTTTTTATTTTAAATTATTTGCTTAGAAAACTTTTATTGTTTAAAATTATTTTTATTATTCAAAATTTATAAATTAACACAAGTGCAATTTTCAACTAAAATTTACACAAACAAAATTTTTTAAAAATAAAATTAATTGATATAAAATTTTTATTATAAATCTCAGAATAAAACATAAAATATGATATATATATATATATATATATATATATATATATATATATATAATAGACCTGTTATATATATTTATATAATACATATATATACAATATATGTAATATATATTGTAAGATGTATATATATAATATACACATAGCTACTGGATGAAGGGTTTGCCGAGCAAGTGTGTATGTATGTATATTATAGTAAGTAAAGTTGCTACTCTAATTTTAAAAAAATAAAAATAAGTGAATTGGGCTCGACATCACTTTTAATTTTTAAAATAATAAAAATAACTAAGCTCGACAAGGTTTTGTTGAGTCACATTCACTTATATAATAATTTTAAATTCTTTTAAAATAATTAATTAAATCAAAATATGGTTAATATATATATATATATATATAAAATATTTTGTAATTAATTTATGTGTGTGTGTGTGTGTATATATATATATATATATTTGTGTGTATAACTCTAGGGAATCTTCTTTGAGTTACATATAAACACATTTTTTTAAATAAATATATATATATATATATATAAAACAAAAAAAATTAATATTTGCAAACAAAATTTTTTTCAAAAGATGTTGAACAAAATTTAACTAAACATGCACACATTTATATATATAGGGGATATTTGGAAACTCATTGGGTAAATCTAAGTTTGAGCATAATTGGTTTTCAAAATTGATTTTCAGCAGAATTGATTTTGCTTAAATGTGATTTATATATGGAAACTATTATTAGAAATTTGATTTTGGAAAGTAGATTTCAATTGGAAATTGGTTATCATAAGCTCTTTTAAATGTGTAATTACCATAAAGGTATAAATATTATATTATTTATTTCATTTATCCTTATTTAATTTTTATCATATGAAAATGTGATAATTAACGGTAATTTTAATGGTAATTTTTTTAACTATTGGCACTAATATTCTAATAAAATATACATGTATGAATAATGTAATAAAATGAATTTATCTATTTTATCTCAAAATTTAATTTAATTATTTTAATAATTATTTAAAGATTAATTTATTTATGATGAATGTATTATGTTTAAACTTCAAAAAAAATCAATGTCTAATATCTAAAAAATTATATAATATAATATATATACACTCTATGCGTTCAATATATATATATATATACACGCATATGTGTCTAATATATATATTTGTACACAACAGTAGTGTGTCGAGCAACATTTGTTGCTCAACATATTATGTGTTGAGCAACATTAAAAAGTTTATTTGAATTTTTTTTCTTTGTGTCTATAATTTATCATTTTATATAATACATTTATTTTGTTTAATTTAAATAAAGTGATTATTGATTTTTTTAGGGAGTGACATTGACTTTTTTTATTAAAATTTATATTTTTAATAAATAATAATACAATCATATCAACTTAAAAATATTATATAAATTCTTTCTAATTTAAAAAAATATAATGGATCATAGCAAATTTTTTGAAAAAATACATATGAACTTTTCAGTATTTATATTCTTATAATTTTATAAAAGTATGTTGAAACAAACTAACACTAATAATTATATTAATTTGAAAATGTTAGAGAATTATTCTCTAATTTAAAAAATATAATACAACATACCTATTTTTTAAATTGTTGTGCCTCGTCAAGCGACATGTAGCTCGACATATACATTGTCGAGCCACACACAATATTGAGTCACAAGTGTGGCTCAACATTGAAATGAAGGCAATTCTTTTTAATTTAAAATTATATATATTTTTTCCATTGACTATCATACGGTAAAAGTAGTAACTACAAATTTCTTACTAATTGTCAGTGGCTAGGTCAGTAGGAAAGATATAGTAGATGAGGTGAGGTGAATTAAAAAAGATTCCTACAATATTTCAGTAGGAAAAAAGCAAGTTTGACAGTCAAAAAATTATGTCAGTAGGATTCAGTAGAAAATTTGTAATAGAAATATGTATTGATTGTTGTAGTGGTATACATTTCTGATTTTGAGAACATGATAAATTGTAATACATGGAAGATATTACTTGTTTTCAAAGGATTTATTGCCATGATTTATGTATTATGTTTCTTTTCAATCATTAATATTGACAGATTGAGAATGTTATAATTTATGGACCAAGTGGAAGAATGTTGGATAACCATCATTTAAATTTTGAATGGTAAAATAGGCCATAAAATAGTGACTTTCTAAACTCTCAAGTTGTAACTGCTCAATCCATTAATTAATTAATTAATGTAACTGCATGAAAATTATATGTTCTTGATGGGAGAATAGTTTTATTATTCATTGAGTGGGTTAAGGATTCCTAACCACAAAGACACTCTGAACCATACTATCTAAGAGAGATTTTAAGTGCTTAGAAATATCCTAATCTAGTGCCAAAATTCAAGACTGACAATGGCTGAAGATAATTCATTGATCCCTGTTTTTGTTGCCTTTTCATGCTTTTATGATTGAACATGTTTTAGTTTGTATAAAATTACTTACATGTGGTATCAAAGCACTATTTTAGCCTCTGTCTTCTTGGTTTTAAATATCTGAAAATTTTTTCCTTCAATGCGTCAATGCTGTGTTTTTATGCGGTTCATTTTCAAATTCGTATTTAGAATCTTTCATTGGAAAATAATGTTTATGGATCATGAGGAAATCATTTTTCTATGAGTTTTGAATAATTAATTTAGATGTATAAATGATTGAAATGGAGTCGGTCCTGAAATGGGTCAAAATTGGGTCATAAAAACCCATCTGGAGGTTGAAGATGATGCCCTCACATTTATGTTGTTGAAGAGGTAACTGTCATGTTTGTTAACAATAAACTACTATTTATAATTTATTGTCAATTATTCTTTTCGTACTGGAGTGGCACATGGGATGATTCATTGGCCCACTAACATGTATGGGAATCATGGCATGTTAAGCATAGCACATGTAGCATTGTGTTTGACTTTTTGTGTGGTTGAATTTGTTTTTTCTTATGAAGATTATTTGTTTCTTTTTATACATACAATTCTTGGGAAAATATTTAGTTACATTAAAATTGTTTTTAGTCATTTGCATATTGTGTTTTGCAATTAAATTTGAATAAAAATTCAAAATTAATAATTAGTGATCTTTATAATTTTATTTAATTAGAGATTAGCCACAACATCTTTAATTAAATAGAGTTGTATTTATGATCACATAAAGAAATTATAAATTACGTAAAGGATTAGCAATTTTATGTATATAAGGTTTTTAATGTCTAGTGATTCATAAAATATTATTTAATTAGAGATTAGCCACAATATCTTTAATTAAATAAAATGATGTATTGTGTTTAGGATCACATAAGGAAATTATAAACATTAATTGTAATTAATTATGCACAATATAACAATTATATCCCATAGGAATTTATTTACATAATTAATTAGGATAAAATTTTAGATAGTTTTTCATAATTTACCCACAAGAATTATGGATTATAATTGAATAGTTTTATCATAAAGTTAAAGATAGAATATCAAATTATTTTAGTTATAAAATCTGATAATTCTATTATATAGTAAGAATCTAGTTGAATTAAAAATTTAGCCCACAAGTAATTTTTATGTCATTAGATTGGATTTTTTTTACATGATTTACATTGGTAAATTATGCTATTTGTTTATTTGCCACAAATTAATGTTAAGCGTGTATTGATTCATGTTTACAATTATGCAACCAGCAAATTTCTCTGATATTAATTGTGATATTCTCGAATTGAATGGTGAAAATTATAAGATTTGGAAGAAGAGGATTTTTCTTCACTTAGGGTGCATGGACATTGACTATGCTATTAAGAAAGACGAATAACTTATTTTTGAAACCAACACTCCAGTTGAAATTTCTCTTTATGAGCAATGGGAGAAATCTAACTGTTTGAGCGTCATGCTCATTAAGACCAAAATTTCTACTGGTATTCGTGGTTTTGTCGAGCAGTATAACAATGTTAAGGCATTGTTGAAGGGGTATTGATGAACAATTTAAGACTTCAGATAAGGTAATTGCCAGCACTCTAATCATGAAGTTTTCATCCTTAAGGCTCACTATTGTGAAAGGTGTGCATGGACACATTATACAAATGAGAGACATTGCGGCTCAGTTAAAAAGACTTGAGGTTAAGATGTTTGATTCTTTCCTAATGCATTACATATTGAACACTTTCCCACAACAATATGGACTCTTCAAAATCTCTTACAACAGACATAAGGACAAGTGGTCAATTAATGAACTTTTAGCCATGTGTGTTCAAGGAAAGAAGAAGTATTAACCCAAACAAAACAGGAAGCGCAAACTAACTCCCCAAGCTGACATAAAGAAGAAATTCAAGTGTTTCTTCTATAAAAAGAAAGGACACATGAAGAAGGATTGCATCAAAGTTTAGAAATGACTTAAGAAGAAGGGTAATCCAATCTCATTTGGTTGTTATAAATCTAATATGATAGATGTTAAACATAACACATGGTGGATGGATTCTGGATCAACAATCCATTTTTCAAATTCTTCATAGGGATTTCAAAATCTATGGAAGCCAGTGGGAACTGAACAAAGCATCTATTTAGGAAACAAGATGCGTTTAGTTGTGGAAGCCATAGGGATATGCAGTTTAGTTTTAAGTAGTGGTTTCATTTTAAAATTAGAAAAGACATTTTATATTTCTAGTTTCTCTAAGAATTTAATTTCAGTTTCAAGACTTGTACCTTTTGGTTATTCCTTCAAATTTTCAAACACCACTTTTAGTTTTTTTTATAAATTTGAACTTGTTGGGAATTGTATATTATCTGATGGTCTTTTCTCTCTTAATTTACAAAATGATGTCACTAATAATGTCATGCACATTCAAGTTGGAACCAAATGATGTGTTATGAATAAGGATTCCTTTAGTTTGTGGCACCATAGATTAGGACACATTTCCATATATAGGATTAAAAGATTAGTAAATGACGAAATACTTAATGCTTTTATTTTACTGGTTTTAATATTTTTGTGGACTGCATTAAGGGCAAACAGACCATCAAGTTAAAGAAATGTGTCAAGAGGATTTCGAACATATTAAAAATTATATATTCAAATATTTGTTGTCCAGACATGGACGCATGTGATCAGAAATACTTTATCACATTTATAGATGATTACTTACGTTATATGTATCTCTACATGCTTTATAATAAGCGAAGCATTATATGGGAGCTCTCCATCTCTTACTTTATATCAAGAGAATGCTAAAATGATATTTATTTAAATTTTTAATGTCTTTAGATTTTGCACGAAACTATAAATTTTTTTTCAAAATTACTTTTACATTCCTTTTGTTAGTCCATTGCCAATTATCAAGAAGGGAGAGAATAGATGAGACTTGACTTTCTTATGAGAATGACATAATCTTTCTTACGTCATTTCATTGCCTTTCATATGACAAATAGACAAGGGTTAAAGAATAGGATCGGACTAGTCAGTTCGACTGATTTGACCGAAAACTGACAAGGTCTAGTTTGGTTCACTAAAAAACTCGGTGTGGTACAGAACCAATCAAACCAAGGGAACCTGGTGGTTGGCCGATTCTCGTCGGTTCCTGTTTAAGGAAAAAAAAAAGGATCTTGCACATTGATGTTGCCACTGGTGTTGTTGCCATTGATTTCTCCACCTGCTGTTGGCCCTTGATCTTTATTAAATCTTCTTTTTTTTTTTTGCCGGAAATGGGGCCTATGAAGGGGATGAGAATGAAAGGAAGAAAAAGTCAGAAGAAGTGAGAGACTGGGAAGAAGACAGTGAGGCATCTGTGGGTGACTGAGGCGAGCTCTGTGTCTTCTGGTGGCAGGAGAATGATGAGTGCTGCCTGTGTTCTTCATCAGTTTCGCTCTGTTTGTGTATACTGAAACAAGGAGAAAGACGGTGAGAGAGATGGTGAATGACAGAGGTAATGGGAAGTAATGAGAAGAGATTAGAATATTGGGAAGTGGTGAGTGCTCTGACAGGAAGCGTGTATTGGCAATGGGGAGCTATTGAACATAATAAAGCATGACAAGATAATTTTATTTTATTTTTGTTTTAATTTTTAATATAATATAAATATGTAATAGCATTTTTTATTTTTATTTATTAATATAAAATTTAAAAATATATATTTAATTAGTATTGATTTGATCACGATTCAACTACAGTTGAATCAATGAACTTTGAACCAGTACCTTTACTAATTTATGACTGATCCAATTTTTAAAATATTGCAAATAGAGTTTTATATATATATATATATATATATATATATACTGTTTTGACTTGGTTGCCTTCACTTGCTAGAAATTTTTATATCTAAAATGCCTCTAATTCTAAAACCTAAATGTTTTATATTTGGTTCTTAGAATAAAGATAGTGTTGTTCATAGTGTATCTTTTTTTACGGCCATTTTAATTAATTTGGTGGTTTTGATGAAAAGCAAAGCTCTATAGCTAGCTATTTAGTTTGTATCTTTTCTCTTTTTAATCCATGATCAGCGCATAGCACATTTTTAAAAAAATAATTTTGTGTGCTAACTTTTAATTATGGTAGAATATCTACTTTTTTAAAAAAAAATTTGTAACATTTAAGTGTTTTGGATTTTGACCAAAAAGAAAGGGGTGAAACACTATCTTTTTTTTTTTTAAAACAAAATAGTTTAAATGACATTTTTTTTCATTATAAAATTATGTATAAGCCCTTCCCTAAAATAAAAAAAGAGGTCTTACAACTAACCCATATTAATTTGGACCTTTTAGAATAAAATAATTTTAAATGTCGTCATATCTACTACCATGGTGGGGATTGTGATCTTAGGCAACGTAAAACTGGCTAAGAGGAAATAAATTTTCAGTTGCTACTTTTTAGTAATAAAAAAATTGTCACTAATTAAAAGTGAGACTTTGATAGAAACTTTTTAAAGATGTCAACAAAAGTTTAACTTTCAATGGTAATTTTAAATGTTACCACCAAAGCCCAACAGTAATATTTTTAATGGCAACAAAAAAATGTCTGCATTAAAAATCAAACTTGCAGTGTGGCTATTAAAGATTGCCACTAAAAATTGTGACTTCTTTTTTAAGATAAAAACTTTTGGTTGAAATTATTTTAGTGGTGACTCTAAAACTCTAGTGGTGATTGTGTTAGTGCATGCATGTACTCAAGAATGGGTGAATTGAGTAATCAAAAACTTTTTCAAAACAATTTATTTTCTTTGAAAAGTTTCAGGGTCATGGAATTGATTTCAGGATCCTGTAAAAATTCTTGTGAATAAAACTTGATTTTAAATAGAATAATAGATTGCAGAAAGTAAAACGCACCAAGAAGTATAGTTGTTCGAATGTATCTGTAAAATACTCCTACGTCCACTTCTCAAAACATGCAGTAGTAAGAGTTTTATTAGGGAAACAAATAACAAGTACAAGAACAATCAACTTTGAGGTTCAACTACCCATTTTTATGCTAAGCACCTTAGCAAACTCCAAGATTGGATCAACAAGCCCCTGCTTTTATGATTCTTACAGTAGGCCTTCACGGGTCCTTTGCAAACCTTTAAACAAGTAACATTTCTTCTAGAAAGGGTTAGCCCTCGACTTTTACACTTACTAACCGGAGTCCAACTTCCAGGGCCCTAAAATGCAGTCCACTACCTGGACAAAATACAAGAGAAGAAATAAATGGTTTACTTGAACCTAAATATAGAAGAGCACTTTCACTTAGGGGATATGACTTTAATGTGAATGCTCTCTAACAAAATACAAGGCAAGAAAAAAAGCGCAACAGCTCAAGAACAATTGACAAGAGTATTATTAGTTTTATCTCTTTTTCTCTTAGTGGTTTGAGCTAAGTATTAGTCTCCTTTATATAGCCTTCCATGAAATAATCGTTGATGTGGAGCATCTTCCAATTTATGACTCTTTATAATGATTTTCGGATTTCAGGGCCCTTGAACTATTTATGTAAATTTTGCTCTTCGAATATTTCTTGATTGTATCTAATTTTCTTATCAAACAAGATCTGATCTTGATGTCTTCTTTATTGCACGAAGTCAATACTTAATCTTTCCAAAATGATTGTGACATGATTCCTTAATTGGTGCAATCTTCATTAATTGGAAGATCCTTTCACTACAAAAAAAATGACTTTTGGTGGTGACTGTCGAAAAGTCGCCACCAAAAGTCTTTGGTAACGACTTTTAGTGGAGAATAAAGTTGTTGGCGTAAGTCCGTGACTGATTGTCATTTGGTGGCGACTTTTGAGAGTCGCCACCAAAAGTCATTTTTATTGCAAAAAAAATTTTGTGAGAAAAAGTGACTTTTGGTGATAATTTTAGTTGTCACTGAAGGTTACCTTTAGTGGCGACTTTGAAAGTCGCCACAAAAAACATAGTCGCCATCAAAAGTCACTCCCCATCTTTTTGGATCTGGTTTGGCCCGACGGGTCGACTCGAGACCTATTTGACTCGTGCGGACCGATCCAATTACTTGTTGCCCTGGGGTGACTCAATTTTTTTGTACAATATTCAAGATTATTTGAAATTAAACCAAATATATGCATACCATGTGTGTCTTGCCATCCTGCCATCACTTCATTTGTGTTATGTAGGTGCAAAATATTTTATATATATATATATATATATATATATATATATAAAATATGTTAAAATTATTTCAAGTCAAAAATATTACAAAATAGAAATAAAACAATATTTAACTAAAAAAAAGTAAATATATTATTATTATTATAGGAGTCACCACAAAAAGTCTGACTTCAGCTAATTTCATAAAAAAAATGACTTCGGTTAAAAAAATTAGACTTTTGTTGTCACCAAAAATCTAATTTAAAAAAAAAATTAAAAAAATTAAAAAAATTTGAATTTCTTTTAAATAAAATAAAAATGACTTTTTTAATTTTTTTTTAAAATTAGACATTTAGTGGCGAGAAAGTCTAATTTTTTTTAATTTTATTTAAAAAATCTAACTTTTTACATTTTTTTTTAAAAATAGACTTTTGGTGGTGACTATAAGAGTCTCCACCAAAAGTCAAATTTTTTATTTTTATTTAAAAAATCTAACTTTTTTTATATTTTTTAAAAAATTGACTTTTGGTAGCGATTATGGGAGTCGCCACTAAAAGTTAATTTTTTTAATTTTATTTTAAAAAAAATGATTTTTTCTTTATTTTAAATTGATTTTTGGTGGCAATTAAGGGAATCGCCACCAAAAGTCTGATTTTTTTAATTTTATTTTTAAAAATTTCTATATTTTTTATTTTTTATTTTTTTAATTTAACTTTTGGTGGTGACTATGTGAATCGCCATCAAAAGTCTAATTTTTAATTTTTTTAAAAAAATCTGATTTTTTTTAAAAAAGTTGACTTTTAATAGTCGCCATTAAAAGTTTAATTTTTTTTTAATTTTATTTAAAAAGAATACAACTTTTAGTGGCGACTCTCAGTGATTCTTAAAAATTGCCACCAAAAGTATGACTTTTAGTGGTGACTTCTAACTCAACTTTTAGTGACGACTTATTTAGTCACTACTAAAAGTTGGTGGCGACTTTAAAAATTACCACTAAAAAGTCGCCACTGAAAGTCAATTTTCTTGTAGTGTTTTGTTTGATTTGATTTAATCACCATCATCTTGATTGATTTCTCCAAACTTTAGGGGATCACTTCTAATATTTCTGCACGTGAATATTATGTAGTGATTCCCAGATTTGGTCATGCTTTATATGGAAAGATTTCTGCGTTAAATGCTTGACATGTTCGAAGGACCTGATTCTCAATTCGATCATATACCATGATTCTGATTGCATAGAATTGAGATATGCTTGATTACTAATAAATGCTTACTTTTGTTGACTTCGTTTGACTGCATTTAATGCTCCGAGTTTTCAAGGTCCTTAACTTCAAGTTCCTCAAAACTGTCATGTGTAAGTCAAAAATTCAGGATCTTAACTTTCATGATTCACACAAACAAAAACTGAAACATACCTGGATCCATGCTTTTCTTCTGCGAAGTTGAATCCATTTTCTTTCCTCTGAATTTCTCTCTTTTCAGTATCCTTGATGATTAGGAGGAAAACAGCAACAAACCCTTTTATGAATCAACGTTCTATTTCTTTTATTACTGTTATTTTAAATTTGAAATAAGAGTAAAAAAGGTATATTACCATTTGACCTGAAGGCCCAAATATATTAAAAACTTATCATTTAGGTCTTTCAATGTTATATTATGTGAATTTAATAATTAATGCTATTAAATTTAATTACATGGACCACATATTAGAAAATAATCTAACATTCTCCTATTTGGCCCTTGTAATTACTTGATAGTTTACAACAACTGTAAGTGTGCTCCATACATCAAATTCACTACCATCTCTAGATTTAGTTGAATTAGTTTTGAGAGGATCATGGCGGTCATATGTTATTCTACAACATGATCCCTTTCCATGTATCACAGAATATCCCTAACCCAACATGAACTTTAATTAAGGAAAACCGTAAGCCTCAACATAACCTATCATCTTGCACAAACATATGTACACAGATACCAAAATGACAACAAGTATAATATGCAGAAACATAACCATAAGAGAATTCATAGTGTCACAAAACATAACAAGCACAACAAACACAATACTATAATCAACATAGTAAGGCTTTGTCCATAATGCCCATATGCTCTACATGACTAGAAAATGATTTGGGCGGTAATCCCTTAGTCAACGGATCTGCTATCATTAGATCAATACTGATATGCTCAATAGACACTTTTCACTTCTGCACTTCCTCTTTAACTAACAAATACTTCAACTCCATGTGTTTGGCACCCTTAGGATACTTGTAGTTCTTTGAAAAAAAATACGACTGTGGAATTATCACAATAAATTCTCAGCGGCCTGGTTATACTATTGACAATCCTAAGTCTTGAGATAAAGTTCTATAACCACAATCCTTGAATAGTGGCCTAAAAGCATGCCACGAATTCAGCCTCCATAGTAGAAGTAGCAATGATAATCTGCTTTCCACTATTCCATGAAACTGCTCCTCCAACCAATAAGAATAATTAACCAAACGTAGACTTCTTGGTGTCCATACATCTGGCATAATCTAAATTTATATATCTAATTACTTCCAGTTGATCAGACCTCCTGTACATGAACATGTGTTCTTTGGTGCCTTGCAAATACCTAAGAACTTTCTTTGCAACCTTCCAGTGGTTCATACTGGGATTGCTTTGGTATCTACCAAGCATACGAACAGCAAAGCTAATATCTAGCCTAGTATAGTTCATGGTATACATCAAGCTCCCAACCACTGATGCATAAGGAATTATTTCTATTTCTTTACATTCCAATTCATAGGATTTTGCATTTGACTGAATTTATCTCCCTTCTGAATTAGAACTATTCCTGCAGAGCATTTATCCATTTTGAATCTCTCTAAGACCTTATCGATATATCCTTTCTATGATAAATCCAAGAGTCCTTGTGATCTGTCCTAGAACATTTCTATCCCAATCACATAGGATGCCTCACCCATATCCTTCATTTCAAAGCTCTTAGAGAGAAATTTCTTCACATCATGTAACATACCTAAATCATTTGCAGCAAGTAATATATCATTAACATACAAGACTAGAATAACAAATTTACTCCTACTGACCTTTATATAGATACACCAATCAACGGTATTCTCTATAAATTCATAAGATGTGACGGTATCATTGAACTTGAAATACTATTGACAGGAGGCTTGTTTTAGTCCATATATTGATTTTTTCAGCTTACATATTATATTTTCTTTTCCTGTGGCTAGAAAACCTTTAGGTTGGTTTATATAGACTTCCTTTTCTATGTCCCTATTCAGAAAGGCAGTCTTAACATCCATTTGGTGAAGCTCTAAGTCATAATGAGCCACCAAAGCCATAACAATCCTCAAAGAGTCTTTCTTTGAAACTAGAGAGAAAATCTCCTTGTAATCAATGCCATCCTTTTGGGTGTAACCTTTAGCAACAAGTCTAGCCTTAAACCTTTCAACATTGCCATTTCAGTCTTGTTTTGTCTTAAAGACTCATTTACAACGGACTCTCTTAAAACTTTCAAACAATTCAACCAAGTCCCAGACTTTATTGTCATCCATTGATTTAAGTTCTTCTTTCATGGCGTTAAACCATTTTTTAGCATTGTTACAGTCTATGGCTTGTTTAAATGAGATTGGATCCTCAGAAATGCTCAAGTCACACTTATTCTCAAGATTGTATACCACAAAATACTAGGAATAGCATATCTTTTTTACCTTACAAATAGTTTTAATGCTACTTCCTGTTGAGGTTCCTCTTAAGGTTCCCTTTTAGGTTCCTGTTGTTGTACATCAATTTCTTGATCAACAATGACTAGTTCATTCTCTACAATCTAAACAGGTGGGTTATGATACAAGGACAGGAATAACGACGTGAGAAGAAACCTTGGGTATAGGTACTATAACATGAGTTTCTTGAATGTCCACTTTCGTGGTTCCTCACTCCCACTAGTTTGACCATTCTCAATGAACTGAGCATTTCTAGAATCTACAATCATTGTAGTATAGCTAGGACAATAAAACCTATACCCCTTTGACTTTTTAGGATAGCTAATGAAAAAACCATTAACCGTCGTAGGATCTAATTTCTTTTCATATGGATTGTACACTTTTACTTCTGCTTGACAACCCCAAACATGGAGATGCCTCAAATTAGGTTTTCTGCCTATCCACAGTTTATAAGGTGTCTTAAGAATTGACTTACTAGGAACTCGGTTAAAAAGATACACAACGGCCTTTAATGCATGCATCCACAATGAAGGGGGTAGTGAGCAATTACTCAACATGTTCCTAACCATGTTTGTCAAGGTGCGATTCCGTCTTTCAGCTACACTATTCTGTTGAGGTGTGCCAGGCATTGTGTATTGTGCACAAATGCCTCTACTCTCAGGGAACCTTGCAATGGACCTGGACATTGTCCACTTTCATTGGACCTGTCATAAAGCTCACCACCTCTATTTGACCTCACTACCTTTACTTTCTTATCTAACTACCTTCCACCTCATCAATAAACACCTTAAGGAAGTCCACAGATTGAGATTTATCATGCAGTAAATAGATATAGCCATAACGTGAGAAATCTTCTATAAATGTGATAAAATATTTTTCATCACCCTAAGAAGGGACTTCAAAAAGACCACAAATATCAATATGTATAAGCTCAAGAAGTTGAGTGCTTATTGTGGCTGCTTTTTTTAATGTATGTTTGGTTTGCTTTCCCTTAATGCAATCTATATATATATCAATGTCACTAAAATCCAACTAAGGTAAGATTTCATTTTTCTCTAACCTTATTATCTTTTCTTTGGATATGTGACTTATGATGCAATAAGAAACCAAAACTTTCATTTTTTGTACTACGTTTAATGCCCACACTACTTTCAACATGAAATAGAGATTCAACAAATTTATTATCCAAATTGAAATAGTAAAGCAAATCATATAAAGTACTAGATCCATAAAAGTACTTGTTTTTATACAATGCAAATGTATCATTACCAAATTTGAAATAAAAATCTAAAATATCCAGTCTCCATACTGAAACAAGATTCCTAGAATAATCAGGTACATAAAGACACTTTTCAAGATCTAAATGACATCAAGTGCCTAAGATCAATCTATAAGTCTTAATGCCTTCTATCCTTACCTTCATCCTGTTTCCCATGAATAAGTATTATTTAGTTCATTTTATAGGCTGGATCGAATTGAATCCCTGTAAAATATCAGACACATGAGTAGTAACACTAGAATCTAACCACTAGGTATTATTAGGAACATCTATAAAGTTTGATTCAAAGCATACATAAACATAATGCATACCTTTCTTTTTGAACCAAGCCTTTCTTTTAGGACAATCTTTCTTTAAGTATCCCATCTTGTTGCAGACAAAACCTTAATTTGTTTCTTGATTTGGCGTTTAGCAGCTTTCATTAGGGCCTTGCCCTTTGTTTTATCCTTTTTGTTCCTTTTCCCTGGTTTGAACTTGCTGCTGCTAGCACTATCATGGATAGTGAGGTGAATAGAGTGATCCTTTATCTTCTTTAATCTACCTTCATCCTACATTAACATAGCCTTCAATTCCTTTGAGTTTCATTTATCTTTGAGAGCATTGTAGTTGATCTCAAATTGGCTAAATTCTGTAAGTAAGGAGTTAATGATGAATTACACTAGAAACTGATCACTCACTTCTATCCCCAAAGTCTTTAACTTTACTGATATACTAGAAAAATGAGTCACATGATCATGAATGGTTTATGACTAGCTAAACTTCTTTATAGTCAGTTCATTCATCAGGCTCCCTACAATTGACTTATCTGTTAAGTTTGACTTAGAATACTCCTTCATCTTTTCCATGAATTCCTTAGCATCATCCGTCTTCGGCGTCGATGACTTCACATTTTCAGCCATGGTCATCCTCATGAGGTACAAGCTCAGTCTGTTTGAAAGCTCCCACAGTTCATAAAGCATAACATCATCATCTGAGCTTTCCTCAGTAATGGCTGTAGGCTTTTCCTTATTAACTATGGTTGCATCAATGTTCCAAAGACCTAGATGGAACTTGATCTGCTTAGGCCATTCACCATAGTTCAGCTCATTAAACTTAACAATGTTGTTTACCGATCTCGATAGACTTACTGCATAACAAACATACATGCTTAACCATTAATGCTTTGAGATAAAATTTAAAAGATTCAGAAATTTCACATATAACTTTAAGCATGCATTTAAGTTCTCCTTTGGGCAATACTCAAATACACAATTACAAAAAATTGATGCCAAAGAAATTAGACTTTAATGGACAATCACAACATATATCAGTTAACTAAGTGTGTCATCTTTGGATATACTTACTAATCAACCTAAGTATCGTGGATCATCCCTTTAATATTATAAATTACATGCAACGGTCCACCTTTAGGTGACCTCATAGTTATAAAATTTATAACTTCAATTGTTCAAACAAAAACAATCATGTCATTCCATTCATGGTATCTACAAAGTATGAACAACTGAAACATACTTATGATAAATGTCTAAACTTCAATCTAACTAGACCACTTTGGTGATAAACTAGTTTCCATCAAATAGACAATTTACAAAGTGCAAAACAACTTTCATACTGAATAAACATATACATTCACATTCACATAATTTGGCACTTTAACGTGAACGCTATCTTACAAAATACAAGGCAATAAAATAAGCGCAACAACTCAAGAACAATTGACAAGAGTACTATTAGTTTTATCTCTTTTTCTCTTGGTGGTTTGAGCTAAGTATTAGTCTCCTTTATATAGCCTTCCATGAAATAGCCGTTGATATGGAGCATCTTCCAATTTATGACTCTTTATAATGATTTTCAGATTCCAGGATCCTCAAACTTTTTATGAAAATTTTGCTCTTTGAATATTTCTTGATTGTAGCTAATTTTCTTATCAAACCAGATCCAGTCTTGATGCCCTCTTTACTGCACGAAGTCAATACTTAATCCTTGCAAGATAATTGTGACATGATTCCTTAACTGGTGCGATCTTCATTAATTGCAAGATCCTTTTTGTTTGATTTGATTTAATCACCATCTTCCTGATTGATTTCTCCAAACTTCAGAGGATCACTTCTAATATTTTTGCACGTAAATATTATGTAATGATTCCTAGATTCAGTCATGCTTTATATGGAAATATTTCTACATTAAATGCTTGATGTGTTCTAGGGACCTGATTCTCAATTTGATCATATACCATGATTCTAATTACATAGACTTGAGATATGTTTGATTGCTAATAAATGCTGACTTTTATTGACTTCGTCTGACTGCATTTAATGCTCTGAGTTTCTAGGGTCCTTAAAGTCAGGTTCCTCAAAATTGTCATTTGTAAGACAAAAATTCAGGATCTTGACTTTCATGATTCACACAAACATAAAATTAAATATACCTGGATCCATTTTTTTTTTTTTGCAAAGTCGAATCCATTTTCTTTCTTCTGAATTTCTCTATTTTCAATCTCCTTGATGATTATGAGGAAAACAGTAAAAGACCCTTTTCTGAATCAACGTTCTATTTCTTTTATTACTATTATTTTAAATTTGAAATCAGAACAAAAGGAGTATATTACCTTTTGGCCCCTATAAAGTTTTTAATTACTTAATAGCTTCTCAACCATCACAAGAAAGCCTGAATATATTAAAAACTAATCACTTAGGTCCTTCAATATTCTATTATATGAGTTTAATAATTAATGCCATTAAAATGAATTACATGGGCCACATATTAGAAAATAATCTAACATCATTAATCAAAAACTTATTCTTTGAGAAGTTGCATCAACAGATTGAAAGCCCATATTGCTTACTTTTGGTAGCAACTACTAACAAGCACCATATTTGTCTTAATTTGGGCAGTCAGATTTCAGATCTAATGATTCAGATATCAAGTAGTAGTTTTGATAATTTTTTATTTTTTTTAAAAAAGACATTAAAATTTGGATCGTTGGGTCTGAAATTTGACGATCCAGATTAAGACAAGTATGAGTACTTGTCCTTAAGGACAAACATTGGATCCCATTTCAATTACTTAAGGTTACCACCAAAAGTCTCTTGAAGTAAACTAATTAAAAAGAATTTTTTAGTACTGATAATAGTTAACACAAAAAGTTTTACTAAAAAGTTAAAAGACTTTTAGATTAATCAAGATCCATAATTGAGGGTCACCCATGTTTTTCTTCTCCACCCTTCTATATATATATAGACGTGTTTGGGCCTTCATCTTTCACCATCATCATCATCTTCTTCTTCATTCCACCATGGCCAAGGCATTGTTTGTTTCCTGCATTCTCCTTGGCCTCGTGCTGCTTTCTTAATCCAATGAGATTGGAATTTATGAACTCAAGAATGGACAATTCCATATCAAGGTGATAAACTATGGTGCAACCATTATATCTGTTGTTGTCCCTGATAAACATGGTTTGTTTCTCTCTTCTTCTGCTTCTTCATGTTATTAGATTCATGGTTATGATTTTTGTTTTGTTGCAAATATATCCTTAAATTGCTTTTTGTCGTGTGCCTTTGTTTTTCCAAGGAAACTGGCCAACATTGTCCTTGGCTTCGATAAAGTTGACAATTACAAGGTATGATTAATGGGTTCTTTTGTGATTCAATACATGATTGAGAAAGCAAAACTTTTTGGTTAAATTATATATTCTCATGATCTTATAGTTTCGATCATTTTTTAATTTGATCTTTATGGTTTAAAATTTTGTAATGAAGTCCTTATCATTTTATAAATTTTTTACTTAGTCCCTATCATTAAATTTTGTTGGTGGAGCTAACCTTGTACTTATTATTTGTCTAAATATGCATAACTTATGTGCTAAAAAGGAAAACAAGTAATTGGAGAAAATTAATTTAAACCATGCATATTCAAAATATTAAGATAGTACATAATTGGTCATATTATCATAATTTAAGAAAACATATATTAATAAAAAGTTTAACGATAAGAACTAAACTAAAAATCTTTAAAATTATATGGATCTATAATTACAAATATTTAAACTATAAGACCCAACTGAGAATTATTTAAAATTGTAAAGATTGAAAGAATAATTTATGCAATTTATTTAATTTTGTGATTTATATATGTATATTTATAGAGCATTTTGTGATGTTCGAGAATGATACAGTATACTTTGGTGCTATTGTTGGACGTGTGGCTAATAGAATTGTAGGAGCTCACTTCACTTTGGATGGCAAAACCTACAATTTTCCTGCTAATGATGGTAAAAAACTTCATTGTACGTTATTAATTTAAGAGTAAATTATTGATTTAATCTCAAAAATATTTCAATTTAATCCTTAAAAATTAAATATTTTTCCAATTTAGTCCTTGAAAGATTGCGTTTGTCTCAATTTGATCCCTCAGTTTGTTACAGTAATTTTCAACATCAAAAAATTTAAAATTTAGATTTTGTAATTCAATAATAAAAAGGACTAAAATAAGACAAATGTGTTTTTTTATGTACTAAATTGAAATATTTAATCTTTTGAGGACCTTGAAATAATTGTAATATTGTGTAATTCAATTATAAACGGAAGCGAGTAAAGGACTGGAAAGATAAAGAGATTTGAATTAAATTTGACTAAAATGTAAAGTGTAAAGCATACTTTAACGTTGATCCTTTAATCTGCTCTTTTAAGATGTTAGGATTTTTAGTTAAGAGTTACTAACCCTTTTTACAATGATTAAACAAGTATTTATAGGCAAATTACTAAAGTAACTACCTATCTAATTATTCGCCATGTACATGACAGTTTACAATCGTATTGCATCAGCATAACTATCTAAACCCATGTACATAGCAATTTACAAGGTCTGACAAAACTACCTTAGCTATCCGATGGTAGTTGTCTTTGGCAATTCCAACTCGACAAATTCCCTCGTCTTCGATGTTCGAGAAACAAACTATGTCTATACCTTCATCTTTCGACATAGATGACTTGCTCATCGACCATGCATGAACTTGCTTGTCGAATGACAAGCTCTTGATAACTTTGGCATATGCACACAAGTGGTCACAAAGGTGTCTATCTACCCCTTCTGTAGACTTGATCTCTGTCGAATCATTGATCTTTGTTGAATGTGCTAGATTATTTTTCTGACACTTAGACAATCAACACCAATTTGTTGCAAAACTGAGGATGATTATTTACCGACCAAGCAAACTTGTCTAACAAATACAAATATGTTATTTTTAAAATAATCGTCCAACATATGCCCTCCAAAATTTTTGTTCTCAACGGACATGGAAAGAATTAAAATTTAAACGGCCTCATAACTGACAACGGATTTCAAGGGATTTGGCTCAGTATCATGATTATTCTTAATATGATAGCCCTATCTCTGCACGTGAATCGTCACTGCACTCCTAATGTTTTGTGTGTCCCAAGCCTTTAAAACCCTAAACCCTAGTCGTCAAGCCGCTTATTTTTCTATTTGGGTTATTGGCATTCTGTTCTTCTTCTCGACATTTTCAAAAGCCTTCATCCCTAATTTAATCTCAACAATGGCCTCTTCATCCAAAGTTGAACTTTCTCTTCAACTAAACAACCTGCCATTGCTGAGAATAAAAACATAATTTGTGACCCAGTTATAGATCCTTCAGAGATGTGGCTGAAATCAAACGTAATAATCCCTGTTGCTGATTCTTTTTCTATTCCTCCATTTTCTTTTCTAGGACTTTTGTTGTCTCTAGAAACTTTTCTAGCAAAGCTCTGGTCGATTGTCCCTTGCAAGACTCCTGATGAGGCTATTCTTGCCTCGGGCACGTCAATACCCATTCACTACTTCAAAAAGGCTTAGAGGATGTTCTAAACTCCGCCTTCCCAAGTTGATGGATATCAGGCCTGGCTTGACAGAGTACAAACCAAGAAAGGCAATTTTTGGAAAAAAGTGGGTATTTTTTATTTCACCCAACTTTCCCAACACACCATCAAAATCGACCTTGCCATGGTGGGAGCTTCAGTCTTTTTCTGGAATGAGACCACCAACAACTTTCATTTTTCTTACAACATGATGGGTCTGATAGTCTTTGACATAATAGCTATCACGGGCCTTCAACCAGATGGGAAAGTTATTCATCTGTACCTTCGACCTCGTAAAATATAGAGGTTTATTCATCCAAACATACCTCTTTTTCTTCTTTTGTGGACTTTCACCACAAAAGTTTAGACGAAGTGTCAGATAAAGAATATGTTGCCTTCCTTCTGCTTCAGCTATTGGCTTATGTGTTTGGTTCGAAGTCTGTAATTGTAGCTAAATTCCTTTAGCCCTTGGCCAACCTCATCCATGAAGGCATTCGACTGGCCCTGAATTAATGGGTTCTTGCTAATCTCTTCCAAAGTATGAGTTAAATGTTGACAATATTAGGGCTTAGATGAGAAAAAAAAGTTAGAGCCCTATCTGGTTGCTACAGCTATGGTTGAATAATGTTTTAGGGCCACGCCTATCTACCTCACCTATAAATGATGAATTGACAGGCTATATGTCTGGTTCATATAGACCAAAGCTTTGCTATCAGGTTCGTGATTCCCTTACCAAGAATGAAAAACAAAACTTTTACTACTTTAGAATTTTTCATACAATTGCTGAGGGTTCGACAAAAATAAACTTTGCCTCTTTTGTTGAATGGTAGAAGGGTCTAAGATGGTTTATTCGACCAATAACGTCTGACAAGAAAAGTGTCTTGATTTAGTCGAAACACCTTTGTTAGAAAATCATCTTTGGAGGGGCTCCTAACACAGAAGATGCCAACTTTTATGTGTACTTGCCCAACACGGTCTCTTGACAAATGGGCTTCTTTCAATCAATCCCAACTCCTTACTCATCTACCCTAGAAGATCATTTTGTCAATGCCCATATCTATAAAGAAGATAATGTTAGGTAACTGATGAAGGAGAATGACAAACGTCGTCAATATTTTGAGCCTGTCCTTTTTATAGTCTCGCAAGGAGTGTCAAAATGTTTTGTTGTTTGGTGGTGAAAATACTACCAATCATTTCGTCATAGTATCAAAACCTATTTTGACATCATTGTCGACTCTCCTGTGCAGGGATGCAATCTGATGGCAAAAATCAAAGGTAAGCATTTAGAGGAAATTCGAGCCTTCTAGAAATACTACAAGACAAAATGGGATCCTCGCTATGAATATTGGATCATTCTGAACATAGAGGAGATCATAGCCAAATGAAAACAAGAGTATAGGGTTCGACACTGGTTCAAATATTTAGAATTTTTGGATATCGAAACTTTATAAGAGTTTATTAAAAGAGTTCCTTTTCTAGACCTAGTGCCCTTACCTTGTGCTCATTTTGGTTTGGCTGATGTATTTCCTAGGAAACCAATGAGAGTAGGTAACTTTAAAGTTGTCTAAAGACACAGGTTTACCCTTCCTTCTGAACAATCTAGTGTTATGGCGGTTGTCAGTTTGTTTCCCCAAGGTATTCAATCTTTTTTGTCCTAAGGTAAAGAAGGCTTCTGACCATTGACACCTAATTTTTCTTGTAGCACTCCCCCTGAAGGAACCTTTGGCCTATAAGCGACCAGTAGAATAAGTGGTCGTCATCAAGTCAGAGGAAGCGGAAGAGGATTGTCAACCTTTTCAACAAAGGAGAAGAAGATTGGTGAAACGAGTGACCAGTCCACAACAATAATGAGTGACCGACTGGCTATTGCATCTCCTCAACCCGACACATCCAAAGCCATTACTAAGTCAAAGGCTCTAGCCAAAAGAAAAATAGTCTTTTTTGACACTGATCGTGCTGTCAAAAAATCCAAAGCATGCAAAGGCCTAATAGCACCTGATCCAGCTGTCGAGTCTCAGGTATGTTTATTTGTTAGTTGTTATCATTTATTGAAATGAAATAT
This sequence comes from Biancaea sappan, assembly GCA_037074585.1. NCBI lineage: Eukaryota > Viridiplantae > Streptophyta > Magnoliopsida > Fabales > Fabaceae > Biancaea > Biancaea sappan. The sequence goes on along the minus strand of CM073497.1, from coordinate 44,642,616 downwards.
ACTCACTTAGTTTTTTTTTGGCAGGACAAAGAGTCTACTCCTACATACTCAACTTTGCTTGTAGCACCTGACGAACCAGATCTTCAAACCCAAAGAGTACGACCCTTGACAGAAGTTTGTTTGTACATTAAGCATGTATAATATCTTATACAAATTTTTTCATGATCGGGGTCGAGAGCTCTTGAGCTCGATTGTCAAAGAATCTGTCGAGGCTCTCTAGGGAAAAGATCCCACTACTGAAGTAGTTATGATGACTAAAGAATCTGATAGAGCTTTCCAAGACACACCAGTTACCAAAACATCTGTCAAAGTTCCTCAGATTGAGGCTTTGCATGTTGACACACTTTAGATGGAGGCTTTGATAATGCCACTTGGCCTAGAACAGCCTGACAGAACACTTTAAGAAAAGTTCATTGTCAACACTGAGGCTTTTCCAGCAAGGAATCAACAGCTGTTCATTCTTTGCCTATACAACCTCTACCTCTTGATGAACATGGGCATGATCTTGTTTCCTCTAATTCCCAACAGTCTGATGAAAGTCATACTACTGTCGACTTGCCTTTAGAAGGCGATCTACCACTTGTGATTAGGGATAATTTCGACATAGAGGCTTTAATGGCTGATGTCCTTCCTATGTCTCCCACATTTAGTCCATTCTATCTGAAAAATCAAGTGGGACCTTCTGCTCGTCCAAGTACTGATGATTTGGACCTAGATGCAATAACAAGTCTTCTGTCAAGTGATCTAACTCCCTATGTTTCTTTGGTTCTATAGAAGTCTTCGACAGACTTGAAGATCGATGAACTATTAAATGAGTTGAAGAACTTCCTAGATTATTCCTTCGAGGCTGTTACATCTAATGAGTCTCTGAGAAGCAGAGTTCAAGTTATTTTAGATGAACTCGAGCCAGTAAGGTCACAACTCCCAATCTCCTATCGAAACCTATATTCAAATTTTAAAGATTTTATTATCAACTTATCATTCTTAGCCAGTTATGAGACATAAAGGCTAACAAAGATCGGCAGGATGAGAAAATAGCTAAATGTAAAGAAAGCTGGGACTACGTTAATCATAGCATTGCCATATCAAGGCAATTTCTCAACGAGTTGGAAAAAAGAATCAAAGAGGCCAAAGAAGAATTGGCATCACTCAAGATGACAAAAGATAGAATTGACAATAATATAGCTGAACGTTCGGCAAGACGGGAGAAAATTAATGAAATTGCTACAAGCATTGCAGTCAGAGCCCAAGTGCTTGTTGAAAAGATGAAACTTTTAAAGGCTGACTATCTAACGACCTACACCAAAAAGGAAACCTTAGCTTTTGTCTGGGACAGGCTTCATCAAATGTAGTGGTATCAGTTAAACTTATTTGACATATTTTATTTGATATATTGTATGTCTTTTTAATCCAAAAAATTTTATTCATCTCATTTTTTTTTAGTATTTGACAATGTAATGCAAATCTTATTGCAATAAAGATTTATTCAATTTTTACTTTACAAATTGTCGGCCTGTATGTTTTTAAGTATTTGCCATTGATTAACTTTACTTTTAAACCAATACTAACCTCGTCAAGAGTATAAACATTTCCTGAAAATACTTGTGTAACTATAAATGGTCCTTCCCATTTCGGTGACCACTCACCATATTCTCGACAACGTTTCTTAATAGGCAAAATGACTTTCCATACTAAATTGCCTAACTTAAAAGCTTTAAATTTAACTCAACGGTCATAAAAATTTTGCAATTCGTTCCTTTCGTCGAATTAAATTTTCTAAAGCAATTAATCTTTCATCAGTCAATTCCTTTAACTCATCGGACATTGAATCCCAATAACATTCAATTGGTAATTCATTTTGTTTTTGAATACGAATTGATTGGAGATTAATCTCGACTGGAAAGATAGAATCATGACCATAAACTAATTTATATGGTGATATGCCTATCGGTTCTCTTGGTGAGTTTTTATATGCCCAAAGAACCTGATCAAGTGTATTGTGCCAATTTCTAGGCTGTCGGCCAACATGCTTTTTTCTCAGACTTACAAATATTTTGTTAATGGCCTCTACTTGGCCATTTGCCTACGTATAGTATGGTGTCGATGTAATTAATTTTATCTTCCTAGAATCAGTATATTCGACAACTTTTCATCCAGTGAAAATGGTACCTTAATCAGTTGTTAGAGTTTGAGGTATCCCAAACCTGTAATTGATGTAATTTTCAATGAAATTGATCACATCTTGTTGAGTGACATCTTTTAGCATAATTGTTTCAACCCACTTGGTGAAGTAGTCATCCCCAACTAAAATATATTTATGCCCTTTCGATGAAGAAGGGTGTATCTGGCTAATTAAGTCTGAAGCCCATCCTCAAAATGACTAAGGTTTAATAATTGAATATAACTCACTAGCTGGAATATTTTGTATATAGCCATGTCTTTGACATTCTTCACACGACTTGGCAAACATTATACAATCTTTAACTAGTGTTGGTTAATAAAATCTTCGTCGTTGAAGGATCCACTTCATTTTTTCACTTGCTTGATGAGCTCCACAAATGCATTCATGGACTTCAGACAAGGCAATGTATACCTCCGACTCACTCAAGCACTTTTCCAACTGTCCATCGACAGTCTTCCTATATAATTGTCCACCTGACATTACAAAATTTAATGCTCGATACTTAAGTTTCCATTCTACGTCAGAACTTAGATTTTCTAAATATTCAATGATTGCTTTTCTCCAATCATTATTTGTATGAACGTTATTTTGTAACACATTTATTTCCTTTAAAGGATATAAAAGCTCTCTAATTTCTATAAGATCCAATAGAGCTTGTTGGGAAACTTTATACCAAGAAGCTATTTGCACTTAGTCATTAGCTTCTTCATTTAATTCCCTAGGAATGTGTTAGACAAACTTAGTCAAACTTTTTCATTAACTTACTCACCACGGTACAATACTTAATCAAATTTTGATTAATACATCTATATTCCTGAGTAAGTTGTTTGACTACTAACTAGGAATCTCCAAGTATATGTACTTTTTGTGCTTTCATTTGACAAAGTATCTCTAACCTGACAATTAAAGCTTCGTAATCAGCCTCATTGTTAGAACAAGAGTACTTTAGTTTAAACATAAATTTGGTTAGAGTTCCTTTTCGTGAAATTATTAAAACCCCGATGCCACTTCCCTTTTTGTGCCTTGTGATATAAATGGCTAGTTCCCAAGAGGGGGTGAATTGAGTTTATAAAAAAAATTTCTTTAAAACTTGTTGGAAGTTTAAGAAGTTTCTGAAGCAAAGCCAAATATAAATGACAGTATAAAATAGAGCAATGCCAAGATGAATGGAAGTAGAGTGCAAGTAATCAAAGATAAAGCTTTTAAGAAATTAAAGAGATAAGGGAAAGAGAAATAAACTCAGGTATTTATACTGGTTTAGCTTAAAACCAAGCCTTCATGCGGTCCTCAAGATCACTTCTTGAGTATTTCACTATCAACTAGAAGTTTATACAAATTAGGTACTTGTGAACCACTACAACAGAGATCTTTTTCTTTCTTAAGGATGTTTCTCCCCCTCACAAATTCTTTTCTCTCAAAAACAGACTCAAGGATAACTTCCTTAATCAATACACTTAGAGAATGATAGGTGTACAGAAGCAACTCTCAAAACAATGTATATAAAATAGTGATAAGCTATTCTAAAAGTAAATGATAGACAAGGATTGGCTTTCTGAAAATCTGAGGCATAAAGAATGTTCTTCTTGATGCTTTAACATTCCTTTTAAAGACCCAAATGGAATAGGGACATTAAAGACAAATACTATACTGATATGCTTGATGTTAGCGAGAAATAGCCGTTTAAAATTATTGCCAGTCAACCGATTGAAGCAAGGCGGTCGACTGATTCATTCTAGAAAGTAAACGGTCAACTAGTTGAAGCACGACGGTTGACCAGTTGCCTTGTGTTCTTCAGATGGACTTTGTTCCAATGCGAGGCTGTTGACCGACTTCTACAATATGGTAGACTAATTGCTGATAGAGAATAAATACTTTGCTCCAGTATGAGGCGGTCGACCGGTTGAAGGTAGGCGGTTGATCGGCTGCTAGCAAAGAGTGAAGCCTTGTTTACATGAAGTAAGCGATCGACTTGTTAGCTCCAGGCAGTCGACCAGCCAGCTACTGATAAGTTGAAATTCAAAAGTCTATATAAATAAAGCTTCAAATGTTTTCAGCAATCAATCAATAGTCATTTATAATGTGCTATTTTAATTTGCTTTTTCACTCATCAAAACCAAATATTGCATTAAATGTAATGGGGTTAACACCTTGATCCATCAAAATAAAGATGTCATGGTATCAATTCGACAAAAATTATGTCATTATCTACATCTAGGCCAGGATGGTAGACTAAAAAGTCAGCCAATGCTTGGCCTTTGACGGCTTTTGTTGGAACGTATTGTAGGAAAAATTTTGACAGTGTAATAGTCTATTTGCCAATACATCCATTAAGAACAGGCTTGGATAACATAAATTTTATTATATCTGTCTTCAATATGACAAACATATTACAAGGCGTCATATATTATTTCAGCTTAGTACAAGAAAAATACAACGATAAACATAATTTCTAAATTGCACTATATCTTGTCTCGGTGTCATTTAAAGCTTGACTAAGGTAGTAAACAGCTCTCTCGACACTATTTTCATCATCTTGAGCTAGTAAGCATCCTATAGTCTCTTTTGAAGCTAAAATATATAACTTTAATGGCTATCGTGGTACTAGTGACATCATAACTGGAGGGTTTGTCAGATAATGTTTGATTTGGTCGAAAGCCTCTTGGTGACAAGGCTCCCAAATGAACTCTTCCCTCAACTTTAAGCTTGACCAAAGGTGAAAAGACTCCGGTCCTTCTTGACAAATTAGATATAAACCTCCTTAAGAAGTTCATTGTCCCTAAAAAGGATTGAAATTGCTTCTTATTTGTCAATGCAGTGGCTTCCAAAACTACCTTAGTTTTATTCTTGTCAACTTCAATACCTTTTTCATGGACTAAGAATACTAGAAATTTGGCAGTCGATACTCCAAAAGCATATTTCTTTGGATTTATTTTAAGGCTATTCTTTCATATTCTTTCAAAAGCCTACCTCAAATATGCCAGGTGGTTTTACTTATCTTCTGACTTGACAATGACATCATCGATGTAAACCTTTATAAATTTCCTATGACATCATGGAAGATGGCGTTCATCACTTTCTGATAGGTAGTCCCGGTATTCTTTAAACCGAAAGGCATGACAACCCACTCATATGTCCTAATGGCTCCTAGACATCTGAAAGATATTTTTGACATGTCCTCATCGGCTATGAAAATCTAATTGTAACCTGCTTAACCATCTATACAACTTAAGATTTCATGCCCAGACGCAACATCTATTAACATGTCTGCTATGGGCATAGGATATTCATCTAGTTGCTAGATTTAAATTCCTAAAATCAATGCATACCCTTAACTTGCCATTTTTCTTAATAACTGGAACTACATTAGAGAGCTATTTGACATACCTAGTTGTTTTGATGAATTTAGCTTTAAGTAGACTTTCGACCTCTTCTTTGATTTTTAATACCACTTCAGGGGAAAATCTTCTATTTGCCTATTTGACAGGTCTATATATTTCCTTGAGTAGTAGTCTGTGTTCGACGAGGTCTCCACTTAAACTAGACATTTCATTGTATCACAGGGAAGCGGTCTTTGTACTCTATGATTGACATAACAAGTTCTTCCTTGAACTACTTTGGCAAAAATGCACTTACAAAAATTGGTCTCTTGTTCTCTTCAGTGCCCAAGTTTACTTTTTCCAAAGGATTCTCTGCTTCGATGCACATGTTTTCATCTAGCTCCTTTTCAAATCTCAAAGGGCCATTATCTATAATGCAATCTGACAACATACCTTCTGTTGTGTTGATTGCTTTATCAGCCAGTAGGCTGACAACTTGTCCATTTGAGTCTTAAGACTCATGGCTGGCACTTGGCTGATTCTCTTTAGCCTTCTCTATACTTAGTCAATTTTCATCAGCCTTGTCCATTAGTTTGACATCGAATTGGTCTATTGGGAAAACTTTCAGAGCTTCCTTATTAATCAGTCCATCCTCTGTTACGACTGGTTTGATGTTTGGAGTGTAAATTCTGAAGTCGACATGAAGCTGCTGCAAATAACAAGGGCTATCATCTGTTTAAACCACCTCTACTTGTGTTGAGTTCTCAATTTAGTGCCATTTTGATGCTAAATACCCTCTCTTTTGATCTCTTTCTTGTTGTCTTGTAGTTCTTAACTCATATTTTGAGTAGTTTAGATTAGTTTTAGTTTTCTTTGATCTTTTAATAAATGGAGTGATTTCATGATTCTTTTATGCGATTTAATTGGTTTATTTGCTATTTTTGGTGTAGGTTGAGTTGGTAAAAAGTTCGTGTTAGAAGATGGAATGCTAGAGCTGAAATTCTGAAAATGCTGATGTGATTGCTGTCTCCCATAGCTATAGCCGTAGAATATACCGCTATAGCGGTGGAGTGCTGAAAAAAGGATTTTAGAGCCTTCTTCTCTGCCAGCCACTGCTATAGCGGTGGATCTTCACCACTATAGTGATAGACACATTTTTAAGCTTTCTTCTCTGCCTCCCATCGCTATAGCGGTGGGAATGCACCGCTATAGCGGTGGTTCACAATTCTGCACTGATTTAAATGCGTCAAAACATATTTTCTAGGGTATTCTGAGTTGGAGACAGAGGGGAGGCGCCGATTTCTGCTAGAGGAGAGGGAGGAATCCATTTCCAAAGCTAATCAAGCCCGAATTCCGTCAACACAACCTCATATTCATGGAGTTTGCTCAGTCTTTTACTGCTTTCTATAGTTTTAGAGCCATGAGTGGCTAATTTTCTGTTCTAGGGTTACTATGAACCCAAATTCAGATTAGGATTTATTTTTCTCTTGAAACTTGTGATTCTTGTCAATTTAATACATACCTATCATTCATATTTCCTGAACTTGTTATAAAATTGGCCATTTTATGATCAGTATGTTGCCTTCATCGAACTTGAGAGAGGGAGATGGTAGTAGAACACTGAATGATTAGGGCGAGTGATAGAACCTAGGGGTTTTACTTGTTAATTAATAGGAATATTAATTAACCTCGTTTAATCAGATTAGGTTAACATTAATTCGACTCAAACTCACATAAGGGATTGTGTAGAGTTGGGTAGCTTAATTTAGGTTCAGGAGAATCACTTTAAGCCATTAGAAAACCTAAGATTATTGTGTATAATTGATCTGAATTACAAGTGTTAGGGAGAATTAGCAATTCCTAGAACGAAAGAGGGGGATTAGTAACTCTATGCCTTTTATTTGAATTATTTCTATTCGATTCTATTGCAATTTGATTTTACTTTCAATTAGAGTTTTCTAAAATCAAAAATTGGTTTGCCTAAATAATGCGTTTGAATTTCTGGAGTACTTAGCACGTTAGTCCTTGTGGAGACGATAATTCTTTACTCATTTTTACACTATGTTACTTGTGAGACTGGTGCACTTGCCAGAACGCCCCAACAACTTGTCCCTCATGGTTTCAAAGGATCAACTTCTGATGTACTATCGACAGGGTTACTCCGACAGCATGGATCCAATCTCTGCGTAAAAGCATATTATAACTAGACTTCGAGGGAATTACCATAAAGAGGGTTGCCTTTTCAACCAATCCGACATGGTTATTTAGCATTACTATACCGTCGGAAGGAGAATATTTGCCACTAAAATCAGTGACAACCATATCCGTTTGAATTAAGTCAGATTCATCCTTCCTTAGCCTCTTAAATGTGGCTCTTGGTATCAGATTGATAGCAACTCCACTATCTACTAGAACCCTATTGATAGGCTTCCCTTCTAATAAGGCCTTGATATGCAAAAGGAGTAAATGTTCCTTCTATATGTCAGTTTGCTTTTCAAACTTAGCTAAATTGTCAAGTTCATCATCCCAATCATTGTGTAGACTATCGAAGCTTGAAATTATATCATCCTTTACAAATAACCAATCTTTCAACAGATCTTCTAAATCTTCCTCATTTTCACCCATATAAATTTCATAATGGGCTTCATATTCTGGTGGAATGATAAAAATGAGGTTAAGACTCATATTGATAGGATGCTCATCTACATCTTGTTTTTTCTTGACGTCTTCTTCAGTATCTTTGAATTTCCCTTAAATTGGGTCCCAGTCTTTTTTATACATGAAAAACCCAAGTTCATCCTTGAAAGGCCCAAGTTTAAAATAATCTTTATCTACTAGGCAATCGTCGGATCCTGTTTTTCACAAAGTAGTTCTCATAGCCATGATTGCGTCATCTAGATCTTTATCCATATTAAAGTCTAGATTGAACTTTTCCTCATCATTGAGACCCAAAGGGTCTTTAGGATCATTAAGGGCTTTAATAACCTCATCATTTGACAAATCCATGTCGGTTGCATGATATTCAAGTTTAAACCCAACGAGTTGCCCCCTTGTTTAACCTTAGATAAGGTTTCTCTCTTTTGGTCCGTGTCAGTTATGGGATCCTTTAAGATCTCATTGACCTCATTGTGAGACCAATCTGCAAAGTCTTTCCCTTGTACTTATACTATGACCACCTATTTCCTTTTATCACATCTGGCCTTTTCAGTCTCTACCAGCCTGACTAGCCAACTTTCTTGGGAAAAGAGAGAAGTACATTCTTGTCAACTTCTAATCTCAAAGGCATTAGTTGTATTGATTTTTGAACCTTTGCAACCTCTGCCTCAATTCATACACTCGAAAAGTTTCACTGTGGTCGGGCACTCTCCTTTTGTGGCTTGGAAGTTTCTTGTCAAGTTGCCTCAGTATTCTGAATTGTTGGCTTGGTTTTGACTACCAAATATTTTTTTTTCTTCCAACCTGATGGTTCCTCTTTGATTTGAAGTGCATATGCCAAGGCTCGTCTTTTATGTGCTTTTCTATATCTTTGTAACCTTCTTTTTGGCTCTTCGATAATAGTTGGCTAGATGTTTTAGGATTTCTTTAACCAAATGACATTATCTTGCCGTGTCAGTAATCTTTGTTCCAAAAAGGCTGTTTCTTTTGGAATTTACTCCTTTTGACATGATCTTTGTTTACTGTTGTAAAGTTCTTAACCCACTGGCCAACCTTACATTTGCAAATGGCACTCGTGTTCTGACATGTCTTATGCGGTCTTGGGAACTTGGATCACTACTCTTGACTGACTCCTTTGGGTTTCTAGCCCACCGACCACTAAGATTTGGCTTAACCATCTGTTATGGCTGAGTCTTTCGTGTGTGGGATGGTTTTAGCTAATGATTGGAAGGCCTATCTTTTTTCTGATCTTCCAGTGACCTAGAATGAGTTATTACCTTTTGACGTGCGTCTATCGCCTTTGGGTCGTATAGGAAAACACATCTTGGACACATCTTGATTGTTACTTTTTTTTTTTGAACATATACTTTTCATAAGTTTCCCATGGCTTTTAATATATATCAAAATCATCTGCCATAGGGTCATTGTCATCATGCACCATATCTGAGTCTATTTCAGCATGTGTCTTCCCCTTTTCTTTTAAATCGACCATGCTAATTTTTAGGGGAATTTGGCTATCGATCTCAGCTACATTTGTCTAAAAAGGGTTAGTGTCAATCTTCATATCTATCTTTTTGTCAGCGAACTTCAATCTTCCTTCAGACAAAGCTTTTTGCATTAAGTCCCTAAAATGTACACATTCGTTAGTCACATGACCGAGTACATTATGAAATTTACAATATTTTCTATCTTTAATTTCATTAGGTTTTAAAAGCCTATGATTATTCGACAATTTTATATGTTTTTCTTTCAATAAAATGTCAAAAATTTGTTTGACTTTGGTAATGTCGAACGTGTATACTTTTCTATTAACATAACTTATTTTTTCTTTGGCCCTCATAGGCTTTATAACCTGATAAACATAAGGAGGTCCGCTTTTCAATTCGGCAAGATTTACATCATAATCTTCATCCACGTCATCTTCGTTGAATTCTTTCATTCTCACATAATTTACTTTTCCTCTTTTAAGGAATTTCTTTTGCTTTTACATTTTTTCAGCTTTCAATTGTTCTATCTATCGAACTTTGTCTCCTAATTGGACAAGATCAACTAGATGTTGATTGACAAGCTTTTTTCTGATGTAATAATCTAGGCCCCTGATAGCCATTTTGACAATTTCGACTTCAAGTATTGGAGTAAAACATCTACTCCTTATTTGCTTGAATCTTGCCAAATAATCTTTGACAGATTCGTTGTATTGTCTTTTGACATTAAACAAATCTGTCAGATCAACTTTTAGGTTCTTTCTAAAAAATTGGTCATGGAAGCTTCTCTCTATTTATGCCCATGAATTAATAAAGTTTAGTCTTAGTGTCGAGAACTAGGAAAAGACATTTTTTGTAGGGGAACTAGGAAATAATCTCATCTTAAGTCCTTCATCTATCGCTAGATCTCTCATTTCGATGGTGTACTATGCAACGTGCTTGACGGTTGATTCACCATTTTCCCTAGTGAACTTAGACAATTTAGGAATCTTAACCATTTCTCTAGGCAATTCTGCTTGTTGAACCCAATCAGGGAACACTGAGGCAAAATAAGGCTGATTAGTATAGCCTACGTTGAAACTAAATCTATTAAGGACTTGTGCGTTCAACTTGGTTCCCTGCAAGGTTTTGTCAGAACTCTCTTACGACATTATTTACTTGTGGTTCATTTCGATGCAACATCTTTACTTGACCATGTCTTAACTACGGTTGGAGTTGGACTTGTCATGTATTACATTACTTGGTTGATTTTGGCCCTAATCTTGGGCCATAATCACTTGTTCTAGTTGGGCATTTTGATATCGGGTATTTTTATATACTTTTTAGTCCCTATCTTAGTCCTATGGCTATTCCAATGTTGCCAATTCTCTAATTTTATTATGTTTTGGAATTTATTGGGTATAAACTATTTATGGATTGAATGTGTTTCAATTTTATATTTTTAGAACTTGAATTGTAAAATGCTCAATTTAATTCCTACAAATTTTAATTTTAGAGAGAAAAATGCTGACATGGACAAAGATGATGATTTAGATGCTAATGTGGCACTTTTTGGATGATGCAGATGCTGACTAGGATATGTTGGATGTGGGGCCCACTTGAACTCTTATTGAATGCCATGTAGTCAGAATTTGAGGGCATGAATATTAAATTTCGTAGGTCAGAAAGCAAGGCTGAAATATCAATTCTTCCATGCTGTTCTGCTGCTGCCATACCTATGTTCTGCTGCTGTTTCCTACTTTCTGCTGCAGAAATATTAAATCTGCTGCTGCCATGCCTACTTTATGCTGCAGAAACATTAATTATACTGATGTTTTGCTGTCAAAGTGCTGCTACATCATGGAGGAAGCATCTAGGGTAGAATATTCTAAGGCATTGAAGGGGCATCAGTTTTAGAGAGGAGAATACTTCATTTTTAGGCAACCAGACTTAGAAAATTCGCAGCTCTCTCTTCCCCTCTGTTTTTGCTTCTGTTATTGGCTATTTTGCTCTCATGGAGGGCTAAGTTTTCATTGTAATTAGTCACTAGACCACTGGGATGTTGTAGCTTGAACTAAGAATGCAAGTTAAGTGTTTTGTTCTCCATTTTCATCTCATTTCGTTTCTGTTTTGCTGTCATGTTTATTTTGCTGTCAAATTCTGATTAGAGCTTGAGTTGTAACATAAACTGACTTATATATAAGACATAACCTTGCTTGACTGATTAGGAAAGTGAGGGAGGCGAAATGACTAGTTAAATGATATATTTAACTTGGTTTGGTTGAGATTTTCCACTGAATGCATCTAGTTATAGTAGAGAGATGTTCTTGACTGTAATTAGTAGCATTAAATTCTAGATGTTATTCTAGAAACATTTTCATAAAGAACCAAACAATGGAATGAGAACAAAACTGAATCAATGAGTTAGGTAATGATAGTTACACTCCCATGAATCCTAGTGGCTGATTACATAGTCTCTTTACTGTCAATTTCTTGCAATTTCTGCTGCTGCTGCTGTTTCTGCTGTTACTGCTGTTGCTGCATATTTTGCTGCTGTTGTAGTGTTTAATTGCTGTTCTGTTTTATTTATTTAGTTAGTATTGCTACAAAACCCCCCCCCCACGTTTATGTACTCTTAATTGGTGTTTAGGTGTTTAGAACGATTAATTAGTATTAAGAAGTGAGGCTCCTTGAGTGAATACGACCTGGGGATCACTATACTGCAAATTGCCACAAATTCAATTCTGGGCGATTTGGCATCGTAGTGGCGTGAACCAGAATTTTGGCGCCGTTGCCGGGGAGCCAATTCATTTCGAAGTGTTAATTAGTTGTTCTATCGTGTTCTTGTTTGATTTTAAGTGGCTTGGTATTGTTGGAAGTGATTACAAATTTTTCAAGTCAACTTTTCAAGTTTCCTAGTATATTTCAGTCACTATTCATCAGCTTAAAAAACTAAATCGGATTGACTTGAAAAATTGGTAGTCCACTAAACACGACCCTTTCGGGCAAAACTCCTCACGACTTTGTCGTGAGGAGCACCGCCCTATCTCGGCTAAATTCCAACGTTTAGACCACTTTTTTCATTTTACAATGATTTTAGCCATTCTTCCAATTAATTGTGATTTTTGGTTTGATTTTTGTAGATCTTATTTTTGAGTTCTGTTTTTTGATTTTGTGCCTCCAATTGGTGAAGGATTTTTCCAAGAAAAATCAGATTTTTCTGAGATACTTCATTTTTGGTCATTTTCCTTGGTTGGACCATTTTGTGCTTATTTTGCTCTTTTTGTTCTTTTTGTTGTTTTCTCGTGAATTTGTGCCCTTTCTAGTATATGAGAAGGTCTGGTCACGTGGACTTACCACCTTTTGATCCAGAAATTGATAGGACCTTCCATAGGCTAGTGAGAAGTAATAGCATTAGGACTAGTATAGTTTCTGAAATTCTTGCTGAAATTGTTGAGTTAGCTATTGATAGTGTAGAAGTTGAATCAGATTCTGAATCTGATATTGTGTTGGAGTCTACAGATTCTGAGTCAGCTGGGATAACTGGGATGGATAATCAAAATGCACAAATGCCTCAAAATAGGCAAGAACAATCAATTAAAGAGTTGATTGCACCTGATGTGCATTATCAACCATTGTGCATAAATTATCCTGAGTTGGATGCTAACTTTGAACTAAAATCTGGTCTAATCCATTTGTTGCCTAAGTTTCATGGTCTTGCAGGAGAAGATCCGCACAAGCACTTAAAGGAGTTCCATGTTGTCTGCTCTACCATGAGACCACATGGAGTTGGAGAAGAACAGATCAAATTAATAGCATTTCCTTCTCTCTGGATGGGGCAGCCAAGGATTGGCTTTACTATCTACCCACTGCCTTGATAACAAGATGGGATGAGCTGAAGAAGTTGTTCTTAGAAAAATTCTTTCCAGCCTCCAGAACAGCAGCAATCAGGAAAGACATCAGTGGGATTAGACAGTTGAATGGTGAGTCTCTGCATGAATATTGGGAGAGGTTTAAGAAGCTTTGCTCATGCTATCCAAACCACCAGATTTCAGAGCAACTTCTCATCCAGTATTTCTATGAGGGATTACTGCCTATGGACAGATATATAGTTGATGCAGCTGCTGGTGGGGCATTGGTGGATAAGACTCCTTCTGCAGCAAACGAATTATTGGCCAAGATGGCCCAAAATGCTCAGCAATTTGGAACCAGATTGAGTGATCCAACAGTTACTGTCAATGAGGTGAGGACACCTCCCATGGAGCAACAAAGGATAGAAAATAAATTGGAAGAATTAGCTTCAATGGTGAGGCAATTGGCATTAAATCAGAGAACACAACAACAAGCCCCTCCTCCTTCAGCCTGTGGTATTTGTTCCCTGAATACCCACCATACTGATCAATGCCCTAAGCTGCAAGAGACCTCAACTGAGTCATGTGCTGGTATATTCCCTGGTAGACCCATGCAGCCACAACAACAGAGATATGACCCATATTCCTCCACCTACAATCCTAGGTGGCGTGATCATCCAGCTTTCAAGTATGGGAATACATCTAACCCTCCTTACCAACCACCCCATGTAAGATACAATCAACCTGAAGCTAGCCATACACCTCCTCCAGCACCCAAGAAACCTGAGCCTAGTCTTGAGGATCTAATGAAGCAACTGACTGCCAATACTCTTCAGTTCCAGCAAAGGACAGAAACAAATATGCAGAATTTGGAAACTAAGATTGGCCAGTTAGCCACAACAGTCAATGAGCTGAAAAGCCAAGGTTCAGGGAGTTTGCCATCCCAACCAGTGATCAACCCAAGAGGCAATGTGAGTGCCATCATCTTGAGGAGTTGCAAACAAGTAGACGGTCCAGCTTCTGAATCTGAACCAGAAAAATCAAATGTCCAGCAAAGTGTTCCTTCATCTTCAACCAGTGAGCAAAATAAAAAGGATGAAGAAGTGGTTCAGAAAATTCCTCTTCCTTTCCCTAATAGGCAGACTCAATCAAGGAAAGCTTCTGAATCTGACATGGATAAGGAGATCATGGAGACCTTCAGGAAAATAGAGGTCAATATCCCACTTTTGGAAGCAATTAAGCAAATCCCCAAGTATGCCAAGTTCCTCAAAGAGTTGTGCACTCATAAGAGGCGTTTAAGGGGTAATGAGAGAGTTAATTTGGGAAGAAATGTGTCTGCACTCATCCAACCACCCATGCCACCCAAGTGCAAAGATCCTGGAACTTTCACAATACCATGCACAATAGGCAACATGGAGTTCTCCAATGCTATGCTGGATTTGGGAGCCTCAATCAATGTTATGCCCAAATCAGTGTACTCGAGCCTCAAGATTGGTGTTCTTTCACCAACTGGAGTGATTGTCCAACTTGCCAATAGGAGCACAGCACATCCAGCAGGAGTTTTAGAAGATGTTCTGGTAAGAGTTAAAGATCTCATTTTTCCTGCTGATTTTTATGTGCTTGATATGGAAAATGATAATACTCCTGGCCATGCACCATTAATACTTGGTAGACCTTTTCTGAAAACTGCAAAAACCATCATTAATGTGCATGAAGGGACTTTGTCAATGGAGTTTGCTGGTAATAAAATTGATTTTAACATTTTGGATGCCATGAAACATCCTATAGAAAATCATTCCAATGTGCATGTAGTTAACTATTTGGATTACTTAGTTGATGAGGCATGTGATGATTTCCAAGCTGAATTAATTTCTGATTTTCCTGAATTTTCTGATTTGGTCGATGCCTTTGAATGCAACTGTGCTGGTTCTGAATTTTGTCATGCTTGCACTGAAATTGAAAACTCTCTAAATGCTGACAATTCTGAGTTGCATTCTGATTTGCATAGTGATTTGGATTCTGATGTGCATTCTGATTCTGTAAATTTCTCTAGCTTATACTTAGATTCTGTTTCTATTTTAGGTAGTTGTAGGTGTAGTGATTTAAATTGTAATGTTACACATTCTTCATCTCTTTCCTCTTGTGCTGCTAACCCTTCCTCCTCTTTAGCCAAGGATTCTGTCTTTGAGCAAACTGAATTTGTAGGTGCTTCCTTGGATGTGATTCCACAAAAACTAATTCCATCCTCCATCCAACCACCTGCATTGGAGTTGAAGGCTTTACCAGAAAACCTCAAGTATGCCTTCTTGGAAGTAGGAGACAAACTTCCAATCATTGTGGCCAACAACTTGAACCCCAATCAAGAAGAAAAATTGATCAGTTTGCTGAAAAAGAATAAGAAGGTGATTGGGTGGACTCTAGCAGACATTCCTGAAATTAGTCCTTCAGTGTGCATGCACCGAATTCTCCTTGAAGAAGAGACGAAACCAGTGAGGCAACCCCAAAGAAGACTCAACCCCATGATTCTTGATGTGGTCAAGAAGGAGGTAAGTAAGCTCCTCCAAGCTGGTATTATTTATCCTATCTCTGATAGTAAGTGGGTGAGTCCGGTACAAGTAGTGCCAAAGAAAACCGGGGTAACTGTTATAGCAAATGAAAATAATGAGTTAGTGCCCACTAGAGTTCAAAATAGTTGGCGTGTTTGCATTGATTATAGGAAGTTGAACCAAGCAACTAGAAAAGATCATTTTCCTCTTCCTTTTATTGATCAAATGCTTGAGAGACTTGCTGGCAAGTCTCATTACTGTTTTCTTGATGGTTTCTCTGGGTATTTTCAAATTTATATTGCACCTGAAGATCAGGAGAAGACTACCTTCACCTGTCCTTTTGGTACTTTTGCATATAGACGCATGCCTTTTGGTCTCTGTAATGCACCTGGCACTTTTCAAAGATGCATGTTGAGCATATTTTCTAATTTGTTAGAGGATTGCATGGAAGTGTTCATGGATGATTTTTCTGTTTATGGAGACTCATTTGATGCATGTTTGAAAAATTTGGAGAGAGTACTCGAGAGATGCATAGAGAAAAATTTGGTCTTGAATTATGAAAAATGTCATTTCATGGTAGAGCAAGGAATAGTCCTAGGCCACATAGTGTCACCACGTGGCATAGAAGTAGATAAAGCCAAAGTTGATGTTATCTCTTCTTTGCCTTACCCCGCTTCTGTGCGGGAAGTTCGCTCTTTTCTTGGCCATGCAGGATTTTATAGAAGATTCATCAAGGACTTCAGTAAGATCGCTCTACCCCTATCTAAACTCCTCCAAAAAGAAACTGATTTCACTTTTAATGATGCTTGCAGGTCAGCTTTTGATGAGTTGAAGAAGCAACTTACCTCCCCTCCTATCATCCAACCTCCACAGTGGGAGCTTCCCTTTGAGCTCATGTGTGATGCCTCAAATTTTGCTGTAGGAGCAGTACTTTCACAAAGAGTAGAGAGGAAGTTGCATGTCATAGCCTATGCGTCCCGTACCCTTGATTCAGCTCAATCAAATTACACAACCACGGAGAAGGAGTTTTTAGCAATTGTTTTTGCTTTAGAAAAATTTAGATCATATTTGCTTGCCTCCAAAGTAATTGTGTTTTCTGACCATGCAGCACTGAAATATTTGTTGAAGAAGCCAGATGCAAAGCCAAGATTGCTTAGATGGATGCTGCTCCTCCAAGAATTTGATGTGGAAATCAAGGATAAGAGTGGGGCAGAGAATGTAGTAGCAGATCACTTGAGTAGGCTTTCTGATCTTCCATTGGAACATCTCCCTGTAAGAGACAATTTTCCAGATGAGTGTTTCCTCCTTTTGCATGGTACTGGTGAGCCTTGGTATGCTGATTTGGTGAATTATCTTGTTGCATCTGAATTGCCTGCATACCAAAATAGACATCAATTGAATAAATTAAGAAGCGAGGCTAGGTACTATATGTGGGATGACCCTTATTTGTGGAAAATTTGTAGTGACCAAATTATTAGGAGATGTGTTCCAAATCATGAATTTGCATCTGTGCTGAATTTTTGTCATACTCTTGCATGTGGTGGACACTTTGGTCCCCAAAGAACAGCTAGAAAAGTGTTAGATTCTGGTTTATATTGGCCTACTTTATTTAGGGATGCCTTTGATTTTTGCAAAAATTGTTCCAGATGTCAAAGAACTGGAAATGTGTCTAAAAGAAATGAAATGCCTCAACAACCTCTTCTTTTTTGTGATGTTTTTGATGTTTGGGGTATTGACTTTATGGGTCCTTTTCCTGTTTCTTTTGGCTTCATGTATATCTTAGTTGCTGTGGATTATGTGTCGAAGTGGGTGGAAGCTAAAGCCACCCGAACTGATGATTCTATTGTTGTTGTAGATTTCCTTCGTTCACATATTTTCTGCAGATTCGGTGTCCCCAAGGCCATAATCAGTGATCAAGGATCACACTTTTGTAATAGAAACATGCAAGGGCTATTGAAGAAATATGGGGTGGTGCACAAAACCTCTACACCTTACCACCCTCAAACCAATGGGCAAGCAGAAGTCTCCAACCGAGAGATAAAGCAAATATTAGAGAAAACTGTGCAACCCAACAGAAAAGATTGGAGTAAGAGGCTTGACGATGCGCTTTGGGCCTATAGAACCGCTTTCAAGACTCCCATCGGCATGTCTCCATACCGCTTGGTATTTGGTAAAGCATGTCACTTGCCGGTGGAGATTGCACATAAGGCATATTGGGCCGTTAAACAATGCAATATGGACATGACCCTAGCCGGCAAAGAAAGAAAGTTGCAACTTCAAGAATTGGAAGAACTAAGGCTAGGGGCTTATGAGAATGCGCGCATCTATAAAGAGAGGACAAAAGCTTTACATGATCAGAAAATTGAGAAAAAAGAATTTCAAGTGGGAGACAAAGTCCTTCTCTATAATTCTCGCCTCAAGCTAATGCCCGGTAAACTTCGCTCTAGATGGGTTGGCCCTTTTGTTATTACTAATGTCTTTCCTTTTGGTGCAGTAGAAATTCAAAATGAGGCCACCAACAAGTAGTTCATGGTAAATGGGCAAAGGTTGAAGAAGTTCTACGAGGGCTTCAAAGAAGAAACTGTAGAGGAAATCAAACTCTACAACGTTCCGGCTCCATGATAAGGCCGTACTCTTTCCCTCCTTTTAATTTATGTCCTCTTCATTTTATTTGACGTTTGGTAATAATTTGCATTGAGGACAATGCAATGTTTAAGTGTGGGGGGAGAGAATTTGAGTTTTGTTCTCTAAAAAAAAAAAAAATTTTTTCCTGCTGTTTCCTCTGTTTTCTCTGTTTCTGTCCAGAATTTTTGAGCTATCTTGCATGAATTTTCTGTACTGATTGGCTACGAATTTTGCTAGTTTCTTTACATGTTTTTAAAGCTTTATATGTCTTCTAGCTGTAGAATTTTATTTGGTGTCTTTCGCATTTGTTTTGGTGTAGTTTTGTGTCAGTAAAGCTGAGTCGCCAGAATTTCTGCAGTGCAGAATTTTGCTACTCTGTTTTGCCCGAATTTGATGTTTTATTTTTGAAAAAAAAAAAATTTGATGGAGTTTTGGTGTGGAATTATGCATGATGAAATAGTTAAAGTGTAGATTGACTTAGCATGAAGAGAATTTAGCCTTATTTCTCTAAGGAATTCAAGTTAAATGGCAATGACGTTGACTTTAATGAATTTGTAGTAATAGTCTTTTAGCTGTGAGGATTTGAGCCTAAGTGAAAAATGCTATTCTTCTTGTTGCGTGTTCTCTATCATGGATTGTCACTCTAGAACTTGTCTTGAATCTTTGATTGAGGCTACATATCTTGTACATGCTTGGAAATGATTTAGGCATTTGTTTCTTGTAACCACTTTTAGCCAAATAGCCATCCATTATCATTGTTTCCATTGTATGTCATTTTGTGCCTTATCCATTTTCTTTCTTGCGTCCTTCCACCACTTTTTTCTGCCTACAACAACATTTTTCTCTTTCAACTTAAGATGTGAGGAGTATTTTAAATTCTTTTAAGGGATCGATATGCTGAAAAAAAAAATCTTGTGAACTTTGGGGTGTTTTGAACTATATTTCTTCTACTTCCTCTCAAGCAAAAGAAAAAGACTGGCCACTCAAGAAAAAAAAAACAAAAAAAAAAAGAGAAAGAAAGAAAGAAAGAACAAAAAAAAATTTGAAAAAAAAAAGAGAGAGAAAATAATGAAAAAGAGGAGCAGATAGAACATTGAGACCCAAATTTATTTATACTCAGTCTCTTATATTTCACTTGTAAATACTCTTCATTTTCTTGAGTTGTTACTATATTTTGTTTCATTGTTCAATCTTTCCCTTGGTTTCCCACTATTTTTCTTACCCACGTTACAACCTCGTAAAGTCCTTTTGATTCAAGTATGTATTGGATTCAAGTAGTGGAGATTTAGATTCTTGACAAGCTTATGGTAGTGAATTCTGTGATAAGTTGAATTTCGAGTGATTTACCCTAGACACTTGAGAGAATAGAGAGTAAACACATTCCTGGTGAGGAGGCTAATTACTTGAATTCATTCGTATCAAATTAAATTGCCATGATGCTTGGAATCTTAGAAATTTAAGATTAATTCCTTCGAGTGCTAAATCTTTTCAAAATTTTGATTATTCTATTCTAGCATGCTTTCCACATTTTTCCTTTGGTGTCTTTTTGGTGTTCCGAATATTATTTTGCCCAGGAGTGCAAAAGGCCAAGTGTGGGGGATTTGATATCGGGTATTTTTATATACTTTTTAGTCCCTATCTTAGTCCTATGGCTATTCCAATGTTGCCAATTCTCTAATTTTATTATGTTTTGGAATTTATTGGGTATAAACTATTTATGGATTGAATTTGTTTCAATTTTATATTTTTAGAACTTGAATTGTAAAATGCTCAATTTAATTCCTACAAATTTTAATTTTAGAGAGAAAAATGCTGACATGGACAAAGATGATGATTTAGATGCTAATGTGGCACTTTTTGGATGATGCAGATGCTGACTAGGATATGCTGGATGTGGGGCCCACTTGAACTCTTATTGAATGCCATGTAGTCAGAATTTGAGGGCATGAATATTAAATTTCGTAGGTCAGAAAGCAAGGCTGAAATATCAATTCTTCCATGCTGTTCTGCTGCTGCCATACCTATGTTCTGCTGCTGTTTCCTACTTTCTGCTGCAGAAATATTAAATCTGCTGCTGCCATGCCTACTTTATGCTGCAGAAACATTAATTATACTGATGTTTTGCTGTCAAAGTGCTGCTACATCATGGAGGAAGCATCTAGGGTAGAATATTCTAAGGCATTGAAGGGGCATCAGTTTTAGAGAGGAGAATACTTCATTTTTAGGCAACCAGACTTAGAAAATTCGCAGCTCTCTCTTCCCCTCTGTTTTTGCTTCTGTTATTGGCTGTTTTGCTCTCATGGAGGGCTAAGTTTTCATTGTAATTAGTCACTAGACCACTGGGATGTTGTAGCTTGAACTAAGAATGCAAGTTAAGTGTTTTGTTCTCCATTTTCATCTCATTTCGTTTCTGTTTTGTTGTCATGTTTATTTTGCTGTCAAATTCTGATTAGAGCTTGAGTTGTAACATAAACTGACTTATATATAAGACATAACCTTGCTTGACTGATTAGGAAAGTGAGGGAGGCAAAATGACTAGTTAAATGATATATTTAACTTGGTTTGGTTGAGATTTTCCACTGAATGCATCTAGTTATAGTAGAGAGATGTTCTTGACTGTAATTAGTAGCATTAAATTCTAGATGTTATTCTAGAAACATTTTCATAAAGAACCAAACAATGGAATGAGAACAAAACTGAATCAATGAGTTAGGTAATGATAGTTACACTCCCATGAATCCTAGTGGCTGATTACATAGTCTCTTTACTGTCAATTTCTTGCAATTTCTGCTGCTGCTGCTGTTTCTGCTGTTACTGCTGTTGCTGCATATTTTGCTGCTGTTGTAGTGTTTAATTGCTGTTCTGTTTTATTTATTTAGTTAGTATTGCTACAAAACCCCCCCCACGTTTATGTACTCTTAATTGGTGTTTAGGTGTTTAGAACGATTAATTAGTATCAAGAAGTGAGGCTCCTTGAGTGAATACGACCTGGGGATCACTATACTGCAAATTGCCACAAATTCAATTCTGGGCGATTTGGCATCGTAGTGGCGTGAACCACATTTTCAAGCACAACAATACCCAAGGCTTGAGTTAATCTACCCATTTGTAATGCTAACGTATTACATTCATTGTTGGTATTTTTCATTAACGGTTTCAATATGACACTCATTTGTTGTGTCAACATACTCACCATATCATTATTGCTATCGTATGTTAGCAAATGAACTTATAATGGATGTGGTGATAGAACTGGGCATATCCTTCGATATATTTAGGAATACAAGTCCCAAATTCTATCTTTTCTGTCAGAATATAGTGGGAGTATTGGTCTCTACTATGTTTGCCAATGTAGAACTTATTGCTTGGCTTTGAGTTATCTGACTCGTGGGATTGGCTAACTGACTTCCAATCCCAAGCTAAGTCATCACAGGAGGAACATACCCTTGGGGTAATCTATACTAAGGTGTAAACCTTGTTGTTTGACTGCCTACTGAACTTGATGACATTGGTGTCGATTCGAACACTTCCTCCAATAATGGTGCAACGTCTCTAGGATTAGCAGTTGTGGTAACTGTTGGCATTTTGCTGTGGTTATGGTATTTAGTGAACTTGTCACTTGATTAGAGCCGTTTGCTTTAATCATGATTTCAGAATTGTGAGTGTAAGAAGAACAAGGTATGAATTTACCACTTCTCAAATACATACATATAACGAGTTACTCTGAACTCGTCTCACCGGGCATGCCAATTTGTTTATGATGTTTTTTGGTCTAACAAAATTTGATGATAAACTGGATATGTGCCAATTTGTTTACAAGGGTCGTTGGTTGAAGGCCAAATCCGACAACAAATACTTGATTCTATCGAGAGCAGCTGTGTTTTCAAAGTTATGTGGTAATCTTGTTTAAATGAGCAAACATGTCTTGTACTTTCATTTTCAGCTCTTTACATTTCTGTACTTTACATTCTATCATTTACTTTTGCCCTTTACTTTTTGCAGTTACCTTTCCTATATACTTTACATTCTGCAACTTACTTTCATGAAATTTCAACTTTTTCATTTAACTTCTGCAAGTAAAGGACTAGAAAGATAAATAACTTTGAATTAAATTTCATTGAAATGTAAAGTGGAAAGCATACTTTGACTTTGATCCTTTAATCTGCTCATTTGAGATGCTAGAATTTTTAATCAAGAGTTGCCAACCCTTTTTACAATGATTAAACAAATATTTATAGGCAAATTACCGAAGTAACTGCCTATCTAATTATTCACCATATACATGACAATTTAAGTCGTATTGCATCAGCATAACTACCTAAACCTATGTACATATCAGTTTACAAGGTCCGACAAAACTACCCTAGCTATCTGATTGTCTTTGGCAATTTCAACCCGACAAATTCCCTTGTCTTTGATGTTTGACAAACAAACTATATCCATACCTTCATCTTTCGACAAAGATGACTTGTTCATCGACCATCTATGAACTTGCTTGGCGAATGACAAGCTCTTGACAACTTTGACATACGTACACAAGTGGTCACAAAGTTGTCTATCTACCCCTTCTGTCGAATTTGTCTCTGTCAAATTGTTGATCTTTGTCAAATGTGCTAGATTATTGCTCTAACATTTAGATAATCGGTACTTTTTTATTGCAATACTGAAGATGATTATTTGTCAACCAAGCAAACTTGTCTAATAAATATAAATATATTATTTTAAAATAATCATCCAACAACTATATTTAACTAAATTTATTCAACAAATCATATCATTCGATATTTAAAAATTATACCTTGGACCCAATAGCTGGATCAGAAACTACTAGGCTATCACGTACTTTGGACTTCTTAGAAGCACGTCCGACATCAAAAAGAGCTTCTTTTGTTTTTGTCGGAACTTTTTCTTTTTTTGGCCTAGTAACTTACCATTTGGACTAATCAGGTTTGGGAGATGAAGCAGCTCGTCAGTCACTCATCTTAACCATCTTCTTTCTTTTTTGAAGAGGCTAACTATCTTCTTCTTCTTCTTCAAACTCGACCAATTGCTCCATCGGTCACTTGTAAGCTAAACCCTCCTTCAAAGGGAGAGCTACGGGTGACAGAAGAAGAATATGTTAATTGTTGAAAGTGGCTATTATCTTGGAATAAGTGGGATCATATACCTTGAGGAAATTCAGTAGCAATCCTCATGGCTTCTAATTGTTCAGAAGGTAGGGCGAACCGACGAGTGAAAGTAACTCCTTCATCTTTCATTTGAAAAAGGTTCGTTGTAGAATGGTATCTTTCGACAATTTTGAAGTTACCAACCCTCGTCGGTTCCCTAGAAAAGACGTTAGCCAAACCAAAATGAGCACAAAGCAATGGGATCAGATCCAGAAAAGAAACTTTTTTGATAAATTTCGGTTGAATATCAGGATATTATAAATATCTAAAACCATGTCGGATGTTGTGCTCTTGTTTTAGTTTGGCCATGACTTCTTCCACAGTTTGAGCAATCCAGTGATCATACTGGGGATCCCACTTTATCTTGTAAAATTTTTCCAAGGCCCGAATTTCCTTCAGATGCTCACCTTTAGTTTTCGACTCTAGATCCTATTCTTGCAAAGGAGAATAGACAAGAATGTTAAAACAAGTCTTAATACTTTGACGATATGATTAGTAATATGTCGACCACTAATAGACAAAGCATTTTGACACTCCTTATGACTACTCTGAAGGATGTGAACTTGAAAGGCAGCTTGCATCTTTTATTCTCCTTTATCAGCTCCTCAATATCTTCCTTATCAATGACATAAGCATAGACAAGATGGTCACTAGGTGTGGAAGAATAAGGTGTCGGGATAGATTGGCAGAAGCCCATCGATCGAGTGATCGTGTTGGGTAGGTGGACATAGAAGCTTGCATCTTCTGTGTTGGAAGCACCTGCAAAGATGATCTGTAGATAGAGAAAACTTAACTAGATCGAAACACTCTCTTTGTTAGACTCTATCGGTTGAGTGAACCATTTAGGACCCTTTCGACACTCAACAAATGGGACAAAATTTACTTTGGTAAAGTCAAGGGAGATAGAATGAAAAATCTTGAAAAAATGGAAAAAATTGCGCTTCTCGTCCCATGTAAGAGAATCGCATGTCAAGTTACAAAGTTTTAGCACATATAAGCCAAACATGTAACCAGCCAACTCGTTTCTTAGAGGTTTAATAGTCAGATGGTGCTCCAAAATAGCTTTCAACCATAATTGAAGCAGGCAAATAGGGCCTTTGATGTTTTCTTTTCTTGACTGAGGCTTAATATTGTTGACCATTTGGCTCATGCAATGGAAAAGGTTTGGCTAAGAGCCATTGGCTTAAGGCTAGTCGGGTACTTTCATGAATAAGGTTGGCAAGAAGCTGAAGGGATTTGGCTATATTTACAAATTTAGAGTCAAAAGCATAAGTCGATAGCCAAAGAAGAATAAAAGCAACATGTTTTTCGTCCAACACAATGGATGAATTTTTATCGTAAAGATTAACAAAAGAAGAAAAAGAAAAGTGTTTAGGTGAATAAACATCTATGGTATGGCGAGGTTGAAGGAATGGATGAATAACTCTTCCATTTGGTTGAAGGCCCGTAATAGTTGATACGTCAAAAAGCATCGGGCCCATCATGCTATAAGAAAAATGGAAGATGTTAGTGGTCTTATTCTAGACAAAGATTGATGCCTTGATCATGGAAGGATCAACTTTAATGGGATGTCGAGATAGTTAAATGAGGTCAAAGATGCCTATCTCTTTCCAGAATTCACCTTTTTTATCTTGTGCCTTATAAAGCCATGCGTGATATCCATCGACTCTTGAGGGAGGCGTTCTGAACATTCTCTTAGCCTTCTAGAAATAATAAATGGGTATAGACGAAGCTGAAGCAAGGATGCTTGGAAATACAGCGTGAAGATTTTTTGGGAACATTTCTGGGGATAGCAAGGGTCCCAAAAACACAAGAGGAGGAGTAGAAGAAGAATCAGGAATGGAGATTATTACCTTTGATTTCTGCCATAATTCTGATTTGTCTATAACTGGGTCTTGGATGATGTTTTTGGCACCGTTGGTTTGCTTGGCAAAAGAAGAAGCTCCAATGTTAGAGGATGCCATTGGTGGTAGTAGCTCAAAGGTGAAGGTATTTGGAGATATAGAGAAAAGAGAGCAACATGAGTGAGAGAGCAATACGAAAACGGCAGAGTAAGTGAACAAATGACTAGGGTTTAGGCTTTTAAAGGAAACGAAATGTCAGAAAGGCAGTAATGGCTCACGTTCTGAGATAAAGCTGTCATATTAGAGATAACCACGATCCTAAGTCAATCGCTAGAAATCCAATGTTAGTTATGAAGCCATTTAAAATTTAGTTCTCTCAGTGTCCATTGAGAACAAAATTTAGGGGGTCATTTATTAGACTATTATTTTTAAATATATAATTATCGACAAAAGTTATATTGCTTGGCTGACAAGTAATCATCTTTGACGGTACAACAAAATAGTGCTGATTGTAGGTGTCTAACTAATTTAGCACATAGAGGTTTGATAGAAACTAGCAACTTGAGAGAAAGAAATTCGACAGAGGAAAACAAGTGGAATGGACAAGTTAGCTTGAAATAACTCACGACAATATTATCAAGTATAAGTCTGTCAAAGTAGAATTATCAAAAGCACATCATTCAACAAATGAGTTTAAGAGACTAAGTTGTCGAATATCAAAGACATGCTAATTAACAGCATTGTCGAAGACAAGATAGGTAGAAATTGTCAAACATAAGTTGTTAAAGGCAGTTACATCCATCATCAAGTGGTTAAAGCAGTTGTGTCAAGCAATGTAAACTGTCACTTACGTGAAAATTAAGTAGATAGGCAGTTATTTCAATAATTTGCCTATAAATATTTAGTGTTTTGCTGTAAATGGGGTTGGCATCTCTTGATTAAACATCCTAACATCTCACACGAGCAGATTAATGGATTAACATCAAAGTATGCTTTTCCCTTTTACATTTTAGTCATTTTAATTCAAGTTCATCTTTTAAACTTCTTCGCTTTTACTTCTTTTGTCATTTGCTGCAATTTACTTTCTACTGTTTATCGCTTTCTTTCACTTTCCACAATTTACCACATTTTCATTAATCTTTCTGCCATTTACTTTCTACTGATTACTTTCTGTCGATTACTTTTTGCCATTTACTTTTCGTCATTTACTTTTTGCAGTTTACTTTCTAAAACTTACCTTTTTATGCACTATCATTTACTTTCCACTTACTTTCTTGTTCTTATTGCTTTTATTTAACTTTTCTGCAAAAAGCATGTTTCCAGCCTTATTTTGCTTTATGCATAGTTATATGTTTCAAGCAACTAAGCTTTCGATATACTTTCTGCCTACTAATGAGATTATCACATAACTTTGAAACCACATCGTTCTCAATTTCTATTATTTGTTGTCGAATTTGGGTTAAACCAAAAATCACCTTAGGTAATTTTAAATGTTACCACCAAAGCTCGAAGTTCATATTTTTTATTGGTGACAAAAAAAGTCTCCATTAAAAATCAGACTTGCAATGTGGCTATTAAAGATTGCCACTAAAGAAGATTCCCACTAAAAATTGTGACTTTAACTTCTTTTTTAAGATAAAAACTTTTGGTAGAAATTATTTTAGTGGTGACTCTAAAACCCTATGGTGGTGATTGAAAGCCATTATTCGTTAGTTTTGGTGGCAACTACTTGAGGTCACCACCAAAAGTCTCTTAAAATAAACTAATTAGAAAGACTTTTAGTTCTGATATTAGTTGCCACAAAAAAAGTTTTAATAAAAAAGTTAAAAGACTTTCAGTGACAATTTAAATTGTCACCAAAAGTCTTAAAGAAAAAATAATAGACTCTTAAAATAAAAAAGTTGGGCTAGTTTTTAAAAATATTTATATTTAAATTATAGGTATTATACATATATACTATATGCAGATATATATATATATATATATATATATATATTCAACTGTCGCTTAATGCTTTTTAATGGATTGGCCATCTATTGGATTAATTCGTTGTACATAGGAAAAGGGAAGTTAGAATGTGACTTTGACTAGGATAGTGTGAGTACTTGAAGCTTAAAGATTAATTGGATATTTTTGCAAATGATATAGGAGTATACTTATTAGCCTCACATAGTCTAATTGGGATTGTGAATTGTACTTGAGTAATCACAAATAAGGATTATGGATTAACTAAGGAATAAACCTAGAATTAATTTGGGAAAATTCTTATAGGCGCTTGTGAATTTCTAGACTAGTTTATATCACCATTGAGGGCAAGATTAATTGGGTTAATTAAGGCTATAAGAAGTATTTCTAGAGTTTTAATTTTTACAACCTGTATAACTATAGATATTTTCTGGACCATAACTTGAGTTATACAGGCCAACCTGTTTAACTCGTTGGTTGACTTTTTCTTTTATCCACAAGACCAAATCATCCAAATTCAAAATAATTTCAGACCTACTCCCAATCCCACCCTTACAATAGCTCACTCCACTTCAATTTATATACCACTCAAACCATAAAAAAGTAGAAGTTAAATATCAATCTAAAATCTAAAATTCTAAATCTGATATTCATATGAAATATGATGTTTGTTTTATATTTCTATATGAATTAAAATTAAAAAGGAGTAAGGAGTAAATTAGTAAAGACATATATTGAAATTGAAAAATGAGTAAGCCTGAATTCACCAATATTACTTCCTTGGCACTATCTGTTCTCTCTCTTGACTCTCTTTTCTCTCCTCCAATCCAAGGGTGACCACTGACTTGGGACAATGACTAGTGACCAAGCTCAACGAGGCAGACCGACAACCAGTAGCATAAGCCAGACTAGTGGCAATTAGCAAACGTTGGGCCTGTTTGGTTTAGGCATTTTTTGTTTCCATTTTCATTGAAAATAGAAAATGGGTTTGAAAATGTATTTAGTTGAGTTTAATAAAAATGTTTCTGAAAACATTTCATAAAATAAGCTCAAATATGAAAACTCCAAAAATATATTTTTAGTGTTTCAGGAAATGCATTTCAAATAATGAAGACAAAAAATGAAAATAGAAAATATTTTCACAAACCAAACAAACACAAACATGTTTCAAGTTTTACATTTCAATTTATGGCCACTTGAACATAAATAGTGAGCTTCACTTCTAATAAGGTTTACATTTCAAGCTTCACACACCTTAGTTTTTTCTTTTTAAAAAATTTCTAGTGAGTTAAACAACCCTAACCAATTTAATCTCCTAATGGTTTGGATTGTTGAGATTTTTGGAACCTCGTTTGAATCCAGGTCAAATAGGGTCTAACATTTTTAACTTGTGACTTCTGACGGGGCAATCCAGTGGCCTTATTATAATACCTACCAATTTTAGGGTCATATGATTGGCAGTATTACGGTTTTTATAATGAAAATTTTCATTATTTTAATGAAAATATTTGGTCATTTTTAATTTTTTATATTTAATTTATTCTTTTTGAATATTATTTATAGAAATAAAGATAAATAATTAGACCGAGTATTTTATTACGGATGATATTTTTAAGATTTGAGGAAAGACTAGAGGAAGAGGAAATTTCATGGAAGCAGTGTTATGGGATGGGGAATTGAGAGAGTAGTCATGAAGTATAGAGGGAGCCAGGTACCTACGAGGTCCAGAGAGGGACTAAAATGAAATGAGGAACTAGGATGGCACCAAGAATGTGGGAAGTACCCAAATTAGAGAAATTATGAATTTGCCACTACCAAGGTTGACTAGGGGGTTAACCCAGGGGCAAAGTAATAATTTTAACCTGGGCATGTATATATAGGTGGCCCCACTCCTTTTTCCTCATTTTTCACTTTTCTCTCTCTCCTCACACTCTCTCTTCTCTCTTTCTCTTTTCCTTCTCTCTTTCTCTTTTCCTTCTCTCTTTCTCTTTTCCTTCTCTCTACCTCACCCTCTCTACCCCAAATCCTCCAACCAAGTTCTGATGATCGGTTCTTTGACAGTAGGATGAGTCATTGGTTGCCAAGCAACGTAAGAAAAATAAGGAATCGAGGTAGGAATTTCAATTTCCCAAACTTTCCCTTATTTTCTAGTTTTAAGGCTGTTTTGGGTAAAATTGAGATTGTGACTTCATTTGTCATTTAAAATTGGGGGTTTTGGTGTCTAAACACTTCTTAGACACCAAGGATGAGAACCCATTGAAGAAATCATAAAAATAATGAAGATCTAGTCAGATCTAACCAAGAACTGAGACCAAATTGCAATGGTCACGATCATCACGTGTAGGCACCACACTTCAGAAGGGGAAAGGGAGAAAAGGCCTTGGCACCCAGGCACCAAGTATGTGTGTGGCCCCCAAGTGCAGCGTATCAAGGTTCTTGGTCCATTTTTAAATGGCCATAACTCTTTTGTCCAGACTCCTTTTTTAACAAACTTTATATTATTGAAAAGCCCTTCGAGTCTAGTTTCTAATAGTGTAAGTTTTATTTAGAAAATCTTTACTGGTTAAGAGTTATGACCAAATGAGTGAGCAAAGGTCAAGGTTAGTGATGAAGATTTTCCTTGTTTTATTTATTTATTGATTATGGTTTGACTTTAGGTGCTTTCGAGGGATTTCGTGGCTATGTTTCCGAGACTCTTCCATAGTAAATCGTTGATGGGATCAAGGTGAGTAGGTGAACTTGGTACTTGTTTTTATTAAAAACTACACAAGTATAATATAAATTCCACTCACACCACGATTGAATTTAAATTCATTAAATTTCCTAGTTAGTAATATTAACTAGATTATGGAATTTTCTTGTGATATAAGGAGTTATTTTATGAATTGCTTGTGGGAATGTTATGGATGAATTGAGTGGCATTGTATGTGATGTGCTGTATTGTGTTTATGTTATGAAATAGAAGTTTGTAGGAATGTGGACCCATGAGAAGGAATAGAGGGGTGAACCTCTGGAATAAACCGTGTGGGAATATAGGCCCACGAAAAGGAATAAAGGGTGGACCTCTAAGATAAACCCATTGAGCAATAATAGTCCAAGGGAAAAAATTTGGATTGAGCTTAATATGGTAAGCATGGGAAAGAGCGGGAAAAACATTGCATATTTTATTTGCATATTCATATTATGAGAGGGAACCAACTAGTAACCCATAGATGTGGATATTCCTGGGAAGAACGTCAAAAATTGGAAATAGACGGGTGGACCTCTGAGATAAACTTGTTAAGTATATATTATCCGAGGGAAAATTTTAGACTGGGTCTCAACGAGGTATGCGTGGGAAAGTGTGCAAAAAACATAGTATATGATTGCATGCATATTTATAATCTGTGTGTGGTTACTTATGCGTATATGTGTTTGAATGAGATTGATGTGGATTGCGAGAGTGTGGACTCGCAATTAGCACATTACAGTCATAGAACCAGGTACGCTTATACTTGAGTATCTGTATATGCCTATACATAGTAGAGGTAATTATTTATATTGTGATTTTGATACTAGTATTTGTACTTGTGCTTTATTTAATTGCACAGTCATTTACTGACTAAGTTTTTTACAAACTCATAGTCTCTGTGGTTATATTTTTCAAATATAATAGCTGATAAGGATGGAAAACCGCTGGAGTTTATAGTGGTTTGGAGATATACTCTATTTGGTTGGAGTGTTTTTTATGAACCAATTTTTGAGCTATATACCTAGTAAATGCTCTGTAATCCTATATGCACCTAGGTCCTGCGGTAGTTACAGAAATTATGGGCTACTATTAATGTACACCCTAATTATATGATAAGTCATGTACCCATGTTTCGGGGCATTGTTCTTGTTGACTAATATTAGCAGCTACCTTTTAGCAATTCTCCCCCCAGTCATCATTTTTTCCAAGCTCTTGATTTACCTTCTTTTATAAATAAATAATCATGTTGAGAATGGAGCATAAGAGAGCAAAAAATAGATAGGAGAAGAGTGTAATTTCAAATATTTGTAAGAGAAAGAAGTGTAATTTAAAATCATATATAGTTATCTGCTAACTTTAAAAATTTTCAAAAAACTACTCTTAAACAAAATTGGATAAAGAAAAAGTGATACGGGTCCAACGTGTCAGTAAATAATTCAAAGATATACAACTATCTAATCTCTTAACAAATTTTGTTTTGAATTATTAATTAAAAAATTGCAATAAGTTTCTTCACACCTCCATATTCTTAATTATTATGTATAATAATTAATTCGTCAGATATGAATTATATGTGATCTTATCCATTTTCTCTCCTCTTATCTTGCCTGTGCCCAATGAACACTTTTAACCTAGGATTACAAAACTGGACTGGATCGGTTAGATCGGTGATCGGCCGGGGGTCCAGTTCGGTTAAGAAAAATAACCATTATGCTATCAAACTGGTACATAATTGGTTGAATTAGTTTCGAATTGGGAAAATCGAGTGATCCAGTCGGGTGGCTGGTTGAATGGATTCCTTCTTTTTTTTTTTTGGTTTTCTTCTGCATTTTTTTTGTTGTTTATGATTTTTGTTTCTGATTATATGAAATGGAATATTGAGATTTAAAATTTTTTATTGCTGGTTTTTTTGTTTATCATTTTAATTTTGTTATTTTTTGTTTTTGATTATTTGAACTATAAAAATGTGAAGATTTCTAATTTAGACTTAGTTTGAAATTGTAGATGTTACAATTGTGATGAATTATCAATTATGGATTAATTTCTTTTTATTTCCTTCACTTATTGTTATAAATTATGAATTGTATTAAGCATTTTAATATTTAAAATTATATATCTACATTTAATATTTTTTAATTACCATCAATTTAACCACAGTCTGATTATTGAATATTGAATCGATACTTTTCCCGATTTAATGACCGGTCCAGTTCTGAAACCATGCTTTTAACTATATAAGTTAAAGTAAAGGTTTATCCATTTGGTGATCTGCTCAATGCGATATATAGTAATCGACAAAATTATTTAAAAATTCTGTTAATCAAGATCCATAATTGAGGGTCACCCATGTTTTCCTCCTCCACCCTTCTATATATATAGACGTGGTTGGGCCTTCATCTTTCGCCATCATCGTCATCTTCTTCTTCATTCCACCATGGCCAAGGCATTGTTTGTCTCCTGCATTCTCCTTGGCCTCGTGCTGCTTTCTCGAGCCAATGAGATTGGAATTTATGAACTCAAGAAGGGACAATTCCAGATCAAGGTGACAAACTATGGTGCAACAATTATGTCTGTCGTCGTACCTGATAAACATGGTTCGTTTCTCTCTTCTTTTGCTTCTTCTGGTTCTTCATGTTATTGGATTCATGATTACGGTTTTCTTTTTGTTGCACATATATCCTTAAATTGCTTTCTGTCTGGTGTCTTTGTTTCTCCAGGGAATCTGGCCGACATTGCCCTTGGCTTCGATAAAGTTGACGATTACATGGTATGATTAATGGGTTCTTTTGTGATTCAATACATGATTGAGAAAGCAAAACTTTTCGGTTAAATTATATATATAGTTTTGCTCATTTTTTAATTTGGCCTTTATAGTTTAAAATTTTGTATCGAAGTCCTTATCATTTTATAAATTTTTAACTTAGTCCTTATCACTAAAATTTTGTTGATGTGGTTAACCTTGTACTTATTGTCTCTCTAACTATGTTACATGACTAAAAGGAAAACAAGTAATTTGAGTAAATTAATTTAAACCGTGCATATTTAGAATATTGAGATAATATATAATTGGTCATATTATCATAATTTAAGAAAATATATATTCATAAAAAGTTTAACGACGAGAACTAAACTAAAAATCTTTATAATTATAAGGATCTATAATTACAAATGTTTAGCCTATATATAAGAACGAACTGAGAATTATTTAAAATTGTAAGCATTGAAAGAATAATTTTTCCAATTTATTTAATTTTGTGATTTATATATGTATGTATATTTATAGAGCATTTTGTGATGTTGCAGAATGATACAGTATACTTTGGTGCCATTGTTGGACGTGTGGCTAATAGAATTGGAGGAGCTCACTTCACTTTGGATGGCAAAGCCTACAATTTGCCTGCTAATGATGGCAAAAACACACTCCATGGTACGTTCATAATTTAAGAGTAAATTACTGATTTAATCTCAAAAATATTTTAATTTAATCCTTAAAAATTAAATATTTTTAATTTAGACCTTAAAAAATTGTATTTGTTTGAATTTAATTCCTTTGTTGATTACAGTAATTTTTAACAACAAAAATTTTAAAATTTAGATTTTGTATTAACAATAAAAAAGATTAAACTGAGGCAAATGTAATATTTTATGAACTAAATTGATATATATAATTTTTTGAGGACCTTGAAATAATTGTAATATTGAGTAATTCAATCATAATTAACCATGATCAAAATTAGCCCACAATTTACCTGCTAATTCTTACCATGCATACAATATTTACTATCTGATAATTGATTTAATGTTGACTTGCATATATGAAACTTCAGGTGGCCCCAAAGGTTTCAGTGAAGTTATATGGACAGTAGCTTCCCACAAAGAAGATAGTCACATCAAATTAACTTATGTCAGTTCTGATAATGAGGAGGGTAATTTGTTTCTTTTTTATAATTTTTCATTTAAAACAAAGTACTATTTTCATATCTAAACTTTTATCAAGTTTTAATTTGGTTTTTGAACTTTTTTTTGGGTTAATTTTATCTGAATTGATTTTAATTTTGTCTTCAAACCCGATCCTATTTAAATTGTTGACTGAAAAGATTAATAGTGGATATATCTATTTTACAAGTCAGCACCATTTCGTATAGCTAGCCATTTACATATCAGATACATTTAAAATGATAAATTTGTCTTTTATTATTCATATGACCCTTTCAATTTCCAAAGTGAAGTGAAGAAATTGAGGGCAAATTCATCTTTCCATGTGTAGATATGATGTAAGTGTCTGACGGATGAGTTGGTTTTGACTTGTAGAATAGTAGTGATATTTGTGTTTTTTGTTAACAATTTTGTTGGTGTTGGACTTAAAGACACAATTGAAACTAATTAAAAATAATGTGGGACTAAATTGACAAAAAAAATTGAGACAAAATTAAAACTTGGATAAAATTTTAAATACGAAAATAGTAGTTTTACCAAATTTGAATCCAGTTTCTGCAGTGTCATAATTCTGTTGTTCTCACATTTTCCCTCTCCCTTCCCAAATTTTCTAGGCTTTCCGGGAAAGCTTGAGGTTTCTGTGACATACATGTTCCACCAAAGCGACAAATTAATAGTGCAGATGGAAGCGAAGCCCATACACAAGGCCACACCAGTGAACTTAGCTCAACACACATACTGGAACCTCAGGGGTCACAACACTGGGGACATCCTCTCCCACTCCATCCATCTTTTTGGCTCGAAAATCACCCCGGTCAATGACCAGCTTATCCCGACCGGCAAGATCAAGCCGGTGGCCGGAACCCCTTATGACTTCCTCAACTCCAAGGAGATAGGTTCCCAGATCCATGGCCTCCCTAATGGCTACGACATCAACTATGTGTTGGACAAGGATGCCTCAAGTTACCACTTCGACAGAGTGGCCATTGTGGAGGACTCAGTCTCTGGGAGGAAGATGGAGATATGGACAAACCAGCCTGGTGTGCAGTTTTATACCGGTAATATGTTGAAGGAGGTGAAGGGTAAGGGTGGAGCTGTGTATAAAAAATATGCTGGTCTTTGCTTGGAGACTCAGGGGTTTCCAGATTCTGTCAATCACCCAAACTTTCCTTCACAGATTGTTAAGCCCGGACAGATGTATAAGCACATGATGATTTATAGGTTTACTGCTAAGTAAATCATAGTTATCAGGATTGTGTTTTC
Organism: Biancaea sappan; assembly: GCA_037074585.1. Lineage (NCBI taxonomy): Eukaryota > Viridiplantae > Streptophyta > Magnoliopsida > Fabales > Fabaceae > Biancaea > Biancaea sappan. The sequence continues at coordinate 44,607,070 of CM073497.1, read as the reverse complement.
ATTTCAGGCTTGTTTTACTTCTTTACTTTTGGGGTTTTATTATTATTATTATTTTCGGTCTGATAATTCAGAAGTACTGGGTTTGTTATTATGAATTAAGTTTTTCCTTTACTGAAGTATTATATTTCACTGTTTATAGCAGTATCTTTGTTTTTTCTTTAGTTTCCTTTGAATTTATTAAATTGCTACATATTTCAATGCCTTCTGCGAATAATTAACTCTTTGACCAAGATGAAATCATCAGACATTTAAAGAAAATAGAAAAACATTATTTTCATACAATTCACGGTACAAAGCTCACATATGTGGTAAGGTTGGCTTAAAATTATTCGGTAAACGCTTTTTTTTTTCCTTAAAGATTAATCAATTTCAAATTAGTAGGGTTTTGCTAAGGCTCCATGAAGTGCTAAATGTATTTTTCTGCCTGAAAGAGCCAATGAATGAAAAGAGAATGATGTTGATCCAAAGGCTCCATTCATCAGAGATGCCTAATTCTGGAGATGCAAGCAATCTAGTAAAGAAACTAAGTAGAAGAAAGGAGGCTTGAAGCCGGGAATGCAAAACTTTGATAAAGTTTGGCAGAAGTTATTAATGCACTCTCAGTGGCTAGTCTATATATTTATACGAAACTCTATTCAATAATGAAGATTAAAGCAAAGAAGCGAAAAAATTCAAAAAAGATTAGACTGTCTTCATCTCAATCTACAAGCTGACTCTTGCCTAGTTTATTTTATCTTGAGTTTACAAGGTTCTTATAAAGAATATAATAGCTAAAGTTTGCCAGGCTATCGTTGAAAGTTGTAAATAACTGAGGATTTCCTTTTGGTTGAATGTAATAAAAGAGTAGGTGATTAGACTTCCTATTTTAGAAGTTGTATTAGGTTCTTTGGTTGAAAAACATGGTGGCTGTCTTAAAGTTGTAAAAGCTAGGTGAAGTTGCTCCTTTTATCATACACTGTAGATGAGAGGGAACAAAGACGTTAGGAGGGGGGTTTTCCACGAAAATGGATTGTTTGACGTAGTTTTTCACTACATCACGGTGATATGTGATTTCTGCAATCTAATCGCATAGATCAAATAACATCAAAAGACCGCAATATAGATGAGTAGCATGCCATATGATCCGTGCAATCAGACGGTCGAGATCGCACGTTACCGTGATATAGTGGAAAACTATATCAGACAAACGGTCTTCATTTTCCAAACTATTAGGGAGAATACAAGCAGGCTTGATTAACGGTTGGCTTCTCTGAATACGTGCTCAATACAATAGTTATTATTCTCATGCAAACAGTGTCTAATGTCGCCAATCACAGCAGCAAACACATGGGTGGAAATATCATCATAATAAACAAGTAACATGGCTTCAACAGAGTCTCAAGAACCTTGTAGGCTATTTCCTTGTATTCGTAAACTTCAAGTTTAGTGCTGCTAAACTATTTTTAAAAACATCTTATTAGAGGAAACGTCAAGGCTGATGCTTTAAATTTGTGGTTTCTTTAGCTTTGTTTTAAAATCTTTTGAAAAGAAAATTCTCTTTGAAATATATTTGTAAAAATAAGAATTATGGGAAAGAGTGATTGAACGTAGGTTAAGAATCGAGACGAGTATTTCTGAAAATCAATTTGGATTCATGCCAGGACGGTCTACAATGGAAGCTATATATCTTCTAAGGGGGTTGATGGAAACGTATCGGAGTGAACAAAGAGACCTTTATATAACATTTATTGACTTGGAAAAAGCCTATGATCGAGTACCAAGAAAGGTGCTATGGAAAGCCTTGGAACAGAAAGGTGTACGGGTTGCGTATATTAGAACCATAAAAGATATGTACGAGGGGACTACAACTAGTGTGAGAACGTCTGGAGGGGAAACTAGAGACTTTCCTATTAAAATTGGCCTACATCAGGGATCATCCTTAAGCCCTTATTTGTTTGACTTGATTTTAGATGTTCTGACGAAACACATCCAAGAAGAAATCCCTAAGTGCATGCTTTTTGCAGATGACGTTGTTCTCATAGCAGAGACAAGAGAAGAGATTAATTCTAAACTTGAGTTATGGAGAGCTACTTTGGAATCGAAGGGTTTTCGTCTGAGCAGGAGTAAAACCAAATATATGCATTGTAAGTTTAACAAGCGACAAGCTAGGAACGAGCTGGAGGTTAAGCTTGGTAATCAGGTCGTATCACAAGTGTCAAAGTTTAGGTATTTGGGATCAATTATACAAGATGACGGCGAAGTTATTAGAGATGTGGAACATAGGATACAAGCTGGGTGGTTGAAGTGGAGAATGACATCAGGGGTTATTTGTGATCGAAAAGTACCTGATAAACTCAAAGGAAAGTTTTATCGTACTGCTATAAGACCAGCGATTTTATATGGGAGTGAATGTTGGGCAATGAAAGGACAACAAGAACATAAAATTGGAGTGGCGGAGATGAGGATGTTACGTTGGATGTGTGGTCATACAAGAAGAGATAGGATCCGTAATGATCATTTACGAGGTAGAGTTGGGGTGGCACCTATTGAGGAAAAAATGGTTGAAAACCGTTAAAGATGGTTTGGGCATGTGCAAAGAAGACCGTTGGAAGCGCCAGTTAGGAGAGTTGAGCAGATGGTTTGGAGCCCTATGAAAAAAGGTCGAGGAAGACCAAAAAAGACACTTAGAGAAATTATTGAACGGGACCTTCTAGTAAATGAGATATCTAAAGAGTTGGTCATTGATAGAGCTCAATGGCGTCGTGCAATCCATGTAGCCGACCCCACTTAGTGGGATAAGGCTTTGTTGTTGTTGTTGTTGTAGTCTTTCTTCTTAAGAGTTTTTGAAATTGCTTCTTTGTTTTACATATAAATTTTTAAAGAGTATTTTTCAGATAAAAGATAAGCTCCTTTATATTTTATCCCAATCATGAACCTCAATTTGCCAAGTGTTATTCCTTTAAAGAAAATTATTTTACATACAAATCAAAACAAGGCTTGTTCAGACTTATTATTTACAACAAAGGAAAAAAAAAAAGGGATCCAGGATTAATATGAATGAAGAAATAAACTCTTCATCCAATTGAATCTCCCTTCTTGGGTGCTTTCTGTATTAACAGTAGCTATGTTGGCAAAAGATTAAGAAAGATTCAAGTCATGATTGCAAACCCAACTCTCAATAATTCAGGACAAAAAACAATATTAATTACTTAGAATTTGATCACCATAACTACTCTCTATATAGGTTGAGTAATCTAGAAACAAATTACATATAGTGGGTTGGTTCATAATTCTTTTAATAAGACTATTCTAGTGTAGTCTCAATTCAAATCATCTGGACTAATGTCCGCTCCCAATAGACAAAACGGATAAGCTGAAAATACTTGAAGCACGAACTGGACATAAACATATGATACATAAGCAAAGGACAAAAATATAAAATAAAATATGATAAGAGCACGCAACTCAGGAATTGAAGAACTTCGATCTTATTAGTCAGCAATCCATTCCTACCTAAACCGGTCATTCTGTGCAGGAATATGATTTAACCTGAAACAGCCAACCAGAATCATCATTTACATGCAAATAAGCTTAAGTTGTTGCCATTGATCATTACTGATATAACTGTTATAAGAGTGTAAAAGCTAGAAACAGCTGCACTTGATTGAGAGATAGGAAATAGTGATACATTTTGATTCCAATGATATGTCTATTACCACAATTGTGTATTTACAGTTAAAATAGTTAAGGTCCTTAAAAACTAACAAGATCCAGAAAATCTATGGTGTGGCATTCACTGGAGAATATCCATTCTTGTTATATTGTCGATGTGGAGATATTTCAGGGGATGCTAGAAGGGATCTTGCAGTGCTCTCATTTATGTGACTGGAGACAGACCTCGTCCCCGATGAATACTGATTATGTCTCCCAGGGGATGTTTTTGTATGATTCTGCTCTACCTCGGAGCCTCCCATAGAGTGTCTGTCTGCTCTTGATCTGGATGATGATGTCGCTGAAGTTCCGGAAACTGGGAGCTGTTCTAAAGTAGCCAAAACCTGAGACATCTGAGGTCAATGTTTGGCCTCACTAATACACTGTAGTGCAAGGATTGCAACTATATAAGCTGCCCTCTGTGGATACTGCCCTTCTAACTAGGTGTCCATGGTCCGGAATAGCTTCCTGTTATCACCCAAATAGGGTCTTGCCCAGTCCACCAGATTCTGTTCAACACCAGATTTTGTTCTATCAAAGGCACGGCATCCTGATAGAAGTTCCAATAGCACAACTTCAAAGCTATAGACATCACACTTTGCAGTCAGCCAACAATCAAAAACAGTTTAGGGATCTGTTTGCACGGAAAAACACAGCATTACTTCTCATCCCAAAAGAATGACAATAAGCCATTACATACAAAACCGCAAGATGATTTAGATTAGCACTTGGAATACATAGACCAAGCATATAACACCAAGTTTAAAGATTGGAGGCTACTAGGGCAATTGGATAATTTATTAATAAAGAAAAGGCAAAAGTGTAATTTATGCCCCTAAGGTTTATATCAAGTTTCATTTATACCCTAAAAATTTTTTTTGGCCTATTTATATCTCACATGTTTCAATTTTTGTAACGCACAAAGTCAATCTATTTCGTCATAGAGCAAAGGAAAGGAGGTTGGGGAATGAGAAAGTGTGCCAACTAACATAGGAAGAACAATGACAATGACCGGGGGGGGGGGAAGGAGAGAGAGAGAGAGAGTAAGAGTATTGAAGGGAGTGGTGATAACGCTAAAGGTGGGAGACGATGGAGGGGGGGTGGAAGAGGTCACAGCAAGTCAAAAATTTAGTAGATGGGAAATTTGGGGCTTAGGGCTAGGTTAAACAATAGAGAAAATGACAACCAAATACAATATTAGAGACGAAATTCTAAAATCAAAAAATTTGTCTCTAAACTAAATACGATGTCGTTTGGTACTAAATAGATTACGGACGAATTTTTGACATGAAAAAATCTATATGTGAAAGCACTTTTTAATAGAGATGGAATTTCTATGGCAAATATCCTTCTCAAATAATTACAAGCTTTAATTTATATTTTAAAATAATTTCTATTGAATTTAGAGACAAATTACCCATTGCAAAAATTTGTCTCTAATATTCTTACAATTAGAGACATATTTGCAATGTCAAAATCTGTCTCTAATTAACAAATTCTAAACAATTTAATTCATTTAAAAATTAGAGATAAAAATTCATTTAGAGACAAAAAAATTTTCGTCCCATATTTTGTCTCTGTTTATATGAATTTCCCTCCACTGCATATTCAAATTAGGGATATGGAATTGGAACACGTGATGGATGGAATTTAAAATGAAAAAAATTCTGTCTCTAATTTGTCTTTTTCTTATAATGTGTAAATTATATATTTGGTTCTTATAATTATTTTAATTTGATTTTTAGAAAATTAAATGTTTTAATTTATTTATCAATGATTATTATTGTCTCAATTTTATCCATTTGTAATTTTATACACCTTGGAAAGTGTGTATATATATAATATTATTAATTTGTTGATCAAAATTCTTCTATCAACATATAAATATGTGGAATTTACCTTCCCAAATTTAAATGTAAAAAAATAGATCCCTTAAACTTTTAAATTTATACAAAATATATAGTTCTTAAATATTCATTTATTTTTTCATCCATTAACCTTTATACTATTTGTCTATAAAGTGAAAAAGTCAAATAAGTTTAAAAAAGTACTTTTTATTTATTATCTTAGAAGACTTTTTATTTACAAAAATGTGAAAAAATTAATAAGAGTCATTGTTTGCCACTTTAACTGACATGTCAAATGTATTTTCATTGATTTTGATGACATGTCAAAAAAATTATTTATATATATAAGTGGTATTAGGATTTTAGATCAAAAAGATGACAGATGGATTATGCTATAGAAAATTGAGATGGTAGACTACAAACTCTTCTAAGTTGAAAGGAATTATTCGTATGTTAATCTTGTTTCATTATCTCTCAAGCATGAACATGCTTAAAAAAAAAAAAGATTATGTAAACATCTCAGTCTTCTGCGTTTCTTATAAGATCTTAAGCTATGTACGTAGATTTCTAAATTATCTCAACACAACAACGGGAGTTAGATTTAATAGAGAGGGATTAGCTTCTCACACAGTAGTGAATCCAAGTTTAAATCCTTTCTTAAGAAGTGTTCACATGTAATGCTTAATAGTTAATAGAAAACCAAAATTACGCTGCCACAAACACGCATATGTTATCCTGTAAATTAAGGTTTCCATAACCACACATGACACACCCCTACATGAATTATTTCAAGCAATTCAATGCACTTCGCTCTTTCAATATAGTTTTAGTTAACAATATATTTCAATATACTTTAGGTTGATGGGAGGTCTCCATCTCTTACTTTATACCTAGAGAATGCTAAAATGATATTATAAATATCATTTACTTTAATTTTTTTATGTCTTTAGATTTTGCCCGAAACTTTAAATTTCTTTTCAAAATTACTTGCACACTCCTTTTGTTATAAATTTGCCAATTAAGCTGGCCGATTCCTTTGAGTTATAAATTTTACTTAATCTATAATTAAGTTTTAATTTTTAAATTAAATTGAGGCTTGCATGCAGCATAATCAGAGGAGTGTGTGGAGTGGACTATATGTGAATTTATAGGGCAAAGGCAAAGAGATGAAGAAGATGAGTAGTGCCATCGGAGAAGCTCCACATGTCCGACACTGTTGGAGTTATCATCGGATCTCTAAGGACGATAAAAGCAACCACCACAACAGTAACAATAGTGAAGAAGTTGTTAGGGGTCATGAAGATTCATTAGACTGATCGAGTTTGGATCTATTGATGTCACGTCACTGTGACGTGGATTCTCGACCATCCGATCATGCGAAATGGATGGTAGAAAAAAGCTGCACTATAAAAAAATTGATTTTTGGTACTAAAAGTATAAAAGTCGCCACTAAAGACCCTTTAGTGGCAACTAAAATTATTGTTGAAAGTCCATGACTAAAAGGTTTTTAGTGGCAACTAAAGAAGTTGCCACCAAAAGTTATCTTTATTGTAAAAAAAAAATTCTGTGACGACTTTCAATAAGCGCTACAAAAAGTCATCTTTAGTGACAACTTCACCATTAAAGGTGACCTTCTGTGGCGATTTAAACTCACTCACCACTATTATTGGACTCGGACTGCCTCGACGGGTCCACCCGAGACCCAACAACCTAGTCAAGACATAGTCAACCCGTGTGGGTCTTGGCCAACCCATTGACTTGCGGCTTCGGGGTGACTCGATTTTTTGTGTGTGTAATATTCAAGTTTATTTGAAATTAAATAAAACATATGCATACCTAAGATTCAAATCTAGATCTCTTGCTTTCAACCATGTGTGTCTTGTAATCTTGCCACCACTTTATTTGCGCTATATAAGTGCAAAATATTATATATATATATATATATATATCTGTTAAAATTATTTTAAGCCTAAGATCTTGCAAAACTAAAATAGAACAACATCTAACTTAACAAAAAGTAAATATATTGTTACTAAAGATTAAGAGATAAGAAAATATATAATTACATTTATATAATTACTTGGTGTAAAAAATTTTAAAACAAGAAAAATTAAAGAGAATAAACAAAAAATTTTATATAATCATATAATATAATCAAGAAAAATTATGGTTTTAACACTTTAAGGTGTAAAATTTTTATATTAAGAGTTGTCACTGAAAGTTTGACTTCTATTAATTTCTCCCAAAAAAAAAATTAACTTTTCATGGCAACTATTAGAAATCACCACTAAAAATCCGACTTTTATTAATTTCTCTAAAAAAAGAGCAAGCCCTAATTCACCAATATTACTTCCTTGGCACTGTTTGTTCTCTCTCTCGACTCTCCTTTTTCTCTCCTCCAATCCATGGGCAACCACTAACCTGGGACGATGATCAGTAGTGACCAAGTTCCACAAGGCAAACCGACAACCACTACAAGCTAAATCAATACCAATCACCAAGTTTCGGGCTTATTTGGTTTGGACATTTTTTATTTCGTTTTCATTGAAAATAAAAAATGAGTTTGAAAATATGTTTGATTGAGTTTAATGAAAATATTCTCTTGAAAACATTTTTTAAAATAAGTCCAAATTTGAAAACACTAAAAATGTATTTTTAGTATTTCAAGAAATATATTTCTAAAAATAAAAACTTAAAACAAAAATAGAAAATGTTTTTACAAACCAAATTGATCTGAAACATGTTTCAAGTTTTACATTTCAAAATTATTTAAAAAATTAAAAAAGAAAACATTTTGAAATTTTAATGAGATTTTTATTACTATATACAGAATTAATTAAATGAAAGCCAAGGGTTATCCTAACCGAAGAGTCAAAAGAAGGCTAGAATTCGTTTTATTTAAAAAATTCTGTTAATCAAGATCCAAAATTGCGGATCACCCATGTTTAAATCTTCTCCACCCTTCTATATATATAGACATGGTTGGGCCTTCATTTTTCGCCATCATCGTCATCTTCTTCTTCATTCCACCATGGCCAAGGCATTGTTTGTTTCCTGCATTCTCCTTGGCCTCGTGCTGCTTTCTCAAGCCAATAAGATTGGAATTTATGAACTCAAGAAGGGACAATTCCAGATCAAGGTGACAAACTATGGTGCAACCATTATGTCTGTCGTTGTCCCTGATAAAGATGGTTTGTTTCTCTCTTCCTCTGCTTCTTTATGATTATGGTTTTCATTTTGTTGCATATATATCCTTAAATTGCTTTCTGTCGCGTGTCTTTGTTTTTCCAGGGAATCTGGCCGACATTGTCCTTGGCTTCGATAAAGTTGACGATTATAAGGTATGATTAATGGGTTCTTTTGTGATTCAGGTATATATTCACCTGATCTTATAGTTTTGCTCATTTTTTTAATCTGGTCTTTATAGTTTAAAATTTTTTAATGAAGTCCTTATCATTTTATAGATTTTTAACTTAGTCCTTATCACTAAAATTTTGTTGATGTGGTTAACCTTGTACTTATTATCTCTTTAAGTATGTTACGTGACTAAAAGGAAAACAAGTAATTTGAGTAAATTAATTTAAACCATGCATATTTAGAATATTAAGATAGTACATAATTGGTCATATTATCATAATTTCAGAAAATATATATTCATAAAAAGTTTAACAACGAGAACTAAACTAAAAATCTTTAAAATTATAAGGATCGATCTATAATTACAAATATTTAAACAATGTACAAGACCCAACTGAGAATTATTTAAAATTGTAAGGATTGAAAGAATAATTTTTCCAGTTTATTTAATTTTGTGATTTATATATGTATGTATATTTACAGAGCATTTTGTGATGTTGCAGAATGATACAGTATACTTTGGTGCCATTGTTGGACGTGTGGCTAATAGAATTGGAGGAGCTCACTTCACTTTGGATGGCAAAACCTACAATTTGCCTGCTAATGATGGCAAAAACACACTTCATGGTACGTTAACAATTTAAGAGTAAATTACTGATTTAATCTCAAAAATATTTTAATTAAATCCTTAAAAATTAAATATTTTTAAAATTTAATTAGTTCTTAAAAATTTATATTTGTCTCAATTTAATTCCTTTGTTCATTACAGTAACTTTTAGCAACAAAAATTTTAAAATTTAGATTTTGTAATTTAACAATAAAAAAGACTAAATTGAGACAAACGTAATATTTTATGGACTAAATTGATATATATATATATATATATATTGAAGACCTTGAAATAATTGTAATATTGAGTAATTCAATCATAATTTAAAAATGATCAAAATTAGCCCACAATTTACCTGCTAATTCTTACCATGCATAAAATATTTACTATCTGATAATTGATTCAATGTTGACTTGCATATATATATGAAACTTCAGGTGGCCCCAAAGGTTTCAGTGAAGTTATCTGGACAGTAGCTTCCCACAAAGAAGATAGTCACATCAAATTAACGTATCTCAGTTCTGATAATGAGGAGGGTAATTTGTTTCTTTTTTCTAATTTTTCATTTAAAACAAAGTACGATTTTCATATCTAAACTTTTATTAAGTTTTAATTTGGCTTTTGAATTTTTTGTGTGTCAATTTTATCTTATTTGATTTTAATTTTGTCTTTAAATGCAATCTTATTTAAATTGTTGACTGAAAAGATTAATAGTGAATATATCTATTTCACAAGTCAGCACTAATTCATATAGCTAGACATTTACATATCAGATACATTTAAAATGACAAATTTGTCTTTTATTATTCATACGACTCTTTCAATTCCAAAAGTAAAGTGAAGAAATTGATGGCAAATTCATCATTCAAGGTGTAGATATGATGTGTAAGTGTCTAGCGGATGAGTTGGTTTTGACATGTAGAATAGTAGTGATATTTGTGCTTTTTGTTAACAAATTTGTTGGCGTTGTACCTAAAAACACAATTGAAACTAATTAAAAAAAATTTGAGAGTAAATTGACAAAAAAAAATGCTAAGACAAAATTAAAACTTGGGTAAAATTTTAAATATGAAAATAGTAGTTTTACCAAGTTTGAATCTAGTTTCTGCAATGTCATAATTCTGTTGTTTCTCACATTTTCCCTCTCCCTTCCCAAATTTTCTAGGCTTTCCGGGAAAGCTTGAGGTTTCTGTGACATACATGTTCCACCAAAGCGACAAATTAATAGTGCAGATGGAAGCGAAGCCCATACACAAGGCCACACCAGTGAACTTAGCTCACCACACATACTGGAACCTTAGGGGTCACAACACTGGGGACATCCTATCCCACTCCATCCAGCTTTTCGGCTCGAAAATCACCCCAGTCAATGACCAGCTTATCCCGACCGGCGAGATCAAGCCGGTGGCCGGAACCCCTTACGACTTCCTCAACTCCAAAGAGATAGGTTCTCAGATCCATGGCCTCCCTGATGGCTATGACATCAACTATGTGTTGGACAAGGATGCCTCAAGCTACCACTTCGACAAAGTGGCCATTGTGCAGGACTCAGTCTCTGGGAGGAAGATGGAGATATGGACAAACCAGCCTGGCGTGCAGTTTTATACCGGTAATATGTTGAAGGAGGTGAAGGGTAAGGGTGGAGCTGTGTATAAAAAATATGCTGGTCTTTGCTTGGAGACTCAGGGGTTTCCAGATTCTGTCAATCACCCAAACTTTCCTTCACAGATTGTTAAGCCCGGACAGATGTATAAGCACATGATGATTTATAGGTTTACTGCTAAGTAAATCATAGTTATCAGGATTGTGTTTTCATTTCAGGCTTGTTTTACTTCTTTACTTTTGGGGTTTTATTATTATTATTATTTTCGGTCTAATAATTCAGAAGTACTGGGTTTGTTATTATGAATTAAGTTTTTCCTTTATTGATGTATTATATTTCACAGTTTATAGCAGTATCTTTGTTTTTTCTTTTAGTTTCATTTGAATTTATAAATTGCTACATAGTTCAATGCCTGCTGCGAATAATTAACTCTTTGACCAAGATGAAATCAACAGACATTTAAAGAAAATAGAAAAACACTATTCTCATACAATTCACAGTACAACGCTCAAATATGTGGTAAGGTTGGCTTAAAATTTTTCTGTAAACGCTTTTTTTTTTCTTAAAGATTAATCAATTTCAAATTAATAGGGTTTTGCTAAGGCTCCATGAAGTGCTAAATGTATTTTTCTGCCTGAAAGAACGAATGTTGTTGATCCAAAAGCTCCATTCATTAGAGATGCCTAATTTTGGAGATGCAAGCAATCTAGTAAAGAAACTAAGTTGAAGAAAGGAGGCTTGAAGCCGTTAATGCAAAACTTAGACAAAGTTTGGCAGAAGTTATTAATGCACTCCCAGTGGCTAGTCTATATATTTATGCCAAACTCTATTCAATAACGAAGATTAAAGCAAAGAAGCAAAAAAATTCAAAAAAGATTAGACTGTCTTCATCTCAATCTACAAGCTGACCCTTGACTAGTTTAGTTTATCTTGAGTTTACAAGGTTCCTATAAAGAATATAAGAATAGGTGATTAGACTTCCTATTTTAGAAGTTATATTAGGTTCTTTGGTTGAAAAACATGGTGGCTGTCTTAAAGTTGTAAAAGCTTGGTGAAGTTGCTCCTTTTATCATACACTGTAGACGAGGAAGGGACAAAGACTTTAGGAGGGCGGTTTTCCACTAAAATGGATCATTTGACATAGATTTTTGCTACATCACGATTACGTGTGATTTTTGTAGTTTGGTTGCGTAGATCAAATGACATCAAAAGACCGCAACGTAGACAAGTGAGATGCCATCTGATCCATGTGATCAGGTAGCTGAGATCGCACATCCCCGTGACATAGTGAAAAAATATGTTAGATAAATGGTCTTCGTTTTCCAAACTATTAGGGAGAACACAAACATGCTTAATTCTTGGTTAGACAATCTACATAATGGTTGGCTTCTCTGAATACATGCTCAATACAATAGTTATTATTCTCATCTAAGGGAAGCTCATGAATGGTGGAAGATGTGGAAGTTTGATCATCCCCTTGATGCTTCCAAGAATTTGAACACCTAACTCAAGGGTTTGTGTCGGTTGTCGAGTATAAAATCAAGTTTAACCAATTTTTGAAGTATGCACTGTACATGGTGTGAAATGAGAGGGAAAAGATCCGACGGTTTATCTAGGGGCTACAGTAACCCCTATGCCAACTGGTGGGAACACAAATGGAAACATTTCCAAACTTTTCAGCTATGGTTGACAATGCTCGAATGATGGAATTAGACAAGTAGAAGAAGGAGAATTTTCAGAAGAAGTGCAAGAGAGGATTTGAAGGAAAACCACCTAGTCATGGTGGGACTTTTGGCTCATTCAGGTCTCAATCCAGAGTGCAAGGACCATTTGTAAACCTTTCCCCATCTGTGTAGTCTTCGACCTATACTCCTCGGTGACAATTAGTACCCCAAGGGGGACAACCTTCCATAATTCAAGAGTCATCTCCACATGGGCGCATCATACCTTCTTGTCGAAGTTGTGGGAGGCCCTACATCAGCATCTATTATAGGAAGGAAGGCAACTGCTTCTTCTATGGCCAAGTAGGACACAGGTGGAGAGAGTGTCCACATCTAGTAGTGGGTTCGGGGCAAGGTTCAACCCATCCTTCACACTCTCAGACCAATTACACTCATGCCAGCAGAGCCCCCGCATCTTCTTCTGTGGGCTGGAGCAGGTCTGGCCGTGGAAGTGCTGTCAAAGGTTAGTTTTAGACGAGGCACGGTCTGGTTCGAGTGTACATTCTCACCAAACAGGATGCGCAAGCATCCAACGCTATGGTTACAGGTACTCTTTTTGTTTTGTTCATTTAATAATCATGTACTTTTTGAGCTGGGCTCGACCCACTCCTATGTTTCCCCTGTTTTTGCTTGGTGCTTTTGAAGGGAACTGGTTATTTTGAGAAACCCTTTTTTTTTTTGCCACCCTAATGGGGGAAACCTTACTGGTATAGTCTGGGTACCATCAGTGTTGCGTGTTCGTGTATGGGAGGGACACCATGGTAGATCTAATGTTGTTAGAGATGTTGGATTTTGATGTAATCCTTGGAATGGACTAGTTAGCCTCATGCCATGCCATGATAGATTGTCATGAAAAATCTATGAAATTTAATGTGCCAAAGGGCAAGTCTTTTATTTTCCAAGGTGACCGAAGTGAAGTCCCCAATAACATTATTTCCATGCTAAGTACCTACCAGCTATTGAGAAAAGGATGCCAAGGGTATTTGGCCTTTGTAAAGGATGTGGAAAAAAAGGAGGTAAGCATTAGTAGTGTATCTGTAGTGAATAAATTTCAAGATGTGTTTCCTAAGGAATTATCTGGTCTACCTCCAGACAAGGAAATTGAATTTGCTATCGATATACTGTCAAGGACTAAGCTTATTTCTATACCCTTTTACCGAATGGCACCGACGAAATTAAAGGAACTCAAAGAGCAACTCTAAGATTTGGTAGATAAAGGATTTATTCAACCAAGTACTTCACCTTGGGGTGCACCTGTACTTTTTGTGAAAAAGAAGGATAGAACACTAAGGCTATGTATTGACTATCATCAGTTAAATAAGGTAACAGTGAATGATAACATACTTTTTCCATTTATTTTAGTCCCTATTTTAGTCCTTTTTGCCTCTTTAATTTTGTCAATTCTCTAATTTTATTATGTTTTGGAATTTATTGGATATAAACTATTTATGGATTGAATGTGTCTCAATTTTTATATTTTTTAGAACTTGAATTGTAAAATGCTCAATTTAATTCCTACAAATTTTAATTTTGGAGAGAAAAGTGTTGACATGGACAAAGATGATGATTTGGATGCTAATGTGGCACTTTTTGGGTGATGTAGATGCTTACTAGGATATGCTGGATGTGGGGCCCACTTGAACTCTTATTCAATGCCATGTAGTCAGAATTTTTGGGTAGAAATATTAATTTTCGTAGGTCAAGAAAAGCATGGCTGAAATATTAATTTTGCCATGATATTCTGCTGCTGTTCTGCTGCTGTTTGTCACTTTCTGCTACAGAAATATTAATTCTGCTGCTGCTGCCATACCATTCTGCTGCTGCCATACTTTTCTGCTGCTGCAGAAATATTAATTTTGCTGCTGTTTTGCTGTCAAAGTGCTGCCATATCATGGAAGAGGCATCCAAGGAGGCATCTAGGGCAGAATATCCCTTTAGGCATGTGTTAGATAAGTTTTATATATGCAAAAATCGAAATTTCTTAAGGAGGCTAAGTCATTTTTCTGATGTGAAGTCCTAGCACCATTTTTCTGTCTTCCTTGGGCAGCAGTGGCTGGGAGCAACATAGAGGCAACTCTCTAGCTTGGTTAGAGGGAAAGGAAGCCTTCCCACTTGGGAATGGCTCTCCTTCTCCCATTTTCCTTCCTTTTCTTGCATTTTCCTTCATAGTTTCTTAGATTTTTGTTGTATTTTCTGTTTTCTGTCATGTTTTTCCTTCTCTTCCATGTAATTTTCTAAGTTTAAAGATTGATGTAGTTTGGTTCTATGATGTTTTATTGCTGAACAATTTCGATTTTAATGCATTTTCGTTTAATGGAATGGATTTTACTGATTATTCTTCCTCTTGAATGTTTGATGAACCTTCAATGAGTTTGGGATTTTTATGTCTATGCTAGAGTTAGCTAGATATTGAGCTTGACCTTGTAATTTCCACCATAAATCAGATTATCTAGATATAGATAGTTTTATTTATGTGGCTTGAATAATTTTCTTGAGCTTCATGACTTAATTGAATGGTTGATCTAAGATTTTAGTCAATTATTTTGGATAAGTTAGATTGTAATTTCAAAGCTTTTGGATTCAATCATATTTTAGAAAATTGGCCAACATTGAATGGATTGTAATTTAATTGAATTGTTCTTCAATGATTCAAAGATTAATTTGTCTATGAATTAATCAGATTAGACCAACGAAATCAATCTCATTTTCTTGTGTAGTCGGTCATTTGATGAAATGGAAATTGTACTTTAATTCATTTGGACCAATGAGTATTTTCTTGGCCAAAGTTCTATTTTATTTATTGTTCTATAAAGCTTGTTATTTATACATGCATGCGTTTGCTATGTATTTGTAATGAGTAGGACAAGAGATAACATGTCATATGCGATTGCGAGGCATTGATGTGATTAGGACTTGATCGGATTATATTTGAGTTATAGATTAGTGAAGATCTTCCTAACTATAATTTTAATATAATTCAGTCTTAGAAGACTTTCTAAGAATTTTAGATTGAAGATTACATAATAGAATTAGCCAAGAATATTCAAAGGAAAGGATGATGATGTACAATTCCATGGAATTTGTGACCAATTACACATCTTTTGTCTGTTTTATTTTCTGTTTAGTTATTTAAATTTTAGTTATTTATGTTGCGTTGTTTCAATCATCCCCCCCTTTTTGTGTAATTTCTGAAATTTCCTTCATAAGTCTTAATAGCATTTCACTTAGCCTAATTGAATTTTATTTGATACCTCAATCTCTGTGGGACGATACTCTACTCATCACTTTATTACTTGTTGCGACCCAGTATACTTGCTGGAATATTTTATGTGCTATAAATTATACGCACCAGTGAAGAATAAATATCCTTTGCCACGGATTGACGACCTTTTCGACCAACTACAAGGCACTCAGTGTTTTTCAAAAATCAACTTGAGATCGGGGTATCATCAACTGAATATTAGAATTGAAGACGTACCCAAGACGCCTTTTAAGACTCGTTATGGTCATTATGAGTTTTTAGTGATGTCTTTTTGTTTGACAAATGCTAGCCACTTTTATGGACCTCATGAACAGGATTTTCAAACCCTTCCTAGATAGTTTTGTAATTGTGTTCATTAATTGACAACATTTTGGTATATTCACAGAGTCCAAAAGAGCATGAATAACACCTTCAAATTGTATTACAGACCCTTAGAGAGAACCGACTATTTGCAAAATTCTCGAAATGTGAGTTTTGGTTGACTCAGATGGCATTCTTGGGTTACGTCATCTCTAAAAATGGAATCCAAGTGGATGCAAGTAAGGTGGAAGTAGTGAGACAGTGGCCTCGGATGACAATAGTGATAGAGATACGAAGCTTTTTAAGGCTGGCTGGTTACTACTGGTGATTCGTGAAGGACTTCTCTCAAATCGCGGCTCCACTCACTAAATTGACACAGAAGGGTGTAAAGTATGAGTGGACTGAATCTTGTGAAGTTAGCTTCGTAAAACTAAAAGAATGTTTAACAACAACTTTGGTGCTTACCATTCCTATGAGTCCGGGGGGTTTACAGTCTATTACGATGCATCCCGAATTAGGCTAGGGTGTATTTCTTATGCAATATGGAAAAGTGGTAGCATATGCATCCTGGTAACTGAAAAAGCATGAGAAGAACTACGCAACTCATGATAGGAGATATGGAATTCCTCAAGGTTTTCACCTATGAAAAGGCTTATGCAATTCAGAGTACAAGGCAAGCTTAGTCCGAGATATATTAGTCCCATGAAATCTTGGAAAGGGTGGGTAATATAGCTTATCGCTTGGCCCTACCAGCAGAATTGGATGGGGTGCATCCAGTTTTCCACGTGTCTATGCTACGAAAGTACCTTCACGACCTGTCTCACATCATTCATTCCTAGGAGATCATGTTGAGTGAGAACTTAGGTTACAAGGAGGAACTCGTAGCGATATTGGATAGATAAGTAAAGAAGCTACGATCCAAAGAAATCTCTTCGATAAAGGTGTTATGGTGAAACCACTATCACAAAGAAGCCACATGGGAAGTAGAGGAGGATATGCGGTCTAGATATCCATCCCTATTCACTTAATTTTATTTTGTGAAAATTTAAGGATCGAATTTCTTTGAGGGGGTAATATTTTAATACCCATTAATTCTCCCTTTCTTTTCTTTTTCCCCTTATTTATTTGAAATTAATTGTATGTAAATTGCTAGTGGTACACACCATGGTTATTGTGATGATCGTGTGAATTTTAATTTACCTTGTATTATGTGTGGAAAAATATGATTTAGATTGAAGAGGGAGTAGATAATTTATGGGAAATTTTATAAATGTTGACTTATAAAGATGTGACCCACACTCTTGAAACCTTCCCTTCCCCTTCTTTTTCTTTTCTTTTCCCCTGCACAGTGGTGTGTGTGTGTGTGTGTATCTTGTTGGCAGCCTTCTCCCTTGCCTCCTTTTTGTATGGCCAGCTAAGGTAAGATTAGGAGGAAAGAAAGGAATTCTGCTGATCTAGTTCTATAAGGTAAGTATTCTAGCTTCCTCTTCTCTATCTACTCCTCTTTCTAGAAAGCCCTAACTTACCATATTTCTCCATTGTGACATGAGTGCTAAACTCCTTATGCCCCATTAATTTCCATGGTGTCTGTTGTAATAAATAGATTTGTTGAGCATTTGGATGATTGGTTGGCATTAATGGATTAAGAGAAAAAGGGGGAAGGATGGTCATAAAAAACCCTATTAAATGCTTGATGAAATAAGATGGGGATTTTTATGATTCACAACCCTACCCTTGGATTTTCTTGGCTTAAGACCTATTTTCTTGAGGCTAATCACCCAAATGTAATAAATTTTCAACCATAGGAACCTTGAAGCACAAGGGGAGGGAGATTGGTTTATTTTGGGGGACCTGTTTGCTGGTTCTGATGATTCTGCTATCGGGGTGCCTAGGCGCCGTGTGTGGTACCTCGGGCACCGGAGGTTGCTTAAGGTAGAGAGTTGGGAACGTGGGGCCTAGAGGCACCACTTAGAGGCCCCCAAAAACCCTTCGAGAAAGAGAGTTGGGTGCTTGGCGCCTGGAGGCGCTACGCAAGGTGCTCGACACAAGAGCTTATAGGAGTTCAGCTGAGTTAATGGTGCCCCAGGCACCATGAGGCGCCACCCCCTGGGTCTTTCTTACCTCTTGAACCTCAAAAAAAATTTTATTGCCTTTGATCCTAGGTGTTCCATTATCACTTGTTACTCCTTCGTGCTCCTATTTCCTCTCTTTCATCTGACCCCAGGTGAGGGAGTTAACTTTAATCAAATACTGTAGATAGTAGTCATTATGCAACTTCATTTATGACATATGCATTGTAGATTTACCCTTTAAAGAATTGAACTCACAAATTATTCAGGATACCTTGATATTGATCTGTCTGAAACAATTTGTATGGTACTGGCATTTATGAAGAAGATGTTGAGATTCTATGTTCAAAGGAATATGAGTCTTGTTGAGTGGTTGAGATAAACTCTTGTTAGGTTAGTGTTTTTAAATTATTTTTATTATTGCCCCAGAATGACAGGCACCCTTGATATTGGGCATTTTTATATACACTTTAGCCCTTATCTTAGTCCTATTGCATATATTTTCATGATAACTCTCTAATTCTATTATGTTTTAGAATTAATTGGATGAAATTTAGTTATGGACTAATTGTACTTTAATTCTGTAATTAGATATCTAAATTGATGACATGGACGAAGGGGCATATGTGGCAATTGATGTGGCACTTTTTGGTGATTAGATGCTGACCAGGATAAGCTGATGCCAGCCCCTTTTTGGTTCTGAATCAGACCATGCATTCAGCCCTTTTTACTCTCCAAAGTTTACCCAAAATGGCAAAATTCGCAGGTCAATTCTCTAGTACAGAAAAGTCCCCCCAGTAGCCTCCATTTCCATACATTGCTTCTGCCCAAGGTGCTGCACTTGCTGTGGCTTTTCAGATGGAAAATGACAGCACAAACCAGTGCATTTTTGTCCTCCAAGGGGCTGCTACAAAGGAGAGCAGATCAAAATTCATTTGAAGAGAGACAACACTTTCTTCTTCCTCTCTTCTGCAATAGTTTTAGGGTTCTTGTCACATCCCAAAAATTGAACATGTGAAAAGATATCACTTTTAGGAAAACTTCAGTGGTATCCCAAAATCCTGGTCAATCTCAATATCCACAATTACTTATTTAATAAAATTCTCAAACATGAGTTATTCACATAAATTCTGTGAGGTCTTACATTCAACCTCTATTATTCATTCCACACGACAGAATTATATTCATCTGATAAGCAAATATAGGCATACATAATCTGATGTTTTTATCTCATCGCAAGCCTAGGAGACCTATAGAAAGTACAGAGCGTTCCTAGTATCCACATTAATAAATACTGGTATCTCACCCGACAGAAATAGAGAATAATTCCAAGGGGCTTCTAATCTTCAAACGGATACTCTTCTTCCTTATTTTCTGTATCTGAAAAGATAATCATAGGGAGTGTGAGTTTATTTAAAAACTCAGTAAGTAAATAACTGTACTATATAAAATATCAAAAGTACAAATACCACATTTACTCATATAATTAATTGTCTTATACATCGAGTAGTATGAGACTCTAACCCTTTCAAACTCGTGAATAAGATTTCATAGATATATATCGAGTAGTATGAGACTCTAACCCTTTCAAACTCGTATTTATGATTTCACCTATAAGGGAGAGAGAGAGAGCTAAAAACTTGGGGGGTTAGTTGGATAACCCAATGGGTATCCATACCCATTGTCCAAACCCATTTGACCCAACATACAAAATACCTTCAATTAATTATATTCAATCATTTTCTCGCACATTCCACTATTCTTTAGAATGTACCCATAAGGTTTAAATATCCAGTCCAGTCATTTAACTCAATTTTCATAAATAATATTCAAATAGAATAATTAAATATGAAAATTAAAAATGACAAAAGTAAATAGCTAAAGTAACGTTGTAAAATTCTAAAATACTCTCAAACGAATTATACTCCAAAATTAATGGGTATTACAGTTCTTGTAGTTTTCTTTCTGTATTTTCATTTTAGTTCCTATAGAGAGCTGAAACTCTCTTGTAATATGTCATTTGGATGAACTGGAAGATGTAGCCTGAATTCCTTGGTTCAGATAAGTATTCTAATACATTTTTATCCCATTTTTGTTCTGTTTCTCTCTGTTTTATGTTTATGTTAATTTCTGGTCATAGTTTTATGAACATAACTCTATTTTAATGCTTGATCTGAGATGAAAACTTGTTGTAACTAATTGGAATGACAAGCAGAATGGAATGGTATGTCAAATGCCATTGCGGGACATAATTTGGTTAGGGCTTTAAGGAGTTGATAAACTCATTGTAGAAGATTTTCTAGAAATTTCAAGACTTAGAACCAAATGATAGAAGTGGATTAGAGATTAACTTAAGTTTGGAATGGTGATAGTTATGTTTCCAGGGATTTGCATGACAGATTACATATTCTGTGTGGATTATTTCTTGTTCTATTCTGATTCTATTGCTGTCACTGTGTTGTTTCAATTCTGTTTATGCTTGATTTTCTGCTGCTATCACAACAACCCCCTTGTGTAGTTAATTAGTGTGATTAGTGTTAGGAACAACTAATTAACGATTATAAGTGAGGTTCCTTGAGTGAATATGACCTGGGGACCACTGTACCGCAAAATTGCCACAAATTCAATTTTGAGCGATTCGGCATCGTAGTGGTATGAACCAGAATTTTGGTGCCGTTGTCGGGGAGCCAATTCACTTCCTAGTTGTTAATTTAGTTGTTCCATTGTGTTTTTGTTTAATTTTCAGTTGTTTAGTGTTGTTGTAGTGGTTTACAAGTTTTAGAGTCGTTTTTTCGAAAACTAGTCAAACTAGTCATTTTCTAGCCGGCGAAAAACTTAACTATCTCCGATTGACCTCAAACTTGGTATACCAGTAGTTTTCAATGTTTCGAGCAAGTTGCAACCCCTACTTTGCTTTGCTCAATATGGGGTGGCCATTTTTTCAAATTTCATCGTTTAGACCCTCTTTTCTATTTTTTAATATTTTTTAATTAATTGTGATTTTTAGTGTGATTTTTGTAGATCGAATTTTTAAGTTCTATTTTTTTGCATTAGTCCCTCCAACTTGAGAAGAATTTTTCCAAGAAAAAAATCAAATTTTTCTGAGATACTTCATTTTTTTCGACTTTTTGCGTCGGTTGGATCCTAGTGTGCCGATTTTGTCGATTTTAGTGTTTTTGTTGTTTTTGTTGTTTTCTTGTGAATTTTGCCCTTCCTAGTGTATGAGAAGGTCTCTTAACGTGGACTTACCACCTTTTGATTCTGAAATTGATAGGACCTTCCATAGGCTAGTAAGAAGCAATAGCATTAGGACTAGTATAGTTCTGAACTTCTTGCTGAAATTGTTGAGCTTGCTGTCAATAGCGTAGAAGTAGAGTCAGATTCTGAATCTGATATTGTGTTGGAGTCAATTGATTGTGAGTTAGCTGGGATAACTGGGATGGATAATCAAAATGCACAAGTGCCTCAAAATAGGCAAGAACAATCCATTAAAGAGTTGATTGCACCTGATGTGCATTATCAACCATTGTGTATAAATTATCTTGAGTTGGATGCTAATTTTGAACTGAAATCTAGTTTAATCCATTTGTTGCCCAAGTTTCATGGTCTTGCAGGTGAGGACCTACATAAGCACTTGAAGGAATTTCATGTTGTCTACTCTACTATGAGACCACATGGAGTTGGAGAAGAACAAATCAAGCTTATAGCCTTCCCTTTTGCTTTGGATGAGGTAGCCAAGGATTGGCTTTACTACTTGCCAACTGCTGTGATAACAAGATGGGATGACCTGAAAAAGATGTTCTTAGAAAAATTCTTCCCAACCTCCAAAACAACAGCAATCAAAAAAGACATAAGTGGAATTAGGCAATTAAGTAGTGAATCATTGCATGAATACTGGGAGAGATTTAAAAAGCTTTGTTCATGCTGTCCAAACCACCATATATCATACCAGCTTCTCATTTAAAATTTTTATGAAGGATTGATGCCTATAGATAGGTGCATAGTGGATGCAACTTCTGGTGGGGCATTGGTAGATAAGACCCCAGCTGCAGCAAATGAATTGTTGGCCAAGATGGCCCAGAATGCACAACAATTTAGCACTAGATTGAATAATCCAACAGCTATTGTAAATGAAGTGAGGACACCTCCCATGGAGCAATAAAGGATAAAAAATAAATTGGAAGAGTTAGCTTCAATGGCGAGGCAATTAGCACTGAATCAGACATCGTAACCACCAGCCCTTCCTCATTCAATTTGTGGCATTTAAACTTTGGCCACTCATAGCACAGACCAATGCCCTCAATTGCAAGATAACAGTGAGTCTTGTGCTAGTATCTTTCCCTCACAACCACATCATTCCCATCAGTCTAAGTATGACCTCTTCTCTTCTACATACAATCCTGGATGGAGAGATCATCCAAATCTGAGATATGGAAGTAGTTCAAATCAGCCTTTTCAGAATAGGTATAGTGCTCCTAGCCCAAGCAATACCCTTCCCCCTCTACATAAACCAGAACCTAGCTTAAAGGATTTTGTTAAGCAACTGGCCTCTAGTACCATCCAATTCCAGCAAAGGACTGAGTTTAGCATTCAAAATTTAGAGACTCAAGTAGGCCAATTAGCTAACTCCATCAATGAGCTCAAGAGCCAAGGTTCTGGTAGTCTCTCTTCCCAACTTATGGTCAACCCTAAAGCAAATGTGAGGGCAATTTCTTTAACAAGTGGCAAAGAGGTAGTAGGTCCAACCCCTTCCCCTTCCATTGAGATAGAAAAATTAGATGAGCAAAGAGAAAGTCTTTCATCCTCAAGTAGCTCAAACCAGAAAGATAAGGACGATGAGGAGATCCCTAGTAGACCACTACCCTTCCCTAGGAGGTTCACCCACCATTAGTGTCCAAGTGCAAAGATCCAGGTACTTTCACAATTCCTTATACCATTGGAAATAAGGAGTATCCTAATGCCTTGTTGGACTTAGGTGCCTCAATCAATGTCATGCCTAAGACAGTGTACCAAGATTTGCAAATAGGGACCCTTTCTCCTACATGAGTAGTAGCGTAATTAGCAAATGGAATCACAGCTTGTCCATTTGGAGTACTTGAGGATGTTTTAGTTAGGGTCTAGGATTTCATCTTCCCTGCAGATTTTTATGTGCTTGAAAATTTTAGTACTCATGGACATGCACTATTGATTCTTGGTAGACCATTTTTGAAAACATCAAAGGCCATTATCAATGTGCATGAGGGTACTTTTTCTATGGAGTTTGCTGGAAATAAAATTCATTTTAATGTTTTAGAGCAATCCATGGAAGAGTCCTCTTCTTCTACTGTGCATTCTGTGAGCTTTATTGACACATTGATGGATGATGATGATTATGCTGTCTTGAAATTTGATATGATCTCTAATTTTTCTGATTATGTGGATGAATTTTCATGTGACTGTGATTCTAATTTTTGCCAAGCTTGTTTGGAAATTGAAAATGCTTTGGATCCTGGCAAATCTGAATTTTCAAATTCTGAGTTGTGTGAACCAGATTTGGATTCTGTTTTAATTGTAAAATATGTTGTTCCCAATTCTGGTTGCAATTCAGATTCTGATTCCTTTTCTACATCTCTTTCTGATTTTAATTCTATTTCTATTTCTGTTTCTGATTCTAACTTTGATTCAATTTCTATCTCTATTTTTAATTTAGATCCTGTTTTATGGCCATGCACCCTCCAATTTGTCTCATATTTTTCATGGCTGTGGAGCAAAGTTGTATGTACAAATATGTCAATACTACTGAACCCCATGACATACGGCCACACTCATCGAAGTCAATAATAAAGGAAAGGAATTTCAAGTTCACATATAAGCCAGATCAATCTAGCATTAAATACCCACTAATTAATTGTAAAATCCACATTCTAGCATAGA
The DNA here is from genome assembly GCA_037074585.1 of Biancaea sappan. Taxonomy (NCBI): domain Eukaryota; kingdom Viridiplantae; phylum Streptophyta; class Magnoliopsida; order Fabales; family Fabaceae; genus Biancaea; species Biancaea sappan. The sequence continues at coordinate 44,582,698 of CM073497.1, read as the reverse complement.
TTGCTATGGTTTTCTTGTCTGCATCTTGTGGTAGCTCTCTAAATGTATTCACGAGCCAACTCATTGTTACTCTCTACCCATCAATCTCATATCTGGGCGGTATGACTCCGAAAGCTTTCTACATAATTGCCCGAGGTTGGTTAGTTGAGGATTGCCAATTGCTGGTTTTCCTAGACGTGGAATTCCCAATAATATTTCTACATCTTCTTGTGTAATTTTCATATCACCTTTGATTAAGTGAAAAATGTGGGTCTCTGGATGCCATCGTTCAACGAATGCAAAAATTAAAGCACGGTTATACTCAAAATGTCCCAGTACAGACACACCATAGAAGCTAGCTTGCATGAGGAATGTCACAATAGCAAGAGGTGGATTATGTTTAAATCACCTATCAGTCCCTGACTGAAGCAACAAGATTCGGTTGACTCACCGAATAGAAAATTATTAATTAATATAAAGAAGTAAAATTGTTAAATAATACTTAAGTACATAAATAATCAAATAAATAATCTTCGTAATTTAAAAAAGTGGTACTTACTGAATCAATGATCCACAATGATGAAGAAATGTGTTGTTCTTGCAAATATAATAGACTGGATCATTAGGGCCAGCAAGTACATTGCCAGTATCATGTTCCATGTGTGAAGATTGGAGGAAGCAAAGAGGAAGAATTAGGAAATGAGTGATGTAAAGGTGTGAATGAGAATTCAAAGTGATGAGTGTGATACATAGGAGTGATGAGTGTGATATATAGGAGTGATGAGTGTGACGTGTGGGATGTGCATAAGATGAGGATGTGTGATGTGGCCCCATATGGAGTGTGGCATGTGGGTATAGATTTGGATATATTGAAGATGCGATTTATAGTTGACTAATACTTTTACTTCAGTTTTAATCTTTCTAATTTTTTTGATTGATTAAACTATTAGAAATCTCTAATTTTATCTCTTTTTAACTTTATTTAAAATATTTAAATGATTCAACATTGTGATATTGAATGAAAAAAAAATTAATGGTGTAAAAAATGTTAAATAGATAGTTATTTATTGACATTTATTATAAATTAATATAATAAAAAATATCAATTGATATTAAATAATTTAGTATAATTTTATAATTAAATGATATAATATATATTTTATATTTCAAAAGTATAGGAGACTCCATGGGGCATTTGGGATAGTTGAATGACTCCAATGTATGGGTTAGACCTATCCTTAGGTTGAAGGATGCAGGCTGTTGGATCCAAGTGATCTAACACTCCAGATCAGATGAGAGGATATTAATAAAAAAATTAGAATCTCCACCACTCAGAAGGTGACACATAGCAGTGGGACCTATGCACCAAATGAATCTTTGCTTTAAAATTAGGTTATTTTCAATGGATTCTCTCTCATTTCCCACACTTGTTTAATTAATATTATATTTTTAATTTCAAAAGTTAATTATTAATATAAAAAGACTTATAATTAAAATATTATTTAAACAAAATATATCAAAAAATGTGAATTATAAATTTAGTTCCTATTTGTTTTAGAATTTAAAATGATTAATTTAAAATAAATACAAATTTTACAAAAATTAAATGGAGATGCTTCATCAAAACAAATAGAAGCTAAATTAGTGTCCTATTAGATATCTCTGCATAAAGTGGAGGGGGATCTACAGCTATCACCTTTTTCAAGTAGTCAAATCTTCCAAAATATTATATAGCATATAAAATTTGTCAGATGTCCTATCAGAGATCTCTACATAAAGTGGATAGATCTTATAGAATGGATGTTCATTTGTATCATCCTTATTTGCATGTCAACTCACTTTTCTCATTCACTCCTCTTAATTTTTTTTTTTCCATTATATCTGGAGAAAGAGCACACCAACAAGAAAATGTGCCTAGTAGAGAAAGAGTAAGAGGATAGACTACTATTCAACCTCTAAATCCTTCTTCTTCAGCCAACACCAATATCAACAATGGCACCACAACCATAACAAGAACATGGCAAACATTTCCTTATTCTTCTTTTTACGCCCCACAACAAAATATGCCTCCTCACTTTTATCCACTAGTGTCATGGCAATTTCAGGGAAATGTAGCACCCTTGGCCCATCCTAATTATCCTCCAACTAGACTATAAGCACCATCGCACTTCTACGTACACCATGATATAGTGGCACATACTTATTCTCAAGTGCCAGATAACCTATCACTGGCATCTCAATCATATCATAACTCATCTACTTCTGCACATGCTCACTCTTCCTTTTAAACTTTGGGCTCAAGCCCACCTACACCTCTAGTTTCAACTCCATCTAGATCCTCTCCACCATCAACAGAGGTGACCATCCAAAATTCCTCTCAAAATAGCAACATAATTACAAAGGAATTGATCACTCCTGATGGAAAAGAGTATTTATTTCACATTATCATATCCACTATAATTTAGTTGTCTATTCTAATTATATATAGTCACATTATATATATATATAAGTCACTTAAATGTATTTCAAATTTATTTTAACTCAGGTTTTTTCCAAATCATAATAAGATTTGAGCTCGAATCTTGTCTGTCATTAAAGAAACATACAATGGACCATAACATGCTGGAGGGACATATCTGAATCACTAGAAAACTTCTAGCGGACAGAATTCCAAGTACAATTTTATTATCATTATTAATAACATTTTTTATTTTAAATTATCATTTATATATTATTAATTAAATCTTTTTTTTCAAAAAATTTATATTTGGTCACCACAGCATGGCAATAGCATTAAAAAAATTTGAAAAAAATGTGCGGGTATGCGCTTAAAAGATATGATATATATAGTTGATATGAGTAATAAAAAAATTAGGGTGGATAGGAGAATATGTTTGGAATCAATTATGTGATAAATGGGGAACGCCACAGTTCAAGCACATCAGTGCGCAAAAGAAAAAAAAGAAAAAGGTCCTCAAACTCTAGGGGGTTAAGCTCATCTCTTCACATTGGAGGCTCTATATCAATGGCAAAGCACAGAAGAAGATTGTCACTATTCACCACTATATCTCTAATTTATATATTTTATTCAATTTGCAACACAGACAAAGGATTTAGGAAGAGAGCCCACTGCATCAGAGTTATTTCTTCGAACTCATCAAAAGAATACTGATCAAGGATGGGTTGATAAAAAATCCGAGAAAATATTTGTAAGTGTTTATATATATATATATATGCAAGCAACCAAAGGGAAAAAAAAAGGACATGTATATGGTTTAGGAGTTGAGGCGTCCAAAATAGTTGGTACCACAACTTCTGGATTTCATATACAAAACGACTTATCGAAGCTTGACTAGACTCGCTCCCAAGAATTTCAACAAGTTTTAAAGGACACAGTTATTCAAAGTCTAAGTAAATCTTATAAAGAAAACTTGAAATGGTATGAGGAAAGGACAGGAAAACTAAGTAGTCAGCTCATTAGCTTTGAGAGTAGACTAAAGGCAATGCAAGGATCTTGTCTGCCTCGTCCACCTCCACAGAGATTATATGCGAGTTCGAATGATTAAGGAAACGCAAAAGTATATCGACCAGATCTAACTTCTCTAAACAATGTTTCAAATCTTTATATCCTACTTAGTATTCCAGCTACTGTAGTTGGAAACAACAATGAGGAAGATGAGGATAAAGATGGGGAAGAGTAAAAACTTGTATTAATCAAGTTAATTATTGATATTAATTTGTATTATTGTACTAAATTTGTTGCTAATGAAGTGATTATTTGATACAATTTTTTTGGTAGTTATTTATAAATATGTTAAAATATTTAATACGATTATACTTATTAATATATTTAAGTATGATATAAATTTTTTCTAAAATTCCTTTTGGTAATAACAAATACCAAAAGTGATTTATCCAGATATATAAAAGCCTCTTTCAATGTAATAAAAACATATATATAATTACAGTATTTTTCTTCTGTTAATGAACAAATGAATGTTGTGATATAAATTTTTAGATCATGTTATTATTAGACGGGAAAAATGTATGGCTCAATAGACTGACTCGACAGGAGTATTTTATTTTCATTCATATAAAAATTTATTTTATATTATTTATTTGTTTATTATTAATAAAAAATATTGTAAATTTTTCTTTGACTAATAACAATTTCATTTGTAAATAAAAAGACAAATCAATTTGTAAATTTATACCGTTGTACTAAACTTCTTGCTAATGAACTGATTATTTGATACAATTTATTTGTGGTTATACTTATTTATAAATATATTTAAAAATTTAATACAATTATACTTATTAATATATTTAATTATGATATATAACAAAAATAATTTACTTCTATATATGTGTCTATAAAGTCACAAATATCATATTTATAAATATATATCTATTTTTTCATTTACAAAATACATATAAAATTAATGTATATAAAACATAAAAATATATTTTGTACAATATAAAGTTTATTGATAAAAAATAAAAAATTCTATAAAACTAAGAAAAAAAGTCGTGGTATAAGTGTCTGTGTGTCGAGCCACACTTATACCATACATACGCTCAACAAAAATTTTTTTCAAAAAAAAAATTTAAATAAAAAAATTTATAAATATGTATAATTTATTTAAATATTTATAAATATATATATTTACTTCTTTTCATAAATTAATTCATATATAATCTAAAATAAATGTTATAAAATATGAATTTTGTACATATATTAAAATTAAACAAAATATTACTTCTATATATGTGTCTGTGAAGCCATAAATATCATATTTATAAATATATATCTATTGTTTCATTTACAAAATACATATAAAATTAATTTATATAAAACATAAAAATATATTTCATACAATATAAAGTTTATTGATAAAAAATTAAAAAATTCTATAAAATAAAAAAAATACTGGTGATATAAGTGTGGCTCGACACACAATGTGTCGAGCCACACACAAAATTGTGTCGCTAGATCAGGGAGTTGTCGAGCCACACATAGTACCACCAAATTGTGTTCTGAAATCAAATAAATTTTACTTTAAAAATCTTAATTTGTTTCTAAATAATAAATATTTCATTGTAATTATTTATTTAATTAATAATAACTTTATTTTTATATAAATAAAGTAGATAGTTTTCTTCAAAATTTAGATAACGCTCAAAATAAAGCGCAAATTTGTAAATATTTACTATGCAAATTGTTGAGAAAATTGGTCGAGGGTTTGCGGATTTTTTCATTTCATTTCCCATATTATATAACTTCAATTTTCTTCTAGAATATTCTGTTCTTTTCATTTCTGAACTGTTTTTCTTTCTATCTTCACTTCTCTTCTCAGTTGTGTTTCTTCTCTTCAGTTCTTTTTTTTTTCTTCTGCTCTGCTATTCAGTAAGTTTCTTATTAACATCTTTTTCTTATCTTCAGTTCTTTTTTTTTTCCTTTTGCTCTGCTTAGTCAATTTCTTTTATATAGCAGAATCAGATTTCAGTTAGTTATTCAGTTCATTTGCTACTTTTTGTTTTTTCCTTCTATTCAAAAGGTAAGAAAAAACATAATATTCTATTTTAACTATTATATTTTCTTTTTATATCATTTTACTCTGAGAGAATAATCCTTTGTCTTTACACTTTGGAATTTAATTTCATTTATTCCTCAATGCATCCAGGTAATATATTTTAATATATTTTTCTTAACTTTCTTCATTCTAATATATTTTTCTTCATTTTCTTCTTTCATTACACTAGAATTTTAATTCCTTTCCATCTATACAGAGACTAATTATTCAACAACTCTAGCAAATAAAAGGTTAAACAAAGCAGACTAAATGAAGGACAAGAAATGAGGAAGACGTCCTATAGAATGATGAAGACCAATATTAAATTATATGATATCGATATATTACATTGTACAACATGACCAAGATGATTATTATTTCACATAATAATTCGATAATTTATATAATTAAAAGATTATATTCATTTTGAAAAATATATATTCCACATAATAAAAATCTTTAAATTTCTCTTTTTAGAATAATAAAATTATTTTTTCTTAATATTCTGTAAAATAAAAAATTTAATATCACTTATATATGTTTAGATAACATTTAAAATTTAGTTAAAAACTATAAATAAAATTAATTGATATAACATTTATTTAACTAATAATAATTTTATTACAAATAAATATATAAATATTTGGGAGGTGGCTCGACAGGTGCTCTGTCGAGCTACCCAAACTATTTTGAATCGTGGCTCAATGGGGCAAACAATGTTAGAGGTGGCTCGACAGGCCACTGTTTTGGGTGGTGTTGCTCGACGGTGCTCTGTCGAGCCATCCAAAAGGTTGAGTGGTGTGGCTCGACAGGGCACCTATCAAGCCACCCAAAATAATATATTGGTCAACCATATGCCCTGTCGAGCCACCCAAAATAATATATTGGCCAACCATATATGGAGCATTAAACACGTGGTTGTTCGGGTGTGGTATTGTATTAAAATTTCCAACTAAAACTTAATATCAAACGTTCAATAGGATTTTTATCTTCAGTAGAAAAAATTTTACAGGCTTGTAAATTTCCTACTAAAGTTTTTTAGTAGGAAATTAGTAGGAATTATGTATTTCCTACTGAAATTCTCTTGATTCCTACTACCTTTGCTGTCTCTAACAAAGGATATTGTAGTGTGAGAAGTGACCACACTACTAGAAAAACCTTAATTAGCGATGAAAAATTTCCATCGCAAATTTCGCCGCAAATCTGTCGCAAATTTTGTCGCTAATTTGAAATTGTAATATAAGGAATCTGCGACGGATTTTGCAACGGTTAATTTCCATCGATGATTAAATTTCTGTCACAAATATTAATGACGAAATTTTCCGTCGCAAAATTCTGTCGCAAAGTATTTTTAATTTTGTGATGGAAAATTCCGTCGCAAAATTTCGTCACAAATATTTTATCTATCTCTAAAATCCGTCGCAAATAATTTTTAATTTTGCAATGAAAAATTCTGTCGCAAAGAATTTTTAATTTTGTGATGAAAAATTCCGTCGCAAACATCTCTTCCCTCTCATTCTTTTTAACATTTTCCCCCAATTGTCAAATCACTTAAAAAAATAAATGTTAATAAAATAAGTTTAGGGGAGTTTTTACAAACTGTAAAAAAAAAAATTATACCTCCTAAAAATTAAGTTTCATTTTAAAATAAATGTTTAGATTTTATTTTATTAATTTAATATTTATATAAAATTATCATTTTTATATATACTATATACTTGTTCTCTCATTCTCTTCTCTTAAGAGATAAGGCTTCCCTATTTCATTCATAAGGATTTATTTGAATTTTTATTGAAGAGGCTTAGCAATTTTAATTTTAAAAAAATAAAAATAAAAGGTATAAGAACCCCAATGAATTGTTGTTCTAAGAGGGAGTGGCTTGCAGAATTTATTCAAGAATCAAACTAATTATTCATTAATTTTCTCTCACAATACTTTTATATTCATTAAAATAATTTATATAATTATTTTTTAAATAAAATGAATAAATAATTTTTAATTTTTTAAATAAAATAATTAAAAATGAATAAAATTTTCAAATTTTTAGTAGTTCTTTAAAATAAAATAAATAAAATATTTTTTAATTATTTATTTAATTACGTTTCATTAAATTCCTATTTTTACATAAAATAAAAAATAGTTTTTCTCTAAAAATAAATTTTAATTCTTATAATTTTTTATTCTTTTTATTAACTTTTTTCTTTAATTTTTCCATCTTTTAAAATTATATCAGACTTTCTAAAATTTTTCCTCCTTTTTTTCTTCCCTCCCATTTTTTTTCCTCATTTCCTACCAATTTTTTCTAAAATTTTCCCTCTTTTTTTCTTCCGTCCCATTCTTTGCACATGGAGATTGCGTAGGGTTTCCAGCCTCTTAAGGAAGCCACAGCCAAAAACTCAAATGTTGGGTCTTCACAATGAACACACGAGAGACACAAGGGACATTTGCTTAAATTTTTTTAAAAAAAAATTTGATTATGTGACTAGTATTTTATTTTTTATTTGAGATCATATATTATGTGAAAGTATATTTTAGTATCAATTAAAATTAAAGAATCAGAAGTGTTGATTTTGAATGTGGGACCCACTTGGAATTCTTTAATTTCTTAACCTAATATATATCAACATTTCTCCTTTCTCCTGAGACATTTTTCGACATACACACTTTCTCTTATCTCCTCCATTCCTTATTCTCGGTTTTTTCACTCATCTTCACGCCTGAACTCCATTTTTGCTGCTAGTGGGACTCTTTCAAGTTGGTCTCTCTTCTCTTTGGTGGAGATTCAAGTAAGCGGCCAAATGGTTTTCTTTTCTTTTTTTTTTCTTCTTCTTCTCTTCTCGTGAACCCTAGTTAGGAGATGTATAAATTCTGACCTAGGGAGGTTGAAAGTAGCTTTAATATCCTTTCACTTGTTAATTATTGAATTTTGGAAGATGATTTAGTGAAAGATAGTGCCGAAAAGCTGTAAAGAAAAGAAAGTGACGATTTTGAATTTTTTTGTTGGACTTGTCTTTAATCTTGTCTGTGAATGTTTTAGATGGTAAATATGGTTTTAGGAGACTCATATAATTGATAAAAATGGGTTGGAAACTGCTGGAACCTCACGGATAGTGCAGGGAGACGAAAACAGAGCAACAAAAAGTGGAAATTCTGCAGAATTCATGTTGCTGCCCTGTTTTACTGTTTGGGCATGAATTCTGTAGAATTTTGCAGAATAGTCCCTGTCTTTTTGCTGGCTACTGGTTGGGCGTAAATTCTGCAGAATTTGCAGAATGGTCCCTGGCCTTTTTGCTAGTTGTTACAACAACAAATTTCCAATAAAAATTTTAGTTTTAACTTGCTAAAAAATTCAGTTTTTAAATTACTCTTTTATCTTCATTTTTAATGCATTTTAGGAAGCCATGGGAATAATCTTTTAGCACTTTTTCCATTAACAACTTGCAAGAATAAAGGTAGTTAGTGCCACATTAAAGGTTAGTGTGATGACATCTTCCCATTTATTCTTCAATTTTTATCATCATGTATCATGGAGGCCACATTGAAGTGGTATGTTGTTTAATTTTTTTTCAAGTATTCACATTCTAGAAATTTTTATATGATGAAAGAGACCTATGGAAATTTATGTGTTGGTGATGATGCTAGTTGGAAATAAATATGATTGATGTTGTATTGATTATGTTGTGTTGAAAATATGAGTATGTTATAAATGGAATTGTGGTATGATAATGAATATTGCTTGTTTGGTTTGATGATGGTGTACCTATGGGAGAAAATACAGGAGTTACAAGGGCGGAGAACCTTCTTTTCTTTCAAAATTTTCTCCTCTTTTGCTTATGTGTGATCCATTGTCTCTAGGGGGTTCCTCTCCAACATTTGTTCAACCTTGGGGTGAATTCTAAGGTAATTTGGCTACACTAAGGTGAGTGAAGATGACTTATATTTTCTTCTATCACAATTACTATATTTCCTTCCAAACTTTATGAGGAATGAAATTGTCATCTACAAAGAAATGGTAATACCTTGGATTGTCATCTTCATGCTTTGGTGGATTCTAGAGGAATTGGTACCACAATAAGGTAAGGATATTAACATTTGTTCCATAATAACTTGTGATAAATTATAGGGAACTATGAACTTCCCTCTCCATAAATTAAAATCATGAATTTATGGCATTCCGATATGTATATTATCTTATCTATTCCATATTATGGATGGGCTTACTAAGAGAATATGTGAATGTTAAGTTTATTGGCTAGAGTAACAATAGAATGTGTATTACCTTGTTTTAGTCATTTGGTTGTTCATTTTGTTCAAGTGCTGGGATGCGGTATTTGGTATGAATTTTGATCATGATGTATTCTTTACATAGTTTGGTTTGTATCCTTCTTTGCTATTATACGGTTAACAGTTTTGTTTTAAGTCTTTTCACTAAGACTTGAATCTTGTGCAAGCTTGGTTTAAATTTGGTTGATGCTTGATAAATGGTATGATAATTTTCTTTTTATTTAAATTTGAATCTCTTGAAGACTTAGTTAAATATGATTCTAGTTTGTAATCACAATGTTGGAATTTTGGAACCTTAAATTATGCTCTTTTCTTGGAACCAGATGAGGATATTTTTTTCAAATAATGGACATGGGGTCTCTTTTGGGACCCTTGAGCTTTAAATTGTTATGTGAGTTTTTACATATGTATATTGGATATGTGATGTTAATTTATTTGGCCTAGATAGAAAAATAAAGGAACCGAGAATATATTTCTGAAGAATGAATTGTTTTTATTCATTTGGTGTATTGAGATGTTAATATATTACATGGCTGAAGCAAGATACAAAACATAGTGGAAAGGAATATCTTCAAATCCTAAAAATAAGAGAAAGTAGATAACTTTAAGGGAAAGGGGTCATCTTTGTCTACTTCCGTGAAAGAGTGGGAATATGGGAATTATTTGGAATTATGTGTGTGTAGGTATCTTATGTGTGCGGGCCCATTATGGCTCTATATGTTTAGTTGATTCAGAATTCATTGAGGGATATATGTTGTTGAGTGTTTTGAATAAGGAAGGCCTTCATTCTTTATATATGTTTAGGTTAAATATGTAGCTGCTGGGTTGCTAACTTTGGCTTGTACAGATGGTAATTGATAATAATTATTTTCTTTTATTAAAAAGTATTATTTTCTATGCTTTCTGCATACCCTTTAATTATATTATTCATTCATGTAGATTTTGCAGAGAATGGTTTTGTTTTTATATTTAGTGAAAGAGGGATTGACAAATTGGCATGTCCAATCTGTGGTGATTAAATTTTATTTATTTTTGGTTGTTGATTGCTTATTATCTTTTATCACTTATCATATACAAGTTGTACTGAGTATTGGTATCTTTATTAAAATATTCACTTTATCTATCAGTTATCCTATAGATTTTGGAGAGCTTTACACTTGGGGCTCAAATGAAAATAACTGCTCACAAGAAGATTGATGCCCAAACATATATGTTGGAGAGTTAGGCGATTGTCATTAGCGAGATGTGTGCAATGATGGATCGTTTCATCAATTCGGTTGACAGACACTTGGGTACTTCTATTGATGATGATGAGACACAGCCACCAGATTACCCTCTAGACTAGTTTATTTATAGATACTTATATTTTGTTATACCTTTGTATTTCATGATGATGGATCATGAAGAAACATGTAAATCATTTTGTTATATAAAAATATGTAAAATGTTTTGTTGCAATTATTGCCTGGAGCTTATTTGCTATATTTATATTTGTTTATATGATTCAAATCAAGTTTGGAATTTTTGTTATTGGTTAAATAAATAAAAAAAAATTGTGTGAAAATTAGCGACAAAATTAGCGATTGAATTTTTTGTCACAAATTTGCGATGGAATTAGTGACGAAAATTTGTGATGTCCTATCTGAATATTTGTGACAAAAAATTTTCTGTCACAAATTCTTAAATCTTATTTGCGACGAAATTTTAAATTTACGACAAAACGAAAAATTTTTGTCGCTAATTCTGCGACGGATAGTAATCCATCACAAAAAATTTGCGATGGACGTTTTAACGATGAATTTTTTTTCCGCTGCAAATTCCATCACAAACCTGTTTGCGACGAAATTTTATTAAATTAGCGATGAATTTTTCTATCGCTAATCAATGAATTTCTAGTAGTGTAATAGTTAATAGTATCTCAAGTAGAATTATCTCTAGTAAAGAATACTTGTAGAAAACCAAAAATTACGTTGCCACAACATACATGTTACCCCATAAATTAAGGTTTCCATAACCATACATGACACAGCCCTACATGAATTATTTCAAGCAATTCAATGCACTTCGCTCTTTCAATGTAGTTGTAGTTAACAATATCCTTCGATATACTTTAGGTAGATAGGAGGTCTCCATCTCTTACTTTATATACCTAGAGAATGCTAAAATGATATTATAAGTATCATTTACTTTAATTTTTTTTATGTCTTTAGATTTTGCACGAAACTATAAATTTGTTTTCAAAATTACTTTCACACTCCTTTGGTTAGTCCATTGCCAATTAAGCTGGCCAGTTCCTTTGAGTTATAAATTTTACTTAATTTATAATTTAGTTTTAATTTTTAAATTAAATTGAGCCATGCATGCAGCATAATCAGAGAAGTGTTGATAGTGTGTGGATTGCATACGAATCTCCTCCTACGCAGAGGAGGACCCTACGCCACTTTTCTGTTTTTTTATGAGTTTTTATTATTTTTTTACTCACAAATAATTTTTTTTAAAATTTAACAGCCAATAAATCAAATTTAGGGTAAAATTTAATTTAGGATTTAGGGTTTAGAGTTTAGGATTTAAAGTTTAGGGTTTAAAATAATATTTAATTTGGGGTTTAGGATTTAAGGCTTGGGGTTTATAGTAATATTTAATTTAGGGTTTAGGGTAATATTTAATTTAGGGTTTAGGGTCTAGGGTAATATTTAGTTTAAGGTTTAGGGTAATATATAATTTAGGGTTTAGGGTTTAGGATTTAAGGTTTAGAGTTTAGGGTTTAGGGTCTACAATAATATTTAATTTAATTTTTGGCCATTAAATTTTAAAATTATTTTTGGGTAAAAAAATAGTAAAAAACAAAAAAAAAGTGGCATAGGTGCATAGGAGGAGATCCGGACCCATGTGGAGTGGACTATATGTGGATTTTTAGGGCAAAGGCAAAGAAATGAAGAAGATGAATCATCAGGTAGTGCCATCAGAGAACCTCCACGAGTGCGGCACAGTTGGAATCATCATCGAATCTCTGACGGAGGATAAAAGCAACCACCAGAACAGTAATAATATTGAAGAAGTTGTTAGGGGTCATGAAGATTCATCAGAGTAATCGAGTTTGGATCTATTGACATCACCTTAGCATGACATGGATTCTCGACCGTTTGATAACACGGAGAGGACGGTTGAAAAAGGTTGCAGACATGGATGCGTGAGATGCATCCATTCTACATAATCAAATGGTTGAAAATCCACTTAACAGTGAAGTAAGGGCAAAAAATAAAACTCGCATTGATCATAGACTTGAAATAAAAATAATACAGGTTAATTAGTGGTGACAATATCATAATTGTCAATAACAAAAAGGGAGAGAGAATAGATGAGACATGACTTTCTTATGAGATTGACTTAATCCCTCTTACTTCATTTCATTGCCTTACATTTGACCATAGAGTTCCTTATTTATATATATATATATATATACATACTGTTTTGACTCAGTTGCCTTCACTTGACTTGGTAACGAGCAAGGATTACCTTGTTGTACAGAGGCAATATCCTCATAATTATGTACACATGGGCCTATTGTATTCCCCAAGATTATCAACGACATAATCAACTATCACATCTGAACTCCTTCGGTCATCCTCAGGAATATTTCTTTCAATCTTCCCCAACAAGATCAGCACCAACATCAGCACTCAAGAATGTTGACAACATAGATGTAATATTCTCAAGAAGAAAAAAAAAACAGATCAATGTTAATTAAAAAAAAAAAGCATCACAAAGTACATTGCAAATGTTGAAAATGAAAGCATTTGGAATCTATGTCTGTTGAAAATGTTGCAATAACAATAGCCATGATCGCAACAATAAAGCTAATGATGCTAAGCTAGTCTGTTTTGGTTGTTGAGTCTGACATCCTGATGTAGTTATCACCTTCTGGTTCACTTTTGATTGCACACCAGTAGAGGAACACAACATAAAGCCCTATCAATCAAAATGAACATCAAAATGATCCCCATGAAGCAAACAACATCTGCAGCAGTAGCAACTAACATCACATGGATTTGGCATTTTTTCACATTTTTGCCAAACACACAATAATCATTCAGCCATGTAATAAAGTTGATTATGCTTATGAGCTGAATAAGGAGGAAAATCCCAGCACAAAAATATGCAATCTTTCCATAGAGCTGAATAAATATAGTAGGAAGTAAAAATGGAATAATTGTCATCGCAACGTAGAGAATAATCTTAACTAACCACCACCTAGAGTGCCGCATATCTCTGAGGTATGCAACAATTGAATCAGACATATAATCTTTGTGAAGAGCACACTACAACAATTACCTCAGTTAGCGACGGAATATTTGTCGCTGATTAAATTTCCGTCACTAATATTAGCGACGGAATTTTTCGTACCATAAATCTGTCGCAAAGTATTTTTTAGTTTTGCGACGAAAAATTCCGTCGCAAATATTTTTTCTCTCACTAAATTCCGTCGCATATTTTTTTAGTTTTGTGACGGAAAATTCCATCGCAAAATTCCGTCGCAAAGTAATTTTATTTTTGCGATGAAAAATTCCTTCACAAAATTCCCTCGTAAACATTTATTCCATCTCATTCTTTTTCACATTTCTCCTCAATTGTCAAATCACTTGAAAAAGGATAAATATTAACAAATAAATTTATAGGAGTTTTTACAAACTGTAAAAAAAAAAATGATACCTCCTAAACATTAAGTGTCATTTTAAAATAAAATTTTTAGATTTTATTTTATTAATTTAATATTTATATAAAATTATATCATTTTTATATTTACTATATATTTTTTTTCTCATTCTCTTCTCTTAGTTAGCCTTAGTCTCACTTTTCAATACTCACTCCCTCTAGTCTCTCTCTCCTAGCCGGCTTTGTCTCAACTATGATCTCCACTCCAGCCCTAGTGAGTTTTCTTTGCACGCATGACTGTTCCCATTCTTTGCATGGTATGATCACACTTACACACTTAACATTTAGTCCTAGCCTCACACACACACACATGCGTGCGCACAAGGGAAAGACATGTGCATTGGTGCCTTTGGACATTCATCAAAATTGAGGCCTAGTGCATGAATCAGGGAGCAAGGGTGCACTTAATATTATTATATTTGATTATATAATATATGTATTATATATCTAATAATATATTATAATATATTATTATATATATAATACTATATTTGTATAATATATTACATATAAATATAAATATAATAAAAATGAGTAAATAATGAGGGCAAAATAGGAACAAAAAATTATAAGTTATAAGCTACTCAAAAGTTATCAGAATAAGTTATAAGTTACTAAAATAAGCTCATTTATCGAACACTTTTAACAAGCTTATAAACTAGTCAAATAAGTTATAAGCTAGCTTATAAACTATAAGCTGTTTTGACGAACACAACCATGAGCTCTCTCTCTTTCTCTTTTTTCACTTAGAGGCTATGTTCTTTACTACCTCAGCCTCACCCCTTGGTGGGAAAAAACAAAGGCAGCGAATTTTGTAGAAGTGCAGTGCAGGAAAATGTGCATCGCAAGGATAGTTGATGTGATTTGATTGCCTGATAAGGTAACATGGTTAATGAGCAAATTGAACGCAGCACCAAGTTAGTTATTTTCATGGAAAACACAATTAAAGTTTTCTAACGTGTTTTGAACATAATTAAATGCATTACCAAACACAGTCTAAGGGTGTGTTTGGGAGTCATGTGGATTAAATGTGGTGGAGTAAATTAGGTTTGATTAAACGTGATTGGAGAAAACTAGGTTTAGATGAACATAATTTATGATTGTGAGACATTTGGGCAAATGTAGTTGGAGATAGTAAAACTTGGTTTGGGGTAAAATATGATGTTTGGATATTGAATTACAAACGTGGTTTCAGGATGTATAATTACCAGAAATGGCATGATTTTTTTATTTAATTTTTTGATGTATCATTATTATTTATTGTCATTTATTTAAAGGAAACTTAATTTTTTTGTTTATTTGTCTAATATTATAAATTAATCACTAACGACTCATTTTTAATTAATAAATTTATTTTTTTATTTTGTAGTTACTAATTAAAAATTTAATTAATCAGCAATTTCTCACAATAAATTAAAGATCTCTAATTAAATTTCAAAACATTTTTTTCTCTATTAAATTAATTTTACCTCTAACTAAATTTCAATACAATTTTTTTCTTCTCTGTTAAATTCATTTTATGTCAATTAAAATTTAAACATTCCTTCTCAAGAATTGTGTTCTTAATTGTATAATGATATAATTAAATTAATTCTTTAATTGGTTTTTAAAGTAATTATATAAATTATGATATAATTAGGTTTAATGGTATAAATTAGGTTTATTCTCATAATAAAAGAAATTATGTCATCACTAATAACCTTAAAAATTTGGTAAATTCCATCAAATCCTAATTGAAATTCCATTTATATTAAATTTGGACAATTTTAGAAATTTTACTCTCTCCCTCCAACTTCTCATATTATTCATTAGGTCCTTGGTAATAATTTTTCCTTTATCTTTTTCATGTTCTAAGACCACATTTAGTTTCATCTAGGTCCATAGGTCACAAATATATTTTGTTCTAAAATTATAGCTATTCCTACAAACTTTTGATTTTATTCACTTTGGTCCTTGGTAATAATTTTTCCTTTATCTTTTTCATGTTCGAAGACCACATTTAGTTTCATCTAGGTCCATAGGTCAGAAATATATTTTGTTCTAAAATTATAGCTATTCCTACAAACTTTTGATTTATTCACTTAGATCCTTCATAATAATTTTTCCTTTATCTTTTTCATGTTCTAAGACCACATTTAGTTTCATCTAGGGCCATAGGTTACAAATATATTTTGTTATAAAGTTATAGCTACTCTTACAAACTTTTGATTTTATTCACTTAGGTCCTTCATAATAATTTTTCCTTTATCTTTTTCATGTTCTAAGACCACATTTAGTTTCATCTAGGTCCATAGGTGACAAATATATTTATTCTAAAATTATAGCTGCTCCTACAAACTTTTGATTTTATTCACTGAGGTCCTTCATAATAATTTTTATTACAATTATTATTTTTGCTAATAATTACAAACTATAGATAAAAATAAAAATTATACCTCTTAAAATTTTATTTTAAAATAAAATTGAAGTTTTAATTTAATTAGTTTAATATTTATATATAATTTTTATTTTTAAATATAATATATTTTTTATTTTCCCCAATTTCTATTCCCTTGTCTTCCCAGCCACGCATCATCAGTCACACTCCATCATTAGTCATAGTCCATCCACGGCCGATTCAAGCTGCTGGTGAGTCCCCCACCCTCAATTGCTGGTTCAGTGGTTCACAATGAACTAGATCTTCTAGTTCACGATATCGTGAACTAGATTTTAGGTTCACGATATTGTGAACCAGAAATTGCTGGTTCACACCTGTAAACTAGAAATTTCTGGTTCACGGGGGTGAATTTTCTGGTTCATGACGTGAACCAGAAATTCTGGTTCACAATTTCTGGTATAGTTTCTGAATTAATTGTATTGCTTGTTTATTGATGGATGTTTGCTTGTACGTAGCACTGTGCAATAAATGCATGTTCTTTTATTATTTATATGAGTGAAGCATGTACTGTTGATTACCCAATTATTAATCTAGACATTAAATATTCGTAGAGGATTTATCATATACAATACATATAACTTAGTTGGGTTACTAAGATTTACAAATATATATATATATATACATGAATATCTAATCTGCTTGAAGAATAAGAGGGCTAGTTAATTTCTCAAGCAATTTTGTTATTTATATCTAACATAAGTAGTTCTGGAAATTACATTAAAAGGAAAGAGTAAAAAGATAGTTTGCAAATTAGTCCAATAAAAATGAATATGACTGTGAAATTGTATTTATTATTAAAATATATTATAACAAAACATGCATTTGTCACAAAGCCGGGGCTGCTGGAGGAGGTGGGTGGTGAAGGAACTTGGGGTTGGAATAGTTGGTGCCACAGGTTCACTTCTTTATTCATCCTCACCCTATTTTCTTTCTTAATTTTACAATCATTCACTCACATCTTTGATACTTATTGATAAACAAAGTGCATAAAGGAAGCTATTGTTTGATAGAGATTGCATGTGAGCTCAATTTGAATCAAGATATAGTGTAATTATTATACATAGTCAATAAAATTAGTCTAGAACTATTTATTAGAATCATTTATCCATAAACCTAATATTATATTAAATTATGTTAGTTTAGATAATTATTTATTATTCAACTATTGAATTAGCCATAATTGTTATTAGCACTAACTCATTAACACTGTAGTCATATTTGTCTCTGATGATGTAAATATTTCCCATTGTTGCAATTACATTAACAGTTAAAAGTGACTCTTATTTCTTTACACAATTATACATATTCAACAGATATGTAGTATCATCTACTCTCAGCATAATTTATCATTTACTATATCGATATTACTTTGTACAGTAAATGCTAAAATTAATTTTTCAAAGTTTAAGGAGTTTATTTTAGCTTGCCTTGACGCAAAGTCCAATAAAAGTTAAGTAGTGTCATAAATCAATAATCTTAGAATGCATTGAAATTTTAGGGTTGAGAATATGGATGTACTACCTCACCATCAGTGGATGTACAATAGGGTTGGTCCTAAGAGAGTTAGGATTACAGATGAATTTTTGAACGGAGTTGAGATATTCATTAATCATGCAAGTCAATAACGATTTTTTTTTTTGAGAGAAGGGACGATAAGGTGTCCTTGTGTAAAGTGCAAATGTAGGAAGCTATTAGAACATGATGATGTGATGTTGCACCTTTACCAGAAGGGGTTCCAACCTTATTATTATTACTAGACATCCCATGGAGAAAAAATGCCACAAATTGGAGAATCCTCGTCAACAGTGAATCCTTTATTAGGTGACCCACCTTGTAATATTGAGGACAGTGAGGCACAGGAGAGTCGATATGAGAAAATGGTGTTGGATGCAGCTAGGCATAGAATGGGTGTTGATATTGACCAAATGGTAGAGGAGTCTCCTAACCCAGATGCTCAAGCCTTTTATGATATGTTACACTCTGCACAAGCTCCTCTTTTGGGAAGGGTGTAGTAGCCACTCTGAGTTATCAGCGACAGTAAGGTTGTTGAGCATCAAATCAGATTATAATATGGCTGAGGGGAACTTCAATGTTTTCATGCAATTTATAAGTGAGGCTTTGCTATCTGGACATCCATTACCTGAGAACCTTTATAAAACAAAGAAATTGGTTACAGGTTTAGGACTTGGGTACATGAAAATTGATTGTTATGAGAATGGTTGCATGTTGTACTACAAGGATAGGGTAGATGAAATAGAGTGTAAGTTTTGTGGGAGTGCCAAATACAGCACTAGAAGAACCCGTCATGATACTCATGGCAGAGTAGTAAAAAAGTACTTGTGGTTTCTGCCTTTGATCCCAAGACTTCAAAGGTTATTCACTTCTGAGCTCACGACAAAGGAGATGAGGTGGCACCATGAGAACCAACAAGAAGATGGAGTGTTAGCCCCCAGCATTTGCAGTGGATCCTCGCAATGTATGGCTTGGCCTATGTGTCGATGGGTTCATGCCATTTGGACAATCTGGAAAAGTGTATTCATGTTGGCTAGTTATTCTCACTCCTTATAACCTACCTCTATAAAGGTGCATGCGACTGGAAGTTATGTTTTTTACACTAATCATTCCTAGGCCTAGCAATCCAAAGGCCAAAGTAGATGTCTACTGCAGCCCTTGATAGATGAATTAAAGTTGTTGTGGGATGAAGGTGTCATGACTTATAATGCATCGTTGAAGCAAAATTTCAATATACAGGCGATGCTTATGTGGACTATAAATTATTTCCCTGCTTATGAAATGTTGTCTGGTTGGATGACTACGGGGAAGTTATCTTGCCCCGTCTGAATGGAAGCCTCGCAGGCATTTACACTAAAACATGGCAGGAAAACTTTTTTTTTTATTGTCATCGAAGATTTTTGCCACTGGACCACACATACAAGAGGAACAAGAATGCCTTCCTCAGAAAACAAGGAAGAGAGATCATCACCTCCTCCACGGTTAAATGGGTCACAAGTTTATAGCAGAGTATGTAACATTCCTATGGTCCATGAATGCAGTCAAGCTGTGACCGTTTCTAGGTATGGGGTCACACACAATTGGACAAAATGTAGTATACTTTGAGAATTGCCATACTGGAAGACAAATCTTATACGCCACAATTTAGATGTTATGCATATTGAAAAGAATGTCTTCGACAATGTATTCAATACTGTAATGGATGATAAGGGCAAAACAAAAGACAATGCAAAGGCCAGAATGGACATCAAAGAATATTGTCGCTGTAAAGACTTAGAGCTAGATTAGCTTAATGGGAAGCAATTGAAACCCAAGGCTCGATATACGTTCACTTTAGAAGAAAAATGTGTTGTTTGTCAATGGGTTAAGAATCTTAGGCTTCCTGATGGGTATGCCTCCAATCTAGCACAATGTGTAGATTTCAGGGAAAGTAGGCTCCATGGCATGAAGAGTCATAATTGCCACATATTTTTAGAGCGATTTCTTTCCATCGCATTCATAGATTTTCCAAAAGTTGTGTGGAGACTGCTAACGTAACTTAGTTAGTTCTTTAGAGATATTTGCTCCACTACATTGACGATGGAAAAGTTAACACAGTTAGAGGAAAACATTCTAGTAACATTATGCAAGTTAGAGAAGATATTCCCCCCTGGTTTCTTTGACTCCATAGAGCACCTTCCAGTACACCTTGCATATGAAGCCAAAGTTGGTGGGCCAGTGCAATATCATTGGATGTATCCTTTTGAGAGGTAAATATTCTACTTAACTATGTTTTGTATTTTCATTTGGTTAGTAATAAATATTATTATAATTTTTGTATTGCAATTCCAAATTTAATCTAGGTTTCTCCATACATTAAAAGGAAAAGTTAAAAATAAGGCTCGAGTGAATGATCTATATGTAAGGCCTATATCACCAAAGAGACAGCTAATTTTTGTTTACACTACTTTGCGCCTACTATAGTCTCTAGAATAACTAAGGTTCCCAGGAATGATGATGGGGGTGAACCCTCTGGGCGATGCTCAATTTTCAATTATCCTGGTCGTTCTAGATTGAATGTGGGCACCGGTTCTTAACCAATCAAGAGGAAAATATGGCGACAAAGTACATTTTGATGAATTGTGATGAAGTTTAACCTTATATTGAGTAAGTTCACTTGACCTATGGTTTAAGTATGTTTATCATCATTATTAACGCTTGTTACTATCTTTTATAATATTTTTGTGAATGCAGTTTGTTTGTTGATAACCTTCGGGCTTCCATGCCTAACATTACCAGTGATGATGTCCACAAGTATATAGGCTCACAATTTTCATCCTGGTTCAGTGCTTATGTAAGTTAACCTTGCAAAACTTTCTTATTTTGAAATAACTGTGTCACATTTTAATGTTTCAATCATTGAGATAATAGGTTGTTGATCCAACCAACTCTGTTGAAGATCCAGTGATAAAAAGCATTGCATGGGGGCTAGTGAGAAAAGTGAAAACATGGTCAATGTACTTAATCAATGGTTACAAATTTCACACTGAGGAACGGGGTCATTATAAATCCACATACAACAGTGGTGTTTACATTAAGGAGACTGACTACTAGGATGTGGAGAGTGACTATTATGGTACACTCCAAGAGATTTACGAATTGGTCTTCACAGGATCATTATCAAAACGTTTGGTGTCGTTTAAATGCGATTGGTTTGATCCCACCCCAGGTCGTGGTACATGAATTGACGCCGACGCTGGAATTGTTGAAGTTCACAAGTGAAGAAGGCTCAACACTTATGACCCATTCGTGTTTGCACAACAAGCTGTGCAGGTATACTTCACCCCTTATCCTACCAATCGAAATAAGGATGATTGGTTGGCAGTGATTACGGTTACGTCCAGGAGGACTATTGAGGCATCTAGTATTGAAATTAGTACTGCTGCATTTCAAGAAGAAGATATGGGTCTTGTTATACCAGCAATGGTCGAAAATGATAGTGACTTTCAAGTCTTACATGATGATAGACAATATGAAGAGGTTGATACAAACTTAAATAATTAGTTATTCATTAATGACGAAGCAGAGGAAAATAGGGAGGATGAGATAGAAGAAGAAGTTGGAGATGAGTCAGAAGAGGAAACTGAAGAGGATGAGAATGGAGAAGAATAAAACTCCTTTAATAATTATTACTTCTCAGTTTATAGTATATATGAATTATTCAATTTAATATCTATTTTTTTTGGTGTTTGATTAACATTTGTAAATGCACAATTTTAGATTAATGATATCTAAGTTCACAAATTTTTATTATTAGTGTGAAATTACATCAATATAGATTTTCGAGCGGTCATACGGGGTGAGGTAGAGGGCGCAGAGGAGGTCGTCTCACAGTCCACCTGCGTCCCCTACAACCATCTACTTTTGCATCACCTGTCACATCTCCACAGTCTACTAGGCCAACCACATCCTCAGAGCATGTACTTTCCACTCAAACTCTGTCCACACACCCTTCATCTACTGAGGAGCCACCTACCCCTACTAGTAATCAGTCGAGTCACCATCCTAGCAAGACTAATTCCACTAATGGTCGACGTTGGATACGCTCTAATAAGGATACATGAGTTATACTTAAATTCTTTTGTTTGTTAATTTTTTTTTTTGTTTTTAAGCACTAAGACTTATGTTTTCAAATTGCACAGCTTTTATCCAATTGTTGATACGATACGAGATATTTCCCCGATCATACAGGGGAAGTATGAGGCACCGGCATACAACTTTAAGACTACTCTTCCAGAATTATGGAAGTTATGATTCCATGAATGGACGGTAAAATTTGGTTTTGACTAACTTTATTTTTCTACTTGAAAATATTAACTTTTGTTTACTTTGTGTAGAAACATTACAAGTGGTTGCCTGAACATGATGCTCAGATAAAAAAGAATTGGAACAAGACGTACGGTTATATATTACGTAACATATTGTGTCGCATCTGCAGTGAATATCAATCCCATCCTCGGCCTGAATGAATTAGCGAGGAAATCATGCAGCAGTTAATTCAGGAGTCGGAGCAGGGTGATTACAAGGAGAAGTGTAAGAAGGCATATAGAAACAGGGCTTCTAGTACTAGGGGCACAATACACACTGGAGGCAGCATTCCTTCCTCCGAGCATATGCGTCAGCTGGTAATATCTTATCTAGTCTTCTCTTATTTTACTTACCTTTTTTATTACACACAATTATCTTGAAATTATATAATATTCATTATAATATGCAGGAGTGTCAAAGTGGAAGAAAGCCTAGCTTGGTAGATTTGTTTATGCGCACCCACAGGAAGAGGGACAACAGAGAATTCGTTGATGTGCATTCGTGAGAAGTCTATATGAGTATTTTGAAATCTTCTATTTCTTATATTAATTTTCTTAACTATGTAATTAAGAACATAAATTATATGGTTATAAATATTTAACAGGAGGAATATACTAGATTGAAATCATCACAACCGTCAGCGATAGGTGGGGGTAGCGAACAACAAGATGATGATGCTGCCGATGCAGAGCTATGGCTTTAAGCAGTAGAAGGAAATAATAAGAAGGGGTGCATATTTAGCATAGGGTCAGAGGCACGTGAGATAGGTTACTCTAGTTCCTATTTTGTCTCGCTATCAGGTCTTCATCCCGACTTTGAGGAAGAGCTACAACGTCAGATAGAGCCTATGATGGATGAGCTTATGGCTCATAAGGAGGAAATCAATACTCAGAAGGAGAAGATTGATGCCTAGACATACATGCTGGAGAGTCACGCGACTATCATCAACGAGATGTGTGCAATGATGGACCACTTCATCAATTCGGTTGACAGGCAGATGGATACTCCTACTGATGATGATGAGACACAACCCCCAAATCACCCCCTTAACTAGTTTATTTATAGCAACTTATATTTTGTTATAATTTTGTATCTCATGATAATGATGGATCATGAAGAAATATGTAAATCATTTTGTTATATGCAAATATGTAAAGTTT
This sequence comes from Biancaea sappan, assembly GCA_037074585.1. Lineage (NCBI taxonomy): Eukaryota > Viridiplantae > Streptophyta > Magnoliopsida > Fabales > Fabaceae > Biancaea > Biancaea sappan. The sequence goes on along the minus strand of CM073497.1, from coordinate 44,558,693 downwards.
TTTTGTTGTAAATCCTAGCTGAAGCTTATTTGCTATATTAATGTTTGTTCACATGTTTCAAATCAAGTTTTTAATTATTGTTATTGGTTAAATATATAAAAAAAATATGTCTAAAAATTTGTGTTAAAATTAGCGACAAAATTTTTCGTCGCAAACGACAAAAAATTGCTATTATGCGTCTAAATTTTGCGACATATTAGTGACGGGAATATCTGTCACAAATTTGTGACAGATTCAGCAACGGATATTCCGTCACAAATTTGCGACGAATTTAGCGATGGAAATATCCGTCACAAATTTGTGACGGATTTAGCGATGAGAATATCGGTCGCAAATTTACGATGGATATTTCCGTCGCTAAATTCGTCACAAATTTGCAACAGAATATCCGTCGCAAATTCTTGAAATTTATTTGCAATAGATTTTCAAATTAGCGACAAAAAATTTCCGTCGCTAATTCTACGACAGACACAAATCCGTCACAAATAATTTATGATGGACGTTTTAGCGACGGATTTTTTTCCATTGCAAAATCCATTGCAAATAGGTTTGTGACGAAATTTCATTAATTTAGCAACGAATTTTTTCGTCGCTAATCAATGAATTTCTGGTAATGGGTGATGGCAACTTTCGAGTTCAGCAAGACCAACAAAGATCAAATCAATACCTCTATAGCTTTCAATTCCTTCAAGAACAATTACCTCATCATTTATTCAGTCATGAAGTCTAGAAACTGTTGGTGGTTACTTGAGATTCAAATATGGATGGGTTGGATATGGACTTCCTTCAGGTTATTTTCCCTTTGGGGTTGATGGAATGCTTGCCGGTTCTGCAACAGTCTTTTTGCATATATAGGTTTTGATGCAGTTGTCAACACTGCTGAAGAGGTGAAGAATCCTCAACGAGATTTGCCACTAGCATTGGGATTGCGCTATTTCTTTGTAGTGCATTGTATATGATGATCTCCATCATTGTTGTTGGTTTAGTACCTTATCATGCAATCAATCTGGACACTCCCATTTCCTGATCTGTGAATTTCTTGATCTGTGAAATTACTCTACCACTGGTTGGTCTAGGTGGATTTGTGGTTATTGGAGCTGAAAGTGGTTCTATTTCTCAATTTTGGTGCTCTTATTGCCGCTTTCTTACTGTATCAAGAACCTATAGATGAAGATCCACACTTCTAGTAGTGACTATTTGATAGTTGCATGTTAGAGTTGTTCAGTTGAGATTTTTGGCTTTTGTTATGATGAAAGAATTGGTTTTTTGAACTTTTCTGCACTTTATTGTATTGTGGAGTCTGGAACATATGGGTTAGTTTGTACTTTTAATGGTGTTGAGGAATGCTTGTTCAGGAGATACACTAAACACGGAATGAGTGAAGACGATGATGACCCAAGTGTTTCTACAGTTTTACCTTTTTTGGTACTGTATATTTCTTGCTTGATGCAATCATGTGCTCAAGATATACTATGATTAATAGACTTGGAACGGACCTCTACTTTTTTAGGAGTTTCAGGGATGGTTATCTCTTTTTTCTTTCTGGGTTTCAGATAGCAATAATTGCTAAAATATCTCTATATTGCTTCTTCCTGTTTTGTGGGGCAACGTGTTTGTTGATAGAGATATTGATCTATAGAATATGTTGATTAAGAGGATATTGCCTCTATTTAGTAAGGTGATTCTTGCTAGTTCTTTACCTATTTGTGCCAATTGTTCGACGCAAATGTTTTTCGTGCCTAATTACAAAGCATGGATTTATGAAGTGGTTCTTGAGAACGTCGTCCCTTTTTCCAGGCTTTCTTGTGAAAGTTTTTTTTTTGTAACTTGTACTAGTTTTAGTATTTTACTTTCTTATGAAAGTTTTGTTTTTTTTTTGTTCTATTTTCTAAGTTGTAATTGATTCAGTTCACCATAGCTCTAACTTGAGGGAGAGTATCAGAATTATGGTTTGTTTTAGTTATTTTTCTGTTATTATTGTCTATAAATATATAATGACAAATAATTGTTAAATAAAAAAAGTATTTAGAAGTGCGCCAATGAACATGAAAAAATTGAGTTTTCCTTTAGAGTTATGCAAAAATGTGTGTCTCAGTTAAAAATTTATAAAAAAAATAATATATACATATATATATATATATATATATATATATATTAAAGTTAAAATGTATATAAGTAGCTCGACGGAACTTATATATGTATTATAACATATATATATATATATATATATAATATTTAGGCTCAAAAGACCCAATTAAATAAGATTTAAAATTATTTTCAAATAATGCAAAATATATTCATTTTTAATTTATTGAAAGTATTGATACTGAATAACTTTTGAGAATCATTCAATCTTAAAACCTTAAGATCCTAAAATTTTAAACTCATACAACTACTAATAATCTAAAATCTTAAACTTTAGTAATTTAAAATTACTTATCACTATTACTTTAATAAAATTATCAGGGTATAATTGTGGACGAATAAAAAAATTAAAAGAAAATATGTGTGGCTCGACAAGTCTCTTGTCGAGCCACATCTCATAGAATATATAAGGTATATATTACTGTCGAGCCTCCTACATAATATATATATATATATATATATTTCTCGTAAAACATTTGTTTCAAAGTCTAAAAAATATCCAAGAATTAGTACGAAAAAGTTTTAAAAGCAAACTTATCTATAATGAAATTGGAGAATTTTTATTCTTTTTTTCTTGGCCAATCAAAAAATATCAAATAAATAAATAATACATTTTTCAAAATATATGAAATTTAATTTTTTATTTATATATTATATATTATATATAATATATATTATTTATATTATATATATATATATATTATGGGGGCTCGATAGTCTCAACTGCATAGTGAATTTTTATTCCTTTCATCCTTTCGCCAATCAAAAAATATCAAATAAATAAATTTGTTATAAGTTAATAGATAACAAATTTTTTAGAATATATGAAATTTAATTTATTATTGATAAATTATTGATTATTTTTATATAAACTTTTATATGTTTCTTTCTCTTTTATATGTTTGATTATTTGTATGTGTATAATTCATTTTTATATATTTGATTGTATTTAAAAATAAGGTTTTATAAATTTTATATTATTTGTATGTTTATAAATAAAAATAAGAGAACAATTCTTAGATAAGCATAATTGTATTTGTACATTGTATTAAATAATTAATATATTTATAACAAATATAATTACTTAATAAATTGCATTAAATAAACAGTTTATTGTCACCAAAAAATTTATAAAAGTAATTCAAATAAATTACAATAATTTGTTTAATACAAATTTCTATTTTTCCTCACCATCCTCATTATTTTCTGTTGACCATAAGGCTTTATGCCATAAGTTTTGATGATGACAAATGTATTTGAAATGTAGCATTGAATGTAGCATTGATATATATAAAGGTTAATTATCATATATATGCTACAAGTACTTAAGCATGATTATGTTACCTAATATATATTTTGCATATATTGAATCATGCTATTATCATGAATTGAACTAACCATTGGATTTGCAAGTAAGACATATTTTATAGGTTGGTTCAAAACAAGAAGAGTGAGCATTGGATTGAAGAACAAGGAAAAGAAATATCATGCTTCACTCAAGGAAAACAACATGCAAGGATAAAGCTCCAAGAAATGAAGAATTAGAAGATTTGAAGTCTTGGAAGCTTGGATGCATCAAGAAAGCAACCATCATGCTCTAAAAACAAAGAATTTGAAGAAAACAAGTGACTGGTCGACCACCCTATGCTGACTGGTCGACCAACGAGCTCCAGAGGCAAAATATTTGAGCACTGGTCGACCACCCTATGCTGACTGGTTGACCAACGAGCTCCAGAGGCAACATATTTGAGCACTGGTCGACCACCCTATGCTGACTGGTCGACCAACGAGTTCCAGAGGCAAAATATTTGAGCACTGGTCGACCAACATGCCACACTGGTCGACCAACGTGACTGATGAATCACTTTTGGACTACACTGGTCGACCAACGTACCACACTGGTCGACCAACGTGCCACACTGGTCGACCAACGTGCCACACTGGTCGACCAACGTGCTACACTGGTCGACCACCGACATTAGAAAATGTGCTGTAACGGCTAGTTTTTGCTGACATCATTATGGAACCACCTTCGATTTGTCTCCAACGGTCTTATTCGTCCTTGGGCTATATATATCAACCTTGGGGGCTATCAAAATAGAAGAGAGAACACTCCTATTGCTGAACATCATCTGTAAATTCTCTCTTATGCAGATTATACCTTTGTGAGCTTATCAATGTAACATATACTCTGTTTTTAGAGAGTTTCTCTGTAATTGTTGATTTTGATCAACACAAATATTATCTTGAGTTGTATTATCAAGGAGAGTATTCCTTGATAGAGTATTTATTGAGAGAGCATTCCTTTGGGTTGTAGAGAAGCCAGTTTAGCAGAAATTCTCCCGAGGGTTGAGGAGGAGCCCAGATTCATAAATTCTCCGTTGGGTTGTGGAGGAGCCTTGTGAAAGAAATAATTGGATCCCAAGAGGGGGGGTGAATTGGGTTTTATAAAAATTTTCACAAAACTTAATTGGAAGTTAAAATGATTTTCTGAAATTGGACAATGTTAAAGATCATAATTTAATTCAGAAAATCAAAGTGTTTATCAAGATGAATAATTTTATAGTGCAAGGAATTAAAGAGCAAATATAAATCTACACAAATTAATTAATACTTGAGGTAGAAATCAAATATAAATGCAAAGCATTAATTAATTAACTTCAAATGTAAATAGAGTAGGGATAGAGAAAGCAAACTCGGAGATTTATACTGGTTCGGCTAATCCCAAGCCTACATGTTCGGCTAATCCCAAGCCTACATCCAGTCCTCAAGAAACCACTTGAGTATTTCCACTATAATTGCAAGTTTAATCTGGGTACTTGCAAACCACTACAACATACTTTTCTCCCTCAAGGGTGTCTCTCCCCCTTTCAACATGTTTTCTCTCAAACACTAACTCAAGGAACCAATCCTTGAGAAACTAAATTTAAAGGCTTAAGGAAAATAATGGTAGACACTCTCAAAGTGTAGATAACGCAAAAATTAAGCTCAGAATATTTCTCTAGCAATTTAGAGAGAATGAACTCAAGATAATATGAGAAATGAACAATTGAAGCTTGATGTAAATGGTGTTGTGAAGTCCCCTTTATATAGTGAAACCTTGCTGCTACAGTGACTGCTTTAGTCAAAATTGCTACAGTAAACTTCATTATCATTTTTCAACCTTTCTACAACAACCAAAAAAATTTTATCAATCTTTTTCAACAATCAATATTCTTTTTCAAATTTGCTACAGTAAAAAGTATTCTTTTTCAAAGTTTATTACAACAACCAATAAACTTTATCATACTTTTTCAACAATCAAAATTCTTTTTCAAAATTGCTACAGTAAAAGATATTCTTTTTCAAATTATATTACAACACCCAATAAACTTTATCATACTTTTTCAACAATCAAATTTCTTTTTCAAAAGTGCTACAGTAAAAGATATTCTTTTTCAAATTATATTACAACACCCAATAAACTTTATCATACTTTTTCAACAATCAAATTTCTTTTTCAAAAGTGTTACAGTAAAAGATATTCTTTTTCAAATTATATTACAACACCCAATAAACTTTATCATACTTTTTCAACAATCAAATTTCTTTTTCAAAAGTGCTACAGTAAAAGATATTTTTTTTCAAATTATATTACAACACCCAATAAACTTTATCAAAAATCAATTTATATTACTATATATAAATATATAAAGCATTAAATATATTTGGGCCAAGAAAAATTGAATCATGCATTTGGGCCAATAAGATTAAATCATACATTTGGACCAAGAAAATTAAATCATACTATTTGGGCTAAGAAAGATTAAATCATACATTGAGCCAAGAAGATTAAATCATACTATAATTCTCACATATTTGTCATCATCAAAACTTATAGCATAATACATTAGGGCTAACAATCTCCCCCTTTTTGATGATGACAAATTACCAAAGAAAAATTTGTTACAATGTAATAATCATTATACAATATACACACATTTTTCTTTCCATATCCTTCTCCCCCTATTTGACATCAACAAAAAGGTATAAGGAAGGTAATATATAAAGGCTAAAGCGTATTCCTTCTTTAAGCAAGAATATCATATGACGTTGATGAGTCCTCTATTTTGGTTAATTTTGTTTGTTTCTTTAGGGCTTTTTCCTCTCCTTGATTCCATTTTTGTTAGCTTTTTGCTTGCTTTGTCCTTTATTTTGGCTTTCCTCTTTGTACATAGTTGTTGCTTTGCTTTATCTTATTTTAATCTTTTTCCTTGCCTTTTTACGCCTTTTTGTTGTACATTCTAGTAGGCTTTCCATTCTGGTCTGGAACATGGAGAATCTGAAGTTCTGCTGCTCATCTGATGGCTGGCGCCCAGGCACCACGCAGGGCGCCTGGAGGCGCCAGCCCCTCAACTCTCTGCCAAAGAGTCAGAACGTGGCGCCCAGGCGCCACCTAGGGCGCCTAGGCGCCACTCCTTGTTTCCAGCTATTTTGGGCTAGCGCTTAGGCGCCACCCAGGGCGCCCAGGTGCCAGCCCCATTTCCTCTTTGTTTTTGCTTGGCGCCTAGGCGCCCCGGTTCTGCACCTGTGAGCTTTCTTGTATATATTGCTCTTTTGCTGATGTTTTGGGGATCTTTTGGTTGGAGGGCAAGGGAGCTCTGCTAGGGCAAGGATGGAGGAGCTGGGAGACCTCTTCTCTACTGAGTTTGAAGCTTTTCTTCCTTTTTCTCCTTCCTCTTGATCATATTTTGTTGTGTATTTGTTATGTATTTCTTCCTCTTGTTATAAACTCTAGGGTTAGGGGATTGATGTATATTAACTACCTATGAAGCTTTGTTGTTGGATGCTTAAATACAATTGCTTTTCTGATTATTGGAGTTGTTGTTATTGGTTTAACTGGTTTTAGGTGATTGTGATCATTTCACTTAGATGAATTTGGGGTTTGTATTAATGTTAGACATAGCTTGATATAAACATGCCCTTGTAACTTCTACCGTGAATCGGGTTAGTCTAGACATAGATAATCTTGTTTGCGTGGTCATATGAGTTCTTGAACTTAAACTCCGAACCAATTAATTGGACTAAGACATTAGCTAATTATTTTGGCTAGGAAGATTTGCTCACCAAGAAATTGGGTTCAAATATTTTCGTGAACTCAACCAACATTAAATGGAATCTGTGAATGTTTCTATGCATCCTTTAACGATTCAAAGATTGGTTTGTCTATGAATTAATCGGATTAGGAGTTAAGAAAGTCAATCCCCTACCCGTTGTGTTTTGGCGTAGTTCTTCGTTTGGTGTTTAGTTAATTCCTTGTTGTTAGTTTAGTTTATTTGCGGTTTATCTTTACATTTTTCCTCTGTCCAAATATAATTTGATCTAGTGAAATTGGTAATTGTTAAAGTCAATCCCTGAGGACGATAACTTATTCTCATCACTTTACTACTTGTGCGACCCGATAAACTTGTCAGGAAATAGCGCATCAGACGTCATGGGGTAAAATTTCATCAAAACTTATCATTGATATGCCAAAAATATATAATTAAGGAAAACATTGCATCTCAGATAAAGTGACCTTAAAGATATAGAAGATTTAATTATAGGTTAGGCTCCCCCTCAATCAATGCATATTAAACAAATGTAATTTTCAAGATGTATTCATATATGTATCTTGAGGATGAGCACCTGCAAAAATTTTGACAACCACTCCGATGCTTAAGTTAGTAATGTAAATCAAAGATTAAAAGCAAAATTAACTGCTTACGGTCGCATGCATCAAGCATTATCATAATGCAAGGAAATCATTGCCTTCCATTTGTCCACAAAAGCATTATATGTAAGTATGTGTAACTATGAAGATGTATTATCCTCTACACATTTCATTTTATTTAAAATTTTTTTTGACTTCTCATTTTCTATGAGTGCCTGTGGAATCATGACATATTATTCTTAGCCATAGCCTTCGCTCATGATGCATGAATAGCATACACAACATATGTTCTTAGATACATGTAATCATAGCATGATGCAATCAATCATGTATATTATACTGAAAGCTCTCAAGAACAACACAATAAAGCAGAGAAATACGGTTCTGTTTATCTCTATTTTATTAATCCTTATAATTTTTAATCAAAACAAATTAAATCAGCCGCAAATCCACCGAAAATTGACTTTCGTGGTTTTGCCATTAATACGACGCGTTGTTGGTGTGCATGCGTACCCTAGAGTTCTGGCTTCCAGCTTGCAAAATCCGTAGGATGAGCGTGTAGGGGTGCGGCGAAGAGATATCTTCGTTGGCTCTAAGTCATAATTTTCTCTCTATAAAGACTGCCCCAGAGTTCTCAATTACCACACCACAAAGAGTATTCATCTCTGAGCCTACAACTTCCTGACATTCCTCTCTCTTCATACTCCTACAAAAATTTCTAAAAATTTCAAACCATGGCAGCAAGAAAGTTCATTGATCTCACAGTAGAGGCCAGGGAGGAAGAGCTCGACTTAAACTTGAGTCTAGGTAAGGACAAAGGCAAAAGATCTTTAGAAGGATCTCAAGAGAACCGAAAGAAGAAGATGAAGATCGAAGAAGCTGAGGAGATTAGTACAGGCTATACGTCAGAAGACAAAATTGCTTGTCTGGAGCAGGAGGTGAAGAAACTCAAGAAGATGATAGAGGACCAAGAGAAGTTAGCTAAACGCAACAATGCGGCACTGACTTCAAGAATAGATAGGTTCTTCTATTGGTCTACCCAATGCTTCTGCAATCAACAACAAAGAAGTGTTGATTGTATGAATGGGATTTACACTACCCTCCGTGACATTGCTCAGTCTCTTGCTCCAAGGAATGGCCGAGGGGTGATGATACAATACGGGCCTCCTAATCCAAGACCACCTCGCCTGTAGATTGCTCATGCATGAGCAAACCTTCCTTTTTTTTTTTGCAATGTAATCCTTCAGTTTTTTTTAATGCAAGTGGTTTCTTTTATTGGACGATACAAAAAAATAATAATAAAGAAAGATAAAAGAAATCAGCTACACAAATTCAGCATAGTATATATATATTGAAAAATATATATCCATTTTAAAGATGGAAAGAATTTTCTGACATGGACATATATATATCATCATTTCAAAGCAAAAGCAAGTTACATACTTATCAAGATAAAACATATTATAACCTGAGTATGTAGTACAATAATTGAGGTAATATGGATTAATAAGATATAATCAGATATAAATTATAATCCATAAACAATCGTTCATAAGCTATATCTTATACAAAGGATATGACATGTATAATGCTCAAACCATGATGAATGGTATAAAGACAATATCTTTATATACAATGATATGATCAAATATGTAAGATATTAGATAACAATATATCATTGCAATGAAAGTGTGTCAGTAAAAAAATTGCCAACATAGCCAATTATGATCAAGGAGTATCACTTAATTAAATAGTAAAGTGGTAAAGAATAGAGATACTCATCAATTTTGGCAAACTCTTATTGCTTCTTGAAGTTCCTCCTTAAGATTTTGATATCCTTGTTTTGCTCATTGCTCTTCTTTTGATTCTATCTTCTTGCAATTTTAATAAACTTAATTGATTGATTATTTGCAAGATCCTCTTGAAAACAATCTCTTATAAGATCACTATCAAGCATTGGTCGACAATTAGGAATGAGCTTAGAGGATAGATTTGAGGACTAACTCCTGCAAAACACTTTTGGTGGAGCACTTTGATGTTCAAATCAGTAATGTTCAAATAAATCTCGAGTACTAGGAGCAACATTATGTTCAAGATATGCCATATTAATAAAAGTGCTATGCTTTCATGAAATGCAATTTTACAAAATATTTGATTTCATTGAAAATATTTAAATAAGATTACAGCAAGGATAAATACTATAGGTAGGAGGAATCTTATTGTTGTGAAGACAAGAAAAATGTGCGTGTAATGGAAGCAAGTTTTCATGATGCGGTAAAAAGGATAGTTTGAGCAAAATTTGGAAGAAAGATTTTAGCTCAAAACAAAATTCGAATCTATAATCTGCATACCTAACAATTGTTTTCAGATATAGCATGCATGAGTATCAAGGATAGATGTAAGGCATATTAGAGAACAGACAAAAGCATTAGAGAGCAGTAAACATATCAGTCAAATTTCTTACAATGCATTCCAGCTTATATGTTTACTTATCCATTGCCTCCTTTTGATGCAAGGAAGTGGAGTTTAAATGATGTAGCCATTAAAATGTCATTTCCGCTCCTTACTTCGAGGTGAATCTGCAAATTAATCTTTTGTTTTTGGTACCCAAATTTCTTTGGGTCCGCCTGGGTCATGAGTTCCTTTTTGAACCCATTTCATTTTTACTCCATGAACAAGATTTTTCTTATAAAAGCATGAGTAAGATTTGTGTCCTTTCAGTCTACAATAAAAACAAGTGCGAGTTGGACTATTGGACATCTTTACAGAAACAAAGAAGTTTTTAGAATGCTTTTGGTTTGATTTCCTTTTAGAAACAAGACCAACTTTGTTAAACCTTCTTCTTTGTTTCAAAACTGAGGTATTTAAAATTTCTCTACCTTGAGAAAATTTTACAAGTGTGTTTTTAAGATTATTATTTTCCTTTTTCAAGGAATCACACTTGGTACAAAAGCAATTTTTGTTGGTAGAGATATTTGCTTTTAAAATCAAATTCTCTTCTTGCAAAGTTTTGTTTTGATTTTCAAAAACAAAATTCTCTTCCTTGGAAATAGAAAATTCGTTTTTTAATGTTTTCAACTCATTTTCAAGAGAAGAGTTTTTCTGTTTTGAAACATTTAGTTTCTTTGCAAGTATTAGAGATTCTTCATGTAAATCATCAAAGGCATCTTGTAATTCTTCAAAAGAGTAGTCAAATGAATTTACCTCATCTTTATCTCTGGCCACAAGACAAGTGTTGGCTTCTTCATTTGTGTTCTCCTCATCAGAATTGCTATTTCCCCAAATGGAAGATAGGTAAGCTTTCTTTGATGATTCAGCTTTTGGTTGTGGTTTCTCTTTTTCTCCTTTTTCTTTTTCTTCTATCTCCTTGGTGATTTGAGATTTTCCTGTAAGTTCAACACCAAGAGCTTGCAATTGATTAAGCACAAGTTGTATCTCATTAATGGTTTTGCAATTGTTCATTTGAGCAATTTCAAGTTCATTAATGAAACTTCTATACCTTAATTCCTCAGCAATAAGATCTTCCTCATGTGCAACTTCAAGAATTTCCCACATTTCTTTTGCAGTTGCACAGTTGGAGATTTTGAAAAATTCATCTTGACTCAATGCACAAGAAATAATCAATTTTGCCTTAGCATTGAGTTGCATTAAACTTCTTTCAGTATCATTCCATTCACTCTTGGGTTTTGGAATGCATTTTCCTTGTTCTTCCTTGACAGGCATATCAAAACCATTTTCTATAACTTCCCAGAGTTTATGGTCTACTGAAATTAAAAACATTTTCATTTCATACTTCCAATATTGAAAATGATTAGCATCAAAAACTGGAGGTTCTGTGAAAGAACAATTTTCAGAAATAAACCACTCACTAGATCCAACCATGTTTACTCTTAGACGGTTAAGTCTCAAATTAAGAGCCCAAGCTCTGATACCAATTGAAAGAAATGATTGGATCCCAAAAGGGGGGTGAATTGGGTTTTATAAAAATTTTCACAAAACTTAATTGGAAGTTAAAATGATTTTCTGAAATTGGACAATGTTAAAGATCATAATTTAATTCAGAAAATCAAAGTGTTTATCAAGATGAATAATTTTATAGTGCAAGGAATTAAAGAGCAAATATAAATCTACACAAATTAATTAATACTTGAGGTAGAAATCAAATATAAATGCAAAGCATTAATTAATTAACTTCAAATGTAAATAGAGTAGGGATAGAGAAAGCAAACTCGGAGATTTATACTGGTTCGGCTAATCCCAAGCCTACATCCAGTCCTCAAGAAACCACTTGAGTATTTCCACTATAATTGCAAGTTTAATCCGGGTACTTGCAAACCACTACAACATACTTTTCTCCCTCAAGGGTGTCTCTCCCCCTTACAACATGTTTTCTCTCAAACACTAACTCAAGGAACCAATCCTTGAGAAACTAAATTTAAAGGCTTAAGGAAAATAATGGTAGACACTCTCAAAGTGTAGATAACGCAAAAATTAAGCTCAGAATATTTCTCTAGCAATTTAGAGAGAATGAACTCAAGATAATATGAGAAATGAACAATTGAAGCTTGATGTAAATGGTGTTGTGAAGTCCCCTTTATATAGTGAAACCTTGCTGCTACAGTGACTGCTTTAGTCAAAATTGCTACAGTAAGCTTCATTATCATTTTTCAACCTTTCTACAACAACCAAAAAAACTTTATCAATCTTTTTCAACAATCAATATTCTTTTTCAAATTTGCTACAGAAAAAAGTATTCTTTTTCAAAGTTTATTACAACAACCAATAAACTTTATCATACTTTTTCAACAATCAAAATTCTTTTTCAAAATTGCTACAGTAAAAGATATTCTTTTTCAAATTATATTACAACACCCAATAAACTTTATCATACTTTTTCAACAATCAAATTTCTTTTTCAAAAGTGCTACAGTAAAAGATATTCTTTTTCAAATTATATTACAACACCCAATAAACTTTATCATACTTTTTCAACAATCAAATTTCTTTTTCCAAAGTGCTACAGTAAAAGATATTCTTTTTCAAATTATATTACAACACCCAATAAACTTTATCATACTTTTTCAACAATCAAATTTCTTTTTCAAAAGTGCTACAGTAAAAGATATTCTTTTTCAAATTATATTACAACACCCAATAAACTTTATCAAAAATCAATTTATATTACTATATATAAATATATAAAGCATTAAATATATTTGGGCCAAGAAAAATTGAATCATGCATTTGGGCCAATAAGATTAAATCATACATTTGGGCCAAGAAAATTAAATCATACTATTTGGGCTAAGAAAGATTAAATCATACATTGGGCCAAGAAGATTAAATCATACTATAATTCTCACATATTTGTCATCATCAAAACTTATAGCATAATACATTAGGGCTAACAATCTCCCCCTTTTTGATGATGACAAATTACCAAAGAAAAATTTGTTACAATGTAATAATCATTATACAATATACACATATTTTTCTTTCCATATCCTTCTCCCCCTATTTGTCATCAACAAAAAGGTATAAGGAAGGCAATATATAAAGGCTAAAGCGTATTCCTTCTTTAAGCAAGAATATCATATGACGTCATGGGGTAAAATTTCATCAAAACTTATCATTGATATGCTAAAAATATATAATTAAGGAAAACATTGCATCTCAGATAAAGTGACCTTAAAGATATAGAAGATTTAATTATAGGTTAGGCTCCCCCTCAATCAATGCATATTAAACAAATGTAATTTTCAAGATGTATTCATATATGTATCTTGAGGATGAGCACCTGCAAAAATTTTGACAACCACTCCAATGCTTAAGTTAGTAATGTAAATCAAAGATTAAAAGCAAAATTAACTGCTTACGGTCGCATGCATCAAGCATTATCATAATGCAAGGAAATCATTGCCTTCCATTTGTCCACAAAAGCATTATATGTAAGTATGTGTAACTATGAAGATGTATTATCCTCTACACATTTCATTTTATTTAAAATTTTTTTTTGACTTCTCATTTTCTATGAGTGCATGTGGAATCATGACATATTATTCTTAGCCATAGCCTTCGCTCATGATGCATGAATAGCATACACAACATATGTTCTTAGATACATGTAATCATAGCATGATGCAATTAATCATGCATATTATACTGAAAGCTCTCAAGAACAACACAATAAAGCAGAGAAATATGGTTCTGTTTATCTCCATTTTATTAATCTTTAAAATTTTTAATCAAAACAAATTAAATCAGCCGCAAATCCACCGAAAATTGACTTTCGTGGTTTTGCCATTAATGCGACGCGTTGTTGGTGTGCATGCGTACCCTAGAGTTCTGGCTTCCAGCTTGCAAAATCCGTAGGATGAACGTGTAGGGGTGCGGCGAAGAGATATTTTCGTTGGCTCTAAGTCATAATTTTCTCTCTATAAAGACTGCCCCACAGTTCTCAATTACCACACCACAAAGAGTATTCATCTCTAAGCCTACAACTTCCTGACATTCCTCTCTCTTCATACTCCTACAAAAATTTCTAAAAATTTCAAACCATGGCAGCAAGAAAGTTCATTGATCTCACAGTAGAGGCCAGGGAGGAAGAGCTCGACTTAAACTTGAGTCTAGGTAAGGACAAAGGCAAAAGACCTTTAGAAGGATCTCAAGAGAACCGAAAGAAGAAGATGAAGATCGAAGAAGCTGAGGAGATTAGTACAGGCCATACGTCAGAAGACAAAATTGCTTGTCTGGAGCAGGAGGTGAAGAAATTCAAGAAGATGATAGAGGACCAAGAGAAGTTAGCTAAACGCAACAATGCGGCACTGACTTCAAGAATAGATAGATTCTTCTATTGGTCTACCCAATGCTTCTGCAATCAACAACAAAGAAGTGTTGATTGTATGAATGGGATTTACACTACCCTCCGTGACATTGCTCAGTCTCTTGCTCCAAGGAATGGCCGAGGGGTGATGATACAATACGGGCCTCCTAATCCAAGACCACCTCGCCTGTAGATTGCTCATGCATGAGCAAACCTTCCTTTTTTTTTTGCAATGTAATCCTTCAGTTTTTTTTAATGCAAGTGGTTTCTTTTATTGGACGATACAAAAAAATAATAATAAAGAAAGATAAAAGAAATCAGCTACACAAATTCAGCATAGTATATATATATTGAAAAATATATATCCATTTTAAAGATGGAAAGAATTTTCTGACATGGACATATATATATCATCATTTCAAAGCAAAAGCAAGTTACATACTTATCAAGATAAAACATATTATAACCTGAGTATGTAGTACAATAATTGAGGTAATATGGATTAATAAGATATAATCAGATATAAATTATAATCCATAAACAATCGTTCATAAGCTATATCTTATACAAAGGATATGACATGTATAATGCTCAAACCATGATGAATGGTATAAAGACAATATCTTTATATACAATGATATGATCAAATATGTAAGATATTAGAGAACAATATATCATTGCAATGAAAGTGTGTCAGTAAAAAAATTGCCAACATAGCCAATTATGATCAAACTTTTACAGAATTGGATAGGGTAGAAGGTATTATTATTAGCATTGTACTTTTACAGAAAATCATTTTAACTTTCAATAAAGTTTTATTGAAAAATTTATAAAACTCAATTCACCCCCCTCTTGGGTTCCAACCATTACTTTCATTTTCCTCATCCTCATCATTGTTGTTTCCATCCTCATTTTTGTAGGAATATTAAGCGAAATATAAAAATTTGAAATATTGTTTAGAGAAGCCATATCTGGTCGATATACTTTTGTGTTTCTTTGATCACTTGAACTCGCATAAAATCTCTATGGAGGTGGATAGGGTAGAAGGTATTATTGCATTGCATTTAGTCTAGTCTCCATCCTAATAATATGACTGCTTGGTTCTCTCATCCTTTCTTCGTATCTTTTTAAATTATTTTCATAAGACTTACTTAAATTTTGAACAAGTGTATCTTTTAGCCTATGTTGAAATTCTTGGGAGCAAGTCCAATCCTCTAATAAGTCTTCTTGTATATAAAATTCAGGTTGTGATACCAACTATTTTAGATGTCTCAACTCATAAACTATATACATGCCCCCTTTTTTTCCCAACTGCTTTCATCCATAAATTAAGATCCGATAATTGCTACTTAGAGCTACTTGAAGATTGGGGCCTTTATGTATAAAATATATTAAGTTAAAAAGTTAATATAAATACTTTAGATTATAGAATGAACTAAAGAAAAAATATCTCAATAGTAATCTAAATATAAGTTATTTCAAAGTTATTAATCATCAATATTTCTATAAAATAGTTAGGGCAGTAGTGCACTAATTGAAACATAATTAAAAAGAGTTAAGAAAGACACATCTTGTTATTTGGAATCTTTTATATTAAAAGCATTAAAATTAAAATTATTAGAAATTAAAACTAGTTGTATATTAAATCAAAAAAATAATTTTAAACCATATTTTTAAGAAATTATTTTAGGAAAACAATTTAACAAAATATTTATAGATAAAATTACTTTCTATATTTTAAAAATTTTGGGGCATTAGAGCAAAATTTCTTAAGTCACATATATAAATATATAGTTATAAATCTACCTAAATATGAATATATAAATTAAATAATATGCACATGTATATAAGTATATATTATTTAACACACACACACACAGATATAGAGATATATATATATATATATATATATATATATTATTTTTTAAAACATTATATTTATTTGTTTATATATATTCAGTATACTCAAATATAACTAATTATATTTTAAATATTGATTATATATGATAATGGAATACCATCAGCTAGATGACAAATGTATTTTCTTCTCCTCTTCCCAGTTGTGGGTTTGATTCCCCTCAATGAAATTGTGATATTTTTAATTGCAAAATGTACTATGCCACATTTCACAACGTGATTGGCCACGTTTGATATATGTTAGATATTAAATGGCCTTAGGAGCATTTTGGCCATTTCCTAATGTACGGCCACATGGCAAATATGTGGCACATGACATGGTTAAAATAGGGCATATCTGATACAATTTAAAACATGTAGGATATATCTGACACAAAAAAAAAGTTGAAGGGCATAGATAAAAGATTTCATATAATAAGGTATGTTTTTTAATTTTATTAGCCCACCACAACCTTAGAAATTTCCTAGAAGTAATGGTAATGGTTGATAAGTAATTTTGAATTACTAAAGTTAAGAGTTATAGAGTATGAATATTTGTGTGAGTTTAGAGTTTTAGGAATGGTCATAAGGTTAGCGGTTCTCAGTTTATATATATATATATATATATATATACCTCATTTGATTTGATTTTTTTATTTTGTATTGTTTATTAGTTGTACGTGATAACTAGAAATATTTAATAATTAATAATTAAAAATTAAAATTTTTGAATTTAAATAGTCATTAAAATCATTATATAAAAATTTATTAATATGCAAGATTAATTTATATATAAACTATTAAATAAAAAACTTAATACAAATATTTTAGATTATAAAGTGAATTAAAGAAAAAAGATCTCAGTAGTAATCTAAATATAAATTACTTCAAAGTTACATATCATCAATACTTTCATGAAATATATATATTGAGTATATTTAAATAAAATTAATTATCTTTAAAAGTAATTTAAATTATTTAAAGTAATTTAAAATATAATTAAATTAAAAAATTAATATAAATTGTTGGATTAAAAAATGAACTTATGAAAAAATTAATTAAATTAGTAATTCAAATACAAATTATTTCAAAATTACTCATTATCAACACTTTTGTAAAAATTTTTGGGCAGTAGTAGGCCAATAGAAAGATTACAAGAAGACATTAAGAAAGGCACACATTATTGTGTGAAATCTTTCTAATTAAAAAAAAATGAAAGTGTCAAAAATAAAAATTAGATATTACATTTGTTCATTAAATAATGGTCAAAAGATATGCAAGATTCATTTATGTATATAATATTAAATTCTAAAATATAAAACCATACTAAACAAAAATTGTAAATCCATAAAACTTTAGTCTGATCTCTATGCTAGTAATTTGACTGCTTAGTTCTCTCATCTTTTCAAATAATTTCAATTTTAATGTTGCTAATATGAAAGATTTCAAATTACAAGGTTTGTATTCTTTTGCTCATTTTGAGTATATATACTTCAAATAGTGTACTACTGAACTAATAATATCATGGAAGTATTGTTGATAAGTAATTTTGAAGTAACAATTGAAATATTTTTTTTCTTAAGTTTACTTTATAAACTCGTAAGTTTTTGGACCTGGAATCATGAACTCGTGTGAGTTTAAGAGATAACTCGCGATTTTAACTACCTTGTATATATTATTTATTTTTTAAGAAAAAATGTATTTACTTGTTTTTATATATATTGAGTATATTTAAATATAACTAATTATATTTAAAAATTATTTAAAGTAATTTAAAATATAGTTATTTTACTTTTTAATAATATTTTTAAAGTGAAAGATTTCACATAATAAGGTATATTTTTTAAATAAAGTGTTTATTTTTTAATGAAATTGTTTATTTTTTAAAATATTTTTATTTTTTCCTAATTTATAGTTTAAGTTAGATATAATTTTAAAATTACATTTATGGTTCATATTTACCAAAAGTTTTTTCTTCACATTTATCATTATTCTTGGTTTACCGATATATCTATATATATATATATATACACATGTGTGTGTGGCTTTAGGGAATTATATATGAACACAATTTTGTTTTCAAAATTATATGTGTATATATAACAAAAACAAATTTAATATATGCAAACAAAATTTTGTCAAAGGATGTTGAACAAAATTTAATAAAAACACATACATTTATATATATATATATAGGGGTTGTTTAAAAATTTGTTGGATAAACTTAGTTTTGAACAAAATTGATTTTGAATTTACATGAATATAATTTATATTTAGAAACTGTTATGAGAAAAGTAATTTTAGAAAATGAATTTAGTTTGGATATTGGTTAGCATAAGCCCTTTTGAATGTTTAATTACTGGAAAATACATGAATATTATATTATATTATTTCATTTATTGTTATTTAATTTCTATTATGTAAAAATGTAATAAAAATTATATTAATGCTTTAATGGTGATTTTTTAACTATTGGTACTAATATTTTAATAAAATATATATTTATGAATATTGTAATGAAATGAATTTCTTTAATTTGTCTCAAAATTGATTTAATTTTTTTAATAATTATTTAAAGATTGATTAATTTATGATGAAGATACTATATTTAAGCTTTGTAAAGAATATTGATGCGTAAATTATTTTGCATATAAAATTTCAACAAGTATACTGGGTCGCATCGAGTAATAACGAAGTGAGTAGAGTATCATTCCACAAAGAATGAGATGTTAAATAAAATTCAATTAAGTTAAGTGAAATGCTATTAAGACTTATTGAAGGAAATTACAAAAATTAAATAAAAAGGGGGTTTTGTGATAATTTAAGTGACGCAAAATAAAATAGAAATTAAACAGAAATTAAAATGACTAATATAAAAAATAAAACAAATAAAAGATATGCAACCAGTCATAAATTCTATATAATTGTATTTTCATCATCCTTTCCTTTGAATATTCTTGGCTAATTCTATTATGTAATTATTAATCTAAAATTCTCAAAAAATATTCTAAGACTGAATTATATTAGAATTATAGTTAGAAAGATCTTCATTAATCTATAACCCAAATATAATATAATTAAGTCCTAATCACATCCATGTCCCGCAATCACATATGACATGTTATCTCTTGTCCCAGTTATTATTTATACACAACAATAGCATACATGTATAAATAACAAGTTTCACAAAACAATAAATAAAACAGAACTTTGGCTAAGAAATATTCATTGGTCTAAATAATTCAAAGTACAATTTTCATTTCAATAAATGACTGAATACACAAGAAAATAGAATTGATTTCATTTGATTTAATTGTAACATCCCAAATTCTTACATTTATTGAATATAGGCAAATTAGTCTATATTAAATATATATATATATATATATATAATGCTTTTCCAAAAAATTAGAGATTGGAGAAAATCACATGAAACTTTAGAAATAATTTTTGGTGATAAATAAAATTTTTCCATTTATACCAAGGACCTATTTGTAAATATAGAAAATTGTAAATAGCCATATTAGAATTTTAGCTAAATAATTTTTTTTATGGCAACAACACATGAAGGAAGTATGCATAATACGTGGTGTCTCCCTTGTCTTCACCGTAACCTTGAACCAATGGGAATAAGGCATCATATATCCCACTATGGCGCTATTTTCTCTTTCCATATGATGATGATGATCCTCATGTGCATAGTATTCCTTCTCATCCAATTCCACATGCTCGGCCAGCCTTCCTTTTCCAGTTGTAGTAGTACAGTGCCTTCCATTTTGAGGGCAAGAGAGTGAGAGTGCTAAAAAAGAGAGTATGGGAAATGCAAAAAGAGAGGATGGGAAATGTGGAACATGCGCGTTTTGTTCCTCTTGGCATGCATATGAAGTTTGCAGTCGCATGTGGGAATATTAGGAAGTGTTCTGCACTTTTAGTTGGCTGTGAGTCTCTAGAAGATAAGAAAGCATGCACCATTCATATTTTTCTGCAAAGGTACCCGAGAGTGGAGTCCAACTGTGAGCTATCTTCGTTTTCTATAGTAAATCCGAGAGAGAGAAAGAGAATGATCTTCTCCTACCTTCAACCCGTGAGTTTCTTTGATTGCTTAGTGTAGTCCGTGAGCTACCAAGAGAAAAGTGGTGAGACTCTCATTTTCTGCAGCAAACCGAAAGTAAGGGAGAAACCGAGAGAGAGAGGATGAAGCTTCAAACTAGTAAGCTTCCTTAAGATTTTAAAGAGCCACCCTTGGGCAACTTTGGTGCTAACCAAAGGACCTTCTTAGCAGTGGATTTGAGGTCCTAAATACACATTCACAGCAGCAAAAAGAGTGGCATTAAAGTGCAGAAAAATTTGGAGAGAAAGTAAGCTCGGAAATCTTGGGTAAGCTCTAAATCTTTTTTTTAGGCTCGCTTTTGTTTAAGAAATGATTAAACATGTCTTAGAGAGTCCCTAGATGAGTTTGGGAGAGCCATGCAGCAAGAAGAATGGAAAAACATGGAGTTTAGAGGTATGCATCCATGACAGGGACTAAACTGAATAAAATCAAAAGTTCGTAGGAATAGCTATAATTTCGAAACAAGATATATTTGTGACCTATGGACTTAGATGAAACTAAGTATGGTCTTAGATCATGAAAAAGATAAGGGAAAAATAATTATTGAGGACCTAAGTGAATGAAATGAAAAGTTGGAAGGAAAGAGTAAAAATTCTGAAAATGTCCAGATTGAATATATATGGGATTTTAGTTAAAATTTGATGGAATTTACCAAATTTTGAAGGTTATTTATATGGTTAAAGTTCACATTAAGGACCAAAGTGAATTAATTCAAAGTTGTTGAGGAAAAAGGAAATAGGGTGGAATTTGAGAAATAAATTAGAAGAAATTTTAGCTGATTATAATTTTTGAATTTGGGACTATAAATGAGATTATAGACATTACGTAATTAATTTTTGAGGTACAAGATTTAATTAATTATGAAATAGTAATTTTAATCTATTCCTTATTAGGATATTTTTTTTAGCTAATTATATTTATTTAAATTGGGGATTAGAAATAAGATTTCGAATAATACATAATTAATATTTAGTGCATAGAAATTTCATTTAAAAATGGAATAGTATTTTTTTAAATATTCCATATTAGGATTTTAATAGCTAATTTATTTTATCAGCAGCTTGGAATAATTTCGAGTGGAATCGGTACGAGACGATAAATTCAGGTAGCCAGTTACATTTCATAAAAGCGCTGTTCATATATTTTGAAATTGTTTTATACTGAAAATGATTTAATTATGAATTATGTGATGAAAATGATTTATTGATGAATTATGTGATATTCAACTCTATGCATTGTTATGTATGTATATGTATTATTATGATACTCATGTGCTAAGGCAGTGTACGCCAAGCATCTGGGGTACGACGGTACGCGCCAGTATAAGACTTGCCATGGTTAGGGCGGAAGCAGCTATGCATGACGATGCTAGTGTCAGTCTTGCTGACCTTTGGGCCACAGGGTATAATTAGACACTGGTGGTAGGCACTGAGAATAGTGATGACCCTTGGCACCACTTGAGGTGAAACAGACTCTTGTGGTATTAAGACCTAGGGATAATCTCTGCATGACAGTGGCATAGATGAGTTGAACTGAATTATGAATGGTGTTATGAACTTGCTTTTATGACTGGGAATGGTTCTTGTTTTCAAGATTAACTACTGGCTACTGAGATTTCTATGTCTCATGATTTTTGTACTGTATTAACCATTTCCAGGTGCAAATCAAAATGGGATTAGCGGGGTTGCAGCAGGGAGTCAGTAGCTGTAGCCTAGATTTTATAGTTTTTTTTTGTAAAATAATTAAGACTTAATCTCCAGTGGTATGTATATATGTCGACATGATGGTGATGTAAGACATGGGATGATGTTAATGGCTCCTAGTTGTCTTTAATTATGGACTTGAGATCTTTGAGATTTAAGGTTTGAAAATTGCCATAATTATTCACTAAGGAACCTTATCTTAAAAATCTTTTATCCTGGAGATAGTTTTATGAAAATTTTGAGGTGTTACATTAATCTAATCAATTCATAAACAAATTTATCTTTGAATTATTGAAGAACAATTCAATTAAATTGCAATTCATCTAATGTTGGCTAATTTTTTAAAAGAAGTAATTGAACCCAAAATCTTGAAGAACAATCTGACTTAATTAAATTAATTAACTAAAATCTTAGATCAATAATTTAATTAAATAATTAAGTTCAAGAAAATCATTCAAGTAACATAAATAAAATTATTTAAATCTAGATAATCTGATTTATGGAGAAATTACAAGGTCTTGATTAATATCGGTCTTGATTAATATCTATCTAAATCTAGAATAAATAAAAATCCTAAACATTATTGAATGATAATTATGCATCCAAAAAAAAATTTAATTGGTAAAACCACTCCACTAAAACGAAATTGAATTAAAACTAGAGTTGTTCAACAACAAAGCTTCATAGATTCAAATTAATCTTCAAATGACCTTTTTCTTTTTGTACATGTGAGGACCCCAACTTCAAATTGATGTTTGGGCCACTTGTCTTCTACTAGCTTTCTTTGTTGACTGAGTTGTAGTAGGCATCATATCCTCCTTTCTTATTATTTTGCTCGGTGGAAAGAAGAAAGACACAATACAAGTGGGGAAATAATTGCTGCAAGGAGCCCACTGGTCAACAATCAATGTTCAAAGCCCAGTTATCAAATTGTACCACATTATCAATTTATTCCACGTCAAGGCTTAGGTGAAATTTCTAATATTTATTTTTCTGTAAGATAAAAATATGAATTAAATTGGATCTTTCTCAATTAAGCTCTTAAAATTATAAAACTAAAACATATTAACTTCATAATTAAATTATACCAATAAATTTAAAAATATAATAAAATTAAGGAATTTGCCAATATTAAAGAGGCAATAGGACTAAGATAAGGACTAAAATAAATAAGAAAATACATGTTATCAAATATGTGTGTAATGTCAAAAAAAAATTATATTATATAGAATATTTTATTAAAAGAAACAATGTATCAAAAATTTTAGTTTAAAAGAAACCATATCTAAAAAAATATGTATATATATAATATAATATAATATATAAAGTAAATAATATTATTATATAATGTTATTTCTATATATATATATATATATTACACAATGGTGTGTAACTTACATATATATATATATATATATTGGTTGAACAAACGTTGCTACGTGCAACATTTGTAAATATTCTTCGATACATTGTGCGTCGGGTAACATTTTAAATGGTTTAAATAGGAGGTTGGAGTTTTTGTGAATCTTTCTCTTCTTATTTTTTTTCACATTAATTTATTTTTTTGGTCAAAATTTATATTGTTAATAAATAATAATACAATTTTATTAGCTTAAAAATATCACATAAATCTTTTTTAATTAAAAAAATATAATAAATCATAGAAAATTATTTTAAAAAATACATATCGGGTAACATTTTAAATGGTTTAAATAGGAGGTTGGAGTTTTTGTGAATCTTTCTCTTCTTATTTTTTTCACATTAATTTATTTTTTTGGTCAAAATTTATATTGTTAATAAATAATAATACAATTTTATTAGCTTAAAAATATCACATAAATCCTTTTTAATTAAAAAAATATAATAAATCATAGAAAATTATTTTAAAAAATACATATGAACTTTTCAGTATTCATATATATATATATTAAATTTCTAACTTATTAAATATATATATATATATTAAGTTTCTTGTACAATATAATATATTTTTTTACTTATATTTTAAATTATTTATAAATAATTTTAAAATTTATTTTTAAAATTTTTATTATTTAAAAAATTGATAAAAATATTTAATAGATAAAGTAATATATATATATATATATAATATTATATATTATAAATATATACATATTATATATATACAAATATGCCCCCTGTCGAGCCCTCATAAATATATACACATGGGCCTTCACATATATACTTATGTGCGCATGTCTGTGGGGTGGAAATTTAAAAATATATTAGTTACTGACGATCAGTTATATTATTTTAGTAGAAAATATTAGCAATTGAATATCGGTGAGTATTTTAGTAGGAAAGAGATGGAATATATATCACATTTTTTCCTATAGCATTTCTGTCGATAAAACAAGAAAATCAGATAGAATATTGTGCAGTTGAATTCCGTAACAAAATTTCAGTCAAAATTCAACTTCTTTCCTGTAGTGACTAGAATCAATCGTCCAATGTTAAGAATTTTCGTTCGCTACCAAGAACAGGGGAAGACGTCAAGAATCGAGTCTCTTAAGTGATGCTAAGAATTGAATCTCTCAGGCGATGCCAAGATTCAGATTGATGAACGACACCAAGGACAAGCAACAAAATGGCGAAGGAAAAAATGAAGAGGGAATTGACAAAGAACAAGGAACCAAAGAAGAAAGTATAGAGAAACAAAAAAATTAGGGGACATAAACAATGAACGCTAAAATCAAATTTCTTTAGCACAGCAATGGCTCTGATACTATGTTAAAATCAAAAAAAATCAATAAAAGAAAATATTCCCAAGAATGGAAGAAGAGAGATTTAGAGAATATAGTGTATTATATTACTATATTATTGAATATAATATATTTAAGAGTATTTATAGACATACAATTTCAATAAAAATACTATCGTTTTTTTAATAATTAACTTAAATGACTTTTGTTTTCATTATAAAAATATGTATAAGTACTTCCCTAAAATTAAAAAAAAAAGAGGTCTTACATCAAACCCATATTAATTTGAACCTTTTATAACAAAATAATTTTAAATGGTCGTCATATTTACTACTAACATGATTTGTTTGGATCATGATCCCTTGCTCTTAAAGAGCATGATGCTCTTCCATTTAGTTATAGTTTAAATCATGGCTAAATGTTTTAATGACAAAAAACTGTTGCTAAAATTTTTAACCATGATATTTTCTACAACACTTTTAATCACAGTTTAAATGAAAGAGCACCCTGCTCTTATCCTACAAAAGAGCAAGGGATCATGATCCTATTGGTTTAGGCTTTATTTTTTAAACTGTGATTAAAAGTGTTGTAGAAAATATCACGGTTAAAAATTTTAACAACAGTTTTTTGTCGCTAAAACATTTCGCCATGGTTTAAACTATAGCTAAATGGAAGAGCACCCTACTCTTATCCTACAAAAGAGCAAGGGATCATGATCCTATTGGTTTAGGCTTTATTTTTTCCTTAATGAAGAATTGAACAACAACCCAAAAAAATAGTCTGATTAATTATGATATTTTTATTTTTTTTAATATCTTTTTTTTGGCTATTTATAATTTTTTATCATATATAGTTTATTTCTCCAATTATAAATGCTTATAATTAATTACTATTAACACCACGGGGAGATACAAAATGGATTTAGTCATAGGGCATCATTTTTTTGGGTGGGTATACTTATTAGCCTCACATAGTCTAATTAGGAATTGTGAATTGTACTGAGTAATCACACATAAGGATTAAGGATTAACTAAGGAATAAACGTAGAATTAATTTGCGAAAATTCTTGTAGGTGCTTGTGAATTTCTAGACTAGCTTATATCACCATTGAAGGCAGGGTTAATTAAGGCTATATGAAGTATTAGATAGGGGGATTAATAATTAATCATAGATTCTTTAGTTGACAAACTCGCTCATTAGAACTAGTTGCTGCAACTTTTACTTTCTTAAATTTAATTCTTGTTAATTTTTCACTGCTACTGATTCTCTCAACCAGGGATAACGTGTAGATAATTAATACTTAACAAATTTTTTATAACTAAATTCTTGTTGGACAATACTCTAATTTTTTATTTTTTATATTGCTTATCCAGCATGTATACTTGTGAAAGTGTTTTATCAATAAGAAAGAAAGAAATGCAACATGCCTCCAAG
This sequence comes from Biancaea sappan, assembly GCA_037074585.1. Lineage (NCBI taxonomy): Eukaryota > Viridiplantae > Streptophyta > Magnoliopsida > Fabales > Fabaceae > Biancaea > Biancaea sappan. The sequence goes on along the minus strand of CM073497.1, from coordinate 44,532,166 downwards.
CCTTAAGGTTTGATTCACCGCCACTCTCTCTTTCTTCGACTTTGCTCAGTCCAAGTATAGCGGGGTTTCTTTCTATACTGCAACACTTCGATAATTGACTGGTTTCTTTGGTTTTTCCAATATTGCATATATTATGATTCCCTTTTTTCTTCTTAGTTTCCCAACGACTCTTCCCGGTCCCTTCAGACAAGATGTTGTCCCCTTACAGTAGCGCCATTAAAATAGGTTGAATTCAGTAGGTTGACTCATTTAACCCATCAAAATGATGGTTTTCGATTCAATTTTTGCAATTAACTATGGATATTTTTTGGACCAATTTATTATATCACTTATGAGTTATACGGGTCAATCTGTTTAACTCGTTGGTTGACCTTTTTTCGACTCACAAGACCAAATTATTTAAACCCAAAATAATTTTAAAACCACTCCCAATTCAAGAAGAAGAAGAAAAAGAAGAAGAAGAACTTTTATTCCCATATAATTTTGATAAATAAGTTTTTTTTTTTTGCAATGTTATAATCTCATTCTTACTAAAACAGTAAAAATAGTTTGATTGATGTTAAACTCTAATATAAATCTATTTTTATTCTTAATATAATAATAAAAATTATTAAAGAATTATATTGTAAAAAGAACGCTTATTGCATAGAATGTTAATCCATAATCTGTTACGAAACGCTACTGTAGCATGTGATATATTTAGGGATTCGGACGAAGAAACGGGACACGTGTCGCAACTTCAAATGAGCTGAATATCAATCTAAAATTCTAAATCTGATATTCATATTAAATATTATCTTTATTTTATATTTCTATATGAATTGAAAGTAAAAAGGAGTAATGAGTACATCAGTAAAGAGCAAGCCCTAATTCACCAATATTACTTCCTTGGCATTGTCTACTCTCTCTCTCTCTCTCTCTCTCTCTGACTCTCCATTTCTCTCCTCCAATCCAAATTAGCGACCAAACTGAACGGGCAAACCCGCAACCACCAGCATGAGCCAGACTAGTAGTAAATTTGTTTGGTTTAGACATTTTTTATTTTTATTTTTTATTAAAAATATAAAATGAGTTTGAATATGTATTTAGTTAAGTTTAATAAAATTAAAATGTTTTCTTAAAAATATTTTTTAAAATAATAGGCCCAAATTTAAAAACACTAAAAATATGTTTTCAATATTTTAAAAAATATATTTAAAAAAATAAAAAATAAAAAAATAAAAAATATTTTTATAAACCAATCAAACCCTTCATGATTCAAGTTTTACATTCAATTGATGGCCACTTGAACATAAATAGTCAGCTCCACTTTCTAATAAGATTTACATTTCAAGCTTCACACACTTAGTTTTTTTTTTTTTTAATAATTTTCCGGTGAGTTAAACAACCCCAACCAGTTTAACCTATTAATGGTTTGGGTTGTTGGGATTTTTAGAACCCCGTGTAAATGCGGGTCAAACATGTTTAACTTGTGACTTCTGACGGGGCAATCCACGTCGGCCGTGTTGACTAATATTAGCAGCTCTACCTTCTAGCAATTCTCCCCCTAGTCATCATTTTTTCCAAGCTCTTGATTTACCTTCTTCTATAAATAAATAATCATGATCAGAATGGAGCATAAGAGAGCTAAAAATAGATAGAAGAGTGTAATTTCAAATATTTGTAGGAGAAAGAAGTGTAATTTAAAATCATATATAGTTATCTGCTAACTTTAAAAATTCTCAAAAAGCTACTCATAACCAAAATTGGATAAAGAAAGAGTGATACGGGTCCAACGTGTCAGTAAATAATTCAAAGACATACAACTATCTAATCTCTTAACAAAGTTTGTTTTGAATTATCAATTAAAAAATTGCGATAAGTTTCTTCACATCTCCATATTCTTAATTATTATATATATTGATTAATTCGTATTTGAATTATATATGATCTTATCCATTTTCTCTTCCCTTGTCCTGTCTGTGCCCAACGAACACTTTTAACTATATAAGGTGAAGTAAAGGTTTATCCATTTGGTGATCTGGTCATGTGATATATAGTAATCGACAAAATTATTTAAAAAAAATAATAAAAAAAGAAAACATTTTGAAGTTTTAATGAGATTATTATTACTATATACAGAATTAATTAAATGACAGCCAAGGGTTATCCTAACCAAAGAGTCATAATAAGGCTAGAATTCGTTTTATTTTAAAAGTTCTGTTAATCAAGATCCATAATTAAGGATCACCCATGTTTAAACCTTCTCCATCCTTCTATATATATAGACGTGGTTGGGCCTTCATCTTTCGCTGTGAAACAATAATCCTAAGAGTTCTCGAACGTGCTAAGTTTTCCGTCATCGTCATCTTCTTCTTCCACCATGGCCAAGGCATTGTTTGTTTCCTGCATTCTCCTTGGCCTCGTGCTGCTTTCTCAAGCTAATAAGATTGGAATTTATGAACTCAAGAAGGGACAATTCCAGATCAAGGTGACAAACTATGGTGCAACCATTATGTCTGTCGTTGTCCCTGATAAAGATGGTTTGTTTCTGTCTTCTCCTGCTTCTTCATGTTATTGGATTCATGATTATGGTTTTATTTTTGCTACATATCCTTAAATTGCTTTCTGTCGTGTGTCTTTGTTTTTCCAGGGAATCTGGCAGACATTGTCCTTGGCTTCGATAAAGTTGACGACTACAAGGTATGAATTATGATTAATGGGTTCTTTTGTGATTCAATGTATGATTGAGAAAGTAAAACTTTCAGGTTAAATTATATATTCTCATGACCTTATAGTTTTGCTCATTTTTTAAATTTAAAATTTTGTAAGGAAGTCCTTATCATTTTATAAATTTTTAACTTAGTCTCTATCACTAAAATTTTTTCATTAAATTTTGTTGATGTGACTAACCTTGTACTTGTTATCGGAAACGGATCAGTTCCAATGTCATCTCGACCGTCAGATTGGATTCAGTTTGATGGGCAAGATGCATTTCGCCTTTCTGATTTCTTTTTCTTGAAATTGCGAGCTTAATTCTTAAGTTGTTAAATTTAAGTCATTGGTAATTAGATCGGATGGTCCGAATCACTCCAGCGCCCATTTACAATAGAAGTACAAAATTCATATTTTAATTTAAACAAATTTATGATTACAATAAAAATAAGGTATGATTAACTCAATATGCTGCTCACTATGATTAAACCTTCAAAATAAACCCGCAAATTCTTTGATGAAATTGGAGGAAGCGACAACTAACGAATGACCGACGAAGGTGAGGAGCATCCAATGAAAATGACTGACGACCAATGAATGACCAGTGGTGAACATTGGAATGACGGTAGAACGAATGAATGAACAAGGGACGAAGGAAGACTTGATGTAGGGGCCTCTCTCTCTCTCTCTCTCTCTCTCTCTCTCTCTCTCTCTCTCTCTCTCTCTCTGCCTTGCAGAAGAAGGATGATGGCCGCAGAAGAAGGCTGAAAACACAACGAAGGACGCCTCCCCCTCCCCTGTTCATAGGTCAGAAAATAGAGCTTTCCTCTATCATCAGCCCAACCCAAAACAAAAAATAAAATTAAACACCAAAAAGGCAGAATGCATATAGACCGTCGGGTTGAATCTAGTCCGATGGTCGAGATTAAAGCTAGAGGCTTCGCGCTCTTGCTGATCGGTTTCCCTTATTAGCTCTCTTAAATATGCATAACTTATGTGACCAAAAAGGAAACCAAGTAATTTGAGTAAATTAATTTAAACCATATATATTCAGAATATTAAGATAGTACATAATTAGCCATATTATCATAATTTAAGAAAATATATATTAATAAAAAGTTCAATGACAAGAACTAAACTAAAAATCTTTAAAATTATAAGGATCTATAATTACAAATATTTAAACTAAAAGGCCCAACTGAGAATTATTTAAAATTGTAAGGACTGAAAGAATAATTTATCCAACTTTTTTAATTTTGTGATTTATATATGTATATTTACAGAGCATTTTGTGATGTTGCAGAATGATACAGTATACTTTGGTGCCATTGTTGGACGAGTGGCTAATAGAATTGGAGGAGCTCACTTCACTTTGGATGGCAAAACCTACAATTTGCCTGCTAATGATGGCAAAAACACACTCCATGGTACGTTAATAATTTAAGAGTAAATTGCTGATTTAATAATCTCAAAAATATTAAATTTAATTATTAAAAATTAAATATATTTTTTAATTTAGTATTTAAAAGATTGCGATGGACTAAGTTGAAATATTTAATCCTTCAAAAATTTTAAAATAATTATAATACTTCAGGACTAAATAAATAATTCAATCATAATTTAATCATGCTCAAAATTAGCCCACAATTTACCTGCTAATTCTTGCCATGCATACAATATTTACAATCTGATAATTGCTTAATGTTGACTGGCATATATGAAACTTCAGGTGGCCCCAAAGGTTTCAGTGAAGTTATATGGACAGTAGTTTCCCACAAAGAAGATAGTCACATCACATTAACTTATGTCAGTTCTGATAATGAAGAAGGTAATTTCTTTCTTTTTTCTAATTTTTTATTTAAAACAAAGTACTGTTTTTATATTTAATTTTTTACGTTGTTTAAATTTATTTTTAAAAATTTTTAATTAATTTTATCTCACGTATTTTAAATTAATTTTAATTTTATTCTTAAACTCAATTCTATTTAAATTATTGATAAAAAAACTTAATAATGGAAATATCCATGCACTAATTTATTTAATTAGACATTTACATATCAAATAGATTTAAAATAACAAATTTGTTCTTTAGCCCTTTTAATTTCAAAAGTGAGGGAAAGAAATTGACGGCAGATTTATCGTTCTAAGTATACATATATGACGTGTAAGTTGCTAACAGAAGAGTTGATTCTGACTTGTAGAAAATAGTAGTGGCCGTATTACTATTTTCTGCTGATAATTTTGACTATATTAAACTCAAGAATAAAATTAAAATTAATTAAAAAAATACAAGATTAAATCGACAAAACAAAATTAAAACTTGAGAAAAATTTTAAATACGAAAATAGTAGTTTTTCCAAGTTTGAATCGATGTTCTGCAGTGTCATAATTCTGTTGTTTCTCACATTTTCCCTCTCCCTTCCCAAATTTTCTAGGCTTTCCGGGAAAGCTTGAGGTTTCTGTAACATACATGTTCCACCAAAGCAACAAATTCATAGTGCTGATGGAAGCGAAGCCCATACACAAGGCCACACCAGTGAACATAGCTCACCATACATACTGGAACCTCAGGGGTCACAACACTGGGGACATCCTCTCCCACTCCATCCAGCTTTTCGGCTCGAAAATCACCCCGGTCAATGACCAGCTCATCCCGACAGGCGAGATCAAGCCGGTGGCCGGAACCCCTTACGACTTCCTCAACTCCAAGGAGATAGGTTCTCAGATCCATGGCCTCCCTGATGGCTACGACATCAACTATGTGTTGGACAAGGATGCCTCAAGCTACCACTTCGACAGAGTGGCCATTGTGGAGGACTCAGTCTCTGGGAGGAAGATGGAGATATGGACAAACCAGCCTGGTGTGCAGTTTTATACCGGTAATATGTTGAAGGAGGTGAAAGGTAAGGGTGGAGCTGTGTATAAAAAATATGCTGGTCTTTGCTTGGAGACTCAGGGGTTTCCAGATTCTGTCAATCACCCAAACTTCCCTTCACAGATTGTTAAGCCCGGACAGATGTATAAACACATGATGATTTATAGGTTTACTGCTAAGTAAATCATAGTTATCAGGATTGTGTTTTCATTTCAGGCTTGTTTTACTTTTTTACTTTTGGGGTTTTATTATTATTATTATTTTCAATCTGATAATTCAGAAGTACTGGGTTTGTTATTATGAATTAAGTTTTTCCTTTACTGATGTATTATATTTCACTGTTTATAGCAGTTTTTTCTTTTAGTTTTCTTTGAATTTATAAATTGCTAAATATTTCAATGTCTTCTGCGAATAATTAATTAACGTTTTGACCAAGATGAAATCACCAAACGTTTAAAGAAAATAGGCAAACATTATTTTCAGACAATTCACAGTACAAAGCTCAAATATGTGGTAAGGTTTGCTTAAAATTATTCTGTAAACGCTTTTTTTTTTTCTTAAAGATTAATCAATTTCAAATTAATAGGGTTTTGCTAAGGCTCCATGAAGTACTAAATGTATTTTTCTGCCTGAAAGAACCAATGAATGGAAAGACAAAGTTGTTGATCCAAAAGCTCCATTCATCAGAGATGCCGAATTCTGGAGATGCAAGCTATGTAGTAAAGAAACTAAGTAGAAGAAAGGAGGCTTGAAGCCGTTAATGCAAAACTTTGATAAAGTTTGGCAGGGGTTATTAATGCACTCTCAGTGGCTAGTCTATATATTTATACCAAACACTATTCAATAATGAAGATTAAAGCAAAGAAGCAAAAAATTCAAAAAATATTAGACTGCGTCTTTATCTCAGTCTAGAAGTTGAGCCTTTCCTAGTTTATTTTATCTCGAGTTTACAAGGTTCTTATAAAGAATATAATAGCTAAAGTTTGCCAGGCTATTGTTGAAAGTTGTAAATGCCTGAGGATTTCCTTTCGGTTAAATGTAATAAAAGAGTGGGTGATTAGACTTCCTATTAGAAGTTGTATTACGTTCTTTGGTTGAAAAACATGGTGGCTATCTTAAAGTTGTAAAAGCTAGGTGAGTTTGCTCCTTTTATCGTACACTGCAGACAAAAACTCACAAGGAGAGAGGACAAAGACTTTAGGAGGGGGGTTTTACACGATAATGGATCATTTGACATAGTCTTTCACTACGTTACGGTAACATGTGATTTCTTCTATCCGATCGTGTAGATCAAATGACATCAAAAGACTGCAACGTAAATGCGTGAGATGCCAGCTGCTCCTGCGATCAGATCGCATGTCACCGTGACATAGTGGAAGACTACGTCGGACGATCTGTTTCCGTTTTCCACACTACTAGGGAGAATACAAACGAGCTTGATTCTTGGTCAGCAAATCTGCATAATGGTTGGCTTCTCTGAATACGTGCTCAATACAATAGTCATTATTCTCATCTAAGCAGTGTCTAATGTCGCCAATCATAGCAGCGAACACATGGGTGGAAATATCATCATAACAAACAAGTCACATGGGTTCAACAGTCTCAGGAACCTTGTAGGCTACTTCCTTGTATTGGTAAACTTCAAGTTTAGTGCTGCCAAATTATTTTTAAAATCATCTTATTAGAGGAAACATCAAGGTTAATGTTTTAAATTTCTGGTTCACTTTAGCTTTGTTTTAAATCTTTTGAAAAGAAAATTCTCTTTGAAATGTACTTGTAAAAATACGAATTATTCCCATTTAGTCTTTCTTCTGTAGAGTTTTTGAAATTTCTTTTTTATTTTACATATAAATTTTTGAAGAGTATTTTTCAGATAAAAGATAAGCTACCTTTATGTTTTTATCCCAATCTTGAACCTCAATTTGCCAAGTGTTATTCCTTTAAAGAAAGTATTTAACATACAAATTAAAACAAGGCTTGTTCAGACTTATTATTTACAACAACAAAAAAAGGGAACCAGGATTAATATAAATGAAGAAATAAACTCTTAATCCGATTGAATCTCCCTTCTTGGATGCTTTCTGTATTAATAGTAGCTATGCTGACAAAAGATTAAGAAAGATTCAAGTCATGATTGCAGACCCAACTCTCAATAATTCAGGACAAAAAACAATATTAATTACTTAGAATTTGATCACCATAACTACTCTCTATATAGGTTCAATAATCTGGAAACAAATTACATATAATGGGTTGGTTCAGAATTCTTTTAATAAGACTATTCAGGTGTAGTTTCAATTCAAATCAACTGGACTAATGTCCGCTCCCAAGAGACAAAACGGATAAGCTGAAAATATTTGAAGCACGAACTGGACATAAACATATGATACATAAGCAAAGGACAAAACTATAGAATAAATCTGATAAGAGCACGCAACTCAGGAATTGAAAAACTTGGATCTTGTTAGTCAGCAATCCATTCCTACCTAAGCCAGTCATTCTGTGCAGGAATATGATTTAACCTGAAACAGCCAACCAGAATCATTTACATGCAAATAAACTTAAGTTGTTGTCATTGATCATTTATCACTGATATAACTGTTACAAGAATGTATGAGCATTAAACAGCTGGACCTGATTGAGAGATAGGAAATAGTGATACATTTTGATTCCAAATGATATGTCTATGACCACAGTTGTGTATTTACAGTTAAAATAGTTAAGGTCCTTAAAAACTAACGAGATCCAGAAAATTTATGGTGTCGTATTCTCTTGAGAATATCCATCTTGTTATATTGTCGACGTGGAGATATTTCAGGGGATGCTAGAAGGGATCTTGCAGTGCTCTCATTTATGTGACTGGAGACAGACCTCGACCCCGGTGAATACTGAATATGTCTCCCAGGGGATGTTTTTGTATGACTCTGCTATACCTTGGAGCTTCCCATAGAGTGCCTGTCTGCTCTGGATCTGGATGATGATGTCGCTGAAGTTCTGGAAACTGGGAGCTGTTCTAAAGTAGCCAAAACCTGAGACATCTGGGGTCTATGTTTGGCCTCACTAATACACTGTAGTGCAAGGATTGCAGCTATATAAGCCGCCCTCTGTGGATATTGCCCTTCTAACTTGGTGTCCATAATCCGGAATAGCTTCCTCTTATCACTCAAATAGGGTCTTGCCCAGTCCACCAGATTCTGTTCAACACCAGATTTTGTTCTATCAAAGGCACGGCGTCCTGATAGTAGTTCCAATAGCACAACTCCAAAGCTATAGACATCACACTTTGCAGTCAGCCAACCTGCAAAACAGTTCAGGGATCAGTTGCAAGGAAAAACACAGCATTACTTCTCATCCCAAAAGAATGACAATAAGCCATTCCATACAGAACCAAAAGTTGATTTGGATTAGAACTTGGAATACATAGACCTAGCATATAACACCAAGTTTAAAGATTGGAAGCTACTGGGCCAATTGGATAATTTATTAATAAAGAAAAAAGAGAGCCTTGACATTAAGTTCACATCAAACTTAAAGGATCAGGCTGTGCCATATGGGCTATCAACTCATTGACAGGAAGAACATCTAGATTTGCCATATGTTCCTAATTTTTATGCATAGACACATATATGTACAGGGGAACTGTTAATGTTTAGCTGTTCATTTTTGAGTTGGCTGACCTGTCAATTATAATACAAGTCTAAAGAATTTTATTCATCACCAAGTCAAGAATTTACTTTGAGTAATCTCCATGAAAGAATTAATTTGATTTTAAATATTTAACATTGCAACCACAACAATCTTTAAGTATTAAAATTGAGCAAGATGATAGAACCACGTATATTCATGGATGAAAATATAACTGAAGCAAAAACCAAACCTGTAGCAATATATTCAGGAGCAGCATAGCCATAAGTACCAAGGACTTGAGTGGAAACATGAGTATGATCGCCAGTTGGCCCTGCTTTGGCGAAACCAAAATCTGAGAGTTTTGCATTAAATTCCTGCGGTTGTAGAAAATCGACATTGAGAGCAGGACAACTAGCACTGTTGAAGTTAATATGAACTTTCAATTAGCCATTTAAAGAAGACTGGATTATTAATCCAGGAATGCACTTAAGTTAAAAGGAAGATAGCTTTGAGCTTTTTGGTCTATTCTTATACATTCTCTTAACTTCTCTTTTGATCATTATCTTTCCATCATTATTGGTTGAAGAGCTTTACAACAATCTTTTGTTACTTGCAAGCATTTTTCACCAAATGCCCACAATACCATAGCACTGCTACTGCTTAAAACAACATACCGAATCTAATAAGATATTAGAAGCCTTGAAATCACGGTAGATAACTTGTTCTTTTGAGTCATGTAAGAAGGCAAGACCTCGAGCAGCACCAATAGCAACTTTGATCCTTGTTTCCCAAGATAGTGATTGAGCGCTCTCTGCAAGTAACAGCTCCAGAGTTGATTAAAGCACACCTTTTGTTGCATTGTTTGAATCAGATATAGAGGATGGTCAAATACTTATCGGTTTAGTTTACACAGTGTTAATGAAATTATTGCCTGGATAAGTGTATTATCGTCTGAAAATTAGGCTACCAAAGTCATCAACTTACTGCAAAATAGATGATTCTCCAAGCAGCTATTGGGCAAGTACTCGTATACCAGAAGTCGGCTATCTCCATCCAGGCAATATCCAATAAGTTTGACAAGATTTGGATGACTAAGTTGACTAAGATAATTGAGTTCAGACTGTTTAAAAAAAGAAAACCATGATAGGCTTTTGATCTATTTAAAACCAGAGCAGCAGGATTAAGGGTCAATGAAAGCAACCTACCAGCCACTCCTTGTGCCCTTGATAACTTTCAGACTTTAGCTTCTTTACAGCTACAACCATTCCAGATCCAGTCCTTGCTGCTTTGAGAGATTTTTCATTTATCCATCCCTTGTAGACATTACCAAATCCCCCTTCTCCCAGTAGACCATCAGGACGAAAGTTTCTGGTAACATCCTGAAGCTCATTGAATGTGAAGGCTTTCAAGTGTGGGGAGAAAAATATGTCGCCTTCAGATCTTGGAATGTGGGGAGTCTCTAGTTTAGCTTTATCACTGAATTTGGGCATAGAACTTGAATGAGCGAGGGAATGGGTGATTCTATTGGGAACTATTGTATCGTCTGCAAAATACTAATCACTTTAACAAAAAGAAAATTCATTTCAAGGAGAGAGGAAAACAGAACATAAAGGACAAACTATGCTCTTGGAATAAACCATATGCAAAAAAAAAAATAAATAACGAAAATAAAATTCACCAGGTTGACGCGTAAGGCTAGAACAAAAAAAAAAATTAAAGGTCTCCAAAAGAGATTTATCAAAATACTATATGAGAGAGAGAGAGAGAGAGATTTCCAACAGCTTCTACCATCACAATTTTAATTAGTAGCCGTTATCATATAAATCTTCCTCAAAGTGACAAGCGCTCAATCAATTCTAATGACTTTGTTTGTGCTAGCTGAGAAGACAAAAATGGAATAAAATATGCTAAAAATGCACAATTAGGACATTATCCAATAAAATAAGCTTGAGCACAAACCGTAATTGTATAGAAGTAATCATGCACAAATCTCCCAATAATGATAGCTATAACCATCCCAACTATTGGGAATGGCCAATCATCCGGGAACATAATCCACACTAACATACTTGAAGCTATCAAAAAGGTCCATCGGTAAATGCAAAGAAGAACAAGTACAGTTATATATATTTATATCTATGAAATTTAATATATGAAAACTGCTACCAGCCAATATTACAAGAAACCACACTGGAAACAGCTACATTCCAACATAACCATGAAAAACCAGTTATTGTTTAAAATCATGTACAATTTGCTAATAACCAGCAGCAACAAAGGAAATTCCGTATCTAATACAAAACTCACATCCGTTGGTATAAGATGATGAACCCTTACTTGCAAGTAACATCATAATAAACAAAATCAAAAGAAAACAAATGCATTACTCCGTGCTCCGATAAACATAGATAAGAACTTCAAACAAGGTCACATAGGGTTAAGAACCACGCACATATTGAAACAACAAAACATAGCGATAAAAGCATCACGCACATACAAAGCGTGGGATCAATGCAACTAGTAAAAGGAAAAACTTGGCGTACGAGAAGCAGGCTCAGAGAAGAAGGGTCCGCCATTATCCCTGGGACGAGGCTGACAGCAATTTCCCATGAGAGAAAGGTTCCCTCTTGAGCATGCGACATATAAATTGATAAAGCTTCGTCGGAAAGAATTTCCAGATCTTTTATTCGCAATGATTTGGTTCTCCGGCATCTTGCCCTTCTTCTCAGAGAAGAGCAAGAAGTCTAGAAGAGACAGAGAACGAGAGTTATAGTATTGGCATTGTCGTTATATACGCAAACCAGAAAGTTTGGAAATTACGGATCAGGACGCATAATTAGAGAGTTTCCAATTTCCTAACAAACTAACGAACCGGCTTCCACACGTCCTCGCCATCGAGCTGGCTGTTGCCCTTTGCGTATATAAACATATTTATTATTATTATTTTTTGAGTAAATTATTATCCTTGTAAGTTTTCAAAAGTATGCATCCCTCTCTTCTATTTTCAAAATATACACTCTCCACCCCCTCTGTAATTATAAAATATGCTATATTTTAATTTTCATTTATATTTTTTTGTCTAGATTTATAGATCATTAAAATATGTTTTCTGATATCGTTAATCTAGTGCTACATATCTCTTGATTAAAATACTTTTTGTTGCCCTAAAAACATCTATCTTTATACATTGCGGTAACCTTCTTTTTTTTTTTTAATTATTAATCTAGAATAAGATGTTACAAATATTCTATTTTCTTGTAAAATAAGTCTTCTAACTTGTGCTTAGTTAATAGATGGTGCTTCAGTAAGAGAAAAAAAATTAATTCAACAAATATCAAAAGAAGTAGATTGTATTAGACTTTTTTAAATACAAAATATAAAATTCGAAATAAATTGTCATATTTCATGGGAGGGAAGTGTATATTATGAAAATAGAAGGAAGGAATGTGTAATTTTAAAAACTTAAGAGAGGAGAATGTGTAACTTACTCTTATTATTTTAGTCTAATATACATTTAACACTTTTTTTTTCCTTTTTTTAACATTACACTGGACTCTTCAATTTATTTTTTGTGGATGAAATTGAATTTTTACACAACATATATTTCTTTCACTAATGTAATTATATAATAATTTTTTTATTATGTTAAAAATAAAATTATAATCTCATGTTGCATGGATTAATTAATTTGAGAAAAAGTAAATTAAAATAGAGATTTCTGCAATATATAATAAATGTCAGGGAAACAAGTGTAATATTTAAAATTAGAGAAATTTTAAGTGTAGTATCTAAGTCTCAAAAGAAGTTAATGTAATTTACTACTTTGGTTTTATGTAAAATAAATTAAATAACTAAAAAAGTTAAGTTAACGCATTAATGTGAAAAAAAAAATTCCAATTTGTTATTGTGAATTATTGCACTGATTATATTTTCTTCTTTAAAATTTAAGCTCACAAAACTAAGTACATTTCTTGTTTTAATATGACTTAATTGCTAGGATTTATTTTTTGTTCAATAATTGCCAGGGCTTGATTATTACAATACAAATTTACATATTTCAAAAGTCAAATGGACAAAAATGGTTTCTGCTCTATCTTTCTCAAACCTCTTCTAGTCTAAAATGTTATATGTTATATGTATTTGTTTAATGGATAGACGAGACAAATGACTGAAAATTGTATTTTTATAAGGATTTGTTTGGTACACAGTATTGTTGAAGAAAGGAAAGGAAATAAAAGATAGAAAAAAAAGGGAGAAAAAAAAAGTAAAAGAAAGATAAAAAAAATATATTTGGTATGTGATGAAAAAAAATGAAAGAAAAAAAAAAGATATGTTTGATATGTATATTTTTGAAGGAAAAAAAAATAGAGAGTGTATTAAATAATTTTTGAAATACCTTGAAGAAAATAAGAAAGGAGAAAAAGAAAAAACATTAACATGAAGATTCTGGATGTGTCCAAAATAAGCCATTCTGAATCTTTTTTCCTCTACCTTGGGCTTGTGTTGCCGAGTATTAAATCCATGCTCCACGAAGAGATTGAAGCTTCTCTGAGAATCTGTTCAATGGATTCCACGAAGAGATAGAAGCTTCTGATTTGTGGAACGAAGAGCGCCAAAGGCTAGGGATTGAAGCATAGCCACTCCGAAGAAAAAAATCCAGCATTTTCTCGGGAACCAAATAGACTCACAAATACATTCAGAGGAATTATCGCAGAAACATAGCGCAACTGGAATCCTCGGAATCCAAAAGAAAAAATAAGAATCAAAAGGGTATTTGGATCTGGGGTTGATTTTTTCTTTTATGGTGATGAAGCTTTCAGCACAAACCAAAACAGACGCGAAGATGACGATGAATCAGCGGCGCAAGGCTTCAGCAAGGAGAAAAATGACATTCACGACCGAGGATGATAGGGCAAATTTGGAAAAATCTGGGATACATTACTGTTTTCCATAGGCAAAGCCGGTTTTCCATCCAAACCTTGAAGGAAAATATCCGTACAGAATTGAGGGAGAGTCTGCCTCGCGAGATTCCATTGTAAGTGATCTTCAACTGTAGCTTCGACTTACCAAACACGCTTCAATGGAAAAAAACGACACCTTCCCTCTTCCGTTGCCTTGTAGCCTCCGGTACCAAACATGCCCTAATAGTTTTATTGTGCTCCTCATTCATAGAGTAATACCTTGAAAATATTAGTTCATTACAAAATATTTATTAATTTATGTAAATGTGACTCGACAGATTTGAGTGGGCCCCATCCAAACATATATATATATATATACACATATAGATACAGATACAAGGTTCGAGAGGCCTCTTGTTGAGCCAAAACAAAATTTAAATATATATATATATATATATATGTGTGTGTGTGTCCATTTAAAAAAAATATTCTTGAGAAAGATATATACATAGAGAAATTTTTTTGACGTAAGTATTTATATATATATAAATTAATATTCTAATTAACACTTTTTTTTAAATAAATACAAGTTAATATAAAAGAAAAAAATTAATGTTCTTAAACATATACACCTGGCTAAGTGATAATGCTCGATAGACCCTATATCGAGGTTGGACTATGCAAATAAATATTAGCAACTGATTTCAGTCACTATTTCAATAGGAGAGAGCTAGCATGGATAACATTTTCTTTCCTACAACATTTTAATTGGTAAAACGAAGAAACTCAGTTAGAATATTGTTCAATCACATTAAGTAGGAAAAAGTTGGCATGGATAACCTTTGGTAGCGGCTTTCAGTAGTTACCACCAAAGGTCATCTTTAGTGCCAAAATTCAGTAGTCAACTTTCAGTGGTGACATTGAAAATTTGCCACTGAAAGTTGCCTTCAGTGGCAACTTTTAATAGTAGCTACAAAAGGTGTTTTTTTAAAATAATTGTAGATATTTTTTCTTATCTTTAACAAATTATCATAAACACCATTCACATACAAAATATAAAAATATTGCTATTATTAACTTGTGTCAAATGCATAGTACTTTTCAATGTCACCACTATATCATATACAAAATCAACACAAGTCTTACAAAATCAACAATGCATATATAATAATCTTGCTTTCCTTATCTTCTACTCTATTATAATCCTGCCTTACAATATCAATTTATGGTTGTCCCTATTAAAGTCAATAACAAAAATCACTTAACATAGTTAAAGATAAAAAAATAAACAAGAAGACAAAAATAACTTAGTTGAGGCCAAGTCTCATAAATTCAAATTGAAAACAAAACTTTATGTATTTCATAAGTAAAAGTACTACTTGTTTTACATATATATATATATATATATTATAGGCAAACTCAAATTCTGACTTGACAAATGTAGAATTTCATTGTGTAACTTTATGTGATATGAATTTCTCTCAAACATGGCCATCAAAGTAATATCTAGAAGTGGAAAAATTCTTCTTTAAAATAATACATTTTAAATATTATCTCAAAGATCATGAAAAAGAAAACAAAACCAAATAATATATAGTTCAAGTCATTCTCGTCAAACTTGAGATTGCACGAGTTATGTACTCACCTGAATAGTGGCCTAGGCTACAAAAAAAAAACAGTGATATAGGCTGATATTAGTGGCGTTTGACAACAAATGCCACTACTTCCAAATGGCATTTCCAATCCAAATGCCACTACAAAGTGTCGTTTTAAAGTTACAAACACCACTATGTAAGTTATTTTTTGTGCATTGTTTTCAAAATCAGTGACAGTTGAAAATGCCATAACAAATGCCACTAAAATGCATAGTGGCATTTATTCCCACGTTCATCAGGAAACACAACTAAGTTGCTTGTGTCAATTGATTTAGTGGCATTTGGTGCAAACACCACTAAATTGGATAATAGCGTTTGCAAATGCCACTATATGGCTAAAACAAATGCCACTATATACCAATGTTTTTTGTAGGCCTAGACCACTTTCTTTTTATTTGGACTAGAATGTAGACGACCTAATGGACTTTGGAATAGGCTAGGGGTTACAACTACAAAGAAATAAATAGGGGATTGACATGTGGTGAAAGTAAAGATATTTTTCTGTATAAATTTGAAGAAGCAGAAGAAATAGATAGGGGATCAACATGTGGGTGAAAGTAAAAACCTATATGCATGAAGACCAATAATAAAATCAAACAAAATAAGTCCACCATCCAATTCACAACTCTTGCCCTACATCCATAAAGAAATTGAATTTCCTTAAGTCACAGAATAAATTTATAGTGATATATCATTTTCAATAGATCATGGCAATTGACTGTGCTTCTTTAGAAGTTGTTTTGGTTAGCAAATCTTTCATAAAATTGCATTTATGTTATTAATATAATAATTTTACTAAATTAGGATCCCTTTTTATGATCATTCATATCTCGTTTGGTGCTTATTTGTTGCCTTTTTAGTAAAATTTACTCTGATTTCCTTTAAGTGTTTAATGTTTCTTTTTTTAGTTATTAATTTTTGGATTTTAGTTGTTTAACTCTGATTTTTGCTAATAATTGTTATTTTTGTGTGTTTTTGTATGGTTGAGTAGGAACTTGTGGAAGGATGAAGAGATGGAGAGCAAATTCAGTCCCTTTTTTGAAAGTGTTATTTGTGCATTTTTACTAAAGTGAGAGTTTTTGTGCTGAAGCGAGATCGTTCTAGCTAAAGCAAGAACTTTTTTTCATTGCAGCAAGACAATACAGTAGCATTCACAAAATTTGAAGCTTTAAGTAGGATTTTTAGAATCTTTTCTAGGTATTCTGAGTTGAGGATAGAAGGGGGTGCCGTTTTTGACCTAGGAGCAAGGGAACTTGATCTTTGAGCACTCTTGGAGCTGTTTTACACCATCTTCTTCTCGTATTCATGCTTTTTTTTTCCTTTTCTTTTAATCATTTTTTGCTCTTTTACCACCATGAATGGCTAGTTTTCTTATCTAGGATTGTTACGAATTGGAATTCTGAATAGTATTTGTTGCTCTCTTTGTACTTGTGATTTTTTTTTTGGGTAAAATTGGAGATATTATAGATAAAGAAGATTAATACATAATTTTTTCAAGAGAGCTTAGCAAATACAATACTTAGCAGAAACAAAAATAAAAGAGTAGAAGCCAAAGTAAGGAGAGGCAGCAAAACAAAAGAGCTACGAAGCTTGCTGAAGATCATTGAGGTAGTTTTGAATTACAAAAAGGGGCGGTTGCAGATAAATATGCATATGGGACTTTGATTTCTATCCATGCTTAGCCAAAAGGTCAGCACATGAGTTTTGAGATTGCACTTTAATGATTTTGTGGTTTTTTTATCAATAAAATACATGTTTGTTCATTTGTTTTCTTGTGCACTCCTTGAACTTAATCACTTTTTGGATTGCTTAATGCTTTCTTTGAACTATGGTGAGGGAGGTGAGAGTAGACCATAAAATGAGTAGAGTGAGTTCGTGCATCTTAAGAGATTTTAAGAGAATCAATTAAGTTAACAATATAGGGTTATATTGGTAACCTCTGATATTTAACATTTTAATATACTTTTTAGTTCCCAACTTGACCTTTTTGCATATTTTTTCATGGGAACTCTCCAAATTTATTATATTTTATGATTTATTGGGTCTAAATTTATTATGAATTTAAAATGCTTTAATTTTATATTTTTATGACTTAAATGATTAAGACCTAATTTAATCAATTTGTTTGTTTAGTAGAAATTATTTTTGGAGAGCTTTTGCTGACATGGAGGCCAACTAGGGTGCTTATGTGACATGCATTAATGATGTGGACATTGACATGACTTAAGCTACTAACTGGGCATATCTTTTTGACCAAGTTAATGACATGGATGCCTACTGGACTGGGTCAATAAAGGTAGCTAATGGGAGACGAAGAGAATGGAAGACAAATTGGTTGCTAATTGAAGAAAAATTGGAGCATGATGATTGGTGGCCAAGATGGAGTCTCTTAAGCCATTCATCTATAAATACCCTCCAAGATTGCATTATGAAAGCACTTCCTTCTTATTTTCTTTTTTCTTCTTCATGCTTGTTGCTTATAGTTTTTCTCTTCTTCTCTAATTTTGTTAGTCCTCCTATATAGAAGGCTAATTTTCTTTGTGTAATCAATCTAAGGATGAAACTGATTGTAAACTTGAATTCTTGGGTTAATTACATAAGTTTTTCTTTGTCTATTTCATTTTCATTCTATTTTTCCTCCTACTGGAAGGCTTTGCCTCCTACATGGATGGTTAATTTATTTTTATACTTTTGTTATTCTGATTTGAATATCTTAAGTATGAAATCTGTTATAAATGTTTTAATCTGTGTTCAGTCTTGTTAAAACCAATTGGCATAACAAGTATGAATGATCATGACTTGTAATTACTATTGTAATACATGATCTCGGTTAGAACTTTATGAGATTAAACTAAGTTGTAGGTTAGTGAAGATTTTCCAGACCTCAACTTTGGTGACATCTAGTTTTGGAAGATTTTCCAAAAAAATTTTATGATAACCGAGTGATGACAAATGTTAAACTTAATATTAAGATAATGATTATGATAGCTACACAACTAGAGAAATCTTAGATTGATTATGCACTATTTTCTTTAATATTCTACTTCTTTATTATTTTCTATTAAGCATAATTTTAAATTTGTGATCAAAACCCCCCCTTTTTGCAATTTCTATAATTGTGTCATTTTACCTTGAACAACCAATTAGTGAATTAGAAGTGAGGCTTGAGGAGAGAATATGACATACCATTATATTGTAAATCACCATAAAATCTAATTCTGGGTGGTTCGGAAACCATAATGGTGTGAACCAACCTCCTATAATCAAAATTAGGGCTTGATCTTTATTTGAATCCAACATTCATAAGGAATTATGAAGATGTTACATTAGGTTAATCAAGGTTTGGGAGAATCCTTTTAGGTAGTTTAATGTCCTAAGATTAGTGTGTAAAATTGATAATTTCACAAGGGAGAGAGAGTTAGCAAATTCTAGGAAGAAGGAAAGGGATTAGCAATCCTAGGATTTGTTTAATTGATTTCCTTTGATTATTAGCGTTGCATTTTTATTATTCATTGTTGTTTTTGTTGAATATTAATTTTTAGTGTTAGTTAGAACTTTTTTCAACCCAAATTGAATCGTCTAACTAATAAAATTTTAGTTTCTTAGGTAATTAGCATTTCAATCCATGTGGGAATGATACTTTTTTTATCACTTTAATACTTGTATGACCTGTACACTTGCCTTGTCACCAACAAGTTATGACTCTATTGCTGGGGATTGAAATTATTTTGCTAATATTCATAGAAACCAAGAAGTGCTAGATCAGACATTTTTTCCTGGTTCTGTTTTCTTATTGCATTTTTTGTTTTATTAGCTATTTTAATTGTTGTTTTATTTAATTATTTTGTTTGACATTCATCTTATTAGTCTTGTCTTTTTTGTGTATGCAAGGTACCATTGACCCTTTTTCACTTCTTTTCAAACTAGAAATTGAGAAACTAGTGAGGAAAACAAGGAAAGAAGCACAGTTGAGAAGAAGAGAGCTGTTATCTCATATTTCACAAGAAAACACAATGAAAGGAATTAATTTGAACAATGGCAATGGCAATGGTAATGATAATGGAGGCAATGGCAATAGTAATGGCAATAATGGTAATTGAATTATATGAGTCATGGCCAAAAGAATCAGAACAACCCCAACTGCAATACCTACAATCCTGGTAGCGGAATCACCTGAATTTTTCCTAGAGTAATTCATAGGGGGCTAATACTTCATCTTTTGGTAAGCCATTTCAATATTCTGGTTTTCAGCAGCAACAACATCATTTTCCTCAATAAAATAGAGCTCCACCATCTCCAGTGGAGAAGAAATCATCTCTAGAGGAATTGCTTCTACAACATATAACAAAGAGTGATGTTGTCATCTGCCATAAAGAATCTTGAGACTCAAATAGGTCAACTTGCGAATGCATTAAACAACTAGACTCACAGCAACATCCCAAGTAACACCAGTCCCAATCCATGGAAGGAAGAGAAGGAAAAGTGCAAAGCTGTTACTGTATTAAGTGGCGAGAAATTGTCTGGAACCTTGTACTCTAAAGCACACAAAAAGGAGGTCTCAAAGGTAGAAAAAGTACCACTCGAAGACTCATTAAGCACAAGCAAGAAAATTGATGTGAAAGCTCAAGAGGGGCTTAAGACAGAGGTGCCTCCTAAATTCATTCCGCTAATCCTATATCTACTTCGGTTTAAAAATTAGAATCCAGATGCATAATATAAGAAATTCCTTGATAATTTTAAAAAATTACACATCAACATTCCGTTCGCCAAAGCATTAGAGCAAATGCCGAGTTATGCTAAATTTATAAAGAATGTACTATCTTAAAGAAGAAGTTTAGGGAGTTTGATAAGGTGGCACTAACTGAAGAGTGCTCTAAAATTTTGCAAAATAAGCTACCTTTGAAGATGCAAGACCCAGGAAAATTTACAATTCCTTGTGACATTGGAAAAAAATTTTCAGGACAAGCTTTATGTGATTTAGGGGCAAGTGTGAATCTGATGTCCTTATCTATTTTCAAGAGCCTTGGACTTGGGGAAGCTAGACCCACCAATGTCATATTACAACTAGCTGATAACTCTCTAAGCTACCCTATTGGGATCATTAAGGACATTCTAGTAAAAGTCGATAAGCTTATCTTCCTAGTGAACCTTATGGTGGTGCATTGCAAAAAAGATAAAGAAATTCCCATTATCTTGGGAAGGCCATTCTTGACAACAAGAATGATGATAATTAACGTATATGAGGGTGAGTTGACTATGAGAATTGATGGTCAAGTAGTGACTTTCAATATGTATAAGTCAAATAGACCCTAAGATGAGAAAGAGGGATGTTTTCTTGTGCAAGTGAATGGGAACAATGAACTGAGGAAGTCTTCAGGGTTGAAAATGCTAAAGATATGGAGAAAAGAACTGAGGGAGTTCCAGGAGTTTCAGAGACTTATGCAAAGTTTTGTAAGGATTCTCAAAAGTTAAAACCTCCTGACATTCCAGTCATGATCAATCCATGATCAGAAGCTTCAGTTAGAAGTGGCCAACATTGGAAGAATCCGCCTTGAGCATCGGTAAAGTCTAGCTAAAGATTATAAACTTAGCGCTCTTGGGAGGCAACCCAAGCTTTCTCAGCCTTACACTTTCATCTTTTTGTTTTATTTCCTTTTGATGCTTCTTTAGTAGAATAGTTGAATGTGGTTTGAATTGTTTGATGTTATTGTATTTAATTTGCATTTCATGTGATTTTGATAGAATTAGAAGTGATTATATTGTTTCTTTTGTTTTGATGGGGTTTAAATTGATTTGATGATGTGAAATTGTGTTGAAATGGGTTTATGCTTATAATTTTTTGTGCTGATCATTTAGGGGTGAATTTATACATTCTATGGTTTCTGCTGAATAAGGAAATTTCTTACTTAAGAGAGGAATGCCTGTGTGAGGCTTGTTATGTGGCAGCGTCTCACTTAAGCAGAGAGCTTTTTCATCTAAGCAAGGAGCGCGAGTTGAGGTCTACTGAATGCCAACGCCTCGCCGAAGCAAAAAACGTTATCAATTTAACAAGGAATGTGAAGGTATGTTGAATGCCAATGCCTCACTGAAGCGAAAAACTTGATCAGTTTAGCAAGGAACACGAGTTAGGAAGGAGGTTTTATTTTTAAAAAAAAATGAAATGAAGAGAGAAAGGTAATTAAGTGTCTTCTTTACTATTTAAGATTGAGATTCCTTCTTGATTGATTTCAATTAAATTCAAATTTTTTCCTGATTGATTTCAATTAAATTCAAATTCTTCCCTGATTGGTTTTCGTTAGAGTAAATTTCTTCCAAATTGATTTCAACTGAATCTAAATTAATGACCAAATTTCCTCCTAATTGCATTTTAATTGCTCCTAATTGTGAACCTTAATTGATTGCCAATTAAGATTGATTCATTCAAAGTTGAATTTTTTTTAAAATTATTTGAACCCTAATTTTTTTTAAAAAAAGTTGACACCTAATCTCATCAGACACCTCTTTCCCTCTCACACTCTATTCCTTCTAACGTTGTGCCTATTTAGCTGAAACCTAATTCCATTTTCCTTTTTGCCTTAATATCATCAGACGCCTCATTCCCTATTCACCTCATTCAGTCTTCGCCTTTTTCCTTTGCTTCATTCCTCAAGTAGTTTTGTTCATTCTTGCAGGTGTCTTCTTCATGTGCTGTGTTGCAAATGCTACCTCTGATACTGTGATTTCAGCCTCATCTCAGTTACATCTTTGAGTTCTTCATTGCAGTGCATGCTGTCTGTGACGTCATTTACCTCTACTATTCTCTGTTGTGGCATCCATCGTATTCTTCATTGTAGACTTCTTCCCTGCCCGACGTCACCTTTTCAGGGGTCGATGGAGGAAGATGAAGATGTTGGCAGTAGTGGCGATGATGTGGATGACATGGAGGACTAGGACTGTTTAGTTGGCTTGTTTTGTTTTGTTTTATTGTCTATGTTTTATTTGTTTTTCTATGAAGCTAGTGCTTTAATTTCTTTGTAGTCCACTTTTGGATGTTTATGTTCTATGGGTGTTATGTAAGAACTTCTACTGATACAACTTTTGCATATTTTGTAATCATTTGGTTTGTACAAAATACACTACATAGCATATATTTGATTCATATTTTGTAATCATTTGGTTCATATATTTTGTTATGTATGCTGATACCATTTCATATTCTCATTCTTGTGTGGCATATTTCTTTGATTTTACTATTCTATTTTTGGCATTTACTATCACATTGAGGACAATGCGCATCATAGGTTTGGGGGCATTATGGTTTGTGTTATGGGATTTTTGTAAGAGGAAGTGCTTGTAATCTTGAATAGGCATGCAAAATTTTCTTCTTTTTCTCAAATTAATTCATGTCTAAAGAAGAATTTGTGTGTCTATTTAAGTTAATTTTGTGGTCTTCTTTTCTTTGTTTCAAATTTGTTTTGCTTGAGGGCAAGCAAAATCTCATATTTCAGGGGATGTTAATATCCTAATTTTACTAAATTAAAATCGCTTTTTATGATCATTCATATTTCCTTTGGTGCTTATTTGTTTTCTTTTTAGTAAAATTTACTCTAATTTTCTTTTAGTGTTTAATGTTTCTATTTTTAGTTATTAATTTTTAGATTTTAGTAGTTTGACTATGATTTATGCTAACAATTGTTATTTTTGTGTGTTTTTGTAGGGTTGAGTGGGAACTTGTGGAAGAATGAAGAGATGGAGAGCAAATTTAGTCCTTTTTATTAAGAAAGTTTTTATTTGTGTGTATTTGCTAAAGCGAGAGTTTTTGTGCTGAAGCGAGATCGTTCTCGTTGCAGCGAGAAAAAGTTCTCGCTATCTCACTTCAACGAGATGGTACAACAACATTCACGAAATTTGAAGCTTTAGATAGGATTTTTAAAATCTTTTCTGGGTATTTTGAGTTGAGGATTGAAAGGGGCGCCGTTTTAGACCTAGGAACAAGGGAACTTGATATTGGAGCACTCTCGGAGCCGTTTTCCACCATCCTCATCTCGGATTCATGCTTTCTTCCTCTTCTTTTTAATCATTTTTGCACTTTTAGCACCATAAGTGGCTAGTTTTCTTATCTAGGATTGTTATGAACTAGAATTCTGAGTAGAATTTGTTGCTCTCTTTGTGTTTGTGATTTTTTTATCAATAAAATACATGTTTATCCATTTGTTTTCTTGTGCATTCCTTGAACTTGATCACTTTTTGGATTGCTTAGTGCTTTCTTTGAACTTTGGTGAGGGAGGTGAGAGTAGACCATCAAATGAGTTAAAGTGAGTTCATGCATCTTAAGAGAGTTTAAGAGAATCAATTAAGCTAACAATATAGGGATATATTGGTAACCTCATCTAATCAAAATTAGGGTTTGATCTTTATTTGAATCCAATACTTATAAGGAATTATGAAGATGTTAGATTAGCTTAATCGAGCTTCGGAAGAATCCTCTTAGGTAGTTTAGTGTCCTAAGATTAGTGTGTACAATTGATAATTTCACAAGGGAGAGAGAGTTAACAAATTCTAGGAAGAAGGAAGGGGATTAGCAATCCTTGGCTTTGTTTGATTGATTACCTTTGATTATCAGTGTTGCTTTTTTATTATTCATTGTTGTTTTTGTTGAATATTAATTTTTAGTGTTAATTAGAACTTTCTTCAACCTAAATTTAACTAGTAAAGTTTCTTGGGTAATTAGCAATTTGATCCATGTGGGAACGGTACTTTTCTTATTATTTTATTACTTGTACGACTAGTACACTTGCTTTGTCACCAACAATTAATAAAAAGAAAGTTTTTTGCTATTTGAACATCCAAGGAGTAACTAGGAGCATAATTTCCATCAATAGATTAAAATAACATTAAGTGACATATCCCAAAATTAATCTAAGTAGTGGATGGACTTTACTGGGCTTTTGTGACTGTTTGGTGTTGGTTTGTGGAAGATTTTTGTGGTTAGCTACAATTCCCTTGTAAAATATGTATGGTCTTAAGTAGGTTAAGTGAGTGATGTCTTCTTTTATTATGATGCACAGTCTTAAAATTGCCCTAAACTCAGCTTATTCCTGATCCTTTTATAAAAGCTTAAAATGGCAAGTACAATTATACTTATCAAACATCAATGACAAATTTGCTTTTTGAAATCTAGCTGCCATTATCATCATTGTTAAAGAAAAATTATGTAGAGAAATCAATTTGGTTAATACCTCCACCAAAATCAAACTCTTTCAGACCAACATTGTCACGACCCTCTACCTTGACCTGTGACCAGCATAATAACAACACCTCCCGTTATTGCAATCCTTACCCTTAGCTTCTACCCATTTACGTTTTAATTCATCAAACTTGTATATGTGTACAACATTACAGAACTTAAATGGTTCAAGCACACATCATAGATATTTAATCCACACATGTTTTACAAGGACACACCATAGCTACACCGGGAAGATTCATACCTAGTTTCCTCGCTTCACCATGTATGACATAATATACAAAACATACAAATGCATCATGCAAACCCATTCTTCCTTTGGTGATTTAATAGTATTGCTTTCAATTTTCGAAACATATTGCCAACTAACATGCAATGTACTTCGCTAAGTAAGTAAACATAATGATCTTTTGTCATGGTGGAATTATTTAAATTTAATATCATTCATATTTAAGCACAATCCACCCCTTTTTAGGAAACAACATGAATGTGCCAAAAAGACCCCTTCTGCCCTTAAACAGAATGATTACCATCAATTTCTTATTCAAGAATTTAAATGAATATCCATCCTCGCAAAACCGACGTTCCATGATGTCAAATCATCAACCAATAAACCATATTGTTTCATCATAAGAACTCCCCACATTTCCCAGAATTAAAGACCACATAATCAAAGTATTCATAATCAAATTGAAAATACTAAGTTCAGTGAGCCTAACGCAATACCCCACTAATTTAACAGAGTCTTAAATAAATAGTCAAAAGCAGAATTAAATAGTATACGCCCCAATATCCCTCCTAAGTGTCCTAAAAGACTATAGAGCAAACCTAATCATGACAAAATAACCAAAGGGTGCCTACATGACAATGAGAAGTTCACAACTCAAGCCCCATATTCCTCAAACGGGTGCTTCTCAACAATCAGATCTGTAGAAAAAGGAAACGAGTATGAGTTTACAAACTCAGTGAATGGTAAGGCCAAGCCGTTATACAAATCAAACAATCCAAATATTACATAACGTGGCCATCGAGCCTAAATCTCAAACCAAAACTAGAGTTCAAAAATCATACCAGATACATTGCATTTGCAATACACCAAACAAAGTGCGTATCAATAGCACGATGCCAATCGAGAGCCAATCTCACCTAGGCCACCTTCTTGCCAGGATAAATCACCCAACTAGAGGTACTTGTCAATGACAAGGCACCAATCGGGAGTCCACCTCACCTAGGCCAAGGCACCAATCGGGAGTCCACCTCACCTAGGCCACTTCCTTGTCATGATGTGATCTCACTTTGCCAGTCGGGGCACCAATCGGGAGCCAAGCTCACCCAAGCCACCTTTTTGACCTCGCCATGAGGTTGTGCACCAACTAGCACCAGACATAAACATGAATTCCACAATATTATTCCAACATCAACAAAACCATGTCTCAAACGCCCTTCACAATTTAAGGTGAGCATAACATCAAAGCAATGGTACATCCCATTGTCCCCATATATATAATGACAAATAATTTATACTTAGTAATCATCAAAATCCTCTTACGTCACCCATAGATGTATTCGTGCGAATCTAACATGTTTGTTTAATAAATTTAATTTACATCCAAAATTCAAAATTATGATATTCATGACAAATCAAGGTTTTCAATTTTCTTTCATTCCATTACCAGAATTAATTTAATACTAGTCCCAGGAGATTTGCCTACGTCACCATACATAATACCTAATTACATATTCATATTAAAGCATAGTGGTTCCACTCACCTAGATTCTAATGTTAACCTTTCTACCATGTCCCCGAGTGTTAATCAGAGAGGTGTGGAATGTAAAATATCCAATTTAAAACTACAATACAAAATATTGCAAGGAAAAGGTCAAAACTACAAAACTAGAAAAAAAAAAAACTAAATGTTACTACACAAGACCTATTGTCACTATTTTGGTCATAACTTCCAAACAGTAAGGAAATTTCGAATGAATTTTATTGTGTTGGAAAATAGACTAACAGGGATTTCCAAAAATATCAACTCATTAAAAAAGGAGTTCAAAAGAGGGA
The DNA here is from genome assembly GCA_037074585.1 of Biancaea sappan. Taxonomy (NCBI): domain Eukaryota; kingdom Viridiplantae; phylum Streptophyta; class Magnoliopsida; order Fabales; family Fabaceae; genus Biancaea; species Biancaea sappan. The sequence continues at coordinate 44,505,126 of CM073497.1, read as the reverse complement.
GTTATGACTATTTCAATCAACATGAAAAACAGAGTAAAAAAATTGGGTTTTCTAGTTCTTACCTTTTTCTCCAATGTTCACCTGTGTAGTTGGGTTTCTTTTTCCTCTTCTTTGGCTGTAGATGGCTGCTAGACCGAGGAAAGTGTTTGAGAGTGTGGGTGCTTAGGCAAGGAGACGCCTAGAGTGTTTTGGTGGAAAGGAGGCTAGGGTTTCCAAAAAAGTAAGGTGGCTAGGGCTTTTAAAGAGTAAGAGGAGGTTAGGGTTTCAAAAGGATTGAGGTGGTGTGATTTCATGAAGAGAGAAGGGTGGTGGCCATGTAGTCAACTAGGGTTTGAGATGGAGTGATTTGATGGGATTAGATGGAATTTAATTAGCAAAGTTTCCTATTTGGCTTATGACATGTTGATCCATAGCAATCTTACCAAATTTTTGCTCTTCATTCTCTTTCATGATCCCACACTTTCCTTTCCTTTTTTTTTGATTCCTTCCTTTATTCTCTCTACGTTTTATTTCCTAATTCCTTGTGTCAACTTTCTCTCTTATAGGTAAGTCTTACATGTCACACACACTCTTAATAAGTTTTAAATTTTTTATTTAATTATTGTATTAATGTTAATTGCTGATTACTTATTTATTTCTTACTATCATCATCATCATCATTATTATTATTTTATATTTTATTTATCATTAATTATTATTCATGTTTATTTCCACTTATTGTCATTTTAGAATTTTTTTGACTTGACATCGTCATATTAATGACACATGGCCCCCACTTCACTTTCTACATCAAAGGTGCCTCCACGTAGCATCCTAATCATGCATTTCAAACACATAAGCCCAAACCTTGCACTCACAAGAAGACCCAAAAGCAACATAGGCCCAAAACCAACATAGATATGTCGCCCAACATATTATTTATTTTATTTAATTTCGAATTTGATGTAATACCACCAAGCCCCTAGCCAAATTTTCATTCTTTTCATTTTAGTTCCTGATCAGTCAAAATCATAATTCACATAACCAACAACCAATGCATCAAGGTAGCATTCATAATTTCTTCCAATTCAAGAACAAAAGATGTGTAACCCATGCTTTTCACTTAAACACAAAAGAGAATGCAATAGAAAAATAAACAGACATAGAAATTTTAAATCCATGGGTATTACAGTATTACCCATTTTAGGAAATTTAGTGCTCCAATTTTTTGTTACCTCTAGTCATGAATACATGCAAATACCTAACGTTCATGTTCACTTCGGTATGCTATGTTTACTCACAGTATCCGTCTACGTGCGGAAAATTTTCCACATGCCCTATCTCACACTTTCTTATGACGTCGTAATACCTAGGGCATTACAAACACAACAGGTGTCTAATTAGACATAACAAGAAAGTTTGCATTGTCTTAACACACTATATATCGGGGGGAGGGGGAACTTTCAAACCATACACATGCATTTGAAATTCTAGTTAATAGCATTAAAACACTATCCCAGGGTTCTATTGGTTTCCATACCAAGGTTCTTGTCAAGTGTTTCTGTGAATTGGTTCAAAGCTGGTGGGACCCTCAATCTTTACTTAAGGATCCTCTTCTTTCTCTGGTTCAAGCATGAGGAAAGCCTATTTAGTATAATTTAAACATACTAAAATTGAAGATAACTCAATAACACGACAATCTACATAATACCATCATGCCTATATAGATAGAAAATCTTCTCATAAAATGAATGTTTGAGCTTAATGACAAGTTAGTAGAATAAAATTAGCAGAAAAATCTTTCCATAGATTAAATAAACCCACTGATGCATACTAACTTGCAAGGGAAAGCCATTTTTCCTCAACCTACTTTTGAAAGAATGCGTATAAGGAAGTCTTAAACTAAGATCCATGGTGGTGCAACTAGTAGATATATAGTCTTTTTGTGAAGGGATTGAAATCTAATAATTCCCATAGTAAATTGTCTCTACTTTGGGAAATGCTCAGGGCATTCAATTGAAATAAAAGATTTAGTGGTAGTTCAATAGTAGAATTTCAAGAGATATTAAATTGGTTGTTAGTTATGTAATCCCTATACTATAGGAGTAAACTTGTGGTAATTAAAGTTGTACTTCTTTATCACTTACATAGAAAGCAGTAATAGTTCCAACCAAGGTTCAGAAAATCGGACTGGTCATTGAACTGGTGGAGGCACCAATTCAATGATTAATGGTCAGACGTACTGAACTATGATTGAACTGGTGGTAATTAAAAAATATTAAATATATATATATATATATATATATATACAAATCTACAAATATAAATCTACAAATCTACAAATTAAATTAAAAGACTTAATATCTCATAATATAAATTATAAAACAATATCCATCAAGTAAAAGTTTACAGTAAATCATCAAACTCACAAAGTTAAATTCATTAAGTTAACAAACTAAAAAAGATACATTATCAATCATCATAACAAAGTTTATAACACATCATCAAACTCACAAAGTTAAATTCATTAAGCAAAAGTTAACAAACTAACAAAGATAATCAATTATTATAACAATCATTCATATCAAATCTATTAAATACTAACATACTAGCATCTCCACCGAGATTGCCACCCTCATCTCCAACAACACTAGTACCAGGTCCAATCTTATTAAGGGATTCCAAATTTGGTAGTGATGTGACGTTAAATTCATCACCTAATTATAGAACAAACAAAGTTAAAAATAAAATCAACAAACGAAATTAATACTTTAAAACTTTGATACAACATACTAAGTTATTAAAAATATTTACCCTCATTATGTCTTGAAGATTCACCAAGTATAGGTATTGCATTACTTTAATAAATAGCATTTTCATTCTCAATATCTTCATTAGCAAATTCCACTACAAAAAAAACTACATTTAGTAACGATTGGTGGTTCAAAAACCATTGTTGATGCACGCATTTACCAGCAGTTATTTTTCATCATCGGTATAATCGCTGGGCAACAAACAGTGACTTTTTTTCTAAAATATAAATTTTTGAAGATTGTTTTTACCGGAGGCTTTAACCATCGGTAAATGAATATAATCTTATTTTAGCAACGGTTGTTGATTGTCGCTAATTAACAACTACAATTTTTGTAAAAAAAAAAATTAAACTTGTAGTTTTTTTAATATTTCTTAAATTCTTATTTAATAAATCATTACTAACATTTCAAATATTATATTTAATATAATCACTAAAGAAACAAGTCATACATAGTTTACCTAAAATAAAATGAATCACAATTATTATATCTTAAAAGTTGTACAAAACATTGTTCAAGCATTCCTAAATACAAAAGAGTACTAATCCTAAGTAGTTCCATAACTATTTGGAGACTGCTTGATCTTGATGAATGATGTGTATCACCTTTATCTCTCTGAAAAAGAAAAAGTAATTTTAAATTTCAAAGTGATGAAATGAAATTAGTAAAACAAACAATCTATTGGAAGAGCTGAAGCTACATTTAAACAACATGGCAGAAGCTACATTTTGTTCTTGGAAGAGTATATCATAATGCCAGTCCATGAAAGGATTCAATTTATAAAGTGTTAAGTGAAAGTCTATAAATAATTTTATTACAATCTCTAACAATATCATTCTAAAGGGAAGAATTCAATTTATCTAACTATCTAATTATGTACTAATTTACTTGGATAAAACGCTTGCCACAATGAATTAACTAAGCAATTTGAAGTATTAAATCCAGGACTATAAATTTGTCAACTTTCCCTCCTCTCTCCATATACACAAATTTACAATCATTACATGCATATTAACAGTTATGAACAACATAATTTATGATACAAAAATAAATTTTCTATAGTTTTTTAATTCTTGTTAGAAATATACAATGAAAACAAACTTAGATTTTCAATACTATTTCAAAATAAATAGGGAGATTGATAAAGTCAGACATACCTGTAACTGGTTTTGAATTTGAGCAAAGGTATTTCTTTTCAACAATGTTATTCTCAATATGGTCAATTCAGAAGAGAGCAGAACAATCAGGAAACTAATCTTCACTATTCAGATCAGCTATCATTTATATTTAAAAAATTTTATAAGCGTTACAAGATATTCCAATTATAGTTGAATACACACTGCAGTAATATACTATGGCAACATGAATATGTCATTAGATTTATCTATAAATGAGTGATACCTTACAGAAAATAATCTTTTTCCAATCCATTTATTTGGGAAAAAAAACCTAATGTAGATAAAAAGAAACAAGAATTGCTACCGAATTGGTCTGAAAATTAAGCAGTGATATGCAAATCAAAGCAACCAGATTGCTTAAGATCCAATCAATTTCTTTTAGGATTAGCTTGAGTTCATAATCACTTTCAGTAAAATAGAGTAATCTGCAAATGAAAGTATTCACATAATACAACCTGTAAAAAGGGTTGAAGAGGAGGTAAAGTCGTAACTTATAATTGATCCTATGATGCTAAATTGTGGACAGTAAAGGCAACTAAAATTATCCATATATGGGATGAATAATTATTTTATGAAATTTAAATTGCGTTGAGGACAAATCATCTACAAAATACATATGTGCAGATTATGACCTTTGTTAAATACTACTTACCAAACTGGAATTACTACATATATGGGCTAGGGTTCAAGCCTCGTAAAAATATATATATATACACTAAATGGTCCAAATGGCTAATGGTAATGCTTTATAAATGAAGTAATGCTCATTGCAGCCATCATGTGGCTAACAAGTGTCTGAGAATCATAAGGTGTTATATAATGATTAATGGCTTCAAATTAAATTATAGTTTGTGATATATTGCAATCAAAGCTGTTATATAATCAAATATATACCAGAGGACTCACGCAGCTTCACAAATCCATCAAAGGGGGGGAGTTCAGAGATACTTTTGTAACAAATCCTTATAATAGGCATGACAATCTACCTCTACATTAGATAGAGCAGCAAGAGGAGTAACAGTAATCTAAAAACATGAAACTTAGATTAGATGAATTTTATGTAATCAACAAATCTATCTTTTATATAAAAGAATACTCACATATACTTGCTGCAAAAATTTGTAATCATTATCATCAGGATCAATTTGAGCATCTCTTACCTACAAAAGTTATACATCATATCAATGAGAGAAAAGGGTGGGGAATGATAAGTGGGATCATTCTGAATGCACTATAATTTCACTTCTACTTCATAAATGGACAAGATTGGAGAATTACATTATCATGTTTTGAATGGGACCAATCATTGCATACTCAATGTGTCAAGAAGAAGACTAACTGTATAACAGTTACAATAGTGGGAGGAGTTTAACTTGTAAACATGAAAGTTATAGAAGGATAAAAAAAAAGAAATGGACCTACTTCTCTTTTGAATAAAAGATTTTAAGGAGATATTGCATACATCATTTTTTGTCCTTGTCTCTCAAAGATAACTTGCTTCCATCTCATGTAGGTGCATCTTTTCCCATGCTAAGTCAGCTTGTACCCCTTCTTATGAGGCACAAAAGGCAACCAAGAATAATAAGTAAAATTGATTGCATGGCAAACAAATAAATTCTTGTGCCAACAGAGGTATTCCCAATAGAGTTTGCACTGTAAGCATAGTTGACGACATTTACTGAACTATGACTATCCACAAATTCAAAATATTTTTAGTGTGTTTAGCCAACCTCACAAGCATAGGAGTAACAATTTCACCAAAATCATCAGATAAAATTCTAATAAAGTGGAATCTCACTTCATCATCCATTTTCCCTATTCGTTATTCCCAACTAAACAAAATAAAACACATAGCAAGCCAAAATTACTAGCAACCATGAACAAGAAATCGAGAAGGGCAAGGAATATGAGTTATTAATTATCAACGGTTAAAACCCATTGGGAATTACATGCAAAACCGTCAGTAATTGCACACAATTACTGGTGGTTTTGATAACCGCTGATATATACTTAATTTACTGGCGATTTTTTAAAACGGCCGAGAAATTAATGTTGCGAAATGTCCATTTTTTGTAGTGTTTTGGAGGTGCTTCTTCTTCAACTATCCTAAAGCCAACCTTATCTATAGACTCATAATCAATAGGGTCATAATTTCTCTTCTTGTAATGCATCCTACAACAAGACATCAAAATATCAAAAAAAAAAAAGATTCAATGGAATAAAAACAATAGATAATATTACCTATTTTTCAAACACAAGTTGTAAGTGGTATAAACAAGATCACTTAATCTTTCATGTTCCAATATATTTCTCCTCTTTGTATGGACACGTTCAAATAAACTCTAATTTTGCTCACATCCTGAAGAAGTAGATGTTTGGCTAAGAAGACGAATTGCCAACTTCTGCAAAATTGGAGCACTACCACCATACAATCTCCACCATTGATCTATATATGATTTAAAAGAAAAATATTCAATATAAATTATAAAGTAAATGTATTAAATTAAGATTTCAATATTATAATTAATTTTTAACCAAAAAAAATGCCTACTAGGTCGTATTGTGTTTGTCACCTTATAAGCACTTTCTTAACTAAAACTTCTTTGTCGCACACGATACATTTGCATCTCTTTCAAAGCTTTGGAAAAGTCATTACAAATGTTTTTCATATCAAGCAAATCAAGAAGTGCTTCCATCACTCTACTCTTTTCAAAATACTTATCATCAAAAAAGAAAGTGGGATTTAAAAAGTATGCTACTACATGAAGATTGCGCTTCAAGTTTTTGTCCCATTGATCCTTAATAAGATTTGTGTAAGGCTTATACAAGTGAACCCTATGGTTAAACATATGCTTTAGGGCATTTTTGGCCCTTTGCATGCCATCATAATCATAACCCATAGAAGGCTTCTCATTTGCATCTACAATTCTTAGCAACCGAATTATAGGACCTATAATCTTTACTAAGATTAAGCAATCATTCAAAAATTTGTTATCCAAGATAGTAGCACTAAAAGTTTTTCCAACATTGGTCTTTGCTAGCCAATGACTCAAAAAGTGTTTATCCACAACCAAAGCTTGCAAATGATGCTTGTGATCACAAAAACTTTTTAAAGTAATGAAGGTAGTAGCAAATCTAGCCACTCTAGGATGAACAATTCATTTCCAACCTTCTTTTTTCTAAGCCAAGACAAAAACACCATGTGATTGTACACAAAAATGGTTATTTTTGAAGCCTTTGATGCAAGATTTGTTGCATATGGCATCCTAGCATTGTCTTTTAAAAGAAGATTCAAACAATGTATAGCACAAGAAGACCAATAAATATGTTCATATTTTTCATGGATTAAATTCCCGACAACTACATAATTAGATGCATTATCAGTCACTATATGCACAACATTTTCAGGTCGAACTCATTCAATAACCTCCCAAAATAAATTAAAGTATTAGTGCATCTTTCACAATATCTAAAGCATCAAAAAATTTCACAAAAGTTATACTTGTAGGACAATAAACTAGAAAGCTTATCATAGTCCTTTGTCTTTGATCGATCCAATAATCAGCCATGACTGTACATCCAGATTTGTGCCAAATGTTTCGATAACCTTCAACAAGTAGCTGACACTCCTTCTTACAATCTCCTAACAAATTTACTCTCAATTCATCATGAGATGGGACTTTAAACCCAGGCCCTATAGATGCAATTGCATCTACAGCAAGTTGAAAGTACAAAGATTGAATTGCATTAAACAGAATACAAGAATCTAAAAACCATATAGCAATTGCCATCTTAGCTTTATGAATTGCTTCCTTGCTAGATAATACACTTTTCAAAGTTGGTTGGCAACCTGGAATCGTCCTTGGAACAAAATAATTTCCAATATCAGTGGCCTTTCTCTTCCCTTGACAAATATTTTACTTTTTGACACTTGGAATCACTTGAACTTCCTCAACTTCTATTCCACCTTCACTTCTTTCATATGCTTCATCAATATCAACATGTTGTTTCTTATATTGTACTTGCATAAGTGACTCTAGCATTCTATGGCAAACATCAAGATGCACTTTCTTACAAGAACTTATTTGACCCACTACACTAGCAAGATGTTGTTTCATACAATTTATCCCTTATCCTCTATACATTGATGAACAGTAGAGGCAAGTATACACATTGGTCTTTCCTTCTTTCTTAAAGGAAAAATGATCCTATGCCAAATCGATTTTCACACAACTAGGTGTATTAGATACAGTTGTAGATTACTTGTCTGGTGACCCCACATTGGTATCCATTCTAATAAAAAGTTTGAGACTATGAGGGTTTGAAAAATAAAAAAAATCCAAGCATAGCACATCGTCAAACATAAGATGTAATCGAATTCAAACCATCAACTTCCCAACATGCCATTTCACACCATAAAAGTTCTTATTTAAACAATCTAAACTTCTACACTTCAACACAATTAAACCAGCAGCTTCACAACATGCCATTTCAAGAAAAATACTCTAAATTCGAAACTTATACAACCAATCAGTAGATGATACATGCTAGTCACATACAGTAGAAGATACATGCTAGTCACAAATCATGCATCCAAATTTCTTTGACTTTCATTCTAATTTCAACAACCTAAACCATATCATAAAACTAATACCAGTAAAAGATATTCAGAAATAAAAATATACAAAGGAATCAAAGTAAAAAAGGAAAAGAAAAGAAAACAAAACAAACCTAATTAATAGGATGACCGAAAGAGGGTTTTGGAGTTGCAAGTAGTTCTTGCTTCATGGCTTCCTACTGAATAAGAAGACAAACTTGATTTTAGTCTAATAATTAGTATTTTGCATTATTAATTACTAAATTAGTACTGAGAATGTGATTCAAAAATCAAAACTCAAAACTTGATTGAGAGGATGACCGAGAGAGGATGCACAAAGAAAAGGCAAAGCACAGTGATAGTGGGATAGGTGTACGTCACTACGACGACAAGGCATGCGTAGGTCATATATGAGGTCTGTGGCTGGTTTGATTTCTGAAGGATGAAGATGATTCTAGTGAACTAGTTTTTTTATTTTATTTTCAAGGGGCTATTGTAGAATGACATAATTTCCTATCAATTAGAATGTCGTTTGCCCTACACACCAGGAAAAAAATATCTAAACCGGTGGAACCAAAGAACCAGTCTATTTTACCAGTTCAAGGTTGGTTCGACCAGTTTTCCATAGTTTGAACACTAAATGATTTTCTAGGCTTACCTGGACTAGACCATTGGTCGGTTCACTATTTTTCTGTCTGACTATTGGTCTAATCCAATTTTCTTATCCATGGTTCCAACAGAGTCACCCTCTACAAGCTTAAGCTGAACAATCACTTTTCCAAACATATACTTGCTTTTGGATCTAAAACTAGCACCTAAAATGTTCGAATTTGAAGATCGTAAATAACATACCAAAAAAAAGTTTTACAAGAATAGTCATATCAAATTGCTTCATATTCTTATACTACTTTAGTGATTTAGATTGTTAGAAATTATCTTACAGTCGACCAAAAATGTGTTTAGAAACTAACGTCAAATGAAGAATTTAATAAGAGGATGAAGGGATTAGAGATTTCAACTAAATACCATATCGCCAGTAAGAGACTGAGAGATGACGTGATAGACGTCGACTAGAGACTAAGAAACTGAGGGCCTGGGAGACAATGGGTTGGTGGAGATGAGAAAAGAAAACCTCATGTTAAGAGTATGAGGAAATTGAAATCAAATTTGATCCAAAAGAACAACAAATCTTCAACTAAAACTTGTTTCTCATATTCTCTCTCGCATCACCAAAACATAAAAAATCTAGAACTTTTGATTCAAAGTTCAAACTAATCTGACAAGATGAAGCTTCAATACCTTCTTTTCATCACCAGCTCATTAATGAGAGCAACAATGGTCAAGCCATCTCAATGGCACCACCACACCAAACCTCAATCAAAATTTCAAAAACAAGATAGAGAAGAAATGAAATTAAAAGAAACACAAATCCAAAGAGTTAGAAGTTAAAACAAAACTTGGTTCTTCGTAGCTTGTATGAAATTACTTAATCTCGAGACCAGATAAAAAAAAATCCACTCTGCATTTTACATAGACAGAGTTCTCGTAATTCCTTGTTCAGAACAAATTGTATAATGGTTAATTACAATTTCAATTTTTGAAAGAATATTAGGATCAGGATATTAGAAATAAAACCTTTTATAACTGTTTAACTAAAAAAAATTACCAAGGAGAAAGTTCAAGCGCAACACCAAGAAATCAAAAAAAAAAGAGCGATTAGAGCTATACATATTTGGAAGAGAAAAAGAGATAGAGAGGAAAAAGAGAAACTAGTAGAAGAGTTCTAAGTGGCGAGCATAGAGAGAACAAAAGAACTTGCACTTGATGTTAAAGCAAAGGGAAAGGAAGCAAAAGCAATGCAAGATCTCGACGTCTATGGCGACAACCTAGCCATTGCAGTGAGGGCAAGACACGGGAGCTTGTTGCCTGGAAAGCTCCTTCTCTCCCTCATCTCACACGTACATGAACCACCCTATCTCAATTCATCAAGGAAAGGCAGGAGGACACTGATGAGAGGACGGTGCTGGGTGGCAAACAATGGTAAAGTTTGCCAACCACACTCCTCACTCACTCTCCGCAACTTAGCTTCTTCTTTCTATCTTGGCTGGCTCTACCTAGCATGGAGTGGCACAAAGTGATTAAGTATGACTGAGGCAAAAATTATTAGGGTTCAATCTTGTTTATGCTATATAATTACTGCCATAAATTAAAAAAAAAAGATGAGAGATCAAATGGTAGACATGTGTCGCTCTATTTTAGAGGTATAGGGTTCAAGTCGTATAGCAAATGTGTGTATCTTTTTTTTTCTACAATTTTAATATTTAAAAAAACTTTTGGTCGCCACCTCAGTCACCACTAAATACCTTTTAGGTGGAGACCTTTCAATGGCAACACTATAAAGTCACCACTGAAAGTCCTATCAAATGGCAAATGTGCTTTTTTTTTTACAATTTTAATATTTAAAAAAATTTTGGTTGCTACCTCAAAGTCACCACTGAATACCTTTTAGGTGGCAATCTTTCAGTGGTGACACTATAAAGTCACCATTAAAAGTCCTATCAAATGGCAAATGTGCGTTTTTTTTTAAATTTTAATATTTAAAAAATTTTGGTCACCACCTCAAAGTCACCATTGAATACCTTTTAGGTGGCGATCTTTTAGTGGTGACACTATAAAGTCACCACTGAAAGTCCTATCAAATGGCAAATGTGCATTTTTTTTTACAATTTTAATATTTAAAAAACTTTTGGTCGCCACCAAAACTCTTTCAGTGACGAGATTATAAAGTCACCACTAGAAGTCCTATCAAATATTGAAAGGTTTTTAGTGGCAACCAAAACGTCACCACTAATACTCTTTCAGTGGTGACTCTTTTTGTCACCAATGAAAGTGAAATTTCAATGGCGACTCTTTGTGTCGCCACTGAAGAATTGCAACTGAAAGTTAATTTTTTTATAGTTGTAAGAAATTTTCAATAAGAATTTCCATTCATTTGCTTCATTTCTCGACAATTTTTTTAGAATAGTACTACCGTATATTGTCTATTTTTTGTAGTGAAATGTTACACTATACATTGTGAATAGTTATATCGGGCATTTTTATATACATTTTGGTCTCTATCTTAGTCATATTGCATACTTTTTCATGAGAACTATTTAATTTTATTATGTTTTAGAATTAATTGGATGTAATTTAATTATGGACTAATTGTGCTTCAATTTTGTAATTAGAGAGCTAAATTGATGAAACGGACGAAGGTGTTTATGTGGGAGTTGATGTGGTACTTTTGAATGATTTGGTGCTGACTATGATATGCTAATGTGGGCCCCACTTCTGTTCTAAATCACAGCATGCATGCAGCCTCATTTGCTTTCCAAAGTTCACCTAAAATGACAAATTTGTAGGTCAACTCTCTTGTGCAGAAAAATTAGTCCAGCAGCACCCTATTCCATGCAATTTTCCTCTGATTTTCTACTATAACTTGTCCAGATCTGAATTGCTAATTTCAACAAGAGAAAGGGACAAGCCTTGAACCCATTTTCATCTCTCTTCTAGGGTAGAATACAAAGAGACATCAAAACTTCATTTTTGAACAGCTAGACATTCTCTTCTTCCTTTCTTCTTTTGTAGTTTGGGGTTCTTTGTATTTTCTTTTTTGTATTTTCGTTTTAGTCCTTATGGAGGGCTAAAACCCTTTGTGTAATTAATCTATGGTGGAACTAGAAGATGTAATCTGAATGCTTTGAACAGATAAGTGTTTCTGACCTAATCTATTTTAGTTTAATCCTTACTTTGCCTTTTGTTCTCATTTCTTATGTTTTTCTAGTTAGAAAGGATGTATGGGTTTGATTGTTGTTCTTATTGCTTTCTTAGAGGATAAATCTTACTAGATTTGTATGTATGCGGTTGCTATGCATGTTTAGTAAGTAGGATTAGATTGGGTTGTCAATATACGATTGCAGGACATGATTCCGGTTAGAACTTAATCATATCACATTAGGTTAGGTGTTAGTAAAGATTCCTAACTCTAATTTTAATGTGTTCAAGTTTTAGGAGATTTTTTTGGAAAACTTAGTTAACAACTAGAATAATAGATGAAATCAGAGTTGACATTAAGATAAGGATAATAATTATTACACTTCTAGAGAAACCACAGATTTATTACATGTGTTCTGTCATCGAAGTGCTTTTCCTGCTCTGTTTTTGTTCTGATTCTGTTTTGTGTTTAAATTTTATTTTTTGCTTAATTCTGTCACCCAAGTGGTAATTAGGCTATAATTAGAGTAGATTAGTGTTAGAATAATTAATTAGTGATTAGAAGCAAGACTCCTTAAGAGAATACGATATAAGGATCATTATATTGCAAGATTGTCACAAATTTAATTTTGAACGATTCAACATTGTAGTAGCATAAATCAATAGTATAGTAATAGTACATATACGAATATTTACTATCTAGTGATTTCACAGCCTTCAATACAAGAGCCTCGCATTTATGCTTTTCGATTCTGAGCGCAATGTACACACAAAGTCAGTTGAGATTCCAAATGCTAGCTGCTTATATATATATATATATATATATATCTCGCTTCTCACTGTATTAATTGAGCTTGTTTTGGGTCGGTGCGTGGGCCAGAGCTTGCTTTCTGTGAGTAAATTTAATTCGAAATTTCAATGGAATATTGATTAATTTTCTCACAAAATTAATACATAAATTATTATTTGATTCAAATTGAAATTAAATTTCATTATTTTTTCATTAAATTTCTCTTTTGATCCCTATTGAATCCCTATATAAAATTAATAAATTTAAAATTTTTAATTTGGTCATTGTTATTTAATTTCCATTAATGTACTGTTAGATTTTGCTTATATAACCAATAATTTGCTACTTTAATATTTTTAAAATTGTATATTTTTGCCCCAAAAAAAGAGTAAAAACAAATAATAGAGTAAAATTAATTAACCCACATTTATTGGGGGATATATTAAATGATTCTGGTTAATTAGCATGAATATTATGAATGCTCAGAGTGTTAAGTAAGATTAATCTTAACTACGTCGACAAAAGTTAGTTGCATTGGTTACATTAAAATTAAAGAATTAAAACTATAAAATCCAATACAATAATTTAAATTTAAAACCATTATGGAGAGTGAGAAAATAAGTTGACCAACATCTTCTATAAGGCCCATACATGCATCTGCATCCTTGAATGAATCGTGCATATATTCTATGAGAACTGAGAAGAGATTACAAACAACATTACTATTTTCTTGTCACATACACTCTCTTATATATTATAATCATGTCCCCGGCAAAATTAAGTAACGCAAAACGTTTTAGTATATATCCTATTGTTAAACAAAGTCAGTATGGTGTTAGACTTTGGGTTTGGTGGTTAATTAACAAGGGCTCTTTACATTATATAACTATATATAATATATAATTATAGTTCGAGAGACATGGATAAATTTTGCATCTTAGCTATAAATGAAAAGCGAAAAGCAAAAGAAAAAGGAAATTAAGGAAAGAATACACAAGAGCGAGCTGAATTGTGCCTTAATTTATTTAAGATCTAAAGAAAGCTGTGGGGGAAAAAGGTAGTTATGATTGATGCATATATATGTAGTAGTAGTAGTAGTGAACAAACCCTTGCTAGCTAGCCAGAAGAAGTACACAAAAGTGAAGAACGAAATTAAGAAAGCAGTTGGACTACGTACTTGGTTCATAATTAGAGGTGCTAATTAAGAAAATTAAGATATATTACGAAATGAAAATCTATTGCATAAGTAAGTTTCTAATAATGGCAGCTTGAGCAGTGTCAGTGGTGGCCAAGAGCTCCGATAAGCGTTCGCTTAGATCGTCGACTTCCCTGTGTAAGCTTCTGATGTAGTTGCATGTCTCTTGCAACACCTTCGTTGCTGATACCTGCATTCACAATTCATGTATATATATATATATATATATATACCCACAATTTAGTTGAAAAAGTATATAATTTTCACGTAATCAATAGCGTAGTATTATTTACACCGTATGTATAAAAGTAAAACTTGAAAAAAGGGGTAGTTCTTCTCAAATTTATACAGTTGATTTTGCTGCCTAAGTAATGATATGCTTCTAATTCTTTAATAAAGAGATCTTTGAAATAATATATACACAAATTAAATACAATTTTTATGTCTTTTATCAATCGACAAATTCCTTCGTGTAAAAATATGGCAAGTGAAGTTGTTTGAATCTTAATACTATGTGATTAAATCTTTAAATCAAAAGATTCTCTCATGATGCCATATATATATATATATATATCTATATATATATATAAAAGAAACCCACCAACATAGAAAAACTTTATAAATGTAATTCTCTTAGAAAATGGAGCTTCACTGGCCATCTCTGGAATATAACTCCGATTTTCAATACTAGATAAGCTTTCTTGTTCAAGTTATTTTAATGGCGAAAGCTGTTACGGCAATTATATAATTCAACTTTCCTCTTCTCTTCCTCTTGATTGATCAATTAAGTTAGAAAATAAGATCTTACCAATTGTCGAAAGATCATTAGCATGCAAGAAAAATGAGAGAGGTTTAGAAGATTGGAAAGATGCGTTGAATTTATTATTCAAATATACAGTTTAAACTTTCCATGAAAAAGATTCAATATGTTATATAACAACATTTATTTTATTTTTCAGAGAACTTGGGGGTGGAGTGGCTAAGAATTTTCTGTGGATAACACAAAACACAGGTAAAAAGTATTGTTTACATTTATGACATTAACATACATACATATATATATATACATATATATATATATATGTATATTATTGAGAAGAATTAAAAAAAAATGTGTTGACACAAGTTCCAAGAGAATAAATATAATATAGAGAGGTTATCGTAGTAAACAAGAAAAAGTGCCATGTTTAGTGGATCTTAATGATCTATTTATGCAGTAAAATTAGAAACCCAAAGAGAGGCGAAGTCATAGAACGTAAGAAGTAAGGAATAATTAAGCAGAGAGGAACGAACCTTATCAGAACTCCTTTCGCGAATCTCAGGAAGAAGCTGTTGCAACTTGGAAACAAGATCGTTGATCTGATCGTCGGTTATGTTCCTCGAACCACTTGACTGTCTTGATCTTGATCTTCTGCTAGACATCTTTATATATATATATATATATATATAATCAAGCTAATTGATATAACTAACAGAAGCAAATTAATAATATATAGGTGCTAAATGGGAAGGTAATGAAGAACTAGCTAGCTAGAGAAATATATACGTGGAAAAGGAAGTATGTTAGAGAGGCAAGTTATATAGAGAGAAGTAAGGCTAATTTGTTCTGTAGAGAGAGTGAGCGAAGACAAGTGCATGGGAGGCAGAAGGCTAGGGTTGTATTTAAATAGGGTTGAGAGGGGGGGGGGGGGAGAGAGAGGAATAGGGTTTCTAGAGATACGCCATAGTGTGTATACGGGTTAGAATTAGAGAAATTCAATTTTGAGGGCCTATTTAATTAGTTTTCCATTTAGAATTATTAAAAATTAGTTTGGACTTCAAACATAATTTTGGGAGCAAAATCAACTAGTTGGTTTAATTAGTGTTCGTCTTTTCTTTCAAAATAACATTTTTCTCAAACTCCGGTTTATATGAAACAACTTTTGACTTGCTTTTAATTAAAATTAGGTTTACTAAATTTGTCCAACTCCAATTCAAACGCACAATAAATCAATGTAAAAGCAAGTCAAGTGTTATTTTATTCAAACAAAAGTCCGAGAAAAAAATATATATGAGACGAGATATAGACACCAAACCAAAAAAGTTAATAATGTGCCAAAAAATCATATTTTGTGGAACAAACTGTTAAGGTGTTCAAACCTAAAATCAAGTATTACTGCCGGTAATGTATATGTGTCTCAACTTGTTCGTAGATTGGGGTTTGAGGCTTTCAGCTTTCTCACTCCACTACGAATGTGAATTCAAGTGAAGTGAGAGAAAAAAAGAGGAAGAGAGAGTGAGAGAGATGGTTCCTTTTGTTTTTCGACACACTCTCTATGTATGTCAGTCTTTTCACGCAATACCATGCTGTATGTATATTTATTATTAATTATCTTAATTATAAATGCATTCAATTATTTAATGAATTGCATCTCTGCAGGATATACCATCTTTTAGCTAGTTAAGCTACCTTCTTAGTAGACTTTGATAAAAGGCTTCGTTTTCCCATAGGTGTCACTTTGTTAAGAATAAAAAATATTCCATAAACTTCGGATTATTTACGAATAATATTTTAAATTTTAAAACAAAAACTCAATCTCTTAACCCAAGATTTAGAAAATTAGACCGAGAACCGGTTAAAACACTGGTTCAAGAGTTAATAATCGGATCGTAGTCGAATTACTAATACTTAAAATATATAATTAATGTATATGTTACAGATATTAAAATATAAAATATATAATATTAAAATATTATATGCATATTATAAATATATATATTTATACCAATCTTGGATATCTTTTAATAGTTTAAATTTTTAGAGATTTCTTAAAAATATATAATAATATTTAGTAAAAATTTAAAAAAATAAAAAAAAATTGAAACAAAAAAAAACCACTTGAACCAGTCGATTTCATCGGTTTTACAGTTTGATTAGTTTTTTTTATTGATTTACTGGTTTAAACTTGACCGTGTCATCGATTTTCTGGTTGAATCGGCTGGTTTAGTTTGGTCTTCTAAATACTGTAATTTTCATACTACAATATAATTCTTTTATCTATATATCTTCCATAAAGATTAATTTTTAATGAAAGTTTTGGCAAGTTTTTTTTTCAATACTCGGGTATTAGAGACAAATAAAAAATTTTCTCGTTAATTATAAAAAAATTGATGTGATATTTATATTGATATTGTTAAAGAAAGAATAAACAATATGACATATTTCTAAACAATAACAGACCTATTTTGCAGTTTTGAAACTATAGAGGTTATTGTAACTCAAAATTTAAGGGATATTTTTTATTTTTAAAATAAAACTAATAATGCTAATATCAATGAGAATTGATCATATAATTTTATAAAAAAAATTATTCTTACATAGGAAAATATTTTAAAATATTGTAATTATAATTATAAAGAATGGTAGCAATAAAGGGAAGGCAGAAAAAGTGAGGGGAACAATAAGATTAGGGTAACGTGACGGAGTTGACTGGTCCAAACAAACACTCCATGTTATTGTTATTGCTCCAACCAATAATGAAGTGACCACGTGGCATCTCGGACCAATCATCTTTCCTCGCTATTCTCTTCCCACCAATCCATCAACAATAAAAATATGATATATCGATGAATTTTTTAAAAAACAATATTGATTAGGTAATACTGAGTTACAAAAATAATTTTTACTTGTCATATTATAATTAAAAAATTAATATAAATAGTTAAAAAGTGTCCGTTACTTATTTTTTATGTATTTTTACAAATTATTCAATATACACATATTATATTCTCCAAAATTATTTTTTTTTTGAAAAATTCACTTATCATATTTTTATTGAAAATTCTTGTAGTAGTCAATTGTTTAGTAACCCCCTAAAAAAGGAAAACACTGGAATTCTCCCTCTGGAAAATCTAATATCAGAAGAAAATGGAGTGTTTCCAACTTCATATTAAATAATTGTTGGTTGACATAGTTTGATACTTATGTTTTTTAAGGTCTCCAGCTCAAATTTTGTAAATTAAAAAAAAAAGCATAGGAAGAACTTTATACTTCTGTGTTCGATCAGACTTGAACCAGATTAATTGATCTCTTACAGATTTTTCAGATTCTCGTGATTATTTAAAAAGAAGAAGAAGAAGAAGAAGTAAAACAAGCTTTGTTCTCTGGTTTTGAAAATATATAATGCGAGATATAACTTTCAACTGAGGTTTCATTTATATATAGCGTTGTTTGGATCAATTGATTGGGAAAATAAAAAGAAAACATCTGATATAGAATCAATTCTAACTTTTGACCTGGTAATGCCATTAATTTCATATTCCATCTACATATAACTGACTACCTACACAAGCTAGCTATATTTTTAATTTTTTATTTTCTTTTGGGTAAGGAATCAATCTAAAAGAAGCAATCTGATTGGCATAAACCAGCTCCCACATGATTATTAATTGTCCTATTTTACGTGCATACCTGTTAATGTAATCATAGTGTATATAAATTTATACACACTAGTACATCACTGTATCTACCATGATTTTTTATTGTCTTCTTCGACCTGCTCTACAGATTTTGCACAACCATGGATTTGAACCCTACCCCTTCATTCACAGATATTTGTGACTAAGTCTGACAACTTGGCATGTAAACACTTAATGAGAGATCTGATTTTGACATTTCGTTGAATTAATTACGTACGACGCCCTGAACATAATATTTCGTTAACACGTGCATTGTGACCCGACCAATCGTCCTCGTATTAGGTTATATACATATATATATATATATATATATATTTGCCACTTAATTAATCTATAAGATTGTATATAAGTTAAAATGATGTGATGCTTTTGCCTAGTCGATACATGGTTGGTATCTTGAGTAGCTTGATCTTGTTATAATATATTTATATTGATTTTTGATTTTTAATCACCTGTATAAATTCAAAAACTCGTTAGATTTTGATTAATTTAACTCAAAGTGAGTTGAATCACAAAGATATAAGTTATTTTAACATTGATTTTTTTTTATTCACAAAATTTAGACTTGAGATTTTACTTAAGAAAAATAAGTGACAAAAGCCAACTCAGTATATATTAACTAAGTTAACTTGTATATTAATTACAATTGCGAAAGTTGCATCAAGGTTTTCTGTCAATACGAAGGTATATACTTGCTGTTTTATTTAGTCACTACGAATAATTTGAGTACTTTGCTTGAAGTATTATGGTCAATTCCTTTGATTCGCCATCTAGTTATATATACAAAATTTAGAGTTGGTCACATTTCATTTTCCCAGAAATTTGTTTGGCTTGCACTTAATTAGATTTCATGCAGTGTCAATACGTACAAAATCTCCTATTTAATTTTTTAATAAAATATTGAAATAGAATTAATTGTTGTTATATGAGGAGGCGTACAAGTGTACTAATTTCAAATTGAGTATCAATATTCTTGATATCATTGGAAAAAGAAATTTGACTCGAATAAAGTTGGAAAACACTCATGCTATAAATTTCAAGGAAGCATCTAGTATACAAATTAAAAACTCTGCTGAAAAGTTTTAAAGAGATGAATATTCTTCAACATTATATATAAATGTGTCCAAACCTTTTTTAATCATTAGGGCGAACAAGAAGAAATTCTGTGTATTTAGAAAATTGACAATAATTAGGCTATTTTAATGTTCCCTCTTAGGTTCTGATTGAACTCATAATACGTATAGCAATGATTAATGAGCTGCATGCAGAGTTTGCAATATTGTTGAACCGAAAGCCGCATATATATAGAAATTTTAGGCTATAATCCCATGGCCTTACCAGAAAGACCATCATGATCATTTTTTAACGTATACATTCGTATGTAAAATAAAACAACTTACAGCTGCTTCTTATAGTACAAGATCACATGACATTACTACAAAATTTTAGTCACCCTTTTTCCCCACCAAAAGTAGAATACAACAAGCAATGCTGACGTAAATATGATCATATATATATATATATATTGATTGTAACAATCATGCTTCTGTATTAAAAAATCTATTGAACTTCAACTAATTTGATTTAAATTCGGTTGGATCATAATTATGAAAAGCTCCTAAGTTCACTTTCTTCATTCGTAAAACTCATTTACTTAAAGAAAATAAATATCAAACTACCTGAACAATTGAACTCATTATCATTACCATCGGTGAGTAACATATACATATATATACACTAATTTGACATTTGTTTCTCTTAATCAAGGTTTCTGTTTCAAGTGTTGAGAAGAATGGAGTTAGCATTGGAAGAATTTTATATCTTTGTTATCTGACTAGAGTTGAACCAAATTAGTTAGAACTCGTGAGTTTTTAGATATTAACGGTTGAAATATATATATATATCTATATATATACGTATAGAGAGAGAGAGCCTGGTGAGTTTTTGAATATTGACGGTTGAAATATATATATATATATATATATAGAGAGAGAGAGAGAGAGAGAGAGAGCCTGGTGAGTTTTTGGATATTGACGGTTGAAATATATATATATATATATATATATAGAGAGAGAGAGAGAGAGAGAGAGAGGAGATTGAATAGAACGTGTAGAGAGAGAAGTAAGTAGGAAGGTGGATGGAGATGAGATTGGTCAGCAAGCATCTCGGGGGCACATGACATTGGATCCAATTAACAGCGAGGACTGTGCTAATGTCACGAGGATTCCTCATTTTTTTATTTCCATTTTGCATTCAGAAAACTAATCAAACAGACATATATAATCATCTTAGCATATGCTCTCTGCAATTACCCTATATTATATTATCTTCAGTACTATCGCAATAAGATCTTTAATTAATATCATCCTTCAGTTTTTCACTGAATGTATAGATATTCCTCTCGAACTTGCAGAGATATCTATCTCATTGTGAAGTCGGTGTATGTAGTTATATGCAAGTGATAAAGTAGATATTAATTTTTGGGCTTTAACCCTAGCTAGTGTCATTTTAATTTAGAGTAAATTAAATTACTCTCTCATCTCTTGTAAGTTTTTAAAATTACACTTTCCACTTTCTATTTTTTAAAATATACACTCCCCATCCCCTATAACTATAAAATTGTTACAATTTAATCCAATTTTACATTTTCTGTTAAAAAATTATTATAGTTTATTTTTTAATGTTCGGTGAGCTAATACCACATGTCTTTTTTTGATTAAAATACCATCTGTAACCTTATTTTGGATTAACAAGAAACGTAGGTATTACAATATGTAAAAATTGATGTTCTTAGATTAATAAAAGTTTTTTTTTTAAGTTTGAAAACTCATTAGACTCCAATGAATTTAGTATGAGCTGGATTGGGCACAAAGGTATAAAATTCTCTCTGTGTTGATTTTATAGAAGGTATTTTTAGTTAAAAAAAAGTGATATAATTTATTGAATGTCAAAAAACATATTGTAACAGATCTCTCGGATAGAAAATATAAAATTGAACTAGGGCAGGGAAAAGGGGTTGTATATTTTGAAAGTAGAAAGGAGAGGAGTGTAATTTTGGAAAAAGGAAAGAGAGTGTAATTTTAATCGTTAATTAATTAATTCACTGTTGTGCGTGTGATTTTGAAATGCGGAAATTATCAACTTTTTAGTGTTTGTATGTGTTCAGTCAAACGACAAGAACCACCTCTCTAGCTAGCTACTATCGCAATTCATGATGTCAACTGTAGATAATTGTACACAAATATCCATATAAGAATCAATCCCTCATGAGCATCCCCACGAGAGAGATAAAGAGTTAAAAAGGAGCTCTGTAATCTATAGAGAAAGTTCAGGGTTAGTGCTAAACAAAAACACCATATTTTAGGACTCAAAACCATCTTAATATTAGCATTGAAAAAAATGGCTCGCATTTATTAATGGATCATTGGTATATGATATATCTGTCTTCTAAATACGCTATTTTGTATATAAATCGCAGACAAGGAAGCTAAATAATGTACAAGGTAATTATTAAGGAAATAATACATTCTGCATACTGCATACTTCTACTGCATAGTATGGTCGTCGAGAGAGAGAAAGAGAGGACTTCGCTATGAGATATATATACATATGTGTGTGTGTGTGTGTGTGTGTGGAGATTGAGCAACAGTTAAAAGAGAGTGCAAGTGTTGGACTTAGGTGAGAGGAGGTACCTTTATCTTCATTCCGTGCATTGAAGGAATGAAACAATGTTAGTGGTAACGACAATACAAACAAAGGGCTGGAATTAAAACCCGTTTGAAGATTTCTAGAATGGTATTAATCAATTGAAAAAGAAAAAATGATATCACTTCATCGGAGATCGAGGATTCCTCCGATCAAAATGCAGAGGTAGAAGATACAAACAAAAGTTAATTGATTATTTCCATTGTTAGATATATATGTTTTGTAGTCGACGAGTTTCTAGGCTTGACTAAAGCCACTCATTTTGGGTGGTGCTTTCATTTGTTTATGTGTTTGCATGGAAATCCCACTTAGGTTCTCGTAAAACTTATCCCCATACACAATGGGCGGTTAGTGTAACTACGATGCAGGTTTTGAATAAAAGAAATATATGAGGAAAAGATTTTGTTATGAAAAGTTCAGCTTCTACAGAATTGCCCGAACAGAAATCCAAGAGCCTATATACATTGAATATACCAGCAGGTAATAAACAAAATGTTTAATTAATTACCCTGAATATTTATTTATAAGGTTAAAATGCAAACAACCCTTCAATTTATGATTATCTTGTGCATATTTCTTTTTCTTTTTCTTTTTCTTTTTTTTCGTGTTTAAAATATTAAAATGCAAAGGAGTAGATTTTGAGAAGGTTGGCAACACCAATCGGTATCCAAAACAACAATCCGACACTTTGGTCAATCCAACAAACAAAAATGTATTGGGAAACTAGCTAAATTTAGTCAGAGAGAAAGGCTTGTCGATGCTTTGCACCAACATTGGCACCAGCGACTCCATAAACTGCACTACAGGAAAAAATAAAATTAGGAATGGAATAAATTCTATCTCTAAAATGTTGGAAATCAATATCAAAATTTAGTCTAAAAATCTGAGACGAAATTTGAGATGGAATATATTCCATTTGTAAAATCTAGTCTGAAAATCTGAAATGGAATAAATTTCATCTAAGATTAGATACAGAATAAATTTCATTTCAAATTTTATTAGTCTCACATCGCCTAGATTAGAAAATGACCCTCCTACCTTTTCCTATATATAGTGATGTCTCCCACATTTTCCTATATAAAATGCTTCATTAAACATTCTTATTTTGAGAGGGTTAATGAATGAATATATCTTACAATTTAGTATTATTTAATGTAGCTAAATTTTTTTTAGGTGGCCAAATTAGTTGACCGGTTCAACAATTTACTAGTTCTCAGTCATGTTCAAAGAATTTAAAACTAAAAAATCTCCGTTCCTGATTTAAGATGGAAAAATTTATCTCTAATTCTGAGACATAATCTCTTTTCCGTATCTAGTTTGTTTGTGACGTCAAAATTCCGTCTCTAAGCAATTAGAGATGGATTTTTACTTAGTTGTTGATATCTTACTTCTCGACTTTGTTCTAACCTTGTCACACTTCATTTCATTGTTGTCATCAGCTTCTCCCAAAGCGACGATGACTTTTGAGACACTGCTTCTTCTCCATTGTCTTCTGTTTCTCTTCTCTCCAATCTTGGATAAAGTAGGACAAAGAGGAGGGGGGCTGTTGTCACTAAGGCTCTATTCATCAAAATTAACTAATAAGCTAGCTGAAATCTTATAAGCTAATTTTCAGCTTGTAACTTATAACTGAAAGCTGAAAGTCTAGCGTATTGAATTAGAAGTGTTGGATAAAAGTAACTGTTGAAGTAGTTGAAAAGTATAAAATGATATAAAAGGGCATTTTTTTATCCCAAAATAATATAAATAAATATATTTTTTTGTTTTTAATTAAATTAATTTAAATTATTATATATATATAATTTATTAAAAATATATATTTATATATTTTATTATATTTTATATATGTATAATATATTTTTACATATATAATATATTTATATATTATATTTTATCATATATAATAAAATATATTTACATATTTTATTATATTTATATATATTATATATTTATATATAAGAGTATAATGAATATGAAATAAGAGTATAATTAGTATTTTTTAAAAAATAACAATGGTAAAAAAAGAAGAAAATTATAGAAACTATAAAATATAAGTTACTAAAATAAGCATTTTTACCGAACATTTTTAACAAGCTTATAAACTAGTCAAATAAGTTATAAACTAATTTATTGGTTGCGCCAAACACTACTTAAAGTGCGGCAGCCCCAAAGCGCATTCTTTGTTCTCTCTCTTATTTCTCTTTTGTGCAATTTACTCCTTTGACTCTAAAAGTTAGCAATATAGATCTCACTAACCTTTGATTTTGTGCAATATAATCCTCCGTTGGCTTTATTGTTCAAATTAAATCCTAATAATACCTTGTCCATATATAAGTTTAAATAGGCTAATTAAATAAAAAAAAATTAAATCTATCATTCAAGTTAAAAATAATGGCATGTTTTGTCATTTCCTTCTACATTTCCTTCAACAAAAAAGTCTTTAGGAATTACGGTGATATCTGAAACGTATTTATTTGGTGTTTAATTTTGGACATAATGGCTAAGAAAGGAGTTATACTACAAAAAAAAAAATTTAGAGAAGTTCATTATCAACTTTAAAGCAGTTGCTGCAAAACCTGAGACACAAGCCCGAGCGAAGTGGCCAAACTGTCCATGTTGCCGCGTTCAAAACATTTCACCAAAACCATTCAATCAGTAGGAGTGACTGACAGTATCAGTATGTACAAAGGATATGGACATAGTCAATGCAAACTTATGACTCGCGCTTATCAATTTTAAAAATTAAAGGAATAAATTTCATGACACCTAAATTAAGGAGAGTTCTTTATTTTTGGCCTTTGTATAATCAAAAGATATATGACTGTAATTAATAACGTATTAATAACTTATGAGGTCTGCTAATGTCGTAGTTGATGGTGAAAATTTCAGCAAACTACTGCTTCTAGTTGGCCTTGATTTTTTAAACTTTACAATGAATGTTATAATTAAAGAGTGATGGATGCAACTTGTAATAGGTTATAAAAATGCAAGTTGATGATAGAAATATATGCGATTGGCTGTTCTAAATCTGGGATTTGACAGGTAAAGGGGATTTCTAGAGATTGCTAACATCATATATATTCATATTGGAATGACTCACACATGGAGACATATATACTATCTTTTCCCTCAGAGTAGGTCATCTCTGCCCTAACATATAGAAAATATATTAATCATGCAATCAGGAAAGTGAATGCACCACCGTGAAACTTTAAGATTAAATTAATAATGTATTTAATTCTAAAATATTATTTTTGAAATTTAGCTTTTAAAAAAGTAATTCTTTTTAATTATTTAATTTTTAAAAGATAACTCTTCTTTATCTCCAAATATAAAGCTTCTAAATTTAATTCTTCAAATATTTTTTAATCAATATATGTGGTCTCTTTGGGAAATATTTTTGTGCTCCCTAAAGGGACTAATTTGATTATAGAAAATTTATTTTTTAAAGATAAGAGAAAAGTGACCTTATGGGAACTAAATTGAAAATAATTATTTTTTAAGATCAAATTTTCATAGATTCAGTCATTATTTTATTAAAATTTTAGCTACCAATAAAATATATTATTTATATTTTTTGATGTAAATATACAATTTTATTTTCATCATAAAATTTTAATTTTTAATTTTTAATAATTAAAAATGTTACATTCAGATGAAATATGTGTAATAAAGAATTTAAGAGTAGATTATTGATTTAGTTCTTGAAAGATTATGTTTATTTCAATTTGGTTCCTAAAAAAATAAATGTCTCAATTTAATCATAAAATAGTGTAATTGTCTCAATTTAATATTTTTGTTGCCAAATTAATCTTTAAATATATTATTGCTAAATCTTAAATTTATTATTGTCAAAATATATAGAGGGACAAAATTGAGATAAAAGTAATCTTTTAAGAACTAATCTAAAAAGTTTGATCTTTTAGGGTCCAAATTGAGATAGCTTTAATGTTTTAGGAATCAAATAAGTAATTTACTCCAAATTCAATAGTGTAATATTGGTTAGCTAAAAAGGTTCAACTTATCAAATTTTTTTATTAATTAAATAAAACTTTAACAATTATTTCAATACTTTGTTATAAATAAAATGGGGCATTGAAATCTCTTCTGCTATCTTCTACATTTAGAAGTTCACATTTAGTTTCCTCCCACTTTAATTTCTTTGTAATTACAAGGAAAAGCAAATTAAGGATCTTAGATTGAATGGTAAGTAGGTAGGATGCCATTGTCACAACCTTTTCTCTCTTGCTCTTTTTTCTTTTTTGGGTTAATTATAAGAAAATACACCATTAATTAAATAATACGAACTAAAAATGATTGGTGTGTGGAAGATCACTAAATTAAGACACATATAAACTACAAACAAATTATAAACTTCATGACATACATACCAACATCATGGCACGTGCATCAGCATGTGTTCGAACCTTTTTCCATTTAAATTGAAAGGTTTTGCCCTTATAAAAGTTTATAATTGAAATTTTATTTTAGTCCTTGACATATGATTTGTTTTTCAATGTGGTCCTTATAAAATTTTTCTTTCAATTAATTTGCTCTCTTATAGATAGAATACTTTTCAATTTAATCTTTTCTTTGAAATTATCTTCCCAATTTTGTCTCCTTTTAAATAGATATTTCTTAATTTAGATTTTCACTGATAAAATTATTAATAATAACATATATATATATATATATATATATATATGTATATATACTCGTTTAGTTATATATATATATATATATATATATAGCAGTATGAACCAAATGAGATTCCAACGTTAGCAACATGAACCGAATAAGCAAGGGTGGGTTCCCACTACTTGCCATTCTCGACGTCGCCATAAGTGGTAGTCTTAATATCCCAAGTGGTAATATGGACTACAAGGAACTTTTCCAACCACTATCTGGTTCATGCCACTGTAATTGTTGAACTATCCAAAATTGAATTATTGGCTAATTTTGCTGTATAGTGATCCCCACGTCATTCTCTCACATGAAGTGTAATAACCCGAGACGGTATAGGCTAGTGTGAAGGGTTCTCGTGGAGTGTGCTCAAAACTTTTGAGGAAATGAGCAAGTGTGTGAGCTTTGGATGTCGTTTAAAAGTGGAGTGTGCACTTGTAAGATGCATGGGAGCAAATTTGGAGACTAGTATTAGCTTTGCCCTTGAGAATCTCCCGAGGAGGGACCTATTTGAAAGAATGGGTAAAACAAATGCTTGGAGAAATTTCATGAATGGTGGAATTAGAGTGTTGCCGGGAGGGTGGGAGAGACATAGCCTTGTGTGAGATACGCTGGGAGGATGGGGCTTCCCATCCGAGGAGACCTTATATGCTCGTGGGTTGTGAGAGGGATTAAAGTGAAAATGAAGGCTTCTTTATGTATTAATTATGGAAAATGGAGTTTAAAATAATAAAGGGAGTACCAGGCAAAGTGATTTGGTGTACCAAGTCCGGATTAATGTGTGTGTGTGTGGTGAATATTTTAATTGAATACCTCATTTTTGCCTTGAACTCCAACTGTCACGACTCGCTACCCGGTCCCATGGCCGGCTCAGTAATGACACTCTCTATTACTGTAAGCCTAACTTATCCCCGAAATACCCTACGGATTTTAAATGTCCTCGTGGAGGTTTCCATAAATTAAAATGAACTAATTTAATTAATAACCAAATATTTTAAAAAGTCACCTTACATATATACAACAAATTCTTTTTTCAAAAATAAATAAGTGTCATAACACGTTTTAAATTCAAATGAATTGAATTAAATAAACAAAATTAAACAATCTCATACGTTGTCCCAAAATCCCCCTAAGTGAGCTATGTAGCTACAGAGCAACCTATTGACATTAAAACAGAAGACAACCTACTTGGCAACAGGAAGGTCCACACCGAGCATTGCTATTCCTCAAACGAGTACTCCTTGACCACAGCCAGATATGTAAGAAAAAATGAATCACGTAGAGTCTGAGTTATGAAATCTCAGTGAATAAATCGGCCCTGCCTTAACAGGAGCCCATAGATTACCAATTATTTAGACATGCTCGAAGGCCACATAATCAACCAAACACTACAAACAATAACACTTGATAGCTACGGAGAGTCCAGTCACAAATATGAGTTGTAGTAGGAAAACATGATTTCCTACTGAGTTCATACTGAATTTTTACAGTCGTAAAATACATAGTAGCTTATTAGACACCGACTGAATTCTGACTGAAAATATAATTCTTACTACAACATTCTTACTATATTTTAGTCACAAAATTTTGGGCTAAGTGTATATATATTTGTTTAATTTATTTTTAAAATGTTGTGTAGCCAAGTTTCCCCACCTTTTTAATTTTTCTTTAAATAATTTGTAGCTGGAAATTAAGCACCGCCAGAGACAGTGGGGGCTAGCCCCGAGCCAATCCGGCCACACACACACATAAGTGTGGCATGGGGGCTGCCCCTTGCGCCACACTCCACACATATGAGTGTGTATGTGTGGCATGGGGGCTGCCCCTTGCACCACACTCCACACATATGAGTGTGGCATGGGTCAGGGCTGCTAGCACAAGGGCTAGCCCCTCATGCCGCACTACCCTGCATATTTCTGTTGTAGTGTTGAGTTTTTCTGTATTAGTTTTATTATTAGTTTTAATTTTTTTATTTAATAATAGAAATTTATTATAATTATTTGTGATTAATTTTTTATCTATTTTTTTTCATTGTTGTAGTTAACAAACAATTAATTTTAGAATTTATTTAAAAGTGAATTTTCATATTTATGATTATGAATTTGTAGAGTATAAATTTAGAGAAGATAATTTATCTATGAAAAATAAATATCTTTACAATTTTTTTATTTCAATTGATGAATTTGTTTTATTTTATAGAAGAGAGATTTAATAATTTTAATCTATAACTCTAATTATTCCTCGAGCATATTGGATTATCAGTTTCATTAAACAAGCATAGTTGATCTTCCATGAATCATCCCCTCCTATAAAGACATAACAGCGGAATTGATTAGGAATGACTAGTTATTAAAAAATCAAAACTTAAAAAAGGAAGAAAAGAAAAAATGATATTACAATTTGGTTTTCAAATCCATCCAGAATATAAGAAATACAGTGTCGTCCCCTCCTGTAAAACATAACAATGGAATTGATAGGAATTGTAAAAGGAAGAGAAGGAAAAATGATATTACAGACCATGATAACATATGAGTTTCAATTTAAGATTAGCAATGAGTAAAATGCATGATATACTGAGTTGGAGGGAAAAAAAAAGAGAGAAATACTGAGGAGAGAAGAAAAAAGACAAGAATAGAAAAAGCTGGAAAAGAATAGAAGAGGAAAAGAATGTAAGGAGAATACTAGCAAAGCAGAGAAAGCCAAATCACAGACCAGAAGAAGAGAGAACCAGCAAAGCAAACAAAGCCGAATCATTGAGCAAAACAAGAAAGAAAAGAAAATAACACAAGTGCAATGGATGGAAACTCATATATAAACATATTTTCGAAGGAACTAAAAATTTTGAAATCGATCAAAAAAAATTTAAAGAAACTTGAAACGAAATATAGGCTATCACGGCCCCTTTTCTGTGTTTTATATTATTTATATGTTATTTTATATTATCTTTATGGTATTAAATAATATGTTATATATTCTAAGCTTTCAGGAATATCGAGTGGAATATAAATTTTTTTTGCATTATTTAGAGAAGTCATTTCTGGTCTATACATACGTTTCCTGGCTGACTTGAACTGGCATGAAATCCATGTCAAGGTGGATGCAATAGACAAGGTTCTTGGAATGCATTTAGTTTGCTCTCCATAATAGTAATTTGATTATTTAGTTCTCTCATCCTTTTCTCATATTTTTTTCAACTCTTCTTTGTAAGATTTACTTAGACTTTTAACAAGTTTATCCTTTAAAATATGTTGAAATTCTTAGGAGCGAATTCAATCAAGCTCCGATGAGCCTTCATGTATATGGTATCCAGAGATCGTGGTACCAATAATTTTTATTGCCTCAAATTCTAAACCATATATTTGTCCCTTTTTTTTTCCTCTGCCTGCTTTCATCTATAGATCAAGATCCAATAATTCCTATTCGGAGCTAGTTCAATATTATAGCCTTTGATATTCCACCTGAGAAAAAAATAGAACTATATTATGTTGTATTAAGAAATATATGCAATGCATATAAAATTGTACACAAATTAACACTTACAAATGTTACCTCTGATTTTTTTTTTATCAACCTATCTTTGATCAGTCTTATTCTAATGAGTTTGGAGAAATAACTCAAATGCAGTAGGTTTTGTCCTACTGCATTTGGATAAATAAGTTTTATGTATAATGATGAAATAGTAAATTAATATATTTTAAAAAATTAAATCAGTTACTAATCTTTTGTTGTGCCCAACCATCGAAATAAAGCCTCCAGTGTGAAGAGATTAGTCGAACCCATTTGAGTCAGAAGATTTATTTTTCTTCTTTTGCTTGCTAATTTGTTTGAATTGTGTCATTTCCCATTTGTCGCACAACTGATTCCAAACAGATTCCCTTCTACAGTCTGATTTTTTATTATTCTTATGTGTTATATATATCAAATCCTTCAAATGCATTGAAGCACAACTTTTCCAAATGTTGTGAATACTATCGCGGTGTTGTGGTAACCAAGTATAATATTTCTAAAAAAGTAGATAGTTAATTAAGAATAAACTATAAAGCAAAGAAAAAAATTTAAATAATGATGATGGAATTGTACTTGAAATTCTATCCACCAGAAGCTCTACAACGATTCGAGGACATCTCTCCAACAAGTATCTGGTTCATCGTATGTTGCTTTAATGATAGACATCATTTGACCTCAAACCTTATTATGGGTTGGAGAAAACATGACTCAAAGAAACTCAAAATGTGGCTACATAATTTTAAAAAAATAAATTTAAATAAAAATATAAAATTAGGGTAGTTAGAAAAAAAAATAATTACTCTTTTCTATTAGGAATGATCGGGTCATTAATTGCTAATAATGTTGCTACCTTCATATTACAAATCATGAGTTGTTGTCTCTGTCAAGACTGGAGAGGATCCAAAGAGTGGTGTTGATTTGGATGGGATTGGAAGTACAAGTGGAGATGGATTGGGCATAAAGGTGGGGATAGAGATCGAGAATGTTGTGAAGAAGTAAATTTATTTCGATATGTTTGAGGTGCAGGTGTTGAGTTATTTAGGACCTGAGGAGAAGTATATGGCATATTAAATGTCATGGTGGGCATAGAATTGCCATATGGGCAGTCGTCCAACTGGAAGATATTCGGGATATGCCATTGGTGGTGGTATATTTCCTTGAAATTTCCATGACATTGGTGAATAAAAGTTTGGAGGAGTTGCGGAGGACATATTTTGCTGTGGGCTGAAAAAAGAATGGTAAAGAAATGATTGCCATGTGTCACAACCCAAAAAAAGGGGCATGTGACTGGGCCACAAGCCTAATCCTTTGCTTAAAAACCTACGCTTTTCATTTATTTAATTATCTTTTGATTAAACAAACTTTATCTCATTCAACTCAGGCTAGTGAGAACCTCTTTTCATTCATATTATGGCAATCATAAACATATACATAAACCATATCTTTATGCTTAGCTCAACATGATTACAATTACGATTCATAGTCTTTGTGATAGTTTCTACTATCTTTTATATGTGTACACATCGTAGCATGACCTACCCAATTATAGAGCATTATCAAGTATACCTAGCTAGACATAACACTAAACTACCTTACCTTGCTCTGATCAATGGGGAGATGTCCACAACACGTACATCATCAGCTAGGAAGTCTTCTACACCTAAAACTGTGAGGGGGTGAGTCCAACCACTGGACTCACCAAAAACAACCCTACCACAGAGCATAAACATATATATATATATAGAGAGAGAGAGAGCTAAGCATGCAACAGGTAAAATACAAATAACTAATATGACGACGTTAAAGCATACACAACTATGAAAAAAATCATCAATTGCATACACCTTATTAAGCATGAGGCAATCTTGGTACACACTAATATAATAAGCAGTAAAGCTTAATACACTTACATACATGGTTTCTTTATTTATCTCTTTGATCTATATTTACTGAAATTCTAAGAAACTATACCGTGAACATAATGTTGTAAGCAGTCAACTAGCTATTAACACATATTCATATCATTTCATCATAAACAAGAATTCAGCTTGCAATTTATCAACATTAAGATCACAGTCATAAGTATATCAAATGCAAGAATTTAATTGCAAGCCATAACATCACAGTTATAATCATAATCATAACTGTCAAAAGTGCTTAGTCGATTGGGTCGTTATGGGCCATCACCATAACCGATTTCGATAGCCCACCAAACCCTCTCAAAGAACTTCGAATCATTAGGGAAACTTGACCTACCAAGCCTTTTCACTAATAGTGATGTTGTGGACCGAAGGCCTACCAAGCCACTTTTGCTACTGGGGTCACTATGAGTCCTACTCAACCTAGCCCCTCACCATGGCCATGGGGTTGCGGGAAATGAATTGACGGCATCATGAAAGCTTAGGCAGCACTTTCGTGCACAAGTTATCCAGAGAACTAAGGCAGCATAAGTGAGTGTACAATCAATCAAAGTGCTATCAACATATAAGCATATATGTGTACTTATCTATCTTTCCATAATTGACATGTACATGCACATAATGCATTCTAACATATCTGCTTAATGTTGCTTCCTAACTCAATGGTTCAACTTATGAATTTTCCATAACCATGAGCATTACATGACATGACAAGTCCACATTATTCGTAATCGTGCATCATGACTTTTATACATGTAAATATTAAACTTTACACTCTTATTTCACATACACAAGAATTTCTAGATGACTCACGATGGCTCCATGTGCATTGGTCAAACTACACTCGTAACTCATAGGCTTACATGTTTATTTCCATACAAATATTTACAACTTCACTATACATAGGCATATAAATAGGCATATTGCATTTGTAGTAATTTATCAACAAGTTTATATATCTTTTATACTTCCTTGGTCATGTAAAGAAATCATATTTCCTTATCATCAACTCATTACATCTAATCTCATATAATTTTAATTCCATTGAGAACAGCAACATATGTGTCACGCCCTAATTTAGAAACATGACCGGGACGGAGGTGAACTCCATCCACCGCCATAAGCCTAACCTCAAGCCATAATACGCAAAATAAATATAATATGTATAAGTCCCATATTACAACTAACACAAGATTCCCTAGGTGTTCTATCTCACTACAGAGCGACTTAAAAATAAAACCCAACAAGTAGACATACTAGCATTTTATGAGAGGAATAGAGAGTCAGAGACTCTGCTACTCCTCATATGGAGGCTTGTCTACTAACACAGAACCTACAAGGAGTACACCAGAGGAAGAGATGAGTATAAAAATACTCAGTAAGTGGTGACAACTAGGAATTAAAAAGGAACCTGTGTACCACTCGCAGTGATGGAACCTTAAATTAGGTCTTATCTATGGTTATTCTTATACCAACATAATTACTCACTGCAAGACTAAACGGTTAGATAAAGACAACCCATAGTAGCACATATACCAAACAAGGTTAGGACTAATGGTAAAGGCCCCGCTTGATATTTTATACCAAAACTTGTAATCAAACATAACGCCCTTATCTGAAATACATCAATTGATAAAATGTGATTAATTATATATCTAATCAAGGCTAGAGCCCACAAAAGTAACACCCATAGATAAACACACATTTCCATGATCTCAATATTGTTCATCAATTCAGGACAAAAAGAAGTAATATTGTCCACCATTCTAGAACAACGATGGTAATTAAATAAATGGAGTGTTGTCTACTGTTTCAGTATAACCTAGCCTTG
Source organism: Biancaea sappan (assembly GCA_037074585.1). NCBI lineage: Eukaryota > Viridiplantae > Streptophyta > Magnoliopsida > Fabales > Fabaceae > Biancaea > Biancaea sappan. The sequence continues at coordinate 44,470,715 of CM073497.1, read as the reverse complement.
AGTGAAACAGGTCAGAGTTGTTTCAGTTCTGAAGTAGTTTCAGTTTCCCTATTATTTGACTTAGTAATTGTTTTCCAAACACTATGAAAATGTCCAGATCATAACTTCATATGCCAAGGAATGCCTCATAAAATTTTCAATCCAAAAGGACTTGATTTAAGTATTTTTCTATCTTAGAAAGCATAGTTGTAGAAAACGCATGATTCACGATTCGAAACGCACGAGTTGTCTCGATTCAAAACGCTGGCGATGCGAAATGAAGGGTGAATCGTTTTGATGCCTGAATCATAGATGGAATCGCTAAAACTATGTGATTTGCACCAGAACTGATGAATCGCAGCATTCTGGTGATTCCATCTGTGCAGGTGCGACGAGTCACGAAGTCAAGTTCTTCATGACCCATCGTGCCCGAGAAGATGACATTCGTAACTGTGTTCTTTTTTTTTAAAATTTTAAAATAACATTTAGCTGGGCTGTGTAATGGAAAAAAGACAAGTATTTTAAAAGAAAACTTGGGCTGGGCCTTGTCAGGCTATAATAGACTGAAGGCTGGAGACAAAATAGGTTGACTTTGATTTAATTAGCAAAAAACAAGGCAACACTTTAGTGAATCAGAAAAAAGAATACATATAAATATACACCAATTAGGAAATTTTTTTCAAAAAATTATCCATCAGATTGGAGAATGCAGAAATTAGAATAGAAAAAATATTTTACTGATTTTGTGAATAAAAATAGCAATCAGTGCCTTGTTTATGACTTATTTATGAGTTAAACCTACGGAATCAAGTATGTTATATATGTTATATAACATATTTATGATATTTTTTATTATAGTCGTGAATCTTACGATTCGATACAATTCACGATTCACGATTCATAATTTGAGCTAGCAATTCACGATTCGAATTGCGATTTGATAACTATGTTAGAAAGTATGTAGACATAAAAGAAATCTGAAATTGGGCAACAACGATAAGCAAGTGGAATTAGGAGGTTTATAGAAATTGGATTCCAATAAACCTTTGCCAACATTATCTAAGATACCAGAACAAGAGGCATATCAAATTTCAAATAATTGGAGCTGATTTAATAGCATAATTGAGCCAAAACTTCCATAGAAAAAAATAATAAAAATGACAGCAACTACATTAACTTAATTCAATGCCATGGTAATTAACCCCACTTAGTTTCTTAGTTTTGGCAACCCAATCGAAATGGAATTTTCTTAGCTTAGCCATTACATAACTCTATAATCCTACCACTTCTTCCACATAAGAAATAAGAGAAAGCACCTTTTCAATCTTACTCTCATACCTTCCTTAATCTTTAACCATTTCCGACCAGAAAAATTCACCCTCTCACAGACACATACTCATATATGCATACGTATAAATATAGGTAGCAACTCACACGAACACATATCAGTAGATATCTCTAACCCCTCATATCTCAACTAGCATAAGCAACTCATAAGAATCATAATTTGAAAATTTGCATAGAAGATCATCAGATTAATTTCCCCTTACCTCTCGGTTTCCTTTCTCCCTGTGGTCTTCGATTTCTCCATCCAAGATGTGATTCTCCTGCTAATTTGGCATGCCACCATGAGTCACCACCATGGAAGCCCCAACAAAGATGAAAGCCATCCACGTCGGTGAACAAAGAGGAAAAGAATAAGGTTCAGAAACTATTCTATTCCCTTCCCCTCTTGCTGCTCTATTTCGATTTCAATTGGAAAGAAATGTCGAAGGAAAGGAAAGAAGGGTAGAAAGCATCCCCTCTGGCGTGGTGGAGGCCGATGATGGCCACCACAGCAGTCTCTTTCTCATCATTGACCCTCCTTCCTCTTCTCTCAGCTTCTTTCTTTCTATTCTCTATTGGCTTCCCTTCCTTCTCCCTCCTTTCTTTTCTTCTTCGTGCAATCAGATGAGAAGAAACAAAATTGGGGGCTAAAATGTGTTGGTTACCCTACATCCAAGGGTGGAGAACTGAACATGTGTCATCATCTTATGTGCTCACTCCCTTTTGGCTAAAACCTCATAAATCTACCATTTCTTTTCTCTTAAATCACTTCGGTCCTTGGGCTCTTCAAATAACACTTCTCAAATCACTTAAGGTCCAAAATTATTTTTATTTCTCCCTTACTACACTTTCCTGAAAATTATTATCATTAATTTAGTTAAGTCTCTCGTTGAAAATTTTCTTGGAATTTCCTCACGTAAACAAAAATTTAAGGATTCTAAGATTTTCATGTTTTCACAAAGTTTCAAGTTTACACCAAAATTTAACATTTAAAACATTTAATAAGATTAGCATATTTATCAAATGAATTAAAATTCACGGGCATTACAATATGTATATATATATATATATATATATACACATAAGAAGCAACTTAGTAGGATGAGAATTCCCTTACCTTGAGTTGTAGCACTTCAGCCTCCAAAGAATGTCCCGGCTAAGCCTCAAGCCTTGATCAAGCCTACAAGACATTAAGAATCATCTTAGAACTCAAAAACCATGTACTTTTCTCATGCCCAGGCCATCGCATCATGATCCTCTTTTAGCCCAAGATAAGGTTTAGGTGGTGGTGCCTGGAAGCGAACATATAGACTCTCAGGTAGTGGTGGTGCCCTGGGCGTCCACCACTGCTTCGTTGACTCCTTTCTTGGTTTCTCACGATTCTCAGCCCAAAATCATCAAATCTTCACCATTTTTCATGATTCCTTCAATGGGTTTTCATTCCTAATGTTCTAGGATCAAAATGGCACTAAAACCCCAAGTTAATTCCATGGTTCTAATGAATCATCAAATGTTCATCATAAATCCTACCTTTCACCATTTTCATCTCATACTCTTTAATTCCCTTCCCTATATGATTATTCCTTTAATTCCTTATTCTTTCTTCATCCATTAACATTTCAAAACAACAATCTCACATTAATCAGCCTAAAAAAATATTTTACAACATTTTTTTTTTCAAATTTACTACCTTAGGGTTTCTTTCTTGGAAGGAAGGAAGAAGAAGGGAAAGAAGAAAGCTTTCCTATTAGTCTTCCTTTTAGCTTCCTTGATATCCATCCTCCTTTAACTCGCCGTGTATGAGGCAGAAGGAAAGGGTTGGGCACAAGCAGAGGAGAGCCACGAGAGAGGAAAAGAGAATGAAAGAGAAGGACATGAAGTTTGTTTAAGTTAGAATAATAGTGGGCCTTACTATTCTCCCTTTTCCTTTTTTTATTTTGATTCTTCTTGAAACCATTCCCTTTTAATTAATACTTGTAAGGTACTTAGAAAAACTTGACTATAATTAGGGCACCCAACTCTTCTTCCACTTCATTACATCTCAATTTCATTAAAATGCCAAAATCTTGTTTTTGTTTACCTTAGTCCCTCTCGTTGCCTCAGCATCCATCCTAGCCTCGAACCCATCATCTTAGAGGTACTAGCTTCGCAATCTACCCCTATAAGATCCATTCCTTTGAGGTTCATTATTCTTCATAGGTTCCTTTTTATTTCTTTCTAAAGATTATTCCATAATTTCCTTTCTTCTCACTTTAGTCCTTGGACACATTCCTTACACTCATCATATATCTTTTTTCTTTTTCAGTGAAATAGTTCTTAATCCAAGACATATATTAACCCTTATTAGACTGCAAGATCCTTTGTTTTCTCCAGTCGGGATTAACCCTTATACTTTTTATTTTATCATAATACCGAGGTGTTACATTACTTCCCCCTTATAGAAATTTGGTCCCCAAATTTCAACACTTCTTACGAACTTGCTTTAAATGTATATCTTTCCTTACATATGTGTGGCTAACTTATGGGCCAAGCCCATCCTTTGTGTTTGCCAAACGAGCGACCCTCAATTTCAACTATTTTCTATATCTTCTTTGATGCTTAGGTCCATTTGTACTTTACCTTTAGACCCCATTGTCTATCAATGAGCTCTTTCCCTTCCATCTTTTAAGTCTTATGTAATCAACCCTTATGAGTTACTAAGTGAAAGTGATTCGAGTCATCATTAGACTCGAACGCCTATCATCACAAGGTTCATACACTGATCGGCTTCCCTTCCTTAGTTGTATAGCTTGTGTCACTATGCTAATAGTGCTTATTTTGGAAGCCTCTAGTCCTTGGAAAGGTGGGACATAAAAGTCCATCTCTAGTTTCGCTTTTCATTGTGTCATCATTGACTTTCTACAAGAGCCACCAAACATTCTTTTCAATGTTCACTTTGTCTAGCCAGACCGTTTAACATGTTATATTTCTTTTTAGAGAAAAAGTAAAGTTTCTCCAAAACTTCCCCCATAGGATTAACGTCATTTCCTAGGGCAAGACTTTCTCGCCTTGATTTGATCACTTTAGTTCAATTTGGGGGAAAACTAATTTTGCATTTTGACTAGTTTCAACATCCCAGGTCCTCCCAACTTATTATGGTGTTGGGCACTTAAATTCAAGCATGTCTCTTCTTGTAATTAATAATTTGCACATTCAAGCTGATAAAGTTCATTTTTAACGTTTGCATTATTTGGTAAGGGCACTTGGTTCAAACTACCACAGTTTCTTGATGTGGGTTACATTGACAATGTTCCCTGCCAGTCATAACTGAAACTACTAACTGAATCTAAAGCTTCCCTATTACTAACATTACTTGGTACATCAGTCAATCTCCTTGGGAACCTCCCTATTCTCTTAAAGAATCGAGCGTGAGATTCACTTATATATGTTCTTTCTCTTTTCCTTTATATTCTTGTCCTCTCTAGAAGGGTTGCATTGCACTTCTTTTCATGTTTGCTTCGGCTAAGGGAGTCTGAATAAGACTGAAAATTCTCAAGAAACTTGGACTAACTTTGCTTAGGTATCTTTCAACTTTGCCTCGTAAGGTCAATGGTGCGTATATTTTATAGCACATAAAATATTCCAGCAAGTATACTGGGTCGCATCAAGTAATAAAGTGATGAGTAGAGTATCGTCCCACAGAGATTGATGTATCAAATAAAATTCAATTAGGCTAAGTGAAATGCTATTAAGACTTATGAAGGAAATTGTAGAAATTACACAAAAAGGGGGGGGGGGTGGTGATTGAAACAACAAAATATAAATAACTGAAATTTAAATAACTAAACAGAAAACAAAACAGACAAAAGATGTGCAACTGGTCACAAATTCCATGGAATTGTACATCATCACCCTTTACTTTGAATATTCTTGGCTAATTCTATTATGTAATCTTCAATCTAAAATTCTTAGAAAGTCTTCTAAGACTGAATTATATTAAAATTATAGTTAGGAAGATCTTCACTAATCTATAACTCAAATATAATCCGATCAAGTCCTAATCACATCAATGTCCCGCAATCGCATATGACATGTTATCTCTTGTCCTCATCATTACAAATACGTAGCAATCGCATGCATGTATAAATAACAAGCTTCATAGGACAATAAATAAAATAGAACTTTGGCCAAGAAAATACTCATTGGTCCAAATGAATTAAAGTACAATTTCCATTTCATCAAATGACCGACTACACTAGAAAATGAGATTGATTTCGTTGGTCTAATCCGATTAATTCATAGACAAATTAATCTTTGAATCATTGAAGAACAATTCAATTAAATTACAATCCATTCAATATCGGCCAATTTTCTAAAATATGATTGAATCCAAAAGCTTTGAAATTACAATCTAACTTATCCAAAACAATTGACTAAAATCTTAGATCAACCATTCAATTAAGTCATGAAGCTCAAGAAAATTATTCAAGCCACATAAATAAAACTATTCATATCTAGATAATCTAATTTATGGTGGAAATTACAAGGTCAAGCTCAATATCTAGCTAACTCTAGCATAGACATAAAAATCCCAAACTCATTGAAGGTTCATCAAACATTCAAGAGGAAGAATAATCAGTAAAATCCATTCCATTAAACGAAAATGCATTAAAACTGAATATGTTCAACAATAAAGCTTCATAAAACCAAACTACATCAATCCTTAAACTCAGAAATTTACATGGAAGAGAAGGAAAAACATGACAGAAAACAGAAAATACAACAGAAATCTAAGAAACTATGAAGGAAAATGCAAGAAAAGGAAGGAAAATGGGAGAAGGAGAGCCATTCCCAAGTGGGAAGGCTTCCTTTCCCTCAAACCAAGCTAGAGAGTTGCCTCTATGTTGCTCCCAGCCACTGCTGCCCAAGGAAGGCAGAAAAATGGTGCTAGGACTTCACATCAGAAAAATGACTTAGCTTGCTTAATAAATTTCGATTTTTGCAAATATAAAACTGATCTAACACATGCCTAAAGGGATATTCTGCCCTAGATGCCTCCTTGGATGCCTCTTCCATGATATGGCAGCACTTTGACAGCAAAACAGCAGCAAAATTAATATTTCTGCAGCAGCAGAAAAGTATGGCAGCAGCAGAATGGTATGGCAGCAGCAGTAGAATTAATATTTCTGCAGCAAAAAGTGACAAACAGCAGCAGAACAGCAGCAGAATATCATGGCAAAATTAATATTTCAGCCATGCTTTTCTTGACCTACGAAAATTAATATTTCTGCCCAAAAATTCTGACTACATGACATTGAATAAGAGTTCAAGTGGGCCCCACATCCAGCATATCCTAGTCAGCATCTGCATCACCCAAAAAGTGCCACATTAGCATCCAAATCAGCATCTTTGTCCATGTCAACACTTTTCTCTCCAAAATTAAAATTTGTAAGAATTAAATTGAGCATTTTACAATTCAAGTTCTAAAAATATATAATTGAGACACATTCAATCCATAAATAGTTTATACTCAATAAATTCCAAAACATAATAAAATTAGAGAATTGACAAAATTAAAGAGGCAAAAAGGACTAAAATAGGGACTAAAATAAATGGAAAAAGCATGTTATCAAATCCCCCACACTAGGCCTTTTGCACTCCTGGGCAAAATCAATTAAATACAACAGAGACAACCAAAGAACACAACAAGCAAAGTGTAGAAAATATACAATAATGAAATAATTAAAATTTGGAAGGATTTAACGCTAGGAAAAATTAATCTTTATTTTCTTAAAAAAAATTGCAAGCTTCATGGCAATTATTTTGATAAGAATGAATTTAAGTAACAATCTCCTCATAGGGCAAGGTGTTTATCCTCTACTCTCTCAAGTGTTTAAGATGGAATCACTCAAAATCATCCTATCACAAATTTACTACCATAAGCTTGTCAAGAATCTAAATCTCCACTACTTGAATCCAATACATACTTGAATTAAAAGGACTTTACAAGGTTGTAATGTAGGTAGGAAAAATAGTGGGAAACAAAAAGGGAAAGATTGAACAATGAAACAAAATATGGCAACAACTCAAGAAAATGAAGAGTATTTACAAGTGAAATATAAGAGATTGAGTATAAATAAATTTGGGTCTCAATGTTCTATCTGTTCCTCTTTTTCATTATTTTCTCTCTTTTTTTTTCAAATTTTTTTTTATTCTTTCTTTCTTTCTTTCTTTCTTTCTTTTTTTCTTTTTCTTCTTAACTGGCCAGTCTTTTTCTTTTGCTTGAGAGGAAGTAGAAGAAATATAGTTCAAAACACCCCAAAGTTCACAAGATTTTTCAGCACATCGATCCCTTAAAAGAATTTAAAATACTCCTCACATCTTAAGTTGGAAGAAAGAAAAAAAAATATTGTTGTAGGCAGAAAAAGTGGTGGAAGAACACAAGAAAGAAAATGGATAAGGCACAAAATGGCATACAATGGAAACAATGATAATGGATGGCTATTTGGCTAATAGTGGTTACAAGAAAGAAATGCCTAAATCATTTCCAAGTATGTACAAGATATGTAGCCTCAATCAAAGATTCAAGACAAGTTCTAGAGTGACAATCCATGATAGAGAACACACAACAAGAAGAATAGCATTTTTCACTTAGGCTCAAATCCTCACAGCTAAAAGACTATTACTACAAATTCATTAAAGTCAACGTCATTGCCATTTAACTTGAATTCCTTAGAGAAATAAGACTAAATTCTCTTCATGCTAAGTCAATCTACACTTTAGCTACTTCATCATGCATAATTCCACACCAACACTCCATCAAAAATTTAAAAAGTGAGCATCAAATTCGGACAAAACAGAGCAGCAAAATTCTGCAGTACAGAATTTCTGGCGACACAGCTTTACCGACATAGAACGACCCCAAAATGGATGCGAATCACTCCAAATAAAATTCTACAACTAGAAGACATATAAAGGTTCAAAAACATGTAAAGAAAGTGGCAAAAACCATAGCCAAACAGTACAGAATATTCATGCAAGATGACAAAATTTCTGCCAAAACAGAGAAAACAGAGAAAAAAAAATGGGCAACAGAAAAAGACAAACAAAATTAAAATTACGAAAGAAATACTACAACAAAATTAAAAAGAGAAAGGTTAGAAAAACTTGGGTTGCCTCCCAAGAGCGCTTGGTTTAAAGTCCTTAGCTAGACTTTATTTGGTGTCTATGCTTAGCGTCGCTTCTTCTTTGTTTTCCTTACTTTCTCTTTGATTTTTTTTTATTTCCTTCGTCAAGGAAAATGATCAAGTATCTCACATGCAACAAAGAGAAATAACATGAGAGATATATCAAATAAGCAAGGTAACAAGAAGAAATCAAACTAATAAAGACACTTGAAGAGCTAAAAACACTTGAAATTGAAAAAACTAAAACAAGAAAAGACAATGTCTAAAATAACATCACTTTGGCTTAAAAGAAAAATCAATTTGACAACCATCAATCCCCGGCAACGGCGCCAAAAACTTGGTGCGTATATTTTATAGCACATAAAATATTCCAGCAAGTATACTGGGTCGCATCAAGTAATAAAGTGATGAGTAGAGTATCGTCCCACAGAGATTGATGTATCAAATAAAATTCAATTAGGCTAAGTGAAATGCTATTAAGACTTATGAAGGAAATTGTTGAAATTACACAAAAAGGGGGGGTGGTGATTGAAACAACAAAATATAAATAACTGAAATTTAAATAACTAAACAGAAAACAAAACAGACAAAAGATGTGCAACTGGTCACAAATTCCATGGAATTGTACATCATCACCCTTTCCTTTGAATATTCTTGGCTAATTCTATTATGTAATCTTCAATCTAAAATTCTTAGAAAGTCTTCTAAGACTGAATTATATTAAAATTATAGTTAGGAAGATCTTCACTAATCTATAACTCAAATATAATCCGATCAAGTCCTAATCACATCAATGTCCCGCAATCGCATATGACATGTTATCTCTTGTCCTCCTCATTACAAATACGTAGCAATCGCATGCATGTATAAATAACAAGCTTCATAGGACAATAAATAAAATAGAACTTTGGCCAAGAAAATACTCATTGGTCCAAATGAATTAAAGTACAATTTCTATTTCATCAAATGACCGACTACACTAGAAAATGAGATTGATTTCGTTGGTCTAATCCGATTAATTCATAGACAAATTAATCTTTGAATCATTGAAGAACAATTCAATTAAATTACAATCCATTCAATATCGGCCAATTTTCTAAAATATGATTGAATCCAAAAGCTTTGAAATTACAATCTAACTTATCCAAAACAATTGACTAAAATCTTAGATCAACCATTCAATTAAGTCATGAAGCTCAAGAAAATTATTCAAGCCACATAAATAAAACTATCCATATCTAGATAATCTAATTTATGGTGGAAATTACAAGGTCAAGCTCAATATCTAGCTAACTCTAGCATAGACATAAAAATCCCAAACTCATTGAAGGTTCATCAAACATTCAAGAGGAAGAATAATCAGTAAAATCCATTCCATTAAACGAAAATGCATTAAAACTGAATATGTTCAACAATAAAGCTTCATAAAACCGAACTACATCAATCCTTAAACTCAGAAATTTACATGGAAGAGAAGGAAAAACATGACAGAAAACAGAAAATACAACAGAAATCTAAGAAACTATGAAGGAAAATGCAAGAAAAGGAAGGAAAATGGGAGAAGGAGAGCCATTCCCAAGTGGGAAGGCTTCCTTTCCCTCAAACCAAGCTAGAGAGTTGCCTCTATGTTGCTCCCAGCCACTGCTGCCCAAGGAAGGCAGAAAAATGGTGCTAGGACTTCACATCAGAAAAATGACTTAGCTTGCTTAATAAATTTCAATTTTTGCAAATATAAAACTGATCTAACACATGCCTAAAGGGATATTCTTCCCTAGATGCCTCCTTGGATGCCTCTTCCATGATATGGCAGCACTTTGACAGCAAAACAGCAGCAAAATTAATATTTCTGCAGCAGCAGAAAAGTATGGCAGTAGCAGAATGGTATGGCAGCAGCAGTAGAATTAATATTTCTGCAGCAGAAAGTGACAAACAGCAGCAGAACAGCAGCAGAATATCATGGCAAAATTAATATTTCAGCCATGCTTTTCTTGACCTACGAAAATTAATATTTCTGCCCAAAAATTCTGACTACATGACATTGAATAAGAGTTCAAGTGGGCCCCACATCCAGCATATCCTAGTCAGCATCTGCATCACCCAAAAAGTGCCACATTAGCATCCAAATCAGCATCTTTGTCCATGTCAACACTTTTCTCTCCAAAATTAAAATTTGTAAGAATTAAATTGAGCATTTTACAATTCAAGTTCTAAAAATATATAATTGAGACACATTCAATCCATAAATAGTTTATACTCAATAAATTCCAAAACATAATAAAATTAGAGAATTGACAAAATTAAAGAGGCAAAAAGGACTAAAATAGGGACTAAAATAAATGGAAAAAGCATGTTATCAGTCAACAATTTAGCTAATTTTCTTACTTTGCATTAAACACGGGCTCAAAACTCGAATTCTTAGCCTGAACATCTAATCTTTATGTTATGGGAATCCTTAACACATGACACCTCAATGTAATTGTGTTAGGGTAACTTTTCCTATTTTGACTTCTCATCTAGACATAGATACTCTCATCGTTGCCACACTAACTACCAAAGAACTTTACTAGCTTTGCGGAATCTCGTGGGTAAGACCTCATAGAATAAGAAAGGAAAACTCATACATCGCTAAGCATTCAACCATGAAACATCAACACTTTTATTATAGTTGAGTGCATAATTAACCACTTGTCTCTTACCTTGGGTACCTCAAACAATCTCTTCTTATCATTAAAAGGTAACTGATGAATTTTACTTGAAGTCTACTAGCCAAGGCCTATAAGGAAACACCAAATAGCTCACTTAAAGCCATTTACTAGACTGTGGCACCTGGGAGCTGGCTCTAGCACCTTGGGTGCCACATATCCTGCACTTAAAGGACCACTTTAGGTCAAGGTACCTGGGGTGCTAGGACCTAAACTCTTAATTACATGGGCACCTTAGGCACCAAGACTAGTTCCTTAAGTGCCCATGACTGGACAACTAACTTATGAGCTTGGAAATGCCTCTATAATCCATGATTCTACTTCTTACTTTATTCTGATACTCATCCTTACTCATTTAGGGCTTTGACACTTGGTTTGGCATCAGAAAACATTTCAAAAGACCAAATTCAAATATTGATCTAAGACCTTTACAAAATTATTCGAGGTCCATGTATATATAAATATGTATTTCCTTCCTTAAAATACTCTAATTTTATCTTTTCCCTTATTTGTCTTTTGATATCAAGCATTTTCATATACTATTTAGTCCCTATCTTAGTCCTATTGCTATTTCAATGTTGCTAACTCTCCTATTTTATTATATTTTGAATTTACTGGATGAAAATTAATTATAGAATTTATATGATTCAAATTCATAATTTTATCCCAATTAATTCATGTGCTTAATTTCAGATCTAATTATTTGAGAGAAAAATTGCTGAGATGGACGTTTTGCTTACTTGGAGGCCACCTGGACATGCTGACTGGGCATTGACTGGTTGACTAAGGCTGACTGGATTTCTGGTCCCCACTGTTCTACACTTTACAGCAAAGGGGAATGTGGTTTCTGCTTTGACAGCATAGGCCTTCTGCAGCAATCAATGACAGACAGAAACAGCAAAGGAGTGGAGTAACTTGTCTGCTGCTGTTGCCACTTTTCTGCTGTTGTCTTGCTACCCACATCATGGAAGAAGCACCAAGGAGGCATCTAGGGTAGAATATTCCAAGGCATTGAGGGCATCAGTTTTAAAAATCAGAGGACACTTTTATTTTCTGCAACTGAGGAATTTCATAGCTCTTTTTCCCTCTCTGTTTTCTCTTCTGTCATTTGCTGTTTTGCTCTCATGGAGGGCTAAGTCTTCATTGTAATCAGTCACTGGACTACTGGGATGTTGTAGCTTGAACTAAGAATGCAAGCTAAGTGTTTTATTCTCCATTTTCATCTCATTTCATTTCTGTTTTGCTGTTATGTTTATGTTGCTGTCAGATTCTGATTAGAGCTTGAGAAGTAATATAAACTGACTTATATATATAAGATATAACCTTGCTTGACTGATTAGGAAAGTGAAGGAGGCGAAATGACTAGTTAGATGATATATTTAACTTGGTTTGGTTGAGATTTTCCACTGAATGCATCTGGTTATAGTAGAGAGATGTTCTTGACTGTAATTAGTAGCATTAAATTCTAGATGTTATTCTAGAACCATCTTCATAAAGAACCAAACAATGGAATGAGAACAAAACTGAATCAATGAGTTAGGTAATGATAGTTGCACTCCCATGAATTCTAGTGGCTAATTACATAGTCTCTTTACTGTCAACACCTTGCAAATTTCACTGCTGTTGCTGTTGTAGTTATTTAGTTGCTGTTCTGTTCTGTTTTTATTAGTACTGCCAACAAACTCCTCCCCCCCCCCGTTTATGTACTTTTCATTAGTGTTTGGGTGTTTAGAACGATTAATTAGTGTTTAGGAGTGAGGCTCCTTGAGTGAATACGACTTGGGGATCACTATACTGCAAATTGCCATGAATTCAATTCTGGGCGATTCGACATCGTAGTGGCATGAACCATCTTTCAATCTTAATTCTTTCTTTTCTTATCTTATAGCATAACTTCTAGCTTCATTTATCATCTGCTTAGAAATTATGACGACATGTCAAGGTCTAAGTTCATACTCATTACATGTTTCCCACATCTTTATAGCTTACTGCTTGATCTCTAACAATTTTTTCCTCTTAAAATCTTATAAAGTTGAACCCACACATTGAACCTTTGGTTATTCAACAGGATGTACTTGATTAACCTTTAACTTTGTCCACTCTTGAAAACCTTCCTCACTTATCTTTAACTTGCTAAGCGTGTTCCCTTACTCCGTCCTTTATTTGAAGGCATCTTGCGGGATCCTTCGGGTTTGCTATACATGAGAGCATAGACGAATTAAATTTTTTACACTTGCTAGTCCTTACAAATTCCTAACCTTACCTTAAGAACTTACATAAGCCAAGCTTCTAGACATAACTCTTTCCCATGGCATTCACCCATAAGTCCTCTGTCCTTCACTTGGTAGTAAATTGTTAGCTCCTTTTAATTTTCTTCTTATAACCTTGAGATACAAGATGTCACTTATTAACATCAGATAACATAGACCTTAAGTCACTAACAGACTCAACATGTTCCTTAGAAAGGGATGAGACGCGAAAGGAAAGGAGAATGCATCTTATAGGGCCTTTGGTAGAACTGCATGTCTATAATTGTGCCTAGGTTCACAACGATAAAGGAGAACCTAAGGTTGCCTTGCTCTATAATTGGTAAGAGACCTAAAACCATCGCTCTAATGCCAACTTTGTCATGACCCAAAATCAGGCACATGACCAGCATGGACGGTGCTTAACCCTTATCGCTGCAAGCCTGATCTTTTACTTAAAAACCTATGCTTTTCATTTACTTAATTATCTTTTGATTAAATAAACTTTATCTCATTTAATTGAGGCTAGTGAGAACCTCTTTACATTCGTATTTTGGCAATCATAAACATATACATAAACCATATCTTTACACTTAGCTCAACATGATTACAATTATGATTCATAGTCTTTGTGCTAGTTCCTACAATCTTTTATATGAGTACACATCATAGCATGACTTACCCGATTACAGAGCATTATTAAGAATACCTAGCTAGACATAACACTAAAATACCTTACCTTGCCCTGATCAATGGGGAGGTGTCCACAACACATACATTATCGGCTAAGAAGTCTTCTACACTTGAAACTATGAAGGGATGAATCCAACCACTTGACTCACCAAAAACAACCCTACCACAGAGCATAAACATATATATATATATAGCCAAGTATGCAATTGGTAAAATACAAATAATGAATATGAAGACGTTAAAGCATACACAATTATGAAAAACTCATTAATTGCATATGCCTTATTAAGCATGGGGCAATCTTGGTACACACTAATATAATAAGTAGTAAAGCTTAATACACTTACACACATATGATTTCTTTATTTATCACTTTGATCCATATTTACTGAAATACTAAGGAGCTATACCAAGAACATAATGCTATAAGCAGTCAACTAGCTATTAACACATATTCATATCATCTCATCATAAACAAGAATTCAGCTTGCAATTTATCAACATTAAGATCACATTATGTATATCAAATGCAATAATTTAATTGCAAGCCATAACATTATAGTTATAATCGTAACATACCACATAATTGTCAAAAATGCTTAGTCAATTAGATCGCTATAGGCCATCATCGTAACCGGTTCTAGTAACCCACTAAGCCCTCTTGAAGAACTTCGGGTCATAAGGGAAACTTGACCCACCAAGCCCTTTCATTAATAGTGACATCGTGGATTGAAGGCCTATCAATCCACTTTTGCTACCAGGGTCAATGTGAGTCCTACTTAACCTAGTCGCTCACCATGGCCATAGGGTTTTGGGAAATAAATTGACCGCATCATGAAAGCTTAGGCAGCACTTTCATGAGCATGTTATCTATGGAACTAAGGCAGCACAAGTGAGTACGCAATCAATCAAACACATAAATACATATAATGCGCTATCAACATATAAGCATATATGTGAACTAATTTATCTTTCCATAATCGGCATATACATGCACATAATGCATTCTAACACATCTACTTAATGTTGCTTCATTCATGACTCAATATTTCAACTTATGAATTTTCCATAACAATGAGCATTACGTGACATGACAAGTCCACATTATTTATAATCATGCATCATGATTTTATACATGTAAAGATTAACCTTTAAACTCTTATTTCACATACACAAGAATTTCTAGATGACTCATGATGGTTCCATGTACATTGGTCGGTCTATACTCCTAATTCATAGGCTTAAATGTTCATTTCCATGCAAATATTTACAACTTCACCATACATGGGCATATAAATAGGCATATTGCATTTATAGTAATTTATCAACAACTTTATGTGTCTTTTATACTTCCTTGCTTAGTGTGACCATTTCACTAAATTTCTTCCTTTTTTAAATCATGTATAGAAATCATATTTCCTTATCATTAACTAATTACATCTAATCTTATATAATCCTAATTCCATTATGTACAACAACATATATGTCTATATATGTATATATACATAAGAAGAAACTTATATAGGATGAGAATTCCCTCGCCTTGAGTTGTAGCACTTCAACCTCTAAGGAGTGTCCCAGCTATGCCTCAAGCCTTTATTAGGCCTACGAGACATTAAGAATCATTTTAGAACTCGAAAACCATGTATTTCTCTTATGCTCGGGCCATGGCGCTTGGGTGCCATGATCCCTTTTCAGCCAAAGATAAGGTTTAGGTGGTGGTGCCTAGGCACCAACAGACAAAGTCTCGGTAGGCGCCAAGACTGATGATCTGGGCACCCACCACTAGTTCTTCGACTCCTTTCTCAATTTCTCATGATTCTTAGCCCAAAATCATCAAATCTTCATCATTTTTCATAATTCCTTCAATGGGGTTTCATTCCTAATGTTCTAGGATCAAAATGGCACTAAAACCACAAGTTAATTCCATGGTTCTAAGCTTGAATCATCAAATGTTCATCATAACCCCTAACTTTCACTGTTTTTATTTCATACTCTATAATTTCATTCCCTACATGATTATTCCTTTAATTCCGTGCTTTCTCCTCATCCATTAACATTTCAAAATAATAATTTCACATTAATCAGCCCATAGAAACATTTTACAAAATTTTACCAAATTTACTACCTTAGGATTTCTTTCTTAAAAGGAAGGAAGAAGAAGGGAAAGAAGAAGAAGAGAAAGAAGAAAGCTTACTCATTAGTCTTCCTCTTAGCTTCCTTAATCCCCATCCTCCCTCAACTCTCTGTGGATGAAGTAGAAGGAAAAGGGCTTAGCATCGAGCAAAGAAGAGCCACGGAAGAAGAAAAGAGAATGAATGAGAAAGACTGAAGTATGCTTAAGTTAGAACAATAATGGGCCCCACTATTCTCCTTTTTCCTTTTTCATTTTGGTCCCTCTTGAAACCATTCCTTTTTAATTAATACTTGTAAGGTATTTAGAAAAAACTTGACCATAATTAGGGCATCCAACACTTCTTCCACTTAATTACACTTCATTACATCTCATTTTCATTAAAATGCCAAAATCTTGTTTTTATTCACCTTAGTCCCTTGCGGTGCCTCAACATCCATCCTAGCCTCAAACCCATCATCTTGGAGGTACTAGCCTCGCAATCTACCCTCATAAGATCCATTCCCATGAGGTTCATTATTCTTCATAGGTTCCTTTTTGTTTCTTTCTCAAGAATATTCCATAATTTCCTTTCTTCTCACCTTAGTCCTTGACACATTCCTTACCTCATCATATGTGTTTTTCTTTTTTGATGAAATAGTTCTTGATCGAAGACATATCTTAACCATTACTAGAGTGCCAGATCCTTTGTTTTCTCTAGTCGGGATACTTTAATTAGTGAAAAATTTTCACTTTTGTGAAAATACGTGCTTTTAATTATATTGTAATGCCATGGTATTACACTATGGGTTTGTTGTTGTGATTGTATCATTGTCCGTATTGATGGTGTTGTTGGAAGAAGAAGGATTATGAGGTTGAATAGAAGGTTGTCTTCATGCTCTTCTTCAAGATAAATTTTTGGGCTGCTGTGATGGATTATCAAACATGTTGCAAAGGAAGGCAAAAATGGAAGCTAGGAGTTGTGAGCACTAAGTGGAGATGAACAAGGAGAAGAGAGAACTAGCTTGACATAAAAAAACCAGAGATGAAGATGGAGATGAGAGAACTAGTCTATAAATATATTTTTTTGAAAGAGAAAAATGTGAGCCTTAATTACCTGTCATGTGAAAAGACGTGGTTGTCACATCCCAAAAATGTGACTGGTACGATAGTGATTTATCCATCACATCGTGAACCTAATGAAAATAAAATTCATATAAAAAAAATTTCAACTCCATGATTACTAATTACTCATACATGGGAACTAACTTTTAAAACTAATTCAATCTCACATCATTCAATATACCACATTCCATCAATATATATATATATGATAATATCCCAACACTTTCCACAATGCCCCAAAAGAAATAAAGTAAGCTCACAATATTTCTAAAATGAAATAATATCAAAATATCAACTTCCAAGCAACAAGCTCATTAGGAAATAGATAATGTATCACATTTCTACATAGCCCATCCACAAAATCCTAGGAGGCTTATGTCATCACAGAGCAACGTCTAAAGTCCAACAAAATAGTTAAGATACAAAAGGACCAACCCAAGGTATAAGAGGGTGGGTATAAAGTAACCCATTACTCTCCTGGATAATCCCTTGCATCAGCTACGGACTCTGAAATGTTGTAAAATAACAGGATGAGTAATGAATACTCAGTGAATGGATCACATCTCTAGTAAAATTTAATTTATCACATCTGACATCATAGAGATATCCACAATTTAAAAGTTCACATCATTTACAAATATTAAGAAGTATAACTCATATAGTGCATAACACAAGTCCTATACCAACCGGGTCGTCCACAATACCAGTGGATCGTTGCCCGTGGCACCCAGGCCGCATCCACCCTTATCTCTCCAAGAAAGAGAAAACTCCACCCTTATGACTCCTTTAATTCCTCCCACGGGGTGCACCACCATGAAATCAAGAACAAACAATAATCATCAACATATCACAATTACATTCATAACATATTTCAAGATTGCAACACAACATAATTAATACAACCTCAATCATATAAATTTCTAGCCAACATCACCAACTCATAAATTTCCCAAGAGTAGCTTTCATCATAAATAAATAAAAGCTAAATATTCTAGGGAGGAAATACTCAACAAACAAAATCATTTAGCATAATGAATATAAATACTTGAATTAAATTCAAGAGCGTGTCATTTTCATCCTTACCTCCATGATGCAAGACGTTAAAAGTTTCAAAAAAAAGAGTAGGACAATGTCATCACACTCACCTCAATTGTGACACTACACCTTGTTTTTGCAAGTTAATAAGTTGGAAAGTGCTAGGAGATGGTTCCCAAGAAATTCCCTAAAAAAATGCAATTGAAGAGGGAATAAAAGAACACATTAAGGTCAGATTTTTGTGCAAGGTAAAACAGGGCTTAAGAGGAAAATTGCTGCTGTATGACAGTAAAATTCTGCTGTCATAATAGCAGAAATTCAGTTCTTATGGCAGTAAAAGTCTGCTCCCACAGTAGTAACCTTTCTGCTACCATAACAGCAGAATTTTACTACAGAATTCTGCAGTAATTTCACATGCTATCTAAGCAGAAAACAGTAGCAAAATTCTACAGAATTTTGCTCTGTTTGCTGCCCAAAGCTGTCCGCCACTTCACATAAACAATCAGCCAGCATAATGCCCAAAAAAATGGTTCTAAAGTGCAGGAAAATCAGTCCCAAACATCCTATATTTATTTCACAACTAACTTTAAATTAAGATTCTTTCTTCCCTTCTCTCTTTCATGTTCAAGACCATCAATGCCCCCCTTTCTTTTATTCCATTAGTTAACATAAATGAAAGCTCCTAAATGTTCCCTAATCACAAGTTTAACCTTACAATCACTTTACTTACATTAGAGTCAGATTTTCCTCTCACCTCTTCAAGTTACAGTTCACGGCTAAGAACAAAAGAATGGAGGAAGGGGGAAAATGAAATATAAGGGAACCTATTGCTTACTTACTTGGTTTGAGTACAAAAAAATGGGGGAGACCGGTGTGCAAGCTCCAACCAGCAGAGAGGAAGATGAACACAACGGGAATGGGAGAGGTGGAAGTCGAAAATGAAGAAGAGATGAATATAAGGTATTATGTGTATGTGACTTCTGTAAAGTGGCTGGTCTTTAAGCTAAAGAAAAGGAAAAATTCCATGTATATCCATTGACTACTTCTTATGTCAATATCTCCTTTTTCTTTAATTAAATTTGGACCTTAATTACATTTATATACAATATTTGACCTCAAATAAAAGAACTCATTCACATAATCAAATTTTAATTAAATCAAATAAATCCTACTATGAAAACATAGTAGCACACACCTAAAAAAAATTTAATTATTATTATTATTATTATTAACCAAGAAAGAAAGAAAAGAAAAATATATATGTATATCAATAAAATTCGACTTCAAAATATATAACGACACAACATAAAATAAAATAATTCAACATAGTTCTAACTTAAAGCACATAACATAAAACATTTCACACCATCATTTCAAGCAACAATAGTAATATAAAATAGTAGAATAAATTAACAAATTAAAATCGTAAAATTTTTATACTCCAAAATTAATAACACCCTGAAGGATTAGGATGTTACAGTGGATGGATGTTGCATATCTTAAAATATATATTTATACATACACCTATACACCCCTTATTTTCACACTCTTACTAGTAGATTAAAGTGAGTCTTGAGATGTGTGGACACAAGAGTAATATGAGAAAATTATGTTAACATATATTCATTGAGATTCAATATATGAGGAAATCATGTTTATAGTAAATAAGTATATACTGTATAAGAAACTGAAATGAATTTATATATTATAAAAATCATAACTTATTCTATGGCATACAATAGTATGAAAAATATTTACAATATATATGCGTATTAAAATAATTTATGTTATGTATTATATACTATAATAAGAGAATGACCGGATGTTGTATACTAAAATAATTCATGTTACATATAGAATATTATAATAAAATAATGTGTTACGTATATTGATATAAAATAATTTATGTTATATATTATAATAACAAAATGTATTATGTATTAAAATTTCAGGTTATATATTAAGAAGCGATGATTGATTCATCGGTGAAGTGTTAACTTGATACTACGTGGTCGTCGGGTCGAATCTAGTGCTGTAAAAAATTTTGTTTTGCTTCTTTAAAAAAGTATTGCCATGTGTTTTCTCCACACCCCACACTCCCTTCTACACATCACACTTCCTATATAATCACTACCTACTAACATCCTTTCAATATCTTCCGCATCTTCTTCTTCTTCCTGTCACACCACACCTACACCTACACTGCCTACGAAATTAGTATTCTTTTAACATCTTCCCAATCTATTTCTTCCTACTCATAGTACTTGTTTTAAATTTCTCATCTTCTTACATCTGCCAGCATGATTATAATATTGTTGGTCCCATGGGTTCCAATTTATTATACATGCAAGAACAACATATTTCTACTTTGGTATGGGAAAGTAACCAAGTAAGTATTTGTAGTTCCAAATTATTCTTTTCATTTATATGAAGTTATTAAATTATTTATTTACTTCGAAGTTAGGTTTGGAGACTTTTTATTTTATATTATGATTAATTATTTTTTTCCTCACAATTTATTTTATATTATGATTAATTATTTTTTTTCACAGAATCGTATCCTTACTGTCAAGAAATGGACAAATGCTCGTAATCCATCTCTTGCTATCATGCCACTTTTAATACACTTTGGACTTTATGGTGTATCTGTCTTGGGCAATTTTGCCTTTAACTATGCATTCGTTTCTGTCTTTGTTGAATGGTGGTGCCTAGAGACACACACTTTTCACAAAACTAAAGGTGAGATTACAATTACGCTGATGAAGGATTATTATTGGGACTTCCATGTATGGGAAGACCAGTAACTGACAATCTCTGCCTATAAAATTTCGAAGAACTATGTATGCTAGCATTAGGAGTTGTGTCACCCACATCAGAGACCGATGGGCAAAGAGTAACATTGAGGTGGCTTGCCAATACATTTGCAGAGCCACCTGAAGGTGCAGATCAAGCCACCTTAGAATTCCATGCTAGAGTATGGATTCTACAATTACTTGGTGGATACTTTATGCTAACTAAGTCTGGCAATTTTGTAAGCTTGAAGTACCTCCCTTTCCTTCTTAATCTCCATCATTGAGGGAGTATGTCGTAGCGTTTAGCGGTATTGGCCTTTTTGTATAAGCAGCTTTGCTCCACTGCACTAAAAGATATTAACAAATTGAAGGGTGCATGGCCCTCTTACATTTGTGGATTTTGTGGAGATTTCCCTATTTTTGCCCTGATGTTGTCTGACAACTAGTTCCATTGCCCTACGCTAATGTACTCAGGCCACCTTTGGGTTTTAATTATGTTTCAAGAAAACATAATGTAGGTTGACTAGTTTATATTTGCCTAATTAATGATCTGTTATTAGTTTCATAGATGATGGATGGGGGCTTGCATGCATCCAACCCTCCAAAAATTCTGATAACTAAATACAGAGAAATGTTGGACATCATGAGTGACCAAAAAATATACAACCTCTATTAATATAATGAGTCTTCACCGAATAAAATATACTAACAAGTGTCATATCATTGTAGATTATTTGGTATCCCTACTTAAGAGGGACTGAGGGAATCCTTGCATACTGTACGACTAGGATGGAAGTGGATCTAGCTAGAGTGCCTTTAATTTGCTCTTATATAGTTGAAATGCAACTTACTGAGCATGTACTATGGCAATTTGGGCTGTTGCAAGGAATATTGCCAAACCCACTAAAGGACCAAATGGAAGGTTATCATGCTCTAAAGGCCAAAGGGAGACTTCGAAACCATGACTAGACGAACTACCACCAAGAGGACAATGAAATATGGAACAACTAGAGAAGACTAGTCGTACGAGGTGACTTTTCCAATGAGACACATATTGACCCATGGTCATCATACTTTACTTTCGAGTCAAGCGTTGTTATGTTGGTCAAGATACAGTAGTGATGGCTATTGTGGTATAATATTTATTTTATCTTTCAAACAATAAATTATTTTTTTATTCAAATTTATTAATTACATAAAAATTTAATTTCACTGTTGTTTAGAATGACACCATGTATCTGGTAGAACGTGTTTCTTTGGCATATCTCGAAAATGAATTCATTGTGATTGCTAGAAGCTAAATGGAATTAATACAAGCAAATATGGGTCAGAGAAACCAGAGACAGTTGTCA
Organism: Biancaea sappan; assembly: GCA_037074585.1. Lineage (NCBI taxonomy): Eukaryota > Viridiplantae > Streptophyta > Magnoliopsida > Fabales > Fabaceae > Biancaea > Biancaea sappan. The sequence goes on along the minus strand of CM073497.1, from coordinate 44,448,186 downwards.
CGGAGGCAAGCTCAAATGTCTCGTGGGTCTGAAACCTAAGATATGAATGTCAGTACCAGTAACACTACTACTTCAATTGATGCTGTTAGTTCAAGTCAGAAGAAGAGGATAAGGAAGAGGCAAAGAGGACAAGAAGAAGAAGAAGCAGAAGTAGAAGGAGAAGGTTATGATGAATAGAGATTTACCTTTTTGTAGAGGGATAAGTTGTATGATAAATAATATTTGCAGTTTTATAAATATTTTAATGAAAGTTGTATTATCAATAATTTTTTTAATTAACATGTTATTATGCTATTAAATTTTATTACAACACAATTTTAAATATTAAAATCAATTACTACATATGTGTATGAAAATTACATTATTTTATTTAAAGTATTTTATTTAAAAATAATTTTATAATATTTTAAAGATTAAAATAAGTTACTATATTATATACTAAAATTAAATAATTATTTATACTTATATTTATATATTTATATAATAAAAAAATAGAGGCGTGCCTTGCCAACGCAAAGCATGCCTACCGAGGCGTGCTTCTGCGCTACCTCTACACAGAGGTGACCTCAAACTACAACTTATATCTTTAATTCTGTCTCGAAGCCTTTTTCCTTTTAAAATAGTATATTTTATTTTTAAAAATTAAAATAATATAAATATAATATTAATTTTATTACATACATATAATATTATACACACACACACACATATATATATATATATACACGTATTATATATATATATATTAATATAATAGAACTATTTCTCTCCAATATGTTAAAGTTGGTTTGCTTTAATAGGATGGGATGGGTGCATATGACAGCTATAAGGCTATATGGAAAATTATGTAGATAAGGCTGCGTAGATGGGATGTGAGCTTAAAGAAGCTACAATATATTCTGATGGGAAAGAAGAGATATATCTATTTGTAAAAGATCAATGTTAGTTATATATGCCAGAAAGTTCTTATTTAGCATTGTCGGTTTTTTCTCATTGTCTTTTTCTTTTCATCACTTTTTGACAATGGAGATCCCTTCTCATCGTTGATGGATGTATAATAGACTAAATCTTGGAAGGAAGGATCACATAGAAGAATTTTTGTTTGGGGTGAAGGAATTTGTTACGTTTGCTAGAAGACTTACAATGGATGAAAAGATCTGGTACCCCTACTCAAAACACAAAAATGGCACCTATAAGGGTATTGAAGATGTTAAAGTGGACTTTAATAGAAGATGCTTTCAGCCAAGATACTAGTACTGGACATCTCACGATAAGGTCAGTAGTGAAGCCATAGCTTCAACTTTTGTTGATGATGGTTGTTCAAGTAGATCAACATTTATTGTTGCTGAAGAGGATGCTCAATATCAAGCCATGATCTTAGATGCAACCAGAGTTGACCTGAATATACCAGATGACTCAAAACCAGAGAATGAGGATACTAGTAATCAAAATACTGATGAACCTCCAAATCCATATGCTTAAAACTTCTTTGCTTTGTTAAATGCCTACTAGAGACCACTTTGGCCAGGTTGTACCAATCATTCAAAATTGTTTACTGCAGTTAGAATTTTAAGTCTGAAATCTTCAATGATAGCTTTCAACAATATGGCAAGTCTTATAAAGAAGATTAGTCTTGTTGAAAATTTGTGCCTACGAATTGGTACGAGATGAAGAAATTGGTATCCAAACTTGGTCTGACATAAAAAAATTAATGTTTACCAGAATGGATGCATGTTGTACTACAACGATGATATAAATGAGACAGAAAGCAAATTTTGTAAAGCATCTCAATACTGAGAAGATCGACCTGGGAGAAGACAAAGTATTAAACAGGTTCCAATGAAAAGGATGTATTATCTACCCCTTATTCCTAGGTTGCAGAGGCTTTATGCCTTAATGAATTTAGCTGAGCAAATGCGATGACATTGGAATAACAGAAGAAATGAAGGCATATTCATCCATACTTCAGATGCGAAAGCATGGGAATACTTTGACATGGTGCATCTCGACTTTTCCAATGAGCCACGTAGTGTAAGGCTCAGTCTGCATACAGATGGGTTCACCCCTTACGATTAACATGGGACACCATACTCGTGTTGGCCAGTTATAGTGACACTGTATAACTTACCTCCCAAGATGTGCATGACTATACCATTTTTGTTTTTGATAGCCATTATACTTGGGCCATGTAATCCAAAGGCTGGCATTGATGTATACTCGTAGTCGCTCATTGACAAGCGAAAAATTTTATAGGACAGACTATCCACCTTTGACATTTCCACACAGTAGAATTTTCATATGCGAGCAATGTTGATGTGGATAATAAATGATTTTCTAGTGTATGAAATGTTATCAAGGTGGAGCACTGCAGGTAAGTTGGCTTGTCCTTACTACATGCACAAATTGAAAGCCTCCACTCTACAAAATGGGAGAAAAAACTCATGTTTCGATTGTCATCGATAATTTTTGCCTGCTGACCATGCATTTAGGAGGAATAAGAATGCATTCATCAAAAATAGAATTAAACACGATCTCCCACCACCAAGTTTGAGTGAAGATGAACTGTGGAAAGAAGTTAGATGGCTTCCTAATGTCGCTGAATGTGGCCTTTGTAGAGATCAAGGTTATAGGGTTGTGCACAACTGGATAAAACAAAGCATTTTTTGGGAGCTCCCCTATTGGAAAAATCTCTCGATCCATTATAATCTAGATGTCTTGCACATAGAAAAAAATGTGTTTACAAAATATTTAACATTGTTATGGACGTCCAAGGTAAGACAAAGGACAACATCAAGGCGAGGCAGGATCTTAAGGTGTACTGCAGGCATCATGATTTAGAGTTAAAAGAATTAGCCAATGACAGAATGATAAAGCCAAAGGCTAAATTTACATTTACACTTAAGCAGAGAACGACCACATGCGAGTGGGTCAAATGTTTAAAAATGCCTGATGGATATTCTTCTAACTTGTCAAGATGTGTTCACTTGAAGGACATAAAGTTGTTCAGACTCAAGAGCCATGATTATCATATTTTCATGGAATGTTTGCTATCCATCACATTTAGCGCATTGCCTGAGCAAATTTGGAAGCCTCTCACTAAGATAAGCCAATTTTTCAAAGACTCGTGTTCAACAATGTTGAAAGTGAATGCAAGTGGAGCACAACACTCCTGTCATTCTTTGCAAGCTAGAAAGAATATTCCCCCTATATTTTTTGACTCAATGGAACATCTACTTGTCTATATTCCGTATGAGGCTCAAGTTGGTGGACCAGTTCAATATCAATGGGTATATCCTTTTGAGAGGTAATCAACCATTAATTACTTTTACTTTTGTATGTTATTTTAATTCCTATTGATTTAAATATGACAAACTAGTTCTTTTCATTTTTAAAGGTTTTTAAACAGAATTAAAAAGACAGTCAAGAATAAATCTCAGGTGGAAGGTTCAGTTTACGAAGCATACTTGGTACAGGAGACATCGTACTTTTATTCTTATTACTTTGAATCACATGTATATTCCACAAGAACAAGAATTGGTCGAAATGCCTTTATGCAAGAGGAAATAAGACAACTAACAACATCAACAACTTTTGAGCAAGTCAGGTATCCCTCAAGCAAGAGCAAGACTAAATATTTAGATGATAGAGAATATATGATGGCTCAACTTTATGTCCTTCTTAATTGTGACGAAGAGAAGTCATATCTTGAGCAAGAATACAACATTTCCTAATTTTATTATTTAGTCAAACATTGTATATCTATTATGTATGCTCAATGAGTTTGCTTTTGCATGGTAGCAGTTTTGAACAATATCATAGAAATTTTAATCCCCACTTCAACGATGCAAATATAGATAGAGTTGTTGAATCAAACTTTGTCTTATAGCTCAAAACCCTTGTAAGTAACCTTCTGATTTAATTGGATTAATTACTCATTTTTTGTGTTTTGCATTAATCAATCAATATAATGTATCACCCCAAAAAATGAGTATATGAATATATATATATATATATATATATATTATAGGGTATACCTCAGTAGTAGCACATAATTTCCCAGAACAATCCTAATGTCCACAACTATGAAAATTGTAAATTACAATTAAATAAATAAACCCCTCTAAATACAGTAGGACCTAGGTGACCTATAGAATTACAGAACATTTCCAATTGGTTCATTTAGAACCTTCTGATTAGATTGAGTATATCTCTAAGCCACTAACCTCCAAAGGTCTTCCCATCCTCCTTAACTGCTAAATTTGAAAATAGCAATAAAGATCGTGAGTTTATGAAAACTCAGTGAGCAAGTGACTATGCAATAAAACAAAACATAAGTAGAAATACCAACCTCACTACCATAATTAAAATAAACACTACTAACATATATTGGTACGAAATAAAATATATATAACGTATCTTACCACGCAACCAAGACCAGTGATTCAATGTGAGTCTACAATCTCAAAAAATAATCCATAAAACAATCCTCAATCAAATAAAAGCATAAATAAACACCCACACCAAAATTCATTATGCAATGCATTATTTATAATGCATTTCCCACTCTTTTTCATGTATACCCATTGAAACTACATAACTGACTTACACAATGAGTATACTTCCCGGACATTATGTATGATGCATGTCCTACTCTTTTCCATGCATACCCATTGACACCACTTAGTGGTATTACACAATGGGTAGCTTCCCGCTCTATTTCTACACATTTCTACTTCTCATGATATAAATATGTAAATGATGATATATAATGCATTTTCCACACAAACATCTCACAGCATATACCACATCAATTCACCACTTTAAATATAATTAAATATAAAACCCCTAATCCCACAAAATAATTCCCATAATTATTCAATGAAATTCCTTGGTCTAGTTATTACCACTAACTAGGGAATTTCTGATGAGTTTCTAACTATGGTGTGAATGAGATTTATATTGACATGGCCAAATAGTTTAATAAAACTTAAATGACAAGGTCATTCACTCACCTCGATGTTGATAAGGTTTACTGCATAAATAGTCCTAGGAGACAAAGCCAAAGAAGCTCCCAAATCATATGGAATCAACCAAAATCAATAACTAAATAAAACAAGGAAAATCTTTACCGCTAACCCCAACCTTTGGTCATTCTTTTAGTTATAACTCTTAACCAGTAAAGATTTTTTTAATAAATCACTGGAAACTAGACTCAAAGATCTTTCTAACAATATAAAGTTTGCTAAAAACAAAGTCTGGATGAAGAAGTTACGGCCATTTGAAAATAAACCAAGAAGGTTGTCTGATGGCTGGCGCCAAACGCTCAACTTTCTGCCCAAATTCAAGTGCTTGGCACCTAGGGCACCAAGACCAAGCTTTTCACTTCAAGGGTGGCGCCTGAGGCGCTATGACTCTGAACTTGCATTTTAGCCTTGGTTTTGGGTCAAATCTGGCCGAATCTTCACTGTTTTCCATGATTTCTTCCATGTGATCTCATCTTTGATGTCTAAGGAGTATTTAGACACCAAAATTCCTAATTTAACCCAAAAACGAAGTCAAAATCTCAGTTTTTCCCTAAATACCCTTTAAACTAGAAAATAGGAAAAAGTTCAAGAAATCGAAATTCCTACCTCGATTCCTTGCTTTCTCTAGGTTGCTAGGCCATTGATGACTAGCCCCACCACCAGAGAAAGGTTCTCCAAAGTCATTGGAGAATTTGGAGTGTAGAGGGTATGATAGAGAGAAGGAAGAGAAAAAGAGAAAGTGAGGAGAGAGAGAGAAAAGTGAAAAATGAGGAAAAAGAAGTGGGACCGCCTGTATATATCCGTCTATAGTGAAATTATTACTTTGCCCCTAGGTAACTCTCGGTTAACCTTGACAGTGGTAAATTCATAATTTTTCTAATTTAGGTATTTCATATATTCTAATTGCCACCTATTTCCTCATTTCACTTTAGTCCCTCTTTGGACCTCGCTTCCTGTTCCTTGTCTCTCAACTCTATCTCTATGAAATTTCCTCTTCCTCACATCTTTCCTCAATTCTCAAAATATCATCCAAAATAAAATACTCGATCTAATTATTTATCTGCATTTCCATAAATAATATTAAAAAAGAATAAATTAAACATGAAAATTAAAAATAACCAAATAATTCCATTAAAATAAATGGAAATTTTCATTACCACAACCGTAATACTACCAATTACATGATTTCAAAATTGACTGGTATTACAGATAACTTTAACTAGGTACACGCTCAACCTCATGTTTTTAATGATCTAAATATAATGGCCTTGACATGGGGACTATTTAGAGAAGCCGAGACATGGAAAATGTATTTTGTGAATGGGTCCAAGTTTCATAATAATGCCTAGAGCACTGGAAAGAAGATAATCAATAGTGGGGTTTGTGTTAGAGGTACTGGAGAAGGTGATGGAGAAAATTATTATTTTGGCATCCTTAAAGAGGTTGTACAACTGTAGTATTTTGGAGAACCTACAAAAAAGATAATTTTGTTTCACTATGACTGGTTTAATCCAATGTTAAATCATGAAACTAGCGTGCACCGAAATTATAGAATTATAGAAATTAAACATACAAGAAAATACATAAAATTTGATCTATTTGTGTTCGCACACCAAGCAATACAACTATATTTTGTTCTTATCCAATTAGAATAAGAGAGAAATTTGACTAGTGGGTTGTTATGAAAACTAGGCCAACAATCTAATGCAAAATGAAGAAAGACTCGAAGTTGCCTACCTGAATAACCAACCTCATGTTTTTGCTCTTAATAGTGATTTATTAAATAAAATTAAAGAGAGGAAGGACAATATGAAGGTATATGATATACAGAAGAAGATGAATAAGAACACATAGAGGACGAAGATCAGTAAAGGAGGGGGAAGAAGAACATGAAGAAGATGAGGAACAAGATACAAATACAAATGAAGATGAAGATGACGACAAAGATGAACAGGAAGAAGAAAATGAGGCTAACATAGAAAGTGATGACTAATTTTTTTTTATATAATTTTTTCTCTTTGAAGAGTGACACTTATTTTTTGTACATAAAAAAATTTCTTTTTAAAATTTTTATTTTTCTATATATAGAAATGTTGCCGGTTACCATATACATTTTTCATATCACACATGATGCAAGGTAGGGCAAGAGAATATATGTATATACAACGAGAGACACTATTAACGAAAAAAATTAAAATAAAATAATCCTTTAATAAAAAAATTAAATTACATGCACATATATGGCATGGGGCCTCCCCCTTGCCATATGGGGGAGGCCCCCTATGCCATATGTATATATGCACAGGTTGTCTTTGTGCCATATATGTATGAAATTGTTTTATAATATTATTTTTATTTTAAATTTTGTTTGTTAATTGTGTTTTTTTTAAAACTTGATTCTGTCAAAAAATTAATTCAAATTTTATCATTTATTATTAATTTTAAATATTTTTAAATTTTTATAAAAGTGTATTTCCTAAAGAATTTTGTAAAGAGATATTAATCCATTTTATTTTTACTTTCATGAGTAATTTACTTTCGTTAAATGGTGACTGTGTGCACGTTAAAATTTTTTTAAATTAATATTAAATAATAAAATTTGAATTAATTTTATTACAACTTGATAAAAGTTGAATTAATTTTTGATAGAATCAAATTTTAAAAAAACACAATTAATAAATAAATTTTAAAAAAAATAATATTATAAAAAATTAAAAACACATATGGTGCAGGGGTATATACATATGGCGCAAGGGGGCTTCCCCTGCGTAAATTTTTTTATAATATTATTTTTATTTTAAATTTTGTTTGTTTAAAACTTGACTATGTCAAAAAATTAATTCAAATTTTATCAACTTGTAATAAAATTAATTCAAATTTTATCATTTATTATTAATTTTAAATTTTTTTATTTATAAATTTTTTAATGCGCACCCAATGACTATTTAATGAAAGTAAATTAGCCATGAAAGTAAAAATAAAATGAATTAATGTCTCTTTACAAAAATTCTTTAGGAAATACACTTTCATTAAAATAAAAAATATTAACTGCGAACAGTCTAATATTGATATGGGGTATTTTTATATACACTTTGGCCCTATCTTAGTCCTATTGCATATATTTTCATGATAACTCTCTGATTCTATTATGTTTTAGAATTAATTGGATGAAATTTAGTTATGGATTAATTGTGCTTTAATTATGTAATTAGAAAGCTAAATTGATGACATGGACGAAGGTGCATATGTGGGAGCTGATCTGGAACTTTTTGGCGATTAGATGCTGACAAGGATGAGCTGATGTAGGCCCCTCTTTGGTTCTGAATCAGAGCATGCGTTCAGCCTTTTTTACTCTCCAAAGTTTGCCTAAAATGGCAAATTCGCAGGTCAACTCTTCTATACAGAAAATCAGTCCAATAGCTTCCTTTTTCATGCCACTCTCATCTGATTTGCTGCTATAGGCTTTCCAGATATGTACTGCAACTTTCTGCAAGGGAAAGGGACATGTCTTGAAGCCTTTTTCATCTCTCCCCTAGGGTAGAATACAAAGGGACTTCAGAAATTGTTTTGAAGGCAGACAACACTTTTCTTCTTCCTCTCTTCTGTAGTAGTTTAGGGTTCTTGTAGTTTTCTTTATGTATTTTCATTTTAGTTCAGATGGAGAGCTAAAACTCTCTTGTAATCTGTCATTTGCATGAACTAGAAGATGTTGCTTGATTCCTTGGTTCATATAAGTATTCTAATACACTTTTGTTCCATTTTTGTTCTGTTTCTCTCTGTTTTATATTTGTGTTAATTTCTAGTCAGAGTTTCATGAACATAACTCTATTTTAATGCTTGATCTGAGATGAAAACTTGTTGTAACCTATTGGAATGACAAGTAGGATGAAATGGCATGTCAATATGCGATTGCAGAACATAATTTGGTTATGGCTTTAAGGAGTTGATAAACTCATTCTAGAAGATTTTCTAGAAATTTAATGACTTAGAACCAAATGGTAGAAGTGGATTAGAGATTAACTTAAGTTTGGAATGGTGATAGTTATGTTTCCAGGGATTTATATGACAGATTACATATTTTGTGTAGATTATTTCTTGTTCTGTTCTAATTCTGTTGATGTTTACTGTGTTGTTTCAATTCTATTTTGTGTTTAACTTTTTGCTGCTATCACAACAACCCCCCTGGTGAGTTAATTAGTGTGATTAGTGTTAGGAACAACTAATTAGTAATTAGAAGTGAGGCTCCTTAAGTGAATACGACCTGGGAACCACTATACCTCAAAATTACCAAGAATTTAATTCTGGGCGATTCAGCATCGTAGTGGCATGAACCAAATATATAAAAGCAAACATATTTAAAATTACATATACATTTCTCTTACTAATTTGTAGTTGCTGGATCAGTAGGAAAGATTTTGCCAGTAGGTGACCTGGGCAAGTAATGATTCCTACAAAATTTTAGTAGGAAAACGTTAGTATGACAATCAGAATTTCTTTCAATAGGGTTTTGTCAGAAATTTATAGTCAGAATTTAGATTGATTGTTGAAGTGAAAAATCATAGAAAATACATAATAGAGTACAACAATGCATCCGATTTAAACCAATGAAACTAGTACTTATCAATGGCAATATATCCTTGGAAGAGGACATGACTCGGGCTCACCAAATTCTTTTCCTGCGATGACACAAAACCTCATTTCCTCAGTTAGAGTGCCTCACAGGTCTGTCACCTGACCCGGGCTATGCATCCTACCAAGGGAATTGTTGTCTCTACACTCATTAGCCAAGGCGCCCTATAACCTGGGCCTCTTACCTTGCCGTGAGAGGGGGTATCATCCTACTTAATCACAAATAATGTCTCAGGCACATATCAACATCAATCCGTAATATAGCATAACTCATTTAATCTCACCCTATTATTCACACAGATTACATCGTCAGAATCAAATAATCAAATCAACTACTGAATTTATGCATACATTAGTTACCCCTTTTCATAAATGCACATATATAGAATTTAACCTAGTTTCATAACTGTAAGCACACCCTATGATTTTGGGATCCGCCTATTTCATATCCTTATAATTAACAACGCTAAGACCCGGTTAAAATGAGGTCAGTCTACTCACCTGGTTTCCAAGTTATCTTTACTAGGTTTTCTATGCTATTTGGAGAGAAAACAAATGTGTACAAGGCTTCCAAGATTAATCTTCAACCACTATGACAAAAGGTTTTCAAAAAGAATTAAAACAGTAAAACAAGAAAATTACTCGTTTTTTCTTCTGACCTTGCATCACTATTTTAGTCATATCTCTCAATCAATAAGGAACTTTTTAGCTTAATTTATTGCGTTAGAAACTAGACCAAAGGGATTTCCATTGATATCTCATTTGTGAAAAACATAGTTCAGTTGAGGGAGTTATGACCAATTTAAGTTACGTAAAAATAAAAGTGTGATAAATTGGATTTTCTAGTTCTTACATTTGTTTCTTTGAAATTTTCCGACATTGAGAATGATTATCGAAGATGTGTTTCATGAAGCTTATGTGAGGAGGTGTAGTGTTTAGGGTTCTTGTGCTTTTGAGAGATAGAAGAGAGAAAAGAGAAGACGTCTATGTTTTCCTTATGGGAGAGATGTGGTAGGCATCTTGGGTTGCTAGGTATTGAGGGCTTGGGTGGTATTTATAGAGAAGGTTTAGTGTAGGGATGGCAAAGGGGTGGGGCCGAGAAATGCCTCCCTTGCCCTCGTCCTCACCCCCGATGCCTATCGGGGAGAAAAAATCTTCCCTATCCCCGTTCCCCACCGAGTTATTAAAAACAATTCAAAAAAGTAAAAAAAAATCAATAATACATTGCTAAATGGAGAAGATAAGGGACAACTGGGGATATCTAGGCCAACTAGGGATGACAGAAGAGTTTGAGAATTGAGACTAACCTATCGTAATCCATACAATTCCCACTATCAGATATAGAATTACATAAGCAAAAATTCAATAGCCGCAGATAGTAAGTTTTTCCCTCTCATTTAAGCTATTTCCTTTTTCTTGAATGATCAATTCATGAAACCCTAGTTTAGTTATGCATTCTATTTCTAATTATCATATGGGGAAGATGAAGCAAATAAAGAAGGTAGATTTCCAAACAGTATATATATACATACTCAGAGCAAATAGAGAGTGAACAAAGAAGATGAAGCAAACATCATATACATAAATACTCAGAGCAAACAATGACAATGAAGCAAACAGAGAGAGAATAAGGCCAGCATATACAGGATTTCCAAAATTGCAAAACAGAGGCAATGAACTCACCAGAGATGACAAGAAAGTGAACAGAGATAGTGAGAGAGTCGGAATAGAATTCGCCGGAGACGATGACCACCAGAGATGACAGCAATGGTGAACTCAGACTAGCAAAGACGACAACGAACTATTAAACTCAGACTCGGAAATCAAAATGCACGCAGGTGTGAAATTCGAGGTAGAGGTATTAAGGCTTTTTTTATTTTTTATTAAATATTTAAATTTATTTTAATTATTCTAATTATAAAATTACTAAAATATCCTAAAGTATATTATATATATAATATTATATATTATATATTAAGGGTATTTTAGTAATTTCATGTGAAATTACTAAAATACCATTTGGGGACGATAACCTTACGGAGCGGGGAGTGCTATCCCCATCCCCACCCCTAAAATCTTGAAGAGGGAATTTTCACCCCGTCCTCTTAGGAAAAAATTTCCCGTTGACGAGGCCCCGAATAGGGGATCCCTACTCCATTACCATGTCTAGTATAGTGGCTTCCCACTAGCTTAGTTTAAGTAAAACTAGAATTTGTATTTTATTTATTATTTAGTTATCTATTTAATAATATTATTATATTCCTATGTAGTGACTTATCTGCTTTATTTATTATATTATATTCTTATGTTGTTTATCCATTCATTATATTATATTTTTATATAAATTATCCATTCATTTACTATATTATTTGTGTGGATAATCACTTTAATTCATAATATTATATTATATTTATTTATTTACCTAATCCTAATCTAGTGACATCTATTTCTTCTAGAAGGAGTATCTTCATTAATTAATATAAAATAATATTAACTCTATCCTAATCCTAATTGAATTATCTCTTAATTAATCCTTAATTAATTAATAATATATTATGCTTAATTCCATCTTCTAGCTAGAAGGCTTGTCCCTTGCTTAGATTAATTTATTTAATATATATATATATATATATGTAAGTCTTATTCTCTATCTTATTTTTAGTTAAAATTCTATTTTATCATATTATTTTTTATTTTATTATTGTCTTAATTTATATTATCCCTTGATGTGCATATTATTTATCCATTATTGGGTTTATTATTGTGGGTTCCATGTCATATATATTGTGGGCTTCACGCCACATATATTGTGGGCTTCACGCCACACTTATTTATATTGAGCTAGATTTACTAATTAAGCTACTTTAATTATATCTTAACTTGTTTAGACTTTTTATCAAACCTAACCAAACAATAGTTCACAATTGGGCTTTCAAATTAAACTTATTCAAGTACTAATTCATAACTAAGCCTTTTAATCAAACATAACCAAATACTAATTTCACAATTGGGCTTTTCTAATCAACACATAACCACACTTGGGTACTAATTCATAATTGGGCTTTTTTAATTATTTAATTTACTTGCTACCTTGAAGGGTTTTCATTTATTTAATTTCTTATTGTTTATTTTTCTTTAAAATTTATATTATCTAAAGAGGATTCTTTTTTTCATTTTAACTATTTTTTATTTTTCTTTTTCTAGATTTCCAATCACTTTTTAAAGTCTCACATTATCTTTACTAAATTAGTCCCCACCTACTCGTCCTATTTTTTGTAATTTCGTCCAACCTCTAGCCAATTTTTATTTTTCATTTTAGTCCATCATTAACCCCAATTACAATTCACAAATAGGACAACTACCACATCATACTGCATTTATCATACCACATATTTCATAGATAAATGGATGCATATTGCACACAATCAAAATTCCACACACAGAAAAAATCACGCATGTACCCTAGGTACTTAGAATCAAGATAATAGACACGAAAAAATCCCTAGAAACACTCGTCTATTCACAAAAAAAAAAATTCACATGCCAGTACTCACGCTTTCTTATGATGCCGTAATACTGGAGGTGTTACACCTACCTTTTTATGAAGGAGTTGCAAAATTGTAATTTTAAGCAAGTGGATTTAAGATATATGGACACACACAGAGCCCCCTTGTTGGTCAGCATACCTCACGCCCCTCTCTCCCATTTCTTCTTCACTCTTCTCTTCTGTCCTCTCACCCACGACATGCCACCTCCACTCACGGCCACCATGGTCTCCGGAGACCACCCCTACCATCGGAAGGAGCTTGGACAATGGTAAGAGTATTTTTTTTTCTCTTTTCTTCCTCACTTTCCTCTCTTCAAACCCTAGGATGAGAAATTTGAGAAATCTTGGTATTTATGGATGTTTAATTCTTCTAATTCACCCAAGCTTAGTTCTTAAGTGATTGGGAAGTTGGGATTTGGGAGAAGAGTGGAATCGAAAGAGAAAATCAGATTGGAAAGTTGAAGGTAAATTAGAAAAGTTTGAAACTTGAATTTCGGATATGGAGAACCCTAGACTTTTAGGAGATGATTTCTTAAGTTTTGGGCTTGGGTTTGGTTTAAAATCATCTAACTGTGTGGAACAAACCATAGGAACTCAAAACTTGGAGGAATTGATGAAATAGAGTTAAAGGAAGTGGAGAATTGTGTTCTATGTTTAGGTACAGAGCTGGGCACCCAAGGCACCAAGTGACTTGAGGAGAATACTTGCTTCAGACCCTTGGTGGTGCCCTATGATATCGAGCATTTTCATGCCCACTATAGTCTATAACTTAGTCCTTTTTACATCTTAAATCTTGCAAATGCTTTAATTATATTATGTTTTGAGATTTATTGGGTCTATATTAATTATAGACTAATATGCTTTAGTTCCACATTTTTATGGGCTTAATTGATTAGAGACCCATTAATCCTTGTGCTAATTTTGTAGGTAAATTAATTATAGAGTTGACTTGGACGAATTGTAGATAACAGGGCACTAATGTGGCACTTCTGGATGATGTGGATGTTGACCAAGATGTGTTAGACGTGGGACACACATGTGTTATGAATCAATGCCACATTTTAGCATACTTTTTTGTCCCTCTTTTGTTGAAAATGGAAATCTGTACATGATTAGCATTCTGCACTTGAAAAGAGCATTCTTCAGTCTTTAATTCATGAATATTCTGCTACAAAACCAGAAGAGAAAGGGACAGTAGCATGTAGAAGAGTTGATTTCATTTTTCTCCCTTACGTTGGACATAAAACACTATTTCAGACTTCATTTCTGGTGGTTGATGAATATCCTCCTTCTCCAAACTTGAAAAAATCATAGCTTAGGTTTTTTGTTTATTTTTCTTTCTTTAATTTCATTTTAGTCCCCATGAAGGGCTAAAACTCTTGTATAATTAGTCACATAAAGAACTGGAGATTGTACTTGAATCTTACGATCTAATCAGATAAGTTTATGCTCATTCTATTTCATTTCTATTTTGTTTCATTGCCTCTCGGTTATTATGGTTATTCTTGTGCTAATTGGGCTAAAATGATATAATTTCTATTATGATTGCTCTATGTGAGGATGTGTCTTGTTATAACCCATTGGAATAACAAGTAGAATAGAAATGGCTTGTTAGTATGCGATTGTGGGGCAAGAATATGGTTAGGGCTTAATCAGATTTCATTTAGCTATGCATTAGTGAAGATCTTCTTAATCATGGTTTAGGTGTAGTCTAGTTCTAGGAGATTTTCTAGAAATCTTTGGTTTGAAAACCAATTGATAGAATGTTACAGAAATTAATTTTGAGATAAGGATAATGATATGCAATTCTAGGGAACCTGTGACTAGTATGTTGTTTTGACATTATGTTGATTCTGTTATATTGCTTATTGTTTATGTTCTGTTTTATCTATGCAATTTAATTTTGTTTCCACCCCTTGTGTTAATTATTCATATAATTAAGTTTTCATTAGTGTTAATTAGGTTTGAACACTTAATTAGATGATTATAAGTAAGGCTCCACGAGAAAATACGACCTAGAGATCACTATATTGCAAATTTGTGACATATTCAATTCTGGGCGGTTCAGCAATAGTAGTGGCGTGAACCACCCTAGTCTGAAGCAAAGGGAGTGGAGGGCTTCATGGTGGCGCCTCAGGCACCCAAGGTTCCACGGTCTGGCATGCCCTATTTAGTTACTTAATGTTGAGGGTTGTTATGGCTTGGTATGCAGGAGCTTCAGGAGTTGGTTAGGGGAGCGGACTATGGCGTTTTCGTTTGATAATGAGTCAACACCCAGGTGAGTAGCTAACTCACTCTTGGAATATCTTTCACATCTTTGAAGTTGTATTAAAGAACACATGTATTATGATTTATAATGAATGAAATTGTGGAGATTTAGAAGCTTGTTTAAACTATACTATGTGCGTTTATTTACTCTATGCTAATTACTATGTGCATGAGTAATGTGCTAGTGGTTTAATTTAAATGCTTAGAAACTTAGTTGGGTTACCATGGGAGTGAGGAAATGTTGTAAAAAGGAGAGTAAGGTTATTTATGGGAATGTCTTGATGGTTATTAATTTTGAAACATGAATATTTTGTTTGATACTTTGTAGTACATGCTTATAATGGGTTATATTCATGTATGTGCCTTTACATCTTATGGAAATGGATTGGCCTTTTGCTAATCATACCTTGTGGCTTTATGTCAAAGACTTTACGACTTCGTGTCGGGAGGGGAGATAACTAAATTGGCCCTTTATGTGGTGTTCCTCTTTATTATTGCATGATGTTGAGTTGGTAAGGTGTGAGTTTGCTTAGCTAGACGATGATAAGACTGTATTGTAACTTCCCTTTTATATGAATTTTTGGCAAACCCTTCTTGCTTGGCTTCATTATCGTTCAAGTCACGTGTACCAGTGTTTTATGCGTACAGGGTGGAGTAATATCCCCCAAGAGATTATTATGGCCTATGATAGAGTGCATATGTACATACACACTTCCTAGTTCTTCCTTGTGTACCATTGTAACTCATGAATATATACAAACATATATATACACACATTGGAATTATTCTCTTAACTCCTCTATTTATGAGGAAACATAGTTATGTGTACATAACCACACAAATTTTACAACTATTTATATTTCATCATTCCACACAAGCACAGTAGCAACATGAATCCAAATATAATCTTACATATATTACTCATCATTTTCTAAGCATCTAGATACACTACATATGTTCTCATTTATGATGCAAAGGGTCACTAAAAAATATTTAGCCATAAGAAGCATCACCCACTCACCTTGGTTTGATATTATAATTACCCTTCTAATATTACTCACCCACACAAATTAAGCTCCAAGATGTCTCCAAACTTGATCCGTAGGATTTGATCAAGAAAGAAATGAAAAGAACAAGTCAAAAATGGCAATTAAGAGGAATTTCTGTTAATTCACTTAGGTCCGTGGTCCAAATTTCCCTTTTAGCTTTTCCATGATTTAAGATAATATTAAGCTTCACTTAGGTCCCTAGTCCCAGAATATATTTTGTTCTAAAATTAAATCAACTCTTGTAAACTTTTCATTATTTGTACTTTAGCCCCTGACATGCATTTTATGTTCTTTTCTCATGATTTTGATTTCCAAACTAGCCCAGAACTTCATATTAAATATTTTTAGGACATGTTTGATCATTTACAACCCAAAGCAAGGTAGTTAGTCAATTAAAACTAGGTTTTGGATGTTTCAAGCTTACACAATGAACATCACGTTAACTTCCTCTATTTTCATTTTTTTTATGGTTTTCTTGCTAGTTTGATCTCCTTCCTAACCCTTAAACTTTGAATCAACTTAGGCTATGGTCATTTAACCCACTCTACCCATGAAAAAAGCTAAAGCATGAAGAAAAACTCACTTTCACGTTGATACTCTATTTTTTGGTTTCCTCCTTCTCTTCTCGGTTTTGGCTGGAAAAACAGCTAAAACTTCACCCTTCAACCACAAAATTCTACTCCTTAAATGCCTCGAAGATTTTGAGCATCCTCATTGCTAAAACTATGACTCAATTGCACTCAAAGAAGTTAAAATCTCATTGTTTTTACACGTGAAAATATAGTAGAATTCTCTCTCTCCTCTCTCTCTCTCTCGCTCTCTCTCTCTCTATCTCTCTCTCGCTCTCTCTCTCTCTCGCTCTCTCTCTCTCTCTGCCTAGAAGCTCACACATTGTACTTGTTTTTCTCTCCCTCCGATGACCAATCAAGAAAAAGGAGAAGAACATGGTGATGGGAACCACCACGAACAACAACGGCGAAGGAAGAAGGGCTTCGCTTTGATTTAGGGAAATGGGAGAAAGGAGAATTTTGGAAAAGTTGTTGATTGTGTGTCTAAAGTAGAAGCTTCTCGGCTAAATAGAAAAGGAATGGAAAGGAGGAGCCACATGTAATCTTCTTATAATGCCATTTAACTTGACATTGGCTAAATAATGGAGAATACCCTCAAAGCGCTTTGCTTTTCATTTAAGTCCATTAAAATTTTTGAAAATTTTCCTTTTTGCCCCATTTCCTCTTTATTAGATTCTCCTTTTTAATTATTTTCATAATGAACGACATTTTTCATCAAAAAAATTCATTGTAGTCCTCAGGTGTTACAATTTAATAAGTCCTCAAGAATCTATTTTTGCAATTTAATCCTCATGATATATTCAAAATTTAGAATTTTAGTTCCTAAAAAATTTTTCTTTTGCATTTTAAAGGTCCACCGCACAATTTTAAAATTCGGGATATTACAAAACTGCTCCTCCAGCTCAGTCCATAATCGCCTCGCTCAAGTACTATAAACAAATGACTGAACAATTTGCTCATATAGTTGATTAACCACAAGGTCACCATCTTGTCCACGTGCTTCCATTTTCCCCATCTTGCTTCATCCGTAGGTTATTCAATGGATCCATTCATGAATCCTAGTTTATTCTTCAGCACTAACCATAGTTATCAGACCCAGCTCGGTCATTGACTCAAGCAGGCCTTTGGGTTACTAGGTCAACCGCTGGGTCACCAGGTCAATTGCTGATCTGGGTAAATAAATTAAAAATTATATATATATATATATAAATCCAAAAACAAGTAAAATAAATAATATATATACAAATTTCACATGTTAAATTCTTAAAACCATCGTCATTAGTTATAAATAATTAAAATACAAATATTCATAAATAATATTATTAGTCATAAAATTGCAAATATTTTTTAAAAAATATTTTATTATTATTTTTTATATTAGATTATTACATAAATTTTTTTGTTTATGCTCTTCAATTTTTCTTGATTTAATTTTCTTACATCAAATAATTATATAAATATACTTATTTTTTCTTATCTCCTAATTAATTAGTATATTTTAGTTTTTGTCATCTTGACATGTACATTTTAGTTTTGGGTTAGAATAATTTTAGTACCTTATATATATATAATATTTCACCCATATAAATTAAGAAGAAATTAATAGTAAGATGGTAAAACACATAACCTATAGGTGTGGGATAGAATTTGATTCTTGATAAGTACATATTTTTTCTAAATTTTCATATAAATTTGAACATTAAAAAAAAGTCCAGGTTAACCAAGTCGACTAGGCCGGATCAAAAGTCAAGTTGGCATTGACCTGGTCTGAACCCTCGACCCAGACCGATACCGGCCCTGGGTCGAAAGGTCCCGAGTCTACCTGTCGATCCAGGCCAAGTAATACAACTATGCCACCAACGCATGCCTTACTGATCTACTCTAGATCAGAAAGTTAGAATCAGTAAGTGGCATAGTTATGAGTACCATGCCTAGATCGATTATCAGCATTTTGGATGATCAGAGGATCATCTAAGTTCAATTCAAGTTTGAATTCGATGAATTTCGATCTCTTCTCCGCACTTGATTCTTCAAAATCTGCCATAGAGTTTTTGCCTTCACACGATTGTTCTTCGAATGAGTTCATAACACTGGTTCAGCTTTGCCTTCGCGTACTATAGGTAAGGAAAATAGGTAAGGAACCAAGATAGAACTAGTCTAAAAGTGATTTCATTTAGAAAAAAAATATATTTACAGCATCAGATGTATATTTATATATTTAAGTCTAACTATTCTCTAACCATACTAACTAATTCCCTTAACAATTAACTAACCTCAACTAATTGCTATTGTATAAATAAACTAATTGCTGACTAAATGTACAAATTAATGTTGACTATATAATGCTTCATTAAATTATAGTTTTGGTCCCTATAGTTTCACCAAAATTGTAAAATGCTCCTTATAGTTTTCTCATCCATGTAAGTTAGCCCCTGCCGTCAGTATAATTAACTTTGCAGTTAAAATGGTCCTACATGGCAGTTGATGTGTACATTTGTATTTTGCACAATTTTTAGTCGTCATGCATGTCAAAAAAATTTTCATTTTGCCCCTAATTCCCATGCTGACGCTAGGTTAGGATATTGCTAATTAAGGGCAAAATGAGAATTTTTTGGATATGGTAACTGGGTTGTACAAAAAATTAATAACTGAGCATTGCTGACATATTCACAAATGTACACATCAGATGCCATGTAGGATCATTTTAACTGCAAAATTAATCATAATGATGGCAAGGACTAACTTATATAGATGGAAAAACTATAAGGACTACTTTATATGGAAATAAAGTATAAGGACCAATTTATAATTTTGGTGAAACTATAGGGACTAAAATTATAATTTAACCAAAATTAAATTCAAAAACACTTAACCATGACAAGATATCAGAGTTGAATGAATAAAGGAACTGTGAGGGGGTTTTAAAATATCATGCTCTTATCTCTGTCAAGCCAGTTTCGATTAAGTGCTGGCCCCTATAGAAGAAGCTGTCTATAATCTTCATTGAAGATAGAATATGCACTACAAGTAAAAAAAACATCACTAATTGAAGCACCAACAACAGGTGATGAACAAAGATTTTATCATTTTACAAATAACACTGAATTGAATCACTACCAAGAACAAAAAAAAATCCAAAGAGCAACAATTTTTCAAGCACATTAAACATTCAGAAAACTCCCCTCCCGAAAACAAAAAGAAAAAGAAAAAAAACACATTATATGTCTGAAAGAATGTCCAAAATAAAAAAAAATCATAAGGCATTAACATTTAAACACACAATATAAAAATAATAAGGCATTAACATTTAGACATACTTAAAAAATGTTCAAAATTCTAATCTTTTGACCAAATACAATCAAACATTAATAACTGATCATGCATATTGTATTCCAACGTTTGTACTTCTGTAATAACAAAGGTATGATAATTAAGGAGCAAAATCCCATGGTACGTCAAGACCCCAAAAAAAAAAGGAAAGAGAAAAAGAAAAAGTTTTACTGCTCGGCATATCATTTTGAAAAACGTGAAAATCATGTAAGACAAAATCCAGTGTGTTAATTAGCATATTATGAGACATGCAAATATGCAAATGACATATCCATTAAGGCAGAAGTAGAGCATGGCCTATTTATGAAAAAATACAACAGAATTGATAAGGTCTTCAAGCACTTAAAAAGACATCTTCTGTATTATATATATATATATATATATATATATTGGTAAACCTCCATATTAGTTGGCCTAGCAAGCTGTTAACACAAAAAAAAAAAAGGGACTAAATTTCTATGACATCAAGAGTTGTTTGATTTAATCACTATAGCCACCAAAAAAAAAAAGAAAAAAGATTATTTGAAACATTCCCATCATAGTTTACCAAATAATCCTAAATGCTAGTCAACGTTGTAAGTGAAATTAATTGACTACCGAATAGAATGCTTCTAGTAGAAAGAAAACAGCATCACGTATATCCAATACACAAAATTTTTAAGTGACTTTATATTCTCAAAACATACATTGAATCATTAAACCTATGAGTTTAGAATTTATAGTCACGGTATCTCTTTATAGATTGTTTTAAATACTTACAACAATCGGCCAGTGGCATTGTAAAGAAGTAAAACTGGGAACAATACACATAGACAGGTACCTTTAGATGCTGTAAAGGCAATATCAAGAGATTGCTTTGATGACAGCAAAACTTACTTGAAAATGCGAGCAAAATGGGCTCCAACAATATGCCTACTTTGACATGAGGGCTCCCAAAAGCTCTAAGGACCACAAATAAGACAAACAATTTTTTAAGAAAAAAAGTGCTCCTCAAAATTAAAGACTCGAACATAATGACCCATAATTTTTTTATTTAATATATACTTCTTAGATCACCATATCAAACAAAACTATAAAGTCTATCAACCAAGTTGACACTCCATTGAGAATATACCTTCTATTGCTCTCACCTTGCACATCAATTGTCATAAACAATTTTTTGTATCAGTTTATACCTGATGTCTCCAGCTTTGCACTTTCTAAAATTAAAGAGAATCAGAAAACAGTCTGTTGCAAGTATCTGCAGAGAAGTTGTACCAAATGATAAAGATTAAGAAAGTTTTCTCATTTACATGGAGTAGAAAATATTATGGTTCGAAAAATCATTGAATCAGTTAAAATACTAGTTTAAAGATTAATAATTGAACTATAGACGAATCGATGATACTTAAAATATATAAAATTATAAATAATTAAATATCTCATAATATATGAAAATATACAAACTCAATTAAAAGAAGATTTAATATCCCTTAATATAAAACAACAACTATAATCAAAAGTTTACAACAAAGTTAACAAACTAACAAAGAAATATCATTAATCATCATAACAAATATGAATCAAATCTAGGATTTAGTATCCCATAATATAAAACAACGTCCATAAATTAACAAAGTAATAAAGAAATTTCATAAGAAAATTTTCAAAACAGATAAAATAAAATCTAAACCGAATGAACTAGCAAATCAGCTGCCAGTTGATTTTACTAGTTTGATCGATTTTTCACCGGTTTAAACACTCATTAATTTTTAAGATCAACCCAAAGTGGAGACTTGTCAGTTTATCGACCTTTTTTATTGAACCAGTCACTCTGGTCTGCTTCTCTGAACCTTGGAAAATATAAGAAGTCTCCTCTTCATAACAGCTACATATCGTCAAAAAACTGTTTTTTAGCCTTGTAAACCAACCCTAAAACCTATTTCTTTATTATGGTCTCTTGGATGCGTGGGGACATCCAAGACATTTGTATGGTTCTTAAAATGGCAAAAAGAAAAGGGGACAAAAAAAGAACAATATCAGTTTACAATTTTAGGTAGTATTATATACATCAGCCCAAAAGCTTTTTGAGAATTTCACATCTCTTAATATTAGTTGTATTAATTTTAATAAAATATCAAATGAATCATTTCCTTACATAATAATTTTAACCATCATATAGTATGTTATAGCTAAAATATCGGTAAAATATCAATATACTAATAAAAATGCATCCTCAAATTCTTGGCTATAAAAGACCACATAAAAAGACCTTGCTGATTTTTTTTTTCCTATTATATTCTGGCTGTACTGATTTTCACAAATGCCTATGTTGGAACAGATTTTCATGCATTATAGTTGATCATAGACGCTGAAGTTAGTTAATATGCAATGAGTGAATATTTGAAATATAATTCAAAATCATATAAATTATTGACGATAGTGAGGAGATAGTAATTAGCGAGCACTCGTCTCGTGGTCAATGTTACAAGAATGATTCTAGCTTAGTTACACCACATGGCACAAATATGTTGACCATTGAGATTTTAGGCATGTATAATTTTGTGTGTTAAATAAATCTATTCCTATGACTAAGATAATTAGATAATATGACGTATCATTTCCACTTCTAGTTGGGGATACCATTCGTGATTCACTTTAGTGTTAGAATATCCACTGCTGATTTTCTGAGCCATGAAATAAGGGTTGTAACAAAAATAATAACTAACTCCAACATTGAAAATGAAGAAGAAGAATTGAGGTCCACCTATGCTGCATATTTGAGGAGAAGCTTCATTATATTGATAATGCAGAACCAACATTATCAATGTCATTATGTAAATAACACAAAAAAAAAAAGAAAGGTAAATGACATTGTTATCAAAAAGGGATCAAACCAGCCAGTTTGAACAAAAATTGGTCCGAAATAACCTTTAAAACCGGTGAGTAATAAAACTAGTTAAGAGTAAGTCGAACTAGGTAAAAATCGATGTTAAATAAACCGATTGAATCGGTTCACCCGAATTTTTTTATTTTTAAATTTTTTAAAATTTTGTTTATTATATGATTAGGTAATTAAAAAATTAATATTATAGATCATCTAATTTTAGTGGAGATGCTAATATATTGGTATTTTATAGATTTAATATTAATTAATAATATATTGATTAATAATATTTCTTTGTTATTTGGCCAAATTTTTCTATAAACTTTTGCTTATAGATATTGTTTTATATAATGTGATATCAAATCTTATTAATTTTGATTGAATTTGTAAATTTATATTTATAATCTTTAATTATGTATATATATTTTTAATATTTTAAAGTAGACTGGTTTAACAATGATTTGACTATAGTTTGACCATTGACCATTGAACGGGTATTTCCACCGATTTAACAATCGGTCTAATTTTTAGAACCTTGGTAAATAATCAAACAATATGTGCCAACCACAATTAAATAAATATTTTTAACAATTATAGTATTTAATATGTGATACTTTATATATCTCTATTGTTTTCATCAAATTTCTCCTTTAATTTATAACCTCTTATTTTTATTTTTCTAAAATTACATAATTTTTAAATATTATTTTTGACTAATATGAACCCTTTTCACATTTTTGTGACAACTTAAGAGGATAAGGTGTTGTAGTTTAAATTTTATATACTAATTATAACTATGCTATAATTTATCAATGAGAATTATATGGAGTTCATAGGCTAAAGCAATGGATTTGGCTGGCAAGCTGTTCGCTTAGCTTGCGACTAAATTGGGTTTTAATACTAAAATTTAGCTCTTTTTCCCAAAATACAAAAAAAAAAAAACAAAAATTCGGGCAGGCTAGTCCCCCCACCTTTTTTTTTTTTTTTGCAAAATTTAATTTTACTTTATATGCCAAGCCTTGTGCAATTATATATCCAATGACATATTGATCATCAATAAAATATAGCAAGCTGAAATATAAATTTTTTTAATTTTTAATGAATATAAAATTTTATATATAATATAGTTGACCTGAAAAGATATTACAAAAGACTAGGGTTGTATAAAATTTAAAAAAAAAACAATAAAGAGATAACATTAATAAGCATTAATTGTCTTTTAGTAAAAGAATTTGAAAATTTTTTTATTAAAAAATATTACCATTTAATTAAATATGAAAAATTGACCCCGTGGATTGGGATGGGTGGTTATGAACTATAGAAATATGGACAATTTGACACTAAGTTTTTTTAAAAAAGAAAATCTTACTTCAAATTTTAAAATTTACACTCAAATTTACTAGGCTCAAATTCAACTTTCGGTCTGTATAAATTAGGGATTACATTCATGTCATTCTCAAATTTTTTATTTGAGAATAAATAGAAAAGTCAATATCGAGTCTAACTATCTAAGCATTAATTCCTTGTTTTCATTTGAGTTCAAATAAAAAATGTCAAGCTTGGACTTTAATCCTTGGCCCAACTTTTGTCTGGACTATAGTGTAATCCATGGTCATGATCATCTTGGCCTCTTAGAAGTAAAGTAATGTTAGTAATCTGATAGCAATAAATTAAAAAAATAAAAATTATTCTATACTTTTCAGAAAAATTTAAAAAAATTAACAAAATAAACACATAGAAAATTTTGTAGGTCACATCTAGAAAAAGAAAAAAAGAAAGTTCCTATACTACTACCAGACAAATGGTGGAGGCTTGATTTTATACATCCAAATGAACTCAAAGCTTAATTAAGGTATATATGTTTAATATGAGAAAAGGGAAAAAGAAATGGAATAGGAATGAAATTGGATTATTTTATTAAAATGTCCCTATTTTTTTTTAACGAAAGAAAAAAATTAGTGCCTTTAAAGAAATTAATTTAAATAAATTCTCACTATCTTTCTTATTACTCTATCCATTATATTATTATAAATAGTAACAAACCAAACATGCTGTTAATTTTACAATTATTTAGGTTGCTAGCTAGTTATTATTTGGTGCGTATTTTTACTCATTTAGAGACAGCATTTTAAAAGATTCTTAATCGAAAATTCTTAATCACACATTATACTCTCATTTCACATATGTAATTGATGGCAAAAGAAAAACAGAAATTATAGCGATGAGAAGATTTATTTCTAGTTTAATTAATTTTATCTCTAAAACAAGAAATTAGAGACCAAAAAGATTCTGTCTCAAAAAAAAGCTATGATCATTATTTAACACAGTTACTATAAATATGAGATAAATTAAAGATAAAAAAGGTTTCTGTGTCTAATGAATTTAATTTCTAGTTTTGATACACATATATGTAACCGAATTTAGTTAAACTTAAAATTTCTTAGTTGACGATTATTTATACTTTTCACCATTAATATCATATTAAACGATATCGTAATATATAAAATTGAATATCAGATAAAAGTAATTAAACTCATATAATAGTTGAGGAGGGTATTAATTAAGTGTTGTACTAAAAAAAATTGAATCTGTTGGCTTTATGCTGCCCTTGATAACGTGTCGTTATCAGTTTTTGACACTATTGACGACGCACATAGGAAATCATTCAAAATGCAAATATGTTCTATTCTACGTCACATATCATTCTCTCTCTCTCTCTCTCTCTCTCTCTCCCTATCTCTATAATTACTTATATATATATATATATATATATATATATATATATATATATATATATTAACCCTACTCATTAGGCCAACTCAAATGACATGAATTTGGATAACTAAGAGTCTTTTTTATTTGAATATTTTTTGTTTTTATTTTTATTAAGAATAGAAAAAGGACATGAAAATATGATTGGTTTAATTTATTAAAAATATTTTTTAAAATAGGTTCAAATCTGAAAATAATAAAAAAATATTTTTAATATTTCAAAAAATAAAAAATATAAAATATAAATATAAATATAAAATATTTTTACAAACTAAACAAGTCTTAAATTACCCTTGAAGGCCTATAACAATATTTTGAGTATCATTCTTTCTACACTTGATTAAATTAACTATACAAACTATTCAGTTTAACTCAATAAATTGATTAACAAAAAAAATTATCAAAACTAAAAAAATAAAAAAAAATTGAGCAGGTTCAACTAATTTTAGTTTTATTTTAAATTTTTCTAATTTTTTTATACAATATTTTATTGTTCATAGTTCATACATTTTATTAATATTATTATGTTATTATATATATAGATAGTACTGACATAATATTTTGTAATTAATTTTAAATTTTGTTCCACATACATATATTATTCAAATTAAGTATTATTATTAAATGTGTACAAAAATACTTAATAATTTGTTTAAACTCTTTTTAAATTTGTCAAACTTAAACATAAAAAGGTTTATTAATTTATTATATTAAATTTTAAAATATAAAATCAAAAATATATATAATTATTTACAGTCAATTCAACCATAAATCAATCATAATCAAACTAATAAACCTTAAACTCGGACCCCAATCAAGTTAATCATCGATCCAATAAAAAATACTAACTAATTTAAGCATTGATTATGATAGAACTCGTAACAGTGTACTCCATGTTATATTGCTTAGGACTTCACACTATGAAAATCGCCTAATACGGTCGAGAATTGCTCGACCAAAAAAGATTATATCTCACACACACACACACACACACACACACATATGTATATATATAATATATATACCAATTAAGTTGGACTGGAATTTCGCATGCTTTCATTTTCTGGCCAATATAGTGTCACATTAGAATATTAAATTAGTCGCTTCCTATAGTTGGCTGGTTTCTCATGTCTCACTTGACTCATGCTTCTCTTTCCCTTCTTGTGACTTTCTCACAGATTCTCTCTGCTTTATTTATATAGTTCCGAATATTTATTATTTATTATTTATTTATATTTAACAGAAAAAATTTACGGAATAAAATTCATTGCAGCAACAATAGTATGTAAACATTTTCTTATGTTTTGAAATTCTGAACTTTTCTTTATCCACGATCACGTAACTTTTCGTGTACAGACTTTAGCGAATATTTTGCAGTTTCAATTAATTTTAGAATTTTTCATTAAAATTATTTATTTAAGTATGGTAACAAAATTGTCAAGAACGATTACATATTTCTTCGATGTCGCATGTATTCTTCTTGAGTGGATATTGCAAATGTTTTTAATTGTTACTTGATGATAGAAATAACTGATCTGATTAATATTTTTCAACATCTCATAAAATCTAAAATTCATATTCTCATACTTTGGGCCCGTGCGTATAACATTAAATTAATTAATGCTTTATGCCTGTGTTGCATAATTATAATTAATTATAACCTTTTAAGAGATATTGTTGTGATTAAAATACAATATATGTCAAGCTGGTAATTGGATTTAAGTTCTTTAACGAATACTATTGGAATAAAATATTAAGGGAAAAAATTAAATGTAATTTTTTAAGTTTTCGTAGTTAGGTTTTCTTTTCAACACTACTTAAATTTTATCTAAATTTCAAACACACTAAGTAATTAATTAGGAAGTTAATTAAATCAGTTAAGGGAGTGAATTTAGATTCTTCAAATCCAATGAATTTGGTTTCCTAATAAACTCCCAACATTTTAGGTGGTTGCATTTTTAATTTATATATAGAGAGATTCATAAACATAAAACTTAATCTTTAAATACAATTTTAAGATAGGTACTTAATCATGCTATATGATAAATAATTCTCACCAATATTAATATAATGTGAAACAAAAAGTCTTGTAACAGATATGAAACAAAACTTTCATAGAATTCTTAAAAAAACAAAAAAAAAAGTATATATCTTTCTCATTCATTACAATTTGGATCTTTTTAAGTTTTGTTTCACATGTTTGTTTTGGTTTGTGTAATTGTGTCAATTGTGTATATATTTACAGAAGTCTTAATTTCATCTAAAGTCTAACATTGTTTAATTAATCACTAGCTAACTGATCATACATTGTTAGTGTGGATTTTTTTTTCAATAATATGTTCTTTATTCTTTTGATAAGATTAATTTATTCTCCTAAATTTTACAAAGTATCAATTTTCTCCTTTAAGTTTTGCAACATATCAATTATGTTTTAACTTAATTATTTGACAATCCAAACAAATCAAAATTATCAATGAGCAAAACCATATGTCCTTATGTAGTCTTTTTGTTCTCAGGGTTACGTAACTGTCTAGCTCCCAATATATCCAAACTCACAAAATACTTCTATTCCTCCCGTCATACTATAGACTTAGTACTTCCTCCACTTAAAATTGTCATGATCTTTCATTGTTGTTTACATCATCTTGACGTAGTTATTAGAATATGATAAATGTATAATTATTTAATCATGTAAATGTATAGTCATTAAAAATAATTATATATTTTTTGCAACTAAACATCTATCAAAATTTATATAAAAAATAGGTAAAAAATTAGGCAAATAGAAGGCCATGACATAGAAACAAATTTGACACGAGACATATTTTAAATGAGAGTGGTACTGAAAATTGAATATTACGAAGGACTAGATATTTGTTCCCAGGCGTGAATAGGCTTTTTTGGGAAAACTAATTGGGCTGCAATGAAGAAAATGACAATAGGTCCCATAAAAATAATCTCCAACCCTCTCATTGGCCTAGGTTGTTATTGGTTGAATTTGGACATACAATTTTAGAAGTTGCCAATTGATGTTGATGGACCTCTTTAAAAAATAATTTTTATCAATATTGAGCAGTGCATTATTAGCAAGAAGCCAGATAATTTGAAAACTAGACTCTTAATGACAATTTAATGTTTAACGTCATGAATGGTCTTTAATTACGAGAGTTATGATTTGTGTTTAGGAGTTGGTTTGAGAGTTGATTTGGAGGGAATCAAAATCCTTTGCCTCACGCACAGGTCAGGCAGAAGGTAGACCTCACGTTAATCCAGTGGTCATGAGTAGAATTGGCTCCTATTTGGAGGACAAAGCACTTGTCCTCTAATTCTAATATATATATATATATATATATTTATATATATATATATATTTATATATATATATATTTATATATATATATATATATTTATATTTATATATATATGTATGTATGTCATATCTAATTAAACTCATTGTAAAAACTTTAAGGGAATTGATACTATTATAGACTAAAAAAATTCAGACTACGTTTTTCACACTTCAACCAACTCAACGTTTTTTCCTCTTTAACTTAAATGGCATTAAGTTTTACGGTAAAATTGAGACATTTCATAAATTTATTTATTCAATGAAAACTTAACCTAAAATTAAAAATGGCGACAAAAATATAAAAATGCAGGTGAAGAATATGAAACATAGGGCACGTTTGAAGAATTTTCTAAAAATAGTTTTTATTTTTAAATCCATAAAAAAAACTACTTGAAAAAAGTGTTTTGATTTATTGTTTTTTAAAAGATAAAACAATATGAATAGATGCATATGTTTCGAAATTAATAAAACCAAAGTAATGTTGAGATGTTCTAAATTGTTATTTTTATTAATGACAGTTTTGTAACTTTGTTCTCTTTCTCTTCTCTCTATTCTAAATTGTATCAAATTATCAAAAGTTTGCATATATACATATATATATATATATATATATATATATATATATACATATATATATATATGTATGTATATAGGTAGGTCATCAAGGCTCATCTATTATGACATCATCATATTATCCAACTCAACTTGAATAACGTGGACAAAAAAAAGTTAATCCCAAGTAACATGAATTAAAACCATAAATCTTCAATATTAGTCTTGAACTCGATCGTCCCATAAAAATACAAACACGAATCTAGTATTATGAGTATAGTAAACTGTTATGCAAATATACTTGAAATTATAAATGAATTAAAAAGTAAAATCATAAAATGAATATGGGGAAATACAGCCTGATCTTGTGCACATGTGCCTCCTCCTACATTCCCTCTCTATGCTTGGTACTGCTTTTTTTTTTTTTTGATAAGACTGTGCTTGGTATTTCAGTATCTGAAAATCCTCATCCTTAAACTCTCTAGATTTTCTCAAATCTTATTTCTTCTCCTCAGCTCCACTGTGGAGCCTAATTTGTGCAATGTCTATAGACGGTAATTAACAATATATATATATATATATATATATATATATATATATATATATATATATATATGTACATATATATATATATATATACAAATAATATATACACACACACACGTATCACGATGACTATGATACTTAAGTATGTGTGTGTATCATAGTCACTGTGATACGTGTGTGTGTGCGTGTATCATAGTCACCGTGATACGTGTGGGTGTATAAATATATATATATATATATATATATATATATATATATATATATATATATATATATATATATAAATAGAAATATCAGGGAACAGAAATTATAATAACCTGGTAAAAAAATATATATTATCTGAACTCACCCACAAATGACATTTAAACATTAAGTAAAAACTTAAATAAGACACCATGAGACATTAAGAAAAAAACATCCAAACCAAAAACATAACATATTCAAAACTTATCAACAACACAAGTCAATTAGAACATTTACAGTAGTGGTTTTTAAAGGATTTTTAAATTTAAAAATCGGTTCTTATTTTGATTCACCATTATAGTTCGTCACGTTGGCTGTCACGTGTAAGAACGGTTCTTATATAAGAATCGGTTCTTATATAAAAAATAATAATAAAATAATTAACTCACAATAAATGTTAATAGAGTTAGTGAAGAGTAATAAATACTAAAAGTAGTAGAAAGTTGATTGTCGAACCCATTTGTAGGTTCTTGAGAAGTTCACCATTGAAGTGGAGAGTTGCTTAAAGTGGTAAAGAGTTACTTAAGCTAATATGACACTATGGAACTCACAATAAAAACCAAAATGAAGTTCACCACTGTAAATGTTCTTGTGATATGGCTAATTTGAAAAAGATGTTGAAGAGCATAATTTGGTTAATTTGAAAATGATGATAATGCAAGGTTCAAAGTTACAGAAATTAAGATTTACCAAAGCTACAAGACCCTTTGAGTGGGTAACAAATTCATTTTTCTTAACTATAGCTTCCTTAGCAGAAATAATTTCATAAAGTACTACTCCAAAAGCATAGACATCTATTTTTAATTTGGAGAAACATCATATTGAGCATATTTGCAAATAATGTCATGGTCATCATTAATCGAATTCAAATGAAGACAATAGTTGTTTCCTCTTAAATAAAAAATGAGGACAAAATCTGGTGCAATCGCTACAACCCAAAATTCAAGAGAACGAATCAGTAAAAGCAGGATATGCACAAAAAAGACTAAACTGGTAAGATAAGTAAAATCCTGGGGGTCCATGTAAAATTAAGCAAAAGTTAGATCTCAACCATGTAATTTTACCTGCATTAAAAGGCCAGAAAAACGTTGCACAACATGGACAAGAAAAATCCTCCTGGCATCCAAGTTGGAGCAAGCCCAGCACATATTGCAATTAATGCAAAGTAGATTCATTTTATTCTAATATATATAGATATATAGATTAAGTAAATTTTATTTTGTCATTATTTATTTATTTGTTTATCTATTATTATCATGAATTATATTAATTCAAAACGTTAAAACATATAAATATTTATTAAAAATAAATTTTTTATTGAACCCAATTTAAATTGTTAGATTTCAAATTTTATGACTTAAATTTATGATTTTTTTTAAAATTCTTAAAATATAGATTGTAGAATTTGAAATTCAACCATTGGATGAAGCAAGAAATCCCAATCCAATATTATTGGCCGCATCATTATGATTGAAGGATGCATTGACGAAAATTTAACAACGATGGCTAAATTAATTTTTTAAAAATAAAAAAATTACAAACTTTATACACTATATTGACCAAAAAAACTGAGGGAACTCACAAGGACGGAAATAACTGAACTTGATGAAAACTAACAAACTGCTAAATTTTAGACAATGTTGCGTTATTAATAAAAATGAAGGGTGTAATTAATGCAGCACTTAGAATTAAAACGATTTAATTACACATTTAATGAAACCACATAGATTTTGAGCACAATTAAACCCCACCATAAATGCTCAGCCTTATGAGAAACAAATCCCAAACAATTAATAAATTAACTAATTAACTAATTAGAATTATAAGCTAACGACCTTTTTTTAAATAAAACATCACTGAAAGTTGAGCACAAATACATTTACGGTTGAGTAATTTGCGGAACTCAATCTTTGAACATAAATGGAAGGCAAACTCATAAGTCATAACTCATACAACGTATGAGAAATTGAATACTTTATTGCGTTTCACGGACTTTGTTGAGTTTCATTTTCCAAAACAAGACATATAAGTGTCTAAAGTAGGACACTAATCCTACATTGCGTTTCTCAATTAATATATTAAGGTTAAACATCGTCCTCCGGACTTACCGCCACATCTAGAATTCTGTGACACAACTCTTTGCTTTGCTTCATTACTAACTCTACATATTGATTGCATCATATCCTCCAAAATATATATATATATATATATATATATATATTAAGGTCACATTCTTCTATTGATTCCTATAATTTCAATTAAATTTTAATTGAATTCATATGGATTACAAATTTATAATTTTTTTTTGTTCGCACTATATACCAATATTCAAAAACGAATTGAGTTTTGAATGATCTGATTCATATTAAATTAAATCACATAAGTATAAATTTTTTGAAATATTAATTTTTTTTATTTACAAGACTTAAATTTAAGAACTTGTTTATTAGTTAAAAGAATTATAATTGAGTATTTATAATTTTATAATTTTTAATTTAGTCTCTATGTTAAACTTTTGTTGATATTAAATTGCAACAAATTTTATTGACGTGTATATTAACATATACCAAATAAACATAATTTATACGGACAAAAAAGAGTTTAAGAAAAATAATTAATTCACATGACAAGTAACATAACTTATATTAAATAATTTTAGTGAGTTGGAATAACATATATGTATAATATTAATTAAGATAGTATATAGTTGGTAACATGTTAATTAAATAAAATATTGACGAAAGTTTAATATTAGAGACTAAATCAAAAATATTTAAAAGTATAAGAATATAATTATAAGATTTTAAATTATAAGAATATAATTAAAAATTAAATAAGACTATGGGGCCTAAATGCATAATTTAACCTAGCTAAAATTAATCAAAATTATTTGTTTACCTTATAATACTGTTAATTTTCACTATCCTTGCAGAATTAGAGTGCATACTATTATTGACATATTATTATGTAACTTAATATTAAATATTTAATAATGATAATTTTATCAAAATAAATAAATCATTTATGCATATAATTAGAGTTAGATTCATGCACAAATTGAATTAGAGCAACATATGGTAGCATAATCGCATAGTAATCATGACAGAATTTAAATTTCCTATATTTTGTAAATATGGTAAAATAGATAATCTTTTGAAAGATATATAGATCATGAGATTAATTAAATTAACGAACATTATTACGCTATAGTCTTAATGAAAAGCAATGTCATAATATAATAATAAGTATATTCCATGTAGGACAAATTCAAATGTACAAGCTCGTTGTTGGGTCATTTTTCATGTGTGTTGCTTGGTTGGCTATTGTACTTTTCTTTCTTGCAATCAGCAATGAATTACCAATATTAAATTCAACGGATATCTGAGAAGACACAATTTTTTAAATTTAAAAATAACCAACTTCTTTTCTTTCTTCTAATTGTTTAATGGTGCACGTGTGATTATGGAGGAGATAGCTTTGCTCGTAGTATCTGCTCGTGGAAGAGTTTCTATTATTTTTATATTCAATATTAAATTCAAAAATGTATTTAAATTATTTAGTCTCGTGCCATTGGATATATTTGTTTATTAATGTCCACAAATTCTATTTATTTAATTAGTCTTCGTGACCATATATATATATATAAGGAAAATTCTATGGAGACCTTGGTCAACTTTTTCTCCCCCCAATTTTTTTGGAGATGTGTGTCCAAAAAAATGATCAATGTGCAAAATAATGTATAATGATGATAGAAGAGATCGACGTCTCCATAGTAAAATTTTATATGTAAACTCTATATGAAAGTGAAAGATTGAAAAACTAATTACCTTCCATTTAAATTATTGCATGCGCGCGTGTGTGTATATATATATATACATGGTTGTCAAGATCTGAATTTAAATCTTAAAATGTTATAATCTTATAATTGTAAACAAATTAAATGATCTTGTTCTATATAAGATCTAAATCTATTAGGATGTAAGTAGGATCTTGATTTAAATCTTAAAATTTTACGATTTTATAATTTTATTGATTTTATAATATTTTAAATTTTTATCTTTTTTTTTTGTTTACTGATATGTTTATAATCTATTAAGTCAATTAGGATTAAAAAAGTCATTAAACTAATTCAAGTATTTACTAATACTATACAATTACAGTCTCACCACTCATAATTTATTCAATTTTTAACTAAGTTTATTGAATGTTGATAATGAGATATACTATTATAAATTTTAAAGAAAAAAGTGTCTATTTGATGAGAAAAAAAGTTTCTAAATACAATAAAAGTGGGGGTTACTCTCTATTTTTTTATTAATTGTATGACATTTGAGCTTGTTTTATTGAAATATAATGAGACTTTAATGATTTTGTATTATTTACAAAATTTATATCATTATATATATATTTTTATAGGATCTTACGATATTCGATTTGATCTTACGATTCAATCTATCATATGTCCCTTTTGATCTTGCATAAGATTTCGATCTAACAACCATGTATATATATATATATAATTTATGTTAACGTGAAAGATTGAAAAGTTAACCAACTTCCATTTAAATTAACACACATATATAATATATAAAGAAAACAATTAAAATCTATGTAAAAGTGGAAGATTGAAAAGTTAATTAACTTCCATTTAAATTCTCTCTCACACACACACACTATATATATATATATATATATAAATTATGTGAGAGTGGAAGAATAGGTAGTTTTAACTGGTTATTTTTTATTATTTTAAAAAGATAATAAAAATACTATAATAATTAGTGCATACCAAACAATTGGTAAATATTATTGAGGGAAGAGAAAGTAATTGATGGCCAGAAAATATGGAAGCAGATTCCCTTCTATTCTAATATGAATCGTTGAATATGTATCTAACGGTCTATTTATTTTATTTTTTATATTTTTTAATTTTTAAAATTGTATTAGACGCTAATTGATTTAATGATTGTTAACCAAGATCGGATGATTATTAAAATTTAAAAAAAAAAGTAAAAGAATGCAAATAAAACATAGACCATTAGATGTGATGCATCTAATGGTCCACATTAGAGTATAAGCCGCCTATACTTTCTAAGCATATGAGAGAATCCGCTTCCAAAAAAATATAGTGATTAAGATAATGAATTGTAAATATCACCAATATAGGAAATGGTTATGATTAATTAATAAATTTGGAAGGTACTAAATACCGTATATAATATAGAGACAAACCAGAATTTATTTAAATACTAGATAGTATGGAACTAAATGGCTATAACTAAACAATAAATGGGGAGGATGAATTTAGCACTAAAAGATAATATTACTAATTAATGCTTATCCTAAAACCTGAAAAATCAAATACCCCATAAACTCAGTGACGTATACGTATACCCCACTCCAACAACCCCCAAAACAGAAAAAAGAAAAATCCAGAAAGCAATTAACAAGAAATCTCACTAATTTATGGAATTCATGTAGAGAGGACAAATAAAACTGAACTTTTAAAGTTAGCAATGCGGAAAATGCTCGTCGACACTCTCTGTGTTTCCATATACGACCAAAAATGTTTGTATGTTTTTGGCCCATGGGTTGTGCTGTGCAGTTCAAGAAGCTTACCTTAAAACGTGAAGGCTTTGTGATTGAATCTCAATCTTTTTTTCTTTTTTCAGTTTTCCAATTTCATCCATGGCTTACATTGGCGAGGCTAGTGCTTAGGGGAGAAAATCAGAGAGGCTTCTATGGAGAAAACTGGAAAGAAGAGAATTATGAGATGGTGTTAACTAGAGAATAATGGGAACACGATTTACAGGTTTCCTAAGAAGATGACAAAAAGACAATGAGGATGTTTCAGTGATTTGGATTAACGTTGTGATACGCAAATTAATCAGAAAACCACCTGGGATACTGTGGACACTGTGTATTACCACCACCTCCCCAGCTTAATGCCAAAAATATTTACTAATTACATCACTAAATTTAAATTAACCCTTCCCTTTCATCACTTCATTTAAAAAAAATTATTATCTAAAAAAACACAAATATATATAAGGTTTTTGATCAAAATATATACCTATTTTGTTTACTTTTTTCAGTGTAATAAAAAATTTTAAGATAATTGATTTGAAATAGTTGAATTCTCGAAAATTTTATATCAAAAAATAGCTCTTATGATATGTTTGATACACTGATGAAAAGTTAATAAATAAGAATTGAACTGCAATTAACTAACAATAATTCATGTGACATACTTGCTTACGTATTTTGCATGATTTATTTTTGAAAATGCATAAAATAGATATCCACGTGTCGACGGTTTAAAATCTTAATTAGAACATAATATGTCATAACAAGAATAATGAACTGAGTACGTGTAAAATAGGTATAATTCACGTGCCGACAATTCAAAACTTTAATTAAATCATAATAAATTATAACGAACTAACTAAGAATATTGAAATAGATATTTCTGTATCGACAGGTTAAACTCTTCATTAGATCATTATATATCGTAACAAAAAGAACAAACGAGACATTCTATAATGCCAAGATCTGTGACGAAAAATTTCGTCGCTAATTTTAGTGATAAAAATTTAATCAACAACAAAAGTCTTTTGTTGTAGAATTTGTGTCAAATTTTTTATGTTATAATTTTAAATCAGCTATGAAATTTTAGACAATTCTATGATGGAATTTGCCTAATTGAAGTTTTTCTAGTAAGGCACTTTCCATTCTATTTATAATTTAAACTAGAAATTAAGCAAATATGATTGAGAATTGAAACAAAAACAAAATGACCTCTCTTTGTTTGGGTTTTTACTGTGTTGTTAAACCAGTATGGAGTGGTGAAAACCACTGGGGAGTATTAGGACGTAATAAATAAAATTCTAACAAAGAAAAGAAAAGGGT
Organism: Biancaea sappan; assembly: GCA_037074585.1. Lineage (NCBI taxonomy): Eukaryota > Viridiplantae > Streptophyta > Magnoliopsida > Fabales > Fabaceae > Biancaea > Biancaea sappan. The sequence goes on along the minus strand of CM073497.1, from coordinate 44,410,533 downwards.
CAAGAGAAATGAGGAACTTTGCTTAAGGAGGAACGAAAATGAAAGAGAGAGGGAAGGGAAGAGAGAAGAACAGCTATGCAAGAAAGAATATGTGTGTTTGAAACACGTGCAGAAACGGCCGTTAGCGGTTTCGACGCCCTTGGCCGCAATCCCAAACGGCGAGTCTACCCATAGTAGGCCCCACTGACCTTCCTTCGCTCGTTTAAAATTGGGCTATAAATAATCTGCTCTTCTCGCATTGCTCCCTCACACCTCACTCACTCTCACACACACCCCACCGAGTATCGCCACAGAGAGTGAGAATCTCGCTTCCCAGCGAGATTGATTGCTAGAGAGAGAAAGCTTCTGCTTCACCTTCCTGCCTATCTATCTGATTTTGTAAGCCATTGTTCTTCCTCGGCGTCGTTTTCATTATTCTCTCAGTCTGTTCTTTCTTGTTTGCTTGCTTGGTTTAATTGATTGTCAATCTGTCCTGGCATTTTCTTGCTCCCCCGGTTATTTCTCCGAGCTCCGGACAGAAAAAGGGGAAAGAGATGCGGAATTGCTGCACTGCAATGCCAATGCAAATTATGATGATCTCTTTCCCCGGTTGATTTTCCGGTGGCCGGAGGAACTGCGGTTTTCTGATTTGGATTTGCATGTTGTCGTTTGATTGAATCTTTTTCTCGTTTCATCTGTTAGGTCTTGTGAATTTCCGGTTCTTCTTTTTTATTCGTTTGCTGGACCAGCTCCGGGGATCTGATTTCCGCAGGTGGTGTTTCTTAGGGCTCTGTTTATCGGTTGTTGTTTCATTTCTGAGCATCATTCATGGCTGAATGGCCTCGCCAGTTCGGCGGTTGTGGTCGTTTTCCTGATCATTGAGTGCATGCGCTGAATTTGATGCCAATTCCGGAGCGACCGGGAGCGTGATACCGTTTTTCTGCGATTCTGCATGTGGTTTTATCTACATTTGAATTGAAGAACTCCAATTGACAAAGACTGCTCGGTTTTTTTAAAACTTGATATGCCATTTGCATGTCTGGATTACGGATGTTCTTCGTGGCAATATTTGTTTGCATTAATCAGCTTGAAACCGCTACCGGCATTTTTTTTTTGAATTTTTATATCTGTGATTAATATAACTGTGCTATATCGCTATCATTCTGCTGATTGAATTGAATTTTGATAGTTAAGAAATAATTTATTATTTCGGTAACCAGATTAATTATTTCGAACGACATGTTGGAGGGTCCATCCTATCTCCTTTCAAGGAAATTACCAAACTCATCTGAGGAAGAGAGCAAGTGGTCCTACAGTGCGATGGAGCTCTTGGGCAATAAGCGCCAGCTGGGAGTGGAAGAAAAAGCTCTGCAGAAAAAGTCATGCAAACTTGCAGATGACGATACTGTGGAGGAGGAAACACAGATATCCATTTGTGATCTTTCCCTCAATGAAAACAAGACAAGTGACCAGAATCGCAAAGGTTATCAGCCAGATTTGCTTATCCAGGAACTTGGCCGGGAACTATCAATCAGTTGTCTTATTCGGTGCTCAAGGTCTGATTATGAGACAATAGCCTCATTGAATCACAGTTTTCATTCTCTCATTCGCAGTGGACAACTGTATAAGCTCAGGCGGCAGGCGGGTGTTGTGGAATATTGGGTTTACTTCTCCTGCAATCTCCTTGAATGGGAGGCATTTGATCCAAATCGTGGCCGTTGGAGGAACCTGCCGAGAATGCAATCAAACGAATGCTTTATGTGTTCAGACAAGGAGTCCTTGGCAGTTGGTACAGAGCTTCTTGTTTTTGGGAAAGAAATTCTGTCTAGTATCATTTACAGATACAGTCTTTTGACCGATGAATGGACAACTGGTATGACAATGAATACTCCCAGATGCTTGTTCGCTTCTGCCAGCCTTGGGGAAATTGCTATAGTAGCTGGCGGCTGCGATCCACTTGGGAATATCTTAGATGTCGCTGAGCTTTATAACTCAGACACTGGGAAATGGGAGACTCTTCCAAGCATGAATAAGGCAAGGAAAATGTGTTCTGGTTTTTTTATGGACGGGAAGTTTTATGTCATTGGTGGGATTGCTGTGGGCAACATAAGGCAGTTAACATGTGGGGAGGAGTTCGATCTGCAGACAAGGAAATGGCGTCTGATACCCAACATGTACCCCAGTCGATATGACGGGAGTGGGGTGATTGGAACTTCTGCTGAGGCACCTCCTTTGGTTGCTGTTGTGAATAATGTGTTGTATGCTGCAGATTATGCACAGCAGTTGGTGAAGAGATATGATAAAGAAAAGAACATATGGGTCACAATTGGACGACTGCCTGAGCGGGTGGCTTCGATGAATGGTTGGGGATTAGCCTTCAGGGCTTGTGGAGATCTGCTCATTGTTATCGGTGGTCCCAAGAGTCTGGATGGAAGGTCAGTTGAGGTTAATGCTTGTGCCCCTGGTGAAGGTGCACTGAAGTGGGACCTGCTTGCCCGCAGGCGATCAGGGAACTTTGTGTATAATTGTGCTGTGATGGGATGCTGAAGAGCTTGTTGTGGGTATTAGTGCTCATGGTTCTTCGTTGACAGTCATTTCTTTTCAAGAAGATAAAGATCAGCTACTCTGCCCTCCGTTTTGGGAGCCATAGAAACAGTTTAAGGAGATTTACAGATCTTTTATGTTTATTTTTCCTTTTCTTTTTAGTTGCTTTGATTTTTTTTTTTTAAAAATACATGAGAGCTTTTGAATGTTGGGGTCATTTGGGGTATAGGCACAGGTGAATAATGTGAGCTCCTGGTAGATTTTGGGCAATGACCATTTTCATAAGATTAATGGAAGCAATGCAGAATTGTAGTTGGTCTCAATTTTCATCTTCTTTACATTCTTTCCCTTTTCTTACATAGTTATTAAATCTTCTTTAATGTTCCCTAGGCCCATTGGCACTGATCGTCTCCTCATTAATCTGCCTCCAACACCCCCCCCCCCCCCGGCCAAACCAAAAAAAAAAAAAAAAGTCCCGTTCCACGCACATAAGAGATAGAAAACAAAGTAGAAGCAGCTTCTTCTCCTTGTTTTTACACATTTGTTTTAGCTGGTTTTCAGATTTTAAGATGATTGTTTTAATCGCATGAACCAATTCACATCTTTCGGTTCAATATAATCAGTGATGTGTTCTTCATGGTAAAACAAAAAGAATCAGGGTGAATATTTTCAGTTTAATAAGTAATAACCTTAGGACCAGAAGTTATAGGGCATTTAATAGACAGAAGACAAATAGGTATGGCATTTTACTTCTTTCCAATATGAGGCAAAAAGCTTTTAGGTGCAAAAGGGCTTGTAAGTTAAAAAGAAAAAACTGGGGGAAAACATTTTTTTTTAATCTTATATGTTAAGAGAAATGATATCATAATTTGAAGAGTGACTGCATAACCATCATTCCTTTTTTTTTTTCGTGGAAATGAATTTATTAGTTTTCCCATTTATATTGTATACTATAAAGAGGGTGTAATTGTATTATTATGTTAATGAATATATGACAACCATGACAGAGACCTATATTAATATGTTAGCGACGCTTGATTCCTAGATAAATCACTGGCGTTTGTCCTCTTCATATTTAGACTATGATGAGGTTGAGTGGTTAGCATCTACTTCTTGCCTGACATTATTATATGCAGATCTTCCTACTACTAGGAGAATAGTCACGTCTGTTTTCTTGCCAAATCCATTCTTTGCTTCTACATGTACAGTTAGAAAGCTTGTGAAGGCAACAATATGATCAGGCTCATTATCATTTGATAGATGCATGCCTATTTATGGAATTTTGTGATGTAATACTAGTGACTAGATTTTCTTAACTTTGTGCACTTGATGAGATTGGAATTTGTTTGAATAAAACTTGTAGCAGTTTATTACTTATATACTACATATCACCTTTCTTTGGAATTTCTTGTGTGAATTCCTGTTCGGTTTTCGTGTGGACAGAGTGGGATATGGTTATAATCTGATTTATTATAAACTTGCTGATTTGAAAGAACATGGAGATATGGGAATCTGATTTTCTTCTTTCAGTTGTTTTGATATTAATAAGCAATACGGGGACAGATAAGGAAAGCATGCAGGGATTAGAATTTTGTTTCTCAGAAGGCATCTGTTTTCGAAAAGAGAACATATTGAAATTACTTATTAATTTGATATTTTTCAATGGTTTTGGGTTTTAAGGGATTAATTTCAATAACTCTTATGGCATACTAAGCTGGTTTAATGAACAAGGAAATATTATTGAGTTCGAATTATGCTCTCAGCAGTGGAAGCAAGCAAATTATAGAATTTCTTGGTTGAGTTAACTAGAATTGAGTTTTTGAAACTAACAAATGGGAAATTGATACCATTTATTCGTTAGCTTGATCGTGAATTCATAATCTGGTTGAGTCAAATAGAATTGAATCATAGTAATTACAGGACTTCACCAATGTTCTGTGAAGCAGCTATGTTTCAGTCAAAATTAATGCTTTAATATATCCGGTTTGTATTTGTGGTTCTGTTGTATACATGACGATGTACAATTTTTGGCTATGTATATTATTCTGTTATGTTGATGCACTTTTTGTGCACATGATGGTATGTGTGAAGGTAGGAATTTCAGCCTGGGAAATACGGACTCAGTCAAGGTACATAAGAAGCCAAAGCTAAAGCAAGCTTTTATGTACGAATTGGATGTGGATTATATTGTGCCTCTTATAATGCATACACGCTCCTTGATTATTTTAGGTCGATCTTTCTACTCATAGGGTAGAAATCTGCCTCATTAGTCACACTAGCCATTTATGTGGTGAATATAACTATTTGATCCATTATAGACTCATAGAATGCATTCTTCTAAGCCAACTATGTACACAAGTATATGTAGATCCTGTGACTTCTCTTGTTGAAATAGGACCCGTTGGTTTTCATTTTGATGCATGAGTTTTAAAATTTCTAGGCTCCACCAGAACTTGCTCTAACTGATTCATTCTTCTGCAGAAACTCTCACCTGACAGTTTGTATCTCCTGAAGTGGTTGCACTACTCTGTTACTCATCACTCTTCTTATATGAAAGATGAGAAAGACAGAGAAGGATTGAGGCATCACATATCCAATTATCAGAACTGAAAATTTCATACCAAGCTGGTGAGTCAAGATATTTTCCTTTTGTAAGTAAAATAATAGTAAGGATAAGTTACTCTAAATTTATCGCTTACCCCCACATCTATCAAATTTTGAGAATTTGTCCCTTTCTTATTAGTAAAATCAGCTTTGTCCTAACACTAACTAAATTTAAGTTTATTACTATTTACCTAATATTAGGTAATTGCAATGATAGCAGTTGTTTCAATCTCAAGTAGCATTAGTTTGAAAAAAAATTTAAAAGGAATTAATCTTTTATTCTACTGAGAGAGAAAGATACTCAAGTAAAAAAAGAAAAAATTTCTGGCTATGTAAAATATTATTTTTGGAAAACCTTCCAAATAAATGGAACCTAATTTAATAAGAAATTCTGCATTTCTATTCTAAGGAGAAATGTGAGAAAGTGGCGGGATTTTCAGCTTTGTTTTGTGCTTGGGAACAGGTCGGTACGGTTGCGTGCTGAGCCGTTGTTCAGTTATCAGCGAGACAATGAATAAATCTTTGTTGGAGACAGCGTGGAAAGTACAAAATATGAAGATACCAAAAGAAGAAAAAAAAACACAAAAAACTAAAAAGAAAGAGAAGAACGACATTGCGATAGGTGGCGGCCCACCAACGTGCTGGAATTGCAAGGACCCATGAGAATGCTGCTTCAAAGGTCACGTGAGTGGCCAATTCAAGCTTTAGCGTTTTCCCTCTTTCTGCAACTTTCCCCACAATTGTACTTACAATTTGTGTTCTACTTTCCCACAATCTTCTCCTTCAATCCACGTTCTCATTTTCACCAAGTCAATCTGGTCGTCGTATTTCTTAACTTCAGTAAAAGTAAACTTAAGAGTGTATTGCCCATTATTGATTCTTGCAATCGTGTTAATTTAATTCTTTAAAAATTAGATATTTTAGTTTAATATTTAAAAACTTGTGTTTATTTTTATTGAGTAATAAAATTTTGAGATTTAGCAATATATTATATTTAATATTTAAAATGATTAATTTGAGATAAATATAATATTTAAATGGTCAAATTTGAGACATTTAATTTTTTAAAAATTAAATTAAAAAAGATAATTTTTAAGAACTAAATCAGTAATTTATTCAAAATAAATTTAAGAATAAATTATTAATTTGATTCTGAAAGATTTTAATTGTATGAATTTAGTCTTTAAAAAATTAAATATTTTAATATAGTCATTAAACTATTGTGTTTGTTTCAGCTTTGTTACTCTGTTTATCAAAATGAATTGGTACAAAAAATTTAAGATTTATCAATAATAAATTTCACAATTTAATATAAAAAAAATTAGATTGAGACAAATATAATATTTTAAAAATTAAATTAAAATATTTATTTTTTTAAGAATAAATATTTTAGAAATTAAATCAATTAAATCAATCATTTGCTCTAAAGATAATTAACTAAAACTTCACTAGAGTGAATACCCGAAAGAAAAATGAAGATAAGTATAACTGAAGAATTACATGTGATTTTCTCAGTACTGTAGCTGGCAGTTTCAGGGGCAAAGAGACGTTTGCGTGTTGGGTGGTATCGGGATCTTTCGCGTTTTAACTAATTTATGTTTTCCATTTAACCCCCCCCCCCCCCCCTCCTTAAAAACACACACACACAATCAAACATATATATATATATATATATATATAAAATATATGCAAAACTGCCGTGACGGTTTTTTAAGAGCTGAACGTCTTTTTATAGAAAATTTATTTTTTTTTTGGAGAAGAAAAAGAAAGAAACTCTCCCTTAACAAAATCAGAAAACAAAGTTGATAAATCTCAGCAAATGCCAAATGGTCATCAAGGCTTGTGCGAAGAAAAAAAAGGTTACCATGTTAGCAAACTCTAAACCCTAAATCTCAAATTTTAAACTCTAAATCTTAAACTCTAAGCACATGTTAATCATAATATTTGCAAGACCTTCCAGAATTTTTCTTTTTCCTCTTTTAGATCAAGCCTCAAATTTGGAAATTAAAATACGAGGAAAAGGCAACACACCCTAAAACAAAAAAAAATTCTAACATCAAATAGCCTTCTTGAAAACTTAAAGTGAGGCCAACACCCCTTACTCAACCTCTCTTCGGAGAGATATTGAAAGCATAAATCTTTGCACATGTGAATCAATTTTTGTAGATAATAGATGCGAGTTGCAATACTTTCAAAGATAATCTATCATCTTGGACAGAGAATTATTTTCTATGAAAGGAAAAAAAAACATTTTATAAGAAAAGAAAATATCTTCTAAATTAGAAAAGGAAAACTCTGACAAAATCTTCAACCAATCCAACATCGGCAATCATAGCCAAGATAGCCACTGCTCAGTTAGGGTTTTCAAAGGAAGACAAGTGAGGGTAACCCTTACCTTCTTTAAAGCTCTTCCCTTCCTCCCTTACTTTATCTGATTTTCCCTTCCCTTTTAGGGGAATTTTGTCTCTACCTACTTTTTGATGGATCCACTGTTGTGTGAGGCCCCAACACCGAGAAGTTTTAGGGAGAGGTGAGATGACGTAGGGAAGAGTCCTCCACTCGTGTCACCTTACGCCAAGAAGGGCCTCTGGGATGATTCGAAGATGAGCGCCTACTTCTCCAGGCTCCCTTCTCCTCATCATTGCTCTGACAGGAGCTTGCTTCGTTCTTCAGTTGCTGGAGCAACAACCAGTGATATTCGGCTCAGATCCTCTATTTTTTTAATAAAAATGCTAGAAGGCTTGCTCTAATTTCTCTCTCTGAATAAGAGTGTTGAGATATGATATGTTGCCCCTATTTTTAGTCTTCTAGTATTGTTGTTGAGATGCAGGTATTTTTTTAGGGTATTGCCCTCAATTATGTATCTTTTATCCCATAAGTTTAGGCTTGTATTATAATAACTTATCTTTAGGTCCTGTTAAATCTTATATATCTCTGGCTTGGTGCCTTTTTAATGGAAATAATTCTATTTGTCCAAAAAAAATAGCCCAAACACATTTCTTTGCTAATACGTCTGCCCTTTCACATTCTAATAAAATGATGCCTGAACAACCTTCTCCCTTCAACTAAACCAATGAAAAGTGCCTGACTCCAAACCCTAACCCAAGTTCAACTCACCCTACTTGAGCTGATCTCGGCTACTAGACTCATGTCCCTGAATCCCAATTGAGAACTCGATTGAATCTTTCCTTGAGATTCATAAAGCATCTTATCAGGAGGTTCTTTATTCTGATCCAGGATCTAAGATTGTCAAAGATCAACGAAATAAGAACTATGTTCCGCACTAAATCTCTTTACCTTCTCTATTGCAAACCCAAATCTCCCCTGAGATTCCAAACAATCAAGTTACATTCTCATCGAAAATAACTAATTGTCTCATTCATCGATGGGAGCGTGCTCTTGTAATCATATCTTTCTCCACCTTCAATGACTTCTCTAGTCCGAAACAATGTCTTATTAATCTGTGGAAAATCAAATAACCCATAAAATTCAAGGAATTAGGGTTCAGTTTTATTGTTGTCCATGACATCCATGAAGATGACAAAACAAGAATAATAGTTAGATGTCAATGGAAACTTGGGCCACCTCTACTCCATGTTCGAAGCTGGAAGCCAAATTTCTCAGTCTTCGAAGAATCTAAGCAACTGGTTACAACCGTTTGGGCTTTTATTTTTCACTTATCGCTGGAATACCACATCCTTGAGACCATTATTGTCATTGGTTACTCGATGGGACATACAGTGGCGCTGGTCAGCAGCAACAGAGATAAGACCTTCAATGTCATGACCCAATTCCAGACACGTGACCGGCACAATAGCACCTGTCCTATGCCACTGTAAGCCTACCCCACATTACTTATTCCAGTCATAGCTTTATTATGTTAATTAATGTTTAATAAAACATGAAATAATGTAAGTGGTGTACTAGGAAAATTCTCAGAAATAAGAGGTGGGCCACAGTAGACAACTTAAGTATCAAGTCTTTCCTAGCTAGAACCTTTCCCAATCATACACTTACATTATTCACATGTTGATTTAATTAAGTCCTATTATGTGTATTTTCTATTTCCATAATTCAAGTTTCCCTTTTTGCTTTTTAAAACAATTCTTATATATAATTTAATAGTAACTTCCGTTATTCCTGCCCTTTTTATTAATTATATTTTTATTCCTTAACATATGTTATTCAATTAATAATTAGGAGGCAATAAGCTAATTTAATATAATTTAAAATGTCCTAGGAAAACATCACACAAGAGAGAGATTGTAGGAAAACATACCTGGATTCCAAGCAACTAATAGTCATATATATATATATATAAAACACGTAAGGGGAAAATGAGATTTACCCAAATTCTTCGCAATCTCCACAATTCAAGTTTAATGTTCAAATAAAAGAATTTTATTTAAATCATAATTTTTCACAAAACCAGCATCAAATCCATAAACCATTAAAATATTGTTGCAATTTTAATAGAGTCATTTTCATAAAAGTCTCCAAAATAAATCCCAATGATTTACTAAATTAAGTACAAGGTCAAAATAAATGACTTAATTACCCAATACCCCCTTAAATATCCTAATTGATCACAAAGCTTCCTAAATCTAAAATCATGACATCAAGACATGGGACCCACCAAACAATGGGAAAGATCCACGACAAGTATTCCTCTAATGGAAAGTCCTCGTCCGCTGTCTGATCTGAAAATAGAAAATCAACGAGTATGAGATAATAATATCAGTGAGTGAGTTAATCCTCACCCTAATAAAATACAAATATGTTAAATAATAATAAAGTATTTTAAAGGCATTCATCATGAAATCACAAGGAAAGAAACATATTAGAGAGAATACAATTCAAGTCAAACAATTTAGACCAACGAAATTAATATTCGTTAACGGCAAAATACCTAGGAGCGCACATAGGCTAACTCAACAATCTTATCAAAATCCACTATAATGCACAACCTCATCCTCTACGATCAGGGAGACTCGGGCTTATCTCATTACTAAGGGAATCGTTGTCTCCACCCTCAGAGGTCAAGACTATCCTATCACCCAAGTTTCCTACCTTGACATGAGAGGGGGTACTATCCTGCTCAAATACAATCATGATTTCAATCATCCACATTAAAACCAATATTCACATTAACCAAAATTCAACAAGGTAAACATTATTATATCAAACATAGAAAATATCCATCACTATTAGCCAATTTGGCAAGTGCACAAGTTACACAAGTAATAGTGTAAAATGAGTAAGAATGTCGATTCCACGATGACTAATTCGCTAACTACTCGAGAAATTTTATTGTGTTAGCTAGACAAACCAAATTGATTAAAGACAGCTCTATTCAAAAAAATTGGAAAAGAAATAAAATCAAGAAAATAGAATGTAAATAACAATGACCAATAAACGATACAACTAAATTAATCAATGTAAAAGCCTAGAGTCACTAATCCTCCTCTTTCATCCTAGGAATTGCTAAAATCTCTCTGCATTTGTCATTCTAAACAATTAATCATGTTAATCTTAGGTTAATGTATGGCTTAAAATAATTCTTTCGAATCTAGATTAAGCTACTCAACACCTATGCATAAGCCTAATACAATCAACCTAACTTTGATTAAATGAGGTCAACTAATATTCCTATCAATTAACAAACGAAATCCCTGAGGTTAAGGTCACACATTCGTCCCTTCCAATTCAGAGTTCTATTCTTACCTCCCTCTCTCAAGATTAGTAAAAACAACAAACAAATTATAAAGTGATCAAGTTCATAGCAAGTTCAACATAGATGAATGAAAAGATATATATTAATTCAAAAGAAATCACAAATACAAAGAGATCACAATCCCTCATAGTAACTCTAGAAGAAGAAAATTAGCCACACATGGCCTTAAAACTATAGAAAACAGTAAAAGATAGAGAAAACTCCATGAATCTGAGGTTGGATTGGCGGAAATTGGGCCCGGAAAGCTTCAAAACAGGATTCCTCCTCTTCCTTCTGCAAAAACGGCGTTCTTTGGCTTCCACATAATCTTGCACTATTTAAACCAAAATCTGACACTACAGATGGAAGATAGAGTTTAAGGCTTTAAAGACTTTGGTGTAGGAACCACCGCTATAGCTGTGAAATCGACTGCTATAATTGTGGGAGACAGCCATCTCTCCAGCATCTTTAGAATTACAGTTCTAACATTCTATTTTCTTGCTCAAACTTCTCACCAACTCAACCTACAACAAATAACACCATTAAACAGCAGGAAAGAATCATGAAATCACTCAAACTAATCTAAAATTTAATAAAACATAAACTAATATAAAACATTCAAAACAAAGATTAAAAATCACAAGCCAAGGCAAGTAAAAAATAAAAAAGATAGGGCATTTAGCACAAAAATGGTGCTAAATCCAGAACTTAACACTCCTCCAAAATTGAACCTTTGCTTGCCCTCAAGTAAATCGACACTCACACAACATAAAGCACAAAGTAGAAATCAGATATGCAAATTTCCAACTAGACCTTGAAAGTAATTAGACTAAGCAAGGGAGAAGAGTGGAATATACAGAGAAAAATTAGAACCATCTACTAAAATTAGATTTCGGAAGTACTTTTACTAGAAGATAACTATACTTGCAATAATAACAAGGAGATTTAATTCAAAACTCAAATAAACACCTTGATCCTCAGAAACCTCTTAAAGCAAAATGCCATCACATGAATTAATCTTTCCCTTTTATATTTTTACACTCTCAAAGGTCTTCATTCCAAATTCCAATTGATTTAATTAACAACTTGAATAAGAGAGATGTAGCCAATGGGAAGCAGAGTCTGTGCGCCTAATCCACACAACTCTTCCTCTCTTTTCACACCCAAAGTGAAAACTATGGAGTGAGAGAAATGCCTGTGCACCTAATCCACACAACACTTCTCTCCCCTTTCATTCTCTCAAACTAGTTGAAAGTAAGGTTCATTGGATAAGAAAGTGTCCGTGCGCCTAATCCATACAGCACTGCCTCAACATAAACCATTCCCTCCAGCCAGTTTATTATTCTTATTTGTAAAAATGGAACACTAATCTTTTTCTCTTTTTTTTTTTTAATTTTTGGAGTCTGGAATGTACACCCCTTATTGAGTTTACTTTTGATTTTAGGAAAGCTTAACCCAAGATAAAGTAATTGTTCCAAGAGCTTCAAAACTTCAAAAACTTAAAATGAATTTTAAAATAAATCTGCTATTATTCTTAAAAGCAAGGCTAACTCTATATAGGAAGCAATTTGAAGATCATAATTTCACCAAATGTTTCTAATCTTTCCACAAACATATGCAATTCTTTCCCTTACAAAGGTCTTTAAAAAAAATTTAAAATTCTGAAAATCTGACATATCTGAAAACCGCTTTACTCACTAAACACACTATAAGCAAAAACAAGCAGAAACAAATACAGACACAAAGCTCCTCTCCCCTAAACTTAAATTTGGCAGTGTCTTCACTGTCCTTTATCAGCACAATAGAGGAAAAGAAGCATACCAACAACATAACAACAAGAAAAACAAATACCACATATAAAATAATCAACACAAAAACAAAACAATTAAAAATTGAAAAAAAAAAAAGAAAAACAACTTGGGTTGCCTCCTAAGAGCGCTAAGTTTATAGTCTTCAGCCAGACTTTATTGCTTTTATCCTGGATCAAAATAGCCTATAGAAGAAGAATCTTGAAGCTAAATTGCCTTCCCCCAACTTTGCCATTTTTTTTTGTTTTTTTCTTGATTAGTTCTTTGGCTTTCCATGGAGGAAGTACATATTGTTTAACCATCGTTGTTTCTTCTTTGTGATCGTAAACTTCTTTTTCTACCAATGATTTTGCAATCTCGAACACATTAAAGGTTTCTGTCTCTTTCTAGACTGTCATGATTAATGTCCCCCGAACTACATTAATTACCACTCTTGAAGTAGTCAGTAATGGCCTACCAAGAATGAGATGGATTTCCTAATCTTCTGCCATGTCTAAAACCACAAAATCCACAAGAAAGAAGAATTTTTCCACTTTGACTAGCACATCTTCCACTATCCCATATGGATGTCTCAAGGATTGGTCAGCGAGCTGAAGGGTCATCATAGTTGTTTCACCTGACCAATCCCAAGTCTTTTAAATATTGATAATGGCATTAGATTAATACTGGCCCCGAGATCATATAAAGTCCTCTTGAATGTGACACTCCCAATAGTATAGGGATGGAGAAACTCCCTGGATCTTTGAGTTTCAGAGGTAACTTGTTATGTATAATCGCATTGCACTCCTCATTCAGTATGACTCTCTCAGTATTTCCCATCTTCCTCTTTTTCAACAACAACTCTTTCATAAACTTCGCGTACACAAGCATTTGTTCCAATGCGTCAACAAAAGGTATATTTATTTGCAACTTTCTAAATCCCTCCAAGAATTTGCTAAATTGCTTTTCATTGTACTTTTTAGGCCTCTAAGCCTGAGGATACAGTAATGGTGGAGTGAAATTTTCAACCCTCATATCCTGCTTTGAATTTTCACCTTTACCCTTAGCATCTGAAGCATCTACCTTCTCAGTTATATTTTCTTCAAGATCAACAACCTTTTCTTTTTCTTCTTCAGTGATCACCCTTTTCTTCTGATCATGTGATTTAACAGTATCTGGGAGCTCCTTGCCACTCCTTAAGGTAATGACATTACAGTACTCTTTTCCCTCCCTTCTTGGGCTATTTTTAGTGTTATTGAGAAGATTACCTTGTGGCCTATTGTTCAGAGCAAGTGCCAGCTGGCCTATCTAAGTCTCTAAATTCTTAATTGACACATTTTGAGTCTGAAACATTGACTCACTTCTTTCCATGAACTTCATGAACATATCATCTATTGAAGGTTTCTTTTCCACTTGAGGAGGTAGAGCTTTGTTTTGAGGAAGGAAATCGTTCTGGTTATTGAAGCCCGGAGGTTGAGATGGTCTACTAGTAGATGAAGAAGACGAGGGATTAAAGCAATGATTGTTGTTCCATGAAAAACTTGGGTGATTTTTATTCCCAGATGATATAAATTAGAATAAGAATTACTTTGATTCCTACGAGCATTTCCCATGTAATTCAAGTGCTCTATTATAGTTGACTCATCACAACACCTATTGGCATGGGCGCCACCACAAAAATCACAGTTAGCCTCTGGAGTGACTACTACATTCACTTTCACAGTTTCTCATTGCCTCGAGCACAACATTTTCTTGGTCAATGCTTTATTATGAGCCAATAGATCCTTGAAGGTATCTAGTTCCATAACTCCCCTCCTTGAAACATTGTTAGCTCAGTTAGAAGCAACTTGGCTTGCCCCCATAGTCTCTATAATCTCTTGGGCTTATATGATCAATTTAGCCATCAAAGCATTGCTAGCTGCGGTGTCCAATTTATCTTTTATTTCATAAGTTAGCCCACTGTGAAAAATAGTGAGTTGTTGCCACTCTGGAATGCCATGATTGGGACACTTATTCAACAATTCTCTTAACCACTCCCATACTCAGATAAGCTTTCTCCTTCATATTGATAAAATGCGGTAATCTCATTCCTCAACTTGATTGACCTTTAAGGAGGAAAGAATTTGTCCAAGAATTTTTTTTTTCTGAAGTTGATCTCATGTAGTAATGCTCCATTTTGGTTGAGAAGTTAACCAACTCTTTACAACGTCCCTCAATAAGAAAGTGAATAACTGAAGACGAAGAGCATCATCACTCACTCCATTCAGCTTAACCATATCACAGATGTCCAAAAAATTTATGATGTGATTATTTAGGTTTTCCATAGGACTTCCCTAAACTGGTTCTGTTGAACCAGATTTATCAAAATTGCCTTTATTTCGAAATTGTTAGCGCTAAGCGGAGGTTTCACTATCTTGGAAGTGTGTCCAACATCAGTAGGTGAAGCATAATCCCACACAGCTCTGTTGTCATCATGTTGCTCAATCCCAGCACTATTATCTATATTATTCCCATTATTATTAGCCATTTCTTCTTCTTCTAAAGGGACTAATCCCTCTTGGATTTTTCTTGCTATTGCTTCTTTACTAGCAATCCTTGCAAGTTTCTCAATCTCAAGTTCGTATAGAAGTTCAGACGGATCAAGAGTACCTCACATACACAACAAAAATAACCAATCAGAAGTGACAAAAACAAATCTGAAAAACAACTCTAAAAACATAAATAACTTCTTAAACAAAAATGAAAAAAAAAATAAAGTAAAATAAAACAAAACAGAAAAATGCCTAATCTAGCACCTTTAAATTCCTTAGAATATTAGCTAAAAATCGTTAGTCCTCAGCAATGGTGCCAAAAACTTGTTAGACGATTTGGCAAGTGTACCAATCGCACAAGTAATATAGTGTAAATGAGTAACATCGACCAATAAACAATTCGACTAAATTAATCAGTGTAAAAGTCTAGAGTCACTAATCCCCCTCTTTCGTCCTAGGAATTGCTAAAATCTCTTTGTATTTGTGATTCTAAACAATTAATCATGTTAATCTTAGGTTAACTTATGGCTTAAAATAATTTTTCCGAATCTAGATTAAGCTACTCAACACCTGTGCAATTCCTTGTGTGGGTCAAACCTAATACAACCAACCTAACTTTGATTAAACAAGGTCAATTAATATCCCTATCAATTAATAAGTGAAAACCTTTAGGTTAAGGTCATGTACTCGTCCCTTCCAATTCAGAGTTCTACTCTCACCTCCCTCTCCTGAGATTAGTAAAAACAACAAACTAACTATAAAATGATCAAGTTCATAGCAAGTTCAACAAAGATGAATGAAAAGACATGTACTAATTCAAAATAAATCACAAATACAAAGAGATCACAATCCCTAATCTGAAAGTGGGTTCATAGTAACTCTAGAAGGAGAAAATTAACCACACATGGCCTTAAAACTACAGAAAACAGTAAAAGATAGAGGAAACTCCATGAATCTAAGGTTGGGTTGGCGGAAATCGGGTTTGGAAAGCTTTGAAACGGGATTCCTCCTCTTCCCTCTGCAAAAAACGGCATTCTCTGGCTTCCACTGAGCTCAGAATACCCTAAAAAACCTATTCTTGTGCTATTTAAACCAGAATCTGATGCTGCAGAACACGAACCACCACTGTAGCTGTGGAAGACAGAGTTTAAGGCTTTAAAAGACTTTGGTGTAGGAACCACCGCTATAGCTATGAAATCCACTGCTATAATTATGGGAAATAGCCATCTCTCCAGCATCTTCACAATTACAGCTCTAACATTTCATCTTCTTGCACAAACTTCTCACCAACTCAACCTACAACAAATAACACCATTATACAGTAGGAAAGAATCATGAAATCGCTCAAACTAATCTAAAATCTAATAAAACATAAACTTATCTAAAACATTCAAAACAAGGGTTAAAAATCACAAGTCAAGGCAAGTAAGAGATAAAAAGATAGGGCATTTAGCACCAAAATGGTGCTAAATCCAGAACTTAATAATCACATATCACATGATCATCTTATCCCCTAACATTTTCTATTAGCAATTTTCATCGACAGTCGAATCCATATTTTCTCAATTTACTTTTCCAAATTCCTAATTGAATTCCTATTTCCTACCATGAGTTTGCCTATATTTCTACTTTATTACTTTAACACTAAGATAATATTAAAGAAGGGTTAATCCACTCACTTGGATCCCTTATTAAAACCCTAACAAGATATACCAAAGTCCTTCAACAATGTGCCAAAATTTCCTACTGTTTGTTTGAAAAGAGAAAAGATTAAAACTAAAACAGAAAATTATCTTATTTTGGTTTTTGACCTTTGCGCACTATTTTGGTCATATCTCCCAAACATTGTGGAAAATTTTGATGAAACTAGTCTTGTTTGAAAATAGACAAAAAGAGCTTTTCGTTGATAGATAGCTCGTTAAAATTGGAGGTTTCGTTTGGGAGATATAGTCAATTCAATTAGCGGGAAAATTTTAAGTACGAATTTCTGACAAATGATCTTACCTTGTTTGTGTTTTTCCTCTTGAAGTGTTTTCCTTGAAGTCTTGATTAGGGCTTTGAATGTATAGACCTTGGGAAGTGTTTTGGATGTATGTAGGTTGAAGTGATTTGGTGAATATGTGTGATTGGGAAGAGAGAGAAAGATTGGTCAAGAAGAAGCTTCCTAGTTTAATTTGATACAATGATTGAATAGGTTATTTGTGTGGTTACTGTAGGTGTGTAAAGAGCTGGCCAAATGGAATTCTTCTTCTTAGTATTTGTGTGTGGCTTTTTGGTTGAGTTAAAGAGGTGGGGAGCTCAGTGTAACAGGTGGCTTTTGTATTTTAAGAGCTTAGATTGAAATCTAGATTAAATCTAGGTTTAGGTTTAATTAAATCTGAATTTGGAACCTTTCGATTTAATCAAGTTGTTGGATAAATGTTGATCTTTGTTTATACTATTTTAAGAGTTAATTAAAATCCTCAAATCTACTTATAAGATTGCTTTAGTTAGGAAAAGATTTAATTAATCTTTTAATATATTTCTCCTAGCTTGCCTTCTCTTAATCCAATTATATTATTATTATTAAGTTTCAATATATCCTTAATTAATATATTATCTTAATACTTTCAAAATTTCCAGAGTTAGTTAGCTTTTATTTAATAATTCTACTAATTATCTTCCTAGAGTCTATAGTCTTATTTAATTCCCTTAATTTAATTTTTGAAGATTTTAACTTAAATATTCAAACCTTGGTAGATATTTTCAAAATTATTTATTAAGGTTATTTATCCTTAAATATATTATTATTTTAGATTGTGGTAGTTAAGATAATTATTGATTTCTTTCTTTTTAATTAATGCATTATCCTTTAGCTATTTCCTATCATGGTTGGGATTCTCTCCTTAGAGAATTCCCTCCTTAGCTCACTCCCACCCCACTTATCCAAATACTTATAAGGCTAAGGAGGACTAAAGACTAAGGAGAGGCCCCAAATCCTTCCTATCATTAATATCATTATCATTATTTTTATTTTTATTTTTTACCAATCACTTCTTTACATCTTCTCTTACACCTTTTATATTTTAAGTGATGTGTTAATTATCCTTTTACTTAATTTCTTCTATTTATATTTAATTATCCCTAACTTATGAAAATGATTTTAGCAACAATATCTTGAGATTCAGATGTCATTTTTAATTTCTTATTTCATGTTTAGGTATCCTAAAATATTCCTTACCTATTCCTACCTTTTATTTAACATTTCGCTTCACCCCAACAAACTTTTTATTTTTCACTTTAGTCCTTGCAATTTTCACTTTAGTCCCTATACAACTTAGCACCATATATTGCTAACCTACAACCCAAAATCCCATACCATAGCACCATCACATCACATTATCATGCCACACACACATATTGCACACAAAATTTATAGAATCGATACTTGTGAAATAAAATTTAACAATTAAACAGAAAATTAAACTGTGAGTATCATATTCAAGGTAAGAGTTTGCGTCGAGGTAAATCTAAAAAACACCCTCCCAACACATACAGGTAAACCAATGTCAGTATCTAGTCCAATTTGAAAAATCACATATTTTTTCTGATTTAATTTTTATTGCTTTAAAACCTGTTACTGTGCCTCCACGGCAATCTTATCACCTTCGGCAACCAAATAACCCCAACGATCATATTTACAAAATTCAAATGAAAAATATCACTGGTGAAACTAGAAATAGTATCCCTAGTTCCTATCAAAATGTTTGTTTAGAACTTAATATATTATAACCCCTCCAACTCATCGTCAGCCCTTATGAAAATTAAATCACCTCAATTTAATAAAGCCTTAATTCCAACCCCCTCCCCTCAAACAATAAATTTTGAGGATAACACTAATTGCAACCAATCATTACTATCTATTTTAGCTAACCCTACCTCTAAATATATATTTTCCTCTCCCTTTATTCCTACTTTGGACACCTACCATCTCATTTTTTTTTCTCTTCTATCTGGCCAATCCATGCATCTTTCCACTACCTAAATCTCCCATATCCATAAACAAGCTACTCTGAAAGGAAATTCCTCTTTAGATATATAAAAATCGAAAACATTCAATGCAAATATTGTTTCTTCAACTCTTAAAAACCAAAAATACACCAAGTTAAAGTTTAAAAGCATAGCATCTCCTTCTCGCTCTGATTGTAACTCATCCCTACATCCTTCTATTTTGTCTCATGTAAATGGACAACACAGCATCCCCAAGTCTCCCTTTAGTCCTTCCCTCAAGCCTTGTATCACCTTCGAACCCTCCTTTAACCTACCTTCTCATACCAATTAGAATTCCTCTTCCCCAACTCAAGGACATAAACAACAACCCCTATCAAGGGACAGGAGATTTCTTCATCTAACAAACCTCTTCCACTCTTACCAAAATCAACTAAATCACAACTCAAGTGCAACGTTGATTTGGCTAAATTTAATAAGGGGATTACTAAACAACTCATTGTGGCTCTGTGCTTAGAGATTCCTCATGCACCGAGCCCTGATGGACCAATATCAGAACCCCTTTCTAAGGGAGGCAACAAACAAACTTGCCAACAAAAACTTCCTCATCTTCTTTCCCCCTTAAACAAATAATCATATGCATCCTTATGATTGGTTCCCACTTTACCCGACTCACAACCATCCCATTACAACAAGGAAGCCTTATCCCCCTTTGAATTCGGCCCCTGTCGAGCTCATAGTACAAGGGATAACTAGAGACGAAACCCTTACTACCACCCTTACTTCCCACCCTCTACTCGCCATGCTAGACGTCGCCATGACCTATAGTACGAATATTTAGAGAGTGGCAATGTTGACTACTCTGAATACTTCCTTCCCTAAACCTATTTCCAGCCTACACCTCCCTATGATGCCAATCCTTTCCTCTATTTTGATCCCATGAATATTCTTTGTTGGAACTCAAGAGGTGTGGGTAACGCAGACTTTAGATGTGCCTTCAGAGATCTAAAAAACTCAAACAATCTTGATCTTTTTATTATAACTGAGACGTATTTCAGTGGAAACCATGCTATATCTGTTATAAGCTCGCTGGGGTACAAACGATATTTTAAGGTGGATGCTATGAGATTCTCATACAGGACATCCTCTGGAACCCCTTCCATGTTGGTGTAGAACTTGTTGCCCTATCCTTCCATAAAGCCCATCTTAGAGTTTAGGTAAATTCTATAACATTTCTATTAACTGCCTTATATGTAAGCCCTTTATTTGAAATTAGGAAAACTATTTGGGAAAGACTCTCTAACTTAGCTACATTTATTTATCTTATGTGGATCATTTTAGGTGACTTTAATGAAATCTCACACCTAAATGAAAAATTTGGAAGTAACCTGCCAAATAGGACAAAAATGAAAATCTTCAATGATTTCTTAAATACTGCTAATCTTATTGATCTTGGTTTTGTTGGCCAAAAAATTACCTAGACTAATGGAAGAAGGCCAAACAATATCATACACACTAGGATAAACATGGCTCATGCAACTACGGACTGGTTAAATATTTTCCCAAAAACTAAAATTTACCATTTCTCGCGTTTTACCTTGGATCACTGCCCAATTCTTCTCAAAACTAACCTTGCCCAAAGTTCATGGAATTAAGCCTTTTACATTTGAAATTTTTTGGATGAAACATCCTACATTCTTCCCTTTCACCTTTGTTGTCTGGGATTCTTCTAATAGAGACCTTATCTCAACCATCTCTCTTTTTCAAAATGAACTCTTCTCATGGAACATTAAAACATTTGGAAATATCTTAAAAGAAATAAATAGAACTAAATCAAGACTAAATGGTATTAAAAGATTATTTGATTATAAAATTGATTCATACCTCTTAAAATTGGAAAAAGAATTATAGAATCATTTCAAAAGCCTTTTGGAAGATGAGGAAAGCCTTTAATTAATGAAATTGAGAATTCAATGGTTAACACTTGGATATAAAAATGCTAAATTTTTAAAAACTAGTGTCCTTAACAGGAGAAGGAATAACAAAATTAGTGCTATTCAAAGGAATGATCTTTCTTGGACCTCGAACCCTCGGGAAATTGAAAATGAATTATTATCCTATTTGCAGCACTTACACTGACCCTTCCAACCCTAATCAAATTGATTTATCCACTCTCATTCCCGCTAACTTTCCTTTTCTTAATTCCTCTACCCATCAATTCTTGATTAGCATCCTCAATGAAGAGGAAATTAAGAAAACTCTTTTTAGTCTTAACCCTCTTAAGACCCCAAGAGAAGATGGACTCCATGTTATTTTCTATCAAAAAAATATTTTCTATCAAAAAAATTAGGAGATAATCAAACATAAACTTATTCCCGCCATCCGTAAGTATTCTATGCTAAGGTTATTCCTTCCCCATGGAGAAATACTTTACTTTGCCTAATTCTGAAAATCAATAATGCTCATAAAACATCTCATTTTTGTCCCCTTGGTCTTTGAAATACTTACTATAAAATTCTGGCAAAGCTGTTAGCAAACAAAATCAAACCTTACCTTCTAAAAGAATGAATATTGTACCACATGAACTTATAATGAGGTGTCAGGATGAATTCATTGGCAAGTGACATCAAAATACCTTTGTAAATATTCCTTGGTCAAAACCTAATTACCTAACCACCCGGTATAACAAACCCAACTTTCCTAATTATTCTAAATTTGAATTATATCCATGAGCTATACACTCCAATCCCGATCATTTTTCCCTTTTAAGCTTATGCCATGATATTGTTTGAGGGCAAACGGCTTTGCAATTATATGTTGATCCATGCCAAATTGGCATAAAATGCAATCAAGGTAGTGCCACTTAGTAAGACGGGACCATCATTTCCAAGAGATCTAAATATGGGCACCATATAATATAATGACAACAAGTGTTAGTAGAATATTATAAATGACTAAACTGAACTAATAATGTAAAAATGAATACCTCATTGATTTGCATTTGATCTAGAAAAAAACCTATATCGAGCTAAAAGATGTTCAACTAGGGCTTGATGCATGCAAATACCTCCCCACTATCAGTGCAAAAAAAAAATAAATTATCAATGCAAAGTAAAATACATAGATAATAATAGAAGTAGCTTACCAGAAACCAAAAGATGGTGACTTTGGTACAGACCATTGACTTATAAATGCTATCTTAGGAAATCACACACGTGCCAATAAATGTAACAGGCCTATGCAACCCCTAATTTGTTGCATCTCTAGCTTAGCGGCTAAGCATAACTCCTTGTAAAAGTATGCCAAGATAATTACTTCCCAGCTTAATTCGCCACAACTATCAAAGTCTTCAAGTAGTGAGAGATACATCAACTATACCATGGAAACGTATTTATCTGGCATCTAGAAGCTTCTAAGTAATCAAAGGATCTAAGCTCTTGAAAAGCACTCTACCGTCTCCTCATTTGCTTCAACAAGAAGGCCTGCGAAAGTATCTGCCATCCATCCTAAGTTCAACCTTTACCCTTTCATGTGCTCTCGAGGCAACACAATCCCTAGAATAGGTTGACATTTATTTGCCCAGTTTAAATGGGACCTCCAGTTATGACCTTTCCTATACATGGTAGGCCTAAGAGCATTCCTACATTCTCTAGTGTGATTGTTGTCTCCCCTTGGATTGTGTGAAATGTGTGCTTCTCAAGATGTCATCTCTCAACCACAGTTGAAACTAATGTGGAATCATAGTTAAACCTCCCTAAACGAGACACACTAGAACTTAGCTCATATTAAATATGGTATAATGTAGTGGGGTAGATCACATAAATCATTATGCTAGCACCGATGTATTGTTAGGATACGATCCACTTATATGAGAAGTAAAAAAACATCTTAATTACAATAAATTTATTGCGTACAAAATATATATTAAACATAAGATATTATTCATTGACCTTATTCTCCCATACAACCTTTGCTATGTGATTATTTTGCTTGGTCAACAACAACTTGTCAATGGGTCCAGGGTTAAGGTCCTCTCGAGACTAAGCCATCTGAATATTTTTAAAATATTGAAGAGAGTGAAGATAAAAGATAAAAAAAAACATAGTAAAAAAACATTTTCCTCACACGAAGGTGAGAATTGAGGGGGGGAATGTATGGGTATTTTAAAGTTGGGAGGGTTGCAATAATTTTTATATAAAAAAAAACAAATGAAGGGAATCAAATTCGCTGGCTAGCCCTATTGTACTTTGTCCTTCCATCAATGCTACAATATAAATTATTTATTTATTTATTGTGAGTGAGATGAAATAATCGTCCCATCCACATTAGTCTGTAACCCACATGGGTCATGGATAAGTTTTATAGAAAATTTCTTTAAATGGTGTCATCCTATCTAGCAAGCTTGCACACCTGGCCAATTCTCTCCAACTTTGATGATCTTTCACCATAATTTTCCATTTCTAACTCTGTCTAATTTTCTTTGCCTATTCCTCTCCAACTTCGCTAATTTTCCTCTCTTCTACTTCATTTGTTCAAGAATTGTCTTTCTTATTTTCTTACAATATGAATAGACAAATTAACATGTGTGTTCATGTGAATGGTCGAACAAGTAAAACCACTAAGGGTGATAATTTTGAATATGATTCTATTAAAATGATCAGATTTTGAGAAAATATTAAACTAAAAGACTCGATACATGCTTAAATGCAGCTTTGTCAAAGATATGGTATTGGTGCCCTATAAAATTATAACCATTGAAGTTACAATTATTGGAGGATGATATCATGATGGAAGTTATAGTATAGAGATATCTTGACGAGTATCACAATCTAACAACGATGGAATTGTTTCTAAATGTTTCCTTTGTTAAAAGGGACATTGTCACAATAGTGGGGCCATCAATGTGCATCCTTCACTATGATGTCATCATCATCTCAAAGCCTAAATTGGTTAAAAAAAAATCAGTTGTTAGACCAATAACTATGTTGTGTCAATGGAAAAGAAAGTTGATCCATTTTTCTTCATGACATACCTGAGTGATGTGCATCATTCTCCAAATATAAGCAATCGTATATCACAACCAAGTTCATCTGATGTATTTAATGGTGGTTGTCCACTTTCACCCCTTACTTCAATAGAGGTATTGTTAGACCTAGATATCTTGGATGAAGACTATGAGCCCAATATTGATAGGGAGGATAATGACGATATGGACATGGAACTAGACATGACCAAGATGATGAATATTTTGGCTGATGCATCATCCCATTTTTTTCCATGATATACACACTGATAGATCAGAGAACATTGGGTTTGAAGATTCCGACAATGTAGATAGAAAACAAGATTTGTACAAAGGTAGGCATTTTTCATATATTAAAGTTTTTTGGATGACGGCTAAGATGTACACCATATAAACACAACGATCATTTAGGGTCATACATTCTGTGCCTAATGCAGAAGAATATCAATGCCCCTAATTTAAAAATGGCTGCATATGGAAGGTTGAGGCAATACAGAAATCACTACAAAACCCGTGGCCAATATCACAAGCACACATGCATAAATGTTGTGCTTTCACAAGAACACAAAAAACTAAACTGAGTTGATAACATCAACGATCATGCCCTTGGTTTTCATGAAGAGCAATATCTCTATGGATCAAGTAATAGAGAGAGTGCAAGAAACATTCAGGTACAAGGTACCATTTAAGAAGGCCTGGCAAGTCAAACACAAGGCCCTTGCACTTGCTTTCAGAAATTGAGAGAGCTCAAGGACATGTTGCTTATGTGGTTAACTAATGCACAACATTTCAATTTGGGGGCAACAATTAGTTAATAATACATACCATGTTCACAATGCAAATTAAACGAAGCCTATTTCTACCTGTTTTTTGGGCTTTCAAACCATGTATTGATGCATTTCAATATTTGAAACCAATTATGCGAATGGATGGAGCACATCTATATGGTAAATATCATGGGAAGTTGTTGATGGTTGTTTTACAAGATGGAAACAATGAGGTTGTCCCATTGGCATTTGCACTGGTGGAAGAAAAGTGTCAGGATGCATAAGAGTAGTTTTTGACAAACCTAAAGAGCCATGTAACTAGGAACCGACATGGCATTTGCTTGATCATGGACCGATATCCAAGCATCATTGCTGCAGTAGACAAAAAAGAGACAAGGTGGCAACCACCTTATACGTACCACGTATTCTGCCTCCATCATATGGCTTTGAATATGTACAAGTGTCATAATTTGTATATGAAACATAACTTCAATCAAATTGATACATTTTTTTATTGTTAGTGCTTAGTATCTCGCATCATAAATAGTTTTTGAGATATGTTATACATGGTTTATAGGCTGTCAGTACGAGCAACATGTGGTGGATGCGGAACTGGCTAAGGTACATACCTAGATTCCAAAAAAAGCTATAGATTGGCTAAAAGAGCAAAAAGTAGAAAAATGGACTCGTGCATATGACACTAAAGCCTAAAGGTCTTCGCTGAGGGCACGTGACAACCAATTTAGTGGAGTGCATGAACAATGTGTTTCTAGGGGTTCATTATCTCCCTGTGTTGGGTTTGGTAAAGGCAACAATTGTCACAACCCAAAATCGAGGTTGTGATAAACACGGACGATGTGACATCCACACCGCTGAAAGCCAAGATCTGTTCAACTTAGCCAAACTAGCATAATCTACATTCTAGGTGGCCTATCCAATTACAGAGCATACTTGAGAAATTAACTAAAAAAAATAAAGTTACCTTACCTCGAGTAATAGGAATGTATCCTCGATTTGCAAATCATTGAACTAATAACCCTTTTGTACGTGCCATTATGAGAATATGAGTCTAATCTACTAATTCACCCAAAATAGCTCTACTCTACACAAACATACAAATATATATATATATATATATATATATATATATATATATATATATATATATATATATATATATATATATATAATGCTCACCAAAGGTCGTGCACACACGATCTCAAACTAACCCCAACCCTACTTATTGCATCGTCCTTTTGCCCTAAGAGAGAGTACACGTCTGATCTAACATAGCTAATCCCCTAACCTCAACCTCTCCTGACCTCATGCCTATATTTCATTCATGTCCCTAAATCCTCAGGCACCCATAATACAGCCTTAACCCATACCAGGTTATTTGCACACATATACCTATATATGCAAATCACAACAGGAAAAACACACACTACTATGCACACAATTCATTTACCCCCATGTAGGTCTGTACTCTTATAGGAAGTTTACTCAAGAGTCACGTCATCGGGGGTCTCTATTCTGGCAGACATTTTGCTCAAAAGTGTCATTACTAGAGCCACAACATCAGGGATCTTTGTTCCCGCGGATGTTTCGCTCAAAATTTCTCTACTTAGGTATGCATCCCTATAATTTTGTTTTTCAAGGATTCATCAAAGTAGGTCTATATCTCCATAGATTAGTCGCTGAGATGTCGTCAGATGGATCTACCCCTCCGTGAACCAACCTTTTTTTTCTATCACAATCACATACACTCATAGATAAACAACAACAATAATAATAACAACTCCAATTCACAATAACTCTAATTTCCAACTTAAATTTCTAATCAAGGGGCACAGTACCATTGGCAAGTCGTCGGTCGAGGAAGACTTCATAGCCCCTTTTTGGCGTCCTCAACCAGGGCCCCACTTTGTCATCCTACACACGTTCATAGGCAAATACACATGCCAAAATAATTCTCATTTGCATCATTTATCAAAAGCATAAATCATCATTGTGTGTTTCCAATATTTTACATTTGACATTTAATTGAAATAATAGCACCTATACCATTTTCATTTATGCCTTATAGCTTCCAATCATTTCATACGTGCATGCTAGACATATCATCATTCAATCATATAATTATATTTTATATAGTTCTAGGAAACAAAATTCCTAAAAAAATAAAGCAACAGAGATAAGGCTAGACTTCTCACATTGAATTGGAGCACCTCCAATAGTCAAAAGGAGTCTTAACCAAGCCCCAAACCCTTGTTATGCCTCTAGAATAACAACACAACATTTCATTACACAAAAACATGGGAGAAGCCAATGTTTAGGTTGTTGCGCCCAAAGTCCTCCAGCCCACCTTGGCGCTTGAGTGGCCCAGGCCTATGCTATCAACCTGGGTGGCGCCTAGGGCACCAGGCCTTCTTCCTTACATAATCAAGTTGAGTAATGGCGCCCTGTGCACCCCACGTTGTGAAAATACTCTTGGTTTTGTACCAATTTCACCAAATCTCAACCAAATTTCATGATTTCTTCCATGGGTTTTCACTCTTGATGATTAAGGAATGCTTTGGCACAAAAATATGCCTAATTAATTCCAAGAAACTAAGCTCAATTCATCAAATTTCACCTAAAATCCTAACTTTTCTTTTTTCATTTATTGATTTCCTTATCAATTCTTCGTTTTAATTTCATTGTTAATCATCAAGGAATGTTTTAAATCACTATCCAAGCTCCAAATCTCTCCAACAAATCCAATTTCTACCTAAATCCTTATAAATCTAAAAGTAGGAAAGAATTTGGGAATGTGGAATGCATACCTCATTTTCTTGCTTTTTCAGTGGAGTGTAGTCACTGAAGACTCAGACCCTTGCTGGGATGGGTTTCCGGAAGCTTAGGTGGTGAAGGATTGAGAGGTGATGGAGAGAAGGGGGACTGAGAGGTGGGAGAGGAGAGAGCACTTGAGAGTGAGGGCGTCAAAATGAAAGAAAATGGGAGGGGCCACCAATATATACCCTTAGAGGTGAAATTACAATTTTGTCTTTTGGTCAACCCCTGGTCAACCTTAGTAATGGCAACTCCGTAATTTTTTCCACTCAGGTATTTCTCATACTCTAGGTACCACACTATTTTCCTTATTATAATTTAGTCCCTCCTTGGATTTAGTAATCACTTAGCTCCCTCAGTGCCACGTGTACGCTCCCTCAATCCTTCGCCACACATTTTTAATACACTTTGGCATTTTTTAACCCCACATTCCTTTATTGTGCATGAAAAAATTTCCTCTTTATTCCAAGTTATTCCGTAAAATCAAATATACTAGCACCAAAAAACCGTAGATGTTACAACAGTGTATTGGCTCATCACATATTTTGTGGAGCAAGTGGAGATGATACAAATGCAAATGACAGCCAACCATCACTACGCCAAGAAAGTGAAGAGTCAAATGGACAAAATGGAAAGTCGGTGGAGGAGATGCAATGTTACTTGGTTCAACCTAGGAAACTCTTTGTTCAAAGTACAAGAGCCAAATGACCCTGTGAATTGTTAGTTTAGGAGATTCTGTAAAATTAATTTGAACATCGAGAAGTGTGACAGTGGGAAATTTTAAGCTCTGCACTACCTATGTCAGCACATCATGACGAGTTGTGTGCATGCTGGTATCAATGTCAACTAGTACATTGCTCTAGTTTACCAGTTAGATGTCATGTTGAAGGTGTACACAAATGAATTCCAACCAATAGGGAATTATGCATATTTGCCTCTTTATAATGGCCCATTGTTGGGGATCCGGATTTGCTGCTGATCATTTGGTTGCTTTTCACTTTTAGCAACAATTTTTATCGTTGCTAAAAGTTATGGCAGCAGTTTTTTTGTTGCCAAAACTTCCAGCAACGGTAAAAACCGTTGCTGAAAGTGAAAAGCAGCATCATAAGCGATTTTGATAAGCAGCAAATCCTGATCCCATTGTTGGTGCCTTACTTGGGTAATATTCAAAACAAAGGGCGTCCCAAGTCAACACGTTGTTGAAACTCCATGGACTTCAAAGCGCACATGGGGACAACCACATCTGTGCAGCCTCTATAGATAGTAGGGCCTCTCTGGATAGCAGGGAAGCTATAATCATGCAACATGTCTTTCTTGCAATATAGGAATACCTAGGATTATAATGTAACATTAATGTAACTTTTTTAATACTTGAACTTGTTGTAATGTGATTATTTATGTATAAATTTTTTGTAATTTAAACAAGCATTATTTATGTGCAGTATTTTTACACTTAAAAAATACTACAAAATTTTTTATCTTATTTCTTTTAGAATTCTTTTATTATTTTTTTAATTTCATAGAAAAATATAATTTTAAGAAAAACAAAATTAAAAATAACCAAAATCATAAATAATACTAAAGAAATAAGAAAGTTAAAAAAAGATATGCCTTTTTTTAAAAATAAATAACCCTTTATTTAACATTAAAAAATAAAAAGAGAGTGTCAAGTTTAATGTGCACAACTCCCTCATTTAAATATAAATATACATGTTTGTGTGTGCGCACATATCTACGTGCGTGCCTGTGTGTGTTGTGTGTGTGTCTGTGAGTGGAAGTGAGTGGAAGTGGAGCAAGGATGCAGGGCAATAGTTTTAAAATCACAGGTAAGGACAAATTAATTGTATTATCCGCAGGTTGGTGATAAATTAGCCAATGATTTTCTGTCTTTTATTTTCCATCCTTTTGCTTCTGGACCAATTTGCAAACGCAATAGAAGAATAATTTCGTACTTCCAAGATTAATTTATGAAAGAGGATATTTAAAAAACAAAAAGTAAAAATATTTTCTAGTAGAAGAAAATATGTATTTTTAAAGGTGACATCGTGAAACTGAGGTTTTAGACTACCGTAATATATGTATGGAGGTTGGAATATAGAGAGAATGCTACTCACACTTCGACCTGTAGTATATAGATAAATTTTATATGTTGATTTTTATTTATGTATAAGTACTAGTTGAGACATATTCATTGTGATACTCATGTATTAATTGTTAAGTCTTAAACATGTGATTATTAAAAAATTGGACTGGTCAGTTTGACCGGTCGGACCATAAACTAGCTATTGGTCCTGGTTCAATCATCCTTTAAATTAGTATAGCTAAAAATTGGTACGAAATCCAATGGAATTAGTAAAACTGGTTGGATTATCGGTGAACTGGTTCCTTCTTTTTTTTTTTTTCACCAGCCCAGCTATTGAAACAAAAAAATTCTGGAGTTCTTGAGAGAGAGAATGATATGGAGGACAAAGAAATAGAAGTTGTTCGATCTCCACTATCAAAGTCATCATGGATATAGTGGCTTCGAACAGATTGATCTTCGTGTCCCTCACCCTCCTTGACCATCTTCTCGCCAAACACAAAGACCTCGTCGGAGAAATTCCTTCCAGAGCTTGACCTCTTGAATGATGAAGGTTGCAGAGAGAACGTTGCTTATGATGAGAAGAGGAAGGTTGCATATGAAGAGAAGAGAGAAGAGGAAGAATATGAGCAAAAGGAAGAGAAGGTTGTTGTGCCTCGGAACTTAAATGTGAAGCAAATGGAATGGAAGAACTTAAGTGTGTCGTGCCTCATAAATCAAATGTTGGCGTGCATAGGTGGGTTGTGGGGAACAGAGAAAGAGAAAGCATTCTGACTGATTTGAAATTTTGAATTAAAAAATAATTTTTTATATTTAATATAAATAAATATATAATAATACTTTTAATAAAAAATAAAAATTAATTCTTAATTTATTATTATAAAAATTAATATATATATATATATATATATATATATATATAATTACTATATGTTCAATCACAATTAAATTAATAAATTTTAAATAAATATTTTCATCAATTTAATGACCGATTTTAAAAGTTTGTTGTTGACAAAAAAATCAAATTTTTAAAAATTCAAATATTTTCAAAGAAACCAATATTGACTTTTGATACCGCTTTAAAAAAAAAATCTTTCAAGCTCCAAGGTAAGGAGAAAGGAGTATAATACTATATTTATATTTTATGGATAGCCATAATTATTCACAAATCAAAGGGCTATCATTTTTTGGTTGGCCATCGGTTATTATTTCAATTTGAATGTTCAACTAACAGACTATTTCTCACTGTTTGAAAATTATATTACTAATTAATAAGATATGACGAGTTAGAAATATAAATTTAAATATTAACCTTGTACAATTATATTTTTTCCTTAGTAAAAATAAATATTATAGAGATGAACCCATCATACGTTACTTTGGATTGAATTCTATTACTTTTAAAACATACCAATAATAATTTTTTTCCCAATACATCCTATCATTTTACACTCCAATTCCTTTGAAATTATCAAATTAAACCGGCCATCAATCTGTTTAACTAAAAATAATTGAATATGAATTTTTATTTTTGAAGCCCAAACTAAATTCGACTTGTATGCAGTATTTAAATTTTTCTGTCTAAAAATGTATAATTTAATAAGATTTAAAGAGGTAGCTTATATATTATGATTTTGAATATTATGTTGTATTGTATATTGTGGCACATAACATATCATAGTATTTGTAATATTTATGCTTAGTAAAAGAATTGATTATATCTTATATTTTAGTTATTAAAAATATAATTATTTGGTTGCATATATTAATTAATTTTATTTATTTTAAAAATATTTTCAAATGAACGCTTTTAAGTTTAAAATAATTAGATCTTATAAATTTATATTATTTTTTTATTCTTGAATATAAATATAAATCAAAAATAAAAAATTAATTAAAATTTCATTCCCTCTCCATTCATATAAAAATCAAAATATGACGTCATTTTAATATATATATATATATATATATGTATATTATATTTTACATATTTTGTAAATGCAAGGATATTTGTCATAAAATGTTTTGATTAATTATAATAATTTTGGATGAACATGAAATTAATGGTTTTGGAAATAAAATGTGTTTTAGAAATTGAGCTACTTAAATGATTTTATGAAATGGACTTTTTGATTTGTTAAATAAGGATTTTGAGCTAGTGGAATTTAGATCCACTTTGAAGTTTTAAGACCCAAAATGCTTCAAAACAAGGCCGTCTTGATCCAAGATGTCTAAATTCAAGAGCAAGTAAATAATATTGAGTTTTCAAACGGTGGGAGCAGAGTGTGACTTCACATTAAAATAAAACATCTTAGGCTAAATTATAATTTTTGTCCCTATAATTTTTCTTAAATTGTAAATTAGTCCTTACATTATATTTTGTTGTAAATTGGTCCCCTAGAGTTTCTCATTACATTGAAAAAAATCCCTACTGTTAAAAAAATTTAAGTTGCCGTTAAAAAAGATGTCTACATGGCAACTAATGTGCCTTCATTTCCACGTACAAATAGGCCACATTATCTTTTCTATTCCAACTCAACAACATGTCATCATATTCATTTGCGTGACAAACACCACCACCTACACGAGATAGCTGCTAATAACTTAAAAAAGTTACAACCATTCAAAATTGCAAGCACTTGAGGAAGGTGAAGGAGATGCAAAAGAGGATTGCTCCGCACTGTCGCCGACCCTACTTGCCTAGTCGACCACCTCAAAGAAGTTGCCCACGCTGGCTCAGTCGACCTTTTTTTGTCGTGGTCACGATTTAATCCATGCTAGCTTCGCTTGGCTTGTAGTACTTTTTATCATGGGTGTAATTGAATCAGTGCTTTGCTAACCAAGCAAGTCGTCATTGTTGTTGGTGCCTAATTGTTTTGTATCGAAGCTTGTAGAGTCGTCTGGGGAGTCTCCTGGTTGATAGATGATTGGGCATATCGATGTGGTTTGAGTGGAGAAGCTCTCTATTTCAAATAGATCGGAGCTTGCATTGCTTGCTACATCGTCATCAGTGATTCGTGACTTGGGGCTCACTAAATCCTCCTTGCAAGTTCAAGTTGTGATCTTCGCAGGTGGTGGTCACTGTTACTAGTCAGAGGTGTGAGCTCTTCCTTAACATGTGCAGATGAAAATGATGACATGGTGATAAGGTGGAATAAAAAAGATGTTATGACTTGCTTACAGGTGGAAATGAAGGCCACATCGACTGCCATGTAAACATTTTTAACTGCAACTTAACTTGTTTTAATGGCAAGGACTTTTTTAAATGTAATGAGAAACCCTAGAGACCAATTTACAACAAAATATAGTATAGGGACTAATTTATAATTTGAGAAAAATTATAGGGACCAAAATTATTATTTAACCAACATCTTATATGTTGCTTGGGTGCATATTCACTCCAGTTACAAGAGTCTCTTGTGTGGACGGCAATCGTTGGATCAAGCTTTGATGACTAGCATTGACCTTGACGACTTTGCGACTGTCAGATCAAAATTTGACACCTAGCCTATGCACAAAAGGCTCTTGTTGAATCCAAACCCCAATATGTGTCACGACCTGAAAACCAAGTTCACAATCGGCGCGAACAATGTGACATCCACACTACCGCAAACCAAAATCTCTTCAATTTAACCAAACTAACATAACCTATATCCTAGGTGCCCTATCCAATTATAGAGTATCCTGAAAAGATAAACTCAAAACTAAAAGAAATTATCTTATCCCAAGCTATAGAGAGGTATCCTTGATCCGTGAACCATCGACTAAACATTCTTCAACACTTATAACTGTGAGGGGGTGAGTCTACTTCATGCACTCACCCAAAATAGCCCTACTCTATACAGACATGCAATATGTGTGTATGTGTGTGTGTGTGTACGCACAAATAAACAACCTTAAGTAACCACACACTCACGACATTAAACTACCCTGAAAATATGCCCGATTCCTTGATGTCAACCCTTCCGGTCGCATATGAATTAAGGGAAACATTGTAAATATAACTATACATATGCATATATATATATATATATATATATATATATATATATATATATATGTATAAACGTCCACCTACATATCACAACAATCGACTTTTCGAATGCAAAAGTTCAACAAATACATATCAAGCAATTACATCATCTCACGTGGGTCTACGTTACTAAAGATTCTTCACTCAAGAGTTCGTCTCACAGGTCTACGTTTTCACAAACTAGTTCTTTCACCAATCACCGCTACTTCACAATCACATTCACAATCACAATCAACCTTTCATACATAAAAGTTCAAGTACAATAATTCTTATATAAAAATCAGTTCTTATACAAAAAGTAATAATAAAATAATCAACTAATAATAAATATTAGTAGAGAATAATAAATATTAAAGTAATGGAGAATTGATTGTGGGATCTATTTGTAGATTTTTTAGAGATTTATCACTGTGGTAGAGAGTTGCTTAAAGTGGTGGAGAGTTGTTTAAGCTAATGTAGTATTGTGAGACTTACAATAAGAACTTAAGTGAAGTTCACCACTGTAGATACTCTAACAATATATATATATATATATATATATATATATATATATATAAATTATTATCATTCAAAATATCATAATATGTCGCGGTGAAGTGATTGTATCCCAATTAGTCAATTACTAAACGTCTAAAATTCAATTTTTTTTCTTGGTTTAAAAGTGTATAATATTTAATAATTTTAAATATCTCGTAATTAATCCTCTTTTATTTTAACTTTTAAAAATAAATTAAACAAACAAATATTATTTTATCAGACTCAAATTAATGGGTTAAAATATAGGCCTAAATATAAAAAATAGGATAAAATACTATTTTAGTTTCTTAACTTTGTTTTAAATTTTATTTTGATCCTTTAATTTATTTATTTTTTAATTTGGTCCCATAATTTAGTCCGTTAATTTTTTTTTCTAGTTTGATCTTTTGACTTTACCGTAAGTTAATTTGGTCTCATAACCTCATCTTAAGTTTCAATTTTGCATCTTTAATTTTATTTTGTTCCAATTTACTCCTTTAAGTTTGTCTCAAATTTTTCTTTAGTCTTCTAATTTTGTTTTATTTCATTTTGGTTCTTTAACTTATGAAAATTACTCAAATGTTTTCTTTTCTTTAACACCAGCATGTTTAATAAAAAATTTATGACGTTTCTTGCATTTTTATGTTATGCATTTTGATTTTTGTGGTAATTAAGAGAATAAAACATTTAAGTGATTTTCGTAAATTAAAGGATAAAATGAAAATCTAAGCAAAGTTAATGGAGTAAAATGAAACAAAATGAAATTTAGTGACCAAAATAAGATGTAAAGTAAAGATGAGGGACTAAAATCTTATCTTATGCTCTTACTTGAAAGAATTTGACCAAAATTTACATTAATTTGATCATGGATAAAAAGTCTAAATGATTACTAACAAACCTTGGTGTTTTACTCAAGTGATGAGTCTATGAGCTCTAAAGTGATTGAGAAAAAATTTAATTGGTATTCTTATATCTTTATTATTAGGTTCTTTAATATTTTATTTATTGCACTTAAGAAAATCTGAATCTAATTTATTCAGACTTCAAAACCATTAAGTACAATTGTTTTTCTATTTGTTTTAATTGCTTAATAGATCTCAATATATCTTAATGAATCAAATTTTGTGATAAGTCATAATACCATTTAGATATATTATTTAGTTTAGGCCAAAATACACTTTCCCCATAAGCTTTGTTTTTTTGTGCACTTTATTCCTCTAAAATTTAAAACTTAATAAATAATTCCCTCAAACTTACAATCAATGCAAAACAACATTTTTGTTAAATATTTTATTAACTAGATTAACAATCAATGTTTATTTGTGAAGTTTTTAATTTTTTTTCATTCAACATATAATTTTATTTTTTTAATTTTGATTTCATCAATTTTTTTAATTACTAAATTATTTGAATATTTATTTTACTAATAAATAATTTCTATGTGTTCAAATGTTAAAAAAAACATTAATCATTTAGTATTCAAATTCAAAGACAATCTTAATATTCATATGTGTATTTAGATTCATACATCTTAATTTTTTTAAAAAAAAAAAGTCCCCTAAATAGAATATGATAAATTTATATTTTTTAAAAATAGTTGTAATTTTTTTATAATTCAGCTTAATTGATTCTTTTAAATATATATATATATATACATATGTATATATATGTTTTATAATATATATATATATGAGCATTATAATTTTAATGTAAATTTCATAGCAAAAATCTAATTTTTTTAAAATATAATCCAATAAATAATTACGAAAAAGAAATAAATAATCCAATCCATTGGGGTCCGTTTCAGTTTGATCAGGGCCGGGTCGATCCGAAACGCGCCTGGATTCATTCGAATCGAATCATCCTCAGACTGTACGGAGACTTGGAATCCGATAACCCCATACGGAAGCAAGGCAGGCAGCTTCGAGTCTCCAACCTCGCTCCCAAATCTCGTCAAAACCCTAAAATACCCTCTTTCATCTTTCAGATTTTCCACTTCCTAGCCCTTCGAGACTCCAATGGCTTGAATCAAGACATGGACTCGGTCCACATCCTTCCTTTACCATCCGACCTCTCGACCTCCGCACTTTCTTTCCTCAATTCCAAATTTCACACCAAAGATAGTGTGGCTGAAGCTCCGAGTTTGGTTTCGCACCTTGAAACTCACTGCTCTGATTTAGATCAAGCTTTAGTCGAATTGAATCGGAGACTCGGAGCCAGCCTTGTAGCTTATGCTTCCTTATCTGGCCAAATCCGTGATCTCTTCAACGATGTCAATGGCAAATTGACCGCTCTTACATCCACTTGCTCCTCCAGCGTTATATCAGGTAGGTTCAATTAGCACCTCATAGGCACCCATTCGTGTTTGTATTCTTTGATTTTATGTTGTTAGAGTTTCAGTTTTTTGTTTTTCCCCTTTTGTATGTTGAATGAAGATGGGGCAAGAGGAGATAAGAATTTCAGAGAGGAACTTCCGGGCTTGGCGAAGGAAGTGGCACGGTTGGAGACCGTTCGTGTCTATGCAGGTGAGTTTCTTCAACTAGTTTTTATTTATACAAATTGAAGAATTATGTGGTAAGTTGTATTTTGTTTGTAATTGGAAAATGAACATAATGTTACGACGGAACTGGTGCATCTTAATGTGTGTTCGTGAGAGAGATAGAGGGAGACGGGAGTGGCTGGTGGAAAACTTCTGTTAAGCCCTTTTCCGAGGTCCCTAGGAAATAGAGTAACTTTTCGGCTCTTTGGGTAGTTATTGATGGTGTTTATCTTTGATCAATGTAACTTTACTTATATATAGAAGTATTTCCCAATAGCGTGCAAAAATGTGAGAATTAACGTTATATTGTTTTGAATAATAGATATATTGCTATCTTTACATATTGGGCACTGCATAAGTGTAATCTGGTAAAACAATTTTTCTCTGAAATAGTTATTGCATTCCCATTATAGAAAAAGATACATAGCAAGTTGATTCATCATACTTTTTTTTGGTTGAATTACCTTATTTTAGTTCATTTTCTCCCATCAATTTCTTTAGTACCCTGCCTCCTATGTTGGACAACCATGTCCATATGCATACATATAGAATTGTTGGTAGGTTCTTAAGATTAAGGCAATCAATTTGAAATTTGTGGACTATTGTTTGACTGGAAAAATTCGATCAAAAAAAAATTTTGTTGGTAGGTTCTTAAGATTAAGGCAATCAATTTGAAATTTGTGGATTATTGTTTTGACTGGAAAAATTTGATCAAAAAAAAAATTGTTTGACTGGAAAATGTTTTAGGATTATAATGTGTGTTGATGATCTGAACTGTCAGG
Organism: Biancaea sappan; assembly: GCA_037074585.1. NCBI lineage: Eukaryota > Viridiplantae > Streptophyta > Magnoliopsida > Fabales > Fabaceae > Biancaea > Biancaea sappan. The sequence goes on along the minus strand of CM073497.1, from coordinate 44,372,816 downwards.
TTCAGTTCTATCATAGATCCTTGAGATCATAGGTGATAATTATGATTATGCAAGGAAAAGGGCATAGGTAGGGGATTGAGAACTGGTGCTGTAGTCTAGGCTGGTAATGTGGTTTACATGGCCATCTAGGCCCTTTTTGTGAAACTAAAAAATGCTGGAAATGACAGTTAAAGGATCTACCCAAGTATCATAAACCACAGCAAAAAGTTTGAATGTTGAAGTACATGGAACCAATGAACTGTAGCACCAACAATTCTGCCTGTCCCACTAAGATCAAGGTGGAATAGAGAATCAAGGTTCCTTAAGTACTCTTTCATTTTACCAAATAAAAGATTATAAGTTTTATGATGCATGTGCTGGTACTGCAAAAGTAAAATAATCTATCCAACCACTACATGAAGATGGAAAATGCGCCCTTCATTTTTTCCTAATAAGATAATTTTTTTGAGATATGTGCTGGTATTGGGAAAATAAAATAATTTGTCTAGCCACTCGTGAATGTGGAAAAGCAGAGGCAGAAGCTTATTGTTGCTGAATGCCCATTTTGGAATGACCTCAACAAAAAAGACTATTTATCATTGATGGTTCTCAGAAGAACTATTGTTTATTCATTAGAGTTGAGATTACACTCAGTCAACTCTAACTTCTTTGGTGATTTAAAAAAACTCACTTCCATGTTAATTATTTTCTACTAATATGGTGAACATCTTCCAATTCCATTTCTCCTAGGTTGTATTCTTATTAATAACGGCTATGATTTTCCATGATATGTACTGCCATTGGTCCTGATGCTGGGTTCTTAAACCGCTTTCTATGTCTTCCAGAGACAGCACTTAAGCTTGATACTTTGGTTGGTGATATTGAAGATGCTGTATCACATACTATGAACAAAAACCTAAGGAAGCATTCTTCTACACAGAATTCAGAAGTGAGCTCTCTTTCATAATCAAAACCAGATGAAATTGCAAGCCATACCATCACTATATTATTTAATATATCCTCAACTATTGCAGGAAATGCGTCTGCATGCCATTCAAAAGCTTAAAAGGACAGAAGAAGTATTGACTACAATTACAAAGATGCATCCTCAGTGGAAGCATCTGGTATCAGCTGTTGATCATAGAGTAGATCGAGCTCTAGCCATTTTAAGACCCCAGGCAATTGCTGATCATCGTGCCCTTCTTGCTTCCCTTGGATGGCCCCCACCTCTTTCTGCTTTGTCCTCAGATGCAAGGAGTGCAAATGGAGTCTTGAATCCTCTATTGAGTATGCAAGCAGATCTCAAAGTCAAGTACTCTGAAAATTTTCTTGCCTTGTGCAATCTACAAGAGTTGCAAAGACAAAGGAATTCTAGGCAACTCGAGGGCCGCGTTCACAAAATTGCTCTGCACCAATCACTCTGGGCAATTGAAGAGCTTGTGAATCCCATTTCATTGGCATCCCAACTGCATTTCTCAAAATGGGTTAATAAACCAGAGTTTATATTCACTCTTGCATATAAGATTTCAAGGGATTATGTTGACGCTATGGATGAATTGTTGCAGCCGTTGGTTGATGAAGCAAAGCTTGTTGGGTATAGTTGCAGAGAAGAATGGATCTCAGCAATGGTAACCTCCTTATCAACATACTTGGCAAAAGAAATATTCCCTGTTTACATTAATCAACTAGATGAGGAGATTGCAGCAGGTACTCAATCGTCTGCTAGGATTTCATGGCTGCATCTAATTGACTTGATGATTTCCTTTGACAAAAGGATAAAGTCTCTGGTAGAGAATTCTGGTATCTTGCTGTCCTTTGAAGAGGATGGGATCCTGCAGAAAATTTCTTCTCTATCTATATTTGGTGATCGACCAGACTGGCTTGATCTATGGGCAGAAATAGAGCTAAATGATGCCCTAGATAAGTTGAAATCTGACATGGATGATGAGAAAAACTGGAGAAAGAAAGTTGAAGGGTTAGTTCTGTCATCATGTACTGATGATTACATATCTCCTCTAGTTTCCAATGCCTTTCTTCGGCATCTAGCATCTGTAATTGATCGCTGTAAATCATTGCCTAGTGTTACTTTGAGGTCAAGATTTCTTAGATTAGTTGCTGTGCCTATTATAAGAAAATTTTTTGACTGCATACTTGTCCGCTGCCAGGAGGCTGAAGGATTAACTGCCTTAACTGATGATGATGCTTTGATAAAAGTTGCAATTTCCATCAATGCTGGTCATTACTTTGAATCTGTTCTAAAGGAATGGTCTGAAGATGTCTTTTTCCTTGAGATGGGGATGGATCAGGATGATAAAGTGGAAGGGTTGTCAGAGAGTCCCAGAATTGGTATCTTTGATGAGGACATAAAAAAGTTGGAGGAGTTTAGAATTGAGTGGGTTGAAAAGATATCTTTGGTTATTTTGAGGGGATTTGATGCTCGTTCTCGAGATTATGTGAGGAACCGGAGGCAATGGCAAAAGAGTGAAGATGGCTGGACTATATCTAAGACTCTAATTGAGACCCTCGATTATCTGCAAGGTAGAATGTCAGTGGTAGAAAAAAGTTTGAATAGTATGGACTTTGTTGGGGTCTGGAGAAGTTTAGCAGCAGGAATAGATCGATTAATTTTTAGCGGTATACTTATGAGCAGTGTCAAATTTCACAATGGTGGTGTTGAAAGATTTGGAAATGATTTGGATGTTTTATTTGGGGTATTCAGGGCGTGGTGTTTAAGGCCACAAGGCTTCTTCCCAAAAGCAAGTGAAGGTCTTAAGTTGTTGAAGATGGACAAAAATAAAGTGGAAGGATGTTTGGCAGGGGGGAAGAGTTTGATGAAAGAGAATGGGATTAGGCATTTGAGTGTAGCTGAGGCAGAAAAGATCATGAAAAGTAGAGTGTTTACAAGTTGAAGCTTTTGGGAAAAAGCCCTTGCATTTGACTTCATTTTCAGTGCATGCAGCAGAGTTGGCATATGGACAGTAATGATGCATGAATACTTAAGGGAGAGTTTCATGGCGTACATGATTGTGGACATGCTGAACTAACCCAAATTATTTTGGAAATTTGCAATAAAATTTTCTTTCATTCAGAATATTCTCAGGCATTGCATTATTCAGATCTGGGGCTAGATTGATATGTATTGTTGTACTACGTTTGGATGTTAATAACACTGTAAATGTACATTGAGGAAAACCATTTCGTTTATTCATAGAATTATCATATATTATTGTGGCATTTGAATTGAAAATATTATGTTGAACATAGATTAAGAGCTGGCCTATTGGAAGATAAATGTTTGCCTTTCTCCTTGTATCTCGAGGCATTTCTAGCCAGTCGTTGGTTTTAGTTACATATGAGAATGATTTGTACCACTATACTCTTGTCTTTACAAGTTTATGCATGAAATTTTGAGGTTGATAACATTGCCTACAGGGTACTTTTTGAATTTATTTTTCCAATGATCATAATAGTTAACCAAAATTATGTTTGGGAGTAGATAAAAGGAAATCTAAAGTAAAACGAGTGTGCGTATATATGCTTGTGTGGGAGAGTCGTCCAAAAATTCAGGTTGAAAGAACTTAAAATTATGCAGGATGGAAGACATAAGAATGTTGGAAATTTAGTCAACAAAGGAAATATTGCAATAAAACTATTCTTCCCCTTATAGGAAGATGTGGAATTTGGATTCTTCGAGCTCTTATTTTTGTGCTTATTTTTATAATTTCTTCATTTGTAGTCCACATGATTCGTTGCCTTTTAAAAAATTGTTTTGGAAAGTGAAAGTGCCTTCAAAGTTGAAGGTCTTTGTTTAGACTGCTGTTTCAATAAAATTAATACTAATGATCTATGTCAGATTAGGCGGCCTTCTATGATCTTATCTCTTGACATTTGCGTGTTGTGTTTGAGAAACTCAGAGACAACTAGTCACTTATTTTTGCATTGTCAGGTGGCTTGAGATATTTAGAATATGTTATTTAATCTCTTCAAGGGGAGTTGGGTTTGTTCGAATCACCTTGGTGCTTTCTTAACCACTAACTTTATGGGTTTCAGGTCGAGAAAGGAGAATAAGGCTTTGTGGAATGTGGCTTTGTTTGCTACCGTGTAGTGTCTGTGGATGGAAAAAAATGCCAAAGTCTTCAAGCAGCAAGTCCTTCCTCCTCATTTGCTATAGGATGAAATTTGCTACATTGCCACTCTTTGGGTTTTAGCTAATGGTTTTTTTTTAAGAGGGTGTCATTCGAAGATGCTTTTAGGGATTGGAGGGCTTTGATGTACTATTAGGCTATTTCGGCAAGGCAGTTTATAACTTATAAGCTAGCTTATAGTTTATTTGACTAACTTATAAGCTCGTTAAAAATGTTCGATAAACGAGCTTAATTTAGTAGCTTATAGCTTATTCTGATAAGCTACTTTGAGTAGCTTATAACTTATAGTTTTTTATTCCTATTTTGCCCTTATTAGTTTTTTTCAAAACACTCATTATTCTCCTTACTTTATTATATCATATTTACTCATCTTTTATTATATTTATATTTATATATAATATATTATACATATATAATATTATACATAATAATATATATAAATATATTATATATGTGAAAATATATTATTCATATATAAAATATAATAAAATATATAAATATATATTTTTAATGAATTTTGTATCTATAATAATTTAAATTAATTTAATTAAAAAAATAGTATTTTTATATTATTTTGAAATTAAAAAATACATGCCCTTTTATGTCATTTTATACTTTTCAGTTACTTCAATAACTATTTTTATCGGACATTTCTAATTCAATAAGTTAGCTTATAACCTATCAGCTATCAGCTATAAGTTATAAGCTAAAAATTAATTTATAAGCTTATTAGCTAGTTTATAAATTAATTTTGCCGAACATAGCCTTAGCCTTGTTTTAGGACTTTTGGGTTGGTTTTGTGCTTGTCTTTTGTTTCTAGGAGGATATCTAGTTCTCTTTTTGTATTTTTGTTTTTTGTTCTTTGTATCATTCTTTCTTCCTCAATATTTTTTTTTTGATAAAAAAAACTATTATTTCCTCCCCATAATGTTCTATCCAAACATAAACTGTAGAAAACAGCCTGACCACCGTTAATTTTGGCCATATTTCAGCTCAGTTACCTCTTGGAAAACCAAAGAGCAAAGAATAATGAAATTGCACTCTTTTCCTTGAACAACGGAGATTGAGTTCCTTGGTGGGTTGGTAGTGGTACCATCAACCTATCGCCATTCTGTATTATATCTTGTCTTCTTGAGATGACTATGGGTGGTTTCGTGCTCTAGCAACTTCCTTGTCTGCTTTTGTCTCTTCCTGATTGACTCTTGGGTCGTTAAAAAAACATTTCCAAATAGCCATTAAATTGCAAGACTTCTGTCGGTCACATGCTGATTTAACCAACTACTGTTTCATTTCAGATTGATGTGAAGTTGAATGTTCACAAAGAAGGCACCAGAAAAATAAAATATGAATAGTCTATACACACCGACTTTTCTGACATATCAGGTAACTCTAACTCCTATGTTTCCTTTGAGACCAAAATAATCCCTACCCAGTGGCCGACGGGAAAAAACAATGAAAAGAACTAATAAATTACTTACCTTTGAATTTGATTCTTCTCTACAAGTGTCAGTGGATAATAAAATCACAGATTGCTGTTGTATTGTCTGTCTTTATAAACAGTTAGATTTATCATCAACAATGATCCGCTATACACTTTAGAGACCTTTCTTACAACCTGTGCTTAGCTCTCATGGTTTTTTGTGGATACTTCCCTTACTGATACAGAAAGTGGGGACATTATGTCACCTCCCAAATTATCTCCTGTGAAGGAAAGAGAGAGAGACACAGGCAAACAGCCATAACCGATTACTCTAAGGTTTTGACCAGACCTAAAAGAATAGACCATAGATTCCCTGCACCCTAGACTCGCAGGAGAAGAAAGTTGAACCAGAAGACATTTTTAACTGTTTTAGGGGAAAGTGAAAGAAGACACATCGGTAAAAACTTTTTGAAAAAGCTAACGATGTGTTAGAGAAACTTGATAGCAAACATCAAAGACATGACTGTGTTCACGAGAAGGTGCATAGCCATTGTAGATGGGGCATGCATGTTCTGTTTTTTTTTTTTTTTAAAATTTATGGTTATAACTACAACTGAACTCTTAACTAGTAACTACTCTGATTTAATTTGAGTCAAGTTTGACTATATAAGTGTAATGTTTTTCTAACACTAATTTTATTCATTTATAAGACTCAATCTCGAGTCTTTGCCTAAAAGAAACGATATCAAAACAATTGAACCAACCAATGTTGGGTGGCATGCATGTTCCTTCCTTTATTGGTGAAGGGTAGTAGAAGAAAGCCAAGGTCCTCCAGTGGCAGACAACGTAGTGTTTGAGTTGAGGGTTCAAAGACTGTCTTCACAAAAAAACTGCAATAGCTTTTTCCTTTTGATACTTGATCACTAGAACGTTAGAAATATTGAAAAATAATAATGACTGAAAGATCACTTTCTTTAAAAAGTTTATATTTGTGTATTGGGGAATCACAAACAAACCCTTTCAGAATATAACAAAGCCTTCTTTGAACCAAGTTATCCACCGTAGAATTTAATAGGATATATATAGAGTTTGAACAGTTATATCTGTTTAATTTTTACAGGTGTATTTGTTCTATTTCTAACAGTCATATTTATTTTATTTTCAACAATCACGTTCATTCAATTTCTAATAGATATGTCTATTTTATTTTGAATAGATGTGTTTATTTAATTTATATCTTATTGAATTTTAAAATAAATTTAAAATTTAACTTTCAAATAAAAGATACATCTTTTCAAATAAAAGACATATCTCTTCAAATAAAAAACACATCTTTTCAAATAAAAGACGCATCTCTTTAAATAAAAGATACTTTTTTTAAATAAAAGATATATCCTTTCAAATTAAAAGCTACATCTTTTCAAATAAAAGATACATCCTTTCAAATAAAAAGAATAACAATTAAATTTCTTTACAAACATCCTATTATGTCCAATGCAGGACTTTAATTCTACTTCAATATTACAAACTATATAATAATCCCCCACTAGTTTGTAATATTTCTACATGATATCATACATAATAGAAATTAACTTTACAGATATTTGAATTTTCTAATAGTGTAATACTTTAAAGTTTTGACGAAGACAGTGGTATCATAAGATTTGAACCATAACTCCATTTGTCAAAATCGAAAGTACAACACATATGACATCATTAAGTTTGTGGTGAATACGCCCAATCCAACCTAACTCGCACGTTTAGATTGGGTTGGCAAGTTAAGTTTTCAATTTTTTCAACCTGACCTACATATATATATATATATATATATATATATATTCTTAATTTCCTTATTTCTTCTTCTAATTTCTAGTTTACTGGTGGTGCCCGTGCCCTAAATCCCCAATTTGAGAACAAAGTTGAGTTCTTTACTTCTCTTCCTCGTCGCACTCACCGCCACGCATAGTTGTCATCTCCGTTGTTTCACCATCTCTTCATTCGCACAGTACACACTCGTAGTCATGCACAATCACTGGCTCCATCGTTTGCACAACACACACTTAGCCACGGACAATCGTCATCTCTATTGTTCATATAGCACGCACTCGTAGCCACGCACAATCATTGTCTCCATTGTTCATTCAATGGTTCAAGTTAGCCACTACTCCATTCCGTCTCAGTGAGGGAGAGACATAGACCTAAGAGAGCATACACAGAGCATCCAAGCAAGAAAAAATAAAGACTAAGAGTAAGGTTGCTTGATCCATGTTCTCTATAGGCCTGAATCCCCATTTGTTCTGTACTTTTCTAACTTTCTGCACTTGCAGGAAAAAAAAGAAAGAAAGATAACATGCCAACCTGACCTAACCCGCAAGAGTACAGGTTGGGTTGAGTCTAGTTCATTTTTAAGTTTTCACAAACCTAACTCGACCCAACCCAATTTGATTGGATCAGGTTCAAATTATCCCCTAACTTGACTCGTGCTCACCCCTAGTTCTAGTAATCTCGCTTTACATTTTTATTGTCATGTGCTAATTCTGATTTTATGAATATTTACAAGATCAACTCTTTTAAATTTTGATTGAATCGACAACACTTCAATATTCATATAAGTGGTATTGTTATTATGTCCATGTTACTCCAGACATTTAACAATTCCATTAAGACATTTGTCAACTTCTCTTTGTAATAGTATGCACTATGGAGTATTTGTCAGCAAGTCATTTTAATTTTAGATATCTAACAACTCCTTAAATCTTCACATAATGTTATATAGTACATTTTCTTGAATGAGGTCTCAATTTTAGAGTTTATACCTCAAGCAACACTTATTAACTTTGTATTACTTATTGAACTTTTATTGTTAGAATATATACTAACTCAAAGTTGTGTTTCAATTACTAGGGTTCTATTTCAAGGGTTTTAACCCCATTCTTATACAAGTTTGTTGTACTGCATTTCTAGGCAATGGTTTAGTCAATGAATCAGCCAAATTCTTGTTTGATATGATATAAACAATTGTCATTGTTCCATTTGTGACCAATTCCCTTATATAAGCATGTTTTAAGCTTATATGTCTTGATTTTTCATTGTAAATTTTGTTGAGTTACACACATCGTAGTTTCACTATCACAGAATACAGAAATGGTTAGCATAGATTGTGGCCATAACTTAATATCTAATAATATGTTCCTTAACTATTCTGCTTCTTTTCCAGTAGCTGCCAATGCAATAAGTTTAAATTCCATTATAGAATGAGAAATACAAGTTTGCTTCTTAGATACCCAACTAACGGCACCTCCACCAAAGGTTAATATCTAAGCAGATGTGGATTTATTGTCAGTAACACTTGTAATCCAACTTTCATCATAATAACCTTCTAATATAGTTGAAAAACCATTGTAACAAATTCTCAAGTACTTTGTTCTTTTCAAATACCTAAGCAATCTAGAAATTGTTTTCCAATGTTCATTACCTAGATTACTTATAAACCTTGAGAGTTTGCAGACAGCAAACATAATATCTAGCCTAGTACAATGCATTGCATACATCATACTACCTATTGCACTTGCATATCATTCTCCCTGGATTTTCAATCAATTTTATACTAGAATCATAAACAATATTAAACTTCTTTATTCCTAAATGTTTGAATTTATCAAGCACCTTATCTATGTAGTGTGACTGTGACAAAGTCACTCCTTTGTTATCCTTTTGGACTTTAATTCTAAAGATAGTATCCACTTCATTCATATCTTTCATTTTAAAGACTAAAGTCAAATACTTCTTAGTTTCAAAGATACCAAGCATAATTGTTCCAAATATTAACATGTCATCAACATTCAAACAGATAATAACACCATCTTCGCTTGTAAATTTAGAATAAATATACTTGTCAGCATGATTATGTATAAAACCATTTGATAGTATCACATTATCAAATATTTTATGTCACTATTTTGGTACTTGTTTCAAACCATAAAGAAATTTGACTAATTTACAAACTTTATTTCCATTTCCAAGAAAAATAAAACCTTCAGGTCGATTCATATAAATTTCTTTATTTAAATCTCCATTTAAAAATGCTATCTTAACATCCATTTGATGTACATGTAATTCATACATTGCTGCTAATTATAAAAGTACTCTAATGGATGTTATTCTTTCCTTGAAAATTTGAATAGAACAATCTGTATTATATTTTCGTCTAAACACCCATCTACAACCAAAAGGTTTTGATCCTAAAGGCAGATCAACTAAGATCCAAATGTTATTGAACATAATTGAGTCCATTTCATCATTTATAGCCTCTTTCTAAAAAGTTGTATCTCTAGAAGACAACTTCTTCAAAATTCTTTAGATCATTTTCAACATTTAGTAAAATAGGTATCTTATTACATACATTAGTTCTACTTCCTTCAACAAGAAAAACTAAAGCTGGTGAAGGAATAAAATCAGAACCAAAATGCTTTTTTTTTTATTACCCTTTGGCTCATTCTAATTTCTTGATGACTTTCGTCACTTTTCCTTTTATTATAAGCAACATTAGAATGTGTCAATGGATATGTATTATCATTGTTTTGGTTTTGATCTTTCAATTGATTATTGGCAGAATTATGCAAAAATTTATTTTCAATAAATTCAACATGTATAGATTCTACAGTCCCATTTGATTCTACATCCAAAAGCCTATAAGCCTTTGAATTTTGTACATATCCTAAAAAAACACTTTTAATGCCCCTAGGTCCTAATTTAGTTCTTTGATGATCAGGAACCCTATAGTATGAAATATACCCCCACACTTTGAAATAATTTAAATTTGATTTTATGTTATTCCAAAGTTCATAAGGTGATGTTTTCATACTTTTTGAAGGCACTTTATTAAGTGTATAACGTGCAGTTAAAAGTGTTTCACCCCATAAATTATGTGACAAATGGGCATTCAATAACATAGCATTAACCATTTCTACGAAGGTTCTATTTTTCTTTCTGCCAACCCGTTTCACTATGGGGTATAAGTTGCACTATTTTGATATATCAAACCATGCTCTTCATATAATTTATTAAATTCAATAGAAAAATATTCTCTACCTCTATCACTACGAATGATTTTTATTTTCGTATTCTTTTGATTTTCTACTATTGATTTATATTCTTTAAATTTCTAAAAAAATTCATCTTTGGTTCTTAGTAAATTGACAAATGTGATTTTAGAGGAATCATCGATAAATGTGATAAAATATCTTTTACCATCTCTTGTTATTTTTTCATATAATTCACAAATATCTTAATGCACTAAGTCTAATAAATCTGTATTTCTTTCAACTTTATGAAAAAAAATTGAATCATTTTTGCTTGTATACAGATTTTACATTTTTTAGTATTTTTGAGATTACAATTGATGTAGCCATTTTTGGACATAAATTTCAAAAAATCAAAATTCAAATGTTCTAATCTAGCATGCCATAAACTATAATCTGAGTCAACAATATAAGCAGAATCAATTTTTATTGTATTAGTACTAAGTTTGAACATGTAATCAGAATTATAACCCTTTTTTACAAATATCCCACTCTTTGTCATTATAACATTGTTAGACTCAATTACAAATTTGAAACCTTTCTTAGATAGCAAACTAGCAGACACTAAATTCTTTCGAATTTTTAGTACATGGAATACATTTAATAATGTCAATTTCTATCCATATGTGAAGTTGATCTCTACAAATCTCTTTCCAAGCAATTATGTAGTAACACGATTTCTCATAAAAACCTTTTTAGAATCTTTGACTTCTGTGTAGCTCTTGAAGGAATCTCTATTGTTACAAACGTGGATGATTGCACCCGAATCAAGCCACCAATGCTGACTTTTCATAGTTACATTAGCCATGGTCACTTTAGTAATCATACTAATGTGAAGTGTAGATACCATGACCACTATCTCTGAGATTGTGCTTTCCACCAAGCTTACTTTCTCAATCTTTTCATTCTTTTCATCATTGAAGTTAATTCCAGCCTTTCTAAATTTGCACTCACGAATAATATGGCCTTTTTGGCCACAATAGAAACAAATAATATCTTTTTTTCTTTTTCTTAAAGGATTTCTTATTTGCTTTCAAATTCTTGTTTCTTTTGTCAGTATTCTTTTTATTGACAAGATTAACAGTAACTTGAAGCCATAATTAGTGCTTCTCTTGCACGAGTTTCATATTCAATTTGAATATGAGTAAGAAATTGTTCTAATGTTAATTTGTCAGTGGAGTGCTAAATTTTCTTTCTATAATTATTCCAAGAAAAAGGCAATTTAGAAAGAATTGCACCAATTTGCAAAGCATCTGGTATTTTGACTTCAACATCTCTTAATTTTGAAAATAAGACTTAGAGTTCATGGATTTGATCCATGATTGATTTAGTGTCAACAATTTAAAATTTAAAATATTGTAAGGCCAAAAAATTATCAGTACCTCATTTTTCTGTCTGGTAAAGAATCTCTAAAGCAAACCAAATTGCTTTTGATGTCTTCAAGTTTGAGTACAAATAGTATAAATGATCAATCAGTGTGTTCAGAATGTGTCCTTGACATATAAGTTTATCCTCTTCACGTTTCTTTCTTTCTGCTTTGACTTGATTAGATTCTTTAGGATTAGGACTGGCAGCACAGATAGATGGGGGTTTAGAACATAATGAATCTTTAGGGTAGTGAGTAGGAAAATTATCTTGTCCTTCCAACGAGTGAAAGTAGTGCCATCAAAGCAATCAAGTTTGATGAATTCTTTTGGATTCTCCATAGCAGCGAATGACAAGAAATAAACTCTTTAAAATTGTTAGAAATATTAAAAAATAATAATAGCTTTGAGACGTGAAAGATTAGTTTCTTTAAAGAGTTTATATCTATGTATTAGAGATAAATCCTTCTAGAATACAACAAAGTCCTCTTGGAATCAAGATACTTATAGTAGAATTTTAATAGAATATATATAGAATTTGAACAATTATATCTGATTAATTTTAATATGTGTGTCTGTTCTATTTCTAACAATCATGTCTATTCTATTTTCACTAGTCATGTCCGTTCAATTTCTAATAAACATGTCTATTTAATTTATGTATTATTGAGTTTTAAAATAAATTTAAAATTCAACTTACAAATGAAAAACACATTCTTTCAAATTAAAATATACATATTTTCAAATAAAAAGAACAATAATTAAATTCTTTTACAAACATCCTATTATGTCTAATGCAGGATTTTAATTCTACTTCAATATTACAAACTATATAACGTAGAAGACTCTATTTAATATACAAAAAGTAGAAACCTCCAGTTCTAGACTGATTTTTGTGTGTGAAATATCAATGTCTGGCTTCAAGTGTACAAATAATTTGTTAACTTTGTATTTGTTATGTTATTGGCAAATCATCAAGATTTTGAATAGAAATAAAACATGCGTAGAATCTTTCTTGAAAACTCAATCATGTAAAATCAAACTATTAATGTCATGATAGAAGAACTCATAAGCAAACGCTTGGAAATTGTGCCCAAGTTCAAACTCTTTCTTTTTTTAGGTGTCAAATGAACAGTTTAATTCTCGTATTATACCCTTCCATTTCAAAATAGACGGCCATGATTGAAAGAATGACATAGGCAGTGCACTTTATCTTTTTTAAAAAAAAAAATTTCCTTCCTCCCATCGTGGCTGTTTGTTTTGGAACATATAGTCACACTTTATGAACTGAACTCTTCATTTAAAAAGAAAAGATTCTAGACTCCAACAAGAATGAAATTTAATACTATTCAAGTTAACCTAGCTAGCCAACAATTAAGCGTATCCTTAATGATACCCATCAACATATATATATTTCCGTTGAGTGCAACATTTCCAACGAAATCTATGTCACTGACTATTGCTTGCACTTTGACATTAATTAAGCACTGAATCACCGAAAGAGGATGCAGAGAGAAAACTGAAGACCTTTTGAGGGAAGTTCCTGAAAATAAAAAGACAGTGAGGAGGAGTGCTTGAATTTTGGTCATGGTTGTCCATATCAGAGGCAGTAGCATGACACAACCCCAGCCGTGGGCCCAATCCTGACAGGCCACGTGGCAGCACTGTTCTTCATGTGTCATTCATAACAAAACAGAACCGCGAAGTTAGGGGCAAGAATCCAGATTAAGATTTCAAGAGGTTTGGTAAATAAAGACAAATCTCCTATTATAAGCTTTGTCTCTGACCAATTTATGACTAGTCTCCACTTTCACCTCTCTCTGCTATGTCCACTTCACACACATGGCTCTTCTCAATGCTTTAGTGAGTCTCTTGCTATTCATCTTGTTGTGGATGCTTTGTCACATCATGCTTTAGTTTTTATATACAATTTTTTATATCTTTGTTATTAAGTTTTTCTACTCAAAATAGAACGTATTTAAAAAATCTCTTAAAAGAACCATTCATGCAATGCAAATTTGTAAAAGATATATAGTTATTTTTAAAGACTATAACATTTGTTGAGTTTTGATTAAAGACTTGATGGGAAAGACATAAAAACTGCACCTATTTTCTTTTTTTCAAAATTAGATATGAAGGAAGGAAATAAGAAGAAGAGGCTTTCATGGCATTCTTATGTACTCAATCTATGTAAACTCATCAGCAAATGTTATGGAGTAGAATTTTGTTTTGCTCCTTTGGATGTGGATTAATTTTTCAAGTTGGTTCTTAATAGATTTTTGTTTTCATTTTGGTTTTTCCATTCAAAATCTATCTAGTCTTTTAATTAGTTAACGAGCCTAAAACTTTTTGGGTGAATTTAGTGACATGGCACATTTTGTATATATATTGTGGCATTGTTAAATGTCAATCAAACTGTCCCAGTTCACTACATTTGTTAGCAAGGTTAGTAGGGTCACTAATGAAAGGGCTAGATTTAATGGGATTTTGAAATGTGAAGGAAAATTCAGTATTATGGACCACCTTGAAAGTTACATCCAAAAAGGAAATTATGGGCCAACTTGGAATTTTTTCCTTGTGTTTATCACATGTGATTTAAGGAGTATCAATAGTGACATTGTAAAATTAGTTACAAAAAAGTCCCTAATGTGTGGCCTGTTTTCACATTGGTATTCATGTGATATAAAAATTATCAATCGAATGATTTGTGATTTAAGTAGTTAACACTTTGGGTTTCATGTAGTTTGTTTTCATTAAGCTTTTAAAAGAAAATTCATATGAAGCGCACGTGACTCAGAAACCGGCCCTCTCAATTTTGCCATTTTAAACCTTAATTTCACAAATTCACTCATTTAATTTCCTAAACACTTGAAGAAAATTATCACTTAAATTTTATTTATTTGATGTAAATAATTCCCAATTTCACCATTTTGAACTCCAATTTTACAAACATTTTCCTTTCCATAACACTTGAAGCAAATTAACATCTAAATCTTATTATTTGATGTAAATAACCCCACTTTGACCATTTTGAATCCTAATTTTACAATTTTCCTCCTTGCCTAAACATTTGGAGCAAACTAGCACTTAAATTTTATTTATTTAATGTGAATAACTCCCAAGTTGACTATTTTAAACTTTAATTTGACAAGTTTCCTTCTTTCCTGAACACTTAAAACAAATTAGGTTTAAATATACTTGAGCTCCTTACAGTTTTATTGAAAAATGATTTTAGTCCTTATAATTTGACAACAATAAATTTAGTCCCTATAGTTTTCAAAACCATGAAATAAGTCCCAAAGGTTAGTTTTTGGTTAGTCAACCATTAGTCAACGCTGACTGGAATGCTGATATCAGTATTAAAATTCATGTCAGTGCTGACCGTGTACCACTTATGCTGAAATTGACTAGTCATGTAGACTCCCAAAAAAAATTTTCAATTTATTCACTTAGGTCTTTGGTCAAGATTTTTATTTTTTCTAATTTTTAATATAAAATTGTCTTATACTTCTTCTAAGCCCCTAGTTTAAGAATATTTTTTCTTTCTCAAAATCATCCCCTACAAACTTTTTAATTTGTTCACTTTGGTCCATGTTTTTCACTTTTATTTTTTTTTCTCACAGGTCTTCCAAATCAATTCATAATTTCATTTTTAGTCATGATATAATTTAATCTATCATTTATATTCAAAAAAAAATACAAGAAGTGAATTAAAATTCAAGCTTCAAAGCTTACTTTTTACTCACTTAGGTCCTCAGTCAAAATTTTTCTTTTGTCCAATTTTTGATATAAACTCGTCTTCTATTTCATCTAGGTCCCTAGTTTAAGAATATATTTTTTCTTTATCAAAATCTTTCCCTAAAAACTTTTCATTTTGTTCACTTTAGTCCCTATTATTCACTTTCATGTTTTTTCTTACAGTTGGTCCACCAAATCAATTTAAAATTTCATTTATAGTCATGATATGATTTATCTATCATTTCTACCCTTAAAATTCAAGTTTCAAAGCTTACCTTTTATTTACTTAGATCTTTAGTCAAATTTTCCTTTTACCCAATTTTTAATATAAACTTGTCTTCTACTTCGTCTAGGCCTCTAGTTTAAAAATGTATTTTTTCTTTGTCAAAATCATCCCCTACAATCTTTTCAATTTGTTTACTTTAGTTCCTATTCTTTACTTTCATTCTTTTTTTCTCATGGTTTGGTCCTCCAAATCATATCATAACTAAAAATGAAATTATTGACTAATTTGGAGGACCAAAACCGTGAGAAAAAAGTATGAAAGTGAAGAACATGGACTAAAGTGAACAAACTTAAAAGTTTGTAGGGGATATTTTGACAAAGAAAAAATATATTCTTAAACTAGGGACCTAGACGAAGTAGAAGACAATTTATATAAAAAAATGGATAAAAAGAAAATTTTGACCAAAGACCTAAGTGAATAAAAGATAAGCTTTGTAACTTGAACTTTAATTCATTTATTGTATTGTTTTTGGGGAAGAAATGATAGATTAAATCATATCATGACTAAAAATGAAATTATGGACTAATTTGGAAGACCAAACCTTTAGAAAAAAGCCTTGAAGTGAAGAATAAGGACTAAATTGAGCAAACTAAAAAGTTGTAAGGGATGATTTTGACAAAGAAAATATATATCCTTAAACTAGGACCTAGGTGAAGTAGAAGATGAGTTTATATCAAAAATTGAATAAAAGAAACATTTTGACCAAGGATCTAAGTGAATAAATTGAAAATTTAGTTTTAGGGAGTCCACATAGTCAGTCCATGTCAGCATAGGTGATGTATAATCAACGTTGACATGGATTTTAATTCTAATATCAGCATTCCAGTCAGCGTTGACTAACAGTTGACTAATCAAAAACTAATCTCATAGACCTATTTCATGGTTTTAAAAACTACAAGGACTAAATTAATTATTTTCAAATTATAGGGGCTAAAATCATTTTTCAATGAAACTATAGAGACCCCAAGTATATTTAGACCAACAAATTAATTAGTACCTAAATCTGATTCATTTGATGTATATAACCTCCAATTTGACCATTTAAACACTAATTTTGCAAATTTCCTTCTTTCCAGAACACTTGAGGCAAATCAACACCTAAATTTTTTTTATGTAAATAATCCCCAATTTGCCATTTTGAACTTTAATTTTATAAATTTCTTCTTTTTCCCAAATATTTGAAGCAAACTACTCTAAATGTTATTTATTTGATGTAAATAAGCCCCATTTGTCCATTTTAAACCCTATTTTACCAAATTTCCTTTTTTCCCTCTGAATTGAAGCAATTAGCATCTAAATCTTATTTATTTGATTAAACAACCTCAATTTGCCCATTTTAAATCCTAATTTTGCAATTTGTAAAATTAAGCTTCAAGATGGTCAAATTGGAAGTTATTTGCATCAAATAAATAAGATTTAGGTGCTAATTTTCTTCAAGATTTTAGGAAAAGAAGAGAATTTATGATATTAAGGTTCAAAATAGATAAATCTAGTGACTTGTTCGGAGTTATGTGCGTCCCACATGAATTTTCTGTTAAAAGCTTAACAGAAGTAAACCATAAGCTCAAAGCATTAATGGAGCAAACCACATACCATTCAATGGCACATTTTAAGCCATAAGATACCATGTAAAGATCGGTCGAACCACATGAACCTGTTTTTGTTATTAACCTCTTTTTTTGGTAGATACTCTCACTCATTTATGAGTACATTTTATGAATAATGTGATAAGTTGAGTTGGCATTAAAAGAAAAGGGTATACATATTGGTCCATTAACTTTGTCTCAATTTTCATTTTGGCCCTTAACTTGGCTAAAATACCACCAAATCACGCAACAAAAAGTTTAAGGGACTAAAATGAAACTTGAGACAAAGTAAAGGGACCAAAATAATTTTTAACAAAATTAAAATAAAAAAGTGAAACCCTATCCCACAAATCCAACTTCAAATTTCTTCAAATTGGAGGAGTGTTTTAGTGGCTAATAAGGAGATGCAATATTACCATGTAACAACGTCACAAACACTCGTCAATTACAAAATTGGCGAATAGAAAATTGTAAATTGGAATGGACTGCAGAGATTGAAAGAAAGAATTTAAAAAAAAAAAAAAAAAGACAAAACACATTGTTCCAATGTCTTCCTTTAATTTCTACTACCCATTCCAAAACAGATGGCAACAATTCATGAATTGGACTTTTCATTTGACGCCTAAAAAGGAGAGAATCTGGTGTACTCCTAGCGAAGAAAAACTAAGATGATAGAAAATGCAGTTTAATTTCAACATTAGATGATTTAGCTTGTTATGCTTCTTTGCCTAGGTGTCTCCCGAGTCCTGAAAATTCCATTACATTTTTCTTTTCCTCTTCCTCCCAATCATTTGTACATTGCATCAAAACCAAACAAATAGTGAGTGCAAAATTTGAGCAAGGCCAAAATTAATCAAGTAATCTGAACCACAGATGCATAGAAAGGTTGTTGATGTCCCTATATTCAATACAACATACATCTGTCATAAATTTCTTTAATCATTCTTAAAGAAGACAACGTTTGGTGCCATCTTAACACCTGAAAATTTAGGTGTTTAAGGTTTCATAAATTTAGGTATTAATATAAAATATTTAAGACTTTCCTTCAGATACATGCATCAGAAATAAGATAGGCCAGCTGACGACTGATGATGGTGTCACAGTGAATATTGTATGGTATTCATGGGCCAAGAGCTCCAAATTCTACTGCGCAATGGTGGGACCATGTCCTGCAAAAAGAGAGTAAGAATAGGACCCTAATTGTAACCATTCAGGATTATCAAATATCTTATTTCAACTATACGGTATCTTTAAGAAACTTAGTAGCAAATGGGTCCCTCTCATCTCTTCTATTTAAGCTTCTTCTTAGTCCCCTTCTCAGCGGCACAGCAATTTTCATTCAAAGAGAGAAAGCAAAGTTGAAAAAGAAAAAAACTGAGTGATCATGTCTAGCTCTGGCAGAAGAAGATCTATAGCTTCAAAACTCACAGAGAACGAGATCAACGAGCTTGTTTCAAAGTTACAAGCAGCGCTGCCACAAATGAACCAAA
Source organism: Biancaea sappan (assembly GCA_037074585.1). Lineage (NCBI taxonomy): Eukaryota > Viridiplantae > Streptophyta > Magnoliopsida > Fabales > Fabaceae > Biancaea > Biancaea sappan. The sequence continues at coordinate 44,353,727 of CM073497.1, read as the reverse complement.
GTACCAACTCAAAGGTGTGATTTTTGTTAAGACCATATTTAGTATATCATTTTCAATTCCATCATAATGAAATTAATATATATGCATATATAATTGGTTTGTGAGTTGTTGTGCAGGTATCAATATCGAAGATTGTGAAAGAAACTTGCAGTCACATCAAGAAGCTTCAGAAAGAGGTGGAAGAGCTGAGTGAGAGGCTTTCGGGGCTGATGGATTCTGTGGACATCAATGATATTGACGAAGAAACTCTTAGAAATGTCTTACAACAATGAAATTAGTCCTATTCCCACCCTATTTTCCCTACTTTTTGCCTTTTCTGGCTTCTCTCGTGTTATGTAAATCAGTGATAACTACTTTGAAATACTATTTTTGGGTGATAGAATGCTAGGGCTTTGGTCCCTTGCGTGATATGTACATGCATCTATGTGATTAAGATTCCGGCGTATTATTGATAATCTTGTCTTCTAGCTAGTCAAGCCCGCTTAGGGTTTATTGAGCTAACGAATTTTTTTTCTTTTTTTTTTAGTCTTTTTTTTCCATAAAGATAACATTCCATGTTAGATATTTCAGGATAAAGTAATTTATTTTAATCCGGGCTTAAGGTTAAGTTATACCTTTCATCATGATAAACGTAATTTAAATTAATTGAATTAAATAAGTAAAAGAAGTGAGTACCAAAAAAGCATGCTCTAGAAAAATTCACACAGTGGGTTTATATTATATAATTTTCCATCCATTTATAGTGGATGAAAGTGTGTTTCACTAACACTTTAGTTTAAGTCATTTGATACTTGCTCTTCCAAGTAAAATTTCAGGTTCAAGTTTTATAAATATTAGTGGTTTGAAACCAGATATTGACTGTTATTGATCTGACCAAAAAAAAAAATCAGAAACGTGTTTTTTTAAGTATAAATAATAAAGTAGACAAAAAAAGGGGCAGAGCCACACACCCTACACTTTTCCAGGTAGTTTCTGCGTGAAAACAGTTGGTAAGATTGTGTGCCTCAAAAGTGTTGGTAGAATTGTGTAACTAAGAACATTTTACCTAGGAATTAACATAGACGATGCGAAATTAGCGCAGTCTGTTTGCACTAATTCTCCAATCCCTCCCAGTAATTTGCGTTCTGATTTGGGCATTACAATACCTTTTTCGAGAATAGATCCTCTACCATAGTCCAATCTGACGTGACTTTTGCATCGTCCATTTAGCTGAATCCAATGGACAGGGAACTAAGCAAATGAAAACAAAAAAAGCCATCTTGATTTTGAATAAAAATAATTGATTTAGTTTAGAATTAATGAGATGGGTTAGACATTATACATTTTTATTTTTAATTAGAAATATGTTATTCTATAATTTTAACATTTGAAATATATAATATAAATTAGAAGTTATACAAAGAATACTGTAATAAAAGATTAAAGCAATCAAATACATAAAAAAAATTAGGAATTAAAATATTAATTATTAAAAATTAAAACTAATATTCTTTTTTGTGGTCGAGATAAAGCTAATTTTTTAGGAAAGAGTACAGACTAGTTGGTGTAGTTCCACAATCTCGTACTGTATAATTCATCTCATTATTCTAACTAAATCAATTAATTTTATTCAAAATCAAGAGGGCTTTTTTTTTTTCGGTGAAAAGGGAATTAAATTAAGCTAAAACTGAAAGATACATGAGAGTTTTGAAGGTATAGCAATTAAAACAGCAGCAGCAAGAAGTACAACAAAGGCTAGTAAAACTACAACAAAAAAGGGACCACTATTAACTATTACAAAACTCCGCCATGTAGATCTTTTGCACAAAAGGTGAAGGGTTGAGATAGGTCCTTGGGTGTTAATCGTGGATTCTGGCAAATTTCACTAGCTTATCAGCACAAGAGTTTTGGCTCCTCCTGATCTTGCATAGACTTGCATTATCAAATTTAGACATGAGGTGCCTGCAATTTTTAGCAATTAGAAAAAGAGGATGGAGTTCGGAGATATTCTAAATAAGGAGGGAATAAAGATGTTGACAATGAGTCTCAATCTCTAGATTCTTGATTTTTAAGTCCAAAGCAGTCAGTTAGCCAAGTTGAAGGCCTAGCCCTCAACTAGAAGAGGAGAACCCACTCCAATAAAATTTGTGAAGCCTATAATCCATTCAGCATTTGAATTCTTTATAACAACTCTTGCAGCAGTAATGTTTCTTTTTGCAGAGCCATCTATGTTGAGCTTGAACCAATTTTCATGAGGTTTCTCCAAATAAGTAGTATGAATAACATTAGAAATAAGGTGTTGGTTTAAAAGATTTTGTTTTCATTTGCTCACTTCTCTGTCCATTGAATTCAGCTAAATGGACAATGAAAAAGTCACGTCAGAGTGACGTGAAACTAGAACAATAAAGGATCTGTTCTCCAAAAATTGTCCAATCCAATAAGGAGAACACTTCTTCCTTACACCTTTATTTTTACATTCTCTAGTAAAAATAAAACATGTGTAAAAATATATTTTAATAACTAATTATGTAATGAGTTATAAAAAATAAAAAATTATTTTTTTAAGACGATACACTTATTATGCTCTGATTGAAAAATTATATACTTAATATATTTGTCATGCCCTAATTCGAAGACATGATTAGCACAAGGTCATTCCTTTATCACCACCGTCAGCCTAACACCAAACACACTTCATACATAAAGATAAAGAAAACTTGAAGAATCTATTCCAAAATGATATTTCAGTTATTGAAACATTCATTGTACATTCATGAATCTTCCCTTCCATTTTCATATTAATCAAGTACAGAAATATTCCACATTTCTATTAACAAGGTAAAACATAAACAACCCATAATTTTCCATTCACAAAATCCAACAAAATTTCTAAGTGTTCTATTCATTATAGAGCGACTCGAAATCATACCATGACCATAATTACCATTATCAACCCGAAGCCAGAATGGGTTGTGGACTTGGAGGCTCTACTACTCCTCACACGGAGTCTCACAAACTAAACAAAAACCAGCAAGGGTATATAAGAAAATGGTGAGTATGAAAAATACTCAATGAGGAAATAAATCAACTATAAATACAATACCATTGCACATGTATACCACTCACAGGGATAAGACCCTAGGGAAGGGTCTCGTCCACAAACACAACCGACCTTGATTTTTTTTTATTTATGTATTTTATTGGTTTTTTATCTATATTTGATACTTTGATTATCTATGTATGATTATGACATATTGATATTTGAGCTTGTTTTATTGAAATATAATTAGATTTTGATAATTTCGTATTATATACAAAATTTATGTCATTATATATATATATATATTTTATATGATCTTACAATTCTCGATTCGATCCTACGATTCGATCTTTCATGTGCCCTTTACGATCTTGCATAAAATCCCGATCTTGATAACATTGGTTACAAAGCAAGGGGATTCACTCATGAACCTATTCCTAAGCCACTTTAGACTCACTCCATGTAAGCATCACTTAGAATGATTACAACAAGGCATAATGTAAATAACAATTTAGAAATAAAGAGTAGATAAGTATAATCCATCACATCCACATGCAACCACAAGATTTTGTTACACTTTTCCTATCTCAAGGTATTCCACAATCCAAGGATACCATTATCACATAATACAGAATCCCAATACATTTGAAATAGTGAAATTTACACATCAAAAGAAAAGAATGGTGTTCATTCCTCACCTTGAAGTTCAGATTATCGAATTGGTTAATTCCTACGCAAAATGCTCAAAGATGGTTGCCCAAGATGTTCGAGATTGAAGTCCTATCATATCGGAACAAAAGAGCATTTAAAAACTATGAAGTAACATAATTTCTACCGCTGCAACGCCAGAAAACAGAGCCAAAAATCCAAGACACAGAGGCCACCCAAACCTGGCACTACAATGCCAGCCACCCAGCAAGCTCACCACTGCAGCAATGCAAGTCAGAACAATAGCCCGAAAACGCACTAGACCTACCCAAACTTGCTTCCCTCTCTTCCAAACCTCCATGAGTTATTTGCCATCACTTTAATTCATTAAAACACACTAAAATCCATTCCCAAAACCCTTTTCCAACTCAAAATAAAGATTGGTTTATCAACATTTAGGATTTTTCCCTCTTTGATAGAAATTGTCTCATGACACCAAATTAACAAAAGTTCTTTCCCAAATACCACTCATTAAATTTGTTTCAAGCATCCTAAATCATGAATATATGTTTCCCAACATATTATCATACTCAGAGGAAGAGATTTGATGCAATAACTCAACCAAAACTTTCCAATTTCTACACTTTCAACCATAGGGTTAGGGCACCTACACAAATGAGAAAAAGAAGAGAAAGAAGAGTTCTTTCATAGAACTCACCTTGAGTTGTTTGGTTCCTTGCTGGAGGAATCACCGGAGCCGAACCTTCATCGAAAATCTCCATGGAAAGCCACGGTTGAGTCTTAAGGAATGAAAGGAAAAAAAAAAGGAAGAGAGACATGAGCCAAGGAAGAGGGAGGTGTGAGAATGGATTAGGGCTGAAGTGTGTTTATTAGACTATATATATATATATATACATGTATAATACTCATTTTACCAATTTTCCCCTTAGTTACAAAACAAGTTAGAGCTCAAGAGTACAAATGGCATTTCCTTAAAACACAAAATTAAGTATCCAACACACACTTTTTCGATCCCCTAGTCACCCTTCACGACCATCACATCCAACTCAAATCAAACCTTTTTACCATTTCACTCCCATTACAAGAATTTCCACATTCCTTCACTTTGGTCCCCAAACAAGGGTCCCATTGCTATGTTTCAAGACTGTGACTTCCGCATGACACCCATCGACAAACCAATTATCACATCATGTTCCACAACCAATTACACATACACGCACATAACTCAAGATGCAAACATCCACACTAGTTTAAAAAGTATATAATTAATTGTTACAAGAAAAGTTTTTTAATCAGTTTTCAAAATTTTTGCCCACAAAATTAATAAGATATATTATTAACCAACCACCTTAAAACCGTAGGTATTACAATATTTTAATTGAAAAATATGATAAGAAAGATAAAGAAACTACATCTAAGTTTTCCATAATAAACCTTTTTTTTCACCTTCTGCTAGTTTCCTTCATGCTACTCATTGGTACTGTTTTGACCATGGTTCAGAAAATCGAATCGATCGAGGCACCAGTTCAAATGTCAATGATCGGACTATGGTCAAATTATAGTTGAATCGGTGGTATTTAAAATTTATAATTAATGTATATGTGATAAATATTAAAATATTCTAGGTATGTTACATATATATATATATATATATATATATTATATCAATCCTATATCTTCTCTTAATAGCTTAATTTTTTATAGATTTCTTACAAATACATAATAATATTTAGAAAAATTTTTAAAAATTAAAAAATAAAATTGACCTGTTGGTTTTACTAATATAAGACCGATTCAACCGATTTTTCACTGGTTCATTAGTCTAAACCTAATTGGTTCCTTAACCAATTCACCGATTTTCTGGTTAAACTAGCCGGTTCGGTTTGGTTCTCTGAACACTGATTTTTACACTTCTTTTACCTATTTATTTATCATTAATTTAATATAAATAACAGTTTGTTTAAGCAAATTGTAAATTATTATATTATGGTTGGAATTGGAAAATATTAATAGCGGCGATATGGAACTTATGGATGGATCATGGGCAGGGTCGAAACAAAGAATCCATATTTATTTATCATTAATTTAATATAAATAACAGTTTGTTTAAGCAAATTGTAAATTATTATATTATGGTTGGAATTGGAAAATATTAATAGCGGCGATATGGAACTTATGGATGGATCATGGGCAGGGTCGAAACAAAGAATCCATATAATATGAGGCCCATGGGCCTGTTGCGGTATTTCTTCTTTTTTTTTTTTTGCTTTATTGAAGCAGAAACTACCGCATCAACGGCAATCTTAGCCAACATTACATAGGATTACAGGCCACGGCTTTTATGTAGTATATTATGAGGTCCGTGAAAACTGGTGGCAGTAGTGACACCATCTATTTCGCTGATGATTTGGTACTCTTCTTGAAAGTTCATAAGGAAAAAAAGAAGTTATAAGCTTTCTATATTCACACAGAATCTCAAGTGTTTGAATGAATGAGCTTCTGTTAGTAAGATTTTTAAAATTACACTGTTTATTGAATTGATAAAAACACTGTTTTAATATTTATGAATTTGATTACTTTTTTTTTTCTTGATAATGGCCAAAAGGCTTAAGATAAATCATATTAAAAAAAATTGATAGACTGCATTGACCAGATGTAACAAAAGCTCCAAAAGAAAAACTGAGACAGAAAACAAAAAAAGAAAAAACCCTCAAAAAAAACTTTAAAACTTATCAAGGGATTTAGAGAAAAAAAAAAATACATCGACTCACCAATCAAAAAAGGCAAAACAAGGTATATTACTAGAACATCTGAAGTCGTTTCATCTATCTTTCATTGGATTATATTGACAAGTATTTGCACGTTTTGACTAATAATGAGTTCAGTTTTCTCTAAAATCACTCTTAGCCCTAAACATTCTTTAAAGGATTGAAAGTCAAATAACACACCCAAAGGAAAAAAAAACATAGAGGGAATAGGAAACCACCACCTAAAACAGAAACTACTCGAAGGAGATGAAAAAAACACCACCCGAGAGAGATCAACTCATGAAAACTAAAGGAGCATGAAGAGGAGTGGTGGCTAACTTCCTCCTAATCGCTGTCACTAAGAATACTAAAGGCAAAGGTGATCTCATATCTTGTTGAGAAAGAAGAAGGAACGCATTTTCTCTTAATAACTGCCTCAGAGCATTAACTGCCCCAATTTATAAATTTAATATTATAAATTAATAAATCTTTTCCTAATTAGGTTTGATAAATTTATAAAAAGTCTAGACAAGCTATCATTTTTTTACACAGTTAACAATAATACTTAATATGAATAATATATGAATGTGGAATAAAAAATATCAATAATATTCATATGTTGAATAACACATTATTACTCAAAATGTATGAAAAATTAAATATATATATATATATATATAATTAGAAAAAAAATAAAAAATTAAATTATTTTACTAATTTCTATAGTTTATATCAATTTTTAATTAGGTTCCTATAGTTTAAAAATTTGTAATAGAGTTTTTTACAAAACAAATATATTCATAATCATACCCTTGCACCACTTTCTAATGGCTTAATTTTGCTGATGTCTCAAGTAAGCAGCAGGATGAGGAAGGAGTTTTGTGGTTCTGCCACCAAATGAGAAGATTCAGAAGTTTTCTCGGGCTATCCATGCGGCGTGCAGTGGGTGGGATGTTATTCAATCCACCATTATCATGGAATAGAAACACAGGAATAACATATTGGGTTCTGCAATTTCTTCGCCTTTCATTTCGGGTTTTGGATTTTAATTTTAAATTTCAAAAAAAAGCTTGAACTTTGGTTGGTTATTACATTTATCACAGATTGTGGATGACGTGCATATGCCCATGCTACTTGCGTTAGAGTTGATCAAGGCAGGCTCCTTTACACGTTATGGTGATGGGTGCTTCACTTCTCAAATGTCTTGTTGAGTCCTCGTAACCGCCAAATTTTAGATTTTGTTTTTGTTCCTTATATTTTTTATAATCTTTTTGTTAAAATTGTTGGGACTTGGGAGTGGGATTTTCATATCACTATTACTGTGTTCTCTCTAATTTTTTTGGAAAGTTCAGTGAAGTCCAGTTCCAAAAATTGCTACCTTACAGAACCCATTATGTTATTCCTCTATTCTGTCTTCTATTCTATTCCATGATAATGTCGATTCAATAACATCCCACCTACCGCACGCCGTGTGGTTAGCCGGAGACAAGAAGAAAATTAAGCAGCTGAAAACTGTTGCAAGGTGGATGGTGACTTTGACATTTATTAGGTTAAAAAGGATAACTTGACAGTCACATAGGTACAATATTAATACAAGTTGGTGTCAAGATAACTATAAATGTATAATTATAAATGTCTGTCATATATAGGGACCAAATTATAAATTTTTAAACCATAAAAACTTGTTTTAAAATAGATGTAAAATATAAGAACCAATTGAATAATTTAACCAAACAAAAACTAAGTCAACTATTAAATCAATTAATTTTATCAAGCTTTTAAATTATCAATTCAACCAAGTTCTGTAAAAACCGATTAAGTTAAACCAAGCTTGTCTTCTGGCCACTTCAGCGCAGTTCTCAAAACAATGGCTTAAGAGTGAATTAATCTGGACCTTTTTACCATTGGTAACATCTCTTCCAAAGACCAAAAATCAGCACAATTTTGTTTCGGGGATCCCGCTGGAGGTACATCATAACATCAATGAAATATGGAAGCATGCATGAACCCCTAAAAAGTGTTGAGGCACCCCTCTGATTGAACCCAAGAATCATAAACAGAACGATGCATATAAACTTAAGTGGTGACATTTAACAAGCGTGAATTATATGATATAAAATCAGCCTACAACTTATTACTGGGGACGCTGAAGCCATTGGACCGATCAGTTACCCACACAAGTTAGGAAAAAAACTCAATACGTTAGAATAGATAAGGTTCCAAAACAACATAGCTCAGACAAAGCTTTCATCAGAACAAGAAACAAGGCTGGTAAAGTATAACACTGAAGCATGCAGAAAAACTAACAATACTAACGGCACAAATAAAACCTGACGCAAGATCTAAGAGTTCTATGAAAAGGCATAAATTATCCATAATTTAATCCTCATCCTCCTCATCTCCATCTCCACCAGCAGCCTTCTTAGCAGCAGCCCTTTGGTTCCTTCTCTTCACTCTTCCAGGTCGTCCGCCACCTAGTGGACTTGTAAGTGAGAAGTCAATGTGCTTCTGGGAATCAACCCTCACCATGAAAGATGGGATGTTCACCACCTGCCTCCCAACTCTGGCAAGCCCAACAAGACGTAAAAATCAGTTGCTTAATAAAAATATTACAAAACAAAATATGGCAATCTCTTGGAGTTTCATTCTCAAAAGGGCACAGAAGATGTTCCGCCTCGAACTGAATATATACAGTGAAAAAGATTTCTTTCTTTCCAAACAGTAGCTAAAAATTAAGGACAGAACATTTTAGATATTAACATCTATATATCGGCAAACCCACTATAGAAGGGAGGAAGAAAGATATGCTGTAACACTGAAACACCTACTCATCTTAAAAATTCCAAAAGGATACATACTAACATTCCGTCAAAAGAATGATGACAATGCAAACTAGAAAAAAAAAATTATACAAATTATGACTCTAGGAGAACAATGGCGAAGGGAGAAAAAAAGATGCACCTAATCAGGGACCAACCAAACACTAATCTCATCAAGCAACAAAGGTATTTCAGAACAGGTAAAAATTTCCAACTATTAGTATCATATATCCTATCTCAAAAAAAAAGCTACTCTAACAAAGAAGCTCGATGTTTTAGTTGGCTATTTAAATACATAGTCAATTTCTTTCATTCCTTATCCATAGAAAGAGAAAGGACAAAAAAAGACCTGATATGCCTCTGCCTGATGAGCACCCTAGCATGATGAATTGACTTGGCCATTCCTGATTTGAACACAAGTGTCTGAAGGCGACGCTCAAGGAAGTTCTCCACAGTCAAAGCCAAGACGTAATCGAGCTTGTTCTGACTCTCATCTAAAAGCCCATAACGGAACATCCTTCGCAGAAGAGCCTCACCCTCGAAGATCCGACGAGGGTTCTTCTCATCAAGGGTCAAAAGATTTCTCGCATTATTACGGATACGGCTCAGAACGTACTGAACCCTCCACAACTCCCTCTTGCAGCGAAGTCCATACTCTCCCACCAGCTTCAACTCTGCATCCAAACGTTCCTTCTCATACGGACGGCGAGGCTTCTTAAAGGTTTTCCCATCTATTCATGAATTCAAGATGTTATATTACAAAATGATCACTGAACAACAAAGCTCTCCAGAATGTTTACAGATTCATGACTAGATCGGAAAAATTTAGTTCAACCATGATGGTCACTATTACATAAATAAATCAGAATAATGTTATTCCTGACGAAAACATCAGATATCTTCAAATTTAGACAGATACCAACATTGATCAGTGAAGAAATCAAGTAACATAGCTAAAATTTACAACATCATCCATGAAAAACAAGTGATCTATGTGACAAGGACTTACAGTTGCGGTAGAATGAAACGTGCACCATGGCTCTTCTGCGTCGGAGCCGTCAGGCCACGTTCTCTGGCTTCTCTCTTCTGGCGCCCTATCTATCCTCCTGCGAACTGAGAAGCCTTACGTCCATCGTTTTGCCTTTTATGGCATTCCGAAGGCCAAAACCCTAATTTCCAGACAAAGAGGTTTGGGCTTAAGGCCCATTGTGAACCAAGAAGTCCATTTTTTTTGGGTCAGGAGGAAACCCATGTTATGAAAAATAAATATAACAAGCCCCAAGGCCCAATTGTTTCAACCGAGACACAATGAAAGGTGAGTTTAATGGCCAATAATGACCAATTGAAATTCAAAAGTGCTTCGTGAGGGGCCCAACAATGTCTCATAAGCATAAACATCATATATATTATCGGAGAACTACATTTAAAATTAGGTTTATTAATACAGCTCAATCTGACTTATACAAGTCGATAAAAAGAATAAGTAAGGTCAAGTTAAGCCATCTTTATATGAGTCATTGAAATTCTTTCCCAAAGTTCTTTTGTCTTTTTTTTTTATAAGTTAGTAAAATATAGTCGACTCATTTAATTTACAAAAATTAAAAATAAAAAATATAAAAAATATAAAAAATAATTATTAATTAAAATAATTCTTAGCTAAATATTATTATAAATTTACAATCTCAAATTATATAATTTTTTTTTGAACAACACAAAATTCATATTTTCAAACTATATAAATTATGTCAAATAAAACACTTGGTTTTTTTTCTTGAAAAAAGTGAAAATTAAGGATGAATTGGCCATACAACCCACGAATTAAAGAAATTGAATTTATAAGCTCCTGGTTAGACTGATTGAGTTTAAACAAACCCATTTTGATTGGCATTTGAGATTCAAATAGCTCATTGTGAAAGTTGGAAATTCAGGAGGACAATCTTCTAAGAAGAATCAGCAACAAGTTGTTTTCGTGGATTTGGTGATTTAGAAACTGAAATTAGCCATGCCATTTCAACTATGTCGGTCACTTTATAAAAAGTGAATAAATATATAAAGTTGTCATTTTTTTAATCAAGGATTCGAATTTGAATTTACCATTTTGTGAAAAACTAACATTTTCACTAGACCTAATCTTCCTTAGCATATAAAATTATCTTTAATTATTTTATAGATCGACATGATTATGAGTTAAAAGGTTCACTTACCTAACAAATTTGATCCAAAAATAAAAATTAAAATGAACTCAAAATATTGCAGCAAAATGAAAAAGTTCACCAAAAAAAAAAAGCCAAGTTCTTGGTTTTTAACACTCGGCTTGGTCTGAATTAATTATTTATATAAATATATAAAAAATTACATATTTAAATACTAAAATGTTATAAATATATAATATGAATTATATAGGATAGTATTTGAAATGCTTTCCATATATATAATATTAAAATGTATAATTTATTAATTAATATAATATATATTTTATGTTTTATTAATATATAATATATAATTTATAAATAATTGAGATGTTTGGTTTGATGCTTAATAACTGTTAGAACAAGGAAATAATATTATATATTTATCATCATAAAGACATAATCATGACTAGTGATTATATTTGTATAGCTATTGTCTCTCCTAGGATCAAGGCTTAGTTTAAGGGAATAGATTAAGGGATTAACAATCCTTAAACTTCAGGGATTTATTGTTGGCATTTAGTTTCTTTCCTAGGTTAACATAATTGTTATTGTACAAATACCCATGTACAAATCATTGTTCAATACATAAAAATTAAGACTCTTTTGTCATAATATCAAAGCTTTGGTGTTCTCTCTTCAATTGTTCAGTGTCTGTCTTCAATTTTCCTCTACTAGTAACATGTTAGATCATTAGGGCATCTAATTTTTTTTTTACCCAATTAATCTTGGGTTCATCTTAGAGGCCATCGATCAATGTTTCCCTAATGACCAGCCTGCCAACGCTACTGCCATGTGCCACCACACAGCAGCACAATTCTGTAGCTCACACGTCGATACGTGAACCATAGTTTCCAACCTTCGTTAACCCAGATCGTCTCACCAGCCTTTTCTCCATCCATCCCCAAGCATGTCATCCTCATCAGTCACTAGCGATAGTACTAGAGTTGCTCTTGCCATTGTACAAATTGGTTCCCCAAATGATTTATCACCTACTCTGTAATACCCGTAAAAAAAAAAAAATCTGTCTGCTTATATTTTATGAAAATTTTATTATCTTGGTTGTGTATGATATTGAAAATATGAATTTTCACTTATAAATTGAATAAATTGTGAGATATAATGAATGGTACGATATGGAATTTATCCCATTAAGTAAAATACAATTCAAAAGTGGAATCTAGAATGTATAGTGGTAAGTGAGACTGGTAGATGAAATAGTATAGGAGAATGGTAGATGAAAACTGGTAAGTGAAACTAGTAGATGAAATAGTATAGGAGAATGGTAGATGAAAACTGGTAAGTGAAACTGGTGGATGAAATAGTATAGGAGAATGGTAGATGGAATAGTAACAAATAGTACCATAGCTTCTCCTATAAATAGGTCCTTCCATTTCACTTCTAAACTCACACCTTCAGATTCTATTCTCTCCTCTCCTCTAATTCTTCTGATTCTGGTGTTAAGATTCTGAGTCCTCCTTTATAGCTTGGATTCGAGGTGAGGGAATATTCTACTATACTCTTTTAAAATCTTGCAATAATTTAGAGGTTAAATTCTTAGTATGCTCTGTGGTTGCGGCCTTAGCCGATCCTCCACATCAGAAAGGAATTATCCTCAGTTACTTGAAATTATTTCTGATTGTCGCATATATAAATAGTATCATACCGTACATATGTCGTATTCATAAATAGTATCATACGTACATATGAACAGTGACGTATTCATGAATAGTATCGTACCGTATTTGTGAATAGTATTATATCATACTTATGAACAGTACCGTATTTATGAATAGTATCATACGTACATATGAACAGTAATATATTCATGAATAGTATCATACCGTATTTGTGAATAGTATTATACCATACTTATGAACAGTACCGTATTTATGAATAGTATCATACGTACATATGAACAGTGATATATTCATGAATAGTATCATACCGTATTTGTGAATAGTATTATACCGTACTTATGAACAGTACCGTATTTATGAATAGTATCATACGTACATATGAACAGTGACATATTCATGAATAGTATCATACCGTATTTAGTGTTATACCGTACTTATGAATAGTGTCGTATTTATGAATAGTATCATACCGTACATATAAACAATATCATACGTACATATGAACAGTGACATATTCGTGAATAGTATCGTACCATATTTGTAAATGGTATTGTACGTACATGTGAACAGTGCCATATTTATGAAGAGTGTCATATAATATATATGTGAACAACATCACATACATGGGTAGTATTGTGTGTAAAGTTGAATTATTGTTATGCTTGTGATTGACGGAGAATGTTACGGGGACGGGTCCCTGTGTGGGAGTAAAAAGGGAGGAGCAGGAGATAATAAGGGTGGCAAATCATGTTAAATAAAAATTTGTTCCAATACAAAGAGTATTGAGAATATAGAGGTGAAATAAGGGAGGCAATTATGAAAGCAGAAATAAGGGAGGATGCGGCAGGGGCCGCGGGACAATGACCACCTTATGTGGATTGAACCCGAGAAATGTCTGGGAATTTAATTTGGAACTATATGATATGTTCTGTGATTTTATATGATTGTTCTTTTTGTTAATGTGATAGAATAATATATTTCCTCACTGAGTAAAATATACTCATGCCATTCCTCCCCTCACAGATTTTCAAGAAGAAGTAGAGGCACAACCAGCTAATCGTTCGAGTCCTCAACCCCATTGATCGGGGTAAATATTTGTTATTATGTAAAACTTTATCAAAAGTATTCTAGTAGTAGCTCTGTAATTTGGGTAGGTAAATCTTGGACGAATAATGTTTGTTGAGAATATTATTTAATGAATAAATGGATATATTTGAAATATTTATTGTACTCTCTTTCATGAGATATCATTCTTATATATATCAAATTGGTATGGAATTTGGCTTACAGTGGTGAGGTAAAAGCTCATCTATCGTGCCGGTCACGTGCGTAAGTTGGAGGCGTGACAAAGTTGGTATCAGAGGTTTGGGATTAGGTCTCCTACTAATTACAGAGCAAGGTATCCTTAGTGGAGTCTTTTCTATTACTATAAGCCCGGGTATAGCAATAGTAAAAGACTCCACCAAAGGACCTATAGGGATGTCATGTCACATTTTCTTTCCTAAATTGTTGTTCTTTAGAACGTCGTTAAAAGTCAAAAATTTTATATTGTAGATTCAAAATGCCTTCTTCGCAACACGATATACAAGAAAAAGAACGTGAGACCTCGGAGGAAGCCTCATCTCATCCTCCGATGTTAATTACTCGGGACCAAGGGAAGGATCGAGAAAAGGAAGGAAATCCTGAGCATGACAAAGGCACTCACGATATGCAGAAACCAATAAAAATACCCCATGTAAGGGAAGGAGCATCTTCCCAACCAGATAATGTACAACTTATGGCTTTCATCTCAAGTATGCAAGGCACCATAGAAACAATGGCCACTGGTTTCCAAGATGCCATACAGGCTATAACGGCTGTGGTAGCTAAGCAAAATGTTGAAACGAGTCCTCCGATAATATCGGTCCCTACGGCTGTTCAACCCACAACTAATAAGGTTTCAGAGTTTCTCAAATTACAACCGCCTACTTTTTCAGGGTCAGAGGATGAGGACCCTCAAGAATTCTTATATCATATTGAAAGAATTCAATCTATTTTGGGATGGTCTGCTGATAGTATGGTTGAAATGGCCGCTTTCCGATTTCGAAATGATGCTAGTGATTGGTGGGAAACATGGCTGGCAGGCCGACCCATAGGAGCCTCGGCAGTCACCTGGGGAGAATTTAGGGAAGCTTTTACAGAACGGTTTCTTCCAGAAACCCTTCAGATGGCTCGAGAGCAAGAATTTGAGCGACTAACTCAAGGCCCAGAGATGTCCATTGAAGAATACAATACTAAGTTTGTTCGCCTTGCTCGCTATGCACCCCATATGGTACCGAATGAAAAGCGTCGAATTAGGCGATTTATCCTGGGGCTTCGCCAACCATTTTATAGTTTGATATCCCCACAAATCAATGTTTACCCGTCATATGAAGCGGTGGTTGAAGCTGCACGGATGGTCGAATATGGGCATAAAACAAAAAGTAACAATTTTAAGAAAAGAGGGCGAGATCAAGGGAGCATAACTAATAATGGCGGGTCAAGAAGATTTAAGTCCTCTGGTCGAGGTAATTTCTCTTCAGGAACACCTTCAGCATCAGTACAAACTTCAGCAAGTGCCCCGAAAAATAGATCAGAAAGTAAGGTGGAACAATCTACAGTTCAACAAGGTTCTTCCCAGCCTTGGCAAAATAAGCCCAAATGTACAAATTGTGGAAAGCATCACTTTGGAGTATGTAGATTAACAGGCCCTGCATGCTATCAATGTGGCCAAGTAGGTCATTTCATGAGGGACTGCCCTTACTTACTAGAAGGGTCAGGGAAAGAATCTTTACACCCTTCAGCACGACAATCCGAGCCAGCTTTTGGCCCTAGAGCTCCTTCGTCGTCATCAGGAAAAGGCGGTGCAGGTAGAGGACAGGGTCGTGGATCTGGAGGAAGAGGCCAACCAATAGCCGGTAGAGGGCAGGCACGTGTCTATGCTCTTACTCGACAAGATGCACAAGCCTCCAATGCAGTAGTCACAGGTACTCTTTTTATATGTTCTCATAAGGCATGTGTGTTGTTTGACCCTGGTTCTACACACTCGTATGTGTCACCTCTATTTGCCAAGAGGTTCAAGTCTGAACCAGTTATACTGGACGAACCATTTCTGGTAGCTACACCAATAGGGGAAACTCTAGTAGTCAGATCTGGATATCGTTCTTGTAAGGTAACTGTTAAGGACATGGAAACGGAGGTAGATCTCATGCTTCTTAGTATGACAGACTTCGATATAATTTTAGGCATGGACTGGTTATCCTCATGCCATGCTACATTGAATTGTCATGACAAAACTATTTCATTTAGTATACTGGGTGGAAATAATTTCATATTTCAGGGAGACCACAGCAAGGTTCCCTGTAATATAATATCTATGATAACCGCCCGACGTATGTTACGAAAAGGTTGTTATGGATTTCTGGCCTTTGTCAAAGATACCGACAAGGATGAACGAAGTCTTGAACAAATACCAGTGGTTAGTGAATTCCCGGATGTATTTCCGGAAAATCTACCTGGTTTACCACCAGAGAGGGATATTGAATTTAATATTGAATTGGTTCCGGGCACTCGACCGATTTCAATCCCTCCTTACCGTATGGCACCCGCAGAGTTGAAAGAGCTTAAAGAGCAATTACAAGACCTGCTGGATAAGGGGTTTATTCGCCCAAGTTTTTCACCTTGGGGTGCCCCAGTACTCTTTGTAAGAAAGAAAGATGGCTCTTTAAGACTGTGCATAGATTATCGACAGTTAAACAAAGTCACGGTAAAGAATAAATATCCTTTACCAAGAATTGATGACTTGTTTGACCAACTTCAGGGGGCACAATACTTCTCAAAGATAGATTTGAGATCCGGATACCATCAACTAAGGATTAAAGAGGAAGACATACCCAAGACTGCCTTCCGAACACGATACGGGCATTATGAATTTCTCGTAATGTCATTTGGGTTGACTAATGCGCCAGCAGCATTTATGGATCTTATGAACCGCGTGTTCAAACCTTTCCTTGATAGATTTGTGATTGTCTTCATTGATGACATTCTAGTTTATTCTAAAAGTATTGAGGATCATGCTGAACATTTGAGAATAGTACTTCAGACTTTGAGGGTACGTCAATTATATGCTAAGTTCTCAAAATGTGAATTTTGGATGAGCCAAGTAACATTTTTAGGGCATGTAATCTCCCAAGAAGGTATTCATGTAGATCCAAGTAAAATCGAGGCAGTAAAGCAGTGGCCTAGACCAACAACTGTATTTGAAGTTCGGAGTTTCCTTGGCTTAGCGGGGTATTACCGTCGCTTTGTCAAGAATTTCTCCAAATTGGCTCTTCCACTGACTAAGTTGACTAGGAAGAATACTAAGTATGTTTGGGATGACGCTTGTGAGCAGAGTTTCTCTGAATTGAAGAAGTGCCTAACTTCAGCACCGGTACTTGTTCTACCATCAGGATCAGGGGGTTATACTGTATATTGTGACGCTTCGAAGGTAGGATTAGGATGTGTATTAATGCAACACGGTAGGGTCATTGCTTATGGTTCTCGACAGCTTAAGAAGCATGAACTCAACTACCCTACTCATGATCTAGAAATGGCAGCTGTAGTATTTGCTCTGAAGATTTGGAGGCATTACTTGTATGGGGAGACATGTGAGATCTTCACGGATCATAAGAGTCTTAAATATATATTTGATCAAAAAGATCTCAACTTAAGGCAACGGAGATGGATGGAACTCCTAAAGGACTATGACTGTACCATTCTCTACCATCCAGGAAAGGCAAATGTGGTAGCGGATGCCCTCAGTCGGAAGTCAATGGGAAGTCTAGCTCACATTACCACAGTAAGAAGGTCTTTGATTCAGGAATTACAAGAGTTGGAGGCTAGTGGGGTATTCTTTGAGATTACTAAGTCAGATGCTTTCTTGGCTCACTTGACAGCTAAATCTTCCCTTGTAGAAAGGGTGAAGACAACATTAGAGAATGATGCTGAAATGGTTAAAACTAGAGACAAGGCGAAGGGAGGTTTAATACCGGGTTTTCAAGTAGACGCGGAAGGTGTATTATGGTTTAACGGAAGATTGTGTATTCCGAACATTGCACCCTTAAAGCGAGAGATTTTACAAGAGGCTCACGGTGCACCATATGTTGTTCATCCTGGTGCCAACAAAATGTATCAAGACTTGAAACAAGTTTATTGGTGGGAGGGCATGAAGCGAGATGTGACTGACTTTGTCGCTCGATGCTTGACATGTCAGCAAGTCAAATCTGAACATCAGAGACCACCTGGGTTGATGCAGAGACTTGAGATTCCTGAGTGGAAATGGGAACGGATTACTATGGACTTTGTGGTGGGTTTGCCCCGATCTTCGCATGGGTACGACTCTATATGGGTTATTGTGGATCGACTTACTAAGTCGGCACATTTCCTTCCTGTTCATACCACCTACAGTGTAGCAAAACTTAGTCGACTATATATAAAGGAGATAGTGAAGCTTCATGGCGTACCAGTATCCATCATATCAGATCGAGGACCCCAGTTCACCTCTCGATTCTGGAGAACTTTTCATAAAGCTCTGGGTACTAGAGTGGATTTGAGCACAGCTTTTCATCCTCAAACTGATGGTCAGTCTGAGAGGACTATTCAGACCTTAGAAGATATGCTAAGAGCATGCGTGATGGATTTTGGTGGAAGATGGGAAGACCACTTGTCACTTATTGAATTTGCTTATAACAATAGTTATCAAGCTAGCATTAAAATGGCTCCTTTTGAGGCATTATATGGGAGGCGATGTCGATCTCCTATTGGTTGGTTTGAACTAAGTGAACCTAAAATGGTGGGACCTGAAATGATACAGGAGGCTGTGGATAAAATTAAATTGATCAGGGAGAGATTATTAGCCGCTCAGAGTAGGCAAAAGTCCTATGCAGACAACCGACGACGTGACTTAGAGTTTTCTGTTGGTGATATGGTTTTCTTACGAATCTCACCGATAAAAGGAGTAATGAGATTCGGAAAGAAAGGGAAGCTCAGCCCAAGATATATTGGTCCTTATGAGATTATGGAAAGAGTGGGTAACGTGGCTTATCGCCTAGCCTTACCCTCGAACCTAGAGGGAGTACACCCAGTATTTCATATATCGATGCTACGTAAGTATCTTCCTGACCCCTCTCATGTCATTCAGCCACAAGACGTACGGTTTGATGAGACTCTTGCTTATGAAGAGGTGCCAGTAGCTATCCTCGATAGGCAGGTCAAGAAACTTCGCACCAAGGAAATTCCCATTGTTAAAGTTCTGTGGAGGAATCATACTCACGAGGAAGCCACATGGGAAACAGAAGACGAAATGTGGACAAAGTATCCATACCTCTTCGAATCATAAAGTAAGTTTTCGAATTCGGGGGACCGAATTCTTTTTAAGGGGGGTAGAATGTAATACCCGTAAAAAAAAAAAAATCTGTCTGCTTATATTTTATGAAAATTTTATTATCTTGGTTGTGTATGATATTGAAAATATGAATTTTCACTTATAAATTGAATAAATTGTGAGATATAATGAATGGTACGATATGGAATTTATCCCATTAAGTAAAATACAATTCAAAAGTGGAATCTAGAATGTATAGTGGTAAGTGAGACTGGTAGATGAAATAGTATAGGAGAATGGTAGATGAAAACTGGTAAGTGAAACTAGTAGATGAAATAGTATAGGAGAATGGTAGATGAAAACTGGTAAGTGAAACTGGTGGATGAAATAGTATAGGAGAATGGTAGATGGAATAGTAACAAATAGTACCATAGCTTCTCCTATAAATAGGTCCTTCCATTTCACTTCTAAACTCACACCTTCAGATTCTATTCTCTCCTCTCCTCTAATTCTTCTGATTCTGGTGTTAAGATTCTGAGTCCTCCTTTATAGCTTGGATTCGAGGTGAGGGAATATTCTACTATACTCTTTTAAAATCTTGCAATAATTTAGAGGTTAAATTCTTAGTATGCTCTGTGGTTGCGGCCTTAGCCGATCCTCCACATCAGAAAGGAATTATCCTCAGTTACTTGAAATTATTTCTGATTGTCGCATATATAAATAGTATCATACCGTACATATGTCGTATTCATAAATAGTATCATACGTACATATGAACAGTGACGTATTCATGAATAGTATCGTACCGTATTTGTGAATAGTATTATATCGTACTTATGAACAGTACCGTATTTATGAATAGTATCATACGTACATATGAACAGTAATATATTCATGAATAGTATCATACCGTATTTGTGAATAGTATTATACCATACTTATGAACAGTACCGTATTTATGAATAGTATCATACGTACATATGAACAGTGATATATTCATGAATAGTATCATACCGTATTTGTGAATAGTATTATACCGTACTTATGAACAGTACCGTATTTATGAATAGTATCATACGTACATATGAACAGTGACATATTCATGAATAGTATCATACCGTATTTAGTGTTATACCGTACTTATGAATAGTGTCGTATTTATGAATAGTATCATACCGTACATATAAACAATATCATACGTACATATGAACAGTGACATATTCGTGAATAGTATCGTACCATATTTGTAAATGGTATTGTACGTACATGTGAACAGTGCCATATTTATGAAGAGTGTCATATAATATATATGTGAACAACATCACATACATGGGTAGTATTGTGTGTAAAGTTGAATTATTGTTATGCTTGTGATTGACGGAGAATGTTACGGGGACGGGTCCCTGTGTGGGAGTAAAAAGGGAGGAGCAGGAGATAATAAGGGTGGCAAATCATGTTAAATAAAAATTTGTTCCAATACAAAGAGTATTGAGAATATAGAGGTGAAATAAGGGAGGCAATTATGAAAGCAGAAATAAGGGAGGATGCGGCAGGGGCCGCGGGACAATGACCACCTTATGTGGATTGAACCCGAGAAATGTCTGGGAATTTAATTTGGAACTATATGATATGTTCTGTGATTTTATATGATTGTTCTTTTTGTTAATGTGATAGAATAATATATTTCCTCACTGAGTAAAATATACTCATGCCATTCCTCCCCTCACAGATTTTCAAGAAGAAGTAGAGGCACAACCAGCTAATCGTTCGAGTCCTCAACCCCATTGATCGGGGTAAATATTTGTTATTATGTAAAACTTTATCAAAAGTATTCTAGTAGTAGCTCTGTAATTTGGGTAGGTAAATCTTGGACGAATAATGTTTGTTGAGAATATTATTTAATGAATAAATGGATATATTTGAAATATTTATTGTACTCTCTTTCATGAGATATCATTCTTATATATATCAAATTGGTATGGAATTTGGCTTACGGTGGTGAGGTAAAAGCTCATCTATCGTGCCGGTCACGTGCGTAAGTTGGAGGCGTGACATACTCCCAATGCGTACAGGCCAGATGGGAAAAATTTACTTGAAGTGGTCTCAATTGGTTCACATGTACTTGAAGGGATGAGAAAATTTGAGTCATTTACTTAATATGGGTCCAAAGCCAAGAGATCCCAAATTCAAAGCTTGGGATAAGAAAGATTCGTTAGTTATATCTTGTCGATTGAGCTCCATGAACCCTAAGATCAATGATAGATGCATATTTCTAAATTCCACCAAGGAGATATTGGATGTTGTTCATCAAACCTACTCTAAAGTTTGTGATGGGGCTCATATTTATGAGCTTAAGACCAAAATCCATCATGTAAAGCAAGGTAATAGATCTATTACTAAATATTTTAATTTTTTTTAGGGGCTTGTGGCAGGAGATGAATCACTATCAATGTATCTAGACAAATGGAAGCAATGATGCAACTACCTTTAAGAAGTTTTTGGAAAGGGAGAGAGTTTATGATTTTCTTTTTGCAGGATTGAACATTGAATTTGATGTTTTAAGAGTTTAGATCCGTAGAAAGGAAGAGATACCATCAATGAATGAGGCAATCTCAATTGTCCTAGTTGAGGAAGGAAGAGAGGCGTAATGATGGATGCCCAGTCTGTAGAGAGTTCTATTGTGGTATCAAAAAAACAATGTGCAATATTCTGAGGGAACAGACCAATTAAAACAAATCAAAGATTCTTTGTAGTGTACCTATTGCAAGAAGCCTCTTTACACAAAAGAAAAGTATTGAAAACTCCATGAAAAGCTTCAGAACACAAAGAAAGGACAAGGATAGGCTCATGTAGCAGCTACTGATTCTACAAGTAAACCACCATCTACATCTACTGAATTTAAGAAAGAGAAGATTGAGAAGTTGAGAAATCTATTAGGGACATTGGAAAAAAAAAACTCTTACTACAAGTAGTTGTTCTTTAGTATTTTTAAGTATAACTAGGGATAGCAATTTTAACTTAAACTCGGTTGATCCAGTCTGCCCCACCCCCTGTTGGGGTCAAGTTTATTCAACAGTTGATTAAAGAACAAGGCGGGTTCAGGGATTCCCCAAAAAATACAAGTACAGGTTCGGGGCGAGAATGGGGTAGTGTCTTCCCTGCCCTGAATATATATATATATATATATATAATTTTTTTATAAAGTAATATAAAATATTAAAATAGTGTATTTGGATTTTGGAAGAGGGAGCATCATGCCACGACATTAGTATCACTAATTACTATCTCACATTCTCATTAGTCACTCTTACTTATCAGAAGCCAAAGATAGAAATTGACATTAGGATTATATTCTTTTCTTTGAAATCTTCTCTTCATCTCCAGTCGTCACCTCTTGAAGCTGTCGCCATCGTAACCACCTAAACCTATCGTCACCACTGCCGCTTGAACCTATCGAGGAATTGCCTCACCCTACCCTAAAGTTCTTGACCACGACATTCAATTTCTTGCTCAACTCTCATCGTCGTTCCCTTACTTTCTCTTGTTGGTGTTCCCTTTCTTTCTCTCTTCGACATTCCCTTTTCCTTGGAGTTTTCGTCGTCGCCTGAAGCTCTCCTACTCTAGCCATCTCACCAATCCCTTCTGGCCATCTCTTCTTGCGGTCATCCATTGTTTACCATGTTCAGGTTAGATGACTCATGCCCAGTTTGACTATGTATATAATTTCCTTTGGATCCTTTAGTCATACACTTTCCAAAGTTTTAATCTTTATGGGATGCTACTGCAAAACATCTTAGCAGGAAAGGCTTTCCTGTTATTTATACATTTTCATGGATGCTTTTTAAAGCACAGTAGAGCATTTTCTCTATCATAATGTGTCCTTTGGCTTTCTTCCTCTTCCCACAGGACATTGTATCAGTATCAGATACATGTTTTAAGTTCCATGATCATCAAAACCATTTATGATGTAATTCTACAATGTGAAAAAAATTCCTGGTTGTTTCAAAATTCAAGCAAAAGGATTGCTTTTTGCAGGAACATTTTAATAATACCTTGCTTTACTGGTTGCTATCCTCCTGAAGATTTTAAATTGATTGATCTTCATGAAGTCACTAGCAAGTCAATGCTATTAATATTGTTAAAAAAAAACCTTCAATTTATGTGACTCAATGTTTAGATTTTGATAAGTTCAAGCTTTATACAATATAGAAGATGCTAACCTCCACACAAGAATGAGGATAACATGAGGTTTAATTGAGAACAAAAACAACAAATAAGCAATATTGAATAAATTGACAGAACCAAATGATATAGTTCTTAGTAAAGCAGAACAACAAAGAAATGTTGACTGACTCAATACCAACAAAAGGTAACATACAAAAATTTCCTAAAACTAAAATATAATCACAGTTCTCTAAAAAAAACAATGTTAATTTATTTTATTGAAAATATAACTTATTAATGGTATGTTAACTAAATGTTGAATTAGTGATATGTTAACTAATCAATGATTGAATGCCCAGAAGATTCAAATTTCCTTGATTGGTTGCAA
Organism: Biancaea sappan; assembly: GCA_037074585.1. Taxonomy (NCBI): domain Eukaryota; kingdom Viridiplantae; phylum Streptophyta; class Magnoliopsida; order Fabales; family Fabaceae; genus Biancaea; species Biancaea sappan. Next base: position 44,329,710 of record CM073497.1, on the reverse strand, counting down.
CATGTGATCTAATTATGATATTTGAAAATATGAATTGATTTCCCTCTTTTTTTATGTGAATTTTGCAATCTAACTTGCTTTTTGTTTTTGTTTTGTTTTTTTACTAATTGTTATCTGTAGTATTATAATGACATCTATGTTTTGTTTCAATTTTGTTATAGTTAATTTATGGTCTGTGATTGGCTTATACTAATAGGACTTTTTTTTTATATAGTTTTAATAACATTTTAAAATGGAAGATACTTCAAATAAATATTCAATGGATAGTAGCAATGAACTAAGTGGAGCAGATGATACTTCTACACCAACATCACAAGTAAGTGAATCAATAAAGGAGACACAAGTGCAAGATGTAAAAGAGGATTCAAAACTTAGAAGTGCAGTGTCGTATCATTTTATTAGGCTTTCAGCTCATGGAGAATGGAAGGCCAAATGTAATTATCGCTTCAAATTGTTAAGAGGGAACACAAGGAATGGGACAAAACATTTATATAGTCACCTGGATAGATGTAAGAGAAAATGAGTGATGGATTTGCATTCAACAATTCTTATTAACAATTTTTCTAAAGGGAGCGGGCAAGAGTTGAAAGTTGGCATATTTGAACAAGGAACTTCAAGGAAAGAACTAGCTAAGATGATCATTATGCATGAATATTCTCTTAGCATGGTTGAGCACATAGGATTCAAAAGATATTCTAATTCTCTTCAACCTCTATTCAAAATTCCTTCTCGCAACACTATGAAAGGTGACATTTTGAATATTTATTATAACGCCCCAAAAAATGGGCACATTACTTGACATACAGTTTAAGGTGTACCTCAATTGTAGCCCATAAATTACCTGAAAATTCATAATATTCACAACTATGCAAATTATAAATTACATAATTTATAAAGCAAATTATAGTTAAATTAACAAAATCCCTAAAACACTGCAGGACTTAGGTGGTCTGTAAGATTACAGAGCATTCCTATTGGTTCATTTAGAACCCTCCAGACTAAAATAGAGTATATCTCTAAGCTGATAACCTCCAGCAGTTTCCCATCCTACTCAGCTGCTAAATCTGAAAACAACAATAGAGAGCGTGAGTTTATGAAAACTCAGTGAGCATGTGACTCTGTAATAAAACATAGCACAAGTACAAATACCAGCCTCACTACCATAATTAAAATAAACACCACTAGCACATATCACTACGAAATATAATATATATAACGTACTTTACCACGTAACCAAAACCCACGGTTCAATGTAAGTCTATAATCTCACAAGCCAATCCGTAAAACAATCCTCAATCAGTAAAAATATAAATAAACATTCACACCAAAATACATAATGCAATAAACATATGCTATGTATTCTTACATCTTTCGGCACTTTCCCTCTCTTAATGTCTTTATACAAATACAATATGCAATGTTTATCCCACTCTTTTTCACACCACATTACCCTCAATGTGTATACATACCCATTAACACCTTCAATCGGTATTACTCAATAAGTATGCTTCCCACTTTTACCTCCTTGAGGCTGTCCAGAATTTCCCCTCGAACTATAATTGTTCAACGGATTTATTCCAAAGGTACATCTCTCTGTTTCCACTCATTCTTTTTCTTATCTTTGTTTATGAAATGCATTTACGCAAACATCAAATACATTCACATAAACACTACATAACGCATACCACATCAATTTACCACTTAGATCTATATAAACATTAAAATACCAATCCCACAAAGTAAATCTCATAATCATTCAATGAAATTTTTTGATCTAGTTATTACCCCTAACTAGAGAATATCATTGATAAATTTCTAACTATAGTATGAATGAGATTTATATTGACTGGGCCAAATAATTTGTTAAAAAATTAAATGGCAAGGTCATCCATTCACCTCAATGCTGATAAGATTTACCATATAAGAAGTCCCAGGAGACAAAGCCAATGAAGTTCCCAAGTTATCTAGAACCAACCCAATTCAATAAATAAATAAATACAAAAAATCCTCACTACAAACTCTGACTTTTGGCCACTTATTTGGTTATGACTTTTAACCGGTAAATAATTTTAAATGAAACTTATACCATTGGAAATTAAACTCAAAGAGTTTTCTAATGATATAAAGTTTGCTAAAAATAGAGTGCGAATGAAAGAGTTATGACCATTTGAACAAAGACTAAAGTTTTTTCGAAATGGCTGGCACTTGGGTGCCAAGCCCTTTTCTCCCTCTTCCTTTTTTGAAGTGTAGCGCCTAGGTGCCACGATCGCGATATAACGTGATTTGGCTCGAATTTGGCTCAGATCTGGCAAAATCTTCACCGTTTTCCATGATTTCTTCCATGAAATCTCATCCTTAATGTCTATGAAGTATTTAAACACCGAAATCCCTAATTTTAACTAAGAAACGAAGCCAGAATCTCAATTTTGCCCCAAATACCTTTAAAACTAGAAAATAGGAAAAAGTTCAAGAAATCAAAATTCCTACCTCGATTCCTTACTTTCCCTAAGTTATTTAGCCACCAATGACTCACCCCACCACTGGAGAAAGGTTCTCTGAAGCTCGTTGAGGATTTGGATAGAAAGGTAGAGAAAAGGAAGAGAGAAAGAGAGAAGAGAGTGTGAGGAGAGAGAAAGAAAAAGGTGAGAAATGAGGAAAAATGCATAGGGCCACGTATATATATCCGTCCATAGTAAAATTACTACTTTACGCTCAAGTAACTCTCGATTAACCTTAGTGATGACAAACTCATAATTTCTCCAATTTAGATATTTCCTATATTTTAAGTGTCACCTAGTTCTTCATTTCACTTTAGTCCCTCTTTGGACCTCATAGGTACCCAACTCCCTCTATGTCTCAAAATTGCTTTCTCTCAATTCTATCTCCACAAAATTTCATCTTCCTCTTATCTTTCCTCAACTCTCAAAATATCATCTGCAATAAAATACTTGATCTAATTATTTATCTCCATTTCCATAAATAATATTCAAAAAGAATAAATTAAATATGAAAATTAAAAACAACCCAATAATTTCATTAAAATAAATGAAAATTTTTATTATAACAATTGTTATACCGCTAATTATGTGATTCCAAAATTGGCGGTTATTACATTTATGATGTTGAAAAAGCAAAGACAATGAAGATGTTAGAGAAAAACAAAAGTAGAGTTGCAATCATAACTGACATGTGGACCTCTAATCCGAAGAAGGGATACATGACTATCACATCTCACTTTATTGATAGCTCGTGGACACTACAAAGTCAAATATTAAGGTATATTTCTTAGTTTTATATGCTAAAATTTCATTAATGTAATGCTCCAATAATTTGTATGAATATTTAAAATCTATTATGAAGTTTAGTGAAAAATTTAATTGCGTGAAATATGTTTTCTTTCTTTGAATTAGTAAAGAAAATTTGGGAATAGAAATTTCAATTTTCAATTTAGGAAATTTTTTTATAATTTTCAAGGACCTAAGTGAACAAATCTTAAAAGCTAAGGTGGCTATGCGCAATTTTATCGAAAAAAAATTGGTGGGGCCCACACGTACAATTATTAGTTTCTCTTCTCCTTCTTCCTCCCAAGGCTTCATTCACCATTTCTTCGTTTCATTTTCATCTTCCTCTCCAATCATTTCTTTAAGTTCTTCCGGTGATCTGATATTTTCTAACCATACTTCCGATTCTTAGGAGTTCTAGAGGCAAAGAGGTAAGTTTTATCTGCTTTATTTCTCTTTTTCTCTATTTTCGGACCTATGGAAGAAAATTAAGATTTTGAGTTTTAATGGATGAATTTAAGTGTGGATGTTAATGTAAAACATTCTTAGGTGATTTAGGATGTTATTAGAACAAGAAATTTCGTATAATTTGGATATTTGAAAAAGTTAGTGTTCTTGATGAAAATTTGAGATTTGAGCTTGGATTGTTGGTAAAAATTAGGGGTTTTAGTGTTAAAATACTCATTAGACATTAAGAAACAAAACCCATGGAAGAAATCAAAAGAAATGTTGTTTTAGATATAATTTTAGGATTTTTGGATGAAGAACACGAAGAACATTCGAAAATTTTCTCCAGAAAATACTGTTCACCGAGAAAAATTTTCCAGATTTCTCGGTTACTGTAGCATTGACTTTAGTCAACTTACTGTAGCATTGACTTAGTCAACTTTACTGTAGCATTGACTTTAGTCAACTTTACTGTAGCATTGACTCAGTCAACTTTACTGTAGCATTGACTCGGTCAACGTACTGTAGCTGCGTTTTCGGACTAAGATACTGTTAGAAAGCTCTTTGAGTCTAGTTTCTAATAGTACAAGTTTCACTTGAAAATTCTTTATTTTTCATCTTATTTACATTTTAGGAAAATCTTTGAGAGTTATTTCCTAACACCTCATAATTTAGCTGCAAAAGGAAAGGTAGCTAGGGCCACATTCGAGGTGAGTGTGATAACCTTATCTCATCCATATTTCTTCAAAAGTATTGTCATCAAGTATCATAAAGAAAATTGAGAAGGTGGACTTAAACGGTATGTTGTGTATTTATTTATCAAGGACTTGTATTCCTTGTATTTAAAGGTATTGTGGATTTCAAACCTCTTGTTTGATTAAATGTTAATTCTTATAAAATATGTAAAGTTAATGTTGATATTGCCGTTATTATGTTGAGGTTGTGTGAATACTTGCGTTATGGTATTACGTTGTTATAATATTTTCGTGGTGGTGCACCCCACGGGAGAAGTTACAGGAGTTATAAGGGTGGAGATATATCTTTCATGGAGAGATAAGGGTGGATGCGACCAGGGGGCCGCGGGCAACGATCCACTGGTACTGTGGACGACCCGGTTGGTACGGGATTTGTGTTGGCACTGAGTAATTTATACTGTGTATATCATTGGTAACTGATGTGAGTTTAATTCAATGATATCTTTATGATACTATTTGCTAAATTACTTTTGATTGATAATGTTATCCATTCACTGAGTATTTCATTACTAATCCTATTATTTTACAACATTTCAGAATCTGTGGCTGACGCTGGGGATTTTTCAGGGGAATAGCGAGTTTATCTTAAACCAACCCTCTTGTATTTTCGGTTGGTTCCTTTGTATTTTATATCTTGTAAGCTCTAGAAGTAGCTCTGTGTTCACATAAGCCTCCTAAGATTTTCTTTTTTGGACGGACTATGTGTAAATATGAATATTATGTATGGTTTCATTGTACGAAAGTTAAGACCTTGATGATGTTTTTAACTTAGAGATAATGTGAATCGGACTCACTGTTGAGGATGTGACAAAATGGTATCAGAGCAATTCTTAGGTCTTTTATGGATCACAGAGCAGGGTAACCTTGACTGGGCTTCCCTCTATCGTTATAAACCGCGGCATGACCATAGAGGTGAAGGTCAGTTAAAGGTCAGTTAAAGGTCCTATAGGTGTTGTTTATTTTTCTTCTTACGTTCCTTTCCTTGTGGTTAATATTGATCTTTCCGGGACTAAATTATGTGGTGTTGTTGATAGGTCACGATGCAACCCGGAGGATCTCAAGAGGCAGTGGAGCATACAGGCTCTGAAGGTGCCTCGTCGCGACCTGCCCATCCTACCCGTGACTGAGAGCAGGAGGAACATGGTGAGAGTGAGCAAAGACAGGATGAGCGAGGCTTACCTCGAGGACATGGGGCACAACCACAAATTGATCCAACTACTTTATTAACTAGTTTGACTGCGTTGCTAGAGGGTCAGACCGCGTTACAAGGAAGTCCAGTCAATTTGACTACACTACTAGAGAGGCAGATGATTGCTGCAAATGCCCCTGTTGCTCCTACTCCTACTGTAGTTCCTCCGGCACGTTCAGTAATTCCCCCATCTCTTCCTGATAAAGTCGAAGTAGTACGGGATGTATCGTTGACAGATTTTTTGAAGCTTAAACCCCCTGTTTTCACTGGAGAAGACCCAAACGAGGATCCACAACGATTCCTTGACGGAATAGAAAAAGCATGTAAAGCCTTGAAATGTGATCCTCGATTCTGGGTGGATTATGCTACTTATCAATTTCAAGGAAGGTCTCATGAATGGTGGGTTACTTTGCAGAGTAGTCGAACTCCAAACCCCCCTTCAGTTAGTTATGATGAGTTTCGTCAAGTTTTTGTTGAAAGATTCATGCCAAGGAGTGTAAGAACTGCAAGGGCTAGAGAATTTGAATTCCTTAAACAGGGTTCAATGACAGTTGATGAATATGATATAAAGTTTACACGACTTTCTAGGTATGCACCCCATATGATCCCAAACAAACAAGAGAAGATTCGTCGATTTGTTCTTGGTCTTCGTCTTCGATTGCATCAGTTCGTAAGTATGCAGATGGACCTATATCCTTCTTATGTGGCTGCGGCAGATGCAGCCAGAACAGCTGAAATGAATGAAAAGGATGAAATTGAAGACTTCAAGAGGAAGAGGAAACGAGAAAACGAGGGAAGGTCCTCAGGGCATGGTGGATTATCAGGGACTATCAGGTCTCACGGTAGAGGTCAATCTACTTCTATGGTATCGTTCCACCCAGTAGCATCTTCAGGTAGTGTCTCTAGGCCTCGACCAGACCATAAAGGAGGTTCTTCATCAGTCGATCAGGTGTTATCTCAATAGGGACGAGACAAGCCTAAATGTTCAGACTGTGGGCGATTTCATACTGGTGTGTGTTATGGGGCAGGCCCAATTTGTTTTCGTTGCGGACAGGTGGGTCATATAAGAAGAGATTGTCCTCAACAAGTAGAGGTCTCAAGGCAAGGATATACATATATACCTCAAGTACAATAGATGGCAGCATCAGTTAACAGAGCTTGTTGCTCTTCTGCCGAACGAAGTGGCTTAGGGAGAGGAGGGGGTAGAGGACAAGGAGGATGAAATCAACCTGCGGTTGGACGTGACCAAGCCAAAGTGTATGCTCTTACACGCCAGGATGCACAGGCTTCGAATGCAGTTGTAACAGGTATTTTTCCAGTATGTTCATTCGAAGCTCGTGTATTGTTTGATTCGGGATCTACCCATTCTTATATATCTCCAATTTTGCAAATCGGTTTATTCAAGATCTTGTTAAAATTGAAAACCTTTTCTTGTTGCTACTCCTATGGGTGAGACTTTAGTGGTAGATTCAGGTTATTATGGTTGGCATGTTTTAATGGGTAGCAAAAACACCAAGGCAAATTTAATGCTATTATATATGACAGACTTTGATGTTATTCTTGGAATGGACTGGTTGGCTTCTTATCATGTTACTCTTGACTGCTATAATAAAGTGGTAAAGTTCAGTATTCCAGGTGAGCCTACCTTCTCTTTTCAAGGGGATAGGAATGATATACTTAATAACATTGTCTCTATGATTCGTGCTAGGCGTATGTTAAGGAAAGGATGTCCAGGTTTCTTGGCCTTTGTTAGGAACATTGAAGAAGACAAGGTGAATCTTGATCATGTATCGGTTGTGAGAGAGTATTCAGATGTTTTTCCTGAAGAATTACCTAGATTACCTCCTGATCGTGAGATAGAATTTAATATTGAGGTAATCCCAGTCACTCAGCCTATTTCCATACCTCCCTACCGTATGGCCACTGCAGAACTTAGAGAACTTAAGGAGCAATTACAGGATCTTTTAGATAAAGGTTTTATTCGGCCTAGTTCTTCACCTTGGGGTGCACCAGTATTATTTGTAAGGAAGAAAGATGGATCCTTAAGACTATGCATTGATTATCGGCAATTAAACAAGGTGACAATACGAAATAAATATCCCCTCCCCAGGATTGATGATTTGTTCGACCAGTTGCAAGGAGCTCAATGCTTTTCTAAGATTGATTTGAGGTCTGGATATCATCAATTAAAAATTAAAACTGAAGATGTACCTAAGACAGCCTTTCGTACTCGTTATGGACATTATGAATTCTTGGTGATGTCATTTGGGTTAACAAATGCACCAGCAACCTTTATGGATCTTATGAATCGATTTTTTAAACCGTTTCTGGATAAATTTGTCATTGTTTTTATTGATGATATTCTGGTATATTCAAAAAATCTTGAAGAGTATGAACAACATTTAAGGATGGTATTACAAACTTTAAGGAAGCACCAGCTTTATGTGAAATTTTCAAAGTGCGAATTTTGGCTGGACCAAATAGCTTTCTTGGGACATATAGTCTCAAGGGAAGGGATACATGTCAATCCCAGCAAAATTGAAGTAGTACAAAAGTGGCCTCGACCCATGATGGTGACAGAAATTCGGAGTTTCTTGGAGTTAGCTGGATACTATCGCCGCTTTGTAAAGAATTTTTCAAAAATAGCTACCCCTCTTATAAGATTAACTCAAAAAAATGATCGATTTGATTGGACTGAGGCTTGTGAGGAGAGTTTCACCAAGCTTAAGGAATGCTTAACATCCACCCCCGTACTTGCTTTACCTTCGGGTTCAGGCAGTTTCGCTGTATATTGTGATGCTTCTCGAATGGGATTAGGATGTGTTTTAATGTAGCATGGTAAGGTAATAGCTTATGCATCCCGACAGCTTAAAAGACATGAACAGAATTATCCTACTCATGATTTGGAAATGGCGGCCGTAGTATTTGCTTTAAAAATCTGGCGCCATTATCTATATGGGGAAACTTGCGAAGTGTACACAGATCATAAGAGTTTGAAATATATTTTTCAACAGAGGGATTTGAATTTGAGGCAGAGAAGATGGATGGAACTTCTCAAGGATTATGATTGTACAATTCTTTATCATCCTGGAAAGGCTAATGTTGTTGCAGATGCTCTTAGTCGTAAGTCTATGGGGAGTTTGGTGCATATTACCTTATGTAGGAGTGTCACGACCCATTTTCTAGGCACATGACCGGCACAATGATGAATATCCCATCACTGTAAGCCTTTCGATAAATTCTTCCCACAAGTAAAATCGTTAGTCATTATCTCTATATTCTCAAAATACCATTCCTCAATAAATACAAAGAAAATACATCAGATTTTCTTAATTAAAAATAATAGATCCTCAGTACGAAATACATTATCATACTGAAATACAAGCCAAATACCAAACCCCTGACCTAGATGTCCTAGACGGTTATAGAGCAACATACTGTATAACAAAAGAAGGGCCTACCCGACAGCGGGAAGGTCCAACGTGATCTACTCCTCTAGCGGATGTACTTCGGCGGCAACCTGATCTGAACAAAAAGTTTGTACAAACAGTGTGAGCTTTTAAACTCAGTGAGCAAATCGGCCTTGCGTTAATAAAATTCAAATACATCACCAGTCATGCAAGCATATCCGAAGGCTCAAGCTCAACCAATAGACATAGTTAGAAATTACATACAAGAAAAATTCATCCAATTCAACAAACGATACTAGTACTCGTCAATGGCAATATATCCCGGAGAGTGCACACAGGCCGGCTCACCAATTTTGTATTTTTCCGCCATGACGCACAACCTCATCCTCTTAGCTAGGGCGCCTCACGGATTTATCACCAATCCGGGCTATATCCCTACTGAGGGAATCGTTGTCTCCACACTCATTGGTCAAGACACCCTTTAACCCGGGTTTTCCGCCTTGCCGTGAGAGGGGGTACTGTACCGCTCAATCACAATCAATAGTACAACAGTTCATATCATAATCAGAAGCACAATATAATACTCATCCATATAACAGGTATAGTATATAACTATATGATTCAAATTTCATATCATCATGAGATACTTGCTTTGTCTTATCCATACTTCTGGATTAATTATCTCATTATATTCGTCATTCTGAATCCAATTTCTCCCTATGAATCTTGGGAGTGTCCTACGACATACTTTTTATCACCAGTAATGCTAAAACTCTATTAAAACAGGGTCGTTTCACTCACCTGGATTCCGTACGAGTATCACTTCTCTAAATCGTTACGGACAAGAGTACGCAGGTGAATTTCAGTGTTCCGCTACAGAGATTTTCATGAAAGATTACAGAAAGTACGTTAAGATCATTTTCGTACAGATACTGTTCATACGTACGGGTACTATTCATACGGTCACTATTCATACGTACGGTACTATTCATACGGTCACTATTCATACGTACGAGTACTATTCATACCAAAAATACAGAATACAATCTGTAAAAGAGTACACCAGGTAAGTTCCCAGGAAAGAGTGGAGGGTCACACTGGACACACTTAAAAACCAGGTCTTTTCTTAGCCAGAACTTTCCTAGACATGTATTCTCCACAGATTATATTCTATTTCGGTAATCAGAGAATCAAAATAACAGCTAACGACAGTTTTTCTGAAAGACATAGAAAGGGCATAGTATCCTTACCTAAGCAAAAACAGAAAGGCCCAAAATCTCAGAAGCCTAGCGTCGGAGCAAGAGAAACTTAAGGAGGGAAGAAGAGAAGTTGAAGGTGTGAGTTTAGAAGTGAAATGGAAGGGCCTATTTATAGCAAAAGTCAAGGGTACTATTTGACACTATGCACTAATAAAATATTCAATTTACTATTTATGAAAATGACATTTCTAATAATGCAGTTACTGTGCACCTTACGCGTACGATGGAAAATTTTCGTTTATTTACTATTAGAAACTTTAAAGGAAAAACTATCCTTTCACCTTAAACCTTTAAGTTTCTTTTCAATTCAGTCCTTTCAATTTAGTCCCTGAGGGTATTTTTACACATAAAACGTCATTTTCTCCTACAAACTTCTTTCTAGTTTTCTCTTATAACCAAACCACATCTAGTATTTGATATTTTGATTGTATAAATGAACAGTACTATATACGTAAATAGTAACAGTAGTTTGAAAACACGCATTTATATTTTATTTTTCATGGGTATTACAAGGAGGCCATTGATTCGTGAGTTACACGAGCTAGAAGCTAGTGGAGTGTGGTATGAAATTTTGGAGTCAAGCGTATTCTTGGCACATATACCAGCCCAATCATCTTTAATTGAAGATGTGAAGTTGGCCCAGAAGGAAGATCCAATGTTTGGAAAGTTACAGAGTAAAGTAAATGAGGGCGAAGATAAGGGGTTTTCTCTTGACCAACATGGAATTATTAGATTTGAAGGTCGATTACGTGTGCCAAATGTAGAATCTTTACGGAGACGAATCATGGAAGAAGCACATCGAACATCTTATACTGTACACCCTGGTATTAATAAGATGTATCAAGATTTGAAGTCATTGTATTGGTGGGACAGAATGAAAAGGGACATTGTTGATTATGTTTCTCATTGCTTAACTTGTCAACAAGTCAAGGCAGAACATCGTAGAACTCCTGGATTACTTCAGCAAATAGATATTCCAGAGTGGAAATGGGAAAGTATTACAATGGATTTTGTAGTGGGGCTACGTCGTTCCCAGAAAGGATATGATTTTGTGTGGGTAATAGTAGATCGTTTAACAAAAGTGGCACATTTTCTACCAGTAAAGACAACATTTGGTGCTGGTAAGTATGCTCAGTTGTATATTGATGAAATAGTTAAATTGCATGGAGTGCCTATCTCCATTATTTTTGATAGAGGCACACAGTTTACATCTCGTTTTTGGAAGACTTTTCAAGAAGCCTTAGGCACGCAGGTAAATTTAAGTACAGCCTTTCATCCTCAGACGGATGGCCAGTCTGAACGTGTTATACAAATTTTAGAAGACATGTTAAGGTCTTGTGTGATAGATTTCAGAGGTAGTTGGGATGCACATTTACCTCTAATTGAATTTGCATATAATAATAGTTATCAAGCAAGTATTAAAATGGCACCCTTTGAAGCACTTTATGGAAGACGATGTAGATCCCCTATTGGCTGGTTTGAAGCAGGAGAAAATAAATTAATTGGGCTTGATTTAGTGCAAGATGCATTGGAAAAAGTCAAACTTATTCGGGAAAGACTCCTTGCAGCTCACAGTATGCTGACCATCGGAGACGAGACCTTCAGTTTGTAGTAGGTGATATAGTCTTTTTAAAAGTATCTCCCATGAAGGGTAGTTTAAGGTTTGGGCTAAAAGGAAAACTTAGTCCAAGGTATATTGGACCTTTTGAAATATTGGAGAAAATTGGCAATGTGGCTTACAAGTTAGCGTTACCCCCAGATTTGGAAGGAGTCCACCCGGTGTTTCATGTCTCTATGTTAAGAAAATATCTTTATGATCCTTCCCATGTTCTTCAAACACAGGAAGTCCAATTAAAAGAAGATTTATCTTATGAAGAGATTCCAGTAGCAGTCTTAGATAGACAAATAAAAAAGTTGAGGTTTAAAGAAATACCATCTGTGAAAGTTTTATGGCGGAATCATACCCAAGAGGAAGCGACATGGAATTGGAAGAAAAGATAAAATCTACGTACCCACACCTCTTTATAGCATGAGGTAATGAAATTTGGGGACCAAATTTCTTAAGGGGGAAAGAATGTAATGCTCCAATAATTTGTATGAATATTTAAAATCTATTATGAAGTTTAGTGAAAAATTTAATTGCGTGAAATATGTTTTCTTTCTTTGAATTAGTAAAAAAAATTTGGGAATAGAAATTTCAATTTTTAATTTAAGAAATTTTTTTATAATTTTCAAGGACCTAAGTGAACAAATCTTAAAAGCTAAGGTGGCTATGCGCAATTTTATCGAAAAAGAAATTGGTGGGGCCCACACGTACAATTATTAGTTTCTCTTCTCCTTCTTCCTCCCGAGGCTTCATTCACCATTTCTTCGTTTCATTTTCATCTTCCTCTCCAATCATTTCTTTAAGTTCTTCCGGTGATCTGATATTTTCTAACCATACTTCTGATTCTTAGGAGTTCTAGAGGCAAAGAGGTAAGTTTTATCTACTTTATTTCTCTTTTTCTCCATTTTCGGACCTATGGAAGAAAATTAAGATTTTGAGTTTTAATGGATGAATTTAAGTGTGGATGTTAATGTAAAACATTCTTAGGTGATTTAGGATGTTATTAGAACAAGAAATTTCGTACAATTTGGATATTTGAAAAAGTTAGTGTTCTTGATAAAAATTTGAAATTTGAGCTTGGATTGTTGGTAAAAATTAGGGGTTTTGGTGTTAAAATACTCATTAGACATTGAGAAACAAAACCCATGGAAGAAATCAAAAGAAATGTTGTTTTAGATATGATTTTAGGATTTTTGGATGAAGAACACGAAGAACATTCGAAAATTTTCTCCAGAAAATACTGTTCACCGAGAAAAATTTTCCAGATTTCTTGGTTACTGTAGCATTGACTTTAGTCAACTTACTGTAGCATTGACTTGGTCAACTTTACTGTAGCATTGACTCGGTCAACGTTACTGTAGCTGCGTTTCCAGACTAAGATACTGTTAGAAAGCTGTTTGAGTCTAGTTTCTAATAGTACAAGTTTCACTTGAAAATTCTAATGTATTCTTTATTTTTCATCTTATTTACATTTTAGGAAAATCTTTGAGAGTTATTTCCTAACACCTCATAATTTAGCTGCAAAAGGAAAGGTAGTTAGGGCCACATTTGAGGTGAGTGCGATAACCTTATCTCATCTATATTTCTTCAAAAGTATTGTCATCAAGTATCATAAAGAAAATTGAGAAGGTGGACTTAAACGGTATGTTGTGTATTTATTTATCAAGGACTTGTATTCCTTGTATTTAAAGGTATTGTGGATTTCAAACCTCTTTGTTTGATTAAATGTTAATTCTTATAAAATATGTAAAGTTAATGTTGATATTGCCGTTATTATGTTGAGGTTGTGTGAATACTTGCGTTATGGTATGACGTTGTTATAATATTTTCGTGGTGGTGCACCCCACAGGAGAAGTTACAGGAGTTATAAGGGTGGAGATATATCTTTCATGGAGAGATAAGGGTGGATGCGGCCAGGGGGCCGTGGGCAACGATCCACTGGTACTGTGGACGACCCGGTTGGTACGGGATTTGTGTTGGCACTGAGTAATTTATACTGTGTATATCATTGGTAACTGATGTGAGTTTAATTCAATGATATCTTTATGATACTATTTGCTAAATTACTTTTGATTGATAATGTTATCCATTCACTGAGTATTTCATTACTCGTCCTATTATTTTACAACATTTCAGAATCTGTGGCTGATGCTGGGGATTTTTCAGGGGAATAGTGAGTTTATCTTAAACCAACCCTCTTGTATTTTCGGTTGGTTCCTTTGTATTCTATATCTTGTAAGCTCTAAAAGTAGCTATGTGGTCACATAAGCCTCCTAGGATTTTCTTTTTTGGACGGACTATGTGTAAATATGAATATTATGTATGGTTTCATTGTACGGAAGTTAAGACCTTGATGATGTTTTTAACTTAGAGATAATGTGAATCGGACTCACTGTTGAGGATGTGACAATTCATTATATTTTAGAAATTATATGAAAATATCAATTTGATTTACTTCAAATTTTATTGTTATTTAGGTTTGTTTATGTCCCTTGCCCACACACAAATGATGTGTTATGTGAAGTATTGATTGATAATTTGATGGATTGGAATCTTGATACAAAATTATCCACAATAACTTTAGATAATTGTTCCATCAATGATGTTTTAATGCAATTATTGTTGGACAAATTGTAACTTGAAAAATTAATTTCTCATGGCCGTTTGTTTCATATGCATTGTTGTATGCATATTTTGAATCTTATTGTGAAAGATAGACTAGAGATGATTAAGAGAAGGATTCAAAAGATCCGTGATAGTGCGATATATTGGGGTGCAACACTTAAAAGAGAGGAAAAGTTTGAAGAAACAGGTAAATAATTGCGCATCTTTTTTACTAATAAATTAGTTTTTGATTGTCTAACAAGATAGAATTCAACATTCTTAATGCTTCAAGTTGCTATAATGTATAAGGATTTTTTTTTAAACAACAGGACTCTAAATACAAGACATTGCCTAGTGAAGATGAATGGGAATTAGCAAAAGATGTAAATGATTAGAGGTTTTTTATACTATTACTAAATTATTTGCAAGAACAAAATATCTTACAGTCACCAGGTATTTTTCTTAAATTTGTGAGATAAAACTATCATTGAATGAATAACAAAAATCTCCAATAGATGTTATAAGAAATATGGTATCATCTATGCTAGGTAAATTTGAAAAATATTGGAAAGTGAGTCATGGCATTATAGGAGTTGCTGCGGTTTTGGATCATAGATATAAGATGACTTTACTTGAGTATTACTTTCCCTAACTATATGGTAGTGATTCATCAAATCAAGTTGGATTCATCAATTATGTTATGATTTGGTGAGTGAATATCTGGTTGAAGCCACTACAATCGCTGAGTCGCCCAGAATTAAATTTGTAGCAACTTGCAGTATAGTGATCGTCCCAAGTCGTATCTCTTAAGGAGCTTTATTTCTAAATTGCCTAATTAATTGTTCTAACACTAATTAACCTAATTACAGCCCACTGATTACCACTAAGGGGTGCTTGTATAATTAAAGCTTGAAACAAAAACAGAACAATAACATAATAGTAAAACAAAGCACAAACTAACAGAACACAATTTAACAGAAACAGAAACAGAAATGAAATTACACAGACATGTAACCAACCACAATTCCCTAGAGTTGTATCAATCATAACCCTCATCTACTACTTAGTTTTAATTCCTAAAATTTCCAAAAAGTCCTCTAGAACTAGATTCCACTAGCCTTGACCCAAACTAATGAAATCTGATATAGCCCTAACCAAATCTTGTTATACACATACAGAAATAACATTCATACATGCATAACTAGATTATTCCTCAGATAAAAAGATTAACACAGTAATCATAACTATATACCACTCTAATCAGAAATGAACATGGGTATAAAAACAGAGAGGCAAATAAAATAACAAAAAATAGAACAAGAACAATAAAAACTTATCTGATTAATGCCCAAAGAGGGTTCAAGTACAACTCCATATTATATGTGACTGATTATATGAGAAGTTAGCCTTCCATGGAGGCCAAAATATACCAAAAAGAAGAGAAAATTAGGGGGAGGGGGGCTAGACCTACTAAATGCTACAAAACAGGAAGAAGAAGCATCTCTTCAACATTTACAAATGGAGGTCTGAAGGTGTCTTTAACCAGCAGTAAGAGAGAGGGACGAATTTGGCTTCTTGTGCTGTCATTTTCCATCTGCTGAAAAATGCAGTTTAGGTTTGGACAAGCTGTAGCGGTAAATCAGAGGAGAATGATATGAAAAAGGATGCTGCTGGACTGACTTTTCTGCACAAAAGAGTTGACCTGCGAATTTTCCATTTTAGGTAAACTTTGGAAAGCAAAAGGGGCTAAATGCATGCTCTGATTCAGGACAAAAGTGGGGCCCACATCATCTTATCTTAGTCAGCACCCAATCACTAAAAAGTGCCACATCAGCTCCCACATAAGCACCTTCGTCTATATAATCAATTTAGCTCTCTAAATACAAAATTAAAGCACAATTAGTCCATAATTAAATTGCATCCAATTAATTCTAAAAACATAATAAAATCAAAGATTTCTCATGAAAATGTTTGCAATAGGACTAAGATAGGGACCAAAATATATATAAAAATACCTAATATCAATATCAACAAAGGCCAAAGTCACTAGTGAAGATGAACTTTCTGGACAATCAGATAGCACATTGTCTGTAGATGACAGATTGAATGGTTATGACTTGTTTGTGAGAAATAAAAAAAGATCTAGAACTTCTTATATTAGAACAAAGTTGGATCATTACTTAGAGGAAGAAGTTTTGCCGCAATTAGGTCGCTTTGATATTTTTCTTTGGTGGAAACTTAATAGTGTTATATATCCAACTCTTCAAGCAATTGCAAGAGACTTGTTAGCTATTTTAGTATCTACAATCGCTTCAGAATTTTCTTTCAATACAAGTGGTAGATTGATGAGCCCTTATCGTAATTGGTTACACCTAAAGATATTGGAAGCTTTAAGGTGTGCTCAAAATTAATTGTTGGCTATGGAACTAAAAGCGTAAAAGGTTACACAATTTTTTCTTTCTTTTTTAAATAATATTTATTTTTTTACATCAATTTAGTATTTGATTTTTTAATGTTTAATTTCCTTATAGATAATGACATATTTGCTACAAATAATTATGACACTATTAATGATGACATGGAGATAGAAGATAAATGTTTAGGTATATAATTTAAATGTTTGATACTTTATCTCTTTTAAATTTCATATAGAAATTGAGAGTTAACAATATTTTTTAATCAATTAATGCAGATGTTACTAACTTTGATGCATGATTTAGATGATTGGTTTAAGCAGAGACTTACAGGTAAATTCAAGTGCTTCCACTTTTTTTGTGCCTTCACTTAATTTATGAATGAATGAAAAAGTGGTAGCTAATTATAAAAGATAAATGGTTTTCCAAGTTTGGGGACCCAAAAATTACTAAAAATTGTGTTTTTGATATGATAATAAATTAAGAACAATATTTTAGTCAAAGATTTTTTTTTTGTTTGGGGGGGAGGAGGGAAGATGTTTTAAGAATTAGGGACTTTTATTGGTGTGTATATGAATATATAATTTTTAACAATCTTAGCATAAACTATTAAATTACCCCTGATATAATAAGTATAGATTGTTTTGTATTGAAGTGCCTAATCAATATACTTTAAATTGATAACAACTGTTAGTCTAGTGTATTATAAATTATTTTATATTCATAATAATAATTAATAGACTTGAAATTCTTCTCAGATGCCTCACCTCGCGACAACTTATGCTACGAACAATTCACTTATCACATTAAGTGGTCAGAAAGCAATGTAATTTGATGAAGTAGTTCAAGCATGGCAACATTTTAGAGATTTATGAATGAAACTTTTTTTTTTTTAATAATGTTGATGTGTGGATACCTTAACTAATTGATGAATATTGTGCTTTTTGAATTTATTTTGTTAAGTATTGTGTAATGAGATTTGTTATGATAAGTTTATGAATATTATGTTGTTTAAAAATTATGTTGTTAAATGTTGCAGGGCGGGTACGAGACCAAAAATCACATGTGACAATTGACAAGATAATTCGGGGGGCAGGTATTGAAATTTCCCGCAGGTTTAGGGATAGGGCAATAAAAAAAACCTTGCGGGGCAACTAGGTGGGAACAGGTCGGTGGGTATGTGTGCAGGGCAGGGACAATTAGTCAAAAGCCTGCCCCGATCTGCCCCGTTGCCATCCCTAAGCATATATCTTCTCAATCTTCATCTCCTCAATTTTCCTTTTGCTTTTAATGTTTTGAATAAAGTTCCTTTAAATACATGGGTCATAAATTAAAGGCTTCTGACAATATGACTAATTCTTCTTAGAAATTGATCTCATATACCCCATGTCCCAACAATCAAAAGATTAAAATTGTCAATAGATTAGTTACTACTATAGCTGGCTAAGGAGATGTTTGCTTAAATAATTACATAGCTCTTAAAAATGTCTTTCATGTTCTTAAACTTTGCATTAATCTTATCTCTATCCATAAACTCACAAATAAATTTCAATTTTTCACCCTACTTAATTGTGTTTTTTAGGAATAGGGCATGAAAAGGACGATTGGACATGCTAAGGAGTGAGATGGCTTATACCACCTTGAAGAATGTATTGAGAGACAAAGAATTTAGAGTTTGTCACCCCTTTCTTTTCATAGCCTTTCTATAATATATATGGATTTATAACTAACATCTATGATGTGTTTGTAACTTTCAATACATAATTGCATATAAAAACCCAATTGAATGATGAATAACTGGTATGTATGACAATTGATGGGATTGACCAATTATGTAATACCTATAAATTCACGATCAAGAATTATGATGGATTTGTTTATATTTGTTTGAGACATGTGGTAAATTCAATGTTTTTTCGTGGTTATGATATGTAGGGCTGGATGTGATGTTGTGGTGCAGTGTAGTATATGTAAACAAGTGAAATTCTTATTTTTGGAAGGTTTCCAAATTTGCCCTTAAATTAAAGTTATTTTACTCTTGTGCTGAGGCGCAAAATTTGAAATTGACTCACACAAACACCACCCTTAAACACATCAACCCCACTTCCCTCCCTATTCATGGACCCATAAGACCCTCTCACCTCTAAAGTCCTAGTAGAATAGAACGGAGATGCCTCAGCCTTCGAACCCAGGCCTTTTTGCCATGCCCCCTAATCCGGGTTATGTGACCGACGTGGACTGAAACCCGCTACTACTGTAAGCCTAAATCGAATTCATGCAAAGCCAAAATTAAAAATAAAATGTGCTAACCAGAACTATAATATGAAAAAATGAAGTTAAATACCAACAATCATATCAATATAGAATTATAGCGTACATAAAAGAATTTTATCCATGTTTCCTAGCTTTCCTCTTCCAACAAAAAAAATAAAGTTTAAGGAAAGTTCCAAAACATGACCCATCGAGGGTACTTAAGGTATGATTTACAAATCCAACAAATGTCCCATTACACACATCCTAGGAGTCCTATCAACTACAGGGCTTTACCCCTTTCCTAAACAAGCCAAAAGGACGAACACCAACCTTGCAACAAAAAGGGATTGGAGAATATAGGTTTCGCTATTGTTCGTGTGGAGAATCACCAACTAACTCAAAATCTGCAAAATGTACACAAGAAAGGGTGAGTAATGTATACCTGTTAGTGAATTAGTAAGTGTACTAGTCACACAAGTAATATAGTAAAAAATGAATAAAAGTATTGTCTCCTCAGAGAATAACGTGCTAAATATCCAAGAAATTAAACTGTATTAGTTAGACAAATCGAATTGGATAGAAGATAGCTGTAAAATAAAAACCGAGAACTTTAATTTTAAAAAGGATAGCAAACAATAACACACAGTAAATTATCAGATAAAAATAATCAAAACAGAATCTAGGGTCACTAATCCCCCTATTTTTTCCTAGGATAAATTATCTTTCTCTTTCTTATGCTTTTACCAAGAACTACAAGCTAATCTAAGAATTCTAATATGCTTAAACGAACTCTCCTGATCCTTAGCTAGCCTTTCATAACAAAACACAATCCCTTATAATAGTTAGGTTGTTTACCGATCAAATTCTATTATCGATTAATTGAGGTTAATTACTATATTTCTATGTAATTAACAAATCTCCTTTCCTAATTTTTGGATTGAAGCATCACACACGGTCTACTCTCACTTCCCTCACCAAAGTTCAAATCGAGTACCAAACGAACCATAAATTGATTAGAAATATGGAAAGCAAAGCATAAACGAATGAGAAAACATATATTTTATAGACAAATCACATAAGTACAGAGAGATAGTTTATCATCCTAATCTGAAATAAGGTTTATAGCAACTCTAGACAAGAAAATTAGCCACTCATAGTGGTAAAAGAATAAAAATCAGAAAAAGAAGATAAAGAAAGCATGAATTTGAGATAGTGACAATTGAAAACGGCTTCGAGGTCAAGTTCCCTTGCTCCTTGGTAAAAAGCAGCGCCCCCTTCAGTCCTCAACTCAGAATACCTAGAAAATATTCTAAAAAATCTATTTAAAACTTTAAAATTCAAAACTGTTGTTGTACCGTCTTGCTGTAGTGAGGAAAAGTTCTCGCTTTAGCGGGAACGACCTTGCTTTAGCACAGAAAACTTTCACTTTAGCGAAAATGCTCAAATAGCATTTTCCTCAAGAAAGGGATCAAATGTACTCTCTATCTCATCCTTCCACATGCTTTTACTCAACCTTACAAAAACACACAAACAACAATTATTGGTGAAAATCAAGATTAACCTACTCAAATATGAAACTTAAAAACAAATAAAACACTTAAAGGAAATTATAGTAATTTTACTAAAAAGGCAACCAATGAGCACTAAAAGAGACATGAGAGATCATGAAAAGGGATCATAATTTAGTAAAATTAGGAAATTAACAATACTCAGTGAGTTCTAATGCTACAACAAAATAATTACTTACAATGTACCTCTCGCAGGAATAGAACATTGGGTGGGTCCCATCCTCAACCACAATCTACATACTCAAACACATCATACATCACAACATGCAAACCACCACTCATCATATGAGGCGAGAGTAAAGTATATCATCATTATAGTATAAAGTAAATAGGGCATAATATACCTATCACTAATAATTATTTATAGGGCTCTTCCCATAATGCACTGTCTTTAGCTATTGGGTCACATATGTTCAAATTGACCACACGGTCTTTAATAAAAACTTAAGGCTCTTCGCATAATGCACTGTCTTTAGCAATTGGGGTCACCTCTGCCAAATTGACCTCATGGTCTCCAATAAATATTCATAACAACTCATTAGTTACAATTAAAATTGTTATATTTGTATAGTTATTTTCTCTCTCCTAAGATTAAGGCTTAGTTTAAGGGAATAGATTAAGGGATTAACAATCTCTAAACTTTAGGGATTTATTGTTGACATTTCTTACTTAGGCAAGTATCATTGTTATTGAAAGTTAAGCAAGGGGTGCTTAGTCCATCTGAGTTATTAATTTTTAAAATTAATAGTCCAGATTTCAAAATGATTTTTTTTTAAAAAAATTAAAGAAAAAAAAATAAGATCTTAAAATTTGGATTATTGATTGTAAAAATCAACAGTACAAATAGGTCAAGCACTCGACCAAGCATCCTCAGTTATTCAAAGTCAAGCAAAGAATTCCTTTCCATTGTTATTGTACAAATTCCTATGTACAAAAAATTTAGACACTTCTGTCAATTTCTTGTCCTGTATTCATGCTATGTAATGCGTAGTACCATTCCCATATATATTATTACTCATAAATTTATAGGTTATGTTATATTCACGGAATTGATATGCATTTTGTATGTTTGTTTTATTTTAAGTTATTATGTATTTCATTTTAATTTTAATTGAATGAGATAACTTACTTTTAATTTTATCACACCTCTCCAAATAATCATTTTTTCATTATATAGTGTTGTGATTAAGGCTCCATATTGAACGCAAATAAAATTAAAAAAAGCTACAAATTAGCATATAAGGATATAGGTTCAAATTTATTGTTAGTTATGAATTTATAATATATTAATGGAATTGTTATATATTTTGTATGTTTGTTTTAATTGAAGTTATTATGTATTTTATTTGAATTTTAATTGAATGAGATAATTTACTTTTAATTTTATCATATCTCTCCAAAATAAATATTTTCATTATATAGCGTTGTGAAAGCTCTTAATTCAACACGAAAAACAAAAAAAAAATCGACAAATTAGCGTATCAAAATATGGGTTCGAATTAAATACAGGGCCCATATATATATTTTTTATTTGGTTCGGGACCCAACATGAATTAAATGGGATCAAACTGAATTTGGGTCTAATTTTCACTGGTTATTACATGAACATTACAAACTTTTGTAATCTAACAATTTAAATAAGAAAGGCCAAACTTAGATGATTATGCTATTTACCTTATTAATTTTATAAGTTGGTAAAAAAGAACTCCTTAAACTTTTCAATTTTGTGCATCATAGTTCTTTTGGCGAGTTTTTTTTTGGGTTCAAGATTCTAATACTACTTTTTCATACATGTTAAAAAAATGATAAATTAAGAAAAAAAATACATATGACTCATCATCTTAAGCAACAAAATAATAATTTTTTATTTGGTCAATTTTTTATATATTTTGGAAAATAAAATCTCTTACAATTACAGGCTAAATGTTTTTTAATTAATTTAACCACTTTAACCTTTGAAAATTTTGAAAATGGAAGGAGAAAAGTTAGCTATTATTAAAAGCTTCTTTCTTTGATTAGTTATAACGTTAAGGTTAAAAGAAATATTATTTTTTTTTGGGTTGTCAACAACAAAAATTAGCGCAAGTGCTTGTCCATTTGTTTAAAACATTGCCATTTGGAGAATTTCTTGTAAAGAGGGGAATGTTATTATATCCAACAAAGAAAGGAAGAATCAACAGGATTCCACTTCTTAATGAGTATTTGGTTCATCAAAAGGGGAAGAGAGGGAAGGGATTTAGAGGAGAGGAGACGAGAAAGGTCTTAAAATTTTTTTGTTTGGTTTAATTTGATGGGAGGAGAGAGAAGAAAAATATATTTTCTTTTATTTAGTTTGTAAGAAAAAAATAAAATAAAATAATTATTATAATACTTTGATTATATGATCAAAAAAATATGATAAAAAATATCTCAAATGTATAATGTGTTTTAAAAATATATAAAATTTTAATTTTATTTTTATTATAATAAAAAATTAAAATTTAAACTAATTTATTCATTTATTCAGTTTATTTTTAATTTAATTATTTTTTTATTATCCTTTATTATTTAGTTATAAAGGATATAAGGAAATTCTTGATATAAGAAAAATATTAAATAATAAATATACGTGAGTAGAAGGTCTTATTAAAATTCTTCTGTAAGCTAAGCCAACTTATGTAGCCAAATAGTCACATTATTAGTGATATTCCCAACTCGTAAATCTCACACCGTCGACAAACTGATTGGGAATGTGGGATGATATTTTGAATGAAAAGACCAATGTATAGTTAAAGCGAAGACAATTGATCCAAATCTTTCTACTTTCTTTTTTTTTATTATTTAGTTATATATATAATATATTATTTAGGTATAATAATAATAAAATTATTATATAATCTAAGTGAAAAAAAGGGAAGAAAAAATAATTATGAGAGGAAAATAAATAATTATACAAAAGATTAGAGAACAAATTTGATATTAAAAAAAATTGTTGATGACACTTATATTTTTTTATGTTGTTTTATTTTTTTTCTTTGAATTCTTCCACTTTTAGAGGAATAGAAACTATAAAAGAGGTAGGGATTTTGAACTTTTATTTTTTCTTTTTCTCCTTCTAACTAATTGAAACAAGGTAAATTTTAAAAATTTCTCTTTTTTTTCTTCCTTCCATTTTTTTCCAACCAAATCATACCTAAGTCTCAAACACTTTTACCAAAACAATATATAATAATAATAATAATAATAATAATAATAATAATAATAAAAAAAATAAAAGATACAAAATCTTTTCTTTCGGCACCAAAATAGGCG
This sequence comes from Biancaea sappan, assembly GCA_037074585.1. Taxonomy (NCBI): domain Eukaryota; kingdom Viridiplantae; phylum Streptophyta; class Magnoliopsida; order Fabales; family Fabaceae; genus Biancaea; species Biancaea sappan. The sequence goes on along the minus strand of CM073497.1, from coordinate 44,305,633 downwards.
GACGGCGTAATCAAATTCAATTCAAAACAACAAACTGCAAACTAATTAAAACAAAATGGGTTTGCTAAAAAATTCAATTTTTATGCTCCCACCACTGATAATTGACAAAAATGCGTTTAATTTTATAGCGTTTATGAGGAGTGTATGAAGTGGATACAAAAATCGCGAACCTTGTGAGCGGACGGTGCCAGCCAGCCATTTCAGTGAGTGAGGTCTCCTTTGGTTGTGTTGCGTCCTCTCTTTTTTTCTTTTGGTTTCTTTCTCTCGGCGATCTCAAATCTCAAATATTCATCCACCGTTCAATTCCCCTTCGTCGGCTTCTCGTTCTACCAAAATAAAAATCGAAACTTTGTTCAACCCTTCCTAGGATTTCCATTGTTTTCTTTTTCCTTCTTTCTGGGGGTCTTTCGGAGGATAGGTTTTCTGGGATTTTAGAGGAAATGGCGTCGACTATAGGTATGATGGATAGTGCGTATTTTGTCGGCAGGAATGAGATTTTGACTTGGATCAACAACAGACTACAGCTGAATCTCTCGCGCATTGAGGAGGTAACTTTGGGGGTTCTCTTGCATGTTGCGCCATATCTAGAGTCTTTTTTTGGTTCTTGGTTAGAATGTGGGAAACAACGATAAAATTTTGGTAGAGGGTTGCTTCTTTCTATTTCCTTTCTTGCTATATTAAGATAAATCTGATCCTCTAATTTGCCATTCTTATAATTGCTGTTTATTTTTCCTTGGGGCTGAGGGATTTCCAAAAGGTTTATGCTTCCATTCCTCTAGGTATTCGGGAAGAATGTTCTCCTGATGTGTTCACATTGCCCTAGATGATGTCCTGGAAAAACTAGTTTTTCAGTTAAATTTCTTGTGTTAACTTGCTACAAAGACCCAAGGCGGAGATTTCTAAGAAGATAGTTTCAATTTATAAAATCTTTTTTTTTTTTTAAATGTTGATTAGAAGTTTGAAAACTTTTGACATGATTCTTGTTTTCAAGAACCCTGTTTCTGTAGTCTTTAGAGCGGAGATGTTTCTCATATGACACACTGTCCATTTTCAAGCTCTTGTAAGATTAAAACGTGAAATCTCAATTCACCACTGTTTTTCTAGCAATTTGCAAAACTTAACTTTTACCCAATTTTAAAGAATACTAGGGGGTTTTTGATAAACAAATTTTAGACTCTTTTGAAAAAAAAAATTGCCTTGGCTGATATTCTAATTGTGGTATACACCCACATGGTATGCATCACTAGCTATGGATTTCAAATTTTCAAATGAATTTTGATAATTATAAAGAAGCCCATAATCAGACTGCCTTGATCGTTATGCTGTTTTTAAGTGTCAAAATCCATGCAACTATAACTGTTTTTGCCCCAAACTCTGTTTTGTTTGGCCTCTTCTCTCCTCTTTCTTTTTCTTTTTAATTTTCTGGGGTTATGATTTTAGTTCATGATCAAGCAAGACCAGAATGATAACCTTAACATTGACTTTCAGTTAATGCTCAAGTTACTTCAGGTTTATTAATCTTTAACTATCAATATAATTGAGACTACTTTTGATTTTGATCCTGTATATCCTCTTGGTTAGGCTGCATCTGGTGCTGTACAATGCCAGATGATAGACATGACGTATCCAGGGGTCGTTCCAATGCACAAGGTGACAATGTGACTTGACTTATCTTTTCTATTGTGCTCTCTGATATCTTATTTAAAAGATGCATAACTCTTGCAATCTGGCATGTGTTCTAGGTAAATTTTGATGCAAAGACAGAGTATGATATGATCCAGAATTACAAAATTCTGCAGGAAACATTTAACAAGCTGAAAATTGAAAAGGTAATTCCATTTGTTGATTAAGAAGCAACCATATTTCCTGCATGATATATGTTGCCTTTGACCTCTATCGTTTTGCTATTAAATAGGCTTCAATTTCCAAGTTGCATTATCTGGTCCTTTTGGCTAATACAATATTAAGAGGAATACCTTTTGCTATAAGAATTGAGAAATTATGCTGGGTGGCTTATTATGATTTTTAGTTGTAATATACATTCAATTTCAATGGAATGATTTGCCACTTACAAACTTTTATCATATTGGCTGTCAGTGTCTTATTAAGGGTTAGAAGTGCTTTTAGTGGGTAAGCTTAATGGTAGAATTCCGTTCTAAGCCAGATCTCCTCCTTCTTTTTGTCTATTTCCCTCTCCATGTTCCCTGGAAATGGATTGTCTTATTTTTTGACATGCAAATAAGAGTCTATTTCACGATCTGGGCTGTCTATTTTTCTCTATTTCATAACAGATGGTCCAGATTGAAGGAAGAAAGTTAAAACAAGAAAATCAATCTAGACCGTCTGTTATGAAATGAAGATAAGCAGCCCAAGTCTCGAAATGAACTCTCATTTTCTCATCAAAAAATGAGATAATCAATTTCAATCTCCCTACCTTGCCTTGGTGTAGGGTGTGCACAGGTTGAATTGGTTCAAGTTGAGGGAAAAATTGGAATCGAACTGGCCAAAAGGGGGTGGGTTGGGAGGTTTTCTGCCATTCAACTCAAATCAAACCAACTCCCTAACAAATGGGTTGATTTAGTTTGGGTTAGCGGTTTGTTTGTTTGTTTGTTTTTTTTTTTCTTTACAAAGGATGGAGGAAATGGCTATTTAAGTGCACATATTAGAAATGAAGCCTAAAATATATCATTATTTTGAGTTATATAATAGATTTATGGCATGAAGAAGTCATAAAAAATAAAGCCTTACATGCATAAATGTTGTGCAAATTTATTTGTCTATATATCAGTGACTAATATCAATAATCTTTAGTCTGACTAAAAATGGACAAGTATAGCAAATAAAACAAATAGTTCATAATTTTAGATATCTAATAAAAAAAAATATTATTATTTTTTTAAAAAGGGAAAAGTGGTGGGTTGGCAGCATAGTAATCGAAATCGTGCGATTCATGATTTGAATGGCACAATTCGATTCGATACGTAGAGCAAATGATACGAATGTGTTGCTGAATCGTTTTCTATCAAGAATCGGCTTCTGATTCACCGGAATCGTGCGATTCAAGCTGGAATTGACGAATCGCACGATTTCGGTGATTTAGAAGTCGGAAGAAGACGACAGGACATGACGAAGAAACAGGAGTTGACGCGAGGAAGAACCAAGGGCTAACGCAAGGAAGAAGACGACGCGAGGAGCTAATGCGATTAGGAAGAAGACGAAGGCAAGAAACGCAGAGGAAGAAGACGACTAATAGGAGCTGAATGGAGATCTGAGGGAACCTCGATACCAGGAGCTAATTGGTCTTAAATTCTTTAATGAGATTTTAAGGTTCAAGAAAATGCCTGAGGAACGGAGAAAAAGCACTTTAGTGTCTATATACAAAAATAAAGGGGACATCCAAAACTACGCAAATTACCGAGGGATTAAGCTTATGAGTCACGCTCTGAAATTATGGGAAATAGTGATTGAATGTAGGTTAAGAATTGAGATGAGTATTTCTGGAAATCAATTTGGATTCATGCCAAGGCGGTCTATTATGGAAGCTATTTATCTACTAAGAGGGTTGATAGAAAGGTATCGGAGTAAACAAAAAGACTTGCATATAGCATTTATTAATTTGGAAAAAGCTTATGATCGAGTATCAAGAGAGTTGTTGTGGAAAGCCTTGGAAAAGAAAGATGTGCGGGTTGTGTTTATTAGAGCTATAAAAGATATGTATGAGGGGACTACAATTAGTGTGAGAACGTTTGGAGGGGAGACAAGATACTTCCCTATTAAGATTGGCCTGTATCAGGGATCATCTTTGAGCTCTTATTTGTTTGACTTGGTTTTAGATGTTCTGACGAAACACATACAAGAAGAAATCCCCAAATGCATGCTTTTTGCAGATGATATTGTTCTCATAGCAGAGTCAAGGGAAGAGATTAATTTAAAACTAGAGTTCTGGAGAGCTACTTTCGAATTAAAGGGTTTTCGTTTGAGCAGGAGTAAGACAGAATATATGCATTGTAAGTTTAACAAGTGACAAGCTAGACATGAATTGGAGGTTAAAATTGGAGATCAGGATGTATCACAAGTGGCAAAGTTTAGGTATCTAGGATCAGTTATACAAGATGACGGTGAAATTATTGGAGATGTGGCACATAGGATACAAGTTGGGTGGTTGAAGTGGAGAATGGCATCAGGAGTTATTTGTGATCGGAAAGTACCTGATAAGCTCAAAAGAAAGTTTTATCGTACTGTTATAAGACTAGCAATTTTATATGGGAGTGAATGTTGGGCGATGAAAGGACGACAAGAACAAAAAATTAGGGTAACAGAGATGAGGATGTTGCGATGGATGTGTGGTTATACAAGAAGAGATATGATTTGTAATGATCGTATACGAAGTAGAGTTAGAGTGGGTACCTATTGAGGAAAAAATGGTTGAAAACCGTTTAAGGTGATTTGAGCATATTCAAAAAGATCGTTGGAAGCGCCATTAAGCAGAGTTGAGCAGATGGTTTGGAGTCATGTGAAAAAAGGTCGAGGAAGACTAAGAAAGACACTTAGAGAAGTTATTGAATGTGATCTTCTGGTAAATGAGATACTTAAAAAGTTGGTCATTGATAGAGCTCAATGGCGTCGTGCGATCTATGTAGCCGATCCCATTTAGTGGGATAAGGCTTTGTTGTTGTTGTTGTGTAATAATTGATTTGAATACCTAGGGCCAGTGAACATAATTTGGTTAGTGACTGATTGCCTACAAATTGATTTAGGACTGTTTTTAATTGTTCTTTTTTTCTTTTTATAGAAATAGTCATGGATTTGATTACTGTCATAGTTTTTTTGATATTACTTTTTTCATAAATCATGCTCACTTTATTACTATCTGTCAAGTGATTGAAATACAATGTCTATAACATGCTTCCATAGAGAGCCATTCTCCCTCACGTCTCCAACTTCTGCGTCTTCAGTCTTCACTAATTTCTTCTCCTAATTTCTTTCTTCACTAATTTGAGTCTTTTAATTTGTATGACTTATGATAAACTTTGATTGATTATTGATATATTTTATTTATGATTTAAACTTATGAAATCTATTATGTTATTTATGTTATTGAACATATCTATAGTATTTTCTATTGTATTCGTGAATCTTACGATTCATGATTAACGATTCATAATCTGAAAAAACGATTCACGATTCGATAACTATGGTTGGCAGGTTATTACGGGTTTCTTCCTACCTACCCAACCCAAACCTTGTGGGCTGGTTCGGTTTGGGCGGGTTGGCAAGTCAATCCGACCCAAGGCACACACACCCCTAGTTGATTGCATAAGTTCTATGCCATGGTTTGAACAGTCCTGATGAATTTATAGTAATATTTTAAAGATGATAATTATATGAGAGATCAAAGACTAGCTTAAGTAAATACTTAGGTGCAATAAAAAATTATGTCTGTTTTTATTGGGCTAACATTGCTATGCTGTAGCAGCATATTGAAGTTAACAGGCTTGTTAAAGGACGACCTCTAGACAACCTGGAGTTCCTACAATGGCTGAAACGTTACTGTGATTCTGTGAATGGCGGCATTATGAATGAGTAAGCTACTTGCTCTCAGTGTCATCTTCACCCTTTAAACAGCTTTATATATTGACATATGATGTTATGGCATGCATATATGTTAGTTGTAATTTTCTGCATTTTCTGATCAAATCCTTTCTTCCAGGAACTATAATCCTGTGGAGCGAAGGAACAAGGGTGGAAAGGACCGGAATCTTAGAAGTTCTGCGAAGAACCCAAAATCACTGCAGACGAACATTATGAATAGTCATGCTTCAAGCCACACACTCAATCCCAATAGAACCTCTGGTTGGCTTATTGGCATCTTTTAAGTTTTAATTGCAATTTGCCTTTAGATTTTACCATGTTACTGATTTCTTTTCTTTTCTTTTTGGTCAACTCTGTTTGTCTCGTTATAGGGTCCAAGCAGTATAAGTCAAGTGGAGCAGCTTCTTCAGCAGATTCTCAAACTTTGTCAAAGGAGGTATGAATATAGGTCTTTTATGCATGTAATTCTATACCAAGGAATTGGCTACGTATATGTCTATATAGTAGATTCTCCTTATGCTGTCCCTGCAATGCTAGTGTTTTCACAGCCTGACTTAACTAACAATTTATGTGGTGTATTGGAATTGCCACTGAAAGTTTGTTGCTTGAAAATTTAATTGGATAGAACTGTTTATCAAAATTTACATTTGTTCATTGCTATATTGTTGTTTCACAGATTACTGATCTCAAACTCTCTGTGGATCTCCTGGAAAAAGAAAGAGACTTTTACTTTGCAAAACTGAGGGATATAGAAATTCTCTGTCAGACTCCAGATCTGGAGAATCTCCCTGTAAGAGTTTTCATGAAGGCTTTCATCGCATATTTTTCTATTCTCGGTGACCATTTCTAGCTTTTATGTGCTTGAGCATCTATCACTTGTCATTCTCATGTTTTAGCTAATGCTTTTCTAATATCTGAATTCCCAAACATCTTTGAAGTTGACTGGATATGGGGGCTATAGTAATCTTGAAACTGTTTTTGCTTAAAAAATCATTGGTTTTGAATTTTGATTGACATACGTTCTTTTTGATAGTTTTCATGGTTCGGTTAAGCTGATTGGATGAGTTGCCGTCACCCTTAACTTCTCAAACTAGATAACCTTTTTTTTTTTTGATCTATAATACTTCTAAGGGTCTGGAGTTCCATAATAATATATTTTTTTCCTACCTATATCTGTTATAGCTTAGTTTCTCTTTTCTCCAAAACCAAGATGTATATGTGCATGAATAAAGATTTAAAAAAAAAAAACTCTTATTTCCCAAAGGCAGTTCATTGACCCAAAGACTCCCAAGCTCAAGGTGAATCATAAAGCAGTTTATATCCCTAGTGGTTGTTAAAAACTAAACTAAACTTTTTAGATGGGATAAATATGTGTAATGAATTGTTCATATGTTTTATGCAGATGTCTGTAGCAATAAAGAAGATTTTGTATGCTGCTGATGCAAAGGAATCGCCATTAGATGAAGCTCAGGAATATCTTAACGAAACTTTGAATGGTGACGAAGGAGAAGAACAAGCAGAAGCCGAAACTCAAGATTGATCTTCTTACTGAAGTAGCTCCACCCGGCCAGTATGCGTAAGATATTTGCCGGACTTTGTTTAACAAACCTAATGCTGTTTTCGACGATGTTGATCATTCCCCGTGCTGTGGCTGTAATATGGTGCTTTTGTTTTCTCTTGTACGTGCTGGATGGATAATTACAGAGCAAATAATGACTGATTTTCAAGGGTTGTTCTGGTCATCCTTTTCTTCTGCTGAATAATATTTTAAGAACATCTCTAACAACTGCTGGTTGAGAAAGTGGTAGTGGTGATAGTCTTATAGCCATAGTTGTAATATGTGAGCGTCTCCTAGTTAGTATTGTCAAAACAAGTCGACTTTAAACAGACTGGGTTAGCCTGTTTTTAATGTTTAGGCTTACCTGTGGCCTGGCCTCTGGGCTCATGGACTGCTCGTGTGCCAGGCGCTTTTTATTTTAATTTTTTTTTACAATATGGCCCTTCAGATAAAGACGGTCCTTCACACGAATGCAGGGATTGAGACTCAACGTGAGAGACGTGACGGGAACGGCTGACGGGATCAAGAAGAGAGAGTGAGATGTGCGACGGTCGATGGGATATGATGCGAGAAGTTGAGAAGCAGCCGGCAACGAGAGGTGAGATGATAGAATATATTAGACTTTAGATTTAGAGATTTAGAGTGAGTGACTAAGATCTGAGAATCTGAGATGGAGTGCAGCCAATATGGTGAGTGAATTGATGAGTGATGACTAGCTGAAAGAGTGAGAGACTAGATTGTCTGGACGTTGAGACTAGAATCTTCACAGATGGTTCTGGCCTTTTCGGTTTGGGTTGCGCAATTGGGCCGATGATGATCGGAAGGGTTAGGGACTTAGGGTAATTCGAATGCACTAATTCTTTGTGCCAAAAAAAACCAAATGCACTAATTAAAAAAAATAGTCCTTAAAAAAAAAGATGCGGGCTATCTTTGGTCTGTTCACGTCTAACTTGTTTGGCCAACGAGCTGGCCGATTTTTTAACAGGTCTATTATTGCATGTTCAGGCTCATCCAAAATTCAAGTTTTGACAATGCTGGTCCGAATGGATCCTTTGTACTGTCTATGAAATTAGCTGCAAAGTTTTTTGAATGCTTACCCTCTGGTATGCGAAAAGAAAAGAAAATAAAGAAAAGAAAAGAAAGGAAAAGATGAAATTAGAATATTTAATTCAAATTTCGTAACTTAAAACAAAAAGGCAAAAAGTTCAAAATTTTTTAAAAAGAAAATTTAGATAATTTTTCATTCTCTCTTTTTTCTTTACTTTTCGTTTATTTATTTCATAATCTACCAAACATGTCATGGGTTGATGTCTCAATCAAGAACACCTATGTCCTTTCTATGTGGGGTAATAAAAGTGATTACTGACTGGGGTATTTTACTTTGTCAAAGATTTTTGCCCGAGTTATGAAACTAGTCTTGATTTAATTTGTTGGTACATGACAAAATAAAGATTTGAATTTACAATCCTTTGTTATTCTATCTACATCGCTTATTGATAAACCACTATCTCGTCATTTATCGACTAAATTTAAGTACATCAATAGATCTGCTATGACTAGAATGTGGATGATACGAATTTAACGTGGTACGTTTATTGTCGTAGGATTTTCACGACTCATTATTAAAGTTGACTGGGCCCTCAATTTGGGGATGACGTGGGGCTATGGACCTATGAAAAAAAAGCGTATTGAATAGAATGGATATTTGCAAATACTGCAAATTGAATTTTTTTTATTGTCCCTTTTTGAATGTGAAAACGTCTAACGCGCTGAATCTTTAGGAACGTGTTATTTCATCTTCATACATGGAATAGTAGCTCTATGCCACTGCTAGACGATGACTTATATTTTACATCGGGGCATTGAAGGGGTTTTAGAGGGAAAAATGTACGAGAACCTTCTTTTAAGGAAACAATAAAGATACGGCTAACTAAGGGTATGTTTGCTGCCACATTGCGTTTCCTCCAACCACGTTTCAGAGAAAATTTAAACCACGTTTTACCATTTTGGGATGTTTGGCAACATGATAGGGAAACCAAGGTTGAATATAAACATGGTTTTGGCAACACATAGTGCTTGTTTGGGAGCATGTTCGTTTTCCCTTACCCACGTTCACTATTGCTCCCAACCACGTTTGCAGGATTTGGTGTTGTTTGGGAGATTCCACACTCAACCGTGGGTTTGGTGAAACCTAGTTTCAGTCCTTGTAAACCACGATAGCTTCACCATGGCCATTTGCTGCTTCTCCGACAATTCAACGTGGTTAGCAAAATATTCAAAACAGGCTCTCAATTTTACCCCAGCCTCTCTTGTGTGTATGCAAACCTATTTGTTGCCCTTGCATGTGTCTGAGCTACAAGAAAAGTGTCCAAACCAGAAACATATACTCTGTTTTACTGCTCTAAAACAGAGTACATGTTTCTGGTTTGGACACTTCACGTGAAATTGAGCTTTTCAATTTTAAAACTTGATTTTTGATTCATTTTCTTTCATGATTTTGGTCTGAAATGATATATTGAATCTTCAATACAGTTAAAACAAATTCTAGGTGCTAGAACAAGAAGAAAAGAAGAGAAAAACCAGTAAAAAAATCTGACAGTAAGCTACAGGGACTAAACTGTAAACATTGAAAAGTTTACTAGGGTTGATTTAATTTATGAAAAAAATATATTATTAATCTAGGAACCTAGATGAAATGAAATATGAGATCAAATCAAGTAAATAATAAAAGAAAAATTTTTGACAGGGACTAAAAGGCATAAAATAAAAAGTTTATAGGAGTTGATTTAAATTAAAAATAAAATATATTCTGAAACTAGGGACTTAGATGAAGTTAAATATGATCTTAAATTAAGTGAAAGACAAAATAAAAATTTTGATCAAGGACCTAACTGAATATATTAAAAAGTTTACATAGGTCGATTTAAATTCAAAACAAAATATATTCTAGAACTAGGGATTTAGATGAAATTAAATATGATCTTAAATTAAGCGAAAGACAAAAGAAAAATTTTGATCTAGGACCTAACTGAATAAACTAAAAAGTTTGTTTGATTTATTTTTATGCAATTAAGTTTTTTTTTGTTTGTTTGATTTTCTTAATTTTTTAAATAACATTGGAAATCATATTTTATTTTAATTAATTTAATTACCAAATTAATGTGAATCTTATTTTCGTCAAATTATTATAAACTTGTTTTCATTAATTTAATTGAGATAAAATTAATTTAATAGAGAAGAAAAATGTTTTACAATTTAATTAGAGATCTTAAAATTATTGTCAATAATTAGTAATTAATTAAATTTTTAATTAGTAATTACAAAATAAAAAATTAATTTATTAACAAAAATAATTTATTAGTGATTAATTTGTAATATTAGACAAATAAATAAAAAAGTAAGTTTCCTTTTAAATAAATGACAATAAATAATAATATTACATCAAAAAATTAAATAAAAAATTCATGCCCTTTGTGATAATTACACATCTCAAACCATGTTTGCACAACAACATCCAAACCTCATACTTCTACACTAAACCACGTTTGTTTACTCCAAACCATGTTTACCTAAATGTCTCCCACACATAAATCACGTTCATCCAAACCTAGTTTTCTCCAACCACGTTTAACCAAAGCTAGTTTTCTCCAACTACATTTAATTCACCGAGCTCCCAAACACACCCATACTCTTGGTAGAACCAACGTGAGGTAGCGAAGCTTTTACAGTGGAGTTAGCGTGGTTGGTGTGGATCATTACTGTTATTTCACATTTTATCCCTGTCGTGTTGTTGTGTCATTTGTTGTTGTGCTGGGTGCCATCACATTTTACCCCGGTCTGCAACACTTTGCTTGCGGTAATCATGTGAGAGAAGAGAGGTAGCGAGCTTTAAGGGAACAGCGAGAAGCAGTGAGAAAAAGAACCAAAGAAGCTGAGGGAGGAGGATGTTGACCTGCTCTGTTTTCTTGCCCTAGAACAGGGTAATAACTAATAACCCATGGTCCCATGCCTTTTCCACATGCAGTGAGAAAGTGAACCAAAGAACCCATGCCTTTTCCTCCGTTATCAAAAGCCACCATGATACACACACCATTACCCATTCTCAGCCGCCATCACCTTCCCACAGCACACACACACTCGCTCCCCTATCTTGCTCAGCAAAAAACAAAGCACGGCACAAAGAAACTACAAAAATTTCAAAACTTGGTTTTAATTCATTTTTTCCCTTGTTATGGATTAGAATGTACGGAAAATGACCCAAACACATCCTAGATGAAGTTTTGGACTGATTTGGAAAGCGAAACCGAGAGTTAGACATGTAACATGCAAAATAGGGACTAAACTGAAAAATTAAAAAAATTACAGGGGTCAATTTAATTTTGAAATAAAATATATTCTGGATCGAGGGACTTAAATGAAGACAAATATGATCTCATATCAAACAAAGAATAAAAGAAACAATTTCACCTAAGGACCTGAACAAATAGAAAAGTGTGAATATATATAAATCTGCATGTATATTCTTTTCTTTCTTATATATATATATATATATATATATATATATATATATTTTACGTATTTTACCTAAATAGATATACGTGTGATTGTATGTGTACATGTATTTAATTAGAGATTTTTAATTTATCGTGAATAATTAGTGATTAATTAAACTTTTAATTAGCAATTACAAGATAAAAAAATTAATTTATTAATTAAAAATGAGTCATTAGTGATTAACTTGTAATATATGACAAATAAACAAAAAAATTAAGTTTGCTTTAAATAAATGACAATAAATAATAATGGTACGTAAAAAAAATTAAATAAAAAATTCATACCCTTTTTGATAATTATACATCCTAAAAGCATATTTACAAACTAACATTCAAATATCCTATTTTGTCCCAAACCAAGTTTCACAATTTCAAATCATGTTTACCCAATTTTTTTCAAATATAAAACTCGTTAACTTAAACCTAGGTTTACTCTAACCATGTTTACTTAAACTTAGTTTGCGAAACCATATTTCTGCCATTGGTTCTGAAAACACACACTAAAGAATATGTAGAGGGGAATTTTCTCTTTGTTTTGACTTTTGAAATTCTCACTGCAAATTTGTAGTTTTTTTTTTTTTTAAAACTTGGCTTGGTCTGGTCGACTTGTAGCACAATCCAGTTATGGTCACTTCATTGGAGCGAGATACAGTCGGCTCCATTAAGACCTAATTGACCCGATCAAGTTTTGAATGGACAAGTGACCTGGTTCAACCTGGGTCCTTTTTTTTTTTTTTAACAAATGTCAACAAAACATTTTTTTTAGAATGCGTTTGAAAGAACTTATTTTGATTTTATTGAACTTATCTTATGTATAAGTGTTTATGTACGTTTGGGAAAGTTTATAAAAATAGCTTATGGTATACCCGTAAGCTGTTTTTAACTTATGAAAATAAATTAAACTTATGTAAAATTTATCCTTATAAACTCTTTAATTATAAAAATAACTTATATATAAACACTTATATAATAAATATATACTATAAGTATTTAAGTAAGCTGCATATCGGCTCAAATCAGCCATCACTCAATAGATTGAAATAAACTCCAGTCTACATCAGCAAGCTTGATAACAGTAGAAGGGAAAGCAGCAAAAATGAAATGAAGAGCTGATCCATACCCATTTCTGGAAATATGGTGAGCAAGACCACTACAAGACCTGGGGATAAAATTCAGCGAAAATGACGCAAAAGAACCGGACTCCATCCACACATCTTGCATTATAGTTTCCATCAACGACACCTCCCTTGTCTGAAAAAACGCCTTGACAGCACCTTCACAATATGTTTCCAGATCAAGATTTGTAACTCCAGTATGTCGAGCAAGCTCTGTCGCCCATCGGAGAGCCAATGATTCAGCTACTTCCGCTCCGAACGAATCAAAAGTTTCCCTATCTGAAATCGCAATGAAGATTCCTGTATCAGATCGCACCCAACAGCACCGAATCTCCATCTCCTTCCCGATAGTTCAGCCACATCAGTGTTGATTTTGAACCGACCAGCACTCGGAGGCTTCCATGTGAGTTGGGGTTGAGGACGAGCGTGATTTTGATTGCCGGATTGAAGACTACCATATTGTGATAGAAGACAGAACACAGATGCACAAACTTCATTTGGGTCCCTGTAGCGGCTATTGCAGGTAAGATGGTTTCTTTCTGACCAAATACCCCAACATGTGAAAATAACTTTCTCAAGAATATTCACTGGTGCAGTATTCAAATTGTCATACAACCTATCCTTGAACTGATTTGAGTCAGTGAAGTTCAAACGCGCACCTAAGGGTGAAACAGACCAGAGCTGAGAAGCCCGATAGCAGCGTACAAAGGTATGTAAACTATCCTCCACTACTGCACAACGTCGATTGCACAATAGATCAGTGTGGACACCCCTTTTGTCCAAATTAAGTTTGTAAGGAAGAGCATTATGTTATCTAGTAATCTCCAGAAAAACACCTTGACTTTCAAAGGTATTTTCAAAGCCCAAAGCCTTGACCACTTTGTTTGAATACATGATTGAGTTGTCCTATTTTGGATTCTATGTTGCATAGCCCAGTGATACCCAGAACAGACCGAGTATTCAAAATTCTTCTCATATGACCAAACGAGACGGTCTTGTATTATCCGGTGGGAAAGAGGAATGCTCAATATGGCATTTGCATCAAGAGGTAGAAACAGATCCCATTGTCTGTTGTGCTGCATGATTAAATCTTTAACATAGTGCACTTCTGCATCAGACCCTCTTTGGGTAATAAAGCTGGAATGATCGGCTGTAAGGAGCCATCTATCTTCCCAAACTATTCCTTCACCAGTGCCCACCTTCCAAACTGCCACACCTTCAAAACATATTTAAGGAAAAATGACATAACCAATATTCAACCTATTATCTTAAGGAAAAAAAAATATTTTAACCATCAAAGTTACAAATTATAATTAAAATATAAATGACTAAATATATATATATATATAAGAATAATAATAATATTTTAAAAAATAAAATATTTTTTTTGTAAATTATATCATTATATTATTTAAAATAATTTTAAATCAAAAAAGTTGAATAATGTTAGTAACAAATTTTATAATATCATATAAAGTTAAAAATAACTAGATAACCATCATATATTCAAGAATAAATTACTTTTGATTTAATTTTTACAATTTATTAATATAATTATAAAGAATTATATTTATTTATTAAATATGATATTTATGTGCTAAAATTACTTAAGACAATTTTTCATTTAGATATTTTGATTGTAAAATTTACATATAAATTATTTATTTTACTTATTTTGATATTTATTTATGAACTCAACTGATCTGATGATTTAACGGTTGGATTAGTGATCCGATAACTTAAAGAGTAGTTTAGGTCAATGACTAAGCTGATTTTTAAAGCTATGCAAATTTGGGAAAAGAGGGTTTTTTTTTTGGCTAAAAAAAAGATATTATAATGCATTTGGCGGGGGGAAAACCATATTGAGTAACTATAGGTAACAGTAAAATTGATGCTTAGCTTGACACAAGCCATATGAGTATAATATCAATCAACGTTTTAAGAATCAAATTCATTATTAAATTGATGAAGATACTAATTTAAAATTTATTTATTCGTTTAATCATGATCGAGTTACTAATAATTAAATATATATATATATATATTAATTAATTAAGAATCACTCTTTATTTCTTATCAAAAAATTATTAATATTATTATTGTTATGTGTATATATTACATTAAAAGTCAAAATACTAATTTTTAAATATAAAAATTAGTTTTTATGAAAAAATACAAATTATTTTTTAATAAAAAAAATACAAATCTGATATTTTTCCAATTGCACATGAATCTAATATCTTTTTTCTTTTGTCTTTTTAATATACCTATTGCTTTAATGATCTGCTGAGCAAAGCTCGCAACAAGCACGATGCTTTGAGTTGTTGGATGAGGTGGGCCCTGCACAGGGACAACAAGTACGGTACTTATCACTTTTGAGCTGTTGGATGGGTGGGAGCCACATAGGGATGACAAGCACAATGCTTGTCACTTCTGAGCCATTAGATGGAGTGGGCCTCACATAAAGACAACAAGCACTGTGCTTGTCATGATACGACAAACACCTCACTTATCATGAGTCGACAAGCAAAAGATTCCCTCTGAGATATGCCACCTACTACACATAGCCACTAACTCAAGTCATTAATTGGTCCAACTCTCGTATTAATATGCCAACTCCATTTCTTTCTCCTCTCCTTCTCTTCACCTTTAATGTTCTCTAGAAATTGCAGAGAAAGTGCAAAGCATGCCATCTCCTCTCTTCTCCACAACTCACAGCAAGAAGCACGACACGAAGTACCATTTTTTTTTCTTCTTCTTCTTTGATCCGAACAAACCATCAACCTGGCCGGTTTTAAACAGTTTCACTAGCAGCTTTTTCTTCTTCTTCTACTTCTCCATCTATTCTTTTACATCAAATTCATCTTACTGCTTCTAATAAGTTGATAACAATCTAAACAAAAATAATAGAAATATCCTTATTTATATTTTGATTTCTAGCACAATCTAAACAAAAATAATAAAAATGCTTTTTCTAAATATTTTGATCGTTATCTCAAAAACAAAATTATCAAAATACATCCCTAACAGAACTCCTTGATAAACCTTTGCTGACTTACTCTAGGAGGAGGACACATGTAAAGATAAGGATAAGAAAGAAGCATGACTTAGTCAAGATTTAATTTTCCTAATGTTATTTATGTTTAATTAATTCTTATTATGTTATTTATGATAAGGTTTGTCCCCTTGATTTTAGGCGATTAGGTTGTTAGTGTAGTATGCCTTCCTTATCTTTAATACAAGCTATTATTATGGTTTAAACATTTTGTTATGAGTCTATATAAATACCAAAGTGTGTAATGCTTCTCTTGTCATTGAACTCAGAAGTATATTTGATCATCTGGAGTGTTGTCCTCTCCACAGACTGTTTATTGTTTGTATTTTTGTGTCAAGATTCTTCACTTAAATTTGCCAATATTATTCCTCTAAATTCTACTCCCTTCTTTCTTTATTTTACTAATCATTTATGGTATTAGAGCCATGTTTATTTTTCAAAGCTGGTGACCACAGCCATGGACCCTGTAAATTAGTCAATAACTCCACCATTAATTCGCCTGGTGATCCCATTGGTCAACAACTGTCCACGATAGCATCCCGATTAGAAGCCATCGATGTGTCCGTAGCGGAAGTTGCTGCCGTTAAAGCTCAAAATAGTGGGCACACATTGGGGGGATCTAACCACACTACAAAAAAAAAAGACTTTTGGTGGCGACTAAAGTCGCCACCAAAAGTCTAAAAGTCGCCACTAAAAGTCTTTGGTGGCGACTTTTAGTGGCGACTAAAGTTGTTGGCGTAACTCCGTGGCTGATTCTTTTGGTGGCGACTTTGAAAAGTTACCTTTAGTGGCGACTTTAGTCGCCACCAAAAGTCATTTTTATTGCAAAAAAAAAAAAAAAAATTCGTGAAAAAAATGATTTTTGGTGTCAGCAAAAACTACCTTTGGTGGCGACTAAAGTCGCCACCAAAAGTCACTCGTCATCTTTTTAGATCCGGATTGTCCCGGAAGGTCGACCCGAGATCCATTCGACTCGTGCGGGTCTTGACCGATCCAATAACTCGCTATCCCGAGCTGACTCGATTTTTTTGTGTGCAATATTCAAGTTTATTTGAAATTAAACCAAACATGTGCATACCTGAGATTTGAACCTGGATCCCTTGCTTGCAGCCATGTGTGTCTTGCCATTCTGCCACTGCTTCATTTGTGTTATGTAAGTGCAAAATATTATATATATCTATATATATAATCTATTAAAAATATTTTAGGTCAAAAATATTATAAAACAAAAATAAAATAATATTAAACTTAACAAAAAGCAAATATATTATTACTATTGCAGTCACCACAAAATTCTAACTTCAACTAATTTCATAAAAAAAAAACGATTTCACTTAAAAAAATAGACTTCAGTCGTCACTAATAATCTAATTTTTTAAAAAAATTAAAAAATCAAAAAATTTAAAAAATTAAATTTCTTTTAAATAAAATTAAGAAAAATAAAAAAAAAATTGAATTTTTTAAGTAAAAAAATGACTTTTTTAATTTTTTTTTAAAAATTAGACTTTTGGTGGCGACTAATTTTTTATTTTATTTTAAAAAATCTGACGTTTTTTTTTATTTTTTTTTTAAAAAAAGACTTTTGGTGGCGACTATAGTCGCCACCAAAAGTCTAATTTTTTATTTTATTTTAAAAAATCTGACTTTTTTTATTTTATTTTAAAAAAGACTTTTGGAGTCTAATTTTTTATTTTATTTTAAAAAATCTGACTTTTTTTATTTTTTTTAAAAAGACTTTTGGTGGCGACTATAGTCGCCACCAAAAGTCTAATTTTTATTTTATTTTAAAAAATTTGACTGTTTTTTATTTTTTTTAAAAAATACTTTAGTCACCACCAAAAGTCTATTTTTTTATTTTATTTTAAAAAATCTGACTTTTTTTATTTTTTAAAAAAAAAGACTTTTGGTGGCGACTATAGCCTAATTGGTTATTTTATTTTAAAAAATTTGACTTTTTTTTATTTTTTTTAAAAAATACTTTTGGTGGCGACTATAAGTCAACTTTTAGTGGCGACTTATTTAGTCGCCACCAAAAGTCGACTTTTGATGGCGACTTTTAAAGTCGCCACCAAAAAGTCGACAATGAAAGTCAATTTTCTTGTAGTGCCGACAATCGAAGGACAATGGCAAGGCCACCGAGGTCACGTATGGACCACATGCCCAGGTAGATTTCATTGGCACCATGAGGAGGAGGAGGAATTGCACAGTCCCTGGTGGTCAAATAGTCATTCCCGACATCCACACACGAAGGTAAAATTCCTTAAATTTGAGGGTGGCGATCCTAGAGGGTGGATTTTATAAGTGAAGAAATATTTTCGCTACTATCAAACTCTAGATGAGTTAAAGGTAGACATATATAGCAACAATGTACTTAAGGGTGACGCACTTGATCGGTTCGCTTCGATTAATACGGACTGCACCATACTCTACTGGGAAGAATTAGTTACAAGAGAATTATGGGCTTGTTGAATTCTAGAATCTGAACGAGAACTTTTGCGGCATTCGTCAAACAAGCACCATGCAAGAATATTAGCAGGGGTTTGCAAAGAGGTCCTCTCATGTCAAGAATTGGCTGAACACAGTTTTTTGGGTGTTTTTCTAAATGGTCATGAAGATTATTTAAAAGCTGACGTCCTTATTCATAAACCTAGAGTGTCTACTGTTATATAGTTTGTAATATTGAGTAGAATTAAAAGTCTTGTATTGGATAAAATATGATATTTAAAAAAAAAATTTAATTATTGTTCCTTTTATTTGAAAATGTGTATTTTTTATTTGAAAAGATGTATCTTTTAAATTGAAAAGATATGTCTTTTATTTAAAAGATGTGTTTTTTATTTAAGAAGAAGTGTCTCTTAATTAAAGAGATGTCTCTTTTAAATTGAAGGGATATGTCTTTTTATTTAAAAAAAAAGATGTGTCTTTTAAATTAAAGAGATATGTCTTTATTTGAAAGGATGTATCTTTTATTTGAAATAGAATTTTAAAATTATTTTAAAATTTAATAAGACATAAATTAAATAGACACATCTATTCAAAATAAAAAAAAGACATGACTTTTGAAAATTGAATAGACATGACTATTCAAAATAGAATAGACACGACTGTTAGAAATAGAAAGACACATCTATTCAAATTGAATAGACATAACTGTTCAAACTCTATATATATATCATATTAGAATTCTACAGTGAGATCTTGGTTCCAAGAGGGCTTTGTTGTATCCTGGAAGGGTTTGCCTATGATTCCCCAATACATAGACATAAACTCTTTAAAGAAAGTGATTTATCATGCCTCAAAGCCTTATTTCTTTTTTAACAATTTTAAAGAGTTTATATTCCTGTCATTCGCTGCTATGGAGAATCCAAAAGAATTCATCAAACTGGATCGCTTTGATGGCACTAATTTCACTCGCTGGAAAGACAAGATGATTTTCTTGCTCACTGCCCTCAAGATTCACTATGTTTTAGACTCTCATTTGCCTGTGCTGCCAAATTCTAATCCTGAAGAATTTGATCAACTCAAAGCAGAAAGAAAGAAACGTGAAGAGGATGAACTCATATGTCGAGGACACATTCTGAATACCCTGACTGATCGTTTATATAATCTGTACTCAAACTTGAAGACACCAAAAGTAATTTGGTCTGCTTTAGAAACTGCCTACTAGACAGAAAAACGAGGTACTGACAAATTTCTAGCCCTACAATATTTTGAATTTAAAATGGTTGACACTAAACCAATCATAGATCAAATCCATGAACTCCAAATCCTAGTTTCAAAACTAAGGGATGTTGAAGTCAAAATTCCAGATGCTTTGCAAATTGGTGCAATTCTTTCTAAATTGCCTTCTTCTTGGAATAATTATAGAAAGAAAATTATGCACTCTACTGACAAATTAACATTAGAACAATTTCTTACTCATATTCAAATTGAATATGAAACTCGTGCAAGAGAAATACTAATTATGGCTTCAAGTTCTACTGTTAATTTTGTCAATGAAAAGAATATTCACAAGGGAAACAAGAATTTAAAAGCAAATAAGAAATCCTTTAAGAAAAAGAAAAAGGATATTATTTGTTTCCATTGTGGCAAAAAGGGCCATGTTATTCGTGAGTGTAGATATAGAAAGGCTGGAGTTAACTTCAATAATGGAAAGAATGAAACGACTGAGAAAGCAAACTTGGTGGAAAGCACAATATCGGAAATGGTGGCCATGGTGTCTACACTTCACATTGGTATGATTACCGAAGTGAACATGGCTAATGCAATAATGAAAAGCCAAGACTGGTGGCTTGATTTGGGTGCAACCATCTATGTTTGTAACAATAGCGATTTCTTCAAGACCTACACAGAAGTCAAAGATTCTGAAAAGGTGCTTATGGGAAATCATGTTACTGCGGAAGTGCTTGGAAAAGGATCTGTAGAGATCAACTTCACATCTGGACAGAAATTGACATTGTTAAATGTATTTCATGTACCAGAAATTCGAAAGAATTTAGTGTCTGCTAGTTTGTTATCTAAGAAAGGTTTCAAAATTGTAATTGAGTCTGACAATGTTATAGTGTCTAAGAGTGGAACATTTGTAGGAAAGGGTTATAATTCTGATGGCATGTTCAAACTTAGTACTAATGCAATAAATGTTGATTCTGCTTATATTGTTGACTCTGACTATACTTTATGGCATGCTAGATTAGGACATCTGAATTTTGGTTCTTTGAAATTTATGTCCAAAAATGGTTACATCAATTGCAATTTCAAAAATAATGGAAAATGTGAAATTTGTATACAAGCAAAAATGATTAAAAAATCTTTTCATAAAGTTGAAAGAAATACAGATTTATTAGACTTGGTGCATTCAGATATTTGTGAATTAAATGGAGAAATAACAAGAGATGGTAAAAGATATTTTATCATATTTATCGATGATTTCTCTAGATTCACATTTGTCTATTTACTAAGAACCAAAGATGAATCTTTTTAAAAATTTAAAGAATATAAATCAATAGTGGAAAATCAAAAGAATATGAAAATTAAAATCCTTCGTAGTGATAGAGGTGGAGAATATTTTTCTATTGAGTTTAATAAATTCTGTGAAGAGCATAGTTTAATACATCAAAGTAGTGCACCTTATACTCCACAACAAAATGGGTTGGCAGAAAGAAAAAATAGAACCTTGGTAGAAATGGTTAATGCTATGTTATTGAATGCTCGTTTGCCACATAATTTATGGGGTGAATCACTTTTAACTGCATGTTATATACTTAATAGAGTGCCTTCAAAGAGTTTGAAAACATCACCTTATGAACTTTGGAATAATAGAAAACCAAATTTAAATTATTTTAAAGTGTGGGGATGTATTTCATACTATAGGGTTCCTGATCATCAAAGAACTAAATTAGGACCTAGAGGCATTAAAAGTGTTTTTGTAGGATATGCACAAAATTCAAAGGCCTATAGACTTTTGAATGTAGAATCAAATGTGATTGTAGAATCTATACATGTTGAATTTCTTGAAAATAAATTTTTTCATGATTCTACCAATGATCAATTGAAAGATCAAAACTAAAATGATGATGACATATATACATTGTCACATTCTGGTGTTGTTAATAATAAAAGAAAAATTGATGAAAGTCATCAAGAAGTTAGAAAGAGTGAAAGAGTTAGAAAAGAAAAATATTTTGGTTCTGATTTTATTTCTTCACAAGCTTTAGTCTTTCTTGTTGAAGGAAGTAGAACTGATATCTGTAATAAGATACCTATTTTATTAAATGTTGAAAATGATCCAAAGACTTTTCAAGAAGCAATGTCTTCTAGAGATGTAGCTTTTTGGAAAGAAGCTATAAATGATGAAATGGACTCAATTATGTCCAATAACACTTGGATCTTAGTTGATCTACCTACAGGATCAAAACCTATTGGTTGTAAATGGGTATTTAGATGAAAATATAATACAGATGGTTCTATTCAAACTTTCAAGGCAAGATTGGTGGCTAAAGGCTTCACACAGAAAGAAGGTATTGATTATTTTGATACATATGCTCCTGTAGCAAGAATAACATCCATTAGAGTACTTTTATCACTAGCATCAATGTATAAATTACATGTACATCAAATGGATGTTAAGACAGCATTTTTAAATGGAAATTTAAATGAAGAAATTTATATGAGTCAACCTGAAGGTTTCATTCTTCCAGGAAATGAAAACAAAGTTTGTAAATTAGTCAAGTCTCTTTATGGTTTGAAACAAGCACCAAAGCAGTGGCATGAAAGATTTGATAGTGTAATACTATCAAATGGATTTATACATAATCATGCTGACAAATGTATTTATTCCAAATTTACAAGTGAATATGGTGTCGTTATATGTTTGTATGTTGATGACATGTTAATATTTGGAACAAATATGTTTGGTATCTCTAAAACTAAAAAGTATTTGACTTCAGTCTTTAAAATGAAAGATATGAATGAAGTGGATACTATTTTAGGTATTAAAGTTCAAAGAGATAACAAAGGAGTGACTTTGTTACAGTCACACTATATAGATAAGATGCTTGATAAATTCAAACGTTTAGGAATAAAGGAGTTTAATACTCCTTATGATTTCAGTATAAAATTGACTGAAAATTCAGGGAGAATGATAGCACAATTAGAATATGCAAGTGCAATAGGTAGTATGATGTATGCAATGCATAGTACTAGGCCAGATATTGCATTTGCTGTTTGTAAACTCTCAAGGTTTACAAGTAATCCAAGTAATGAACATTGGAAAGCAATTTTTAGAGTGTTTGGGTATTTGAAAAGAACAAAGCACTTGTGAATTTGTTATAGTGGTTTTCCTACTGTATTAGAAGGTTATTCTGATGCAAGTTTGATCACAAGTGTTAATGATAATAAATCCTCATCTGGTTGGATATTCACCTTGGGTGGAGGTGCCATAAGTTGGGCATCTAAGAAGCAAACTTGTATTTTCCATTCCACAATGGAATCTGAATTTATTGCATTGGCAGCTGCTGGAAAAGAGGCAGAATGGCTGAGAAACATATTGTTAGACATTAAGTTGTGGCCACAACCTATGCCAGCCATTTCTGTATTCTGTGATAGTGAAGCTACTATGTGTATAGCTCACAACAAAATTTACAATGGGAAATCAAGACATATAAGCTTAAGACATGCTTATATAAGGGAATTAGTCACAAATGGAACAATGACAATTGTTTATATTAGGTCAAATAAGAATTTGGCTGATCCATTGACCAAACCATTGCCCAGAGATGTAGTACAACAAACTTGTATTGGAATAAGGTTAAAACCCTTAAAATAAAGTACTAGTAACGGAAACCCAACTTTGAGTTAGTATACACTATAACAATAAAAGTTCAATGGGTAATAACAAGTTACTAAGTGTTGTTTGAGGCACATACTCTAAAATTGAGATCTCGTTCAAGAATGTACTACATAATACTATGTCAAGAGTTGTGCATACTGTTACAAAGAGAGGATGACAAATGTCTTAATAATATTGTTAAATGTCTGGAGTAACAGGGATGTAATAACAACACCACCTATATGAATATTGAAGTGGTGCCGCTTCAAACAAGATTTAAAAGGGTTGATCTTGTAAATATTCATGAAACCATGATTAGCTCATGGCCATAAAAGTGCTAAAGCGAGATTACCGGAACGTCTTTACAAAGTTAATGATGTCATATGTGTTGTACTTTCGGTTTTGGCAAATGGAGTTATGGTTCAAATCTTATGATACCACTAACTTCGTCAAAACTTTAAAGCGTTACACTATTAGGAAGTTCAAATATCTGTAAAGATACTTTCTATTATGTATGATATCATGTAGAAATATTATAAACTAGTGGGGGATTGTTATATAGTTTGTAATATTGAGTAGAATTAAAAGTCTTGTATTGGATAAAATATGATATTTTAAAAAAAAGAATTTAATTGTTGTTCCTTTTATTTGAAAATGTGTATTTTTTATTTGAAAAGATGTATCTTTTATTTAAAAGATGTGTTTTTTATTTAAGAAGAAGTGTCTCTTAATTAAAGAGATGTTTCTTTTAAATTGAAGGGATATGTCTTTTTATTTAAAAAGAAAGATGTGTCTTTTAAATTAAAGATATATGTCTTTATTTGAAAGGATGTATCTTTTATTTGAAATTGAATTTTAAACTTATTTTAAAATTCAATAAGACATAAATTAAATAACACATCTATTCAAAAAAAAAACATGACTTTTGAAAATTGAATAGACATGACTATTCAAAATAGAATAGACATGACTGTTAGAAATAGAAAGACACATCTATTCAAATTGAACAGACATAACTGTTCAAACTCTATATATATATCATATTAGAATTCTACGGTGAGATCTTGGTTCCAAGAGGGCTTTGTTGTATCCTGGAAGCGTTTGCCTGTGATTCCCCAATACACAGACATAACCTCTTTAAAGAAAGTGATTTATCATGCTTCAAAACCTTATTATTATTTTTTTTAACAGTCTACAAAGCCATGAGCCTGGCTATAGAATGAGTCTAAAATGAAGCCGGCCCGAGGAGTTGACCCACGATGGAAAGTTTAATCCATCAGGAATCTAACCACCCTTTCATACCTTCACTCTAGCGCCTTTGTCTGGGCCAAATGCCACCCCAGATGCACCAGCTCATCCATTGAACGCCAATTAGGGCCGGCAAGATGAGGGCTTGGGTTATCGGTGTAAGAACCCCTCCTTCGCCTTGCTTGAGCTCATCGAGGGTGACGAAGAGGGCGGAGAACCTGATGGTTATGCACCCAAGCTAGAGGACCTATAATAAAGAAACGTATCAGGCATTAGAGGTTCCAGCTCTTTGTTATTGTGATTAAATCAAACTGTTACTAAAATTTATATTTTGCCACAGTTTGAACTACGACTAAAAAAACAAAATCATGAAGCCTCCACGTGCCTGTAGCAGAAACCCAATGTTTTAATCTTGATTAAATAGTTAAACAATCCTAAATAAGATTTTATAAGAAATAAGAAATAATTAATAAATATAGTAAAAATTTTAAATTAAATATAAGTTTTGAATATCTTAGAGAATAATAATAATAATAATAATAATAATAATAATAATAATAATAATAATAATAATAATCATCATCATCATCATCATCATCATTTGGATGCAAAAATAATTTAATTTTTTTTTAAGTATGAGGAAGAAGATGATATAGGGACCTAACTAAAAGTTTTTTTTTTGTCTCTGTGGGACCAAAGTAGAATTTCCCCTATAAATATATATAATAAAGAAATGACATACCCCACGTTGACTTGAAAAGAAAGACAAAGCGGGAGAAAAGATAAGAATCACTCTTTCATCATTTTCCTGTGAATAACCATGATCAGCCTTCTGCGAACGGATAACCGTTGGATTGATCTAATGGTTGACTTTTTTTTAATATATATATATATATATTAAAAATTTTAGATAGGTTCTAATAATTTCTTATTTTCTTTGTGCCTATTTTTATGGGCTTATTTGAAGGCGAAATAATGGTCTGTTTGGTTTGTGAAAATATTTTTAGTATTTATTTTTAGAAATATATTTCTTGAAACATTGAAAATATTTTTGGTTTCTAGTATTCAATCAAAATATTTTCTGTTTCCAGTATTTTCTGTCTCCAATATTTCTTGAAACACTGAAAATATTTTCTATGTCTAATATTTTCAGTATTCAATCAAACACATTTTCAAGCCTATTTTATGTTTTCAGTAAAAATGAAAACAAGAAATACTTAAATCAAATAGGTTCTAATATTTTGCTTGCTTGTAAAAAAAATATTATTTTTCTTCAAATAACTCCATAAAAGTAAACACAAAAAAATAAAAAAATATTAAAATCTATCTAAAAATTTTTAAAACAAAAAAACTGTCAACTGTTAGATCTTATAAATTCAATAAATCTTGCTTGTCCTGAGGACAAGCAGGCGATTTGCTCGCAACCACATCTGGCCCG
The DNA here is from genome assembly GCA_037074585.1 of Biancaea sappan. Taxonomy (NCBI): domain Eukaryota; kingdom Viridiplantae; phylum Streptophyta; class Magnoliopsida; order Fabales; family Fabaceae; genus Biancaea; species Biancaea sappan. The sequence goes on along the minus strand of CM073497.1, from coordinate 44,279,747 downwards.
TTCCTTCTTTCATCTTTCATCTTTACTCTTTCTTCTTCCTTTGAATGTATGAGAACGTAGAGAGAGCAAAAGGAAACAAAATATAATATTTCATAATTTTGTTTCATTTCTCAAGGCAAATAAAATTTTGGGATTTTAAAGGGATCATATAATACACATGTTTGATTTATTTAATCTAAATTTCTTAGCTTTTATTTAAAACAATGAAACAAATAAATATATATAATGAAAGCTATACATATATATATATAGATGCACATTCATACATATATGTATGTATGAATCAACAACCAAAGAAAAAAAGAAAAAGAAAACGAAAGAGAAGGTAGGAAGGAGTAAACTGACATTTTTAAGAGGGAACAAATTGTTATATAATTTAAATCTTTAGGGCACAAAAGAGTTTGTCCTTTCCTTATAACTCAACAGTAAATTTTCATGGAGCTACAGTACCAGCTATAGTACCCTGCTAACAAAACAATACCCAAATGGTAACCTTCTGTGAATTAACAGTAATGTATGTACAATAATGAATAGTAACTTCCTGTGAATCTACAGTAATAAACGGTGCCGCACAATATCAATTTTGTTTTCTCTAAAAATATAGCCTTTCCCTTCTTTCTTCGTCATGAGAGAAGAAGAGGGAAGAGAAGTGTGTGCGTGAGCGAGAGAGAAAAGTCGAAGGGCTGTGGAGCTGCAACAATGTCTAACAGTCTTCTCATTGGCACTAGGCCAAAATTTCACTATCAGGTTAATTAGAAATTACATCTGCCATTCTAGTGAGTAAATAACCTATTATAATGCAATTTCCTTTGCATATAATATTTTTTCCATTACTTTCTCGTGCTTTCATTTATGCTGATGTTTATTTGACTCTTCCTTATTTACATGTCAAACTTAAACCTTGGTTGAAGCGAATATTGTTTATATTACATATATATATATATATATATATACACACACATAATATCTTCCTGCCAAGACAAAAACTCTAGCCTGATTCTTTTTGCTCTATTGAGGCAGATGAGTTGTTAAGACATTTTATTATACTTGAAATATTGTAATTGAAATTGTTTCTCATATTTGGAAATGATTGTCCCAATTTAAGGAGGACTGATATAATTTATAAACTGAACGTGAATATAATATAGATATTCTCTATTTGACTTTGGAAAACTAATGACCCTTGATTTTATAGAAGGAACTCTTTTGGAAATGGTTGGTGTTACAACGATATTTGTAACCCTTGACATGCCCTAGATTGGAAACCTCAGCTAGTATATGTTAGGTGATACTAGCCCTTTGACTTAAGGCCCCTCACGGGTGGGTGGCCACATGACAGGGAAGGTTTGGTTGTGGGAATTAACCAAATTACCCACAAAAGTGTATAACAAATGGAGGAAGATGTCGACCCCAAGGGCAAGGAAAGGTAATTTTAATGTGGTTTAGGCATGTGTACATATAGGAAGAATTGAGAAAAACACTTAATTGCAAAAAACAAAGGAAAGTCGGACGGTGAGAGAGATAGAGACTGAGAGGACGAGCTTCTAGCTGAAAATCAAGGGAAGTTTGATATATTTTGCTTAGAAGAATAAAAAGGTAGGTTTAGAAGTCTAGAATTCATCTTTAATCCTACTCTTTATGAGTTAGAAACTGATGTGAGTGTGTTTGATAAGGAAGATAAAGTAACTAGAGGAAAGCTAGAGTGAGATAGCTAGTAGAAAGGGAAAAAGGTCAATAAAAAGAAAGAGAAACTAATTTACAAAGCTTGAATTCCACAGAGGTAGCTAGCTTTTCTCATAAAAACATGGTTTTCTTGAAATGATTATTTATGCCATTCATTGCTTTGAGATTCATGATCATATTTTGTTTGGTTTTTTAAGTATCTAAGTATGGTGACAGATAATAAAAGCCAGTATAGGGGACCTTAGGAACAATGGTACGTAACGTTCAGTTGAGTTTTTACTGTTGAATAATGAAAGGTTAAAGAAGGATAGATATGTGGATGTCAATACGTAACACCTATATAGTTGGGGACTGCTAGATGTAGCGTTCCTAGCGAGAAAAGGAAAACCTTACATATATGAATTCCTATGTGATTATTGCTTTTAACATGATTTTATGTTGAAAATGGTATTTTTCACATAAAGTCTAATGCTAGCTATGGAGATTATGTTATCTCATTATTTTTCTTGTAAAACTAACCATTTTTAGGGAAGGATAAAGTTGAAGAGGTTGGCAGCAGAGAGTTATAATTAATTTTAGAACTTTTGAATGTGACAAATGTGATTTTGTACTAGCTTAGTTGTTATTGTAAAAGCATGTATGACAATAGTGGAAATTGTAAATATTATGAGTATGTATATTTTCATATGAGTTAGTAATTTGAGAACTTGTATCTGTGTATAGGTAAAAATATCTTAGGGTGCTATGTGATGTTTTAGTCATGCATATATGATCAATAAATATATAGTGGGTTAAGTGTAAAAGCACACTAATTATACTTAGCTAGTGATTAAGGAGCCTCAAAAGCGTCAATGGTACTTGATATGGTGGAAAAGTGTGAGACGTAGCCTAGTACAAATGCTAGCAATTGACCTAATCAAAGAACTAGTTGACTACCAACTCATTTCTGAGGAGAAAAATATCTGACAGGGACCAACCAGTCAATAGGTATCCTGAACTAGTTGATTGGTCAGCCTTTGGAATAATCACAACATTCTAGACAGAGAATAAGTATAGTCGACTGATTGCAGCCTAGCAGTCAACTGCTTGGCCTTTGTTTGAGAATTTGATACATGTATTAAATGTTGCTATTTCTTCACTTAAATCACTAAACATAGATTCCAATCATGTCATCTGATAAGTCCTAGAAAGTCACTAAATAATGCCATCATATGTGGGATTTTCAGTCCTCTTTTAGCCTTGTTGCTTTCCTTTTGCGTTTTTTTATCTTTGTTTTCGTTTAGCTTTCTAGTGCTTTATAGTTTTCTTATTTTCTTGTTTTATTTCCCCTTTTTATTGCCTTTTTAATTTATTTTAGTTGTTATCTTTTGCAGGTGCAATTTTGGGGAGAAAACAAGAGGAAATTGAGACTCCAGTGAGCTGGCGCCAAGGCGCCAGACGTGGCACCCTGGCGCCAAGGCGCCGGACGTGGCACCCAGGCGCCAGGCATTTGAACTGCAAAGAGCCCTATGCCCAGTTGGCACCCAGGCGCCTAACCCCTGAACTTGAAACTGAAGCTGTCAGGTTTGGCGCCCAAGCGCCAGACGTGGCGCCCAGGCGCCAAGTCACGAATCTGCAGCTTAAATGCTTCTTTTGGGGCATTTTGCCCTAACTTTGATTGGGGAGATTTTTGGGGAGCTTGGAGGCAGCAAGGGAGCAACAACTTGAGCTGGTTAGGGGGGAAGAAGGCCTTCCTTCATGGGATTGGTCTTCCTTCCCCCATCTCTTCTCTTTTCTCTTCATTTTCTTCTCTTTTCATGTTGCTTTTTCTTGTAATTTATAGTGATAGGTAGTATGTAACTCAAGGGTTGTTATGAGCCCGATTTTAGATTAGGTTTTGTGTAATTTCTTGAACTCTTGTAATCTTTAATTGGTTAATACATATTTATTTATTCCAATCTTAATGCTTTCCTTTAACTTGGCCACTTTTTGGGATGATTAGGTATTTTTACTAAACTTGGGAAAGGGAGGTAAAAACTAGACCTAAGGAATGAGTTGTATGAGTTCTTGAACCTTAAAGGAGAGGGAATAGATTTGCTAATGTCATAGGAATATAGATATTAGCCTCATATAGTCAAATTAGGGTTTGCTCATTTAATGAACTTGATTTTCACATAAGGAATTATGGAGAATTAGGTTTTATCTTAGTTGAGGTTTGGAAAAATCCTTCTAGGAATATTTGTGCCCTAGACTAGCATGTACAATTAATGAAAGTAAGAGTAAGAGGATGATAATGGAACCTATGAAAAATGAAGGGCTTGGTGGTTGATGTAATTTAATTTCTTATGAAGTTTTGTTGTTGAGTGATTCTTTTGAATTACATTTCATATTTTGTTGGAGTGGATTTTACCGAATTGAATTGCTCTAAAAATGCTTGATCACCATTTTTATGAGTTTGGGGTTTTTATCTATGCTAGGGATAGCTAGATATTAACTTAGCCCATTGTAACTTCCACCATAAATCAGATTAATCTAGGAATAGATAATCTTATTTATGTGGTTTTTCTGAGTTCCTAAACTTAATCACCTACTTGAATGATTGGATTAAGGAATTAAACAATTATTTAGGTTAGGTAGGTTTGTTTCTCCAAGGGATTGGGTTCAAACAATTTTGAGAGCTTAACCAACACCAAAAGGATTTGTAATTTGATTGAATCATTCTTTAACAACTCAAAGACTCATTTGTCTATGAATTAGTCGGATTAAGAATTAAATGAAGTCAATCCCATCAATCCTAGGTTATTGTCATTAGGAGTAGCTTAGTTTTAGGTTCTAGATAATAGTTTTAGTTTAATTTGTAGCGTTAAATTTACTTCTCTGTTTAATGATTCGTCTAAATAGCATTTAACTTTAGCTTCACGGGTAGTTGGTACCTCAATCCTCGTGGGAACGATACTCTACTCACTATGTATTACTTGTATGATTGGTACGCTTGCCGAGTCGTCAACAAGTTTTTGGCACCGTTGCCGGGGATTGATGGTTGTGCCAATATTCAATGAAGCCGAAGTGGTGCTAGTGTAGACACTTTTGTTGTACATTCTCTTGTGTCCTTGCAATTTCCATTTCTTCTTTTGATTGTTTTATTTTTGTGGTCTTGTTCTTATGGTGTTCTTCTTTGTTGTGTGCATGAAATGTGGTTTCTCTTCCTTGCTGGAAAACATTGAAGATGAGAAAGAAGCATTGATGACCAAGGAAGGAGACAATAACTAGCGAAGGACACCGGTAAAGTCTGGCTAAGGACTATAAACGTAGCGTTCTTGGGAGGCACCCTAAGTTTCTTGACCTCTCCATCATATTAATTTGTGCTTGGTTTTGTTCTGTACTTTTAATTATGTGTTGTTGATGTTTAGTGCCTTTTTTGGACTGTTTTTGGTGAATTGAGTTATGTTTTCTTTGATTTGTGTCTTGTGTTTTTGTTTATTTTTAGTTGTTGAGTGTTTTTACTGTGTTTTTGGCATTTTTGGTTGTGTTTTTATGGATCACAAGCCTCAAATTTCGTGGGTCATCAAGTTCTGGTGCTGAAAGCTGCTGCTGATGAGGGAAATTCATTTCTGTCAAGATGGCGCCCAGGTGCCATGATGCTGATGTTCATTTGCTCTCTGTCTCGTTGGCGCCCAGGCACCAATATTGCCGCCCAGGCGCTCATTGTCAAGGCAGTTAGGGTTTGTGACTTGGCGCCCAGGCGCCAACGTCGGATTTAATCTTCTGCAGAAAATTTTCTGCATTTCTTCACGCCTCCAAACCCTAGCAGCCGTGATTCTCCTCTTCTCTTCCCCTTCTCCGACGTCCTTCCTCCCTTGGAACGCCATTGAAGCCGATTGAAAGCTTCTCTTCTCCCCAAACCTTCAAGTTTCCACATATCCTTCCATTTTCTTCTCCTTTTCTTCCCTTTCCATCAATTTCTTCCCACTTTTTCTTCCTTTCTTCATCTTCTTCGCGATTTGGGCTGGGTTTTCGAAGTTGGTGGTCCTCCTCCCCATTTTTTTTGCAGATTGTGGTAAGTTTCCTCTTCCCCACTCCATTTTCTTTGAATTTCAAAAAAAAAAATTAATTTTCAGATTTGGGAATTTTGGATTTAGGATATTGTTTTGATTTTTTTGAAATTTCTGAAACTTTTAAAATTGGAATTTTAGGTTCTTAGAATGTTTATTTTATTTTCTGAAATTTTAGGAATTTTTAAATTTAGTTTTTCTTAATTTTCAAAATTTTTCTTTTACTAAATAATCCAATTTTAAAGTTTTTTAAATTAAATTTTTGCTTTTTGAATGGTTAGGATTGTCTATTGCATACATAATGTCTCACAAACGTTCAAGGAAGCAAAAGGAAGCCGAATCCTCCTCTAGTAGAGATTTTGATGCCTCTAGGTTTAGGAATTTTGAGTGTAAAATGAAATTTGATGAACTTGAACCTAGAGAGTTTATTAAAGAGAGAGGGTTTTATCTGAGGGCTAATCAGTACGCCGAAATTCAGGATAGAATAAGAGACTGGGGATGGGAAACACTTTGTAGGCCGGCTACGAGATACTGCCTAGAGGTTGTAAAAGAGTTCTACTAATGCATTTAGGGGGAGTAATGATAGTGTTGCGGACAGAAATACTTCTTTTGTTAGGGAGAAAACAATTTATTTTACATCAAACAATATCAATAATCTGTTTGGTCTGAGATATGGTCCTGATGCTGATAATGAATATGCTGAATGGATGAGGTTTAGGCATATGAGATCAAATACACTTATTGATACTCTCTGTAAAGAGGGAGCAAGATGAGAGTTGGACGCTCAGGGGAAAGAAACACATTTTAAAAAATCTGATATGAAAAAAATCCCCAAAGCGTGGTGCACTTTCGTCCAATCCAACCTCCTTCCTACTTCGAACCGCTCTGAAGTAACTATAGAAAGAGCGGTGGTCATCTATATGATTATTACAGGGAGTGTCTTTAATGTTGGATCTCTGTTATCCCAAAATCTAGATAAATTAATTCAAAAACAAGAAAAAAGATTGGGATATCCCTGCCTTATTACTAACCTCTGTTAAAAGGATGAGGTGCCTATACTTAATGATATTTTTCGTAATCTCGAGGGCCCTATCACTGCACAAGTGATAGATTCTATGGCACCACGTGATGGAGCCCCCGTGGATCACCATCAGGTACCCATTCTGATTCCTCAAGCACCATCCAGACCACGTGCTGCACCTGCACCTCAGGGACCTCATATGTCGCAGCGGATTATTGATATTGAAAACTCCCTGAATGATTTGAGAACGTCCCACAATGCTTTTGTTGCCTCCCATGATGCATTTGTAGGAACACAGAATGAGCACAATAGGGGTGTAGCTCAGGCTCTGTATGCCATGGCTAGGCATTGGGGAGTGAGCACTGAGGGTTGGACTTTGCAGGATCCTTTTTACGATCCAACAGACGACATCAATTTCGATCCTGCAGTCAACAGTGGAGTAGCTGGCGGAGATGAAGAGATGGGCGAAGAAGACGACGCTGATGACACGGATTGAGGCGTTGTGATTCATTGTTTTGTTGTTTTTATTTCTTTTGTTATTGATTCATGTATTGTACTTATCATTTGAGAACTTTATGTTATGTTATTTTTATGTATTTAGTGGAGTTTTTATTGGATTTTGTTGATGTTTTGATTATTGTGATGGAATGGTTAAGATTCTTGTTATTGTTTATTCACTTTCGTAATTTTTGGTATTTTAATTCTGTATTGTTGTTGTTGATGGTTTTGTTTTATAAGCATTCAGTGTTGATTCCGCCCCTTTTTGTTGATTGTCCCCCTTTGGATGTTCAAACCTTATTTTTGTGCTTGTTTTAACATTGATGACAATGTATGGTTTAGGTTTGGGGGAGTAGAGTGGGTGTTAAATAAGAATGCATTTCTTTTTGTTAAACCATCACGTTTTAGGATTTTTCTTGATATTTTGGAAACTGTTGAACAGGTTTTATGTTATGTCAACGTTGGTTGAATTTATGTCGTCATCTTATTTAAAATCGAGCTAAGTTATGGATTTTTAGAATTTATTGATTAAAATTAGAAATTTTCAAAAATTCTTAAATAAAAGTTGTAGGTATTTTTAATTTTCTTTAGATACTCCTCAAATTTTTAAAACTTTTTATGCTTAGTTGTGATGTATATTTTCTCAATAAGGGAATTAAAAATAAATAAATAATAAATAAATAAATGATAAAAAAAATAGAATAAGTGTGATTTAAGTTGAGGAAGTGTAGTGTGGATTAGGCGCACAATACTTTCTCCAACCAATGAATCATATTTTAATAAATAAAGGCAACGGGCAAGGCATTGTTGTGTGGATTAGGCGCACTGATAATTCTTTGTTTCCTTAGCCTATTAGCTGATATTACCTAGATTGAGGGGAAGATGTGTGGTTAGGCGCACGGTCTTCACTTCGATCATAAATAAATTGGAATTCCCTTTGCTGAAATGCATTTTGATAGAGCTAAGAAAAATCCTCACAATAAGGTAAATTCTTTTAAACTTTTGAGGGAGTAATTAGAGAAAGTTAAGGGCATCTATGATTTTAATTTTAAGGTTAATGAAAATTTTCAATTTATCTATCAATTCAAGAAATTCATTACCTAGCTTTACTTTATATTTAGATGAATGCATGAATTTAACTTACTTGACCATAATCTTTCAAAGTTGTTCAACACTTCTTCTTTATCATGAAAGATCCTTTTTGTATGTTTGTTTAGTGTGTTTAGTTATGTTAGGTAGTTGTTTGCTTGAGGACAAGCAAAGATCATCCCATCCCCAAGGGGCCAGAAATTGTGGAACTAAGCCTATTAAGCATGGAATATGGAGTTGGAATGCAAGTTTTTCACATTGAAGTAAGTACCTTACTATGTTACACTTAGTTAAGTTACTAAAATAAAGAAGATATTTCAACTTGGTATCAGAACTTCAATGAAATTAATATAGTAAAGTAGCTAGAAGGGAAGTCTTTGTTGTGAAAATTACATTATGTAAAGCTCTTGTATTTAAAGAAAGTGAATTTAGTCTCATATCGACTAAGCCCTATTTGGGTAAATAGCTTATTTAAGTGCTTATAGAATAAGCGCTTATCATATAAGTACTTATATGTAAGCTATTTTTATAATTAAAGAATTTACGAGAACAAACTTCACATAAGCTGTTTTCAGCTTATTTTCATAAGCTATTCAGAGCAGCTTATGAAAATAAGCTGAAAACAGCTTATTTTCATACCATAAACTATTTCTATAAATTCTTCCAAACGTGTACATAAGCGCTTATGCCATAAGATAAGCCAGATAAGCTCAAAATAAGCTCTTCCAAACGAGCCCTAAATCAATGAGAGGATGAGCTTTATATACTAACATGTATTAGTGAGCTTATAAAAAGCTAAGCCAAGAGGTGGGCTTACACGATCACAATCCCAAGCTAGTGTAGTGCTTGTTCCCCCTGTGTACACGATAAAATCAACCGGGCTTATTTTCACTTTCCCTGAAAATAAAATTATTTTTATTTTAATTATTTTTATGCCTTTAATGAACTGTTATAGTTTCAAAAATTAATGGATTTAAGTTTTGTAACAGCCAATTTAAACCTTGATTTCAGTTATGGTTTTTGCACCTATAAAAGGAATGCCTCCCTCTCGTATTGGAGACACCACTTAACTTCTCATCTCCTCCTCCACGTTTTTATGCTCTGTGTTTTTCACTGGGTTGCTGTTTTGTTTTTCTACTGTTCTGGTTCCTAAGTTTCTCTTAGAAGGGTTTGTTTAATCCTAGGAGGAAGTTGTGCAGACGCAGAATAATTTTTTCAATGACAGTGTCTTTTGAGACACAACTCAGACTATGTTAGTGACATCATTTTTACAACAGTCTTTACATTGCATGTCTTTGATGTTTGCATCCATATTGCTTTGGTTCGGAGCATGTGATCTGTGAACATTGTTTTGGGACTAAAGCAATCATTTTCCCCTTTTATTTTTGCAATACTCATAAGCTGCTATGGCTTCCTATCATGTTCTTTGTTGACTTGCCAATCGTTTATTGTTTGCTTGTGGCTCCTTTCAAGGTTCATTTCGTTATGCTATATAGAAAAAAACTTGCATGTTTTATCCTGAATCTGTGTAGAGTTTAATACAAGCTTGTGATTGAACATTTGGTAGATGCTTCTACTCCTTTTGATTATGAATTATGATTGGATGTTTGTTGCATCCATGAGCTGTACGTTTTTCTAGCTTTTGGAGTTTTTTTTATCGAGAGTAGAAATCGTTTTCTCCTCTTTGAAGTTAAGTGCTTATCCATGATTGTCTGGGCACTATCTTTTAGTTTTTGGACTATTGTTATTATCCATGACTGTCTGGGCAATATCTTTTAGTTTTTGGGCTATTGTTATTATTGCATTATTCACCATTTTCCTTTGGTTTAGCACTATAAAAGTAAAAGAAAAGAATGCATTCTTTTGTTTTGATGATTCGTTTTCTCCCTACCCTTTTGACCCTCAGAATCAGAATCACTGCTAGTGAGAGAGCAATATACCTTTCTTGAGGAGGGACATTCAGTCCTGATTTTTCATTCCTGAAGTAAATTACTGTTTGTGTGACTTCTTGAAGCTACACTTTAAGTGTTTCCCTTTTACATAACAATTTCTTTTGTTTTTCATGTGATATGAATGAGTTGTAATGGCACTTGTTGTGTTGTGGTTTTGTATACTTATGTGGATTAGGAATATCGAAGTAAGTGTTTCCTTTCCTCTCTTTTTCATTCTTACACATATGATTGTGTTAGGTTATTGTTAGGCAATAAATCAAGGAGAAGGGCAGAGAAGAACACATAAAGAAGTTACGTGATTCGGTCAATGCGACCTACGTCCACGGACAGAGAAAAGATTTGTATTATTTCTGATAAAGGTGACACAGAGAAAGATTACATCAAAAAACCTTACATCCATAAATTCCCTCACACACATATATATAGAGAAACTAATGGGTTACGGGTCGCGAGTTGTGGGTCGGGTTACAAACCAGGTCACCCATAGAATTCAAGTCATACCCAATAATTTCCTTCCTTGACTTGAATTCCCTCAAATCATCAGAACTAAGTATAATTTCATCTCTGTCATTCAAGCCCTGTAGGGCTTCATGGAATGCGAACATTCACCAAGTCCAAGCTATGCTTGAACTTCTCTGAAGGTAGAGGCCTCGTCAACATATCTGCTGGATTATCTACTGTGGCTATCTTCTCAATGGATAATTTCTTGTCTTCTATCACATCTCGAATAAAATTTAATCTGATATCAATATGCTTCGACCTCTCTTGGTAGACTGGATTCTTGGGCAAACTTAATGCACTCTGACTATCACAATAAATGATAGGTCTCTGAATATTTAGCCTCAAACTATCATCAAACCATGCAACTACATACCTTCCTTAACTCCTTCTGCCAATGACATGTATTTTGCTTTAGTGGTAGACAAGGCAACTGTAGATTGAAGTGTTACCTTCCAACTGATAGCACATCCATTCAGAGTCAAGACATAGCATGTCAAGGATCTTCTCCTCAAAAGGTCTCCAGCATAATCGAAATTTATATAGCCAACCAAGCCACTATTAGATTTATCAGCACCATAAACCAAGCAAATATTACTCGTACTTTTCAGATACTGCATAATCCATTTAACTGCACTCCAGTGAGCTCTCCCAGGATTACTCATAAACTTGCTTACCACACTGATTGCATGAGCTAGATCAGGCCTAGTATACACCATTGCATACATCAAGCTTCCAACAGCATTACAGTAGGGCACTGAACTCATGTACCCTTTTTCCTCAACTGTAGTAGGTATTGTACTAACATCAAGTTTAAAATGTGCCGCCAACGAAGTACTAACTGGCTTAGAATTATTCATCTTGAAAGACTGCAACAATTTTTCTATGTATTTTTTGCTAAGATATATACAGTAAACCTGCATTTCTATCTCTCCAAATCTCCATGCCTAATATCTTCTTGGCTGCACCCAAATCCTTCATCTCAAACTCATTACTCAACAAGGCTTTCAAACTATCAATTTAAACCTTGTTCTTTGCAGCAATCAACATATCATCAATATATAGCAACAAATAAATATAAGAATCATCTGCAAGTTTCTTAGAGTAGACACAGTTATCAAACTGATTATGCAGAAAATTATGAGAAGTCATGAATGCATCAAATTTCTTGTACCACTATCTAGGAGATTGCTTCAAACCATACAAGGACTTTTTCAGCAAACATACATGATCTTTCTTCCCAGAATCAAGAAATCCTTCTGGCTGTGACATATAGATCTGCTCCTCTAAATTTCTATGTAAGAAAGCAGTTTTCACATCCAGTTGTTCCAACTCCAAGTTAAAAACACTTACAATGGAGAAAAGGACACGAATGGTTTTATGCTTCATAACTGGGGAGAAAACTTCATGACAATCAATTCCCCCTTTTTGTGAAAAACCCTATGCCATGAGTCATGTTTTGAACCTTTCTGGTTCAACTCCAGAAATACCTTTTTTCTTCTTGAAGACCCATTTGCATCCTACCGGTTTCACTCCCTTTGGTAAAAGTACAAGATCCCATGTTTCGTTCTTCTCAAGAGAATGCATCTCTTCATTCATTGCAACCAGCTATTCTAATGCTTTTCTACTCTCAACTGCTTCTTTATACGATCTCGGGGCGTCAGAATCAATGTTTTCTCCTACTGCCAAGGCATAAGCAACTGAATTAATATCAACCATATCAACACAATCTGCATACCTTATGGGTTTTCTGATTTCCCTCCTTTCCCTCCTTGTTGCTATAGGTTGTGATTCTTTATCTTCCCTGGGCTCCTGTACAAGGTCTGTATAACCTTTTTGAAGTTTGAACTTCAATTTTCACCTTCTGGTTGGCACCTTGATCATTATTACTTGCATGACTACCAAGCTCCTCCTTCTGACTAAACATAGCAGACTCATCAAAAGTTACATATCTGCTAATAATAAATTTTGGAGTTATATCCTTTTTAGTACACCATAGTCTGTACCCTTTAACTCCAGGTGCATACCTTAGAAATATGCATTTCATTGCCCTAGGCTCTAGTTTACCATCATTCACATGAGTATAAGCAGGACAACTAAATATACACAGACCAGAATAATCAGAAGGTTTATCAGATCATACCTCTTGAGGAGTTTTAAAATCAATTGTAGTAGATGACAATTTATTCACCAGATAACAAGCAGTGTTAACTGCTTCAACCCAGAATTGTTTTGACAAGCCAGCGTTTAATCGCATGTATCTCGCACGTTACAACAGTGTTTGATTCATACGTTCTGTAACTCTATTTTGCTGTGGTGTATGACGTACAGTGCGGTGCCTCACTATACCTTCTTTCTTGCAAAACTCATCAAACGGAGCACTACAGAACTCCAACCCATTATCAGTTCTGAGTGTTTTGACCTGTTTTTCAGTCCATTTATCAACCATGGTCTTCCACTCCTTGAACTTCCCAAACATTTCATCTTTAGATTTCAGAAAATACACCCAAACTCTTCTAGAGTAGTCATCAATGAAAGTAACAAAGTACTTGTATTTGCCCTGAGATTCAACTGGAGAAGGACCCCACAAGTCTGAGTGAACATATTGCAGAACATCCGTAGAAGTATACTTCCCAGAATTGAACTTAACTCTGCGTTGTTTACTCATAGCACAAACTTCATAGAATTTCAATTTCCCAGTTTCTGCCTCTTCTAACAATCTTTGTTTACTTAGAATTGATAGTCCTTTCTCACTCATGTGTCCCAATCGGCGATGCCACAACTCTGTACAATCATCATTCTTCCCTAAAGATTTAAATACAGCCACTGTCCCTATCACTAAACTACCAATCAGAAAGTAAATGCCATGCTGCAATTTACCCTTCATTATAACCAGAGCACCTTTGGAAATTCTCAACTGTCCATTTTCTCCAGAGTAATTGTACCCTTGTTTGTCAAGAGTACTAAGAGAAATCAAGTTCTCCGTAGACCAAGAAAATACCAAGCATCAAGCATCCTAACTATTCCATCATACATCTGAATCTGCATAGAACCACTACCCTTAACACTAAGCTGCTCATTATCACCCAACCTCACAACACCTTTCTACTCCTTGAAAGAATTAAACAGCTCACGTGATAACACTGGTATTTGGTTCCTTCTCGTCATTTCCCTTATTCCTTTGTGAACAATTCTTCCTGATGTGCCCCTTCTGTTTACAGTGATAACATCGAGGTCCTCCTTTGTTCCTTGACTTAGACCGTGACTTGCTTCTTTTTCCATAATCCCTTTTAGTATCTCTACCTCTGCCAACATACAAACCTGCTTTTGCACCATCCCCATTAGAACTAGAGACTCTTCTCTTCAGCTCTTTAGACTGCAAAGCATCCTTGACATCATTAACAGAGATACTATCACTACCATACAGCATAGTGTCAACAAAGTTCTCATATGAATTTGGTAGAGAACATAAAAGAATGATCACCTGATCCTCATCATCTATCTTAACCCCAACACCCTGTAAATCCAGGATAATCAAGTTAAAGTTACCAAGATGATCTTTCACCTGTATATTTTTTATCATCCGCAGGGTATACAAATGCTGCTTTTGATATAACCGGTTTGTGATAGACTTCTTCTGGTATTTATCATCCAATTTCTTCCACAAACTTGCAACAGTTGACTCATCAACTACTTCTCTCAACACTTCATCAGTCAAACTCAATAGTATTGCACTATGAGCCTTTGCCAAAATTTCCTTCTTTTCCTCTTCCTTCAATGTGTCAGGCAATTTACCTTCTCCTTCTAACGCTCCCGCACATCCCTGTTGCACCAAAAGTGCCCTCATTTTTACCTTCTACAAAGTGAAATCATTCGATCCATTGAACTTCTCAATATCGAATTTATGAGTCGACATTTTTTCAAACAACAGTAGACAAATTACTAGCAAATTTCGCAACTAGAAATCAAATTTCACAAAACTGTTCAGAACCTTGCAAACTGATCGGAACTTTACTAATAGAAATCCAACACAGCAGTCCAACAAAATTCACAACAGTAAACTAGAAATTCAATCCAGTAAATGCACCAGAAATTCAATCCAATACAATCCAGTAAATTCACACAGAAATCCAGAATTCTTTCTTGAACTGAACAGTGACTCACCGGAATAGTGTTGACAGAACAATGACAGCCGAAACAACAAACTTAGCAAAAATTTCAAGTTGTTACAGTATTGTTAATTTTTGACTTTGCTACAATAATGTTGACCAGTTGATTGCTATAGTCCCGAGTTGCTACAATATGTTATGCTACAGTGCACTGAGTTGCTACAGTATCTAAGTCACTACAGTGTCGTTTGTTACAGTACCATTAACGGTTTGACCGCTACAGTACCTCGACGTAGAAGATGATGAGCAGTACTTTCGGCGATGATTCCGACAATGAATAGTGACTCGCAACAGTAAAAAACACCAAAACAATTGAAAAACGATCTCCGATGCAATAGAAGTACAAAAATGGTCTCTTTTGCAGCAAAAAAAATTGGGCAAGATATGAGATTTTAAAATGAAATCTAAAAAATTTCTTACCACCAAAAATGGTCTCCGACATTCTTCAATGCACCAAAGATGCAGAAAATGGTCTCCTATGCTCCAAAACAACTAAATCGGGGCAAGATATAAAATTTTGGAGCTAGATCTCAAACTTTTCAGATGTGCTACAGTAACCGACGAACCAAAAAATGAACCAAAGCTTTGATACCACTTATAGGTTATTGTTAGGCAATAAATTAAGGAGAAGGGTTGAGAAGAACACACAAAAAAGTTACGTGGTTCGGTCAATGCGACCTACATCCACGGACAGAGAAAAGATCTGTATTATTTTTTATACAGGCTACACAGAGAAAGATTACATAAAAAAACTTTACATCTATAAATTCCCTCACACACACATACACACACACATTATATATATATATAGAAACTAATGGGTTATGGGTCACCGGTCGTGGGTCGGGTTACAAACTGGATCACCCACAGAATTCAAGTCATACCCAACAGATTGCCAATCATTTATGTTTTAATATGCTAAGAGTGAGCTAAGAAGGCCACAAGTACACATCTTTTACACTTTGCTGCCATAGTTATTTTTGCTATCATTTTCTCTGCTGGTAGCATTTTTTCTATTGATGGAGTTTTTTCTTCTTCTTTTTTCCTGTTATTTTTTTGCTACTGTTTTTCTGCTATCAATATTTCCTTCTTGTTATCATTTTGCTATTATTTGCATGATTGTCTTTTTCTGTTATTGGCATGATTATTTCCCATTGTAAGTATCATCTTGTGTATTCGTGTTTTGCCGCCAATTCTATTTTTTGTAATCCATTTAATTCATTGCTGTTTGCGTTCGTTGTCAATTTTTTGCTTCCCACAATGTTCCTGTTACTAGTTTCAATATTCTATTTTTTGTTGTCATTGTCGTTTCCTCCTTTTTTGTTGTTGTTTTTTTTTTTAATTTCCATTATCACTGTCGTGGCTTAACTGTTATTGTTTTCTTTGTTGCTATCACCCTAAGGTTGTCATGATTAAGAAGAGGAAACACATAATTCATGCATGCATAGAAGAAAATAGAATAATGGATTAAATAAGCAGGAGATCACATGTTTAGTGCGTTTTAAGGGTAATTGTTCTTTGAACAGGTGTCACAGGTGCATAATGCCTTCCCCATGCACAAGTAGACTTTCGATCCCATATATCTATTTGTTTGCTCGCCTCATCCTTGCATGTTTGGGTTTCCTAGTTTCACTTAGAAAAATTAGGCTGTGACTTTGTTTTTTTTTTGATTTTTTATTATTTTTATTTTCACTAAGGATTGTGAGGATAAAGCCTCATTCAAGTATCACTAAATTCGTGATCTCCTTGTAGACGTTCACAAGACAACTTTTCACACTTATTTTGGCCAATATGAATTTATGGCCATGCCCTTTGGCCTTTACAATGCACCTTATACATTTTAGGCCACAATGAATGATTATTTATGCAAGTTTGTCATAGTGATTTTTTATGATATTTTGATTTATAGTCAAATTCGACAACAACATCAAGATCACTTGTTCATTGTTTTCATAAATCTGAAAACTAACTCTTTCTATGCCAATGCAAAAAAGTTTTTATTTGGCCAGCCACAGGTTCAATTTTTGGGACATGTAGTCTCTCAAAATGAGATAGGAGTTGATGTATTGACAAAGTGAATGCAATGATTGAATGGCCGAAACTTGCTAATGTTAAAGATTTTAGGGTTAACAAGGTAATATCAATATGTTTGTTTGAAGTTATGGAGTTATAGCTTGACCATTGACAAAGTTGATCAAGAAGGACAGATTTATATGGACTGCAAAATCTGACAACACCTTCTAGCACCTAAAAGAAGCACTTGGTTCTTTTCTAGTATTGCGATTGCCAATTTTAGCTAGCATTTTACCATTTAGTGCAATGCTTCGCCCAAGGGTGTTGGATCTGTCTTTCTACAAAATGAGCATCCCATAACATACTTTAATAAGTCTTTTGTGTAGAATTGTTTAATTTACCAGCAAAACAGATATTAAACACTAGCACCAACGAGCCTCTTGCAGCCAATACCCATATCGTAATGTGTTTGGGAAGACATATCAATGGGAATTCAGCATCAAGCTACCCAAATCCAGTGGATTTGATACTATTTTGTTGGTGGTCAACTATCTAAGTAAGTACAACCATTTTATTGCATTAGCTCATCCATACACAACAAAATTGTGGCTTCTATCTTTTGTAGAGATTGTACGGTTGCACATAGTTCCTAGATTATCGGGACACCATTTTCCTAAGCACTTTTTGGCAAGAGCTCTTTTGGTTAGATCAAACTCGGTTGTGAATGAACACCGCCTAAACCCTACCAATCCCAAACCGATGGTCAAACGGAGGTGATCAACCACTGTTTAGAAGCATACTTGAGGTGCTTTGTCGGCAAACAGTAGCCTCGCTTCTAGAGTATGTTAGACTAAATACTCTTTCAATACTGGATTTTGTTCATCATCTGGGACCACTCCATTTAAAATCCTTATGATAGGGACCCTCCTCCACTCCACCCCTTTATTAAGGGTGAGATTTAAATTAGAGGAACAATTGCTGCAAAGAGACAAAATGCTGAAAATTTTGCAGCACAATCTCACTAATGCCCTGCATCACATGAAAGCATAAGCAGAATCAAAAAGGCTGAACTCCTACTTAACATCGGTGTTGGAGTTTTTCTTGGTATCCAGGCATACAGACAACACTCTGGCCAAGAGAACGTATGAAAAGCAATCACCTTGTTTCTTTGGGCCTCACAAAGTACTCAAACAAGACAGTCCAGTTACTTATGAGTTGGAATTGCAGGCCTCTTCAGAGATACATCCTACTTTTCATGTTTCTCTCCTCTAATTAGCACATGGGCAAATACCTTCATCTCCACTAGCACCCTTCCCCATCAATGTTGAATGGGAAGTCAATCTAACCCATGAAGAAGTTCTTGCACACCCTGGACTAAGAAGTCAGAACCATCAACACTTGGATTTCTAATTCAATAGTCTGACTGTCCTTTAGAAGAAGCAAGTTGGGAGGAGTATGATCTATTGGCAAAACAATTCCCATTTTTCCGCCTTGAGAACAAGTTGGTTTTTCAGGGGGCAATGATAAACCCCTGCTGACCTACTCTAGAAGGAGGACATATGAAGGATAAGAAACAAGTACCTTAATTGACTTAGTTAAGATTTAATTTTTATTTTGTTATTGATGTTTAATTAACTCTTATTCTGTTATTTAGGGGTGAGCAAAAACCCACCCAACCCGCCCAATCCAAACCAACCCGCACATTTGGGTTGGGTTGGGTTGGAAAATTCCCAACCCGCCAAGTAGCGGGTCGGGTGACGGGTTGAGAATTTCTCAACCCAACCCAACCCGCCAACCCGTCCAATATATATATATATATTTTTTAAAAAATTTTTTTAGGGACTTAGCCACTTAGGATTTTTTGTTATACTCATTATTTATAAGTAAATATTTATGTGTTATGTATTTATTAAAATTTGGATTATATATATTGAAATTTGAATTGAATTAATTTGTCTATAACATTATAGCCTACTGTTGACTATTATTATCTTGTTAGATGGAATAAAGAATAATGTGTGCCTTTACTAATTTATTTGTCTTCTATGTAGTGTGAATAAAGAAAAAAAGAAAAAATAGAGAAGAAGAAGAAGAAAGCAAAACAAAAATAAATAAATAAAAATAAAAAATAAATAAATAAAAAAGACAACCCGTAACCCGACCCGACCCGCCAAAGTGCGGGTTGGGTTGGTTCGGGTTTATCATAAAAAAATTAACAACCCAACCCAACCCAACCCGATCAAATTTGATTGGGTTGAGTTGAAATTTTCTCCAAACCCGACCCAACCCGACACGTGCTCACCCCTACTGTTATTTATGTTTAATCAGTCCGTTTTTATGATATGGTTTGTTCCCTTGATAGTAGGTGATTAGGTTTTTAGTATAATATAGGTTATTGTTAATGCAATATGGCTTCCTTATTTTTAGCACAAGTTGTTAGTATGGTTTAAACCTTCTATTATGAGCCTATAAATAATTAAATACTAGAAGGGTGCACTGCTTCTCTCATTTTTGAATTCATAATTATATTTGAACAACTGGAGCATTGTCATTGGTATTATTTGTGTCAAGATTCTTCACTTAATTCTGCCAGTATTATTTCTCTAATTCTTCTCCCTTCTTTCTTTATTTTACTTTTTCCTTCTTAATTACTGTGTGGGGTTCCTATCATTCCCACCTAAAGGCCATTGTCCTCAAAGGTCAAGAAAAAGATCAGATCAACTTGCATCTATCATTAAATCGAACCAATTAACTACAATCCTAACAATACCATCCTTAGCAAAATTTATAATGCTCATCTTTTTTATTGTCATCGAGGAATCATCATGGAAGATGATTGAAGTGGATGGCACATGAATGAAAATGGAGTCCCTTGCATCTAAATCATGTTGAAAATTGCACTTATCTCCCTTTGAATTACAAGAGCCAAGAGATCCAAATTTAAAGCATAACTTATCTTATCTCTAGCTCCATGTTTCTGTTGCTTTTAAGAAGCATCATATCTCCAAGAATCATAGACACTACCATTGGACCTTTTTGCAACCTCCTTTGGAGAAGGTCATTTCTCCACAGATATATACGGCAATAAGGTAGTAATTTCGGTTTTCATGGCAAATCTCAGTTGAAGATTTGGAGGATGCAGATGTGAGAGAAATTGTACGAATTACTTTTTTCTTCATGGGTTCTTCCTCAACCAAAATATTTTTCGGATTGTTGTTAGGCTGCTGTGTTGCTCCTATGGTTGCTGCATCTATTTGGACCATCTTCCTGAAATCTTAATTACTGCCACTATTTCCTTTGTAGTAGTCAATATTGTAATAACTTCGTCATCTCAATTTGCTAGATTCTCCATGGCTCAAATTTAATTCTTGAAGCTTGGCAAATCTAGTGGCTTCTATCAATGTTCTCGAATAAAACAATTCAACTCAAATAGCATCTGGCTTTAAATCAATAAAATAACAACTCAACTTTTGGGATTCTGTGAGTTCCACCTCAGCAAGCTAATTTTAAATATTTCTTGATACTCGGCTAATCTTCCTCCTTGCTTGAATTACATCAACTCTACTTGCTCCTTCAATTACACTATTTTCTGCTTTACAACTTCAAATTGATGATCAGTTGTTGCTTAACGTTTATCTATTGCCTACTTCAAGAGTTCTTCCATCTCACACATGATCAGCGAACGGGTAGAGTCTGTCATTGCCAAGGATCATTTGCTCTAACACCAATGTTAAGCACCAAAAATATTCGAAGGACAGAAGAAAATTCGAGGAAAGGGGAGGAATTAGAGATGAGACGAGACAAGGAAGAGACAAATAGAGAAGGCAGGGATATCAAGGAGTTGAGAGAAGATCAATCCATTCTTTTCATAATATCTGACAACAAATTTCTCCTGCTTATAACTATATTTTACCTTTAACAAATCGATAACAATTTAAACAAAAATAATTAAAAAAACCCATTTTTTCTTATATATTTTGATCCCTAACAAGTTGTCATGGTCATGATATTATACATAAATGACCAAACCTGAGTTAATTACACAATAACAAAAATACCATGTAAGATAATTCAGGACACCAGATTGAAACCAAAAAAACAGATATATCCAAGAATGAAATATTACATACTACATACATACATACATACATACATACATATATATATATATATATATAAGAATTATGCTAACATGTTCATGAGATTCCATCTCCCAGCAAACACAAGCCACAAGATACATGCTACAAGATTGAAGGTACAAGGCTCAGTATCCATAGCTGTGATCATCATACATTGGATAGCTACCACTCCTCCTTGACTTATCCGCCTGCACAGAGGTGGCATGGCAGTGTATTAATATCACAAGTCAAATACGAAAGATAGCACATATCAGCAATAACCAGGTGTTACACAAAGGGAATACCCTGTTGATCAGATTCTCAAATGCTTCTGTTCCATTCTCTTCAATGTACTTCTCTGCAGCAGTTAGAATGTCGTCTGGCTTACTGAAGAAGTCCTTTTTCCTTGGGACATACCAGATGTTAACAATAGTCTGAGGATTCACAAAGAGAGGTCTCACATAATGCTCGT
Organism: Biancaea sappan; assembly: GCA_037074585.1. Lineage (NCBI taxonomy): Eukaryota > Viridiplantae > Streptophyta > Magnoliopsida > Fabales > Fabaceae > Biancaea > Biancaea sappan. Next base: position 44,258,203 of record CM073497.1, on the reverse strand, counting down.
AAACATAGGCAGCACCACTAAAGTGAGGGAGGACCAACCAGCAGGTTAGAATCAGCTTTGCATATGGCCAGATAGGTATCCTGCAATAAAAGGTTGAGAAGGTTTTATTTGAAGCTTAGTTTTTCTTTATTTCTAAAATCAACCGAAGCCAGTTAAAGTTGGTGTATGACTGGACATTACAATATAGGGTAATTTCATGGAGAGAATTACTTCTCAAGAGGCTGAGCTTTCTCATTCTTATATGAAGAGAAATTTTCACTTTATTATTTAGAAAATTAGGGTGAGAATATCAAGGTAAATCTAATGGTGAGAAAGCTCAACTTTTTGAAAGATAGAACTCATAGAATTTACCCTATAAGTATAGATGCATTGAAGCAAACTTATTATGCCTTTCAAAATATTAATACCTCCAAACAGTCCATCCCTTTACTCTTAAATCTGTGAGCAAGTACATGTATGACAGCCTTACAGAAGCTACCAATCAAGATGGAAAGATAAAGCATTACGTTCGCAGCTCAAATGATTAGAAAACCTACTAAAAATATTGTTTGGATTGAGGATAAAGCATTACATTGTTTTTTTCTCCTAGAATGTATTTGGATTGAGAAAAATGGATGAGAACGGAAGATAAAAATGTCTATTTAAATCAAAATTGAAGAAAATGTCAAAATTAAATTTTCACTCTCCTTCCCTTCCCTACCATTCTCCTCAATCCAAACATATCCTACATAAGATTAAACTTGTATTGAGTTTCATTAGTTTCTTTAAAATACAAATTAAGATGTACATACTCAAATGGCCGCACAATAATAAAAGGAGGTGCTTATAGAAACAAAGTTTCCACACAAAACAGAACATTGTTTAATGAATCTTCAGACATGATTGGAAAAACAATTTTACTAAGACACCAAAAAAGCAATCAAATAAGAACTACATTGCTCGCAAGCTTAACTACATTACCAGATAACAAGTTTGCATGCATTTAGAGTGAGAGGTCCTTTTTTTTTTTTTTTTAAATTTTATCCCCAAGAAGAAAGTGTATCCACCTGTTCACATTCTTTTCTAATCATGATTAAGCTAACGCAAGAGAAACATCCACTAGAAGTTGCAGCCCTCAAATAAATTCTCATAGCGTATCCCATTCACCAAGTAAACCATATAAAAGAAGAAACACAAATGATTCACAGCCACAGGCATGAAACGTAATTACCATTCAAGAACTTTGTAAAAAGTAAGCTCAAATAGGGTGATCATAGAATAGAGAATCCAATAGGTGAGCCATTGCTGATCATCGACCGGAGACTTGCTCTCAATAGCCTTAATCGAGGCATATCTGTCATTGAAGAAAGAACCCAACAAGACAAACGATAAATCCAAACCGTACAATAAACTAAGTCTCCAAGAGATTTGCCAGGCCAAGAAGAAGCATAGTACTTACAGAGGATAAACGAGACTAATCAAAGGGCTGCAAGAGAAACCCGAAAGACAGTAGTTAGAAAAGAAATAGCAATGGCATTGATCTCAAAGTTAAATTCCCAAGGAAGAGTGGCAAGGAGAAAGAGATTACCCAGCAAAAACATCGAAGTTGCTGAGAATCACCTTGAGGAAATTTCTAGCACCGGACCCCATCTCTACACTCTGATCTCTCAAGGTAGATCCGAATCTTAGGGTTTCGATCAGACAGAAGAGAGCAGGGAAGCGAGTGGGATAGAGGGAGAGAGTCACTATATTGCGCCGTCACCGACTCACCACTGTGTACTCTTCAGTGAGAAAACGAGTGTGGCCAGCGGAAGAGAGAGATATAGTTTGCGAGCATCCGAGTGTAGACTCCAATGTCCAATCGCACCGAACGAGTAGTGAAGTCCATCTATAGATTGTTTAATCCAAGTGTTGAATCCTTGATCATGATGCGGGACCTTCGCGGGCTTCAAGCACTCTATCCTTTACACAGAGGAAACTTCTCTTTTAAGTTTTAACAAGTTCCAAATTTACCAATTGCCGACCTCCTACTATGTTCTGATCCTTTACTTTGGTTTTTCTTTTTCTCTTTTACCGGTCTATCTACCATGTCCATATCCGCTAGTTTCATTTCTCACCTCATCTTTGGCTTTAAAAATAAAAAGGAAAAAATATAAAACTTTCTTTTTTAAGTTTAGGCTAATCATGTTTTACTTTTAAGGAACTGTTCGATAAAATTAATTTATAAGTTAACTGATAGTTTATAAGTTAATTTTTAAGTTATAGTTTATAGTTAATACTAATAACTTATAAGCTAGTTTATTGAATTAAAAATGTTTAGTAAAAATAGTTATTGAACTAGTTAAAAAATGTAAAATGACATAAAAGGCCGTATATTTTTTAATTTTAAAATAATATCAATAAATATATTATTTTTATTTTTAATTAAATTAATTTAAATAATTATAGGTATAAAATTTATTAAAAATATATATTTATATATTTTCACATATATAATATATTTATATATTATATATATTTATGACATATTTATATACATTTTATATATAATATTATATATGTATAATATATCATATATAAATATAAATATAATAAAAAATGAGTAAATATGATATAATAAAGTAAGGGACATAATGCGTATTTTGAAAACAATAAAAGAAAAATAGGAACAAAAAATTATAAGTTACTTAAATTAGCTTATTCTGATAAGCTACAAGTTACTCAAAGTAGCTTATCAGAATAAACTATAAGCTACTAAAATAAGTTTGTTTACCGAACACTTTTAACGAACTTATAAGCTAGTCAAATAAGTTATAAGCTTGTTTATAAGCTATAAGTTGTCTTGTCGAACATATTCTAAATAGATTATTCCTAATTCAAATGTTAGATCAAACTTTTTCAGCAAAAGTACTCTTCATAATCTTAACATTTACACCAAATTTTTAATTTCGTTCCTAAAGGTTTTTTTTTAAGTTAGTTGTGTCTTATATGTTTTATTTTTTTTAAACCTACCATTTTTACTAACGCCATTAAATCTAATGACGGAAAATGCTAACTAGGCGGTCCACATAACACATTTCAGGCCACACACCATTTGCCACGTGGCAGCCATGTTATATATATCTAAAAAGATAAAATTACTGCTAAAATTTTAATCTTTCTCTTCTCTAATCATCCTTCATTCTCTCTCTCTCTCCTCTCTTAAGAAAGAGACAGAGAAGGAGGTTGAGAGAGACAAAACAAAGAGAGATGAAGAGAGAAAAACATAGCATGAGAGCCACCCAAAATCCCATAACTCTCCCCTCTTGTTTTTTCTCTCATTTTTGGTTCTCTCTGCTATCTCTTGTCTTTTGGTTTCTTGTGCATTTTTTGATCATCAAAACCCTCTTTTATTCTCTCTAAGCTCACTTGGACCCTCAACAAACCCACTCAGATGCTAGAAACTCCAAGAACACACTAAAAACTCGTGACTCTCCCACTTTGTTTTTCCTTTTCTTCTCAATTAGGCTCTCTCTCTCTCCCTTTCTCTCTCTCTCTCTCTTAATTTTCTTCTTTTTCCTGTGTGCTTCTAAGTGGGGAGAAACAAAGCTAAATAAAAGTGCACTTACACATTTATGTCAATCAAGAAAACATAGAACCCAAATGGAAAATAAAATAGATCAAAGGGACCAAATCAAAACTTAAAAAGGACTAGACTAAAAAGAAAAAGGAAACCATAGGCCAAAGTATAATTTTGGCCAAAATGATAAAAGCCCTTTTATCTCTTTTCCATCCCTCAGTGAGCTTTTCCTCCTCCTTCCCTTGCTTTTCTTAGCCTCTGGTGGGATTTTGTGGACTCTGAAGCATAAAAAATCTCCTATAAACCTCATATTCATGATCTATTTTTTCAAGTTTTGCTCCTCCTTTCGCGTTACTGGCTTGTGCTCTCAATTTAAGGGTGATAGTGAGCTTCTTCTCCTCTTCCTCCTCTTGCTTTTCGTAGCCTTCGGTGGGATTTTGTGGACTCTAATGCATCAAAAGTCTCCCATAGACCTCATATTCATGCTTTGTTTTTTCGAGCTTTGCTCTTCCTCTCAGGTTATTGGATTATGCTCTCAGTGTGAGGCTATAGTGAGGTCTTGGGAGTTCAATGATGATCAAGAGATAAGGAGAATGGGTGTCGAATGAAGTGAAGCCAAGAAAGAAGTAGATGGGTGCTATATTTTTCTCTCTCTCACCTCTCGCTCCTCTATCTCTATTTTGCTCTCGGGCTCTCTGTTTCATGGTCTCTTAGTCTCTCTCAGTCCCGTCTCTCTTTGTTTCACAGTCTCTTTGTCTATGTCGGTCTCCCGATGTCTCTTGTCACTTTCTTTCTTTCGTTCTTTTTTATTGAGAAAGAAGGACGATTAGAGAAGAGAATGATTGAAATTTTAGGGATAAATTTTTCTTTTTATATATATCTGAAATGACTGCCATATGACAAATGATGTGTCACATGAGTAGTGCCATGTGGACCACCTAGTCAACATTTTTTGTTAGTAGATTTAACGGTGTAAGTAAAAAGGGTAAATTCAAAAAAAAAAGAAGAAACATATAGGAATAACTGATGTAAAAAAAATGTTATAGACGAAATTGAAACTTAATATAAACATTAAGGACATAAAGAGTACTATTGCCAACTTTTTAATTAACATAACAAAAGCTTCTTTTTTTTTCCTAGGATGTTAGTCATTGGAAAAAAAAAATCTAATTTGATGTTTAAATTAATGTCGAAAAGAAAAATAAGAAAGAGTACTTTATATGTAACCCTAAGTTTTGAAGAATTTTAAATCTTTTTAAAATAATAATAATAATAATAATAATAATAATAATAAACCTTTTTCCATCACAAAGATAAATTTCAATATATAAAACCAGACTAGGATAAATGAATTACTTTAATTCTTTAATGGAGGACAAAGAACGAAGAGCAAATAGTTCAATATTGTGTGTATTCCCTAAAGGCAATCATATAACATTGTATGTTGTTTCTTATCAATAAAATGCCACAAATGAGATATTGTCCTTAGACATAAGAGTAATGGAAGAAGAGGGGTGATATGATCATCTCAAGGTACCTCAACTTCCTTATGATCCGTAAGTCTAAAATAGTTCCTAACAAAGGGATCAATTGGAGAGATCCTCTGCTTGGCCCACCTGGGTCATTGGTTTTTACAATCAATGGCCTAGATTTCAGGATCTTGTTTTTATTTTTTTCTTTACTTTTTTAGAAACAACATCTTGAAATCTAAACCTGTTGATTGTAAAAATCAACGATCTAGATGAGCCAAGCACACTGCTTGGTTCAAAGTAAGCAGATAATTCATTTCCATCCATTTAAGGATAACACATGGTTATGCCCCTCATAAAGATGAGAATGACATATCCCTATGACATTGATGTATGAAACACTAAAGGTAGTATGTGGGTACTCTTAATAAGTATGAGTTGACTAAACCGACCCAATCAAGATTGACTGATGGTGTTTTTCAGTAACATGTCAAGAGTTAATCTTGGTTAAATGTTGTACAACCCCATTTGACCTGAAATAACCATTGATGCCTTATATGTGTTGACATAATGCTTTGACTTTAGCAGGCTGTGGGTCTACCAAGATACAGGCTAAAGCTAAGGATTGGGTATGGTGTTACACACATGAAGACATATGAGTACATTGTCAGGGATCCATTACTTTTAGTGAAAAAGCATGTCACAACCTCCATACGAATCTATGACTGGCATGGAGGTGAAACCTACGTCATCCCTATAAGCCTAACTAGCACAATCAATCTCATACAATAAAATAATCCCAAAGATTCATCATCAGAGTAAAGGTAGATTTCCAACCAAATGTATTAGAGTAGTGCCTCTCATAAGCAATATGCTTCTCATAAGCACTTTACCATTCATAGGAATGTAGCCTCTCATAGGCATTATGCCTGTAATACCCTAGGTAATGCGACGTTGTAAGAAAGTGAGTCTGAACATGTGGAAAATTTTTTTGTGAATAGACAGATACCTGTAGGGATTTCTATGTCATGTTTATTCATTTAAATTTTGTTATGCTTGCAATATGCATTGTTTGTGTTGTCTAGAAGTTGTGCATGTTATGTGGCATGGTTGTTAAATCTCATGAGTAGCATTATAATTCCATGAGGGACTATAATATATATATATATATATATATATATACTGGGATGTCACGTCAAGGGCACCTTGATTGTGGTAGGTGATGTGGAACATATGTGGCATTAAGGAGATTAAATTAAATAGTAAAGTTAGATAAGAATTAATCATGAATTAAATTAGATGATATAGTGAGGTATGAATAAATAATATGGTAAATAAAATATGAAGGGTGATTAAATTAAATACATATCTAGAGGTGTATGGACTAAAGGAAACTTAACAAAAGGATGGTGTGAGGGTTGTAGAGGAATTAGGAAACAAAAATTAAAACGGGATTTGGGTAGACAGAATAAGAATAAGAAGTGGCGTGGAAGGAGTATGATGTGATAATGAAATAAGAAGGTTAATGAAATAGGAAAGTAAAATGAAATAGGAAAGCAAATGAAATAGCAAGGTTAATGAAATAAGAAGACTTTAGAGTAGTATTAGGCAAGAAAAGGAAATAGTTGTATATATAAAAAATAATAATAAACTAATATGGTAAGAAAAGGAAAGGAAGGTAAATAATAAATTAAAAATCCTAAGTGTTGGCGTGCACCCTAATCATTGGAACAAAAAATATAATATAATATGGAATGAAGCAAATTAAATAAAAGGAAAGTCCTAATCTAAATTTCAAATCAAATCAAAAGACTCCTTAGACGTGAACCTTAAGACTTAAAAACCCTAACTTCACTCTAGATGCCTATCTCATTTAGAAAACCCTAGCCATCCCTCATCTCACTAAGAACCCTAGATGACCTCATAAAACAAAAGAAAAGAGAAGCCCTAGACATATTTTCTCTTCTCTCTCTCAATTGCCTGAAACCCTAGGTGCCTTTTCTCATACACCACAAACACTTGAAACCCTAGCATATATACAACCCTAAGCACCACTTACTCTCAAGCACCTAGATGTCACTTACTCTCAAAACCCTAGGTTGCTCATGCACAGCCCTTCAAGGAGAAATCTCGAACACCGGTAATCTATCCTGATGTTAGAAAACTTCAAGAAAAAAAGGTAAGTACTAGAAATCTTAATCTCTCGTACTTTAGTTTTCATGTAACTTAAATTGGTCATATTCCCTTAATCGAACTCTATTTTCAACACATTAGATATCAATGGAAATCTCTTTGAGTCTAGTGTCTAAAGCAACAAGTTTCATTAAATAATTCCTTATCGATTAGGAGATATGACTAGAACAGTGACCAAAGCTTAGGAGCAAAAATGAGTAGTTTTCTTATTTCATGATTTTAATTTCTTTTCTAAACGCATTTGTTGCAGTTGTTAGAAATTAATCTCGAAACCTTACCTACACCTTTTTCTCTTTGAATAACATGTGAAACTCGGTAAACATAGTGTCACACCCTTAAAAATGGGCACTTGATCCACACAAAACTCGAAAGTATACCTCTTGGTATCCCTAAGCCCAACTTTGCAAACATAAGAGAAACCATGAAATTTATAAATTTAGAAGTGGCATAGCGTTGCTTTACAAAATGATTATCCATGCAATATTCGAAAATAGGTTGCCTTGTTCTCAACTATTCCTCTAAGTATCATACTAGAGAGGAATACTCAGGAATAGGACCAAACAAAATTACAAACCAATGTAATATTTAATACATCACCAAAAGAAATCCTAGGTGGCCTACATGACTCCAAAGCGTGCTTAGGACACCAAAATAGAAAATCCAAATCCACCAAGCTAAGGGCAGGATCTCTCCCAAGTACCACTACTCCTTTAGTAGATACTCCTCTTCCACAACCGAATATGAAAATGTTAAATCACAGAGGGTGTAAGTTCATTACAACTCAGAGAGCAAATGACTATACTAGCATACAATAAAAATACAAACAACATCACATTCATGTATGCCCTAGGCCACATGCTCAATTTCCACAATTTATGAATGTTCCAAACCACATTATTTACACAAGCATTCCAAATGTAAAGGTCATCCATCACATACCAAATGCATCACACCACGTGGGTCTACATTCCCACTGGTTCACACTCGAGAGCTTCATCAATGTAGGTCTATGTTCCCATAGATTTGTCATTCAAGGGTCCATCTCATAGGTCTATGTTCCCACAGACAATTTCATCACAAACACAACCACACACAAACATCGCAAATAAAATGTAACATTTCCATGCCACCACCCATGACATTCCCATGCACAATATTCCAATCCAATAAATACAATTCACATTTTTATCCCATGGGAGTCATACCTCAAATTGAGTTTCAAAGAACCTTACAAGCATGTATATATGATGTTGTAATTTAAGAAGATAAAGTCAAGTAAGGAGTTGATCGTGGAAGGTCTCCAAAATTGCCTAAGGATCAACCCCAACAACCATCTTAGCAAAGGAAAAAAAGGTAGGTGCCAAGCTCAGCCTTGGGCACCCCTTCCCAAACTCTCCAGTCTCTTCACACCCAGGCTAGGGCACTAGTGGCATGTGGCGCGCCATGCATGGCACCTTGGGTACCTCGAGTTTCAGCAAGACCAATCCATTTAAAAGTTAACCAAAAAGTTCCCAAATTCAATCCTCTCCTTCCTTTGCTTTTCTCATTTGATTCTAACCTTTAATTAGGGTAAAAAATGTACTATAAATCAGTTGAAAACTTTCCCATAACTCAAGGGGTGAGTTGAGTTCAAGAACCCTTGATGTTTTCCAAATTTCCAATAAGCAACACAACCATTTTGGAGTCCATGAAACCAACTACCTTTCTTGGGGTGAACACACTAAGTAAGGAAATAAAGGCAAGGGAGTAGAGTTTTTCGACCAATTAAGCAAAATCCCATTTCTTCTAACCTTAGGGCTCCATAAACTAAAATGGAAGGATGACTTACCTATCTCCTTTAGAACTCCAGTGGGCTAGGAGGCCATCAGAGAGAAAGGCCCTCATCGGAAGAAATGGGGTGGAGAGCTATGATAGCCTTGGTCAATGGGGAAGAGTGATGGACGAAGCTCTTGGATGCCCAAAAGTGTGTGTGTCATATAGGTAAGGAGGGAACAGGGAGAAAATATTTTAAAAATAAGTTGGGTAGGTCTCAAATGACCCATGGGCCCAACCTTCCCAAATAAGAACACACCTCCAACCTCTAACTTAGGTTGGTTCCATTAGGGACTTAGGGATCCCCCATAATTAATTTCTTTAATTCATATTAATCCCTTCGTTAAGGCTTTTTGACAAGCGATAATAATTACCAACCACCATAAGAAATTATTAACAGTTGCAATTGGGTATAATAAAAATAATTATCATATAATAATCAATAATGTGGGAAAAATAATGTAGGTATTACCACAATAAAAACCAAGCATGTGTACACAAAATTGGCAGATGTTACATAGAGCGTTGAAATCCAAGTGAGTGGATCGTCCCTTCCCTCTCTTAATCTTAGCATTGTTAAGTATGCATGTATATTGTGGGTAGATTCTCAAGAGTGGTAGGATAGGACCGTATGGTTATGGAACAAAGTAGATTGTTATTATAATTTATGTGTATGATATAATGAGACGTAGTACTTGTGCTAAGGCTTGACAGTAAGTTGGGATAACTTGTGTTTATGCAATATTAGATTATTTGATTTGTGAAAATATATGCTTTTTTATTATGCATTATTGTGTACCTACATGGCTTGATTATGGTGGGAATGGTACCCTTTCTTACGGTATTGATGACCTGGGGTTGAGCATTTGCTCCCATGAAAGGTGCCTTGGTCGGTGACGACATTCTCATAGTAGGATGTAGAGCTTGGGTGGCAATAATGGACCCGCAAGGTACCCTACTGATGAGACAAAGGTCATGTGTATTAACAGGAAATGGCCTAGGGTTGAGCGTGTGCTCCCATGAAAAGTACCCGTCATTTGATGAGTATCAGTCCCGGTGACTTGGATGTGATGAAGTGCTGTGTTTTTGGTATGTATTCTTAACTACAGTTCTTGATTTGAATTATGGCCTTTGGGCATACTCGTATAATTGATAATGTATTTGGATTTGGATATGGTTGTGCTGCTATCATTCATCGAGTTTTAAAACTCACAGTCTCTGTAGCTTATTTTTCTATAGACCCAATTATTGACAAGGAACATGTGCTTGAGGAGTAGCATACTTGTGGTAGACATTCTTGTTGTCGAGTAGGCCTTATTTGTTGTCTAAATTTTGAGTCCATAGGTTGCTCTGTAGTTGCATAGGACACTTTGGGGGATTTTGGGACTATGTTTTTTTTTTTGTTTAAATTCTATTTATTTGGGTTTGCGGAAGAATTAGAATATTTGGTTTTAAAGCAAGCTTGTGATATTAATTTTGAAAGGAGAATTTACGTTAAGTACAAATTTCTTGTTGAATGAGAAGACTTGATATTTTATATGTATAACGTTAATTTCCTTCAACTGTTTAATTTTTATTAATTTAATTTGTTTTATATCATGAAAACCTCCATATTGATATTTGATAGTTGTGAGGTATTTTAGGGATAAGTTAGGCTTACAGTAATGGGGAAGTGTCGTTACTATATTAGTCATGTGCCCAGGAAGCGAGTCATGACAAAGATGGTATTAGAGCCAGACCTCTTCTAGTATGATGTGGTTTGGGGATGAACTAACTGGATGTTGGTGGGTATGTGACACCCAGGGTCGACAAGGGCATAGTGTTATCGCCGGTGTAGAGAAGAAGCATGGACAAAGAACGGCTCCTGGCAAGCTTCAAGGCAAAGGGACACATGAATAAACTAACTCCATATCAGAATAAGAGGCATCCTAATACTATACAAGTAAGAGACTGTATAGTTAATAGATTCCAAGACTGTGTAGGTATGAGACTGTACAATTGAGGAGAGCTTAAAGGATTTAATAGGTACTACTTATACCAACAAGGTGTACCTTCTTTTTCGGGAGCTCATTTCATAAGTACTCCACAGTTAAACGTGCTTAGTGTGCGGTAATTCTGGGATGGGTGACCCCCTAGAAAGTTTTCCTAGGTAGCATGCAAGTGAAAACAAAGTATGCTGTAAGGACTCGTGTTAGCTTATAGGGGCAATCATCAATCTAGTAAAGCAACCCGATCATTACAAGTGGTATCAAAGCCTAGGTTAATTAGGTCTCCTATAGACTATAGAGCGAGGTGTCTTATGTAGGACCTCCCTTATTATCGTGAATCGCGACATGACTATAGGAAGGGGATCCATAGAAGGCCCTATAGAGTTGTCACTGTCTTACTTTCGTGTCATATTCCTCAATAGTAGTTATGTAGTCTTTTCTCTATCTTGAGCTATGTGCTCATAGTATAAAGATATTGTCGCCTCTAACAAAACATGGAGGGCTGTTGAATGTGGGATTAAAGACCTATGATACGTAGAGAGGGTTGACCCTTTAAAAAGGAAGTTCCTAAGGGGACTTGCGTGAACCATTTTAGAGGCTTAGTGGCAAACTAGTAGAATGAGAGTTAGTGATTGTCAAAATTTTGGGGACCAAATTTCTTTAAGGGGGAAGTAATGTAATACCCCAGGTATTACGATTGTCACGACCCTCTAGCCAGATATGTGACCGGTACAGTGATAAATCTGCCTTCACTGTAAGCCTGAACAGAATCCTACCCACAAGTTATATTACCAATGATTTATTCATTTTATTTTAGTTATTTCATTCCTACATTTAAAAGATAACTAGTCCTTATCCACTTTTCATGCCATTAATTCGAAGGAAGCATATTTAGTTTCCTAGCTATTTTATCTTATATAAAATACATAGAATAGAGAGATGACATACCTGGCATCCTCACCACACCATTACTTAACAAAGTAATGGCTTTCATACATAACAATAATTTATATTTCAAAATAAATATTCCATTTATATTAAACCAAAATGATAAGTCTTAATTGACAATATTCTGAAATAAATATGTTTAATTATGTCATAACGCCAACCCATTGGCCTAAATGTCCTAGACAACTACAGAGTGACCTAATAACATAAATTGAACAAAAAAAGGGCCTACCCGACAATAGGAAGGTCTAAAGTAAGCTACTGCTATGACGGGTAATCTTTGCTGGCAACCTAATCTAAAAAACGTATAAAAGGGAGCATGAGATAAAAATCCCAATGATCAAGTCAATCTCTGCTTTAATAAAATTCAAATATGTTAAAGAATAATAAAGTAATCCAAAGCCATTATCATGAAATCACAAGGAAAGAAACATACCAGAGTGAATACAATTCAAGTCAAGCAATCCAAACTAACAAAATGAGTACTCGTCGATGGCCAAAATACCTGGGAGCACATTTAGGCCAGTTCACCGATCATCAAACCTCATCATGATGTATAACTTCATCCACTACTGCCAGGGTGACTCACGGGTCCCATTCCTAATCTTAAACTCGAGCTCATCTCCCTACCGAAGGAGTCGTTATCTCCACTCTTAAAGGTCAAGACACATTATCACTCGGGTTTCTCGCTTGACATGAGAAGGGATACTATCCCGCTCGAAGGGATACTATCCCGCTCAAACACAATTATGAATCAATCACTCACAAAATAACCAAGTCACATTAATCAAATCGATACAAGGAAAAATGTTATTATCTCAAACGTAAAAGATATTTATCACATGTCACATGATCATCTTTTCCCTTAACATTTCTCGTTAGCAATTTTACATCAACACTTGATTTTATGCTCTCTCAAAATAACTTTTCTGAATTCCTAATTGAATTCCTTCTTTCCTAACCATGAGTTTGCCTATCTTTCTACCTTATTACTTTAACACTAAAATAATATTAAAAAAGGGTTAATCCACTCACTTAGGGTGCTAACAATTCCTTCCAGAAGCCCACGCTTTTCCTAAAACATGGACCCAAATCACTAGAAAGAGGGACATTTTCAAAATATGTGGATCAAATTAGACATTTCTTCTAAACTTATTTCGTTAAATTTTCATCATAACTTAGAATGTCCTTAACTTAGCCTAAGATTCTAAAGATATAAATTTAAATAAATAAATTAATTAATCTAATGTCCTAGAAATAACAATTTAAATCAATTAATTAGTTAACTTAATACTGCAGAAATTACAATTTAAATTAATTAGTTAATTAACCTAATATCTTAGAAATTAAAAATTAAATTAATTAATTAATTAACCTAATATCTTAGGAATTACAAAATAAATAAATTAATTAATTAGGCTACTGTCCTTTAAAAATAACAAATTAATTAAATTAAATTAGGATTGTAGGGCTTACCTTTAAATGAGACCCTATGTGTGGCGGCTAGAAGGGGGGAGAGAGAGAGAGAGAGAGAGAGAGAGAGAGAGAGAGAGAGAGAGAGAGAGAGAGAGAGAACTAAAGAGAGAGAGAGGGAGGAGAGTGTGTGAAGAGAGTAAAAGCCTTTGGGTCTATTTATAGCTGAGGGTCTATGCTTAAATAGGAGGGATAATTTAAATTTAAACTAGATTCTGTAGATTTTTGTTTATCCTAAGTTCATTTATTTATTTAATACTTTATCTTGATTATTTTATTTTATTTTTATTTATCTTGTTTCTAGAAGATTTAGTTAACCTTTTAGTTCATTTGATTATGAATAATCTGTTGCATTATCTTGTATGGACCCAAATGCCGTGACATATATTATTATGATCTTTTCCTTTTGTATATTTCGGATTCATGTAGATACTAGCATTATATCTTGTTTGATTTACATCTTTTATTAACTATCTTTTTAATGTTTTATTCATATTTCTCTCCATCTTTTCTTTTGCTAAAATTTGAAAATCAAGTTAAATATTCATATCATAATCAAGATTAAACTCCAAGATAAATGTGAGTATTGGAAGGTATTTTTCAGATTTAATTATCAAGGATTATTTTATAATTATCTTTTTAGAATGTATATTCTTATTAATTTGTTTAAAATTTGGAAATATGCTTAATATTCAAATCCTAGATTAATCTAAGTAAAATCTAATATTTAGTTCAAATTTTGAAAGATATATATTTTTTAGAATTATTTATTAGGATCATTTATCCTCAAATCTAATATTATATTAGATTAAGTTCGTTTAGATAATTACTTATTATTTAACTCTTGAATTATCGATAACTATTACTATCACTAATCTCTTAATTATTTTAATTGTTACCAACCAATTGTTCACGCCTCCTCGTACTCTTTTTTTTTTGGTATTTAAGTAATTTGTTAATTATTCTTTTATTTAATTTTTCTTCCATTTATATTTAATTATTCTAAATTATAAAAATTATTCTGACAACAATATATTAAGATTTTGATGTCATTTTTAATTTCTTATTTCACATATAGATTTCCTAGAATATCCCCTTCCTATTCCTACCTTTTATTTAACTTTTTGCTATGCCCCAACAAATTTTTCATTTTTTTCACTGTAGTCCCTATGATTTTCACTTCAATTCCTGTGTAGCTTAGCACCACATATTGCAAGCCTATTGCCCTAAATCACATACCATGACATCATACCAAACATACATGTTGCACATTTCAAAAACATAAATTTTCAAAATATCACGGACAAAACAAAAGGCAACAATTTATAAGAAAAAGTCAAAACAACGGGTATTATAATGACGTTGTAAGAAAGTGAGTCTGGACATGTGGAAAAGTATTTTGTGAAAAGACGGATACCCATGGGGATTTCTATGCCATGTTTGTTCATTGCTTGTGATATGCATTGTTCATGTTGTCTAAGTGCATTGTGCACGTTATGGGGTATGGTGGTTAAATCTCCCGAGTTTTGTTATAATTTCATGAGGGACTAAAATGATAAAATATATGTGACTGGGATGCCACGTTAAAGGTACATTGATTGGTGGTAGGTGACATGGAACATATGTGGCATTAACGAGATTAAATCATATAAATGAATTAAATAGTCAAGTTAGATAAGAGTTAATCATGAATTAATTAGATGATATATTGAGGTAGGAATAAATAATATGGGAAATAAAATATAAAGGGTGATTAAATTAAATACATATCTAGAGGCATGTGACTAAAGGAAACTTACCAAAAGGATGGCACGAGGGTTGTAGAGGCATTAGGAAACAAAAATTAAAATGGGATTTGTGTAGATGGAATGAGAAGTGCATGGCGTGGAAGGAATAGGATATGATAATGAATTAGGAAGGTTAATGAAATAGGAAAGTAAATGAAATAGGAAGGTTAATGAAATAGGAAAGCAAATGAAATAGGAAGGTTAACGAAATAGGAAAGTAAATGAAATAGGAAGATTTTAGAGTAGTATTAAGAAAGAAAAGGAAATTGTTATATATATAAAAAACAATAAACAAATATGGTAAGAATAGGAAAGAAAGGTAAAATAATAAATTAAAAATACTAAGTGTAAGCATGCACCCTAATCATTGGAACAAAAAATAAAATATAATATGAAATGAAACAAATAAAATAAAAGGAAAGTCTGAATCCAAAATTCAAATCAAATCAAAAGACTCCCTAGATGTGAAACTCAAGACTCAAAAACCTTAACTTCACTCTAGACGCCTCTCTTATCTAGAGAACACTAGTTGTCCTTCATCTCACTAAGCATCCTAGATGACCTCATAAAACAAAAGAAAAGAGAAGCCCTAGACGTCTTTTCTCTTCTCTCTCTCAATTCCATGAAACCCTAGGCACCTCTTCTCATACACCACAAACACTAGAAACCCTAGCATACATACAACCCTTAGCAGCACTTACTCGACTACAAAAAATATGACTTTCGGTGGCGACCCTTTGGTGGCGACAAAAAAATTTGTCACTGAAAGTCACAATTTAGTTCGTCACTGAAAGTCCCAATTTTAATGACAACTTTTTAAATCCGTCACTGAAAGTGACACCTTCTGTGGCAACATTTGTCACCATTAAAAGTTTTACTTTCCGTGGCAACTGAGGTCGCCACCGAAAGTCTCATTTTCAGTGGCGACCTCAAATATCGCCACCGAAAGTCGACATTTTCCTTAAATAATAAAATGCTGAAAGTGGATTGAAAAATTTAAAAATTAAACTTCTTCAAAATTTTGTACATGAAAAGAGAGATATTTTAAAAGCCTACAATAAAGATATATTTTTGGACAAATGAAATTTTATTTTTGGGAGTTAAATTTAATTTTTTTCTTTGTGGACTAAGGACTATTTTGAAAAGTGAAAATTTAAAGGATAGAAATTGGGTAAATTGTGTAAAGACTCTAAATAAATCTAATGAAACTATATCCTTGAAGGTAAAAATTAATTTGATAAAGTATTAAGAAATTAAGTAAATTTTTAATTATTAAATTATTGAATAAAATTGTCTATTTACTTTCGTGGCGACAAATGCACCACTGAAAGTCCACTTTTAGTGGTGACTTATTTGGTCGTCACGAAAAGTCTTGAATATAATAAATATTTTTTAATTTTTTTAAAGTAGACTGTCAGTAACAGCTGTGTAAGGTCGCCACCAAAAGTAGACTTTCAGTGACAACTGTGTAATGTAGCCATTGAAAGTGTACTTTTAGTGACAACTGTGTAATGTCGCCACCGAAAGTAGACTTTCAGTGATGACTTATTTCGTCGCCACAGAAAATCTCGAGTATAATAAAATATTTTTTTTAATTTTTTTGAAGTAGACTTTCAATGACAACTGTGTAAAGTCGTACTTTCAGTGACGAATCATTTCGTTGCCATGGAAAGTCTTGAATATAATAAAATATTTTTTTTAATTTTTTTAAAGTAGATTTTCGGTGACAACGTATTTTGTCACCATGGAAAGTCTTGAGTATAATAAAGTATTTTTAAATTTTTTTGAAGTAAACTTTCAGTGACAATACAAGGTCGCCACAGAAAGTCTTGAGTATAATAAAATATTTTTAATTTTTTTAAGCAGACTTTCACACTGTTTAAAGTCGTCACTGAAAGTCTTTTTTACAACAAAAAAAAATATTTTAACAGAATGCATTGGTCGAGAATTGAACCCAACCCTTCTAATTCAAGGGAACACGCATATACCATTTAGCTAATTAGCTTATTTTGTAAGTTGTTGTAATTATTTAAATATAAAGAGACCAGAATTATTTTCTTTTTTCATAACCCCTAATCAATTCGCGTCTCTCATTTTATTGGTGCTTGAACCATCTCTCTCTACTTTCTTTTCTGATTTCTTCGCCATTTCCTTCTTCTTCATTCCCCTTTGTTCGACATTTTAGGTTTGGTTCCTTTTCAAATTTCTTCAACAATCTTCTTCTTCTTTGTTTGTTGCCTTCTTTAATTCCTTAAATGAGATCTGCGTTTAACACTAGCTTTTCTAACTTTGTGACTATGGAAGCGACCTTGTTAGGTTGCTCTGTCTTAAATACGTCGAGCACCTTGCATGTGTCGTTGGTTTGCGTTTGTTGTGGAATTTAAAAGCAACATGAATGAATTCCTCAGCTACTGAAAATATCGAAGCTAATACAGGAGAAAAAGTGCATAATTTTACTGATACATTAGATGCGTCTTTAAACTTCATCAAGAAATTAAATATTCACTCATTTCCAGGTTTCTGTTGTGGGAAACCTATATGTCTATTCTAGTATCCACTATCTGCTATCCAATTGTAGAACAAATCGTTACTTTTTTCTTTTCTTTTCTTGTTAGGAATATGAATTATTTCTTGTGGAATGGAATCCTAAAACGTTTAACCTCATTTTTTGCCCTTTAGATTTGGAGAGGAAACATGATGGTGTTTAACTAGAACATATAATATTAATTCAGAACAAAATCATGTGGTTATATGTGTATCTTTAGGCTCTTCTTCCCCTCTTTGTATTATATTCATGATTATTTAAGGGTTAAGCTATTTTATGTCTAACATGGTTCAATTTTTCTACCTTTCTAAAAGGGCTTTGAAACAACCATTCGGCAAACTGAAGGTAACAATACTGCTACTGTACCAATTTAAATTATTTGTCAATGCCAATGTGCTAATTCTTTTAGACCCTTTGGTTTCTACTTTTTGGGTCTTATATTGGTTTCATGTATGACATTACAAGTAGTTGTCCATCTTTATCTTAGCATTGACAAAGAAATGAAATTGAAAAGGACTAGCTTTCAAAAATGGAGGATATGAGTTTCCCAGCACCACTAGCAATTCTTATATGTCTATTGCTATGACCTAGTTGCTCGAGAAATAGCTGGAGTTTGAATTTATTTTGCTTTTAAATTGGCATTAAATATTGTGCATATCTATTTACTTTCTTTATATCTGTTATCTATTAAATTATGAGGCAATGAGAACAGAAAAATATATTGATTTACGCATACTCCAATTTTGATAGTTGATTGTTGATTATTTATCTGGAAGCTGCGTATTGTAATCTCTCCATTTTTTGATGTCTAAATGGGAAGTATATCCTTAGGCTACTACCAGATATTCTTTTCTATATACTGCCCATAGTGTGGCTATGTGAAAAGATGTTGAAACTGAACACATATTTAAGGGTAGTTTGAATATATTAGCTTGAAGATGTTGATTGGTACTACCTTCTGATTGATTTGCACTCTTAGATTGAATAAAGACCCTTTATATACTAGATTCATACTAGAGATATAATTAAACCATATATTGATATGGGCAATCTCTGTTACCTCGTGATTCTCTTATGATGTGCTTGTCATAATTAATTTTGTGCTTTGTTGAATTATTGTTGGCTTGTGTGGATGTTGTCAGGGATGCTTTGTTCAATTTTGTGCTTTGTTGAATTTCTGATGGCTTGTGTGCCCTCAAACATGAATATAATTACATTAATCTCTTTCACATTGTTACTTTTGCTATGTGTGTATATGATTTTCATGCTAGGATTTACAAAATATTTATATGTATGGCATTGTAATTATTTGGTCTTAGGGAAGCTTTATTTTGGTTATGAATAGATAGCTAACTTTTTAAATTGGCCTTTCATATATTTTTTATTTAAATTATTGAATTATTAAAATGTTTGCAATATTGTTCAACTCATTTTCACCCAAAATTTAAAGCTAAATCTAATGACCTACTAATTTGAAAACTAAATTTGATGTGAATTAAAACTATTTGGTAAATAATAATATGTAAGATCTTGATTGATACTACCTTCTGGCTGATTTGCACTCTTAGATTGAATAAAGACACTTTATACACAAGATTCATGCTAGAGATATAATTAAACTATATATTGACAAGGACAATCTCTTTTACCTTGTGATTCTCTTATGATGGGCTTGTCATAATTTTGTTTTATGCTTTGTTGAATTTCTGTTGGCTTGTGTGGATGTTGTCAGAGATGCTTAATCCTTTTTTCAGTTCTCCTTATTTCGTCTGCATCTACTTTGAGGTGAAAGCTAAATTTCAAGAATATCAAAAAACAAAAAGCGTTAAGCACTTTTAAGCCCCCATTTAAATTTCAAGGTATGTTGCTATAATGAATGTATCTTTTCTTTCAGGATATTGGGCTGATGAAGTGTTTAAGTGGCAATTGGACATTATTTGGGCTTGTAAGATATTGGTAAGCATGAATATTTGGCTGGATTTTATTCATTTTGTGTCTTGTTGGGCTGTATGAATATTGGAACACATTGAGTAGTGCAAGTTTGAGAAGAGCATAGAATATATCATTTTTGTGATTTTGAGGTTCACTTTATTGCTGCCTTTGTATCTATGGCCATATTTATTTGTTCATCCAGATTTAATTGATCGTTGTTGGAGTGTGATTGTCAAAAAGTTGTGTTTACATGAGTCTATTAGTAAGTTCAAATGTTATATGGTAAGGTTAATACGAGGCTTTTTTTGTTTCACATTATTTTTGCTTTTTCAAACATTTAATGTCAGTGTTTCAGTTAGAGCTGCTTATGTACTAATCATGCTTGTAACAATCAATATGATAATCCTTCATGATTCACATTTCACAATCTTGGGTTTATGACAGTTTTATTGTATTACATGTTATTCAATGATATTAACAAAATCCCTTTCTATTTGGTATCGTATATCTTATTTCGTATTATATATTGGTAGAATTAATAAAGCAATATTCTAAGTAATTTCTTGTTACTGCCATGATTCAAAAAATAAAGTAGATACAAATGAGTCAAAAAGCATATATATATACAGATAGTAATTGTGAGATTATAAGATATTTCTCAATTAAAAATATTGAAGATCAAATATTTTACTTAGTGAACTTAGTAGAATGATTATTTTTATTGGCTCAATGTTTGATTTAAATATTTGTGGTAAACAATTTTTAATTATATTTTTGAAAAAATGGGTTATGTAAAGTACGAATTGCACTAACAATGAAAAGAGTTAATTGAATATTTTTTTAATTAATTTGTGTTAAATATACAAGAATCATATATATAGTTTTTTAAATATATTTTCCTCTTTTTATGAAGTATATTAAGTGATATTTGTTTTACTTGTATCATAACAAGAACAAAGTCATGCGTTGGATACAAATACCGTTGGGAACTCAGCAACCACCAAAGATGCAAGGAAATATAGAAAATGAAAGACTAATTGTAGTAATTAAGTACTTTTTGTATTAGGTTATTTGTATTAAGTAGTTTCTAAATTAAACGTTATGTATTTAATTAAAACCATTTTATAATATATGATAATTTATATCACAAATATATATATATATATATGAATTTAGGTATTATTTAAAATATTAAATTAATAGCTTGATAGTATTAAAAAAAACAAATAGTTTTTGGTGGCGACTAAAAGTCGTCACTAAAAGTATACTTTCGGGTGTCGACTAAATGTCACCATTGAAAGTATAACCTTCTGTGGCGACATTCTACCGCCACTAAAAGTATACCCTTTAGTGACGATAAAATGTCGCCACTGAACGTACCTTTTAGTGGCGACTTTCGTTCTCTTTCAACTTATTTTAGGTGACATGATTTATACTTTTAGTGGCTACTTTTGTCGCCATTGAAAGTTGATATTAGTGACGACAAATGTCGCCACTGAAAACTTTCAGTGACAACTTAGTAACTTTTGGTGACAACTTTGTTCACCACCAAAAGTCAATTTTTTTGTAGAAGCACCTAGACGTTACTTACACTCAAAACCCTAGGTTGCTCATGCGCACCCCTTCAAGGAGAAATCTTGTTCACTAGCAATCTGCTCGATGTCGGAAAACTTCAAGAAAGAAAGGTAAGTACTAGAAATCCCAATCTCTTGTACTTTGGTTTTCACGTAATGTAAATTGGTATTAACTCCCTCAATCGAGCTCTATTTTTAACACATTAGATATCAATAGAAAGCCCTTTTAGTAGAGTGTCTAATGCAATAAGTTTTGTTAAACAATTCCTTACTGATATGGAGATATGACCAGAATAGTGACAAAGGTTAGGAGCAAAAAGAGTGATTTTCTTATTTCATGATTGTAATTTCTTTTCTCAACCCTTTTGTTATAGTTGTTAGAAATTAATATTGGAACCTTGCCCACACCTTTTCTCTCTTCGAATAACATGCAAAACTCGATAAACATAGCTTTGGAATCCAAGTAAGTGGAGTGACCCTTCCCTATCTTAATCTTAGCGTTGTTAATTATGCATGTGTATCGTGGATAGATTCCTGAGAGTTGTATGATAAGATGGTATGATTATAGAACAAAGTAAATTGTTGTCAAAATTTATATGTATGATATAATGAGACGTAACATTTGTGTTAAGGCTTGATCGGTATGTTGGGATAACCTGTATTTATGCAATATTGGATTATTTTATTTGTGAAAACATATGCTTTGTTATTATACCTTGTTATGCACCTACATGGCTTGTTCCTATAAGGGGTGCCTTGGCCGGTGAGGGAGACGACTTTCTCATAGTAGGATGTGGAGCCTGGGTGGTAATGCTGGACCTATGAGGCGCCTTAGTGATGAGACAGGAGGTCGTGCATCAATGGTAGGAAGGGGCCTAGGGTTGAGCATGTGCTCCCATAAGAGGTACCCGTCATTTGATGAGTATCAGTCCCAAGGACTTGGATGTGATGAAGTACTGTGTATCAGATATGTATTCTTAACTGTAGTTCTTGGTTTAAATTGTGACCTTCAGGCATACTTGTATAATTGATAATGTATTTGGATTTGGATATGGTTATGCCGCTTTCATTCACTGAGTTTTAAAACTCATACTCTCTATGATTTATTTTTCTACAGATCCGGTTATCGACAAGGAGCATTCGTTTAAGGAGTAAAGGTGCTTGTAGCCTTCCCGTTGCTGGGTGGCCTTATCTGTTGTCTCAGTTTTGAGTCTGTAAATTGTTCTATAGTTGCGTAGGACACTTAGTAAAATTTTAGGACGATGTTATTATTGTTTAAATTCTGTTTATTTGGGTTTATGGAAGAATTAGAATATTTGGTTTTAAAGCGAGCTTGTGATACTAATTTTGCAAGGAGAATTTATGGTAAGTACATATTTCTTGATGAAAGAGAAGACTTCATATTTTATATGTATAAGAGAACATCAATTTCCTTCTACTGTTTAATTTTTGTTAATTTAATTTGTTTTAAATTGTGGAAACATCTGTGTTGATATTTGATTATTGTGGGGTATTTTAGGGATAGGTTAGGCTTACAATAATGAGAAAGTGTCGTTACTCTACTGGTCACGTGCTTGGGAAGCGAGTCATGACAATGCTTCTCATAGGCAAAGTGCTTCTCATAAGCACATATGTTATTCATAGTAATATAGCCTTCCATAAGCCTTCCTCGAGGGTTTAGAGTTACGCCATCACAAGTGACTATTATCATACCTTTCATATTGTGCCTGTTATAAGCACTATGCTTCTCATAAGCATCTAGCCTCTCATAGGCATGCCACACAATTCAGCCACATACCACACGAGAAAATCACAAACACATTATGCACGCTTTCCAACCATGATGCAACATATATATATCATGTAATACCTACGGTTTTGAAGAAGTTTGGTTAACAAAAATAATAAAATAATAATAATAAATGCATCAATAAATAATTACCTTGTTAATTATGTGAATAAAAATTTTAAGGACCAAATTTAAAACTTTCCTTTTATCGGTTAATGGTCGAATTTTGAATAATACTGTGGCAGTCCCTTTTCATGGATGTGTTTATGCATGAGTGAAGGGTTGGATATCATGTAGAGGTCATGGCTGTGGGTTGTGGCACCAGATGTAACACTTGCAGTTTTTGGGTGTTAGTTTAGATGGATTTTAAGGAATAATTCGGATACAGAAGAAATTTTTCCATTGCTTAAGTAAAGAAATGTGAAATTAAGAAATAGCTTGGTGTATAAAAATAATGAGTGACAGGGGATTGAGGGGGCAGACATGTGGCACTAAAGGAGTTAAACGATTACTAAGTCCAATGAAGGACTAAAATGTAATAAGAAAAATTGTGTGGTACCTAGAATATGAGGAATACCTGAGTTGGGAAAATTACAGATTTGATAGGAATAATGTTGACCAAGGGTTGACCGGAGGGCAAAATAATAATTTCACCGTGGAGGGTGATATCGGGCATTTTTATATGCAATTTAGTCCCTATCTTAGTCTTATTACCATTTTAATGTTGCCAACTCTCTAAGATTATTATGTTTTAGGATTGTTTAGGTCTATATTAATTATAGAATTGATATGCTTTAATTTTATATTTTTATGAGCTTAATTGATTAGACTCAAATTAATTGTATTTCTTAATTTACAGATCTAATTAATTAGAGAGTTAATGTTGACTTGGACGAACTGGATGACAAGGATGCTGATGTGGTGCCCATTGATGACATCGCAACTGACTGGATGTTGACCAAGATGTGGTGGACGTGTGGGCCCCATTTTGCTACAAAGTAGTCTGCATTTTTACAAGCATGCTATCTAGATTTTATATAAAAATGGCAACCACTTTTCTACACCAGAAAAAAGAGTATTCTACAACATTTTTTCCATGTAATTTTACGCACATCAGTGCTGCACCTTTTGGCCAAAAATAGATGGAAAATGATAGCACAAAGATGCAATTTCGTCCCCTTCCTTGGCAGCAAGATAAAACACCTCCAGAGCTCTATTTTTAGATGTTGAAGAACATCTTTTTCTTCTACCTCTGTAGAAATTTGTAGGTGTACCCCCCATTTTCTCTTCTGTTTTGTGTGTTTTAGCCTTTATAGAAGGCTAAACTTCTTATGTAATTAGTCATACATGAACTGGAGTTGTGTTTGAACCTTTTTTAGCATTAATCAGATAAGTTCTTGTTGCTTTTTTGTCACATTCCAAAATGTGACTGGCATGATAGTGATTTACCCATCACATCGTGAACCTAATGGAAGCAACAATTTAGAAAAAAAATTTCAACTCTATGAATGGAATTAACCTTTAAATTTAATTCAAGCTCATATCATTCAAACATACCATAGATATTCCATATTCCATCAATATATATGATAATATCCTAACATTTTCCACCATGCCATAAAAGGATTAAAGTAAGCTTACAATATTTCCAAACTGAAAAACATCATGGTGTCAACTTTCATGCAATAGTTTCATAAGAAAACAAAATTATATATATTGTATTTCCACATAGCCCATTCACAAAATCCTAGGAGGCTTATGTGATCACAAAGCGACATCTAGAGTCCAACAAAATGGTTTAAATTTCTTAGGACACAAAATGACCAACCTAAGATACAAGAGGGTCGATATAGGATGAGCCGACTACTCCCCTGGATAATACCCCGTGTCAGCTACGGACTCTGAAATATTGTAAAAATAATAGGATGAGTAATGAAATAATCAGTGAATGGATAACATCATCCAATAAAACTATATCTATCATATCTATCATCATAGAGATATCAACAATTTAAAATTTTATATCAATTACAATTATAAAGAGAAGTATGAATCACACAATGCATAACACAAGCCTCATACCAACCGGTCGTCCACGGTACAATAGATCATTGCCCGCGGCTGGTTCACACCACTACGATATCGAATCACCCAGAATTGAATTCGTGGCAATTTTGTGGTATAGTGATCCTTAAGTAATATTCACTCAATGAGCCTCACTTTTAATCACTAATTAATTGTTCTAAACACTAATTACATTAATTAACTACACCAGGGAGGGGGTTGTTGACAAATTAAAGTTAAAAATAGAATTTAAACTATAGCAGTAAACAGCAACAGCAAAATTGAATTTGGACAGAACAGAACAATATCACAGACACATGTAATCAATCTATGGTTTCCCTAGAAGTGTAATAATCCTTATTCCATTCTCTAAATTTGTTCTAATTCCATCTATTATTTCAGTTGTCAATTAATATTTCTAAGAAAACTTCCTAGAACTAGATTACACTAAGATTATAGTTAGGAAAATCTTCGCCAATCATAACCTAAGGTAACCCGATTAAACTCTAACCAAAATCTTATTCCACAATCGCATATTGACAATCAATTTTAGTCTAACTTACTAATCTTGCATACCAACTGGATACATATAAGCCTAGCAAGCCTTAACCTCTAATAAAACTATTAAAAATAGAAATCAAGTCCATACATTCTTTCTAACCAAAAAAATATACATATATGACAACAAGAGGCAAGATAGGGACCAAAATGAAATAGATTGAATAAAAAACACTTATCTGTTCATGGAATTTAGATTACATCCTCTAGATCCACCATTGACTGATTACAAAAGGTGTTTTAGCCCTCCATAAGGACTTAATGAAAAATATAGAAAAGAAAGTTATGGAACCTAAGCTATAGAAGAAGAGAGCAAGAAGAAGCTGATGTCTCCCTAAAAACGAATTCTCCTCTCTCTTCATCTTTTGCCCAGGAATAAGGATGAAAATGCATTGGTTTGTCCCCTTGGAAGTGTCTCTTTCTCTCTTCTGGCTGGTAGTGTTTCAGCAACAGAAACCAAGGGTCTATGCATGGAAAGGGATGCTGAACAATTGACTTTTCTGGCCTCGAAAGCTGACCTGCGAATTTTTCCATTTTTGTGTAAGTTCTGATCTGAATAAAATACATGCATGCTGCTTTGTCCATATTAGACACATGGGACCCACTTGATAGCAAATTAGTCAATGCCAAATCATCAATATATGCCCAGTCAACGTCCACATCATTCCAGCATGCCACATCAACGAAAATTCTTCCAATAATGGTAGTTCTGTAATATGAAATTAGGTATTTGATAAATCATATCCTAAAAATATAAAATTGAGACATATTCAATCTATAATTAATTTGCACCTAATAAATTCCAAAACATAATAAAATTGGAGAATTTGTAAGATAAAAATGGTAATAGGACTAAGACAGGGACTAAATTGTATATAAAAATGTCTGATATCAGTGGCCCCCTGGCCGTATCCATTCTTATCTCTCTAAAAAAGAGAAATCTCCACCCTTATGACTCCTTTAAATCCTCCCATGGGGTACACCTCCATGTAATCAAGTACAAACAATAATTATCAACATATCACAATTACATTCATAACGTATGTCCAGGGTTTCAATACCACATAATTAATACAACCTCAAGCATGTTAATTCTAACTAACATCACCAATTCATAAATTTTCCAAGGGTGTTTTCATCATAAATAAATAAAAACAATATATATTCTAGAGAAAAAAATACTCAACAAACAAGATCATTTAAGTATGAATACTTGAATTAATTTTAAGAGCATGTCATTTTCATCCTTACCTCCATGATGCAAGATGTTAAAAGTTTCAAAGAAGAGTAGGACAATGTCATCACACTCACCTCAAATGTGGCACTTACTACCTTTGTTTTTTTTGCAAGCTAATAATATGGAAAGTGGTAGGAGAAGATTCCTAAGGATTCCGTAAAATGCAATTAAGATGGAGATAAAAGAACACATTAAAGCTAGATTTTTTTTATAAGTAAAATAGGCCTAAAGAGAGAAAAATTACTGCTGTCATGACACTGAAATTCTGCTGTCATAACAGCAAAAGTTTGTTTCCTATGATAGCAAAAATATGCTCCTACAATAGCAAGATTTTTGCTGCCATAACAGAGGAATTTTACTGTAAAATTCTCCAGAATTTCCCTTGCTATCTAGCCACAAAACAGCAGCAAAATTCTACAGAATTTTACTGTGTTTACTACCCAAACTGTCAGCCACCTCACAGGACCATTCAGCTAGCATAATGCCAAAAAAAATAGTTCTAAAGTGCAGAAAATTCAGTCCAAAGCATCCTTTAACCAATTCAAAAGCAAATCAACATAAAACCCTTCCTTTTCCATCTCTCTTTTCGTTCTCGAAGCCCCTCAATGCCAACCTCCTTCTTTTCCATCATTTCTACAGAGAAATGTTCCTAAATGTTCACTAATCAAGAGTTTAGGACATTAGAACCACTTTATTTCTATTAAATCAGAATTCCCTTGCACCCTTTCAGTTTAGGGTTCACGGTTAAAGGCAAAAGGAATAGAGGAAGAGGGAAAACGAAATACAAGGAACCTAAAGCTGACTTACCTTGTTTTTCTACTGAAGTTGAGAGGAACCAAGGCAAAAATCTTCAGCCAGTAGAAGAAAAGAGGAGTTCAACGTGAATGAAGGATGGAAGCCGAAAATGGAAAAGAGAAGTGTATTGAGTGATATGTGTGTAAGAGGCTTCAGTAAAGTGGCTGAACTTAAAACTAAAGAAAAGGAAAATTTTGTGTATATCCCTTGACTTCTTCTTAAGTCAATATCTCCTTTTTTCTTGTAATTAAGATTTAATCTTGTTACACCCAAAAATTACTCTTGTACAAAATATAGTTTCTAAGTCAGTCACATAATTAATTTTTAAAATTTGAAGAGATATAATTCACCATGAAAATATAGAAACACATCAAAATAAAATTGCATTAGAACTAAAATAAAATAAAATTCTCCAACTAAAATGAATTAAGTCCTATTTTAAAATGTGACAACACAATATATAATAATTCAATTTTAATTGTACTTAAAGCATAACAACCTAAATATTTGTACTGTAATGTCTACTAGAATTATATGCATTTATACAATTATTTAAGAATTGTAATAGAGACTAAAGGAAATTCTGGTCTAAAATGTAGTAGTTTTTCTGAAAATATATACAATATATCTAAATTCGTATAAATGGTGAATTGTGGAAACAGTTTTAAACATAAAAATTTGCATTTAACAAAAAACTATTAGTGGACTGATCAGTGACTATCAGTCGACTGATCATCCTCAAATTTGCACAAATTGAAAACAGAGAGGTATCAATCGACTGATGCAAGGTGGTTAGTTGACTGATATACTTTGAACTTCTATTTGTCATAAATGGTACAAGAATTTCAGCGTGATTTTCTTAACTAAAAATGAATAATTAACAAAGCATATATATATATATACATCCATTTCTTGTAAGTTCTCTTTCTTATATTAATAACATACAAAGTTTGGTAACAACTCTCATATAGTTATACAAAACTCTTAACTTGTCATCTATATACATTGTACACAACATTCTCCTCAAAATGTCATCAAAATAAGGTGACTCAACTAACTAATACATCACAAGTTCATTTCTTGTCTTTTTCTTTCTTTTCTACTTCAGTCCCTGAAATGGTAAATATTCAAAACAAGGTGAGATATGAAATCCCAGTAGCTAGCATACATTATGAATTTTCTACAACCATTTCAGTCATAAAAGCAAGCACAATAACAAAACTTATTCCATGAAATGTAATCTAACATACAAATGATTGTATTATGGTCTCTATTTTTCAATGTAGTGCACTATACTTTCGTTCTTTCTCAAGAAAAGTACTCAATGTCCCATAAGGAATTTCTATCCTCCCATAAGGAATTTCTAGAGTTCTGTCATCCCATGAGGACCTTTACGTTCTATGAGGAATTTTTGTCATCCTATGAAAAATTTTTGGGTTTTTGACATCCCATAAGGATATGGGCTTTACTTTTCAAGAGAAAGATAATTCTATATGTTCATGGAAATCTTTAAGATGTAAATACTTCATAAATCATACAAAAGCATGACAAATACATCAAATACTTTGCTTTTATGAACAACTAGCTACTTCAAATTCTCCTAAAGCTAACGTTGAAGTAATATCTTCTATTTTTTTTGCTAATATTTATTGTTTCCTCACTTTCTAGATCAACTCCTTCTTCCTTCTTCTTTCCTTAACCTGAAAATTTCTTTTCTATCATTTTTAAAGCTCTAGAATTCATTTAAACTAGAAGAAACAAGCTAGAAACTTACCTTTGATAATTTCCTTGCTAAAAGCTCAATTAAAACTTCTTTCTCTCTCTCCTTCTTGCTCTTCACGTTTCTCTCTCTCTCTTCTCTAAGTTTCAGAATTCTTTCTTTTTCCTTCCTTCTTGTTTCTAGAGGACCTAAAGAGCCTTTTATTGTAGTAATCTCCCTTTTAGCCCTGCTCTATCATTTCTCAGCTTCATTAGCATACTAGAGGTGTTTAAGTAAATTTCCCTATTGATTTTTCAGTTAAAACTGACTTATTTTTGCACCCCAGTAGCCCATTAGTTGGCTGATCCATCCGATCAGTCGACTGATTTGCAATTAATCGACTGATCCATTCTAATTAGTTGACTGATAGATACAATACCAAAGTTTTAGCTTAACAGAGAATGATTAGTCGACTGATCTATCTTCATTAGTCAATTGATCACAGATATCAGTAACCTGGTTTGATTTCTAATGCTATTAGTCGACTGATATGTCACATTAGTCGAGTAATACCTTCAGAACTTCATTTTCCTTTGACTCTTAACTTAATTTTCCTAATTTCCTCATGACTTTACTTTCTAATTTCATCCTAAGTATCCAAACACATATTCTACTAATTCTTCCATCATTTTTATCTTAAATAAAGAACATATGACTTAAATAAAAGAAAATATGGGATGTTACATGTACCACCATACCAACTATCAATAATAAAGTAAAATAATTAAATTACTTATTTAAATTTTCATACATCAAACTAGCAACACCTCTCGTGGCTAAGGACATTACATTTTGTTCTATTTTCTTGCTCATTTACTTGCATATTTGTTTTTATATCCATGTTCATTTTTGATTAAAGTGGTATGGTCATGATGACTATTTTAATCATTTTATCTAAGGAATAATCTAGTTATGCATGTATGAATGTGGTTGCTGTATGTGTATAACAAGATGAACGAAAATGGCATACATGAATGTGGTTGTAATATATGACTTTGGTTAAGGCTAATCAGATTTCATTAGGTTTGGGTTAAGGCTAATGGAATCTAGTTTTAGGAGGTTTTCTGGAAATTTTAGGAATTAAAACCAAGTGGCAGAACACAATAAGAAATTAACAAGTTGAGGGTTATGACAGATATAACTCTAGGGAAATTATGGCTGGTTACATGTTTGTGTATTTTTGTTTTTGTTTCTGTTCTATTTTGTGTTTAAATTCTATTTTATGCTTAAATTTGTTGTCACCCCCGATGGTAATCAATAGATAATTTTGGTTAATTAGTGTTAGAACAATTAATTAGGCAATTAGAAGCAAGGCTCCTTAAAAGAATGTGACCTAGGACGATCACTATGCTACAAGTTGCCATGAATCTAATTTTGGGTGACTGGGCAGTCGTAGTGGCTTGCACCAAAAGGGTATATATAGGTAACCCCACCTATTTTCTTTCATTTTTCTCTTCCTCCCTTTCAAGAGCTCTCTCTCTCTTCCCCAAACACTCTCTCCTTTTTCTCTCAAATCCTTCACCACCCAAGCTTCTAGCAACCATTCTCCAACAAAAGTTCAGGTCTCTGGTGACCAATCACCATCGAAAGAGTAAGGATTTAAGATATGCATCTAATCTTGCCTATTTTCTTCTCATTTTTGAATTTGTAGGGTTTTGGGTGGAACGTGAATTGGAATATGAGATTTGAAGCTTGTGTTATGTTGTAAAATATTCCTTGAAGATTAATAATCAAATTAGAACCAAAAATTGATAAGGAAATCAAGATTTAAGATAGGATTAAGTGATTGGAATCTAGAATAGAAAAGTTAGAGTTTTAGATGAAATTTGAGGAATTAAGTTTAGATTCTTCAAATTAATTGGGGGTTTTAGTGTCAAAACATCCCCTAAACATCCCAAATGAAAATCCATGGAAAGAATTGAGTTAAATGATGAAGAATTGAGCCAAAAGTGTGAAAAACCAAGAGGATTTGGGAGGCTTCATGGGTTGACGCTAGACCTTGCGCCATCAGGGCAGTGAAGAAAGGGGCTAGTGCCCAAGGTGCTACTTAGCCTGAGACCATTAAGTCTGGGCACCTACAGCGCATGCGTATGGGTGCTTTGGAGGGGGGCTGTGGCACCCAAGGAGCCACAACCTGATCCTATGAGTTTCTTTGTGGGGTTATGTGATGTCTTGTAGGTTCGGTTATGATTTAAGCCTTCACCAAGACTTTCTACGGAGGCCAGAAATGGCTTCAATCTCAGGTGAGGGATGTCACAACCTGCTACCCAAGCCCTTGACCAACACAGTAATGACACGTCCCATTACTGTAAGCCTAGCCTATCCCCTAAATACCCTACGTTTTTCACCGTAGTTATGTAAAATTTTAAAACAAATTAAATATTTATTATCTAAATTTATGCTAACCAAATAAAATTAAGGGTGCTTGACATCACCTTATATGCAAAATCCTTCTTTCGAAACATTTAAATTTTCAAATAAAAATAAATATTCTTTTAAAATAAATAAGTCTCAATGGAAAGGCTTTTTCAAAATGAAACATTTTCAGAATAAAAATCCTTTTTCGAAATAAACTCAACGTCAATTCCCTTTTTCAAAAATGTCCAAAAGAAAACAAAAGTAAAAATTACGCAATGAATCGTCCCAAAATCCTCCTAAGTGTCTTACATAACTACAAAGCGACCTACAGACATAAACTAAAAATATATGACAAGGCCTACATGGTAACGGGAAGGTCCACGGTAAGCCTTGCTACACCTTAGGTAGGTGTTCCTCAACTACAACCGGATCTGTAAGAAAAACAATCATAGAGAGTGAGTTTTGGAAACTCAATGAATAAACTTACAATACCTATGAATTTTTATTTCTTTTAAAGTATATCTTTCCATAATCATTGGTTGGCAAATATGGAACTCCTGAACACTTTTGATCAATTATGCAAATAATGGGGTTTGGGTTAACTTATTCAAGTGGCTCATGTGTGTGGAAATTTTTAAGAAGAGAATGAAAATCTATTTAACATCAAAATAAAAATAAATCCTACGTGATGGTGTATATTGTTCTAGAGTATGAGGCTTGTAATATTTTTCTAAGTGTGGGAAATTTAGAGTGGAATGGGAACGATAGGGGATTTTGAGAAAACTTGTGGGCCTATATTTCCTATTACTTTTCTCTTTTATATACTCATATATATACTTCATTTCCAAACCATCTCATCTCTGTCTTTCTCTCGTCATTCTCCTCTGTAAGAGCTTGCCGAAGTGTGGAAGGGGAGGAGAAAATCTCCTTGATTGACTGAAGGCTTGGGGAAGGGAGGAAGCTCTCATTGTTGGTTCAAGCTTAAGAAATCTTCAAGTAAGTATATGGTTCCTTTTTTTCCTCTTCCCATTTTCTCTCACACGTGAAACCCTTGGTTAGTAACTTTTAAGGAAATCTTATGTAATGTTTTGTTGGTCATTTGGGATGGTATTTTAATGACTTTCCTTCTTGAATTATGACTTTAAAAGCCCAATTGGAAGAACACCTGGTGTTGGAATAGGAATGAGCTTTGTATGATGAAACTTATTGAAGAAAGATTTAGGAAATCTTTGAGAATGGGAAATAGATTATATTGAGGATTGTTTATGTGTTTTGGACTAAATTAATGCCTTCTATTCATCCCTAACTTCCCTAGATTGAACCCTTGAAGGTTTGGAAGCAAGAGGAAGGATTTTGGGGGCTGTGGGTATTCTTTTCTAGTGTCAGACGAAACTACCCAGACTTTGGCACCTGGGTTCTACCTATAGTGCCCAAGGCACCTTGGCAACGCATGGGCTCTGAAGGTTGGCACCCAAGCACCAACTAAGTAGTAAGCTTGAATGTGTGGCTCTATGGGGAGCCAGGGTGGCCTCTAAGGTGCCACCATTTGTAATCCTCCCTTATGTTGTGAAATTAATGTTTTCTATATGCTCCTTTGGACTCTAGGATCAGGTGGGATCTTAGAGCCTTTTCCCCTTCTTGAAGGCTTGCAAAAACACTTCAGATAAAGGATTTCATGGGTCAAAACTCAAGCTAGGTGAGGGATAATTTCTACCTTTGTTTTAATTATGAAAACAATTCATTTCAGATTTCTTTGGAAATTTGTAAGTTGAGAAGAATTTCTTTTGGAATGGAGTCAAACCATGAAAGAAAATATCATGGTGGGTTCCATAAATGAAAAATAATAATTATCTGCTTATGCTTGTGTGGTGGTATACTCTATAAGATTCAACGTTAGTATTGTGAAGGATAAATGTTGCTTTTATTTAATCTATGTGATTTATCTATTTTCAATACTATGGGACATTTACAGTTTACGACTGTAAGATATTTGGAAAATTACTTAATCTAAGATGAAACCTTGTTATGGAATACGATGGCAAGGAAATTTACTCTAATTATATCTTGGTTGTGACATGTTGCATATCCAATGTGATATTTTAATTTGGCACGTAGTGTCTAAATTGGAGTGAGCCTCGAGTGGCTTAGTAATTGACTCACATAAACAAATGTTAAGTAATATGAGGGACTTCTTGTTGATTATATCTTACACATATGGATATAAGTACCAGACTTTGGAAACTAAATTGCATGTGTTAATTAAGTTTGTGTAATTTGGTGTGTTACTTTGTGTTGGTTATATTTACGTAAACATAATACTGTGATGGAATTTAGAATTATATCCTAAATTAGAAGAAGAAATAATGATATAATGAGACTACATTCAAGTGAGGGGAAAGTGTATTTGTTGAATCTAAATTATTGTCCGGGAAAAGGGTTCTTATTCTCGACCTAGTACTACTATTAAACTTGTCCTTCAACATCTTTGAAAGTACTATGGTATGTGGTAGGGTCATAGTTGAATAAGTATCAAACATGGGATGAAAGTTAGAGAAGTTTAACTCTACTTATGCTTTAATTGTATTATGATATTGTTGTGTAAAGTAATCAAATGGTATGTGCTTGGTATCTTAGAAAGGAAGGTGAACCTAAAATGGCTTAGGAAACTATCCCTTTAAATATATCTATGATGTGCAATAAACACTAGTACATATTACAAGACTCATGTTGACGATGGTACATATTAGTGCTTTAACTTCCAAGAGTTAAAGTTGTTATGATCTACTGTGGTGTTGCATATATTCTTGAAATGAATGCTTGTGCTCATATATAAATATCTATTACTTTATTCTGATGGTCTGTGTTAGAACACATTATTGAACATTGCATGTGGAGTCCCATGTCTGTATTGGTAATTCTTTAAAGCATTGGATGTGCTTTCCTTCAATTGAAATCTATGGCTTATGTTGTATATGGAATGTGTGAGAATCCTATAGGGCTAAGTGACCTTATCCCTTGGGAATGCCACACTCGAGGATGCTGCCTATGTGAAGAAAAGGCGAGGGAATTATTAAATAATTATTAATATAAATGGTGCCTCGGTGGTGATATCGGGCATTTTTATATACTTTTTAGTCCCTATTTTAGTCCTTTTTGCCTCTTTAATTTTGTCAATTCTCTAATTTTATTATGTTTTGGAATTTATTGGGTATAAACTATTTATGGATTAAATGTGCTTCAATTTCATATTTTCAGAACTTGAATTGCAAAATGCTCAATCTAATTCCTACAAATCTCAATTTTGGAGAGAAAAGTGTTGACATGGACAAAGATGATGATTTGGATGCTAACGTGGCACTTTTTGGGTGATGCAGATGCTGACTAGGATATGCTGGATGTGGGGCCCACTTAAACTCTTATTGAATGCCATGAAGTCAGAATTTGAGGGTAGAAACATTAAATTTCGTAGGTCAGAATATCATGGCTGAAATATTAATTTTGCCATGATATTCTGCTGCTGTTTTGCTGCTGTTTGTCACTTTCTACTGCAGAAATATTAATTCTGCTGCTGCCATACCTATCTGCTGCTGCCATACCTATCTGCTGCTGCAGAAACATTAATTATGCTGCTGTTTTGCTGTCAAAGTGCTGCCACATCATGGAAGAAGCATCCAAGAAAGCATCTAGGGTAGAATATTCTAAGGCATTGAAGGGGCATCAGTTTTTAGAGAAGAGAACACTTTTATTTTGAACCAGAACTTAGAAAATTTGCAGCTCTCTCTTCCTCTCTATTTTTGCTTCTGTTGTTTGCTGTTTTGCTCTCATGGAGGGCTAAGTTTTCATTGTAATTAGTCACTAGACCACTGGGATGTTGTAGCTTGAACTAAGAATGTAAACTAAGTATTTTATTCTTCATTTTCATCTCATTTCATTTCTGTTTTGCTGTCATGTTTATTTTGCTGTCAAATTCTGATTAGAGCTTGAGAATGTAACATAAACATGACTTATATATAAGACATAACCTTGCTTGACTGATTAGGAAAGTGAGGAGGGCGAAATGACTAGTTAGATGATATATTTAACTTGGTTTGGTTGAGATTTTCCACTGAATGCATCTAATTATAGTAGAGAGATGTTCTTGACTGTAATTAGTAGCATTAAATTCTAGATGTTATTCTAGAACCATTTTCATAAAGAACCAAACAATGGAATGAGAATAAAATTGAATTAATGAGTTAGGTAATGATAGTTACACTCCCATGAATCCTAGTGGCTGATTACATAGTCTCTTTACTGTCAATATCTTGCAATTTCTGCTGCTGCTGCTGTTACTGCTGTTGCTGCATATTTTGCTGCTATTGTAGTATTTAATTACTGTTCTGTTTTGTTTATTTTGTTAGTACTGCTACAAAACCCCCCCACGTTTATGTACTCTTAATTAGTGTTTAGGTGTTTAGAACGATTAATTAGTATCAAGAAGTGAGGCTCCTTGAGTGAATACGACCTGGGGATCACTATACTGCAAATTGCCACAAATTCAATTCTGGGCGATTTGGCATCGTAGTGGCGTGAACCAGGTGGCCCTTAAATGCTCGAGTGGCAATATTATATATGTGGTGAGCATGATAAAATTATATGATCTTGTATTTTCATGATTGTTGTGTATTAAATTTGTGTTATTGAGCCATGAAGTGGAATGGACTTGTGATCCATTCGTGAGGCATGACTTAGTGATGCTCGTGTGCATATGGTAGGACTTCTTTACTTGACTATGCAAGTTATGTAGGATTAGACTTTGGTCTAGTGTTGGTGGATGGGATTTCACTTTATGTCCCATCCCTGTGAGCAATACGCAGTAGTAATTTTTATAGTTAAGTTATTTCTCTCACTAAGTATTTAACATACTCACCCTTTTTATTTTGTACCCTTGCTTGTTTAGTTAGTGGGACTCCGTACGAGAAATAGTAGAACCTCCGAGTCTTCGATCCTTTCTAGATATGGGTTAATATTGATGTTGGGTGCATTTGGTTCTTTGAGTCGCTCTGTAATGAATAGAACTCCTAGTGTAATATCCTAGGGTTTTAAAATAGTATGGTGGACCTTTAAATTTAAAAAAAAAATTTTTTTGAGGAAAAAAATTCAAATTTTGAATATTTGGAGGATTTAATTGCAATAAAAAATAAAAAAATAATAAAAGATTCTCGAGTACTTATTTGAAAATTTCTTATCTTTGGTTGGGGAGCTAATTTTAAAGAAAAGATGAGACAAGGAGTGGTGAATAATAATTTTTGAATTTTAGGTAAAATTTAGAATTTTTATAAAGTTTATAAGGACCCACAAGAAAACTTAATGTGAGAAAGGTTTTCTTACATCATTTAAGCAAGAAGGAGAACAATGTGGCAATAAAACAAAGTTTTGGGCTCTTGAGGATGAATTAGAAATTTTGCATAAAATCTTCAAGGACTGAGTGAAAAGTTGCCTAAAAGAAAAGATGGATTTATGAAATTTAAGCTAAGGAATAAATCAAATGAAATTAATGGGCAATTAAACACGTGTCCCACTCTTTCTTCATTAGACTAGTATAGAAATTACGAGAGACTTCAAGCTCCATGTGCTCTTGTATCATTCCAGTGTCGTCTCTATTTCCTTGTCCTTCCCTTCATCATTTTCTTCTCCTTCTTCTTTGATTGGGTTGTCAGAGGAAAGTTCATGATGGCATTAAGATAGAGAAGTGACGGGTAAGAAAGACAAATGCTCTGTTTTAAAATTTCTCCTTTTCCCCTCTTGTTTTAGTGTGTTTTTAGTCGAAGATGAGAAAACTTTTTCCAATTAGGAATTATGGCTGGAAATGAACAACAAGGAGCTGAAATGATCCGTTTGTGGATGGTATTGAAGCGTAGAGAGAGATGAAGGACTCATAAATCTAAACTGAGTGCCGAGAAGTAGGTAGTTGTTGCTGTCTAGTTTCTCTTCCAAATTTTGGTCTATTTTATAGTTGATTGTTGTTGAGTGCTAAAAGTAGGGAGATATTGGGTATATGAAGATTTAGATAGTTTTAAAGTTGAACTTTTGTTTTGGTATTAACAAAGGAGTGAAATTGGGATTAAGGGAACCATGATTAGATGAAATTTCTGAATTTTCTTCTGTTAGTTTTAGATCATTTTCTGTTTATTTTGGGATGGACAAGTTCTGTTAAAGCTTCATGGTTGTTGGAGGATGAAGTTAGGATCAATTAGCAGTGGTGTTAGATCCGAGAAGATAATGAATAGACGCATAACTAAGATAGAAATTCGAAAAGAATGGTGGAAATTAAATCAGATTGCTGTCTTCTACTGTTGTTGGTGCTTGGACTATTTGTGATATGAAATGAGTTCAATAGTCATGATTTTTGTTATCCAAGTTGGAATGGTGTCCAAAGATATGTCTAAATTATTTTGGAATTTCCTAGGCTGGTTTGGTACTCTTAATGAACCTAAAAGAATAGCTGAATTTTGAAAGACATAAAAACAAAACTAATTAGGCATGCTGCTATTGCTGTGTATTTTGGATGAGGAAATGAGACCCTAAACTCTTTAAAATTTTATTATAAACTCTTAATATGTAAAAGATCCAAACTGGAAAGTTTCATGACATTTGGAGAAAGTTAATTTGGTAAAATATTTATAAACAGTCTGAATTCATTGTAGAGGAAAATCTAGACAAGTCGAGAGTTTGGCTCTGTTTGGGCAAGTAAATGATAATATTTTGGCCTAAACATTTTAGACACATAGCTAAGACGTTATCCTATCTCCCTGTAAAATTTGATTGCATTTGGACATGGTTAACTAGGTCTAAAATGCTTAACATAGCACTTATGCAAAAATCTGACAGCTTTGACTTAGGGTCACTAATGAGGTTGGTAGAGTAGACAAATGAGGGAGTTTTAATCTGAAAATTTTACCATAGCATGTTAACATAAAACGAAGATTCTCTATTTAGTTTCATGATTTTTGGAGTTACAGATTAATGCCAGAAAATTTTCAAGTTTGGGCTCTAAAATTAATAGAAAAACAAAATAATGTTGGATGTTTTGGTGACCTAAGTTCTAAAATGATGATGTTTCCTTCTTGACTTATTTTCTAGGCCTCTTACAAGTTCTTTGGCACTTTCTTTCGGTTTAGAGTGTAGGAGTCTTGTTTGGATTTGAGGTGAGTGGGTTAATGCTTCCTATGGCTAAGTAATTCCTTCTTTATGATCCTTTGCATCATAGTGAAAACATGTAATGTATCTAAATTAAAGGGGGTAATGAATTACAAATGAGGGTATGTTGACTATCATGTTGTTTTTGTCCTTTAAATGAGACACATAATTAAGTATGAAACTTGTGTGGTTATGTACACATAACTACATTCCTCATGAATGAAGGAGTGAAGGAAAATAATTCTAATGAGTGTATCTATGTGTATATATATATATATATTCATAAATTACATCGATTTACAAGGAAATGCTAGAGAATGTATGTACATATACACTCAGTTGTCCCTTGAAGATGTAAAGGTGGAGTATAAATGTTTGTTTATATATATATACACATATGTACATGAAAATAGATGAAGCCTTATGTCTTAAAGTTGTTAAGATACATATGTATATATATATATATACCTCTATACCTAATAAATGCATATAATTCTTTAGGTATGAGGTGTATGTACATACATAGGTATTATAACATTTTTGTAAATTCCTTGTTTGAAGGGTTTGGCTTTGGTATAGATATATATATATATATAAACATACACACACACATGGGTACCCTAATATTTGGATTAAAGTAAGAAAGTTGTGAAACCCTTTGTGTATTATGTTTGATACAATGTGATGCATTATGCATACTGAGATCCTATTATGGGTTATGTATGATATGAAAATTGAATTGAGATGATAATTATTGAATGTATGTTGTATTGATGTAGCATACTTCTTGTGGATTAAATGTGAAGCATGTCATGAGCCTCTATGCATATGGTGTGGCATTAGTGTGGAATTGACATGGACTATGAATGGTTTTGACATGCTCTTGACTATGATTGTGATTGTGTTTGATCTGAAAGGAAAGGCATAGGGGTGCACCCCATGAGAATTTCTACAAGGAGCCATAAGGGTGGAGATTTATAAATAAAGCAATATGGGTAGATGCGGCGGGGGCAGCAGGCAACGATCTAGAGGTACCCTAGACGACTCGGTTGGTACAGTAAATATGCGCATTTGATTGCATTGTTTGTTGTGAATTATTTTGAGCTATCCTGAGATGTATTTGATTTATTTGGATACTGCTAATAACTGTTATGAATTATACTGTATCGCATTATAATTAGTTTGCGAATAATTGATGCATGTTATTATTATGATGCATGATAACTATTTTTTGTCATAGCGTAGTATTGTCCCCTCACTGAGCACGTGGTTCGCTCATATCCCTCTTATTAACATTTTTAGAGTTGATAGTTGAAGGCCAATATTCAAACAAGGAATAGCAGATTCTTAGTTCAAGACCCCATTTGAATCCGGGGATAAGTAAATTCTTATTTATGTATATTTTGTTTTGCTATTCTAGCATTGCTCCGTGATTGTATAGGTAACCTAGGAATTGGATTGCTGTCATTATGAGTTGAGGAATTATGTATATAAATGAAATGATATTATTGTTGAATATGTTCCTAAACATTTCTTTTTATTATTTGCTTATTATGATGGCATATAATAAAGGAAAAAATAGTGAAATTTTATGTATCTGGATATTTATGGATATGTGGAAGGATGATTTCTTTAAATAATTATTTATAATATTTTAGAATGTTTTATGTGCTAGCTTGATGAAAGGGATTAGATTCCAAGGTGAGGTTAGTCTCACTCTCATGCCAGTCATGTGTCTTAGGTGGGACATGACACCTAGGTTTATAGTGAATGCTGTGATGGGATTATAAGGATTAAATTACATCTCTTTTTGCTAATTATAATTTTTGGATGTGTTTGAATTGACTAATAATGTGGCGGAATGATTTCATTTTATCATTATAAGTTAAGGTTACATGTGCTAAACATAAGTGATGTTAAGCTTACAGTGGTGGTGTAGACTCTACAACTGTGCCAGTCATGTTCCCAAATTTGAGGTCATGACAAAACCGTCCCTACCTTAACAGGACCCTAATACATTACCAATTATTCAAATATGTATGAAAGCCATATAATCAACCAAAAATCATAGAAAATACATACTAGAATACAACAAATGCATCCAATTAAAACCAATGGACCTAGTACTTGTCAATGGCAACATATCCGTGGGAGCACACATGACCTAGCCTGTAACACCCCGAAAAATAGGCATATGACTTAACATACAAATTTACAAATCTTGGGGCATACCTCAGTGGTAGCCCATAAATTCCCTGAATAATCCTAATATCCACAACAATGCAAAAATGTAAATTTACATAATACATTCTCTTATTTCCCATAACATCGGGAAATATTTACAATGAAAATGCAGAGTAAATTGTAGCCAATTAAATAAACTCCTAAAAGACAATAGGATCTACGTGGCTTATAGGTTTACAGAGCATTACTAATGGCATACAGCCTAAAAATTGGTTTATTAAGAACCCTCTAGTAAAAAATAGAGTATATCTCCAAGCTGCTAAACTCCAGCGGTTTCTCATCCTACTCAGTTGGTATATCTAAAAAATTTAACCAAAGAGAGTATGAGTTTATCAAAAACTCAGTGAGTATATGACTGTGTAATAAAATAAGGTACAAGTACAAATATCAGAATCATAATCATAACTTAAATAAATAAATACCTCAAACACATACTGGTATAGATAGATAAACAAACACAAACGTTTCTGATTATGTGACCATAATGCGCTATTTCCTTGCGAGTCCATACTCTCACAATCCACATCATATCACATCCAACATCCTGATTCAACATAAAACACATGCAAGCACAAATAATCACAATGAATGCATTATGCAACAATCATATGCTTGTTTTCCTATATCTTCCCATGCTTACCACATTGAGATCTAGTCCAAATTTTTTACCTTGGACTATTATTATTCAATGGGTTTATCCAGAGGTTCACCCCTCTGTTTCCAATTTCTGACGTTCACCATAAGAATAACCACATCCTTAGGTTTACTAGTTAGTTCCCTCTCATGGTATGAATATGCAAACAACAATATGCAATGTTTTTCCCGTACTTTCCCACGCTTACCTTATTGAGACCTTGTTCGGAATTTGCCCTCGGACTATAATTGCTCAAAGAGTTTATCCTAGAGGTCCACTCTTCTGTTCCTACTCTTCTAATGTTCTTCCTAGGAATATCTACATCCTTTGGTCACTAGCCAGTTCCCTCTCATGGGTCCACA
The DNA here is from genome assembly GCA_037074585.1 of Biancaea sappan. Classification (NCBI taxonomy): domain Eukaryota; kingdom Viridiplantae; phylum Streptophyta; class Magnoliopsida; order Fabales; family Fabaceae; genus Biancaea; species Biancaea sappan. Next base: position 44,215,965 of record CM073497.1, on the reverse strand, counting down.
TTTCCACATGTAATGCTCAAACATAAACATAACACAACACACATATACAATAATCATTTCTCCAACCTAAATGCAATCCATGTGATAGACCCCTAATAAATCAAACAAATTTAAACATGGTATGAATGAGATTTATATTGTACTTAAGCAGTTTTAATAAAAACAAATAGCAAGGTTACCCACTCAGCTTGATGTCGACAAGGTTTACTATATAAGAAATCTCAGGAGACGAAGCCAATGAAGCTCCTAAGTCACCTAGAACCAACGAAAATCAATAAATAAGTAAAACAAGGAAAATTCTCACTACTAACTCTAACCTTTGTTCACTCATTTGTCATAACTTTTAACTAGTAAATAATTTTTAAAATAAACTTATATCATTAGAAACTAGACTCAAATAGCTTTCCAATGATATAAAGTTTACTAAAAATGGAGTCCTGATGAAAGAGTTACAATCATTTGAAAATGGACCAAGAAAACAATATAGCCTGATATCAGCATACTTTGCGCCTGGGAACCAAGTGCTTTTTCCCCTTTTCCTTTCTAAAGTGTGGTTCTCGGGCACCATGATCACGACCTACACAACTTGGCCTTAGATTTGGCCCAGAACTGGCCAAATCTTTACTGTTTTTCATGATTTCTTCCATGGATTCTCATCCTTGGTGTCTAAAGAGTGTTTAGACACCAAAACCCCCAGTTTTAACCGACAAATGAAGCCATAAACTCAATTTTACCCCCAAATTGCCTTAAAACTAGAAAATAGGGAAAAGTTCAGGAAATCATAATTCTTACCTTGATTCATTGCTTTCTCTATGTTGCTTGGTCATCGATGACTTGCCCCATCACGGAGAAAGGCTTACTAAAACTCAATTGAGGATTTGGATGGAGAGGTTGAGGTAGAGAGAAGGAAAAGGGAAAGAGTGGAAAGAGAGAGTGAGAAGAGAGAGAGTGCAAAAAAAAAAAGGAAAAAGGAGTGGGGCCATCTATATATACTCACCTATGGTGAAATTACTACTTTGCCCCTAGGCAACTCCCAGTCAACCTCGATAATGGCAAATCTGTAACTTCTCCAATTTCGATACTTCTCTCACTCTAGGTGTTACCCTAGTCCCTCATTTCACTTTAGTCTCTCTCTGAACCCCGTAGGTATCTGGCTCTCTCTATGCCTCATGACTTTTCTCTCTCTGTGTTTCCTGTCCTCCAACACTATTTTCATGAAATTTTCTCTTCCTCTTGTCTTTCCTTAAATTTAAAAAATAGCATCCATAATAAAATACTCATTCTTGTTATTTATTTCCATTTCCATAAATAATATTAAAAAATAATAAATTAAATATAGAAAATAAAAAATGACCAAATAATTCCATTAAAATAATAAAAATTTTCATTATAAAAATTGTAATATTGCCAATAACGTGATCCCAAAATTGGTGGGTATTACACAGTCTCTCCAAATTCTTTTCCCACCACGATGCACAACCTCATCTCGGTCAAGGCGCTTCATGGGTCTGTCACTCGACCCAGGCTATACATCCTACCGAGAAAATCGTTGTCTCCACACTTACTAGCCAAGGCGCCTGTAACCTGGGCCTCCCACCTTGCCATAAGAGGGGGTACTATCCTACTCAATCAATGTCTCAGGCATATATCAACATCTGTAACACCTCAAAATTTCATAAAACTATCTCCAACATAAAAGATTTTTAAGATAAGGTTCCTTAGTGAATAATTATGGCAATTTTCAAACCTTAAATTTCAAAGATCTCAAGTCCATAATTAAAAGTAACTAAGAACCATCGATATCATCACAGGACTTACATCACTGTCATTTCAACATATATACACATCACTGGAGATTAATTCTTAATTATTTTACAATAACTATAATATCTAGGCCACAGCTACTGACTCCCCGCTGCAACCCCGTTATTCCCACTTTGATTTGCACCTGGAAAAGGTTAATATAGTGCAAAGTTGTGAGACATAGAAATCTCAGTAGCCAGTAGTGATATTTAAAACAAAACCATTCTCAGTCATAAAAGCAAGCTCATGATAATTTATCTCATAAATCAATTCATAGGTCATTTCATAAACTGATTCATAATTCAATTCAACTCATCTATGCCACTGTCATGCAGAAATCATCACTTGGTCTTAGTACCCCATGAGTCTTTTTTATCTCTAGTGGTGCCAAGGGTTAATACTTTATCTTAGTACCCCAAGAGTCTGTTTCACCTCAAGTGGTGCCAAGAATCTTCATCTTCTCAGTGCTTACCACCAGAGTTTAATTATACTCTGTGGCCAAAGGTCAATAAGACTAACACTAGCATCATCATGCATAGCTGCTTCTGCCCTAACCATGGCGAGTCTTATACTGGCACGTACCGTCGTACCCCAGATGCTTGGCGTACACTGCCTTAGCACATGAGTATCATAATAATACATATACATACATAACAATACATAGAGTCGAATATTACACAATTCATCAATAAATCATTTTCAGTATAAAACAATTTCAAAATATATGAACAACACTTTTATGAAATGTAACTGGCTACCTGAATTTACTGTCTCGTACCGATTCTATTTGAAATTATTCCAAGGTGCTCATAAAATAAATTAGCTATTAAAATCCTAATATAGAATACTTAAAATACTATTCCATTTTTAAATACAATTTCTATGCACTAAATACTAATTTCATATTATTCGTAATCTCATTTCTAATCCCAAATTTAAATAAATATAATTAGCTAAAAATATCCTAATTTATTCTCCCAATTTCCAACTTATTTCCTTTTTCCTCAACAACCTTGAATTAATTCACTTTAGTCCTTAATGCAAACTTTAACCATATAAATAACTTTCAAAATTTGGTAAATTCCATCAAATTCTAATTAAAATCCCATATATACTAAATCTAGACATTTTCAGAAATTTTACTCTTTCCTTCCAACTTTTCATTTCATTCACTTAGGTCCTCAATAATTATTTTTTCCTTATCTTTTTTTATCATCTAAGACCATACTTAGTTTTATCTAAGTCTATGGGTCACAAATATATCTTGTTCCAAAATTATAGCTACTCCTACAAACTTTTGATTTATTCACTTTAGTCCCTATCATGCATGCATGCAACTAAACTCCATGTTTTTCCATTCTTTTTGTTGCATGGCTATCCCAAACTCATCTAAGGACTCTATAAGCCATGTTTAATTATTTCTAAAACACATGCATAGCTAAAAGAAAGGATTTAAAGCTTACTAGAAATTCCAAGCTCACTTTCTCTCAAAATTTTTTTGCACTTTCCTGTTATTGTTTTTGCTGCTGTGAAGATGTGCTTTAGACCTCAAATCCACTGCTAAGATGGTCCTTTGGTCAGTACCAAAGTTTCCCAAGGGTGGCTTGTTGGTTTGGCTAGAAAAGACCTTGTAAACTTGCCTAATATTTCCACTTTTGGCTCTATTTTAGTGTAGTAGAACAGAGGCAAAAATTCTGATTCATTAACATGTCCTTATAGCTCACGGGTTGCACTCCAAATCCTCAAGGAAAACCAAGGTTTGATGACAGCAGAACCTCACACTCTTCCTCTCAGTTTTGACAGTAGAAAATACAACTAAGGGTTATATTTTAATGGCATAAGAGGTGCCTCACGTGGCTGCAGAAAAAGGAGAAGGCAGTCACGATTTTACTGCACCAAATTCCTCTCTTTCTCAGTTTCACACTCTTAGAGCAGTGTAGCATCACGTGTTGCAGCAGATGGAGATCCCTTGGGTTCATGGTGGCTCTCTAAGGCTTGGACAGTAAAGTGGGGTGTTTAACGTGGTTGTCCCAAGGCTTTCCAAGCTCTGACCGAGACATATATTCTGCTGTACCCACACACATGCTTGGCCAAGAAGTTCATATATCATCAATGTGTTCCTCATTTCTAACTCTCCTCTTTTTTATATTTCTTGTATCCCTTTTTTTAGTTGCTAATCCTCTTGTCTCCAAAATAATAAACAAGATTCTGCTGTAGCAAAAGGGATGGCTAGCTGAGATACACATGAAAAAAATGAGCAATTAAGTGGAAAGGAAGGAAATGAATGAAATGTATAATATTGGTTGGTTCAAAGCTATGGTAATAGGAGGAGGAGCAACGTAATACTTGGATGCAAGCCTTCTTAAGTAGCTTAATACTGAAATGCCATCTCAAATGGCTTAGTTAAAATTCCAGGTAGGCCTTTCATACTTTTATGTCCTTGCAATTTAGTCCTTGATCATATAGGAAAATTTTCAATTTGATACCAAAATTTATTTCTAACATTTTCTCTAGCTTTTCTCTAACCTCTAATTATGGAAAATTCACTTTATTTCCACTTACAAATTTTCTCCTTTCAAGAAAATATTCTTTTCATAATAGTCCTTCAAACACTAATTTGCCTATATTAAATAAATATAAGAATTTGGGATGTTATAGTTATTACCTCCCTTAAAAGAATTTTGTCCCCAAAATTCAATTTTCCATATAATGCTCTTGGAAAAGAAATATCATAAATGTGCATAGTTCTTAAGAAAACTTACCAGAGTCAAATAATTCAGGGTAGAACCTTCTTATACGGTCCTCTATTTCCCAAGTCACCTCGTCTTGGGATTGCCCTTTCCAGACCACTTTCACTAAGGGGATTTGTTTGTGCCACAGTTTCTTTATTCGAGTATCAATGATTTTGTACGGTCTCAAATTGTAAGTTAAATTATCTCGTAAATGCATATTCTCATATTCAATTACGTGCGATGGGTCTGGAATATATTTTCTTAACTGAGAAACATGAAATACATTATGAATGTTTGCCAAGTTTGGTGGTAGGGCAATTTTGTAAGCTGTAGACCTATACCTGTCCAAAATTTGAAAAGGGCCAAGATACCTATGACTGAGCTTTTTGGATTTAACAGACCTTCCTACTGCTGTCAAACGAGTTACTTTGAGAAAGACATGTTCACCAATTTGAAATTCCAAGGGCCTCTGCCGTTTATCAGCATAACTCTTTTGTCTACTCTGTGCAGTGAGCAAGCGGTCCTGAATGAGCTCTACTAGTTTAGACGTTTGTTCCATTATCTCAGGTCCTATAAGCCTCCTTTCTCCAGCCTCTACCCAACAGATAGGCGATCGACATTTTCGACCATACAGAGCTTCATATGGTGCCATACATATGCTGGAATGGTAACTGTTGTTATAGGAAAACTCTATATATGGCAGATACTCATCCCAATTTCCTTTAAATTCTAAGACACATGCCTTTAGCATATCCTTTAAAGTCTGTATAGTCCTTTCTGATTACCCGTCAGTCTGTGGGTGGTATGCGGTGCTAAAATTCAACCGAGTACCTAATACATATTGTAAAGATCGCCAAAATCCAGAAGTGAATCTGGGATCTCTGTTTGAAATAATATCACAAGGTACTCCATGCAACTTCACTATTTCCTTGATATAAATTTTTACCAATTTATTCAGTGAATCTGTTGACTTAATGGGAAGAAAGTGTGCAGACTTGGTGAGTCTATCCACAATAACCCATATATTATCATTACTTGCAAAAGTTCTTGGAAGCCCAACTATGAAATCCATAGTGATGCTATCCTATTTCCATTCTGGGATCTTCAATTGCTCTAGCATTCCCCCTGGTTTTTGATGTTCTATGTTAATTCTTTGACAAGCCAAACATCTAGCCACAAATTGTGCCACATCCCTTTTCATAGCTGGCCATCAAAAATTTTTCTTTAAGTCGTGGTACATTTTGGTTATCCCAGGGTGAATGGTGTATTTACTTTGGTGTACCTCCAAAAGAATCTTATTCCTAAGATCCTTATTAGCAGGTATGTACAGCTTGTTCTGAAATTTTAAAATCCCATTTTCTGAGACGCTTAACTTGTTTTCCTTTCCTCTTTGTGTCAATTCTTTAGCCTCCTTGAAATAAGGATCGTTGGACAATACTTCTTTTACCTGTGCTTCCAAATTACTTTGAATTACAAGCGCACAAACTCTTCAACTCTGAGGATTAATCGCTACATCTAAATTTAGGTTTCTAAATGCTTCCAACAGTTGACCTTCTTTAATCATCATAAAAGCCACATACACGATTTTCTGGCTCAGAGCATCTGCAACTACATTGGTCTTCCCAGGGTAATATTAAAGCTTATAATCATAATCTTTAAGAAACTCTATCTAGCTCCATTGACGCAAGTTCAACTCCCTCTAATCGAATAAATACTTCAAACTCTTGTAGTCTGAAAAGATTTCAAACGTTGCTCTGAATAAGTAGTGCCTCCACATCTTGAGGGCATAAACGATGGTAGCTAATTCCAAGTCTTAGGTTGGGTAATTTTGTTCGTATGGTCTTAACTACCTAGAGGCATAGGCTACCACTCTCCTTTCTTGCTTTAAGACACAGCCTAATCCCTTAAGAGATGCATCGGTGTAAACTACAAAAGGTTTCAAGGGATCAGGAATGGTTAGCACAGGAGCAGATGTCAACCTCCCTCTTAACTCTTGGAAACTGCTATCACACTTGTTGTCCCATAAGAAAGGCTGATTCTTCCTTGTTAACTTGGTCAGAGGTAAAGCTATCTGGGAAAAGCCTTTTATGAATTTTCTATAATATCCTGCCAATCCTAGAAAGCTTCTTACTTTTGTCACCGTTTTGGGTCTCTCCCAATTCAATACTGCCTCAACTTTACTGGGATCTACAGACACACCTTCCTGTGACAACATGTCCTAAAAATTTGACTTCCTTTAACCAAAATTCGCACTTGCTTAATTTTCCATACAATTTCTTTTCTCTAAGGATTTGTAACACTATTCTCAAGTGATGTTCATGTTGTTCGGGGGTCTTAGAGTAGACAAGGATGTCATCTATAAAGACTACCACAAATTGATCTAGGTAAGGTTGAAAGATCCTATTCATGTAATCCATGAATATAGCAGGTATGTTGGTTAAACCAAACGGCATGACTAAGAACTCATAATGGCCATACCTAGTTTTGAAGGCTGTCTTAGGCACGTTTACCTCTCTAACCCTTAGCTGATGATAACCTGATCTCAAATCAATCTTTGAGAAAACAAATGCTCCTACCAATTGGTCCAGAAGGTCATCTATCCTCGGCAAAGGGTATTTATTCTTGATGGTGACTTTATTCAATTGCCTATAGTCTATACACAACCTAAAGGATCCGTCTTTCTTTTTGACAAAAAGAACAGGAGCTCCCCACGGTGAGACACTAGGCCTAATGAAACCCTTCTCCAATAAATCTGCCAATTATTTCTTTAACTCTGTCAACTCAGTTGGAGCCATCTGATAAGGAGTTACAGAGATAGGACCTGTTCCAGGCATTAGATCAATAGAGAATTCAACTTCTCGCTCTGGGGGTAAGCCATTTATGTCATCTAGTAACACATCAGCATAGTCCTTTACCACAAAGATTTTCTCTATCCTGACCTCCTTGTCTACCTTAGAAGAAAAGAGTACTAGATACCCTTAGTGACCCTTCCCAACAAGGCTCTCAGTCTTAGCAATAGATGCACAAGATAGCTCAGTCTTAGGGCTTGGTGATGGTATATAAACAGGCAAGGAGACTACTTTACGAGAACAATCCAGTATGACATTGTTTTTAGACAACCAGTCCATACCAATAATCACATCAAAATCGTGCATGATCAAACATACAAAATCCAAAGTAGTCTTTTTGTTGTCCAGTTCAACAATGCAATTTAAACATACTTGCAAAGTAAAAACTTGACCACCAGTTAGCGTAATTATGTTTAAATCATAAGGTAACATACTCAACTTCAGGCCAAATTTTTAACGCAAGCAAATGATATGAATGAATGGGTTGCCCCACTATCAAACAATGCATCTACATGAACATTTTGGACATAATTTTACCTCGAATGAGATTGCATGACATATCAGCCTTTTGCTGCGTTAAGGCAAAAACCCTTCCGTGGTTTCTACGGCCTAGTTGGAGCTGTTCCCTTCGAGGTTAGGCATGCTCAGACATGTGACTGGGTTGTCACAAATGTAACAAGTTATGGTGTAGGGAGAATTTCCATGACTCTTTGCACCACATTTTTGACATCAAGGGGCAAAGGTCTGGTTGGGGTTTCCCATCTGGTTCCTACAAACTGCTCTTTATTTCCTTTGAACTTCTTCTTCTAACCACCATTTCTTCTGTTGTTAGGAACCCCACGATCCTCTCTCTTCCTCTTTTCACTTGCTTCAGCCTCTTTCTCTAGCTTGGCCTCCTGAATGTGGGCTTCAGCTATCCAACATTTGTTCACAAGTTGAGAGAAGTTCGATATCTCAAAAGTCCCCACTATATTCTTTATCTCAGATCTCAAGCCTCTCTCGAAGTGGCTTGCTTTCCACTCCTCATCATGCATGTTGTTAAGGTATGAAGAAAATTTGGAAAGCTCTTCAAACTTGGCCTCGTATTCCCCTACCGCCATTGTCCCCTGCCTTATCTAGAGGAATTCAGCTTCCTTCTGTTTCTTCACATTGTTTGGGAAGTATTTGTTGAACACAGTGAGTTAGAAATTTTCCCAAGTGATTTCTTCTCCCTTTGACTCAAGAAGCCTCTTTGCCTCTTCCCACTAATATTCTACTTCTACTTCCAGTTTATACACTACCAGGGCGAGCCTTTGAGCTGGGGTGCAATTCATTATCTTGAATATTTTTTCTAATTATTTGATCCAATTTTGTGCCACAGCTGGATCATGTGTTCCTGCAAACGAAAAGGGATTAGCCTTTCAGAATTCTCCTAGTACCTTTGTAAAGGAGTTGGCATCGGTGCCTTTCTTCATTCTGGTCCCTTCTCCCTTCATCCTGTAATCTCCTAAGGATATCAGTCGTTACGGCCTGAGTATTAGCCTGATACCTCAACTGTGTCACTATTTCTTCTAGGATTTCAGTTTGAGTTCTCCTTGTAGCCATATTCTGTAAAATAGAATTTTAAATACCAAGTAGCAGTTAGATTATTTCAAAAATAACCCAAAACATAGAGCTAGGGTTCTAAACTACCCATGCTAACCCACTTAGTGCCTAGAACCATGCTCTGATACCATTTACAATGTAACACCTCAAAATTTCACAAAACTATCTCCAGCATAAAAGATTTTTAAGATAAGGTTCCTTAGTGAATAATTATGGCAATTTTCAAACCTTAAATTTCAAAGATCTCAAGTCTATAATTAAAAGTAACTAGGAACCATTGATATTATCGCAGGTCTTACATCACTATCATTTCAACATATATACACATTACTGGAGATTAATTCTTAATTATTTTACAATAACTATAATATCTAGGCTACAGCTATTGACTCACCGCTGCAACCCCGTTATTCCCACTTTGATTTGCACCTGGAAATGGTTGACACATGGTGCGTATAATTTATAGCACATATAAAATTCCAGCAAGTATACTGGGTCGCAACAAGTAATAAAGTGATAAGTAGAGTATCGTCCCACAGAGATTGAGGCATCAAATAAAATTCAATTAGGCTAAGTGAAATGCTATTAAGACTTATGAAGGAAATTTCAGAAATTACACAAAAAGGGGGGGTGATGATTGAAACAACACAATATAAATAACTGAAATTTAAATAACTAAATAGAAAACAAAACAGAGAAAAGATGTGGACTGGTCACAAATTCCATGGAATTGTACATCATCATCCTTTCCTTTGAATATTCTTGGCTAATTCTATTATGTAATCTTCAATCTAAAATTCTTAGAAAGTCTTCTATGACTGAATTATATTAAAATTATAGTTAGGAAGATCTTCACTAATCTATAACTCAAATATAATTCGATCAAGTCCTAATCACATCAATGCCCCGCAATCGCATATGACATTTTATCTCTTGTCCTACTCATTACAAATACATAGCAATTGCATGCATGTATAAATAACAAGCTTCATAGGACAATAAATAAATTACATGAGATTGATTTCATTGGTCTAATCCGATTAATTCATAGACAAATTAATCTTTGAATCATTGAAGAACAATTCAATTAAATTACAATCCATTCAATGTTGGCCAATTTTCTAAAATATGATTGAATCCAAAAACTTTGAAATTACAATCTAACTTAACCAAAATAATTGACTAAAATCTTAGATCAACATTCAATTAAGTTATGAAGCTCAAGAAAATTATTCAAGCCACATAAATAAAACTATCTATATCTAGATAATCTAATTTATGGTGGAAATTACAAGGATAAAATCCATTCCATTAAACGAAAGTGCATTAAAATCGAAATTGTTCAGCAATAAAACATCATAGAACCAAACTACATCAATCTTTAAACATCAGAAAATTACATGGAAGAGAATAAGAACATGACAGAAAACAGAAAATACAGCAGAAATCTAAGAAACTATGAAGGAAAATGGAAGAAAAGGAAAGAAAATGGGAGAAGGATAGCCATTCCCAAGTGGGAAGGCTTCCTTTCCCTCAAACCAAGCTAAAGAGTTGCCTCTGTGTTGCTCCCTGCCACTGCTGCTCTAGGAAAGCAGAAAAATGGTGCTAGGACTTCCCATCTGAAAAATGACTTAGCTTCCTCCTTAAATTTCGGTTTTGCAAAATATAAAACTGATCTAACACATGCCTAAAGAAATATTCTATCCTAGATGCCTCCTTGGATGCTTCTTCCATGATGTGGCAGCACTTTGACAGCAAACAGCAGCAGAAAAGACAGCAGACAGCAGCAGAAAAATAGCAGAACAGCAGCAGGAAAATATGGCAGAAAAACAGCAAACCAGCAGCAAAAAAACAGCAGAACAGCAGCAGGAAAATATGGCAGAAAAACAGCAAAACAGCAGCAGAAAAGACAGCAAACAGCAGCAGAAAAACAGCAGAACAGCAGCAGGAAAATATGGCAGAAAAAACAGTAAACCAGCAGCAAAAAAATATGGCAGAAAACATGGAAAAGGGAGGTGCATAATTAATATTTCAGCCATTCTTTTATGACCTACAAAAAGTAACATTTCTGCCCAAAAATTCTGACTACATGGCATTGAATAAGAGTTCAAATGGGCTCCACATCCAGCACAACCTAGTCAGCATCTGCATCACCTAAAAAGTGCCACATTAGCATCCAAATCAGCATCTTTGTCCATGTCAGCACTTTTCTCTCTAAAATTAAAATTTGTAGGAATTAAATTGAGCATTTTACAATTCAAGTTCTAAAAATATATAATTGAGACACATTCAATCCATAAATAGTTTATACCCAATAAATTCCAAAACATAATAAAATTAGAGAATTGACAAAATTAAAGAGGCAAAAAGGACTAAAATAGGGACTAAAATAAATGGAAAAAGCATGTTATCAACACAGTGTAAAGTCGTCAAACATAGAAATCTTAATAGCCAGTAGTAATATTTAAAACAAAACCATTCCTAGTCATAAAAGCATTCTCATCATAATTTATCTCATAAATCAGTTCATAGGTCAGTTCATAAACCCATTCATAATTCAATTCAACTCATCTATGCCACTGTCATGCAGAAATCATCACTTGGTCTTAGTACCCTAGGAGTCTTTATCATCTCAAGTGGTGCCAAGGGTTAATACTTGGTCTTAGTACCCTAAGAGTCTATTTCACCTCAAGTGGTTCCAAGAATCATCATCTTCTTAGTGCTTACCACCAGAGTTTAATTATACCCTGTGGCCAAAGGTCAACAAGACTAACACTAGCATCATCATGCATAGCTGCTTCCGCCCTGACCATGGCGAGTCTTATACTGGTGCGTACCGTCGTACCCCAGATGCTTGGCGTACACGGCCTTAGCACATGAGTATCATGATAACACATATACATACATAACAATGCATAAAGTCGAATATTACATAATTCATCAATCAATCATTTTCAATATAAAACAATTTCAAAATATATGAACAATGCTTTTATGAAATCTAACTGGCTATCTGAATTTACCGTCTCGTACCGATTCCGCTCGAACCAAGGTGTTGATAAAATAAATTAGCTATTAAAATCCTAATATGGAATACTTAAAATACTATTCCATTTTTAAATGCAATTTCTATGCACTAAATACTAATTAAGTATTATTCGCAATCTTATTTCTAATCCCAAATTTAAATAAATATAATTAGCTAAAAATATCCTAATTTATTCTCCCAATTTCAAACTTATTTCCTTTTTCCTCAATAACCCTGAATTAATTCACTTTAGTCCTTAATGCAAACTTTAACCATATAAATAACTTTCAAAATTTGGTAAATTCCATCAAATTCTAATTAAAATCCCATATATACTAAATCTGGACATTTTTAGAAATTTTATTCTTTCCTTCCAACTTTTCATTTCATTCACTTAGGTCCTCAATAATTATTTTTCCCTAATGTTTTTCATCATCTAAGATGATACTTAGTTTCATCTAAGTCTATGGGTCAGAAATATATCTTGTTCCAAAATTATAGCTACTCCTACAAACTTTTGATTTTATTCACTTTAGTCCCTGTCATGCATGCATGTATCTAAACTCCATGTTTTTCCATTCTTTTTGTTGCATGGCTCTCCCAAACTCATCTAAGGACTCTATAAGCCATGTTTAATTATTTCTAAAACACATGCATAGCTAAAAGAAAGGATTTAAAGCTTACTAGAAATTCCAAGCTCACTTTCTCTCTAAATTTTTCTGCACTTTCCTGTTATTGTTTTTGCTGCTGTGATGTGTCTTTGGACCTCAAATCCATTGCTAAGATGGTCCTTTGGTCAGTACCAAAGTTTCCCAAGGGTGGCTTGTTGGTTTGGCTAGAAAAGACCTTGTAAACTTGCCTAATATCTCCACTTTTTGCTCTATTTTAGTGTAGTATAACAAAGGCAAAAATTCTGATTCATTAACATGTTCTTGTAGCTCACGGGTTGCACTCCAAATCCTCAACGAAAACCAAGGTTTGATGACAGCAGAACCTTACACTCTTCCTCTCAGTTTTGATAGTAGAAAATGCAACTAAGGGTCATATTTTAATGGCATAAGAGGTGCCTCACGTGGCTGCAGAAAAAGGAGAAGACAGTCACGATTTTACTGCACCAAATTCCTCTCTTTCTCGGTTTCACATTCTTGGAGCAGTGCAGCATCACGTGTTGCAGCAGATGGAGATCCCTTGGGTTCATATGTCATCAACGTGTTCCTCATTTCCAACTCTCCTCTTTTTTGTATTTCCTGTATCCCTCTTTTTCAGTTACTAATCCTCTTGTCCCCAAAATAATAAACAAGATTTTGCTGTAGCAAAAGGGATGGCTAGCCGAGATATACATGAAAAAATGAGCAATTAAGTGGAAAGGAAGGAAATGAATGAAATGTATATTATTGGTTGGTTCAAAGCTATGGTAATAGGAGGAGGAGCCACGTAATACTTGGATGCATGTCTTCTTACATAGCTTAATACTGAAATGCCATCTCAAATGGCTTAGTTAAAATTCTAGGTAGGCCCTTCACACTTTTCTGTCCTTGCAATTAGTCCTTGATCATATAGGAAAATTTTCAGTTTGATACCAAAATTTATTTCTAACGTTTTCTCTAGCTTTTCTCCAACCTCTAATTATGGAAAAGTCACTTTATTTCCACTTACAAATTTTCTCCTTTCAAAAAAATATTCTTTTCATAATAGTCCTTCAAACACTAATTTGCCTATATTAAATAAATATAAGAATTTGGGATGTTACAACATCAATCAATATGTTACATCCCACGTAAGACACATGATTGGCACGAGAGTGAGCCTAACTTCATCTTGGAACCTAATCTCTTTCATCAAGCCATAAAACATTCTAAAATAGACAAATGAAAGTAAATAATTATTTAAAGAAATCATCCTTCCACATATTCATAGATTCCATATACATAAAATTTTACTATTATTTTCCTTTATTATATTCCAACACAATAAGCAAATAATAGAAAAAAATGTTTAGGAATAATTCCTCAACTCATAATGACAGCAATCCAAATCCTAGGTTACTTATACGATCATAGAGTGACTCTAGAACAGCAAAACAAAATATACATAAGTGAGAATTTACTTATCCCAAAATTCAAATGGGGTCTTGAACTAAGAATCTACTATTCCTTGCATGAATATTGGCCCTCAAGCTGTCAACTATGAAAATGTTAATAAGAGGGGTATGAGCGAACCACGTGCTAAGTGAGGAAACAACATTTCGCTATGACGAAAAATAGTTATCATGTATCATAATGAAAACATGCATCAATCATTCACAAACTAATTATAACATGATACAATATAATCTATAACAGTTCTCAACAGTACCCAAATAAATCAAATACATCTCAGTATAACTCAAAATAATTCACAACAAATAATGCAATCATATGCACACATTTCTCATACCAACCCGATCGTTTAGGATCATTGCTTGTTGCCCTCACCGCATCCACCCTTATCACTCCATTTATAAATCTCCATCTTTATGGCTTCTTGTAGAATTTCCAATTGGGTGCACTGATATCGGGCATTTTTATATACTTTTTAGTCCCTATTTTAGTCCTTTTTGCCTCTTTAATTTTGTCAATTCTCTAATTTTATTATGTTTTAGAATTTATTGGGTATAAACTATTTATGGATTAAATGTGCTTCAATTTTATATTTTCAGAACTTGAATTGCAAAATGCTCAATCTAAATCCTACAAATCTCAATTTTGGAGAGAAAAGTGTTGACATGGACAAAGATGATGATTTGGATGCTAATGTGGCACTTTTTGGATGATGCAGATGCTGACTAGGATATGCTGGATGTGGGGCCCACTTGAACTCTTATTCAATGCCATGTAGTCAGAATTTTTGGGCAGAATATTAATTCTTCTGCTGCTGCCATACTTTCTGCTGCAGAAATAATAATTCTACTGCTGCCATGCCTACCTGCTGCTGCCATACCTATTTGCTGCTGCAGAAACATTAATTATGCTGCTGTTTTGCTGTCAAAGTGCTGCCACATCATGGAGGAAGCATCTAGGGTAGAATATTCTAAGGCATTGAAGGGGGCATCAGTTTTAGAAATCAAAATACTTTTATTTTGCAACCAGACTTAGAAAATTCGCAGCTCTCTCTTCCTCTCTGTTTTTGCTTCTGTTGTTTGCTGTTTTGCTCTCATGGAGGGCTAAGTTTTCATTGTAATTAGTCAC
The DNA here is from genome assembly GCA_037074585.1 of Biancaea sappan. Classification (NCBI taxonomy): domain Eukaryota; kingdom Viridiplantae; phylum Streptophyta; class Magnoliopsida; order Fabales; family Fabaceae; genus Biancaea; species Biancaea sappan. The sequence goes on along the minus strand of CM073497.1, from coordinate 44,200,742 downwards.
TAGACCACTGGGATGTTGTAGCTTGAACTAAGAATGCAAGTTAAGTGTTTTATTCTCCATTTTCATCTCATTTCATTTCTGTTTTGCTGTCATGTTTATTTTGCTGTCAAATTCTGATTAGAGCTTGAGAATGTAACATAAACTGACTTATATATAAAACATAACCTTGCTTGACTGATTAGGAAAGTGAGGGAGGCGAAATGACTAGTTAAATGATATATTTAACTTGGTTTGGTTGAGATTTTCCACTGAATGCATCTAGTTATAGTAGAGAGATGTTCTTGACTGTAATTAGTAGCATTAAATTCTAGATGTTATTCTACAACAATTTTCATAAAGGACCAAACAATGGAATGAGAACAAAACTGAATCAATGAGTTAGGTAATGATAGTTACACTCCCATGAATCCTAGTGGCTGATTACATAGTCTCTTTACTGTCAACTTTGCAATTTGTCTGCTAATGTCTACTGCTACTGCTGCTGCTGTTGCTGCTGTTGTAGTTAATTGCTGTTCTGTTTTGTTTGTTTTGTTAGTATTGCCACAAAACCCCCCCATGTTTATGTACTCTTCATTAGTGCTTTGGTGTTTAGAACGATTAATTAGTATTAAGAAGTGAGGCTCCTTGAGTGAATACGACCTGGGGATCACTATACTGCAAATTGCCACAAATTCAATTCTGGGCGATTTGACATCGTAGTGGCGTGAACCAGAATTTTGGCGTCTTTGCGGGGGAGCCAATTCACTTCTAAGTTATCTAATTAGTTGTTTAAGTGTTTCTTTGTTTAATTTTAAGTTATCTAGTATTGTTGAAACGGTTTACAAGTTTTTAAGTTTTTATCGGTTACTATTCATAGGCAAAAAATTAACTACCTCCGATTGACCTCAAACTTGGTATACCACTAGTTTTCGACATTTTAAGCAATTTCCAACCACTTGATCATCCAAAGGATCATCTTGGGCGGCCATTTTGCCAAATTCCATCGTTTAGGCCTCCTTTTCTATTTTTTATTATTTTTTTGATTTTTCTAATTAATTGTGATTTTTAGTGTGATTTTTGTAGTTTGAATTTTTGAATTCTGTTTTTTGTGTTTGTCTCTCCAATTTGTCAAGAATTTTTCCATGAAAAATCAGATTTTTCTGAGATACTTAAATTTTTGGTGATTTTCATCGGTTGGAGTCTTTTGTAGTGATTTAGTTGTTTTTGTTGTTTTCTTGTTGTTTTCTTGTGAATTTGTGCCCTTTCTAGTATATGAGAAGGTCTGGTCATGTGGACTTACCACCTTTTGATCCAGAAATTGATAGGACCTTCCATAGGCTAGTGATAAGTAATAGCATTAGGACTAGTATAGTTTCTGAAATTCTTGCTAAAATTGTTGAGGTTGCTGTCAATAGTGTAGAAGTTGAATCAGATTCCGAATCTGATATTGTGTTGGAGTCTACAGATTCTGAGTCAGTTGGGATAACTAGGATGGATAACCAAAATGCACAAGTGCCTCAAAATAGGCAAGAACAATCAATTAAAGAGTTGATTGCACCTGATGTGCATTATCAACCATTGTGCATAAATTATCCTGAGTTGGATGCTAATTTTGAACTAAAATCTGGTCTAATCCATTTGTTGCCTAAGTTTCATGGTCTTGCAGGAGAAGATCCGCACAAGCACTTAAAGGAGTTCCATGTTGTCTGCTCTACCATGAGACCACATGGAGTTGGAGAAGAACAGATCAAATTAATAGCATTTCCTTTCTCTCTGGATGGGGCAGCCAAGGATTGGCTTTACTATCTACCCACTGCCTTGATAACAAGATGGGATGAGCTGAAGAAGTTGTTCTTAGAAAAATTCTTTCCAGCCTCCAGAACAGCAGCAATCAGGAAGGATATCAGTAGGATTAGACAGTTGAATGGTGAGTCTCTGCATGAATATTGGGAGAGGTTTAAGAAGCTTTGCTTATGCTGTCCAAACCACCAGATTTCAGAGCAACTTCTCATCCAGTATTTCTATGAGGGATTACTGCCTATGGACAGATATATAGTTGATGCAGCTGCTGGTGGGGCATTGGTGGATAAGACTCCTACTGCAGCAAATGAATTGTTGGCCAAGATGGCCCAAAATGCTCAGCAATTTGGCACCAGATTGAGTGATCCAACAGTTACTGTCAATGAGGTGAGGACACCTCCCATGGAGCAACAAAGGATAGAAAATAAATTGGAACAATTAGCTTCAATGGTGAGGCAATTGGCATTAAATCAGAGAACACAACAACAAGCCCCTCCTCCTTCAGTCTGTGGTATTTGTTCTCTGAATACCCACCATACTGATCAATGCCCTCAGCTGCAAGAGACCCCAACTGAGTCATGTGCTGGTATATTCCCTGGTAGACCCATGCAGCCACAACAACAGAGATATGACCCATATTCCTCCACCTATAACCCTGGGTGGCGTGATCATCCAGCCTTCAAATATGGGAATGCCTCCAACCCCCCTTATCAGCCACCCCATGTAAGATACAATCAACCTGAAGCTAGCCATACACCTCCTCCAGCACCCAAGAAACCTGAGCCTAGTCTTGAGGATCTAATGAAGCAACTGACTGCCAATACTCTTCAGTTCCAGCAAAGGACATAAACAAATATGCAGAATTTGGAAACTAAAATTGGCCAGTTAGCCACAACAGTCAATGAGCTGAAAAGTCAAGGTTCAGGGAGTTTGCCATCCCAACTAGTGATCAACCCAAGAGGCAATGTGAGTGCCATCATCTTGAGGAGTGGCAAATAAGTAGACAGTCCAGCTTCTGAATCTGAACCAGAAAAATCAAATGTCCAGCAAAGTGTTCTTTCATCTTCAACCAGTGAGCAAAATAAAAAGGATGAAGAAGTGGTTCAGAAAATTCCTCTTCCTTTCCCCAATAGGCAGACTCAATCAAGGAAAGCTTCTGAATCTGACATGGATAAAGAGATCATGGAGACCTTCAGGAAAATAGAGGTCAATATCCCACTTTTGGAAGCAATTAAGCAAATCCCCAAGTATGCCAAGTTCCTCAAAGAGTTGTGAACTCATAAGAGGCGTTTAAGGGGTAATGAGAGAGTCAATTTGGGGAGAAATGTGTCTGCACTCATCCAACCACCCATGCCACCCAAGTGCAAAGATCCTAGAACTTTCACAATACCATGCACAATAAGCAACATGGAGTTCTCCAATGCTATGCTGGATTTGGGAGCCTCAATCAATGTTATGCCCAAATCAGTGTACTCGAGCCTCAAGATTGGTGTTCTTTCACCAACTGGAGTGATTGTCCAACTTGCCAATAGGAGCACAGCACATCCAGCAGGAGTTTTAAAAGATGTCCTGGTAAGAGTTAAAGATCTCATTTTTCCTGCTGATTTTTATGTGCTTGATATGGAAAATGATAATACTCCTGGCCATGCACCATTAATACTTGGTAGACCTTTTCTGAAAACTGCAAAAACCATCATTAATGTGCATGAAGGGACTTTGTCAATGGAGTTTGCTAGTAACAAAATTGATTTTAACATTTTGGGTGCCATGAAACATCCTATAGAAAATCATTCCAATGTGCATGTGGTTAACTTTTTGGATTACTTAGTTGATGAGGCATGTGATGATTTCCAAGCTGAACTAATTTCTGATTTTCCTGAATTCTCTGATTTGGTAGATGTCTTTGAATGCAATTGTGCTGGTTCTGAATTCTGTCATGCTTGCACTGAAATTGAAAACTCTCTAAATGCTGACAATTCTGAGTTGCATTCTGAGTTGCATTCTGATTTGCATAGTGATTTGGATTCTGATGTGCATTCTGATTCTGTAAATTTCTCTAGCTTATACTTGGATTCTGTTTCTATTTTAGGTAGTTGTAGGTGTAGTGATTTAAATTGTAATGTTGCACATTCTTCATCTCTTTCCTCTTGTGCTGCTAACCCTTCCTCCTCTTTAGCCAAGGATTCTATCTTTGAGCAATCTGAATTTGTAGGTGCCTCCTTGGATGTGACTCCACAAAAACTGATTCCATCCTCCATCCAACCACCTACATTGGAGTTGAAGGCTTTACCAGAAAACCTCAAGTATGCCTTCTTGGAGGTAGGGGACAAACTTCCAATCATTGTGGCCAACAACTTGAACCCCAATCAAGAAGAAAAATTGATCAGTTTGCTGAAAAAGAATAAGAAGGCGATTGGGTGGACTCTAGCAGACATTCCTAGAATTAGTCCTTCAGTGTGTATGCACCGAATTCTCCTTGAAGAAGAGACGAAACCAGTGAGATAACCCCAAAGAAGACTCAACCCCATGATTCTTGATGTGGTCAAGAAGGAGGTAAGTAAGCTCCTCCAAGCTGGTATTATTTATCCTATCTCTGATAGTAAGTGGGTGAGTCCGGTACAAGTAGTGCCAAAGAAAACCGGGGTAACTGTTATAGCAAATGAAAATAATGAGTTAGTGCCCACTAGAGTTCAAAACAATTGGCGTGTTTGCATTGATTATAGGAAGTTGAACTAAGCAACTAGAAAAGATCATTTTCCTCTTCCTTTTATCAAATGCTTGAGAGACTTGCTGGCAAGTCTCATTACTGTTTTCTTGATGATTTTTCTGGGTATTTTCAAATCCACATTGCACCTGAAGATCAGGAGAAGACTACCTTCACCTGTCCCTTTGGTACTTTTGCATATAGACGCATGCCTTTTGGTCTCTGTAATGCACCTGGCACTTTTCAAAGATGCATGTTAAGCATATTTTCTGATTTGTTAGAGGATTGCATGGAAGTGTTCATGGATGATTTTTCTGTTTGTGGAGACTCATTTGATACATGTTTGAAAAATTTGGAGAGAGTACTTGAGAGATGCATAGAGAAAAATTTGGTCTTAAATTATGAAAAATGTCATTTCATGGTAGAGCAAGGAATAGTCCTAGGCCACATAGTGTCACCACGTGGCATAGAAGTAGATAAAGCCAAAGTTGATGTTATCTCTTCTTTGCCTTACCCTGCTTCTGTGCGGGAAGTTCGTTCTTTTCTTGGCCATGCAGGATTTTATAGAAGATTCATCAAGGACTTCAGTAAGATTGCTCTACCCCTATCCAAACTCCTCCAAAAAGAAACTGATTTCATTTTTAATGATGCTTGCAGGTCAGCTTTTGATGAGTTGAAGAAGCAACTTACCTCCCCTCCTATCATCCAACCTCCATGGTGGGAGCTTCCCTTTGAGCTCATGTGTAATGCCTCAAATTTTGCTGTGGGAGCAGTACTTTCACAAAGAATAGAGAGGAAGTTGCATGTCATAGCCTATGCGTCCCGTACCCTTGATTCAGCTCAATCAAATTACACAACCACGGAGAAGGAGTTTTTAGTAATTGTTTTTGCTTTAGAAAAATTTAGATCATATTTGCTTGCCTCCAAAGTAATTGTGTTTTCTGACCATGCAGCACTGAAATATTTGTTGAAGAAACCAGATGCAAAGCCAAGATTGCTTAGATGGATGCTGCTCCCAAGAATTTGATGTGGAAATCAAGGATAAGAGTGGGGCAGAGAATGTAGTAGCAGATCACTTGAGTAGGCTTTCTGATCTTCCATTGGAGCATCTCCCTGTAAGAGACAATTTTCCAGATGAGTGTTTCCTCCTTTTGCATGGTATTAGTGAGCCTTGGTATGCTGATTTGGTGAATTATCTTGTTGTATCTGAATTGCCTGCATACCAAAATAGACATCAATTGAATAAATTAAGAAGCGAGGCTAGGTACTATGTGTGGGATGACCCTTATTTGTGGAAAATTTGTAGTGACCAAATTATTAGGAGATGTGTTCCAAATCATGAATTTACATCTGTGCTGAATTTTTGTCATACTCTTGCATGTGGTGGACACTTTGGTCCCCAAAGAACAGCTAGAAAAGTGTTAGATTCTGGTTTATATTGGCCTACTTTGTTTAGGGATGCCTCTGATTTTTGTAAAAACTGTTCTAGGTGTCAAAGAACTGGAAATGTGTCTAAAAGAAATGAAATGCCTCAACAACCTCTTTTTTTGTGATGTTTTTGATGTTTGGGGTATTGACTTTATGGGTCCTTTTCCTGTTTCTTTTGGCTTCATGTATATCTTAGTTGCTGTGGATTATGTGTCGAAGTGGGTGGAAGCTAAAGCCACCCGAACTGATGATTCTATTGTTGTTGTAGATTTCCTTCGTTCACATATTTTCTGCAGATTCGGTGTCCCCAAGGCCATAATCAGTGATCAAGGATCACACTTTTGCAACAGAAACATGCAAGGGCTATTGAAGAAATATGGGGTGGTGCACAAAACCTCTACACCTTACCACCCCCAAACCAATGGGCAAGCAGAAGTCTCCAACCGAGAGATAAATCAAATATTAGAGAAAACTGTGCAACCCAACAGAAAAGATTGGAGTAAGAGGCTTGACGATGCGCTTTGGGCCTATAGAACCGCTTTCAAGACTCCCATCGGCATGTCTCCATACCGCTTGGTATTTGGTAAAGCATGTCACTTGCCGGTGGAGATTGCACACAAGGCATATTGGGCCGTTAAACAATGCAATATGGACATGACCCTAGCCGGTAAAGAAAGGAAGTTGCAACTTCAAGAACTGGAAGAACTAAGGCTAGGGGCCTATGAGAATGCGCGCATCTATAAAGAGAGGACAAAAGCTTTACATGATCAGAAAATTGAGAAAAAAGAATTCCAAGTGGGAGATAAAGTCCTTCTCTATAATTCTCGCCTCAAGCTAATGCCCGGTAAGCTTCGCTCTAGATGGGTTGGCCCTTTTGTTATTACTAATATCTTTCCTTTTGGTGCAGTAGAAATTCAAAATGAGGCCACCAACAAGCAGTTCATGGTAAATGGGCAAAGGTTGAAGAAGTTCTACGAGGGCTTCAAAGAAGAAACTGTAGAGGAAATCAAACTCTACAACGTTCCGGCTCCATGATAAGGCCGTACTCTTTCCCTCCTTTTAATTTATGTCCTCCTCATTTTATTTGATGTTTGGTAATAATTTGCATCGAGGACAATGCAATGTTTAAGTGTGGGGGGTGAGAATTTAATTGGAGCTGATTTTCAAAAAAAAAAAAAAATTTCTGCTGTCTCCTCTGTTTTCTCTGTTTCTGTCCAGAATTTTTGAGCTGTCTTGCATGAATTTTCTGTACTGATTGGCTACGAATTTTGCTAGTTTCTTTACATGTTTTTAAAGCTTTATATATCTTCTAGCTGTAGAATTTTATTTGGTGTCTTTCGCATTTGTTTTGGTGTAGTTTTGTGTCAGTAAAGCTGAGTCGCCAGAATTTCTGCAGTGCAGAATTTTGCTACTCTGTTTTGCCCGAATTTGATGTTTTATTTTTGAAAAAAATTGATGGAGTTTTGGTGTGGAATTATGCATGATGAAATAGTTAAAGTGTAGATTGACTTAGCATGAAGAGAATTTAGCCTTATTTCTCTAAGGAATTCAAGTTAAATGGCAATGACGTTGACTTTAATGAATTTGTAGTAATAGTCTTTTAGCTGTGAGGATTTGAGCCTAAGTGAAAAATGCTATTCTTCTTGTTGTGTATTCTCTATCATGGATTGTCACTCTAGAACTTGTCTTGAATCTTTGATTGAGGCTACATATCTTGTACATGCTTGGAAATGATTTAGGCGTTTGTTTCTTGTAACCACTTTTAGCCAAATAGCCATCCATTATCATTGGTTCCATTGTATGTCATTTTGTGCCTTATCCATTTTCTTTCTTGCGTCCTTCCACCACTTTTTCTGCCTACAACAATATTTTTCTCTTTCAACTTAAGATGTGAGGAGTATTTTAAATTTTTTTAAGGGATCGATGTGCTGAAAAATCTTGTGAACTTTGGGGTGTTTTGAACTATATTTCTTCTACTTCATCTCAAGCAAAAGAAAAAGACTGGCCAGTCAAGAAGAAAAAGAAAAAAAAAAGAGAAAGAAAGAAAGAAAGAATAAAAAAAAATTTTTGATAAAAAAAAGAGAGAAAATAATGAAAAAGAGGAACAGATAGAACATTGAGACCCAAATTTATTTATACTCAGTCTCTTATATTTCACTTGTAAATACTCTTCATTTTCTTGAGTTGTTACCATATTTTGTTTCATTGTTCAATCTTTCCCTTTGTTTCCCACTATTTTTCTTACCCACGTTACAAGCTCGTAAAGTCCTTTTGATTCAAGTATGTATTGGATTCAAGTAGTGGAGATTTAGATTCTTGACAAGATTATGGTAGTGAATTCTGTAATAAGTTGAATTTCGAGTGATTTACCTTAGACACTTGAGAGAATAGAGAGTAAACACATTCCTGGTGAGGAGGCTAATTACTTGAATTCATTCGTATCAAATTAAATTGCCATGATGCTTGGAATCTTAGAAATTTAAGATTAATTTCCTTCGAGTGCTAAATCTTTTCAAAATTTTAATTATTCTATTCTAGCATGCTTTCCACATTTTTCCTTTGGTGTCTTTTGGTGTTCTGAATATTATTTTGCCCAGGAGTGCAAAAGGCCAAGTGTGGGAGATTTGATATCGGGCATTTTTATATACTTTTTAGTCCCTATTTTAGTCCTTTTTGCCTCTTTAATTTTGTCAATTCTCTAATTTTATTATGTTTTAGAATTTATTGGGTATAAACTATTTATGGATTAAATGTGCTTCAATTTTATATTTTCAGAACTTGAATTGCAAAATGCTCAATCTAAATCCTACAAATCTCAATTTTGGAGAGAAAAGTGTTGACATGGACAAAGATGATGATTTGGATGCTAATGTGGCACTTTTTGGATGATGCAGATGCTGACTAGGATATGCTGGATGTGGGGCCCACTTGAACTCTTATTCAATGCCATGTAGTCATAATTTTTGGGCAGAATATTAATTCTTCTGCTGCTGCCATACTTTCTGCTGCAGAAATAATAATTCTGCTGCTGCCATGCCTACCTGCTGCTGCCATACCTATTTGCTGCTGCAGAAACATTAATAATGCTGCTGTTTTGCTGTCAAAGTGCTGCCACATCATGGAGGAAGCATCTAGGGTAGAATATTCTAAGGCATTGAAGGGGGCATCAGTTTTAGAAATCAGAATACTTTTATTTTGCAACCAGACTTAGAAAATTCGCAGCTCTCTCTTCCTCTCTGTTTTTGCTTCTGTTGTTTGCTGTTTTGCTCTCATGGAGGGCTAAGTTTTCATTGTAATTAGTCACTAGACCACTGGGATGTTGTAGCTTGAACTAAGAATGCAAGTTAAGTGTTTTATTCTCCATTTTCATCTCATTTCGTTTCTGTTTTGCTGTCATGTTTATTTTACTGTCAAATTCTGATTAGAGCTTGAGAATGTAACATAAACTGACTTATATATAAAACATAACCTTGCTTGACTGATTAGGAAAGTGAGGGAGGCGAAATGACTAGTTAAATGATATATTTAACTTGGTTTAGTTGAGATTTTCCACTAAATGCATCTAGTTATAGTAGAGAGATGTTCTTGACTGTAATTAGTAGCATTAAATTCTAGATGTTATTCTAGAACCATTTGCATAAAGAACCAAACAATGGAATGAGAACAAAACTGAATCAATGAGTTAGGTAATGATAGTTACACTCCCATGAATCCTAGTGGCTGATTACATAGTCTCTTTACTATCAACTTTGCAATTTGTCTGCTACTGCTGCTGCTGTTGCTGCTGTTGTAGTTAATTGCTGTTCTGTTTTGTTTGTTTTGTTAGTACTGCCACAAAACCCCCCCATGTTTATGTACTCTTCATTAGTTCTTTGGTGTTTAGAACGATTAATTAGTATTAAGAAGTGAGGCTCCTTGAGTGAATACGACCTGGGGATCACTATACTGCAAATTGCCACAAATTCAATTCTGGGTGATTTGACATCGTAGTGGCGTGAACCATGCACCACCATGCCTTTCCATTTATTTCAATCACATACACAATCTCAATCATAAACATAACTCATAATCATTTACAAGTCAAACCACAACATAACTAATATCATTTTCCATATTTAAACACAAATTCATTAACATGTACTCAATCATCCACTATTCACAAAATTTATACTCCAAATCATATCTCAACATAGAAGTTTATTTGTATTTACTAATCATCCACAATAGTATTTGTATATCAACCATTCAATCTTCACATGATGATATTTGTGTATTGATATGTCCATGCCAAATTATTTGAGAGCACAATTCCTCAATCCTAGAAAGTGTGCATGAATGTACTTACTTGTTCTTCTACAATTAATCTAGGATTGACACATTTACATACATACATATATAAGGTTTGAATTGATTCCTAATACTATGTATAAGAGTATAACTTTATGTATATATATACATGAATATATATATATATATATGTAAGTATGTGCCCATTTCTTCATTTACAATCTAAGCAATAAAAAGGCATTCCACACATGCACACTTCCTAATAGTTATAGCAATGGTGAAGGCATGAACATATTTATACTTTCCCAAATATGATATTATCAAACATAAACACATACTCTTCCTCACATATTTCAATTTATGCATTCGAGCATGGGTGTAGCTTATACAAGTGAATCTCAATCATAATAAATATCAATAAATAATTTAACTAAATTCCCTTCACATTAGGATACTTTACGTGTTTTCATTTTGAAGCAAGAAAGCATATAAAAGAAATTCAGCCATAGGAAGTGTTAACCCACACACCTCAAATTTGAACAAGACTCCCACACTTTAAACCAAAAGAAGGTGCTAAAGAACTCATAAGAGGCCTATAAAATAAGCCAAGAAGGAAAAAACATCATTTTAGAACTTAGGTCACTAAGTATCCAACATTGTTCTATTTTTTTTGTTAGCTTTGGAGCCCAAACTTTACAAAATTTCTGGTACTAATTGGTTTACGCCATTACGATGCCGAATCGCCCAGAATTGAATTCGTGGCAATTTGCAGTATAGTGATCCCCAAGTCGTATTCATTCAAGGAGCCTCACTTCTAACACTAATTAATCATTCTAAACACCCAAACACTAATGAAAAGTACATAAACGGGGGGGTTTGTTGGAAGTACTAATAAAAATAGAATAGAACAGCAACCAAATAACTACAACAGCAGCAGCAGCAAAATTTTCAAGGTGTTGACAGTAAAGAAACTATGTAATCAGCCACTAGGATTCATGGGAGTGCAACTATCATTACCTAACTCATTGATTCAGTTTTGTTCTCATTCCATTGTTTGGTTCTTTATGAAAATGATTCTAGAATAACATCTAGAATTTAATGCTATTGATTACAGTCAAGAACATCTCTCTACTATAACCAGGTGCATTCAGTGGAAAATCTCAACCAAACCAAGTTAAATAGATCATCTAACTAGTCATTTCGCCTCCCTCACTTTCCTAATCAGTCAAGCAAGGTTATATCTTATATATATAAGTCAGTTTATGTTACTTCTCAAGCTCTAATCAGAATCTGACAGTAACATAAACATAACAGCAAAACAGAAACGAAATGAGATGAAAATGTAGAATAAAACACTTAGCTTGCATTTTTAGTTCAAGCTACAACATCCCAATGGTCCAGTGACTGATTACAATGAAGACTTAGCCCTCCATGAGAGCAAAACAGTAAATGATAGAAGAGAAAACAGAGAGGGAAAAAGAGCTACGAAATTCCTAAGTTGTCGAAAATAAAAGTGTCCTCTGATTTTTAAAACTGATGCCTTCAATGCCTTGGAATATTCTATCCTAAATGCCTCCTTGGATGCCTCCTTCCATGATGTGGGCAGCAAGATAACAGCAGAAAAGTGGCAACAGCAGCAGACAAGTTACTCCACTCCTTTGCTGTTTCTGTCTGCCATTGATTGTTGCAGAAGGCCCATGCTGTCAAAGCAGAAACCACATTCCCCTTTGCTGTAAAGTGTAGAACAGTGGGAACTAGAAATCCAGTCAGCCTTATTCAACCAGTCAATGCCCAGTCAGCATGTCCAGGTGGCCTCCAAGTAAGCAAAACGTTCATGTCAGTATTTTTCTCTCCAATAATTAGATCTGAAATTAAGCACATGAATTAATTGGGATAAAATTATGAATTTGAATCATATTAATTCTATAATTAATTTACACCCAATAAATTCAAAATATAATAAAATAGGAGGGTTGGCAACATTGAAATAGCAATACGACTAAGATAGGGACTAAAAAGTATATAAAAATGCTTGATATCAAATCCCCCACACTTAGCCTTTTGCACTCCTGGGCAAAATAATATTCAGAACACCAAAAGACACCAAATGAAAAGCGTGGAAAGCATGCTAGAATGGAATAGTTAAAATTTTGAAAAGATTTAGTACTTAAAGAAAATTATTCTTAAATTTCTAAGGTTCCAAGCATCATGGCAATTTAATTTGATTTGAATGAATTCAAGTAATTAGCCTCCTCACCAGGAATGTGTTTACTCTCTATTCTCTCAAGTGTCTAGGGTAAATCACTCGAAATTCAACTTATCACAGAATTCACTACCATAAGCTTGTCAAGAATCTAAATCTCCACTACTTGAATCACATACATGCTTGAATTATTAGGACTTTGGAAGGGTGTAAGGTTGGGTGAAGGAATGATTGGGAGGTAGAAAGAAATACACAAAACAAAGTTTAACAAGAACTTAAAGAAATGAAGAGCATCAATCAATAAGGTTACAAGAGATTGAACTTTGAAATTTGGGCACAACAATGCTACTTTTCTTTTCTCCTTGCTCTTTTTTTTTATCTCCATATGGTATATATATATATATATTTTTTGAAGAGTTGCCATTTTTTTTTGAGTAGCAAAACTGAAATTCAAAACAGCCCACAAATCCTTCTTTTTGCACATGCTCAATTCAATCTATTTTCAAAAGAAAGAGGTTTCTAAAGCTCTTCAAATCTTAAGTTTGGGGAAAAGAAATGATTTGTTTTAAAGTGGGAGAGAGCTAGAAAACACAAGAAAGAAAGGTGGAAGTAAGGTACAAAGTGGCACACAATGGAAACAACACATAGGATGGCTATTTGGCTAGAATGGTTACAAGAAACAAATGCCTAAATCATTTCCAAGCATGTACATGTAATGTAGCCTTAACAAAGATTCAAGACAAATTCTGGAGTAAAATCATGATAGGGAATACACACAGCAAGAAAGAATATTATTTTGTAGTGAAGGCTCAAATTCTCACGGTTTAAAGACTATTACTAAAAATTTATTAAAAACAACGTCATTGCCATTTTACTTGAGTTCCTTAGAAAAAGAAGACTGAATTCTTTTCATGCTAAGTCAATTCACAACTTAAGCTATTTCACCATGCATGCTTTCACACAAAAACTTAATCAATTTTTCAAAAATAGAGTATCAAATTCGGACAGAGCAGAGTAGCAAAATTCTGCACTGCAGAAATTCTGACGACTCAGCTTTACTGACACAAAACTACACCAAAACAAATGCGAAAGACACCAAATAAAATTCTACAACTAGAAGACATATAAAGATTTAAAAACATGTAAAGAAACTAGCAAAATTCATAGTCAATCAGTACAGAAAATTCATGCAAGACAGCTCAAAAATTCTGGACAGAAACAGAGAAAACAGAGGGGACAGCAGGAAATTTTTTTTTTTGAAAATCAGCTCCAATTAAATTCTCTCCCCCCACACTTAAACATTGCATTGTCCTCAATGAAAATTATTACCAAACATCAAATAAAATGAAGAGGACATAAATTAAAAAGGAGGGAAAGAGTACAGCCTTATCATGGAGCCGGAACATTGTAGAGTTGGATTTCCTCTACAGTTTCTTCTTTGAAGCCCTCGTAGAACTTCTTCAACCTTTGCCCATTTACCATGAACTGCTTGTTGGTGGCCTCATTTTGAATTTCTACTGCACCAAAAGGAAAGACATTAGTAATAACAAAAGGGTTAACCCATCTAGAGCGAAGCTTACCGGGCATTAGCTTGAGGCGAGAGTTATAGAGAAAGACTTTGTCTCCTACTTAGAATTCTTTTTTCTCAATTTTCTGATCATGTAAAGTTTTGTCCTCTCTTTATAGATGCGCACATTCTCATAAGCTGCTAGCCTTAGTTCTTCTAGTTCTTGAAGTTGCAACTTTCTTTCTTTACCAGTTAGGGTCATGTCCAAATTGCATTGTCTAACGGCCCAATATGCCTTGTGTGCAATCTCCACCGGCAAGTGACATGCTTTACCAAATACCAAGCGGTATGGAGACATGCCGATGGGAGTCTTGAAAGCGGTTCTACAGGCCCAAAGTGCATCGTCAAGCCTCTTACTCCAATCTTTTCTGTTGGGTTGCACAGTTTTCTCTAATATTTGCTTTATCTCTCGGTTGGAGACTTCTACTTGCCCATTGGTTTGGGGGTGGTAAGGTGTAGAGGTTTTGTGCACCACCCCATATTTCTTCAATAGCCCTTGCATATTTCTATTGTAAAAGTGTGATCCTTGATCACTGGTTATGGCCTTGGGGACACCGAATCTGCAGAAAATATGTGAACGAAGGAAATCTACAACAATAATAGAATCATCAGTTCGAGTGGCCTTTGCCTCCACCCACTTCGACACATAATCCACAGCAACCAAGATATACATAAAGCCAAAAGAAACAGGAAAAGGACCCATGAAATCTATACCCCAAACATCAAAGATATCACAAAAGAGGAGAGGTTGTTGAGGCATTTCATTTCTTCTAGACACATTTCCAGTTCTGTGACACCTAGAACAGTTCTTGCAAAAATCATTGGCATCCCTAAACAAAGTAGGCCAATATAAACCAAAATCTAACACTTTTCTAGCTGTTCTTTGGGGACCAAAATGTCTGCCACATGCAAGAATATGACAAAAATTCAGCACAGATGCAAATTCATGATTTGGAACACATCTCCTAACAATTTGGTCACTAAAAATCTTCCATAAATAAGGGTCATCCCACACATAATACCTAGCCTCGCTTCTTAATTTGTTCAACTGATGTTTATTTTGGTATGCAGGCAATTCAAATGCAACAAGATAATTCACTAAATCAGCATACCAAGGCTCACTAATACCATGCAAAATGGAAAAACACTCATATGGGAAGTGATCTCTAATAGGAAGATGCTCCAAAGGAGGTTCCAAAAGCCTACTTAAATGATCGGCTACTACATTCTCTGCTCCACTCTTATCCTTGATTTCCACATCAAATTCTTGGAGGAGTAGCATCCATCTAAACAATCTTGGCTTTGCATCCAGTTTCTTCAACAAATATTTCAGTGCTGCATGGTCAGAAAACACAATTACTTTGGAGGCAAGCAAATATGATCTAAATTTTCTAAAGCAAAAACAATTGCTAAAAACTCCTTCTCTGTGGTTGTGTAATTTGATTGAGCTGAATCAAGGGTGTGGGACGCATAGGCTATGACATGCAACTTTCTCTCTACTCTTTGTGAAAGTACTGCTCCCACAACAAAATTTGAGGCATCACACATGAGCTCAAAGGGAAGTTCACACCGTGGAGGTTGGATGATAGGAGGGGAGGTAAGTTGCTTCTTCAACTCATCAAAAGATGACCTGCAAGCATCATTAAAAATGAAATCAGTTTCTTTTTGGAGGAGTTTAGATAGGGGTAGAGCGATCTTACTGAAGTCCTTGATGAATCTTCTACAAAATCCTGCATAGCCAAGAAAAGAACAAACTTCCCGCACAGAAGTGGGGTAAGGCAAAGAGGATATAACATCAACTTTAGCTTTATCTACTTCTATTCCATGTGATGACACTATATGGCCTAGGACTATCCCTTGCTCTACCATGAAATGGCATTTCTCATAATTCAAAACCAAATTCTTTTCTATGCATCAATTTTTCAAGCATGCATCAAATGAATCTCCATAAACAAAAAAATCATCCATGAATACTTCCATGCAATTTTCTAACAAGTCAGAAAATATACTTATCATGCATCTCTGAAAAGTACCAGGTGCATTGCAGAGACCAAAAGGCATGCGTCTATATGAAAAAGTACCAAAGGGACAGGTGAAGGTAGTCTTCTCCTGATCTTCGGGTGCAATGTGAATTTGAAAATATCCAGAAAAACCATCAAGAAAACAGTAGTGAGATTTTTCAGCAAGTCTTTCAAGCATTTGATCAATAAAAGGAAGAGGAAAATGATCTTTTCTAGTTGTTTGATTCAACTTCCTATAATCAATGCAAACACGCTAACTATTTTGCACTCTAGTGGGTACTAACTCATTATTTTCATTTTCTATAACAGTTACTCCGGTTTTCTTTGGCACTATGGTACGTATAATTTTATAGCACATAAAATATTCCAGCAAGTATACTGGGTCGCAACAAGTAATAAAGTGATAAGTAGAGTATCGTCCCACAGAGATTGAGGTATCAAATGAAATTCAATTAGGCCAAGTGAAATGCTATTAAGACTTATGAAGGAAATTATAGAAATTACACAAAAAGGGGGGGATGATTGAAACAACAAAATATAAATAACTGAAATTTAAATAACTAAACAGAAAACAAAACAGACAAAAGATGTGCAACTGGTCACAAATTCCATGGAATTGTACATCATCATCCTTTCCTTTGAATATTCTTGGCTAATTCTATTATGTAATCTTCAATCTAAAATTCTTAGAAAGTCTTCTAAGACTGAATTATATTAAAATTATAGTTAGGAAGATCTTCACTAATCTATAACTCAAATATAATCCGATAAAGTCCTAATCACATCAATGCCCCGCAATCGCATATGACATGTTATCTCTTGTCCTACTCATTACAAATACGTAGCAATCGCATGCATGTATAAATAACAAGCTTCATAGGACAATAAATAAAATAGAACTTTGGCCGAGAAAATACTCATTGGTCCAAATGAATTAAAGTACAATTTCCATTTCATCAAATGACCGACTACACAAGAAAATGAGATTGATTTCGTTGGTCTAATCCGATTAATTCATAGACAAATTAATCTTTGAATCATTGAAGAACAATTCAATTAAATTACAATCCATTCAATGTTGGCCAATTTTCTAAAATATGATTGAATCCAAAAGCTTTGAAATTACAATCTAACTTATCCAAAATAATTGACTAAAATCTTAGATCAACCATTCAATTAAGTCATGAAGCTCAAGAAAATTATTCAAGCCACATAAATAAAACTATCTATATCTAGATAATCTAATTTATGGTGGAAATTACAAGGTCAAGCTCAATATCTAGCTAACTCTAGCATAGACATAAAAATCCCAAACTCATTGAAGGTTCATCAAACATTCAAGAGGAAGAATAATCAGTAAAATCCATTCCATTAAACGAAAATGCATTAAAATTGAAATTGTTCAGCAATAAAACATCATAGAACCAAACTACATCAATCCTTAAACTTAGAAAATTACATGGAAGAGAAGGAAAAACATGACAGAAAACAGAAAATACAACAGAAATCTAAGAAACTATGAAGGAAAATGCAAGAAAAGGAAGGAAAATGGGAGAAGGAGAGCCATTCCCAAGTGGGAAGGCTTCCTTTCCCTCTAACCAAGCTAGAGAGTTGCCTCTATGTTGCTCCCAGCCACTGCTGCCCAAGGAAGACAGAAAAATGGTGCTAGGACTTCTTTTCTGAAAAATGACTTAGCCTCCTTAATAAATTTCGATTTTTGCAAATATAAAACTGATCTAACACATGCCTAAAGGGATATTCTGCCCTAGATGCCTCCTTGGATGCCTCTTCCATGATATGGCAGCACTTTGACAGCAAAACAGCAGCAAAATTAATATTTCTGCAGCAGCAGAAAAGTATGGCAGCAGCAGAATGGTATGGCAGCAGCAGCAAAATTAATATTTCTGCAGCAGAAAGTGACAAACAGCAGCAGAACAGCAGCAGAATATCATGGCAAAATTAATATTTCAGCCATGCTTTTCTTGACCTACGAAAATTAATATTTCTGCCCAAAAATTCTGACTACATGGCATTGAATAAGAGTTCAAGTGGGCCCCACATCCAGCATATCCTAGTAAGCATCTACATCACCCAAAAAGTGCCACATTAGCATCCAAATCATCATCTTTGTCCATGTCAACACTTTTCTCTCCAAAATTAAAATTTGTAGGAATTAAATTGAGCATTTTACAATTCAAGTTCTAAAAATATAAAAATTGAGACACATTCAATCCATAAATAGTTTATACCCAATAAATTCCAAAACATAATAAAATTAGAGAATTGACAAAATTAAAGAGGCAAAAAGGACTAAAATAGGGACTAAAATAAATGGAAAAAGTATGTTATCAAATCCCCCACACTAGGCCTTTTGCACTCCTGGGCAAAATCAATTAAATACAACAGAGAATCCCAATAAGCACAGCAAGAAAAAGTGTAGAAAATATACAACAATGAAATAATTAAAATTTAGAAAGATTTACATTAGGAGAAATAAATCTTAAATTTCTAAAAAGTTCAAGCTCCATGGCAATTATTTCGAAAAGAATGAATTCAAGTAACAATCTCCTCACAAGGTAAGGTGTTTATCCTCTACTCTCTCAAGTGTTTAAGAGGGAATCACTCAAAGTCGTCCTATCACAAATTTCACTACCATAAGCTTGTCAAGAATCTAAATCTCCACTACTTGAATCTAATACATACTTGAATCAAAAGGACTTTACAAGGTTGTAACATGGGTAAGAAAAATAGTGGGAAACAAAGGGAAAGATTGAACAATGAAACAAAATATGGTAACAACTCAAGAAAATAAAGAGCATTTACAAGTGAAATATAAGAGACTGAGTATAAATAAATTTGGGTCTCAATGTTCTATCTGCTCCTCTTTTTCATTATCTTTTTCTCTTCTTTTTTTTTATTCTTTCTTTCTTTCTCCCTTTTTTTTTTCTTCTTGACTGGCCAGTCTTTTTCTTTTGCTTGAGAGGAAGTAGAAGAAATATAGTTCAAAACACCCCCAGATTCACAAAATTTTTCAGCATATCAATCCCTTAAAAGAATTTAAAATACTTCTCACATCTTAAGTTGAAAGAGAAAAATATTGTTGTAGGCAGAAAAAGTGGTGGAAGAACACAAGAAAGAAAATGGATAAGGCACAAAATGGCATACAATGGAAACAATGATAATGGATGGCTATTTGGCTAAAAGTGGTTACAAGAAACAAATGCCTAAATCATTTCCAAGTATGTACAAGATATGTAGCCTCAATCAAAGATTCAAGACAAGTTCTAGAGTGACAATCCATGATAGAGAACACACAACAAGAAGAATAGCATTTTTCACTTAGGCTCAAATCCTCACAGCTAAAAGACTATTACTACAAATTCATTAAAGTCAACGTCATTGCCATTTAACTTGAATTCCTTAGAGAAATAAGACTAAATTCTCTTCATGCTAAGTCAATCTACACTTTAGCTATTTCATCATGCATAATTCCACACCAAAACTTCATCAAAAATTTAAAAAGTGAGCATCAAATTCGGACAAAACAGAGTAGCAAAATTCTGTAGTGCAGAATTTCTGGCGACACCGCTTTACCGACATAGAACGACCCCAAAACGGATGCGAATCACTCCAAATAAAATTCTACAACTAGAAGACATATAAAGGTTTAAAAACATGTAAAGAAAGTGGCAAAAACCATAGCCAAACAGTACAGAATATTCATGCAAGATGACTCAAAGTTCTGCCAAAACAGAGAAAACAGAGAAAAAAAAATGGGCAACAGAAAAAGACTAAAACAAAATTAAAATTACGAAAGAAATACAACAACAAAATTAAAAAGAGAAAGATTAGAAAAACTTGGGTTGCCTCCCAAGAGCGCTTGGTTTAAAGTCCTTAGCTAGACTTTATTTGGTGTCTATGCTTAGCGTCGCTTCTTCTTTGTTTTCCTTACTTTCTCTTTGATTTTTTTTTATTTCCTTCGTCAAGGAAAATGATCAAGTACCTCACATGCAACAAAGAGAAATAACATGAGAGATATATCAAATAAGCAAGGTAACAAGAAGAAATCAAACTAATAAAGACACTTGAAAAGCTAAAAACACTTGAAATTGTAAAAACTAAAACAAGAAAAGACAATGTCTAAAATAACATCACTTTGGCTTAAAAGAAAAATCAATTTGACAACCATCAATCCCCGGCAACGGCGCCAAAAACTTGGTGCGTATAATTTTATAGCACATAAAATATTCCAGCAAGTATACTGGGTCGCAACAAGTAATAAAGTGATAAGTAGAGTATCGTCCCACAGAGATTGAGGTATCAAATGAAATTCAATTAGGCCAAGTGAAATGCTATTAAGACTTATGAAGGAAATTATAGAAATTACACAAAAAGGGGGGGATGATTGAAACAACAAAATATAAATAACTGAAATTTAAATAACTAAACAGAAAACAAAACAGACAAAAGATGTGCAACTGGTCACAAATTCCATGGAATTGTACATCATCATCCTTTCCTTTGAATATTCTTGGCTAATTCTATTATGTAATCTTCAATCTAAAATTCTTAGAAAGTCTTCTAAGACTGAATTATATTAAAATTATAGTTAGGAAGATCTTCACTAATCTATAACTCAAATATAATCCGATAAAGTCCTAATCACATCAATGCCCCGCAATCGCATATGACATGTTATCTCTTGTCCTACTCATTACAAATACGTAGCAATCGCATGCATGTATAAATAACAAGCTTCATAGGACAATAAATAAAATAGAACTTTGGCCGAGAAAATACTCATTGGTCCAAATGAATTAAAGTACAATTTCCATTTCATCAAATGACCGACTACACAAGAAAATGAGATTGATTTCGTTGGTCTAATCCGATTAATTCATAGACAAATTAATCTTTGAATCATTGAAGAACAATTCAATTAAATTACAATCCATTCAATGTTGGCCAATTTTCTAAAATATGATTGAATCCAAAAGCTTTGAAATTACAATCTAACTTATCCAAAATAATTGACTAAAATCTTAGATCAACCATTCAATTAAGTCATGAAGCTCAAGAAAATTATTCAAGCCACATAAATAAAACTATCTATATCTAGATAATCTAATTTATGGTGGAAATTACAAGGTCAAGCTCAATATCTAGCTAACTCTAGCATAGACATAAAAATCCCAAACTCATTGAAGGTTCATCAAACATTCAAGAGGAAGAATAATCAGTAAAATCCATTCCATTAAACGAAAATGCATTAAAATTGAAATTGTTCAGCAATAAAACATCATAGAACCAAACTACATCAATCCTTAAACTTAGAAAATTACATGGAAGAGAAGGAAAAACATGACAGAAAACAGAAAATACAACAGAAATCTAAGAAACTATGAAGGAAAATGCAAGAAAAGGAAGGAAAATGGGAGAAGGAGAGCCATTCCCAAGTGGGAAGGCTTCCTTTCCCTCTAACCAAGCTAGAGAGTTGCCTCTATGTTGCTCCCAGCCACTGCTGCCCAAGGAAGACAGAAAAATGGTGCTAGGACTTCTTTTCTGAAAAATGACTTAGCCTCCTTAATAAATTTCGATTTTTGCAAATATAAAACTGATCTAACACATGCCTAAAGGGATATTCTGCCCTAGATGCCTCCTTGGATGCCTCTTCCATGATATGGCAGCACTTTGACAGCAAAACAGCAGCAAAATTAATATTTCTGCAGCAGCAGAAAAGTATGGCAGCAGCAGAATGGTATGGCAGCAGCAGCAAAATTAATATTTCTGCAGCAGAAAGTGACAAACAGCAGCAGAACAGCAGCAGAATATCATGGCAAAATTAATATTTCAGCCATGCTTTTCTTGACCTACGAAAATTAATATTTCTGCCCAAAAATTCTGACTACATGGCATTGAATAAGAGTTCAAGTGGGCCCCACATCCAGCATATCCTAGTAAGCATCTACATCACCCAAAAAGTGCCACATTAGCATCCAAATCATCATCTTTGTCCATGTCAACACTTTTCTCTCCAAAATTAAAATTTGTAGGAATTAAATTGAGCATTTTACAATTCAAGTTCTAAAAATATAAAAATTGAGACACATTCAATCCATAAATAGTTTATACCCAATAAATTCCAAAACATAATAAAATTAGAGAATTGACAAAATTAAAGAGGCAAAAAGGACTAAAATAGGGACTAAAATAAATGGAAAAAGTATGTTATCACACTACTTGTACCGGACTCACCCACTTACTATCAGAGATAGGATAAATAATGCCAGCTTGGAGGAGCTTACTTACCTCCTTCTTGACCACATCAAGAATCATAGGGTTAAGTTGTCTTTGGGGCTGCCTGACTGGTTTAGTTTTTTCTTCAAGAAGAATGCGATGCATGCACACAGAAGGACTAATCCCAGGAATGTCTGCTAGAGTCCACCCAATTGCTTTCTTGTTATTTTTCAGCAAACTTATCAATTTTTGTTCTTGATCAGGCTCTAGATTATTGGCTACAATCATTAGAAGCTGGTCTCCTACTTCTAGGAAGGCATACTTGAGGTTTTCTGGTAAAGCTTTCAGCTCCAATGCAGGTGGTTGGATAGAGGATGGAATCAGTTTTTGTGGAGTCACATCCAAGGAGGCACCTACAAATTCAGATTGCTCAAAGACAGAATCCTTGGCTAAAGAGGAGGAAGGGTTAGCAGCACAAGAGGAAAGAGATGAAGAATGTACAACATTACAGTTTAAATCACTACACCTACAACTACCTAAAATAGAAACAGAATCTAAGTCTAAGCTAGAGAAAATTACAGAATCAGAATGCACATCAGAATCCAAACCATTATGTAAATTATAATGCAATTCAGAATTGTCAGCAATTAGAGAATTTTCAATTTCAATGCAAGCATGACAGAATCCAGAACCAGCACAATTGCATTGAAAGGCATCTACCAAATCAGAAAATTCAGGAAAATCAGAAATTAATTCAGTTTGGAAATCATCACTTGCCTCATCAACTAAGTAATCCAAAAAGTTAACCACATGCACATTGGAATGATTTTCCATAGGATGTTTCATGGCATCTAAAATGTTAAAATCAATTTTGTTGCCAGCAAACTCCATTGACAAAGTCCCTTCATGCACATTAATAATGGTTTTTGCAGTTTTCAAAAAAGGTCTACCAAGTATTAATGGTGCATTGCCAGGAGTATTATCATTTTCCATATCAAGCATATAAAAATCAGCAGGAAAAATGAGATCTTTGACTCTTACCAGGACATCTTCTAGAACTCCTGCTGGATGTGCTATGCTCCTATTGGCAAGTTGGACAATTATTCCAGTTGGTGAAAGAACACCAATCTTGAGGCTTGAGTATACTGATTTGGGCATAACATTGATTGAGGCTCCCAAATCCAACATAGCATTGGAGAACTCCATGTTGCTTATTGTGCATGGTATTGTGAAAGTTCCAGGGTCTTTGCACTTGGGTTGCATAGGTGGTTGGATGAGTACAGACACATTTCTCCCCAAATTGACTCTCTCATTACCCCTTAAACGCCTTTTATGAGTGCACAACTCTTTGAGGAACTTGGCATACTTGGGGATTTGCTTAATGGCTTCCAAAAGTAGGATATTAACCTCTATTTTTCTGAAGGTCTCCATGATCTCTTTATCCATGTCAGATTCTGAAGCTTTCCTTGATTGAGTTTGCCTATTGGGGAAAGGAAGAGAAATTTTCTGAACCACTTCTTCATCCTTTTTATTTTGCTCACTGGTTGAGGATGAAGGAACACTTTGCTGGACATTTGATTTTTCTGGTTCAGATTCAGAAGTTAGACTGTCTACTTGCTTGCCACTCCTTAAGATGATGGCACTCACATTGCCTCTTGGGTTGATCACTGGTTGGGATGGTAAACTCCCCGAACCTTGACTTTTCAGCTCATTGACTGTTATGGCTAACTGACCAATCTTGGTTTCCAAATTTTGCATATTGGTCTCTGTTCTCTGCTGGAACTGAAGAGTATTGGCAGTCAGTTGCTTCATTAAATCCTCAAGACAAGGGTCAGGTTTCTTGGGTGCTGGAGGAGGTGTATGGCTAAGTTCAGGTTGATTATATCTTGCATGGGGTGGCTGGTAAGGGGGTTGGAGGTATTCCCATATTTGAAAGCTGGATGATTACGCCACCCAGGATTGTAGGTGGAGGAATATGGGTCATATCTCTGTTGTTGTGGCTGCATGGGTCTACTAGGGAATATACCAGCACATGACTCAGTTGGGGTCTCTTGCAGCTGAGGGCACTGATCAGTATGGTAGGTATTCAGGGAACAAATACCACAGACTGAAGGAGGAAGGGCTTGTTGTTGTGTTCTCTGATTTAATGCCAACTGCCTCACCATTCAAGCTAACTCTTCCAATTTATTTTCTATCCTTTGTTGCTCCATGGGAGGTGTCCTCACTTCATTGACAGTAACTGTTGGATCACTCAATCTGGTGCCAAATTGCTGAGCATTTTGGGCCATCTTGGCCAACAATTCGTTTGTTGCAGCAGGAGTCTTATCCACCAATGCCCCACCAGCAGCTGCATCAACTATGTATCTGTCCATAGGTAGTAATCCTTCATAGAAATATTGGATGAGAAGCTGCTCTGAAATCTGGTGGTTTGGACAGCATGAGCAAAGCTTCTTAAACCTCTCCCAATATTCATGCAGAGACTCACCATTCAACTATCTAATCCCACTGATATCCTTCTTGATTGCTGCTGTTCTAGAGGCTGGAAAGAATTTTTCTAAGAATAACTTCTTCAGCTCATCCCATCTTGTTATCAAGGCAGTGGGTAGATAGTAAAGCCAATCCTTGGCTACCTCATCCAGAGAGAAAGGAAATGCTATTAATTTGATCTGTTCTTCTCCAACTCCATGTGGTCTCATGGTAGAGCAGACAACATGGAACTCCTTTAAGTGTTTGTGTGGATCTTCTCCTGCAAGGCCATGAAACTTGGGTAACAAATGGATTAGACCAGATTTTAGTTCAAAATTAGCATCCAACTCAAGATAATTTATGCACAATGGTTGATAATGCACATCAGGTGCAATCAACTCTTTAATTGATTGTTCTTGCCTATTTTGAGGCACTTGTGCATTTTGGATATCCATCCCAGTTGTCCCAGCTGACTCAGAATCAGTAGACCCCAACACAATATCAGATTCGGAATCTGATTCAACTTCTACACTATTGACAGCAAACTCAATAATTTCAGCAAGAATTTCAGAAACTATACTAGTCCTAATGTTATTACTTCTCACTAGCCTATGGAAGGTCCTATCTATTTCTGGATCAAAAGGTGGTAAGTCCACATTATGAGACCTTCTCATACACTAGGAAGGGCAAAAATCACAAGAAAACAACAAAAAGAACAAAAACAGTAAAATAATCACACAAGGCTCCAACCAAGGAAAATGACCAAAAATGAAGTATCTCAGAAAAATCTGATTTTTCTTGGAAAAATCCTTTACCAATTGGAGGCACAAAATCAACAAATAGAACTCAAAAATTAGATCTACAAAAATCAAACCAAAAATCACAATTAATTGGAAAAATGGTTAAAATCATTGTAAAATGGAAAAAGTAGTCTAAACGTTGGAATTTTTCCGAGATAGGGCGGTGCTCCTCTCGTGAAGAGTTATGCCCGAAACGGTCGTGTTTAGTGGACTACCAATTTTTCAAGTCAATCCGATTTAGTTTTTTTAGCTGATGAATAGTGGCTGAAATATAACTAGGAAACTTGAAAAATTGACTTGAAGAATTTGTAATCACTTCCAACAATACCAAACCACTTAAAATCAAGCAAGAACACAATAGAAAAACTAATTAACACTTAGAAATGAATTGGCTCCCTGGCAACGGCGCCAAAATTCTGGTTCACGCCACTACGATGCCGAATCACCCAGAATTGAATTCGTGGCAATTTACAGTATAGTGATCCCCCAAGTCGTATTCACTCAAGAAGCCTTACTTCTAACACTAATTAATCGTTCTAAACACCCAAACAGTAATGAAAAGTACATAAACGGGGGGGTTTGTTGGCAGTACTAATAAAAATAGAATAGAACAGCAACCAAATAACTACAACAGCAGCAGCAACAAAATTTTCAAGGTGTTGACAGTAAAGAGACTATGTAATCAGTCACTAGGATTCATGAGAGTGCAACTATCATTACCTAACTCATTGATTCAGTTTTGTTCTCATTCCATTGTTTGGTTCTTTATGAAAATGGTTCTAGAATAACATCTAGAATTTAATGCTATTGATTACAGTCAAGAACATCTCTCTACTATAACCAGGTGCATTCAGTGGAAAATCTCAACCAAACCAAGTTAAATAGATCATCTAACTAGTCATTTCACCTCCCTCACTTTCCTAATCAGTCAAGCAAGGTTATATCTTATATATATATGTCAGTTTATGTTACTTCTCAAGCTCTAATCAGAATCTGACAGTAACATAAACATAACAGCAAAACAGAAATGAAATGAGATGAAAATGGAGAATAAAAAACTTAGCTTGAATTCTTAGTTCAAGCTACAACATCCCAATGGTCTAGTGACTGATTACAATGAAGACTTAGCCCTCCATGAGAGCAAAACAGCAAATGACAGAAGAGAAAACAGAGAGGGAAAAAGATCTACGAAATTCCTAAGTTGCCGAAAATAAAAGTGTCCTCTGATTTTTAAAACTGATGCCTTCAATGCCTTGGAATATTCTACCCTAAATGCCTCCTTGGATGCCTCCTTCCATGATGTGGGCAACAAGATAACAGCAGAAAAGTGGCAACAGCAGCAGACAAGTTACTCCACTCCTTTGCTGTTTCTGTCTGCCATTGATTACTGCAGAAGGCCCATGCTGTCAAAGCAGAAACTACATTCCCCTTTGCTGTAAAGTGTAGAACAGTGGGGACCAGAAATCCAGTCAGCCTTATTCAACCAGTCAATGCCCAGTCAGCATGTCCAGGTGGCCTCCAAGTAAGCAAAACGTCCATGTCAGCATTTTTCTCTCCAATAATTAGATCTGAAATTAAGCACATGAATTGATTGGGATAAAATTATGAATTTGAATCATATTAATTCTATAATTAATTTACACCCAATAAATTCAAAATATAATAAAATAGGAGGGTTGGCAACATTGAAATAGCAATACGACTAAGATAAGGACTAAAAAGTATATAAAAATGCTTGATATCACTAATCCATAGCTCCAAAAATCAAGAAACTTAATAGAGAATCTTCTCTATATGTTAAGATGCTACGGTAAAAATTTCAGATTAAAACTCCCTCCTTTGGCCCCTCTACCAACCTTATTAGTGACCCTAAGTCAGAGTTGTCAGATTTTTGCGTAGGTGCTATTTTATGCTTTTTAGAGCTAGCTAATCATGTCCAATTGCTATGAAATTTCACAGGGAGATAGGTAATGTCTTAGCTAGGATTCATAAAATTTTCAAGCCAAAATAGTATCATTTAGTTACCAAACAGAGTCCTAATCTTCCCAGGTTTGTCTCTGCTGTGAATTCAGAATGTGTTTATAGATATTTTGCCAAGTTAACCTTCTTCAAATGTCATGAAACTTTCTAGTTTGATTCTTTATCCTCACAAGTAGATATCATAAATTTTTAAAGATTTTAGGGCTCATTTCAGTTCATCAAAATAGCTTTGTTTTGTTTGCTGTCAAACCTCAATAACTGTTTTGGGCTTGTTTTGAATATGAAATCAACCTAGAAAATTTCAAGGTAGCTTAGGCATGTTCTAGGACACCATTTCTATTTATATAGTAAAATTCATAGCAAATTAAATTAGTTTCACACTCCAAACAGCCCTAAGGGTTCTTAGCAATTGATGACAGAATACATTAATTAATTTTTACTTTCTTTCTCTTGGTTTCCCCCTTCCAAATTTCCTCTCCTATTTTCTCATAATCTAACTGGCAATTTTTGCATGTTAACTTTGTGATCTTTTCCTTTCAGTGTCATCAACACTTTCCTAAATTCTAGGTTACCCAAAACCTTCCCAATTCCCCATTTTTAGCTTTCTAAAAAAAATTTTGTAGAATCTACAATCCCTCTCTCGGTCAGCATCCATTTCTAGCAAGAAAATTTCATAAAGGAGGTGGTTTCATCCAGTAAATTAAGTTTCCTTATTAAGCCCTCCTTGGTCAGCTATGGGTTCCGTAAAAATGGAAGAAAAGTGAGGAGAAAGATACCTTAGTATGTTTATGGTCATCCTTCATGGTTTCTTTGTGCTCCTTTGTAGTAAAGGAGTCGTAGGAGAAGGAGGATGGAGGTGGAAGAAGGATCTCCGGCATGGTGGTGGCCACCACAGCATTCTCTCCTTCACTCTCGGTTGATTCTCTCTCTTTTCCACCAAGGATGCTGCGTATATGTGTGTAAGTGAAGGCAAGTCTAGATGTGTGTGTATATATTATCCAGAAGCCTCTAAATATTGTGGTGGAAGGTTAGTGCATGTGGCTTCACCTCCAAATACCACATCTACTTGCTTTTGTTCAAATTACATCAAACGACTTTCTTTAAATAAGTTTTCAATTAGGTTCTTAAAAACTTATAATAAAATTCCAAATTTTACGCAAATTTCAATAATTTATTGTCCTTACCATTTCTCATTTCACCCTTTCCTTTAAAATTAACTCTCCTATTAAAAATTTTTATCAACAAATCCTCAAAATTATTTTATTTCCTATTACAAATTTATCCTCAATATATCCAAAATTTAGAATTTGAATTCCTCAAAAATTTTCTTTTAAACCTTAAAAGTCCACTACACTATTTTAAAATCTAGGATATTACACAATAATATAGCATAATTCATTTAATCTCACCCTATTTTTCACACAGATTACATCGTCAGAATCAAACAATCAAATCAACCACTGAATTTATGCATACATCAATCATCCCCTTTTCATAAATGCACATACAATTTAACCCAATCTCATAACTGCAAACCCAACATATGATTTTGGGACCGACCTACGTCATATCCTTATAATTAACAATGCTAAGACCCAGTTAAAACGAGGTCAGTCTACTCACCTGGGTTCCAAGCTATCTTTATCGGGTTTCATATGCTATCTGGAGAGAGAAAAGGTGTGTGCAAGGCTTTCGAGATTAATCTTCAACTACTATGACAAAAGGGTTTCAAAAGAAATTAAAACAGTGAAACAAGAAAATTACTCATTTTCTGCTTTTGACGTTCATTCATTATTTTGGTCATATCTCCTAATCAGTAAAGAACTTTTCAACAAAATTCAACAAAATTTATTGCGTTAGAAATTAGAGTCAAAGGGATTTCCAGTGATATATCATTTGTGAAAAATGAAGTTCGGTTGAGGAAGTTCTGACTGATTTAAGTTATGTGAAAACTAAAGGTACGATAAACCGACATTTCTAATACTCATCTTTGTTTCTTAAAGTTTTTCGTCATCAGGTAGGACCACTGAAGATGTGTTCCTTGAAGATTATATATGGACGTGTGGTGTCTAGGGTTATTTGTGTTTCAGAGAGAGGGATAGTGAGATGGTGGCTAAGGGCTTCCTAGAGAGATGAGAGATATCTAATTTTTCCTAGTGGGAGAGATGTGGGAGGCATCTTGGGTTGCTAGATTTTGAGGGCTGAGGTGGTATTCATAGAGGGGGTATAGTGGCTTCCCACTAGCTTATTTTAAGTAGGACTATGATTCCTTTATTTTTTGTATTTTTTTTTATTTAAATATCTTATTTTATCTCTACTATATATACTATAATTTTATCTTGTCTTAATCCTAATATAAGAATATCTACATTTTCTAGATGGAGTATCTCCATTAATTAATATATAAAAATATATAATCTTAACTCTACCTTAATCCTAATTGGATTTTCTCTTAATTAAACCTTAATTAATTAATAATATCTACATTTTTTAGATGGAAATCTCCAATAATTTAATATATAATAATAATACATAATCTCAACTCTATCCTAAACCAAATTGGATTATCCATTAGTTAATCCTTAATTAATTAATAATATATTATTCTTAACTCTATCTTCTAGAAGCCTACTACACGACTATCTTAAGGAATGTTATTTAAATTAATTAGTTTTTTTGTTTTCAAAAACTTAGTCTTTTTTTTTTATTAGGTTAATGAGCCATAGGCCACTTTTAATCAGTTTGAGCTAGATCAATTAATTAGGCTAATTAATCTTATGTTAATTATGTTTAGACCCTTAAGGTGTTATTCTACAAACACTTAATTTTTCTACTTTCATTTTTCTAATATAATCCTTAATATCCTATTTTACTTCTTTTATTTACCCGCCTAATTTATAGAATATTTACTTATTCAATTTACTTGCCTCCTTGTAGGGTTTCCATTTATTTAATTTCTTATTGTTTAATTTTCTTTAAAATTTATATTATCTAAAGGGGATTCTTTTCTTCATTTTGACTATTTTTATTTTTCTCTTTAATTCTAGACCAATCACTTTTTAAAGTCTCAAATTATCTTTACTAAATTAGTCCCTACATACTTGTCCCATTTTTTTAATTTCGTCCAACCCCTAACCAAGTTTTATTTTTTATTTTAGTCATTCATTAGCTTGAATTACAATTCACGACTAGAATAACCATCACATAATATTGTATTGATCATACCATATATTTCACGGATAAATGGATGCTCATTGTACAAAATCAAACGTCTCCACATAGACAATATCACACACATACCCTACCTACATAGAATTAATATAATTAACACGAAAAAATTCCAACGGGCATCCGTCTATTCTTTAAAAGAATTTCTACATGTCTGCACTCACGCTTTCTTACGACATCATAATACTGGGGGTATTACATTAATTTCTCTATTAAAGAAATTTGGTCCCCCAATTTCAAAACTACTGACTCCGTTGCTGGCGATTTGCTACCTCCCTGGGAACTTCCCCCTTAAAGAGTCAACCCCCGCTTCGCATCATGGGTCCTTAACCCACATTCAACAACCTTCCATGTTTCGCCAGAGGCGACCATATCTTATGCTACGATCACATAACTCAAGACAGAGAAACGCCTATAGAACTTAAATTGAGGAGTATGACACGAAAGAAAGACACTGACGACTCTATAAGGCCTCTATGGATCCCTATCCTATGGTCGTGCCACGATTCACGACAATAGGTGAGGTCCCACTGAAGACACCTTGCTTTCTAGTCCATTGGAGAGCTAAAAACTGGCTCTGATACCATCTTTGTCATAACCCACTACTCGGGCCCGTGACTGGTATAGTAATGACACTTCCTATTATTGTAAGCCTAACTTATCCTCGAAATACCCTACAGTTCTCCTCCTAGTTATGTAAAATTTTAAAACAAATTAAATACATATTATCTAAATTAATGTTAACCAAATAAAATTAAGGGTGCCTAACATCATCTTATATGCAAAATCCTTCTTTCAAAACATTTAAATTTTCAAATGAAATAAATATCCTTTTAAAATAAATAAGTCTCAATGGAAAGTCTCTTTCAAAATGAAACATTTTCAGAATAAAAATTCATTTTCGAAATAAACTCAATGTCAATTCCTTTTTTCAAAAATGTCCGAAAGAAAACATAAGCAAAAATTACACAGCGAATCCCCCTAAGTGTACTATGTAACTACAGAGCAACCTACAGAAATAATCTAAAAATATACGACAAGGCTTACTCGGCAATGGGAAGGTCCACGGTAAGCCTCGCTACTCCTTAGGTGGGTTTTCCTCAACAACGACCGAATCTGCAAGAAAAACAATCACAAAGAGTGAGTTTTGGAAACTCAGTGACTAAATTGGCCCTGCCTTAATAGGACCCCAACACATTACTGTAATACCACAAGTATTACTGTGTAATTAAAAAGTACATAATTATAGGAGTGGAAATTTTTTTTCACATATTAAGGAGTCTTGACTAGAGGAACAAAGGATCCTGACATTCAATAAGGACTAAAACTTGCCCTTGGTCAAGTAAAATTACACTGGAAAGGAAAAACATAATTAGTGAATGTAAGAAGAATGCGTGAGGCCTAAAGTGGAAGGAAAAAAAACATGAAAACCTCTTGAGAAAGCACCTGATAGTAACCTTTAAGGAAGAAGGGATACTAAGAGGATGATTTATGAGCCCAGTGCCCTAGAGAGGGTGGTTTTAAGGTTAATGTCGAGCTTAAGGCACTAAGAGGGACTAAAGCGAACAAAAGTGAGATGTTGGTATTCAATGGAAAATAAGGGATATCCTTGTGTGTGTTTTAGGGGACTGTTGTTGGGTGCCCTAACCATGATCAAGCTTTTCTAAATGTTTTACAAGTCTTAATCAAATTTTGTTTTGTCTTTAAGGACCAAAATGAAAAGAAAAAGATGGGCCCCACACTACACACTTAAAATACCCACAACCCTTTTCCTTTTATTTATTTTTCTTCTCTTCCCCAAGAGTTCTCCCCTTCTCTTTGGCTGGCCTCTCTCACATCTCTCCTCTAACCTCTAGTTATGGTATTGCTTGAGCAAGGGAACTATGGAAGCTTAGGAGAAAGGTAAGTGAATGTTCTCCTTCTTCTTCCTTTTCTTCTTTTTCCTCTTCCTTTCTTTCTAGAAGAAACCCTAGGTTTGGATTTTGGGGAAAATTGTGTAAGATGTTGCCAATGATAAATTGAGGTAGGATTATTATCCCAATTTGTTGTTAGATAAAAACCATATATGGACATGGTAGAATCATTGGAAGATATTTGGATGGTGGAAGAAATGACTTTGAAGATGTTTTCTTGAATTCCTTCTTCTTGGTTGTTGCCTTTAATTTCTGAGTTTAGGACTATTTAGAGTGCCTTTATCTTGCCTAAAATCACCCTAGATGAACTTATGAGTTATTGAAATCAAATAGGATGGAGATTGTATCATTTTTAGGTTGAAATCGTGAGGATCTCCAACAGCATAGTCCTAGGCGCCATGGGCTGGCCTTGGACTGTGAGTTTAAGGGTTGGTGCCCTGGTGCCAGAATGGTCGCCCAAGGTGCCAACTCATCTAAAAAGCTGATTATGTGGCGCCATGGGTGCCACCACTGGCAACCTTGCAAAAAGTGTTGAACTAATCTCCTTTCTCATGTTTCTTGGGTCCCTAGGCGTTGGATGATGCTTTGGAGTATATTGGGACATCTTTGAGCCTACAAACCACTTAAAGGAGGTGAAGTTAGTAAGGAATGATTGAGCAAAGGTGAGGGACATAGCTCTAATTTGGTTGTTCTTTTTCTAATATTAACTTTCCTAGCAATTTCTACATCTTGTTAGTGAGTCATATCTAGATGAGATGTTGTTGTGCTTAGGATTCCATGTAATTAAGAATACAATATAAACATACATGTATGTGTTTGTTAATTGGAATGCATGAATGTCATTAGTATTGAATGAAAGGACATAATTACGAAATTGTGCATTTTCTAAGCAATGAATAATGAATAAAGTCTTGTTGAGATTAGTGGTTGGTGTGAAATGATATAGTGGTGATGCATGTAATTATGTGCATGTATATGTAAGAGATATGTAAATAGTGATTTTTAAAAAAAAAATTCCCCATGAATATGTGTTGTGCCTTATATAAATGATTTGAATTAGTAGCTTGATGTGAAACTTTATGTTTATGTTACATATATGTATGAGGCTTTCAGGCTAAGTTATATTTCCACATTCCTCCTTGATTGTCCAAGAAGCATACTTCCATGTGTTTACTTATGGTTTAAGAGATTAGGTAATACATGAGGAAACCATAATATGCTAAATGATTGAGGCATGGTCTACTATTGTGATAAATCTTGATAAATTTAGAAGTCCTCAATCCTTAGCATGTGTGATGAAGTAATGTAAAAGAAGTTTATATGATAATTGTGACAATCAAGAGAGGAATGTCCAAAATAAATTTTATGATGAAGGACATCTATCGACTGGCACAATGTCAAAGGGCACAGTTACATGTAAATTCATAGTTTACTGGTTCAAGCCATTACGACTGTGAGTCACCCAGAATTGAATTCGTGGCAACTTGCAGTATAGTGATCATCCCAGG
Source organism: Biancaea sappan (assembly GCA_037074585.1). Taxonomy (NCBI): domain Eukaryota; kingdom Viridiplantae; phylum Streptophyta; class Magnoliopsida; order Fabales; family Fabaceae; genus Biancaea; species Biancaea sappan. The sequence goes on along the minus strand of CM073497.1, from coordinate 44,166,621 downwards.
TAGTATTCTCTCAAGGAGTCTACTTCTAAATTGCCTAATTAATTATTCTAACACTAATCTACCCTAAGAACAACCCAATTATCTATTGATTACTACAGGGGGTGATTGCAATAAACAAAATTAAAACATAAAACAAAATTTAAATCCTACAATAGAACAAAGTAGAGATACAGAAACAAAAATGAAAATACACTAATAGATATAGAATGTAATCAATTATAGAATCCTAAAATTGCAACTATCATCATTCTTGTCTTCAAATTAATTCTAGTGTTTTCTATCATTAGGTTTTCTAACTAATATTTCCTAGACTTCCTAAAACTATATTACACATAAGTTAAACCTAATCACATGCACTACAAAAAAAAAGACTTTTGGTGGCGACTTTCGCCACTAAAAGTCTTTGGTGGCGACTTTTAGTAGCGACTAAAGTTATTGGCATAAGTCCGTGGCTGATTCTTTTGGTGGCGACTTTCAAAAGTTGCCACCAAAAGTCACCTTTAGTGGCGACTTTAGTCGCCACCAAAAGTCATTTTTATTGCAAAAAGAAAAAAGAAAATTCGTGAAAAAAATGATTTTTGGTGTCACCAAAAACTACCTTTGGTGGCGACTTTTTAGTCGCCACCAAAAGTCACTCGTCATCTTTTTAGATCCGGATTGACCCGGAAGGTCCACCCGAGATCCATTCTACTTGTGCGGGTCTTGGCCGATCCAATAACTCGCTATCCCGAGCTGACTCGATTTTTTTGTGTGCAATATTCAAGTTTATTTGAAATTAAACCAAACATGTGCATACCTGAGATTCGAACCTGGGTCCTTTGCTTGCAGCCATGTGTGTCTTGCCATTCTGCCACTGCTTCATTTGTGTTATGTAAGTGCAAAATATTATATATATCTATATATATAATCTGTTAAAAATATTTTAGGTCAAAAATATTATAAAACAAAAATAAAATAATATTAAACTTAACAAAAAGCAAATATATTATTACTATTGGAGTCACCACAAAAGTCTAACTTCAACTAATTTCATAAAAAAAAAAACGATTTCACTTAAAAAAATAGACTTCAGTCGTCACAGATAATCTAATTTTTTAAAAAAATTAAAAAATTAAAAAAATTAAAAAATTAAATTTCTTTTAGATAAAATTAAGAAAAATAAAAAAAATTTGAATTTTTTAAGTAAAAAAATGACTTTTTTAATTTTTTTAAAAAAATTAGACTTTTGGTAGCGACTATCTAATTTTTTATTTTATTCTAAAAAGTCTGACTTTTTTTAAAAAAAAAAAAAGACTTTAGTCGCCACCAAAAGTCTAATTTTTTATTTTATTTTAAAAAATCTGACTTTTTTTATTTTTTTTTAAAAATACTTTTGGTGGCGACTAAGTCTAATTTTTTATTTTATTTTAAAAAATCTGACTTTTTTTTATTTTTTAAAAAAAAGACAGTTGCTACCAAAAGTCTAATTTTTTATTTTATTTTAAAAAATCTGAGTTTTTTTTATTTTTTTTAAAAAATACTTGTGGTGGCGACTAAAGTCTAATATTTTATTTTATTTTAAAAAATCTGACTTTTTTTAATTTTTTTTTAAAAAGACTTTTGGACCAAAAGTCTAATTTTTTATTTTATTTTAAAAAATTTGACTTTTTTTTATTTTTTTAAAAAATACTTGTCGCCACCAAAAAGTCGACTTTTAGTGGCGACTATAAGAGTTGCCACCAAAACTCAACTTTTAGTGGCGACTTATTTAGTCCCCACCAAAAAGTCACCACTGAAAGTCAATTTTCTTGTAGTGATGCAATATGATTAATCCCTAACCTAATCAAGTCAGATAATCATCTAAGCAAGCCTATTCTACTTGCTACACTAACTCATATAAGAGCAAGTATTAACATAAAAACCAGAGGAAAAATAGAATAGGAATGAAATAGAAGAACAACAAGAACACTTATTTGATTAAGCACCAAAAATTCAGGTTACAATGCTAGATCATCTATGGACTGATTACATAAGAGTTTTAGCTTTCCACAGAGGCCAAAACACACAAAACAGAAGAGAAAATGGGGGTAGACCTACGAATTTCCTGTAGAAAATGGAAGAAGAAGATCTCTTCAACCCCTTGCAGGGAGTCTGAAATGTGTCTTTAAGCTGCCAAAGAGAGAGGGATGAAATTGCTATTGTTTGACTCCAATGTGTTGTCCCTTTCCTTCTTTTTTTCTACTTTATTGCTACTTTTTAGTGCTACTATGTTCTGCTGCTGTTAAAGCGTTCTGCTGCTACTAAAGGATTCAGAACAATGCAGAGGTGGCCCCTAGTTAGTCCAGTCAGCATTTTAGTCAATGCCTAGTCAGCAGGAATTTCCTAGTTAGTGCCAGGTGGCATCCATGTTAGCATATACTCTCCAATTATTTATTTGGAAAATACATAATTGAATTAAATAGGATAAATTATGAAATTGAAGCATATTAATTCTATGATTAATTTAGACCCAATAAATCCAAAACATAATAAAATTGAAGAGTTTACAATATTAAAATGGCAAGGAGGCTAAGATAGAGACAAAATTGCATATTAAAACACTTGATATCATTTACCACGTGTGAGGAAATAAGGACGGAACAATTCTATGTATGGCCAAAAAAAGCTAAAGATCATTATGTAAATTCATGTGCCATGTGTAGACATACATATTGGGGGTATGCGAGGCAATAAGGGGGAATATTGTGATGAGGAGAAATGTAGAGGAGAAAGGGAGACGTGTGATTGTAAATGTGTTGATGTGAAAGTATGAATGCATTTTTGTGATAGTAATATGTGTTTTACGTTATGTTAAATAATGTATTGTGACGATGAATGTTTCTTTTATATCATGTTTGGATGTACGTATATTTCATTGTGCATATTTTATTATGCTATAGGTTAAAGATAAAAGAAATTCACATATACATCTAACGTTGATAGTTGATGAAAATGCATGGTTATTTACTAATGTTCAAACATTCACATTTTAGTTATGTTTACTAGCATGTATAGTTGTGTTTTTATGATAGATAGGGCTATGTTTGGGTGAGTCACGTGGTTTGGACTCATCCCCTCACAGTTTTAGGTACGACAAGTCCTCTGTCTCAGTGCAACATGGATTCGAAGGACCTCACCTTTGTTCGAGGTATGGTAACACCCTCATAGTTGTAGATGTATATGTATATGTATATGTGTAGAAGAACTCTAGAAAGGCTCTGTAATTAGTAGGGTTTACTACATTATATCAGATAGTTTAAATTGTATGTTTATAAGTAAGAATCGAAAATGTGAATGTATGATAGTGAGAAATGTTATTTTCATTTTGATGATTGGTTGTATGGCTTATGTTTAGTAATAATCTAGTTAAGAAAAGGATATGGGTCAAGTACGTTAGGCTTGCGGCGGTGTAGGCTAAGTCATTGTTCCCGCTGATTATGCACCCAGATGAGGGTCGTGACAGTTACCAATTATTCAGATATTTCCCGAAGGCCATATAATCAACCAAAAATCATAAAAAATACATACCAGAATACAGCAAATACATCCAATTCAAACCAATGAAACTAGTACTTGTCAATGGTAACATATCCTTGGGAGTGCACATGACCCAAGCTTAACAAATTCTTTTCTCGCCATGATGCACAACCTCATCTCCTCGGTCAGAGTGCTTCACAGTTCTATCACCCGACCTAGGCCATACATCTTATCGAGGGAATCACTGTCTCTACATTCACTAGCCAAAGTGCCCTGTAACCCAGGCCTCCCGCCTTTCCATGAGAAGGGGTACCATCACTTTCAATCACAAACAATGTCTCAAGCATATATCAACATCAATCAATAATATAGCATAATTCATTTAATCTCACCCTATTGTTCACATAGATTACATCGTTAGAATTAAACAATCAAATCAACCACTGAATTTATAGATACATCAATCATCCTTTTTCATAAATACACATACAATTTAACCTGGTCTCATAACCGTAAACCCACCCTATAATTTTGGGATCAACTTACTTCATATCCTTATAATTAACAATGCTAAGACTCAGTTAAAATGAGGTTGGTCTACTCTTGGGTTCCAAGCTATCTTTATTGGGTTTCGTCTGATATCCGGAGAGAGAAAAGGTGTGTGCAAGGCTTCCGACATTAATCTTCAACCACTATGATAAAAGGGTTCCAAAAGGAATTAAAATAGTGAAACAAGAAAATTACTTGTTTATGCTTCTAACCTTCCATCAGTTTTTTAGTCATATCTCCCAATTGATAAATAAAATTTTAGTGAAATTTATTGATCAGATACTAGACTCAAAGAGCTTTCCAATGATATCTTATTTGTGAAAAATAGAGTTTAGTTGAGGGAGTTATGATCGATTTAAGTTATGTGAAAACTAATGGTACGATAAACCGAGATTTCTAGTACTCACCTTTGTTTCTTGAAGTTTTCCATCATTGGGTAGGACCACTAAAGATATGTTCCTAGAAGACTATCTGTGAAGGTGTGGCGTCTAAGGTTATTTGTGTTTCAGAGGGAGAGTGAAATAGTGGCTTAGGGCTTCTTAGAGAGAAGAAAGAGACGTCTAGGTTTTCCTAGTGGAAAAGATGTGGGAGACATCTTGGGTTGCTAGGCTTTGAGGGCTGGGGTGTTATTTATAAAGGGGATATAGTGACTTCCCATAGCTTAGTTTAAGTAGGACTAGGATTCCTTTATTTTTTGTATTATTTAAATATCTTATTTTATTATTATTATTATACTTATCTCTATTATATATACGATAATTTAATCTTGTCCTAATCCTAATCTAAGAATTTCTACATCTTTTAGATGGAGTATCTCCATTAATTAATATATAATAATAATATATAATCCTAACTTTATCCTAATCCTAATTGGATTATCTCTTAATTAACCCTAAATTAATTAATAATATCAATGTCTTCGAGATGGAACATCTCCATTAATTTAATATATAATAATATATAATCTTAATTCTATCCTAATCCTAATAGGATTACCCATTAGTTAATCTTTAATTAATTAATAATATATTATTCTTAACTCTATCTTCTTGAAGCCTACTATATGCCTATCTTAAGGAATGTTATTTAAATTAATTAGCTTTGGTTTTATAACAACTTAGTATTTTTTTTATTAGGTTAATGGGCCACACGTCACTCTTAATTGGTTTGAGCTAGATCAATTAATTAGGCTATATTAATCTTATGTTAATTATGTTTAGACCCTCAAGGTGTTATTCTTCCAACACCTAATCTTTCTAGTTGCTTTTTTCTAATATAATCCTTAATATCCTATTTTACTTGTTTTAATTACCCACGTAATTTATAGAATATTTACTCATTTAATTTACTTGCCTCCTTGTTGGGTTTCCATTTATTTAATTTCTTATTGTTTAATTTTCTTTAAAATTTATGTTATCTAAAGGGGATTATTTTCTTCATTTTGACTATTTTTAATTTTTCTTTAATTCTAGATTACCAATCACTTTTTAAAATCTCACATTATCTTTACTAAATTAGTCCCTACCTACTTGTCCCATTTTTGTGTAATTTCATCCAACCCCTAACCAAGTTTTATTTTTTATTTTAGTCCCTCATTAGCCTAAATTACAATTCACGAACAGAATAATCATCACATCATTACTGCATTGATCATACACATACTTCATGGATAAATGGATGCATATTACGCACAATCAAATGTCTCCACATAGGCAAAATCACGCACGTACCCTAGGTACATGAAATTGATATAACAGACATGAAAAAATTCCTACATGCATCCGTCTATTCTTTAAAAGAATTTCTACATGCTCGCACTCATGATTTCTTACGATGTCATAATACTGGGGGTATTACAAGGGATCTAGCTCTACTATGTATGTTCATATATTTTAGGATTTTTTTTCTTAAACTTAATGAAAATGCATTTATATGTTGAATGTATGTATGCTTGGCATAATTAAAAAGGGGACCATGTATGTTATAAAAAGCAAATAATTATTTATACTTGAGTGATGTCGTGCAATTGTGTTTTGACTACGTAGATAACTTTTAAGATTAAAATCTTAAATGGGGAATTAATGCATAATTAGAATTTAATTCGGGAAGATAGAATGATGTAAATTAGGATTGTATGTTTGTTGGGATTTGTGATTTGGGATGGTATTGTTGTGCCTAAGTTGAGGAAGCCAAAGTGGGCTGCATATTCCTGCCGAGGGGCAATATAATGACAAGCTGAGGCCCAATTTGAGAAATGCCAAGGTTGGCAATTGAATTTCTCAAGGGTTGACTTGTTGACGACGTATTCGCTTGATGCGAGATTTACCATGCTGGGATTGTTATTATTAATATTGTTTGTAATATTTTTCTGTGTTTGGGAAAAATTAGTATTTAGTGGAAATGGAGATCCATGTCACAAGTTCTCGATGATGAATTCGTGGGGATGCAGACCCGCGTTGATGAAGTCTTGAGAAACAAAATTACAGGGATGCTGATGCATACCTAAGTAAAGAAACTTTGAATGAAACATCCATGGGAATAGAGACCCTTGATGACATGGCTCTAGTGATGATACTCTTGAGTGGAACGTCCGCATGAATGGAGACCTTGGATGACATGGTTCTTGAGTAAATTTCCCATAAGAGCGCAGACCTACATGAGGCAAATAGATTATGTACATGATAGTGTATGCATTGTTTGCTGCGACTTGTATGTGTATGATTATGTGTGTGCGAATAACCCAGTAAGGGTTAGGGTAGTGCGCAGAGAGCGTGGGGCCCCAGTGGCATAAGCTAATGTTTATGCATGTGACCATAAATGAACGAGGTTAGGGAATAAGGTGTTTTGGCGTACACTCTTTTAGGGGCAAAAGTACGAAGTCCTAAGTATGATTTGGGATGGCTTAATGCGGTGTGTGTGTTGTCATATGTGGAGGCCCATATATATATATATATATGCAAATATATAGTTATTCTATAATACGTTTAACTGTATGCATGTGTAGAGTAGGGCTAGTTTAGGCGAGTCTGTGGATTAGATTCACCCCCGCACAATAGTAAGTATGGAAGGAATGACTAGTTTGATGACTCACAGATCGAGGATACCTCCCCATCGCTCAGGGTAAGGTAATTTTATTTACTTTTGAATTAATTTTTCTAGTATCCTTGGTAATTGGGTATAGGTCATAGTAGTTTGGTTAAATTAAAAAGATCTTGGTTTGCATCTGTATAGGTATCACATCATTCACATTTATCATAGCTCCTGGTGTCGGGTCGTAACACTAGGGCCCTTGTATAGGGACCAAAGTGAAGAAATATAGCATTTATGTAATGGGGGTAGATAGTGGAAAATTTTCAAATTTTGATGGTTGTGATGGTCTTGAGAGTTTGAAGAGGGAAGGAGTTGGGTATTTAATACCTAAAAGTGAATAGTTGGAGGACTAAAGGGAAAAATGGTAAATTTGGGCTCATAGTATAAATACACACAACCCACACTCCAGCCCTCATTTTTAGTCACTCACGTGAAGGGGAGGAGGAGAAAGGAAGAGGCACGACTATTAGGAGGAGGGATAAACGTGAGTGACTAAAAATGAGGGCTCATAGTATTTTGGCAAAGGTCATGCTTCAGAAACATCTTTTCATTCTTGAAAACGTGAATTGAGGTGAGCTCCATGGAGAAATCCTCCTCTTCCTTCTACTTTTTCCATTTTTGCACATTAGAAACCCTATGTTGGGATTTGTTGTAATATGATCATTTTGGGTTATTTGGTTAGTTCAATCTTTTCCTTTAAGTGCAATAATTTGTTTGAGAGGCCATAATTGTGGATTATGGGGCTATGTCACAGATTTATGCAAATAGTTAAAGAAGGAACACAAATATTTTTGTCATAAGAGAAGAATCATGAATAATGATGAGTTAATCTTGACTTTTGTTGGAATAAGGTTGTAAGAATAGTTCAAACTGAGTTTTAATTGTAGGCAATGATTGTGGATGATCTATGGAAGCTCGAGTGATGAAATGAAGTAAAGATAGAAGGATTTAGAGGTGGATCCAAGAGTGGGCGAGCTGCTGCAGGTGTAAACGCCCACTAGTCAACAAGGTTTAAGGGTTGGTGCCTATCAGAAGCTTCATGGACAAGAACCTTTTGGCACCTCAGGCGCCAAGGTGAGCACCCTAGGCTGGATGTGGCTTTGGGGTGAGGGTCTAAGGTACCATAAGCTGGAAGCTTTCCCTAAGTGATTTTAATGTTGAAAATTTATTTTGTTTCGGTCTTAAGTGGTTGGCAAGTGGATGGGTGGATGCTTGAGGCCTCTCATATTAAATTTTAGCATAGAAACAAGGTGAAGGATGACATCTACTCTTGACTAAATTGTGTTATCAATCCCTCTTCCATTTTATTTAAGAATCTTATTGTGTGATGAAATCTTAAATGTGGCTTTTCTAATTTGTGATGATGAAATCTTGATGGAAATTTTGAATAAGAGTTAGTGTCTACCACATTATGCTTAGTTAATTATTTGGTTCTAGAGGCTTTATGTTCATGTCAGTGTAGATGGATTTGTAATGCAAACTCAATGAATAAATATTCTCTTTTTCCATCCTAAGCACCACTACCATAGCCCTTGGTGGTGTTATAAGCGAGGTTTAGGCTGAGAGTGAGTCCCCTTAATTAAAAGTCCAAATATGAAAGACTAATACTATTTACCTTTGATTAAATCACGTGATTACAATGTGAAACCAACTAGACTCATGTTGACTGTTATCTTGATAAAGGTGTAAGCTTAAAATGGTTTAGGACCTCTATATTTGACTGTATTTGCGTGATTTGATGAATGTCTTTCTGTGTGGTGGAGGTTGAGCATACCACTTAGGTGAATATGGGGTTGGTGGATGTTAATTGTGTTAGATGCACTTATAGTTATATATTCACTTTCATAGTACCCCTACAGTCATGGGATGCACTGGAAACCCCTCTTTCTAATATACTATAAATCATAAGCAATGGATCTCATGAATGATTTGTGAACTAAATGAAGTGCATGCATCATGTATCTTGCCTTATGTGAAACATGTTTATGGGAAGGAGTGGTACTCCCTTGTGAGATGTCAATGGACGGTAGGACATCGAGGTATTTGAGATCCTTGCCTAATGTGTCCTTGGAAGAAAATGCCTAACTGAAGTAAGGGCATTTTAGATGTATAATTCTCAAGTGTGTATAAGTGTGTGTGTATGTGTGTGTGTGTGTGTAGTAAAACCTTTTCTTCCTTTTACTTGTGAATGATAATTGTTTGATTGTGGCAAGTAAAGACTGGTAACCCCAGTTAAGACCAATTATGAAACACTGTAGTGTGCCAAGTAAAGTTATGTATGTTTAATGAAACCCCTCCCCTTTATGTTGGAATATGTGATCTAGTCTCTATGAGCTTGATTTATATTTGTAAGTGACAACTGTGGTGGATATGTATTCATGTCATATGTCTTGTCGCCATTGATAACCACTCGAATTATAAGTTTAATTCTTATAATGAATTTATGATGTAATGGTCATGTTGCATGTGAAGAGCTTGTGTGGCTAATTAATACTATGTAACTAGTAATGCTTGTGACGATGCATTACTCAAAATTCCTATGGGATGGCATGATAACCAGTCGCTTTGTGGCAATGTGACTCCTACCCTCGAGAATGCCATGCTTGAGGATGCTGCCTATATAAAGGAGAGGTGAAGAAACTCAATAACATAATATTCTTGTGAATAAAATCCTATGAGATGGTTAGGCTTAAGAAGATGTTAAATATTATGTATGTATTTTCTTCTTGAGTTGGCATTGATTATGTGTTAGATATGTTTAGATTGTGAAACTTGAAACTTTGCATTATGAAATCTTATGCTCATGTGACGAGTTGAGGTGTAAGTTATTCCTTGTGTATGTTGAATTATCTTGCGGTATACGTAACTAAGTGTTGGTTGTGTATAATTGCGAAAGATACCTTGCATGGGATTCTGAGGGAATTGTGTAGGTTGTTCCATAATGATTTGAGTGGCTTGGCAATAGTCGTGGATGGGCCTCTTTAAGGTCCCATCCCTGCAGGTGGTACACAATTTGGTATTTGTTTATGGTTACTTATCTCTCACTGTTTGAAGACAATTATGCAATTGGAGCAAATATTGTTACACCCTCTATGGATACTAATTTTGATGAAGGTGATAAAGAAAGTGGTGAGGAATACAATCATTATGATGACATTGATGGAGATGATGGTTATTCAAAATATAATCAAGGTGCCTCTTGTGCGAATGATTTATTAAGTGATGAACATTCATTTTGGCCTAATTTCATGTGTGAGTTTAGCAATATCCAAGTACCTAGCCAAGGTCTTGGTGGTATCCAAATACATAGCCAAGGTCTTGGTGGTACCCAAATACCTAGCCAAGGTAATGGTACCAACAAAGCTGCACAAACCCAAAAGATGACTAACAAACCCATTAAGGGGAATCGTAAAAGGAGACAATCAAGGGGCGGCAAAACTAAGCATTCAAATAGATACCTCGGTATCAAATTCTAATATGACATTGGCAATAATGAAGTCAGATGGTAGTGTGACAATAATGCTACTTTTACCATTGATACAACATTGAGTCTTATTAATCGCATGGTTACTTAATGTCATTTGGAAAAAGGTAGTGAATTGTGGTGTTTTGTTATTTGTTTGATTGAGAATGAAGTAAGACAAGAGATTTTTCTAACGTTGGAAAATGATGCTTCCAAGAAAACTTGATTGATATATATGTTTGCCAAAGAGAAGTGAATGTTCACTTTATTTAGTTATTTTAATTTTTGATGTTTATTGTAACTTTAATAGACATGTATTTGTAACTTTAATGGACATGTATTTGTAACTTCTATGAATATTATTTATATGAATTATGAGATTTGCACTATGTCTTTTGGTTTATGTTTGTGAATCTTTTATATATGTGTTTCACTAGGTACATCATGGACATTGAAAGAGAAAAAAAGAGAAGAAAGCATGCATCTCATTGGAATATAACATCATGTGCGACAAGTGCAATAGCTATATATATTACTATAAATATCTTTACAAAGAACCATGTATGACTTCACTTCAAAGAGGAGAAAATTAGATGAATGAGGTATTGAATGGACACCCTATTAGATGTGTGAAGGCCTTTAGAATAGAGCCTAGTTTATTTATACAACTATGTGAAGACTTGCAATCAAAATATGGATTACAACCAAGTAAGAGAATGTCAATTGTAGAGAAACTAAGCATATTTGTATATACACTTGCCATGGGTGCTTCTAATAGGGATGTTGGAGAGAGGTTTCAACATTCTGGCGAGACAATCAGTAAAGCATTTCATTAAGTTTTGGAAGTGATTATTGGCAAGAACAAGGGTTACAAGGGTCATGCACATGATATCATCAAACTAAAGGATCCAACCTTTCAATTTATATTGTCTCATATTGCTAATGGTGAACAATACATGCACCATTTCAAGATAAATAGAAAAATAAAATATTTCTTTTTTCATATCACAATGGATACAATTATCTAATGCATCATATATAATAGGTATTGGATGTATTGATGACATCCATATATTCCTAAGGCAAATCAAATGCGTTATGGGGAAGAAAAGGAATCTCCACCTTCAATATTATGACCAGTTGTGACTTTGATATGTGTTTCACATTTTTATCAGTTGAATAGAGGGATTAGCACATGACATGTGTTTTCCTTCATGCAATTAACACGCCAACATTGAACTTTCTGGAGCCACCACAAGGTATTGTTATTTATTTATTTTTGTTACAATAAGATTTTATATAAACCAATCATATGTAATTTTTAAGGATTTTTTGATAAGTAGATATTATTTGGTGGATAAAGGATATTCAGATAAACAAAGATACTTAGTGCCTTATCCTAATATAAGGTACCATCAATCTCAATTTGAATAAGAGCCCCCAACCAATGCTCAAAAAGCCTTCAATCGTGCACATTCATCTCTTCGAAGTTGCATTGAAAGATCATTTGGAGTATTGAAGAAAAGATGGAAGATACTTAGCTAAATGCCTCAATTTAGTGTTCACACCTAAATTGATGTTATAATAGCTACATTTGCATTACATAATTATATTCGCAACAACTCACAAGATGTCATTATTTTTACTGTGCTTGAGCAACATCCAGATTACACACCCCGCGATAAACTTCCATATATTATTAATGGTGACACAAGCAACAAAAATTTAGAGACATCTACTGAGATGAAAGAAATTCACACTAATATATTTAATCTATTGTGTGACGCTAGATAATATGTTTATTTTGTATTATTTTAATATTACATAATGAAATGTAATTATTAACAAAAAATAATAAGTATAACACTATTTTGGGATAACATAATAGAATGATATTATTTTAGAATCCTAAATATTTATTTTAATTATTACACTAGCATTTGGAATATCATTCTAAATAGAAAAAAAAAATTTACTCTTAATTGTTACTTGTAATCATTCTTTCCTTGTTTTTGAATACTTTTTGAAAAGAAAAGTTTGATATATTCAATTGACCGAATTGGTGAATTAACCATCATTTACAATCGTAGAAGATAGGAAAGTATTTTTTGAATTAATAACCCAGAGCACCTTTTAAGTTTTAGATTATGTAATCTTCACCAGGGCCATTTTTGAAGAGTAACAAATTTAATATTCACAGCCCATCGCCCACCTAAGCCCTGGACGAGACAGTAAGCCCATAAGCCCATAGACTACAAGAACCGTCACCGAATGGTAAAGAAGAATGTGATTCGAGTTTTTATTTTAAGAGCCTACCTAAACTGTTTTCTCTTGTTCTGTTTATTCAACACTCAACTGAGATTTTACTTGAAGGTTACGTTGGTGAAACACTTGCTGTTAAGAAGTTTCTGACGCTTGAAAAGATATTTTTCATATATTATATTATGAATGTTTGTCCAGTTTTTGAGATACCTCTGACGTCTATGGTGTTGCACTATTTTTTTGAATTATTAATTAAATTTTTTATATTTAAACAAAATATTATAATAGTTTAAATTAATTAAAAAATTATAATTATAATTATCTAAAAATATATTTTTGTCTAAAAATAAAATTTATCTACAATATCATGTAAATATATTCTTTTATATTATTTTACATTTATCAACAATTTTAGTAGTTACTTTTACCAAATACTTTTAATTGCATAAACAAGTTAAAAATTAATTTTTAAACTTTCAACTAGTTCTTCAGCTATTTTTGTTAAATATAGCCTAAATCTAACCCTTTAACCCTGAATGATAAAAGCAGTGCCAATCATAATTTAACAAGATATTCAGTTACGCTTCTTTTTCAATGTCCAAGTTCCAAGAAATCATTCCACTTACTGTAATAGACCAACCCACTTGGCCTTTAAGCTCACCAAAACTTTTCTCAGCTAACTAAAAAGCTGCTTGTCCATGAGAATAAAGGAACGGGAAAAAACTTAATTCATTCATAAATTATATGAAAACTAAAGAAAGCTCATTGATCATCTAATATATATATACTTTATGTACGAACTCTTTAGAGTAGCATTGCTATTAGGAAGTGAACTCTGCAGGTACAGCCAACAATTACAGAAATGATAACTAACTTTACATGTTAAGACTTTTTTAATTTGAAGTTGGTTGCTCTCCGAGCAACTGCAATGGCCACGAATCTGCAGGGGTGGGATACCTGGCATGTGGTTTACTCACAACGGAGGTAGGTTTGGAGGCGAGCTCGGGAATGTTAGGAGCAGAAAAGGAAGCTTGAAGATGCGGATTAAAGGGGACCACTAAGACTGCAGGTCCTTGCTGCAATGTAGGATCAACAGTAGGCAATTGGAGACTGTCTCTGGAAAAAATTGTTGATTGTTCTGATGGCTCTAGTTCTGAAGGGGGAGGTACATTTAGGTCAGGTTTAGCTTGTGCTATTCGTGCTTCTATCTCGCCTTTTAGTTTCTCTATTTCAGTCTCTAGAACCGAATTTTCCTCCTTCAACTCATTTGTCTCCATGTTCACCTGTCCAATGAACGCAAATGCATGAAATATAGTCAATTACAAGAATTCAATTAATGTTGACATCTAAAATCTAAACATCAGATTTTGAAAGTATACTGAAATGTTGATAAGCTGAAGAAACTGGCAGAAAGATTAGATTGTCAATAGCATAAAATGAAGCGAAAGGAGTAGAAGTATGTCAAGTGCTTACATAATGAGATTCAGATTGCAAAGACACATTCTCCTTCTTAAGGGACTCAATCTGACCAAGTAGGTCCTTTAGCAGCCTAGTGGCTTCACACAATGTGGATGCCTTTCCATTGTTTTGTTGACTTAGTTCTGTTCATTCCACCCCACCCCAAAAAAGAGTAGAAAAAACACAAATGTTATATCCTTTAACATGCTCAAGATATACGATGGAAATAGATTTATAGAGAAGTTCCAAAAATATTCAGGGAAGAGATTGTGGCACAAGAAGTTACCAAGAGCATTGGCAAGATCAAGAAAGAGATCGTTCAAATGCTCACGCTTCATTTTCTCCCTTTCAGCCTTGTGAATTCTTTTGGGGACTTTCCTTTGGTTCTTTTTACTAGGACAAGATCTGCAGCACACAAGGGTTTCAGAAGATCAATCCAGAAATGGCACCGACTGTTCAACCTATGCTATTCATGTAATAGCCACTACAAAACATAGTCCTACTAATACAACTGCTTCTTTCAATAGGTAATACTTGACTTCTTGCTAAACATATATTTGTGGAACCAGCAAATACAACTAGATTTTAAAAAATAATAATAATAAAAGCATTACACCACAAAAAAATGATCAAATACTTATAAATTTCTAGTGTGATTACATCAATACATCAAAGGCTTTGAAAACACTTCCAGGAACTTATGGCCAGAAGAACATATTGAAAGTAGGCTAGTCTAGTAATATGTGTATACAAACATGCTTTAGAAACAAATTGATCAAATGATATTCTAGAAAGAAAGAGTGGTCAACAGAATGTATGTAACAAAACCAAAGGCAGTAAAGTCATGCGAACCAAAGCCAGTAGAAACCAAATGTCAAGCCATTAGAATGACTAACCTAATTTTCGATGTTCCTTCTAACATATTGACTTCCTCAGCCGTCGGAGCCATAGTCTCTGATCCCATAGAAGATTTAACAAAACCAGCTATGCCTTTACGCAATTTTCCAGTACACAAATACCTAAATCAAAGCCAAAAAAAAAAAAAAGATAAGAAAATTTATCAATTTTGTATAATAATGCTAATGCTATTCAACCTCTAATAAGCCAAACCCCTCTAGCTCAGGAGACAATACCACAAGTATATCAAACTACCGATAATTGATATAACTCTTGAAGCAGAACATTCTATCTGCCTCCACTTTCATGCCATCCACCCCCTTTCCCTCGCTCCAAACTTACAAATTAAATGATCGACAAGGATTTTTAAATCAAAGAATCAGATTGATTCCTAACAAACAAGTGTAGTAGAATTGCTAGCAGTAACATTCACTAAAAAAAACTGGCGCTGTGAGATACGCAAAAAACGTAAAGGAAATAGATTTTTTTAAAAAAAAAAAGAAAGAAAAAAGAACCTCGGCGTTCGTTTTTTCTACTAACAAGATGCCGGCAATAGCAAACCGAATTCACAATTTCTCTTCTAATTTGTTCATAAAGAAAGAGGGTTAGGGGGTATAATTAAGCCAATATCCTAAATTTCATTCTCCAAAGCCCTATATTCATAGAGGTTCGTAAGCTACCAACCAAACAAGCCATTAGGAAATTCCTTGGATCAAACTAAAAGGGACACAGTCAAAACCCCACACACACATAAAATCGCAAGCATCTGCACGCAGAGAGGAGTCCTTACCACCTGGCAACCGAACAGAGAAGATTCAGAAAGGAGAGAGAAAAAAGCAAATCCGAATCAAGGTTTGAGGATAAAATTCATTACAGAGAAGCTAAAGGCAAGAGATAGAACAGTTCGTACTCGGTAGGAAATTAGGGCGAGAGAGAGAAAGAGAGGGAGAGGAAAGAGAAAGAGGATTTTGTAGTGAAAGGAGCCGCCGCGAGGGAGAGAGACAGAGAGTGTGGCGGGAGAGGACCTGTGAGAGGAAGGCGCGTGGCGGGCTCATGCTTTTTGGGTGGGACGAGTCGTAACCAATGAGTCCCCCACGTGATGCTTTTGTTCCTTTAACGCCTTTCGTACTCTGGCGCCCACTATTCTTCACCAATATGGCTGCACACGTCATCGTCCTCGACCACTCTCTGCTCATTTAATTCACACCTCGTTATTTTCCTTCCAGGAAAATTTTATTTGATGGGTATTTTTTTAATAAAAATACAAAAAATATTAATAAATTGAGTATCAAAAAAATTATTATTAAAAGTCTGATTAAAATTTATTTATATAAGCTTTGTGCCATTTTTTTAAGATCAAACTCTATTTAAAATACGTATGCACCTTTTGGTGACATTACAAAAAAAAAGGACATTACAAAAAAATTAAGGAGTAATTTCGCTCGTTTTTACATTGATATATTGTGTTTCAAAACTAAGCATTGGAATGGCTTGAAGTTTATGTTGTTAGCATATAAGATCTTTGTTGGTTTAATTTTTTAAAATCTTTGACAAAAAGTTACATGAATTACAAGTGATTCAAAAAAAGTTTTCAATTTATTCATTTTGAATTCAAACTTTGTAAATTTTTCTTATTTTTTAAATAATTAAAATAAATTAGTATCTGAAGTTTATTTATTTGCTACAAATAATTCTCAATTTATTCACATGATTTTTTTGTTCAAAATTTAATGAAATTAAATTATAAAGAGCCTATGTATTAACAGAATGGACTTTTACTGTTCAATTGTTAATTTTTGAATTCTAAGATACCATTATAAAATGGGGTCAAACACCCTTTTCTAAAATTTATCTAAAAAAGAAGAAGGGTATTGAGAGCAAGCAGTATAGCTAATGAGGGTGCCTAATTGTGGAAGGCCAAAGAGTAGAGAGCGCATTATGGAAGAATAAATAGGAATTAAAAAGAGTTGAGTGGTTTAGGAAACATACAAAAGCGTGTGGCGTCCACGGTGATGCATCGAAGAAGCTTACGTTTCAGTCGCTTTTCCCACGCTTCCATGGGACACGCGGCACACGCGAAAGTTGCTTTCGCTTCCTCAATTAAAATTTCATAAGCGCGTGGCTTCCATACACAATTGTCCGTGAACTTCTTATTTGCGTTCGCCATGTAGACTCTTTCAGTATAAATTTTATGAGAAAATAAATTTATAAATTATTCATCTTTAACTAATATTGATCACGGCATTTTTATAAACGCAACTATACTTATTATTTTTTTCGCAAATAATTCAATTCTAGTCTAGATTCAAAAATATAAATAATACAGTAATTCTTGTTCAAAAATCTCAAACTTGACATACATTAAGTTCCAAGTGATTAGTTATCATGGTAAAAATTTTAAACCTAAAAAAATATTTTCAAACTGTGTCAATTTACGTAATATCTTAAACTATACAGATTTAATTTTCTTTTTGTCCAATTTTGTGCAATTCTATAAAGTGCCAGGATATTCTCTAAATGATCTAAAATTTGGCAAGAAGATACCTTTCAATATGATCTAATAGCTATAAAAATCTCAGAGCCTAACTCCTTTGTTTAGGCCTTTCATTTGTAGGCTACACTAAACTATCATGTTTAATCTCGAAATTCATATAACAAAATTTATTGAGAACATTCTACAGCTCCAAAATTTATAGGATTTGATAGGGAATCTTCTAAAGTCTTATGGAAATGTCATTAAAATTGTGAAGAAATCTAAGATCATTAAATACATATTTTGCTTATAGACATCAAGATTGTTTAGAATTACTCTGTTTCTATTGGTTTCCTAAGAAGCCCATTGTTTGGAAACCGTTTGAAGACCTTAACCGGTCTAGAAAATTAGAAAACTTTGTAGACATACTCTTTAACATGTTGTCTATCTTGTTACCAAAATTTACTTCATTTGGAGGTTATTTGCTATACTAACTCATAGTAACCACCAATTCAATGCCAGAATTTGGCTTTATCTAAGTTTTACTACCTTGAATTACAATATTAATAGCAAAATCAAAGACACTTTTCAATTGTTACACAGTTACAACTTTCTAACACTTGGAACTACAAAGTATGACTCTAATTATGGTCATCAAAAACCTCCAAAAAAAGAAACTTCCTAAAGACTAGTTTCTAGTTCACTAACTATGCTGACTTGGCTTAATTCTTTCCCTCTTGGGCACTTGAAAATTTGTTAGAAAAGAACACAAAAGTGAGATAAATCTCCATAGCTAGTAAAGAGTTTGAAAATGGATCCTATCATAAAACATGAGCATATTATCATAACTCCATTGAAATGGGCAATACATAGTTCACTTAAATAAATTGTTAATTAAATACTATGCAATATAGTCTCTACTAGGACCAATTTAGCATGCTTCTCCACTGCATATTTACATGTACAAGAAGGTAAGATTATCATCCTCAATGTTATCTCATACTAGCAAAGGAGGTAGTTTTGTCATCCTCAATGTCATCTTATACTAGCCAAGGAGGTAACCTCTAGTTAATGGCCACTAACTCATTGGAAAGAACTCTACTTGGCTTTTAACCCATGCTTATTATAAGGATAAGAACTCAACTTGGCTCAATATCCAAATCTTTCTCTTTGCATATCATACCAAATTGTTACATAGCAAGAAAATCATAAAGCCAACATTCAATGGAACAATTTAACTCAGAAATTTCATACTCATGCTTTATAAAATGGATTAGCTAGCTCAGTAGGAGATTCTTCCCTTGCTTCTTTCTTTGATCCACAAGTTTTTCTTTAGCTTGAGAACTTTGAAATTTTCCATCATAGATCACACTTAAACAAAATTCTCCTATCTCAAATTTTCAACAAAATTCTCCTATCTCAAATGTCCAAAGCCCAAAATCAATAGCATACTTTAATCCCTAGTTTGTGATTTGTAACAATTTCTAACATCATCAAATTCATAATTATAGTCCTAACTTGGTCAAATCATAAAGATTAATTACCCAATATTTCTAGAAACAACAAGAGCACATACTAGAGCCACCAAATTGCACATAACATACCTCTTTGCAACTTTCTAGGACCTTCAAAGCTTCTCTTCTCCTTTTAATAGAATTGTATGGATTATTCTGTTTTCTAATCCAAATTCAACATGCAATAAAGTAGAATTACACTAACTAAGCTATGAAATTGAGATATAAGGATTGATTCACAAGATTATACGAAATTCTTACCTAACTTGATCTCGTTCCCTTGTTTTGTCATGTTGCCACTCTCTCTCCAATTTTGACCAAATTTTTGGTTTGTTGAAGAAATTTGAAGAGGAAAGGATGAGCATAAAGTTCGGTTAGTGAGAAAATGGATAGACATTACAAGAAATTATCTTAGATTGCCTCTCCATCCCCTTCATTCTTGTTTCATGAAGGCCTCTTCTCTCACCCTCATTCCCTCGGCCACTAAATGAAAATGGGATAGAAAAGAAATCAATGGCTAAGTGTGTGTATGTGTGTAGTGTAATAATGAGAGGAGTAAATGTGGTTGGCTCTCTCTCAAATTCTCTGACTTAATCTTCTCTCTCTTGCTTTCTCTCTACTCACAGTAAGTGTGTGTGTAGTGCAATAACGAGAGAAGAGTAAATGAGATAGTTGGAATTCATGAGTGATAAATAGAAGACTCCCATATTTTTCCTTTTCTGTTTTTTTTTTACACAACACCCACTTAATTAATTAAATGTCCTTAACTAATATTATTTTATATAACCTTAATTTAATTCCATTAATGATACTTTATAACACTACTAATGTTTATTCTAGTAATGGTGGGAACTAGTTTTTAAACATTGAAACACTCTAAGATAATCCTATTCTAAGGATAAATGGGACATAAAAGGAACCATGAGAAATAAGGAGATAAACCTAAAATAGAAGGAAAACACAAAAGAGATGTACCAGTCGACTACTAGAAGGCAGTAGCTAATTGCTTGAACCCATAAATTGCTAAATAGAGAGTAACCAGTCTGTTAGCCCTAATGTATTATGCTATAAGTTTTGATGATGACAAATATGTGAGAATTATAGTATGATTTAATCTTCTTGGCCCAATGTATGATTTAATCTTTCTTAGCCCAAATAGTATGATTTAATTTTCTTGGCCCAAATGTATGATTTAATCTTATTAGCCCAAATGCATGATTCAATTTTTCTTGGCCCAAATATATTTAATGCTTTATATATTTATATATAGTAATATAAATTGATTTTTGATAAAGTTTATTGGCTGTTGTAATATAATTTGAAAAAAAATATCTTTTACTATAGCACTTTTGAAAAAGATATTTGATTGTTGAAAAAGTATGATAAAGTTTATTGGGTGTTGTAATATAATTTGAAAAAGAATATCTTTTACTGTAGCACTTTTGAAAAAGAAATTTGATTGTTGAAAAAGTATAATAAAGTTTATTAGGTGTTGTAATATAATTTGAAAAAGAATATCTTTTACTGTAGCACTTTTGAAAAAGAAATTTGATTGTTGAAAATTATGATAAAGTTTATTGGTTGTTGAAAAAGTATGATAAAGTTTATTGGGTGTTATAATATAATTTGAAAAAGAATATCTTTTACTATAGCACTTTTGAAAAAGAATTTTGATTGTTGAAAAAATATGATAAAGTTTATTGGTTGTTGTAATAAACTTTGAAAAACAATACTTTTTACTGTAGAAAATTTAAAAAAGAATATTGATTGTTGAAAAAGGTTGATAAAGTTTTTTGGTTGTTGTAGAAAGGTTGAAAAATGATGATGAAGCTTATTGTAGCAATTCTGACTAAAGCAGTCACTGTAGCAGCAAGGTTTCACTATATAAAGAGGACTTCACAACACCATTTGTATCAAAATTCAATTGTTCATTTCTCATATTATCTTGAGTTCCATTCTCTCTAAATTGTTAGAGAAAAATTCTGAGCTTAATTTCTGCGTTATCTACACTTTGAGAGTGTCCACCATTATTTTCCTTAAGCCTTTAAATTTAGTTGCTCAAGGATTGGTTTCTTGAGTTAGTGTTTGAGAGAAAACACGTTGTAAGGGGGATAGACACCCTTGAGAAAAAAAAAGATCTATGTTGTAGTGGTTTGCAAGTACCTGGATTAAACTTGCAATTGTAGTGGAAATACTCAAGTGGTCTCTTGAGGACTGGATGTAGGCTTGAGATTAGCCGAACCAGTATAAATCTCTGAGTTTGCTTTCTCTATCTCTACTCTATTTACATTTGAAGTTAATTAATTAATGCTTTGCGTTTATATTTGATTTCTACTTCAAGTATTAATTAACGTGTGTAGATTTATATTTTCTCCTTAATTCCTTGCACTATAAAATTATTCATCTTGATAACACTTTGATTTTCTGAATTAAATTATTATCTTTAACATTGTCCAATTTCAGAAAATCATTTTAACTTCCAATTAAGTTTTGTGAAAATTTTTATAAAACCCAATTCACCCCCCTCTTGGGATCCAACCATTCCTTTCAATTGGTATCAGAGCTTGGGCTCTTGATTTGAGACTTAACCGTCTAAGAGTAAACATGGTTGGATCTAGTGAGTGGTTTATTTCTAAAAATTGTTCTTTCACAGAACCTCCAGTTTTTGATGCTAATCATTTTCAATATTGGAAGTATGAAATGAAAATGTTTTTAATTTCAGTAGACCATAAACTCTGGGAAGTTATAGAAAATGGTTTTGATATGCCTGTCAAGGAAGAACAAGGAAAATACATTTCAAAACCCAAAAGTGAATGGAATGATACTGAAAGAAGTTTAATGCAACTCAATGCTAAGGCAAAATTGATTATTTCTTGTGCATTGAGTCAAGATGAATTTTTCAAAATCTCCAACTGTGCAACTGCAAAAGAAATGTGGGAAATTCTTGAAGTTGCACATGAGGAAGATCTTATTACTGAGGAATTAAGGTATAGAAGTTTCATTAATGAACTTGAAATTACTCAAATGAACAATTGCAAAACCATTAATGAGATACAACTTGTGCTTAATCATTTGCAAGCTCTTGGTGTTGAACTTACAGGAAAATCTCAAATCACCAAGGAGATAGAAGAAAAAGAAAAAGGAGAAAAAGAAAAACCACAACCAAAAACTGAATCATCAAAGAAAGCTTACCTATCGTCCATTTGGGGAAATAGCAATTCTGATGAGGAGAACACAAATGAAGAAGCCAACACTTGTCTTTTGGCCAGAGATAAAGATGAGGTAAATTCATTTGACTACTCTTTTGAAGAATTACAAGATGCCTTTGATGATTTACATGAAGAATCTCTAATACTTGCAAAGAAACTAAATGTTTCAAAACAGAAAAACTCTTCTCTTGAAAATGAGTTGAAAACATTGAAAAATGAATTTTCTATTTCCAAGGAAGAGAATTTTGTTTTTGAAAATCAAAACAAAACTTTGCAAGAAGAGAATTTGATTTTAAAAGCAAATATCTCTACCAACAAAAATTGCTTTTGTACCAAGTGTGATTCTTTGAAAAAGGAAAATAATAATCTTAAAAACACACTTGCAAAATTTTCTCAAGGTAGAGAAATTTTAAATACCTCAGTTTTGAAACAAAGAAGAAGGTTTAACAAAGTTGGTCTTGTTTCTAAAAGGAAATCAAACCAAAAGCATTCTAAAAGCTTCTTTGTTTCTGTAAAGATGTCAAATAGTCCAAATTGCACTTGTTTTTATTGTGGACTGAAAGGACACAAATCTTACTCATGCTTTTATAAGAAAAATCTTGTTCATGGAGTAAAAATGAAATGGGTTCAAAAAGGAACTCATGACCCAGGCGGACCCAAAGAAATTTGGGTACCAAAAATAAAAGATTAATTTGTAGATTCACCTCGAAGCAAGGAGCGGAAATGACATTTTAATGGCTACATCATTTAAACTCCACTCTTGCATCAAAAGGAGGCAATGGATAAGTAAACATATAAGCTGGATTGCATTGTAAGAATTTTGACTGATATATTTACTGCTCTCTAATGCTTTTTGTCTGTTGTCTAATATGCATTACATCTATCCTTGATACTCATGCATGCTATATCTGAAAACAATTTTTAGGTGTGCAGCTTATAGATTCGAATTTTGTTTTGAGCTAAAATCTTTCTTCCAAATTTTGCTCAAACTATCCTTTTTACTGCATCATGAAAACTTGCTTCCATTACACGCACATTTTTCTTGTCTTCACAACAATAAGATTACTCCTACCCATAGTATTTATCCTTGCTGTAATCTTATTTAAATATTTTCAATGAAATCAAATTTATTGCAAAATTGCATTTCATGGAAGCATAACACTTTTATTAATATGGCATATCTTGAACATAATGTTGCTCCTAGTGCTCGAGATTTATTTGAACATCAAAGTGCTCCACCAAAAGTATTTTGCAGGAGTTAATCCTCAAAATTATCCTCTAAAGCACATTCTTTCCTCTACTCTCCAAAATCAGTAAGATTTATAGTTTTGAAGTTGGTTGGTCGACCAACGCTCCTATCAGTAGTCGACCAACGAAGCCTACATTGATCCAATGCTTGATAGATCTTGCAAATAATCAATCAATTAAGATCATTAAAATTGTAAGAAGGCAGGATCGATCAAAAGAAGAGCAATGAGCAAAACAAGGATATCAAAATCTTGAAGAGGAACTTCAAGAAGCAACCAAAGTTTGCCAAAATTGATGAGTATCTCTATCTTTTACTTCTTCATTATTTAATTGAATGATACTCCTTGATCTCAATTGTACATTCTGGCAAATTTTTTTTTACTGTCATACTTTCATTGCAATGACATATTGTTTTCTGACATCTTACATACTTGATCACAACATGACATATAAAAATATGTTAAATACTTAAATTATTTTTTTTAATACATCATGGTTTGAGCATTATACATATAATCTCTTTTACATAAGCTGTAACTTATGAACCATTGTTTATGGATTATAGTTTATATCTGATTATATCTTATTAATCCATATTACCTTAATTATGTTACTACATACTCTGATTATAATATGTTTTATCTTGAGTAAGTATGTAACTTGTTTTTGCTTTGAAATGATGATATATATATCCATGTCAGAAAATTCTTTCTATCTTTAAAATGAATATATATTTTTCAAAATATATATATCCTTCTATTGTACAAAATTTGTGCAGCTGATTTTTTTTTTCTTTCTTTATTATTATAATTTTTTAAGTACCGTCATCTGAAAGAAACCACTTGCATTAAAATAAAATAAAAAAAAAACAAACCGAAGGATTACATTGCATTAAAAAAAAAATATTTTTAGAGAAATAAAATGAGAATATTATGTTCCAATTTGTTTGTAGTGGAACGATGTAGATATGGAGAAAAAAAAGGCATTAATTTTTAGAGTAAATAAAACAAATTTTTTTGAAAATTATTAATAATATTAACCATAAAAAATTTTTAAAAAAATTTTAAAAAAAAATCGGGTCACGGGTCACGGGTCACTGGGTCTTGGCCGGTCCGTGTGCAGACCGGTCCGTTGAAGTGACCCGGACCGGGTCATGTGCCGGGTCGCCGGTTTCCGGGTCAACCCGGCCGGGCCGGTCCGGGTCGGACAACACTGATCAGTAAACCGAGAGAGAGAATTGATGGGAGAGAGAATAGAGAACTGATGCACGAGTTTCAGACAAGTTACTAGGTAGAAATCAAAGGAAAAAATCGTAGAAAGCCTCAATGTATGTAGAAAAGTCTGAATTTCATAATAAAATTTAGTAAATCTAAGTCTGAAACAATTAAATGATAATTTCAGCAGAAAGATAGTAGAGAGAGTGAAGAGAAGTTAGAAAACCAAAGCTAGAAGAGGAAATCTGTCTAAAGCTTATTTTCAGCACAAAAGGTAACTAGCCCTTTCATAAAAGCATGATTTATGTTGATTTTATGATGTTTCAAATGATCTATGATGTTTCCTCATGCTAGATGTTTCCATGATCATGAAAGTTATGTAGACAAGTATACTTTGTTCCACAGAGAGAACAGAAGTCATACTATGTTCCACAGTAGAGAATAGACATAAATCACACCTTGTTCCACAAAGAGAATATAAATTATAAAAGTGCACTTAGTTCTACAAAGAGAACACAATTACTCCTAGTTCCACAGAGAGAATAGGAGTTAAAGCTTAGTGTGTGATTTGTATATTAATTTTTCATATTCATGGTTGAGTTTATATGTTATTTTTCATGCTTTTATGACTAAGAATGATATTTTTTTTATTTATAACATGCTAGCTACTGAGATATATGTATCTCATTGTTTTTGTTAATAAATCTAACCATTTTAAGGAGTTGAAACCTCAGAAAAAGTAGTACTGGACACTTGAGCTCTTAGTCATCTTTAATTTTAGTTGTTTTGAGATTTCCTGTAATATATGTATGCCTGAATTGTGGGAAAGTAGTGGTTTTATGTAATTTAGTGAAGATATGTATTTATGGAGTTTGGATAGTGACTTTGGTAGAGAGAAAAGTAAGGCTTTGCTAGAAAGAGAACTTTTTGATTGTTTGACTGTATAGTCTGAATTCTAATGTAGTTTAAGAATTTATGTAATCTGTATATTGCATCAATTGGGCTTGAGTTATGCTTAGGTAGCATATAAAGTAAATGGTATAAGTAAGGAGTAACAAATAAGTAGCAAGAGCATAATTTAAAAGAGTTGACAGAGACTAACCAATCAACCGAGTGCCTTATATTAGTCAACTAGTCAGTCTCTGCACAGCCAGTAAAACCCGAGACAAAGAGCAACCAGTTGATTGGATGACATTCAATAGTCAACTAGCTAGTCTTTTATCTAAAATGAATTATTCAAATCTACTATTTGTTACCACTTGCCTTCTTCACCCCAAAGAGATGAATTATCTATGTTAAATCAACGGTTTAACACAACCAAAATATGGAAAGCAAAGCCATTCAAAAGAATATGATTTACAAGTTCAAAAGGATTGAAAGGGTCTAATACAACAAATTTTAATGACACTTTCTTAGATAAATGCAACTACACTAATAATCAAACTAAGTAATAATTAGTAATGAGGAGGACGTTACACACGCCACGTCTCTTAACTTTCACATATTTCTTACTCGGATTGCCTTGTTTTTCTTGCCTCAAATTTCCAAAATGTAATAAGCTAGATTTTAAAAAATAATAATGGTTTAAAAATAGTATTAATAATTGGAATAGTAGAAGTATTGATCCGAAATTTATTAATCATGATTATATAGTAATAGTAGTTATACACACAAATATTTATATGTAATTATATATATTAAAAATATAATAAAAGAAATAAAAATATTTATACTTAAACTTGACAAATTTATAAATCCCTAAATAATTATTAAATATTTTTATATGTAGCACCTACCACCTAATAAGAATAACAGGTAGATGTAGGATAATTGAAAAAAAAATAATGTACAAGTAACATTTACATGTAAAATAATATAACTTATCTGGGTACTCCGTAGTCCTTACACATTTATCAGTACATTATTTGCATCTAGTAACACAAAATTTATTAGCATGCATGTCACATCCCAAAAATTGAGCATGTGAAAAGATACTACTCATTTGATATAATTCTCAAACATACGTTATATACATATATTCTGTAAGGTTTTACATTCAACCTTAATCATTCATTCCACACTACAGAATTATATTCATCTGATAAGCAAATATAGACATACATAGTCTAATATTTCTATCTCATCGCAAGCCTAGGAGACCTATAGAAAGTACAGAGCGTTCCTAGTATCCACATTAATAAGTACTGGTGTCCCACCAGACAGAAATAGAGAATAATCCCAAGGGGCTTCTAATCTTCAAACGGATACTCTTGTTCTTTGTTTTCTGTATCTGAAAAAATAATCATAGGGAGTGTGAGTTTATTTAAAAACTCAGTAAGTAAATAACTGTACTATATAAAATATCAAAAGTACAAATACCACATTTACTCATATAATTAATTGTCTTATACATCGAGTAGTATGGGACTCTAACCCTTTCAAACTCATGAATAAGATTTCATAGATATACACCGAGTAGTATGGGACTCTAACCCTTTCAAACTCGTGAATAAGATCTCATAGGTATACGCCGAGTAGTATGGGACTCTAACCCTTTCAACTCGTGTATAGGTTTCATAGATATGCACTGAGTAGTATGGGACTTTAACCCTTTCAAACTCGTGTATAAGATTTCTTAGATATACACCGAGTAGTATGGGACTTTAACCCTTTCACACTCGTGTATTAGATCCCGTAGATCTTTACTCATTAATAAAATAGTGAGAATTCATCACATAGTACAATTGTCATGAAATAAATAATTTCTTCATACTCTTATTTCTACTGATCATCATATACTCCCATATGAAAAATTAATTGCTTATTATCCAAATAATATTGTAAATGGGACTTATATTGTACTTTGACTAGTAATATCAAATTAGCTGAGCAAGGTTATTCACTCACCTTGATGTTTGTCCAAGTTTACCTTGTTCCACACTAGAATTTGTGTAGGAAAATTTCCTAGTAAAATATATTACAAGGAATCATAAGAAAGGAAACAAAATCACGAAAATACGTAAAATTTTCTGACTGCTACAGTAACGGGTTGCTACAGTACGGTTTGCTACAGTGTCGGTTCGCTACAGTGCGGTTCGCTATAGTGCCGGTTCGCTACAGTAACGTTGACTGCTACAGTACCGTTGACTGCCGACACTACAGTAACTGCTACAGTACCCGAAGAAAATTTTCCAGATTTTTTTTTCCGAAATTTCTGGTCGCTACAGTAACTCGAAGAAAAATTTCAGATTTTCAGTTGCTACAGTGCTTCGAATTTTGCAGAAAATCTTCCAAAAAAATTCATCCTTTCCTTTCTTTTGATTCAAAACCAGAATCTCAACTCTTTTAACCGATTATAACTCAAATATAACTTCTAAAACAACTGAGATTCATGAATTATCATCAAAATCTTCAAGAACAGAACCTCCTCTGATCTTGTATATAAACTGAAATTTAAGGAAAATAATCGGATTAAAGCTTACTTTTGATCCTTAGAAAGCTTTTGAACCGAACAAATAATCAGAAATTCTGAAGATCAAGGAAATGATTTGAGAAGAAAATGAAGAACTGAGAGAGAAATCTTTTCTGCTTCCTTCGGCTGAGTGAAAAAATGAGGGTTACTATTGAAACTTTATATTAAATATTTCTAATGGGTTATTCAATAACCCATGGGTATCCATAACCCAACATCCAAACCCATCCAGTCAATTTACAATAAATGGATTAATTGACCATTCTGAAACCACTTTTCCATGAATTTCACCATTCTTAGAATATATCCCTCATTGTGCAAATATTTAGTCCAGTCATTTAACTCAATTTTCATAAATAATATTCAAAGAGAACAATTAAATATGAAAATTAAAAATGACCAAAATAAATAACTAAAGTAACGTTGTAGAATTCTAAAATACTCTTAAGCGAATTATATTCTGAAATTAACGGGTATTACAATGCATCAATTCCTGTTTTAAGCTTCATGATCTTGAGCAGCCAAGTTTGAACTTGCGAATGTTCATTCTTCCATTCAGTGCAAGGGCAAGCAAATCATGTTCCTCCACGTACCAGAGTTCAGATACCACTGCCTGGACATATGGTTGCAGGAAATGCCACAGCAAGTAAAATAAATGTCAGGGAAGCTTATACAGTTTGATCCTCGAAAAATATTACAGATTTCAGTTTTGTACATGAAACATAATGTACAGTTACTTTTCTTGATTTTGGAGCCAACTTGGTCCTTCTGTGAGACAACATAAGGACTAAGTTGCACCGAATTAAGAGAAATTGATGACTAAAATGTTACAGCAGTCTATAGAAAAGTAAAGGGCAATACAGCACTAAAATGAATGACATAACTAAGAGATTTGCACATGGTATGATGAATTAGGAAAGCATCATCACTCCGCCAGCAAGAAGCTCTGATTCTAACTTCAAATTACAATTCTAGATCTTTCTGTTCTAGAGATGATACAACAACAAACCTTGAATCCACGGAGCTCGGTGTTAAGTCGATTAACTAGCTCATGGAAGAATTGGACATCTGAGGTTTTATGCAACTCCTGTATATGACAAGAATTAAGGGGTAAAAGAATTGTAAACGTCCAATATAACATACTTTTCATTTCCTAGTTGAATATATGATCAGCAAGGGGAAATTAAAATGCAAAACTATCATGAACCGAGAGTCCTTAATTGGAGGGTCATAAAGGTGATTCACTAACACGTGCCATTTCAAGTTTTGTTATTCCATGGAACACTTGCTGTCCTCTTCATTTTCTTTCTTCTGTTGTTTTAATCTTATTTAATTTTCTGTTTGATACTTTGCCAATCCTCAACTATATTTCCAAATAAAGAAAATCAGTCCAAATATATCACAAAATTATTCTGATTTCTGAATAGTATACGTTGCAATTACACTTCCTATTTGCATTTAAATGAATTAAAATCAATGACTTTGTATGTTGTTCACCTCTAACAAGCATGATAAAGATATAACAACTCTTACAGTTTGTTACAGACAACAGACAAATTTGTAAATCTCCAAGACAGTCGCAAATGCAATTTTAAAATGGGAGATGATGACAGACAGCAGCTGAATATATATATAAACTATTTTGAAGGAATATTGAAGATGCACAATACCGTAGGCAAAGCAGGTGGACCCAAAAGCCTTGCAAATGACGTGTGAAGAATCGCAGCATCATACTGCAGAAAGAATAATAGTAGACAAGTAAGAACCAAAAAGATAAGCAAAGTCAGTGGCATAAATGATATAGTCGGGAAAAGTTCACCACTAAAATAGAGAAAGAGAATCCATTATCCATGCAATACAAACCAATCAAATATCATATTTAGTACTTGACCAACATAACATACTACAAAAATGGGACCAAGAATTCAACAGCTTTGCTTGAGTGGGATAACTACATTTTGCTTTCCTTTTTTTTTTTTTTCCCCTCAACAGGAATCAGTAAGCAATAAAAGGGACTGATTCAAGTGGAGAGCAAGAGAGGAAATGGAGACCTAAATATAAGAAGTTTGAGTGAACGAAAACAATGTTTTACAAATTGCCTTTTACATGTAAAGAATAATACAGGATTGGAAGTAACACAGATCAGTTATAACGTCTCTGATTAGTAGAGCCATAGAGAGGACATTTTAGATCAATTTTCATTCCCCAATCCCCATAAGCTTCTAAATTTGTATATATGGCAAAAGAAAATTTCTTATTAAATCTTGAAACGTTATAAGGTACTGATGAATAAAACTTGCTTAAAGCTGACAATTCAAATGGATCTTACAAGTTGCTTCTCTGGTGCGTGTGGAAGAACATTCCTCAACTTAGCACGAATAGTTATGGGATCTGTTCCAGAGCTGACCTGCATGACAAGCATAAGTAAATCTTAAGAGATACATTTCAGTGCAATGACTCAAAAGACGTTGATATGGTTTCAGATTTTTTAATAAAATTGATTAACAGAATCAGAGTTCCTGCAATTTTTTGACATCCTTCGCTTGTTATAGAAAAAAAAAAAAGGCTTGACCAACAGATCAACAAGAAAGTTTGACCAGAAAGAGTGATTGGCAGATAAAGGTTTGATAGTCCCTCCTTGTGGTGAAAATAATAATGCCAAAAAATTTTCCAACTTCCTTAAAAGACAGAATAAATCATACAAGCAAAAAATCTTATATATCTCTAACTGTTTTTTAAATAAAAATAACCTATGAACTTTAACCACTAAAGATTAAATACTTTATAATTTACTATTGGTCAAGCTTCAAAATTCTTATTTTTGACCATTATCACTCACTATATATCACATTGGGAGAGGGAAGGATAAAGGAAACATCAAGGAATCATGTATATAATTTGTGCAACTCATACCCCATACTGGATGTTTTGAGAAGAACGAGAGAATATAATAGAGCCTTCAGATTATAGAAAGAACCTGCCAGCAACCTAGAAGCACTCCAGTTGAGGTCAGAACCACCCTATCCAAAACAATATTCAAAGGGCAGAATGTCCCTGCTTGAGCTTGCACAGCGGATGCTTCAGCGTCTATCTGAAATTGAATGGTGCCCATGGGTTAGATCAGTGCATTGCATAGAAGAAACAAAGATATCCAATGAAAGTTTACCTCTTCTTTGGTGGCTGGTACAGGTGAAATATGATGGGAGGCATGAAACATGCTAAAGTGGTACATACTGGAGTTCTGAAACCAGATTGCTAATCCACACATGTGAAAGAATGCCAATAAATTGAAACAAGAAAAGGTTGAAGCTATTCAAGTATCTTTATATCATGAACAATCCAGATGCACTATAGTCAAGCAATAGGTTGATCCAACTATAACTTACCTTTATCAAAGTATGGTTGGAAAATATTCTTTACAGCCTTCCTGTGCCATGTAAGCCATGCACATGTTAAATAAATATCAAATTTCTGGGTAAAGGAATTAAAGAATTCAAATTAGAAGACAAAGATGATCGGGAAGGCTTTGCAAAGTTAAGATTCAGTGATAATCGTAGTTTATAGAACTGGTATGTTATGCCCTTTTTTTTGGGAAAGCAAAACAGGAAGCAAACATTAAAATGTCTAATATGAAGATAAATTCAAGCTATAACATAAAAAACAATGGTAACTTTCTCGTAAAACATTAAAAGATCATTAACTGGAAGTATCATACAGAACAATAATTAATAACAAAAATGAGTCTCATTGTGAACCCTAGAGTTCATAATAAAATTAGAAAATTAAATATATAAACGCTGTCCAGAGTAATTATAGTCTCCAACAGCCTATCTCTTGTCAAAGTCTTACAGCAAAAGAGGACAAATACTGTAAACCTCTACAGACTAGAGGTGATGACCAAGAAGCAAACGTAGTACTTATTCTGTACTATGTAACACTATATATAAAGCTTTAAAGCATATACCATATCTACTCTCTGAATCTCCTAGGAATTTGAGCAAAAGAGATTGAGAAATTTATTACAAATCTCCATTTCCTTTAATGTTTCACACAAGTAGGAATTTCTCATGTGTCCCATTTTGAAATGTATTCATCTGAACCCCGCAGCTCTCAAAAATTTTCCCACATATGAACTCAGGAAGATGGTCTCTACTTAAAGATGCACCAACTGAAGCTTTCCAGTTTTCAAAAAAATTCTAACTCCTGTTCCAATCACCTGCATCACTACCATCCTATGCATTCTGAGTTTGTGAGTGGTCTGTTTTCTTCAAGCTCCCAATGTATAAAAATAAACGAATTTCCACAGACAAGTGGATGGTGCACCTTATATCAGACAAAGGAGACAGCATTTTAAAACGACTATTCTATCAAAATATGATCATCCAATAACAAACGTGTCTTTTTATAAGAAAATACGGCAGGCTAAAATTAGCAAAGAATATACGCATGATTATTAACAACATACCCATACCAAAAAATATATATATATAGTGCTTACGCTATGGGAATTGAGAATTCAGTGGTCAAATACAACACAT
This sequence comes from Biancaea sappan, assembly GCA_037074585.1. Classification (NCBI taxonomy): domain Eukaryota; kingdom Viridiplantae; phylum Streptophyta; class Magnoliopsida; order Fabales; family Fabaceae; genus Biancaea; species Biancaea sappan. The sequence goes on along the minus strand of CM073497.1, from coordinate 44,133,739 downwards.
TAGCCCGTACAGGAGGACTTGCCGGCTGGACACAGGAACTAGTCATCAATTGCTGGTCAAAGAATTAATGAATTAACAGATTAAATTAATCTTGGCTACCTTTAATACGGGTGTTACAGATCCATCCTTTAAGGTAAAGATATCTGAAAGAGACAATGACTGAGAGGTTTCACCATGTTTTAGGAATGCAGCCCCATGCTCTTCAAGATCTCTTGCCATCTTCTCATATATTTTTGCTCTTCTTTCCGTGTTTGAAATTGTTGAGCCTGATTCAGGCCCTTCCAAAATCAGTATCAATTCACACACTACGCCTTTCTTGGACACACGTGCATACATGTATACTTACAAATATGTCCAGCAAAATCAAAATTGAATAAACAATTGTTGAAACACACTGCAGGAAACTTTTGCCGGTATCTATGTATGGGATTAGTAAGTTAAGGAAAACACAATTGTGAATGTTTTAACATATCTTAAGAGTTGAGAGCGCTAAATAACGAGCAATTTGAGAAATTTGCACCCTTATATCCAGCGATTCAAGGCTTTTCTATACGAGATTCTAGCTAATAAAATATATTCAACTAAGTCATATTCAAGACCAACAAGATATTACTTAAGCATAGATGTTAAGTATTCGGTTTTCTTGTCGAAAGGCAAAGAAGGAAACAACTTCTTTTCTTTCTTTCTGGGTGAGAGATGAGCTCAAGGAGATAGATTTACGGTATCAATTGATACTTCATAATAGCAAGTTTCAGGAACTGCTAAAACAGGAATCAATTACTCCAAGATCTCATTAGTTAAATCTTCAGTTTTAGCTGCCACTTTATGGGGCTAAGATCCACCTTTCTCAGAATCACGATTCGGCAGAAAATACACCCAATTCAATTTCACATCAGTTGAATTATCAAATCAAAGTATTTCCTCATATAAATTACCGCATGGTCACCAAAATCATATGGAGAGCTTAAAATAGTAATTACCTAAAGAAGATGGGAGTTTGGCGTGTGAAGAATTATGTAAAGCCATCCGAAACAAACAGAAGAATAAAAATGCAGAAAGGAGCCAGATTGAAGCCGCCGTTCTGGAATGAGTCCACCTGCTCAAAGTCCTACCCGTCATCTCGTTGCTCAGCGCGAAGGATTGAACAGGGAGTACCAATCACGGTAGTAGTATATGGCTTCTTCCCTTAAAAATCTTATTTACAAAATTTTTATCTTCTTAAACACATTGTCAGAATTATTTTTCCAGATCCTTCACTTTGATTTTGACTTAAAATTAACTGGGATTCGTCACAATATAATTGGGATTAAGAAAAAAAAAAAAAGCTGCAACAACATCAAACAGATTTCTTTACCGAAAAATATTCGAAGGTGACAGGGTTTCCCTATAAATATATATATTTGGTTTTCTTACTGCAGCACTTTTCAGTGCTATACCGTAATGCAAATTTTGTTAAAATTTTCATTGTATGATAGTTAAAATTTATTTTGTTAATATAGTTTTGATGAAATTTAAGCTTTTATAATGAAAAAAATTATTTATGAAACTACTTAAAGTAAGTTTCTTCAAACTTTTAAAAGAACAAATAATAGTAGATGAAAATTAGATCTTTTAAAATTTAGCTTTTATAATGAAAAAATTTATTTATGAAACTACTTAAAGTAAGTTTCTTTAAACTTTAAAAAGAACAAAAATAATAGAAATGTGATTGAAATTTAAAATTGAGGTATAAGTTTTTTTTTATTTTTTAAAAAACAAATTTAATATCAATTCATCTTTGTTTTTAAATGATAACTAGTTTCATTACAAAAATTCAATAAATCATGTTAACATGAATAACCTCATTAACAATTAAGAGAAGAAAAGCTACTATAATGTATGCTACTTCTTGAACAAAATAAAATCTGTTGGTAAAAAAGTATGCTGATTCACAGCGTCGATTTTTTCTCTTTTATTTTCTTACAGTAATCACTAAATTATTTCTCAAGTAATTTTTTTTTAGAGTCTAGTGTGAAGCGATGTGCTCTTCTATTTAGCAACGGTCAAACTGTTGCTAAAAAATTATGACAAAAAAACTGTTTTTGATTGCCGTTAAATGTTTTTATTGTGACACTTTTTAATCAAAATTTTTTAACAACGATTAAAATCGTTGCTAAATGGAAGAGCAGAATGTTCTTCTTTCCTCGAAGAGCAGGCGGTTCCATTCATATTTTTTATGCTCTTTTTTTTTCTTTTTTCAAAGAGTAATAATTTCTTTCCTAATTAATAATCAGTTCATTAGTATTATAAACTGCTATAAAAACCTATCATGGCATGAAGTGCTTCTACATTTTGATAATTAATTTGATACACTTGTAAATATGGAATTATTTATACATTTTTCGTATTTCATCAAAAGAAATAGTGAAATATATACATAACAAGCAATAAGTATATGTTCCATAAATTTGTTTGATTAATTAAATTGACAGAAAGTTATTTGAAAAATTAATTTGACAAAGAAACAAAGTTACCCATGATTTTTTCCCCCTTTTTACCTTGTGAACAATGAAGAAAAATAACAAAAGGAAATGGGGAAAACACAAGCTAGAGAATACTAATTCTTGACTAGAAGTGTAATTCACAAATTGTTGTAAAAAACTGAAGTAATTGTTGTAAATAAGTCAGACTGAGTCGTGTTAAGGAGGACATTGTCTGTCACACCTTAAAATCTGGGCACTTGACCTGCCCAGTACAGGGAACATCCTCCATGAAGACTGTAAGCCTAAGCCAAACAATCATATAATTAACTGTATGCTAATCTCACCTTAATTCATGATCATGCCACACAACTACCAAGACCTAGGTGACCTATACTACTATAGAGCATTCTATAACAAACTCAATAATAACAATACATACCAGACATCGACAGAAAAGACTACCTTGGAGAGTCTGCTACTCCTTTAATGGATCCTCCTCAACTTCATTTGCAAGGTTTGAAAATGTAACAACAAAAAGATGTGAGCTTAGAAAACTCAATAGTCAGGTAACACTATAGGCACGTGCATGGAAAAGAATATGAATAATTAAATGCAAGGCCCTACAGACCGAAATGGAACATAGAACCAGGCACTTATCACCGTATTCCTAAACCTGCAAACCTCATGGGTCATATCGCCTTTGCTTGGGTCCACAAAATGCAACACTCCATGTGCCATTACCTCATTCGACATTCCATATCAACAACATACTAGACCAAACACAAAATTCACATCAATCACAAACTCATGCCACAATCAAACAAGTTCACTCCAAACTTAACCAATCAAGAATTTCACTCCACATGGGTCTGCATTCCAATGGGTTAACCACTTAAGAGCTTCTACTACGTGGGTCTGCATCCCCCACGGATTCGTCACTCAAGAGTCTCGTTACATGGATCTTCATTCCCATAGATCAATCATCCACTATTCTTGCCTACATGGGTCTTCATTTCCATGAGTTCATTTTTGAAGAGCTTCATCTACTTGGGTTTGTGTTCCCCATGAATTCATCACTTAAGAGTTTCGTCACATGGGTCTTCATCCCCATGGACTATTTCCTACAAAATCTCATCCACATAGGTCTATGTCCCCCCACAGGATTTCTAACCCAAAACATAAACATATACTATGCATGGCTTATATGATACTCGCAATCCAACTATACACAAGCAATTTATACTCACAACCTAAGTCTATGCATGACATGCTTTTGGACTTCACATTCACACCTTAATCAAGAGGAAAACACAATGTCGTAGTGTCACCCCTTGGGAGGATGACAATATCATATCTCGACTTCCTCAACCCGGGTTCCACTTTCCTCGCCCTCGGGAGAATGGTATGTCACGACCTCTTTTACCCAGGCTCAAACTATCTTGCCTCTCAAGAGAATAGCCCCACGAGAATTTCTTAACCCAAGCCCATGCATAAACATAACACAATACAAGTATTATATTGAAGAGAATACTATGCGCAACTCAACTCATTTCGTTACAAAGTATATAATCTCTATTGCATGTTCCTTACTCATGCATATACATGGACATTGAATGATTCAAATTATTTTTAAAACATACAAAGATTGCATTACAAATTCTGGGGTCCTTAGGACTCCTATTGCATGTATGCATATCGTTGTGGTCAAATAAAGTAAATTAGAAAGGGTTACCCGTTATCGTCACATGATGGATCACAAAGTGCCAAGACATTCATGGTACCAACAAATATCTTACATAATGGGTTTTAACCTCCCATCATAAACAACAAGTAATCCTATTACCAATTACCACATCCCCCATGTGCAAGTTCCTTTCTAGTTAATTTATCACCATACATTATTCTACTGTTATGTACGACCACTTCGTGAGGTGTTTTAATATAAGTGCATATTTAGCTAGCCCAACTAATCATAAACAAGATAATTGAGCACTCAGCCATATCGGGTCGCTTAGTGACTCTTTTCTAAGCCAGGTTGTCACGTCCCAAAATCTGAGCACGTGACCGGCACGGAAAGTGAATTTCATTTCACCTCCGTAAGCCTATTTTTTTTTTTCTCTTAAGCATCATACCATTCTTTTTCATGCAACCAAACCAAGTTCTCTATACAAACTACAATTATTCACATTACATCACTGAATGAACCTACCCGATTACAGAGATTTCTAGATTTATACAACTTAGAATAAGACTTAACTATTATACCTTTATCCTGAACAAATGAAAAGGTAATCATGGACTAAGGATCCATAATTCCTTGTTCCGATATTTACCTTCAGCTGTCAACTCTGAAAAAAATATCAATAAGAGGGGTATGAGCAAACCACGTGCCCAGTGAGTAGATAACACAACACTATGACAAAAAAATATCATGCATCATAATGATAACATGCAGCAATCATACGTAAATCGATCATCATATGATATAATATTATTCATAATACTTCACAACAATATCCAAGTAAATCAAATATATTTTAACATAATTCAAAATTCACAACAGCAATCGGTGAAATCAATTTCACACACATTTCCCGTACCAACCGGGTCGTCCAGAATACCTCTGGATCGTTGCCCGCGGCCCCCGCCGCATCCACCCTTATCGCTCCATTTATAATCTCCATCCTTATAACTTCACATAAATTTCTCCATGGGGTGCACCACCATGCATTTCCTTTCCAGTCAAACACAATCACAATCACATATAAAAAACATCCTCAATCATAATCTTGAGCCACAACATAATCAATGTGGTTCCAGCAACATAGCATGTATACAACATAACCCATAATATAGAACAATTATTCAACAATAACATACTTCAACTATCCGCATATGAATGAACTCAACAATCAGAGTATGATACATTTCAACTCAGTTCACATGCCATTCACAATCCATCATATAACCTCAATTCATGAGAAAATAAGAAAATATAATTATATACATCACCTGGCACGTTCCACAATTGTTTATGTCTCATCATCCCACATCATTCTCTTCAAACTTGGATATTCAACATATTTTTCACTATGATGCAAAAAGTCAATAACAAAGATATTTAATCATAGCAAGTATTAACCCACTCACCTGGATTTCATGCTCTCAGCACTCCCACCTTGCACTTGACCATTCCTATTGTAACCAGATAAAACCATCAGGGTTACGAAATAGAGAAATTTCCTACCACTACTCTCGACTTTCATCCACTTCTCAAATCATAACTCCTAACTGGTAATGAATATCCAGATGAAACTTATACCATTGGAAACTAGACTCAAAGAGCTTTTCAACGATATTAAAAAAAAAACTGATGCTACAGTAACGGTCAACGGTCAACGCAGCTACAGTAACGTTGACCGAGTCAACGCTACAGTAACGAGAAAATCTGGAAAAATTTTCTCGGTGAACAGTAATTCTGGGGAAAATTTTCGATGTTCTTCGTGTTCTTCATCCAAAAATCCAAAAAATCATATCTAAACAACATTTCTTTTGATTTCTTCCATGGGTTTTCATCCTTAATGTCTAAGGAGTGTTTTAACACCAAAACCCCCAATTTCTACCCACAATCCAAGCTCAAATCTCAAATTTTCATCAAGAACACTAACTTTTTTCAAATATCCAAATTCTACGAATTTCTCCTAGTTTTCTCCAAATTTCTTGTTCTAATAACATCATAAACCACCTAGGAATGTTTTAGATTAACATCCACACTTAAATTCATCCATTAAAATATTCTACAAAAATTTTGCAAAAATGATAACCAAGGATTTGATCTTGTAATAAGAGGAAGAAGAAGAAGAACATCAACTTACCAATCATCCTAACTTTCATAGCTTCCTTCCCAAAGCAAAAATTGCATGAATGATTGATGAAGAAATTCCTTTGCAAGCATAATCGAGAGAGAGAGAAAGTGAAGCTACGGGAGGGAGAATGAGAAAAAGAAAAGAATAAGGAGAAGTGTATACGCGTGGGCCCCACCAATTTCTTTTTCGATAAAATCGCTCATAGCCACCTTAGCTTATAAGATTTGTTCACTTTAATCCCTCTCGATGTCTCAAATACCACTTTAACCTCGAATCAATCATCTCTTCGATACCGGACTCATGATTCATTCTCATAAGCTTTATTCTTCCTCTCAAGTTCCTATTTGGTCATTTCTCAAAAGTAATCCATATTTTCTTTTCTTTTCACTTTAGTCCTTGAGAATTTGTAAAAATTTCCTAAATTAAAAATTAAAATTTCTATTCCCAGATTTTCTTCACTAATTCAAAAAGCAAATTTTTCACATAATTAAATTTTTCACTAAACTTCAAAATAGGCTTTAAATATTCATATAAATTCTTGGGATATTACACAGGTGTACTCTCGGCAAGTATCCATCCTATGATTTACATATAACAAATATATACATAACAAATTGGGTTGTTCCCTTTGTAAGGTTTTATGTTATAAATACATTTTAATCAACTAAACAATTCATACATACTTAATAGTTGAGCACTCCACTTTACTTGGTTCATTAACAATCAACCATAAGCCGAATATACCCCCAACATGTGAATTTATATCAGGCAAGCATGTATACGATATTTCATCTATTACACTAGGCATTCTCAACATTTTCAAGATCAGATTTTCCCATATTACCTTTGGAGCCTTACCTATTCTCATGTATCCTGCACACAATGCATTGCAACAATGATTCCACCACAATTTTAAGTAAGATTAGCTACTTACCTTGGTTCCAAGTTAATTCACCCACTTAGGATCCTTGAAACTTTATGGAGGAAGCTTGCCCAAAACCTACAAATCAATCTGTGAAAGAAGACATCAATTTACACACTTTTGAAGTTCTCTAAGCTGTGGCATCTTGGACACCACAAGCCCCTCATCATAATGGCCACATCAGGTTGGGGCACCTTGAGCACCCTACGCCCCCAAAAAGTGCCCTTGACGCACTAGGTCGAGGCACCCTGGGCGCTAAGGTCCAAATGCTCTTGGCCACCTAAGTGTCCTAGGTGCCCATGGCTGGGCAACATGCCTAGCCACGAGAAGACTTTCCAATCATCCCAAAAACTCCAAAAATTCATCAATTAGACAACTTAGGGGTTTGGGGTCATCAAGATAAGTCATTAAGCAACTTAGAAACTCTCAAGAACTCCTAAGATGAGGTTGATATCAACATATAAAACACTTATCAAAGTTCATGAAAGTTCATCATTCCAAACCAACCAAGATCATACCCACTCTTCAACATCCATCATCACAAGCTTAAACAAGGCATTCTCCTTCACCAAGATACCTAAGGGGAGTCGTAGAACAATCCCACTGAAAATCACCAAACTCACATACCCAAATCTCTAGGGTTTTTAAGATGCAAATTCAAGAAGGGAAGTACGTGATTTTTTATTCTTACCTCAAGCAAAGGATTTTGGTGAAGAAGGAGGGTGTTCGATGGTGGTGCTTAATGGAAAGAAAGGTGGAAGCAACTTGGAAGCTCTCTTTGGCCATGGGGGATGAGAAGGACGTGAATGGGAATGGGAAAAAGATGAAAAAGAATATGAGGCATGAAGGCGATGAAGTTGTGATCATTTTTCCCTTTTAGCTCAAGAAACCATGTTTTAAAGTCCTCGGGCAAAGACGAGATTTCATTAAAACCTTTGATCTACACTCCTAACATCACCCACTCAGCTCGCTAGTTCACACCACTACGATGCCGAATAGCCCAGAATTGAATTCGTGGCAATTTTGCGATATAGTGATCCCCAAGTTGTATTCTCCCAAAGAGCCTCACTTCTAATTGCTAATTAATTGTTCTAAATACTAATTACACTAATTAACTACACAGGGGGGATTAGTTGATGACAAAAGCATAAAAATATAGCAACAGTAACAGCAGCAGCAAATCAGGACAGGATATAAAACAATATCAGAGATACATATAATCAATCTTTGGTTTCCCTAGAAGTGTAATAATCATTATCCTTTTTTTTAAAAATCAGTTCCAACTTCATCTATTATTCCAGCCATCAACTACGTTTTTTAAAAAAATCTCTTAGAACTTGAACACATTGAGTCCTAACCGGAATCTTGTTCTCACACAATCGCATATTGGCAACGCAATCTAATCCTACTTACTAAACATGCATAGCAACCGCATACATACAAGTTTAGCAAGGTTACCCTTTAATGGAGCAATAAAAACAGGAATCAAGCCCATATAACTTTTCTAAATAGAAAAATATACAGAAATAAGAACAAGAGGCAAAATAGGGATTAAACTGAAATAGATTAGGTTAGAAACACTTATCTGTTCAGAAGCATTCAGATCACATCTCCTAGTTACACCAAAGATTAATTACAAAAGGGGTTTTAGCCCTCCATAAAGACTAAAATGAAAATACAGAGGAAAAACTACAAAAAACCTAAACTATTGCAGAAGAGAAGAAGAAGAATATGTCTTTCTATCTAAAAAAAATTTGATCTGTTCTCCTTTGTAGCAGCCCCTTGGAGGACGAAAATGCACTGGTTTGTGCTGTCATTTTCCATTTGAAAAGCTACAGTAAGTGTAGCACCTTGAGCAGAAGCAATGCATGGAAATGGAAGCTGCTGGAGGGACTTTTCTGCACTAGAGAGTTAACCTACGAATTTACCATTTTGGGCAAACTTTGGAAAGAAAAAGAGGTTGAATTGCTACTCTGATTCAGAACAGTAGTGGGGCCCATATCAGCATATCCTAGTCAGCACCAAATCATCCAAAAAATGCCCCATCAGCTCCCACATATGCACCATCATCCATGTCATCAATTTTTCTCTCTAATTACAAAATTAAAGCACAATTAGTCCATAATTTAATTACATCCATTTAATTCTAAAACATAATAGAATTAGAGAGTTATCAAGAAAATGTATGCAATAGGATTAAGATAGGGACTAAATTGTATATAAAAATGCCCGATATCAAAATCCCCCACACTTAGCCTTTTACGCTCTTGGGAAAAATCTAATTCAAAACATATTCAGAACGTCAAAAGAAAGCATGGAAAGCATGCATGAAATTAATAGTCCAAATTTGAAAAGATTTAGCACTTAAAGGAAATGAATCTTAAATTTCAAAGTTCTAAGCATCATGGCAATTTAATTTGACAAGAATGAATTAAAGTAATAATCTACTCACAAGGAAAGTTGTATATGCTCTATTCTCTCAAGTGTTTAAGGTAATGCACTCACATTTCAACCTATCACAAATTCACTATCATAAGCTTGTCAAGAATCTAAATCTCCACTACTTGAATCATACACAAGCTTGAATTATTAGGACTTTACTATGGATGTAAGGTTAGGTGAAGGAATGATTGGAAGGTGGAAAGAAATACACAAAACAAAGTTTAACAAAAACTTAAGGAAATGAAGATCATCAATCAATCAAGTCCTGAGAGATTGAACTATGAAACTTGGGCACAAAAATGCTACTTCTCTTTTCTTTTTTCTTGCTCTTTTTCCTTTTTCTTTTTTGTTTTGTTTTGTTTTGTTTTTGTTTTGGATTTCCATACAGTATACTTTTCATCAAGAACTCTCAAATTTTTCTTTTCTTTTGAGTAGCAAAACTGAATTCCAAAACAGCCTACAAATCTTTCTTTTTGCACATGCTTAATCTCTTTTCAAAAGAATTTTCTAAAGCTCTTCAAATCCTAAGTTGGGGACAAGAAAGAATTGTTTTAAGGTGGAAAAGGGGTTGAAACACAAGAAAGAAAGGTGGAAGTAAGGCACAAAGTGACACACAATGAAAACAACACATAAGATGGCTATTTGTTTAGAATGGTTACAAGAAACAAATGCCTAAATCATTTCCAAGCATGTACATGTAATGTAGCATCAACAAAGATTCAGACAAATTCTAGAGTGAAAATTATGATAGGGAATACACACAAAAAAGAATATTATTTTGCAATAGAGGCTCAAATTCTCACGGTTTAAAGACTATTATTAAAAATTCATTAAAAACAATGTCATTGCCATTTTAATTGAGTTCCTTAGAAAAAGAAGACTGAATTCTTTTCATGCTAAATCAATCCAACACTTAAGCTATTTCATCATGCACGCTTCACACAAAAACTCCATCAAACTTTCAAAAAAAAGAGCATCAAATTTGGACAAAACATAATAGCAAAATTCTGTAGTGCAGAATTTTTGGCGACTCGGCTTTACCGACACCAAACTACACCAAAACATATGCGAAAGGCATGAAATAAAATTCTACAGCTAGAAAACATATAAAGCTTTAAAAACGTGTAAAGAAAGTAGCAAAATTTGTAGTCAAACAGTACAAAAAATTCATACAAGACAACTCAAAAGTTCTGGACAGAACAGAGAAAACAAAGAAAGACATGCAGAAAAATTTTAAATCAGAAACCAATGTTTTCTCCAATTAAAATCTCTCCCCATACACTTAAACATTGCAGGCCTTATCATAGAGCCGGTACATTGTTCCTCTACAGTTTCTTCTGAGAAGCCCTCACAGAACTTCAACCTTTGCCCATTTACCATGAATTGTTTGTTGGTGGCCTCATTTTGAATTTCTATTGTATCGAAAGGAACGACATTAGTAACAAAAAAAGGGCCAACCCATCTAGAGCGAAGCTTACCAGGCATGAGCTTGAGGCGAGAATTGTAGAGAAGGACTTTGTCTCTCACTTGGAATTCTGTCTTCTCAATCTTCTTATCATGTAAAGCTTTTGTCCTCTCATTATAGATACGTGCATTCTCATAAGTCACTAGCCTTAGTTCTTCTAATTCTTGAAGTTGTAACTTCCTTTCTTTACTAGCTAGGGTCATGTCCATATTGCATTGCTTAACTGCCCAATAGGCCTTGTGTGCAATCTCCACTGGCAAGTGATATGCTTTACCAAATACCAAGCGGTATGGAGACATGTCGATGGGAGTCTTGAAGGCGGTTCTATAGGCCCAAAGTGTATAATCAAGCCTCTTGCTCCAATCTTTTTTATTGGGCTGTACGGTTTTCTCTAATATTTCCTTTTTCTCTCGGTTGGAGACTTTCACTTGCCCATTGGTTTGGGGGTGATAAGGTGTAGAAGTTTTGTGCACCATCCCATATTTCTTTAATAATCCTTGTATGTTTCTATTGCAAAAGTGTGATCCTTGATCACTGATTATGGCCTTGGGGACATTGAATCTGCAGAAAATATGTTAATGAAAAAAGTCTACAATAACAATAGAATTGTCAGTTCGGGTGGCTTTAGCTTCCACCCACTTCAACACATAATCCACAGCAACAAAACTATATATAAAGCCAAAAGAAATAGGAAAAGGACCCATAAAGTCTGTACCCCAAACATCAAAAATATCACAGAAGAAAAGAAGTTGTTGAGGCATTTCATTTCTCCTAGACTCATTTCCAGTTCTTTGACACCTAGAACAATTCTTACAAAAATCATAGGCATCCCTAAACAAAGTAGGCCAATAAAAATCAGAATCTAACACTTTCCTAGCTATTCTTTAGGGACTAAAGTGTCCACCACATGTTAGAGTATGACAGAAAGTGAGCATATATACAAACTCATGATTTGGAACACATCGTCTAACAATTTGGTCACTACAAATCTTTCACAAATAAAGGTTATCCCACACATAGTACCTAGCTTCACTTCTTAATTTATTCAACTAATGTTTATTCTGGTATGTAGGTAATTTAGCTGTAACTAGAAAATTTACTAAATCAGCATACCAAGGCTCACTATTACCATGTAAAAGGGAAAAGCACTCATCTGGGAAGTTGTCTCTAATAGGGAGATGTTCCAAAGGAAGCTTAGAAAGCCTACTCAAATAGTCTGCTACTAAATTCTCCGTTCCATTTTTATCTTTGATCTTTACATCAAATTGTTGGAGAAGTAACATCTATCTAATGAATCTCAGCTTTGCTTCTGGTTTCTTCAGCAAATATTTCAATGTTGCATGGTCAGAAAACATAATTACCTTAGAGTCAAGAAAATATGATCAAAATTTATCTAATGCAAAGACAATTGTTAAAAACTCCTTCTCTGTGGTTGTGTAATTCGATTAAGCTGAATCAAAGGTACGTGAAGCATAGGCTATGACATGCAACTTCCCCTCTAATCTTTGTGAAAGTACCGCTTCTACAACATAATTGGAAGCATCACACATGAGCTCAAAGGGGAGCTTCCATCGTAGAGGTTGGATGATAAGAGGGGAATGAGTTGCTTCTTCAACTCATCGAAGGCTAACCTGTAAGCGTCATCAAAAACAAAATTAATTTCTCTCTGGAGGAGTTTAGAGAAGGTTAGAGCAATCTTACTAAAGTCCTTGATGAATCTCTTATAAAACCTTACATGGCCAATAAAAGAGCAAACTTCTCGCACAGAAGCAGGGTAAGGTAAAGAAGAGATAACATCAACTTTAGCTTTATCTACTTTTATGCCACGGGATGACACTATGTGGCCTAGAACTATCCCTTGCTCTACCATAAAATGACATTTCTCATAATTCAAAACCAAATTTTTTTTCTATACATCTCTCAAGTACTCTTTCCAAAATTTTCAAACATGCATCAAATGAGTCTCCATAAATAGAAAAATCACCCATGAACACTTCTATGCAATCTTTTAACAAATCAAAAAATATACTTATCATGCATCTTTGAAAAGTGCCAAGTGCATTGCAAAGACCAAAAGGCATGCGTTTATATGCAAAAGTGCCAAAGGAATAGGTGAAGGTGGTCTTCTCCTGATCTTTGGGTGCTATGTGAATTTGGAAATAACCAGAAAAACCATCAAGAAGACAATAGTGAGACTTTCCAGCAAGTTTCTCAAGCATTTGATCAATGAAAAGAAGCAAAAAATGATCTTTTCTAGTTACTTGGTTCAACTTCCTATAATCAATGCAAACAAGCCAACTGTTTTGGACTCTAGTGGGTACTAACTCATTATTTTCATTTGTTATAACAGTTACCCTGGTTTTCTTTGGTACCACTTGTATTAGACTCACCATTTACTATCAGAAATAGGATATATAATTCCAGCTTGAAGGAGCTTACTTACTTCCTTCTTGACCACGTCAAGAATCATGAGGTTGAGTCGTCTCTGGGGTTGCCTCACTGGTTTAGTCTCTTCTTCAAGAAGAATTCGATGCATGTACATGGAAGGAATAATTCTAAGAATGTCTGCTAGAGTCCACCCAATCACCTTCTTATTCTTTTTTAGCAATTTTATCAATTTTTCTTCTTGATTGGGATTCAAGTTGTTGGCTATAATGACTGAAAGTTTGTTTCCTACTTCCAAGAAAGCATACTTGAGGTTTTCTGGTAATGCCTTTAACTCCAATGCAGGTGGTTGGATAATTGATGGAATCAGTTTCTGTGGAGTCACATCCAAGGAGGCACCTACATATCTAGATTACTCAAAGATATAATCCTTGTCTAGAGAAGAGGCAGGGTTAGCAACACAAGAAGAAAGAGATAAAGAATGTACAACATTACAGTTTAAATCACTACATTTATAACCACCTAAAATAGAAACAGAACCAAAATCTAAACTAGAGAAAGTGATAGAATCAGAGTTAGAATGTAAAGCAAAATTGTCAATACTTAAAGAATTTTCAATTTCAGTACAATCTTGACAAAATTTAGAACCAGCACAATTGCACTCAAAGGCATAAACCAAATCAAAAAACTCAAGAAAATCAGAAATTAACTCAGCTTGAAAATCATCACATGCCTCATCAACCAAATAATCCGAAAAGTTAACCATATGTACATTGGAATGATTTTCCATAGGATGTTTCATGGCATCTAAAATATTAAAATCAATTTTGTTGCCAACAAACTCCATGGACAAAGTCCCTTCATACACATTAATAATGGTTTTTGCAGTTTTCAGAAAAGGTCTACTAACTATTAATGGTGCATGGCCAGGAGTGTTATCATTCTTCATATCTAGAACATAAAAATCAGCAGGAAAAATTAAATCCTTAACTCTTACTAAGACATCTTCAAGAACTCCCGCTGGGTGTGCTGCACTTCGATTGGCAAGTTGGACTATCACTCCGGTTGGTGAAAAAACACCAATCTTGAGACTGGAGTATACTGATTTGGGAACGACATTGATTGAGGCTCCCAAATCCAGCATAGCATTAGAGAATTCCATGTTGCCTATTGTGCATGGTATGGTGAAAGTTCTAGGATCTTTGCACTTGGGTGGCATAGGTGGCTGGATGAGTGCAGACACATTCCTCCCCAAATTTACTCTCTCATTGCCCCTTAAACGCCTCTTATGAGTGCATAACTCTTTGAGGAACTTGGCATATTTGGAAATTTACTTAATTGCTTCCAAAAGTGGAATATTGACCTCTATTTTTCTGAAGATCTCCATGATCTCCTTATCTATCTCAGATTCAGAAGATTTCCTTGATTGAGTTTGCCTATGTGGAAAAGGTAAAGGTATTTTCTGAACCATTTCTTCATCCTTTTTCTTTTGCTCACTGGCTGAAGATGAAGGAACACTTTTCTGCACCTCTAATTTTTCTGGTTCAGGTTCAGAAGGTGGACCATCCACTTGCTTACCACTCCTCAAAATGATGGCACTAACATTGCCTTTTGGGTTTATCACTGGTTAAGATGGAAAATTCCCTCAACCTTGACTTTTCAACTCATTTACTGTTGTGGCTAACTGACCAATGTGAGTCTCTAAGTTCTGCATATTTATTTTTGATCTTTGCTAGAATTGAAGAGTATTGGTAGTCCGTTACTTCATTAAATCCTCAAGACTAGGCTCAAATTTCTTGGGTGCTGGAGGAGGTGCATTGTCACATCCCAAAAATTGAGCATGTGAAAAGATACTACTTATTTGATAAAATTCCCAAACATACGTTATTTACATATATTTTGTAAGGTTTTACATTCAACCTTAATCATTCATTCCATACTACAGAATTATACTCATCTGATAAGCAAATATAGACATACATAGTCTGATATTTCTTTCTCATCGCAAGCCTAGGAGACCTATAGAAAGTACAGAGCGTTTCTAGTATCCACATTAATAAGTACTGGTATCCCACCAGACAGAAATAGAGAATAATCCCAAGGGGCTTCTAATCTTCATACGAATACTCTTGTTCTTTGTTTTCTGTATCTGAAAAAAATAATCATAGGGAGTGTGAGTTTATTTAAAAACTCAGTAAGTAAATAACTGTACTATATAAAATATCAAAAGTACAAATACTACATTTACTCATACAATTAATTATCTTATACATCGAATAGTATGGGACTCTAACCCTTTCAACTCATGAATAAGATTTCATATATATACACCGAGTAGTATGGGACTCTAACCCTTTCAAACTCGTGAATAAGATCTCATAGTTATACACCGAGTAGTATGGGACTCTAACCCTTTCAAACTCGTGAATAAGATTTCTTAGATATACGCCGAGTAGTATGAGACTCTAACCCTTTCAACTCGTGTATAGGTTTCATAGATATGCACTGAGTAGTATGGGACTTTAACCCTTTCAAACTCATGTAGTAGATCCCGTAGATCTTTACTCATTAATAAGATAGTGAGAACTTCTCACATAGTACAATTTCCATGAAATAAAATCATTTATACATACTCTTATTCCTTTGAATTTCTGTAAAAAAAATATATCAATCATCATATACTGTCATATGAAAAATTGATCAATTAATATCCAAATAATATTGTAAATGGGACTTATATTGTACTTTGACTAGTAATATCAAATTAGCTTAGCAAGGTTATTCACTCACCTTGATGTTTGTCCAAGTTTACCTTGTTCCACACTAGAATTTGTGTAGGAAAATTTCCTAATAAAATATATTACAAGGAAACATAAGAAAGGAAACAAAATCACGAAAATACGCAAAATTTTCTGACTGCTACAGTAACGGTTCGCTACAGTAACGGTCGCTACAATAATGTTGACTGCTACAGTACCGTTGACTGCCGACACTGCAGTACTGCTACAGTAACCCCAAAGAAAATTTTCCAGATTTTTTTCCGAAATTTCTGGTCGCTATAGTAACTCGGTTTTTGCAGAAATTTCTAACAATTTCATCCTTTCCTTTCTTGTTTCAAAACCAGAATTTCAACTCTTTTAACCGATTATAACTCAAATATAACTTCTAAAACAACTAAGATTCATGAATTATCATCAAAATCTTCAAGAACAAAACCTCCTCTGATCTTTTACATAAACTGAAATTTAAGGAAAATAATCAGATTAAAGCTTACCTTTGATCCTTACAAAGCTTTTGAACCGAACAAATAATCGAAACTCTGAAGATCAAGGAAAGGATTTGAGAAGAGAATGAAGAAAGGAGAGAAAACTTCCACTGTTCAGTTTTCAGCTTTTCCTTCTACGTGAGAAATGAGGCGGTACTATTGAAACTTTATATTAAATATTTCTAATGGGTTATTCAATAACCCATGGGTATCCATAACCCAACATCCAAACCCATCCAGTCAATTTACAATAAATGGACTAATGGACCATTCTGAAACCACTTTTCCATTAATTTTACCATTCTTAGAATATATCCCACATTGTGCAAATATTTAGTCCAGTCATTTAACTCAATTTTCATAAATAATATTCAAAGAGAACAATTAAATATGAAAATTAAATATGACCAAAATAAATAACTAAAGTAACGTTGTAGAATTCTAAAATACTCTTAAGCGAATTATATTCTGAAATTAACGGGTATTACATGCATGGCTAGGTCCAGGTTGATTATATCTTACATGGAGTGGCTGGTAAGGAGGATTGGAGGTATTTCCATACTTGAAAGCTGGATGGTCATGCCACCTAGGACTATAGGTAGAGGAGTAGGGGTCATACCTCTGTTGTTGTGGTTGCTGCTTAGGTCTATTAGGGAATATGCCAGCACATAACTCAGTTAGAGTATCTTGCAGCTGAGGACATTGATAAGTATGATGGGTATTCAAGGAATAAATACCACACACTGAAGTGGAAGGAGGCAATTATGATCTCTGATTCAATACTAATTGCCTCACAATTGAAGCTAACTCTTCCAATTTATTTTCTATCCTTTGCTGCTCCATAGGAGGTGTCCTTACTTAATTCACAGTAAATGCTATTGGATCATTCAGTTTAGTGCCAAATTGTTGTGCATTTTAAGCTATCTTGGCCAATAATTCATTTGTTGTAGCAGAGGTTTTATCAACCAATGCCCCACCAGTAGCTGCATCAATTATATATCTGTCCATTGGCAACAATCCCTCATAAAAATACTGGATGAAAAGCTGTTCTGAAATTTGGTGGCTTGGGTAGCTTGAATACAGCTTCTTAAATCTCTTCCAATACTCATGCAATGATTCACCACTTGATTGCCTAATCCCACTGATGTCTTTTCTGATTGTTGCTGTTCTGGAGGCTGGGAAGAATTTTTCTAAGAACATCTTTTTCAGGTCATCCCATTTTGTTATTACAGCAGTTGAAAAGTAGTAAAGCCAATCCTTGGCTACCCCATCCAAAGAGAAAGGGAAGGTTATCAACTTGATCTGTTCTTCTCCCACTCTATGTGGTCTCATAGTGGAGTAGACAACATGAAATTCCTTCAAGTGTTTGTGTGGATCCTCACCTACAAGACCATGAAACTTTGGCAGCAAGTGGATTAGACTAGATTTCAGTTCAAAATTAACATCCAACTTAGGATAATTTATGCACAATAGTTGATAATGCACATTAGGTGCAATCAACTCTTTAATGGATTGTTTTTGCCTATTTTGAGGCACTTGTGCATTTTGATTATCCATCCCAGTTGACTTAAAATTAGTTGACTCCAACATAATATCATATTCAGAATCTGACTCTGTTTCTACACTATTGATAGCAAGATCAACAATTTCAGAAAGAAGTTCAAAAACTATGCTACTTCTAATGCTATTGCTTCTAACTAGCTTATGGAAGGTCTTATCAATTTCAGAATCAAAGGGTGGTAAGTCCACATTAAGAGACCTTCTCATACACTAGAAAGGGCAAAATTCACAAGAAAACAACAAAAAACACTGAAAACAACAAAAGCATTACAAAAAGCTCCAACCGATGTAAATTGCCAAAAAATGAAGTATCTCAGAAAAATATGATTTTTCTTGGAAAAATCATTTACAAGTTGGAGAAATAAACACAAAAAACAGAATTCAAAAATTCGTTCCATAAAAATCACACTAAAAATCACAATTAATTAAAAAAAATTAAAAAATAGAAAAGAGGGACTAAACGATGGAATTTGGAAAAATGGCCACCCCCGTACTAGGCCAAAGGAGGAGTAGGAGTTGCAACTTGCTTAAAACGTCGAAAACTAGTGGTATACCAAGTTTGAGGTCAACTGGAGATAGTCAAGTTTTTGCCGATTTGGAAAATGACTAGTTTCCGAGAAAAAACTCAAAAATTGTAAACCATTTCAACAATGATAAATAACTAAAAATCAAACAAAGACACAATGGAACAACTAAATTAACAACTCAGAAGTGAATTGGCTCCCCAGTAACGGTGCCAAAATTTTGGTTCACGCCACTACGATGCCGAATCGTTCAAAATTGAATTTGTGGTAATTTTACGGTATAGTGATCCCCAGGTCGTATTCTCAAGGAGCCTCACTTCTAATTGCTAATTAATTGTTCTAAATACTAATTACACTAATTAACTGCACGAGGGAGGGGGTTTGGCTAATGACAGAAGCCTAAAAATACAGCAACAACAACAGTAACTGCAGCAGCAAATCAGGACAGGATACAGAACATTATCAGAGATACATGTAATCAATCTTTGGTTTCCCTAGAAGTATAATCATCATTATCATTTTTTAAAAAATTAGTTCCAACTTCATCTATTATCCCAGCCATCAACTAAGTTTTCTAGAAAATCTCCTAGAACTTGAACACAATGAGTCCTAACTAGAATCTTACTCACACAATCGCATATTGGCAACCTAATCTAATCCTAATAGCAACCACATACATACAAGTTTAGCAAGGTTTAGCCTCTAATGGAGCAATAAAAATAGGAATCAAGCCTATATAACTTTTCTAAATAGAAAAATATACAGAAATGAGAACAAGAGGAAAAATAGGGATTAAACTGAAATAGATTAGGTCAAAAACACTTGTCTGTTCAGAAGCATTCAGATTACATCTCCTAGTTCCACCAAATATTAATTAAAAAAAGGGTTTTAGCCCTCCATAAGGACTAAAACTAAAATGCAGAGGAGAAACTATAGAAAACCTAAACTATTGCAGAAAAGAGGAAGAAAAAGATGTCTTGCTGTCTAAAATGAAATTTGATTTGTTCTCCTTTGTAGCAACGCCTTGGAGGACGAAAATGCACTGGTTTATGCTGTCATTTTCCATCTGAAAAGCTACAACAAGTGCAGCACCTTGGGCAGAAGCAATGCATGGAAATAGAGGCCACTTGAGGGACTTTTCTACACTAGAGAGTTGACCTACGAATTTACCATTCTGGGTAAACTTTGGAAAGCAAAAGAGGTTGAATTGCTGCTTTGATTCAGAATAGTAAAGGGGCCTACATCAACATATCCTAGTTAGCACTAAATCATCCAAAAAATGCCACATCAGCTCCCGCATATGCACCCTTATCCATGTCATCAATTTTGCTCTCTAATTACAAAATTAAAGCCCAATTAGTCCATAATTAAATTACATCCATTTAATTCTAAAACATAATAGGACTAAGATAGGGACTAAATTGTATATAAAAATGCCTGATATCACTTGCTTCACCTCACATGGTCCAACTCTCTATATTTCCACCAATACCTCAACTCTCACATTTTATCACATTAAAACATAATTCGCAAAATTGTTCATTCTAGTCTCTCTCAAGGACCCTTACGCAACCATATGTCTCTCCCAATCTCATGGCATAATCTACCAAACCCAACCCTCTCAAGATACAATCACCTCAAGACTTTCTCTTCTACATCTCTTACATAGGAATACTCCAAACTTTATTTCCTTTCACTTGGTCCCTTATCTAGGCCCATGCATAGTTTCCTATGACACTTTTTGGATAGCAACCACATGAAGTAGCACATGCCTTTACTCGACACAGACTCACTTGGCTATGCACATGGTTTGAACACACACATAGCTTTTGGAATCCTCAAATTTCCCCCAAATACTCATCTATCAATGAATTTTTTTCCACACGTGCATAAATACATGCTTTCACTAACTTCTAATACCTGGGGTATTACATTGTCCTTAAGGAATATTTCGCAGTACCAAATAAATTTTCGAAGCAAAATTTCTCGCAAAATAAAATGTGCTCTTATGGGATGAAACACATGTACCAAAATGTCATGCCCCAAAACCTGGGCATGTGATTGACATAGTACAAGAAAACACCCTTTCCAAATACTATAAGCCTAATCCAAACATTCGCTTAACCAACATACATTTCAACAAATCATGCATAAAGTATTCCATTGTATTTCAAGTAAGATGGAAATCATCCATACATCATCGTTTAATATCACTATGTTCCAAACTATTCCTATCAACACAAAAAGGGATAGAATATTAGGAAACATAAGTTTACAACAAAATAATTCAAATCAATCAGCCATTAACCAATACAAAAGTATACAATTCATCTCTAGGTAACATACACGGCTGCAGAGCTTTAGGACTCCTTTACCAAACAAAAAGGGCTAACAAGACCTACCCAAAAGATCAAGAAGGGCCACATACAAAGCACCACTACTCTTTGAATGGATACTCTTCTTTAGCAATCAAATCTGAAATTGTTAAACCACAGAGCGTGTGAGTTTACCACAACTCAATGAGAAGATAACTGTGCCATAGAATAAATCAAGTGTAAAGCATCATGAATATATACCCTTCGACCACAAGTTCAAATTCAGACATCAGAATGCAATGCAAGCATATAAGGCAATTCCATCATATTATATTTTGATCATAAAATGGCTTTATTACTGGCAAGTCACCTCTTGGGAGTTGAACTTAACCTGGGCTACCCATATTTCCATGACATTCACAATATCGAAAAGTCGCCCTTTAGGAGCCATACTCCACCTAGGCCATCCACATTGACATTTGCCTTCACAATCACAAGACCAATAAGTCACCCTTTGGGAGCTGAACTCAACCTGGTTTACCTACCTTGCTGTCACAACCACAATCACAGAACAAGAAATGCATATTTCAACCCAACATATCTCATACATTTTTAAACATATAATTTCCCCATTTTATGTAATTCAACCCAACATCCCTTTATATGGATTTTACAAAAACCATAGTTGGTCTCAAGGGACCTTTCACAAGGGTACATACATAGTGAGAGATCAATAAAATAGGTTAAAGAAAGGTTACCTACTCACCTCGACTCCAAGCTAAGTTTTTACTGTGGTTCGTATGCTGATAGGAGGAAAATATTGTGCTACAATGATTTATAGGCAACCCTTATTGATTCCATTGAGAAAAGAAGGCAAAAAGTAATTTAAAATCATGGAAAAAATGCAAGTTCTATCACTGCAGTGCTACAAAACTCTAGAAACATGTTTGCTTATGTGGCTTGTGTTAGCCCTAAGGCTTTATGCTATAAGTTTTGATGATGACAATTACGTGGGAAATGTAACATTGATATATTAAGATTAATTATTATCATATATGCTACAAGTATTTTAAGCATGATCATATTATTTGGAATAAAATACTTTATACATAAACTATGCTATTTATTATGAATTGAACTTACCTTTTAGTTTACAAGTAAGATATATTTTATAGGTTGGTTCAAAAAAAGAAGGGTGAACATTAGATTGTAGAAATGGAAAAACAACATCATGCTCCACTCAGGAAAACAACATGAATATGAAAATACATAGATTAAGCAAAGGCATCAAGACAAAGAGCAAGAAAAGAGTAAATAGATTTGAGTCTTGAGTCTTAGATTTCACGTAAAGTATTTGATGGCAAGTTAATGATGTTTATGAGGTTAATTGAAAATATCTTTAAAACCTCATCTATTGGAAAATTTTTTATTGAAAAGGTTTTATGAACATATTGAAAACATTTCTAAAACCTTATTTTAGTTGGAAAATGGTGGAAATAGGTTATTGACCTTTAGAAGATGTAAAGTTTTTGAAAAATCATAATCAGGAGCTATCGGTTACTTGTAACAGTCGACTGATCACTCTCTAGTTGAATTTCAACTAAGGATTAATTTCCTATTAGTCGACTAATTGGCACCAAGCAGTCAACTGATTGGTCTTTGTTTAAAAATCAAAATTGAGCTCCAATATCTATCAGTTGACTAATCTAAATGTATCAGTCGACTGATCAATTTTGGAACAATTTTAATTTCAAGATAGAGAGTCATTAGTCGACTGATAGACCTTTACCAGTCAACTGGTACCTCATCAAAGTGCGGCAATCAACTATCGTAGTTCGATCAGTCGACTGCTAGCAGCTTGACATTAGCAATAACGGCTAGTTCTTATAAAAATCAGCTGATATAAAACATCTTTAATGGCAATATTTTGACTTAGGCTATAAATATGGCATATACCCAATTTGACACAAGCAGGAAGAGGCTTATAATTCCTACTATTACTCTGCCAAATTATCTTGCCAATCATTTACTTTAAGTGAGCTTTGTTTGTAATATCTACTACTTGAAGAAAGTATATCTCTGTGTACTTCATCTATTATCCTTCTTAGTATATTCCTAAGGTGGTTAAAATTCCTTAGAAGAGTGATTGAATGTATCACTAGGTTGGGTAGTTAAGAAGCCTGGTTTTTAAACAACAAGTTCCCGGTTTGAACTTGTTGTAGTTTGCAAGCACCAACTGATTACAAGCTTGTTATTGAAATATTCAAGTGCTTTGCTTGAGGACTGGATGTAGGCTTGGGATTATCGGTATAAATATCTTGTGTCATTTCTCTTATCCCTTACTCTTTTACTTGTTGCATTTATTTATTTATTTTTTAATTCTTTGCTCTTTATAATTATTCATCTTGATAGCACTATGATTTTCTAAATTGAATTTACTTTTTTAGCCTTGGCATATTGTAGAAAATCATTATAACTTCCAATAAAGTTTGTGAAAATTTTTATAAAACTCAATTCAACCCCTCTTGGGATCCAACCATTTCTATCAATTGGTATCAGAGTTTGGGCTCTTTATTATAGACTTAACCGTCTAAGAGTTGATAATAGCTAGACTAAGTGATTATATTATGCCTGAAGGAAGTTCTTTAGTAAGACCTCCAAGTTTTAATGGAAATCATTATACTTATTGGGAGAGTAAAATGAAAATGTTTTTTGATGCAGTGGACATTGATCTTTGGAATGTTATTGAGAATAGTCATCATTTTCCTATCAACGAAGTAGAAGGAAAAACCATTCCCAAACCCAAAAATGAATGGAATGACACAGAAAGTAAATTAATGCACCTCAATGCAAAAACTAAAATGATTATTGTTGGTGCATTGAATCAAGATGAATACTTTAGAATTTCTAGTTGTGCAAGCACTAAAGAGATATGGGATACTCTTGAAATTGCACATGAAGGAACTCTAGGAGTCAAAGAATCAAAGGTTAGTACTCTCACAAATGAGTATGAAAATTTTAAAATGAAAGATCATGAAACCATTTGTGAGATGAAATTAAGGTTTACTCATACTACTAATCATTTGCAAGCTCTTGGTGTTGTGTATGCAGAAAAATCTTAGACCACCAATATCTTAAGATGCTTAACTCCAAAGTGGGAAGCCAAGAGAACTATTATAATGGAAGTAAGAGGTGAATCCATGAATTCACTCACTACTCTCTTTGACAACCTCCAAAACTACGAATCAACAATTTTGGAGATGAGGCAACAAGGGGAAGAAGAAAAGAAAAAGAGAACTTTATCTCTAAAATCTTCTTCCACCAAGATGTTGGAAGAAGAGAGTGATAAGGAGGAAGAACAACCTGAAATAAATGAGGAAGATCTTGATCTTCTTGTTAGAAAATTCAATAAATTTTTGAAAAAGAAAAATGCAAGAAGATGGAAGAAAGATCAAGACAACAATGAAGATGAACCAACTTGCTCCAAATGCAACAATGTAGGTCATGTCAAAAAGGACTGCCCTCAATATCTCAAAAACCATGATGGAAAAAAGCTAGCTGAAAAAGGCAATAAGAAAGGATTCATTTCTTCCATTTGGGGAAATGATGATTCTGATGAAGAAGATGCAAATAAAGAAGCTATCATTTGTCTCATGGTTGGAGAAAATGATGAGGTAAACTCTTTTAAATATTATGATGATTTGGACGAAGCCTTTGATAGCTTACACATTGAATCTCTTGCAAAGAAGTTGAGTACTTCAAAATAGAAAATTTTTTACCTTGAAAATCTGATAAATGAATTTTCTATTTTTAAAGAAGAAAGTTTCAATTTTAACAACTCCTTACTAGAAGAAAATTTTCATCTAAAGACTCTTGTTTTTACTAAAGCAAAGTGTTCTTGTTCTAATTGTAATTTCCTTAAAGAGGAAAATGAAGATTTAAGGGACACTCTTTCTAAACTCACCCAAGGTATAAATGATAACATGCTTTTTCTAGTCCTTTTTGCCTCTTTAATTTTGTCAATTCTCTAATTTTATTATGTTTTGGAATTTATTGAGCATAAACTATTTATGGATTGAATGTGTCTCAATTATATATTTTTAGAACTTGAATTGTAAAATGCTCAATTTAATTCCTACAAATTTTAATTTTGGAGAGAAAAGTGTTGACATGGACAAAGATGCTGATTTGGATGCTAATGTGGCACTTTTTGGGTAATGCAGATGCTGACTAGGATATGCTGGATATGGCCATGTAGTCAGAATTTTTGGGCAGAAATATTAATTTTCGTAGGTCAAAAAAAGCATGGCTGAAATATTAATTTTGCCATGATATTCTGCTGCTGTTCTGCTGCTGTTTGTCACTTTCTGCTGCAGAAATATTAATTCTGCTACTGCCATACCATTCTGCTACTGCCATACCTTTCTGCTGCTGCAGAAATATTAATTTTGCTACTGTTTTGCTGTCAAAGTGCTGCCATATCATGGAAGAGGCATCCAAGGAGGCATCTAGGGCAGAATATCCCTTTAGGCATGTGTTAGAACAGTTTTATATTTGGAAAATCGAAATTTATTAAGGAGGCTAAGTCATTTTTTCTGGTGTGAAGTCCTAGCACCATTTTTCTGTCTTCCTAGGGCAGCAGTGGTTGGGAGCAACATAGAGGCAACTCTCTAGCTTGGTTTGAGGGAAAGGAAGCCTTCCCACTTGGGAATGGCTCTCCTTCTCCCATTTTCTTTCCTTTTCTTGCATTTTCCTTCATAGTTTCTTAGATTTCTGCTGTATTTTCTGTTTTCTGTCATGTTCTTATTCTCTTCCATGTAATTTTCTGATGTTTAAAGATTGATGTAGTTTGGTTCTATGATGTTTTATTGCTGAACAATTTCGATTTTAATGAACTTTCGTTTAATGGAATGGATTTTATCCTTGTAATTTCCACCATAAATTAGATTATCTAGATATAGATAGTTTTATTTATGTGGCTTGAATAATTTTCTTGAGCTTCATAACTTAATTGAATGGTTGATCTAAGATTTTAGTCAATTATTTTGGTTAAGTTAGATTGTAATTTCAAAGTTTTTGGATTCAATCATATTTTAGAAAATTGGCCAACATTGAATGGATTGTAATTTAATTGAATTGTTCTTCAATGATTCAAAGATTAATTTGTCTATGAATTAATCGGATTAGACCAACGAAATCAATCTCATTTTCTTGTGTAGTCGGTCATTTGATGAAATGGAAATTGTACTTTAATTCATTTGGACCAATGAGTATTTTTTTGGCCAAAGTTCTATTTTATTTATTGTCCTATGAAGCTTGTTATTTATACATGCATGCGATTGCTATGTATTTGTAATGAGTAGGACAAGAGATAACATGTCATATGCGATTGCGGGGCATTGATGTGATTAGGACTTGATCGGATTATATTTGAGTTATAGATTAGTGAAGATCTTCCTAACTATAATTTTAATATAATTCAGTCTTAGAAGACTTTCTAAGAATTTTAGATTGAAGATTACATAATAGAATTAGCCAAGAATATTCAAAGGAAAGGATGATGATGTACAATTCCATGGAATTTGTGACCAATTACACATCTTTTGTCTGTTTTATTTTCTGTTTAGTTATTTAAATTTCAGTTATTTATATTGCGTTGTTTCAATCATCACCCCCCTTTTTTTGTGTAATTTCTGAAATTTCCTTCATAAGTCTTAATAGCATTTCACTTAGCCTAATTGAATTTTATTTGATACCTCAATCTCTGCGGGACGATACTCTACTTATCACTTTATTACTTGTTGCGACCCAGTATACTTGCTGGAATATTTTATGTGCTATAAATTATACGTACCAATAAACAAATTAAATATTGTGCTTGGAAAACAAAAACAAATATCTAGTTGTATTGGTTGGCATTTCAAAGACAAAACAAACTAGAAACTTCACAAAAACGTTTTTATTCCAGCAAGAAATTTGTTGATCCTCTATGTATATGTTTTTATTATGGAATGAAAGGCCACAAATCTTACTCCTGTAATTTAAAAGAAAAATGATGCTTATGGAGTGAAAAAGAAAAAGAAACCAGCTCAGAAAGGAATTCATGACTCGGGTGGACCCAAAGAAATTTGGGTACCAAAAACAAAAGATTGATTGCGTAGATTTACCTCGAAGCAAGGAGCGGAAATAACATTACAATGGCTACATCCTTGAACTCCACTCCCTTGCATCAAAAGGAGGCATCAGACATGTAAACATATTAGCTAAAAAAAACTATAAGAAATTTAACTAATATGTTTTCTGCATTTAATGTTTATATCTATTTTCTAGCATGCCGACATCTTTATTTGAAAAATCAAGCATGCTATTCATAATGGATCTTTTAGATGTGTGGCCTAGAGATTTATGTTTTTTTAGTCAAATAATTTCTTTATAAATATAGCTCAAAACCCTTCAAAACACCATACCTCGAAAACTTGCTTCAAATGCATTTTATGAAGCATGGCATATATTGAACATAATATATTGTTTCTCCCATTGCTTGAGATTTATTTGAACATTACTAACTTGAGCTTTAAATTACTCCTCAACCTTATTTTGTAGGAAAAATATCCTAAAAAATATCCTCTTAAAGCACTCACCTCATTCTATCTCGAGCATATCAGAAAATGGACTTATGCAATGGATCAGTCGACTAATGCATTAACTGTCAAATTATTTGAAGATCAGAAGATAATCAATCAACTGTTGCAGGCTCATCAGTTGATTGGGAGAGTTTTGTCAGATCCTTTATCATCATATCAGATGTAATCAATCAACTAATAGAAGATAATTAGTCGAGTAGGATCTCTCTGCCCAAAATCTTCCCTAAATGCAGAAGCCATTAGTCAATTGGCCGAGGTCCATCAGTTGACTAATCGATCAGAGATCGCTGAACTCTAACACAAGCACCGGATGCTGAAATGGACATCGAGTGCTATGTACGAATGCTAAACGCTGAGACAAATTTGCCTAAGCACCAAAGAGGCATTAATCGATTGATAGGTCACAGTAGCAAAAATCCCTAAATTCTATGCAAGTGGTCGACTGGTCAAGCTTCGACATTAGACTGATAGGTCTTTCAATGACAATATTATGAATCAAAATTTTTGGGATAATTTAAAGTCTCCACTGCCATGCTCCAAATGTGCAATTAGAATTCCTCAAAAGATATATGAAGATTTCTCGTAAGACTCATCTTTTTCTCTCATGAATTGATCTCCCTATCAGTTTAAGATTTTAATCATTTTGTTGGGAAATGCTAATCAAAGAGAACACTAAAACTAGCAAATGAGTTAATTGAGAATTCAACTGAAATGTTGAGAATGATGAAGAACTGATGTAAGAATGGCAGACATGGAGGAGATGTATGACCAAATGGAAACTAAAGAGGCAAGAATTTAGCTTCCATTCAGACTGAGGAAATTCAGTTGTTGACTGACCTAATATGTGTTTTTCACCAAGAGAGGTTGAGCTACTTTGAGGATTGCGGATTAAAGACTTTTTCAAAGGGGGAGTGTTTATTATGTTTTAATATATGTTTCTCTAACATGAGTTTTATGTTTGGTTTATATCTTTTACATGTTGGACTAACATTAATCTTTTGGTATATGGATTATGATCTTATATATGTTTATATTGTTTGACTAATCCAGATATATATATATATATATATATATTAAACAACTCTTTTAAAGGATATATATATATGATGAAAAATTATTTGCTTCTGCTATGCTAAAATCTATTATATCTTTTGAGAAAAACATTTATTTTGAAAAGGATTTTAAAAATAGTTCTGCCTTGCTGATATTTCTTCTGCTGTGCTTATCTTGGTTTCATTCTTTTCTAAAGAAGAAAATTTTTTGAAAAATAGTTTTTTTTAAGATCCCTTTTTGGTTGATGTATGGAGTATGAACGATATCTTTGATTATGTGTTATACTAATCCTTATATCATGCTTCTGTTGTGTGTTGCAAATGTTTCTATCGTATGTCAACAAAAATGGTTTTGAAAAGAAAAGGATTTAATAATCCTTATTTCAAATAATTTCAATGTTTCTGCTATTTTCCAAAATATGTTTATATGAACTAACAGAAATCTTTTTCAAAGAAAACATTGCAAAAATTTCTTTAAAAGTCTTATTTCGAATTCTGCAATCAAAAACTAAATTTCCTTTATACTTATTTGAAAAATCTTTTCAAAGGAAAATGGTCATAAAATTCAGGGGAAGCCTTTTCTCTCTTGAATATATGTAGATGTTCTTGAAAAAGAATACTTTTTGAAAATTGGTTACTCATTGTTGCTTTTCATAATATGCATAGTTTAAGGGAAAGCCTAAAACTAATTTCAAGCTTTATCTTTTGGCTTATTCATGAGAAGTTTTCTGAAAAACAAATTTTTCATGTCAATGAAAAAGATAATAATTTTTGATGTATCCTCACCCTATGCTAAAATGACATCATATGATATCTTTGCTTAAAGAAGGTATGTGCTCTAACCTTTATATATTGTGTTCCTTATACCTTTTTGTTGATGTTAAATAGGGGGAGAAGAAAAGGTAGAAAAATATGTATATGATTAAGAAAAGGTAGAAAAATATGTATATGTGCTTATTGCATAGCATTCATTATCATGTGTTACATATTTTTCTTTGGTAATTTGTCATCATCAAAAAGGGGGAGATTGTTAGCCCTAAAGCTTTATGCTATAAGTTTTGATGATAACAAATATGTAGGAAATGTAGTTTTGATATATTAAGATTAATTATTATTATATATACTACAAGTATTTTAAACAGGATCATATTATTTGGAATAAAATAATTTATACATAAATCATGCTATTTATTATGAATTAAACTAACCATTTGGTTTACAAGTAAGATATATTTTATAGGTTGGTTCAAAATAAGAAGGGTGAGCATTGAATTGTACAAAAGGAAAAACAACATCATGCTCCACTTAAGAAAACAAAATGAATATGAAGATACATGGATCAAGCCAAGGCACCAAGACAAAGAGCAAGAAAAGAGTAAATAGATTTGAGTGTCTTGAATCTTAGATTTTACGTAAAGTATTTGACGACAAGTTAATAAGGTTTATGAGCTTAATTGAAAATATCTTTAAAACCTCATTTGTTGAAAATTTTTTTATTGAAAAGGTTTTACAAACTTATTGAAAACATTTCTAAAACGTTATTTTAGTTGGAAAATTGTAGAAATAGGTTATTGACCCTTAAAAGATGTAAAGTTTTTGAAAAATCATAATCAGGAGCTATCAGTCGATTGATGTACTTATAACAATTGACTGATCACTCTCTGATTGAATTTTAACTAAGAATCAATTTCCCATCAGTCAACTAATTGGCACCAAGCAGTCAACTGATTGGTCTTTGTCTAAAAAACAAAATTGACCTCAAGTACCCATCAGTTGACTGATCTAACTGTATCAGTTGATTGACCAATTTTGGAACAATTTCAATTTCGAGATAGAAAGTTATCAGTCGACTGATAGACCTTTACCAGTTGACTGGCACCTCATTAAAGTGCAGCATCAACTGACAGCAACTTGACATCAGCAATAACAATTAGTTCTTATAAAATACAGCTGGTATCTTTTGTAAAACATCTCCAATGGCTATATTTTGACTTGGGCTATATATATGACTTATACCCAGTCTGAAACAAGCAGGAAGAGGCTTAGAATTCTCACTATTACTCTGCCAAATTATCTTACCAACCATTTACTCTAAAGTGAGCTTCGTTTGTAATATTTACACCTTGAAAAGAGTATATCTCTGTATACTTCGTCTATTATCCTTCTAAGTGTAGTCCTAAGGTGGTTAAAATTTCTTAGAAGAGTGATTAAGTGTATCACTAGGTTGGGTAGTTAAGAAGCCCAGTTTCTGAAATTCTTTGTAGTGGTCTCAACAAATACCCTGTTCGAACTTGTTGTGGTTTGCAAGTACCAACTGATTACAAGCTTGTTAGTGAAATACTTAAGTGCTTTGCTTGAGGACTAGATGTAAGCTTGAGATTAGCCAAACTAGTATAAATATCTTGTGTCATTTCTCTTATCCCTTACTCTTTTACTTGCTGCATTTATTTGCTCTTTAATTCCTTGCTCTTTATAATTATTTATCTTAATAGCACTTTGATTTTCTAAATTGAATTTACTATTTTAGTTTGACATATTTTAGAAAATCATTTTAACTTCCAATAAAGTTTTGTGAAAAATTTTATAAAACTCAATTCACCACCCTTTTGGGATCCAACCATTTCTATCAGCTTGTCATTACAGTGACCTGTAAGTGGTTTACCACTAATGCCCGTCACTACAGTGATGGACATCTACAGCAAAATGTGAAACACTATGGATTTTCTCTGTTCTTGCTTGCAAATCAATTTCAAACAACTCCAATTCATTCCAACCTTTATTCCTAACATTTTAGGTCATCAAACAAGTGTTTCTGGCAACTAAAAACTCAAACACAAGGTGGGCACCAAGATTCAAACCCAATTTTCCCAAAAGTGGCCCTATTTTCGTGTTTGCTTATGTAAGCTCCAATTTCACCATGAAAACCAGATTTCTTGTCAATTTAAACAACCAAAATGTCAAGGATCAATTGTAGGAATGTTGGGAAGTAAGAAACAGCAAATTTGACACGAAATGGACACCAAAATCACCAAAATAGCTTAGTTTTTGTTGACGGCTTGGCAAGCGTACCAATCGTACAAGTAATATAGTGAAAATTAAGTAAGAGAATCGTTCCCACGAGGATTAACTTGCTAATTACTCGAGAAATTAAGTTATATTAGTTAGACAATGCAAATTTCAATGGTTCTTGACAGAAGGAAAGTGAAAATGTAAAGTTGAGTTAGTAGTGAATTGTAGGTTGTATGAATTTTAAACAAGCACAATAAAAATCACAAGACAAATGCAATTAATTTCACAAGATGAACACAGCCTAGGATTGCCAATCCCCCGTCGTTCTTTATAAGTTTTAATCCCTCTCCCTCTTGTTATCACCAGCCATACATGCTAATCTAGGATACGAATATGTTTAGAAGAATTCTCCCGAATGCCAACTAAAACTCAACCCGAAATATCATAATTCCTTATGTATTCTTAAGTTCCGAAAATGCACAAACCCTAATCTGACTATATGAGGCTAATATCTATATTCCTATGATATTAACGAATCTATCCCCTCTCCCTTGTGGTTCAAGAACTCATACTATCCATTCTATGGTCTAGGTTTTACATTCCTCTCCCAAGTACAGCAAAACCACCAAACATTCCATTAAATTGATCAAGTTTAATGAAAGCAAGAAAATGAGAATGAATAAACATGTATTAATAGCCAAACAATCACAAGAGTCAAGAGATTAACAAAACTTAATCCAAACTAGGGTTCATAGCAATCCTAGTACAGAAATTTAGCTACACATCATCACAAAATACAGAAAATGAGAGAAGAGAAGAGAAAACTCCATGATTCCAAGTTGGGTGGAAGAAAAATGGCTTCAATCTTCTCCAAAAGTTGGTTGCCCTAGCTTATGGAGGTGAAATCGGCGCTCCTCCTTCGGTTCCAGCCCAGAATACCCTAAAATTTCAGTCCAAATCGCCTTTTAAAGCTTACTGCACGTGACAGTAAATTGGCTTGTGCGCTTAAGCGCATGTTTTCCCGCTTAAGCGCGATTTAGACAGCAGCGGTCACACGCTTAAGCTCATATAATTCACGCTTAAGCGTGTTTTGGACAGAATTGAGCTTCCAATGTAGCAAGCTTCACGCTTAAGCGTGCATATGTCCCGCTTAGGCGTGCATGTGACAGCAAAGTCTTCATTTTGAGCCTCTTTTTCTTCTCCAAAGTTCCTCTTCACTTCAATTAAATCTTGGCTAATGGAGTTCTCATCTTTCAACAACATTTTCCTAGCTGAAATGCCTGCAAAAGCAAAATCACCAACATAGTTACACAAGTAACTCAAAAAGAAAGTGATTAGAAGTCCAAAAATTACATTTCAAACTTAAGAGTGAGGTATGTATGCAACTATCCAAAAATTAGGTATTAAAACCCTAATGACAGCCAAAAGTATGCCAATATGACAGGAATCCCCATAGAATATATATGAATGCTGAGGATTCATCAGTTTTACACACCAGGGCTCATAGTCCAACAATGAGAAAGATTTCAAAAACCAACCCCTTACCTTGACTCTTTAATATTCTCAACGTGATGGAGGACCACCGGTGACTGAGATACTTTGAGAACTAAAGAGAAGGCAAATATTTGGGAGGTTTTGGTGATTAGGGTTTGGGAAGCTCTAAGGTAGTGTGAAAAGGGAGTGTTGAATGTGTGAGGGAAAATATGTGCTGAAGAGTGGTTGATTTGTTTAAGTATGGGAGTCTCCTTTTGCTAAATTACCATTTTGCCCCTCATCCCTCCTTGTATTTAATTGTGGGACCATGGGCAAAATGGAGATTTCACCTACCGAGCTTTAGTTTCCAAATACACCCCACACTTAGACAATTATCATCAAAAATACGCCAATCACACATTTAACAGTCCAATATTGCACTTTAGTAAAATTACCAAAATTTTTCACATCCTTTCAATTAGGTCCCTCACCCAACTTACTTAAGTTACATTAATTTCCCTTGATGCATCACACATAACTACAAATTAATTTCCATTAATAAAAAATCTTGTACACACAAACAAACACAAGCAAGTGGTACCCCAAGTTTTTCAATGTTATGCAATATTCAAATTTTCATTCATTTTAGTCGGCCATGAGTACCTAGTTCCCACTATAACATAAAGCAAGCATATCACATTTAAAATCATCATTGCCTAGATAGACAGGGCATCATCATACACATATGCAGGCATCAATGCATCACAAAGGCCAAAATAAGCATACTCACATAGGCATAACCATGGGTATTACACAGAACAACAAGAACTAAACTTGAATATGTAACCCAGAAAATTATAGTAGTCTCTCTCTATAGACTTTCCTCTCATTCTCCTGCTCAAATTTATATATGTATCTGTGTATGTGTATATATATAAGAATGAAGGAGTCAATTAATAAGAATAAAAAGATATTATGGAATAATGCGGAGTTACACTGGGAAATTGTCAAAACATTTAATAAATTTTTAATTAAAAGTTATAAATGGGTAGATCATAACTAACTAGTTTAATTTAAAATATTTCAAAAATATTTTCACAATTTTAAATATTATTTTTGAAATATCTCATTTTCACAACAATTCCCCATATATTTCAAAAAGAGAATTTAAATGAAATAATGTTCTAGGTTACACACATGGGTATGGATGATTTGAATCTAGTGTTTTTTAGACTATGAACCAAATCTAGATAGATAAGATATAATCAACAAACTCAATGGTGAAAAATATAGCTTCTATAAACTAACAAACTCTTATTGTAAGTTAGATGTCTTACAAATCACATCAAAACCTCACAGTTCTTGTTGTTGACGTCGTTATGTGTGTTTTCGGCCGTGCACGTGCCTGGTGTTCATGAATGCTATAGAGATTTTCTCACAATCTTATACGAGCAGCCCCACTTCACACTCTTATAGATGATTTCATCAAGTGTATATGCAATGAATACACTACCCATAAAGGCTATAAAAATCATTAAGAGTTTCGTTCAACCTCTCCATCAAATGCATTCTAGCACTTTCACACTTACATTATAGGAAATGGACTGAAATAATAGTGTTAGAAAAACTAACAGATGACTTATTATTACCCATATGAACATTTTTCAAGGGATCTTCAATCATAAAGGCTGGGTTACCATCATTATTAAATTTAATTGGCTTAAGTTTACTTCCCCTCGATATGTGAATGACTAATTTGCTTCCTACATATATGTTTAGTCAAAGGATTGGCTAAATTCACTTTGACTTTACTTAATCGATTGATATAATTCTACTTTTCATCTTTTAGTAGCTGGTTAATAACTTTGTATCTCAAATACAAGTGTATAATCTTATCATTGAAAGTTTTGTTCTTTACAATGACTGTTATCGCTTGACAATCACAATGCATAGACACAGATGACATTGGGTTCATACCTAATAGAAAAATTTGTTAAGAAGTCTTTCAACCACTTAGTCTTATTTTCAACCAACTCTAGAGCACTAAGCTTTGATTTTAGAGTGAATTTATAAATTTTCTTGGCTGCTTTCCACAATACTGTACCACCACCAAGAGCGAAGACATAACCACTAACTGATTTTGTCTCATCTGAATCATAGATCTAGTTAGCATCATTGTATTCTTTTAATACAATGTGAAATCCACTTCATAAGATACCATAATTGATAGTATCTCTCAATTTCTTGATTAGGATTGTATGTATATATACTCAATTGACATATATCATATGCTATATCAGGTTAGATGAAGTCCATTAAATGTAATAGACTTATGTTGCTTTCTTTGATTAAGTGTTATAATCTTAAAAAGTATCCACTAGTTTGTTATCAAAATGATCAAACTTTTTAAAACACTTTTGAACATAATGTTCTGGGGACAACAAATTACTATCACATTTTCTTATGATTTTAACCCCAAAATCATATTTACTTCACCCATGTCTTTCAAATCTATATTAGATGCAATGAAATATTTTTCTTATGTATATCATCCATTTTGGTATAAAAAAAACATGTCATATATATACAAACAAATAATTACACACTTATCATCTATTAATTCTGTATACACACATCAATCCATATTAAAAGAGAAATCATCACTAATCAAGGCAGGAAATTTATACATAACAATGAACACATTCAAATTTTTAGAATTCATTTTCTTTTTCTTAGAGTCATGCAATATAAACTTTGCAAAATACCGCCCACACTTTTAAATATTTTAAATTTGTAAAAGTATGGTAGCCCGTAGCCTCTTATATGTACTTTAATTTAGCACATATAAAAACTCATAATTATTATAGGTGGGTATTCAAACACATAATATATAAACACATATATATTCATCTATCATATTATAATATTATATAAGAATATAATTACACAAAATTTTTTAAGGAACTTCTCAATCTCAATTTTGTGACCAAAACTCAGCAACATTGTACATTTTTCCTTGTACAATAAGAGTATTCTCATAAACTAGCGTTAGAAAATAATTACTCTAATTTTCATATATGGCATATCGTCGTCTCAATGAGATGATATCCTCAATTTACAAATTGACCTAAGAAATTTTTTATGCCAATATCCAAAAAAATTTTGGTCAATGTATCCACAATAAATTTTGGTTACAAAATGACATGTGTAACTCACAATATTTTTTAGTAATAATAATGTTATCAAAAATTCAAGTAAAACATTTTGAATTCATAAAATTCTGTATCCCCATATTGATGACTATTGTGCCATTTTCAAGAATTTCACAATTATATTTTCAAGTAATTTTAATGCTAGATGCTTGACCATAAAACCTTATGATAAAAATTTTTATATTTTAGAACAACACATTTACACTGTTCACTTGATTACTAGAATAGTGAAAATAGTTTGTAAATAGTGCACTAGGTAGGTTCTCAGGAAAGAGAGGTGAGTCACAATGGACACGTTTAAATACCAAGTCTTTCTTAGTCAGAACTTTTTCTAGACATGCACTCTCACATTATCACACATCTTTCCAATAATTAGGTAACTAATGACAACATTCAAGCCATAAAGAACAATTTTAATTTTTTGATAAGAATATCAGACAAACCATTGGCTTTAATACTACTTGTTATATAATAATATCCAAAATGTTTTCTTTTCTGCCATTAATAACATTCTCATATAGTGAGGAAAAATTGAGGTAGTAACACATACCTTATGACATAGGGAGAAGAAATCTCATTTCGATAAGTCTTCTATGTTGATGTCATAACTGATACTGTTACACCACTTAATGCAAAACCATTTCATTCTTCCACTTAGTGCAAACATTAACTAACAACCTTTTAAGTAACAAAATACACGAATCATATTGATAGGTCCTCAATGCAAGTATTATCAACTATGTATTGCAATGTATTTTGTTTCCTATGTTCTAGTCAATGTAAGACTAAGTCTTGCTCTTTTGAAATACAAAAGTTTTACAACAATCATTTATGTATCACACATCAAGTTATAAATTATTTATTAATATATATTTCACAATCTCAAATAGTGAGAGAAAATAAGCACACAAATAACATATATCATATATGATTCTTCCACAATTTTATATATAATTTTCTTATAGTAGATTCAGAACTAAAAATAAATAAATAAATAAATAGTTAACTAGGAAGAAAGGAGAAAAAGTAGACTCTGGTGAGTTTGGTTCATCTCTTCATGTTGGAGACTCTATTTCAATGGCAGAGCATAAGAGAAAATTTGTAACTCATTTCATTTTTAATTATATTTATTTACTATTTCATCATTATATCTCAAACTTATATATATATATATATATATATATATATATATATATATATATATATAATTTTGTACCATAGATAAAGGAATTAGGAAGAGAATCTATTGTATCTAAGTTATTTCTCTGAACTCATCAGAACAAAATTGATCAGAGATGGTTTGATAAAAACTCCAAGGCAACATTTGTAAGTGTTTATTTTATGTGTAATTGTATATATTTTTATAATACAACCTAATATAATTTCACTTTCGTCCGAGGCGGAATATCAAGGGCTTCAATCTTCAACTAACTTTGAGCATCAATTATCGAATCTTGATCTATGGATGAAAGCAACTAGAGGGGGGAAAATGGATAAATATATGGTTTAGAAGTTGAGGCAACAAAAATTGTTGGTACCACAACCTCTGGATGTCATATATAAGAAGGGTCATCGAAGCTTGATTGGACTCGCTCCCGAGAATTTCAACAGATTCTAAAGGATAGACTTGTTCAAAGTCTAAGTAAATCTTATAAAGAAAAGTAGCAAAGATACGAGGAATGGATGAGAAAACTAAATAATCAGATCACTAACATGGAGAGCAGACTAAATCCAATGCAAGGATCTTGTTCTCCCTATCTAGCTCCATAGGGAACAAGGAAACGTAGAAGTATATTGACCAATTATGGCTTCTTTGAACAATCTTGAAATTTTTATATTCCACTCAATATTCCAGAGGATGGAAACAACAATGATAAGGATGAGGAAAATAGTGAGGATAATGAGGAAACATAGACATTTGTACTAAACAAATTAATTATAATTTATTTGTAAAACTATAGGCCCGTTTGATATGTAGTAAAAAAAAAAAGAAAGGAAAGGAAAAGGAAAAGGGAAAAGAAAAAAAGAAAGGAAAGATGAAAAAAATATGTTTGGTACGGGATGAAAAAAAATGAAGGAAAAAAGAAAAGACGTGATTGGTATGTACATTTTTAAAGGAAAAAAAATAGGAGATTTACTAAAATACCCATTATAAATTTATAATAAATTTATAAATTAATTATTTATAACATAAATAAAAATAGTGTTTAATAAGATGTTGGCTTAACTATTATTTTTGTCTCTTAAATTTTTTTATTTCAATATAGTCCTTTTTTATTTCAATATAGTCCCTTTAATTGGCAATTTGTGCCATATTTGTCTTTATCCATCTTTTCAATATAGTCCCTTAACTTTTTTCTTTCAATATATTCCCTTTAATTTTTCAATTTGTGCCATATATGTCCTTATCCATCTTTTTAATATTGTCCCTTAGCTTTTTTCTTTCAATATAGTCCCTTTATTTTGCAATTTGTGCCATATATATCTTTATCCATCTTTTCAATATAGTCCCTTAACTTTTTTTTCATTATAGTCCCTCTTCCTCAGTCTCTTCCTCAGTCTCTTCCTCAGTCTCTTTCTTCCTCTAATTTTCGTCTGTCTCTCTCTCTTCCTTAGTCATCTTCCTCAATCTTGTCTTGGTCTCTCTCTTCAGTCTCTCTTCCTTTATTTTTCCTCCATCTCTCTCTTCCTCATTCTCTCTTCCTCTATTGAACAGAAATAGGATTTGGGAGGAAAGGACAGAATCCCAATTTTTCCATCCATTTTGCAATGGAACGGAGCAATGGAAAATGAAAGGCAAAAATCCATATTTTTTGGCGTTACTGTGGAGAAGGTATACCAAACACAAGAACGATGGAAAATAAACATGCAAGATTCCATCTTTCTTTTTTGGGAAAGGTCGCCAAACTGGCCTTATAAGATTTTTTTGGAGAGCAATTAATGGTTTATTTAATACAGTTTATTAAGTATTCATGTTTATTTATAAATATGTTTAAGTATTTAATATAATTTACAAATACAATTATGGTTATTAAGAATTTAATACAATTTAATGAATTGTTCATTTATCCTTATTTATAAACATACATATAATAAAAAATACGTAAAAACTTATCTCAGTATAATCAAAGGAGAGAGAAAACATATCAAAACTTATGTCAAAATAATCAAACATATAAAAGTCAAAGAAAGAGACTAAGAAAGAATGAAATTATGAGGCAATCCAAAATAATTTTTGAGGGAATCTAAACATAAAACCAAATTTCTTTTGCACCCTTCCAAAATATTTCATTCCCACAGAAATACCTTTATTTGAGAGCTCCATCTTCTCTTCTTCACAATTTTTTTTCTGCCTATTGCTATTTCACTCATCCTACTTTCTTTTCTATCTTCTTCTCTTCTCTTTTGTACTCTCTCTGTATTGTATTACAACTATTACAGTTTCTTTTTTTCTCTTCTATATCTTCCTTTTGTATTACAACTTTTTCTACCTTATGCTATTTCACTCATCTTACTTTCTTTGCTCTCTTCTTCTCTTCCCTTCTGTGTTCTCTTTCTGTATTGTATTACAACTCTTACAGTTTCTCTATTACAATTTCTTTTTCCAACTCTCTTCTATCTTATAGCTTTCACAGTTTCTCTATTACAATTTCTTTTTCTTTTTCCCTCTCTACAGGTAATAACTCATTATATCCTTCTACCTTTCATTTTTTAACATCATTCATTTCTTATTACTTAACAGTAAGAAGAAAAAAACGAATTGTTTAAATTTAAACATGAACATATCCTTCTCTGCAATATATGCTTCTTTCTTTTATTCCTTTTCCAAATTTACTTTGTAATGTGTTCGGTTTTCATACGTTGACAAGAGGAGGATGAGACTACATTGTTTTAGTTTCTTTTTCTCAAGTGGATAGTGGATTGGTTGACATTGAAGATAAACTATTGTGTCCCATATGAGGAAGATAGTCAGAAGAGGAACATATATCAAAAGTTATACTAGAGGGAATTGAAGATTAAATTAATTGAGTTCTTTACAATGTAAAATAAAACAAATTTATTGATATGAAAATCTGTAAATTTATTGTTTTTTATCAATAAATTATTTTCATTTCTTTTCCATAGTACCTTTATAACATTTCTCATTAGCATTAATTTTCATTTACTAACTTCAAAATTCAGATAAATATAGCCAAACAAATTTGAATTATTTTATATCAAATATGTGATTCAGCCGCCCCTCTCTCAAAATAATTTCAATTTTGATGTATCTTTTGATTTAAATTTAAAATTTTAATTCTTTATATACATATATGATATGGCGAAATATAGATTGTGGCCCAGGGAGGGTACCCCTAGCCGCATTCTATATGTGGCCCACAGGGAAAAAGTTTTTTAAAAAATATATATTATGGAGTTCTAGGTGGCATGAATCTGCGATTAAAGTATATTAAGAAAGTTTTAGTAGGATTTTTCAGTCACTCAGAAATTAGTGACAATGAAATTAGCAATTATTTTTTTACCGACTGTATATTTTCTTGAGAAAATCAGTGACAATTCACTTTTTTCTATTGAATTTCCTATATTTACTACTATTTTTGCCGTCGGTTTTTTAGTTCATTGTTGCAGTGCCTTCATGTTTGTCCCACCCCCCCGGGCCCCATGTTGTACTACTGTTTATCCCTGATTTTAATATTTTATAAATTTCTCTTGTTTACCAAAAAAATAAAAGAACTCTTAATATTTTAAAATATAGAATAATATTTATTTTAAAATATTCCTACGGCACCTCGAATTAATGAAGAATTGTATAGCTATATTAATATCCATGTCTAACATCGACATTTGGGAGGTGTACTATTTAGATATAGGTTGTTAATTAATTATAGCTTTAGCAGGAATCCAACCCAAAACTTTATTTTTGTGCGAGGTTATTTAATTTTTAATTAGGACTCTATTAGTTAATGTTATCTTTAAAAAAAACTGTCATTTGTTCATTCATATGTGTCTTTCTCTTTTTTGGGTATAACAAGAAGACGAAAAGAAAGAAAAAGACAAAAACCATAGGGCCCCTAGTTGCAAAACATAGTAGACAAGTAATCAGCATGTAAAGTTAAAAAATAACTTCAATTGAAGGATTATCCCAAATGCTTAAAGAAAACTCAGAGCGAGCGCTAATCTTCGCAAGATAGTCAGGAACATTAGAATTAACAAAGAGTATTAGGCAATAATATATCCAATTATTTAGTTAATCAATGTCTAATGATCAAGTAATTAATTAACATCAAATAAGAGAATTTTGAAGAAAAAGATCTTTTAAGGAGCTTATGAAGAGAAAGTGGAAGGGGATATTTTTTGCTACATATTAACTGAC
Organism: Biancaea sappan; assembly: GCA_037074585.1. Taxonomy (NCBI): domain Eukaryota; kingdom Viridiplantae; phylum Streptophyta; class Magnoliopsida; order Fabales; family Fabaceae; genus Biancaea; species Biancaea sappan. Next base: position 44,091,769 of record CM073497.1, on the reverse strand, counting down.
AAAGAGCTTGTATAGCAAATAAGGATATTATAATTTTTTGTTTGCCACGGTTATTTTCAAGAGATACAATTTTATTTATGGTATTATTAAGCACTAAATGTGAATATTTTTCTTAATAAAGATTCGAACTTCTGTTCATCATCTATCATCTAATCTAGTAAGGGTTTAACTCCTTTCACTGTATAGCAAATGGGGGGATGAAAAACTTGTTAAAAGGTCTAATTAATTACCCAGCTGAGGCTTGATTAGCTTGTACTGTTTTGCAAAACTATTACGAGTTACAAGCTTATCACAAATGTTTATCTGAGTTCACCAAAAATAAGTTTGATAGCGAGTTGACTAGACTTCCTGGTCTTAATTAAACTCTTTCTTTCGTTTGAATTTACGATTTAACTTTCAATTGACAACAATATTTTGCACCTTTTTTATGACATGGGATTCTGGGCTTGATTTTGGCCTACTCAAGCTGTTATACTTTTGAGATGACGAAGAATCTGCAATGTTTAAAAGGATGTCTGAACTTGAATTGAAGGTGTTTTCTAGGAGCTTGATCATGTATAATCTTTTCTAATTGTACCCTAAAGCAGACAAATGCCAAATATATATTTACATGTCTATACAAAGGGCAAGCACGTCAGTAGACTGACACAGACAAACAATAACGTTAGTGTATAGGATCGATGTGATGGTGGGTCCAAGTAAATCTTATTACACCTACGTCATAAACCTGTAATAAGTTAAAACCACCAATCTGTAGGGTAAAGGACAGTAAGTAGCTCGGCACATGGTGTTGCTGCTGCATCACATCAATAATGTTACCAGATGAGTTAAAGGTTACTTGGTCAATCAAAAATGGATGAGGGTAGATGAATAAGACTTGCAAGTACTACAGGGAGAAGTGGATCCAATACTTTAATTAATGACAAGCCGAGCTTAAAAAGAATGTTATTGCTTGGAAAAAATTGCAAACATTACCTATTACGGCTTAATTACAACCTATTTATAATTTGCTAGCTAATCGTGGTACCTAGAGACTAAGAGAATGCCTTGATTTATAGGTGCCATTTAGTAAATTAGTAGCTTGCGGGCCAATTGATCTATGTCGGGCATGTACCATTGACACTTCGTGTTTTTAGGTGGGTGAACTATTGCCAATTTGGAAGATGTCATTAGGGCATCTTAAATATTTTGAAGGGCTTGGTATTGGACTTGTACAAAGTAAACCTGGGTTTAATGAACTTGAGTCGCAGAATTTATAGTTTATTATTATCTAATTCTATATCACTTTCGATCCTTAAAAGCTAGATGATGGGTAGGATTAAGAGATAGATATATTCCTTGCCAAACAAGGAATTAAGAGATAAAATGGACCAAAATTAATACTTGTCATCCTTTCCAGAAATTTGGGGGCCTATAATTCTGTATGGTCTTATGTTCGTCCTATTTTTTAAATACAACAACACAATATTTGCTTTTGGGGACCATTTTCAATTAAAATTTCGCTGTGAGGTGTGACGACATCGGATTCAATTCCATGTGAACAATGGGTACGACCCTAGGGAGCATTTCTATGCGCACATTCAATGGTTTTGATGGTTATAATAAGTGACAAAGTAATCATGAAGTTATTACTGCAGTAGTTCAAAAAATTGGATTAAACCAACTAATTTAACAAAAAAATCAGTTGACCAAGTTTTTGGTTCGAATTGGCTTTGAGAACTAATAAATATTTGAATTAATAAAAAATTGATGGAATTAGTACAATTAACCAATTTATTGGTTCAACCAATTTAGATTTTATTTTATTTTTTGAAAAATTTCTTGTCATATTTATTTTCTTAATTTTTGTTATGAACTTTTTATTATAAATGTTATTTTATATTCTGAGATATTAAATCTTAGATTTGATTTATATCAATGATTGTTATGTAATTGATGATATTTCTTTGTTAGTTTGTTAATTTTTGTTATAAACTTTTGATTATAAATGTTATTTTATATTATAGTATATTAAATCTTTTAATTGAATTTTCATATTAATTTATATATACTATGGGATATTTAATTATTTATAATTTTACTTTTTTTTAATTATATATTTATTATATTTTAAATATTATCTTCGACCATAATTCAACTATTAATATTTAAATCAATTCTATATGAATTTCTAAATCTTGCTTACTACATTAATTATTAAAAAAAACTTAAAATTGACTTATCACAGTAGGTAGTTATGACTGTTTGAATTCTAAGAACAAATAATGGCTCAATTATTTCTAAAAATGCCAATTGAGAATAAACTCTATTTTATGTGTTTTGTAAGTCTCAAGAGAATTAATTTTTTTATCTTATATATCGGATAAAAAAAATAAGCTTAAGAAGAAAAAGTTACTATGAAAAGTTTGTCGGAAAAGCTTGAATTTTTAACCCATTCTGATATTTGATGATATAATGCAAATCATCAAGGCAATTTATCCACAAGAATACTAAAAATGTTTCCCCACTTTCATCATATGATGTCATATATATATATATGTATATATATATATGTATATATATATATATATATTGATGAATTTTTATGTTTGTCCTTGTAGGTTTGCGATATGTGCTAGCTAGCTAGCTAGATCGTACCTTTTGTATTTCAAATTTCATCACTTAAAATTCATGGTTTCAGTGAAGATTATCTCTCCTAAGAAACAAAAGATGAAATTTGACTTTTTTAATTAAAAAATTAGAACAAAATCTTGTGGGTGAAGAAATAAATGGGTAGAGCAAAGATTGAACCCAATTACATTAATTAAGACTTCCTAATTAATACTTATGTTCAGGAGAGACATATTATATATACTTGAATCGAACAAATTAAAAATGAAATTTGTTTTTTGGCTGCAGACAATGCCATGATCAGTTGTCAATTTTCATTATGTAAATCTTGTAACCGAATAATGGAGTTTGGTAAGACAGAATATTTAAATTTTATACATAAATATATAAAAATAACAAATTAAGCGTATATATTAAAAAATATAATCATCAACTCAATGTTAAGTCACATCTCCATAGAATTCATTGCTTGCTGGCCATACCATGCTGCTTTAAAATGGACAGTACATATTTAAGCGTCCAATGGAAATATATATATATATATATATATCAAAAAAACCAAAAAGAGGAAATACTCAACAGAAATAATTTTTTTAATATTATACCAGAGTTTACTTTAAATTTTTCAAAATAACCGAACTAGCTAATCCATTAAATTTATACAGTTGAAGAGTTGAAGAGACGATCTCAAGGAAAAGAAAGAATTTAGTGAGAATACTGGTTTAATATGAGAGATAAAAAGCAAAACTAATTGTTATTAGATCACAAAACAGTTTAGATTAATGCATAATATTAGATCACAAAACAGTTTAGATTAATGCATAATTTATACAAATCCATAATATTTTCTTTTTGATATTTACATGAATATATTCTACATCAAATCGTTTTGTGATCTAACGATAATTATATTATCTTTGTTTTTCTCACATTAAACCATTAAGAGATGGGAAGAGAAAACAATTACTGTTAAATTATAAACCAATGGTTCAGATTAATTAAAAAATTCCTTAACACCAGTCAATAATATATTTTTTTGAATTTTGTCTGAACAAATTTTGCATAAAACCATTAATTTGTGATTTAAAAATAATTATTTTCTCCTCTCATATTATATTACTTCTCTTACTTGATACATCCTCGTCTTATATATATATATATATATATATATATATATATATATATATATATATATATCCAAATCTGAAAAGTGAAAACCCTATATTTTCAATCTTTATACAGCTTGCCTGATGCACTTTTACACCAAACTCATAATCATGACCCACAATCAATGAATATGAAACTTTAATCTAACTTTATAAGTGCTTACTGATGAATACATAAATAATTGTATATATATCTGTATGTATTTATTTCTTGCTTGCTCCCAGAACAAAAATACATGAGACTTTTCTCTCGTGTACATAAATCTGATTTCACAGCGAATGCTTATCAGAAAGTCTCTCTGAACAATAAATAAACATAAGAATGCTGTTTTTCCACTAGCAGAATCTAATCTCTTTATATGGCTAACCAGCACTATAATTATTAATTAATAAACGACATATATATACAGGTAATCCAAATTAAAATTTCTTTTTCAGCTCTAGCTGTATAGTGCCTGCATTTGGAACCTCATCAAGGTGCCTTATATATTCCATTGACCACAAATATTCTCATCAACTAACATAACAGATTATATAAATCATATGTGGGCTTAGATTATGATTCAAGAACCATATTTTCATGGTTGCTTTATGATCATCTCCATATAAATAAAAGTGGCTTTGAATTGAATTAATCATGCATGTTGCGCAGAATAAAAATCATAGTGGTGGTGGGAATATCCTAAACCTGCCTTTTCCTTTCTTTCCTATTTTGAATTGTATCAATCATATATGTTTCCCAATTCTCATATTTTAGTCAAGAATTAAGGAGAGAATATTATTAGACTCCAAAACATAGTTGTACGTATGAGTAAATTATTATTCATTTAATCTCCCAAAAATTACTATTAGATCATTTTAGTTTTTAAAAGAGCAAATGTTTCAATTTGATCCCTAGAAGGAAATTGTGTTTGCCTTAATTTTATGTCTCCCTCTATCAAAATATCTTTTGGCTAAATAATTTAGAATTTAGCAACAAAAAATTTGACAACTTAATAATGAAAATGATCAAGTTAAGACAAATTTAATATTTTAAGAATGAAATTGAGATGTTCGATTTTATAATAATCAAATTGTGAGATAATTATAATCTTTTAACATCAAATAAATTAGAGTAAATTAAGCAATTTAGTCTCTAAAATTTTCTCAATTTTGACATTTGAATCATCAAATTCTCAATTTAACCACTAAAAAATTATATTTGTTTTAATTTGATATTTTTTATGGATAAATCACAAAATCTACAATCATTAAATTTAAAAATTTTTATTAACAAAAATTGCTTTGATAAATAAAATAATTAAATTGAGACAAATACAAATTTTTAAAAATTAAATTGAGAAGAGACGTGTTTAATTTTTGGAACTAAATCATTAATATAATCAATAAGTTATTTACTCTAGTTATATAGTTCAAGGACAAATTTAGAAGGAAATGAAATAAAGCAAAAAATCCCGAAACCCCATTTGCAACTGGTTAGTACTAAGCTGCTGTGAACAAGGGTGGCCATGGAACTTCATATTTGCAGAGAATCAATCATTCAAGTCGACCATCAGAAGGATGGCCCACCGAATAAACGGTCTTGATTGATTGATGGGGATGACGGGATGGCCCATTTAATTAAGATTTAACACTCACCATGGGATCTTTTCAACTGTTCCATGAGAAAAGGAGAAAGAAATTTTTATCTTTTAAAAAAAAAAAAGATGGAAGAATGATCCACCTGTTTGTCAGTGAAAATTGTACATTGGTTTAGACGATAACAAGCAGGTGGACCCCACCACCTGAGGCAACACCTGGAACCGATAAGGCCATGACCCCACCATCACTCACTTCTCTCTCTCTCTCTCTCTCTCTCTCTCTCAAATATCTTTAATCATTGAAGCAGTAAAATCCTCGAATTTCATGGCGTTTCATGTAAATTTAAATATACTTACTTACTTACTACTAGCCTTGCGGTAATATTACTGTTTCATCCCTTTACTACGCACACTAACTTTGTGGCCAAAAAGAGAGAGCGACAGATTTTAAAAAATGAAAATTTGAAACAGCCCAAATGGCTGTTAGGTAGGAAACTTACCAAAGCGCAGGGAAGTGAGTCGTTTTCGATCTTCTGTTCGACATAAAAAGCATAAAATTACAAAGTAAAAGGTTTTGAGGATAGAAGAAAATTGCACAAACAATGATGGTAAGATATCGTGTAGTGAAATAATTTTAAACGAGACATTTTTTTTTCCAAAATAAAAAGTCAAAAAAAAAAAGCAGCCAGCCAAATTCCCCATTGTTAAAATAGTGTTTACTCCCAAACCCTAAAAAACTCCTTCTGTCTTCGTTACTTCTCCTCTAATCACACCAAAAAAAAATTTAATTTGGGAAGAAGAAATAAATTAAACTCAATTTTTGAGAGCAATCAAACCTCACGTGTGTTAATACATCATCAAACAACTACACATGTAGGAAGCAGCACATCATGATCCATCATCATCATCATCATCATCATCATGCATCCATCCTCTATGAGTGGTGGCTGGCGGTGTCGTGTCGATCGTCGCCGCCCCCACCGCCGGGGTGAGACTGGGACCCGCTCGCCTGAGACTCCGACAGCCCGATCACCGGCCGGTATGGGTTCAGCCCGGCCAGCATACTCAAATGTCCTTCGTTAATATTACCACCACTCCCGCTACTGCCGCCGCCACTAATCCCCGATGACCCTAATTGCTGACTTGGCAATAGGGCCATAGGTGTAGGGAAGTTCATGAAATGCAAAGCACTTGACATGGAGCCTCTATACAGCCCACTGTTATTCACCGGTGGGAATGTCCATATAGGATCGCCGCTCATGACCTGGTTATTTGAATTCGTCACCATCCAGATGTTCGCCGGAATCTGAGCATGGCTTGCCGGGATCGCCCCCGTGCTCGACTGCAACAAATAACTCCCCATTTGATGCTGCGTCGATGACAAGTCCTGCTCTGGCGGCCGCCGTTTTCTTGCCATACCTTCTTCGGTGGTCTCCGACAAATCCAGTGGCCCACCGCCGCCATCGCGCAGCTCCTGCTTCGCTTGCAATAGGGTTGTGGCTAGGTTATTGGATTGAAAATTCAAAAGAGTGGACGCCGTGGTGTTGTCGGAGGATAACCCAATTCCGGGGAATAAGCTCCGGCGCTGTTGGACGGAGAAGTTGGGATTGAAATAGGACGATCTTAGCTGAGACGGGACGGACATGGTGGAGCCGGAACTCCTCAGGGATATGTTAAGTGACGTGAAGTTAGCTGGGATGGTGCCAGTGCCGGTGGCGGCGATGACGGCAGGCTCGGCCTGCTGGAGCAGCCACTCGATGGTCTCGCCGTCGGACTTGTGGCCTAGCTCGCGGGTGAGCTGGAAGACCCGGGCGGCACAAAGGGCAGGCATCCGAATGCGCCGTCCCCGCCCATCGACCTTGGTGTGGCGGTCCTTGGTGGAGGTCCTCTTAGGCGGGGGCTTCTTATTGGAGGGTTGTTCCGTGGACGTGACGAGTTGATTAGATCGGTTTGAATTGGATGGAATGGGTTCAGCAGATATGGCCAAAGAAGGGTAAGGGGATGAAGTTGAGCAAGAAGCAGCTTCTTGATCATCTTTCTTCTCGAGAAGTTGGAAGGGGAAGGTTGGACGGTGGTGGTGATGGTGGTGATGGTGGTGGAGATCATCACCTCCCTCCATTAAAGTTAAGTTTGTGTGTGTTTGTGTATGGTGAGTGACGGTGTGAGAGGCAGTGTGTGTGTGTGTGTGATGAGTGACCCTATATAGTTTAATCTTTATGGTGGGTCTTTTTCATGAGTGACGACTATATTTAGAGAAGAAATGTGTGTGTGTTTGTGTATGTGGGGGGTGTGTTATTTGCTTTCTCTAAGGGAAGGAATTTGCTTGCACAGAGAGAGAGAGAGAGAGAGAGAGAGAGAAGGAAAGAGAAGGGATAAGAGAGGGCTCTGAGAAAGCAAAGATAATGAGTGGGAATTATATGGGTGAGCTTTAAAAAGCATGATTTTTTCCGGAAAAGAAATTGCTTTGTCGTGGTTGTTGTGTTGCGCTTTTTTATTTTTAATTTAATTTTTTAAAAAAAATCTTTTGAGATAAAAATCTGAGATTTTTTTAATTTGAATTTTAATATTTGGGGTTAATTTTGGGAAGGGGAGTTGGGCTTTTTATTGTGGATGGACAGCTTCAATGGTTCAGACTCCACGTGAGGTGCTCTTTTTATCATTCAATCCATAAAGACAATGGTGGCCGATGTGGGACCCGATCCCAAGTCAAAAATTTGAGAGACCTGGAAAGCAAAAATTATCGATGTGGGACCCTTCTCATTCAACTCATCATTTCGTTTTGCCTTTTCCCTCTGCACCTTTGCTGGGAAACTTTGGGATTCCTCAGTCCTCCATTTTCTTTCGCCTTTGCCTTTGGGCCTCCCTTGATCCCAATTATTTCTTAATTCCCTCAGTTCTTAACACTACCAAATCCCTTTGATTATATGCTTCCAAACACACTGGTCCCAAGCTAACTGCAACAACTATCAGTTTGAAACTGATATATATATATATATATATCTTATTCCCCGTAATTATTCTTTTCCCACTTTCAAAACATATATATGCACCTCCCTTTTCTTACCATTATAGGCATCTCCATTTGCCTATCATCAACTTCCTAAATAGGCATCTTAAACAAATTTCTTAATCAAATCAAATTCAGTCTTATTCTTACTGCTAAGCAACTCAAGCATTTAGCTAGCTAAAGGACAAAAGATATATGTATGTATGTATATGTATGTATGCATGCTATTGTGGGTTATGTTGTTCAGTCAGGCTTAGGACCACAAGTGGGAAATAGCAAAGGATCCAAATACTTGTAAAGATTCAGAGAGAAATTCAGAAGCAGTCACTGTGTGTGTAGACATTAGCTTCAATGGGTTAATTAGGGCTCCTTCTTGGGGGTGTTCTTTGTTTTTGTTGAGGCTGACACTGTTCATTTTCTGCTCATGTGACCAAACCATATAGATCCATCATCCCAACTTCATTTTCTTTGCATTTATGAATAGGTTTTAGTTTCTTCCTTTAGAACTTGACCTCACCTCCACCACTAATAAAATATAAACAAGAAAAGATTATATTATTGATTTGGTCCATGAAAAATTATAATTGTCTCAATTTGATCCTAAAAGATGAAACATCTCAAAAAGTTATAAAGTAAAAAATTACTAATTTAGTTATTAAAAGATTATAGAATTTTTTTTAATTTAATCCTTAAAAAAATTAAAAGTATCGATTTAGTATTTAAAAAATTATATTCGTCTAAATTTGATTTTTTCAATTGTTAATCATAAAATCTTCGGTTGCTAAATTTTAAATTTTTATTACTAAAAATTACTACAAATTAAAAGAGTGGATCAAATTGAAATAAAAATAATTTTTTAAAGACTAAATTAAGAAGTTTAATCTTTCAAAACCTAAATTAAAAAAATGTAATCTTTTGATAACTAAATTAGTGATTTACTCAAAATTATGTTTTTTTCCTCCTTCTGTATGTTTTATAGCAATAATATTAGATATTTAACAATAGAAAAACTAAATTGGAACAATTATAATTTTTTAAAAATTAAATTAATACTTAATTATTAGGTTGAGAGAAGTATAATTTTTGACTAAATATATAATTTACTCAAGAAAATTAAAGTGACACTTGTGACTTAATGGAAACAAATGGGGGCCAAAGCTAACCATACACTTTTTCCTTGTATTTAATTCGTGATGACAGTGAATGATTTTGAACTGTCTCCTTCTTCTTCCTGGGAATTAATATATATATATTTTTTCACAGCCATTCGAGCACCGTAAAAATTGAATGAAATGGTAGGGAGTAAAATTCTGTAGCTGTACTTGAAGTTAGTCTTAAATAGTGCAGTAGCTTCAGTTATCATCATCACATGCAGGGAGAGCATCTTATGAAAACGACGACAAATTAAGTCGTCCCTGCAGAAGATAGCTAAGTCAATTATGAATTGCATATAAATCATCATTATGTACTGTGTCGATTGGCGACGTGGTATTAGTAAACAAACATTATCGATGGTAACAACGAAAAAATCCAATTAGGCTATGCTTTAGATTCTTCTCTTATCATAATTAGGCTTGTAGATTAATTGTGATGAGACGTCTGTGACCGTTTTGAAGCATCCCATTTATTCATGAAAGTGGTTCCTGATCATTGATGAGATAATTACCGGCTTAGATTAATTTTATATTTTTTTAAAAATAATTATATAATTAATTTTTAAAAAAATAAAAAAAAAATTAAATTAAATTTATAAAAGTTAATCATATAATTTTTTAAAAAATATAAAATTAATTTAAACCGTTAAATGATGGAAGAGTCACTTTCATTATTCACAAGCTAATTGTATCTCAATGCTAAAGCTAAAAGATTAAACTTGAGATTAGGAGTGATTCTTTTTTTTTTGGGCACTATCCTTTTCATTGAATAGGATAGAAAACTAATTTTTTTGATTTATTAATTAAATACAAAAGGTATAATTTTTTTCCTACGTAACTTATTGATAAATTAAATTATTATTACTTTTAAAGTTCAAACAATTATTATCATTGCGACGACTAAACTTTTGAGTAAATTGAAAATGATCAATTCTTTTGACTTTATAAAAGGTATTCCTTTATCTAATGGGATGAAAGAATAATTCATTTTAAACTTAATGAGTGAAAGGGGCTTCCTTGTATCAATAATTTCTAGAAATCAAATCTTTGTTGTTTTTAAAGTTCAAATAATCACTATCAATTAAGTCTGCTGGTAATGATTTTTTTTTGGAATCACCAATATTCAAAAAATTCATTAGACTTTGATTGATGCAATTTAAGTCAAATTAGACTACAAATGTATAAAATTTTCCTAGTGTTACTATTTTTTTTATTCATAATACTCAAACTTGAAATCATAATTATGAAAAAATAAGTGTAGAACCATACAAACCAACCAACCTGAAACCTTTTTTTAAGATTAATTAAATGCAAAAGGTAGAATTCTCTCTAAAGTATTTATAAATCAAATTACTGTTGTTTTTTGGAGTTTAAATAGTCATTGCTATAGTGACCAACAAACTTTGGTTGGATTGAAAATGATTATTTGGCTGTACCAAGGTTATCCCTTATAGGATAGAATACTCTAATTCCTTCGAAGCTTAGGCCTCCTTAATATTTTTTAAAAATCAAACTTTTGATATTTTTAAAGTTTAAACAGCCACTGTCAAACAGCCACTGCACTGTCACTATGATTGCAAAAATGACTTTTTTTTTTTAATTTTTACAACTACTAGCTAGTATGTATTTAAAAACCCATTAAACTTTGATTAATTAGGTTTAAACCCAATTAGACCACTAATGTACAAAGTTTTTTTAGTATTGATTTTTTTTCTTTTCTTGAAATTAAATCCTTACTTAAAAAAAAAAAAACCAAACTGCGTAAACCAACCAATCTTCATATATTAGAAATGATTTCAGTCTTGGTTTGTGAGAATGAAATTTCAAAGATAGGTGAGGACATATATGAAAAGTGGCGATATGAGATTCCACACAGCTTTTTCACACCATATCTTGTCGCCAAATTACATGCCAAGAAATGCGAAGACGAAACGTAACGACAAGTTGACAAATATTGGACGCTCTCTTGATATTTTGATAATGACTGCCTTCATCCAAATCAAACTTAACATATTTCTAGTGTGGCTCCATTTGGATTAATTTGCTTTATGTGATATCAAATGTGTCGTTGAAACATTGCATTATTTATATAACACTTAGTAAAATTGTTTGGGAATGTTGTAGCTTTTGAAAGTTATTGTGCTAAACAAAATTATCAAGATCTAGATTTTGATCGTAAGATCATATAAGATTTAGTTTTTGTAGGTGAAAATAATGTTAGATTATACATTAAATCTATTTTAATCAGGATCATATCATGATCGAGATCCGATATATAAGATCATGGGATTGCATATAAAATCTAAATCTTGATAACCTTATTGCTGAAGGAAAATTACAATTTGGAATCTTTGACAAAGTAAAAATAATGTTTCGTAAAATTCTAATAGCTTCTTTTTAGAACAGGGTTAATTGATAATTCTTGAAGTTTCTACATGTGAGTATATATATATATAATAAACAACTAGCTAGAATTATATTCAATTTCTTATATATTTTCTGTTTGAATTTTTTTTCTAAACATAGTGATTTTTTCTTTTACAAACTAAACATAGTGATGTTGAATTGTAAAAAAAATATATAATATTTTTAAAGATAATAAACCTATTGTATTTTAATTAAAGAAAATAAAAATATAAAATATTGTAGTTAAATCTTTTTTTCTAACAATAATAGGCGTATGCTTTTGATTTTGGCCAATTAAATAGGTAATTATAATGTTAGCAATAACTTCAAAAACTATAAAAACAAATTTTACTATTGAATAGAATATATAAGTAAAACAATTTTTTAAGAATATACATTTTTTATTATTTTAAATTTTATCGAACTAATTCATTTAAAAATTGAATAAAGATACTACAAAGTAATTAAATGATAAAATATTAAAATTCGTAATAAAATGAAATATAACACACTTTAAATCATATTAATTTTACCAAACTATACAAATGAATAAACCACAATTAATGATTCTTTATTTATTTATTTATTTTGGTATCCAAAGCAATTGCTCTATCAATTCTAAACTAGGAATAGTAAGGTTCCCCCAAACATACAATTTTAGATTCGAACCCTTAATTTTATAAGTAAAATTCATCTAAAGCTCAGTCCAGTTTCACTGAATCAATCAGACTAGGGACTTAATGATTCTTTGATTTGAAATGAAGTATATATTATATTGAAGAAAAAGATGATGTTGGCTTGAAAGGAGACGGCTTTTTATTCTTGGTTTAACCATGCATGCATAATCAATGAATATATATATATATATAATATTAACAGGTGTGTGGGATCATATAGATCATGAGGTGTGATGAAATAATGGGTAGTGTTAAAGTGTGTAATGTCCTGTCCACGAGGGCAAATGGTGGACCTGAAGGGTCAGATCTAGCAGAAGTGGACCAGAGAGATATTAACCATTGTTGCCTTTTCTGAGACCACATGCCTTGCTACTTATGTATGTCATCTTCAACCAACACCACCCCTTTACCATCCTCTAATTCATCACACATATTCATACACACACACACATATATGTATATATATCGTACTCTTACTTCCTATTTAATTGGACAAGCTAGCAACCCAACAATAAATCAGCTGAATCAGTCAATACATGCATATTTGGTCCCACTTCTTAGGTAACAACTTAGCACAATGCTAGTTGTCATCTGAAAATGATTTTTTTTTTCCTTTGCTTATCTTGATTGCTTTTTTGTTCATTTATTACAAGGTTAACTTTTTTTTTTAAAAGGAACATGGACGGCAAAAATATCATGTCTTGTGTCAAAGAGTTTCGCAAGTCAAGCTATATGCCAATTATTTTCATATTTATATACAGAGAACGATTTTATATATTGGTTAATTAGCAAATATTAATCAATATACCACCTTGTTGATGAATACATACTTTGGAAAGTGCTGAACATCCAAGATGGGTCTGCATGCATGTCTGGTCTATTTCTTTGCTATAGTGATCCGATTTAATTATACACACTTTTTTTTTCAGTTTAGCTAAATTATATTTAATATTTGTGTTATTTTAAAAATTTTATCCAAAATTTCAAATTAATATATATCATATAGAACCTCCTCTATTAATGTAGCTAACCTTTTATGCTATACGTGTTTCTTCAAAAAGTAAAAAAAAAGAATTTATTTAATCATCCTATTATATTAAAAATAAAATTACAATCTCATATTAAAATTTAAAATAAAATTAATTACAATTATTATCATATAAAAAATAAAATTATAATTTATTTTATATAAAAAATTAACGCCATTGGCATAAAGTAAATTAAAGATGATAATTTTGTAATATATATCAAATGGGAAGTCGAATAATATTTTTAAAATAAAAAAGATATTAAGTATAAATTTAACTAAAACTTAAATAAAATTAATATATTTTTATAGAGAATTACACTGTTTAAATTAATTAGACTAGGTAGGGGAAAAGGCGATTTATGTTTTGGATGCTGTGGATCTGTGGCAAAGGGGAGTAGGATTCCACTATATATCTACTTTTGCTGTCACAGCCAAAAATCTTCGTTATATTCTTCCAAAACTCACACGTCAAATCATCCTTCAATTGCGTCATCCATATTAAGTCATGTTTAGATTATGCTCTAGCCTCTAATTTATCAATTTAAGTACTTCAAATTTCTATGCCCCTTGCCTAGAATTATGAGCTGAATCAATCTTCGAGATCAAAGAGGGTCAATGTGTACATGTTCAATTCTCAACTCAACGTAAACATAGTACTGATGAGTAAAATTCTTATGACGCAAAGAAACCAATCTTTTAAATCATAAAGTACATTTCGTGCCAAATGATAAATCAATCCGTCCAAAACAAACAATTATTGAAGATGAAAAACAAATAAAATAGAGGCTATGCAATTATATATATATCTCAGTTGGGAATGACGTGAGAGTGGCAGCATTGTGGGCATGTGAAGGGGTGTGTACTGAGATTGGGTGAGCACCTCAATAGTTTAGACAGTTGGAATCTTGGTGTGCATATAGAGCTCAGCAACCTTTAATAATTGTTATCATGTAACCATATACTGAAAAGCTCTCACAACATAATTAGTACTCATTTGTCTGCCTGATATCATTCCAACCCTTGATCAGTAACATTTTAAACTGTTCCATGACGTTGGTGTCTATATATGTGATAAACACACTGTCTAGAAAAAAAAAAAAAACCCTAGTTTAACCTAACGAGAATATTTCAAAAGTTACCCGGTCAACATTTTCTATGTCAACGTAAATTTCTCTTTTAGTGGGAAGATTGGCCCCTCAATGTACCTAAAAAGAGTGAATATATGTTTATTAAAATTTTACCTAATTAATCAATGCAAATTAGTTCAATTTCTAGCTTTTAATTAACTATAACATGAACTAGTCAACTAGAACATAAATAACAAAATAGATATGGATGTGCCAAAAATAAAAAAATAGGAATCAGAACACCCACAGACGGTGTATTTTCGTTTGACTTCTAATAGCCTATATTTAGTTTCCTTGCAAAATAAGAAATTTTCTTCAACTACAAATAAATAAAGTACAATAGAAGGTTTTAGAAGTGCACCCACAACTTTTACACACAAGATTTTCTAATTTACTTTCAATAAGCGGGTTTACTTAGCTCACCCATAAACTACAATCATTTTTTAGCTCACTAGAAATTAGAGGGTTTGAACAGCTTACTCACAATCAAAAGAGAGAGAAAAAAAAAAATAACCCTAGTAGAAAAGTGGGCTACAAATTTAGCACACTGAATGTTTTGATCTCAATATTACTGAATGTTTTGATCTCAATATTACTGAATGTTTTGATCTCAATATCAAGATATTTTAAAGTAGTAAGCTCGCAAAACTATTGGTCATAGAGTGATAATTTCCACTGATATGTTTTTCAAAATGTTCAACTTGTTAATGATGTGGCTTCAAAGCTTCGTGTAGTTGACTGTTGTGAAGTAATTATTGTATTTAAACCCCTAATTGTTCGATCTTTCCTTTTTCTTGTTGTTTGATAATCATCGCTGTGATTACAAATAAACTACAAACTATTGAATGCTATAGTAGAAAATGATGGCTTACAAACATCCATTCCCTTCTTACTAGTAAAAACCCTTTCAAACGAAGTAATTTTAAGAATACCATTTATTAACCAGGTAACGTACCATTTTAGGTCTCTAAAAAAGGAATAGAACCAGGCCTTAGGGAAAATAATTATTTTCAAATTTACTAAAAAATCGATAGCAAAAAATATCAGTCAAATAAAATACAAGGAAAATCATATTAAGTTTTTTAAGGAAGAAATATCCTTTAAAACTATCAAATCAAAATTAGCTCAAACAGAAATGCAACAAAAAATCCAAAATATCTTTAAAAATATCCAAAATTCAATATGCTATGATCTTCCAAATGCCTTTTGGTAAAGAAAAAAACATATAGTCGAATTTCCCTACAAAACCAACCAACCCGAAACCTCTTCATCTCATCAAACACAAAAAGAAACCAAGGCTTCATATGCTTTTCCAATTGAAACCCTGCAAGTCATATTAGCCTCCAACCAATATTAAAAGAGCTACCAAACAAATCATGAGTAGGTAATGTGGATGAAGAAGAAGAAGAAAACAAAGTCGCTGCCTCAGTGGTTCGAAACCTCAAGAACCAAATCTCAAAAAACAATCCACAAAAATCTTTAGTCCTTAATCCATAGCCATATCTCATCTAAACCAACCAAGACCACTTCCAAAAACTAGACAAACATATAACCATCATCCAAATAGAACAAGAATTTTGGGATAGAAATCCTGATAACATGGCAGAGAAAAGTTTTTCAAAAGGACTCCATTTCAAACCTTCTACTCCAAACAAATCTCAGAGATTTTATAATTCATTTTAGTAGACTCCGACTCCATCCCTATCAAGCATTACAAAGATCCAAAGGATCCTACAAACTATACCCACTCGACTTTTCAAATTTTAAACATAATTACTCCAAAAGAGTAGGGTCAAGATTTAAACAAAATAAAAAAAAAATCACAAAACTTTGATTCAATAGGTTACAATTACTAGGATTACATAGATGTCTGGTATTGTACCTTTTGGTACCAAAATAATTATTCTAGTCATTCTTGACTAATTTATTTGAAACGAAATGTTCAATACCATTTTCTACAGTGATTAAATAAGTGGTGGGACTTCTTTGGTCCTTGCCAAGAAATCCTTCTTGACCTTGTAAAAATTAGCATTGAATATTTTACAAAACAAAAAAAAATCTTTTTGAATATCCTTTTCCAGTAGATATTCATTTCTTCTCAAAATTTTCCTTAGTATGTATCCTTTTCTGGTACTACAAATACAAAAATCCAACTATTCAAACACATTGTTTGTCCTCCAAAGAACTCCATATATATGTAAAATGATGGGTAGAATATTAACTAGATAAAGCAAACTCGAAGGCTATCAAACTGTGGTTCAAATAGAATCCAAATTTTTTTTTCAGGAATGGACTCAAAAAGTTGTAAATTCCTCAATCAAAAGGCTTAGATACAAGCCTATCTAGCCTCCTTGAAGACCAAGCAAGACTTCACCAAACCAATTGAAAACAGGAATACGAAGACAGTGAAAAGCCTTCAACGGAAAACAAACAAAAGCATCCAATAGCAATGTCCTTATCAGCATCTTCCTCCTATGGTCTCCAACAAAATGAAGATGATTGTTACGAGATTAACCTTGATGACGATTAAAGATGTAACCCAAACTTAAAAAAAAATCCCATTCTATCAAAATGCTTCTAATGAAGATGCCCCATGTGCACCTGGCAGTCTGCAAGATGCTTCTGAAGGTGCTTCTATAACCAAAAATCCGAAGTCATGATGGATCAAAACTGTAAATTTTATACCTGAAGATCTTGACTTTCATAATCTACGCAATGAGAAATCTAAACATGAAATTACTTACCTGGATCTATGCCTTCGTCACAAAAAACAGTTTTCTTTACTTTCTCTGAATTTCTTTCTAAATTGACTCCTTGATGGTTTGGAGAAAATAAAAATGGTTATCTCACTTTCATGAGTGTTTTCCTTTTTATTTGAATATCTGTTATTTCAAATTTGAAATCAAAGGAAGAGGGGTATTTCCCTTTTGACTACTATAAAGTTTTTAATTACTTAATAACCTGTTAAGTATCACAAGTAGATCCCAATATATTAAAAACTTATCATTTATGTTTTTCAATGTTACATAATGTGAATTTAATAATTAATATTATTAAACTTAGTTATATGGGCCACATATACTCTTATAGGATAGAAAATAATCTAACAATTTCTGCAAGATTCTTTTGAAGATGCTTCTTGTCTCCCGCGTGCACTTGACAACTTGCAACCTGCAACCTACATGTTGTATTGTCAAAATGTATTGATTTAAACTTTCCAAATGTTAAAAATTGTAACCCTTGTAGTGTTAGCAGCCTTGCCTATATATAGGGAAGTTCCAGTTTCATTTGGGGCATAATAGATTTTTGGAGTGATACATAGAGATAGAGAGTAAGGGAAAGAAAGAAAAGTTCTTAATTTCCATTGTAATCTTTAAATCCAAAAAAAACATAGAAATTAAAATTTGAGATGAAATTTGAGAAAAAAATTTGCTCTCAAAATTTAATTTTTATTTTTAAAAAATAAAAAAATTTAAAGACAAAATGTGAGATAAAATTACAATGAATTTAAGATGAAGAATTTTTTGTCTCAAATTATACATTTTTTGTAATATATATTATTGCTTAAAGACCCTATGCTTGAGCTCCTATTGGGATACTTCAGATATGATTGGTAAAAGGTATTTTTGCAAACATTACTACATAACCACGCAGGTTTGCAATTGAAGTTTTAATTGAATGTCTGGATATCAATTGATTTATTTTAAATTATAAAAAAACTTATCTTAAAAACTAACTTAATAAGTTGATTCACACTTTAAATATAATTTTATATATTTATATTTGATCAATATAGGACTTACCTTTGTATATGTGTGGGCGAAATAACTAGAAAGAATGAAACATTTATATACGTATATATAACACTGATGTTCTTTTGTTCTTTCTAGTCCCATGTCATTATTTAATATGCGATTTACAAATTACAACAACTCGCTATGACGTGCATGATTGGGAGATTCTATGGGTGGAAAATGAGATAAATAACAGTACCACAACAGTCAAGTTTAGATTTAATGGATTTGAATATGATTAATTCAAATTTCATATTGTGTTTTTTTAATCTTTATTAAAATTTTAGAAGATTTAAATAGATCATAATAAATAAAATATTGAGATAAATCTAAAAACTATTTATATATAATTTTGAGTCTCGTGTTACTTTCTTTGAATATTAAAATGAACTTTTGAAAACAAGAGATTGCTTCAATTAAATAAATCAAATTTTATTACTTTTATATAATGATGAAATTTTATATATATTATAACAAATATAAATCATATTATTATTTTTATAAAATAATTTTAAATTATAAAAAATAAAAAAATTTAGCAATAAATTTTATAATACTATGTAATATTAAAGATAATAATTAATAACAAATATTTAGTACTAATTTATTTAAAAATTCTTTGAATATAACTTTATTTTATAAGTTATATGTATTTAGATCTTAAAAAAAATCTTAATCATGCAATACTTAAATTCAAAACTAATATCTTAATAATTAAATATATATTTATATTCACACTTCTTAATTTAAAAAAAGGCAAATTATTTTAAGATCTCAAATATCATTTGATTTTGAGATATCTAAAAACACACAGAAAAATGAAATGAAAGAGAGGAGGTTAAACCTTAAATCCAAGAACAGAAAGATGAATTTACGTTGGAAATAGAATTAGTAAAAGAAAAAAAAGAAAAAAAATGGTGGGGTGAGTCGCATCACATCAAGTCACTTTGTTTGTCAGCTTTTTGTCTGCCGCTATTGGGGACTTTCATAAAAAGTAGAGCCCAACGAACCCCAAAAAAAAGTTTTAATAAGTAAAAATTTAAAATGGGCTTTTTTTTTAAAGAATAAAATAGGCATATTTAATTATCACAATTAAATTTGATGCTCGCGTTGTTCCTCGTATCTCACACAACTTTTTAACTCGCCCAGTCAGTTAGTCACTTATTTTTTTTTTTCAGTGTGAATAACATTTAAAATGGTAATATATTTGTCAACTCACAATAGTGGGTTGATTTGATTTATTTCTTTAAACTCACTGATTATTAGTTTAGGTAATAGATTTAGGGACTTACGTTTTTGTGAGATCCTGAATATCTTTCGCATGCAACTTAAACACTAATTCCTCTAAATATGAAAGTCTATTTTAGAGTTTGATCTCTTCCAACATATACTCTTTTATACACATGACTTAGGAATTGAATTCCAAACATCATGCTTAAGGTACCCGATTACTTACCAACTATGCCACACTATGTTGGTACATTTAGAAATTTTAAAAGCACCGAACTCACGTTATCAACACCCAGACTCATCCAATTTTCTCTAGACTTTAATTAATATATTATTTAGTTTCCTTTATACTATTTACTACTCTCAATAGTAATTCATAATATAATATATATCATCTACCATATTAATTTAAACCTCTAGACCTATTATTTTAAAGTTTATTATTCTTTTTTTATTCCAATTTTAATAAACAAAAAAAAAGTTAAATTCATTCAATATCAAATTATAAATGAAATTTTTTTTTAGAAACAATATAATTATGTAGGCCCTAAATTTATTTATTTCTTCCCTCTTAATTCTAGCATCTTAAATTAAGTTTTCCATTTTAAAAAAAAAACTGCTCTTAATGCAAACCGACTCAGTCCACCCTCCTTTGATAAGTTTGGTTTCTAAAATTTGCCCAACTCAGATTGGCACACACCCCCTGTTAATTATTAATTTAATTAATCAATTAATTAATTATTACACTAACCATATTTGATCATTTAAAAAAAGTATGCTCCTAATCAATATTCATATTTGTACTCCTATATAATGCTAGTTGATTTAAGTTATTTGATATTTGTTTTTTTAAATAAGATTATGAACTTGAGTTTTATAAATAAAAAAAATTAAAATTAAAAAAATTTATACTTGTATGGTTTGACATCTCAACTCAAACCAATTTAATTAAAGCCTAATAAGTTTTTAGATACTATTGATAATAAAAAAAAATGAAACCCTTAATTTTAATTTTGTTTTCACAAGTATATTATGTTAGAGATTGATAATTACCGGTGCAAATATTAGTGTATATATATATATATATATATATAATTAATACAAGCATATCTATGTTATCAAGGTTATGTTTGACAAAAATAGTTAATAAGTTAGTTGAAAACTTACAAGCTAATTTTTAGCTGAAAACTATTAAACTAGCTTATTGAATTAGAAGCATTTGGTAAAATTAGTTATTAAATTAACTGATAAATGTAAAATGATATAAAATAACATACTTATTATACAAATTTTATTTTTAGACAAAAATATATTTTTAGATAGTTATAATTTTAAGTTTTTTTTGTGAATTTGAACTATTAGAATATTCTGTTTAAAGATAAAAAAAGTTATTAAAAAGTAAAATAAATAGTGCAAATAGTGTAATAATTAAAATAAATATTAAGAATCCCAAAATAATATCGTTTTATTATGTTATCCCAAAATAGTGTTATACTTATTATTTTTTGTTAATAATTATATTTCATTATATAATTTCAAAATAATACAAAATAAACATATCATCTAACTTTTCACAATAGATTATCAATATTGTATTATGGGTGAGCGAAAAAAAAATTGAAAAAGAAAAAAAATTGTTTTACGGGTTGTAAGAAAAATAATATTGAAATTTTAATAAAATAATAAAGATAAAAAAAAATATATAAAAGCTATCAGCTATAAACTATAAGCTAGTCAAAGTAGTATTTTAAAAAAAATTGTAAACTACTCAAATAATATTATATAGCAAATACTTCTAATTTAATCAAACAAACTTATAAACTAATTAAATAAATTATAAATTAATTTATTTAACTTGCTAAATACACTCTAAAATGTCAAATGTTGTTCAATTATGCATATTTGGGGGAATAAGTTAAACAAATCCATGTACGACAACTTATCTTATCCAAAGGAGACAGTCTAATCTAATGCTAACAACCAGGTTATCTTCTGACATCTACTTAATTAAGCTATCTGTGATCTGTACTCATATTCACTTTCTTCCTCTATTGTTTTAATCTTATTCGGAAAAAAGTAGATAGCAACTTGTTCGTCTTTGAATTTGACTCCTAATTAATTTCAATTTAATTATTCAAAAAAGTATATGATGCCAAATTATGCTATAGATGAAAAAATGGTAGGTATAGGATAAAGATGGAACTTTTGGAAGAGTTGGATCCTATGCGCCGTCGCAAATGCGAAATATTTTCATCACTTATTTTTTCTAATTTTTCTAATGAATTGGGAGCATCGGTTAAAAATAATGTTAATAAGATTATAAATATATTATTGTTTTAATAAAAAAATTGACATAAAATTATTTAGTGGGTTTGACTATAATTTTTAAAAACAATAATATTCTTTATCTAACATCTTCAAATTCTTAATTTAATGTTAATTTAAATAAATTTTATTAACACTTCTTATTAATCCTCTTTTAGTTACTGTCATTTGAACTCACCACTCTCTACCTTTTTAATTTAAATAATTTTTACACTCATTTTATAATTCATATATTTAATTTAAAACTTTATAACTCGATATTATGTACTCTTAAAATATTTGTGTAATTTTTATTTATTACTTATTTTTTTATTTTTATTTAATATATTTGATAATTTGTATAAATAACTCAGCCTAATTAAAATGTCAAATGAAAAATTTTATAAAATTTAAGTAATTTGTATAAATAGGTAAAGTTAGGTTTACTAGGGTAGAGCAAGGCTAAATCAAGATAATGAATGTTCCAATTGTTGTAAGCCTAGAAGTATTTTAGTTGTGTGTTCAAATGGAAGGCTAAATGGCTAATAGAAAGATGTTTAAAGAAGAATATGCAAATTATATAACCTTTCATTTGAGTTTTATAGAATTTTTCGTTTGACATTTTAATTGTGCTGAGTCGTTTATACAAATTATCAAATATATTAAATAATAAATAAACAATAAACAATAAATAATAAATAAAGATTACACAAGTGTTTTAATTAAATAAATAAATAAAAATTATTACAATTTAATAAAAAAGAGTATAAAAATTTTTTAAATTAAAAAAGTGGAGAGTGGTAGATTCAAATAATGGTAACTAAAAAAGGATTAATAAGAAATGTTAATAAAAATTATTATTGTCTTTAAAAATTATAGTCAGACCCACTAAATAATTTTGTCTAAACTTTTTGTTAAAATAATAATATATTTATAATTATTAATATTAAATGTTTTCTTAACCAGTAGGGCACTGGTTAGTAATTTCCATTTTTTAAATTAAAAAATAAGAAAAACTTGTAAATGAAAATCTTTTAATTAATGAAAATTATTTATTTTTCTGGTGATTAGTTCAAATTCAGATGATTTTAGTTTTTTTTTAAAACTCATATATTATTTAGTAAAAAATTTGAAAAAAAAGGTACCTAACAAAATTTTTCTAAATATAATTTTGCTATACGATTTTCTTTCTTTCTTTTTTTTTTTTAACATAACACTTCTAATCAACCATATTTTATTTGACTCAATTTCGCAATGTTTAATCCGTCATTGAAACTTAAGAGTGACATTTTTTAATGTGCAAAAATCATATGAATGTCACACAATGTTTATATCTCTATCAGGAATATTAATTAGAAAATTAAAAGTGACTTTTTTTAAAAAATTAATTTCAGAGTAATGTTATATTGATGCATTAAAATTTTTGTATCCAAATTATAACTAAACTCTGATTCAAAATTTTATTTAGGTTAAATTTGATAAAATAAGAATTAGATTATATATATAGTATTCAAGTTGTTTAAAATCCAAGCTTTTTGCTAGAAAAAAAATGTCTCTACTTAATAACAAAACACTTTTCATTAAATCTGAAAAAAAGAAATTCAACATTATATAGCTAATGCACTAAAAAAATACACGTTCAAGTGTTTCCAAATTTAATCTAAACTAAATTGATTAAGTTGATCCAAATCAAATCAAACAAATTAATAAAAAATTGACCAAAACAACAAAAAAAATCCAAATTAATTTTTTAAATATGATAATCAAATTGTCTGATTCGATTGTTTATCCAAATCAAACCATATATATATATATATAAGATTCGAGGTTTTGAATTAATATAACAAGTTCTCATGAGATTGATAATGAAATATTTGAGATTTTAAATTCTAAAAATTGCTAATTTTGCGGTAATTAATTTTTTTTAAATAGCTCAAAATTGAATCAAACTATTCAAAATGGAGTTAAACCACCCAAATAAGAAAACTTAACATGTCGCTCTTTTTTTTTTTTAAATCAATTGGTTGAATTTGGTTAATATTTGAGTTGAAATCAAACAACAAATAAACACCCTTAGACGTAGACAAACCTCAAAATTAGCGATGAAGTCAAAACATGAGATGATCGGTGAAGGGGAAGGGTCAACTTCATAAGCAAAGAAGTCACGAGGGGTGTGAATCGCCTCCTATTATAAAAAGTTTCTGTTTATTTTTTTAGTTTATTTCAATACCATGATGAAATAAGTGGTCAATATATATGCTAAAATGTACTAAATAAAATGAATAGAACCCTTTTATAACAAGAAGAAATAATGCATGTCTCGTTTTTAGTGGTGTAACAATAGAGAGGGAGGACTTTCGATACATACATTATATGCCGGAAGAGGGAAGCCTCCTTAGCTTTGGGCTAAGGAGGCTCCTTAGCCCCATCCACAGCCATTGGATGGCTGTGGGCTCCACCTGGACAAATGAGGTCCACAGCCATTCAATGGTTGTGGAGTGTTAAGGAGCCTCCTTAGCTTTGGGGCTAAGGAGGTGCCCCTGATTCATTATATGTCATCCTCTCTGTTCCAGTTTTGTTTGTTCCTTCTGCAAAGGCCTAAAGCTGCCACTTATTTGTATAAATTCCCAATTTTACATCTATTTTAATAAAAAAGAAAAAAATTGCATTAAAGGAATGTGCTTGAATTATAAAACAGAATTTATAAAAAGTCTAACGTCTAATAAAATTAAATTTTTTATTATTAAATCATATTAAAATTTATGTATTTAATAATTAAAATGTAGTTTATATAAATTTTAAAGTTATCCAACAAAGAAAATCTAAGCCTCCTAAGAGGTGAACCTTTACATAAATTTACTCCTTGTAAAAATGCAATGTCTGAAAGAGCTAAAAAAATAGGTGGTTAGATTCGCTCGAAATCATGTTTGGTTGGTTGTTTAGGGCTGTGTTTGGAAGGAAATTTAAGATAGTTTATAGTTTATTTAACTAGTTTATAAGTTTATTAAAGTATTTGGTGAACGTGATTATTTTCATAGTTTATAATTTATTTTAAAACGTTATTTGAGTAGCTTATAACTTATAACTTTTATATTTTTTTTTCTCATTTACCATTATTATTTTATTAAAATTTCAAAACTATCCTTAATTCTCATATCTCCTCTACCCCTGCAATTCTCTTCCATAGTAGTCCATTGTCTTCTCTGTCATGGTCGTCTATGGCCCTCCCTTGCAGTCTGTTGTCCTTTGTCACGTACGCACAAGTCTTCACCGTCTGCCATTCTTCTTCTTCCTCCTTCTTTGATAGTTTGTTCATTATCTTTCCTTTTTCGTCCATAGCGGTCCATAGTCTTCTTTGCTGTGGTCGTCTGTGGTCCTTCCTCGTTGTCCGTCGTCCTCCATCAAGTAGAAATAGGTCTTTGTTGTAAGCCATTCTTCTTCCTCCTCCTTCTTTGTCAGTTCATCTAATCATCGTTAGTTCACCGGTTCGTCGACTTTGTCGTGGGTTCTGCTTCTGAAAATCAACTTAAATTATAGAAATATATGCCATGATGTATATGTGGCAGTGCATCCTAATTTTTTAAATGTGAATTTAAATGATTTTTAGTACAAAAATTAAATTGTAGTAATTTTGATAGTTTTATATTTTGTTTAAAAATAAAATTTGTATAGAATATCATATAAATTTGTTTTTTTATGTCATTTTACATTTATCAACTACTTCAATAGCTACTTTTAATCAAATACTTCTAATTCAATAAACTAGCTTAACGGTTTTCAGTTAAAAATTAGCTTTTAAGCTTTCAGTTAACTTATTAGCTATTTTTGCCAAATATAACCTAGATATCAATAATATAATTGAAATAAAATGGATGGCTATGGTACAAAGTAAATTTGATTTTTCACGTTACATTTATTATTATAATAATATCTCCCTCACACGAGGATTTTAATGGATCCGGTGTCTCTCCATGGCTTTCATCTCCAAGGTGGTAGGGACTCTTCATAGCGCGTGTGAGTTGTCAGATTCAAATGGCGGACGGTAATGATTGTTTGTTGCAAGGAAGTTGTGAACCATTGAATTCATACGATTCAATGACCTAGATCTCTTGGATGGATTTAATGAAATTGTGCGTTTCATTTTTTTTTTTCTTTAGCGATTCTATGAGCGCTATGTGGCCCTGCAGAGTCTCGCCCGCTTCGTGCTCGGGTCTTGGATCTTGGACCTGACCCAGTTCCCTGGTTTTTTTTTTATTTAAATTTTTAATTTTTTTGAAGTTCTTGTTAGCGAAGGCATCTACAATGTTCATGTCTGTGTTCCTCAATCGTGGGTTTTCTGTCCTTTTCAATCTTGAATTGTTTATTGTGCTCTGGTGATTTTGTTAGATTCTGCATTGATTTTCCTAGTCTGTTTCCAGATTCTGGGTTCTCTTTGCATTTTCTCATATTTTCCCTCACAAATATTCAAATTTTGTCATTCTTCTGCTGTACCTATCTCTTGTGTTGTTATTGAATTTCGGATGTCTTTGTAATTTGTTAGTTCGTAGAATGTTTGCATTAGGGACAAATCAGTTTCGAGGCACTCTGTAACTCTCAAGAGAAACGGTGGAAGCGAGTTCTGCTCAAATTAATGGAGCCACGGCCTTTGAGGTTTCACGTATGGCATGACTATTGTATACTTTTTTTGCTTCCGACAGGACATGAGAAGGCACTGATCAAGTCTATTTTGACTGGGATTTAAATTTGTGTATAAACCATGCATTTTCACGACTTCAAGCTAGTTGATCATTTGCTATTTATCTCCTTTTCTCATTGCTTGTTACATGCCCCATTCTTTCATTTGTAATCATAGATTTTAATTTAACAAGTCCGAATAGGTGTTCAAGCTTCAGAATTTTTTATTCTAGATAAATAAAATATGAAAGTTTTGATTACAATTATAAAGCAAACATGGTGGCCATAGAGAGAGACAACCACAGAGAGAGGAAGAGCCAAAGAGAGATGAGCATAGAGAGAGATGAGCCAGAAAGGAGAAGAGACAGAGAGAGACGAGCACAAAGAGAGGAAGAGCCAGAGAGAGACGGGCACATCCGCTGAAGAAGACCACGGTGTGGTGTTTTTATAAATAAAAAAAATTAAAAAAGAAAACCAACAAATTGGGTCGAGTTCGAGATTCGGGACTTGAGCACAAAGCGGGTAGGGCTCTATAAGGACACATGGCGCTCATAGAATCATTGGGAAAAAAAAAAAGAGAATGAAACATATTGCTTCATTAAATCCATCCAAGAGATCTGAACTATTAGATCGCGTGAATCCAATGGCTTACAATTTCCTCACAACAAGCAATCATCATCGTCCACCATTTTGAATCTGATGGCCCACATGTGCCATGGAGAGTCCTTACAGATGAAAGCCATTGAGAGATGTCAAATCTGGTTTTAATAGTGTTTTTTTTTAATTTTAATCATTTATTTTAAGAAAATAAAAAAAATCAAAAATAACTTATAAGATCAAAAATGTTGATATAAAAATAACATGATTTGTTTTTTTTTTTTAAAAAAGATGTTGACTGCTCCATTTCATTTGGAATCCACTCTTCATTCTTCATCTTGAATGTTCCGTCTCCATCCAAACGCGCGCACGGATCCTCTGCTTGGAGAAAAACTAAGCAGAGGCCTGCTCAGTTTTTAGCAACGGTTTTTACCGTTGCTAAAAACCTTTAGCAACAGTTTAATAACAACAAAACTGTTGCTGAAATTTTGTAACAACGGTAAAAACCGTTGCTAAAAACTGAGCAGCCAAAATTGAAAGCAGATCCGGATCCATCCAACGCTAACAACCTCTTTTGTCAACCCTTGGAGCACGTATACCCTTTTTGTTTTTAAAAAAATTTAGTTAAATTATAATTAATTATATTTTCGTTTTAAATATTAGTTTCAATTTCTTTATCATATAGAAAACTTCTATTTTTATTTATCTTCTGTTAAATAAGTTAATCTTTTTATACAATAAGAGATTATAATTTTTAATTTTAATATAATAACAAATACAATTAAATTGATCTTAAGTTTTAAAGCGAAAGTGTACTTTAGTCTTGGCCAAGATGTAAAATACCCCGCTCAATTAACAAGTTATGCAGCTTACCTCCTTACTTGGCAATATAGGTACCCCTTTAAACTACTTGTTTATGCAGACTACAAGATATTAAATTGGAAAAATATACATCCAACCTATTAACCTGAATGATAAAACAAATGTTAAAAAAATCAATTTTTTGTTATTTTCTACATTTTTATATAAAAAAGTCTCATGATAATTTAGATGTATTTTACACTAATTTGACATTTTTCAACCTGTATGGAGAAATAGTGTAAGGGTTTTGGATTAAAAAAAATCAATTAAAGAGTTATACTATAAAAAATTAAAAGTCTTGGTAGAGATCATTTTCAACTTTTAAAGTTGAGAAAATAAACCACAGGGAAGTTTTTTCCATTTTGATCTTTTCTTTTTAATATGACAAAAAAAATTATTGAGTATTTTATTTTTGAAAGAAACATATTGCAAAAGTTAACTTTTTAGTAATAAAAAATAAATTAGACAACAATTTATTATTTTGAAGATAAAAACATATAAAATATAATAAAAGTTAACTTTAAAAATAGTGTAATTTATTTATTTATTTTATTAGCTAAAACCATGTCATGTATTCGTACTTAGATTCAAGTATGAGACCTAAAGTTGATAAATAGCAATGGTTGCAGTTATTTAAATCCTTAAAATGATAATAGTTTGATTTATAGAGACACTAAACTCTTTTTTTTTGTTTTTGACATTTAGTAAGGCTGGAAAAGATTAATCTTTTATTGTATTGAATAAAAGAAGACTTTTGAAAAAAAAGAAAAAAGAAAATTCAAGTGTGAGCAGATCTGGGAGCCTGGGAAGCAAGTTGTGTATTGTAGGAAGTGTGAAGTAAAGAGTAAAGATACGTGAGACTAGCAAACACACAACACAACACAATCATAGGGGCAAACTATATGCTCCCATTATTAAAACCACCGACCAACTAACGCTAAGAATTTAAGGCCTTTCGGCAGCTTGTAAAGCACTGCTCAATCCTCATGTTCCCCTCATGTCCCCGGCACCTCCACCACTATTTCCTCCCCTTCCGGCAATCGGACACATACTAAACCCCGACCCGAATATTATATGATTTGTAATATTATATAGAATTAAATTTTTACCTAATCAATTTTATTTCGAATAGATGTGTTGATTTGAAATGACGTATTTAATTTGTTAAGTTTTATATATTTTAAACAATTCAAACTGATTTGTTAGTTAAACTTTAATTATCTTAAAATTTCAATAATTATATTGTTTGATTTAAATCTAAAATATAAACCAGCACATTTGTTAGAAATTTCATAAATATAATTGTTTAAACTAATGTGTCTATTGAAAATTGGAAAGACACAATTATCTAATTAATATGCTTCTTGGAAATTGAATAGACATAATTGTTGAGGCCTATCTTTTCAAATTTTATACATAAGTATGCTAGAGGGATAGATAAATATCCAGAATAAGGTTTTAAAGAGTTTTGTTATATCTTGGAAGAATTTGTCTGTAATTTCCAATATACATACATAAACTTTTTAAAGATAGTGATTTGTTGGGCCTCAAAGTCGATTCATCTCATTTATTTCTAACAATTTTAAATAGTTTGTTTGTTGTTTAAGAGAATTCAAAAAAAAATTTCAAATTGGATTGTTTTGATGGATGGAACCAATTTTATTTGTTGGAAAAATTGAAAAAGATGAGAAACCCAATATGGTGGAAAACTGTCACGCCCCCAAATCGAGTTAGATGACCGACACGGTATGTGTCACAACCCGGACCAGGGGCTAATGACCAGAGCGGACGGTGAGTCCCCTACACCATTGCAAGTCTGATATTTTGCTAACTAACCCAAACATGATAAATAAATCCTAGGTGGCCTACACGATTACAGGGCATTGCTAAAAGATTAACTTTGGACACAAAAGACAAATACTTTACTCCAGACAATGAGGAGGTACCCTCACTACTCGAACCGCTAAATCAAAACATCTTCAGTACCTAAAATTGTGAGAGGGTGAATCTAATCTACTGACTCACTAAAAACTCTACCTTACACAAACAAAAGGCAGTACGTGACCAAAATCAATTAAGCAATCCTTAATTAAATATATATAATCAGTAATGTATGCACAGGCACCCCATATACAACCCCAACAACCTTTCCATCTCGTATGTCCAAGATTCAAACATCAATAATAAATACCAAACCGGCACATGCATTTGCCTGTACATATATACATATATGAACATCATACACTAGTATCAAATCTTAATAAATCAAACGTACAAACTCAGTTATTAATTCAAAGAGGTTTTCTTCATTTATGTTCATATTCATAAACTCAAGATTATATTGTAATACAAGTAATGAAGTCCATGACACAAAACATAACATGAAAGAAATTATGATGGCGATCATAATGTAAGATTCCTATCATGTGTAATTATGTATGTATCTAAACTATCCCTAGTCATAGGATCACCTGAGATTGGACATTAGTGATCTGGATAGACTAGCACATGTTATGCTTCTTGATTTGATCAAACAATTGTCCTCATAAGCTGGAAGTATGAGATGTTTTGAGTAAACATATGAATGCTTGTTAAGGGTAATAAGTACATTAGATGACATATATGAAACATCACATGAATACCTATTCAAATGTCGGTAATAGGTCTCATAACAGCTAACAGTGCAAGTATCCTTTGACTTGAGGAACTCAAGTTATCTTAGACATGGATCCTGTGTTTTGACTCCATTCCTTGTTACCCACCATGGGTCACTCTTAGGTTGGTGATTGGGCATAGCATGAAGCATTGAAGATATTTAAGTAGTTAACAAATAATTCACCATTCCTGATAGAATGAAGTATATCTATAGCTACTTGTTAGGATAATCGCTAAGAAGTCTTTAGCCAAAGCAAACTTGTCATGAAGATGGTCTTCAGCGACATAGTTTAAAGTGATTGATCCCACAAGACAAGAAACTGACTACTTGGATTGGATGTGATGTAATCAAGTCTAGTAGGAGTTGACACATACACCATATTAAACCAAGTGGGTATAAGACGGTGAAAGAACACATTGCATAGACATGTTTTAGTTGCAAAAAAGTTTAAAGTCAAACAACTAACTTTTTGGTCAATTGTGGGTCATAATGTGTTGCTAAATACCGCTCATAATTTATTTACAATCAAGTGTTGATTGTGAATAGCCAACATAGTCAGAAACCTAATGGGTTACGTACATAGAAATTTACTAGAAATGTGAAACGGGCTTGAGGATTTGATCTTCAATAGGAGAATTAATTAAAAAAGGAGATGAGAGAATAAAAGGAATAAGAATAATTCCTATTCCTACCCAAACAAGGAAAAGCCCAAATGAGAACACCTCTTTGCCGGCCCTCTCTCAAAGAGATTGGTGATATCGGGCATTTTTATATGCAATTTAGTCCCTATCTTAGTCTTATTGCCATTTTAATATTGTCAACTCTCCAATTATATTATATTTTGGTAATCATTGGGTCTAAAATAATTATAAAACTAATATGTTTTAATTCCATATTTTTATAAGCTTAATTGATTAGAGATCTATTAATCTTTGTGTTTAATTTGTAGATTTAACTATTGGAAAGTAAACTTTGCTAACTTGGACGCCACATGGACGAAATTAATGACATGGCAGCTGACTGGGCATTGACTAGGGATTTGGTCCAGTAGGGCCCACTTTTCTGCACTTTCCTAGCATAGTAAATAGCATCTTCTGCTTTAAACAGCAACCAGAAAGCCTTTTTGTAGCAACTAGAAAATAGAAAACAGCAAAGCATTTTGCAGTAGAAAGCAGCAAAGCATGCAGTAGTAGAAACAAAGTAACAGAAAAGTGCAGCAACAGAAAAGATGAAAAGGACAGCACCTAAGTCAACTCTAAAATGCCATTTTCGTCTTCCCTCCTTAGCTGAAGTTAAAAGACACCTTCAAAAGCCATTTTGAGCTATTGAAGACTTCTTCTCTTCTTCCATTTTTGTAATTTCGTAGGTCTTCCTCCCCCCTTTCTGTGTATTTTAGCCTCCATGGAAGGCTAAAGAATATTGTAATAAGTTCATGGATGATTAGAGTTGTAACATGAATTCTGGAGCTAAATGAGATAAATTTCTTTTTGTTCTTCTATTTCATTTCTGTTCTGGTTTATCATCTCTGATCTAAGAAGTTATCTTGCTTTCACTGGTTGGTGTTGCAATAGAATAGAATGGCTTGCTTTGGTAATTATCAAGCATAAATTTGGTTAGATTGTATGTTGGTTAGGTTTAACTTATGTGTAATCTAGTTCTAGGAAATTTCTTGGGAATATTGGTTAGAAAACCTAATGATAGAGAACATTAGAATTAATTTAAAGACAAGTATGATGATAGTTACACTTCTAGGACTCCATGGTTGTTATTCTTTAATTTCATTCTGTTATGTTGTGTTTTGTTGTTCTATTCTCTTTTGCTGTAGTTAGTTTATGTTTTAGTCCATAATTATGCACTCCCCTCTGTGGTAATTAGGAGATAATCAGTAGGTAATTAGTGTAAATTAGTATAACTACTGCTAGGAACAATTAATTAGTAGTTAAAAGTGAGGCTTCTTGAGTGAATATGACATGGGGATCACTATACCGCACGATTGCCATAAATTCAATTCTGGGCGATTCGGCATCATAGTGGCGTAAACCAATTGGGCTTCTTAAGGTGCTATCTTAAGAAGCCCAATAAGGGAATGGTGCCCACCAAGGGAATTAGGGCTTTAGGGTTTGTTGTAGCACCTATCACTTAAAAAGTGATAGTAAAGCCACACGCCATAGTCATTCTTTCAATAGTTGAGAATCTTGTTTAGGAAACACTCTTATTTTCTTCTCCTTCATCCAAAAGGGTTTTCTTCATAGCTTCTTTGTGCTTGCTAGCACAAGAACGAGAAGAAACCCCGTTACCAGAAGATGTTTTTTTCTTAGTATAATTTCACTTGGATTACTATTAGAAGTATCCCACTTTGGATAGTTGACTTTGTTTAGAGAGGTTGCTGTGCTACAAGAGGTATTTCTCTTCGTCTTGTTTTCATGGCGAGTGTAATGGTAATAGAGGTTGATCCATTGGTAAACGGGTTTTAAAGAAAAAGTTTTAAATTCCACTGCGTTACATGATATCTAAAATCTACATTGGTATCAGAGCCCGCCTATAGTTACCATTACATTAAAACGAAGTATGTATGAGTATAATAGTGGCATGTTTAGGTTGTGTTTTTGAAACATGAACATGGCGTGATGCTTGTTTCTTTTTCTTTAAATTTTTGCATGAAAGAGCATGAGATGTTCTTATGAATTTTGTTGAAGAACATGTTTTGACGCCAAACATGAACTTTTTTTAAAAAAAATTATTTTCATTAAAAAGGTTTTAAAAGAAAATTTGTTTTGATCTATAAACCCTATTTTTTTTTCTCTTAGTGGATGTTTGTATTTGGCATGAGAATTAAAAAAAAATTTCGAATTCAAGACTGAATTAGGTTTTGAATTTTGGTCAAGATCAAATAGATTAGTTGGATTGTCTTAATTTTGATTGATTTAGATCTTGATTAGTTTCCTAATATGATTTAGGAAACCAAGTAATTAGATTAATTGATTTAAGATATGATTTTCCTACTTTGATTAGGATATAAATTAATTAAATTGATTAATTGATTTATGAGAAATCAATGAAATAATGAATCTTAATCAATATAAGATCAATTAATTTGATAGTCAAATAAATTGATTAGGTTGGATCAAGATTAGTTTCCTAATATGATTTAGGAAATAATTTAATTAATTGATTAGATTGTATCTTGATTGATTTCCTAATATGATTTAGGAAATAAATAAATTATTTTAAATCTCGATTATTTTCTTATCTTAAATTAGGAAACAATCTTTTTTCGAATTAATTAGAATATTTATTACTTTCCTAATTTAAATAAGGAAACAAATCAATTTGGAATTAAATTGAGATTTATTTATTTTGCCTAATTAGATTTGAAAACTAGAATTACAGGGCATTTAATTCTAAACAAGGAAACAATCAATTTTTTAATTGAGATTAAAATGAAAGTAGAAATAATTCATGTGATAAAATTATTCTAACACTACATAGACCTTAAATGCCAACTTTAGTTATTCATTTATTTTGATAGACAATGCATGAGAGGATGTATGTATGTCATGATGGCTGATTAGGGACTATCACCAAGTATGAATTGTTTATGCATATTTTTTAAATTATGGTTTTGGTAAATAGGGTCTGTATACCCTACCTCTCTCTATTTCTTTGTTGTACTTATCTTCTCACCTAACTGCCCTCAAATGTAACTTGGGGTTTCTCTTTAAACAATGTGATTAGATTACATGGGGTTAGTATAGGAACGAGATGCAAGAAAGAAATTGTGGAGACAGAGCCAAGGACATATGAAGAGTAGAAATAGAATTTCTATGTCTTCAATGTAAAATCATGCATATACCTGAGTTTGACCTAGTTATCTTTTTTGGCTAAAAGAGTTGACTATAGATATGTCTGTAACTATGGCATATAGTTTACAATCTATATATGCGTAATGAGATCACACATATGTTGCATGTCTAATTCAAAATCTGATGAGACTAATTAAGAAAACACTCGAATAATATTAATACTAAAGTCTTCCATTAATGTGAGGCAAACCAGAGATCCTCTTAAAGCTTGAGTTATTGGACTCTCTCCAAGCCTGGGTTTAAGTTGAACATGTTCAAACTATTGAGATATGATCTTATGATTAATAGACCAGGTTTAACTAGAAACATTGATTTATTGGACTCTCTCCAAGGCCAATGTGGACAAAGACTAAGTTGGGCTATATATATATGATATGTATGAGTCAAGAGTTGACAAGTCCAATGATTAGTGCATACATCAACCGTTAATAGCACTACTCGATGGTTGCATACACGATGCAATTGGTATGAGATACCTACCATTTGATCCAAGATGGCTTGTTGAACTCTCTCTAAGGTCATTCAAGGTGAGTTTTGGACATCGAGCCCATTAAGAGAACTTTCAACTGGTTCTCTCTGATCCAAAATGGGGTTTTTGTTTTTGTTTTGGGGTCGTAATAAAATATTGGGAATAATAATGTGTTATATTAAAAAAAATTGTATATCATGTATTCATGTACATAGTTTAACATGTTCATGTTTTTACATCTAGGTTGATAGAATCATGACATCCACTGTGAATTTGAGATCAATTCTTGAGTTAAATAAGTTGACTGGAGTAAATTTCTTGGACTAGCTAAGAAACTTGAGAATCGTTCTCAACGCTGAACATATAGCTTATGTTCTTGATGAGGCACTCCTTAAATCCCCTGCTAATGATGTTGATGAGGACCAAGTGTTGACCTATAAATGACGCATGGGTGATAATGAGCTTGCAACATGTATCATGTTGGCCTTTATGACACCCGAGCTTCAAAAGCAGCATGAGGCCTTCGACGCATATACCATGATCTTCCATCTAAGGGAACTATTTGATGAGCAAGCGAGAACTGAAATGTTCGATGTCTCACATTTGCTTTTTCATTCCTAGATGCAAGAAATGGCATCTGTAGTGCAACACGTACTTAAGATGAATGGCTACATTGAGAGGTTAGCAGTGCTAGGTTTCACGATGGATCATGAATTAAGTGTTGACTTAATTCTCCAAAGTTTAACTAATAATTACACACCGTTCATAAAGAACTATTAGATGAATCAGATCTCATTGACTACTCAAGGCAACTGAGCCTTCTATCAAGAAAGAGAAGAAGGCTGTGATGCTGATGGATTCTTCTAAGATTAAAGGGAAACATTCCAAGAAGAAGAAACCCGTTAAGGCTAAGGGAGGTATCAAGAAAAAGTAGGCTAAGAAGGTAGAGAAAGCTGCACCCAAGGGGACTTGCTTCCATTGTGGCAAAGATAACCATTGGAAGAGGAACTACAAGACCTATCTGGAGTCCCTGAAGAAGACAAAGGCATCTGATATCGGAACTACTTCAGGTATTTTCATTATTGAGATAAATATTGTTTCTAGTAAAACTTGGGTATTAGATACCAGTTGTGGCTCACACATATGTACTGATATGTAGGGCATAAAGAATAGTAGAAAGTTGACCAGAGGAGAGGCAGACCTACGAGTCAGAAATAGAGCAAGAGTTGTTGCATTAGCTGTAAAAACTTATGTATTGGCTTTATCTAATGGTTTAATTTTAGAATTAGACAACTGTTATTTCATTCCATCCTCGATTAAAAACATTGTTTCAATTTCGAGTTTGAATAAAAAGGGTTTTCATTTAACATTTAGTGACGACTGTTGTCACATAATGTTAGATGGTATTCTTTATAGCATTGGAACGTTATGCAATGAGATTTATGTATTAGTATATCTAACCCGAATCTCAATATCAAAAATGGTAACCCTAAATGCCTAAAACAAGATAATCAACTAACCTCATATTTATGGCATTGTCGTCTAGGTCATATAAGTGAGAAATGCATAAGTAAGTTACACAAAGGCATTGGCTTAGGGTCATTTGATTATGCATCATATGACACATGCATATCTTGCTTAAAGGGCAAGATGACTAAATCACCTTTTAGTGGAAAGGGTGAACATGCAACTGACTTATTAGGTCTAATACATACCAATGTATATGGACAAATGTCAATACATGCTAGGAGTGGTTATGTCTACTTCATTACCTTTATCGATGACTATTCTAGATATAGTTATGTGTATCTAATAAGATACAAATCTAAGGCCTTTGAGAAGTTTAAAGAATTTAGAAATGAAGTAGAGAAACAACTTGGTAAAAGTATCAAGACACTAAGATTTGATCGAGGTAGTGAATAATTAAACCAAGATTTTCAGGATTATCTTAAAGACAATAAGATATTTCAGGATTATCTTAAGGACAATGAGATATTGTCTTAGTGGACTCCACCTCACACGCCACAACATAATGGTGTGACTGAAAGGAAAAACTAAACCTTGTTAAACATGGTTAGGTCCATGATGAGTCATGCAGAGCTCCCTAAGTCTTTTTGGGGCTATGCACTTGAAACCATTGTTCATACCCTAAATAGAGTCCCAACTAAGGCAATTGATGTTACTCCATTTGAGAAATGGTATAACAAGAAACCCATCTTATCTTACTTAAAGATATGGGGTTGTCCAGCTTATGTGAAGCGGATAATGTCAAATAAACTTGAGGTAAAATTTGACAGATGTCTGTTTATGGAATACCCTAAGGAAATAAGAGGACATCAATTCTACCACACTTTGGAATAAAAGATATTTGTTTCAAGGCATACTGTGTTCCTAGAGAAAGAGTTTCTCTTCTTGTAAAATAGTGAAGTATGATTGAACTTGAAGAAGTTCATGTTGACCCTAAGGCTTTATGCGATAAGTTTTGATGATGACAAATGTATTTGAAATATAGCATTGATATATATAAAGGTTAATTATCATATACATGCTACAAGTATTTAAGCATGACTATGTTATTTAATGTGTAATGTCTTATACATTAATCATGTTATTTATCATGAATTGAACTAACCATTTGATTTGCAAGTAAGATATATTTTATAGGTTGGTTCAAAATAAGAGGAGTGAGCATTGGATTAAAGAACAAGGAAAAGTAACATCATGCCTCACTCAAGGAAAGTAACATACAAGGACAAAGCTCCAAGAAATGAAGAACTAGAGGATTTGAAGTCTTGGAAGCTTGGATGCATCAAGATAGCCTATGTGTTTACATTAGGTATATTTTATATAGGCTTGTATACTTGTGCAACTCAATGATTTAGATTTGCATACATTGGCTTAAGCATTTTAAACAAAAAGATAGTGAGATATGAAGTTTTACAAAAGTTAGTTTTTGACCTTTGGTCACTCCTTATATCATATCTCATAAATGAAAAATCATTTTTTCAAGTATCTTAATCTCATTTGATAGTAGACTCAAAGTTCTTTCCAACGGTATATTATTTATTCAAAACGGAGTCCAAATGAGAAATATATGACTATTTAAAATATAGTTTGAAAAACTGAAAGTTGATTTTACTGTACTCAAAAATTATTCTGTTCTGACCTATAGTCAGTGTTTTGATTATATCTTTTAAGAGAAAAATAATTTTTGAGTAAAACTTCACTTATTTGAAACTAGACTCCAAGAGCTTTCCAATGATATATTATTTGTTTAAAACGGAGTTCAAATGAGGGAGTTATGAATTTTTAAAAAAAGCTCAAAATCTGTATTTTGCTACTGCCAGCCGGTGGTCGACCAGGCAGCTTCCGACTGGTCGACCAGTTGTCCTGAAAATGCTATATTTTGCTACTGTCAGTGGGTAGTCGACTAGGTGACCCCCACTGGTCGACCAATGGACATCTAGACTGCATTATAAGTGCTGTAACGGCTATATAACGGCTAGTTTTTTAAAATCTTATATATATAACCTTAGATACACGATTTTGAGTAAGAACCAAGTACTACAATGACATATTAACATGTTCTATCATCTTTGAGAGAAATCCAATTATTCTTGAGCCAAATCTTGCATATTCTCTATCATTAGAGTTATTATAGCTTCATTTGTATTCATCTACTCTTTAGAGAGGTTTCTTTGTATTGTTGATTTTGATCAACACATATATTATTCCGAGTTAAGGTTCGCAAGTGCCGGTGTTGGAAGAACTTGCTTTGGGTTGAGGAGGAGCCCGGATTCATAAATTCTCTATTGTGGTTTCGCAAATATCTGGATTGAATTTGCGTGGTTGTAGTGGTTTGCAAGTATCCGGATTAAACTTGCAATTATAGTGGAAATACTCAAGTGGTCTCTTGAGGACTGGATGTAGGCTTGGATTAGCCGAACCAGTATAAATCTCTGAGTTTGCTTTCTGTATCCCTTACTCTTTAATTTGTGCATATTGATATCTACTCTTTAATTCCTTGATCTTTATAATTATTTATCTTGACAGCACATTGATTTTCTGTATTGTATTTATTATCTTAAGTATTACACTTCTACAGAAAATCATTTCAACTTCCAATTAATTCTTGTGAAAAATTTATAAAACCTAATTCACCCCCCTCTTGGGTTCCAACCATTACTTTCAGTTCAAGATACTCAAGTAAACATAGAACAATTGCTTGCTCAAGAGCTAATAGATACAGAATATCTACCAGCTCAAGAGCTAGAACCGTTCGCTTATTCAAGAAGAGTAATGGCCAAACCTTCCATATAAGCACAAATGCTTTGTAGATCTAGTAGGGTACATAGGGCTCCTAAGAGATATGGATTTCTCATAAATGAACCCAATGATGTACTACTTATACAAGATGAGGAACCTACGACCTATGAAGAAGTTCTAAAGAGTTCATAGTCTGATAAATGGCTCAATGCCATGAAATCAGAAATGGATTCTATGTATGACAATCAATTATGGACTTTGGTTGATTCACTTGAGGGGATCAAGCCCATCGGGTGCAAATAGGTTTTCAAGAAGAAAATCGACATGGAAGGTAATAAGGGTGTGCAAAACCAAACCAAACCAAAAGGACCAAACCAAACCAAACTGAATCGCAAAAAATTGAGCCAAAATTGAACAAATAAGGTCTAGATTGGTTTTTAAAATCTCAATTTTTTTGGTTCGGTTCTTTTTTTCAGTTTTGGTTTAGTTAAACCGAACCGAACTGAACCATACATAATTATATATATATATATATTACATTATATTTATATATTTATATACATATACATATATATATATATATATATATAATAAACTTAAAAAACTAATACTAGTTTAAAACTCTCCAGTCACAGTCAGAGGCGTGAGTCACGTGAGTCCCAAATCTCCATTTGTTGCATAGCATACACCACGACACATTCCCTTTTAGCCTCTGTAGTCTGTATCGTGAACCCTAGCACGTAGCAACTTAAGCTTTCAGCCTTTCACCCAATCACCAGTGAAATGTGAAGCCATGACGCCGTCGCCTCGCCACCTTGATGGTAAGTTAACTTTGTCATATCTCTTTTCGACCTTTGTAGTTTGTAGTCTGTACTCTGTAGAATCTGTACCGTGATACTTTAGCCCCTCCCTCTTGACTTTACTCATCTTTCTCATAATCTGCTTCTTCTTCTTCTTCCTTCTGAAGGAACTCAAGGAAGGAAGAGTCTTCGTACACCAATGGCCGAATTCTGTCGTGCAAACATACCTCTTTAGCTGTGTTGATTTGCTTCTCGATCTCTTCTGCTTGGTAATGCTAATTTCGCTATCGTTTCCGTTACTTTCATGCCATACTGAATTTGAATAGGAATTATAGGATCCATTTATGAGTGCTTGTGGTTTATTTTTCTTTATCTTGGTTGTACTGTAATTTTTTTTAAAATTTTTCTTAAATTTTGTTTACCTGTTATTGATTTCATTGAAACTTCCTATCCGAGGGTTGTTTGGAAGTAAGTTTTTGACAAAATTGTAGAGAAAAAACCAACCCTGGCTAGAAAGGCAAACAAACATATTATTTTTGCTAATAACAGAGGGATAAATAAAACTTCAAAATCAAGTAGTTAGACCATAAGATAAAACATAGAAGAGGTAGATTATGTAATAGATACGAAGAGGTAGATTATGTAATAGATACTTTGCAAGCCTATTTTGTTTTTCACTATGTCATGGATTTGAATAATGTTAATCTAGTCATAGTCACAAAGACCAATTAAAGCAAGGTCATTTTCATGAAAATTAAAGTCTTGCTTGGATTCATCACTTCCCTTTATTTCATTTCAGATTTATAGTAATATTACTTTATTTCTAAAGGGAATCATAGATGAACAAATTGCAAATGATGCATATTGATCTATTTACTATTTTACTATTTTTCTTTTATTCTGATAATAGCAAAATTAACTATAACTTGTTTTATTGTCTCTCAGTGTCTAATTGTGTTGACATTCTTGATTCTTCAAACAATTAAGTCAGTATGACACAAACTAAGTCTAAGGTAAGTTACAATTATTTGATGCTTTGTTAAATTGTTTGTCCTTATTACTTTATTAGTTGTGAACTTGTGATTTATCATTTAACTTAATAAATTTGTTGTCTTCTAACAGAAAGAAGGATATATGGATTTAAGAGATTTTGATGAAGATCTTGCTTATACTGGTGATTCTAAAGAATAAATTGAGGAGCAACAGAATGTCCAATCTACTGTGATCAATGCTACGCCAATTAATTCCATGGTTGGTGATCTCCCCTTAACATCTAATAGGCTGTCAAAAAAGAGGAAGGGGATTGATGTGTCCAAATCAAAGGTGAAGGTAAAACCATCAAAGCAGAAAGAGAAAGATAAGGAGAAAGAACCAGATAAGTCAAGAAAACCTGTTAGACATAAGTTTTGGGTATGGTCTCATTTTACTCTTGACAAAGATTGTGATCTAGAATACCCTAGAACTTCATGTAATTGGTGTGGTATTGATTATGTATGTTATAAAAAAAAAAGAAATGCAACATTTAATATGGCACATCACTTAGAATTTAACTATAAGAAAATTCATACTGGATTTCGAGATCAGAAACAAATAGTGCTTTCTTTCCAACCAAAGAAAAAAGAAGATGGAGAAAGGGGTGGATCTAACTTGAAAGGGGTCACATTTGATGTCAATTATATAGGCAAGCGCTTGCATGAATGATTATTGTTGATGAATTGACTTTTAGGCATGTTGAGGGAGAAGGTTTTCGTTATTTTATAAGTGTTGTGCAACTTTATTCTCTATTCCATCGCGTGTAATCGTGGCTAGAGATTGCTGGGCCCTTTATTTAACTGAGAAAGATAATTTGAAGAATGTCTTTGTTAAGAGCAATCAAAGTGTTTGCTTAACCATTGATTGTTGGTCTTCCATGCAAAATATGAATTACTTATGTCTTACTGCACATTTTATTGATCGTGAGTGGAAATTACATAAGAGGATTTTGAATTTTTGTCAAATCCTTGATCACAAAAGGGAGACAATAGGCAACAAAATAAAGAGTTATTTGTTGAGTTCGGGGATTGATAGAGTTTTCACTATCACTGTTGATAATGCTAACTCTAATGACACTTCTATATCATACTTGAAAGGTAGAATAGTTGATTGGAATGGCCATATCATGAAAGGAGAACATATGCATGTTAGATGTTGTGCACACATCTTGAATTTGGTAGTCAATGATGGTTTAAAGGATATGCATAAATCTATTGCTAGAATTAGAAATGTTGTTCGGTATGTGCATGCTTCCCCTTCTCGTATGCATAAATTTAAAAGTTGTAAGGAGCAAGCTAGAATTTAAGAAAAAGGAGAAAAAGGAACGATGCAATTGGATGTTCCTACTAGGTGGAACTCTACCTATGTTATGCTTGAAAGTGATTTGAAATTTCAAAAAGCATTTAAGAGGTTAGAAGAGAGGGATGCCCAATTTGTCTTGGATAAAGTGCGTCCTCATACTAATGAAGATTGGAATAATGTACGAGTGTTTGTAAAATTTTTAAAAGTCTTTCATGATGTGACTAAAAATATATTGGACACTTTGTTTGTCATATAATCTCAGTATTTCCATGACTTTTGCTTAGTATTAAACACTTTGAATAATTTGCGTAAAAGTAATGATCCATTGCTTAGTAGGATAGCTGAAAGGATGAAAATGAAGCATGACAAGTATTGGGGTGATGTTAAAAATATTAATATGAACATTTTTATTGATGTGGTGCTTGATCCAAGATATACGTTTAAATTTATGGAGTAGAGCTTCAAGAAACTATATAGTGAAGAGTTAGCTAAATTTATGTGTCAAAGGGTGAAGGATAGCTTTAGCAGAATGTGTGAGACCTATAAGAATTTTCATGGTTATGAAAAAAGTCAAGTACCCACACCACTAATGTTCAATCCCAAGATATCATTGTGGATCATGATGTAAATGTGAGCAAGGAAAAAAGTGATTCATTTGCAATGGAGTTTGACAAAGTTAGGAATAAGGATGATAGTTTCAACAATTAGTTAAAGCTGGATCTTTACTTGATAGAGGCTAGGGAGAAGATGACACCTAAGTTTGACATCCTCAATTGGTGGAAAGTAAATAGCACCAAATTTTCAGTTGTTGGGTGCATTGCTAGGGACATTTTGGCTATGCCTGTGTCCACTGTTGCCTTTGAATTTGCATTTAGCACTAGGGGATGTGTACTTGGTCAGTATAGAAGTTCATTGACTCCTAAGACTATTAAAGCCCTTATTTGTACACAAAATTGGTTTCAATCTAGTCCATTGTTATATGATGCTAAAGATAAAGTAGAAGACATTGAACAAATGGAGCTAGGTATTTTTTTTCGTATTGTGTTGTTATGCTTGATATTATTTTATTTGATTATAGATTACATTACTATTTTTTTAAATTTGATTAGACCTTGGTATAATTTCACCTATTGATGATGATGATTATTGAAGATGATTCTTTTGGACATTTCTCAAGGTATATATAATTTTGTGTGTGTGTTTTTTTTTTTTTAATTTAATAACATGATAAATTTTTTGTACATTATCAATTGATAAACTAACTTTTTTATTTTTGATATGAATATGAAGGATTGCATTCAAGGTTTGGAAGTAGAATAGTTGAAGATTGAAGATGAAGATGATGTTGTTGGCTTAATAGTTAATGAATAGCACCAAGTTGAGTTTATGATTTTTGTTGGTTTGTTTTAATTGATGAAATTATCAAGCAACAAATGACTCTTTTTATTTGTTAATGTAGTTGTTCAAGGGCTTGTTTATAATTTATAAATCTAATACTGTAAGTATGTGATTGTGAGATGTTATTTGCACGATGTTGCAAATCTCTAGTTATTGTAATCCTTATTCCTTACTATTTCCTTATATATGCCAAAATATTGATCAACAAGTCAACAATGATCTGGGTGTGGTTGATATTCCTCACACACTTTTTTTTGCTTTTTGACTTTACAGCCCATCTTCATGTCAACTTCAAAAGCTAACTATGATATCATTCATTTATGCTTCTAAAATGATATACCTTCCAGTAAGTGACGCCACTTCAATTTGGATTCTTAATAAACTATTAATTATGAAATGATAGAACAATTTGTTTCTACTTTCTATTGATCCAAAAACAGTGAGTAAGGGCTTACTCAAAGACAGGATTGTCAATTACATAACTTGAGTTATTCTTTGCTTTTATGCTTTCAATTTTCAGAAAAAGACAAAAAAAAAGTGAGTATATAAGATTAACTAAGGAAGAAGAAATATAAACAACAAATCAACAATAATCAACAAGTTGTGTTCATGTAGTAGCAAATAATGAGTCAGATCATTCTCTTCTCTACTCATATTTTTTATAAGATAAAAATAAGTAATAAT
Source organism: Biancaea sappan (assembly GCA_037074585.1). NCBI lineage: Eukaryota > Viridiplantae > Streptophyta > Magnoliopsida > Fabales > Fabaceae > Biancaea > Biancaea sappan. Next base: position 44,047,082 of record CM073497.1, on the reverse strand, counting down.
TGAATAAGAAAAAAGGGTTATGTTAAAAAAAGTGAATACTTAACACTTGGTAAAGCTGTAAAAGTGAGTTTTATTTTTTTGAAAATAGATAAAAGTGAGTATTATTTTATTTTTTAAAAATTTTTTAGTGTATCAAATCGCCTAAAACCAACCAAACTGCCCAAAGAAAACATAACCGAACTAACCAAAAACCAAACCAAACCACCCAAAATTATAACCGATTAGGCCCAAGATTTAGAGAACCGATTAGGTTCGGTTCAGTTTGGTTCAAGCCCAAAACCGAACCAAACCTTACCTTTGTACACACCTATAAGGCAACGTGGCAACCTATAAAGCATGGTTGGTTGCAAAGAGATATCGTAAAAAACAAGGTGTTGATTATGACAAAACCTTTTCAGCAATAGCCATGCTTAAATCCATTAGGATACTCTAGCCATAGCAGCTCATTATTATTATGAGATATGGCAAATGGATCTGAAGACAACTTTCCTCAATGAAAACCTGACCGAGGATGTGTATGATACGGCCTGAAGGATTCACATCCAAAGAAAGCAACAAAGTATGTAAACTTTAGAGATCTATCTATAGATTGAAGCAAGCATCTAGGAGTTGGAACATCTAATTTGATGAGCCAATCAAAAAGTTTGGTTTTTTACAAAATCCGCATGAATGTTGTATGTACAAAAAGGTTAGTAGGAGTGCAATCGTATTCCTTGTGTCGTATGTAGATGACATACTACTCATAAGAAACGACGTTTCTGTCATTTAGTCCATGAAGATTTCGCTTTCTAAGAATTTCTCCATGAAAGACCTTAGAGAAGTAACCTACATATTAGGGATAAGGATCTATAGAGATAGATCTAAGAGGTTGCTTGGTCTTTCGCAGTCTACATACATAGATAAGATGTTAAAGAGATTAGCATGGAAGAGTTTAAGAAAGGGTTCATTCTCTTGACACATGGGATTACACTTTCAGAGTCTATGCATCCAAAGATACAAGATGAAAGAATTTGCATGAGCTTGTTCCTTTACACCTCAGCCATGGGATCAATCATGCATGCTATATTATGTACTAGGCCTGATGTATCATCTACTCTAAGTGTCACAAGCAGATATCAGTTTAACCCAAGTGAGGGTCATTGGGTGGCTATTAAGAATATCCTTAAGTACTTAAGAAAGACAAAAGATTTATTCTTAATATATGGAGATGGAGATCTCAAGGTAAGCGGGTATACAGATACCAGCTTCCAAACTGACGAAGATGATTCAAGATCCCAGTTGGGTTACATATTCATACTAAATAAAGGTGCAGTCAGTTGGAAAAGTTCCAAGCAAAAAACAACTGCAGATTCTACCACTGAAGTAGAGTACATTGCAGCTTGAGGCAGCAAAAGAAGCCGCTTGGATTAAGAAGTTCATCACCGAACTAGGAGTGGTTCCCATCATTATTGATGCAGTACCATCTATTGCGACAATAATAGAGCCATTTCATAAGCAAAATAGCCACGGTCTCATAAAAAATCCAAACAAGTACTCTGTTGTTACCATTTGATTAGGGAGATCATTGATAGAAACGATGTGAAAATAGAGAAAGTTCCCACTTATAGGAATCTAGTTGATCTGTTAACTAAGCCACTACCCCAATCTAAGTTTGAGACACACACCCATGCTTATGGTATCAGATATGAAGGCGATTGGTTTTAGTGCAAGTAGGAGATTGTTAGAAAGGTGCTCTAAAGGCAATCATCTTTAGTATAATATGTACAAACTCAGTTATTAATTCAAAGATGTTTTCTTCATTATTTATGTTTATATTCATAAACTCAAGATTAGATTGTAATGTAATAATGAAATCCATGACATAAAACATAACATGAAGGAAATTATGATGACAATCATAATGTGAGATTCCTATCATATGTAATTATGTATGTATCTAAACTATCCCTAGTTGTAGGATCACCTGAGACTAGACATTAGTGATTTGGGTAGACTAACACATGTTATTCTTCTTGATTTGATCAACCAGTTGTTTTCATAAGTTGTAAGCATGAGATTTTTTGAGTAAACATGTGAATGCTTGTTAAGGGTAATAAGTACATTGGATAACCTGTATGAAATATCATATGGATACCTATTCAAATATCAATGATAAGTCTCATAGCAGCTAACAGTGCAAGTATCTTTGGACTTGAAGAACTCAAGTTATCTTGGATATGGATCCTGTGTTTTGACTCTATTCCTTGTTACCCATCATGGGTCGCTCTTCGGGTGGTGATTGGGCATACCGTGAAGTATTCAAAGATATTTGAGTAGCCAACAGAGGATTCACCACTCCTGATAGAAGGAAGTATACCCATGGCCATTTGTCAGGATAATTGCTAAGAAGTCTTTAGCCAAAGCAGACTTGTCATGAAAATAGTCTTCTATGACATAGTTTAAAGAGATTGATCTCACAGGACAAGGAACTGACTACTTGGGCTAGACGTGATGTAATCAAGTCTAGTAGAAGTTGACACATAGGCCATACTCTGAACCAAGTGGGTATAAGACAGTGAAAGGACACATTGTATAGACATGCTTTAGCTGCAGAAAGGTTTAAAATCAAATAATAGGCATTCTGATCAATTAGGGGTCATGATGTGTTGCTAGATACTACTCGTAATTTACTACAATCAAGTGTTGATTGTGAATGACCAATATAGTCAAAAACCTAATGAGTCACATGCATAGAAATTCACTAGGATGTGAAATAGGCTTGGGGATTCGATCCTCAATTGGAGAATTAATTAAAAATGAGATAATAAAATAAAAGGAATAGGAATATGTTCCTATTCCTACCTATAAAATGAAAAAGCCCAAATGAAAGCACTTATTGGCCGCCTATCTCTCAAAGAGATTGAGCTTCTTAAGGTGCCACCTTAAGAAGCCCAATATCACACTTTAAGAAGCCTAATAAGGGAATGTCACCTACTTAAGGAATTAGGGCTTTAGGGTTTGTTGTAACACCTATCACTTAAAGAGTGTTAGCGAAAGCCACACACCATAGTCATTCTCTCAATGGTTGAGAATCTTGTTTAGGAAACACTCTTGTTTTCTTCGCCTTCATCTAAGAGGGTTTTTTCCATAGCTTCTTCGTGCTTGCTAGCACAAGAATAAGAAAGAACCCTGTTACCAGAAAAGGGCTATAACACATATTTCTCTTCATCTTGTTTTCATGGTTAATGTAATGGTAATATAGGTTGATCCATTGGTAAATAGGTTTTAGAGAAAAAGTTTTAAATTCTGTTGCATTCTATGATCTCTAAAATCTTACAGCCCTGTCAGGCTTCATCGTCTCATGGACCTTTTCCCTTGATCTGAGTTCCTGTGGGCCCTACTTCACCCCGTCAGGCTTCATCATCTCATGGTTCCATACATATTAACATAAACCACAATCACGCTGGAATCACATACAATCATCATATCATACAAATCCGCATTCAAGCAATATCACATTCCTCAATTACGTCACAAGAATACCTCATAATTTACTCAATTCCAAACTTAGCCATCCACGTAATTCATTCACAACATAGGCATCGTCATTACTTTTCTATCGCAAGAGTAGTTTTCCCCCAATATAACATGTTATACTAACTCACAGTATTCTACACAATCTCGAATGCCTAGAAGGCCACGTTTTTCACAACCCCTCCTTGAGGGTAGTTGAGGTGTGTATGTGTAGGTGTATGTACAAATTCATTTCCAAAATTTGGGTAAAAAAGAGATCTACAAAAATTTGAGAGTAAGTGTACATGAACACGTGCCTGCAATGACAATTCATAGGATGACTAGACATCGTATACATGTGTCCTCAATTAATTCTTAATACGGTAAGGGTCGTAATAATATTTTGCTATGTAAGCATGTATGTAGGTGTTACTTTATACTCTACTCAACGAGTGGGACCGGGCCCATGCAAGTACACACACACTTGTTAGGTACTTTTGTAGTAATATACATCGAATTTGTACATATACAAACACATGCACTCAACAAGCACATATATTCACCACACAATTACCACATCCATAGTTACACGTATAGGGTGTTCAAGCTATTCTCCTGCTATGGCCAAAATTCACAAAACCTCCCTAATATACAATTTTTCATGTTATTCAAATTCCACACATTCACAATTTGATGCATCTAATCATATCTTATGCATGGGGGTTTACATATATATATATATATGTGTGTGTGTGTGTGTGTGTGTGTGTGTGTGTGTGTGTGTACATTCACATTGCCATAGCAAACTAGATTATACACATCATCATTAGCATTATGAAGATGAACTTAGAAAGATTAAACAAATGAGGCAAGATAGAGAAGTCCTTTACCTCAATTCCTTGCTTATCTACCTTGGCTAATCCCAACTGATCTGGAAAATGCATCAAAGAATATATTCCTATGAGATAACCATGTAAAAATATGTCAATATCACAAAATAGGAAAATCCTTACTACTAGTTCTGACTTTGATCACTCTTTTGATCATATCTCCTAAATGGTAAAATATTTTCAAATGAAACTTATCTCATTCAAAACTAGACTCAAAGAGTTTTCTAACCATATAAAATTTGTTAAACACAAAATTTGAATGAGAAAGTTATGACCATTTGAAATTGACTAGAAAATAGCCAACATTCTGTCAACTAGCACTGCAGCACCCAGAACTGCACCTACCACCGTTGTAGCAGTGCAAGACAGACTTGCAGCCCCAAATGCATGAAAACGCTTCCCATTTTGGTTTTCTATCATTCCCAAGTCAAATATTGATCATTTTCCATGATTTTTGGTTCTAAATCACTCCTCTAATCATTAGGAATCATCCCAAACAAGAAAACTCAATTAAAATCAAGATTTACCAACAAATCATCTACTTTCCTCACCCAAAATCTAAGTTTTTCTCAAATTTCGAATTCTACTCTCTCTGGCCCCAAAACCAGAAATTTTCCTTAGTTTTCTTCAAATTTATTGTTCCATTATCATTATCAAGCATAGAGGTAAGTTTAGGATCAACACCCAAGCTCAAATTCCTCCATTTGAGCCCCAAATCAACCCATAACCCTCCAAATCTAAAAATAGTAAAAAATGGAGAAAATGGGAGACTCACCTTTATTCTTCTCCTTTCCGATGATGATTGAATGCCGGAAGATCACCCCCACACTAGAGGATGGTGGCTGGAGGCTTGAGGAAGTGAAGCTTGGTGATTTGGGAGGTGTGTGGTGGGGAGAGGAGAGTTAGGGCATAAGGAAAGAGAGGCCATAAGAGAGTGAGACAGAGAGACAGAGAGAGAGAGAGAGAGAGGAAAATGGTGTTGAGTGCTGTGGCCATCACATAAACATAGAGTTTTGTGAAATTTCAAAAATGCCACTAAGTCAAACCAAAGTCAAGCATTTGGTGAGGCCAAATTGTAATTTCACCAACTTAGGTATTTTTCGCATTCTCATAGTGTTACGCATACTCACCATTCATTTCCCATTTATAGCACATCAAACTTTCCAATTTCTAATCATCTTCCTTTTTCAGTAAATGGTACCTTATAACAATTCTATTCAATTTAGTATTCATTTAGCTCCCCCTCGTGCCATACATATTCCCTCACCCGTTGCCACTAATCGGATCCCACATTTCCACAATCACACTGCTATACCACCTATAATAAAACTAAAGAATCCTGGGTGTTATAGTATGGGACCCGCCCCACAACTATAAGCTTAACTCAACACAAGATTCAATGTAATAGAATAAAATATAATTACCAACGATAGGTATAACATGCGGAAGCTAATACGATGATTTAAAATCCTTTCATACCATGAATATTATGATTTACAAAAGAAGGCCTATGTTTCAAAGCTTTCCTTCTCCTGCAACAAAATAAAGTTAAGGAAAGTTTTAAAACATAGCCAGACCAATAACTATGGTGAGAAATATAATCCATTGCAAAATACATAATAGAGATCCTAGAAGTCCTATTAACTATAGAGCTGACTCCCCTCCAAAAAATACCGAAAGAATCACCAACTAGCAGCAAAAGGTATGGCGATTGGAGACCTTGTTACTCCTTATGCGGAGGCTCGCCTACTAAAACATAATCTGCAAGAGGTACACAAAAGGGTGTGAGTAGTAAACTCAATGATATATAACACTACAAGATTAACTTACCATGTACCTCTTGCAGGGGATGGGATCTCATATACAGTCCCATACTCCAACATAACCATTACCATAAGGGTTATATAACAAGTATAAATAGAGGATAAAATTCAGAGATCACACTCATATCACTAACATATGTAAGGCATAAATAATTTATTAGTCCAACACAAGCATTATTAAGGTAAGGGAGCATCGAGGCCAACTCACACGATATAGGTTTTCCCATAAATGTCACCATCTCATAGACACCCTCTACCAAGTATAGTTAGTTTATAGTTTTATCTTTTCTCAGACAACATTCTTGAGGGTTAAGGGACTATAAATCCCGAGAAGTATATGACCCATCATCCAAAGGCCCTCACCCTTGCCTTACCATCCCAAGCAAGAGTGTAGAACATTATCCTTCATAATCGTATTACTCAATACATGCTTAATTTTAAGTAAAACGTTATTCACAAACAAATATCCCATTTAAGTGCCATAACAAGTGTTCTTGCTATGATACAGCAACAATAGTAAACGTAGAATTCATCACTACACAACTGCCATCACCTAATTTTTATCAACATATGAAATTTTTTAAAATTTAAATTTACCAATCAAGGTTTTTAATAATTCCACACAAGTCCTTCAAAAAACCAATTTTGATATTTGGCATGAATTTCCATCAAAAATTCCATTTACCACAATAAATAAAATAAAAATAAAATCACCATGCACAAAGCGAATTAAATGCATAAATTATGAAAAAAAGAAAAATAATGGGTATTACAAAAACACTATCCAAGAAATGAAAATTTGGTAAACAATTTCTCATTATATTTATTGATGATTACTCTATATTCACATTTTTCCATTTACTAAGAATTAAAGATAAAGTTTTTTCAGAAATTTAAGGATATAAATTAATCACAAAAAATCAAAAGAATAGAAAAATAAAATTCCTTTGTAGTGATAAAAGTAAAAGAATATTTTCCTATTGAATTTGATATATTCTATGAAGAATATGATTTAATATATGAGAAAGTGCGTCTTGTACATCATGTAATTATATGCACATTTGTCACATGAGTTACAAGATAAAGCACTGTTGATTGTGTATTATACATTTATAGAATGCCTTCAAAAAGTATGAAAATATCACCTTCTGAACTTTGGAATTATAGAAAACCAAATTTAAATTATTTCAAAGTATAAGGGCATATTTCATATTTTGGAGTTCTTGAACATCAAAGAATAAAATTATGACTTAAAGGCATCAAAAATTTTTGTAAGATATACACAACCTTCAAACAACATATAGGCTTTTAATTTATAATCAAATATAATTATAGAATATATACATATGTTGAATTTATTAAAAATAAATTTTTGCATTATTATACAAGTGATGTTTTGAAAAAACAAAAGCAAAACTAGAACAATGTTGTTGTATATAGATTATCACATTATAGCATTGCTAACAAAAAAAGAATAGTGATGATAATCAACGAATTAGAAAGAGCCAAAAGTTTTTCATATATATATACATATATATATGTGTTCAATTTTTTTTCCTTACAAGTTTTCATGTTTCTTGTTGAAGAAAGTAGAATTAGTATTTGTAATAAAATGCTCATTGTATTAAATGTTGAAAATGATCCAAAAAATTTTCAAGAAACTATGTCTTATAAATATGTGGTACTTTGGAAAGAGTTTATAAATGATAAAACGAACTTGATTATGTCTAATAACAATTGAATCTCTAAAATTGTTTTATGGTTTGAAACAAGCACTGAAGTAGTGACATGTGAGATATGAGAGATTTGATAGTGTGACACTATCAAATGGATTTAGTTAATATGGTGTCATTATTTGCTTGCCTATATGTTGATGATATGTTAACATTTGGAACAAATATGTTTGGTATCTTTGAAACTAAGAAATATTTTATTTTAGTCTTAAAATGAAAGATTTGAATGAAGTAGATATTATCCTAGGAATAAAAGTTCATAGAGATATCAAAGGAGTAAATTTGTCACAGTCACATAAAGTGCTTAATAAGTGCTTGATAAATTCAAACATTTAGGAGCAAATGAATTTAATATTCTTTATGATTCCAGTGTCAAGTTGACTGAAAATACTCCTTATGATTCCAAAGTCAAGTTGACTAAGAATTATGGGAGAATGATAGCCTACTTAGAATATACAAGTACAACAGGTAGTATGATTAATGCAATACATTGTACTAGGCCAAATATTGCATTTGTTTTTCAAGGTTTACAAATAATCCAAGTAAAAAAGTCATTTTTAGAGTGATTAGATATTTGAAAACAATAAACCACTTTTTGGAATTTGCTATGGTGGTTTTTCTATTGTAGTACAAGGTTATTTTGATGAAAATTTGTTATAGTGGTTTTCCTACTATATTAGAAGGTTATTCTGATGTAAGTTAGATCACAAGTATTAATGATGACAAGTTCACATTTTGGTTGGATATTCACCTTGAGTGAAGGTGCCATTAGTTAGGCTATCAAGAAGCAAACTTGCATTCTCATTTCACAATATGGAATCTGAATTCATAGAATTAGTAGTTGTTGGAAAAGAAAATAGAATGGTTGATGAACATGTTTATTAGACGAAGTTGTGACCACAACACTCTGCCAGCCTTTTCTGTATATTGAAACTACAATGTATAGCTCATGATAAAATTTATAATAGGAAATAAAGACATATAAACTTAAAATATGCTTATATAAGGGAATTGATCACAAATAGGACAAACTGAAATAAAAATTTGGTTGCTCCATTGACCAAATCATCATCCAGAGACATAGTACAACAAATGTCACAACCCACTTCTCAAGCACATGACCAGCATAGTAATGACACTTCCCATTACTGTAAGCCTAGCCTATTCCTAAAATACCCTATGGTTCTTGTCATATTTATGTAAATTTTAAAACAAATTAAATATGTATTATCTAAATAAACCAAAGAAATTTAATGTCACCTCATTAATAGGGCATAAAACTCCTTTCACAGAAAATGTTTTAATAAAGATCCTCCTTTTCAAAATGGATTTTCCCTTTCAAGTAAAAAGTTCAATGTGGACTCCTTTCATGGTAAATAGACGTTAAAAGAACCCCTTTTTTCCAAAGTACATGTAAGTTTCCTTTTCCAAACAAAGGTTCATTATAAAACGCCCTTTTCAAACGTGGAAAACACACAATTAAGGGTTAACACAATTTCCTTTTTTGAAAGTAATTAGTACTAAATGTAATTCCTTTTTCCTTCTAAAATAAATAAGTTCTAATCCCCTTTTCAAAACGAATAGGTTCTTTCAGTGAAAACCTCCCTTTAAAGACCAATAGCAAAGCATAATACACTCTTTATCAATATGAATAAGAGTGTGATAAAACAAAAAAACTTTTCAACTTAAATAAGAGTTCTATGTTAAGCTTTCTTTAAATAACTAAGAATTTGATGTTTCAAATTCCTTGCCAACAAAGCTAAATAGGAGTGTGATGTTAATTCCCTTTTTGAAAATGAATGGAATCTTAATATTAATTCCCTTTCAAAAATAAATGTATCAAACAAAATTTTAAATTCAAATATTTCCAAATGTCCAAGAATAACAAAATATCACAATTTTGGATAAGCCACAACTTAAGACGTCATCCTAAAATCTCCCTAAGTGTCCTATGCAACTACATAGCAACCTACAGACTTAAATTGAAAATTAAAGAATAGGCCTACCTGACAACGGGAAGGTCCACAGTAAGCCTTGCTACTCCTCAGATGGGTGCTCTTCGACGATAACTAAATATGTAGGAAAAATAAGCCATGAAGAGTGTGAGTTTTCAAAACTTAGTGAATGATATGGCTTCGCTGTAACAAAGTTCAAATATGTCAAACATTATAAAAATCCCTATTGGGCCAAAATCTCAAATACCAAATCTATAAATAAGAAAACATACAAGTTAATTAGCATCCAATCACATCCAACTAGTGATACTCACCAGTGATAAGGAGCCATTGGGAGTCAAGCTCACTTTGCCACCCTCTTTATCCTAACACACGCTTACCTCACCAGTCAAGGCGCTATAAAGAGCTATACTCACCTAGCCACCCTCCTTGACCTCATCATGAGAGCTGTCCCTATTACTCACCAACCAAGGGGCCTTAGGAGCTATGCTCACACGACACTTTCCTTGACCTCGCCATGAGAGGAAGGTACTACTAGTATCAACCATGCTATGCCAAAAATCAAACATCCATAATTGCAATAATATATAATAATTCATAACCAACCGAATCTGACATACAATGATCATATTATAACCTTTAATTCCATATGTAAGTTAAATTTAATCATGCTAATTAGTGAGTTATACCTTAGTGTTTAACATAGGGACCTAATTGAATTATGACAACAATTACATTATGATAATTTAACAATTAGCATTCCCTATATATCACACCTTTTTCATAATCTAGGTCTCATCCTGAGATCTAACACAACCCTGTAGAATTCGAGAGATTACCCTACGTCATCTTTTATAATATTCAACACCAAAACCATGTTAAAGAGAAATCATGCCACTCACATAGATTTCAATGCTATGTTTTACTAGGTTTCACATGTTTGGAGAGAGAAAGGTTATGTAAGGTTCTGAGGTTAATTTCTAGCAACTATAGCAAAAGAGTTGCGAAAAGAAATTAAAACTATGAAATAAGAAAAACTTCTCATTTTTCTTGTGACATTCGGTCACTGTTATGGTCATAACTCCTAAACGATAAAGAATTCCAAACGAAATTGATTGTGTTAGAAAATAAAGTCAAAGGGATTTCTAGCGATATCTAATTTGTTGAAAACGGAGTCCGATTGAGGGAGTTATGATCGATTTAATTTTAGTAAAAAAAAAAGTACAATAAATTTAGGATTTCTAGTTCTTACCTTTATTTCTTGAAATTTTCTGACATCGGGTATGTAACATGTGTGATTTTAGTCAATGGTGTGGCATTAAGTGGTTGGGGTGGATGAAAGTGGCAACTAGGGTTCCCTAGTGAGAAAGATAGGGGAAACATCTAGGTTTTCCTAATGGGAGAGATGTGGGAAGTGTCTTGGGTTGCTAAGTATTGAGGGCTTGGGTGGTATTTATAGATGAGGTATAGTGGTGACCCACTAACTTAGGTTAAGTAGGACTAGGATTTGTATTTCATTTTTAGTTATCCACTTAATAATATTATTATTATATTCCTAGTAACTTATTCACTTATTTATTATATTATATTCCATTATAGTTTATCCATTTATTTATTATATTATATTATTTGTATAGATTATCCCTTCATTTATTATATTATTTTTGTTATTAGATACTTGATATCGGACATTTTTATATGTAATTTAGTCCCTTTCTTAGTCCTTTTTGCATCTTAAATCTTGTGAACTCTTTAACTATATCATATTTCCGTAATTATTGGGTCTAAAGTAATTATAGAACTAATATGTTTTAATTCCATATTTTATGAGCTTAATTGATTAGCGACCCATCAATCCTTGTGCTTAATTTTCATATTTAATTATTAGAGAGTTATTGTGCTGACATGGATGAATTTGCTGACATGGCAGTTGATTGGGCATGGTAAATTCTACTAATTGGAGTTAACTAGGGCTAACTAGACTGGGGTCCACATTCTACACTGTTCAGACTTCCTTTTTGCACTTTTTCTGGTTTGCAGAAAAGTCCCTGCTGCACCCATAGAATAGCATGCATACAGTAGTAGAAAAAGCAAAAAAAAAAAAATAACGGCAGAAAGGGACAACACATGAAAGAAAATATTGCATTTTCATCCTTCCTCCTTGGCTGAAGCTTAAAGGCACATCAGAACTCCATTTACATTTGTTGAAGACCATTCTTCTTCCATTTTCTCTTTAGATTTCGTAGGTCTACCTTCCCCCTCCCCCTCCCCCCAATTTTCTCTTCTATTTTGTGTGTTTTAGTCACCATGGAAGGCTAAACTCTTGTATAATCAATTCATGGATGAACTAGAGTTTGTAACATGAATTCTTAGAGCTTAATTAGATAAGCTTCTTGATGTTTCTTCTGCTTCATTTTTGTTCTACCTTCCTCTATGTTCTCATATTCATATTTGTGCTAATTAGACTATATAGATCTGATTACTAATTTTTTTTGCTTAAATATGAGATGGTTTCTTTTTATTATTGGTTGGTATAGCAAGTAGAATAGAAATGGCTTGCTTCGGTGATTTATCAAGCATGATTTAGGTTAGGGCTTAATCAGATTGCATGTGGTTAGATTTAACTTATGTGTAATCTAGTTCTAGTAAGTCTCTTGGAAATATTAGTTAGAAAACCTAATGACAGAGAACACTAGAATTAATTTAAAGACAAGAATGATGATAGTTGCAATTCTAAGACTCTATAGCTGATTGCATTTGTGTTGTAATTTCGTTTCTATTCTATTTGTGTTTTCTTCTGTTATAGTTTAGGATTAGTGTTTTGTTTTAATTCTACTTTATGCCTTTATTTTGCTATCACCCTCCGGTCATAATTAGTAGATAATTAGGCTGTAATTAGGGTAGATTAGTGTTAGAAAAATTAATTAGGCAATTAGAAGCAAGGCTCCTTGAGATAATATGACCTGAGACGATCACTATACTGCAAGTTGTCACGAATTCAATTCTGGGTGACTCAGCGGTCGTAGTGGCTTGTACCAATACTTCCTCTTCTTTTTATTTTTATTATTATATTACTACTTATATTATTTATATTATATTATTTATTTACTCTATTCTTATCCTACCATGATTCAATTTCCTAATTTAATTTGAGTTTCGAGGTGATAAGGTATTAGGTTTCGAGCTTTACCTATTCCTATTTCATTGATTTCCTTCTAGATAGCTATACGCATGCATTATCTAGCTTAGTTTATTTTATTGTTTCTTTATATCTATGGTGTATTATTTTTAATATTTGAATTCCTAATCTAATCTTAACTTCCTTTATTTATTATTATTTTTATGTTACTATATTATTTTGCTTCATTGAAATTAAGCTTCTGACGCCTAATCTATACTTTTCTTTATTTATTATTTTTATTATTTAATTCTACATAAATTATATTTATCTAAGAGAATTCTTTTCTTAATTTTCCCTACATTTAATTTTCTTCAATTTCAAACCTCTAATTAACATTTAAAGCCTCACACTATTTTTTTAATTAAATTAATCCCTACTTACCGGTCTCATTTTGAGTAATTTCATCCAACCCCTAACTAAGTTTTATTTTGTCATTTTAGTCCATCCTAGTCTAGATCACATTTCACATGTAGAAATGAAAATCATACCGCATAACAATCATGCTTCACAACACAACAATTTACAAACAAATCATAAGTACACTTATTTAATTAACATACAAGGCAAAAATCCCTACGGGTATCTGTCTATTCATAAAAAAAAAATTAGTACATCCTAATTCACGATCTCTTACGACATTGTAATACATGGGTATTATGACAAATTAGTGAAGGAATGAGGTTAAAATCTTTAAAAATAAAATACTAGTAATGGGAGCTCAACTTTGAGTTAGTATGCACTCTAACAATCAAAGTTCATCAGGTAATAACAAGCTACTTAGTGTTAACTGAGACATGAAACTCTAGATTAAAAAAAATCATTCTAAATAGGGTACTACATAATTGTCATAAGATGAGTTAAGAAGTTTGTTAGATATCTAAAGTAAAAAGGGCATGACAAAAAAAAAACTCCATAGTGCATACTGTTACAGTGAGAGGTTAACAAAGGTCTTAATGAAATTGTTAAATGTCTGAAGTAATAGAGACATAATAACAATACCATCTATTGAATATTGAAGTGGTGCTGCTTCAAACAAGATTTAGATAGTTGATCTTGTAAATATTTATAAAACCAGGATGAGCACGTGACTATAAAAGTGTTAGAGTAAGATTACTGGAACGTCTTAACAACTTGATAATATTGTATGGATAGTATTTTCTGTCTTGGCATAAGAAGTTATGGTTCAAATCTAAAGGTACCACTAATTTCATCAAAACTTTAAAATACTTATACTATAATCATTGTAAGATATTTTCTATAATGTATGATATTATGTAGGGGGATTGTTGTATAATTCGTAATATTATGTAGAATTAAAGTTTTTTCAAATCAATTTTATTTCGAATTGATGTGTTGGTTCGATATAATGTGTTGGTTGAGTTTAATATATTTTGAACAATTCAAATCATGTGTTGGCTAAATTTTAATTATCTTAATTATCTTAAAATTCCAACAGTTATATAGTTTGATTTAAATTTAAAATATAAACTGACACATCTATTAAAAATTGAAAAAACATAATTGTTTAATTGATATATCTTTTAAAAATTGAATAGATATAACTGTGAAGGCATATATATATCATTTCAGATTTTAAATACAAGTATGCTAGAGGGATAGATAAATATCCAAAATAAGGTTCGAAAGAGCTTTGTTATATGTTGGAAGAGTTTGTCTATAATTTCCTAATATATAGACATAAACTCTTTAAAAATAATGATTTTTCACACCTCAAAATCGATTCATGTACATTTATTTCTAACTCCAAATGTTATCATTGGGGGTCCTCTCATCACAACCTATTTTGAAATGAAAATGGGTGGATATTTATTCTCTCTCTCTCTCTCTCTCTCCCCCCCCCCACCGCGTTATCCATATTCATCTTCATCTAAAATAAATTTCTTTTTTGTATCCATATTCACAACACTTATATTTGAAAAAAGTCATGCATAATTGATATTTGATATTCTAAATTGGTTATTGGATATCCAAATACTTTATACATGATAACTATAAAAATATCTTAGAGTTATCAAGTTTATATTATATAAATATGTATTATATAAATAATATATTATACCAACGGAGCTTGGGTCTAGCAAAAGGGAATAGTCTCCCACAAGATGGTAAACTTAGATTCGAATCTCTATTGAGAGAGGTGCTCAAATTTAGTGCCTCGAGCAGGAATGCCCTAGTGGAAGATACCTATGAAAAACAAAAAATATAAATAATATATTATAATTTACATAGTAACATTTTATAATATATAATATGTACTTATATTGTAATACCTTTGGTTTTCGAGTGGTTTGGATAATAAAATATCTTACAATTTCGATGACCCAATTGAAAACTTTTCTTTTATTAATTAATTGTGAAATTTTGAATATTTCATGTGTAATTCCACCTTGCATTCATATTTGTTTGTGTATGACGAGATCAATATTCTGTGGAAGTTCTCATGTTGAGTTATGGCACTAAGGCCCTTGTATAGGGACCAAAGTGTAAGAATGTGAAAATTCATCTAATGGAAACAATTTGTGGTAAGCTTTTGGGATGGTAGAGATGGTCATGACAGGGTGGACATGGAAGGAAGGTGTATTAGATGTTCAAATTTATGTTTTAAAATAGTCCCTTATATGCTTGTACCTAAAAGTGAGTTACGATTGGACTAAAGGGCAAAGTAGTAAATTTGAGGCCTATGGTATAAATAAGCAAGTGTAAAACTCGGAAGTTTTTGGGTGTTAGTAAAGTTGGATTTTAAGGGATAATTCGGATACGAGAAATTTTTTTTTTCGATTGGTTAGTAAGGAATGTGAGGTTAGAGGTGGCACCACGGGAAGAGTAATTAGAGACAGGGACTGGAGAAGTGTACATGTGGCACTGAGGGAGTCAGATGATTACTAAGTCCAAGAAGGAATTAAAACGTAATAAGAAAAATTGTGTGGTACTTAGAATATGAGAAATACCTGAGTTGGAGAAAATATAGATTTACCATTAGTAATATTGACCGGGGGTTGACTGGAGGGCAAAATAGTAATTTTACATGGAGGGGTATATATAGGTGACCCCACCCATTTTCTCTCATTTTCTCTCATTTTCTCTTCTTTCATGTCAAAAGCTCTCTCCCTTCCCCAAATCCTCTCTCCATTTTCTCTCAAATCCCCCACCACTAAACTTTTGGCAACCATTCTCTGGTTTCGAGGCGAGTCTCTGGCAACCAACCACTACTGGAAAAGCAAGGAATTGAGGTAGGTATTCCATTTTCCCAATTTCTTTCCTATTTTCATATTTTTGAGGAATAAGGGTGAAAGTGGTCTTGTTTGTGAGATTTAGAGCTTGGGTAGTGTTTAGAAACCTTCTTTGATGCTTGATAATGGAATTAAACCAAGAATTAATAGGAAAATCAAGATTAAAGTTAATATTAAATATTAGGAAACCTAAGAAGGAAAAGTTAGGGTTTTAAGTGGAAAATTAGAGATTCAAGCATGGATACTTGGAATTAATTGGGGCTTTTAGTATCAAAATACTTCTTAAACATCAAGGATGAGAACTCATGGAAAGAATCAAGAGAAATGGTGAGTTTTGTATTGAAATGGAGAACATTTTTTGAGGGTTCAGCTTGTGGTGCTCAAGGCACCACCCAAATAGAGGCAACAAGGCTCGAAGAGCCCAAGGCTCTAGGCATGGTGTTCTAAGAGACTTGATTCCTTGGTGGCGTGAGAAAGGACCCTGGGGCGCCTTAGGCGCCAAGTTAGGTGCCCAGTCATGCAAAACTGAAGCTTGGAGGGGTTGCTAGATAGGTTCTAGCACCAAGGCTGGCACCTAAGGTGCCACAACCTGAGCTTAGTGTTTCCTTGGGAATTTCTATACTGAACAATGTGGTTTGTGTCCCATAGGTTTGGTTATGGCTTGGGGTTTGCAAGAACCAAAACAGCTTCGAATCCAGGTGAGAGATTTATTGTGAACTGGGGATTTATTTAATTTTATTTGTGAATGTAATTGTGATGTGAATTGGATAGGTGGAAAAACTAGTCTGTGGGAACGTAAACCCATATGACGAACTCTTGAGTGACAAGTCCATGGAAACGTAGACCCACATTGATGAAGCTCTCAAGTATTGAATCCATGGGAATGTAGACCCACATGACAGAGCTCTTGAGTGATGAATCCATGGGAATGTAGACCCACGTTGATTAAGCTCCTAAGCAATGAACCTATGGGAACGTAGACCTATATGGACTGATGAATATGTTTGATAAATATGTGTAGGTTGATTACTGTGACATGTATGTAGATGTTCATGTTTGAATGTACATGGGTATATTTATATTTATAATTTTCCCCTTAATTTTTTTATCATATATGGTTGTGTGCGTAATAACCTGATATGGGTTGGGTTTGTGTTAAGGGTAATTGGGGCACTAAGGATATGGAATAAGTTATATGCCTGTGACTGGGAGAGGTTGAGGTTGGGAATGTGGTAGTGCATGAGTGTGTATATATGTACACATGTATAAATATTTTTATGATATGTCGAATTGTATGTTTGTGTAGAGTAGAGCTATTATAGATGAGTTAGTGGATTAGAATTGCCCCCTCACAGTTGTAGGTATGAAAGGAAAATTGGTCTCACAAATCAAGGGTACTTCCTATTGCTTAGGGTAAGGTAATTGGGTAAGCCACCTAAGATATTGTGTATGTTGGGTGGGTTATATTGAGGAAATTTAGGCTTGCGGTGGTATGGGTGTCATATCATCTGCGCCAATCATGTCACGACATGCTCCCTGGGCATGTAACCAGCACAATGACGAAATTTCCCTGTTACTGTAAGCCTAACCTACCCCTGAATTACCCCACAAATTCTAGATAGCAACATAGAGGTGTTCATAACATAAAATTGGTCATTAGGGTTTAACATCATCTTATATATTTATGAAATGTAAAATTCTTTTTCAAACTAAATAAATGTACTAAACATGCTTTAAATTCAAATATTCCAAGTTAATTAAGTAAGTAAAATTTAACAAAACCAAATAAATAAAAATTAAATTTACTTAATGCTACTCAGAATCCACCCTAAGTGTCCTACGTAATTACAGAGCGACCTAACGAAGACATCAAATGAAAACCAACCTAGCAACGAGAAGGCCAACGTTTCACACCACTACTCCTTGGGCAAGTGCTCCTCGACTAACAGATCTGGACTCAAATAACATCTTTAGCATCACTTAAGTGTTAGCCTAGAGATGTGAATGTGAATTTGGGACTAGTTTCCCAATTTCCAGAATGTGCCCTAAAACTTCATGTTGAAGGAGGCAAGTGTGTATGGGTGAGTTTTGATGTGTGTGTATGATTGAAGGTGTGGTAGATGTATATATGTACGAAGGAGAGATGGATGTGACGGCTAGGTGGATTGATTTGGGAGGGTTCGATATTATGTAGGTGTATGTACACTTGGACTAGGTAAAGAATTTAGGATTGAAGTGTGTTGGTGTATGTAGTGGTGTATCGAAAGAGGAGAGATGGAGCTTAGGTGTGATGGCAACAAGTGTTTGGTGTGTGTGTGTGTGGAGGAAGAAGTGGAGGAGGTGGAGAATAGGTTGATTGATTTAGGAGATTGTGTGTGATTTGGTGGGAATGGAGAGATGAGGTGGCCAAATGGTGTTTGGGAATGTTGGTGTGTGTTTTGCCATGGGGTTGCTAGGTGTTTTAGGAGTTTAGGTTAAAATCTAGGTTAAATCTAGGTTTAGGTGTTTGAGTAAGATTTTTCTTTTTAAAATTCATTAAATATGTTTAGCTAAATCTAGTTTGAATTGGATTATGATTTATTTGTTTTGATAATTTATTTGTCCTTAGAAGCTTCCTAGCTTAACCTCTTATTGTATCTTATTTATTTTAATTTAAGAATTCCTAATCCTATTTGATTATTTCATTAGTTTATTTACTTATTCCATTATTTGATTAAGTATTAATTTAAGACTTAATTTTCTTTCCTATTTCAATCATGTCTTCCCTTTATTATTTTTATTATATATGCACGCATGCACACACCTACACGTACACGCGCACACGTACACATACACACACATATATAAGTTAAGCTTCCCGCCTAACCCTTCATTTTCATTTAGTTAATATTTATTTTTCCTATATAAACTTAATTTTATTTAAAGGAAATTCTTTCTTTGATTTTCCCTATAATTGAATTTCTTTATTTTTAAATATTTAATTAACTTTTTTGAACTTGATTTTGTCCATTATATCATATTAGAATCTTATTTGATTCAGACTTGCCATATCTTGTTACATCTTCATTTGTTTAATCCCCACATCCCATATCTTTATCTAGTTTAAATAACTCTATTATATTTTTTTAAGTTTTATATAATGTGATCATGTCCTAATATATTATCCATACACACCTAATAGTTTAGACTTAGTCACTCTATTTCTTTTATTAATTATTATTATTTTACTTATTATTCTTTAGATATAATTATTCCATCTAATATTAATCTTATTTATTTCTTATGAAATTATTTTCTTCAATTTGACTATTTCTATTTTTCTTGTAATTCTTATTCACTAATCTTCTTTAAAGCCTAACGTTAATATTAAAATATTAATCACAATCTACATACTGCTTTTGGTGTATTTCTGTTAAACCCCTAACCAAGTTTTAGTTTTCATATTAGTCCTTCCCTAGCCTACATTACAATTTTCGAATAAATCAACCATCACATCATGCAACACTTATCATGCTACATATTTCACGAATAATTGAATGCATAACACATATATTCAAGCCATCTCCCCTGCAGACAATGTCACACATGTGCCCTAATCACAGGAAATAAAAATGACAAACACGGTGAAAATTCCTACGTGTATTTGTCTATTCACAAAAAATTCCCACATGCTTGAACTCACATTTTCTTATGACGTCATAATACTAGGGGTAT
Organism: Biancaea sappan; assembly: GCA_037074585.1. NCBI lineage: Eukaryota > Viridiplantae > Streptophyta > Magnoliopsida > Fabales > Fabaceae > Biancaea > Biancaea sappan. Next base: position 44,027,043 of record CM073497.1, on the reverse strand, counting down.
TATAGATCACGAGCTCGATTTTCGGGTCGTGACAACAAGAGTACACATCATCCATCATTTTCTTCTCCTCTTGCCCACTCGACATGTGCTCTTCTTCCTTCTTGGATTTTCCAGCTAGGGCTTACTCCAATGACTTTCCTCTGGCCCGGAATTGAATAGGATTGAAGGTGAGCTCCTTGAACTCTCCTTCTTTTCTTCTATTTTTGAATTTGTGGAAATCCTAAGATTTGGGTTTGGTAGAAATTCATGTTTTGGGTGAGTTGTGCATGAAATCTCTTCCTTTGAGTGTCTTGATGTGTCTTTGGAAAGATTAGAACCACTTTGTTGGAATCTTGAAGCTTGGGAGTGGATTTGCGGCCAAAGGGAAAGAATTTGGGGTGGTTAAAGATCTTAGGGGCATAGGTGCAATGGTGGGCGCTAGTGAGGATATGCTAAAAGGGATTCTTGGTGCCCAACAACTGGGTAAGTAACTGAGAGCAGGGAGGCTGGGCGCCTCAAGCACCAATGTGATTGCTTGGCTAGAGTTGTTGGAAACTCCTTGAGGCATGTGGCCAATAGATTAGATAGACAGTTAGATAAAGACATCTAATCACAACACAAATATCACACAGAATTACAATTTTATATTGATATTCGTATATCCAACACAAGATTATAACAAGGGTGATCTATGTTTTTACGGGTTTATTCATCTCAAAAGTTTTAAAACGGAACCCAAAACATTAAACTAAATCCTATGGGTGGGCATAGGCCAATTTGTAAGCCATAGACTAAATTACCATTTCACTTGATATATGATCTTAATAATTAAAGTAAGGGACACATATCCTTAACTTCTAGATTAATCCTTTGAGATTGTTCACATTGTTCATATCTTTTGTTTTTTGAAAAATAAAGCAAGCCTACTTAATATTTTTTTCTCCTCCAACTCATGCGTTAATATCATTAGACTAGATCATAATTATTTTTTCTGCTATTTAAAAGATTTCAACCTTACATACTTTATTTATGTCTCCATGTCTTGCATTTACAATTCCTGACTGATCGTAATTTATGAGTAAGATTTCACCCTTTATTTTACATAAAATAATTATTAATAGAATTTCAAGTCATTTAAAAATTTAATAACTTGTATCTCATTTTATATTCAATTTTCAATGAATATGGAATTTTTTTTAATAGATACCATTAAATACTTGAAATATCTATCCCCAAATCCTTCTTTAGCAACATCATGCCCTCTAAGTTGGGCAACATCACTAAATTTGTGGGGTTCCTATTAACTAGGCAATGACCCATTCCATTGAGGCCGATACTATGTCTATGTTAGCCACCACAGCCATAGGGTCTTGAAGGTTTGGGCCAATGCTAGTGATGGGCCCACGAGGCCCACTTCATTAATGGAGTTGGTAAGGCGAGGAAGATGATTAAAACGACAGGAGGTACGAAAGGCGTAGAAAGGTGGTATATTTTACAATGTGTGTGTGTATAATGTGAAGCTAGCAAATGGAAGTGCTTAGTGTAAGACAATCACTACTTTATATGTAAAATCTAATTAATTTTAGAAGATTAACAAAAATGATTGGCCAACCTAGATTCACTTCGCAAATGTTTCATTGCCTTTGAAAATGACTTGCATGTTTTGGATTTCACTTAATTACTAATTTACTTCCTATATGTTTTTCAAAAATTTATAATTAGGTCATTATATCTTAGCAGTGTGTTTGGTTTGCAAGAAAAAGTAGGAATGGAAAGGAAAATGGAAAATGGAAAGAAAAAGGAAGTGAAAAAGGAAAAAAAAGTTTGTTTGGTATGAGATGAAAAAAAAATAAGAAAGGAAAAAAATTGCTTGGTATGTATTTTTTAATGGAAAGGAAAAGGAATATGTGGGGTAAATTTACTAAATTACCCTTTATTAAAACTTCTTTTTCGAAAAAAAAAAGAATATTTGTCTTATCTCTACCCTCTTCAGTCATTCTCTTTCATTCTCACCAGTCTCCAGTCATTCTCTCTGTCTTCTTCCTCACTGACATTCTCTCTCCGGTGGCATCAATTCTTCTCCAGCGTCAGTGGAAGAAGGAGGACACCCATCTCCGACATCGTTGTGCTTCTTCGCATTGTTCTTCTTTTTTTGATTTCTAATTTATGATTTCATTCTGTTCTTCTTTGCTAATTTCTTTTTCTGGTTTTTATTTTATGAATTTTTTTCTAATTTTCAATTTCATTCTGGTTTTTAATGATTTCGTTTGTTTCTATATGCCTCTCTGTCATCCTCAATCGATTTCTGTCTCTCTATTTTTTTTCATTGTCGCCACTCTCTTGCTACCATCACCAATTCCTCTGCATGTCAATGATGGTGATCAAGCGGCAGCTGGCGGTGGCTCATAGTGGCGGGAGGCGAAGCATATCCGATAAGAGTTATGTTCTCAATTTCTTCATCTCTCCCGTCTCCCTCTTTCTCTCAATCTCATCCCAAATTTTTCTCTTTGAACGACAACGATGACTAAATGAAGGGTAGGGAAACACAGGGCCAAATCAGTTAGCAATTTTTTTTCCATTCCATTAGCTGACTTTCCATCATCAATCCAAAGGAATTTATTGTACATAAAAACTGGAAAACAATGCAACAAAGGATTCTACAATGGAGAGGTGCTTTCCATCTGAGCCAGCAAATCAAATGCAGCAGCCTCCCCTTTTGCCAGGAATTTTGTCCTCCTTTTTACCTGAATCAGCCAACCAAATGTGCTGTAATAGCTTTTTAATTTAGTCTCTACCATTATTGACATACTCAAATGTAGATCATTTCGACATCGTAAACAAGGTAATCAAGATTGAAATCTTGTATAGGATCGGAAAAGCTAGTGAGATCGAATCATAGAATCGAATTGTAGGAGTTTAAGATCCTATGCAATTTTAAAATATAAATATAAAAAATATTTATATAATTTTTTAAATATAAAAATATTTAAAAATAAATATAAAATATCAAAATATTTTTATAAAACATCTCATATTTCCATAAAAAAATTTGAATATCAAAATATTAGAAAAAAAAAAACAAGTGTTAGGATCTTAAAATCTTATAAGATCTTGTAAGATATTGTACGATCTTGTAAGATTTTAAGATGCAAGATCTAAATCCTAAGAGATCCTGATAAAAAAAATCCTACATAAGATTTTGTTCGTTTTTGTTATCAAGATCTAGATCTTGTGCGATCTTACGAGCAAGATCTAGATCTTGATTACCATGATTGTAAAAATACCTTCATCCACATTGCTTGTATATTATCCCAAACTATCAAATCCAATTACATTATCGCAATTCACAAGTATAGAGTAATCTATATAACCCCTTAGCCACTTCATCTATTTCTAGCTTTGGATTATATTATCACTAAAATGGATAGGATCATGTAGAATCAAAATTAGGCTCCTAAGATTTTGATTATGGTTTCAATTTTTTTTCATAATTTTATTTTGTGTGAATTTTGTTTTATATTTTTTTAATTATTTTCAATTATGATATTGAGTTTAACACAATCTGAATTGTTCTGCAGATAATGACATGATAATTTCTTTTGCACATGTCAGTGTCAACTTGTTTATGTAAGTATGTCTACATATATTAGCTCTTCTCTTGTAATAACAATTTTGCCCCTTGTCTTCATCTTTTTCTCCCATCCTCCTTTCTTTCTCCTATCTCTCTTTCTCTCTCTCTCTGAAATTTTGCTAAAGAAGAAGAAGTGATTTACTATAGTTTTTTGAAAATCAAAATTAATCAACTTTCTCTTATCAACCCACTTTCCCTCTCCTCTAAAAATTTGAAAGAAGAAGAAATAGAAGTTGTTTCAAATTGGTCTTTAAAAAAAATCAAGCATTTCAATTTAGTCTTTGAAATATAACGTTTGACTTAATTTTGCCCCTCAATTTGTTTAAGTAACTTTTGCTTATGTAAATGATCAAATCAGAACAAATTTAATATTTCATGCAACGAACAAAGACATTTGATTTTTCAAATACCAAATCATATAAAACAAAAATCCTTACAATTCCATGACTAAATATTTGACTCAAATAATGAATACCTGAATGACATGAGCAATATTAACAACAATGGTGAGTCCATTGACCATTGTGACGAAGTGGGAGGCCTCCCACTTGATCTTGGGTCTACATAGTGATTACGTTGTTGTCATTCTCATAAGGTGGGTAGTAAAGCAATGCAATCATGAAGTCCCAGCTTCTATCATCGATCATTGAAATCTTTGGGGATGTTGAGAGACAGACCCACAAACTGACCTACTATCTCCTCCAACACCATTCCCACCTTCCTCAACTCCTTAAATACTTCATCTAATACTTCCCTGCAAACAGTAAGCAAAGCTTTTTCTGTGCATCAAACACATTTTTATATTTTATGGTTCACAAAAGTCATTGAGTTGGAATGTAAAGAGAGAGTGCTGGTTCTCTACTTGTTGGACATTTGTTTGGCATATGAGAGTTGTCTGATCAGCATTAATCTCACATGTCTGTGTGGGATCCACTGATCGAACAACTTTCATGTGCCAAACATAGTGCTTGGCGAGCAAAGAAACTGTGTGCGTAAAGTAGTAAATGACACTCGTGGTCTTTCTAATTACAAATTGCGCTAATCTTATTTTTATATATCTAGAAGTTTATTGTAGTCTGTTTTTGTTTTTTTTTTTTTAAATGTTTAGTAACCAATTATACACACACACACACACACAAAATATCTTATGTTAGTTTAAGGACATACTGGGTGTTTATTTACAAAGTTAAAATACTTGCAACATTTTATTATATATATTATTTAAGATGCTTTCTTTTTCCAGATAATTAGTAAAAAGAAAAAAAATCACCTAACGTTTATAAATTAATGAAGGTTATTTTAGTAGAAAAAAAAAAAGGTTAACAATACCAAGCATCAAAGAAAATGGACTGTAGATTGTGGTAGAAAATATTGAACTTCAGTTCTATTTTAAATTTGAGAAGTTCGTTATAGTTTAATTTTTATGTTCGGTTACTTTATATCATGTATTTTTTTGGACTAAATCATCATCCATCAACCTAAATACATGCTTTATTTATTATTTTTTTAAAAAAAAGAAGGTAGAATATTTGTGACATCTTATTCTAGATTAAGAATAAAATAGTGTCACAATATGTTAAAGTTCATGTTCTTAAATTAATAAAAGATATTTTAGTTAAAAGATACGTGATTGTCAAAAGAATAATGAAACAGAAAAAATGTAAAATTGGTTTAAAATATAATAAATTTCATAATTAAAAGAGAATGATAGCACATTTTGTAAGGAGTGAGAAAGGGACTGCAATATTAAAAATTTACACAGGAAGAGAGTGTAATTTACTCCTGGAAAATTGAAGGCAAAAGTATTATTTTGCCCTGGATTTTTTATTCATGTTTCAATTTATAACTCAGAACTTTGTTGTGTCAATTATAACCATTAGACAACAATTTTCAATTTTGATGTTTTCGACAGTTCGACAGATGAATGGTAACCAAATGAGTCTGACAGTAAAAAGTGTCTTGGAAAGCGTTGTTGAGTAAATACGTAATATGTTGTTGGACTGTCAAGACTCATGAAGGAAGAAAAGCTAAAGTGTCAATTACATCCTGACAGAAGTAAAATAGTTTGCGAGCAACTTAGCAAAAGAAAGCGTCGAGTATGTTGATTGATGGGCAAATTAGGCAGTCGTGTTTAGTGGCCTAGGCGGTTGTGTCTAAGTAACAGTTGTGTTTAACTAACCATATGTGATATGCATTTATTTTTTAAAAAAAAGTTTAGAAATAACCTTCACTTACATGACCAATTAATTAGATAGACAGTTATTTTCTTATAGCCTATAAATATTAGGATTTTTTATGTAAAAAATGTCAGTTCTCTTGATAAAAATCATAATTTCTTACACAAGCAGATTAATAAGTTAACATCAAAATTGCCTTCTATTTTCATTTTGATCACTTTTAATTCAATGACCAGTCTTTAAATTCCTTTATTTACTTGCATTATTTCTTTCCAGTTCTTTACTTTTTGCATTTACATTTCTCATTCCTTTACTGCTATCTTTTAAAATGTTTTCCATTTTACTGTCAAACCATTTTAAAGCTTTTGTTTACTTTGTGCATTTACTTTTCTCATTAGTTTAATTTCATTACGAATTCATATCTGTCGCTTTGTATATTTATTACGACTTTTGAAACAACAAGATTACTGAATAACTATGAAATTTACAATTTGCCTGTTTTCTCTTATTTCATGTATTTATTATCAGATTTTGGCTTAGGCTAAAAATCACTGTAAACAAACTCATATATTTCTAATTAGTTTCGATTTGCCCCCAAGTCTAATGCATTATAAATATTTAACGATAAACACGGATAGAACGTCATATTTTTCACATGTCAACGTCAAACCATCTACTCTAGACATACCACATTAGATATCAACTTAAAATGATCAAAATGACAATGTGAATCTTTATTAACAACAAAAAGAAAGACAAATTATAAAAGATTTACATGATCATTTTAATCATTTCAAGTTAGTATTTAAGTTGGCACATTTAAGGTAGATGATTTAATATTAACATGTACAGGATAAAATGTCATATCAGCATCTATCATTAAATATTTTAATCAAAACTAACCAAAAATGTATAAGTTATAATTAAAATGAAATAAAGTTTTAAATTATAATTAAAACATAGCTGAACCTTATAATTTGAAAATATTGTAGGAAAAGATAGTGTGATTTACTTCATTATATAGATTTCATGAAATGAGAAGTTGAATTTAATTACCTGAAGTGAGCTGGGTTTTGAGGGTAGACATTGAAGTAGGATCCTGGAGGGAAAACCAACAAGTATTCGTTCTTGTCTGCTGCCTGTTACACCCTGCTCTTCAGCTTCTCTTCCTCTGTGTAATTGAAGAATGTCTTCCACAGATCCATAGTAACTCAGAGACCCCATGGTTCACTATTTGGAAGAACCCATACTGAAAGCAAGTTTGGGCTATCTCTTACATGTCCTTTCTTTTGCCTTCTTCATCATCCTCAAGCTTTCTATGGAAAGGAGAGCAATCGATTGTGGGAATGCGAGGGACCTCACCCATCTCACCAATTTTGGCACTATGCTATAATTTTGCAAAAAAAAAATTATGAAAATGTTAGGTTTTTGAAAAAATTTGTCTACATACTATAAAGTCAGTCACATCAATATTTTTTTTTTGTTTACAGTAGAGCTTGGCCTCTAGCAAGTGGAGTTCTATATATATATATATATATATATATATATATTGCAATATGGAGCTCGGCCTTCAAGCTCCAAAATTATTTTTTAAGCTTCTTAAAACAAAAAAAATTAGTTAATTAACATTATATAATTAAATTAGATTAGTTAAAATATAATTAAATTTATATATAAGTCAAAGTAGTTAATTGTAGATAATAGATTATATAATATTGTATTTAATAAATTGATTGTATAGTTATAATTAGTTTATTTTTATATAATTATATTCAAAATATTTAATTTATATTTGATTAATTAAATTGAAATTAGTATATGAAGAAATAGACATTGTACTAACAAAAATAAAAATGATAAAAAGTAAACAATGTTGAATAACGTTAAAATTATACAATAGATGATAGAAAGAATTTAAAAGAAATTACTACCAATCCCACAACGCATGCGCATAATTGCTCATTTTGACCGTCGATGTCACTCAGATTATTGTTCTTCCTAGCTAGCTTCTTCTTCTTCTCCATCATCTCCTTCTTGTTCTTCATTATCATCTGCTGATTCTCCTTCTTGTTCTTGTCCTTCTATCTGGAGCATAGTAGGTGGAGTATTCAAATCCAACACCCGCGACTAAAATGATTGGATTAGGTGATTCAGTGTGAAGAACTGCATGCTGAAGTTCGCATTTTGTGGCAAAGGATCAATAAAAAATGATGAAAAAATCAAAATGACCTTGTATTGATACCAAGCTTAAAGCAATCAGTGCCTAATGGTGAAAAAGTGAATTGTTATGGCACAAACACATAGTCCGAAGAATTGGAGCCTCTCACATGTCTGAAAGAGGTATCGACGCCACTGTAACTTACAATTAGGTTGAGTCTAACAGTAGGTTGAAGTTGTTGCACTTTCATACAATATGGAAGCACTTGGGACGTAGCATGCATTATGGGGAATAAGTTCCCTTGTCACAACAAGGCCTCGAGATCACTTGCTTGGCACTATCTCTGGAATCATTGTAGTAGGCAAATGCTGAGTAGGTGGAGTTGGGTGAGAGAGCCCTTCAAGTCTCGAGTCCTCAAGACTGAGTCTATACAAGCATCATGCCATATCAACCTACCAAAAACATAAAAATCAAAACAAAGCAAATAAATTGCAAATATAGTTTAAATACAATACTATATAGGAGATTTAATGCATAACCCTCAGCACTGCTCATAGGATTGATCAGTCGCCTAGTGTGCCTCTAATACCAGTGCATATACTCAGAGTTATGTTGTAAAGGAAGTGAAGGATACTACAGTTGGATCACTCGCTCATGCTATGCCTCCCACTAGTTAATAAATTCCTTATGTACCATCGCCAAATTCCTATCAAAATTTCCTATCATTTGCAATATGTAATGGAGGACAAGATTGACTGGTAGCTAAGGAATCGAATGGTCTCCACAAAATTGGTAAAATACGTTATTTGGATTATGCCACTCGACAATGTGAAAACAAATTAGTAGAACATAAGCATGCCACATATTGTGGTCAGCTAGGTAGTATTCCGGAATCATCTGGAAGACTTCGCTATCATATGAGCATCAGTTAATCTGTGAAAAGTAAACGTCAAAAAAAATAAACATATATAGTATTTTAGTATTTGAAGAACATCAATCTATGTAAGATATCTCGGGATCAGTCATCATATCTAATAGAAGTATATAATGGTGTGCTAACATCATCAATCCCCAACTAAATCACCTACATTCAATGAAATCCTTGAGAAATGATAGGTACATGAAATACACCTTATTTCCAAATTCATCTGGCATCCAATACCCCCCAACCAGGCGCAAAATGTAAGGACATGAAAAACAAGCAACATGTTCGTTTATAGCAAATGATCAAAGGTTCCCACAAGATAGTTGATACTCAACTTTTGGCTATCTAATTTACTTGATGGTGGGGCAATACCCAGAAGTTGCTCATAAATTGTCCGGTATCATTCATTGTTAGGCTCTCAGGAACTTCATCATCCATTGCCTCCTCATCTGGAAGGCATGTTAGAAAGCAATGTGGACAGTCTTGGTAAATACTAGTAGTTGCCCATCATCGTCATCATCACTGCCATCATCCTCGAGATCATCACCATCATCATCACCCTTGGCATCACCTTCATCATAACCCTCAACACCATTGCCTGTAGGAAATGCACTACCAAAGCACTCCTTCTCATTAGTAAAATCATTTATGCATGGCCGAGGAGACGACGTAGTATCATCTAGTTGCACCACTAGTTAGTCATACAGTCATTGTTCATCATCAGCTAACTACAACATCTGATTATACATGTCTAGACTGGGTAGCTGGGATGAGATATCATATGGAACTATATCTTGTGATGTCCTAGCTTCAGTGTTAAGATCTAGCTGAAGGCTCGAGGTCTCTTTTAATAGTTTAAGCATTTCAGAATGACTTCATATATGTTGTGATCATAGTTTGAATTGAATTGTCATTCTTTAAAATTACCTTGCGGTACCTCAACTACTCTATTGGGTCCTTATAAGCTATGCTCGACACTGATTGAATTGGGGAGAGCTCTAAAAGAGCATGAATTATATTTTTCAACTTATTTAGGGTAGTATTTTGATCATCTAGTGTCATCATCTCACAAATATCATGTTCAAAGATTACTCCCATCTCACCCATTAACTCATTCCATTGACATAAATACATACATCGAATCCAAAACTCATCTTAACTGCTTATAGAAGAGACGATATCCATCAATATAAAAATTATTAACTAATTTTCCACATTTCACTAATCTTATTTTCATAAATATAAAATAAATGTTAACAACAAAATTATTATCATAAATTAACGTACATTTCACTTCTCTTATTTTTTTAAATATTAAAAGAAATATTAAACATAGATTTCACTAATAAATATGCAATATAAAAATCATTGAAAAAACAAAAAAATTGATTTTTTAATTTTTTTAATTTTTATCTTACTTTACGACAATAAATATTCCTGCAAAATTAATTGACAAATTCTTCCATACATAATTATCAATATAAAATTAATTGACTCATTTTCCACGTTTAACTAATCTTAGTTTCATAAATATAAAATGAATATTAACATCAAAGTTATTTTCATAAGTATTAGCATTAATTTCACTACTCTTATTTTTGTAAATATTAAACATTCATTTCAGTAAGGCTGCAATATAGCAATATACACACCACCATTGACAAAAACAATAATTTTGATTTTTCTTTTTTTTTGTAATTTTAATCTTACTTTACAATAATAATTTTCCTATGAAATTAATTGTCAAATTCTTCCACATAGTTATCAATATAAAATAAGATTGACTAATTTTTCACATTCCACTAATCTTATTTTCATATATATTACTTTTTCATATAAAAAGTTATATTTTCCAATTATGAAATTCTTTTTAACTTCTTATTTTTTATATAACTTTAAAATATTGAAAATATCATTTTCTTTTTGACTTTCATTTTTAATTTGTAATTTTAACTTTTGTTCAAATTACATTTATTTGTTTGTACGTATATCATATTTTTAAATATATTTTTATATTTTTTTACATGTTAGTATATTTTTATATCAACTCTCATTATACATGAGAGAAAAAAAACATAATCAACATCCACATAAACAAAAAATATAACAAATAAAATTATTAAAAAAAATACAAATATGATTATTCAAAATATAAACATGCTTAATTAGCTACACTAATATCATAAACAAGGTTGTCAAGATTAGGATTCTATGCAGTCAGAAAAGGCACATGCAGGATCCAATCAAGATCATAAGATTCTATCAAATATGTAAAAATATAATAATGACATAAACTTTGTATATAATACAAAACTATCAAAATCTAATTATATTTTAATAAAAACAAGCTCAAATATCATTATGTCACAGTCATATATAGATAATTAAAGTATCAAACATTGATCAAAAGTCATTAAAATACTAAATACATAAACCATATAAAACCAAACATAAATAAAATATAAATCAATCATCATTTTCATCACTATCCATATCATTATCATCATCAAAATCCCCTAATTCTACATCTTTATTAATTTCTAAATCATCCACTGTCTCATGAGATGTCATCTCCTCCATTTCTTCGATGTTAATTACTTCATTTTCTCCTCCTTCCTCTTGATATTCACCTCTTGTTCTGTGATCCATTCATCATTAGAAGAAACATCTTCTATACTAAAATCAGGATCTTTTCTGGTTTTCCTTTCTTGCAATTTTTAGTTATACATAACAAGTACCAAGTCATCCATCTTCTTCTGAAGCAAACAGTTTCTTTTCTTTGTATGAACCTAAATAAATCATAATAAAGAAGTATATTAAATTACAAACATATAAATGATAAATAAAAAATAAAATTTAAAACTTTTTTACTATTTCAAAAAAAATTAGTACGATTGTGCAGGATCCCACTATCCCACGATCCCATGTCAAAAATAATCTCAAATGAGTTTGGGATTGTTTTTTAGCACAAGATCGTAGGATCCTACGATCCTACGATCTAACTTCCAATTTTGACAACACTAATCATAAAAATAAAATACCATAAACTATTTACGCATACAAATCTAGTTTATGATTAACATACTAACCTAACCTTGAATCTGCACAACTTATTAACTTTCCTTTTCTTCTCTTAATTTGATCTGCACTATAGCACTACCAATTCTACCTCTTCTCCTCTCTGCTATGTGAATGTTTGTGGGAAGCAATCTATGTACGTGTGTTTGTGAAATGGTAGAAGTAAGGTTTATATAAAGAAGACGGGCCAAAATGAAAGAAAAAAAGTGACTCAGAACAAATTAAAATTAATGGCATGCAGAGTCAAAATGACTTTGCATGCCTATAGGGCTTAGCGTGGTGTCCTATCCACATTACAGCTTTTGACTATATTTTTTGAATTATTTTTTTTTTATGAAGCTCGCCTCTATTTCATATTATAAAAAATTTAAAAAAAAAAAAAGAAAAGAGTTTGGCCTATCTAGGCCAAGCTCTATGTTCTATTTAAAAGAAAAAAATGTGATGTAACTGAAAAGATAGCATTTAGACATATTTTTCAAATTTAGACATTTTTCAAAACGTAGTATATGGTGATATTTTTTCGCAGAAGGTAAGTATCTGCACAATTTGGTTTCAGTCATCTCTTTCCTTTTGATGCCTCACCAGATCTGTGAGTCGATTTGGAAGCAGTACTTGATATAATCACAAGTGGGACAGGTTCTGTCTCGTTATTTTGTGTTTGGTGGTACAATAGTTTATCTCCAAGGCCTGAAATTGAAAAATCGTCTTATGCGTTCGTCGTGTTCTGTACGAAAATGTTCTCGGTGGTAAAGTGAGCCAGGCAAGTGTTTTGCGTCTCCTAAAATTTCATAGACTTGTATAAACACAAATATTCCTCAACTTCTTATAGGGCGAAAAAGTACCGAATTACATAATTGAGTTTTATTAGAATGTTTTGTTTTTGCATTGCCTTCGTTTGAAACAATTTAATAGACATGACGCAAAAAAAGTTTCATTTCAAAAATTACTAGTTATGCCTATTTAGAAAATAAATCTTGATAAAAATATTTAAGTGTATTGATTGTACAATATATCAATAAAACTACAGGGAAATGTTAGAGAAAAAAAAATTCACTAACACATTTACTCTTGTAATCCATATTTTTAACACTAGCTAGTTGTACATTACAAGAGTATCAAATAATTTTCAAAACGTCAATTAGTCACTTCCCAAATAGAAATGAGGGTTTTGCTAGAGTATGGGTGTACATAGGTATGGTCCTGTCAATTTTTAAGTATAATTTCAACTAAATTGAATTAAGTTATTGAGGAACAGTTTAGTTCGGTCAATTTGGTTGAGACTATGCAAACCAAACTAAACCAAACTTATTAAGAGGCGATTTGGTTCGGTCACTTTATTTGGTTTTTAAGATGCAAAAATTTACTATTTTATTGCCACAAAATAAAACATCACAAAATTGACTTACTAAGAGACTTTAATGTCTCTTGATAAAAAGAAACCAACATATGAAAGCAATGGACAAAGAATTTATATTAGCATTCAAGAACCCAACACAAGATTTTATAACTAAATGCCACTATTAGTTAGTCCAAAACATTTGAAGAGAAAGAAAGTGTGGAGCATTGACATAATTTAAATTTTTCATAATTTTAATAAATTTAGACGAGATTAATATTAGAATAATATGAATATTCAATTATTTAAAAAATGATCGAAATACCAAATACTTTAAGTTCATGAGTTAACTTTAATATTCAATTGTTTATTAATTATTTAAATATGCATTAGGTTATGCTGAAAAAAATAGGTTGATTCCATACAGACCTGTCAATACGGGCCAGCCCGTTTTTTAGACGGGCTGAAGAATGGCTAGCTCGGCTCGGCTCATGCTGTGCAGGCTAGCGGGCCAAAACGGGCCAGCATGCATAGGTTTTTTTTTAAAAAAAAAGTTATCATTTTTTTTAATTCCTAGCATTTCAACAGTTGGATTTGGGCCTTCTTGTAACAACTCGCTAGCTTCCTCCTTCCTGTCCAAAAAAATAATAAAACCTTAGATTAGTAAAACTAAGGTCCAAGACTGAGAGTCAGACAATGAAGGCGAGATTGCAAGAGTGAGACTCTAAGAGGAGGAGAGATGTAAGAACGCCAGAGAACTGAGATGAGAAGGCAAGATTGGGAGAACCATCAACCTCAAAGATGATTGACGCAAAGATGGACGAACTAAGAAGGCTGCCAGCCGCTTAAGAGAAGATCTCTAATTTCTAATCTCTTTTCTCCTCCGTCGCCGGTCGCTCTGCTTTCTCCAGTCTCCTCCATTGCTATGATCGCTGTTCACTTCTCCATGTTGCTCTGTTCTCTTCTATCCTCCATTGGTTGTTTGGCTTCATGCCTCCAACATCGCTACATTATACGGGTAACCTGGGTTGGCGCGCCAATTAGGCCGTGGGGCCGAGCCCATTTTAATAGGTCTAATTCCACATATATGCATGGAATTACTTTTGCTATTTTAAGTTGGAATTTAAAGTGGTCTTGAGAGCATAAGAAATTAAAATAGGGTGCATCATTGTCACACTTAGGGGAAATGATATTGATGGTCAAGTTTCTGATTTTGGAAATCCAAAGAGGAACCTAGTGGAACCTATGAGGATTACCTGGTGCACATTTAATTTCGATAGACAAACCTAGCACATATCAAGCCACAAATCAAGGAACAAATCCACTGTGGGAGAAACTTCATGTCATTCATGAAGGAACAAGAGAGGTCAAGAAGATAATTCTAATAGTCTTGAAGAACAGTTTGACAACTTCAAGATGAAGGACAATGAAACCATAGAAGAGATGTTCAAAGGCTCACAAAGATCACTCATGAGCTTGATCTCATGGGAGTTGTCTACAGCCATGAAAAGATTGTTAGAAAGGTTATAAAGAACTTAACTAGATCCTGGAGAATTAAAGCCACAGCTATTGAGGAATCTGGAAAGAGCTCCATAATGACAGTAGATGAACTTTGTGGCAAACTCATGGCTTATGAGATCACTTACCTCTAAAAAGAAACTGCAGAGTTGCAACAAAAGAAAGATAAAGGGGTAGAGTAGCTTTAAAAGAAAAGATCAAAGAAGAGCCTTCTGCTCCAGATGAAGATATTAATAAAAAAGACATAGCGTTAATATCAAAAAGATTTGTCAATTATTACAAGAAAAGATATTAGAACAATAGAAACAAGGTATCAACAAGATAGAATTGTGAAGTCATCACTTGCTACAAATGCAAGAAAACAAGACATGTATGAGTAAAATGTCCAAAAATGGGAAGAAACAAAATAGAACAAAGAAATGTGGTCGAAAATGCATCATGGAGCAATGATGACTTACTTGAAAGCGACTCTGACTAGGAGGAACCTAATATAGCTAATCTCTGTCTTATGGAAAACAATGAGTTCGACAAGGAGGAAGTTGAGGTAAATAGACCCTTTGCTTATGACGAGTTATCTCATGCTTTTGATGAGATAATGGAGGATTCAAAACATGCTTTAGAAAGGTATCATGATCTTAAACATGCCCATGTCAAGCTTTTGAAAGATTTTGAAAATCTTATAAGTGAAAAACATTCTTATGAAGCAAAAATAAAATATTTGAAAGAAAAGCAATCTCTTCCACCTCTTGTTTTCGAAAATAGGGCCCTAAAGGCCAAAGTCGAAGACTTGACATACGACCTAAGTAGATTTGTCCAAGGACAAAAGAACATAGATCTGATGTTAGGTAGCCAGAAGAAATCACCTAACAAGGCAGGTGTAGGCTATCAAAAGAAGGAAAAGAAAGCAAGACTTGTATTCAAAAGAGAAACCTTAACATCATCAAATACATGCTATATCTATGGAAAAAGAGGTCACATTCTTATCATTGTATGAGCAATATAAAGAAGGTCAATGTGAAAGAATCTAGGTCCCAATAGGCACAAAAGTGCTAGCTGCTGACTTCTTGAGGACCACGTAATAGGTACCTAAAATTCTATTTCTTGCAGATATGCCTTATGACAAAATAGAAACAAAGGAGTTGGTTTCTTGATTCTGGATGTTCCTGGCATATGACTGGAAACAATAATAGTTTTGTCCAATATGAGGCTAAGAGAAACCTTGGTAATGTATCATTTAGAAACAATCAAAAGGGTAAGATTGTTGGTATTGGTAAAATATGTATATATAATACATTATGTATTTTTTCTTTAGTTGAAGGCTTAAAATATAATTTGATTAGTATAAGCCAAATGTGTGATAAGGGTTATGATGTCATATTTGCAGCCAAAAAATGCTTTATCCTTCTCAAAAATAAAAACAAGACCATTGAAGGGCACAGATTTGAAAACGTTTATATTTTGGCTGACAAATGCTATTTTCCATAAAAATGTCTTGCTACAAAACTACTAATCTAAGTTGCCTTTGGCACAAGAAATTGGGCCACCCTAATATGAAACTGATTTCAAAATTATTCCAATAATGATCTAGTTGTTGGTCTTCCTAAAATCCAATTTGTGAAGGACCATGTGTACGAAGCATGCCAAAACAGAAAACAAGTTAAAAATTTCTTCCCATCAAAAGAGCATGTATCAACCACAAGACCCCTCCAATTGGTTCTTATGGATCTATTTAGTCCTATTAGGACACATGATTTAGGAGGAAAGTTGTATGGACTTGTGATAGTTGATGACTATTTCTGTTTTACTTGGGTCTACTTTCTTGCAAACAAAAGTGATTGCTTTCAAAGTTTTAAAACTTATTTCAAGAAAGTACAAAATGAAAAAGATTTTCAAATTTCAAGTATTTGAAGTGACCAGGGAACCAAATTTGAAAATTATCTCTTTGAAGAGTTTTGTAACGAAAAAAGAATATCACATAACTTCTTTACCCCTAGGACTCCCCAATAGAATGGCGTTGCAGAAAGAAAAAATAGGTCTCTACTAGATATGGCTAGGACCCTGTTTTGTGACAATAACCTCCCCAAAAATCTTTGAGCTGAAGCTGTCAATACGTCATGTTATGTCCTCAATAGATGTCTTATAAGGCCCTTTCTAAACAAGACACCATATAAAGTATGGAAACGAAGAAAACCAAGCATAAATTATTTTCATACTTTCGGCTGCAAATGCTACATCTTAAACCTTAAAGACAATCTTGGAAAATTTGATACTATATGTAAAGAAGATATTTTTGTTGGATATTCCAACAATAGCAATGCTTACCATGTATATAATATGAAATCGAAAATTATTGAAGAATCTATTCATGTGAAATTTGATGATATTAACCCATTTCTTGAGATTGTGAATAGAACACATGAAGATATTCATGAAGATGATGAACCATCTAAGCCTCAAATAGTGTTTGGAGAATCAATATGAAATTCAAAAGACAAATAGGCACCTATTACTAAAGAAGTTGATGAATGTCCTAGTCACCAGAATCTAGAACCTGAACAGGAACTAGAAGATGTTTCTGATAGAACTCCTCCAAGAGATCATCAGAAGGTTCCACAAGAATGGATAGGTACCACCAGCTACCCAAATGACTTCATTATTGGTGATCCTATAGAAGAGAGAAGGATAAGGTTGTCAATATGGAGAATGAACCATATGGCATTTGTATCACAAATTGAGCCAAAGAGCATAGATAAGGCTCTAGTTCATGACTTTTGGATTGTGGCCATGCAAGAAGAACATGAACAAGCACCCATTGCTAAAGAAGCTAATAAATGTCCTAGTCACCAGAATCTAGAATCTAAATAGGAACTAGAACATGTTTCTGACGACACTCCTCCAAGAGATCATCAGAAGGTTCCACGAGAATGGATAGGTACCACCAACTATCCACATTACTTCATTGTTGGTGATCCTACAGAACATAGAAGGACAAGGTTATCAATACAAATAATGAACCATATGGCAATTATATCACAAATTGAGCCAAAGAACATAGATAAGGCTCTAGTTCATGACTCTTGGATTGTGGCCATGCAAGAAGAATTGAATCAGCTCAAAAAGAATAAAGTATGGAAGCTGGTACCTGCTCCCAGGAACAAGTCCAAAATAGGCACCAAGTGGTGTTGAAGAATAAGGTAGATGAGCTAAGGGACGTTGTCCATAATAAGGCACGGTTGATAGCACAAGGTTACAACAAGTAGGAAGGTGTTGATTTTCAGGAGACATTCGCACTTGTTGCAAGGTTAGAATCTATCTGAATCCTTCTTTCATTTGCTTGTTTTAAGAACTTTAAGTTATATCAAATAGATTTTAAAAGTGCATTTTTAAGTGGTTTTATAAATGAAGAAGTGTTTGTAAAACAACCACCTGGGTTCGAGGACTCTTTTTTTCCAAACCATGTGTTCAAATTATCAAAAGCTTTATATGGTTTAACGCAGGCCCCTCGTGCTTGGTACGAGAGGTTAAACAAGTTTTTACTTGAAAACGGTTTTACAAGAGGTAAAATAGACACAACATTTTTTACAAATATTAAAAGCAAAGATATGCTGATTGTCTAAATATATGTAGACGATATTGTGTTTGGTTCTACTAATGAAGATATGTGCAAGAATTTCTCTAAGCTTATGACCAGCGAGTTTGAAATGAGCATGATAGGGGAGTTAGCATTTTTCCTTGGGCTACAAGGAAAACAATGCTCATAAGGAATCTTCTTATTCAGCCAAAATACATCAAAGAACTTTTAAAGAAGTTTGGAATGGACAATGTAAAAGAAGCCAGGACCCTAATGGGTGCTGTATAGAAACTGGACAAAGATGAGTCTGCGAAGAGTGTGGATCAAAAACAATTTCGATGATTGATTGGGTCCCTACTCTACCTCACAGCAAGTCAACCAGACATTATGTTCAGCATATGCTTATGTACGAGATTCCAGTCAGACCCTAAGGAATCTCATCGGGTTGTTGTCAAAAGAATCTTTAGGTACCTAAGAGATACAATGGACCTAGATATGTGGTACCCAAAGAATGGTGTGTTTGATTTAACTTCTTTTTTTGATGCTGACTTTGGAGGATGTAGAATTCATAGAAAAAGCAGCATTAGTGGTCCGTGTCAAATCTTAGGTCACTGTCTTGTCTCTTGGCATAACAAGAAATAGTCCTCTGTTGCCTTATTTACTACAGAGGCTGAATATATGGCAGCAAGATCATGTTGTGCACAAGTGCTGTGGATCAAACAACAGTTAGATGACTTTGACATAATATATGACAAGAGACCTATTTTTTGTGATAATACTAGTGCAATCAATATTTCCAAAAATTGAGTACTACATTCTCAGACTAAGCACATTGAGATTAGAAACCATTTCTTAAGGAACCATGTCCAAAAGGGAGATATATCCATGGAATACGTTGATACACACAATCAGATAGCAGATATTTTCACCAAGCCTCTCGATGAAGATCAATTCGTTTAACTCATATGTAACTAGCTACGTTGGATTTAAATGACTGAATTTCTCATAATCACATTCTGTGAGATATATCTTCTGGTTTTTGTTGATTGTCTTTTATATTTAAATTCTTTGTGGCTTTAATCATGCATCTTTTAAGTTACTACATGTGTAAATCTCATGAAATTAATATTGATCAAATCAAATCTTTGGCATTATATCTTTATATCCCTGTCATTACATTCGCATACACCTCATTCCTCCACATGTCCAGAGGTTGTTAGGAAAAGCTGAGTCTATCTCTATAGAAATATCGCCATCATGGGTCACATTTCATCGAGGCAGTAAATGCATTTATCAGTTGTGGGCATTTTTCAAAAAGTAACTGTTTGGGGACTCTAGTATAAGAGAGAGGATCCTATAATTGTTTGGGTATCATAGTGAAAAAGCAATCAACACAATCCTCTTCTGCAGAAATCTCTTAATCATCCTCTATCTTCAAAATTTCCGTCTTAAAAACGACTCACCTTCTTTATGTTTTAATGGCTTCCGTAATGCGAAAACGTAGCTCTGACATGTCTGTTGTGTCCATGGAAACTCAAAGGGCTGGAAAAACATTTAAATCAAAGGCAGTAAAACAGAGTTACTCATCCGATTTTCTTCACTGACATTACTTAGCAGCAAGAATTGTATTCTTCATTTTTTTCATTAATGCCAAGATCGACACCTTTGAAAAGTTTAAGGCGATGGGCTGGGGTTCGTTCTTCACCATTAACAAACCAGTATATCCTAAAATGGTAAAGGAGTTCTACACGAATATGGTCTTTGAAAGAGATACGAAGGTTTCACCATGCTAAAAGGCATAAATATTGAGCTTACACAAGATTTTTTGGCCGAAATTACTGGGTGCCCTATTAAGGGCATTAAACATTACTACAGCCACAGGGAGGTACCCTTTGAAGGGTACTCTCGTGAGAAAGCCATCACAAAAATTTATGGGAGGACAATCTGGGTCCATGGATGTAGCCAAGTGCAACGTGACTCACTAAGTACTCCTCTCGACCATCTCTCAAATGGTAATCCCTAAGGCTAGTAAGTCAAACACTCCTACTTTTCTTAAGATCTTTATTGCTTGGTACGTGCTTCACGATCTCTCTCTGAATTTACCCTACATTATTCTAAGTCACATAAAGGCTGCCCTTAGAAACAAGAAGGCAGAATACCTTATGGGTCTGTTATCACTGTTATTGCCAAAAGACGGAAGGTCTTCATGGAGAATTACACTGCCGCACCTACCTCTCCACATGGTACCTACAATAGTAGGTTACTTATGAATATGGGCTTTAAGAAGACGTGTAAAGGTTGGGCCAGGGTTAAAGACCCTTATCCTGAGGAAGGTCCCAGTGCCCCTAAAGGCAAGAGAAAGCCGGCATCCATCTTGAAGAAGTAATTATCACCTTGTAAGTCTCCAAAGGTGACTTGAGGAAGAGCTCGTGCTCAAAAAGTCAAATCATCTTAACATTCAGAGAGCCCAGACATGCTTTCTAAGAAAGTTAGAAAGGAAAGCAGTCTAAAAGTCTCTGAGGAGAATCATGAAGATGAGGAAGGCTCTACAAAATATTCTACTGAAAGCTCTCCTGAACATATGTCTCAAGTACCATCCTCACCTACCCCTACTTCTGTACAGAAAGACCTGGTTGTTCAAAAGGACCCTGCTACTCCATCTCCTAAGAAACATGAGATTATTACTCTTGAGATTGCTATTCTTGAGAACGTTGTTCAGGAACCCGAGTTGCCATCACCTACTGCTACTATCATCATTGACAATGTCATTGATGAACCATCTTGTCACGACCCTCAAAATGGTACGTGACCGGCACAACTTAGAGATACTCTCTAGTTGTAAGCCTATGCTTTTAGCTCCATATAATAATCATTCTAAAATGTGAGAGTAATAATATAACAAAGACTTATCTTAGTTAAATACTCCGATTTTACTTAATAAGCTACAATCTTACAAAACATACAGTAAACTTAAAGTACTGTAATAACATAATTATGTACAATAACCACTTCCTCCTAGATGTCCTATTTGACTGCAGAGCTTTCTAGAATTTAAAACTGAAGAAACAGCTTTAATTCAAATAAACACCAACCCTTGAAGCAAAGAGGGTTAGGATATTGAACTTGCGCTACTCCTCAGACAGATGTTTTTCGTTAATCTCAGGATCTGAAAAAAATATATCCACCACAATATGAGATAATAATCTCAATGAATAGATAACGTTACAAGGATAGAAACTTAATTACAGATAATCATCAAGTGATTAACAATACACAAGTATATGTATAAAATGCATAAGTAAAATCATATCATACTTATAATCGACAAACAGCCATAGAATATGACCATAATCATATTCGGCACACAGTTATCTCCACATTTGGCATACAGCCATAGCATATGACCATAATCATATTTGGCACACAGCCATATTCATATTCGGCACACAGCCATCTTCACATTCGGCACACAGCCATAAATATGACCATAATCATATTCGGCACACAGCCATATTCACATTCGGCACACAGCCATAGCATATGACCATAATCATATTCGGCACACAGCCATATTAATTGAAATATTCAGTCAAAGGTAATAGTAGATATACTCTGAATATGTAAATTACTTGGACTATTCATATAATTAAATAAGTATCCAAGTAGGTTAGCTACTCACCTGAAATCCAAGTTACTATATCTTCTTTAAATCTACACAATTACATTTAATGGATTCAATTAATATAATTCTTTAATACACGTATATGTACTATTCAAAAATACATATAAAAATGTACACGTATATGTACTATTCAAAAATACATATAAATACTATTTATATATAGTTACTATTTATTTATACGTATAGTTACTATTCATATATACGGTTACTATTCATACGTACGGTTACTATTCATACATACAGATACTATTTATACCAGAAATAGAGAATATAATCTGTAAAAGAGTACACCAGGTAAGTTCCCAGGAAAGAGTGGAGAGTCCCAATGGACACACTTAACAACCATGTCTTTCCTTAGCCAGAACTTTCCTAGACATGTATTCTTCACAGTTTACATTCTATTTCGATAATCAGAGAATCAAAACAATATATAGGTAGCTAAGGACAGTTTTTCTGATGTGGAAGATCGGCCAAAGCCGCAACCACAGAGCATACTTAAGAAAATAACTTTTAAAAATCTGAATGGCACAGAAAAGGGGCATAGTATTCTTACCTTGGATCTAGGCTAAGGAAGAAAGACCTAGAATCTCAGAGCCCTAACGCCGGAGCAAGAGAAGTTTTGAGGAAAGGAGAGAAGAGAAACTGAAGGTGTGTGTTTTGAATTGAAATGGAAGGGCCTATTTATAGGAGAAATTATGGTACTATTTGCTACTATTCCATCTACCATTCTCCTATACTATTTCATCTACCAGTTTCACTTACCAGTTTTCATCTACCATTCTCCTATACTATTTCATCTACCAGTTTCACTTACCAGTTTTCATCTACCATTCTCCTATACTATTTCATCTACCAGTCTCACTTACCAGTTTTCATTCTAGATTCCACTTTTGAACTGTATATTTACTTAATGGGATTAATTCCATATCATATCATCCATTATATCCCACAATTTATAGAATCTATAATTAAAAATTTATATTTTCAAAAATATGCACAAACGAGTATGCAAAAATTCAACTGATAGGGAATTTATTTTCTTCAAAATAAATTTATCGAAATTCTTAAATACTTATAACTTAAAAAAAATAATGGGTATTACACATCTGCTCCATCTGCCGTCTCTGAGATTCATGTTGATATTGCTCTACTTGCTTCCAACCCTGAAATTGTTGATATTGTTCCTTTTATTGGTTTGCAATCTGTCCCGCCTACTGCTATCCCTGAGATACCTACTTCTACCACTCTTGCTCAAACTGAAATGCCTACTGCTGCTACAGCTCCATCTTCGCCCCCCACATCATGCTGAGATCCTTCTCGTAGGAATCAGTGAGTCTGTCAATGCTCTATATTCTTTTGTGGCCGAGGAAATTGTAAGGGTGCAAGATCATCTCGATGCATCCTTCAAGAAGATGAACAAGGAGATTTCTGGATGGTTAAAGTCTGTTGAGTCCAGTTTAAATCAATGTGAACACCCTGCGAACCATAGTTTAGCATCCTGCTCTCACCACTATTCTAATCACCACAGTTCGGCCTTCTAGCCCCTAAGCTACTCTTTGCAATTCTCTGGGCAACGAGGCCCTGCAAGCAGGGATTTCCCCCTGTGAGGACAGGGGCAGGGGGGAAATTCTCCCCAAATGCTAAATGGGAATGAGGATGGGGAGGCAGGGTCCCAGTACCTGAGGGAATTTTAGTAATTTTATCGAAGTTACTAAAATGCCCTTAAAGTATATACATATATATATATATACATATATATATACATATATATATGTATATATATGTATATGTATATATGTATATGTATATATATATATATATATGTATATATAAGGATATTTAAGATATTACCTGAATATAAAATTGTTTTAACAAAAAAATCTAATTTCTCTAATTCCCTCTTAACTTTCACGATTTCACCCAATTTTCCCCCTATTTAGTTTTAGAAATCAGAAATCCTAATCCTCCCTAATTGCGACCTCTCACTCTCAGTCTCTCACCTAGACCCAATCACTCTGCCTCTACACTGCCTATCTACTCTCCACTCGCCGTCGTGGACTCATGATGTGGTGCCTTCATTCCTCCACTAGTGACTCATCATCCTTGCTTCATCCACTCCTCCTGCCATCGTGCAATCATGCTTCATCCATTCCTCCTTCAGTTGCTTCCTCAATTCCTCCTCCAATTAGCAGTCGTGCAAGCTCCATCCTCCTCCCAGGTAAGCCAAGACACATCTCGTGTCTGGTGACCAGTGTCCACATGTGTGTGTGTTTTTAAATCCTTTTTTTTTTGTGTTCTTGTATCAGTAAAGATCCCCGGAAACTAAATGATTGAGACCTAGCACATATATATATATATATATATATATATGTGTGTGTGTGTGTGTGTGTGTGTGTGTGTGTGTGTGTGTGTGTGACTCTTTGTGAAATGCTTTTCAAAAATGGTTTAAACTCCACTTCTCTATTATTGGAGGATTTTTTTCCCTTTTAACTGACAAGTGACAACTACTTTTTTCTTTACTTTGTCTTGAAATTGAATTTAATGAAGAAATATTTTCATTTGAAAAGGCTATGAGCAGTACTATGTTGTTTAAAGATTTAGTGAAGGGAATATTGAGCGACACTCAAGGTTCGACAAACCTAAATTTTTTTTTAAGAGTTCTTGCTTCATATATCTGTTCCTGACACCAACACTCAATGTTATGTATCGCAATTTTTTTTCTTCCTTTTTTTTATTTTTAGAATTTTTTTAAATTACCTGCAAGGACCCGCCTCCTTGCGAAGAACGGGGATAAAGGAATTTCTCTCCGCCCACCGAGGATTAAGAGTGGGGACGGGGACAAGTTTAAGAAGGCGGGGCGGGGACAGGGACGGGGGAGGCACTCCCCGCCCCTACCCCGCTTCGCCCCGTTGTCATCCCTAGTTTTGAGGCCCTTTTTTGCTTGATGCCAATAGGGGAGAAAATATTGGTATGCATGTACTCATGTGTATGGTTGAATATTATGTATGGTTGAATATTGAATGAAATGATTTATTACTTTTGATTTTGTGTTCCTTTTCTCAATATTAAAATCTTTTATTATTAGTTCATATATTTGCTCTAATTCTTTGGACATGATTGCCAATCACTTGGTCTTTGAGAAAGAGTAAGTTCAGGTCCCTGGTGAAGAATCGTCAACATTAAGTATAGGGAAGCAAACAATATTCATGCACCAATTATGGGGAGCATCATGGAATGCCAAGAATCAAAAGGAGAATAAAAGTCAAGTTTTTGATTCTGAAAATCCAAAGAGTTACCTGATGGAACCTATGAGAAACCTGGTTACCTGGTGCACATTTAATACTGACAGACAAACTTAGCACGTATTAAGCCATAAATCAAAAAACAAATTTTCTATCAACTCAAGTCAACCATATTATGCATTAAACAAGCAGATTCATATATATGGAAAGGAATTAAGCTCAGAATGAAAGAATCGTTCATCAATTAAACAACAATCAAAGTCCACTAAAATTATAGTTGTTTATTTCCATATCGAGCACGAGGTACCAGTTATGGAAGTAAACATCAAATCTAATCAGAATTAATTCTTCCAATTAATGAGGAACATCCTGTACCAATGACTAGTATTTGCAAAGGTATAAAAGGCAAAAGCTACAACAACATTATACACCGAAGCTGACAAAGAGAATTTCTATGCGATCATACTATCATTGTAACTCTTTGTTGATTCTGTGTGAGAGAATTGTATTGATTATATTTTCTTAGTGAGTTTTCTCTCTACCCTTCGTTGAGTCAACTAAAAAAGAATTCTCTTGTACTTTGAATTCTCTATCTGTGTAAGAACTGGTAGTAGGTACCTAGTAGGATATCTAGCTGTGTGGAGTAAAAACTGCTAAGCTGCACCTTTTTGGTTGAGAAGGTTTACCATGTTCATTTGCTAAGGACGTGTGAAGCCCTAGCTGGTTAAGTATAAAAGCAGGATCCTACTAATCCAGTCTGAAGGTTGCTACCAAGTAGCATAAAAATTGGAGGCTGAACCATAAGTTTGATTTCTTTGTATTGGTGATCTTTGCCCTTAATAAAATACACATAATTGTGGATTGTGAGGAGTGAATATAGGTGAATCCGCTGAACCTTAAGTTTGATTTCTTTGTATTGGTGATCTTTGCCCTTAATAAAACACACATAATTGTGGGTTGTGAGGAGTGAATATAAGTGAATCCTTGATATTCTTCTGAACCACTATAAATTATGGTGTCATCTATCTTTCCTTTTCTTTTTATTATAGTAGTTATTATTTGCTGAAAGAAAATTTTTTAATTGGACCCTGTTAAGATAAAGTGGAACCTAAAAGGTTTTAAAAGAATGAAGTTTTATTCATCAAAAAATATATAAATATTCTATTCACTCCCCTCTAGAGTATACTTGTGAACTAACATATATGTATAATTGTATATATGTTAAAATATAAAATCAAATGTATTATATTATTTAATATCATCATGGTAATTAGTTTGATTTGATTTAGTTAGATATATTTTATAATTAACAACCTAAACCAAACTGGTCAGTTTAAGTAATTGGAAAAACAAACCAAACCAACTTTATGTTCAGTTTTTAATTGGTTTAAATTGATTTGATTTGATCCTTTTGTACATCTCTATACTAAAGTATTAAAACTTCCCAAACTCGGCTCTAATTGATCAATTTTCTTTAAAAAAAAAGTTTATTAAATACCTCACACAATAACTATTCAATGTCAAAGATTAATTCAAAGAATGAGCAAACTCTAGTAAAACCCTAGAAATGATGACGGGAAAGGTACTAAAATTTCTAATGGAGGAAATTAAGAGATATCATCAAATTTTAATCTTTTTTTTTTTGGGTTTGTCAACAATGTTTTGACGCAGACAACAATGTTTTCTGTTGTTAGATTTTTCCTCATGTAATTTCAATGGTACAGGGCTCTCTCATAAGCCTGAAAGCCGAAAGAACATGCAAGCCACAAATCGTAACATTTCCATGCTTGATGTATTCAGATTGAGTTGACTCTTCTGAACATAATATTGCAAATTAGTATGGTTGATTATATGAATCACACGTTATCATTGAATTATATTAATAATCAACTCTTTAACTATCCTTTCACCAAAAAATCACATTTAATAACTTATTTAAATATTTTTTTAGTCTTTCTCGACCTTTTTTTACATTACTCAATAGCCAATATCATTTGCTCAACCCTCCTTACTGGCGCCTCCAACTATCTTGTTTGAACATGTCGAAACCACCTTAAACAATTTTTTACCACTTTCTCCTCAATAGGTGTCACGCTAACTGTACTTCTTATACAATCATTTTAGATCATATCTTTTCTTGTAATGCCGACGCATTCATCTCAATATCCTTATCTCTGCTATCTCAATTTTTTTGTTCTTGTTGTCCTTTCAAAGCCCAACATTCACTCTCATATAATATTAATGGTCTTATAACAATAAGATAAAACTTCTCTTTCAGCTTATTAAGTACTTTCTTATCACAAACAACTTCCGATGCCTTTCTCCCACCCAACTTGTATCTTATATGTAACATCCCCATTAATTTCACCATCATCTTGTATTATTAATATCAGATATCTGAACTTTGACAATTTTGGTATAACCTGATCTCTAATTTTAACCTCCAACTCATTTCTAGCTTACTGCCTGTTAAACTTGCAGTGCATATACTCCTTCTCAAACGAAAATCCTTCGATTCAAAGTATATCTCTATAACTCGAGTTTAGAGTTAATCTCTTCCTTGACTCTGCCATGAGGACTAAATCATCTACAAAAAACATGCATTTGGAGATTTCTTCTTGGATGTGCTTTGTCAGAGCATCCAGAACTAAGTCAAACAAATAAGAACTCAAAGATTATCCTTGATGCAAGTCAATCTTTATAGGAAAGTCTTTTGTCTTCCCTCCAAACGTCCTCACTAGTTGTTGCCCTCTCATACATATCTTTTATAACTCTAATATACACAACACGAACATTTTTCTTTCTTAGGGTTTTCCACAGCACTTCCCTGGTACTCGATCATAAACTTTTTCCAGATCAATGAAAACTATATGCAAGTCTCTTTGTTTATTTCGGTATTTTTCCAACAACTCTCTTAGTAGATAAATAACTTCTATAGTAAACCACCCTGACATAAATCTAAATTGGTTCTCAGAAATAAGTCTTAGTTTTTAACTTGTGCTCAATCAGTCTTTCCCATAATTTTATTATAACTCATAAGTTCTCTCGATAGTTTGCACAATTTTAGATATCCCATTTATTATTGTATATAGGCACCAAAGTGCTTCTTCTTCATTCCTCAGGCATTTTCTTGGACCTTAAAATCTCATGAAATAGTTTAGTCAGTCAGATAATACCTTCTTCCCCTGAATACTTTCAAACTACGATAAGAATATCATCAAGACCAACGGCTTTAATATTATACATTCTCTTAAGAGCTTCCTTGATCTCACAAACTCTAATCATGTGATAAAAAGCCAAATTGTATTTGCCCTCGTGGGTTGTTAAATATTCTATATCACTAGTTGACCCTATCCCGTTATTAAAAAACTTGTAAAAGTAACCCTCTATCTCTTTTTAATATCCTCATCTATAGCAAAAATTTTTCCTTCTTCATTCTAAACACATCTTACTTGATCCAAATCTCTTGATTTTCTTTCTTTATTCTTCACAATTTTGTAATTCTTTCCTTTCCCATTTTTTGCACCTAAGTCCTTGTAGAACCCTTCAAACACTTTAGACCGTACATCACTGTTTTGGTATCGTTATTTATTAGTCTTTTGATATCTTTCCCAATTTTTCGTGTTATTGCACAAATGTATAACTTTCAAGCATTATCTTTTATATTTAACTTTTTCTTGAACACTCTCATTCCACCATCAGGATTCTTTACCTCTTGGTCCAAAACCTTTTAATTCCCCTAAAAATGCTTTAGCAACCTTCCTAACTCTCTTGGCCATTTTATCCCACATGATGTTAACATTTTCTTATGACTCCCAGGCTCTTTCCTTCAACATTCCTCTTGAAAATTTGTTGTTTCTCCCCCTTTAGTTGCCACCACTTGATCCTAAAGTTCGTCACACGTTGACACTTCTGTTTCTAATCTTTTATAAGCACATCAACGATCAAAAGATGTTGATTTGCCACGATTTCCCCATGAACCACTTTACAATTTTTACAGATTTTTCTATCTAAATTCCTTACTAAAAAGAAGTCAATGTATGACCTTAAAACTCCACTGTTATATATGATTAGATGCTCCTCTCACTTCTTAAAGCAAGTGTTGACAATCTTGAAATAATAAGCCATTGAAAACTCAAGTATAGATTATCATTCCTCATTAAACTTCTCAAAACCAAAATCACCATGAACCCTCACATTCTGTCCTGCTTCTTTCTCTACGTGGCTATTAAGGTCCCCCCAATGAAAATCTTGTTATCTAATAGTATGCCTCTAACCAACGCCTGTAAATTTTCCCAAAACTTTTCCTTAGTATCCCTTACAACAATCATTTTTAAAAATAAGATCATATCCCCAATCTTTTTTTACCTCTACCACATTCGACGTCCATTTTTTGTCAACCATAATATCAACCCCATTTTTTGTCCTTACTTTCCCCGTGTACCAAAAACTTAAATCTTGAACAGTCAAACTCATTAACCTTTTCTTCAACCCATTTAGTTCTTAAAGACACAAGATGTTGATTTTTCTCTACTTCATGGTGTCTACTACCTCCATAGATTTCCCCAACATGGTCCCAATATTTCATGTGCCAACTCTAACCTTGCTCTCTTGGACTAACTTCTTTACCCGCATTCGTCCAGATATATACAAGAACCCTTACTCATTTAACATTATATCCAAATGCCGATACAAACAACTCTAGCTCATTTGACACTGTACTCGAGCCATACAACGCGTTGCTTCTAAACAACGACCTAGTATTAAACAATATCGTCGTTGATCTATATTCATGAAAATATCGCAAGATCATGGAGATAACATTCATTGACAAATCATCGTTTATAAGAAAACACAAAAAACAAGGGATTTAATGGCTTTCATATCTAGGACCTTGCATGGTAAGACATACCAAACAACTATACACTAAGTTACTGTGATATTAATTGTATTTAGATCCAAACAGAAGAAACACTGCTAATATACCATTAAAATCTGGAAAAGTGCATCAGGGATGAAACCGGCAGAAATAACCTCACATGATAATAAAATAAATAGAATATGGTCACAACCACTAACTGGCCTTGGTAGCTACACCTGCTGACATGAGTTAATACCCAGAAAGGGTGGCCTTGGTCACCATCCCCTAAAGACCACTTTACATACTCCTATAACCACAGAAACAAAATGGCAACACCACCATGATGCTTTTTCTCACTTGCCATCATCTTCCTCACCCTCATCATCATCTTCTTGGTCATCGTCATCTTCAGAGTCATCATCCTTTCCCTGCCAGTGTGAAAATTGATTATGCATGCTAATATTTGCACCCCCTATTTCAAAAGTTCTACAATTATGTAGTTCAGATGCAACTATAACAGACTTGGGAGTTAGCTCCATTGAGGAAAACATAATGTTGGATGTTTAGTACAATAATACTTTCTTAGCAAAAGCAATGATTTATTTTTTATTTACAAAGCGTGTCACAGGCTGCATTGAAGAAGTTTCCAAGGTCCCCATCCCCCCCCCCCCAAAATATATATATATATATATCTCAGCATCAGTATCACATAAGAATCCAATTATTCACAGCAGAAGTTGGTGAACTATAGGACTATAATTTATAACACAATGGACCTATATAATGCAATTTCTAGTCAGTTCGTCACACATTGCGCTACAAAAAACATCAAAGAAACTGCTATCACCAGTATTCATCTAAGTTATACTCTTTCATCAGATCATCAAATAGTGGCCCCTTAACCACAGAGAGGTTGTAGAGAAAAAGAGAGTAAAGAAGAAAAACAATTTAAGAGACCATAAGCTCCAAACATTTCAGCAAGCTTCCGGAATTTTTTCTTTTTTTCTAGAAAAATAAGAAGTTATCAGGAAACAACCCCATAGCTAATAAAACCAAATAAAGATTAAGTTTAGAGTTCAAGATGGCTTGAAATCACAAGTTGCCTGAGCGACAAATAAATGTTCAAACAGGCAATCCCAAGCGGAAACCCCATGACTTCATAGTAAACGAATGTGAAAGCAGTGGGGCCTTGGGGAAAAAAATAATAATAAAAGGAAAAATTTGTCATTCCCTAGATTGAACAAAATTAAAACTCTTACAGATCTAGATGCCATTCCCAGTCACACACCCAGAGTAAGCAATATATGGACCAAACAAACAATTATTTTGATCACTTACCCTTAACCCTAATTTTTTCAACTTATTTATCAAACATCTGAAACCGTTGAATTCCTTATTTGTTTTTGGGTTGATATAGACGATTCTGACTTCTGCATTACATTTAGTCCTCAGAGAATTGCTTAACATTAAGTAACTTATTGGTTATTATATTGGACTCACATCATATGTCACTATCTTGAGCACCATATCTCTTTAAGATTTTTTAAAAGCCTAATAAAATTCTAGAATGTTCATCGAAATTTAAATAACACTGCGGGAAGGCTCTTAAACACATGTTTAATGCCAATGGCATTTTGCCCCTTTTAATTAGGTCGCCTCCCCCCCCCCCCCCAAAAAAAAAAATACATATATATATATATATATACACCCAAAAAAAAAGGAGAGAGTCCACTAACAGCACTATTGTAAGCATTTATTCAAGCATGCATCAGGTGATCAGATTTTCTTTTTCTTGATCATCTAAGCTTTTTAAGACAAAAATAAAACTTCAATTACCTCATCATCACCTTCTTCATCAACATCCTCTTCATCAGGTTCCTCCTAATATAGCATCAAATAACATTAGAAACTTTAGGAAAGAGACAACAAGGGTAAAAGGAGTGAACAAGCAAGATCTAGAAGTATAATTGACATTTTACAGAAGAAAAAGAAATACAAAATTTAAAAGAGAACTCACATTATTAAAATAAGTAAGTGGATTTGGCCACAAATCATCCTTAATCAATTCTGCAACCTGCAATTTAGAAAAGAACATTACACCAGGAACAATGAGGAGAAAGAGAGATTTTACAAGACAAAAAAAAAAACATTTTACCTCATCATGCATGTCATCCATCTCATCTTTCTGTTCAGTGTCACTAAACCAACTAAAGAAACTGCACACAGATTTGCAAAACAGTGGAAATTGTGTGTAAGAAACGCTAACTATTTATAGCATAGATTGGATTGAAAACAAATCAACTATATACAATATATGTTTCCTCAGATATATTCAATAACAAGCAAGAAATGTTGGGAAAAAAAAAAGGCTAATAACAAGCAAGAAGAGTAAAGCAAGGACAAATCAAACATTGCTAAGTCATCTAGAGACAGCAATTTCCAATGAACCTAACTAGAGTGCATAAAGACAACTATTCAGAAAGCAACAAATCAAACATTGGTAAGTCATCTAGAGACAGCAATTTCCAATGAACCTAACTAGAGTACATAAAGACAACTATTCAGAAAGCAAAGTCCACAATTTTCCTTGGGATAGAAAGGTTTTGAAAAGTGAAAGAAGAGCTTAATTTAGACAAAAAGGAATCTTATAAAAAGCGGACAAGCCTCATTAATCAGGTGTCCTCCGTGATGTGCTAATTAATCAACTTGATTACAGTGTTGCTTTCATGGGAGAAATAAATCCGGGTGAATAAGTTTAGCCAACATTCATGTTTGAAGGCCCACCAAAATTCAAATTCTCATTAAAGTTTTAAAATATATTTAACTTGTTAATTAGATATGTAAGCACAAACATTGCTTTCTTTCCTTCTAACACTTCTGTCCAAAAAAATAAATTTTAGACACCAACCTGACATCAGCGGGGGCCCGCTTGTTCCCTTTCCTCTCATGGACTCCATTGGGTACGCCCTTCATTTTTACAAAATTGTGCTACGTTAAAACAAGCACAATATATTGTTCGGAAGCTGCAAGAAGGTAAATAAAAGCAAGACTCGAAGCCTTACCTTGCCCTCTTTCCATTTTATAGGTGTAGCAGTAATCTTTGTTGTTCCTTCTTCAAGGAAGGTATAAGTCTTTGTAAGATTTGTATCCTCAAAATAGGGATTGGGATTGAAATTCTGAAAGAGAAATATTTAGAAACTGCTTAGCCAAACAATTCAGATCCTTCAAGAATACGATAAACTTCTGCAGCCTACAAGTGATTTCAAATAGTTCGAAGGACACACAAATGAAATGGAGGAAGGGGCTAGAAGAGGATAGACAACTTACAAAGGTAATTGAGTAGCCAGATTTGACGTCTTTAAAATCTTCAACCTCCAAAGAACTTAAATACTTAAATATCTATTAAATAATAAGTCAATGTCGAATTAAAGTTCTATCTGTAATCAAACAAACATCAAAATGGACACTATTTCTACAGAACTCTCACATAAACACCAGAGAATTTATGAAAGTAAATAAAGAAAATGCTTGTAATATTGAGGAATAATAGTAGTTAATACAATTCAAATTTGGGTGATGTTCAAACCTTTTGATCTTCCTCATTCAGAAGCTCCCCAAGAGCAGGATGACTCAGAAACTGTAAAAAAGAGGACAACTCAATAAAATATTCCTAACGTCACGGTGGCAAAAAATTTCATTGTCACAATAAAACAATTGACAAAAATATCAATACTAACAGCTGTGGTCCAGAAGTCAGGAATAGATTTGATAATCTCATTTCGCTTGTCATAGACAGGCTTCCGTATCTCATTGTACTTCTGCTCTATTTCAAGGACTTTATCGCTTGCCTCCTCATTGATCTACAATGTCCACCAAAAAGAAAACGAATGAATAATCATTGCAGAACAGGCAAGGCTGACAGAGGTTACAGGCAGTAATACAGTACAAACTACAGCTGGAACTGGATTTTATGCTATTCTGAAACATAAATGGCTTTTTACGCCAAAATTGAAGCAACTATCCAACCGAAAAAAGTTATATTACCCATAGTATTTCATCCTAAACCTGAAGCTAAAATTAAGAAGTTTCGTCATCATTTGAAAACGCCAATTGGAAACCTAAAACTGGTTATGTAAGAAGATCGAGAACTTCAATTCCACAGTTCACCAAACTGCATAATCGAACATACAAGGAAACTAATTGCAAAGAAAGACCATCTGGTATTGACTTAGATACCTTTTCAAGCTCGTCTTGGATCTCCTGCAGCTTCTCAATGGAGAGGACAAGTTCTCCGTCAATTTCCTCCATGTTCTCACCCTTCTCTGCCACTTTCAACTTCTTGGTCTTGTCAGCCACCATCTTCGCGTTTCTTCGCCTTCTCTATCTGTCTCTCTCTTCTCTCTCGCAAACAGAGGGCACTCAACCCCTCTTTGATTGCCTAAAACCCTAGCACTGTCTGCTTCAAATGTGAGAGCAGAGTGGAGGAGTGAGAGATTAACGAAAAGTTTAGGGTTTTGTGGGGGTTTATCTGTCGTCTTTTCACGGAATGTGCAGCCTCAGAGACAGACCAACCAAAACAGGACAACTGTCGCTTATGGTTACATTCGTCAATTCAGCTTTGGTGAAGTGGATGTTTTGAAGACACCATAAGATCGATGTGCTTTGATTAAAGCCACGCGTCATTGCACTTAAGAATTATGCCTGCCGTCCCCCGTCTTAAGCCTCTTAAGTCTGACGTCTGAACGGTGAAGTTCGTTGAACCCGGTTCAACCCGGATAGGGTCCACTCGGTTTATACTTTTTTTTTTTAAGAGAAACTTTTCTTTTTGGCCATTATGGATTATGAAAAATGATTGAAGATTATTTTTAGCACCGGTAATCTGGCCAGTCGAAAAAGTGCTAGGCAAGGATTGACCTTTTTTTTCAAACGAGCTTGGATTTTTAAGTCTAGGTCAGCCAGCCCGCGGGTTAGGGTTTTATAAAAAAAAAAAATAAAAATTAACTAATGTAATTGTAAAAAAAAGTTACAGACCTGCCTTCAGATATGAACTTTTGAAGAAGGTCCTGGAAGGATGAAGAAATATCAAAACTGAAGAGCCAGAGGAGAGGAGGAGAAGTCAAAAGAGAGGGGGAAGAAGGGAAGATATCGAAGAAAAGGAGAAGGGAAATGAGAACAAGGAGCTAGAGAAGGGGAAGACGTCACACGACTGCTCGAGGAGTCGAGATGACCAGCGAGGCAAGCATAGTACAAAGCCATTGAATCCCACTAGTTTCGTGTATTGACGTTGACTCCAGACTCGAGTAGCTAGTGAAGGCGGTCAAGGTCATCGGCACGGGAGGTGGCAAAGACGTCACCATTGGGGACCTTATTGAGGGCGATGGCAGAGCCGAAATCAGAAAAGTTACAATCGATGCTGTCAAAGTCAAGATCGATGATGGTCTAGCAATCTTGCTTGGAGAGGGACATGGATTGCCAGATTAGTGATTTATGGGTTGTTGCTAGCAACAAGCACACAATTTAGTGTTTGAATTCTGATTACTTTGAATAAAAAAATGTTAAACTAAAAAAAAAAAAAGAGGGCCAACCCGTAGGTACCTCGTTTGGCCTGTTTTTAAATGGGCTCATTTTTAGAGATCCAAGCCTATCCAAATACATATACTTGGCTTGGCCCACGAGTCAAAATCCGTATTAACAGTGCTAATCAATTTTTATGGATGCCAATTAAAATTAAGATTAATTAATATTTTTTTGAAAAAATTTAATTATGCAGTTACTTTTTGTATAAAAATATACACTAGACCTCCTTTAAAACAAATAGACTACCAAAATATCTTTAAAAATAAGATTGAATTATTTTATTAGCAAATATTATTCTAAAATTTTTATTATCTACATATTTTTCGTTAAAAATTATAAAAAAATTTAGAGCTTCATGTGGTAGTATTTATATTTATTAATATATATATTTAACACATTTTTTCAATAAAATTTTTTAAAAAATTATTTTGTCAATATGCTATTTGTTTTAATAATTATTTTATCAAATAATTTTAGAATTTGTTAAATTTAAAAAATATATTTATATGCACAGCAAATATATTTGAAACTTATTTGTTAATTTTTTTTTTTGATAAACACTTATTTGTTAATTTTAAAGTAGTGTGTGTGTGGGTGTGTGTGTGTGTGTGTATATATATATATATATATATATATATGCACATATATAATCGAGAAAAGCTTGTATATTTAACTCTATTCCCTGAATATGCAAATAATTGATTTTTTTTCGAAAAACATTTATAAATAACAAGTAATTCATTGACAAAAAAAGTTTTTTTAATGACAAGGGGCTCCAACCTTGATCTCTAGCCCCCAACCATAATACCTCAATTACATATCATTTGAGCTACAAGTTGGATGCTTAATTTTGTATTTTTATTTTATTACCTTAAGTTTATCTCAATGGTGTTTTGCTTATTGCAAAGTTGTTTCATCTCAATTGAAATTACTGGCCAAAAAATAGATCTCAACTGAAATTATTATTGATCTTTCTAAAACTTGTCGACTCTTTAAACCTATGAATAAAAGGCAAAATTAAATTCCAAATCTATTAATTTGTTACGTAACACAACTTTAAACAAATGATTGCATTTGTTATATTATATATATATATTATGGGTCAGAAGAAAAGTTTCATCATTGATAAGGCATTAAGCTATAGAGTACAAAAAATAACATAGGACCAACAAATAAATCTAATATAAATCAAGTCTGAACTTATGAAAAAATACAATACACGATGAAAGGATCAACTTCAAAGAGACTTCACAAAGAGGCAACACTCGCCTTCTCTTTTACTCTTCTTTAGAGGGACTGATCAGAGTAGGTCTTCAAGACTGCAAGCTTTAGGAGTGAGAACTATCCCTCAAAATAATCCTCTTCCATGGAAGAGGAGGAAGAAACTTTCTCCATTAAAAGTTGTATTTGTCTAAATTCACTTGAGAAGAGATTAAGACCCTGTGCCTCGTGGACCTAAACTCCATTCATAAACCAAAACGAGATGACAATTAACAATAGAACAAGGAGCACAATGTAATACCAAAACTAAGCTCCATTATAGACCTGAGATTCAAAATCTAAACATAAACAGAGAGTGTGGTGAAGAGAAGCATTAGCCAAATGAAAAAATTATGATGACTATGGTTATAATCCATGAACCCTAATATATAAGGATACCTATCAATTCTACATTTAACATAGATACACATATGTTCATTGGTCAGTTTTCATTGTATGACAAATCATCCATTTTCCCTCCTTGAGCTACTTTAGTTGTCACCTGCAATCCAATATTTCTCAGCAAACACCACCTTCTTTGAAACAAGAGGACCATTCCCATGATCCACCATTCTAGTATCCCATCTCATTCCTGTCACAATTATTTTCACTAGCATTAGCAGACTTCCTTGGTCTTGGATTATTACCACTCCTTCAGGCCGAAAAATGCGGTCCAGCTCTAACAAAATGTTTTTTGCAGTACGCCTGAGTTGATAAAATGAAAAAAATTTAGTTAGAGTCAATCTACAAAAATAGACAAACTAATCATGAATAGATATAGAAGCATGTCAACCATATTTTTCAATGAGATTTACCATTGACATGTTTATATGTCTTTTGGTCTATGTAAAAACCTTGCTTTAAACAATACTAATTTGAACTTATAATACTCAGTTAGAGTCAGTCTACATAGATAGGCAATCCAATCAAGAACACACATAAGCATGTCAACCATACTTCTCAATGATACCTAAACTTTGACATGTTTGGATGTCTTATAATTGATTTGGTCTGTCTAAAAATCTTGCTGTTAACATTGCTATTTTGTACTTATCTTACTAGTTACAAAACTTTCATTTAGTCTCTACCCTATGCTTTGATGTATATGACTAGCCATGAGAAATCAATTCCTCTGAAAGAGAGTTAAAAGTTCAAAAAGAAACAACAAAAAGAAAAGTATTTACTTGTACAAGCTGAAAACAACATTTGCATGGATATGAACAAATGTTCTAAAGATATGTGGAGAAGGCTTCACACTTGATACAAGACAGAAGGACGAGGAATCTCAATCCTTGATTTTACATCTTACTTTAGTATCTAAAGCTAAGATATTATTGAAATATATAAAGAGAAAACATGTCAGTAGTTACTAGTATGCTCAAATATAACACCTAGGGTATCTTTCTAGGCAATTGTAGGCAATTGTAGGCATAACGTTCATAACCAGTAGCAAAACTTCCTAGACTAGCATTCATGTCCATGATGTTGTGGTACATCCCTAGGTCAATAATTTGTTGATCCACTTGTAAGCACTGACATGCTTCTTCCAGGATCGATCGTCCACCTTGTATGCCTCCACAGATATACTGGGAATGGATCCACTAGATATTCTGGAAGGAACATTGTTAAGTCTCTGGAAATTGCTTCCATGAACCACTAGCTATAGGAGAAGGAATTAAACACTCTTCCATCTTCTTGTACCTAGGAGAAGAGGTAAAACTTTCAAAGAAGTGTTGAAAATAATAAAATTCAAAAGATGTGGACTAAACTAGAAGTCTATATCATTAAAAACCAAAAAATCATCAACTTAAAAGATACCATTTTCGCAACCATAATGTTAATTTTCAACAGGTCAGGTCCCATGTCTTGCAGTTCATAAACAAAAAATGTAGAGAAATTAAAGCAATCACTTAAACTAAACTACATTTCTAAATTGCAGAATATATAATTTGGTGCAACACTACTAGGAAATATTTGACTTCTTGAAAACTGAGTATTACTTGGGCGATAAGTGAACCAGGAATAATGAATTGCAAGAAATATGAAAGGGCAGAACAAGAGAAGTAAAAGTGAAACATTACCTGACATCATCTGCATTTGTTGATTCACATGTTGCAGGTTGGTTATCTTGCTCTAGGCATTCATCAGTATTTAATCTTTTTCTCCAGATAGTGATTTCACCTTTCTCATGTTTCTTTTCCCAGCATAGAGGTTAAGAAATATCTTAAATCTTCCTTTGCTCCTCCACAAGCTCCCTCTCAGGACGCTGCCATGCTTGGTAGTTATTCTTCCAGTCAATTGGAGGACTGAAAAGTATCTAGTAACCACTAGGTCTAAGAACTCGATCTACTTCCATCATGTACATTCCACCTGTAAAAAGAATCCAACAAATACAACTTAAAAAATTTATTAACAATCGAAGCATGAAGTAATTCTCAAGTCCCCAATGAATAGTCAAATAAGATACCAAGAAACACAATGACTTTAAGTCATTATCATATATGCATATCATAAAATTCTTCCATTTTTCATTCATAGAAACCCTCATGGCCTGAAGAATAAATTCTTCATTCATAGAAACCCTCATGGCCTGAAGAAAAAATTCTTTTGAACCAAATGAAATAATTTTTTAGTGCAAGGCCAGACACATTATGGTAAATCTCACCATTTGAACCCCATGGAATTAAGTAGCGAGAACAATATGCCATGTCAAAAGATCCAGTTGGGAAAGGCAGCTTTATGGTTCCAAGAACACCAACGATCACTGGAACCACCTCTTTCCAACGCAAATTGGACTTGTGCTTTATGAGATTCCTGTGGTGTGATCAACATTGTGATAACCTTCTTCTTAGACATGTATGCACCCCAACTAGCAACCTGAGCATCATCAATGAGCAAAGAATGAGATAGAACTTCGATAAATTAAAGCTAGATGCAACACGATAATCATGAATGCTTGCTTATGATTCAACTCACCCCACAACCGGTATCTTCTAAAGCAGTCCGAACCATCCACTGTCCAATGGGATAACATATGCAAATTCATCAATATAAGCATCAGCACCTTCGAGAAACAG
This sequence comes from Biancaea sappan, assembly GCA_037074585.1. Taxonomy (NCBI): domain Eukaryota; kingdom Viridiplantae; phylum Streptophyta; class Magnoliopsida; order Fabales; family Fabaceae; genus Biancaea; species Biancaea sappan. The sequence continues at coordinate 43,986,971 of CM073497.1, read as the reverse complement.
TGTTCTGCTACTCGGGAACTTGAAAACATTCCCTTCATACTGATTCCAATTTTGTCCAGCCTTTTCTCTATAGTCAAGCTATTATATGGTGCATTTACATACAGTACATAATCCAGGCTCTTGGGCCATGGAAATGGAGTTGCATATCCTCTAGGTGCAGGTAGCAGGTATGAGACAATACAGCAGCTTTTCTTCTTCAGGAGGATAGTGCCTTTCTATATAAACCATATTCTCTCTGGGGAATGTGATTGCCCGCAATTGATCATGGCAAGGAGTGTAATCAATGTAGTGATCTTTGCAAGGCTTGAACTCCTTGACTTAGGCTTCAGAATCCTCGAGTGTTCCATCAGCATTGTGGTGGGTTTTGTAATTCAAATTAGAGAGAATACTGCAATCTGTCTATCTAGTGATCTACCAAGCTATGTTGTCTCCCTTGCCAAAACCACTCCTTTGCCATGCACCTAATATATAGAAGAAACCACATAAGCCAAATATGATGAAAACCGACATTGAACCCCTAGTCCTATTGTCTCCTACATTTCCTTTTGTGGCCATGATGGATCTTTAGTTTTTCTACAAACTGTACAGAATAGCTGCAAATTTGAAGCATTTGTTAGTGCATAAACATAAACATGATCTGTTCAGCATTTCAAAATTGGCAAAACAACATCAGATAACCAAAAATATTATTTTGGCATTTGCAAAAAACAAGTCAGAGTTAGAGGATCACTCTTAGGCTTAACGAAATAGTTTTGCATTAATCCTAGTTTTGAAAAATCAAACACAAACTAGAATAACAAACAATGATGTTGGGTTCTTACTCATTTCTGATGATAAATTGAAGTAAAGAGACAATATTGTTAAATAACTTAGAGTAAATATACATTTAATTCTTAAAAGATACATTCTTTTATTCTTTTATTGTTTAGTCTCTAAAATTCAAATGTCAAACAAGTTAGTTTTTATAAGTCATAAACTTTATATAAATTAGTCATTCTAGAGGACTACATTATATATTTATTCATATTTGGAGAATTAATGAGTTCACAGTATTTAAGGATTAAATAGTGAAAAGTTAACATTTCAAAGACTAAATAGTCAAACCCACGTAGGTTAAACTGTTAATATAGTCAATAAAATATTAACGAAATGCCTATCTAACTTAACTAACCAGTTAGCTGTATACAACAAGAAACTAGAAACACTAGCAGGACAAAACATGACCACAACCTCTTATTTTTTCCATTGTGTATGCCATTAACAAAATAGAAAGAACAAACCAACGCCACAAAAGTGGCAAAACCAGAAATGACCAAGGTATAATTTGGGGTTTTTCACCCTCCCTTGGAAAAATTTAGAAGAAAAAAGTCAGGGAAGCAAAAAAGAACACGTTTTAGCAGCACAAATCGTTAGGTTGGTGAGGAAAAATTCTTACTGATCTCAGAAGAATGCCTGGCAAATAGGTGGAATGAGAATGAAGAATTGTGCGCTTAGTCCCTTGGGTTTGGACGTGCAAACCAAGGTGGCGTTTCTTCGAGAATCCAGAGGATAGGGGACGATGTCTGTCTGAGTGATGCTGTTGCAGTGAGTGTTTGGTAGGGAAGTTTGGATTTTCGTTGGTTAGTTAAGAATGGGATCTATGGAATGGAATGTAATTTTTTTATTCCGAAGCAGAGGCTTGAGTGTTAGCCAATGGGAAGCGGAAGCTTCAGTGGGAGGTGTCCGTTGGGAAGTAGAGAAGACGAACTTGGATTTGTTGTGTGTCAACATGTTATGTTTGTTTTTTAACAGTATAAATTTTATAATTTTCAAAAATAAAATAAAAAGTTATTAATCTATACAATTAAATTTCAAATCTGACAGAATAGATCCGTTTTAAGAGAAGACTTAGTTCCAGACTGCCACTTTTTTCGAATTTAACTTTTTTAATAACATCAATGAAAATTAGACTCACAACAACTCAACTTAAAATTAGGTCTATGTTTTAACTCTACTAAACAAAACCTTCTGTCACAGTTTTGTTCGGGAATCTTATATTTGTAATTGTTGATAAGAAATTTGTTGTTGTAAATTCAAGTGCAAATAGGATAGGCAATGCCATAGGATTTGGCCCGGTCATTGACCCGAGCTAGTCTTCGAGTCACTAATTCAACTATTGAGTCACTAGATCAATTATTGAACTGGATAAATATATTTAAAAATTAAAAATTATATACTTATATATATATATATATATATTTATAAATAAATTTTAAAACAAGTAAAATAAATAATTTAATGTAAATTTTATATTTTAAAATCTTAAAACTATGATAATTAGTTATAAAATAATTAAAATGTAAATATTTATAAAATCATAAATATTCATATTAATTCAAACATAAAGTCAAATATCAATTAAATAATAAAAAAGAAAGAAAGAAGAACAAGAATGACTAAAATGCAAAAATTTAAGGGACCAAATTGTTGTATATAACTCAAAATTTTTTTTAGTTTAAATCAATCATTAATTACCGGTCATCTCCATACACTAATACTATTTTATTGTCTACAATCTGCAGTCTAAACTCTTCTCCATAGGCGTCTCATATCACAAATCTCATTATTATCTTAATTTTTGTATGTCAGAATGATTTTTAATACATTACTTAAATTAATTAGTGATGCTAAATTCTAAAACTTCAAAATATCTTTACTACTGATCCACATATTCATAAAATGACCAAATAACCATTTCCATCCTAGTAGGATCTTTTATTTTATTTTTTTTTCCTTAAAACATTGTTGCAAGCGCAAGGTATAAATTCATCTATATACAAGCAACCTTCAACTCAGACGGACAAATACAGATTTCGCAATAATGACTCAGGATTGGCAAGGAAATATACTGGTCTGGCCTGCTAATGCCGAGGATTTTATTTATCTGGTGTTATTAACTACAGCAAGCAGATATTGTCTCTCGTTTCTGCTTCTACACGATAATTTAACTTCTAAGCGATCAAGCACCACCTATCCTCCGTCTCAGGTAGAAACAATTATAAGGGGAAAAAAAAAAAAAGGATGCTGAACATTCTTGACTTCATTTACTTCCTTGGAAAAATAAGTGTTAACAATAGTTTCAAGGTTCAGGCAGAAAAAAGGAGGACAAAAATATAAGGGAACCAGAGGTCCCAGGAGACTTAATATTACACTTTACTAATAATCTAGTAAACATTCACCGTCATCTCCAACCCCCTGTCCACCGTTTGCAGAAGGTACTTGCCAAGAGTTCCCATTTGAAGCTAATGCCAATTGACTTTCCATCATTAAATGTTTCATGTCATTGGTATCATGCTGCACCTTCCCAGTTATCTCCAAGCATAAACCCTTGCTCAGCCCTTTATTTGGCTGTCTATCTTTAGCAGACTTATTACTCAAACCAGGGTCCACAAAAATCGGCTGAATCTTAAGACTTGGATTTGGTTTGATGCGGTGCACTTCCTTTTCATCTGGTGGACGTAATATTCTATTGTCAGACTGTAATTCTGAAGTTTCATCTTCATTCAGAAGCACCTGCAAGATTTATATTAGAATCCAAATGAAAATAAAGACACAGAGAAGAGAGGGTTTGCTTTAAACAAGGATGCATTGGCTGCTATACGGGAAATACCAAAGGGAAAATTAAGGAATGAGACGTATCTAATTCTTCCTAGCATAAAACTTAACATATCGTAGGTAGCATCTAAATCTAAAATGCCTTGTGCATTTTCTGATCGAGTACTCCGCCATTATTAAAAACCATAATATGTGAAACCATTAAAACAACGAAGCAAGATAATTTGGGATAGATCTGTATATAATTGGAAAAAGTCAAGCAGCAAATAACGAAGCAAGATAATTTGGGATAGATCTGTATATAATTGGAAAAAGTCAAGCAGCAAATCCTACGCATAAGATAATGCATGCTGCAGCAAATCCAATCAGTAACTTTTAAGTCTAATGAAATGGCATAGAAATAAAACCTTGCGGCCAACAAGATCAAAAGTCACAACAACTTTATTTCGTTTGGCTCTCTCAGCTTCTTCCATCTCCTCTTGTTTCTTCTTCAAAAGTTCTTTTTCCTGAGAAAAAGAAGGAAAAGTTCAGTCACAGATGAACGTGACATACTGATACTGATGAAATGCAATTATAAGTTACTAACAAGATAGACTACCTCCTTTGACAACCAACTGTTTCCATCAAGCTCATAGTAGTCACTTTGGTCATCAATAACAGTTGTACGAGCTGCAGAGTCCCGGTCATACTCAACAAGCCTTTTTGCATAAGCTTCTGCAGCAGCTTCAGCATCTGACAAGGGAGGCAAACTTTCTTCAAGACCAGCATATGTGCTTCCCTCTCTCAACACAAGGGAACCACAGAAATTGCAAGGTCCCTCCCCTTCTTGTTCACAAACTATTTTGCCACAGGATAAGCAATTGCTGACTAGTTTGTGCCGACGTGCTTGACATGAGCATGGTTTTCCCTGCTGAAATACGATTGACCCTTTGGCAGCCTCAGCGAGTGAAACAGCTCTCCCAGCTTTCTTCTTTTTAGAATTAACTTGGTTTCCTTTATTTGATGTTCTTGATTCACTTCCTAGGCTTGTAATCTTATTTTCCTGATTCTTGGCAACTGCATGTTGTTTGGATTCCACATGAACGCTGGGGACTGTCACTACTTTTGGTGCTCTCACTGATTTCTTACTGCCACTACCAGATGCATCAATTGAAGGTGGTTTAACATAGGCCTGTAAGTTTGAAGTAGGAACATTGGACTTGCTGCTGATTTCTGACTGCCCTCTCCGTTGTAAGTATTCATCAATCACAGTTTTGCCTGCTTCCTGACCAATTATGTTCTGCAAAGAAAATAAAGAGTAAGCCATTTGGACTAGCACTTCCAGTTTACATCAAAGTGATAATTGCATTCCCGAGTGAGGTTGCAAGCCCACCACAAAAATTCATCTAAGCATTGTGTTTTAATATGTATGTAATAGTTAGATATTAAAAGATAATATCTTCACAAATTAGTGGAAGAACAAGTTTTATATTAGAATATACTTAAGTTGAATTTGAGGTAGGAGCGCAGTTAGTTAGCCTGAAAATATCATAGTAATTTAAACCTTAAAACAAGCATCTGTATGCACCTGTAAAATTGTATACTTCTGTATGCAGTGAGGAAGGAAAAATGCAACTAAATTTAACAAAGGTAGCATTGTAATTATGAAATGAAATGTTAGCCACACGAGCATTTTTCCAGCAAATGAACGATTAGTCCAATAGGCATTGTCATGTCTGAAAATATTAGTTCCAAATAATTGATGCTAAATATAACTGTACTAGCAAAGACAGAGGTACTCATATCTAGATCAGATGCATGGTGCGCGGTGCCTTGCATCAGAAAATGTATTGTTTTTCCAACTTGAAATGTGTAAATTAAAAAGCGGAAACTAATATTGCCTACAACACAAAACCTAATTCCAGCTCGAAATGAAAGTAAACCTAGTTGGCTGTTAATTATGGAAGAATAGATAGCAAAGGAAAATTCCCTACCATTAATTGGTTCCATGACTTCCACATCGCAATTCATTGTCCAATAACAGATAATATATCATAAACATACATTCTTAAACTCCGTTTTTCTCCTACGGTCAACTTCCTTCCCCATTCAATTATCAAAACTATCCCAAGTGTCTGTTAACCCCTTGATTTCAATTATCCTAGGTAAAATTATAAAGTCGGACTTTCTTCATCGCTGTTGGGCCTAATACCGTAAGATTCGTCACTGAAACATTGCACAAACTCAATTTTACAGAAACACATATACGACCCATACATTGTTTTACCATGGAAAGGAAAACCCAGTATGTAAAAGCAAATTTGCACGCACTTAATCAACCAGATTTAATGTTCTCTGATCGCCGCAAAACAAAAATTAAAAATGTAAAAGAGTATGGGAAAGGAAGCGAGAAACATACGCAGAGAGAGAGAGAGAGAGAGAGAGAGAGAGAGAGAGAAGGGTTACGTCAAGATACTCTTTAGCATCACGGGGATCAGCAAGCTCGCAGTAGGAAACGAGGCCTGAAATGATTTCTTTATCGAGACCTAAACTCAAACCTGTTTCTATCCTTTGGCACAGATCAAACAACGCCTTCTGCAACCACTCTCCCGGCGATTCCATCTCTCTCTCTTACCCTCCAGTGCGGCTCAATTTGCCGGTTGCTGCTACAGAAAATTGACGAGTTTCTACCTTCTACTTCGCCGCCTGGTCTTGCCGTGTGGGTCCTATTATATGATGATATGGCAATAGTAATTGGAAATGTCAAATGAGTGGACCCATTGTAGATTTTTTTTGGTTAAATTTTTTTATGTTTTTTAAAAAATAACATATTTTCCTCTTATAAACTTTTCCTTATGTGAAAAAAATTTCTATTAACTTTAAAACTTGATAATGAAACCTCAAACTTTTTAATATATACAAGTTACATCTTCTATTAAAAAATTCATTGGTCAACCTAACAGTCAACGCTTAGTTAGTAAAAAAAGCCACATAAACGGCTAACATGACATAATTTGTCATCTACCAATATGGTCCCTAGAATTACACTATTACCAAAAGTTCCTCAAAACAACTATTTACTATCAATATGGTCTCCAAAATCACATTATTACCCCAAACTAATTTTTCTTCTACCAATATTGTCCCCACAATTACATTATTATCAAAAGTTTCCAAAACAACTATTTACTATCAATATGGTCCCTAAAATCACATTATTATAAAAAGTGCCCCAAAATAGTTTGCCTTCTACCAATATGGTCCCCATAATTACATTATTATCAAAAGTTTCCAAAAACAACAATTTATATCAATATAGTCTTCAAAATCACATTATTATGAAAAGTGCCCCAAACTAATTTATCTTCTATAATATGGTCCCCATAATTACATGATTACCAAAAGTTTTCCAAACTAATTTGTCTTCTACCAATATAGTCCCCATAATTACATTATTACCAAAAGTTTCCCAAAACAACAATTTATATCAATATGGTCCCCAAAATCACATTATTATGAAAAGTTCCCCAAACTAATTTATCTTATACCAATATGATCCCCATAATTACATTATTACCAAAATTTGCTCAAAACAAAAATTCACTATTAATATGATCTCCAAAATCATATAAATAGCGAAAGTTTCCCAAAATAACAATTTACTATCAAAATGGTGCACAAGAGTTATATAATTAGCAAAAGTACTCCAAAATAACAATTTACTATCAAAATTGGTGCATAAGAGTTATATAAACACTAAAAGTGCCCCAAGACTACAATTTATTGTCAAAATGATACACAAGAGTTACATAATTATCAAAAGTGCCCCAAAGGAGTTTTCTTGTAATGTGGAGGCAAGATCCAATTAAATGTATTGAAGGACATTGGGTGTGTACTTTATATACAAATATCGCACTCATCGGTTTTGTGTAGGACATTGGGTATCCTTCAACACATTTAGCAATCCCTTCAAATAAGAAAGCTCTTGGTAAATCCAAAAAACTGAGGAGGAAAACCATGGATAAGCCAAAAAAATCCATTCTTGCTCAGAAAAGATGGATCTACATTGAAGTACAGTAATTGTGGCGTAATTGTAATATCCCAAGAATTTTCATGAATATTTAAAGTCTATTTGAAGTTTATTGAAAAATTTAATTACATGAGAAATGTTCTTTTTGAATTAGTGAAGGAAATTTGGAAATAGAAATTTCAAAATTTTAATTTGGGACATTTTACAAATTCTCAAGGACTAAAATGAAAAGAAAAGAAAGTATGGAGTACTTTTGAGAAATGACCAAGTAGGAACCCGAGAAGAAGAATAGAGCTTATGGGAATGAATTATGAGTCCGGTACCAAAAGGATGATGGATTCGAGTTTAAAGTGGAGTTTGAGACTCTGAGAGGGACTAAAGTGAAATAAGAAAATTGTGGGGCAATTAGGATTTAGAATCACCCGAGGTGAGATTTTATGAATTTGTTTTTACTAGTCTTGACTGAGGGTCAACTGAAGAGCAAGTGATAATTTCACCCCGGGCGAGTAAATAGGCGGCCTCACCTAATTTTTCTTCATTTTCTCCTTTCCTCTCTCTCTCTTCACTTTCTCTCCTCTCTTTCTCTCTCTACACTCCAACTCCACAACCGGGCTTGGAGGGTGGATCTCGGGCTACGAGGCGAGCCTCTAGGAGCCAAGTAACATAGGAAAAGCAAGGAATTGAGGTAGAAATTTCTATTTCTCAAGTTTTTCCCTATTTTCTAGTTTTAAGAAAGTTTGGGGTAAAAATCGAGATTCCGGCTTCGTTTCTCGATTAAAATTGGTGTTTTTGGTGTCTAAATGCTCCTTAGACATTAAGGGTGAGATCCTATGGAAGAAATCATGGAAAACGGTGAAGATTTGGCCGGATCTGAGCTAAAACCGAGAGGAATCGCGAAAGGTCGCGATCCTGGCGCCCAGGCGCCAAGGTTCAGAAGATTTTGGGAAGGAAAAGGGGCTTGGCGCCCAGGCGCCATGTGTGGCGCCCATGCGCCAGGTATGCTGAAAAGCCTTAGCTTATTTTCAATCAGTCATAACTTCTTCATCCGGACTCCGTTTTGGGCAAACTTTATATCGTTGGAAAGCTCTTTGAGTCTAGTTTCCAATGGTATAAATGTCATTTAGAAATTCATTACCGGTTAGGAGTTATGACTTAATATGTGAGTAAAGGTCGAGAGTAGTGATAGAAAATTTCTCTATTTTGTAACCCTAATGGTTTTTACCTGGTTACAATAGGGATGTTTGGGGCGCAAGGTGGGAGCGCCGAGAGCATGGAATCCAGGTGAGTAGGCAACCTTGCAAAATTAATTTAATAAATTAGTCAAAGCACAATATAAATCTCATTTGCGTTATTTGTGAATTTGAGAAGATTATCAGCGTGTGTTCAGGTTGAGAAAAAGTACAATATCATTGGAAGGTATTTTATTACCTTTGAGAATTGATTTCTCTAGTTGACTAAAGAACTAGATGTGATAGTTCCTTGAATAAATTGGAACATTTTGTAAGTGAATAACCTTACTAAACTAATGTGATCTTATTAGATAAAGTACAATACAAGTCTTGTTTATAACATTATTGAAGTGTGAAACAATCAATCTCTCAGTTGATAATATATGATGATTGTTATGGTTGATGATAGACATTCAAGGGAATAAAAGTATGTGTAAATTCATTTATTTCATAGTAATTATATTGTGATAAATTGTCACTATTTTATTGATGAGCAAAAGATCTACGAGATCTAATACACGAGTTTGAAAGGGTTAGAGTCCCATACTATTCGGTGTATAAATGTGAAAACCTATGCACGAGTTTGAAAGGGTCAGAGTCCCATACTACTCGGTGTATAAATGTGAAAACCTATGCACGAGTTTGAAAGGGTCAGAGTCCCATACTACTCGGTGTATAAATGTGAAAACCTATGCACGAGTTTGAAAGGGTTAGAGTCCCATACTACTCGGTGTATAAATGTGAAAACCTATGCACGAGTTTGAAAGGGTTAGAGTCCCATACTACTCGGTGTATAACTGTGAAAACCTATGCACGAGTTTGAAAGGGTTAAAGTCCCATACTACTCGGTGTATAAATGTGAAGGCCTATGTACGAGTTTGAAAGGGTTAGAGTCTCATACCACTCAATGTATAACTGTGAAAACTTATGCACCAAGAGTTTGAGGGTTAAATTCCCAAGTCACTCAGTGCAAGTATTTATGGCATATAATGCAAAGTGATTGAGGGATTGATCACCCAAGAAATCATATGCAAATTCAGACAAGTGTAATACTATAATTATTTACAATAAATGATAGATTGATTGTATTAGTAAATGTGGTGTTTGTGCTTATGATATTTTCATGTACAGTTGTTTACTCACTGAGTTATGATAAACTCACACTCTCTATGATTATCTTTTCAGATACAATGGTTGAGGAGAAGAATTTATAGCCTTTAAGGATATACTCCACTTTTGTCTGGTAAACAATTGGTAAGGATTAGGAAACACTCTGTAATCTAGTAGGTCACCTAGGCTTGGGAGGTTGTATAGTGTTTGAATGTTGAACATTTTCTGAATATGTATACAAAATATCTTTCTTGAAATATTTATGATCCACATAATTATGGATATTAAGAATGTTCACAGAGATTATGGGGTATCACGGAGGTACACCCTAGGTATTTTATGTTTATCTCACATGTAAGTTTTGGGATGTGACAGTAATTGGTCACAACATGCGTGGATGCAAGGGATCAATAAACTCTTATGCACAATTTTGGTAGTAAATTATAGTCTTGGGCCATTTTTAGTGTTTATGTAATTTTTGTGCAACATTTTGGTAGTAAATTATTATTTTGTCGTACTTTTGCTAATTATGTAACTCTTGTACACCATTTTTGTAGTAAATTGTTATTTTGGAGAACTTTTGGTAATTTTGTGATTTTGGGGACAATATTGATAGTAAATTTTTGTTTTGGGAAAATTTTGGTAATAATGTAATTATGGGGACAATATTGGTAGAAGAAAAATTAGTTTGGGGCACTTTTCATAATAATGTGATATTGGGGACCATATTGATAGTAAATTGTTATTTTGGAGAACTTCTGGTAATAATGTAATTATGGAGACTATATTGGTAGAAGACAAATTAGTTTGGGGCACATTTCATAATAATGTGATTTTGGAGACCATATTGATAGTAAATTGTTGTTTTGGATAACTTTTGGTAATAATGTAATTATGGGGACCATATTGGTAGAAGATAAATTAGTTTGTGGTACTTTTTATAATAATGTGATTTTGACGACCATATTGATAGTAAATAGTTATTTTGGGAAACTTTTGTTAATAATGTAATTATGAGGACTCTATTGGTAGAAAACAAATTATGTTATATCAGCAGTTTATGTGGCATTTTTTACTGACTGAGCGTTGACCTTAGGTTGACTAACTAATTTTTTACAAAAGGGGTAACTTGCACACATTGAAAAGTTTATGAGAATTTATTGTTAAATTTTAAAATTTATAAGAATTTTTTGTATATAGGATAACATTTATGGGGATAAAGTATATTTTTCCTTATTTTTTATTTAAAAAATACAACTCGTTTCATGTTCAATAATCTCTTTATTAGTTTTTAAATTAATTGTAACTTTGATTTTTTATGATAGTTTTTATCAATTATATTATATATTAATTTTTATATTTATTCACAAAATTACAAAAAAAATTGTATTTAAACTTTGTGAATTTATTCAATATATCATTGAATATGAAATTATATAACTGCTAGAAATTTTTTTTGAACTTCTCGGATTATTTTAATACTTTAAAATGTATTTTTAAATTTGATTAAGAGTTAATTTCAGAATATAATTCGCTTAAGAGTATTTTAGAATTGTACAACGTTACTTTAGTTATTTATTTTGGTCATTTTTAATTTTCATATTTAATTATTCTTTTTGAATATTATTTATGAAAATTGAGTTAAATGACTGGACTGAATATTTGCACCATGTGGGATATATTCTAAGAATGGTGAAATTCATGGAAAAGTGGTTTAAGAATGGTCAATTAGTCCATTTATTATAAATTGACTGGATGTGTTTGGATGTTGGGTTATGGATACCCATGAGTTATTCAATAACCCATTAGAAATATTTAAAATAAAACTTCAATAGTAACTTCTCATAATTCGCGTCTGAAGCAAAAGGTTGGAAGGAACAGTAACTTCAGTTTCTCTCGTTTCTTCATCTTCTTCTCAAATCCTTTCCTTGATCTTCAGAGTTTTGATTATTTGTTCGGTTCAAAAGCTTTGTAAGAATCAAAAGTAAGCTTTAATCTCATTATTTTCCTTAAATTTCAGTTTATATGGAAGATTAGAGAAGGTTTTGTTCTTGAAGATTTTGATGATAATTCGTGAATCTCAGTTGTTTTAGAAGTTATATTTGAGTTATAATCGGTTAAAAGAGTTGAGATTCTGGTTTTGAATCAAAAGAAAGGAAATGATAAATTTTTTTAAAGATTTTCTGCAAAATTCGAAGTACTGTAGCAACTGGAAATCTGGAATTTTTCTTCGAGTTACTGTAGCGACCAGAAATTTCGGAAAAAATCTGGAAAATTTTCTTCGGGGTACTGTAGCAGTTACTGTAGTGTCGGCAGTCAATGGTACTGTAGCAGTCAACGTTACTGTAGCGAACCGGCACTGTAGCGAACCGTTATTGTAGCAAACTGTTACTGTAGCAAACCGTTACTGTAGCAATCAGAAAATTTTGCGTATTTTCGTGATTTTGTTTCCTTTCTTATGTTTCCTTGTAATATATTTTACTAGTAAATTTTCCTACACAAATTCTAGTGTGGAACAAGGTAAACTTGGACAAATATCAAGGTGAGTGAATAACCTTACTCAGCTAATTTGATATTACTAGTCAAAGTACAATATAACTCCCATTTACAATATTATTTGGATAATAAGCAATCAATTTTCATATGGGAGTATATGATGATCGGTAGAAATAAGAGTATGTAGAAATTATTTTATTTAATGACAATTGTACTATGTGATAAATTCTCACTATCTTATTAATGAGTAAAGATCTACGGGATCTAATACACGAGTTTGAAAGGGTTAAAGTCCCATACTACTCGGTGTATATCTAAGAAACCTATACACGAGTTGAAAGGGTTAAAGTCCCATACTACTCGGTGTATATCTAAAAAATCTTATACACGAGTTTGAAAGGGTTAAAGTCCCATACTACTCAGTGCTTATCTATGAAACCTATACACGAGTTGAAAGGGTTAGAGTCCCATACTACTCGGTGTATACATATGAGATCTTATTCACGAGTTTGAAAGGGTTAGAGTCCCATACTACTCGGTGTATATCTATGAAATCTTATTCATGAGTTTGAAAGGGTTAGAGTCCCATACTACTCGATGTATAAGACAATTAATTATATGAGTAAATGTGGTATTTGTACTTTTGATATTTTATATAGTACAATTATTTACTTACTGAGTTTTTAAATAAACTCACACTCCCTATGATTATTTTTTTTCAGAAACAGAAAACAAAGAACAAGAGTATCCGTTTGAAGAATATAAGCCTCTTGGAATTATTCTCTATTTTTGTCTGGTGGGGTACCAGTACTTATTAATGTGGATACTAGGAACGCTCTGTACTTTCTATAGGTCTCATAGACTTGCGATGAGATAGAAATATCAGACTATGTATGTCTATATTTACTTATCAGATGAATATAATTCTGTAATGTGGAATGAATGATTAAAGTTGAATGCAAAACCTTACAGAATATATGTAAATAATGTATGTTTGAGAATGTTATCAAATGAGTTGTATCTTTTCACATGTTCAATTTTTGGGATGTGACACTTTCACCCTAAAATACACTCCAATATTTTTTAATTTGTTAATGAAGAGAATATAAAGTGAAGCTAAAAACATTATAACTGTTAATCACCTTAAACAAAAAAAAAAATAACATTTACTTGAATTCCAAAGCTTATAAAACAGATATATTTTTATTCATAAAAATTAAATAATATTTATTCCCCAAAAATAATATAGGCAATTTCTTGCATTATCATTGAGAAATTATCGCAAAAACCTTTACCAAGCCAAAGGTATTTTTCATTGATTTAGTCCATTGTGAATCATAAAACTTTTCTTTATAGAAAAATTTACAATAGAAGAAATATGATATAGAGAAATTGATTATTCAATTTTTTTTCATCATAATTATTATTATTTTTTTTCATTTGTTGTTTTCATGAGATTAAACCCTAAAGCCTTAGAACAATCTCAATTTATTTGTTGGAATGTCTTAAAATAATCTCAATTTATGAAATGTATTATTTGTTGGAATGTCTTAAAATAATCTCAATTTATGAAATGTATCCTTCATATCACGATCATGAATGGGATGACCATTAATATAATGGATCCAATAAAAGCCCTTTTTTAGGAATTTTTGTTATTAAAATAAGATATATAATCAAAATTATTTTAAAGGCAACAAAAGAAAAAAAAAAGGCAAAAAGAAAAATGAATGGTTAATAGAGGAAATACCACATCACTTCCCTAACCACTAGCTATATATATATATATATATATATAGATAGATAGATGTGAACATAAAATAAATTAAATTTTCTAAAAAGAAAAAAAAAGCCGATAAGTTGAACAATTAGATCACAAAATCGTTGCCCCCCGTATTAAGATTAGAAATGTCTGATAGACTCCAATCAAACTGAAAAGCCAAGTTCATTAATTGATGATCACCTAATCCTGTTTACAAATTCTTCTCAATTGACTAATGAAAAATTAACTATTAACATCAGAATCCATGGCACTTAGTTTAAGGGAGGTGCCACTTGAATCAAAGCTCTTGTGCTTAAAACCAAAGAAACTATCTCATGAAGTACTTCACATCCTTTGAACAGATGCAATGAAGAAATATCCCTGTCCATACGATGCTAGGATCATCAGAGTAACCTGCAACGAAGAATCTTATGCCCGGGATAGAACATGTCTCTCACTATTCATGAATATGGTTTATACATACGACCTAAAACCTATGCAAAAAGGATTCCAATTAAATACAGAAATATGTACAAAAATGAAGAATATTAATGACACATGTCCAAAACCAAAATATTCCCTTGTCTAATCAGCCCTTGCTAGTTCTTTTAAGAGTTACCTTTCTTTATTCCAAAATGCTGTGTCCAGAACTCTCTTCCTTATTTACCGGGAACTGTCCAAGCTCAGTTTCATGACATCAAATTCTCAAAAAGATGCAAATGAGTTTTAAAGAAGCTCTCGCAAATTTTCTTATATTGAGATTGAAGAGGTTCATAATAAGTTTTTTGTGTCAACCAGAGAAAGAGTTCTAGAGAATGGTCATCCCAGTGGACTTTAACCTGAAAAAATGAGACATTACTAAGAATAAAATACAATTCATCAGGTTGACTCAACCATCAGAAGAAGCAATAGGCGAAAGATTAGAATCTATTCTGTAAAACATAACCTAGAACCGCAGCAAGTTGAAGGCTTTAATAGCAATTCTTATAGAAGAAATAACGGAAAATCTCATTCTACCAATAGATCCCCATATTGTACAAGATAAAACCTTATTTAATGACTGCTTGAGTCCTACAGGCTATAATGAGTCATATGTGTCTACTCATGAGTATTTGGAGGAACAAGATAAAACCTTATTTAGTGACTGCTTGAGTCCTACAGGCTACAATGAGTCATATGTGTCTACTTATGAGTATTTGGAGGAGGTTTACCTTTTTTTGACTACAAATCAAGAGGCTGATAGTTGACACAATGAACGAGCCAGAGTTGATCCCACGTAGCAAAGTCTCTTCAAAACGCAAACTACTGAGACGCAACAGAATTGAAAAGATTATTCATTATACACATATTGTCCTCAAATTATATACACGTTTTCCTCAAGATATGTCTAACATGCATAATCAGTATATGGAGCATGCCATGCATGCATAACAGTAAGATCAGAAGAATGTTCTTTCACTAGTAAGTTCGGACAATGACAAAACAATATCTATCAGGATAGTCTAGCCTTCAGATTTCAGCTCACAATTTTTTTTACGGTAGCTTCAAGCAAGGGATCCAAGAGATTATAAAGCAGCTACTAAGATTCATCAATCAAGGCATAATTGCTCCTTACACAAAGCTCCAACCAGGCTCTTTATTCGTCCCATATCCTTTCATCAAGTCTCGAATCTTCAGGACTTCGTCCCACTGTCCTACTTCTGCACAAATGTTTGAGAAGGAAACATAAGATCCGGCATCACATGGCGCCAATTCCATTACCTTTTTGGCAGCTAACTTCCCGAGCTCAAGATCACCATGGACCTTGCAAGCAGCAAGCAGTGTTCCCCATATTAAAGCATCAGGCTCAATGGGCATACTGTTGATGAAACTTTCAGCCTCTCTTAGTCTACCCGACCGACCAAGAAGATCAACGATACAGGCATAATGGCGATGAGCAGGCCTAATGCCATAGTCTTTGACCATTGAATTAAGATAGAAGAAGGCTTCTTCAACCAACCCACTATGACTACAAGCCAATAGCACACCAACAAAAGTTATTGCATCGGGTTGAATGCCTTCTCTTCTCATAAGTTCATAAGCAGCCAAGGCTTCTAAACCTTTACCATGTTGAGCATAGCTCACTATGATTGCTGTCCAACCTATCAAATCAGGCTTCTCAATATGGTCAAATGCTTTGCAGCAATCCTCTAAACTTCCACATCTTGAGTACATAGTCACAAGTGAACTACCAACAGATACATCTGACTGCAAACCCAATTTTTCAATGTAGGCATGCAGTTGAGTCCCAATTGATGATCTATTTAAAAGTGCAATGGCCCTGAGAACAGATGAAATTGTGAAGGTGTCAACTGGTACATCAGTTGAGATCATATCATAGAATAACAAAAGTGCCTCTTCAATTGAGCCATTTTGGACATATCCTGAGACTAAGGAAGAGCAAGCAATCGCATCCTTTTGGGGCAACATATTGAACACCCTTCTTGCCAACTCCAAGCTTCCACATTTTGAGTACATGGACACAAGTGCACCACCAACAACCGTGTTTGTTCCCAATCCTGAACTGAAAGCATAACCATGAATTTCTTTACCTATTTGTAAAAATTTAAGAGCAGAACATGCGGTTAGACTTGCAGTTAAGGTCAAGCAATCAGGTAAAATATCTTGAGATAGCATTTTTTTAAAAAGCTGGAAAGCCTGATCTGCACAGCCATGCTCTACAAAACCGGTAATCATTGAGCCCCACGAGACATTGTCTTTCTCGGGAACTTCCTCAAAAACTCTACGAGATTCCTCTAAACAACCACACTTTGAGTACATTGTGAAAAGTGAACTGCCTACAGCAACATCAGTGACTAGTCCAGACTTTAAAATGTAACTATGCATCTGTGCCAGTATATTTAAGCAGCTAATTATACTTAACACACTAGACATACAATACCGATTGGGTCTCACACCGTCTCCTAACATACTCCGAAAGAGCTCAACTGCCTTTCCAGAATTTTGATTGTAAGCAAAAGAAGATATCATTGAGGCCCATATGCGCTGATCCTTCAGATTGTCCTTCTCACTGAAGGCTAACTCAGATAGTTCAACTTCTCCTATTTTTGCATACATGTTGATTAAAGTAGCCTTGACAGTTGCATCCAAACTTAAAGGTAATTTTAATATTAAGCAATGAATTTGGCCCGCTTCTTCAATCAGCCCTTGCTTGGCACAAGCAGAAAGTACACTAGTAACAGTATAGGTATTTATCTCCTCCCCTTTTTCTCTCATATCTTTGAAAAACTTTAGTGCAGAAATAGAATCATCTTCTTGCACGAACCCTGAAATTATAGCAGTCCAGGAGACCACGTTGTGGATTGGCATCTGCAAGAATTGCTTAGCAGCTTCATTCATACGTCCACATTTGGCATATAAATCAACAATAGCAGTCCCCACAAAGATATCTTTTGCAGCATATTTGATTATGCGCCCATGAATTAGTTCTCCAATCTGCAGTTCTTTAAGCATACAACATGCAGTCAAAACACTTGAAAAGGTATAACTATTTGGCACTAGCGATCCACGACACATTTCACGAAAATGATTCAAAGCGGCCCAGCTCTCTCCATTTCTAACTGCCCCAGAAATTACAGCATTCCAACACACCACGTTATCACATGAAACATCAAAAAAGACCCTTTGAGCCTCCTTAAAGCTGCAAATTTTGGAAAACAAATCTATCATTCCAGTCCGAACATAACCATTCGAAAGGAACCCTTTTTTCATGGCAAGGGAATAAACTTGCTCCCCGAATGCCGGAGCTTGCAAGGCGGTACAGGCCGATAGAATACTCCCGTAAGTAAACTCATTGAGCTCAACACCAAATAAATGTATCCTGCAAAATACCTCCCATGATTTCCCAAACATTGAATTATCATTGTAGCCTGATATCAATATGTTCCAGGAATTAACATTTGGAAGAGCAATTGTGTCAAACAGCTTGCGGGCATTAACCATGGCAGAAGATTCACAGTACCAGCCGAGCAAAGAGTTCGCGATGAAGATATTGGATTGCATTACATCAGTTTTAAGCAAATGGGCGTGTAAGATTTTTGTGTTTCTAATGGTGGCCAGTCTTGACGTTTTGTGATCACTGAAGAACTCAAAAGGGTCGAAAGGACCGAAGGAGTTTTCTTCATCTTCACGAGAAGTAACAAATGAATTTTCAATCAGAGCGAGCGAGGATGTGAATCTGCTAGCAAGGTGTGAAATTCTAGTGTGGAAGGATTGATTGATAAGATAATTCATTAGGATTTTGCAAAGGGGATACAGCAAACATCGCGCCGTGTCCAGCTTGTTTTGAATAGAGCGGGAATTCTCAAAACGATGTCTATAAGTAAATTTTCTCAAGGAGTCCTCTCAAATACAGTCAAGATGGCCGAGTTGGTCTAAGGCGCCAGTTTCAGGTACTGGTCCGAAAGGGCATGGGTTCGAATCCCATTCTTGACAATTCTTCCCTTTTGTTTTAATTATATTTTATTACCACTATTGTTTTCAATCAGGTCCTTCTTGTTTTCTAATTTTTTTCAATTGAATTTCTTAATCAGCAAACCCCCCCCCGGGGAAAACCAAAAAAAAAAAAGGGTCTATCTAATTATGATTTATGACACCTGACTTTTCTCATTAAATAAGCAATTTAGTGAATTATAGGAGGCAATTAGGTGTACAAATGTAGCAATTAGCAAGCAACAATTAAAAAAAAAGAAAAAAAGAAAAAGAAGAAGATTAAAAAAAAAAACGTAGTATTATTGTCAAGGTGGATGGTCAATCCGGGTTTGAAGTTGGAACAATTAAATTTATAGTACATAAATTATGTCCAAATCAGTAACTTGAAGAACAAGATCAAAACAATATGGCATTACAAATTAATATTTTATGGGTTCGAATCCCATTCTTGACAATTCTTCCCTTTTGTTTTAATTATATTTTATTACCACTATTGTTTTCAATCAGGTCCTTCTTGTTTTCTAATTTTTTTCAATTGAATTTCTTAATCAGCAAACCCCCCCCCCCCGGGGAAAACCAAAAAAAAAAAGGGTCTATCTAATTATGATTTATGACACCTGACTTTTCTCATTAAATAAGCAATTTAGTGAATTATAGGAGGCAATTAGGTGTACAAATGTAGCAATTAGCAAGCAACAATTAAAAAAAAAGAAAAAAAGAAAAAGAAGAAGATTAAAAAAAAAAACGTAGTATTATTGTCAAGGTGGATGGTCAATCCGGGTTTGAAGTTGGAACAATTAAATTTATAGTACATAAATTATGTCCAAATCAGTAACTTGAAGAACAAGATCAAAACAATATGGCATTACAAATTAATATTGGAAAGACCCCTTTTTGGGGGTATTCTTAGTGATGAAGCATAATTAGAATCTGCGAGCACTCCAGAAAACTCCATGAATTGATCCATTTCTTTTTTATTAAGTAATTTTTTCTTAATAGACCATTGCAATTAGAGTTAGAAATGAATTTAATATTCCCTTAAGAGTTGTTTGCTTAAATCAACGCTCAATCCCTCTTTGTTTGTAACAGACTCAGTTCTTTTGATTTTGCTTAATTCTAGCAGCAAATAGGTAATGTGGGATTAGGCGTACTATCACACATTTAAGCTATAATTATATAAAATTTTCAATGCCAACATAAATAGCCTATATATGTTTATAAGGCATCTTTGAATATTGAGAAGATGGCACCGTCTTTTGCTTCTTTCTTTACATCTTGGACAAAAAATTTATAAGGTTTCTGACTTTTGACTTTTGAGAAGAGCCAAATTAATCAGTAACTTAGTAGACTAGTTACACACACACACACACACACACACACGCACATATATAGATTATGGTAGAGCAAAATAAGGTGGTCCTGCATGGAATGTGGGCTAACACTTACATGATGAGGGTGGAAGTGGCCCTCAAAGTTAAGGGCATACCCTATAAGTATGTAGAAGAAGATCTGGCTAACAAAAGCATATTGCTCCTCAAATATAATCCTATGCACAAGAAGGTCCCTGTACTTGTCCACAATGAAAACCCCATTTCTGAGTCACTTGTTATTCTTGAATACATTTATGAAACCTGGAAACATGGTCCTAAACTACTCCCTATTGATCATTTCAAAAGAGCCCTGGCACGCTTCTGGTGTAAGTTCATTGAGGAACAAGTAATAGAGAACTTATTGTTGTTGGGAAAATAGTTTATAAAGGCTTTGTATTTCAAAAGAGAAAACTAAAAGTTTTACATTGCTTGGAGCAAGGAGGAGAAGATAGTTTATATACTAACTTGTGTTAGTAGGCTAATAAAGAGCTTGGGAAGAGGTAGGCTCTCATGCACATAAGCCGACATGGATTCAAGCTAGTGCAGTGCAAATCATCCGATTTGCCTCCTGCGCGTGCAATAAATCGGACCAGTTTATTTTTTCTTTGAAGAAATTTTTTTTAATTTATTTTTAGCTTACTTGAACAGAGGTAAATTTTATTATTATGAAATTAACTGGATTAATGTCAGAAAATTAAGGGCTGACAATTTTTTTATTTGTTTTAAATATATTTAAATATTTAAAAACTGCCTATTAATTTTCTGAAGGAGTCCATTAATTTTCGAAATTGAATTTTAATTTCATTAAAATTTTTGTCTGCCTCATTATTGTTCAGCAGCTATAAAAGGAGGACTAATCCCCCTCATTTCACACACCAAGTCAGAAACAATTATGAACTTCTCTCTTTTCCGTCTCTCTTTCACTTTCTGGGTTACACTTCTTTCTAAATTTATGCTGTTCTGTGGCATGAGAACATTTTCTCAGAAGAATCTGTTTAATCCTAGAGGGAGTTCTGTAGACGCAATATTCTTGTTGCGGTCACGGAATAATTTCCTTAAGCACAGTATCCACTCAAAAGACGCGACTCAGATTATCATTGTGCTGGTTTCCAGAATTTTGCAACAATCTTAAGGAAATTATGGAAACCAACACTACTGATGCTGCTTCTATTGTTCCAACTGATGTTGTTGTTGTTGCTGCTGCTGCTGTCACCACGCCCACCATGCCTCCTGTCACATTCTCCAAGCCGTTCCCAGATATTTCAAAAATCAAAATATTCAACAGTCAGAATTTCTGACGGTGGCAAGAACGTATTCATACTGTTCTAGACATGCATAGAGTTGCTGCGGCGCTGACAGAAACACAACCACTGCCTAGTGCTGACCAAGCTAGAATTGATATCTGGAATTATGCTAATAAGGTATATAGGCACACAATCATTAGTACTTTGTCTAATGAGCTCTTTGATGTCTATTGCACCTACAAGGAAGTAAACAGAATTTCAGAATCTATGATTCTCAAATATACTGCAAAAGATGCTACCAAACAGAAGTTTGTCATCGGTCACTTTTACCGATGGGAAATGATGGATGACAAGGATATTAAAGTCCAAATCAATGAATACCATAAGTTGTTAGAGGACCTTCGTGCCAAGAAGATCAACCTGCCTAATGAGTTTGTTGCTGAAATCCTAATTAAGAAGCTGCCTGAAAGTTGGAAAGACTACAAGCAACAACTCAAACATAAGCATAAACAGATACCACTCTCAGAACTGATTAAACACGTCATCATTGAGCATACCAATAGAAAGGAATCCAAAATGGCAAGTGCTAAAGAAATGACATCAAAGGCTAACATGGTGCAAGGTACATCTAGTCGTAAGAATAAAAATAAAAATAAGAAAATTGATTACAAGCTTAGAGAATCTAACCCCACCTTTAAGAAAAAAGGTAACTTCTTTGTATGTGGAAAACAGGGACATCATGCGGCCCAATGTAGAAGGAGGCTAAGAAATGACAATCCTTCTAAGTCAAGTGCAAACTTGGTTGAAGGAGATGATATTATAGCTGTGGTCATTTCTGAGGCTCTTCTAATTGCCAATGTGAAAGAATGGGTGGTAGACTCTAGGGCTACCAGGCATATTTGTGCAAACAAAAAAGCCTTTACATCCTACACTCCAGTCAATGATGAAAAAGAACATATTTATCTTGGTGATTCTAGCACAACTAGTGTCCTTGGAAAAGGAAAGGTTCTTCTCAAACTCACATATGGCAAAACATTAGCATTGAATGATGTCTTATATGTGCCTAACATTAGAGTAACTTAATTTCTGTAGCTCTGTTAGGAAAAGCTGGGGTTAAAGTGTCATTTGAATCCGATAAGATCACAATGACAAAGAACAATGATTTTGTGGGGAAAGACTATTGTAATCAAGGACTTTTTGTACTAAATGTTGCTAATGAAAAAAGTGAATCTTCTACTTACTTGATTGATTTTGTTGATATATGACATGCTAGACTAGGACATGTTAGTGTTTCATATATTAAGAAAATGCTTGAAACCAATCTAATTTGTGGTTTTAATAATATGAACATAGATAAGTGTAAAACATGTGTTGAATCAAAGTTAACTAGGAAACCTTTTCATAGTATACATGGAGAAATAGAATTGCTAAGTCTTATTCATACAGACCTAGGAGACTTAAAACAAACTATGACTAGAGGAGGTAAAAAGTATTATGTGACCTTTATAGATGACTTCTCTAGATACACTAAGATATATCTTCTTAAGCGTAAAGACGAAACCTTTAGTTCTTTCCTAGTTTATAAAGCAGAAGTTGAAAATAAGTTAAATAGAAAGATCAAAAGGATTAGATCTAATAGAGGAGGTGAATATATAATCTTTAATGATTATTGTGAAAAAGAATGAATAATTCACGAGGTTATTCCTCCCTATTCACCTGAGTCTAACGGGGTAGCAGAAAGGAAAAACAGAACTTTAAAAGAAATGATGAATGCTATGCTTATTAGTTCATCTGCACCAGAGGGGAGAGGCTTTGTTGTCTGCTTGTCATATACAGAATAGGATTTCCTATAGACAGACTAGTAAGACACCTTATGAGTTGTGGAAAGGAAATAAGCCTAGTTTAAAATATATGAAAGTGTGGGGTGTCTAGCAAAAGTTATGTTGCCTAATCCAAAGAAAAAGAAGTTAGGTTCTAAGACGTTTGATTGCATATTTATAGGATATGTTGAACATAGCTCTGCTTATAGATTTCTTGTTTTGAAAAGTGATGTGCTTGATTGTGATACTATTGTTCAAACAAAAAATGCGGTTTGAACGTGTTTTTCCCTTGAAAAATGCTAATTCTCCTAGTACATCTATTTAAAACAATGAAAGTGAATTAGAAATTGGAAATTTAAATTCATATGAGAATGTCTATGAAGATTTAAGAAGAAGCAAACGACAAAAGAAAGCAACTTCTTTTGGAGATGATTTTTATACATATGATGTTGATGATGAACCTATAACTTTTTCTGAGGCTATTGCAGCTCTTGATGCAAAATTGTGGAAAGAAGCAATTAAAATTGAAATAGACTCAATTCTAAAAAATAAAACTTAGGAATTAGTGGATTTACCACAAGGAGCAAAAACTATTGGCTACAAATGGATTTTTAAAAGAAAATATAACCCTGATGGGTCGATTGATAAATTCAAAAGCTAGATTAGTAGCCAAAGGTTTTACTCAAAAACAAAACATTGACTTTTTTGACACTTTTGCTCCTGCCACTAGAATATCATCTATAAGAGTTTTAATTGCTTTAGCCTCAGTATATAAGCCTTATGTTCGTCAAATGAATGTTAAAAAAGCATTTTTAAATGGTGATTTAGAAGAAGAAATTTACATGGAGCAACCTGAAGGTTGCATTCTTCTAGCTAAAGAGAGAAAAGTTTGCAAACTTATTAAATCGTTATATGGATTAAAACAAGCACCCAAATAGTGGCATAAAAAATTAAATCATGAATTGATTTGTAATGGCTTACTTCTGTTGAAGTAGATAGATGTGTGTATACAAAAAAAGTTGATGCTGATTGTGTGATTATCAATCTTTATGTGGATGACATGTTAATCTTTGGTACTAGCATGGATATCGTATATAAGACAAAAGATTTCCTTGCATCAATTTTTGATATGAAGGACTTGGGTGAAGCAAGTGAGATTTTGGGAGTTAAAATCATAAGGAAAGGTGATAGTATTGTACTATCACAAGAACACTATGTTCAAAATCACTCAAAAGGTTTGGTCATTTTGATGACAAACCAGTGTTATCGCCTTATGATTCTAGTACTCAACTGAAGAAAAACTTGGGTGAGCTTATTGCTCAATTAGAATATGCACAGATCATTGGAAGTTTGTTGCATCTGATGAACTTCACCCGTCCTAACATAGCATATGCTGTGTGTAGATTGAGCAGGTATACACACAATCCCAATGAAGACCATTGGGGTGCTCTTGTGAAACTCATGAGATATTTGAGGGGTACCATGAGTTATGGTATCTAGCATAGTGGATTTCTTGCTGTATTAGAAGGATACAATAATGCTAACTAGACCTCAGATTCAGATAAGATAAAATTCACTAGTGGATATGTGTTCACCCTTGGTGGTGGAGCAGTGTCATGGAGATCAGCTAAACAAACTCTTATAACTAGATCAACCATGGAATCAGAGTTTATAGCTCTGGAGTTGGCTGGTAGTGAGGCTGAGTGGTTAAGAAACTTCTTGGCATGCATACCTTTAAGTATGAAACCAGCACCATATGTGTCTTTGCATTGTGATTGCCAAGCGGCAATAGCCATTGCAAAGAATAAAATTTATAATGGTAAGAGTAGAGACACATTCATTTGAGACACAATGTGGTTAAGCAATTGCTAAAGGATGGAATTATATCGATCGATTTTGTAAAGTCAGAAGTAAACCTGACCGATCCTTTGACTAAACCCCTGGGTAGAAGTGTAATTAATAAGACATCGAGGGGAATTAGACTTAAGCCAATAAGAAATTAACAGCGTTAGGAACCCAACCTTTATGATTAGCTATCCCATGAAGAAGGTTCATATGGGTAATAACAAGTCACTTGTTAATTCTGCTAGCACTATATTCTCAATCCATTTCCTATGGTGTTAAGTGTGAAAGTGCTAGAATGCATTGACTTATGGGTTGAGCACAAGCTCTTTATGATCTTCATAGCCCTACATTAAGGGTAGTGTATTCATTGCAAATACACTTGATGAAGTCACCTATATGAGTATAGAGTGGGGCCGCTCTTATGAGATAATGGGGAAATCTCTAGAGCACTCATGAATTCTAGGCATGCACACGGCCGAAATGATACGCACAACGGCGTTAATAGCAGAAATGTGAGGGGTGAGATATGACTATTAAGGTCACTATCTTATGACTAAGAGTATGTTGGTTTATAGAAGCTATATGCTTAACTGACTACTCTGTAAGATAAATCTTATCGGTCTAGGTCTGGTTCATAGTCTAAAAAGAGATATTGGATTAATGCGTCTACATCTATTTATATAACCCAAAAAATTTTAAATATATTTTAAAATATGTGGGAGATTGTTGTGAAAATAGCCTTATAAAGGCTTTGTATTTCAAAAGAAAAAACTCAAAGTCCCACATTGCTTAGATTAAGAAGGGGAAGATAGTTTATATACTAACTTGTGTTAGTAGGCTAATAAAGAGCTTAAGAAGAGGTGGGCTCTCATGCATATAAGCCCACATGGATTCAAGCTAGTGCAGTGCAAATCATCCGATTTGCCCCCTGCACGTGTAATAAATCGGACCAGTTTATTTATTCTTTGGAGAAATGTTTTTTTAATTTATTTTTAGCTTACTTGAACAGAGGCAAATTTTATTATTATGAAATTAACTTGGATTAATGTTAGAAAATTAAGGGCTGACAGTTTTGTTTTATTTGTTTTAAATATATTTAAATATTTAAAAATTGCCCATTAATTTTCTGAAACAGTCCATTAATTTTTAAAATCGAATTTTAATTTTATTAAAATTTTTGTCTGCCTCATTATTGTTTAGCAGCTATAAAAGGAGCACTCCTCCCCCTTATTTCACACACCAAGTCAGAAACAATTTTGAACTTCTCTCTTCTCCGTCTCTCTTTCACTTTGTGGGTTACGCTTCTCTCTAAATTTTTGCTGTTCTGTGGCCTAAGAACCTTGAGAATGAGAACAAAGCAAAGCAATTCTCTCCAATGGCAAACCTTGTAATAATTGACAACAAAAACATCAACAACGTAGGAATCCTAGGGCATGTATAGTATTCTGTGCATCATTTGGGGCACATAAGGCTTAAGAAGTTCTGGGTACAAAGGTGATAGATTTACACAATTTTCAATGAATAAATTAAATTATTTGATCTTTTAATAATTAAATTCAGATATTTATTTTTTAAATATTAAATTAAAAAAATATAAGCTTTCAAAAACTAAATTAGTAATTTATTATATTTTATAATTTTATAAAAAAAGTATTAGAAAAGAAAAGAGTTGTCAAAGACACAATTTGGACTAGTCTTAAAACAGGTTGGGTTGAGTTAACCCATTTTTTATAAGACCAATATAATGCTGGCCTGACCCATACCTTTTATTTTAATTTTTTTTTTACTTTTTCTTGGATCGAAAAATAATAAAGAACAATTCATTTGTAAAAAAAAAGAAAAAAAAATAATTTGGAGATTTAGTGTTCAAAAAAATATAAAAATAAAATTATTCTTTCTCTTTTTTTTTTAAATTATTCTTTCTCTTTTTCTTTAGTGTATCTTTTCTCATTAATTATAGTAAAATGATTCTGTAAATTTGAAATAGAATTATCTTAAAATGATATTTCTTTTTTTTTGTATTATTCTACTTACTTTATAATTTATAGTTGATAGGAGTTTGTGGTCATTTTGTAGAATTGTCAAAACAGACTCAATTTAGCCTACTTTTTAGGTGGGTCAGGTTTTGAAAAAGAGGCCAATCCTACATAACTCTTTGGCTAACCCACGAATCCCTTTTTTTTTTTTTAAATTTTTTTTAAATCAATACTTACTCAGTTACTGACCCTCACTCTCCCTCTGTCCCTCAGCATCAGTTCAGTAGTTTTACTATTCCTATTGGCTATTGCCTAAGACAACTAACTAACGTGAATATCAGAAACTCTTTTAAATGGTTGCTAGGACTCAATGGATTTACTTTTGAATGTTGGACTTAATGGATTTGAGACTATGTCTATATTTGTATTGTCCATTTTTTTGTGTAACGTGAATATGGCTGCTAGTGGCTACCAAATTAATATTTGTGATTTGATTTAGATGGAATAAGGTGCACTAGTCCAATAAATTAACATTAAGTGATTTATTTTAAATTCTTAATTCAGGAAAAAATGATAGATATTAATTAAAAAATAAAAGAAAATAAGTATTCAAATTTCTTATAATTTCATTTAGGAAAAAGTGCAAAATTAATAATATAAAATATTACAATTGGTACTTTTAGTTGAAAAATCATGTAATTAATCCAAAAATAAATTTATAATTTACAAAAAAAAAAGTAGATTGATGGACTGGCCCGTTTAGCCCGTTATCCTGCCAAAAGAGGGCTAGGCCCTTCAGATGTGTGGCCCGTTTTAGAAGTGCACTTTTCTTCAGCCGTTCGGACTAACTCACTTTGACAGCTTTATCATTTTGTTAAGCTTACAGTTATAGATAAAATCATACAAATTAACATTATATTTGTTATTTGGTCATTTGTTTGGATGAAATGGGAACTCTCTAAACTCTCCTAAATATCTTTTTGCAAATATTAAATTCAAAATTAAACTATCCATTGAACCAAATACCATTTAAATACCAAACACCAAATTAAACTATACATAAACATAAGTGCAAGACATAAATTTAAAGAGAAGTACAAGTACCAACTACAAATTCACTTCAAATAAGTAGTTAATAAACAATTCATTGAACAAATTCATATCCATTTCATCTAAAATAATATTGAAGCCATGTTTAAAATTTTAGCATATATAATTAAAATTCATATAAAAAAAGATTACCCGCATGTTATGAGTGTTCAACATGTATAATCCATAAGTCAAGCGAGCTAAACTGATTAAACTCAGTTCTAATTAAGTTGACTTTCAACCATCCCTAAATCTGCCCAACCCGTCGGTTCTAGAAAAAGAAATAACCAACAAATTTGTGTTAAAGTTTTCCAATCTCCATTCTTCTCGTTTCTCAGTCTCCTTGCAACAAGCTGGCAACCGACGCTCAGCTCAAAACCTAATGCTTCTACTCTTGCTTCTGCTCATCGAATCTCATTTCGTGCTGGTCGAAGATCTCCACGCAAGGTTCTTCTTTGCTGATCTTCTATGATAGCATATCTAGATTAATTTATACCTTTTCTTGGATTCTTCATTTTTTCTTTTCAATTATCTAAATCAATAGAATTTCTAGTGCAAGTAGTGCAAATGAATTGCTCTCTGAAGCCTGTAAATTTTCTCTCCAAAATTTATGTAGTTAGATATATGTGCTACAGTTATCTAAATCTTATTTTTTTCATTTTAATAATGATGAATTAACTTAACTAGTTTTTCGCAATGTACTGAAAATCGGACCGAACCTGCTGGTCGGATTGTAGAACCGATGAACTGGCTAGTCGTCAGGTCTAAAATAGTCAAAAAATCAGATAGTCATCGAACTGGTGTAAAACTGGTCAAACCTGCTTCCAACTGGCCAAACCGATACAAACCGGTCAGTTTGACAGATTCACCAGTTTAGATTAAAAAAAAAGCTTTATCAGCTGGAGAAGAAGATCTGTTAGATAGCTGGAGAAGAAAAACCAAAAAATAGTAGAAGAAGAGGAAGAAAGGCAACTTTCCAGTAGAACAAAAACAAGAAAAAGAAAAAGAAGAAGAAGAATTCAGAGTGAAGAACAGATCTTCCTCACGTCACTGAAATCGAAATAAGCTGGAGACGACGGAAACCAAAATTGAAATAAGCTGACGAAGACGGAAAGAAGCATCGTTGGTCAGAAGAACTGAAGAAGAGAAAGTCAAAATGCATCGTGTGAGGAAGAAGGTGTGCATAACAGTAGATGGCTAGATGCGATCGCGTGAGGAAGAAGATGTTTAGACTCTTCAGAGCAACAAATGTGAAAGGTGTGACTCTCAATTTCAACCTTTCTCACGGGTAGGTGTCTAGGTGAAGACCAAAAGATGTGAAGTGGAGTTTAAAGTGAATAAACAAAATTTGTGGAGGGAATAACAAACACGTGGCATACAAGTTGATGTTTTATAATTTGTAAATGCATAAGTGATGGAACAAAGTGTATAAATAATATATCAGAAAACTAGGTTTGCTTTTTTTTTTTTTAAAGATATAATCTATATTTTAAAATTATATTTCATATATTTTAATATTTATAACATATATATTAATTATATATTTTAATATATTTTAATTACTACCGATTTGACTACAGTTCAATTCCGGTCTGACCACTAACTTTTGAACTAGTACCTCAATCGGTTAAATGACCAGTCCGATTCTGCAAACCTTAGCTTTTCGTGTCCCCAAGGGGCAAAGGGGGGGGGGGGGAAGGTGGGGTTAGGTGATGGGGGAATTTCTTAGACCAAAGCTCCCTTGGGGAGTAAGTAATTGACTCTTAATTGTCAACGAGCTTATCATTGAAGTTTTATGTCTTTTGACTTTTGAAAAGGACCAAATCAATAAGTTGAGAAGCAAGTCCAAGACAATTTGGAATCTATAAATTGTAGTATAGCATGAAGCCATCAGCTCCATCATTACAAGAAAACTATTAAGAGTTGAAAGATGGAAGAGCAAAACAAGGTGATCCTACACGGAACATGGGCTAGCCCTTATGTGAAGAGGGTGGAACTGGCCTTAAAACTCAAGGGCATCCCTTTTGATTATGTAGAAGAAGATTTGGCCAACAAAAGCGAGTTGCTCCTCAAGTACAACCCTGTGCACAAGAAGGTCCCTGTACTTGTCCACAATGGAAACCCCATTTTGGAATCAATTGCGATCATCGAGTACATTGACTAAACCTGGAAAAATGGCCCTAAATTGCTGCCTGAAGATTCCTATAAAAGAGCCCAAGTGCCCTTCTGGTCCAAGTTCATCCAGGAACAGGTAATTTAAAGTAATTCCTGCCTTAATTATATTAACCAAAAATGCCTTTCTTAATAGCATTTTTACATCTTTTAGCATTCATATAGTGTTCAATATGTTTACTAACCTAATAAAGAATTTGCTGATATGAGTTCAGGTTTAATCTTTATACTTCTCTGCGTTTCTTACTGATATATCAAAATGTACAAACAGCAGCTAAATAAAGAAGCGGCTGGCCTTAATGGTGAAAGTGAGCATGTGATGTGTGATTCAATATATTGTGACAGAATTGAATAATACTTCTGCTAAGTTCCTATGGGATTTCTTTGTGAATCCTCCAGTTCCTGAGTGAAAGGATTAAGGAGTTAGATTAGTAAGGTTTGTGCAAGTAAACCCTGATACACATCACTAACTGCTTGCAGTGATTCTAATTTGACCAAAAACAAAAGGAGTTCCTTTTTCCAGCTAAAATTGCTGTGATCATTCATTACTGGAAAAGAATTGACAAGCATCAGCCATAAGCCAACTTTGATAAAGAAAATCCTAGTCAGGTTAGACTGAGTCAACATCCTTGGCCTAATGCTTCTGTTTCTGTGTGTTTAAACTTTTGACGCAGCTATTTGAGGCTATGCTTGTAATAATCAAAACTGAAGGAGAATCGCAGCGAAAGGCCATAGAGGATATGTACGAGAAACTGGCTCTGCTTGAGAGCGGGATGAAGGACTATTTTCCAGATGGCAAACCATACGTTGACGACAACCACGCAGGACTATTAGACATTATCTTTTGTACGGTGTTTGGACCTTACAAGTTGCATCAAGAGGTTCTTGGTATAAAATTCATAGACGCAGACAAGTTTCCTGTTTTGTTCTCTTGGCTAAGGGCCGTCGTTGAGCTCCAAGTGGTGAAAGAGTTGTCCCCTCCCCACGAAAAAGTGGTGCAACTTCTTCAGTTTATCAGGCACTCTGCTCTTAAATCTGCTTCAGCTTGATATTCTAAGCATATATCCTTCTGTAGAATGATGGGTGGAAGGGCGGCTTTCTCATTGTTTTTTACTGTGACATAAGCAGATTCAGTATCTATATATGTATAGTTAATGGGAATATCCTGGTTAATTTGCTGTATTGATGTCTTTGCCCTCTCCTTCATAATAATGTCATAGAATATCTCCATTTACAAATTACTGGGCTGAGGTTTAGGCTACGAGCTTAGTCAAGCTTCAAATCGAGCTTAGTCAAGCTTCAAATTGAACAAATTTTCTTTTAATAAATCAGGTCATTAAATATACCGAGGAATTTTATAATACCCATAATAATCATAAGTATCTTGCTTAGTTGACAGTAATATTCACCAATAAATGATAGGGTATTTAAATATTACTCTTAGAATGCTCCTTGGAGACTTTCCTAAAAGAACAATTCAAATAAAAGTTAATGAAAAATAATTTATATACCAATGAAAGTAACTCTTTTGAAGCCATTAAATTTTTTATCTCGTTTTTTTCCTTTCAAATTTATTGAATGAATGAACGCGAAGGATTAAACTCTTTCTAAATTAAAGTCTCGTGGAATTGAAACATTCTCATATTTTGGGGTAAAAACACTTGATTTCACTGCCTAACGTTAAGTTCAGTGAATTTCTCACAACATTGTTAATGGAAAACAGCAAATAATTAATTTTGAATATATCCGATTACATTAAATACATTAAATGACTCCAAGTACAAAGAGGTTCCTTCCCACCCTCATCTCAAAAAAAAAAAAAAAGAAAAAAAATGACAAAAGCAGGTATTACAT
The DNA here is from genome assembly GCA_037074585.1 of Biancaea sappan. NCBI lineage: Eukaryota > Viridiplantae > Streptophyta > Magnoliopsida > Fabales > Fabaceae > Biancaea > Biancaea sappan. The sequence goes on along the minus strand of CM073497.1, from coordinate 43,954,910 downwards.
ATGATCTTAGTCAAAAGACCAAGAAAAATATATTTTTTTTTAAAAAATACAAACAACTCCAACACTTCATTCCAAAAGATAAGAGAAATTCGATATAGATATACTAGATATGATATAGAATTCATATTTAGAGACACTTGTCAGGAGAAATAAATACTATGTTCATGTTATAGGAATAGTTGCCTCTAGGTATCTGGACCAAGTCTTCATATTTTATAGTGTAAGAATTTGAATTTCCTTTGTGATTGACAATATTGCTTAGTGGTCAATATTTCTCAAACAATTCCTTGACATTCGGAAGTTAGCTGAATAAATATTAATATTTTACATAAATAGATAAAATATAAAATTATTTTAAAAAAATCTGTAAAGAATAACTCTTATATTAATATAAAGTCTTATAAAGTTTGTCCCTTAGGGACATCCGATTAATATAAGGTTTAAGATTTGTTAAATAAGTTTCGTTAATTATTAGTGCTTAGAAGTACCATTTTCAAAGGGAAGCAAATTTGGAAACGAGAGTCTTCTGTTCCGATCATTAGAGCCATCAGTTTTAAGATCGACGACTCTAATTTTTTTGGACCTTTTTACTTTTACTTTTAATTTCAATTTTTTTTAAATCATGGATTGTTGATCACGATGATGGAAGATCCATCAAATCCACTCCATTTTTGAAGAGGCAATTTTGTTCTTTTTTTTGGGTCAAAATAGAAGTTTTAAGAGATACCATCCTTAAGAAAAATATTGCAACTACAAAAATTATTCTACGACTACAGAACTTCCTTCATAATTAAACAGACCATTTTGAGAATTTTTCAAGATACAGAACAACAGAAATATAATAAAATGTAACCCAGAAAGTAAGAGAGCAAACGTGAGAGAGAAGAGTTCTTGTTTGTGTGTAAAATATGAGGGGAAGGAAAATTAAAGCGCTATTACGAAATTTTTAAAGTAAATTAAGTAGTCAAATTGAAACTATTAGCTCTTTGATTTTTTGATGTTTGACCAAATCAATTTTACAACTGCCATTTTTGCCTTTGTTTAGGTAAGCACAAAAATAAAATAAAATATTTTATTTTATTTTCAAAAAGAATAAAACCATGCTAGGTCGGCTTAATCGTGCGCGCAAGGGAGAAAATTAGACAATTTGCACTGTACTGGCTCAGTATTGTGAGTGTGCGAGGTCACCTTTTTAACTTTTTATGAGCCTACTAACACATGTTAGAATATAAAACCTCATCCCCTCTTTGGTTTAGTTGATGTAGGACTAAATTATTTCTTTCGAAATACAAAGTCTTTTACAAGGCTATTTTCACAATAATCCCCATATATTTCAAAAGATATTTTGAAAAAGTTACTCACCGATGTCTTTTAGATTATGAACCTGATCTAGACAAATAAGATATAACTCACAAAGTAAGAGTTGAAGCATAAAGCTTCTATGAATCAACATGCTTTTTTTGTAAGTTAGGTGTCACGCCCTAATTCCAGGGACATGATCGGCATAGCGGTGGAGCCTATACCACCGCTGTAAGCCTAATTTCACACACACAGTAAGTACAACTAATAAAAAGATAAATCTTTCCATCATCGAAATCATAGAAATTCTAGGAGTCCTACTCACTACAGAGCGATTCAAAAGAACCCTGATGTACCCGACATCAACATCAACCTGAAATCAAAGGGGTTGAAGACACGAAAGCTCCGCTACTCCTCATACGGAGTTCCACTAAAAAAGAATCTGCGAGGGCACAAAGAAAAATGTGAGTATGAAAATACTCAATGAGGGAAAAGTCTAACCATAAAGATTGCCATCGTGTGCCACTCGCAAGGGTAGGACATAGAAGTAACGTCCCATCCACCAATACTAGACCATGGTTTTATTCCACACAACCTGTATAGCCAAGAAGGAAAAATCTACTATGAACACATAGTATCATCGAATCACATTCACAAGTAGATTACAGGTCTAGTATGTAAACATTAAGCAAAATACCAAGGCAAAGCTTTCTACAGTTTCACCATACATGTGTATATATGTAGCTGTATTTAAATAAAAGTAAAATCAAAGCCCTCCACATAACAAATATAAGTGATAGCTCTTTGATTTAGCAAAATCTAAGTTTACAATATGTCTACTATTCCAGGACAATAAAATAGTTAAATAAAGGAGTCTTGCTCACCATTCTAGGACAATGACAATAATTGAATAAATAGAGTCTTATCCACCATTCAAGGACAAAGACTATGAGTATTTAAATGGGTTCTTGTCCACCGCTCTAGGACAGAGATTATGAATATTTAAATAGGGTTTCGTCCACCGTTCCAGGATAGAGACTATGAATATTTAAATGAGGTCTCGTCCACCATTCTAGGACAGAGACTAGGAATATTTAAATGGGGTCTCCTCCACCGTTCCAAATTAGAGACTTAAATAGGGTCTCGTCCACCATTCCATGATAGAAATTATGAATATTTAAATAGGGTATCGTCCACTGTTCTAGGATAGAGATTATGAATATTTAAATAGGGTCTCGTCCACTGTTCCAGGACAGAGATTATAAATATTTAAATAGGGTCTCGTCTACCATTCCAGAACAGAGACTATGAATATTCAAATACAATTTTCTCTTGGCAAACCTCATGAATATAATTTCCTTTTGGCAAGCTTCATGGATATAATCCCCTCTTGGCAAGCCTCAAGAACATAATTTTGTATGAATTCACTATAATCATTGCATGTGATCAATTATAATTAAATATTACTTCAGCATCATCAATATTCAACCAAAGCAAGCGTATATACAATACTATTTAATTAACTACTCACTAACCTACACACATTCATATGCCATCTATACTTTTATACTGTTTGGTTAGTCATAGTGCGATAGAGTCATAGACTCTTCGAGCTATCACTAACTTATCTGTGATTGGCCTATCTTATCGATAGCTATCTTTAACATGCCAATGATTTCATCTCACACAAGGGAAATAGAACAATAATTCCAATATGGTGAAGAGCTATTCATCCACATTAAATAATCTATCACATCATACTTATTCAAGGCTCGATATAGTCACATGCTAATTTGAAGTCTACCACCCAATAATATAGACTCACACCATCTGCTACCGTAAAGAAATCACTCATATAAGCAATGACAACATACTTCCATACATGTACATAATTGTTCCTTGGAACATCTAACCAAAACCACAAAGCATTCATAGTAATCATACTAGTTTCATCACATAGAGGTGTAAGCATGACATATTTATAATAAAGACTAGAAAGGGGATAGACAAGGTAGAGTAGAAGCTCCCTCACCTAGGTATGGAGCACTTTCAACCTATAAATAATGTCTTAGCCAAGTCTTGAACCAACAATTCATCTCCCAACATCTACAGATCGAGTCAACATGAGGAAAAAAATTAAGATCATTCTACAATTTTTTTAGGAGGCTGGTGCCTGGGGTGCTAGCCTTTCAACTATCGGCCACTTACAGAGGAGGCGCCAAGCAGCAGAAATTTGAACATCAATATGGTTTCAATGTTCAAGCACCGAATTGACCATTTTTCATCATAAATAATTCAAAGGGGTACAAATTATATCTCCCAAATCACTTAGATTCGATTCATTACCTGATAAAGAATGAATAAAATTTTAACAGGTCACAAAATAGAGAAATCCTCACTATTAATTCTAACCTTTGATTACTCATGTGGTCATAACTGTTAAACAATAAATAATTCTCAAATAAAACTTATACCATTAGAAAGTAGACTCAAATATCTTTCCAACGATATAAGATTTGCTAAAAACAGAGTTCAGATGAAAGATATATGACCATTTGAAAATCGCATTTGAACCTCTGCGTTGGCAGGCATCTAGGCACCACCTCTACACCTTCAAACCCCTTTGGCTGCCAAACCATGGTGCCTGGGCGGCTCGGGTCTTGGCAGCCATGGATGGAGCTCAAAAATGGCTCCATCATTGCCCAAACTTCTCTCCCTTGGTTCAATCTTCCATAGGTTCCAATTGGGTGTTTTTAAGCAAGAAAAGGACACTTTAAACAGACATAAAACTCAGAATTTCAGAGCAACAAATCAAGAGGAAAATATTTCAAGAAACTATTCTAAATCTTCTTCCTCCAACAACTTAGCTTTCCTTCTATAATCCAACTACAATTAGCAAGGGTTTTTATCTTCTAACACTTCAAAACACTAAACCCACATCAATTGATCCATAGAAACATTCTACAATATTTTCCTAAATTTTCTATCTTAGGGTTTGCATCTCAAAAGGAAGGAAGGAAAGAAGAAGAAGAAGAAGAAGAAGAAGAAGAAGAAGAAGAATATAAGCTTACCTATTCCTGTTGAATTGTCTTACCTTCCATTCTCCATCAAGATTGTGGCTGGAAGTTGGAGATGTTGGCATGAGAGGAGTACAGCTGAAAGAAAGGAAGATAGAGTTCCGTGAGAGTGGGAAGAAGGCACCAAAAATGAATGTGTGCTAATATTAGAGTATATGTGGGGCCCACGACTTCCTCTTACATTTTGGTTTCTTTGGTAAAATACATTACTTAGGATCTTGTGAAATAATTAGAAGGGTTGGTTAAGATTAGGTTACTCGACTGTACTTCTATAAGATATGCATCATTCCAGTCCATTTTCACCAAAAGCCAAAAAACTCTGTATTCATTCACTTTAGTCCTTCTCGGTGCCCCAAGATCCGCTCTAATCTCAACTTCAATATTCACAAGGTATCGGGTTCGTAATCCCATCCTCATAAAATCCATTGGGTTCATAATCTCATCCTCATAAAATCCATTCTCCCTTACGATTTCCTATTCGGTCCTCTCTCACGAGTACTTTATGTTATCTTTTCTTTTCGATTTAATCCTTGCACGTTCTTCCCACACTCTCCACATATATTTTATTTTCCATTACAATTCATACTTTCTCAAAGGCACATCTTAGCCCTCATTAAACTTTAGGACGCTTATTTCTTTAGTCGAACCTCCAAAATTCAAAAAAGAAAAAAATTTCTTTTACCCAAATTTTTGTACTTTAATCCACACGGTAATACTTGAGGTATAACATTAGGGATCTTACCAGTCACATCTTACCCCTATAATTTTTGTTATTAACGTAGTTGTGTGCATTTTCAGCCATGAAAATGCTAGTGTTCATGAGTGCTTTAGAGATTTCACTACTATCTCATAGGAGCGACCCTGTTCCATACTCATATAAGTAATTTCATCAAGTGTATCTGCAATGAATATACCACCCTCAAAGAAGGTTATGAAAATCATTAAAAGCTTTCACTCAACCTCCCAATCAATGCGTTCTAGCACTTTCATACTTAACACTATAGGAAATGGATTGAGCAAATAGTGCTAGCAGAATTAACAACTAACTTGTTTTTACCCACGTGAACCTTTTTCATGAGATCTCTAATCACAAAGGGTGGGTTACCATCACTGTTAATTTTCAATTGATTTAAGTTAAATTCCCCTCGATGTCTTAATAATCAAATTTCTACCCAAGGGTTTAATCAAAGGATTGGCCAGATTCACTTCTGACCTCACATAATCGATCGATATTATTCCATCCTTTATCAATTACTTGACCACATCGTGTCTAAAACGAATGTGTCTACTCTTTCCAATATAAATTTTATTCTCTGCAATATCTATTGTTGCTTGGCAATCACAATGTAGAGACATAGATGGTGCTGGTTTCATACTTAACAGTATGCGTGCTAAGAAGTTTCTCAACCACTCAGCCTCACTGCCAGCCAACTCCAGAGCTATAAACTCTAACTCCATGGTGGATTTAGCTATAATTGTTTGTTTAGCTAATCTCCATGATAGTGCTTCACCACTAAGGGTAAACATATATCTACTAGTGGATTTTGTCTCATTTGAATATGAGATCCAGTATCACTATATTTTTCTAATATAGTGGGAAATCCACTATATTTGATACCATGACTAATGGCACCCCTCAGATATCTCATGATTTTCACAAGAGTACCCCAATGATTTTTACTAGGATGGTGACACAACATATGCTATGTCAGGACGAGTGAAGTTCATTAGATGCAACTGACTTACAATGATCTATGCTTACTCTGATTGAGCAACAGGATCACCGAAGTTTTTCTATAATTGGGTGCTAGAATCGTAAGGAGCTATCACTGGTTTGTCATCAAAATGACTAGATCTTTTGAGTAGTTTTTGAATATATGCTATCACCTTTCCTTACGATTTTAACTCCCAAAATCACACTTGCTTCACCCAAGTCCTTTATATCAAAATTTGATATGAGAAAATCTTTTGCCTTATATATCACATTCATGCTAGTACCAAAAATTAGCATATAATTCATATACAGAGAAATAATCACACAATCAGCATCAATTATTTTGTATACACACATCTGTCTACTTCAACAGAAGTGAAGCTATCACAAATCAACACATGATTTAATTTTTCGTGCCATTGTTTAGGTGCTTGTTTTAATCCATATAATGATTTAATAAGTTTGCAAAACTTTTCCTTCTTTTCTAGGAAGATTAGAACCTTCAGGCTGTACTATGTAAATTTCTTCCTTTAAATCACCATTTAAAAATGATGTTTTGACATCTATTTGATGAATATAGAGTTTATATACTGAGGCTAAAGCAATTAAAACTCATAGAAGATATTTTAGTAACAGGAGAAAAAGTATCAAAATGATCAATTTTTTATTTTTGTATAAAACCTTTGGCTATTAATCTAGCTTTATATTTATTAATAGACCCATCTGGGTTATATTTTCTTTTGAAGATCTATTTGCAGCCAAAGGTTTTTGCTCCTGGTGGTAAATCTACCAATTCCTAAGTTTTATTTTTTGTAACTGAATCTATTTCAATTTTAATTTTTTCTTTCCACAATTTTGCATCAGAGGACGCAACAGCCTCATAAGAAGGTCTAGGTTTATCATCAACAGTAAATGTATAAAAATTATCTCCAAAGGAAGTTTCCTTCTTTTGTCATTTGCTTCTTCTTAAATCCTTATGGACATTCTCAGATGAATTTAAATTTTCATATATACCTTCATTATCAATGTTTTGTATAGATGTACTAGGAATATTCCTATTTTTCAAAGGAAAAATATGCTAAAAAATTATGCATTTTTTGTTTCAACTATAGTATTATAATCAAGTACATCATTCTTCAAAACAAGGAATTTATAAGAAGCGTTATGTTCAGCATACCTAATAAATATGTAATCAGATGTCTTAGAGCCTAATTTTCTTTTCTTTGGATTAGGCAACATAAATTTAACCAGACACCAACATCTAGGTAATTTCCTTAAGATTGTTGTAAAAGTAATCACTAACACAGTCTGAATTGCGTCTCAAAAGCCACTGTAATTAAGAAAATTATTTTACATTTACAGAACTTCCTTTTAGGACTAAACAGGCTCTTCTAGGTGAAACCTAGGTACTAGAACAACAGAAAATAAACTCTATAACCCAGTGAGAGCAAAGAGTGAAAAACTTGAAGGAGGGGAAGATTAGAGAAGTAGTACTCCTAATATAAAGAAATGACTCCTTTTATATAGTGAGGAAAAAGTATAATTAAAAGTTATAAATGGGTGGACCATTATAAATAGGGTTGAGAAAATGACCTGACCCGACCCAGTTGGGTTGAAAAAACTCAACCTAACCTTGGGGGTGGGTCGGGTTACGAGTTTAGGGTTTTCAACCAACTTGACCTGCGAACTTGATAGTTTTAAAATATTTTTTTAAATTTTTTTTATACTTTGACTATTTGATAGATTAAGCTTAAGGTTCAACCTTCAGTGACTCAGTGTCACTTTCCCAAATTCTACCCTTCTCTCCTCGGTCTCTTTGCTAGGGTTTGAATCTTATTCCCAAGTCCTAAATCTAATCTTTACCCTTCATTTCTGGTTGAGTCTTTGGCGGTGCTGTGAAGTTGTGCTTCAGTCATGGAGTCATAGTTTTCTTCTTCAAGTCTTCCTTACTCCCAAGTGGCTCAGTTCTTAGCTTTGAACAGGTAAATCTCTGTTTCTCCTCTGATCCCTTATCCCTCATCGGCCTCGGTCTGACTTCTGAGCTGGTTGCCTGGTTCGTGAGTGTGAGTGAGTGACAGTGATGAAAACTTGACTGTAATCTAATATGTGTCCATATTTTTTTTCTGATGCTAAGTGTGAGTGCTGCACAATATTCTTATGCTAAAATGTCTCTGCTGTTAGGATATTTTTTACTGTAATCTGTATCCATATTTTTTTTCTGATGCTAAGTGTGAGTACTGCATAATAATATTGTGAAGCTAAAATGTCTCTACTGTTAGGATATTTTTGACTGCTAATCTATGTCCATATTTTTTTTTTCTGATGCTAAGTGTGAGTGCTGCATAATAAATTGTGATGCTAAAATGGCTCTACGTTTAGGATAGTTTTGACTGCGTATCTTGTGTCCTTAAACTTTTAACATGCTAAGTATTCAGATATTAATATCTTGTCTAATGCTAATGATGTTATGGATTTATAGTAATTTAATTTTCCTATTGTTGTACTATTAAACATAGCGAATGATGATGTGTTAAGAAGAGTTACATAAGTCAAGAGTGCACCAACACCAACTCCACCTAGTGGTGAGGAGTATAGTCAAGATCTAATGACAAATACCACTCAAGCCACTACTCAATCACAAGGAGATACAATAAGCTTAAAACGAAGTCACTTTACTAAGTTGCCTAGTGGAGATAGGTTTTCATGCAATTATTGTGGAAAATCTTATGTTTGTGGTTCCAAAAGTCATGGAACTAGCAATTTGAGTAGGCATTTGAATGATTGTCACAAAAATCCAAAAAGACAAGTTGATTAAAAACAAAAAATGGTTTAGATTTGAAAAGAAACCTAAAGACATTGATGATGGTATGACAAATGTCAAAATAATTGAATTTAACCAACAAGAATGTAGAATTGCATTTGCCAAGATCATAATTATGGATGAATTACCTTTCAAGTTTGTTGAGTATGTAGGTTTTAGATTGCTTGTGCATTTGCTTCAACTGCAATTTCAGATTCCATCTCAATTTACTATGGCCAGAGATTGTTATCAATTGTACTTACAAGAGAAAGATAGGTTGAAGTTGTCATTTAGTTGTATGTCTGGAATGGTGTATGTTACAACTGATACTTGAACTTCAATTTAGAATTTGAATTATATGTGTGTCACTGGTCATTTTGTAAATGAAGGATGGGTTTTGAATAAGAAAATCTTGGGATTTTTTCTTATAACAGATCATAAGTATGAAACCATAGGAAAGGCCTTAGAAATATGTTTGAAGGAATGGAGAATTAAAAAAGTTTGCACAATGACTATTGATAATGCTAGTGCTAATAATGTTACCATTGTTTATTTAAGAAGAAGATTGAGTGATTGAAATTGCACAACTATATTGAATGGAGAGTTCATGCATTTAAGATTTTGTGCACATATTTTAAATTTAATTGTCAATGATGGATTAAAAGAGGTGGATTGTTTTATTATTAGAATTGCAAATTTGTTAAGTCATCTCCAGCTAGGTTGGAAACCTTTAAAAAGTGTGCTAGTGATACAGATATAGAAAGTAAGCTATCATTGATTCTTGATGTGTATACTAGATGGAATTCTACCTATCCGATGTTAGATAAACTGAAAAATTTGAAAATACATTTTATCACCTTCAAGATGATGATGCTTCTTTTGTCTCTATGCTTAATAATGATGGAGCCCTCCCACCTCTGATGATTAGAGTCGTGCTCCTACTTTTACTAAGTTTTTGATAATTTTTTATGATGCTACTCTTTCTTTCTCTGGCTCTACACATGTTATTTCAAACACTTACTTTTTTCAAAAATTATGGGAAATCTACAAAGTCTTAACGAAATGGATGGATAGTGAGGATGTCTTATTGTGTAACATGGCCACTAATATGAAGGCTAAGCTTGATAAATATTGGGATAACGGTGATAAAATGAATTATTTGTTGTTTGTGGCTGTTGTTCTTGATCCGTGCTATAAGATGACCTTTATTGAATTCTGTATTAAAAGGATGTATAACTTCAACAAAAGTAGACAGATGTTGGATAGATTGAATAGATTGATAAAAGAATTATTTGAGTATTACAAATTAATGTTTTTGCCTAATGCGGAAGACTCTAGTCATATGTCATCTGACCTTACTTCACTATCATAGGGAGGTACTAGCATTGATGATAATGATGGAGATGACTGGTCCTTTGAATTTTATATGCAAGTGAAGAAGAAACATTGTGATGATAAGATGGATGAGTTAAAAAGATACTTGGAGGATGATGTTGAATTTAATTATGATGGTTTTGACTTCTTGAGGTGGTGGAAGGGGAAAATTATGAAATACCAAGTTCTTTCTTGTATAGCTAGAGATGTGTTAGCTAGCCTTGTATCTAAGGCATCATCAGAATATGCATTTAGCACTGGAGGTCGAGTTCTTGACCTATTTCATAGTTCATTGAGTCATAATACTGTTGAGCCTTTGATTTGTGCTCAAAATTGGTTGAGGGTTGCTAAAAAAGATATTGATTTGAGGAGTAGCATGGATGAAGTTGAAAGAGTTAAAGCAGGTAAATTTTTTGTGTTGATAATTTTATATTTAACGACATTAATTTTATATTTATATTTTCATTTTTGTTTACTTTTTGTTTGATTATTGATATCGGGCATTTTTATATACTTGTTAGTCCCTATCTTAGTCGTATTGCTATTTCAATTTTGCCAACTCTCCTATTTTATTATATTTTGAATTTATTGGGTGTAAATTAATTATAGAATTAATATGATTCAAATTCATAATTTTATCCCAATTAATTCATGTGCTTAATTTCAGATCTAATTATTGGAGAGAAAAATGCTGACATGGACGTTTTGCTTACTTGGAGGCTACCTAGATATGCTGACTGGGCATTGAATGGTTGACTAGGGCTGACTGGATTTCTAGTCCCCATTGTTCTACACTTTACAGCAAAGGGGAATGTAATTTCTGCTTTGACAGTATGGGCCTTCTGCAGCAATCAATGGCAGACAGAAACAACAAAGGAGTGGAGTAACTTGTCTGCTGCTGTTGCCACTTTTCTGCTGTTGTCTTGCTGCCCACATCATGGAAGAAGCACCAAGGAGGCATCTAGGGTAGAATATTCCAAGGCATTGAGGGCATCGGTTTTAAAAATCAGAGGACACTTTTATTTTCGACAACTTAGCAATTTTCGTAACTCTTTTTCCCTCTCTGTTTTCTCTTCTGTCATTTGCTATTTTGCTCTCATGGAGGGCTAAGTCTTCATTGTAATCAGTTACTGGACCACTGGGATGTTCTAGCTTGAACTAAGAATGCAAGCTAAGTGTTTTATTCTCCATTTTCATCTCATTTCGTTTCTGTTTTGTTGTTATGTTTATGTTTCTGTCAGATTCTGATTAGAGCTTGAGAAGTAACATAAACTGACTTATATATATAAGATATAACCTTGCTTGACTGATTAGGAAAGTGAGGGAGGCGAAATGACTAGTTAGATGATATATTTAACTTGGTTTGGTTGAGATTTTCCACTGAATGCATCTGGTTATAGTAGAGAGATGTTCTTGACTGTAATTAGTAGCATTAAATTCTAGATGTTATTCTAGAACCATTTTCATAAAGAACCAAACAATGGAATGAGAACAAAACTGAATCAATGAGCTAGGTAATGATAGTTGCAATCCCATGAATCCTAGTGACTGATTACATAGTCTCTTTACTGTCAACACCTTGCAAATTTCGCTGCTGCTGCTGTTGTAGTTATTTGGTTGCTGGTCTATTCTATTTTTATTAGTACTGCCAATAAACCCCCCCTCGTTTATGTACTTTTCATTAGTGTTTGGGTGTTTAGAACGATTAATTAGTGTTTAGAAGTGAGGCTCATTGAGTGAATACGACTTGGGGATCACTATACTGCAAATTGCCACGAATTCAATTCTGGGCGATTCGGCATCGTAGTGGCGTGAACCAATTATTTTAGAGATATTTTAAACTATTGATGGTAAGAACCTAGTGGATTTAGGAAATTGAAAGTCTAAAATATTTGGAGTAAGTAAATTTCTAACATTTATAAATTTATATTTTTCTACTTTGAAATTGTAACCCTCATTTTAATTTTTTTTTTCATTTATTGTCTTAGGACTAGAGAGCTCTAAGCTCTTGGCTTTGGAATTTAAGATTGAAGAATGTTGGTGGATTGGAATTTGCTTATTTATGTTGTATTTGTTGTGTACTTCAATACTTGTGTTATTTGGAGATGGAAGAATGCTAGATTGTACTTGTTATTTTGTTTGTGTTGTGTTTTGTTGGAATTTAGTTTGCTACTTATTTTGTTTATTTTGATTTAAGATTGAAGAATGGTGGTGGTCTATTGGATTGTACTTATGTTATGTTGCTATTTTTGTTTTTTGAGTAGCATTGTAATTACCTATTTACCTATTAAAGCTCAATTGACAATGTTTAATTCTGTTATGATTGCTGGTACATGAATTGCTTATTACATGAATTGAATTACATGAATTGATTTATGATTGCTGGCATAATAAGAATGGTGGTGATCTGTACCTTACTTATTACATGAATTGAATTCAACTTGCTTATTACATATTGATATTATTACTTAGTATTTTATGATTGCTATTTGTTGTCCTTCCCCCAAAAGGTAGAATGGCTTTTCTGGCAGGAAGAAAAAAAAATACTGAGTCGACTAACCTGCCCGACCTACCCGTTGACTGGTGGGTTGGGTTGGTTCAGGTTCAGTTGTCAAATTAACTGAACCTAAACCAACCAAACCTACTCACTTGTGATTAGTTTGGGTTGTTGTTGTTTTTTTTTGCTCGACTCGACTTAACCCGACCCATGCTTAACCCTAGTTATAAATAGGAAATAATGATAATCAAAATATTTAATTGTCATAATTTCTAATTAAGGGTTATAAATATTTCAAGAATATTTTCACATCAATTTAAATATTCTTTTTGAAATATCTATTTTTCACAATAATCTTTGGTTACACCTATGGGTGTAAATGCATCAAGTTTGGTGTCTTTTGAACTATGAACCAAACCTAGATGGATATGACTTAAAACACAGAGTTAGTGGTGAAATATATAGTTTCTATGAACCATTATTATAGGTTAGAGGTCTTACCAGTCACATCTCACTCCCACTATTTCTATTGTTAACACCATTATGAGTGTTTTCGATCATACGTATGCCTAGTATTCATGAGTGCTCTAGAGATTTTGCCAAGATCTCATTGTATTGCCGCAGGTATTACGATGCCGTAAGAAATCATGAATTAGGACGTTGGAAATTTTTTTTCACAAATAGACAGATACTTGTAGGAATTTTGTTGTGTTTGTCATTTAAATGATGAGTCTATGCCTATGATAAATGTGTGTTATTTATTTTGTTGTGTGATTGTTATTTTCTTCATAAGTTGTGTGAGGGACTAAAGTGAAAAAAAATAAAAGTTGGCTAGGAGTCAAACTGCAAATACTTCAAATTGTGGTGTAGGATTGGAAATGTTAATAAAGCAAATGTGAGACCCTAGGGGGATAAAGAGTGTCAGGATCAGAGAAAATTTAAAATATAGTCTAAATAACAAAAAGAAACCCCTAAGGAATTAATAAAATAAATAAATAGTATGGATGGATTAATAATCTAATGCTCAAGTACAATTAATTAATTAAATGTAACCCAAGCACATAGTAGTGTTTAAGTAAGATAAACTAGGGCCTAGTATGAAAAAGTTAAGTGTTAATTAGAAGGCCCAAACTATAGGTCCAATAGGTAGGCCTAGGAACCTGTTAGAATAAATGTGGGTTAACAAACTAATAGAGTAGGCCCAACAAGAGTTATTAGGCGTGAACCCATTAAGAAAACAATCTAAGTGTCGCGTGAGCTCACTAAGAAAAAGAATAATTAACTTAAATCCTAAGAATACTCTAAATAAGATGTGGATAAGGATATCTTAAAACTAATATAAATAATCAATTAATTAAATACTAGATAAATCAATATAAAAGAGAATATTTTAGCCTAGCTTCTAGAAGGATAATTAAATAATATTAATTAAACTAAAAAAATATAACTAAGCCTACTGGGATTAGGATGAATAATAAAAATACTACTTAAATATTATCTAACATATCTATTAATCGAAAATCACAATAAAAATATTAAACAAAGGAAATACTAATAATAAATAAATATACCTAATATGATTAATGTTAAGTTTTGGATTTAGCACCATTTTGGTGCTAAATGTATTATCTTTTTATCTCTTACTTGCCTTGGCTTGTGATTTTTAACCCTTGTTTTGAATGTTTTAGATTAGTTATGTTTTATTAGATTTTAGATTAGATGGAGTAATTTCATGTTTTAGACCTGTGATTTAATGGTGTTATTTATTGTTTTTGTTAGAGGTTGAGTTGGTGAGAAGTTTGTGCAAGAAGATGGAATGTTAGAGTTGAAATTCTGAAGATGCTAGAGAGATGGCTATCTCCCACAGCTATAGCAGTGGATACTGAAAAAATCTGTCTTGAAGTCTCCCTCTCTGCCAGCCACCGCTATAGTGGTAGATTTTCACCACTATAGTGGTGGCTACTGGAAAAAACATGTTTTAAGCCATTTTCTTTGCTCCCACAGCTATAGCGGTGGGTATTGACCACTATAACGGTGGTTCACATTCTACAATGTCAGATTCTGGTTTAAATAATGCCAGAACATGTTTTTTAGGGCATTTTGAGTTGGGGAGAGGCTAGAGGACACCGTTTTTGCTAGAAGAAAAGGAGGAATCCCATTCTGAAGCTCTCTGGGCTCGATTTCCATCAACCCAACCTTGGATTCATGGAGTTTTATCTACTTTTTACTGTTTTTTCTAGTTTTACTATCATGAGTAGCTAAATCTTTTGTTCTAGGGTTACTATGAACCTAATCTCTAAATAGGGGTTGTTTCCTTTCTAACTTTGTGAATTCAATTCAATAAATATATTCCTTTCATTCATATTTGCTATACTTGTTATAAAATTGGCCACTTTATGATTTGTTTGTTGCTTTCATCAAACTCGGGAGAGGCAGGTGTTGGTAGAACACTAAATGAATAGGGTGAGTGGTTGAACCTTAGGGGTTTTACTTGTTAATTAATAGGAATATTAATTAACCTCATTTAATCAAATTAGGTTAACTTTTATCCGGTTTACACTCATATAAGGGATTATGTTAGAGTTGATAGCTTAATTTAGATTCGGGAGAATCACTTTAAGCCAATAGAAACCTAAGATTAAAGTATATAATTAAATTGAATCACAGATGTTAGGGAGCATTCACAACTCTTATGACGGGAGAAGAGATTAGTAACTCTAGGCTTTTTAATTGAATTAATTTCATCAAATTCTATTGTAGCTTGATTTTATTTCTCATTTCTTAAATTTGAACTGTCTTCAATCCAATTTGATTAGTCTAACTAATACGTTTAGATTTCTGGAATACTTAGCACGTTAGTCCTCATAGGATCAACATTCTTACTCATTTTACACTATATTACTTATACAACTGGTGCGCTTGCCAAATTGCTAACAATTAAATCTTCTAGAAACAAGATAAATAAATATAAAAGAAGATAATTAAGATAAAATATTAAATAAATAAATAAGCTTAGGATAAATAAAAATCTATAGAATCTAATTTGAATTTAAATTCTCCCTCATATCTAAGCATAGAACCCCCACCTATAAATAGACCCTAAGGCTTTTACTTTTCCTCACACATTCTCCTCCTTCCTCTCTCTCTCTCTCTCCCTTGGCTGCCACTCCAAACCCTAGCATTCGAGGAACATATCTTCGGTAGTCTTTCTCGATGTCAGAAACTTCAAGAAACAAAGGTAAGAACCAGAAAACACGATTTATCGCACTTTTGTTTTTCAACTATTAAATTGATCATAACTCCCTCAATAAGACTCCATTTTCAACACATTAGATATCATTTGAAAGCCCTGTGAGTCTAATTTGTAACAAATTTTGTTAAAAAATTCTTTACCGTTTGGGAGATATTATAGAAACAGTGACCAAAGGTCAAAAGCAAAAATGAGAAATTTTTTGATTTTATGATTTTGATTTCTTTTCGCAACCTTTTTGTTGAAATTATTAGAATTTCATCTCGAAATCTTGCACACACATTTTCTCTCTCTAGGTAACATGCAAAACCTAGTAACTATATCATTAGAATCCAGGTGAGTAGATCAACCTTATTTTAATCGGGTCTTAGCATTGTTAATTATAAAGATATTACGTAGTTCGATCCTAAAATCATAGGGTGTGTTTGCGATTATTGAATTGGATTAAATTGTATGTGCATTTATGAAAAGGGGACAATTGATGTATGCATAAATTTAGTGGTTGATTTAATTGTTTGATTCTGACAATGTAATCTGTATGATCAATAAGGTAAGATTAAATGAATTATGCTATGATATTAATTGATATTGATTTGTGATTGAGCGAGATGGTATCCCCTCTCACGATAAGGCGAGAGACCCGGGTTATAAGGTGCCTTAGCAAGTGAGTATAGAGACAATGATTCTCTCGGTAGGATGTATAGCTTGGGTTGGGTGATAGACTCATGAAGCACCTTAACCAAATAGATGAGATTGTGCGTCATGGCAAGAAAAGAAATAAGGGATCTGGCCTATGTGCGCTCCCAGTGATATATTGCCATTGACTAGTACTAGTTCCGTTGGTTCGAATTGGATGCATTTGTTGTATTTTGGTAAGTATTTTCTATGATTTTTGGTTGATTATATTTCCTTCAGGCATATCTGAATAATTGGTAACATAATGGGATCCTGTTAAGGCAGGGCTGATTTATTCATTGAGTTTTTAAAGCTCACACTTTTTGTAATTATTTTTCCTACAGATTTGATTATCTTCGAAGAGCACCCATCTGAGGAGTAGTAGAGTGCATTGTCGACCTTCCTGTTGCTAAGTAAGTTCTTGTTTCATTTTATGAAGCCTGTAGGTTGCTCTGTAGTTGTGTATACACTTAGGATAGTTTTTGGGTAGTGTTCGATTAATTTAAATTTGTTAGATTCAAATTGGTAATTGCATACTTAATTTGTTTCAAAATGCTACATAAATACAATGAGAATAATAAGGTATTTTGAGGATAGATTATACTTACAGTAATGGGAAGCGTCGTTATTGCTCTAATCACGTGCTGGGAAGTAGGTCGTATACTCATAGGAGCGACCCCACTTCATACTCATATAGGTTATTTCATCAAGTGTATCTGCAATGAATACATCACCCTTAAGGAAGGGCTATGAAAATCATTAAGAGCTTTCGCTCAACCTCTAATCAATGCATTCTAGCACTTTCGCACTTAACACCATAGAAAGGAACTAAAAAAATAGTACTAACAAAACTAACAAATGACTTGTTATTACCCATATAAACCTTGTTCATAGGATCTCTAATCACAAAGGTTGGGTTATAGCCACTGTTAATTATCAATTGGCTTAAGTCTCATTTCCCTCGATATGTGAAGGATTGATTTCCTTCTTACATGCATGTTTAGTCAAAAAATTGGCTTAGCAAATGCTTAATTACTTTGTGTCTCAAACACAAATGTCTGCTCTTATCATTGAAAATTTTGTTTTTAACAATGGCTATTGCCACTTGAAAATCACAATACAATAGACATTGACATCATTGGGTTCATACCCAATAGAACATTGGCTAAGAAGTTTTTCCAACTACTTAGTCTTGTTTTCAGCCAACTCCAGACCAAAAAACTCTGATTTTATAGTGAACTTATAAATTTGTATGGTTGCTTTCTCTAAAATGTTGTCCCACTACCAAGGGTGAGGTTTAACCACTAGTAGACTTTGTCTCATCTGAATCAAAGATTCAGTTAATATTATTATATTCTTCTAATACAATAGGAAATCCACTTTCTGTGATAACATAATTCAAGGTGCTTCTCAACTCTTTTATTAGGATTGTGTGCATATAAACACTCATCTGACACACAACTCATGATATGTTAGGCTAAGTGAAGTTCATTAAATGTAACAGATTGACCTCTGTTTTCCTCAATTGAGTGTTAAAATCATAAGTTATTTTTCACTAGGTTGTCATCATGATGATCAAACTTTTAAGAAATTTTTTAATATAATGTTCTTGTGAGAACAAAATACCATCACCTTTCCTCATGGTTTTAATCCTAAAATCACATTGACTTCACCCATGTTTTTCCTATTAACATTAGATATAAAGGAATATTTGACTTATGTAACATTCATGCTAATAAACATGTTATACATATACAGACTAGTATTCCATCTTTATCATTTATTAATTTCATATACACACATTATTCCACATTTAAAAGAGATATTTTCACAACATAATAATCAAGGTTTTTAGAATTCATTTCCTTGTAATCATGCAACATAGATTTTGTGAAAATACCCCATACTTTTTAATATTTTAAAATTTGTAACAAAAATGTAGCTCAACTTATATGTGCTTTAATTTAGCACATAATTACCTCATATAAAAACTCATAATTATTATAGATGGGCATCAAACACATAATATATATGCACATCTATATTAATCCACCATATAATAATATTTTTAAGAGTATAATTCCATAAAATTCTATAGAGATAACTATTGACAATGCTTATTTGTGATCAAGAATTTAATATTAAAATGCTGAAAATTGGTTTGTGGAAATTTTTAAATTCTACAATAAAGTGTAATGATCATATTATTATGAGCTTTTTAAAGCTGTGTAAAACGAAATTTTTTGTGTGTGAATTTTTAATTCTATTACTGTGAGATTCATAAAGTCATGTGACAAATTACATTTTGTAGAATGTATTTTGAGAAAATGCCTATATCTATTTTGTGAGATATTTAATGGCATGTGTGCACAAAAAAAAATTGCAAATTTTGAGAAAATTCATTTTTATATAAATTGTGATTGTGAATTTTGAGAAAGTTTACTTTATATATAAATTAAGATTTCACATATGTAAAGTTTTAAAAGTGCAACAAGAAAATATTTTTGTATGAACATAAGATGTGGAATTCTCCAAATAAACATCTATACGGGGGTTTAAAATTTTGAGAATTATAGTTTCATCTAAACTATTGAAAGTGTTATTGCTAAGCAATATTATGAGTTACACATGTAATTTTGGAACCAAAATTTTTTTTGGATTTATGACCAAAATATTTTATGGATATTGACATATACAAATGAAACATCCATGTCTTAGGGGTCCTAATATTTTTTTAGTAATTACATGTGTGGATTTTGATGTTAATAATGTGCAAATTATTAGTACGTAATGTTTGGAGAGCTTGATCATTATTATCATTTTTGGTTCAAATACACAATGATGGTGGTAGGGAAAATAAATGGGAATGTGTATTGTTTGGATTAAGGAAATTTTTGGTACTTAAATTAAATTACATGTGTATGGTTTGATATGCAGATAATTATGTAAATTATATTATATAAGTGCTTAAGATGTTTTGTTTTGGTAATGTGTGGGAATGGTCTAAACTATTAAGTATAAGAAAATAGGGACATGGGAGAAATTTTTATTAAGTTATTTAACTTAGTTTCTGAAGCTATAAGTGGCTCTCACACTCCTTTAACCCCTCGACCCCCAACCTTCCAACATCCTTTCCTTCACGCCCTCTCACCCTACATTTCCCTTACAATCACTTTGGATTCTCATTTGTGGCTCTTGGCAGAAGAAATTTGTTCCCCTTGGTGACTTCCTTGCTAAGTAAGTGCTTTCTTTCTCCATTTTCTTCTCCATTTTCACTCACTAAAAACCCTAGGTGGGAAGTTGGTAAAATTTGAATGTCTTGGGTAAATTAATTGCATCAATTTCTTCTTTTGAGTATGGAAATGTGTTGGGGAGCTTAAAATCATGCTTTTTGGTGCTTTAAAAGGATTAGATGCAATGGGTTTGTGGAAAATTTCATGCTTGCTGTCATGGGTTCTTATTTTGCTATCATTGAGCAAAAGTTTGATGATTTAAGGGACCCAAACTTATCTTTATGTTTGGGGTGGTGTTTGGGTTGATTTCAATTGAGTTTTAGTGTATAGGTATGGTTGGAAATCGTGGAAAAGGGTTTTGAAAGCTTGAAGGTGGGTTAAACAAAGTTTAAGGATGTTTAAGGGAAAAATTTGGTGCCATTTTTGGGTGGAATCCCACTTAAGCAAGTAAATTGTCCCGCCTAGGCGCGCATAAAGCAGTGAGGACTAACAATTTTAGTCATTTTTCAAATGGTTATATCTCCTCATTCAAACTCCATCTTTAGTGAATCTTATACCATTATAAAGCTCTTTGAGTCTAGGTTCTAATGATATAAGTTTCATTTGCAAATGATTCACCATTTAAGAGTTATGACCAAAATAGTGACTAAAGGTTAGAGTTAGTACCAAACTTTTCCTTATTTTGTGACCTAAACATGTTTTTGCTTGGTTATCTCCCAGGGTTAGATTAATTGGTGCATATTCCACATACTTGGGGATTAGCCAAGGTAGTCAAGATGCCAATCTTTTTGGACTTATCTCTTATAAAGTTGGACAACTTTTCTCTCTTAAATTCAAAGGTTCGGGTCAAGAAAAATGGAGGGTATGTATTCCAATTTATGGTTAAGTCTACGTGGGTAAATCCAAAACGCTAAGGTAAGTAATCTTGTTGTCTTGCTAATTGAGCAAATTAAGGTAATTGTGGATTGGTTAGATTAATTCAAGTATTATGAATTTAAATTCCATGAGTTGGTACGCTTTTCAAATTAGCATTAATGTGGTCATGGGTACTCATGAAATTATAGATTTGGACATAAACAGCATTTGGTTAAAATATTGTGTTGGAATGGAATTAGAATATCCCTCATATGTACCAATACTTATGTTCTTTTCTCAATCTTCTTAGTACGAGATATGAGTCCTAAAATGGAAAGGTACGTTTAGTCATCTTCAATTGATAAAACTTCAATTCTAACTATGTGTATATTTACAATCTAATTGGTTTAGTTGTTGATGATAGAAGTTATAACATCTCGGCTTGTCCTTACTCCAAAGTATGGATAGTTCTGTTATGGTATATTATTTCATAGTTGTTCTATTATTGTGTTTGGTTAATTAGGAGTTATATAGTGCCGAGTTGTTACTTATTTGAAGAACCTTTATTGGTATGTCATTATATGGTTTATGTGGTTATAAGGATTGGGGTTTGCTAAATTCTACTTTGTTTTCATGATATAAGCATGGGGATTACATGTAATTACATTTTTATCTTTTATTATGATCATGTATTGTTGCACATGATTTCTTGGTGCTCTTGAAGGATTGTGAAAAGATTACCTAGAACTATATATTTCTATAGATGACAGCTTGATATGGTACTTATCATTTCCATGGTTAATGGTCTAGAGTAATCTCTTGATGGTAATTACTATTAATAATTGGGTTTAATATGTTGTAATTGTTATCAGACCATGATGGAATTATTACAATGGTATACTTAGAGGTAAAAAGACTTGAACGAGATAAAGTTGAGATTATGGTTGATGTTTCATGATGGTATGTATATAGATATATTTAGTGGTTCTTAATTGTTAGAGTTCAATGAATAATTATGTGGTAAAAATTACGCAATTGAGTTCTATGTTGACATTATTTGAATTCTATGGTCTACTTATTGAATTATGGTTATTTCACTGAGTATTAATATACTCACTTTTCCTTTCTTTTGGTTTGTTTCCAGTGTTTGGGGTCAAAGTTAGCAATCTTGAAGGTAGTAGCAGTTATGTAGCTACACAACCCTTTCCTTGTCCTTAGGGCCGATCTTCCTCGTCTTCTTGGATATGTTTTCTTTAAACTTTTAGATGTCAGCTCTGTGATCACATAAGTTACCTAGGCTATGTTTGTAAATTTGTTATTGGTTTTGGGTCATGGATAAATCTTTGGAATTCAATGTCTGGCTACACAATATGCTTATTGTGTAAATGTATGCTTTAAGGAATGATATGAGAATTCAAATTCCCTTTATCTTTATTTATGTTGTTTTCCAAAAAAAAAAATTCAGGTGTTGAGGGATAGGCTTACGAGGTAATGGAACTTTTACCTTGTGCCGGTCACATACCGAATGTTGGGATGTGACAACAAATTTTTGGGTCAATTTGAAAATTGAGAAAATCATCTCACTGAGATGACTAGATGCAATATATGAAAATTGAAGTTAACATTTTTCTAATGCTAGTCTATGAGGAAACTTCTATTGTACAAAGAGGTAGTCTTTAATTGGAAATTATTACAACTAAATATTTTGACTACCATTATTATTTCCTATTTATAATGGTCCACCTATTTATAATTTTTAATCAGCATTATTTTAAAAATGTAACTCTCCATTTATTTTATCTGGATAGTTACACTTTTTCCTTATTATAAAAAGGGAGTCATTTTTTTCAGATTAGACGTACCACTTCTCTAATCTTCCTCTCCTCCAAGTTTTCTACTATTTGCTCTCACTATGTTATAAAGTCTATTTTATGCTATTTCCGTACCTGGGTTTCACCCAAAAGGGTCTGTTTAATCCTGAGATGAAGTTCTGTAGATGCGAAATAATTTCTTTAAGGACAGTGTCTTTTGAGATGTGACTGAGGCTATGTTGGTGAAGATATTTTTACAAAAATCTTAAGGAAATTAGTTCTTCACACATCGAAGGGAAGTGAACTTAAGACAATTGATAATTAACAGTGGCGGTAACCCAATCTTTGTGATTGTAGATCCTATAAAAAATATTCATATGGGTAATAACAAGTCATCTATTAATTCTACTAGCACTATTTTTTCAGTTAATTCCTATAGTGTTAAGTGTGAAAGTGCTAGAATGCATTGATTAGGAGATTGAGCGAAAGCTCTTAATGATTTTCATAGCCCTTCCTTGAGAGTGGTGTATTCATTGCAGATACACTTGATGAAATCACCTATATGAATGTGGAGTGGGGTCGCTTCTATGAGATCTTAGCGAGATCTCTAGAGCACATGAACACTAGGTACGCGCACGACCAAAAACGCACACAATGACATTAATAGCAGAAATTGTGGAAGTGAGATATGATTAGTAAGGCCTTTAATCTATAATAAGAGTTTGCTAGTTTATAAAAGTTATATGTTTCACTACTAACTCTGTGGGTTAAGTCTTATTCGTCTAGGTTTGGTTCCTAGTCCTAAAGACATCAAACTCGATGCATCTACACCCATAGGCGTTACTTAGTGGTTGTTTAAAACTTCTTTTTGGAATATATGGGGATTGTTTTGAAAAGTGGATATTTCAAAAAAAAATATTTAAAATTGTGAAAATATTCTTGAAATATTTATAATCTTTAATTGGAAATTATTACAATTAAATATTTCTTTAAGGAAAATTATTCTATGACTACAGAACTTCCTCTAGGATTAAACAGACCATTTTGAGAATTTCTTAGGACACAGAACGACAGAAATATAATAAAATTTAACCCAGAAGGTGAGAGAAGAGAAGACAATTCTTTTATGTGTGTAGAACTAGGAATATGGTCTTTGGCCCATAGGCCTTGACTCCTGAAATTAGGCCCATTGCCCGCATTACATATATATTTAAAATTTTTTATTTTATTTTTTCTCTACCCCCAGCGTCCGCATGCCTCCCACTTCCAGACTCCCTCATTTAAGTCCGAAGCCCTAAGTCCCAAACTCCTCTCAACACTATTTTTGCCACTGAGTATAGCCTTTGTCACCCAGGCCCTAGCCTCTCTCTTCCTCATTCTGCCTCTCAATTTGTTATTCTAGTCTTCCTTTCCTTGAGAGCTCAGCCAGTCGTTCTTTTCCACTTTTGTTATTGACTTTTGACTGACTAAATATGGCGCTGCTACACTTTCCGACATTCACTTCCACTTTAGTTCTTGACTTCTCATCTCTTGGCATTTTTAGGTGTTCTCTTCCACTTTTGATAGGTAAGGAGAAAAAATCTCTTTGATTACTGTGAATTTTCTCTATTATCCCTTCCACTGTCATTCTCAGCCTTCCCATTCCTCCTGATCTTTAATCCCTTACATCTGTTGTAGATTGGAATTATTTTGTTCTTGTAAGAGCTCATCTGTTGTATTGTCTATTCTTTTGATTTGGAAACTCCTATTATTTTGATTCATAGTCTGATTTATTTGATTCATAGTCTGATGCAGTTGCACTTGGTTGGTGCTATCGTATTTGCATAAAGTTTTTTTTATTAATTTCAATTTTGTGTTGTTTGTAAGACATTTTAGTATCCATTAATCTTCTGTCTTTAACTATTTGGCCATTTTTGTTGTATGAAGCTCGTTGTGCTGCATTTGCCCTATCTTTCTTTCTTTTTAGAGAACAAATCCTACTTTTATTCTGTAATAACATGGATTGACATGAACAAATCCTACTTTCTGATATGTGATTGGATTCTAGTTCTATGTCTATTAGCTTTTGTTCCCTTAGGCTCTTCGATTTCCTTTCACATAAATTAGGCAATCATTAGATTTAGTCATTTATTCAGTAGGATTAGTATATATATATATATATATATATATATATATATATCATAAACTAATGAAAGAGATATTGAAATAAAGTTCAGTATGACTATTAAAATGAATATTATTGAAGGCCAAAGTAGCAATAAATAGAGTTGAAAGAACAATAAAAGTATCACAATCACATATTTTATACTTTTTTCACACTTTCTCAATAGCTAGAGAAAGCACCGCAATGAATTTAGTTGTGGGGTCTATAGCATAAGTATACTAGTTTCCTTTTATTTGAGCTATTTTTTATTATTAGAGTTTAAAGGTTTTAAGTATTGTTTTAAACTTTCGTTTTTCTATTTTTTTCTCTCTTTAGATTATAGATTCAGATTCTATTCCTCCACCTTAAAGTAGAACTCAAACTCAAAGTGCAAATCTTGATTCCGCTACATCTATTCCTCCTCCATCTAAAAAGAGAACTACATCTGATGTGTGGTCTTGTTTTTACAAACTTAGGTGTGGGTAATGATGGAAAACCTAGAGCAAAATGTAAGGGATGTGGGTTTGAATATATAGATGGGGCTAGTAGTCACGGTACTTCAAGTTTAACCTGTCACTTATCTAAGTGTCCGAAGTTAAACAACTATAAGGATATTGGTAGCCTACTTGTTGATCAAGCTGGAAGACTTAGAAGTAGGAAGATTTCTCAAGTTGTTATTCATGAGAAAATAGCTATACTTGCTGCAAAGCATGTTCTCCCTTATTCATTTGTTGAGTATGATTCCTTTATTCATTTGTTGACTTATTGTCATCTAGATGCCAAATCAATTTCTAGGAAGACATGTGCTTTTGATATAGGGAAATTGTATAAGTCTAAGGAGGTAAATTTGAAGGAAGAATTGACTAGAATTCCTAGTAGGTGCTTCTAATATAGGGAAATTGTATAAGTCGAAGTTGAATTCCAGTAGAATTGATTAGAATTCCTAGTAGGATTTTGAAGGAAGAATTAACTAGAATTCCTAGTAGGCCATAAGTCTAAGATTGTGTTTGCAAAATTATTTGCTATGGAATGATGAATTTTTTCATGTGACATGTAATGCCCATATTCTTAATTTGATTATCTAATAAGGCTTGAAAATATGTAATGATGATTTTCACAAAATAAGAAAAAGTATAAAATATGTAAAAGGATCTGAGGAGCGAAAGAAAAAATTTGATGAATGTGTGCGAGGAGTTGGTATTGAAGAAAGTATTTCTTTGTGCTTGAATAGTAACTAGGTGGAATTCAACTTAATTGATACTTGAAAGTGAGATAAGGTATAAGCGTGCATTTGGTATTTTTTAATTAAAGGATGAAAGTTATAAGCATTGTCCAACAACTGAAGAATGAGATAAAGAAGAGAGGATACATGTCTTTTTTAGGACATTTTTTGATATCACCAAATTGATGTCGGGTTCTACTTACCCAACATCTAATTTATACTTCTTGCAAGTATGGGAAATAGAGAAAATCTTGCTTGAAAACTAACATAATGAAGACGATGTCATTAGAAGTTTGTCAATAAGGATGAAGATGAAATTTGATAAATATTGGAGTGAGTATAGTATTGTGCTTGCACTTGAAGCAGTTCTTGACCCATGGATTAAGTTTACATTGTTGGAGGGTTGCCACATCAAGATTGATCCTCCTACTGCCAACTCAAGAATAGAAAATGTAAAATATAAATTGTTTGCACTCTTTGATGCATATTCAAGAACAAACTCCTCAATCAATCAAGCATCTTCTTCCTCAAGTCAAATTCCATCATTTTTACCATCATCAAGACATAATGAAGGGGATGATGGAGATAGATTATTGTCGTCTTTAATGTTATGTTATATATATATTTGGCTTATTTTGTTATTTAATTTATACATGTTTTAATGTTTTGTGGAATTGTGATTATTTTTGTTGTAAAGGCTTTACAAGATATGGATTCTCAAATTGTGAGTGCAGCAGGAAAATCTCAATTGGAACTTTATTTGGAGGAACCAAAACTTGATTTTCATCACTTTCCAAAGTTAGATATTCTACAATTTTGGAAGGACCAAAATGTGAGGTTTCTAGATTTATCAAAGATGGTCGTTGATATATTCAGCATACCAATAACCACAGTGGCTTCATAGTCACAATTTAGTATTGGTTCACGTGTCTTTAACAAATATTTTAGTTGTTTCCTTCCAGAAAACTTGCAATTTTAAATTTGTGTACATAATTGGATGCAAGGATTTATTCTTGAAGGTCTTGTTTGAATAGTGTGAATTGTATAATTTATAATTTAGCTTTTATAATATGTTTTGGTTTATTAAGATTCTTGGCTAAATTGTTCTTCTTTATTTCAATAAAAAGATGATGTTGGTAATGTAATTAACAAAAAACATGTGCCTCCAACTTCAATGGTTGAGTCAAATCTCCTATTGATAGAAGAAGATGTTGATGAAGATGAATGGTTCACGCCACTACAACCGCCAAGTCGCCTAAAATTGAATTCGTGGCAACTTGCAATATAGTAATCATCTCAAGTTATATTCTCTCAAGGAGCCTTGTTTCTAATTGCCTAATTAATTGTTTTTACACTAATCTACTCTAATTACAGAATATAAAATAGAACACTAAACTAACAGAACAGAAACAAAATAAAACAGAATACAGAAACAAAATGCAATCAACATTGGTTTTCTATGAAGTTGTAACCATCCTAGTCCTGTTCTAATGTTAAATTCAATTCTATCCATCATTTGGTATTCAAATAATTTTTCCAAAAAGCCTTCTAGCCTAGGTTACACTAAGAGATAAGCAAGAAAATCTTCTCTACAATATAACTTAGCATAACCTCAATAACCTAACTAGCATTATGCAAGATAAACATCATTACATGCCAAGTTGGGACATGACAATTTATTGATCTTAAAAAACTAAAGGCATTGACTATTGACTAAGAGGGAATAATAAGCTATATTGTCATTGGATTTTGAAAATGCTATATATCTTCCTTGGACACTTACTAAATTTTGGGGGAAAGACAAGTATTTTTGTCATAGTGAAGGGACATTTCAAATCTTTTTTTTTTAAAAAAAACATTTTAAGATTATAACATAGTTTACCATTCCCTTGGATAAATTTGTGGAGTTGGGTTAAGTGACTGGTACTGCTTTGATGTTGAGTGGGCATAATTTTTTTTTTTTTTTGGAGAAAAAATTCGTCATATCCTCTGTGTACTTGTAGCATTGCAAGGAAAAAAGCCAAGTTCAATTATCCTATGAGAGAATAAGGATCTCTTCCTAGATAATAGTTTTCGAAAAGAGATTTGACGCCCATGATTTACTGGTGCTACACTAGCCAACTATGATGCAGAGGATAGTATTATTTTTTTTAATAAAGTGTCAGGGAGAAGATAATCACTAATATATTGCTTTTAAAAAAACGACTGAGTGGTCAACCTTCTTGTGAGGTTGATCGCCATCATCTCTATTTTTTTTTGATGGATCCTTCGAACATTAAAAGAAAAATGAGAAGCTTGAAAATTGAGACGAGCATGTGAGGAAAAATCTCGACCTCCTTTAAAGTCAAGCGCTTGCTAGCAAATCCCTATTGCTTTTACTTTGATTGGGCATGAATTTTGAAGAAAAAGTTAACAGTTAAAGGCCAAAGTCTATTATCCTAGAAAAAGATTTAAAATTTTTGTCTGAATAATAGTTTCCGAGAGATGATTGATGCCTCAAGTCTAACGGCAATACATTAGTCACCTACAACGAGTATTGAAAAAGTATTTTTAAATGAATTTGGGGAGGGAGTGAAGACTGGTATACTATTTTGACTGGGGAAAATTTTCAAAATATGTTGGATTCCTCCGAATACTAATTGTACCACTGGGAGTACCAATGGCACTAATATGAAGAGAGAAACAAAATCTTTGCCTGGATAAGAGTTTTCAAAAAGCCCAGAGTCTAAAAAAAACAGTCACCAGTTTCCTCCGGACACTCTGAGGTGCATGCTACTTTATTTATTTATTTATTATTATTTTAATGGAGCTTATAAAATCAATTTTCTTGAAAAACAAAATGGATTTTGAAAGAGAGAAGAACAAAAAAAATAGAAGGAACCCTTATATTGATTTTTTCTTTTTTAAAGGAACCCTTCTCTAAAGAGATATTTTGAGGAGAAGAGCTTTTCTAAAAAGATTCCAATTTGAATTAAGCGAGAGCAAGGCCTTCCATTTTGTGCATTCCCATTTTTGAAAGAATAAGTGATCTTTATTTACTTTTTCTTGAAATTTTTTAAAACAGATTTTTTGAAAAAGAAACAAATGCATTCTGCATTGTTTTGAGGAGATATTTCGGAAATAGAATTTTAGGTAAATTTGTCATCATTTTTTGAAGGAAATTTTGAAAATTGTACTCTTAATTTCCGGTCAATTCCTAAAAGAGGAATAGAGTAGAGCATCTATCTATAAGAAGAAACTCATTATTTATATTTACTTATTTTTGAATTTTTAAATTTTGAAAGACGAATTCCAAAGCCAATGATTCTGACAAAAGGGCTTTAAAAGGTAAATTCTGATTTTTATGTTTAATTTTTCGACATTGTAAAAGACTACCCTAAAACTAAGGGTTCTTGATAAGCCTAAGATAAAAGAACTTATTTTGTTGGTTTTACAAGATGAAAGGAAACCTATTTTAAAATGCTAATTCTACTTTTAATATTCATTTTACATTTCTCCTATCTTTCAATTAGGCCATTAGAGTTTTTATTCTGAAATGAGAGAAATTCTCCCAAGGCTAATCTAATCGTAGCAACAAAAGATTTTTTTTTAAAAGAATAGCATAATTATTAAGGTTCTGTTTAACAAAAATAACTAATAAGCTAGTTAAAAATTTAAAAATTAATTTTTAGTTGACAGCTGAAAGTTATTAAGTTAACTTATTGAATTAAAAGTATTTAATAAAAAAAACTATTCAATTAGTTGATAGATACAAAATGACATAAAAGATATATTTATATGGTATTTTGCAATCTCAATAAACATATCATTTTTTTGTTTTTTAATTAAATTAATTTAAATTATTATTATATATAATTAATTAAATATATATTTTTATTATATTATATATATATATATATATATATATATTATATTTTATATTTCCATTTCCTAAGCTTTCTGTTTTTTTCTTTCTTTTTTGGCTTTCAATTTTTTTAAATAAATTTGAACTTTTTTAATATAAAATCAACTCTTAAATTATTTTTTGTCAAAATATCAAAAATGCCCCTACCACCTCAACATATATATGGAGAGATACTTTGCTGACTTGACATTGTTTTACTGACATGGTAGTTGACTGACAATTTGACTAACGGCAATCCTAATAGAAGGGTTTTTTGCACAAGTCCAAAAGTTGAATGAGGTATTTTGGTGAGTTTAAAAGTTGAAGGGAATAAATTGCTCAGACCCCTAAGTTGCCGAATCCTTTATTTTACTTTATTTTTTTTAACTTATTTCTATTTTCAAATTTTTATTTTTGATTGTTATATTTTTTTAATTGGAATTTGAATTTTAAATTGTTTGTATGATTATATGTTTTTTATTTACTAATCCTTTAATTCCTAAATTTTATTTCCTAATTCTATATTTTTGTTTTTGACCTAATTTTTGGATTTCCTTATTTATCTAATTTTTCTAATCTCAAATTTTTATTTTTTATTTTTCCATTTTAATTCCCAATTGTAAAATTTTATTTTTGTTATTTTCATTGTTTTTTGTTATGCTTTTTTGTTATTGTCTTTTATTTTTTCTAATTTCTATTATTATTATTATTATTATTATTATTATTATTTTATTCTTAATATTTGAAAGAGAGTCCAGACAAAATGAAGTGCTTAGACCTATAAATTAGTCGTTCTAGAAAATTAAATTATATATTTATTGATATTTAAAAATCTAACGAATTCGTGAAATTACACAGTGAAGAGTTAATATACTAACGACGGGCTTATCTATTCAATCCACTAGTCAGCTGTACGCAACACGAAACTAGAAATATTAGCAATGCAAAACATGACCACAACCTCTTCTTTTTTCCCTTGTGTATTCCATTAACAAAGTAGGAAGCACAAAACATGGGATTACCACAACCTCTTTTTTTCCCTTGAGTATCCCACTAACAAAATACAAAGAACGAACCAACGCCACAAAAGTGGCAAAATAAAAAAGGAAAAATAGTATTTTATGTGTCTAATATTTAAATTGTTTTTATTTATACTTTTAACGTTTGTTTTTTATCATTTATTTCTTATATGTTTTATTTTTTGTTAGATATGTCATTTTTTTTTACACTTTCAAATAATTTAACGGAAACTGCTAACTGCACTGTCACATAACAAAAATTATCAGTTACGTCACTTGTCACATGTACTAATAATCTAAATTTACAAAAATACCCCTAATAATAATTAAAAAAAATTTCCCCTTCTCTCTTTTCGTCTCTATATGCTTTCTCTCTCCTTATCTGCTATATGCTCTCTCTCGTCTCAATCCTTCTCTCTCTTTCTTACTCCTTTCGCTCTCTTGATCTTTGTTTTCGTCTATCTCTCCCTCGGGCTCTCTCCTTCATCTCTCCATCACTCAGTTCCTTTCTCTCTTTCTCTAGTGGGTTCTCTCTTTCCCAACCTCATGCTCTGTTTCTTTCTCCGATTCTCTATTCTTCCTCTCTCACACTCCCTATTTCGACTCTCTCTCCCCCTCTCTCTAAGTTCCCTCTATGTGCACCTTGGATTCCTCCTCTTCACTCAGGCTGTGTGTGTGAGAGTAATGCAAAAAAACAAAGAGCTGTGACTATGGGTGTGGGTGTGTGCGAAAGACGAGTTGTGAGTGTGTAAAGAGAGGTGGTGAAGGGAAGCAAATGGCGGCGAGAGTGTAATTTTTTTTCTTGATCTTCTCAGATGTTTGAAGGAAGGTGAGTGGGGAGTATGTAGGTTTATGTATGGTGGAACGAGTTTGTGTGCTGCAGGAAAAACAATAAGGAGAGATGGCCGAGAGGGTATTGTGTGAAAGAGATTGAAGGTGGGTGTGTGCCTTGAGTTGCTAGGCAAGAAAGTGTATGTATGTGAGAGTTTCCTCCTTTGTTTTGAGGCTGGAAAATAGAGGTAAAAGAGTGGTCAAAATGTATGAGGTGAGGGCTGTGTGTGCATGCTAAAAATAGAATTTGGTTGTGTGCGGTAATGAAGGTGAGAAGCCAAAATGAAATTGAAGAGGTGATGGATTGAGATGAGAAAGAGAGAGAGAGAGAGCAGAAAAGGAGAGAGATAGCAAATTGAGACAGAGTGAAAGAATGAGAATTCTTTTTAATTATTATTAAGAGTATTTTTTAATTTTAAGTTATGAGTATACGTGACAAGTGACGTAACAAATAATTTTTACTATATGGTAATCCAGTCAGCAGTTTGCGTTAAGTTATTTGACAATGTCAAAAAAATAAACATATCTAATAAAAAAAATATAAGACATAAACAGTCAAATAAATGTTAAGGGTATGAATTAAAATCATTATAAAAGTTAATGACGTAAAGTTCACTTTACGGACTAATGAAGCAATTAAGAATTTGGGCATGACTTCACTCTAGCTTGACTCTCTCCAACTTCCTCCAACAAACACAAATATGAGTCCTAAAAAAAAATTGACCATTATTTTTTTTTATCCGTTAAATTTAGAGATCAGGTAAAAATTTCCTCCAACACTTTAACAGTTGGAGGGGATCCAATTCAAAGAATTTGGGGTTTTCACCCTCAATGAAAAATTTAGAAGAAAAAAGTCAGGAAAGTAAAAAAGAACACGTTTTAGCAGCACAAATCGTTAGGTTGGTGAGGAAAAATTCTTACTGATCTCAGAAGAATGCCTGGCAAATCGGTGGAATGAGAATGAATAACAGCATATGAAGGATTGTAGGCTTAGTCCCTTGGGTTTGGGCATGCGAACCGAGGTGGCATTTCTTCGAGAACTCTGAGGATAGGGGACGCTGTTTGGTGGGGAAGTTTGGATTTGTGTTGGTTAGTTAAGAATGGGATCTATGGAATGGAATGTAATCCTTTTATACCGAAGCAGACGCTGAGTTAAGCTCGCATTCCAAGAAAAATGTACAGAGATATATGATAAAGAATCAACCTCAGCCTCAATCTGGCTTGAAGGATTAGTCATTACTCATTACCCATCGGAGAATACAACAGGGGAATGAACAGCTCCGAGCAGCTATGCATTTCTCTATTAAGTAAGTGCAGGACCCTGAAGTCCGTCAAGCAAATCCACTCCCTTCTCTTCAAAACTGGCCTTCATAATGATCCCTTTGTCGCTGGCAAACTCCTTCTCCATTGCGCCGTTAACATCTCCGATGCTCTCCACTATGCTCGCCGTCTCTTCCTACATTTTCCGACCCCTGATATTTTCATGTACAACACCCTCATTCGAGGACTCGCTGAGTCCGAATCTCCCCACAGCTCCCTTCAACTTTTCATCCAAATGCGTCGACAATCCACTTTCCTCCCCGATAGTTTCTCTTTCGCCTTTATTCTCAAAGGGGTCGCTAACTGCAGTTACTTGAGATCCGGGATGCAATTACACGGTCAAGCTTTGCGTTTTGGATTGGACACTCATATTTTTGTTGGGACTACTTTGATAAGTATGTATGCAGAATGTGGGAATGTCGACTTTGCAAGTAAGGTGTTTGAGGAAATGCGGCAACCAAACGTCGTCACTTGGAATGCTGTTGTTACTGCATGTTTTAGGTGTGGGGATTTGAAGGGTGCAGAAGACATGTTTAGACGAATGCCTATTTGGAATTTGACCTCATGGAATGTGATGCTTGCCGGTTACACCAAAGCAGGTGAGCTTGAGTTAGCAAGACGAGTTTTTTTTGAAATGCCCCTGAAAGATGACGTTTCTTGGAGCACTATGATTGTTGGTTTTGCTCATAATGGTTACTTTGATGAGGCTTTTGGGTTTTTCAGGGAGTTGCAGCGACAGGGACTCAGACCAAATGAGGTAAGCCTGACAGGCGTCCTGTCTGCTTGTGCACAAGCTGGGGCTTTCGAATTTGGGAAGATTTTACACGGATTTATACAGAAAGCTGGGTTTCTTCAGATTGTTTCAGTGAGTAATGCCCTAATAGATACATATTCCAAGTGTGGAAATTTAGTTATGGCTAGGTCGGTCTTTCAAAGCATGCTGGTGCGAAGTATTGTGTCTTGGACATCCATGATTGCGGGACTTGCAATGCAGGGTCATGGTGAAGAAGCAATACAACTTTTCCATGAGATGGAAGAGTCTGGGATTACACCGGATGGCATCACCTTCATTTCTCTTTTGTATGCTTGTAGTCATGCTGGCTTGGTTGAGCAAGGATGTGCTTTTTTTTCTAAGATGAAGAGTATGTACGGCATTGAACC
The DNA here is from genome assembly GCA_037074585.1 of Biancaea sappan. Taxonomy (NCBI): domain Eukaryota; kingdom Viridiplantae; phylum Streptophyta; class Magnoliopsida; order Fabales; family Fabaceae; genus Biancaea; species Biancaea sappan. The sequence continues at coordinate 43,920,746 of CM073497.1, read as the reverse complement.
TGCCATTGAACATTATGGTTGCATGGTTGATCTCTATGGTCGAGCTGGGAAGTTGCAGAAGGCCTATGAATTTGTATGTCAAATGCCAATTTCACCTAATTCGATCATTTGGAGGACTCTCCTTGGAGCTTGTAGCATTCATGGCTATGTTGAGATGGCAGAGATGGTGAAAGCAAGGCTTACTGAAATGGATCCAAACAATTCTGGTGACCATGTGCTTCTCTCGAACGTATATGCCACCGCAGGGAAATGGAAGGATGTTGCTGCTGTGAGGAAGTCCATGACTGAACAGAGCATCAAAAAAGCTCCTGGTTGGAGCATAATAGAGATTGATAAGGTCATTTATAGTTTTGTGGCGGGCGAAAAGCCAAATGAGGTTACAGAAAAGGCTCATAATAAACTAAGGGAAATAATGTCGAGACTCAGAGCAGAAGTAGGCTACGTTCCACAGGTAAGGAGTGTTCTGCATGACATTGAAGAAGAAGAAAAAGAAGATTCAGTGTCTAAGCACAGTGAGAAGCTTGCAGTAGCTTTTGGAATAGCAAAACTTACTAGGGGAAGAATTATAAGAATAGTGAAGAACCTGAGGGTTTGTGGGGATTGCCATGCAGTGATGAAGTTGATTTCTAAAGTTTATCAAGTAGAAATCATTGTAAGGGATAGAAGTCGCTTCCACTCCTTCATAGATGGGTTTTGTTCTTGCAGAGACTACTGGTGATGGGTGATTGATCAGCTAGCTTACCTTGAGTGCTTTTAAATGGTAAGACAAAGGATATTGGCTGAGCCAGAAGCAGAATGCTAATTACATCGCAGCAGTTAGACATATATGAAGATATTATAGTCTGGTCCCAAGAGAAGCATTTGGTTGTGACATCAAAGATTAAGTTTTAAAAAATCTTGGCAGAGACAGCCTAAAACCTGACAATGAACCTTCCATTGTTTATCAAATACCCATTGCCTTGTTCTGGCTATCCAGATTATGACATATTGCAGAAGTACAGACATCTACAAGTAAGAGCTGAATTCCCTTGCTTGAACAGCATATTCTTTCATTTAATTTGTGGATTTAACCTATTGAGAAACACCCAACTTCATTGTAGGTAATGTGGATACTGGATAGAATTCACGATGAACTGTAGTTTTGACACCATCAAATGATTATTTCTGACATACGCCAAAGTTTAATAATAGGTACATACGCCTAAGTTTATATATAGGTGCTTTTGAGCTCTGATATATTTCTCATAAATCCTAATCCTACAATTACTATAGGTAAGCAAGAGTAGCAAGATCTTCTCGTTGGTTTGGTGACAATGCTGCAGCACAGCTACCAGTGGTAGTCACCCATGAACTCCTAGCTTGGCATGAAGTGCAGATCAAAGATTAATACGAAGTTAATTGCCCTCTTTCAGTGGAAGCTCTGTGTCATTGTCGACTCTGTTTCGTCACCGTTCATCGAAGATTCTGCTGTGGCTGCCGTCTGTTGAAGCTATGGAAGGTATCCAATGCAAGCTACTGTTAAATGGTCACTGATTTATCTTTTTCTCACCATTCTTACCTCTCTTTCTCTCATCATGTAGATAAAATGCTATGTATCAGGCGGTGAAGAAAAAAAATAAAATAATGAAGAAGATAGAAGGTAATAGAAGTGACATTTAGAGTGAAGACTGAAGAAGCAATCTGAAGACTGAAGAGTGTAAAGATGGTGTTTTTTTTTCTTGACCGATCTAGCCCGGTCGACTCTATGACCAGCTCGGGTCGAGTAATTCAATCAAATCGCCCCTTGCAACCCAGTTTTTTTTTCTTTCTTTCTTTTTTTTTTGGGGTACTTTTTATGCTTTTGTTTTTGCTTTTTCTGTTTTTTTTATTTTTTATTTTACTTAAATCCATAATGTGAGAGTCGGAGCAAAATTGATTTTGAAAATAATAAAATTCATGACACTATTATCATAAAACATAAAATGTTATTATTTTATACAAATCATACTATTATTTTATAAAAAATGATTTTTAATCATGGAAGTTGAACAATGTTAGCAAAACAATTATATAATGTCATATAATATTAAACATAACAATCAAATATTTCAAAATAAATTACTTTTAATTTTATTTTTATAATTTATTATTAAGTTAATTAAAAAGGATTATATATATTTATCAAATATGATATTTGTGTGCTAAATTATATTTGGATATATTTTTTACGATATTTTGATTGTAAAATTAACATATAAATTATATGTTTTTCTTGCTTTAATATTTATTTGTAAATATCCAGAACCACCCAGTTCTTAACGCCCTAACTTAAATTAATTATCAGAATACATATGATGAAATTCAAATTCACTACTTAATATAGCATCTTGAAAATCTATTGAAATATCTTTAGTAGCAATATAAATTCTATTGACAGAATAAAATACATAATATTCAAAAGTAATATTGAGCATTAAATCAGTAAATGAAATTGTAATAGATTGACGAATTGAAATTCTCATTGCATTAAAATAAAACTTACAAGTTTGAAGTACATATGTGATGAACAAAGTAGCAGATGATGATGATTAAGAAGAGAATGTTTACAAGTGAGAGAAGTACAGAGAGTTTGAAAGGAAAGTTTTTTGCCTCTATTCACCTCTGTCTATACAAATGAACTACTGAGGCTTTTATAGAGCTAAGAGAATGGATTTGAACATCTTTGAAGTCTGTGGATTTCAGAAGCTCTGGAGTCCACGAATTTGAGTTAAGTTTAAGTCCGAAAAATTGATCACGAGGCCAATATCTATTTTTAAAAATTTCTCTGTTGTCTTCTGCCAACGCTTCTTTTGAAAAGTTTTGTTTGCCACCTGTTGAACATCTTTTGAAATTATTCAACCTTGGCTTTTGAGCTGATGTCTTTTATGCCAACGAAAATTTTAACTTAATTGTAGTCAAAACTGACTCAGGTTAGCTAAATCAATATTGTAGCAATCATCTTCGTTTTGATAAGGAGATTGACCTTCTGGATTTGAACCTACTGATGGAGTCTTTTTTGTTAGAGCCTTTTTCTGAAAGTGCTTGAAGCATTTGATTAAATTCTTCTTCAGTTTGAGTAGTAGCTAGTTTAGCCATGATTCGAGATTTTGAGGTTAAGAAGGGAGAACTCTTTTGAACACTTTAATTATATTTTAGATTGGACGGATTCTGAGAAAGCCATTTTTCAACAGCTTGCTTATTGAGTAGGTTTAGATTATAATTTGACTACCATTTGATATTAAATGTTCTTAAAAGATAAGTTGGATAGTCGGATTTGAATTTGTCAACAAAGTCAAAATCCCAAGTCATTATCTAAGTTGTTTCGAAAGTTACAAAGAAATGGAGCAAGTAAGTTCCTGGGATAAAGTCTGTTTAGGATCTGAAGTATTAAAAAGCTTCTTGAGCATAAGCTGGAAGAAAACCTTCTGTTGGTCTGTAGAAATAGAACCATTCTGAAAACCAAGCTGGAAATTCGACTTGACCCTTATTGAACCAAATGAACCATGAATGAGAAAAAGGTCTTAAAAGAAACATGTTGGACCAAGCCTTGCGATAATCCCAATAATCATAATGTTGAGGACGAAATTGTCTTAAAAAGAATTGTTGTGTAAATGAAGATATATTCCATTGAGCAGGGGTTAGGACATGATTGATCTTTATTTTCGAATATAAAATTCTTGAAGGGTTTGAAGGATCATATTCATGAGTTAAGGTTATTGAGTTGGTATCTACAAGGATGAACTCATAGAACAATTTTGATTTTTCTAGGGTTAATGGCATATGATGTCATTCATCTGGAAATATTTTTTGAGCGACTTCCTTAGGGATAATATTCGAAGGTTGAACCCATTCAGGTTCGATTGCTATTATAGGGAGATTGATATCATTTTTGATATATTTTTCTTTTCGGGAAATATTTTGAATGTATTTTTTGGCTAGGGTAAGTGCAACCATTTTTGAGGTTTGAACAACAATAATTTGTTGAGAAGATGAAGGAGTTGCTAGAGCTTGATGATATGTTATAGGAGTGAAATGGTTTTGAGAAGTTATTGAAGGAAAGGAAGGCCTAATGCCTTGTGGTCTAATACCACTGCCGGAAAGGCATGTATTGAGCGGTGTTGGAGCCAATATTGGAGATATTGATGAACCCAGTGGGAATCCATATTGATCTTTAGTAATTTCTTTTGATTTTTTCTTCTCAATTCTTTGATTTTTCCTGCAAGAATTCTCTTGTGAGAAAATTTGGTTGAGCATTCTCCTTTCCTTTGATATGTTGAATTTCAAAATCAAAACATAAAAATATTGCTTGCCAACAAGCAAAAATATGTTTTGAAACCAAATTTTGAACATCTTTTTCTAAAACACTTTTTACAGCTTTGCAATCCATTTTAACAGAAAAGTTTTATTGAACAAATCTTCTTGAAATTTTGTTATACATAATACTATAGATAAAATTTTTTTTTGATGGTTGAATATTTTTCTCGAGCTTCTATCTAAATTCCTGAATAAAATTTTACTATTTGTTCTTTTTGACCATTTTTTGATTTCTGCTTAAGTATTCCTTCATATCCTATATCTGAAGCATCCGTCTTGACAATCATAGAGGTGTCTGGATCTGGTATTCCTAAATATGGAAGACTTTTAACCTTGGTTTTGAGGGTTTTGACTATTTCAGTTATTGAACTATCCCATGCTGGGGCTTTCTTTCTTAATTTTTGGTACAAGAGTTTACAAATAATTCTTAAGTTTTGAACAAAATCTGCTACATAATTGAGACATCCTAAAAATCATTGTAATTGATTTTTATTAGTGATTTCATCTAGAATTTATCAGCAAATTCTATTGATCTACTTAAAGGTTTGATCATTCATTGATAAATATCAAAACCTAAGAATCTAATTTTAGTCTGGAACAATTTCATTTTCTTAATAGAAACTACCAATCCATTTTTCTTGACAATTTCATAAAATTGATTAAGGTGCCTAAAATGTTATTCTATTGATTTGGAGAATACTAGAACATCATCTATGTAAACTATTGTAAACTGGGTGTAAGGATTGAAAATGTCATTCATAATATTTCGAAATTTTGAAGGGGCATTGTTTAAACTAAAGGGCATCACATTCCATTCGTAATGTTCAAAGACAACTGTGAATGCAGTTTTGTACTTATCTTGATCTGCTATTTGAATTTGATAGTATCGTGATTTTATATCAAATTTTGAAAATAAAGAGGCTTGATGAACTCTAGATATTAAGTCTCTTTTATTTAGAATCGGGTACCTAATCCATCTAAGCACTTTGTTGAGGAGTTTATAATTAATGACCATTCTAGGGGCTCTTATCTCTATTTCAGCTTAATTTTGAATATAAAAGGCTGAACAGCTCCAAGGGGATTTGCTTGACTTAATTAACTTCTTATTTAACAAATCTTGAATTTCGTTTCTACAATATTCTAATATCTCCTTATCCATCTGGATCGGCTTAGCTTTGGTAAGGATCTTATCTTCTGTAAAACTTGGTTCATAAGGTAATGAGACTACGTGTTTCTTCTTACTGTAAAAGGCATTTGGATGTTCAGAACATAAATCTTTTTCAAATTTTTATTGAACAAGAGTCATTCTATACTTAACCTGGGGTTTTTCTATTTGTTCTTCTATTTTCTTGAAATGAATTTCTTTATTTAACATTTTGATCCGAATTTTTTTTCTAGTTATTAAATTTAATTTTGAGACAGCTAATGATTTGATTAAATTAACATCTTTAGTTTTTGAAGGATTCAAAAATTCAAAACAAATTTCTTTCCCTGATATATCTGTCGAAATTCCTAATTCTGAAACATTGAAAGTATAAATAAAAGTTAAAAAGGTGTTCCTAAAATCATTGGTTCATTTAAATTCCTAACTAAAACAAAGGTTGTTTTGAAACACATTCCTTGATTACATATCTTTGCATTTGATAATTTATATCTTATGGGTAGTTAGTTTCCTCATGTGCCACTAAGACTTTCAGTGGTTTTTTCATAATATTGAATAGAGATTAGTCCTTCTTGAACACAATTCATATCAGCTCCTAAGTCCATTAGAGCTATTGTTTTTAAACTATATTCTTTATTGATTGTTAAAGTTACTTGACAATACCATTTTTGAACTTGTATCCTAGAAATTATGTTTAAATAATGATCACTAGGTTTTGAACTAGTTTCTACCACTTCTTCCTTATCATTATCTAGATTAATGTCTTTCTTAGCCATTATGCTTATAATATCTAAAGATAAATCTACATCTTTTTGTTTTAACAATTTAATTTCTTCTTTAATTATTTTGATCTCTTCTATTGATTCTTTTATTGTAACTTTTTCTTCAGTTGGGTTATTTTGAAATCTATGTATTATTTCTTGAACATTATAAGGTTTGATTTCTGGTTTTGGTTGTGGTTCTTCTGAATCCATTATATCTTTTAACTTTATTAAATATTCTTTTCTTATTTCTTCATTATCTATTTTGTCTATGATTTCTACTAGGGTTGGATTTTATCCCGGTTGTAACATTAATAGTTTTTGAACAACTATTCTTTGAACAATCTTGACAACTACATATTTCTATATCTTCTGATTGACTTTTGTCTTCAAATTCTAGATTTTCTGATGAACTATTTTGATAATCTATTTGATAAATTTTGTTTTGATTACCACTACTATCTGTGTCATATTCTAACTCAGAGTTTTGATCTTCTAATAAAATACTCATTAAACTTTGTTTATACTTATCATTTATATCTAACAAATTAATTTTCTTCTTAAGTTGACAGTGTTTTGATATATGACCATACCTCCAACATTTAAAACAAACTATATCTTTGTGATCTGTAACTTGCCTATGGTATTTTGAACTTTTATTACTAAATTTTTTGGAGATTTGATTAGTTTTATTTGTTTGAAATGATCTAACAGGTTTGTTAGGGTATTGATGATATGTTTTCCTAACCATTCTATGATTTTTTAATCTTCTATGTTTTTTGTATTTTCAAGAGGGTGCTTGAATTTTTTTAATACCATATTGATCAAAGAAGTTCCTAATTCACTACGACTACTTTTGAGTTCAGTTTTGAGTTTATATTGAAGTTTCATATCATTACATAATATTATGGCTTCACTGGTAACATAATTTATTAACTCTCCAAAAGTCATGTGTTGATAAGGTATTGTATTATTGCACTGCTTCCTAATACTTTCCTTAACTTTTTCTGCAAATAGATTCGGTAATCCGCCTAAAAATCTTTCTTTTCAATAGTCTACATTACTATCGGATGTTATATATAACTTTGTTAGAAACATATCCTTATACCATCTAAAATCTGACATTGTTGGACATCTAAAGTTGACCAATTGATTAGCTATTCTTTCTTGAAAATCTATAGGGTTTTCTACAAAATGTTTTGTTAATGCATATATTAACATTGCTACTTCGTCTTGAACTTCTATTGTTCTACCATCTATTTCTTTCTACCTAATTGCAAATTTTATTGTTGATCTATTTGTTTTTGTGAGATAGTTATCTCAGCATCTTTTTAATTAACCAGTGAATCCAGTTGTTAACATTGTTACTATAGCTCTTTCATCATTATTTTTGATCTTGTAAGCTATTGCATACATTAACATATTTTGAATTATACCTAATATTTGATGCTCGTCATGACCATCTATATTCTATTCTATTATTGAATCTCCTGAATAACTTGCTTTAGTTATTAATGAATTTTCTTCATATTGAGTATCTAGGTAACTAGGTCTTGGGTAATAATTTCTTGTTGTTGGTCTTGGATTTCTAAATTTTATCCTATTTAGATTTAATTTTTGATTGTTTTCTATATTGGTTTTAGTTATTGTATTGAGTTGAAGACCTTTTGATCTATTGTTTGAAATATTTAGCTGATCTAATCTTTTTGTAATTTCTTCAATTAAATTTTGAGAAGTTTTCCCTAAATTTATTGATCTTAATTCTTCTTTTGTCAAGGTTGGTTTTTTGTATAGAGGTTGTTGTGGAACAGAGGAACTTATTTTTTTTTTTTGAAAAGATGTGCTTGTTGAGGCTTCTAAAGTTTTATTGTTGATTACACCTTTTATCCTATCTAATTGTTTTTCTATAGTGTTGAGGGTTAAATTTGTGTAATTGTTTTGAGATTGTATATTTTTAACATCTTTCTTTTGACTAGTTTGATCTCCATTTCCTTCTATTGTTTTGAACAGTGTGGCTTCTAATTCTGAACTACCTTTTGTAAATTTTATGTTTTCTAAGGGTGGATGAATAGATATAAATCTTTGACCTGATGTTGTATCCCATTCTATGGTTATTCTACTGTGTGTGTTGATCTTTTTTATATCTTTTCTGAAGGGGTTGTCAATTTTGTTGTTTTGGCAGTACACAGTAAACCAAGTGAAAAAAAAAATGTTTTCTTTAATTTTTTCTAAGTAGCTACAATACTCTTCTTTCCATTGTTGAACTTGCTCTGTTGAAAAAGTTTTGAAATACCATTCTCTCATGGGTTTATTGTAATCTTTCATGAACTATGAGTTTAGTTTTTTTTAATCTATTGTGAATTCTTTTGTTAGTACTAAGATTTGTGATCTAGTTGGTGAATGATTTATTGAGGGTTCTTCATTAACATGTTCATATACTGGTTGTGGAACGTTTGGTTGGAAATCTACTCCTCTTATATTGTATGGAACATTACTTGTTGCAGATTGATAATTACTATCTATTGAATGTCTACTGGCTATTTCTAGTTATGGACTTCTGAACATTCTTGATCTAAAAGATTGAGATCTTTTCATTTTGATGATTACATCTCCTTTTGGACTTTGAACATAATTATCTAAAGTTTGTGATTCAAACTTTTCAGGTGGCTGAATTTTACTTAACTCCCATTCTTCTGGAAAGGCTGCTATTATTTCATCATGTCTTAACGGTTTGGGTATTGTTATCATAGTACTTTGTTGGTTGGCCTCCTTAACTATGGTTTCATTTCTGGGTGATTATTTCTTAATAGTAATTCCTACATTAGTTTTTGAAACTTTGTAATGAATTCTATAAACTACTACCAAATGATCAATTCCTTCCTTAAATATTCCTTCTTTAGTTTTGATATGTAATTGTAAAGCATTTTCTACATTTCTTAATGTTTTCATATAATTTCGAAAAAGCATTGAAAGTAGATTGGTCTATCACAGGGATTGGACTCGACTATACGTATTGTTGAATCCTTAAAAGATATTGCATTTTCGTCTCTTAACAGCATAAATATTGGATGGCTTATACCTAACCTATGTAAAGGCTTAACTGCTATTTGAATAATCCTATATGCAAAAGTTTGTATCCTTCTTTTTGATGTTTGTTGATCAAATTTTTATCTAATAAGTTTATTGTATCTTGAACATTTTCTACAGCTCTTGATGTTTCTATGATCCTAACTATATCTTGAGTTTTGAAATTAAATGTTGAATGTTTGTAGACCTCACTACGTCTAACCCTAGGCATTTCTCAATTTCTTAACCTATCTTCTAGCTATGGAGAAAATATTGATCAAGATCAAAATAATAATGTAGAAATCATTATACAAGAAGTATATATATATATATATATATAAATTTTCATTTATTCTCCTAGTTCTGTAATTTATTTGGTGATTCGACGAGTGAACCAGTGGTTCGGTGACTTGAATAACTGAATTGATTCTTAAATCTATCGAAGATAGCATAGTAGATACTAGGTAGAGAAGTGTAGTGCAATAAAGTGGATTCAATGTGTTAGGTGAGAGAGAGAAAAAGAAAAAAATAAGAAAAGTGTGGTGAAGTATCCATTAAAAATATCAATTATGTTATTATTTAATGTAAAATAATTTTGAATTATCAAACTATAGGAATATTAACAATACATATTACAATACTATATAATATTAAAGATAACAACCAAATATTTAAAATAAATTATTTGTAATTTTACTTTTATAATTTATTAGTATAAAATATTATATTATAAATATATAACATATTTAAAAAGAATTCTTATAACATTTTAATTCAATCAGTTCAACCGCAATCTGATCATTAAACTGTAAACCACACTCTTTTAATTTAATGATCAGTTTGATTTTTAAAACATACATAATTAGATAAAGTAGTGATATCTAGTTTAAAAATATCATGAGTCTTGTTAATTAAAATTACATAATGGCAATGTGCAATGAGCCCTGGTTTATCTGTTTGAGCATGTCAACATGTCATCGAAACGAAATTAACACATTTTCTTTTAATAAACCAATAGAATAAAATTAGCACATGACAAACATTGTGAGATGAAATCAAAACTTATCCAATTGTGAGAGATGGAAAAAAGATACTTAAAATTACATGTTGATAATATCTAATGAACCATTATCCATGTCTTTTGAAAAGTTAGCATTTTCCATCGATGGTTTGGATAGCACCAATAATTAGAGTATAATAACACCTTTTATAAATAAATATGATGAAATTAGCATAAAATAAAAACATGGAATGAAATTAAAACTTAACCCATAGATATATTTTTCCTTTTCTTTGAGGATTGCTATAGTATGAGAAGAAAACAAACTAAGCTTAATGAGAAAATGCTATTATTATAAATTTATAAGTAAAGAATTCAAAATATGTGATCAACAAACAAGGAAATATAACAACTCAAAATTTATAGTGAAATTGTATTGATGAAGAAAAAGATCCATAATATTAAGAAAGACATTAAATTTAAGTAGATATATTGGAATCAATAGCTTTGTCAATACAGATTAACGTTTAAAAAATAAATAAACATTTTCTTGATAAAAAACAAATAAATAAAATTTGATAAGGAGAGAAGTAAAAGTTTATATGCTCGTCCAATCCTATAACTTTGTAACCAAACTGTCATCATCTCATTCAAATTGTTTTAAGCTTTTAAAACGCTACATTCATTAACACAGATACAATTAATTCTATATTAAATGCTCTGCGCAAAACATAGATATACAAAACTAATGTAATGACCCGTGTGAAGCACAAATATTTCATCAATATATAGACATAACACATGTTTAAATTTACATATTTATTTACTTTAGCACAAGTTATTAAAAACTTCTTTATATACTACATTTAATATTGTTGTGGTAAGATTACCATCGTTGTCAAGACTCAAAAATTTCAAACTATTTATACTTTTCACTCTTGAAACTGCCATATATAGTTGTCCATGTGTAAAACTATCATATATAGTTATCCATGTGTAAAGACTGAGCTTGCTAGATACAAATCAATTGCTGAAAGTGATTGACCTTGACTTTTGTTGATTGTCATTGCAAAGTACAATGTTATTGGAAACTGACGTCTTCTAAGTTGAAAATGCAATTTTGAATTTGATGAAGTATTTATCATCCTGGGAATCATGACTTTAATTTTTTTTAGAGATAATTGTTGCTTCGATGACATGCTTACTAAGTCGAGACACAATCAGTCTACTACTATTACAAAGACCTATTGATTTCTCAATATTTCTAAGTAACATTATTGGAGCACCAATCTTCAACTTTGATTCATGGTTTGAAATACCAGACAATCTATGCTATTCAAAATTTCTTGTGTAGAGAGATCATCCATTGTATCAATATCTGCATAAGTTTTACAAAAGCTATCAAAACTTAAATATTCTTGTTCTTTTTTCGGAAGTAAAGATAATATATATTTATTTATAGTGTCAACATCTTTTAGCCTTAGAGCAAGGATTGCTCTTTTTTTGAAGTAACTCAAAATGTTTAAATTATTCATGAAATCAGGATATACGTTTTTCATGATTAAAGATATAGGACCATCAACAACGCTGATTAGTAAGTCACCAAAATTTCAACACTCACAAATATTTTTATAATCCATAGTTCCCTCACCAACAGTAATAATCCAATTAGAAAATGACTTGACTTGTTAGTATCAACTATTGATTCAGATGTCTAGAGTCTCATGTTCTGAGTCAAATGCTTAAGTTAGCAATGATGCCAAATGCAAAAGGTATTAATTGTAGATAACACAATCTCTTGTCTACTTACTCTTGGTATGACTGACAATATTTGTCTAAAGTCTCCACCAAACACAATGACTTTGCCACCAAAAGGTTGAGTAGAACTCTAATTATTTGAAAACTTCCTAGGAGTTTTGACAAGAGCTTCAAAACACATTTTTTTCATCATGGGTGTCTCATCCCATATAATTAAGTTTTTCTTGATGATAAGCTCCGCAAGGCCATCTCATTATTTAATATTACAACTAGAGTCTTTAGTAATTTGCAAGGGAATGCAGAATCGAGAATGAATAATTCTTCCACCTGGAAGTAAGAGAGATGTTATCCTATTTGATGCAAAATTTAAGACAATCATTCATGTAATACCCCGAAAATAAACAAGAACTATTTAGAAAATTTATTTGAAAATTTAATTACATAATTTTTTTTAAAAAAAGGAAATTATGGAGAATTATAAAAAAATGATAATAAATTCATAAGGTTTACTCAAAGATTAAACTAAGTTGTTTGGACTTTTTTTTTTGTAATTAGCGAAATTATAGAATATAAAGAGGGGGAAAAATATTGGATAAAATTAAAGAAAAAAAAAATCTGGAGTTAAAGAGGACTCAAGTGAATTTCATTCTTAAACAATGTAGCTTCATGTAATTAAACCCAAACAAGGACATGTGACTTTTGGATAGGTGTAAACTAAACTATTGTCTTCATATACTTCCTTCAAGACTCGTGACTCCGACCCCCTTTTTCTCAATTATTTTCCTCTCTTATCTCTTCCCTTAACTTTCCTCTCTTCTTCATATCATCCTTGGCTTCTTCGTTTACCGTTGCCGTGCACGATGGCTGCTCATCATTTCAGCCATCAAAAGGGAGGCTTATGGTGGTGCTTTTGTTTGACAGGTAGGAATGAAAATTTCTAATTCTATCTTTTCTCCTTCTACTCTTGCTATTTTAGGGGCTGCACTTTTATGAATTTCTTGCTGTTTTATTGTATTTGAGACCTCCAAAAGCTGTTCAAACCCCTCTTCCCTATCTTGGTTAGTTTCATAATGAAAATAGAGGGATTATTTGAGAATTTTAGTGAAAAATTCATGCTGAAAAATCAGTGGTACTGTTCATATGCAATTTTACTATTCATCCAAGAATTTCTTCTCGTTTTGCTTCGATTTTGGGTAGAACCAACTAGATATACTATGAATTGAATTGAAACAAAATTAAGAAGTTGAAATAAGCAAGATTGAGAGAGAAAAAGAACATCATAGTAAACTATAGGGACGAAAATGAAAATATTGAAAAGTTTTCTGGAGTTGATTTAATTTCAAAAGAATATATATTCTTAATCTATAGCTCTGGATGAAGTGAAATATGAGTTTAAACCAAGTAAAGGAAATAAAAAAAATTTACCAATGAGCTGTGAAGGGACAATATGACAATTTTAAATGCATATGGTTTTCTGTATTTTTTGGATGACTACATCAACTCTTAAATTCATGAAATTTTGTGAAGAGATTCTTTTTATTGTGATAATCTGATCTGAAAAGTTTCAAGTTCATTAAAATTATTTTGCTTGGTCAAATAAATATGGGAATAACACTTTATTCAGTGCAGGGGAAATTTAAATAAGTGTAAATTTTGGATTTTACGCAATAACTAAACTATCTTATTTTGACTTGAAAATTTTATAACACCTAGATAAGGCCTCATACTAGTTGTCTACCAAATTTTATAGCATTTGGCTAAGGTTTGATAGGCTTATTAAATAGAAAGTCATAACCTATATAGATTTGGATAGTTCTGACCTTTGGTCAATAATAAGGTCTTTAAAGGGGCCAAATGATAGAATTAAATTACAAAATTTTTATTCTAGTATGTCAACATACTAATAAGGATTTGTACCAAATTTCAAAATTTTTGGAGCTACAGTTTATTCCTAGAAATTTCTTAAAGATTGGTTATAATTTTAGCCTCAAAACAGAACAAAACAAGATGGTTGAATAGCCTATGCTCTAATTTGGTGCTATGTCTTTTCTTGGCCTGTTCTTTAGGGCCTTGATGAGTTCCTTGCCATTTATCCTTTGATTTGAAGTATAGAATTTTAGCTTGGAATCAAGGTGAGAGATCCTACCTTACCTTGTTGCTTATTTAATGTATATATTAAAAATGTACTATAAATATATATATGTGACATGAAATTAATGCAATCATGTTATGCATTGAAATATGCAAGTGTGAGACTATTGTGAACTTTTCCTGAAATGGAATGCATATGGTTGCCTATGATTGTGTAATGTGATTGTGTTTGATCTTGAGAGAAAGGGAAATGAAGTTTATGGGATCCCATGGGATGAAATAAGAGTGGAATGAAATCATTATGGCCACATGGTATTGAATATGATATTTGTCCTTTTAAGGACATGGTGAAATAAGGTTGGAATACAAATTTATCCCTTTGAGGACAGGGGTGAAATAAGGGAGGATGCGGCAGGGGCCGTGGGTCTTATTGTGGACGAGACCGAAAAATGTCTGCAAACTTAAATTGGAATTGTATGAATTGTTTGAATTATTTGAAATGTGATTTGGCTTGATCTTGAATGTGTTTGTTAATAATTACGAGGTGATTTTAATGTGTGTGTCTTGATAAATATCTTGTACACCAAAACTTAGATGATTGTATTGTTAGATCAATTATGTATATCTGCATGTATATATATACTTATATTGTGTGTGAATGTCGTAGGATTCTCTCAAGTAGAAGTTGTCTTCAGTTTTAGGTATGAGGGATTTTCTAGTTCGACGACGTACATGCTATGATTACCTTCCCAATTGTTCAGGCTAAAAATATAATGCTTAAGTCTTATAATAAGTTGTATAAATTTAGAAAAGCTCTATAATTGGGTAGGTTTGTTATGTGATGTAACGTGTATGACTGTAAGTTGTATGGGAAACTTGGTTTAGCCATACTTTCTTATCTTTTTGTGAGAAGAGAAATAATTCTCTTATTTTAATTCTTAAATTATGTAATTTAAATTAATTGAATTTAAAAGAATAACCAAAATAAGGATTAGTATTATGCTTAAGAGAAAAATAGGCTTACAAAGGTGAGGTGAAATTCACCTTCCGTGCCAGTCATGTGTTTAGATTTTAGGACGTGACAATTCATTTTGATCTAATTGCGGCTAATAATGTTTTCCACAAGAATGCTTTTCCAATACCTCTATATCCATATACAAAAAGATGTCCCCATTGTTTGTATTAACAACAACGGTGACTTCTGTATATACATGTAACTTATCTATGTTTAACATTTTAATTGAATCAAGATGTTCTTTCTTTAGAAGAGATTGATTATATGATATCTCATCATATAAAAATTTATTTTCATATTCATGACTTCTAGCTATCTCTGGAAATAACATTGATGTAAATTCACTAAGAGATCTTCTGTAATACCCCAAGTTTTACGATGTCGTAAGAAATCAGGAATTTGGATGTACGAAAAATTTTTCATGAATAGACGGATATTCATACAGATTTTTTTTTTGTCTGTTATTTTAAATTCATGTGCGTTATTTTGTCTATTTGTGGAAGTTTGAATGTGTGTTATGTGATTTCACTTCCTCATTACTTGTGTGGCATGAATACTATGTGGTGTATGGGTCATATCTTCGTAAATTGTGATTTTGATGAACAAGGGACTAAAATGAAAATTTAAAACTTGATTTGGGGTAGGTCAAATTATACAAAATAGGATGAATAGGTAGGGGGTGACTTAGTAAAGATAATATGATACTTAAATTGGTGATTAGACATTTAGGATTAAAGAAAAATGAATGTAGGGAAAATAAGAAAAAGAATACCCTTTTTATAAAATGAAATTTAAGGAAAATTAAATAATAAAAAAATAAAATAAATAAAATATATAGATAATAATATACTCTTCTAGATGGGCTTGTAGGCTAAATTAAATGAAGTGTGATAATTAAAAATAAAAGGAATTAAATAAAATAGTTGTTAGGATTACAATAGGGAAATACTTGTAATATAATGATAATAATCATAATATTAATACTAAACTAAGATAGATGTAATCTAAGCAGCTTGATTCAATTTTGAAACAAATGGGATGGAGAAAAGCCCCTTGACGTGGAAAAGTTAGAAAGAGACTAGGAAACATAATTTAAAAATCTAATAGGAATGGATAATATAAAAATAATATATTTAAAAATCTAACAGGAATGGATAATATAAAAATAATATTAAGGGGAGTTAAATAAAATGCATAAAACGGTGACTTGTGCGCCAGGGCCAACCCAATAAGAGTGGCACAAGGCCCTAGAGTGAATTAGTGAACAAAAATTGAGTTAAAATAAAAATAGTCAACATTGACAAAAGAATTTCCTAGGAATAATATTGAATTAAAAAGATTTTAGTTAAATAAAATAAATAAATTTAAGACTTTAGGTGTGTGACCCACTTATTGAATTCAAATGATAATAATGGGCAACAAGTAAAAGAAATAAATGAAAAAAAAATAAAATATATAAAAAAGGGAAGATAAGTAATGTGTAATTGATAAGTGGCATGGATAATGTACAAAATAAATAAGTAACAAATATTATTATTAATAAATAAAATGGGTAGGTTAAGTAAATTATAGAGAAGGGACGTGTAGGATAAGGCATGTGGGGATTGGGTGGATGAGAAACCTAGGTGGAATGAGGAAATGCAATAGAAGTAGGATTAGGAAATGCAAACAATAAAATAAAGTAAGATAAATGAGAAGCATTAGTATAGTAGGACTAGGAAAAGAAAATAATGTAAATATAATTAAACCCCTAAGAGATAGGCGTGCTACCATATGAATAATATAAATAAGATAATTAAAGGATAACAAATAATAGAGTAAATAATATATATATATATATATATATATATATATATATAATATAGAGTCCTAATACAACACTTAACTTAGAATAATATAAATAATTTAAAAAATAATTGAAAAATAAATAAAGAGGAATAAATAAAATAATAAATAAAAGGACATAAATATATAAATAGATAAAATAATATAAATAAGGAATCCTAATTCTACACTTAACCTAAAATACAAATCCTAATCCTACTTAACTTAAACAAGTGGATGACCACCACACCTATAAATACCACTTAAGATACTCAAACCCTACACACATCACACACACAAACATAACTCAGAGCCTAGAAAACACTAGATGCCACACCTCCTCACATAAGCCTCATAGAATACATCTCAGGTAGCCTTTCTTGATGTTGGAAAATTTCAGGAAACAAAGGTGAGAACTAGAAACCCAATTTATCATACCTTTGTTTTTTCACATAATTTAAATTGGTCATAACTCCCTCAATCGAACTTTGTTTTTAACGAGTTATATATCACTCAAAAGCTTTTTGAATCTAGTTTCAAATGAAACCAATTTTGTTTAAAATTTCTTTATTGATTGGGAGATATTAACAAAATATTGACTAAAGGTTAGAAGCAAAATGAGAAGTTTTCTGATTTCATGGTTTTGATTTCTTTTCGCAACTCTTTTGTTGAAATTATTACCATTTCATCTCAGAAACTTGCAAACACCTTCTTTCTCTCCAGACAACATGTGAAATCTAGTAACCATAGTGTTGGAATCCAAGTAAGTGGACAACCTCTCTATAATCTAATCTTAGCATAAATAATCATAATTGTATATCGGAGTAGCTTCCCGAGTATCGTAGGCAAAGAAGATAACAAATAAAGTGGGAATTTAGCTTGCAAATTAGGACAATGATTGAACCCTAATTATGATAATTAAATTTATTGGTTATATTAGATATTTGAGGCATGCATTACATGTTCTTTTGTATTTGTATGATTATTATATTCTGTATGAATGTGCCTATGTGCCTTCGAAGCTTGGATATGGAATTGGGTTGGTACTTCCTTCTTATGGCAAGATAGGATCTGTTAATAAGATATCTTGATAAACAACTGGGGTGATGTTATTCTCATAGTAGGATGATAAAAGTGGGATCCCAGGTGGGTATGCCAGACTTGTAAGGCGTCTTACTGTCGAGAAAAGTAGGTTGTGCATCACTAAGGCAAGAAGGGGCCAGAGGTTGAGTGGTTACTCTTGTAATACCCCAATTTTTCACTATGATGTGAGAAAGTGTGAGCTTGGGTGTGTGAAAAATATTTCGTGAATAGATGGATACCTTTAGGGATTTTTACCATGCCTATTTATTTTAATGCTTTAACATGTCATTGCACATTGCTTTGTTTTGTCTTGAAATGTTTATAATTCTCTTGAGAGATGATAAGGACTAAAATGATAAGGCATGGATGATTGGGATGCCATGTCCGGGGCACCTTGATTGGTGGTGTCATGACCTAATTTCGAGCCCATGACCAATAAGGACGGTGCCTAACCCATACCGCTGCATGCCTATCTTTCCCTCAACCCATACAACCATATTCGCTTATTAAACCATTTCATTTACAACAACATTATGTTGTTATACCCAAATAATAGAATTTCACAAGAAGTTCAATTCTCCTCTCATAAACACGTGTAAATATAAATATGAACTATCTTTCATAAGATCTCAAGGATTATTATCTCAATTGCTTACTACATTTCTAGCATTTCTCATACATACACTATGACCATCTACACTTCATAGTAGAACCACGACCTACCTGATTACAAAGCTTTTCTAGATACTCCTATTCAAGAAAACATAACTACACATTACCATACCCCAGACAAAAGGGGAGGTATCCTCAGCACACACGTCCTCAGTCATTAGGCTCTTCTCACCTGAAACTGTGAGGGGGTGAGTCTTATCCATGTGACTCACCATGAACAGCCTAGCTTACCAAAGATATACAATAATGCATGTTGACAGAATATGCAAATGCAAATATAAATATAAACTCAAATCATAACCATGAGTGAGTGAATTCCATCGTGTCCAAATAAGAAAGAAATAAAACATGCTCAAATCTCTAAATCACGGATAAACAACATTACATGTATAACACATTCTATGCTCACTATGCCATCCAAATATTAATGAGATCAAGCCATCAACCACATGAAATACAGTATATATAAAAAGGTCATAACATTAATTTGAACTTTGCCTCATGGTCATCCACATCAATTTATCACCATAAATTATAGATATGAGGGCCACACATGCTTTCTTTAATATTTTCATGGGTCATAATAGAGGGATAGCCACACAAACTTCCTTTAATAGTCTCATATACCATAGTGGAGAGGGCCACACATGCTTCTCACTAGGTTATCAATGATTACCATATGTGCATAGGTCATAAATAGGAGAGTCCCACCAGCTCCTCATTTCATTTTCATATCCATTGCAGAGAGGGCCACACAAGCTTCTCTTAATATCATTAGTCATAGTGCGAGAGACATACTACTCCTCGTACTATCACTAACGAACTTTCATCAGGAGAGCCCGATGGACTTGTTGCATGATATATTACTAGTCATAGTGCGAGAGAGCTATTTGGCTCTTAGTACTACCACTAGTTCATCCTTATCGGGATAGCCACAAAGGCTTCTTCACCACAACAACCACAAACAATAGGTAATGTTGATACAAGAAGGGACTATAACTTATAAATCCTAATTAGATCATTCAAAAGCTATGCGATAATAAAATGTTCATCACAACATGTAATCCATTACTTGTTATTCAGACAAATATGTGGAATACCTCAACTCTCATGCACTACAATTCATGTAATAAACCACCACTTCCATAATCGGCGTCACCCATATTATGCTATCGAGAAAGCTACACAAGCTCCTCTTACGGTTCACCATACATACCCAATTCATATTCAAGTAGGAAATCAAGTATAGTGTACAATAATATAGCAACTTAACACATTCGACAAGACGTAGGCTTCAATTCAAGAGAATAAATAATAGTCTCCCACCTAGTCATGGTAATTAACAATTTATATTCAACACAATATCACTATGCAAAGATCATGTGTTCTAGTTTGAAGAATATAGTATATGTCACAAGCTATATAATCAAGACAAAAGTGAAGGTAGTCCTTCATAATTAAGTTTGGCCTATACAAGTGTCCTTTACTACTTTGCACAATAAACCAATTATTTGATCTCCATATAAAGGAGGGAAAACCTCTCCAAGCCATTTAGGTTTATATCTTTCTTAACACAATGGAATCATACCATGTCATTAACTTATAAATTTAATTACATGATTTAAGTTAATTGGAATCACATAAATTCCTCACATGCTAACCTTTTTTAATCCATCTCTAGCCTTATAGAGTTTCATGTGAATGTACATCAATCACCTTATTGAATAACATGTATCATAATGAAAAGAAACATGCTAGGAAAGTAATTTCTTTGCAAAAGAAAAACATCTTGGCAAGGGTAGATCCCTTACCTCATCTCTAAGCTAGTTAATCCTCTTCAAAAGATGTGGAAGGTGCTTCAAAGAATCCATCCCTATAAGCTAACCATGTAAAACTATGTTAAGGTCACAAAATAGGGAACTCCTTGACACTGATTCTGATATTTGATCACTCTTTTGGTCATAACTCCTAAACGGTAAGGAATTTTCAATTTAGTCTTGTCTCATTACAAACTATACTCAAATAGATTTCCAACGATATAAAATTTACTAAAAATGGAGTTCGACGAGAAAGTTGTGGCTATTTGAAAATTGTCCAAAAACCATAGAGCTCTCTGCCACATGTGCGCCTAGGCGGGCATTTGCTCACCTAGGTGAGCAAGCATACTCTGTTATTGCATTTTTAATACCCAAATGTCCCTTAGTGACTTCCAAGCTTCCCAAACTTTTTCCCAAAGCTTTTATCCATTCAAATCATGTTACAAACCCTAAAAAACATCTAAGAAATCATTTGGAGTCATTCCCAAATCAGACCAAATTGTTCTACATGTTCAAAGATCCCATTTTCCCCAAATTTTGGTTCACATTTGTATCAGTCCAACATCAAGCAAGAATCAAAGTTTTCTCCACAATTTCTTCTCAAAACAAGTTCAAAATGATTCAATGTACATGAAGAAAGGTTGGGAAGCAAGACCCATTCAATAATTTCATGATTGAAACCTTTTTACACCCCTAGGGTTTTCCATATTTGAAAATCAAAGAAATTAAAACAAAGGACTCCATAACTAACCTTGGATCCATATAGAAATGGTTGGAGAATAGTTTGTTGCCAAGGAGGGACGTACCATTGCCTCCAAGAACCGTGTGCGTGCACCCAAAGGAAGGAAATGTTGTGGAAGTGATGGAGTGGAGAAGAGATAGTGGAGAGATATAAAGGGTGGCATGAGACTTAGTCCTTTCTTTTATTTATTTATTTATTTTCTCTGATGTCGGGAGTCTTGTAATGGTGTGGCTGGCTATATTTACCAATTTTCCTTCCCAAGACAATTTAATGACTTAGTAGTCCAAGGCAATATTTAGAACTTTCTGAAAAAAAAAAGTACAAACACACTAGCCATATCACCACAAGGCTCTCACATTACAATTTGGTCCCTTTTGCAACTCTCTCCACATTTCCTTACCCATTCTTAACATCTCCATTTGGACCCCAAAACATTATTATTATTATTATTATATATGTTTTTGTCTGCAATAGTCCCCTATAAGAATTCATATCCCTACTCATAAATTTTTTGATATACCTCATGGCAACAAAGACACCTCTACAACCAAATATCATATTTTAAATCCACCACCATTCTCATGCATGCATATAAATATGCATGACAGGAATATCTACACAAGTTTATCAAAATTTCAAAATTTAATTAATAAAAGAAAATTTTTTATTCGGTCTTAGAGACCTTTACCCATATAGAAGCAGGGTATTTTAACTAAAATACCTCCAAAAGCACATGTATTACAGGTGGTGAGTGACATGGGCACATATGGTATGTAAAATAAAATAATATATGATAATTAAATTAAATACATAAATATGGCATGAGATAATAGAGGAGAGTTAAGAAATAAATTAAAAATAGGGTTGACTAGATAGAGTAAGGGTGGCATGAAGGAGATAGGAAAAAAAGAGCAAAAATGAAAGTATTGGAATGGTAATGGGAAGGGAAAAAATGGAAATTAATAAAAAAAGAAAAAAAGAAACTAATTGAATTAGGAAAAAGGAAGGTTAATAATATAGGAAAGTATTAGTGTAGTATTAGGAAAGAATTAAATAAAAGAATTGATATGGTAAGTTTAGGAAAGGGAATTGATTAAATAGAATCCTACTACTTCACCTATTTTCTAAATGAAGTGACCAAACCTAATCTTAACTCATACTACGCGGCCAAGCATCCTAGGAAACCCTAGCTATACAAGAACCCTAGACGCCACATCTCCACACATAGACCTCATGTCACGACCTAACCCCAGGCACGTGACTAGTACAACAATGACTGCTTATGTTGCTCTAAGCCTAAACCATATCTTTAAGAAATCGAGGTTTAGTATCAAAGTTATTTTTTTGCCTAATCTTCTTACTGGAAAATTCAAATTATCCTTTATAGCTTGAATGTTATACCAAAAAACTTAGTTAACTGAAAGATGTGAAATAATGTAAGTAATGCACCAGATAGGTTCTCAGGAAAGAGAGGTGGGTCACAATGGACACACTTAATTACCAAGTCTTTCCTAGTCAGAACCTTTTCTAGACATACATTTTTACATTACTACATGTTTTAATTTAAATACCAAGTCTGTGTTTATCATAATTTAAATAAACTTATCTATTTATATTTTAATTTCCAAACAAGTTCATGTACAGAAATTTACTTAAGATATAAATTGTAATACCCTAGGTATTATGTAGTAGGTAGGAGAAAGTATTTTGAGTGTGTAAAAATTTTTTGCGATCAAAATAAGTACCTAAGAGAGAACTTTAGTAGTGACAAGGACTAAAATGAAAGGGAAGGAAAATATTAAGCAATTCCAAGTGGTTGGGATTAGTAAGGACCCTTAAAGAGGGAGGAGTTTGGTGAGGTTGAGTTATGGAACTGGTGTCGAGGACGGTGGAAGCAGAGCCATAGTTGGGTTTGAGACACTGAGAGGGACTAAAGTGAACAAATATAAAGTTTTCATATTTTTATGAAAAATATGATGTGAGGTAGATTTTTTCAGTATATGTGTGGCGTTTTTATTGAGGAGTAGTTTTGGGTCCCTCACAAATTATTTTAAAAGATGACTTAAAATCCCTCTTGAAGTTCCAATTGAATTGTTTCTTTAGGAGACTAAATTGAAGGAAAAGTGGGTGATAACATACTTTTTCCATTTATTTTAGTCCCTATTTTAGTCCTTTTTGCCTCTTTAATTTTGTCAATTCTCTAATTTTATTATGTTTTGGAATTTATTGGGTATAAACTATTTATGGATTGAATGTGTCTCAATTTTTATATTTTTAGAACTTGAATTGTAAAATGCTCAATTTAATTCCTACAAATTTTAATTTTGGAGAGAAAAGTGTTGACATGGACAAAGATGATGATTTGGATGCTAATGTGGCACTTTTTGGGTGATGTAGATGCTTACTAGGATATGCTGGATGTGGGGCCCACTTGAACTCTTATTCAATGCCATGTAGTCAGAATTTTTGGGCAGAAATATTAATTTTCGTAGGTCAAGAAAAGCATGGCTGAAATATTAATTTTGCCATGATATTCTGCTGCTGTTCTGCTGCTGTTTGTCACTTTCTGCTGCAGAAATATTAATTCTGCTGCTGCTGCCATACCATTCTGCTGCTGCCATACTTTTCTGCTGCTGCAGAAATATTAATTTTGCTGCTGTTTTGCTGTCAAAGTGCTGCCATATCATGGAAGAGGCATCCAAGGAGGCATCTAGGGCAGAATATCCCTTTAGGCATGTGTTAGATCAGTTTTATATTTTCAAAAATCGAAATTTATTAAGGAAGCTAAGTCATTTTTCTGAAAAGAAGTCCTAGCACCATTTTTCTGCCTTCCTTGGGCAGCAGTGGTTGGGAGCAACATAGAGGCAACTCTCTAGCTTGGTTTGAGGGAAAGGAAGCCTTCCTACTTGGGAATGGCTCTCCTTCTCCCATTTTCTTTCCTTTTCTTCCATTTTCCTTCATAGTTTCTTAGATTTCTGCTGTATTTTCTATTTTCTGTCATGTTCTTCTTCTCTTCCATGTAATTTCTGAGTTTAAGGATTGATGTAGTTCGGTTTTATGAAGCTTTATTGTTGAACATATTCAGTTTTAATGCATTTTCGTTTAATGGAATGGATTTTACCGATTATTCTTCCTCTTGAATGTTTGATGAACCTTCAATGAGTTTGGGATTTTTATGTCTATGCTAGAGTTAGCTAGATATTGAGCTTGACCTTGTGATTTCCACCATAAATTAGATTATCTAGATATAGATAGTTTTATTTATGTGGCTTGAATAATTTTCTTGAGCTTCATGACTTAATTGAATGGTTGATCTAAGATTTTAGTCAATTATTTTGGATAAGTTAGATTGTAATTTCAAAGCTTTTGGATTCAATCATATTTTAGAAAATTGGCCAACATTGAATGGATTGTAATTTAATTGAATTGTTCTTCAATGATTCAAAGATTAATTTGTCTATGAATTAATCGGATTAGACCAACGAAATCAATCTCATTTTCTTGTGTAGTCGGTCATTTGATGAAATGGAAATTGTACTTTAATTCATTTGGACCAATGAGTATTTTCTTGGCCAAAGTTCTATTTTATTTATTGTTCTATGAAGCTTGTCATTTATACATGCATGCGTTTGCTATGTATTTGTAACGAGTAGGACAAGAGATAACATGTCATATGCGATTGCGGGGCATTGATGTGATTAGGACTTCATCGGATTATATTTGAGTTATAGATTAGTGAAGATCTTCCTAACTATAATTTTAATATAATTCAGTCTTAGAAGACTTTCTGAGAATTTTAGATTGAAGATTACATAATAGAATTAGCCAAGAATATTCAAAGGAAATGATGATGATGTACAATTCCATGAAATTTGTGACCAATCCATATCTTTTCTCTGTTTTGTTTTCTATCTAGTTGTTTAAATTTCGGTTATTTATATTGTGTTCTTTCAATCATCACCCCCCCTTTTTTGTGTAATTTCTGAAATTTCCCTCATAAGTCTTAATAGCATTTCATTTAGCCTAATTAAATTTTATTTGATACCTCAATCTCTGTGGGACGATACTCTACTCATCACTTTATTACTTGTTGCGACCCAGTATACTTGCTGGAATATTTTATGTGCTATAAAATATACGCACCAAGTTTTTGGCGCCGTTGCCGGGGATTGATGGTTGTCAAATTGATTTTTCTTTAAAGCCAAAGTGATGTTATTTTAGACATTGTCTTTTCTTGTTTTAGTTTTTACAATTTCAAGTATTTTTAGCTTTTCAGGTGTCTTTATTAGTTTGATTTCTTCTTGTTACCTTGCTTATTTGATATATCTCTCATGTTATTTCTCTTTGTTGCATGTGAGGTACTTGATCATTTTCCTTGACGATGGAAATAAAAAAAATCAAAGAGAAAGTAAGGAAAACAAAGAAGAAGCGACGCTAAGCATAGACAGAAAATAAAGTCTAGCTAAGGACTTTAAACCAAGCGCTTTTGGGAGGCAACTCAAGTTTTTCTAATCTTTCTCTTTTTAATTTTGTTGTTGTATTTCTTTCGTAATTTTAATTTTGTTTTAGTCTTTTTCTGTTGCCCATTTTTTTTCTCTGTTTTCTCTGTTTTGGCAGAAATTTTGTCATCTTGCATGAATATTCTGTACTGCTTGGCTATGGTTTTTGCCACTTTCTTTACATGTTTTTAAACCTTTATATGTCTTCTAGTTGTAGAATTTTATTTGGAGTGATTTGCATCCATTTTGGGGTCGTTCTATGTCGGTAAAGCTGTGTCGCCAGAAATTCTGCACTGCAGAATTTTGCTACTCTGTTTTGTCCGAATTTGATGCTCACTTTTTAAATTTTTGATGGAGTTTTGGTGTGGAATTATGCATGATGAAATAGCTAAAGTGTAGATTGACTTAGCATGAAGAGAATTTAGTCTTATTTCTCTAAGGAATTCAAGCTAAATGGCAATGACGTTGACTTTAATGAATTTGTAGTAATAGTCTTTTAGCTGTGAGGATTTGAGCCTAAGTGAAAAATGCTATTCTTCTTGTTGTGTGTTCTCTATCATGAATTGTCACTCTAGAACTTGTCTTGAATCTTTGATTGAGGCTACATATCTTGTACATGCTTGGAAATGATTTAGGCATTTGTTTCTTGTAACCACTTTTAGCCAAATAGCCATCCATTATCATTGTTTCCATTGTATGCCATTTTGTGCCTTATCCATTTTCTTTCTTGTGTTCTTCCACCACTTTTTCTACCTACAACAATATTTTTCTCTTTCAACTTAAGATGTGAGAAGTATTTTAAATTCTTTTAGGGGATTGATATGCTGAAAAATTTTGTGAATTTTGGGGTGTTTTGAACTATATTTCTTCTACTTCCTCTCAAGCAAAAGAAAAAGACTGGCCAGTCAAGAAGAAGAAAAAAAAAAGGAGAAAGAAAGAAAGAATAAAAAAAAAAGAAGAGAAAAAGATAATGAAAAAGAGGAGCAGATAGAACATTGAGACCCAAATTTATTTATACTCAGTCTCTTATATTTCACTTGTAAATGCTCTTCATTTTCTTGAGTTGTTACCATATTTTGTTTCATTGTTCAATCTTTCCCTTTGTTTCCCACTATTTTTCTTACCCACGTTACAACCTTGTAAAGTCCTTTTGATTCAAGTATGTATTAGATTCAAGTAGTGGAGATTTAGATTCTTGACAAGCTTATGGTAGTGAAATTTGTGATAGGACGACTTTGAGTGATTCCCTCTTAAACACTTGAGAGAGTAGAGGATAAACACCTTACCTTGTGAGGAGATTGTTACTTGAATTCATTCTTTTCAAAATAATTGCCATGGAGCTTGAACTTTTTAGAAATTTAAGATTTATTTCTCCTAATGTAAATCTTTCTAAATTTTAATTATTTCATTGTTGTATATTTTCTACACTTTTTCTTGCTGTGCTTATTGGGATTCTCTGTTGTATTTAATTGATTTTGCCCAGGAGTGCAAAAGGCTAAGTGTGGGGGATTTGATAACATACTTTTTCCATTTATTTTAGTCCCTATTTTAGTCCTTTTTGCCTCTTTAATTTTGTCAATTCTCTAATTTTATTATGTTTTGGAATTTATTGGGTATAAACTATTTATGGATTGAATGTGTCTCAATTTTTATATTTTTAGAACTTGAATTGTAAAATGCTCAATTTAATTCCTACAAATTTTAATTTTGGAGAGAAAAGTGTTGACATGGACAAAGATGATGATTTGGATGCTAATGTGGCACTTTTTGGGTGATGTAGATGCTTACTAGGATATGCTGGATGTGGGGCCCACTTGAACTCTTATTCAATGCCATGTAGTCAGAATTTTTGGGCAGAAATATTAATTTTCGTAGGTCAAGAAAAGCATGGCTGAAATATTAATTTTGCCATGATATTCTGCTGCTGTTCTGCTGCTGTTTGTCACTTTCTGCTGCAGAAATATTAATTCTGCTGCTGCTGCCATACCATTCTGCTGCTGCCATACTTTTCTGCTGCTGCAGAAATATTAATTTTGCTGCTGTTTTGCTGTCAAAGTGCTGCCATATCATGGAAGAGGCATCCAAGGAGGCATCTAGGGCAGAATATCCCTTTAGGCATGTGTTAGATCAGTTTTATATTTTCAAAAATCGAAATTTATTAAGGAAGCTAAGTCATTTTTCTGAAAAGAAGTCCTAGCACCATTTTTCTGCCTTCCTTGGGCAGCAGTGGTTGGGAGCAACATAGAGGCAACTCTCTAGCTTGGTTTGAGGGAAAGGAAGCCTTCCTACTTGGGAATGGCTCTCCTTCTCCCATTTTCTTTCCTTTTCTTCCATTTTCCTTCATAGTTTCTTAGATTTCTGCTGTATTTTCTATTTTCTGTCATGTTCTTCTTCTCTTCCATGTAATTTCTGAGTTTAAGGATTGATGTAGTTCGGTTTTATGAAGCTTTATTGTTGAACATATTCAGTTTTAATGCATTTTCGTTTAATGGAATGGATTTTACCGATTATTCTTCCTCTTGAATGTTTGATGAACCTTCAATGAGTTTGGGATTTTTATGTCTATGCTAGAGTTAGCTAGATATTGAGCTTGACCTTGTGATTTCCACCATAAATTAGATTATCTAGATATAGATAGTTTTATTTATGTGGCTTGAATAATTTTCTTGAGCTTCATGACTTAATTGAATGGTTGATCTAAGATTTTAGTCAATTATTTTGGATAAGTTAGATTGTAATTTCAAAGCTTTTGGATTCAATCATATTTTAGAAAATTGGCCAACATTGAATGGATTGTAATTTAATTGAATTGTTCTTCAATGATTCAAAGATTAATTTGTCTATGAATTAATCGGATTAGACCAACGAAATCAATCTCATTTTCTTGTGTAGTCGGTCATTTGATGAAATGGAAATTGTACTTTAATTCATTTGGACCAATGAGTATTTTCTTGGCCAAAGTTCTATTTTATTTATTGTTCTATGAAGCTTGTCATTTATACATGCATGCGTTTGCTATGTATTTGTAACGAGTAGGACAAGAGATAACATGTCATATGCGATTGCGGGGCATTGATGTGATTAGGACTTCATCGGATTATATTTGAGTTATAGATTAGTGAAGATCTTCCTAACTATAATTTTAATATAATTCAGTCTTAGAAGACTTTCTGAGAATTTTAGATTGAAGATTACATAATAGAATTAGCCAAGAATATTCAAAGGAAATGATGATGATGTACAATTCCATGAAATTTGTGACCAATCCATATCTTTTCTCTGTTTTGTTTTCTATCTAGTTGTTTAAATTTCGGTTATTTATATTGTGTTCTTTCAATCATCACCCCCCCCTTTTTTGTGTAATTTCTGAAATTTCCCTCATAAGTCTTAATAGCATTTCATTTAGCCTAATTAAATTTTATTTGATACCTCAATCTCTGTGGGACGATACTCTACTCATCACTTTATTACTTGTTGCGACCCAGTATACTTGCTGGAATATTTTATGTGCTATAAAATATACGCACCAGTGGGCCCTATTTCTTATTTAAACACCCATATATCAAAGAATTTATATTCTCTCACTTCCCTCAATTAGCTCACTGTCTTTCTCTTGTGCTCTCTTCCTCTTCCATGTATGCCTCATACCTCCATGGCCAAGGGTGCTCTAAGGATGGCTTTACTATCACTGAAGAGATTTTCGACCACCGCAAGCCCTCCTCCACATCAGAAAGTCCAAGAGCTGAGCTAGGTTGAGATTTCTCTTCTCCTTTGTTCATTTTTGGAATATGAACCTTAGGTTGAATTGTTGGAGAAATTTCTAAGTTTTCTTGATGTTTGATGCTTCTAAATTGTGCCCTGAGTTCATAAATTCCTTTTCCCTTCATTCTCTATGGTTTTAGAGGCTGGATTAGGCACAAATCTTGGTTTTACATGATGAAATTTGTTTTTGGTGAGTGTTAAGCAAAAACAGAAAAAGTTTGGGAAAAATGGTTTGATCTTTGAACCCAACTTGTTTTTGATGTTTCTAAGTGGTTAGAGTTGTTAGAAACTTTCTTTTGATGTTATAAATTTCTGAGATTGAAGTTTAGATGGTTTGGGAAGGTAGAAAATGGATTTTGGAAGCAAAACAAGGCAAAAATCGCGTTATCTAGACACCGACACTGGGTGCTACAAAGTCAGCAGTGTTGGGGCTTCAGTATAAATTTTTTCTGATTTTCAAAATGGCATATCTCTCCTATTTGAAGTATGTTTTTAGCATATAAGGTATAATTGGAAACCCCTTTGAATCTATTTTCCAATGAGATAAGTTTCAATTGAAAATGGTTTACCGTTTAAGTGATATGACCAATACAGGAACTAAAGTTTAGAAATTGTAACAAGAATTTTCCCATCTTTATGTCATTAATAGTTTATGCATGAGAATATGTGAAGCCTTGTGAAAGATGGAGTACTCTACTTCATAGTATTCTTAAGTTAACACTCTAAGAGGTAAAGATATAATATATATATATATATATATATATATATATTAGATTTGGGTTCTAATTAGATCTATTTCACTGTTGAAAAATTTACGCTAAGTGCGCCATAAGAGGGAAATGTGTTAGCTTGTATGTTGTTAGTTTTATGTATTTTTGGATGACCAAATCAACTCCTAAAATCATGAAACTTTGTGGAAAGGTTCTTTATATTGTGATAATATGATCTGGAAAGTTTCAAGCTCATTGAAATTAATTTGTTTTGTCAAATGAGGATAGGAACAACACTTTCTAAGTGAGAGTAAAGTTTGATTAGTTTTGGCATTTGGGTTGGTTGTGGTAGTTAAAGGTCTCTTTTTGACCAAAAATTTTTATGCCACTTGGCCGAGACATAAAACTAATGATTTTCAAAATTTCATTACATTTGGATATGGTTAAGATGGTCTGTTTCATGAAAGAACAAAACCTATAACAAAATTAAGCAATTATGATGTATAGGTACTAAGGGTTTGTTTGGTATACAGTATTGCTAAGGAAATGAAAGGAAAGTAAAGGTGGAAAGGAAAAGGGAAAAGGAAAAAGGAAAAGGAAGATGGAAAAAATGTGTTTAGTATGCAACAGAAAAAAATTAAGGAAAAAGGAAAAAATATACTTGGTATGTAATTTTTAAAGGAAAGAAAATAGAATATGTAGTATTAAATGACTGAAATGCCTTCATTTTAAAAATACTTTTTTGTAACAGATAAAAAATTAAAAAATTCCTTAATCAGCTTCACCCCTATTCACCCCCTTCAACAGCCCCATTCACACCCAATGGCTTATGTGGAGTGCAAAATCTCTTCTCATCGATAGCTCCAGCGTCTTGGACGGCTTCGCTAGTGAACCCGACGGGAGCTTAGAGGTTTTGACAACTTCCACAAATCAATATCTCAGGTTTGTCCCCTTTTATACCCTTCGACGCCTATCTCAATTTTTCCATCTGATGTGTGGTTAATGGCAAAATGTCAACTGTGAAAACATGATAAAACTTAATTTTTTATGAAAAGGAGTAGAACACAGTTTGGTATTAGGTTGGTTATCAAACTGTTGGTTTATATACAAGTGGAATCAAATGTGTGAAAGGTTGTAGGAACTAAAAAGGAAAAGAAGAAAGGAAGATAAGTATGATAGTGATAAGTAAGAGGGGCCCTTAAATTCTGTCTTCTTTCCTTTTATAATTGCGTTCTTCAATTTGGTTAGATGGGGGACCTCTAAATACAGTTTTCTTTCCTTTTATTTTAGACCATAGGCCCATTGCATTATTACTACAAGAAGGAAAAACAACCTAGTAATTCTTTAAAAAGTCAAAGACAGATTATAGAAGAAACTGTCTTCTTATAGTTCTGTTCTACAGATGATATACAATATATTTAGATTTGTATGGATATTTCATAGTGCTACCAAATTTTGTAGTCGAACATGTGTTTTCCTTGCAAAAAGACTTGCCACAAGTTGCAACAACAAAAAGGTAGGAAAAAGTGTCTATGTACTAATGAAAAGAACTTACAACTACCATAGTAGATATAGATTGCATTTTTGTTGCAAAAGTGAGTCTTCTAGATGCGATCTTTAGTAAATCTGTCTAGTTTCACAATGACAGCATTAAATTGGTACCAGTCTGATATTGGTTTTAATTTCTAGGTGCAAAATGGTGACTTCCAGTGTGAATGACAACACCAGCATTGATGTCCTTATAGTATAAGCGAAGTATTGTTATTGTAATTGCCGTACTGCCCTTAAAATTTTTGGGACTGAAAAGAATCCTAATTAGGTGTATGCTAAGTGCAAGAGTGACAGATGTGCCTATTTTTGGTGGGTGAAAGCTGAGTATGCAGGGGATCAAGCTTCTGGGGATACTTAAATCCTTCCAAGTGCTAACACCATGGACAATAGTGTACTTTGCAATCGGATTGCAAGTCTTGAATATGACATGGAGGCCATGAAGATGGATGCAATGTGATACAAGGCTACACTAGCTGCAGTGTTACTAATATTATTCTTTGTGGTGGATGCTAAGGACTAGAACTTATGTAATTATAGCAATGACTTGTGTTTTGTTAGTTAGGACTATGCTGTGGTATAGGTTGTTCTATCTTTTTGTTTTATAGAATAGAACAATGTATTAGTGCCTCCACAGATAAGCTAATATGTAACTTTTGAATCCAAATAGTAATGGAAATGTTAAATATTAGTTCATTCTATATGTATTGTCTCTTTTTTGCTTTTCATAGTTATTGTGAAGTTGGAAAAAATATGACACAAGATGTGGTGAAAGTGCTCACTGGAAATGATAATTTATGTGTGCTATTTTCTCTATTTTGAACATGATATTGCAGCTGCTGACTGCCTTAGCAATAACTTAAGTTTTCTTTTGACCAAAAGATTATTTAAACAACAATATGATAATGTTTTCTGTGTTGTAAATCTGTTTGGGTCAAAGATTTGAATGTTATAGAGTAGAGTGGAAATATTTTTAGAAAAAAGAATGGAAATTCTTCTAAAAATGATATATACAGTGCTTTAAGTTCATTTTACTTTCTAGCTCTTGTTAGACTTATGCTTTTGGGAATATTTGTAGATTGTATAAATTACACATACATGATATGTAACATTTAATGTATTTAATGGTAGTAGTTGTTAGGTTATACGTTTTTATATATCATTTACCATAGCTTTTGAAAGAGAGTAGATGTGTCTAAGCCTATATGGCACATTTTTACCAATATGATACAACATGCCAATTTCCAGTGGAAGACTGTATTTCAATTGTATTTTTGCAGATAAAGTTTTTGATGATTTGATTTTTAGGATATATATATTTTTTCATCAACTTGTTTATATCTAATTGATTTTATTGTTATAACACCATTTTAACAATGAAAAGTATAGCATGGATCACCAATTTAACACCATTTTCATTAGCTACGGAGACTACAAGTAGTAAGAGCAATATGGATTATGTTATGATTTGCATAATTACCTGGGCAAGCTTCTTGGAAAAACTTCTTAATAAAACCATATCTGAATTCCATGAGAGCTTGAAAAGAGCAAACATAACGTACCAAGGTTTTATGAGGACAAGTCTATGAAAGGGACATCATCTGAGGAAGGCAGCAGTATTACGAGTTCCTTGGATTAAACTCTCCCCATCCATTACTGCTTCTAATATACTTATCAACATTTCATTGGAAGATATGGTTGCGGAATGCACAGAAGCGAGGTTGGCTTGAGCTTCTGAAGCAGGTTTCTGAATTCCTTAAGGGATATTATCCATAACCAGTAATCCAAAATGCTGAAAGTTCTCTACCACTTTCACCATCTCTGAAGACAAATTCCCAGCACCTAAATTACCCTTATTCGGCAGTGCTTTAGTTAAACTTGTTTCTTTGTCTGATGTATTGAAGAGAATATCATTTTCATCACTGTCCTCCACTAAAAATTTGTCCTTTCCTATGTCATCCACCATATTGGTACATAATGCAGCATTTCCATTGATAGCAATAGTATCTATGAATTTATCATTCTCTAATTCCAAATTTTTGTCAATCTGTTGTCCCTGTGCAACCAAATGATTGAAGGATTTAGAAGTAGAAGCATTGAAATTTGAGTCTTTTGATTTCAAATGGACTTTATTGGGAGATGATGGTAAAGGCTGACCAAGTGATATAGACAAAGATAAGGGGGAGCTTGACCTCCTAGAATTTAGACTTATTCCTTTAGAATATATAACATTATTGATATGCTGCATCATTATATGACTATATAAGACTTATAATTTTATCCATTAGATAATCAAGTTAAATGCCATGCCCCTAGACACAGAGAATGTTCCCACAAAAGCATAACTTGAGATGCACCTTTCAGAATAAGGGTCTACACTTACAGTAACCACACAACATTACGAATATGCTGCATTAACCCAATGAAATATATATATATATATAATTATATAGGATTAAATTATATATATATATATATATATAGCCTTGAATTAAATAACAATATCAAATGAAAATATCTTTCCAGTAAGCATTCAACATTACTGATATGCTGCATCCAAAAAACCAAATGCCTATATGGAACTATAAAATGACAAGTAAACAACATATGATTCAGCCTACAATTTACACAATATATAATTTGACAATAATGTTAAACTTCAAAAACTCATCTTCATTCATAGCCAAGCATCAGAGTAGATTAAAAAAAGTAAGGCCTACATTATAGTCTTAAAGTTAAGTTACATCCCACCCACTACAAAAAAAAAAAGCAAGGCCTATATTATAGTCGTAAGTTTCACAAAAAGCAAATTACTTGAAACATGACATACTTCACTGAATCATAGCTTTTACAAAGGCTATCTTCATTGATTCAGGAATGGAGGGGAATTGGACCAACAAACTATGGTCACGCACAATAACCATATTTGCACTAATTATTTCATCTTCAGTTAACTTATTAACCTTCATTAACTCCCCAACCAGCTTTTGCTTCTACTCAATCAAATTCACTTCACTTGCTACCCTATCAAATGATGCAGACAAGTTGGCAAAGGCGGCCTGGATACCCTCTCCAAGACCTTTTGTGAGATTGATGATGGTTGTATCTGAATCACCACCTGTACAGATCCTACGCCTTTTCCTCACACTAGATGTGGTCTCAGACAAGTTATTTGTATACACGTCAGAGTGAGGAAGATCATATGGTGGCATGTTAGAGTAAGGACCATCAGGGGAAGGCAGGTCAAGCTGAGCCACTAGTGATTATAGTGTAAATTATATAATGATGTGGTGAATAATTAGAGCATATGGAAAATGTTCTGTGAAGTAAAATAGAACCAAAACCTAAAAGGAATCATGAAAGATTAAGAACTAAGTTATATTATTCAAGAAGGATTTTGAAGATGGGAATAGGACAGTTTTGAGAGTTGCTGATTTTATTGGATAACCAAATCAACTCATAAAATTATGAAACTTAGTGGAAAGGCTTTCTATATTGTGATAACCTGTTCTGGAAAGTTTCAAGCTCAATGAAATTAATTTACTTAGTCAAATTAGGATAGGAACAACACCTGTTCAGTGCAAAGGAAAGTTTGGACAGTTTAGGAAATAGGGTTAGTTTTGGTAGCTAAATGTTTCTTTTTGATCTAAAATTTTTATGGCACTTATCCAAGATATATATATAGTGATATG
Organism: Biancaea sappan; assembly: GCA_037074585.1. Classification (NCBI taxonomy): domain Eukaryota; kingdom Viridiplantae; phylum Streptophyta; class Magnoliopsida; order Fabales; family Fabaceae; genus Biancaea; species Biancaea sappan. The sequence goes on along the minus strand of CM073497.1, from coordinate 43,885,212 downwards.
AAAAATTTCTTTGTATTCTAAAATGGTGAAGGTGACCTGTTGCATGAAAGAACAAAATAGATAGCAGAATTGAGCAATTTTGATATATGGGAGTGAAAGTGACCATTTGAGGGGTAAATAGCGGAATTTTTGGCTGAAATTTTTATCGTAATATATTAACACATGAATAAAGTTATATGTCAAGTATCATGAATTTTGGAGCTATGGATTGATATCAGAAATTTTATAAATTTTAGTTTCGAATTTAGCAGAAAAACAAAACAATGTTGAATGCTTGGTGACTTAAATTCTAAAATGGTGTTGTTTCCTTATTGGCATATTTTGTAGGCCTCCAATAAGATCTTTGACATCCTTCTCTAGTTTGAAAAGTGTAAATTAGCTCAAAATTAAGGAGATTGGGTTAATGCTTCCTATGGTTAAGTGATTCTTTCCTTATAACCCTTTGCATCATAATAAAAACATATAAGTATCTAAATTAAAGAAAGTGATGAATTACATATGAGAGTATACTGAGTATCATGTTATGTAACATCCCAGCCCTTGGGGGGTGTTGTTAGATTTGGTGAGCAAAAATTTTATTAATTAATTTATTTTACTTTATTATTGATGGTTGAATTTATGATGCAAAATATTTTAGGTTGTGTTGCTTTATGTTAGAATTATGAATGAATTATTATATGTTGTATGGTTATATTTTTAAATTGCAATTAATTGATTCTTGTTGGAAAATTTTTAGTTTTATTTTATTTTGTGTTTTTCTATATTTTCATGGTGGGACCTATTGTTAAAATTCAAGAAAAATTTTGATTGTGAGAATGGGTTCTTCTTCTATTTGAGATCATGTGTTTAGTATATGTGTATTTTAGGTTTCATTAAATTAAAGAGGTAAGAAAAGTTGACTAGTCAAAGGATACACTTGGAATTCCTAAATTTTAATCTAATATATCACATTTTCCCTCCAAGTTCCTGAAGCTTCTTCGTCACTTCCATTTCCTCTACCATTTCTCTTCTCGCCTTCTCGGTTACCATCTTCCTCCATGCCAAACTTTAGCCAGCTAGTACAACACCCTTTTCTGCTATTTGTAGGGCGTCTTCTTCAACCTTTACTGGAGGTTCAAGTAAGTGGGTCCTTCCTTTTATGTTTCTTCTTCTTTTTCGGTTGCCAAGAACCCTAGGTAACATAGATAGGAAATTTCTGAGTTAAGAAGGAAGGGAGTGGTTCCAATGTTATTAGTTCTTGGTTAAGAAGGAATTGGATGACCTCAAAAGAAAGAACCATAAATTGGGATTTTTCTTGGAATTGTTTCTGAATTAGTTAAGGGATGTTTTGGGCTAATCTTTTTCTGCATATTAGAACTAAATTACTGGACATAATGATGGCTGGAAGGTTCTGTGAGGTAGCGACAAAATTGAAGAGAAGATAGAGCACAAAAATTTTGCAGAAATGGCTCGCTATTCTATTTTCTTGTTGCACAAAAATTATCCAAAATTCTATAGAATTTTTATTGCATATTGCAACAGTAGTTTGGCAGAATTTTTGCTGCATATTGTAGCAGTAGTTTGGCAGAATTTTTGCTACATATTACAACATTATTTTGCAGATTTTTACTACATATTACAACAATATTTTCCCCTTTTATATGACTTCTTTTGACATGTAAAAATATCTAACTTTTAACTTATTCTTTTACCTCCATCTTTAATGCATTTAGGAAGTCTTTGGAGTCATCTTTTGGCACTTTTCCACTAACAACTTGCAAAATAAAGGTAGTTAGTGCCATATTTAAGGTGAGTGTGATGACATTATCCTATTTACTTTTCTTCAAAATATTTTCATCAAGTATCATAAAGAAAAATCATGAAGGTAAGTTTCGATGGTATATTGTTTATTTATTTTAAAGGACTTCTATTCCATGTATCTAAATGACTTTATTTTGCTAAGTATTATTGATTTTAGTTGAACAAATAAAGATATCTATGGAATAATTAAGGGTTGATGACAATTCTTGTTGGAAACGAATAGTAGTTGATGTTAATATTGTTGTTGTTATATTGAGAATGTGCTTGTATGTTGGAACTCTTGCATAATGATTGAATATTGTTGTGCTTGTTTTCATAGTGGTGCACCCCATGAGAGGAATTAAAAAAGCATTAAGGGTGGAGATTTTCTTCTCTTGGAGTGATCAGGGTGGATGCGGCCGGGGGGCGTGGGCAATGATCCACTAGTACTGCAAACGACTCGGTTGGTACAAGAATTCTGTTTGCACTATGTGTGGATTGTGATTTAAATTCTTCTTAAATGTGAATTTGACATAATTTTGCTGATCATTGATGACCCTATGATGCTAGATGATGTATAATTTAATTGATATTGTTATCCATTCACTGAGTATTTAATTACTCATCCTGTTATTTTTATAACATTTCAAAGTTAGTAGCTGAGGCGGGTGATTGCCTAGGAGAGTAGCGAGCTTACTTTATATCGACCCTCTTACACCTTGGGTTGGTTCTGTTGTATCTTAATCATTATGTTGGATTGTAGATGTCATTCTGTGATCACATATGCCTCCTAGGATTTTTGTGGATAGGCTATGTAGAGTGGTGATGTATAATGTTGTTTCTTTGTGTACACAACTTGTAAAAGTTGATACTTGATGTTGTCTCATTTTGAAATTTTGTAAAAATTTTGAAACATCACATATGGATTATGCAATTTATATGGAGTACTTTGAATGATGTCATCATAAATTGGTTTAATTTTTTCAATTTTAATATGTACACATATGATCAGGATCTATTGTGATGAAATTTATTTTTATATAGTTTAATGTTTTCAATAGGTTCACGGAGTGATGAGTATTTCACTTTTGTGCCAATCGCATGTTGTTTCTAGGATGTGACAAAGTGGTATCAGAGCATAGTCTTAGGTCTCTTATGGGTCACAGAGCAAGGTAACCTTAACCGGGCCTCCCCCTATTGTCATGAATCGCCGCATGACCATAGGGCGTGGGACAGTTTAAGGTCCTATAGTTTTTGTTGTGTCATTTCCTTTGTAATCCTTTTTCCTACAAAATAGTTTTGTATTCTTGAAATTAAAGTATGTTGTGTTATTATGGATTTTGAGGAGTATGCCAAGAGCATGTATGGGCGAGATATATAGGGCTTGTCCTGACCAAGATGTAAGGCACCACCACAGTTTGATCCAGCTGCTTTATTAGCTAGTATGACCACCTTGCTAGAGGGTCAAGTAGTATTGTAGGGAAACTTGGCCAATTTGACTACATTGTTGAAGAGATAGAATATGGCTATAAATGTCCTCGTTGCTATTATTCCTACTATAGTTCCATTGGTACATCTAGTACCTCCCCTTCCTCCTCCAGTTAGGGAAATAACGATGCAGGATACATCATTGTCAGAATTTCTGAAACTCAACCCCCCCAATTTTCACCTAGGAGACCCAAAGGAGGACCCTCAATGATTCCTTGATGGAATTGAGAAGGCTTGCAAGGCTTTGAAGTGTGATCCTCGTTTATGGGTGGATTTTGCTACTTATCGATTCCAAGGAAAATCTCATAAGTGGTGGGTTACTTGGTAGAGTAGTCGAGCTCTAGATGCTCTACCGGTTACTTATGGGGAGTTTCATAGAGTATTCGTTGAGAAGATTTATGCCGAAAAGCTTGAGGATTACAAGGGCTAGAGAATTTAAGTATCTTAAATAGGGTTCGACGACAATTGATGAGTATGATACACAGTTAACACAGTTTTCTAGATATACACCTCACATGATCCCAGATGAACAGGAGAAGATTCACCGATTTATTTTAGTCTCTGTCTTTGGTTACGTCAATTTGCAAGTATGCAGATGGAACTATATCCCTCTTATGTAGACACAGTTGATGCAGCCAGAATAGCTGAAATGAATGAAAAGGATAAGGATAATGATTTTTAGAGGAAGATAAGACGTGGAAATGAGGGGAGATCTTCAGGATATAGTGGATTATCAGGGACTTCCAGGCCTCAAAGTAGGAGGCAATCTGTTGCTGTAGTACCTTTTACTTCAGTAGCATCTTCTAGCAATATTTCTAAACCCAAATCAAATTTCAAGGGAGGTTCTTCATCTGTTGGCCAGGTGGCATCTTAGCAGGGGCGAGATAAGCCTAAATGTTCTAAGTGCGGATGATTTCACACCGATGTATGTTATGGAGTAGACTCAATTTGTTTTCATTATGGCTAGTTGGGCTATATGAAGAGAGATTGTCTTAGGCAGGTAGATACTTTGAGCCAGGGGTCTATACATCCATCTCAGACTTAGTAGATGATAGCTTCAACTAGCAGGGCTCCTTCCATTTCAACAGGATGAAGTGGCATGGATAGAAGTAGAGGTTGAGGACAAGGAGGAAAAGGTCATCTTATTGGTGGTTGTGGACAAGCTTAAGTATATGCTCTTACACGTTAGGACACTCAAGCTTCAAACACAGTTGTGATAGGTATCCTCCTAGTATGTTTATTTAATGTTTATGTATTATTTGATCTAGGATCTACTCATTCATATATGCCTCCAATGTTTGCAAAGCAATTTATTTAGGATCCTATTATAATTGATAGGTATTTTCTTATTGTAATTCTTATGGGTAAGACCTTGGTTGTAGACTTGAGGTACTATGGTTGTCATGCCTTAGTTGCTGGGAAGGACATTGAGGTGAATCTAATGTTGCTAAATATGGTGAATCTTGATGTTATTCTTGGAATGGACTAGCTAGCTTCTTATCATGTAACTCTTGATTGCTATAATAAGTTTGTAAAGTTTAGCATACCTAGTGAACTTACCTTCTCTTTTCAAGGGGACAAAAGTGATGTACCCAATAACATGATTTTTGTAATCTATGTAAGACATATGTTAAGAAGAGGGTGTCGGGGTTTCTTGGCTTTTGTTAAAAACATTGAGGAAGGTATGTAAGTCTTAACCATATACCTATTGTAAGAGAGTATCCGAATATTTTTCCTAAGGAATTACCTGGATTACCTCCTGATTGTGAGATAGAGTTTAATATTAAGGTGATCTTGGGTACTTAACCTATTTCTATACCTTCCTACCACATAGCTCCTACAGAGCTTAGGGAGCTTAAAGAGCAATTGCAAGATCTCTTAGATAAGAGTTGTATTCGATCCATTTTTTCACCCTGGCGGTGAGGAAGAAGGATAGAACTTTGAGATTATGTATTGACTATCGACAATTAAATATGGTGACAATGCAGAATAAATACCCACTCTCTAGAATTAATGATTTATTTAATCAGTTCAAAGGAGCTCAATGCTTTTCTAAGATTGATTTGAGATCTAGCTATCATCAATTAAAAATTAAAGTAGAAGACGTGCCCAAAACTGCTTTTTGTATATGTTATGGGCATTATGAATTTTTGGTAATGTCGTTTAGATTGATCAATGCTCCAGCGGCTTTTATGGATCTTATGAATCGAGTTTTTAAACTATTTCTAGATAATTCGTTATTGTTTTTATTGATAATATTCTGGTGTATTCAAAAATTTCAGAAGAGCATGAACAACATTTATGAATAGTATTATAGACCTTGAGGGAGCACTATCATTATGCTAAGTTCTTAAAGTGTGAATTCTAGCCAGAGCAAGTAGCTTTCTTGGGACACATGGTCTCAAAGGAGGAAATTCAGGTCGATTCTAGCAAGGTAAAAGTAGCACAAAAATGCCCTTGACCCACTATGGTGACAGAGATTTGAAGTTTCGTCCTGGTAGCTTAAAAAGCATGAACAAATTATCCTACACATGACTTAAAAATGGCGGCTGTGGAATTTGCTTTAAAAAATTTGGTACCACTACTTGTATGGTGAAACTTGTGAGGTGTATACAAATCATAAGAGCCTCAAGTATATCTTTCAATAGAGGGACTTGAATTTGAGGCAAAGGAGGTAAATGGAACTTCTCAAAGACTATAATTATACAATTCTCTATCATCCTGGAAAGGCTAATGTTGTTGCGGATGCTGAGTAGCAAATCTACGGGAAGTTTGGCATATATTGCCTTGTATAGAAGGCCATTGATTCATGAGTTGCATGGATTGGAAGCTAGTGGAGTATGGTTTGAAATTTTAGAGTTAGGTGCATTCTTAGCATATATTCCAGTTCAATCATTTTTGGTTGAAGACGTGAAATCAGCTCATAAGGAGGATCCAAATTTTTCCAAGTTAAAAGACGAAGTAAATGAGGGCAAAGATAGTGGCTTCTCTCTTGATCAGCATGGGGTACTCCGATTTAAAGGTTGATTATGTGTGCTTAATATTGGGTCTTTGCGGATGGCCAATCAGAGCATACTATTTGGACATTGGAAGACATGTTGAGGTCTTGCATTATGGATTTTAGAGGTAGTTAGGATGCACATTTGTCTTTAATTGAGTTCGCATATAATAATAGTTATCAAGCGAGTATTAGAGTAGCACCTTTTGAGGCACTATATGGGAAACGGTGTAGGTCCCCTATTAGTTAGTTTGAAGCGGGAGAAAACAAAGTAGGCAAAAAGCCTAGATCGATCATCGGATACGGGACCTTCAATTTTCAATAAGTGATATGATCTTTTTAAAGGTATCTTCCATGAAGAGCAATCTAAGGTTTGGATTGAAGGGGAAGCTTAGCCCAAGGTACATAGGACCTTTTGAAATTTTGGAGAAGATTGGAAATGTAGCTTATGAATTAGCGTTACCATTAGATTTAGAGGGAGTCCACCCAGTTTTCCATGTGTCAATGCTGAGGAAATATCTCTATGATCCTTCTCATGTTATTTAGACTCAAAAGATACAATTAGGGGAAGACCTATCTTATGAAGAGGTTCTGGTGGCAATTCTAGATAGGCAAGTGAAGAAGATGAGGTCTAAAGAAATACCTTATGTAAAGGTGCTTTGGCGAAATCATTCCTAGGAGGAGGCTACGTGGGAACTGGAGGAAGTTATGAAATTCAAGTACCCTCATCTCTTTGAATCATAAGGTAATGAGATTCGGGGTACCGAATTTCTTAAGGGGGAGTTTTGTAACATCCCAGCCCTTAGGGAGTGTTGTTAGATTTAGTGAGTGAAAGTTTTATTAATTTATTTATTTTACTTTATTATTGATGGTTGAATTTATGATGCGAAATATTTTAGGTTGTATTGCTTTAAGTTAGAATTATAAATGAATTATTATATGTTGTGTGGTTATACTTTTAAATTGCAATTAATTGATTCTAATTGGAGAATTTTTAGTTTTATTTTATTTTATTTTATTTTTTGTGTGTTTCTATATTTTCATGGTAGGACCTATTGTTAAAATTCAAGAAAAAATTTGATTGTGAGAATAGGTTCTTCTTCTATTTGAGATCATATGTTTATTATATGTGTATTTTAGGTTTCATTACATTAAAGAGGTAAGAAAAGTTGACTAGTCAAAAGACACTCTTGTAATTTCTAAATTTTAATCTAATATATCACATAATCCTTCCAAGTTCCTGAATCTTCTTTGTCACTTCCATATCCTCTACCATTTTTCTTCTCTCCTTCTCGGTTGCCATCTTCCTCCATGCCAAACTTTAGCTGTCACCTTTTTTTGCTATTTGTAGGGCGTCTTCTTGAACCTTTAGTGGAGGTTCAAGAAAGTGGGTCCTTCCTTTTCTATTTATTCTTCTTTTTCAGTTGCCAAGAGCCCTAGGTAGCATAGATAAGAAAATTTTCAGTTAAGAGGGAAGGGAGTGGTTCCAATGTTATTAGTTCTTGGTTAGATGAAGTTTTGGAAGCATTTTAATTGAAATACACAACTAAGAAGGAATTGGATGAAAGCCTAGAAAAAAAGAACCATAAATTGGGATTTTTCTTGGAATTACTTTTGACTTGGTTAAGAGATGTTTTGGGTTAACATTTTTTCGTATTTTAGAACTAAATTACTGGACATAATGATGGCTGGAAGGTTCTGTGAGGTGGCGGACAGAACTAAAGAGAAAACAGAGCACAAAAATTCTGCAGAAATAGCTTGCTGTCCTATTTTCTTGTTGCACAAAAATTCTGTAGAATTCTGAAGAATTTTTATTGCATATTGAAACAGTAGTTTGGCAAAATTTTTGCTGCATATTACAGCAGTATTTTGCAGATTTTTACTGCACATTACAACAGTATTTTCCCCTTTTATATGACTTTTTTTGACATGTAAAAATATCTAACTTTTAACTTATTCTTTTACCTCCATCTTTAATGCATTTAGGAAGTCTTTGGAGTAATCTTTTGGCACTTTTCTAGTAACAACTTGCAAAATAAAGGTAGTTAGTGCCATATTTAAGGTAAGTGTGATGACATTATCCTATTTACTTTTCTTCAAAATATTATCATTAAGCATCATAGAGAAAATTCATGAAGGTAAGTTTAGATGGTATGGTGTTTATTTGTTTTAAAGGACTTATATTCCTTGTTTTTAAATGACTTTATTTTGCTAAGTATTATTGATCTTAAAATCTTTTAATTGAACAAATAGAGATATCTATGGAACAATTAAGGGTTAATGATAATGCTTGTTGGAAATGAATAATAGTTGATGTTAATATTGTTGTTGTTATATTGAGAATGTGTTTGTATGTTGGAACTCTTGCATAATGATTGAATATTGTTGTGCTTTTTTTCATGGTGGTGCACTCCATGGGAGGAATTAAAAAAGTCATAAGGGTGGAGATTTTCTTATCTTGGAGCGATAAGGGTGGATGCAACCAGGGGGTCGCGGGCAACGATCCACTAGTACTGTAGACAACCTGGTTGGTACGGGAATTGTGTTTGCACTATGTGTGGAATGTGATTGAAATTCTTCTTGAATGTGAATTGGACATAATTTTGTAGATCATTGATGACCCTATGATGCTAGATGATGTATAATTTAATTGATATTGTTATCCACTCACTGAGTATTTAATTACTCATCCTGTTATTTTTATAACATTTCAGAGTTAGTAGCTGAGGTGAGTGATTGTGTAGGAGAATAGCGGGCTTACTTTATACCAACGCTCTTGCACTTTGGGTTAGTTCTTTTGTATCTTAATCATTTTGTTGGACTGTAGATGTCACTTTGTGATCACATAAGCCTCCTAAGATTTTTTATGGATAGGCTATGTAGAGTGGTGATGTATAATGTTGTTTCTTTGTGAACACGACTTATGAAAGTTGATACTTGATGTTGTCTCATTTTGAAATTTTGTAAAAATGTTGAAACATCACATATGGATTATACAATTTATATGGAGTAATTTGAATGATGCCATCATAAATTGGTTTAATTTTTTCAATTTTAATATGTATACACATGATCAGGATCCATTGTGATGAAATTGGTTTTTATATAGTTTAATGTTTTCAAAAGGTTCACGGAGTGACGAGTATTTCACTTTCATGCCAGTCACATGTCATTTCTAGGATGTGACATGTTATTGTTGTACTTTAAATAAGATAGTTAAGCATGTGTGGTTATGAATGTATAATTACATTCCTCATGAATGAAGAGTGAAATAAATAATTCTAAGGTGTGTGTATTTGTTTATATATATCCATGAAATATTTTGAGTGACAAGGAAATGCTTGAGAATGTATGTACATATGCACTTTATTGTCCCTTGAAGATGTGAAAGTGGTGTATAAGTGTTTGATTATGTGTGTGTATATATATATATATATGTATACATATGTACATAAAAGCACATGAATCTTTATGTCTTAAAGGTGTAGAAATACATATATATATATATATATATATATATGAGTATTTATACCTAATAATTGCATATAATTCTTTAGGTATGAGGTGTATGTACATACATATATTTTATACCATTTTTCTTGTAAATTTCTTATTTGAAGAGTTTGGCTTTAGTATAGATATATATATATATATATATACATTTCTATATATAAACATATACACACACATGGGTACTTTAATATTTAGATTGAGGTAAGAAGGTTGTAAAACCCTTTGTGTATTATGTTTGATACAATGTGATGCCTTGTACATATTGAGATTCTATTATGGGTTATGTATGATATGAAACTTGAATTGAGATGAGAATTATTGAATGTATGTTGTATTGATGTAGCATATCTCTTGTGGATGCATGTAGTATGGCATAAGTGTGGAATTGGTATAGATTATGAATGGTTTGATATACTCATAGTTGTGATTGTGATTGTTTGACCAAAAAGGAAAGGCATGGTGGTGTACCCCATGGGAGATTCTACAAAGAGCCATAAAGGTGATTATTTATATATGGAGCAATAAGAGTAGATGTGGTGGGGGTCACAGGCAACGATTCAGTGGTACCTTGGTCGACCTGGTTGGTACAATAAATTGTGTGACTGTTTGTTTTAGAATTATGTAATTGATTGAATGAAAATTGTAAATTGAGTGATTTGCTTGTTATTATGACTGGTTCTAAATTGCTTATAATGTGAAATATGTTAGTTAATAAATAATTAACACATGTTAGCATTATGATCCATGATAACTATTTTTTTTCGTCATAGTGTAGTGTTGTTCCCTCACTGGACAAGTGGTTTGCTCATACCTTGTCATTAACATTTTTTAGAGTTAACAGTTAAAGAAAATCTTTGTGTAGAGAGTTGTGGATTTTTTTGAGCTCAAGACCCCACTTGAATTCAGGGATGATATACTTTTTATTTTGGTATCTTTTGTTTTGTTATTCTAGAGTAGCTCTGTGATTGTATAGGTAGCCTAGGATTTGGATCACTGTCTATATAAATTGGTAAATGATGTATAAAAATGATACAATGATCATGAAAAATATGTTCTTAAATCCTATATTTTATTTGCTTGTTATGATAGTTACAAAGGTATGAAAGAAAGATTTCTTTAATTGATTACCTTATTTATTTTATTTGTTTATTTTCGGATGTTGTTTACACTAGAGTCATAAAATAAATCAGGTTCTGAGATGAGAATAAGGCTTATTATCCTGCCGATCATGTGTCTTGGGTAGTACATGGCAAAATGGTATCAGAGGATGAGTTTTAGGTCTCCTATGGGTAACGGAGCAAGGTCACCTTGGTGGTACCTTTCTCTAGCGTCATGAACTGCAGCATAACCATAGAACAAGGATCCACTAAAGGCCCTATAGGTGTTTGTCATGTCCCACCTAGAGCATGTGACTGGCACAAGAGTGAGCCTAACCTCACCTTGAAACCTAATCCATTTTATCATTCCAGAATATATAATACTCAAAAATAGACAAATAGAATTAAACATTCAATCAAAGAAATATTTATTTCATTTAGTCATAAAAAATCAATTACCAAGAATATACTATTCTACATCTTTTATTCATTCCATCACAACAGTAAATTAAATAAGAAGTTAAAAACATATTCTACAATATAGTTGCATCATTTATTTACATCATCTCATCAATTCATAAAGACAAAAAAATCTAAATCCTAGGTTACCTATATGATCACGGAGCGACCCTAGAGTAGTAAATTAAAAATCTAAAATAAGAATTTAAAATCGTCCCCTGATTCAAGTGGGTTCTTGAGTTGAGGATCCATCACTCTTTGTCTGAATGTCACCTTCAAGAACTAATACTAAAAATGTTAATGAAAGTGGGCATGAGCAAACCATATTCGCAGTGAGAGGACAACACTACGCTACGACATAAAAATAATTATATTGCATCATAATAATAACATATATGAATTATCCATGAAATCAATCGCATTGCAATATCTCACAATTCAAGCTAATTCACATCAGTAACATATCAATTACTTACACAAGTTTCCAAACCAACCAGGTCATCCAGGGTACCTCTGGATCGTTGCTCGCGGCCCCTACCACATCTACCCTTATTGCTCTATATACAAATATCCACCCTTATGACTCTGTGTAGATATTCCCATGGGGTGCACCACCACGTCCTTTCTTTCTGTTTTAAACACAAGCAAAATCACAAGCAAGGTCTCAAAACATAACACAAATACTCATCCATAACACACCTTAACCATTCATAGATGAACAAATTCAACATATACCATATCCCAATTCAATTTTTATATCATATATAACTCATAGTAGGATCTCAATATGCAAAATACATCACATTATATCGAACAAAAGATACAAAGGAATTACAATTTGTTTACTTTAATCAGAAAACTAGGATATATATGTGTGTGTATATGTTCATAAATATCTTTCCCAAGGTCAACCTCCTAAACAAGAATTTGTAAAATGGTGTAATGTATGTATATGTACATATATCTCATGATTAAAGAATTATGTACATTCATTGGTTATAGGTATATATATATATGCATGTATCTTTTTTATCTTTAACACATAAAGCTTCATGTGTTTTTATGTATATATATATATACACACACAACACATATATCTCTCTTTCACATTTCCAAAGGATAATAGAGTGCATATGTACATACACACTTCCTAGTTCTTCCTTGTGTACCAATGTAACTCATGAATATATACAAATATATATACACACATTGGAATTATTCTCGGCACTCAATTTAGATTCATGAGCCCTTCATCTCTCTCTCTACGCTTCAGTACCATCCACAAACGGATCATTTCAGCTCTTTGTTGTTCATTTCCAACCATAATTCCTGATTGAAAAAAGGATTTCTCATCTTTGACAAAAAATGCACCAAAATAAGAGGGAAAAGGGGGGAAATTTTAAAATAGAGCATTTGTCTTGCTTACTCGTCATTGCTTTGTCTTACTACCATTGTGAACTTTCCTCTGACAGCCCAATAGAAAAAGAAGGAAAAGAAAATGATGAAAGGAAGGACAAGGAAAGAGAGATGATGCTGAACTGATACAAGAAGAGCACATAGAGCTTGAAGTCTCTAGTAATTTCTATACTAGTATGATGAAGAAAGAATGGGGCACATGTTTAACTCCCATTAATTCTATTTGATTTATTCCTTAGCTTAAATTTCATAAATCCATATTTTCATTAGGCAATTTTTCACTCGGGTCCTTAAAGATTTCATGTAAAATTTCTAATTCACCCTTAAGAGCCCAAAACTTTGTTTTATGCCACATTGTTCTCCTTCTTGCTTAAATTATGTAAGACCACCTTTCTCATATTAAGTTTTCTTGGGGATCCTTCTAAATTTTATAAAAATTATAAATTTTACTTAAAATTAAAAAAATTGATCTTTTACCATTCTTAGCTTCACCTTTCTCATTTAATTAACTCTCCAACCAAAAATAAAAATTTTCAAATAAATTCTCAAGAATCTTTTATTATTTTATTTTTTTATTGCAATTAAATCCTCCAGATATTCAAAATTTGAATTTTTGTTCCTAAAAATTTTTCTTTATAAATTTAAAGGTCCACCATATTATTTTAAAAACTTAGGATATTACAGTGGCGTTGGTGTTAGTTCTTTGTGTCTTCAAAGTTTTTGTGATGTACTCATGGAATTAAAAGTTTGTGGTTGATATTTATAGCCTCTTAAGGCTTTCACATAATTCTAGAGGACCTTCAGAGTAGATACCTTAAGCTGAGAGTTATGAGTAAGTTGGTATTTGATGTCATCATCTATGATCAAATATTCAGAGATGTTCTAAGAATAGAAAAAAGATGAAATGAGACTTGAGGGTTTATCCTTCTTCATGTTAGCCCTAATATATTATGCTATAAGTTTTGATGATGACAAATATGTGAGAATTATAGTATGATTTAATTTTCTTGGCCCAAATGAATGATTTAATCTTTTTGGCCCAAATGTATGATTTAATCTTTCTTAGCTCAAATATATGACTTAGTCTTCTTGGTCCAAATGCTTGATTTAATCTTTCCTGGCCCAAATATATTTATTGCTTTATATATTTAAATATAGTAGTATAAATTGATTTTTGATAAAATTTATTGATTATTGAAAAAGAATGCTTTTTATTGTAGCACTTTTGAAAAAATTTATTGTTTATTGAAAAAGTATGATAAAGTTTATTGTTTATTAAACAAATTATGATAAAATTTATTGGTTGTTGTAATATAATTTGAAAAAGAATGCCTTTTACTGTAGCACTTTTGAAAAAAAATTTGATTATTGAAAAAGTATGATAAAGCTTATTGGTTATTGAAAAAGTATGATAAAGTTTATTGGTTGTTGTAAAATAATTTGAAAAAGAATACTTTTTAATGTAGCACTTTTGAAAAAGAAATTTGATTGTTAAAAAAGTATGATAAAATTTATTGGTTGTTGTAATAAAATTTGAAAAAGAATGCTTTTTACTGTAGCAATTCTGACTAAAGCAGTCACTATAGCAGCAAAGCCTCACTATATAAAGGGGACTTCACAACACCATTTGCATCAAGCTTCAATTGTTTATTTCTCATATTATCTTGAGTTCTATTTTCTCTAAATTGCTAGAGAAAAATTCTGAGCTTAATTTATGGGTTATCTACACTTTGAGAGTGTCCATCACTATTTTCCTTAAGCCTTCAAATTTAGTTGCTCAAGGATTGGTTCCTTGAATTAGTGTTTGAGAGAAAACACATTGTAAGGGGAGAGAAACCTTTGAGGAAGAAAAGATCTATGTTGTAGTGACTTGCAAGTGCCCAATTGCATAAACTTGTGGTTCATAGTGAAATAATCAAGAAGTTATCTTGAGGACTAGATGTAGGCTTGGTTTAAGCTGAACCAGTATAAATCTCGTTATTTGACTTTCTCTTCCCTTACTCTTTAATTATTTATATGATCTTTACTTCCTTGCACTATATATTCATTCATTTCTTTAATTGTTTAAAGCTCTATGTTTGATTAATTGTACTATATATTTATTCATCTTGATCATACTTATTTTACTTTTATAAAAAGCTTGGCATTGTTTTTAAAACTTTTTAAACTTCCATCAAGTCTTAGCAATTTTTTTAAACCCAATTCACCCCCTTCTTGGGTGCTAGCCATTTCTATCAATTGGTATCAGAACTTGGACTCTTGATCAAAGACTTAATCGTCTAAGAGTTGAAATATGGCTGGCTTTGGTAATTGTGTTTTACCTGAAGGAAGTTACTTTACCAAACCCCCTGGCTTTAATGGAAGCCATTACACTTATTGGAAGTCTAAGATGAGAATGTTTTTCGATGCTGTAGA
The DNA here is from genome assembly GCA_037074585.1 of Biancaea sappan. NCBI lineage: Eukaryota > Viridiplantae > Streptophyta > Magnoliopsida > Fabales > Fabaceae > Biancaea > Biancaea sappan. The sequence continues at coordinate 43,870,047 of CM073497.1, read as the reverse complement.
CCTTGATCTTTGGAATGTTGTGGAAAAAGGTCCTCATACTCCTACTAAGGAGGTTGAAGAGAAAGTTATTCCAAAACCTAAAAGTGAATGGGATGATACCGAAAAGAAACTTGTCCATCTTAATGCCAAAACAAAGATGATCATAGTTAGTGCTTTAAACCAAGATGAATATTTTAGTGTTTCTAGCTGTGCAAGTGCTAAAGAAATGTGGGATACTTTAGAAATTGCACATGAAGGAACCCTTGGAGTCAAAGAGTCAAAAATAAGTACTCTCATAAATGAATATGAAAATTTCAAAATGAAAAGTGATGAGAGTATTAGTGAAATGTAATTGAGATTCACTCACTTTACTAACCATTTGAAAGCTCTTAATGTTTCTTATTCAGAAAAATCACAAACCACCAAGATTCTAAGATGTCTTATCCTGGAGTGGGAGGTAAAGAGGACTGCAATTATGGAAGTAAGAGGAGAGTCAATGAATTCCCTCACAGCCTTGTTTGGGAACCTCTAAAACTATGAGTCCAAAATAATAGAGATGAGGCAAGAAGAAGAAACCAAGAAAAAGAAGACTTTTTCCCTTAAATCATCTTCTTCTAAGAAGGTGGAATCGAAAGTGATAAAAGAGAAGAGGAACTTGAAATCAATAATGACGACATTGGTTTCCTGGTCAAAAAATTTAGTAAATTCCTAAAAATGAAGAATACAAGAAGATGGAAAAGAGACAAAGACAGCAACAAGGAAAGTCCCACTTGTTATGAATGCAAAAAGGTTGGACACATCAAATGGGATTGTCCACAATTCATCGGGAAGCAAGAAGGAAAGAAAAGTGTTGTCAAAGGGAAAAAGAAAGCATATGTTTCTTCTGTATGGGGAGAAAGTGAATCCGATGAAGAAGAAAATGAAGAAGCCAACTTTTGCCTTATGGCAAGAAAGATGAAGAGGTAAACATTCTTGAACCTTTACACTCTTTTGATGAATTACAAGATGCTTTTGAAGAACTACACAATAAATCTTTAAAGCTTGCTAAAAAGGTAAGTTTTTCAAAGAAAAAAATTTCCTTACTTGAGGATGAAATTTCAAAATTAAAAGATGATCTTATTACACTTAAGAAAGAAAGTCTCATTTTCGAAGATCAAAACTATATTTTGCAAGAAGAAAATGCAAGCTTAAAAGAATTGTTTGTCTCTCCAAAAGAAAATTGTCCTTGTTGTGAATGCATTGAATTAGAAAGGGAAAATAAGGATTTGAAAAACACCCTTGTAAAATTTACACTAGGAAGAGACAATTTGAACATATTGCTTGGAAAACAAAGATGTGTATTTGACAAAGCCGGCTTAGGATGTAAGCCCAAAGCTAGTCAAAAATACTACAAGAATTTCTTTGTTCATGTAACTATGTCAAGTAGCCCTTCACTACTTGTTTTCATTATGGTTTAAAAGGACATTACTCCTATTCTTGTTGGTGTAGAAAGAATATTCCCTATGGAAATAAAATGAAATGGGTCCCAAAAGAACATCTAACAAAGAAGGACCTAAACAAATTTGGATACCTAAAAAGAAAACTTGATTTTGTGAGATAGGTGTGCCTCAAGACAAAGAGTGGAAAATGGTACTTAGATAGTGGTTGCTCAAAGCACATGATCGGCGACCAATCAAAATTTCTCTCTTTGACACCAAGAGGAGGCAAAGTGACATTTGGAAGAAATAACAAAGGTCTAATAAAAGGAATAGGTAAAGTAGGTAAGAATTCTTCAACTTCTATTGAAAATGTCTTATTTGTTAAAGGCCTCAATCATAATTTGCTTAGTATTAGTCAACTATGTGACAAAGGCAATAGAGTATTTTTGATTCAAGTCGTTGCATAGTTGAAAATATTAATGATAAGCAAGTTAAGATTGTCGGTCAAAGGATCAATAATGTTTATGTTATAAATCTTGATGAAGATCCTTCTATAGACTCTACATGTTTAATTAGTCTTAGTAATGAAAGTTGGTTATGGCATATAAGACTAGCTCATGCTAGTATGAATTTTTTGGATAAACTAGTCAAGAAAGAACTTGTAATTGGCTTACCCAAAATTAATTTTGAAAAAGATAAGCTTTGTGGTACTTGTCAAATGGCAAAGCAAGTTAAAAGCTCTTTCAAGAATAAGGATATTATTTCTACAACTAAGCCTTTGCAATTACTTCATATAGACCTTGTAGAACCATCTAGGACAAAAAACCTTGGAGGTAACTCCTATGTACTAGTTGTTGTAGATGACTACTCAAGGTACACATGAACTTTCTTTCTAGCTCATAAAGATCAAGCTTTTAAATCTTTTCTAAAACTTGCAAAGTTTATTCAAAAAGAGCAAAGATTGACCATTGTGAGGATTAGGAGTGATCATGGTGGAGAATTTGATAACCATGACTTTATGGAATTCTGTGATGAAAATGGCATTGAGCAAGAACTCCTCAACAAAATGATGTTGTTGAGAGGAAAAATAGAACTCTAGAGGAGATGGCTAGAGCTATACTCAATGAAGGAAAACTTCCTCAATATCTTTTTGCGGATGCGGTTAATACCGCTTGTTATGTAATGAATAAAGCCTTGATAAGGCCAATTTTAAATAAAGCCCCATATGAGCTATATAGAGGAAGAAAGCCCAACATTTATCATCTCCATGTGTTTGGTTGCAAATGCTTTGTTTTAAACAATAGAAAAGATAATTTGGGAAAATTTGATGCCAAAGCCGATGAAGCTATTTTTCTTGGATATTCTAGTACTAGTAAAGCATATAGAGTCTATAACAAAAGAACTTTACTTGTTGAAGAATCTATACATATTGTTTTTGATGAATCTAACCATTCTCTTAAAGATTGTGATGATAAACATGAAGTGTTAGATTACTTCAAAGACCTTTCATTAGATGATAAAATAAGGAAGAAACAAGAAATAACAACAAAAAATGATGATGATCATGATGAGGGTGCTAAATTGCCACAAGAAGAAGAGAGACCACAAGAGGAACCACCAAGCTACAATGATGATCTTCCAAAGGATTGGAGGTATGCAAAAAGCCATCCTAAGGAGCTCATCATTGGGGATGCCTCTCAAAAGGTAATAACACGAAATTCTCTTAGGAATGTTTGTAACCATTTATCCTTCCTTTCTCAAGTTGAACCAAAAAATATTGATGATGCAATTATAGATAAACATTGGATCTTAGCTATGCAAGAAGAACTAAATCAATTTGAAAGAAACCAAGTTTGGGAATTAGTTCCTAGACCCAATGATCATCCAATAATTGACACAAAATGGGTTTTTAGAAACAAACTTGATGAAAATGGAATAGTGGTTAGAAATAAGGCTAAACTTGTTGCAAAAGGTTACAACCAAGAAGAAGGCATTGATTATGATGAAACTTTTGCACCTGTAGCTAGACTTGAAGCTATTAGAATGTTATTGGTGTTTGCATGCATAAATGGTTTTAAACTATTTCAAATGGATGTGAAAAGTTCCTTTCTAAATGGCTATATCATGGAGGAAGTTTATGTTGAACAACCTCCCAGTTTTGAAAATCATGATAAGCCAAATGATGTTTTTAAATTGAAAAAGGCTTTATATGGTCTCAAACAAGCTCTTAGAGCTTGGTATGAGAGATTGAGCACATTTCTTTTAAATAATGGATTTTCAAGAGAAAGGTGGATGCAACCTTGTTCTTCAAAAATAAAAAGCATGATTTAATTATAGTGCAAATATATGTTGATGATATAATATTTGGTGCTACTAATGAAAGTTTATGCAAAGAGTTTACTAAGATCATGCAAGATGAGTTTGAAATGTCAATGATGGGAGAACTCAACTTCTTCCTTGGGCTCCAAATCAAATAAATGGATAATGGAATATTTGTTAGCCAAACCAAGTATGCAAAAGAGTTGCTCAAAAAGTTTGACATGGAGAATGAAATACCAATTGCTACTCCCATGAGTACCTCAATAAACTTGGACAAGGATGAAAGAGGTCAACCATTTGATGTGACGAAATGTAGAGGTATGATTGGCTCTCTATTGTACTTAATCGCTAGTAGACCCGATATTATGTTTAGTGTATACATGTGTGCAAGATTTCAAACTAACCCCAAGGAATCTCATTTTAAGGTTGTGAAAAGAATTTTTAGATACTTGGTTGGCACATCTCAAATGGGTTTATGGCATCCTAAAGGATCCTCTAATTTTTTAATTGGCTACTCTGATGCAGATTTTGTAGGTAGAAAAATAGATAGAAAAAGTACAAGTGGAACTTGCCAATTCTTTGGTAGTTCTCTTGTCTCTTGGTCTAGTAAAAAATAAAATAATGTTGCTTTATCCACAGCTGAAGCTGAATACATTTCAGCTGAGAGTTGTTGTGCCCAAATCTTGTGGATGAAACAACAACTAGAAGATCTTAGTGTATTTCTTAAAAACATACCCATTAGATGTGATAACACAAATGCCGTATGCTTATATAAAAATCCTATCATGTACTCTAGAACTAAACATATTGAAATAAAACATCATTTTATAAGAGATCATGTTCAAAAGAAAGATGTCTCTCTTGAATTTGTGCAAACAGATTTTCAGTTAGCTGACATTTTCACAAAGCCTCTTGCTGAGGATAGATTCAACTTAGTAGGAGAGAACTTGGGATGGCAAATCCAAATGAACTTTAAAAATTATTTTTTCATTGCATGATTTTTAAATTTTGCCTTTAATCTTTGATTTACATTACTAACTTAAGCATCAGAGTGGCTGTTAAAATTTTTGTAGGTACTCATTCTCAAGATACATATATGAATACATCTTGAAAATTAAATTTTTTTAATATGCATTGGTTGAGGGGGAGCCTAATCTATACTTAAATCCTCTATATCTTTAAGCTCACTTTATTTGACATGAAATGTTTTCCTTAACTATATATTTTTGGCATACTAATGATAAGTTTTGATGAATTTTACCCCATGACATCATATGATATTCTTACTTAAAGAAGGAATATGCTTTAGTCTTTATATATTGTCTTCCTTATATCTTTTTGTTGATGTCAAATAGGGGAGAATGATATGGAAAGAAAAATATGTGTGTATTATATAATGGCTATTACATTGTAACATATTTTTCTTTGGTGATTTGTCATCATCAAAAAGGGAGAGATTGTTTGCCCTAATGTATTATGCTATAAGTTTTGATGATGACAAATATGTGAAAATTATAGTATGATTTAATTTTCTTGGTCCAAATGAATGATTTAATCTTCTTGGCCCAAATGTATGATTTAACCTTTCTTAGCCCAAATATATGATTTAGTCTTCTTGGTCCAAATGCTTGATTTAATCTTTCTTGGCCCAAATATATTTAATGCTTTATATATTTAAATATAGTAGTATAAATTGATTTTTGATAAAATTTATTGATTATTGAAAAAGAATACTTTTTACTGTAGCACTTTCGAAAAAGTTTATTGTTTATTGAAAAAGTATGATAAAGTTTATTGGTTGTTGTAATATAATTTGAAAAGAATGCCTTTTACTGTAGCACTTTTGAAAAAGAAATTTGACTGTTGAAAAAGTATGATAAAGCTTATTGGTTATTGAAAAAGTATGATAAAGTTTATTGGTTGTTGTAATAAAATTTGAAAAAGAATACTTTTTACTGTAGCAATTCTGACTTAGCAGTCACTGTAGCAGCAAAGCCTCAATATATAAAGGGGACTTCACAACACCATTTGCATCAAGCTTCAATTGTTTATTTCTTATATTATCTTGAGTTCCATTCTCTCTAAATTGCTAGAGAAAAATTTTGAGTATAATTTCTGGCTTATCTACACTTTGAGAGTGTCTACCATTATTTTCCTTAAGCCTTAAAATTTAGTTGCTCAAGGATTGGTTCCTTGAATTAGTGCTTGAGAGAAAACACATTGTAAGGGGGAGAGACACCTTTGATGAAGAAAAGATCTATGTTGTAGTGGTTTGCAAGCGGCCAATTTCATAAACTTGTGGTTTATAGTGAAATACTTAAGAAGTTATCTTGAGGACTGGATGTAGGCTTGGTTTAAGCCGAACCAGTATAAATCTCGTTGTTTTATTTTCTCTTCCCTTGCTCTTTAATTATTTATATGCTCTTTGCTTCCTTGCACTATATATTCATTCATTTCTTTAATTGTTTAAAGCTCTATGTTTGATTAATTGTACTATATATTTATTCATCTTGATCATATTTATTTTACTTTTATAAAAAAATTGGCATTGTTTTTAAAACTTCTTAAACTTCCATCAAGTCTTAGCAATTTGTTTTAAAACCTAATTCACCCCCTCTTGGGTGCTAGCCATTTCTATCACTTCGACCAATAAAAAAAAATTATTGAAGGGTAGAAAAGTTGAACCTTTATAAATGGGAAAAAAATGGATCGTCCTATCTAGGAGTCATCTTAGAGGATTATACATGTACTTGATTTAAATAACAGTAATTGAATTGCGAGAAGAAGTGAGATAGGTGTTAAATTAGTGCCTTGAGCTTAATGTATGAATGGTTGAAGAAAAGGAGTTGGGAGTGAATCATGTTTGACTACTTGTACATGGTAAGAAGTATCAAGTCTGTAAAAAAAAAAAAAGAATGGAAATCCCTCTTGTAAATATTATGGCTTTATTTTGAGTGTTTGGTGAGTTTCTTTGATTTAAGATTATGAAGACTAAATATGGGTGAAAATTAAGCTAGTGGTAACATAACATTTGAGAGAAAAAATAAAAAAGGTTTAGTATAATTTGAGAACTATATGGCCTAGTTGTACAAGTATTTCTTTTGTATGTTGTCAGATTATGCCATAATAGGATGATTGTAAGGTAATGATCTTATAATGATTGAAGCTTACTTAGACTCAGTAATCTATTGCATAAGAAGTAAAGTAAGTAATACGGTTTATAATTCTAATCTTTCCCTTATTAGAGTTAAGTTTGTTACGAATTTTAAGTAAGTAATTATAGAAACATGAAGGATAACATTGTAATTTATGATATAGTTAAATAGTGCTTAAAATGAGCTTAATGACAAGATAGGAGATGTTAAAGTGGAAAGGGTGCAGTGAATTGTTTGAAAGGCTATAGTAGGGATACTGGATGGTAATGTTTAGTTGTTCTAGGAGTTCCAGATGGGTGTGATAAGAGAAGATGACAGCAGGATATACTTATGTTCTTACATGTCCGAGTAACTAATTGAAGTCTCTAAATATTGAGATTTTTAAGGAATTTTATAAAGGAACTACTAAGGAGATAATCATAAAATTAGTGCAAATTGATCTTCTTCTGGAAAGGAACTACTAAGGAGTAAAAAAAGATGGCACGGAGACGATGCCTCAACTATTGCGAGATGGAGCATGGCTAACCACCATCACTGTCGGCATCTCTGGAAAAAGGGCCCTCCCTTGCTTTCTTCTTCTAACTGAGAGACATTTTAAGAAAATGGAAATTTCTGCATTCCCCTCTTTTAGTTCAGCAACTTCAAATTCGTCACTCTCTTCTTGGACTCATCATCTCCGCATATGGGTTCTGGTCTTCTCGGTCTTCAACTCAATAACAGTTGCATGTGGTTGCTTTGACCTTGGGTAGACCATCTATGGTATTTGTAGCAGTCGCAAAAGTAAAACAGAGTGAGTAGAGTATTGTTCCCACTAGAATTGAGGTGCCAAGTACTAGCAAAGCTAAAGTGAAATACTATCTAGATGGTCCATTTAATTGGTAAAAATAAAAAGAGTAAACTTAAATAGAAATATAATTCTAAAACTAACAAATTAAACTAAAACTACTAATTAACGCCTAAGACAAAGCTAGTCCTAATAACAAAAGCCTAGGGTTAATGGGATTGACTTCATTTGACTCTTAATCTGACTAATTCATAGATTTTAATCTTTGAATTGCTAAAAAATGATTCACTCCAATTATAAATCCTTTTGATGTTGGTTAAGTTCTCAAAATTGTTTGAACCTAATTCCTTGGAGAAACAAACTTACCTAACCCAAAGAATTGTCTAATTCCTATGTCCAATCATTCAAGTAGGTGATTAAGTTTAGGAACTCATAAAAACCACATAAATAAGATTATCTATTCCTAGATTAATCCAATTTATGGTAGAAGTTACAAGGGCAAAGTTAATATCTAGCTATCCTTAATATAGATAAAAACCCCAAACTCATAAAAATGGTGATCAAGCATTTCTAGAGCAAATCAATTGGTAAAATCCACTCTAACAAAATACGAAATGCAGTTGGAAAGAATCATTCAACAACAAAACTTCATAAAAATCAAATTACATCAACCACTAAACCTTTCATTTCTCATAGGTTCCATTATCATTCTCTCACTATTGTTTCACCAATTGTACATGCTAATCTAGGGCACAAATATTCTTAGAAGGATTTTTCCAAACCTCAACTAAGATAAAAACTCAATATTCCATAATTCTTTATGTGAAAATCAAGCTAAATTAATGAACAAACCCTAATTTGACTATATGAGGTAAATTTCTATATCCCTATGACATTAATGAATCAATCCCCTCACTTATAAGGTTCAACAACTCATACTACTCGTTCAATGGCCTAGTCTCTACCTCCCTTTCCAAAGTTTAGTAAAAACATCATAACATCCCAATAATTGGACAAATTAAAGGAAAGCATTAAGATTAGAATGAATAAACATGTATTAACCAACCAACAATTACAAGAGTTTGAGAAATTACATAAAACCTAATCTAAAATTGAGTTTATAACAACCTTAGAGTTACAAACTAACTACAACTAACAAAAGACAAGAAATTACAGCATGAAACTAGAAGAAAATGAAGAGAAGAGAGAAGAAATAGGGAAGGAAGGCCAATTCCAAGTGGGAAGGCCTCTTTCCCCTTTAACCAACTCCAGAAATAGCCCTTTACTGCTGCCTCCAAGCTCCAAAATTCCCAGATCGAAAAAATTGGGTTAGAAAACCCTAAAAGATGCTTAAATAGTGTCAGATTCATGCCTTGACGTCGGCTCTTGCACTTGGGTGCCAAGCCTAACATTTTAGATAGTGAGTTTAGAGGTTGGGCACTTGGGCACCACGTCTGGTGCCGAGGTACTAACTGGACAGATGACTCTTTAGTTTTGTACACCTAGCACCAGCCTGTTGGAAGCTTCAAACGGCTTCATGCTTCTCTTGTTTTCTCCCAAAATTTGCATCTACTAAAGATTAAAACTAAAATCACTAAAAAGACAAAAAAAATGGAGAATAAAACAAGATAAAAAGAAAATAACAAAGCATAAGGGAACTAAATGAAAAAAAAAAGATAAAAGTGCAAAAGGTTAGCAAAACAAGACTGAGAAAAAAAAACCCACTTTTAATGGCATTATTTAATGACTTTTTAGGACTTATCAACTCCCCTAAACCTATAGTTTTGCTTGTCCTTAAGCAAACTACTACCTAACACAATTAAACACACCAAACTGAACAAAAGGATCTTTCATGATAAAAAGGAAGTGCTGAACAACTTTGAAAGATTATGGCCAAGCAAGTCAAATTCATGCATTCATCTAAATAAAAAGAAGCTAGGTAATGAGCTTTTTGAATTCATAAACAAATTGAAAATTTTCATTAACTTTCTCTAATTACTCCTTCAAAAGTCTAAAAAAATTCACCTTACTGTAAGAATTTTTAGCTCTATAGGAATAATATCTCAAACAAAGGGAATTTGAATTTATTTATGATTGAAAGACCGTGCGCCTAGCCACGCATCTTCCCCTTAATCCAATAATAATTGCTAATAGGTTAAGGAAACAAAGAATTGTCCATGCGCTTAATCCACACAACAATTCCTTGTCCGTCACCTTATTTATTTAAGATATGATTCATTGGTTAAAGAAAGTATTGTGCGCCTAATCCACACTATACTTTCTCAACTTAAATCACACTTATTCTATTTCTTTTTTAAACATTTTTAAACATTTTTTTTAAAAATTCCCTTATTGAGCAATTATGTGTCACAAATAAGAATAAAAATTTTTAAAAATTTGAGGAGTATTTAAAAAAAACTAAAAGAATGCCTACAACTTTTATTTAAGAATTTTTGAAAATTTCCAATTTAATGAATAAATTCTAAGAACTCATAAATTAGCTAGATTTTAAATAAGATGACAACATGAATTCAACCAATGTTAACATAACATAAAACCTGTACAACACTTTCCAAAATATCAAGAAAAGTCTTAAAAACGCGATGGTTCAACAAAAAGAAAGGCATTCTTATTTAACAAAAATGGGTCAGTGCAACAAAAAGTCAGTGGTAGACTTAACCTAAAACCACTCTTCTCCCCCAAACCTAAACTAAACATTGTCCTCAATGTCAAACCAACCAGAAAAACAAGGTTTGAGCACCCAAAAAGGGACAATCAACAGAAGGGGGTAGGGTCAAAATGAATGCTTATGTTCCAAAAATAAATCATCATCAACAGCGTTATAGAATTAAAAGACATAAAGAGACTATACAAAACAATTTAATGCTAATTAACTAAAAACATAAAATACAAAAGTTTACGAAACACTAACAAAAATAAAAATAAAATGAAGAACAATGAGAGTCTCAACCAATCCATCATAACATAAAACACAAAACATCATAATAGTCCAACAAGAACTCCATTGAATACATGAAAATGTCAGAACATAGAGTTTTCAAATGAAAAGTACAATACAAGAACAATAAACTAAAGAAATAAAAACAACAGAAAATGAATCATAATGCCTCAGTCCGTGTCATCAGAGTCGTCATCTTCTCCCATGTCTTCATCAGTAGCTACTCCACGGTTGACTGCAGGATCATAATTGATGTTGTTTGTCGGATCATAAGAAGGATCCCATAAATTTCAATCCTCTGTACTCACACTTCAATGCCTAGACACGACATATAAAGCCTGAGCTACACCCTTATTATGTTCAATTTGTGTCCCTACAAATGCATCATGGGAGGCAACAAAAAAGCAGTGTGGGAGGTTCTTAACTTAGCTAGGGAGTCCTCAATATCAATAATACGCTGCAATATATGTGGTCCCTGAGGTGCAAGTACAGCACGTGGTCTAGATGGTGCATAAGGAATAAGGATAGGTGCTTGAGGGTGGTCCGTGGGGGCTCTATCACATGGTACCATAGAATCTATCACTTGTGCAGTGATAGGGCCCTTGGGATCATGAAAAATATCATTGATCATAGGCACCTTATCCTTTTGACATAAATTTGTGATGAGGCACGTATATCCCAATCTTTTTCCTTGTTTTTGAACCAGTTTATCTAAGTTTTAGGATATTAAAGATCCAACATTAAAGACACTCCCTATAATAATAAGATAAATGGCCACAACTCTTTCTATGGTCACTTTAGAACAGTTCGAAGTAGGGAGGAGGTTGGATTGCACGAATGTATACCATGCTTTAGGGATTTGTTTCATATCAGATTTTTTAAAGTTTGATTCTTTCCCCTGACCATCCAACTCCCACCTCACTCCCTCTCTACAGAGAGTGCCTATAATAGAATTGGATCTTAAATGCCTAAACCTCATCAACTCACTATATTCAGCATCAGAATCAGGACCATATCTCAGACTAAACAAATTATTGATATTATTTGTAGTAAAGAAAATTTTCTTCTCCCTAATATAAGAAGATTGCCTATCCCTAACATTTTCATGACTTCCCCAAAATGCATTTGCATAAAATGCCTTAACAACCTTGGGGCAATATTTAGTAGCTGGCCTACATAAAATCTCCCACCTAACTATCTTATTCTATCTTGAATTTCTGGGTACTGATTGTCTCTCAAATCAAACCCCCTCTCCCTAATGAACTCCCTAGGTTCAAGTTCATCAAATCTTAGTTTATTCTTAAAAATTTCTAAACCTAGATGCATCAAAATCCCTACTAGAGGAGGGTTCAGCTTCTTTTTTCTTTCTTGAACATTTGTGAGACATAATGCACAGATAAACAATCCTAAACATGCAAGAAGAAAAAATTAATCCCAAAAACTTTGAAATTTGGTTATTCAGCAAAAATTTTCAAAATTGAGAAAAAATAAAATTAAAAATTCCTAAAAATTTTAGAAAATAAAGGTGCTAAAAACCTAAAAATCAAATTTCAAAAGTTTTAGAAATTTCATAAGTTCTTTACAGTACCCTAAACCTTGAATTTCCAAATCTGAAAAAAAAATTTAAATCAAAAACAAAGGGCAACAACAGAAAATAAAAATAAAAATAAGCTAAACAGAAAGTAAAATTCAGATTAAAAAAATTTTTACCACTTTTTTTTTTGAAATTAAGTCTAAGAATCCATCTCAGAACTCGAACAAGAATGGCGAAGGGGTAGGAAAGTGAGAAGAAATTTATGGAAGGAGGAGAAAGGCGGAGGAAAATGGCGAAGAAGGTTCAATGTGGGATAAATGTGTGGAAAGGTGAAGAAATGAGGAGAAAAAAAGCTACTAACCTATGAAAATGGCATTTTTGGGGAGAGAAGACGATGGAGTTGTAGAGGGAGGAGGAGGCACGATGGGTAGGGTTCAGAGATTTTGCAAAATGGCTGAAAATCTAACGAGAAAGCTTAAATACGACATTGGCGCCTAGGCTCCAAGTCTTGACCCTAATAGCTTATATCACAGGTGCCTAGGCACTATCTCGACAGAATCAAATTTACTCAAACCAACATCAGCTTTCAAGTTAGAGCTTTGTGATCCATAAAAACTCAACAAGTAATGTCAAAACACAGCACAAACATTTAGCAATCATATTAGACAAAACTCATGAACAAAATTGAAGAAAAACACAGCCTAATCACAAAAAAACAATCAAACAAAGGCACTAAAAATCAACAACACAAAATTAAAACTTCAGAACAAAACCAAGAACAAAATTAAAAAGATGGAAAGGTTAAGAAATTTAGGGTGCCTCCCAAGAGTGCTACGTTTATAGTCCTTAGCCAGACTTTACCGATGTCCTTCGTTTATCATTGTCTCCTTCTTTGTTGTCCTTACTTCTTTGTCATTTTGAGTTCCTCTAACAAGGAAGAGAGATCACATTATCTTGCACGCAACCAAGACCGTGAGAACCATACTAAAAGAAATAAAGCAAACAAAGGAAGAAATGAAAGTTAAAAAAGACACATGAGAATGTACAACAAAATAAGAAGTGTTTTAAGTATCACAACTTTGGCCTCATTGAATATTGGCACAACCAACAATCCCCGGCAACGGCACCAAAAACTTGTTGGTAACTTAGCAAGTGTACCAGTTGCACTAGTAATACAGAGTGAGTAGAGTATCGTTCCCACGAGGATTGAGGTGCCAAGTACTTGTGAGGTTAAAGTGAAATACTATTTAGACTGTTCATTTCATTGGTGAAAATAAAAAGAGTAAACTTAAACAAAAATATAATCCTAAAGCTAACAAATTAAACTAAAACTACTAATTAAGGCCTAACACTAAGCTACTCCTAATAACAAAAGCCTAGGGTTGATGGGATTGACTTCACTTGACTCTTAATGCAACTAATTCATAGAAAAATTAATCTTTGAATTGCTAAAGAATGATTCACTCCAATTATAAATCCTTTGATGTTGGTTAAGTTCTCAAAATTATTTGAACTCAATTCCTTGGAGAAACAAATTTACCTAACCCAAAGGATTATCTAATTCCTGTGTCTAATCATTCTAGTAGGTGATTAAATTTAGGAACTCATAAAAATCACATAAATAAAATTATTTATTCCTAGATTAATCTGATTTATGGTAGAAGTTACAAGGGCAAAGTCAATATCTAGCTATCCCTAGCATAGATAAAACCCCCAAACTCATAAAAATGGTGATTAAGAATTTCTAGAGAAAATCAATCAGTAAAATCCATTCCAACAAAATACGAAATGAAATTGGAAAGAATCATTCAACAACAAAACTTCATAAAAATCAAATTACATCAACCACTAAATATTTCATTTCTCATAGGTTCTATTATCATTCTCTCACTCTTGTTTTCACCAATTGTACATGCTAATCTAAGGCACAAATATTCTTAGAAGGATTTTTCCAAACCTCAACTAAGATAAAAACTCAATATTCTATAATTCCTTATGTGAAAATCAAGCTAAATTAATGAACAAACCCTAATTTGACTATATGAAGCGAATATCTATATCCCTATGACATAAACAAATCAATCCCCTTACTTTTAAGGTTCAAGAACTCATAGTACTCATTCAATGCCTAATCTCAACTTCCCTTTCCCAAGTTTTACAAAAACATCATAACATCCCAATAATTGGACAAATTAAAGGAAAGCATTAAGATTGGAATGAATAAACATGTATTAACCAACCAACAATTATAAGAGTTTGAGAAATTACATAAAACCTAATCTAAAATCGTGTTTATAACAACCCTAGAGTTACAAACTAACTACAACTAACAATAGACAAGAAATTACAACATGAAACTAGAAGAAAATGAAGAGAAGAGAGAAGAAATAGGGGAAGAAAGTCCAATCCCAAGTGGGAAGGCCTCCTTCCCCTCTAACCAGCTACAGAAATAGTCTTTTGGTACTTCCTCCAAGCTCCAAAATCTCCAAATCCAAAAAATTAGGTTAGAAAACCCAAAAAGATGCTTAAATATTGTCAAATTCGTGCCTTGGTACCTGGTTGCCAAGCCTAATAGTTCAGATAGTGAGGTCAGGGGTTAGGTGCCTAGGTGCTAGATCTAGCATATAGGCACTAACTGGATAAAAGGCTCTTTAGTTTCTTACGCTTGGCGCCCTGGTACCAGCCTACTAGAAGCTTTAAATGGCTTCATACTTCTCTTGTTTTATCCCAAAATTTACACCTACAAAAGATTAAAACTAAAATCACTAAAAAGACAAGAAAATGGGGAATAAAACAAGATAAAAAGAAAATAACAAAGCACAAGGGAACTAAATGAAAACAAAGATAAAAAGTGCAAAAGGTTAGCAAAATAAGGCTAAGAGAAGAAGAAAAACCTACTTTTAATGGCATAATTTAATGGCTTTTTAGGGCTTATCAGTAGGTCACAATGGAGGATGACAACATATGCAAAATTGGTGAGATTTTGGGCTGAGATTGTGGCTTAAAAGCAAAGAACAAAAGCAAAGATCAAAGGAACACAAGACGACAGTTTGAGAGCAGAAGTAAGCTGATGTGGCATCAAACGTATTGGGAGGTATAAGGAAGAAGGTGAAATAGAGTGGCAATTGCAGACAATCAAAAATCATGTAGGGTTAGTGAAAACTTTATGTTCTTGAAACTCAAAGCTATTGATGTCTGTGGTCTTCTTGGGTTAGTAGAGGAATGTGAGGTTGCATGTAAATTTTGAGTAATTACAAACAGAACTTGAAGTTTCTGGTTATGTGTTAAACTCATGTATTTTAGTGGTTGTAATCTTATGCAAAACACTGTCTTAGCTATACAAAAACAAAGGATGTTGAAGTGAGGGATTTTATCATGCTTTTCTAATTTTCTTTGTCTATTTTGTTCAAGATATGGATAAGGGAAGTGAGTATATTACAATCCTAAGATAGATAGAGTAGAAAATAGAACTTAGAGGCAGAGAAAAGACCAAAATCGAGACAATAAAAACTAGTACATAAAAACAGAATGAGAAAGATGTTGGAAAGATAGGAACAAGTTTAATCTTAAGACTTTAGGAGATTTCCTTGATTAAGGACTTAAGGATTTCATGTTGAAGCTTAAATTGGAATTGATAAAACAGTCAAATGTTATTATAAATTATGAATAGGAATGGTGAATTAAAAAGTAGATAAAGAAATGGTTAAGTTAGGAGATTTTCAAGTAAAAATAAAGCAAGGGAAATGTGGACTGATTATAGTGTAAATTATATAATGATGTGGTAAATAATTAGAGCATATGGAAAATGTTTTGTGAAGTAAAATAGAAATCAAGTAAATGCAGATTTATGTTTTTGGTTTATAAAGTAAAAGGCATCATGAAAGATTAAGAACTAAGTTATATTATTCAAGAAGGATTTTGAAAATGGGAATGAGACAGTTCTGAGAGTTGCTAATTTTATGTATTTTTGGATGACCAAATCAACTCCTAAAATTATGAAACTTTGTGGAAAGGTTCTTTATATTGTGATAATCTGTTAAGTTTCAAGATCATTGAAATTAATTTACTTGGTCAAATAAGGATAAGAACAACACTTGTTCAATGCAGAGGAAAGTCTGGATAATTTAGGAAATTGGGTTAGTTTTGGTAGCTAAATGTCTCTTATTGACCTAAAATTTTATAGCACTTAACCAAGATATAAATCTAATGATCTAAAAAATTTCATTGTATTCAAAAATGGTTAAAGTGGTCTGTTGCATGAAAGAACAAAATAGATAGCAGAATTGAGCAATTATGATATATAGGTACAAAAGTGACCATTTAAGGGGACAAATTGTGCAATTATGGGCTGAAATTTTTATATTATCATAATGACACATGAATAAAGATATATGTCAAGTATCATGAATTTTGGATCTATGGATTGATGCAAAAAAATTTATAAATTTTTGTTTCGATTTTTAGCAGAAAAATAGAACAATGTTGAATGTTTGGTGACTTAAATTCTAAAATGGTGTTGTTTCTTTCTTGTCTTATTTTCTAGGCCTTCTATAAGATCTTTGACATCGTTCTCTGGTTTGAAGAGTATAACGTAGCTCAGAATTAAGGTTAGTGGGTTAATGCTTCCTATGGTTAAATAATTCTTTCCTTATGACCCTTCGCATCATAATGAAAACATGTAATGTATCTAAATTAAAGAAAGTAATGAATTACATATGAGAGTACATTAAGTATTTGTTAATAGTGATTTTTGGCCAAAGTCAAATCTGACAACAAATAATGAAAATTGAGAGCCATGAGGTTTCAAAGTTGTGCTATAATCTCGTTTTTTATGGAAATGATCGAACACAAGTAACTTGAGTGTCAAACACAAGTAACCTAAAAATGTAATTGAACGAAAGAACGTGAGGCTAGAAATACACTTTTTTGTAGAAAAGTAAGATGAAAACAGTAAATTGCAAAAAAGTAAGTGTAGAAAGTAGATTGTAGAATGTAAAGTATAGAAAAGGTAAATCGCAAAAATCAAATGGCAGAAAGTAATCGGCGGAATATAAATGGCAGAAAGTAAATTGTTGAAAATAGATTACTGAAAGTTAAAGTGCTGAAAGTTTAAATGAAAGTGATTAAAATGGGGGAAGTTAAATGACAATGATTAAAATATGGGAAGTTAAATGAAAATGCAATAAATTGCATAAAATAAAGGAGATTGGAATGATAAAGACTTTGAATTAAATTGACTAGAATGTAAAGTGGAAAGCATACTCTAATGTTGATCCTTTAATCTACTCGTTCGAGACGTTAGGATTTTTAATCAATAATTGCCAACCCCTTTTACAGTAAATAGCTCAGTATTTATAGGCAAATGACAGAAGTAACTGCCTATCTACTTAATTGCCACATAAGTGATGGTTTATAATGCTCGAGACAACCACCTAAACCCACGTAAGTAACGATTTTAATTGTTTAAACAACTGCCTTAACTTTAAGGGAGTGATTGTCTTCGACATCTTTTGTTTGGCAATCTGTCTTTCCTTCGATGTTTGACAACCATGTCACATCATTAATCAATGTATCTATATTATTCGACAATTTTAGTCTCTTGACTTGTTTGTTGAGTGATATGCTTCTGACAAATTCTCTTTGACAGGCATACACTTGAATGTCACTGAACTATTTCGAGTTGACACCCATTTTACTTACTTCCAGCTATTGAATTCCTCTTCGTCGAATTACTGATTTCTGTCAAATCTCTTTGCCAGATTATTTTTTTAACACTTAGATAATCGGCATTATTTTGTTCTACCAACAAGGACAATTACTTATCAGCCAAGAAACTAACTTTCACTGGCATATAATATATATTTTCATTTAAAAATGATCGCCCAATAGATGCCCCCTAAAATTTTGTTCTCGACGAACACAGAGAAAATTAAAGTTTAAATGGCCTCGTAACTGACACATAATTTTTAGGGATTTAGCTCAGGATCATGATTATCTCTAATATAACAACTTTATTTTGACACGTGAGCCATCACCGCCTTCTTGACATTTTGTGTCCTTTAAAACCCTAAACCTTAGTCGTCTAGTCACTTGCCTTGCTATTTGCACTATTTGCATTTTGCTTGCTTTCATGTCGTTCCTTTTCTGAGAACTTCCAAAAACTTTCACTTCTAAATTACCCCCAACAATGGCATCTTCCAATGTTGAAGCCTCTTCTTCTACCAATGCTAAGAACAAGAACGTAATCTGTGATCTAATTGTGGATCGTTCTGAGCTTTGGCAAAAATTGAAGGTAATCTTCCCTATTTCTGATTTGTCTTCTTCTACTTCCCCTCCTAAATTTTTGGGACCTTTGCTATCTCTAGAAAATTTCTCGTCAAATCTTTGTCTAGTGTTTCCTTGGAAAGCCCCTAAGGAAGCTATTCTTGCTTTAGCTTTATCGATACCTATCTATTATTTTCAGAAGGCCAGAAGGATGTTCAAAATGCCTCCTTCTAGAGTTGATGGATACCATTTATGGCTTGATAGGGTACAAGTGTAGAAAGGCTATTTTTGGAAAAAGGTAGGTATTTTTACCATTATTCAACTCTCTCGACACACCATTATAGTTAATCCTACCATGGTCAGAGCATCGGTCTTCTTTTGGAATAAGACCACCAATAACTTCTATTTTTCTTACGGCATGATGGGTCTAATGCTTTTTGACATATCAGCCATTATGGGCCTTTGACCAGACAGAAAGATTATTCATCCTTTCCTTTGACCTTGCCAAACTATATATGTGTATTCACTTAAACACATTTCATTTTCTTCTTTCATAAATTTTCAACAAAGTTCATCTATTATGTCGGATGAAGAACATGTTGCTTTTCTTCTCCTTTGGCTGTTGGCTTATGCCTTTGGCTTGAAGTCTGTAAATATGGCCAAATTCCTTTAGCCTTTAACCAACCTCATTTATGAGGGTATCCGACTTGCCCTAAGCCATGGCTCCTTGCCAACCTTTTCTAATGCATGAGCTAAATGGTTGACAACGTTAGGGCTCAGTTGAAGAAAGATAATGTCAAAGGCCTTATTTAGTTGCTACAACTATGGTTGCATGCAATTTTGGAGCAGAGTTTAACTATTAAGCCTTTGTACGATGAGTTGACTGATCACATATCTAGTTCGTATGGACCAAAGCTTTGCTACTTGACATGTGACTCCTTTACGAAAGATGAGAAACATAACTTTTTCCATTTTTCAAGATTTTTCATGGTATTGCATCTGATTCAACCAAAATTAACTTTACCCTATTTGTTGGACATCAGAGGGGTCCTAGGTGGTTCACTCGATCAATAACATCCGACAAAGAGGGAGTCTTGATCTGATCGAATTTTCTTTATCGTAGATCATTTTTTAAGGTGCTCCTGACACAAAAGATGCTAGCTTTTACGTCTATCTGCCTAATACAGTTGCTTGACAGATGGGCTTTTGCCAGTCTATTCTAGCTCCTTATTTATTTGTTCCAGACGACCACTCCGTCAATGCTTATATTTCTAAATAAGATGATATTAGAGAGTTGATGAAAGAAAATGATAGATGCTAACAACGCCTCAAGCTTGTCCCCTTTCAAGTTTCACAAGGAGTGTCGAGCTGCTTTGTTAATTGGTGGTTGAGATACTACCGATCTTATCATCAAAGTATCAAAACATGCTCTAACATTCTTGTTGATACTCCTATACAGGAAAAGGACTAGGCGTTGAAAACTAAAGGTGAGTATCTGGAGGAAATTTGGGTATTCAAAAAATTTTACAAGATAAAATGGGATCCTCACTACGATCATTGGATTGCTCAGAATGTGGAAGAAATCATAGCCAAATAAAAGTAAGAGCATAGGGCCTAACATGGGTTTAGATATTTACAATTCCCTGATATTCTATCAAAACTTATTAAAAAAGTTTCCTTTCCGAACCTAGCTCTGTTGCCCTATGCTCGTTTTAGTTTGGCTGATGTATTTCCTGGGAAATTGATGAGGGTAGGTAACTTCAAGTCTATCGAAAGGTTTCTATCTGTCACTAACCTTTTTCAAATAAAGAATGATGAAGTTATTTTCTCTCATCGGTTTACCCTTCCTTTTGAACAAACTGATGCTGTAAGGATTGCCACTGAATTTCCCCAAGGTATATAATCTTGTTTATTCAAAGGAAAGAATCATTTTTGATAACTCACACTTTTTATGATTTATTTATAGCTCTCCCCCTAAAGAAGGCTTCGACTTACAAATGGCCAGTGGAGCAATTGGTTGTAATACATCTCTTTCTTCCAAGGGGTATAAAAGTTCTTTGATTTCTATTAGATTTGACAAAACCTTTTGAGAAACCTTATACCTATAAGCTATTTAAGCTCAGTCATTGGCTTATTCATTTGACTCCCTAGAAATATGCTAGACAATCACTTTGTCAAACTTTTTCATCAACTTACTCACTATGACACAATACTACATCAATTTTTGACTAACACATTTGTATTCTTGAGTAAGTTGTTTGATGACTAACTGAGAATCTCTAAGTACTTGCACTCTTTCTGGTTTCATTTGATAAAGTATTTCTAATCCAATAATTAAAGCTTCATATTTAGCCTCATTCTTAGAACAAGAATACTTGATTTTAAACATAAATTTGGTTGGAGTTCCCTAAGGAGAAATTATTAAAATTCCTACACCAATCCTTTTTTTATGCCTTGATCCATCGAAATAAAGACACCAAGGTCTCAATCTGAAAAAATTTATATCGTTATCTATATCCAAACTAGGATGGTCGACTAGAAAGTTAGTTAATGCTTGGCCTTTAATAGCTTTTGCTGGAACATATTGTATCAAAAATTCTAATAATGCAATTGTCCATCTACCAATATGTCCATTAAGAACAGGTTTAGATAACATATATTTTATTACGTTTGTCTTTGAGACAACACATACATTACAAGGCATCATGTAATATTTTAGCTTACTACAAAAAGAAAAAATACAATCAAAAACATAATTTTTTAATTGCACTATATCTTGTTTTTACATCATTTAAAACTCGACTAAGGTAGTAAACAACTTTCTCGACATCTTTTTAATCATCTTGAGCTAGTAAATATCTTATGGTCTCTTCAGAAGCTGAAATATACAATTTCAAAGGTCGACATGATCAAAAGCCTCTTGATGACAAGACTCCTAGATGAAATCTCGTTCAACTTTCAACTTGACCAAAGATGATAAGACTCTGGTCCTACCCGACAAATTGGATATGAATCTTCTTAAAAAGTTCACTTTCCCTAAGAAAGATTGTAATTCCTTCTTATTTGTAGGTGCAGCGGCCTCCAAAAATGCTTTAATCTTATTCTTATCCACTTTAATTCCTTTCTTATGGACTAAGAATCATAAAAATTTGGCAGCCGATATTCCAAAAACACACTTCTTTGAATTCATTTTATGGTTATGCTTCCTCATTCTTTCAAAAGCCCACCTCAAATGTGTCAGATGATTTGGCTTATCTTCTAATTTGATAATAAAATTGTCGATGTAAACCTCCCTAAACTTCCCTATAACATCGTGGCAGATTGTGTTCATCGCCCTTTGATAGGTGACTAATATAGAGCATTTTTATATACAATTTAGTCTCTATCTTAGTCCTTTTTGCATCTTAAATATTGTGAACTTTCTAATTTTACTATGTTTTGGATTTATTGGGTCTAAATTAATTATAGAATTAATATGCTTCAATTTCATAATTTTATCCCAATTAATTCTTGTGCTTAATTTTTAGAATTAAGTTCATTGGAGAGTAATTTGCTGACCTAGATGTTGACATGCACAAATTTGCTGTTGTGGCACTGACTTGGAGCACTCTAGGGCTAACTGGGCATTGACTGGACTGGGGCCCACTATTTCTGCACAAACCAGAAAGCATTCTGTAGCAGAAAATAACATAAAAAACAACAGCAAGAGCAGCATCAGAAAAAGCAGCAGAAGCCAAAAATAAAAAGCACTTTTCTACACCAACAAAAGGGAATTTCTGCAGCATTTCATTGTGTGATATGCTTCTGCCCAAGGTACTAAACTTTTTGGTCAAAAGCATATGGAAAATGACAGCTCAAGCATGCAAATGTGTCCTCCCTCATTGGTTGAAGTTTAAGAACACATTCAGACTTCATTTTCTGATGTTGAAGAGTTTCTTCTTCCACCTTTCCTCTGTATTTTCATTTTTCTTCTTCTCCCCCTATTTGTGTAATTTGGCCTCCATGGAAGGCTAAAGAGTGTTGTAATTAGTCAAACATAAACTGGAGCTATGTATCTTGAATCTTTGGCTTAATAACAGATAAGTTTTCTGGTTTTAATCCTATTTCATTTCTGTTCTACATTGGCCTCTGGTTTTTATGTTTATCTCTGTTCTGTTATGATTGAGTTAGGCATAGGTTTAGTTTTATGATTCTTATTTGAGGTGTAACGTTGCTTTAACCGATTGGTGGAGTAAGTAGAATGAAATGGCGTACCTTTGGTGATTATCAAGCATGATTCAGTTAAGGCTTAAATGAATTATATTAGGTTATGATTATGATTATAATATGATTCAGTCTTGGAAAGTCTTCTATGAATTTTAGTTGGAAACTGAATGGTATGATTAAATCAGAGTAAACCAATGAAAAGATGGTGATGGATGCAGACTCTAGGGATTGAATAATTGATTATATGTTTTGTAATTTTGTTTCTATCATTGTGCTTCTGATCTGTTCTGTGTTCTAGATTATGTTATAACTTAGGTTGTGTATTTACATTTTATTTTAGTCCTTAAATCTGCAATCACCCCCCAGTGGTAATTAGTAGATAATTAGGGTAGATTAGTATACATTAGTGTTAGACCAATTAATTAGGCAATTTAGAAGTAAGGCTCTAAGAATAAAATGACCTGGGACGACTGCTATACTGTAAGTTGCCACGAATCTAATTTTGGTGACTCGACGGTTGTAGTTGCTCCAACCAGTGGCCTCTGCATTCTTCAAACTGAAAGGCGTGACAACCTATTCATATGTCCCAATAACTCCCGGACATTTGAATGCAGTTTTTGGCACGTCCTCCTCGGCTATAAAAATTTGATTATAACTTACATGACCATCCATAGAACTTAGAATTTCATGCCCAGACGCGGCATTAACTAATATTTCCATTATGGGCATATGATATTTATCTTTAAGAGTTACCCAATTTAGATTCCTAAAGTCAATGCATATCCTTAACTTACCATTTTTCTTGATAATTGGAACTACGTTAGAAAGCTATTCGACATATCTGGTAGTTCTGATAAACTTAGCTTTAAGTAGCTGTTCGACCTCCTCTTTGATTTTCAGTACCACTTTAGGAGTGAATCTCCTATTTACCTATTTGACAGGCCTGCATCCTTCTTTGAGGGATAGTCTGTGTTCAACAAGGTCTCTACTTAAACCAATTATTTCATCGTATCCCAGGCAAAGCAATCTTTTTATTTTGAGATCAACATGATAAGTTCTTTTTTGAATTCTTTTGGCAGAAATGCACTTATAAAATGGATCTTTTATTTACTTTAGTACCTAAGTTTACTTCTTTCAAAGGATCTTCTGCTTTGACATTCAGTTTCTCATCGGGCCCTCTTTCAAAACCCAAGGGTCCATCATCTATAATGCAATCTGACAAAATACCTTTCGAAGTATTGACTGACAATTTATTCATCTGAGTCTCAAGACTCATGGCTAGCACTTTACTAATTTTTGTCAGCCTTGTTTACCAATTTCACTCTAAACTGATCCATTAGGCAAACCTCTAAGGCTTCCTTATTGATCATACCATCTTTTGTAGCAACTAATTTGACGTTCGAAGCATAAATTCTAAAATTAACGTGGAGTTATTGTAAGTAACAAGGACTAACATCTGCGTCGACAACTTCTACATGACTTTTACTATTACATAGGATTAATTTTTGATGCACAATTAACAGAATGGCTCTAATGGCATGAATCCAATATCTTCCTAGAAGTATGATATAGCTGAATTTTGTGAGAAAAACTACAAAAAAGGGGTTGATCTTTTGATTAATTTGACACAGATATTCAACATCACTACCCAATCGGATAGAGAAGATTTACCACTAAATCAATGACAACTATATCTATATGAATTAAGTTAGACTCATTCTTCCCTAACTTTTTGAATATGGCTCTTGGTATCAGATTAATGGCAGCTCCTCTATCCACCAGAACTCTATTGGTTGACTTTCCTTCCAATGAGGTCTTGATATGTAAAGACTGTAGATGTGTCTTTTGCACATCAGTTGGTTTTTTAAACTTCATGAAGTTGTCAAGTCTTGTGACCAACTCGTCTTCTAGATTGTTGAATCCTGAATTTATATCATCTAAAAATAGCTAATCCTCCGACAAGTCTTCTAAATCTTCTTCATTTTCTCTTACATAAATCTCATAATGAGCTTCATATTCTGGTGGTATCATGGAGATGAGATTGAGATTCATGTTTATAGGATACTCATCTGTATCTTTTCTTTTTCTCGACATCATGTTTTTCTTCGACGTCATATTCCTCTTCTTTTTCTAGATCAATTACATTATATTCATCCTCATCTATGGCTGGTCCAAGCTTAAGATAATCTATGTCAACTGGTCCGTCATCTAATCCTAGTTCTGACAATATACTTCTCATGGCCATAATTATGTCATCTAAATCTCCTTCCATGTTGAAGTCCATGTCGAACTCCTCTTCATCATCAACACCTAGAGGATCTTTTGGATCATTAAGGGCTTCTATGATCTCGTTGGCTGACAAATTCCATGTCGGTCGCATGATATTCAGGTTTGAACTTGACAAGTTGCCCCTTTGTTTAACTTTGGCAAGAGTTTCTCTTTTTTGCTCAATGTTAGTTGTGGGATCCTCCAAGATGGTTTTGATTTCTTTGTTAGTCTAGTCTTCATAATTTGCTACTTCCACCATAGCCACTTGCTTACCCTTGTCACGAGCAGCTTTCTCTATTTCTACTAGCCTGACAAACCAGCTTTTCTTAGGATCCTTCTAACTCCGCTTTTGAAGTATACTTCTGTCAAGCTCTGTTTTCAAAGGCATCAATTGCATCAACTTCTATGCCTTTGCAATCTCTTCCTGAAGCCATGTACTTAAAAGATTTAGTTGTAGCTGTATACCTTCTTCCTATGGTTTAGAAATTTCTTATCAGATTGGCCTAGTATTTTGAGCTGTTGGTTTAGTTTTGACTACCATACATTTTTTTCTTGACCTTGATGGCTCTTATTTGATCAAAAGTGCATTTGTCAAGGCTTTCCTTTTCTGCGCTTACCTCTACCTTTGTAACCTCTGTTTCTAGGTCTTTAACAGTGGTCGACCAGATGCTTCAGGCTTATTTTGACTGAATGGCACTACCTTGCCATATCGATAGTCTTCATTCTAAAAGGCTGATCCTTTTGGAATCTACTCCTCTTGGCATTATTCTTGTTTGCCATTTTGAAATTTTTTACCCATTAGCCAACCTTTACATTCGTAGGTGGCACTCATGTTTTGACGTGTCAGATATAGTTTTGGGAATTTGGGTCACTACTCCTAACTAACTCTTTTGAATTTGGCCTAACTGGGTATTATGGCTGAGATCTTGATATATGAAACGGCTTTGGCCAAAAGTTCTTATGGAAAATTTTTTTCTTTTTTGTTGATTCTCCAATAATTGAGAATCAATAATCACCTTCCAGTATGCTTCTATGGCTTCTGAGTCATATAGGTGGACATATCTTGGGCACATTATGATTGTTACTTTTATTTTCTTTCTTGTCATAAATCTTCATAAGTCTCCCAAGGCCTTTGATACATGTCGAAGGTGTCTGCCATAAGGTCATCATGCATATGTAACTCATTTGAGTTTATTTCGGCATGTATCTTTCCTTTTCCTTTTGCGCTAACCATGCCAATATTTAGAGGAATTTGGCTGTCGATATCAGCAACACTTGTCTAAAAAGGATCGATATCAACCTTTATGTCTATCTTTTGTTTGTTTGCAAATTTTAATCTTCCCTTCGTCAAGAGCTTTTGAATCAAGTCCCTGAAATGCACATATTCATTAGTAACATGCTCGAATATATTATGAATTTTACAATATTTTTGGTCTTTTATCTTATCAAGCTTTAAAAGCTTATGATTATCTGACAATTTTATTTATTTTTTTAACAAAACATCAAAATTTTGATCGGCCTTGATAATATCGAATATGTATACTTTTCTATTAACATAAGTCATTTTCTCCTTGGCCCTCATTGGCTTTATAGCTTGACAAGTATAGGGAGGTCCACTTTTTAATTCAGCAATATTTATGTCATAGTCAGTGTTTTCTTCTTCCTCGTCGAATTCTTCCATTCTAACGTAGTTTACTTTTTCTTTTTTTAGAAACTTCTTTTGTTTTTGCATTTTTTCAACTTTCAAATGTTCTATTTGTCTAACTTTGCCTCCTAATTGGGCAAGGTCAATTAAATGTTGGTTGCGACCTTTTTCCTAATATAATAATCTAGGCCTCTGATAACCATTTTCATAACCTCAGCTTCGGGAATAGGAGTAAAACATCTACTCCTCACCTGTCTAAATCTTGCCAGATAATCTTTGACAGACTTGTTATATAACCTTTTAATGTTAAACAAATTTGTCAAACTAACTTTCAGATCTCCTCTGAAAAATTGGTCATGAAAACTTTTTTCCATTTATGCCCACGAGTGGATGGAATTGGGTCTCAATGTCAAGAATCAAGAGAAGGCATTTTTTGTGAGCGAATTTGGAAAGAATCTTATCTTGAGTCCTTCATCTATTACTAAATCTCTCATTTCTATGGTGTACCATACAATATGTTCAACAGCCGACTCAACACTTTCACCAGCAAACTTAGATAGTTTTGGGACTTTAACCATTCCTCTAGGCAATTCTGCCTGTTGAACCCAATTTGGAAAGGCTGATGCAAAATAGGGCTATTAGTATAACCCATGTTGAAACTGAACTTGTTTAGAACTTATTCAACCACTTGGTTGACATTTTGTTCCATTTGGTTTCCTACGAGGTTTTGTCAGAATGCTCTTACAACATTGTTTTTTACTACCAATTGAGGTTAAGGTTGGTCTTGCCTTTGCATTACATTATTTTGTTGATTGTGGCCTTGATCTTATGCAATAACCACCTGTTCTGGTTGGGCATTTTCAGGCACAATAATTCCTAAGGCCTAAGTTAGTCTTCCCATTTGTAAGGCTAACGTATTATATGCATTGTTAAGTTAGTCTTCCCATTTGTAAGGCTAACATATTACATGCATTGTTAGTGTTCTCCATTAAAGGTTTCATCACAACACCTATTTATTATGTCAGCATACTCACTATATCATGATTACTTTCGTCCATTTATTATTGAATATTTGCCAAAGAACTTATAGTAGATGTGATAGTGCTTGGCATATCTCTCGACATATTTGGGAAAATAGGTTCCAAATTTAATCTCTCTTGATGAAACACAGTGGGAGTATTTGTCCCTGCCACATTTGTCAATGCAGAACTTACTACTTGGTTTTAAACCATTTAACATGTAAGATTGGCTAACTGATTTGCAATCCCAAGTTGGGTCATTATAGGAGGGACATACCCTTGAGGTAATCCACATTGTGGCACAAACCTTATCGTTTAATTGCCTACTAGATTTAGTGATATTGATGTCAATCTAGACACTTGTTCCAATATAGGGTTTCCTGAGAGGGATATGTTTGGCACAAAGTCTATGGGATTTGCAGTTGTTGGAACTACTGGTACGTTTATCGTGGTTATGGCAGTCGAAGATGCACTTAGTGAACTTGTCACTTGATTAGCACCATTTGCATTATTCATAGTTTTAGATTTGTGAGTGGGTATGTGTTTATCACTTCTCAAATGTATACATTCAATGAGTTACTTTGAACTCGTCCCACCGGGCATGTCAATTTGTTAATGATGATTTTTGGTCAAAGCCAAATCTGACAACAATTAATGAAAATTGAGAGCGATGTAGTTTCAAAGTTATGCGGTAATCTCATTTTTATGGAAATGGTCGAACGCAAGTAACTTGAGTGTCAAACGCAAGTAACTTAAAAATGTAACTATACAAAAGAACGTGAGGCTAGAAACACACTTTTTTGCAGAAAAGTAAGATTAAAATAGTAAATTGTAGAAAGTAAGTGCAGAAAGTAGATTGCAGAATGTAAAGTGTAGAAAAGGTAAATTGCAGAAATCAAGTGGCAGAAAGTAATTGGCGGAATATAAATGGCAGAAAGTAAATTGCTGAAAATAGATTGCTACAAGTAAAATGATGAAAGTTAAAGTGCTGAAAGTTTAAATGAAAGCGATTAAAATGCGAGAAGTTAAATGACAGTAATTAAAATGTAGGAAGTTAAATGAAAGTGTAGTAAATTGTATAAAATAAAGAAGATTGGAATGATAAATACTTTGAATTAAATTGACTGGAATGTAAGGTGGAAAGCATACTCTAATGTTGATCCTTTAATCTGCTCATTTGAGATGTTAAGATTTTTGATCAAGAGTTGCAAACCCTTTTTACAACAAATAGCTCAGTATTTATAGGTAAATGATTGAAGTAATTGCCTATCTACTTAATTACCATGTAAGTGATGGTATATGGTGCTCGACACAACAACCAAAACCCGCGTAAGTGACGATTTTCATTATTCGACACAACTGCCTTAACTTTGAAGGAATGACTATCTTCTATGTATTTCGTTTGACGATCTGTCTTGCCTTCAATGTTTGACAACTAGGTCACATCATTAATCAGCGTATCTCCATCATTTGACAATTTTAGTCTCTTGAATTGTTGGTCGAGTGATGTGCTTTCGATGAGTTCTCTTTGACAAATGTACACTTGAATGTCACTGAACTATTTTGAGTTGACACTCATTCTACTTACTTCCAGTTGTCGAATTTCTTTCTTTCAAATTGTTGATTTCTGTCGAATCTCTTTGCCAGAGTATTATTTTAACAATTAGATAATCAGCATTATTTCGTTCTACCACTGAGGATGATTACTTGTGAGCCAAGCAACTAACTTTCGCTGGAATATAATATATATTTTCATTTAAAAATGATCACCCAACAGTATCATGTTATTGTTGTACTTAAAATGAGATAGTTAGAGATGTGTGGTTATGTACATATAACTAGATTCCTCATGAATGAAGAGTGGAATAAATAATTCTAATGTGTATATATGTGTTTATATATATCCATGAAATATATTGAGTTACAAGGAAATGCTAGAGAATGTGTGTATATATATATATATGAACTTTATTGTCTCTTGAAGATGTGAAAGTGGTGTAAAAAGTGTTTGATTATGTATATATATATGTATACATATGTACATAAAAGCACTTGAACCTTTTTGTCTTAAAGTTGTAGAAATACATATGTATATATATATGAGTATTTATACCTAATAATTGCATATAATTCTTTAGTATAAGGTGTATGTACATACATATATTTTATTCCATTTTTCTTGTAAATTTCTTGTTTGAAGAGTTTGGCTTTAGTATAGATATATATATATATATATATATAAACATATACATACACATGGGTACTCTAATATTTAGATTGAGGTAAAAAGGTTATAAAACCATTTATGTATTATGTTTAATACAATGTGATGCCTTGTACATATTGAGATTCTATTATGGGTTATGTATGATATGAAACTTGAATTGAGATAAGAATTATTGAATGTATGTTGTATTGATGTAGCATATCTCTTGTGGATTAAATGTGGGACATATTATGAGTATCTATGCATGTGGTATGGCATAAGTATGGAATTGTTATGAATTGTGAATGGTTTGATATACTCTTGGTTGTGATTGTGTTTGTGTTTAACTGAAAAAGAAAGGCATGGTGGTGCACCCCATGGGAGATTCTACAATGAGCCATAAGGGTGGAGATTTATATATGGAGCAATAAGGGTAGATGCAGTAGGGGCTGCGAGCAACGATCTAGTGGTACCATGGACGATTTGGAATTATGTAATTGATTGAATGAAAATTGTAAATTGACTGATTTTCTTGTTATTGTGACTGATTCTAAATTACGTATAACGTGAAATATGATGGTTAATGAATAATTAGCACATGTTAGCAATATGATGCATTATAACTATTTTTTTGTTTATAGCGTAGTGTTGTTCCCTCACTAGGCAAGTAGTTTGCTCATACCCTTTCATTAACATTTTTCAGAGTTGA
Source organism: Biancaea sappan (assembly GCA_037074585.1). Taxonomy (NCBI): domain Eukaryota; kingdom Viridiplantae; phylum Streptophyta; class Magnoliopsida; order Fabales; family Fabaceae; genus Biancaea; species Biancaea sappan. The sequence goes on along the minus strand of CM073497.1, from coordinate 43,839,582 downwards.
CAGTTAAAGAGAATCTTTTTTGCAGAGAGTCATGGATATTTTCTTAGCTCAAGACCCCACTTGATTCTAGGGATGATATACTTTTTATTCTTGTATCTTTTCTTCTGTTATTCTAGAGTCACTCTATGATCGTATAGGTAGCTTAGGATTTGGATCACTTTCTATATGAATTGGTAAATGATGTATAAAAATGATACAATGATCATGAAAATATGTTCTTAAATCCTATATTTTATTTGCTTGTTATGATAGTTACAAATGCATGAAAGAAAATTGATTACCTTATTTATTTTATTTGCTTATTTTCGAATGTTGTTTACATTGGAGTCATAAAATAAATCATGTTCTGAGATGAGAATAAGGCTCATTCTCGTACTGGTCACGTGTCCTGGGTGGGACGTGACATAACGGTAAGGTAACCATCTTGAGTACTCTCAACCCAGTCCTCCATCCTACTGTATAATGTGTTTGTCACTCGTACTTTGGCAATGTGACCATTAGGAGCCTTGCTTAACCCGATCTGATCCCTACACCTTTGCCATTTCGAGGAGGGTACCAATGACACAACCATAGTCAATAAACACAATTAATGTTCATGTACTAGCATCATGATGCGTGCAAGATTCCTTTACGAGAAACTCGTACCTAGAATCATCGCCACCTCAACAATCACAATAAGATGCAATGCAATATTATCTCATGATCATGTATCATCCTACATGTCCTCATACTCATTCATATCCATACAACATCCTATCAATGTCTATTCCTACATTTGCCACTATGTTATGAATCAATTTAATCAAACTTTTGTCAACATGGCTTCCTTTTTGCATTTATGCCAACCTGGTCATTATTATTAAATTGGAAATACAAAGGTTTGCAAATAACTTAATATTTCTTATCAAAAAAATTTGGATTGATGTTGAATCATATATTTTAGTTGAATATTTATTTATTATTCTTTTTATTATTATTATTTTGAGGTCATAAAACTCATATATAAAATAAAATGGGAAAAATAAAAATGCAGATGCTCAAAAACTACCATTGATAAAATCTTTGTCTTATTCTTGTTGTGAGAATATATATATATATATATATATAATACAAGTTAGGCTAATCAAAACTTGGAAAACATACTAATTTATATTTAACTTCCTAATGAATTATGGTAGAAAGACACAAAAGAAAAACATGATTAGTGATGTCGTTTGTAAACATGCCTATCAAGTATTGAAGTTTCAAGCTTCTCAACATCAATTATTGAGTCATACACTTGCACAACTTGGAGTTGCAAAACCTACATGTTAGGGTTGTGGATATGCAGTTTGTTGAACCTCATAAACTCAATGAGACCAGAAACCTCTAACCCTGTATGGTTCCTCAAAATCTTATGGAAATTGCATCAATAACATACACATTCTTCAACACTAGGGTTTTGAGAGTTTCACATCCCTAGAATAGAGTTGCACTACTCAATGTGTAGTTGATGAATTAGAGTGACCTTAATCTCGTTTAAGTCTCAACCTTATACTTTTTAAGTATTCTTTGTTTAGCTTGGTTAACAGTGGACATTAGATCCTGAGCTTCATATGGGTTTTGCCTTTAAGATTATAGCATGATCATTCTCTTCCCATCGATCTCAAGGCAGGTGGTGTGCTGCCAAAGTGGCTTCCATCTATGTGAAAGGACATTGTTTCTAACTACTTCATCTATAGGAAGCTTGGAGATGATGAGGGACCATATTTCATTAGAGAGGAAGGTAGTGAGATATGGCATCTCTGAAGCCAAAGCATTGGCTTTTGATCTCATCACGACAATCTATAATGTAGGAGTGTGTCTGTAAAATCTTGTTTGATTTAGGGTTTTACAAAGAGATAGAGAGGTTTGAAAGGAATGTGTCAAGGCTTTGGTTGAATTTGCTTAAATAGAAAACTATAGCATATATGAAATCAAGATAACTGATTGGAAAGAATCAATTCAATATTAATTTATGTATTAAAATCAATACCAATTCACGTATTAATTAATGATGTAATCAAATCAGAAGGTTATAAAATTTGAATTTGAAATTTTTTAATCCATGCATTTATCATGCAATCAAATTTTAAATTAGAGAATTAAAAAATTATAGAAATAATGCATGGTAATTGCATGATGTCATACTGTGTCAATAGGAATGAGCATTAAATTTGTGGAGGTAGAGTTGTGTTAGTATATTATATAGATTTATATTGAACGCTTTGCATAAAATACAATTACGATTAATTATATATTAAAGACCCTGCTTAAAAATCGGATGCATTGAATCCAAATTAATTAATTTTACATAAAAAAAAAATACAATTTATCCCATATTAAATACTCTGAGTAAAACATAGTTATTAATTGTTAGAGCAAAACACAGATACATAAAATTTTATATTTAATGCTTTGTTTAAAACAAAAAAATGATTAATTCTATATTAAAGACTCTGTGTAAAATCAGATACATTGAATTCCAAATTAATTATTTATACATAAAACAAAGATACAATTAATCCCATATTAAATACTCCGAGTAAAACACAGTTATTAATTGCTTTAGCAAAACACGGATAACATAAAATTTTATATTTAATGCTCCGCGTAAAATACAAATATGACTAATTCTATATTAAAGACTGCGTAAAAATTGGATGCATTGAATTCCAAATTAATTAATTTATATAAAACAAAGATACAATTAATCCTATATTAAATACTCCGAGTAAAACAATGTTATGAGACTAGTATATATAGTTTAGTAGTACTCTTATATTTCACAAGTATGACCCTAATAAGTCAATTGAGATATGCTTTTACACGTTTTGTATTCAAAGTAGGTGCAAATGCTGATACTGATAGCGAGAAGACTTGGAAGCATATATAAAGAGATGAATTGACTCAATGATTTACCAAAATATTAATTCTCACAGGTAGTATATTTCACTAACTTATTGTTCTTTTCTTATGTATTAGTCAACTATTTTTTATGCATCATTAGTATCATTGGTCGATCCATACAAAATTAGATATAGTTTGCCACTGTTCATATATATATATATATACCATTTTTGATTTGCATACTCTGTTATATGGATCTCATCGTTTTGATATCATGCCTTCTCTAAATTATGAATTTTAGTTGTTTTTTTGTTTTTTAAATTCTATTCTAGCTTATTGAAGGTACATGTTTTTGTTATGGTTTTCTCCTTCTCACTCACACACACCTTTCTTTTTGTTTGTGCGTGTATATTGCTAGGGGAAATGGCAGGTGACTTTAAGGAAGAAGTTGTACCAGATAGCGCTCTACTCCTACAAATTTTCCAGTAAATGATATATAAATAATCGTGATTTTCATATTAAAATTACTGATTTTTCAATTAGCTTAATTCCATATGTCATCTATAAATGTACTACTTGTAGCTAAGCACCTATCAGAAAGAACTATGGGAAATGAAGAATATGGACAGAGATGAGTGTGTTCTTGCTCTTAGAAGGTAAGTTTCTCATTATTCTCATTATACATATTTCCAAATTGATGTGACAATGCTTACAATTGTCTCTTATGGTATCACAAGTCTTCCACTTGATATTATTGCATTAATAACTAAATACTACTGGACAAGTTGTATTCAGGAAAAGTAAGGATAAAAGCTTTACCAAGGGCCTCTCTAATTATTGTGGAGTTACCAGGTCTGCATTAATGTACTCTGTAACCTCTTCTCCCTTATAACATAAACTATGTATATATGTCTCACCTTTTTTCTATTTCATTGCATATACATATATTATGTATGTGTATCTAAAATAGGAACTTGAAGCAGACAAAATGACAAGTCAGGCTGGGTAAAGGAAGAGGAATATGAGGCATTTTACTTGGGCTCATTTGGTGAGTTTATATTCATATATGTGATTAAGTTTACAATAAATTACACTCTTATCTCTTACAAGATTTTCAAAGTGTTGTATTATGCCATACATAACATAAGATTCTATTTTCAAAACCATTTTGTTTCTATTAAACTATTTTTTCAAAACCATAATGATTCAATAGCAATACCATAAGTCAGAGCTCAAAATGATTTTTAATTTCTTTTTATACAGATTTGGCTGAAGAAGATTCGCCTTGGTAAATGGAGCTCATCTCTAAATTAAGAAATCCATTTATTGTGAAGTATATATAATGATTCGTGGGTAGAAGCAAGAACTCTAAAGGACAACACAAGCATATGTTCACTACTCAAATTAATTAAATAGGCTTGCTTCTACGAAAGGCTATGCTTGGATTGAGAAACATGGATAAAGAGAAGCTTTTGGGTGTATTTGGTTGGTTATTTTACTGTTTATTTGAGTTGAAATTTCAAGTATAGTTAATTTTATACATATATGTAAGTTTTGATGGAATGATATCCTATTTAGGTTATGATGCTATGTGATTAAATGTCAAACTTGAGTTTGATTTGCTATTCATGTTAGGCTAAGGAAAATGGCAGGACTAGGTTCATTGTTCATGAATGGTCCCAAACTTTCAATGTTTACATTAATTTTTTGGACCAAAGTTTAAATCAATAAGACATGGAATAAAATGTAGATCTAACTTATTAGTATTTTTTTTTCTTTTGATATTTTAAACATTAAAGTGATACATTTTAAAATTTATATATATTAAAACTAGAATTTGGACTCATTCAATGTACGAAGAGCTACATAGGTAACTAAAGAAACAACAACAACAACAACAACAAAATCAACATAGCCTTATCCCACTAGGTGGGGTAGGCTACATAGATCGCACGACGCTATTGAGTTCTATCAATGACCAACTCTTTAGATATCTCATTTACCAGAAGATCTCGTTCAATAACTTCTCTAAGTGTCCTTCATGGTCTTCCTGGACCTTTTTTCACAAGACTCCAAATCATCTGCTCAACTCTCTTTACCAGCGCTTCCAATTGTCTTCTTTAAACATGCCTAAACCACCCTAAACGGTTTTCAACCATTTTTTCCTCAATAGGTGCCACACTAACTCTACTTTGTATACGATCATTACAGATCATATCTCTTCTTGTATGACCACACATCCATCACAACATTCTCATCTTCACTACCCCAATTTTTTGTTCCTGTTCTCTGCTAAATGTTCAGTTATCAGTTACATAGGTAACTAAAGAAACATTAAAAAAATCATAAGAACAATTTGATACTTACTACTTTCCCATCTTGTCTTATAAAGTTTGGTACTTAAAATATTTACAAATTATTGAACAATCCCTTATACACTATGTTAGTGACTCGACAAATATATCAGTCGAATATGTAATTGAGTGAATTTGAGTGTTATGTCCATAGGGATTGACAACCAACTACCCAAGAAACTAAAATTTACTATTTAGAATATTTATTGGATTGGAGACAACTCTAATTCAAAATTTGAAATAAACTTAATAGCAACAAGTACTCAGTTGCAACAAAGACAATTGTCATGACCTAATTCCCGGGCCATGATCGGCATAATAATGATACCCCGTTATTGTAAGCCTTCCTAATATCTTTCTCTACCTCGTTCACTTAGTTTAATTATGCAGAACAGTACAAGCTTAATTTCTTTGCCATGACATGAATGACATACATACTAAATTAAATTTCATTTAAAGTGCATATGGCTTCCTTCACTGCTTACACGTCATACAGACATTTAGGCATATAGACAAGTACACTCAAAAAAGTTTTAGGAGAAAGCGTACCTAATTTCCTTGGAATCCCATTTGCAATCATATGTTTTGCCAACAAATGTTATTCCACTATTCCTTACTCCTATGTATAAATCTTAAATAAATAAAAAGAATATTTTCTAACTTGGAGTAAAAGCCCCATGGTTTCTTTTTAGTAATTCAATTAACATAGGTTTGAAATTAATGCTATAACTCTTCTCTTTTTCCTTAATACGCTTCATGTAGGAATAATAATGATAATTATTTAATAAAAATAATTTGATAAATAAATAGATAGAAAAACGAGATAATAAGTTTCTAATAAAATATCTCCTTTAAAAAATGTATTTCTAGCTAAAATAATTGTTGTAACCCTTTTATGATCTTTTACTTATCTACCTGTTATTTATTTATTTATCTAATCTATTTTTCTTCTTAATTGCTGTGAACTGCATCGTATTTATTCCATTTATTCACTTATTTGATCACCTATGTTACTTATCCCATAATTGTAGCTCTTCCTTAGATATCAATTGAATAACATATGTGTGTGTGTGTGTGTGTGTGTGTTGTGTTTTCTAAACAAATCAAGAAAAATTAAATAGTTATCATAATGCTTAAATTCTCTCCCAAATTTCGAAACATGTATAAATGACTAAGAAATTTTAAGCAAAAGACGATTTTTTCCCAAATTCTAAAGAAAGCAACAAAATCATAATCATGATTACAATTTCCATTAAGCCCTTTCCTTAATCTCAAATACACGTTTTTCAACACCACCATATGATTATGCAACACATACTAAATTAATTGATAAATGAAATAAAATTGCAATAAAATAATAAATAATCACCATTAACATTGTAAATATCAAAATACTCATGTCAAGGATAATTCAAATTAATGAATGTAACTAATTAATGTCTTTCCTGTGAAAACACCTGAATATGAACTTAAAGTGCTTAAATAATTATTCAGCGAGTACCCTCAAAATCCTTACGTGTTCTAATGACTACAGAGCTCCTACTAAATTTAAAAAACTCAACAAACCGTTCAGCAAATGGAAGGTTCACAGTAAGACTCTTCGCTACTCCTCGAGAAGGGTTTCTTCTTCAGCTACCAAATCTAAAAAAAATAAATAAATAATGAGTGTGAGTTTTAACAAATTCAGTGAATGAAACGGCCAAGTCATGATAAAATTAAAATAAAAAATAATTACAAATAAGTCCTTAGGCTTTTACCAAATAAACAAATAGAATTTACCTTATCAAAATTTCCACAAACAGTACATTTGTCATAATACACGCAAGGTACGATACTCACTATATATTAGAGCTACCCCAGGAGCATCGCTCTACCTCCGGCCCGATTATCTTGGTGCGACACACGGCCTAATCCCCTTGTTACTCGTAGGGCACTTCATAGGTCCAACCTAGGCTAAACATCTCCCCCATGTGACTTCGAGACATGATCCAGATTACTCGCCCACACATGGAGGGATATCGACCAATTCCATAAACACCCCCAAGGGCATATATAACAATATTTTCCATAGAACCAACAAGTTATTGCAATTCATAAATACGGAATATCACAGTTTTCCTTTCATCGGAATTCCATATGTTACCAACATTTTTATTCTTTCTCTTAAACTTACTATTTTAATTCAACGTGATTACCAATCCTCATTCTCATTCCATGGCCTTTGGGAACTACATAGGCACTTAATCTTGAATTAAATGCACCATGATTAAATCATAAAATCATCGAAACACTCACCTCATATTCACTATACTGTAATTAAATTCTATCTGAGAAATCCTACACGAGCACAAGTTTAGGTTGAATTTCACTAGAGGGAAATTCGTGAATGAGAATAGGGGGTGTTGAGGTTTATTCTTAATTAATTTAAGATTTAATTAAATTAGAGAGACGAAGAAGTAAGAGTTAGAACCTGTTACCTTTTTCCTTCAAATGGCCGTGAAGGTACTTCTTTCTTCTTTTGTGTGTGGGATATTCTAAGCTCTGGAATAAAGAAGCACATGCTTAGTGTTTTGTGCTATAACGGTGCCGTAGTGAAGGAAGAGGGAGGAGTATGGTGGGATTTCCTTAGCAATAGGCTCCTTTTAATTATCTCCTTAAAAATTAATTTGTTTGAATCTTCAATTTAAAATTTTCCTAGGCTTAAATAAAATATAATTTAACCTAGGTGTTTATCTATTCTACACGCCTAGCTTCTTTTTTTTTAATATATATATTAACTCTAAACTCGAGTTATGGAGAGGTACTTTGGAATCGAAGGGTTTTCGCCTGAGTAAGAGTAAGATAGAATATATATATTGTAAGTTTAATTAGCAGCAAGCTAAAAATGAGTTGGAGGTTAAAATTAGATATTAGGTTATATCACAAGTGTCAAAGTTTAGGTATATGGGATCAGTTATACAAGATGATGATGAAATTATTAGAGATGTGGCACATCGGATACAAGCTGGGTGGTTGAAGTGGAGAATAGCATCAGGAGTTATTTGTGATCAGAAAGTACCTGATAAGCTCAAAGGAAAGTTTTATTGTACCGCTATAAGACCAACAATTTTATATAGGAGTGAACATTGGGCAGTGAAAGGATAACAAGAACAAAAAATTGAGGTAGCGAAAATGAGGATATTGCGATAGATATGTGGTCATACAAGACGAGATATGATCTGTAATAGTTGTTTATGAAGTAGAGTTGTAGTGACACCTACTGAGGAAAAAATGGTAGAAAATCATTTATGGTGGTTTGGATATGTTCAAAGAAAACCGTTAGAGGCACTAGTAAGGAGGGTTGAGCAGATGGTATAGAGTCCTATGAAAAAAGGCTGAGAAAGACCAAGAAGGACACTTAAAGAAGTTATTGAACATGATCTTCAAGTGAATGAGATATCTAAAGAGTTGATCATTGATAAAGCTCAATGATGTCGTGTGATTCATATAGCCGAGCCCACCTAGTGGGATAAGGCTTTGTTGTTGTTGTTGTATATATATATATATTATATGAGTATTTATCCTATCTTTTGAATTGTTTTCGGTTTTAGTTTTTGGATTATCCTAACTTTATTATAATGTATATTTTAATATTTAATTATCCAGCCCAACCCATTTGCTTTGTTAAAAAAAATAGTTCTTTGATTATCTTTGGCTTACTTGCATTATCTTTTATTAAATTAACAAGAATGTTTATCCCTTTTTAATTTAAGTTATCTTTTAAATTTATTCTTGTCTTTATCTTTCCTTATTCTAATTTTATTCTATTTCTTTTTCCTTTTTCTTCCACACGCCTAACCATTTAAATTGATTCAAATTAATTTGATTTACTTCCTAATTATTCCCTTGGCTATTTAATTAATCTTATTTTATGTTCTCACTTATCCATCCAACTCTTGCATTATTCATTTTAATATAATTAATTCAATTGACTTAATGGGCCTTACTAACACTAGTTTTGGTTCATGCCATATTCCCTCAAGTTTTGGACCATGGGTTTCGAAATATTTCTGGGCTTAAGTGACACTAGTTCAGGGAGCTTAGGTGGCACATGTAATTGGGCTTTAGTCAACTTACTTGGGCCTAATCTTAATTACTAAAGCTTAGGTAATTTGGGCTAGTGTTTTAAGTATTTGCAATTGGGCTTAAGTGGTGATCAAGCCCAATTTGGTTTTAAAAAGACCTTAGGCTAGCTTTTGGCTCACATCGTGTGCCACACACCTTTCATATCCAAACACATGTGCTCGGTCCATTTGCTGAGAGCCCTCATTTTACTGAACATCTTCTCTGTTCATAAACAGATGTCGTCATCACACAACAGAATATACATATGCATTTCATTTCATCACACAATGCATTTAAACTAAGAAAAGAAAATTAATTTAACACATAGAAGAGAGAGAAGGAAAATAGATACCTGGGGTATCACATTTTCCCCCTTGAGAAATTCAGTTCTCTGGTTTTTTTCATCACCTTGAATCTCAAATAGGTATGGGTACTTGGTGTGCATATTTACCTTGGCTTCCCAAGTGACCTCTTTATGAGATTGATTCCGCCACAATATTTTGACAGAGGGAATCTCTCTAGAACAGAGTCATGTCACCTGACTGTCAATGATAATGATCGATGTCTCCTCATATGACAAAGTCTCGTCAACTTGAATGGTACTCTACTGGAGTACATGTGATGGGTCAAGAAGGTATTTCCTGAGTGTCAAAAAAGAAAAATTGATTCTATTTTCGATCACTATAGTGACTAAAACCCTCGTTGCAGTGACCAGTAACTACTTCTTTATCCTTATAGCGATGGACACTAGAATCATCCACTTTGTTTCGTAAAAATTGTTCTTTTTCAGTCTCTCTTTGTTCCCTTCTCAATTCTTCCTCATTTTCCATGATTTTTGGCTTAAACATTTAACCCTAAACACGACTAAACTTCCTCAAACATCACAACCTAAAAAAATTTTAAGGATTCAAAGCAAGATCATCTCTTTTCTTCACCAAAATTTAACATTTTTCTGATGTAAATTATCCTTCCCTTAATGATAATTTTTTTCCCTAAATCCCTCAAGTGTAATCCATTTTCAACCACACAAATCATAGATAAACATTTCCCAAAACATGATTATACATAAAGGAAAAGATTAAATGCATAAACACAACCTAATAATCTAATTCCCACATTTTCTACCCTAGGGTTTGATCATCTTCAAAAATGGAAAAAAGGAAGGAGAAAAGTGACTCTTCCAAAGCCCTTACCTTGAATCTCCTATTTCCATGCTAGAGAAAGTCATTGGACTGAACCCTTACTGAAGAACCACTTCGGGGAGTCATGGTTGAGCCAAGAAAGGTGAAGGAATAGAGTGGAGGGAAGATAGCCTGAGGTGTAGTGTGGGGAAAATGAAGTAGTTGAAGAGTGAGTGCACTTAAGTAGAAATAGAGCCTAAATTACCATCTTACCCTCCCTTAGTTTCCACTCAAACAATAAGGTCCAGGGGCACAAATGGAAACTCTTTTATAACATAAATTTAAGTATCTTGCACTTACACTGTCCCCTACCCACACTTCATGACCAACGTATCCAATCTCAAATAATAACTTTATTCACCATTTACCTTAGGATTTCCATTCCTTTTCACTTTGGTCCCTACACAAAGGTCCCTAATACCATGACTCGCCATATGACCTCCACCCATCATCTAACTGCATTTACCTATCTTCTCATCAGTCGCAACTATCCTTACACATAAGCACGAGACTTAAACTTGGAAATTCCAACAAAAGTTTTTAAAATCCAAAATCATCTGATATGTGAAAAGTCTCTGTCGTGTCTACAAAAAAATTTATCCACACAAATTTAAAAATTTTAATTATCAAGCATCCTTTCTAAAACCACAGGTATTACAAGGTCTCTTGCAGTTGAGGACTTTGAACTATATTATGTGTGTTCAGGGGAGCATATACTACATACTGAAGAGGAAAGAAGAAGTGGTGATGGTGATGGTCTCTGATTAAGTGCTAAATGTCTCACCATTGAAGTTCTCTTCTAACTTATTTTCTGTTCATTGTTGCTTTATGGGTGATGTCCTCACTTCATTCACACTACTTGTTGGACCACTCAATCTGCTTCCAAATTGTTGTGCGTTTTGAGCCATCTTGGCCAACAAATCCCTTACTATAGTTGGAGTCTTATCAACCAATACACCCTTAGATGCTGCATCAACTATGCACCGGCCCACTGGCATCAACCCCTTATAGAAATAATGGATCAAAAGTTGGTCCATAATTTAGTGGTGTGTATAGCTTGCACATAGTTTCTTGAATCTCTCCCAGTACTCATGTAAGGTCTCTTCACCTAATTGTCTTATCCCACAAATTTCTTTTCTTGTGGATGTTGTTCTTGAGGTTGGAAAGAATTTCTCCAAGAACATTTTTTTTTTCAGATCTTCCCATTTTGTTATTACAGTAAGTGGCATATACTATAACTAACTTTTTGTAGCACCATCTAGAGAAAAGAGGAAGGATCTTAATTTGATATGTTCTTCCTTAACCCCTTGTGGTCTCATGGTTGAATAGACCACAAGAAACTCCTTTAGGTGTTTGTGAGGATCTTCACTTGCAAGACTATAAAACTATGTCACAACCCAAAAAATGGGCATATGAGTTGATATAAATCGTAGGATTTACCTCAATGATAACCCATAATTTCTCTAAATAGCCCCAATATTTACAATTATACAAATTGTAAATTTCAAGGAAAAAAATTTACATATTGCTTTCTCTCACATCCCATAACATCAGGAGACGTGCTCAATAAATAATAAAGCAAATTACAGCTAATATATAATAAATTTCCTAACTACAACAGGACCTTGGTGGCCTATAGGATTACAAAGCATTCCTCTCAGCATTTAGCCCAAAAATTAGTTCCAAGAACCCTCCAACAAAAATAGAGTATGTCTCTAAAAGCAGCTAACTACCAGTGATTTCCTTTCTTCCTCAACTGCTGTATTTGAAAAAGATAACTACAGAGAGTATGAGTTCATCAAAACTCAATAATTAGATAACTGTATATCAATATAAAGCATAAGTATAAATACCAGAATCACAACCATAATTTAAAATAAATACCTTTGGAGTGTAACTTATTATGCAACTATAACGTGCTATTCTTTTGTGAGTCCACACTCTCACAAATCCTCATTGAATTGTAAGTCAATGAAAAGGTGCAAAGGGTTTATATTCCATAAACCCTAAATTTCCTTTACGTAAATACATACAACTACAAATAAATAGATCCAATAATCCAATCACAGTTTTAAAGCATGTACAAGCATAAAAAAAATACACACACAAAGTATATTATGCAAATAATGACATGCCTTCCCTCTCATGAGTCTACGTTCTCATGAATGCCATATTGAATCTAAATGTCGGTACTTACATTTCCCAGAGTAGTTTTGCTCAATAGGTTTGTGCTAGATGTCTATATTCCTCTAGACTTGATTCTCAATGTTCATCTACACAGATGCCCCCATCCATAGATTTCGTAAATAGTTATCCCCTTATAGGTCTACGTTCCACTGTAGTTTCCCCTCTCTTTACCATGCACAAACAACCAACACATAACACATAATACAACAACTAATTCACCATTCCTAAATTCAATCCATATGTTAATCCCTTAATATCACAAGAAATTCCATTATTTAGTTAATATCACTAACTAGGGAATTTAATATATTTAAATCCAATTATGATGTGAGTGAGATTTATATTGTACTTGAGGAATTTAAATAAAAACTTAAAAGCAAGGTCACCTACTTACCTTGGCGTTTGTCCAACTCTACCTTGCTCCTCATTAGAATGTGAGATGATGAAGAAAGGAAGTTCTCTCTACTTCAAGATATCCATAACATCCCAAAAGATGTGGAAGGCTAATCAAAGGATCCATCCCTATAAAGTAATCATGCAAAAATATGTTAAGGTCACAAAATAGGAAAATCCTTACAACTATTTCTAATCTTTTCTCACTCATTTAGTCATAACTCTTAGCTAGTAAAGAAAATCCAAATGAAACTTATACCATTGGAAACTAGACTCAAAGAGCTTTCCAACAATATAACATTTGCTTAAAACGGAGTTTGGATGAAAGATATATAGCCATTTGAAGAAAGGTCCAACTAAACATGGCTGACATCAGCAGGACTTCAAAATGCTTGGCGCCTAGGTGCGAGACACACTTGGTGCCTGGGTGCCATGACCTTCTCCCCCTTTCCCTTTTGATGCCATGATCACGACCTATGTGATTTAGCCTCAATTTCGGCTCAGATATGACCAAACCTTCACCGTTTCTTATGATTTCTTCTATGGGTTTTCATCCTTGGTATCTAAGGAGTATTTAGACACAAAAAATACAATTTTAACAAAAAAACCAAGCCCCAATCCTCAAATCTACCCAAAATGCCCTAAAATCCAAAAATGCAGAAAAGTTTGGGAAATTGGAATATCTACCTTGATTCCTTACTTTGTTGATGTTGTTTTGCCATCGATAACTCACCCCTCCACTACAGAAAGGCTCGCCAAAGCTTGGGTGGTGGATTTGGGTGGACATGGTAGAGAGGAAGGAGAGAGAGAAAAGTGAGAAAATGAGGAAAAAAAGTGGTGGGGCCACCTATATATACCCACCTATAGTGAAATTAATACTTTGCCTCCGGGATAACCCCTAATTAACCTCAGTAATGGCAAATTTGTAATTTCTCTAATTTGAGTATTTCTCACACTCTAGGTGCCATCCTAGTTCCTTATTTCATTTTAGTCCCTTTCTTGACCTTACAGATATCTGGATCCCTGAATGCCTCATGACTGCTTTCTCTCTCTCAATTCCTTGTCCCCTAACACTATTTTCACTTTTTGAGATGCTTCCTCTAACCTTACTTTCCTTAGCACATAACCAGGAAAATTTCCATAAATAACATGCAAAGAACTTAATTAAATATAGAAATTTAAAATGACTAAAATAATCCCATTAAAATAATGCATTAAAAATAATGTCACTAAAATAATACTATAAAATAATGCTATTAAAATAATACCAGTTATCATTACAAATACTGTAATACCGCCAATCATGTGATCTTAAAATTGGCGGGTATTACATTCTCCTACCGAATTCAAAAATTTAACTTAAGACCCAAATGCTTATGGATACCTTGTCTACACTCCATTTTCTGTTTCCTACATGATCTCTTCATGAGAATAGTTCCACTACCCTAGCTTTACTAAACTCAAGCCAACCAATTGGAGACTGACATTGTCTCCCCTACTAGGCCTCGAAAGGCACCATCTCATCAATGAGAAATGGTACCCCTAACTTCCACCGAAAACCAACACATACACTACTACACACATAACTAATCTTTGCCTCCCCACATAGGTACACATCCTTGCCATAACCTACTAAAGAGTTATGTTAACGAGGGTCTATGTTTCCCCTGAATGTTCCACTCAAGAGTTTCATTATGTGGGTTTGTATTACCACAACTCTATTTCTCAAGGCTTCATCAATGTGGGTCTACGTTCTCATAGATTTTCCATTGAGATATTGCCTCATGGATCTACATTTCCATGAACCATTCTGTGGATCCTATATGGACTGACCCTATCATACAGCTCTCACTCCAAGTTCTCTAGAACAGGATGATATCTAGCATTTTTATATACATTTTAACCCTTATCTTGGTCTGTTTGCATTTTCATCTATGGGAATTCTCCAATTTTATTACACTTTGTGATTTATTGGGTCTAAATCAATTTTAGATGAAAAATGAATTATTTTTGTATTTTAGCACTTAAACTATAAAAGACTCAATTTAATCCATATTGTGTATTTTGCATAAATTTATATTGGAGATTTCTTGATGATGTGGTGCTGACATGACACTCCTGTTGACATGAAAGCTGATGTGGCACATTTCTAATAAGTAAGATGCTGACTGGGCACCTCTTTTTTGCAGATTTAATGACATGGACGTGTGGGCCCTTATCTCAGAATTTTTTAGCCCTTTTTGCCATGCATGCAGCCCCTCTCTTCCCCAAACTTTGCTAGAAATGGAAGGCCTCAGATTCTACACACAAAAGAGCTCTTCTGCTACACCTATTATGTGCTTCTGCAGCTTGGCTATTGGCTGCCTCCTCTGCAGAAAGGAAACAACCACACCTCAGCCTTTTTTTTGAAGGTCAACTGAAGGCATCTAGGGTAAAATATTCCTTAGGTTTAGTGGGGCATTAGTTTTGTATCTCAGATTATTCTTTCAGGCTGAAAATTAGTATTTTTTTAGGTCACTCTTCCTCTTTGTTTTCTCTCTGCTGTGTTGTTGTTTTACTCTCATGGAGGGCTAAACTTCCATTGTAATAAGTCATTAGGACCTTGGGATGTTGTAGCTTGAACTTTCAATGCAAGATAAGTTGTTTTATTCTCCATTTCATTTCATTTTTGTTTTCTATCATGTATCTGCTATTTATGCTAATTATAAATTTTGATATGAACTTATAGAGGTATAAACTGATTTGTATTTGAGATACAACCTTTCTTAACTAATTGGAAAAGTGAGTAAAAATGAAATGGCTAGTTAGATGATATTTAACTTGATTTGGTTATGGTCTTTTGAAGTTGCATCTATAGATTAATGGAGTTCTTCTTGACTATAACTAGAAACATGATAAATTCTGGAAGTTCCTTTAGAATCTTTTCTATAAAAAATGAAATGGTAAAATAAGAACAAAACTAAATCAATGAGTTGAGTAATGATAGTTGCACTCCCATAAATCCTAGTGGCTGGTTACATATTCTCATTTGTTGTTTATTATTTCTATTACATGCTGATTATATTCTGTCACAACTAACCCCTCCAGTTTATATGTTTTATTATTAGTGTAATTAGATATAGGAACAATCAATTAGTAGTTAGAAGTGAGGCTCCTTGAGTGAATATGACCTAGGGATCACTATACCACAAGATTGCCACAAATTCAATTCTGGGCGATTTGACATCGTAGTGGTGTGAATCAGAATTTTGGCGTTATTGCCGGGGAGCCAATTCACTTCTAAGTTATATAATGATTTATTTATGTGTGTCTTTGTTTGATTTTCATTTATTTAGTATTGTTGAAATGGTTTACAAGTTGAGTTTTTTTTCTCAGAAACTAGTCATTTTCCAAATCGGCAAAAACCTAACTATCTCTAATTGACCTCAAACTTGATGTATCACTAGTTTTCGACATTTTAAGCAAGTTGTAACCCTTACTCACCTATAACCTAGTACGGGGTGGCCATTTTTCCAAATTTAGGCCCTCTTTTCTATTTTTTAATGTTTTTTTATTTTTAATTAATTGTGATTTTTGGTGTGATTTTTGTAGATCGAATTTTTAAGTTTTGTTTTTTGCATTTGTTCCTCCAACTTGAGAAGGATTTTTCTAAGAAAAATTAGATTTTTCTAAGATACTTCATTTTTGGTATTTTCATAAAAAATAAAGTATAATCCTGGGTGGCGTGACCATCTAACTTTCAAGCATGGAAATGAAGTAATCTGGCACTAGATTAAATGAGCCAGTAGCTAGTGTAAATGAAGTAAGGACACCTCCTATGGAGCAGTAAAGGATAGAAAATAAATTGGAAGAGTTAGCTTCAATGGTAAATCAATTAGCATTGAATCAGAAATCATAATTACCTCCTTCTACTTCAGTGTGCGGTATTTGTTCCTTGAACTACAAGAGACTCCAACTGAGTTATGTGCTGGCATATTCCCTAATAGACCTATGCAGTAATCACAGCAATAGAGGTAAGACCTCTACTCCTCCACCTATAATCCTAGGTGGCGAGACCATCTAGCTTTCAAGCATGGAAATACCTCCAATCCTCCTTACCAACCACTCCATGTAATATATAATTAACCTGGACCTAGCCATGCACCTCCTCCAGTACCCAAGAAACCTGAGCCTAGTCTTAAGGATTTAATGAAGCAACTGACCACCAATACTCTTCAGTTCCAGCAAAGAATAGAAACAAATATGTAGAACTTGGAGACTCAAATTGGTCAATTAGCCACAACAGTCAATGAGTTAAAAAGTCAAGGTTCAGGGAGTTTGCCATCTCAACTAGTGATAAACCCAAGAGGCAATGTTAGTGCCATCATTTTGAGGAGTGGTAAGCAAGTGGATGGTCCACCTTTTGAATCTGAACTGGAAAAATTAGAGGTGCAGAAAAGTGTTCCTTCATCTTCAACCAGTGAGCAAAAGAAAAAGGATAAAGAAGTGGTTCAGAAAATACCTCTACCTTTCCCACATAGGCAAACTTAATCAAGGAAAGCTTCTGAATCTAAGATGGATAAAGAGATCATGGAGACCTTCAGAAAAATAGAAGTCAATATTCCACTTTTAGAAGTAATTAAGCAAATTCTTAAATATGCCAAGTTCCTCAAAAAGTTTTGCACTCATAAGAGGCATTTAAGGGCAATGAGAGAGTAAATTTGGGGAGGAATGTGTCTGCACTCATCTAGCCACCTATGCCACCCAAGTGCAAAGATCCTGGAAATTTCACCATACCATGCACAATAGGCAACATGGAATTCTTTAATGCTATGCTGGATTTGGGAGCCTCAATCAATGTCATGCCTAAATCAGTATACTCCAGCCTCAAGATTGGTGTCCTCTCACCAACAGGAGTGATAGTTTAATTGGCCAATCGGAGTACAGCACACCCAGCGGGAGTTTTTAAAGATGTCTTGGTAAAAGTTATGGATTTAATTTTTCCTACTGATTTTTATGTTCTGGATATGGAGAATGATAAACTCCTACCCATGCACCATTAATACTTGGTAGACCTTTTCTGAAAACTACAAAGACCATTATTAATGTGCATGAAGGAACTTTGTCTATGGAGTTTGCTGGCAACAAAATTGATTTTAATATTTTAGATGCTATGAAACATTCTATGGAAAATCATTCCAATGTGCATGTGGTTAACTTTCTGGATTATTTGGTTGATGAGGCATTGGTTCATGCGACTACGATGTCGAATCGCCCAAAATTGAATTCGTGGCAATTTACAGTATAGTGGTGCCAAGGTCGTATCCACTCAAGGAGCTTCACTTCTAATCACTAATTAATTGTTCTAGATACCCAAACACTAATTAAAAGCACATAAATAGAGGGTTTTGTCAGTAGTAATAGCAGAAACAAAAATAAAATAGCAGTAAACTGGTAGCTAATCAGCAGTAGGCAAAAATGACAAAGTGTTGACAGTAAAGAGACTAGGTAACCAGTCACTACGATTCATGGAAATGCAACTATTATCACTTAACTCATTGAGTTAGTTTTGTTCTCATTTCATCATTTGGTTCTTTATGAAAATGATTATAGAATAACTTCTAGAATTTAATGCTACTAAATATAGTCAAGAATATCTTCACTAACTATAACTAGATGTATTTCAAAAGAAAACCTCAAAACCAAGTTAAATATCACTAACCAGCCATTTCATTTCACTCACTTTTCTAATCAGCCAAGCAAGGTTATATCTCATATATAAATCAGTTTATGTTCCTTCTCAAGTTCAAATCAGAATCTGACAACAACATAAACATAAAAGCAGAATAGAAACAAAATGAGATGAAATGGAGAATAAAACACTTATCTTGCACTTTCAGTTCAAGCTACAACATGCCAAGGTCCTAGTGACTGATTATAATGGAGATTTAGACCTCCATGAGAGCAAAACAGCAAAATAGCAAAAGGAAAACAGAGAGGAAGAGAGCTACAAAAATGCTAAGTTATAGAAAATGAAAAGTGTCTCTATGTTACAAAACTGATGCGCTAAAATGCCTTGGAATATTCTACCCTAGATGCTCAGTTGACTTTCAAAAGGAAAGGAGAGATGTGGCTGATTTTGTTATGCAGAAGGGGAACAACAGATAGCAACAGAAAATCATCAAAATGGTGCAGCAGAAAGCCTCTTTTGCTATGCAGAAAGCTGATATGCCATTTTCAACAAAGTTTGGGGAAGAGATAAGCAAAGGCTGTGTCACATCCCAAAAATTGAGCATGTGAAAAGATACTACTCATTTGATATAATTCTCAAACATACGTTATATACATATATTCTGTAAGGTTTTACATTCAACCTTAATCATTCATTCCACACTACAGAATTATATTCATCTGATAAGCAAATATAGACATACATAGTCTGATATTTCTATCTCATCGCAAGCCTAGGAGACCTATAGAAAATACAGAGCTTTTCTAATATCCACATTAATAAGTACTGGTGTCCCACCAGACAGAAATAGAGAATAAACCCAAGGGGCTTCTAATCTTCAAACGGATACTCTTGTTCTTTATTTTCTGTATCTGAAAAAAATAATCATAGGGAGTGTGAGTTTATTTAAAAACTCAGTAAGTAAATAACTGTACTATATAAAATATCAAAAGTACAAATACCACATTTACTCATATAATTAATTGTCTTATACATCGAGTAGTATGGGACTCTAACCCTTTCAACTCGTGTATAGGTTTCATAGATATGCACTGAGTAGTATGGGACTTTAACCCTTTCAAACTCGTGTATGAGCTTTCTTAGATATACACCGAGTAATATGGGACTTTAACCCTTTCAAACTCGTGTATGAGCTTTCTTAGATATACACTGAGTAGTATGGGACTTTAACCCTTTCACACTCGTGTATTAGATTTCTTAGATATACATCGAGTAGTATGGGACTTTAACCCTTTCACACTCGTGTATTAGATCCCGTATATCTTTACTCATTAATAAGATAGTGAGAATTCATCACATAGTACAATTGTCATGAAATAAATAATTTCTACATACTCTTATTTCTATTGATCATCATATACTCCCATATGAAAAATTAATTGCTTATTATCCAAATAATATTGTAAATGGGACTTATATTGTACTTTGACTAGTAATATCAAATTAGCTGAGCAAGGTTATTCACTCACCTTGATGTTTGTCCAAGTTTACCTTGTTCCACACTAGAATTTGTGTAGGAAAATTTCCTAGTAAAATATATTACAAGGAATCATAAGAAAGGAAACAAAATCACGAAAATACGTAAAATTTTCTGACTGCTACAGTAACGGGTTGCTACAGTACGGTTGCTACAGTAACATTTGCTACAGTGTCGGTTCGCTACAGTAACGGTTCGCTACAGTAACGTTGACTGCTACAGTACCGTTGACTGCCGACACTACAGTAACTGCTACAGTACCCGAAGAAAATTTTTCAGATTTTTTTCCCAAAATTTCTGGTCGCTACAGTAACTCGAAGAAAAATTTCAGATTTTCAGTTGCTACAGTACTTCGAATTTTGCAGAAAATCTTTCAAAAAATTGATCCTTTCCTTTCTTGTTTCAAAACCAGAATTTCAACTCTTTTAACCGATTATAACTCAAATATAACTTCTAAAACAACTGAGATTCATGAATTATCATCAAAATCTTCAAGAACAAAACCTCCTCTGATCTTCTACATAAACTGAAATTTAAGGAAAATAATCGGATTAAAGCTTACCTTTGATCCTTACAAAGCTTTTGAACCGAACAAATAATCGAAACTCTGAAGATCAAGGAAAGGATTTGAGAAGAGAATGAAGAAAGGAGAGAAAACTTCCACTGTTCAGTTTTCAGCTTTTCCTTCTGCGTGAGAAATGAGGGGGGTACTATTGAAACTTTATATTAAATATTTTTAATGGGTTATTCAATAACCCATGGGTATCCATAACCCAACATCCAAACCCATCCAGTCAATTTACAATAAATGGACTAATGGACCATTCTGAAACTACTTTTCCATGAATTTCACCATTCTTAGAATATATCCCACATTGTGCAAATATTTAGTCCAGTCATTTAACTCAATTTTCATAAATAATATTCAAAGAGAACAATTAAATATGAAAATTAAATATGACCAAAATAAATAACTAAAGTAACGTTGTCGAATTCTAAAATACTCTTAAGCGAATTATATTCTGAAATTAACGGGTATTACAGGCTGGTTGCATGCATCTCCACATCAGCAAAAACACATAAACAAGTCCCAGTCAGCATTCTACTCATCAGAAAAATACCACATAAGTGCCATGTCAATAAGACTGTCCATCACATCATCAGAAAATCTCCAAATTTAAATTCTACAAAGCACACAAATAGATTAAATTGAGTCTTTAATAATTTAAGTCCTTAAATATGAAAATAATTCATTTTTCATCCAAGATTAATTTAGACCCAATAAATCACAAAGTGTAATAAAATTGGAGAATTCACATAGATGAAAATACAAATAGACAAAAGTAGGGGTTAAAATGTATATAAAAATACTAGATATCAAATCCCCACACTTAGTCTTTTGCACTCCAGGGAAAAATCAGTTAAAAGCAAAAAAGGCACCAAAGGACACAACAAGTAGTGTAGAAAGTATGCAATAGTGAATTAGTTAGGAGAACACAAGTCTTAAATTTCTAAAAAGTTCAAGAATCATGGCAATTTCATTGACAAGAATGAATCCAAGTAGTAATCTACTCATAAGGAATAGTGCATATGCTCTATTCTCTCAAATGTTTAAGGTAATACGCTCTCATTTCAACCTATCACAAATTCACTACCATAAGCTTGTCAGGAATCTAAATCTCCACTACTTGAATCACATACATGCCTAAATTATTAGGACTTTACAAGGATGTAAGATTGGGTGAAGGAATGATTGGAAGGTAGAAAGAAATATACAAAACAAAGTTTAACAAAAACTTAAAGAAATGAAGAGCATCAATTAATAAAGTCACAAGAGATTGAACTTTGAAATTTGGGCACAAAAATGCTACTTCTCTTTTCTTTTTTCTTGCTCTTTTTTTTTCTCTTCTTTTTTTTTATCTCTATATAGTATATTTTTCATGAAGAATTGTGAAATTTTTCTTTTCTTTTGAGTAGCAAAACTGAATTTCAAAGTAGCCCACAAATCCTTCTTTTTGCATATGCTCAATCTCTTTTCAAAAGAAATTTTTAAAGCTCTTCAAATCCTAAGTTTGGGGAAAAGAAAGAATTTGTTTTAAGGTGGAAGAGAGCTAGAAAACACAAGAAAGAAAGCTGGAAGTAAGACACAAAGTGGCACACAATGGAAATAACACATAGGATGGCTATTTGGCTAGAATGGTTACAAGAAACAAATGCCTAAATCATTTCTAAGCATGTACAAGTAATGTAGCCTCAACAAAGATTCAAGACAAATTCTAGAGTGAAAATCATGATAGGGAATATACACAACAAGAAAGAATATTATTTTGCAATGAACGCTCAAATTCTCATGGTTTGAAGACTATTACTAAAAATTCATTAAAAACAACGTCATTACCATTTTACTTGAGTTCCTTAGAAAAAGAAGACTAAATTCTTTTCATGCTAAGTCAATCCACAACTTAAGCTATTTCATCATGCATGCTTTCACACAAAAAATTCATCAAATTTTCAAAAAGAGAGCATCAAATTTGGACAAAACAGAGCAGCAAAATTTCTACAGTGCAGAAATTCAGGTGACTCAGTTGTATCGACACAAAACTATACCAAAACAGATGCGAAAGACACCAAATAAAATTCTACAGCTAGAAGACATATAAATCTTTAAAAAAATGTAAAGAAAGTAGAAAAATTTGTAGCCAAACAGTACAGAAAATTAGTGCAAGACAGCTCAAAAATTCTAGACAGAAACAGAGGAAACAGAGGAGACAACATAAATTTTTTTTTTAAATCAACTCCAATTAAATTCTCTCCCCCCCCCCCACACACTTAAACATTGCATTGTCCTCAATGAAAATAAGCACCAAGCATCAAATAAAATGAAGAAGACTTAAATTAAAAGGAGGAAAAGAGTACAACCTTATCATGGAGCCAGAACATTATAGAGTTAGATTTCCTTTACAATTTCTTCTTTAAAGTCCTCATAGAACTTATTCAATCTTTGCCCATTTACCATGAATTGCTTGTTGGTGGCCTCATTTTAAATTTCTACTGCACCAAAAGGAAAGACATTAGTAACAACAAAGGGGCCAACCCATCTAGAGCGAAACTTACCGGGCATTAGCTTGAGGCGAGAATTGTAGAGAAGGACTTTGTCTCTCACTTGGAATTCTTTTTTCTCAATTTTTTGATCATGTAAAGCTTTTGTCCTCTCTTTATAGAAGCGTGCATTCTCATAAGCCACTTGGTTCACGCCACTACGATGTCAAATCGCCCAGAATTGAATTGTGGCAATTTGCAGTATAGTGATCCCCAGGTCGTATTCACTCAAGGAGCCTCACTTCTTAATACCAATTAATCGTTCTAAACATCCAAACACTAATGAAAAGTACATAAACGTGGGGGGGGTTTTGTGCAGTACTAATAAAAATAAAAATAGAACAGCAACTAAATACTACAAGAGCAGCAACAGCAAAAATTGCAAGGTATTGACAGTAAAGAGACTATGTAATCAGCCACTAGGATTCATGGGAGTGTAACTATCATTACCTAACTCATTGATTCAGTTTTGTTCTCATTCCATTGTTTGGTTCTTTATGAAAATGGTAGAATAACATCTAGAATTTAATGCTACTAATTACAGTCAAGAACATCTCTCTATTATAACTAGATGCATTCAGTGGAAAATCTCAACCAAACCAAGTTAAATATATCATTTAACTAGTCATTTCGCCTCCCTCACTTTCCTAATCAGTCAAGCAAGGTTATGTCTTATATATAAGTCAGTTTATGTTACATTCTCAAGCTCTAATCAGAATTTGACAGCAAAATAAACATGACAGCAAAACAGAAACGAAATGAGATGAAAATGGAGAATAAAACACTTAGCTTGCATTCTTAGTTCAAGCTACAACATCCAAGTGGTCTAGTGACTAATTACAATGAAAACTTAGCCCTCCATGAGAGCAAAACAGCAAACAACAGAAGTAAAAACAGAGAGGAAGAGAGAGCTGCGAATTTCCTAAGTTTCTGGTTACAAAATAAAAGTGTTTTCTTATCTAAAACTGATGCCCCTTCAATGCCTTAGAATATTCTACCCTAGATGCTTCCTTGGATGCTTTTTCCATGATGTGGCAGCATTTTGACTGTAAAACAACAGCATAATTAATATTTCTGCAGCAGCTGATAGGTATGGCAGCAGCAGAATTAATATTTCTGCAGCAGAAAAGTAACAAACAGCAGCAGAACTGCAGCAGAATATCATGGCAAAATTAATATTTTAGCCATGCTTTTCTGACCTACAAAAATTAATATTTCTGCCCAAAAATTCTGACTACATGGCATTGAATAAGAGTTCAAGTGGCCCCCACATCCAGCATATCCTAATTAGCATCTGCATCACCCAAAAAGTGCCACATTAGCATCCAAATCAGCATCTTTGTCCATGTCAGCACTTTTCTCTCCAAAATTAAAATTTGTAAGAATTAAATTGAGCATTTTACAATTCAAGTTCTAAAAATACACAATTGAAACACATTCAATCCATAAATAGTTTATACCCAATAAATTCCAAAACATAATAAAATTAGAGAATTGGCAACATTGAAATAGCCATAGGACTAAGATAGGGACTAAAAAGTAATATAAAAATGCCCGATATCACCACTAGCCTTAGTTCTTTTAATTCTTGAAGTTGCAACTTCCTTTCTTTACCGGCTAGGGTCATGTCTATATTGCATTGTTTAACCACCCAATATGCCTTGTGTGCAATCTCCACCGGTAAGTGACATGCTTTACCAAATACTAAGTGGTATAGAGACATGTCAATGGATGTCTTGAAAGCGGTTCCATAGGCCCAAAGCGCATCTTCAAGCCTCTTGCTCCAATCTTTTCTATTGGGCTGCATGGTTTTCTCTAATATTTGCTTTATCTCTCGGTTAGAGACTTCCACTTGCCCATTGGTTTGGGGGTGATAAGGTGTAGAGGTTTTGTGCACTACCCTATATTTTTTTAATAGCCCTTGCTTGTTTCTATTGCAAAAGTGTGATCCTTGATCACTGATTATGGCCTTGGGGACACCGAATCTACAGAAAATATGTGAACAAAGGAAATCTACAACAACAATAGAATCATCTGTTCGGGTGGCTTTAGCTTCCACCCAATTCGACACATAATCCATAGCAACCAAGATATACATCAAGCCAAAAGAAACAGGAAAAGGACCCATAAAGTCTATACCCCAAACATAAAAAATATCACAAAAGAGAAGAGGTTGTTGAGGCATTTCATTTCTTCTAGACACATTTCCAGTTCTTTGACACCTAGAACAGTTCTTGCAAAAATCATAGGTATCCCTAAACAAAGTAGGCCAATATAAACCAGAATCTAACACTTTTCTAGCTATTCTTTGGGGACCAAAGTGTCCACCACATGCTAGAGTATGACAGAAATTCAGCACAGATGCAAATTCATGATTTGGAACACATCTCCTAACAATTTGGTCACTATAAATCTTCCACAAATAAGGGTCATCGTACACATAATACCTAGCCTCGCTTATTAATTTATTCAACTAATGTTTATTTTGGTATGCAGGCAATTCAGATGCAACAAGATAATTCACTAAATCAGTATCTAAGGCTCACTAATACCATGCAAAAGGGAAAAGCACTCATCTGGGAAGTTATCTCTAATGGGGAGATGTTCCAATGAGAGATTAGAAAGCCTACTCAAATGATCCGCTACTATATTCTCTGCTAGACTCTTATCCTTGATCTCTACATCAAATTCTTTGAAAAGTAGCATCTATCTAATCAATCTTAGCTTTGTATCTGGCTTCTTCAACAATTTTAGTGCTGCATGGTCAAAAAATAAAACTACTTTGGAGTCAAGCAAATATGATCTAAATTTATCTAAAGCAAAGACTTTTGCTAAAAACTCCTTCTCTGTGGTTGTGTAATTTGATTGAGCTGAATCAAGGGTGCGAGAAGCATAAGCTACAACATGTAACTTCCTCTCTACTCTTTGTGAAAGTACTGCTCTCACAATATAATTTGAGGCATCACACATGAGCTCGAAGGGGAGCTCCCACCGTGGAGGTTGGATGATAGGAGGGGGGTAAGTTGCTTCTTGAACTCATTAAAAGCTAACCTGCAAGCATGATTAAAAGCAAAATCAGTTTCTTTTTGGAGGAGTTTAGATAGGGGTAAAGCGATCTTACTGAAGTCCTTAATCAATCTCCTATAAAATCTTGCATGGCCAAGAAAAGAGTGAACATCCCACACAGAAGCAGGGTAAGGCAAAGAGAAGATAACATCAACTTTAGCTTTATCTACTTCTATGCCACGTGATGATACCATGTGGCCTAGGACTATTCCTTGCTCTACCATGAAATGACATTTCTCATAATTCAAGACCAAATTCTTTTCTATGCGTCTCTCAAGTACTCTCTCCAAATTTTTTCAAGCATGCATCAAATGAGTCTCCATAAACAAAAAAATCATCCATGAACACTTTCATGCAATCTTCTAACAAATCAGAAAATACACTTATCATGCATCTTTGAAAAATGCTAGGTGCATTACAGAGACTAAAAGGCATGTATCTATATACAAAAGTACCAAAGGGATAGGTGAAGGTGGTCTTCTCCTGATCTTCAGGTGCAATATAAATTTGAAAATATCCAGAAAAACCATCAAGAAAATAGTAGTGAGACTTTCCAGCAAGTCTCTCAAGCATTTGATCAATAAAATGAAGAAGAAAATGATATTTTCTAATTGCTTGGTTCAACTTCCTATAATCAATGCAAATATGCCAACTATTTTGCACTCTAGTTGGTACTAGTTCGTTATTTTCATTTGCTATAACAGTTACCCCTGTTTTCTTTGGCACTACTTGTACCGAACTTACCCACTTACTATTAGAGATATGATAAATAATGCCAGTTTGGAGGAGCTTAGTTACCTCCTTATTGACCACATCAAGAATCATAGGGTTGAGTCTTCTTTGGGTTTGCCTTACTGGTTTCGTCTCTTCTTCAAGAAGAATTCAGTGCATGGACACGGAAGGACTAATCCCAAGAATGTCTGCTAGAGTCCACTCAATCACCTTCTTGTTCTTTTTTTTAGCAAATTGATCAATTTTTCTTCTTGATTAGGATTTAAGTTGTTGGCTACAATGACTGGAAGTTTGTCTCCTACTTCCAAGAAGGCATACTTGAGGTTTTCTGGTAAAGCCTTCAACTCCATTGTAGGTGGTTGGATAGAGGATGGAACCAATTTTTATGGAGTCACATCCAAGGAGGCACCTACATATTTAGATTGCTCAAAGACAGAATCCTTGGCTAAATAGGAGGAAGGGTCAGCAGCACAAGAGGAAAGAGATGAAGAATGTACAACATTATAGTTTAAATCACTACATCTACAACTACCTAAAGCAGAAACATAATCTAAATCTAAGCTAGAGAAAATGACAGAATCAGAATGCACATCAGAATCCAAACCAGAGTGCAAGTCATAATGTAACTCAAAATTGTCAGCACTTAGAGAATTTTTAATTTCAGTGCAAGCTTGAAAAAAGTCAAAACCAGCATAATTGCACTCAAAGGCATCAACCAAATCAGAAAATTCAGGAAAATTAAAAATTAATTCAGCTTGGAAATCACCACATGCCTCATCAACTAAATAATCTAGAAAGTTAAATACATACACATTGGAATGATTTTCTATAGGATGTTTCATCGCATCTAAAATGTTAAAATCAATTTTATTACCAACAAACTCCATGGACAAAGTCCCTTCATGCACATTAATAATGATTTTTGCAGTTTTTAGAAAAGGTCTACCAAGTATTAATGGTGCATGGAGTGTTATCATTTTCCATATCTAGCACATAAAAATTAGTAGGAAAAATGAAATCTTTAACTCTTACCAAGACATCTTCCAGAACTCCTGCTGGATATGCGTGCTCTTGTTGGCAAGTTGGACAATTACTCCAATTGGTGAAAGAACACCAATCTTGTGGCTTGAGTACATTGATTTAGGCATAACATTAATTGAGGCTCCCAAATCCATCATAGCATTGGAGAACTCCATGTTGCCTATTGTACATAGTATTGTGAAAGTTCCAAGAACTTTGCACTTGGGTGGCAAGGGTGGTTAGATGAGTGTAGAAACATTCTTCCCCAAATTCACTCTTTCATTGCCCTTAAACGCCTCTTATGAGTGCACAACTCTTTGAAGAACTTGGCATACTTGGGAATTTGCTTAATTGCTTCCCAAAGTAGAATATTGACCTCTATTTTTTGAAGGTCTCCATGATATCTTTATCCATGTCAGATTCAGATGCTTTCCTTAATTGAGTTTACCTATTAGGGAAAGGAAGAGGTATTCTCTGAACCACTTCTTCATCCTTTTGATTTTGCTCACTGGTTGAAGATGAAAGAACACTTTGTTGCACATTTGATTTTGGTTCAGATTCAGGAGGTGGACCATCTATTTGCTTGCCACTCCTCAAAATGATGGCACTAATATTGCCTCTTGGATTAATCACTTGTTGAGATAGCAAACTCTCTGAACTTTGTGGCTAACTGACCAATTTGAGTCTCCAAGTTCTGTATAGTCGTTTCTGTTCTTTGCTGAAATTGAAGAGTATTGGCAGTCAGTTGTTTCATTAGATCCTCAAGACTAGGCTCAGGTTTCTTGGGTGCTAGAGGAGCTACATGGCTAGGTCCAGGTTGATTGTATCTTACATAAGGTGGCTGGTAAGGAGGGTTGGAGGTATTTTCATACTTGAAAACTAGATGGTCACGCCACCCAAGATTGTAGGTGGAGGAATATGGGTCATATCTTTGTTGTTGTGGCTGCATAGGTCTATTAGAGAATATGCCAGCACATGACTCAGTTGGTGTCTCTTGCAGCTGAGGGCGCTGATCAGTATAGTGGGTATTCAAGGAATAAATACCAGAAACTGAAGGAGGAAGGGCTGGTTATTATGTTCTTTGATTTAATGCCAATTGCCTCACCATTAAAGCTAACTCTTCCAATTTATTTTCTATCCTTTGTTGCTCCATGTGAGGTGTCCTCACTTCATTGACAGTAATTGTTACTGGATCATTCAACTCTTTAATAGATTATTCTTGCCTATTTTAAAGCACTTGTGCATTTTGATTATCCATCCTAGTTATCCCTGCTTACTCAAAATTAGTTGATTCCAACACAATATCAAATTCAGAATCTGACTCTTCTTCTACACTATTGACAGCAAGCTCAACATTTTCAGCAAGAAGTTCAAAAACTATACTAGTTCTAATGCTATTGATTCTTACTAGCCTATGGAAGGTCCTATCAATTTCTAGATAGAAAGGTGGTAAGTCCACGTGACCAGACCTTCTCATACACTAGGAGGGGCAAAAATCACAAGAAAACACAAGAAAATACAAGAAGCACAGAAATCAGCAAAATTAACGCACAAGGCTATAACCAAGGAAAATACCAAAAAATGAAGTATCCCAGAAAAATCTGATTTTTCTTGGAAAAATCCTTGACCAATTGGAGGCACAAAATCAACAAATAGAACTCAAAAATAAGATCTACAAAAATCAAACCAAAATAATTAACTGAAAAAATGGGTAAAAAGATTGTAAAATGGAAAAAGTAGTCTAAACGTTAGAATTTGGCCGAGATATGGCGGTGCTCCACAAGACAAAGTCGTAGGAGCTATGCTCGAAACAGTCGTATTTAGTGGACTACCAATTTTCAAGTCAATCCGATTTAGTTTTTTTGCTGATGAATAGTATCTGAATTATAACTAGGAAACTTGAAAAATTGACTTAAAAAATTTGTAATCACTTCCAATAATACCAAGCTACCTAAAATCAAACAAGAACACAATAGAACAACTAATTAAAAACTCAGAAATAAATTGGCTCCCCGACAACAGTACCAAAATTCTGGTTCATACCACTACGATGTCGAATTGCCCAAAATTGAATTTGTGGCAATTTTCAGTATAGTAGTCCCTAGGTCGTTTCACTCAAAGAGCCTTACTTCTAATCACTAATTAGTTGTTCTAGACACCCAAACACTAATTAAAAGCACATGAAAGGGGAGAGGGGGTTTTGTTGGCAATAATAGCAAAAACAAAGATAAAACAGCAGCAAACTGGTAGCTAATTAGCAGTAGGCAAAAATGACAACGTTTTGATAGAAAGGAGACTATGTAACCAGTCACTAGGATTCATGGGAGTGCAACTATCATCACTTAACTAATTGAGTCAGTTTTGTTCTCATTTCACCATTTGGTTCTTTATGAAAATGATTTTAGAATAACTTCCAGAATTTAATGCTACTAAATATAGTCAAGAATATCTTCACTAACTATAACTAGATGCATTTCAAAAGAAAACCTCAACCAAACCAAGTTAAATATCATCTAATTACCCATTTCGTTTCACTCACTTTTCTAATCAGTCAAGCAAGATTATATCTCATATATAAATCATTTTATGTTCCTTCCCAAGTTCAAATCAGAATTTGACAGCAACATAAACATAAAAGCAGAACTGAAATGAAATGAGATGAAATAGAGAATAAAACACTTGCACTTTCAGTTCAAGCTACAACATCTCAAGGTCCTGGTGACTGATTACAATGGAGATTTAGCCCTCCATGAGAGCAAAACAGCAAAATAGCAAAAGCAAAATAGAGAGGAAGGGAGAACAGTGAAAATACTAAGTTACAGAAAATGAAAAGTGTCTTTATGTTACAAAACTTATGCCCTAAAATGCCTTGAAATATTCTACCCTAGATGCTTAGTTAACTTTCAAAAGGAGAGGAAAGATATGACTGATTTCCTTCCAGAAGTTATCTCCTTAGATGTGACTCCACAAAAACTGATTCCATCCAGAAAACCTTAAGTATGCCTTCTTGGAAGTAGGAGACCAACTCCCAATCATTATAGCCAACAACTTGAATCCCAATCAAGAAGAAAAATTGATAAGTTTGCTGAAAAAGAATAATAAGGCGATTGGGTGGACTTTGGCATATATTCTTGGGATTAGTCCTTCCATGTGCATGCAACGAATTCTTCCTAAAGAAGAGGCTAAACTAGTGAGGCAACGCCAAAGACAACTTAACCCCATGATCCTTGATATGGTCAAGAAGGAGGTAAGTAAGCTCCTCCAAGATGGAATTATTTATCCTATCTCTGATAGTAAGTGGGTGAGTCCGGTACAAGTGGTACCAAAGAAAATTAGGGTAACTATTATAACAAATGAAAACAATGAGTTAGTCCCCACTAGAGTCCAAAATAGTTGGCGTGTTTGTATTGATTATAGGAAGTTGAACCAAGCAATAAGAAAAGATTATTTTCCTCTTCCTTTTGTTGATCAAATGCTTAAGAGACTTGCTGGAAAGTCTCACTACTGTTTTCTTGATGGTTTTTCTGGTTATTTCCAAATTCACATAGCACCTGAAGATCAGGAGAAGACCACCTTCACCTGTCTCTTTGGTACTTTTTCATATAGACACTTGCCTTTTGGTCTTTGCAATGCACCTGGCACTTTTCAAAGATGCATGATAAGTGTATTTTCTGATTTGTTAGAAGATTGCATGGAAATGTTCATGGATGATTTTTCTGTTTATGGAGACTCATTTGATGCATGCTTGAAAAATTTGGAGAGAGTACTTGAGAGATGCATAGAAAAGAATTTGGTTTTGAATTATGAGAAATGTTATTTCATGGTATACCAAGGGATAGTCTAGGCCACATAGTATCATCACGTGGTATAGAAGTAGATAAAGCAAAAGTTGATGTTATCTCCTCTTTGCCTTATCCCGCTTTTATGTGGGAAGTTTACTCTTTTCTTGGCCATGCAGGATTTTATAGGAGATTCATCAAGGACTTCAGTAAGATAGCTCTACCCCTCTCTAAACTCCTCCAAAAAGAAATTGATTTTGTTTTTAATGATGATTATAGGTTAGCCTTCAATGTGTTGAAGAAGCAACTCACCTCCCTCCTATCATCCAACCTCTACGGTGGAAGCTCCCCTTTGAGCTCATGTGTGATTCTTCAAATTATGCTATGGGAACGGTACTTTCACAAAGACTAGAGGGGAAGTTGCATGTCATAGCTTATGCTTCACGTACCCTTGATTTAGCTCAATCAAATTACATAACCACAAAGAAGGAGTTTTTAGCAATTGTCATTGTATTAGATAAATTTAGAACATATTTGCTTGACTCCAAGGTAATTATGTTTTCTAACCATGCAGCATTGAAATATTTGCTAAAGAAGCCGGATGCAAAGCCGAGATTGATTAGAAGGACGTTGCTTCTCCAAGAATTTGATGTGGAGATCAAAGATAAAAGTGGAGCAGAGAATGTAGTAACTGATCATTTGAGTAGGCTTTCTGAGCTTCAACATCTTCTTATTAGAGACAATTTCCCAAATGAGTGCCTTTTCCTTTTACATGGTACTAGTAAGCCTTGGTATGCTGATTTAGTGAATTTTCTTATTGCATCTGAATTACCTGCATACCAAAATAAACACCAATTGAATAAATTAAAAAGTGAAGCTAGGTACTATTTGTAGGATGACCTTATTTGTGGAAGATTTGTAGTGACCAAATTGTTAGGAGATATGTTCCAAATCATGAGTTTGCATTTGTGCTCACTTTCTGTCATATTCTTGCATGTGGTGGACACTTTGGTCCTGAAAGAATAGCTAGGAAAGTGTTAGATTCTAGTTTGTATTGGCCCACTTTGTTTAGGGATGCCTATGATTTTTGTAAGAATTGTTCTAGGTATCAAAGAACTAGAAATGTGTCTAAGAGAAATGAAATGCCTTTATAACCTCTTCTCTTCTGTGATATTTTTGATGTTTGGGGTATAGACTTTATGGGTCCTTTTCTAGTTTCATTTGGCTTCATGTACATTTTGGTTGTTGTAGATTATGTGTCGAAGTGGGTGGAAGCTAAAGCCATCCGAACTGATGATTCTGTTGTTGTTGTAGATTTCCTTCATTCACATATTTTCTATAGATTGAGTGTCCCCAAGGCCATAATCAGTGATCAAGGATCACACTTTTGCAATAGAAACATGCAAGTGTTATTCAAGAAATATAGGTTGATGCATAAAACTTCTACAACTTACCACCCCCAAACCAACAGGCAAGCCGAAGTCTCCAACCGAGAGATAAAGCAAATATTAGAGAAAATCGTATAGTCCAACAGAAAAGATTAGAGTAAGAGGCTTGATGATGTGCTTTGGGTCTATAGAACTGCCTTTAAGACTCCTATTGGCATGACTCCCTACCGTTTGGTATTTGGTAAAGTATGTCACTTGCCGGTAGAGATTACACACAAGGCATATTAGGCGGTTAAACAATGCAATATGGACATGACCCTAGCTAGTAAAGAAAGGAAGTTCCAACTTCAAGAATTAGAAGAACTAAGGCTAGTGGCTTATGAGAATGTGCGCATCCATAAAGAGAGGACAAAAGATTTACATGATAAGAAAATTGAGAAGAAAGAACTCCAAATGGAAGACAAAGTCCTTCTCTACAATTCTCACTTCAAGCTCATGCTCAGTAAGCTTCGCTCTAGATGGGTTGGCCCTTTTGTTGTTACTAATGTCTTTCCTTTTAGTGTAGTAGAAATTCAAAATGAGGCCACAAAAAAAAATTCATGGTAAATAGGCAAAGGTTGAAGAAGTTCTATGAGGGCTTCCAAGAAGAAACTATAGAGGAAATCTGATTCTACAGTGTCCTGGCTCCATGATAAGGCCATATTTTTTCCCTCCTTTTAATTTATGTTCTCCTTATTTTTTTATTTATTTTTTGATGTTTCATTGAGTACAATGCAATGTTTAAGTGCGGGGGGACAAAATTTAATTGGAGAAAGCATTGGTTACTGGTTTAAAAATTTTTCTACATGATCTCTCTGTTTTCTCTGTTCTGTCCAGAATTTTTGAGCTGTCTTGCACAAATTTTTTGTATTGTTTGGCTACGAATTTTTCTATTTTCTTTACATATCTTTAAAGCTTTATATGTCTTCTAGCTGTAAAATTTTATTTCATGTCTTTTGTATTTTTTTTTTGGTGTAGTTTTGTGTCAATAAAGCCAAGTCGCCAGAAATTCTGCAGTGCAAAATTTTGCTGCTCTGTTTTGTCCAAATTTGATGCTCGCTTTTTGGAAATTTTGATGGAGTTTTTTTATGAAAGCATGCATGATGAAATAGCTTAAGTGTGGATTGATTTAGCATGAAAAGAATTCAATCGTTGTTTTCTAAGGAATTCAAGTAAAATGGCAATGACGTTATTTTTAATGAATTTTTAGTAATAGTCTTTAAACTGTGAGAATTTGAGCCTTCATTGCAAAATAATATTCTTTCTTGTTGTGTGTATTCCCTATCATAATTTTCACTCTAGAATTTGTCTTGAATCTTTGTTGAGGCTACATTACATGTACATGCTTGGAAGTGATTTAGGCATTTGTTCTTGTAACCATTCTAGCCAAATATCCATCCTATGTGTTGTTTCCATTGTGTGACACTTTGTGCCTTGCTTCCACTTTTCTTTCTTGTGTTTCAACCCCTTTTCCACCTTAAAACAAATTCTTTCTTGTCCCTAACTTAGGATTTGAAGAGCTTTAGAAATTTCTTTTGAAAAGAGATTGAGCATGTGCAAAAAGAAAGATTTGTGGGCTGTTTTAAAATTCAGTGTTGCTACTCAAAAGAAAAGAAAATTTTGACAATTCTTCATGAAAAATATACTGTATGGAGATAACAAAATAATTAAAAAAAAGAAAGAAAAGAGCAAGAAAGAAGAAAAGAGAAGTAGTATTTTTGTGCCCAAGTTTCATAGTTCAATCTCTTGTGACTTGATTAATTGATGTTCTTCATTTCCTTAAGTTTTTGTGTTAAACTTTGTTTTGTGTATTTCTTTCCACTTTCCAATCATTCCTTTACCTAACCTTACATCCATAGTAAAGTCCTAATAATTCAAGCATGTATATGATCCAAGTAGTGGACATTTAGATTCTTGACAAGCTTATGGTAGTGAATTTGTGATAGGTTGAAATGTGAATGCATTACCTCAAACACTTGAGAGAATAGAGCATATACACCTTTCCTTGTGAGTAGATTATTACTTGAATTCATTCTTGTCAATGAAATTGCCATGATTCTTGAACTTTTTAGTAATTTAAGATTTGCTCTCTCCTAGCGTTAAATCTTTCCAAGCTTGAACTATTCCATTATTGCATACTTTCTATATTTCTTGTTGTGTCCTTTGGTGCCTTTGTTGCTTTTAACTGATTTTGCCCAGAAGTACAAAACTAACTATGGGGGATTTGATATCTAGCATTTTTATATACATTTTAACCCCTATCTTGGTCTATTTGCATTTTCATCTATGAGAATTCTCCAATTTTCTTACACTTTGTGATTTATTGGGTCTAAATCAATTTTAGATGAAAAATGAATTATTTTTTGTATTTTAGGACTTAAATTATAAAAGACTCAATTTAATCCATCTTGTGTATTTTGTAGAAATTAATATTGGAGATTTCTTGATGATGTGGCGCTGACATGGCACTCATGTTGACATAGACACTGATGTGACACTTTTCTGATGAGTAGGATGCTGATTGGACACATCTTTTCTATAGATTTAATGACATGGACGTGTGGACCTTCATCCCAGAATTTTTTAGCCCTTTTTGCCATGCATGCAATCCCTCTCTTCCCCAAACTTTGCTGGAAATGGAAGGCTTCAGATTCTACATATAAAAGAGCTCTTCTGCTACACCTATTATGTGCTTATATTGCTTGTCTGTTGTCTGCCTCCTCTGTAGAAAGGCAACAGCCACACCTCAACCCTTTTTTGAAGGTCAACTAAAGGCATCTAGGGTATAATATTCCTTAGGTTTAGTAGGGCATTAGTTTTGTATCTCAGATCATTCTTTCAGGTTGGAACTTAGTATTTTCATAGGACACTCTTCCTCTCTATTTTCTCTCTACTGTTTTGCTGTTTTGCTCTCATGGAGGGCTAAACTTAGATTGTAATAAGTCATTAAGAACTTAGGATGTTGTAGCTTGAACTTTTAGTGCAAGATAAGTTGTTTTATTCTCAATTTCATTTCATTTTCATTTTCTATTCTACATCTGATGTTTATGCTGATTATAAATTCTAATATGAACTTATAGAGGTATAAACTGATTTGTATTTGAGATACAACCTTGCTTAATTAATTGGAAAAGTGAGTAAAAACTAAATGGCTAGTTATATGATATTTAACTTGATTTGGTTATGGTCTTTTGAAGTTGCATCTAGCTATTGATTAAGGGAGTTCTTCTTGACTATAACTAGAAGCACGATAAATTCTGG
Organism: Biancaea sappan; assembly: GCA_037074585.1. NCBI lineage: Eukaryota > Viridiplantae > Streptophyta > Magnoliopsida > Fabales > Fabaceae > Biancaea > Biancaea sappan. The sequence goes on along the minus strand of CM073497.1, from coordinate 43,802,903 downwards.
AAGTTCCTTTAGAATCCTTTTTATAAAAAACCAAATGGTGAAATGAAAACAAAAATGAATCATGATAGTTGCACTCCATAAATCCTAGTGGCTGGTTACATATTCTTCTTTGCTGTTTACTGCTGTTTATTATTACTATTGTATGCTAGTTATATTCTATCACAAGAATCCTCCTCCCCCGGTTTATGTGTTTTATTATCAATGTAATTAGTGCTAGGAATAATCAATTAGCAGTTAGAAGTGAGGCTCCTTAAGTGAATATGACCTGGGGATTACTATACCGCAAGATTGCCATGAATTCAATTCTGGGTGATTCGGCATCATAGTAGCGTGAACCACATGAATGCAAACTAAAGTCCCTAATCTGATACAACAGACACGGTGGAGCTCCACAATCTCCTTTATACAAGGCTATGCATATCTCATCACAATGACCTCTATAGAGTCTTAACTCTTCAAAGATCGGGGTGACCTACCACAATTCCAAGTAGCCCATTCCCATCTCACCTCGAGAAACTTATTGCTCACAACTTCCAGTTGCTATGAGAACATACATATGATATGGTATATCTCTCTCGATTCTCGTAGAGCGTACTCTTGATACCACTATGTACTATACCCCACTACTTAGCCCTACCAATCAAACACTTAACACTATGCATACAACAAACACTAACCTATATACAGATATCACACATCTAACTCTCCCCATAGGTCTATGCTCCTATGAAATCTCGACTCAAGAGTTTCATCAACGTGGCTCTGTGTTCCCACAAATTACTACTCAAGAGTCTTGTCATGTGATTTTGCATTCTTAAGGACTAAAGATCCCCAAAGACACCTCTCTGTATGGTATACATCCTTGTATCGCTATTCAAGGATCTACACTTCCATGAATCATACTGTAGACATTTTGTCCATTATCCCTATGGTATGACTTTCAATCTGAGCGTTGGCTTATGCCACACCATGGCAACCGCTATCTTGGCCCCAAGAGTGTACCATGAGACCTCATCCCCCATATCTCTACTCCTCTAGCACCCTAGCTTCCCTGATGCATCTCTCTTGGTTTCGGCTTAGGTGCTCTGCATCATAACCATTGGTCTCTAACCTTAGGAGTATGACACTCGGCTTTCACACCGCTAACTAATAACCACCCAACAACATAAGTCCTACAAGAAGTTGGTCTCGAATTTCTATCCCTTTTTTGAATATTAGCCCTTGACTTATCATGTCAATTGGCTATAGTCATTGGGAGGCCTATATTAGAGCCAGCTCATGAAACAAACCTTTCAAATGACTTTCCTAGTGTAAATCCCTATCACGAGTCTTACTAGACCGTAAGGCTACAATGAGCCTACCCTAAATCCCAGTCTATTGGGTCACGTCCACAACTAATAATGGGTCATTATGGTCATGCCCTAAACTGTAAACACAATGACTTATTGGCCAAATGCTAAATCCAAACCATGCAACTAGTACCGAGTCCACTAAAACCCGCTCTATACCTTTCCATCAATATACCTACTTTTATATAGAGGCTAGGCCCACCTTATATGGCATCACCCAGTGGCTAGGCCCCACAAGCCTTCTAGTAAGTATTGTCCCTTCTAAACTTCATTAACTCTATCCGTAAGAGAAGATGTAACTAAAAGTATGCCATTGAATAACCAGATTCTAAAATTCTCCACCATATGCCGCTGTCCCTTGATTCCATCCTTCGAGACTACTTGTCCCAAGAAGGTTATCTTACCCAAGTAAACTCTTATTTGGGATCTTTACATAATTACACATATATAGACATTCCACGTATGTTCATATATGAGTCATCACAGTTTCGCATGTGTCTCTACGCATTCTACATCAAAGTAAAGCTTATTACGCTTAAACACCTGCCTTAACATTCAAGAGCTTAGGTTTAACCTAAACTCATCCCAAATAATATTCAATGCACCATCTCTCTACTCCCAACACAAAACACCTTTTCACCTTCTACTTTGATTATGTCCCCAACCTTACTTGGTTGTACGTAATCACCCAAGCATGTTACATATTCTCTAACATGTATACACTATTACATGATCTCTTATCCTAAAAAAGTAGGCCATCCATATCATAAATCCTTAGCCTCATGCACTCGCCACCACTTCTACTCTTCCTTAATGGCATACTTACTAATAGCCTACCCATAACACACTCAAACCATTCTAAGTTTGCAAGATTTCCACACTCTCACCATGATAGAAATTCTCATAAACCATCGTTTACTCCCTCTAATCTCCTCGATGTAAGAACCTCACATATCCTCACACCTCACACCTACTGTATCCTCACTCAAATGATTACCGAGAACGTGTCGCGTAAGTTTTTTCATCTCAAGACTAATCCTATTTACTAAGCACATTTATCATACAATGCTATCACTAACAAACCTCAACTGAATAGGTATAACATAGATAAGTTGCCCCTAAAATATTTATAGCTCACCCCAACCTCCCTTACGCCGAGTTCCATCTCAATGCGGTGTCTCCTCTAAGAGAACTATGCAATCTAGGTTGGTTCTCTCAACCGAGTCTTACATTGCTAGTTTTCTCATAGGATGCATACTTAGATACACATCCTAACTCTAACCAACATAATCACCTCGGCATCTATTCCCTACTATGAAATCTATATCCTAGCCCTCAATTCATTTCACGTGAGCATTCTCCCCTCTCGCAGCCTCTTTTTTCCTAGCTTCTTGTTAGCACGATTTGGCAAGCGCACCAATCGCACAAGTAATATAGTGATTTGAGAGTAAAAGTATCGTTCCCACGAGGACTAAGCGACTAAGTACCCAAGAAATTTAATTGAATTAGTTGGACGAAACAATTGGATTGAAGATAGCTTTAGCCAATGAATGATAAAATAAAATCAATAACCGTAAATATTTATGAGTTTTCTTTTAATAACAGTAAACAATGCAAAAACTGATGAAATAGTCTAATTAAAGCCTAGGGTCACTAATCCCTCTCCTCTATCTTAGAAATTACAAAACCCCTCTCACGTACTCGCAACGTATTCAACCCTATAAGTTAATCCTAGGTTATTCTAATAACTTAAAAGAATCCTCCCGAATCTCAATTAAGTTACTCAACTCCTACGCAATTCCTTGTGTGGGCTAAGCCTAATACAACCAACCTAGCTTTGATTAAACGAGATTAACTAACATTCCTATTAGCTAACAAGCGAAAACACTTAGTAAGGTTCACGCACTCGTCCTTCCTATTCAGTGTTCTACTCTCACCTCCCTTTCCCGAGTTCGAAGACAGCAACAAGCATACATATAGATTGATCAAGTCCATATAACGCAACAATAAAATGGATAGAAAGACTTATATTAATTGAAATAAGGTTGCAAATACATGAGAGGATGTAAAATCTATTCAAGAGTTCAAGTTCATAGTAACCCTAGATAGGAAATCTAGCTACTCATAGAAAATAAACAGCAGAAAGCAGAAAAAGAGATGAAGTTGGCCATGAATCTGAGGTGGAATGATGGATTGAGCTCCCCAAGCCTTGAGAATCAGGTTCCCCTGGCTCCTCTCAGCCAAAACGGCGCATCCCTTCAGTCTCCAACTCCAGAATACCCTAAAAATTTCATCTGAAGCCTTTTATATCAGTGCAGGATCGCGAACTACCGCTATAGCGGTAAGTTCCCACCGCTATAGCGGTAGAAGGCAGAGAAGAAGGCTTAAAATTGAGTTTTTTAAGGTTTTACCGCTATAGCGGTGAAGATCCACCGCTATAGCGGTGGATGGCAGAGAAGAAGGCTGCAACATCTTTTTTCCAGCACTCTACCGCTATAGCTGTAAATTTTACCGCTATAGCTGTGGGAGACAGCAATTAATTCAGCATTTTCAGAATTTCAGCTCTAGCATTCCATCTTCTAATATGAACTTTTTACCAACTCAACCTACACCAAAAATAGCAAATAAACCCATTAAATTACATAAAAGAATCATGAAATCACTCCATTTATTAAAAGATCAAAGAAAACTCTAAACTACTCAAAATATGAGCTAAGAATTACAAGACAACAAGAAAGAGATCAAAAGAGAGGGTATTTAACATCAAAATGGCACTAAATTGAGAACTCAACACTTCTCTTTTACTCTTCGACCTCTACTACCCAACATCAACTGAAAATAATTTAGTTCAGTTACATGCCTGAACAAAGCCACTTAGGATGCCACTAACACTTATAGAAATAAACTATACGCTAATCCACACAAGTGTTGATTTCCAAGCAGCCTTACTCATCACTCCATGTGACCAATCAGTCGAAACCTCAAGAGATTGACCACATACTCACCACAAAGTACACTACAATACATGCACTCATGTAAAGTATAGAGGTTATATCTATACTATAACCATTTCTTAACTTCTCCGAACTTGTAGATATACATATTAAAATATGCATACATAACTGCTATGGATTGGAAAAACCAATCATATATAAATACATACATGAATATATTCATATATCCCCTCGCACAATTTACTTTGCACATAAAAACATACCCAATGCTAATCCGAAATAAATTATCACACATCATATAATTTAATAATTACATAATGTCACATGGAAAACCCATGTTTTCTCAATCCATATCCACATCTTTATCCGAGCGATCTCCAACCACTATGTTGGTAATATAGCAAAGCTACATCTGAGCTCATGAGCTCCCTGTACTCCTAGGATTTCTCCTTCATCCAAGAGCCAAAAATCTACATATGAGAACAAACACTTCTCACGTTAATAAAATATCCTCCAACTAACTCTACCAAGGAGTAAATCACAAAAGAGATTTACAACACTCTACAAGGCCTTTTATGGAACCTAAACCCATGGTCGTGCTGTGTAGTTTACAACAATGGACAAGGGCCCACAAAGAACATTTTGCTCTATAATCAATATGAGACCTAAAAATAAACTTCCCTCTGATACCATTCTATCATGCCCCAAAAGATGGGCACGTGAGTTAATATAAATCCTAGGGTATACCTCAGTGGTAACCCATAATTTTTCTAAACAGTCCTAATATCTATAACTATACAAATTATAAATTTCAAGGAAAAGAAATTTACATTTTGCTTTCTCTCACATCCCATAACATCAGGAGATTTGCTCAATAAATAACATAGCAAATTATAGCCAACATTTAATAAATTTCCTAACTATAGCAAGACCTAGGTGGCCTATAGGATTACAGAGCATTCTTCTTAGCATTTAGCCCAAAAAATGGTTCTAAGAACCCTCCAATAAAAATAGAGTATGTCTCTAAAAGCAGCTAACTCCTAGTAGTTTCCCTTCCTCTTCGATTACTGTATCTAAAAAGGATAACAACAGAGAGTGTAAGTTCATCAAATCTCAGTGAGTGGATAATTGTGAAATACTATAAAGCACAAGTACAAATACCAGAATCACAACCATAACTTAAAATAAATACATTTGACACATACAAACACGTACAAATACACATATACAAGCATACCTTATTATGCAACCATAGCGTGCTATTCTTTCATGAGTCCACACTCTCACAAGTCCTCATTGAATCGTAATTCAATGAAAAGGTGAAAAGGGTTTATATTCCCTAAACCATATTACTTTACACAAACACACATAACTATAAATAAATAGATCCAATAATCTAATCACAGTTCCAAAGTAGGTACAAGCATAAAACAGCTACACACACAAAGTATACTATGCAAATAATGACATGTCTTCCCTTCCGTGAGTCTATGTCTTTATGAATACTGTATTGAGTCTAAATCTTGGTACTCACCTTTCCTAGAGTATTTTTGCTCAATAGATTTGCACTAGAGGTCTATATTCTTCTAGACTTTATTCCTTATGTTCATATGTGGTTCACGCCACTACGATGCCGAATCGCCCAGAATTGAATTCATGGCAATTTGCAGTATAGTGATCCCCAAGTCGTATTCACTCAAGGAGCCTCACTTCTAAACACTAATTAATCGTTCTAAACACCCAAACACTAATGAAAAGTACATAAACGGGGGGGGGTTTGATGGTAGTACTATTAAAAATAGAACAGAACAGCAACCAAATAACTACAACAGCAGCAGCAGCGAAATTTGCAAGGTGTTGACAATAAAGAGACTATGTAATCAGCCACTAGGATTCATGGGAGTGCAACTATCATTACTTAACTCATTGATTCAGTTTTGTTCTCATTCCATTGTTTGGTTCTTTATGAAAATGGTTCTAGAATAACATCTAGAATTTAATGCTACTAATTACAGTCCAGAACATCTCTTTACTATAACCAGATGCATTTAGTGGAAAATCTCAACCAAACCAAGTTAAATATATCATTTAACTAATCATTTCGCCTCCCTCACTTTCCTAATCGGTCAAGCAAGGTTATATCTTATTTATATAAGTCAGTTTATGTTACTTCTCAAGCTCTAATCAAAATCTGACAGCAACATAAACATAACAGCAAAACAGAAACGAAATGAGATGAAAATGGAGAATAAAACACTTAGCTTGCATTCTTAGTTCAAGCTACAACATCCCAGTGGTCCAGTGACTGATTACAATGAAGACTTAGCCCTCCATGAGAGTAAAACAGCAAATGACAGAAGAGAAAACAGAGAGGGAAAGAGAGCTACGAAATTACTAAGTTGCAGAAAATAAAAGTGTCCTCTGATTTTTAAAACTGATGCCCTCAATGCCTTGGAATATTCTACCTTAGATGCCTCCTTGGATGCCTCCTTGGTGTGGGCAACAAGACAACAGCAGAAAAGTGGCAACAGCAGCAGATAAGTTACTCCATTCCTTTGCTGTTTTTGTCTACCATTGATTGCTGCAGAAGGCCCATACTGTCAAAGCAGAAATTATATTCCCCTTTGCTGTAAAGTGAAGAACAATGGGGACCAGAAATCCAGTCAGCCCTAGTCAACCATTAAATGCCCAGTCAGCATGTCCAGGTGGCCTCCAAGTAAGCAAAACGTCCATGCTAGCAATTTTTCTCTCAAATAATTAGATCTGAAATTAAGCACATGAATTAATTGGGATAAAATTATGAATTTGAATCATATTAATTCTATAATTAATTTACACCCAATAAATTCAAAATATAATAAAATAGGAGAGTTGGCAATATTGAAATAGCAATACGACTAAGATAGGGACTAAAAAGTATATAAAAAATGCTTGATATCAAATCCCCCACACTTAGCCTTTTGCACTCCTGGGCAAAATAATATTCAGAACACCAAAAGACACAAAATGAAAAGCGTGGAAAGCATGCTAGAATAGAATAGTTAAAATTTTGAAAAGATTTAGCACTTGAAGAAAATTATTCTTAAATTTCTAAGATTCCAAGCATAATGGCAATTTAATTTGATACGAATGAATTCAAGTAATTAGTCTCCTTACCAGGAATGTGTTTACTCTCTATTCTCTCAAGTGCCTAGGGTAAATCACTCGAAATTCAACTTATCAAAGAATCCACTACAATAAGCTTGTCAAGAATCTAAATCTCCACTACTTGAATCACATACATGCTTGAATTATTAGGACTTTGGAAGGGTGTAAGGTTGGGTGAAGGAATGATTGGGAGGTAGAAAGAAATACATAAAACAAAGTTTAACAAGAACTTAAAGAAACGAAGAGCATCAATCAATAAGGTTACAAGAGATTGAACTTTGAAATTTAGGCACAACAATGCTACTTTTCTTTTCTCCTTCTTGCTCTTTTGTTTTTTTTTTCATATGGTATATATATATATATATATTTTTTTTTTCATGAAGAGTTGCCAAATTTTTTTTTGAGTAGTAAGACTGAAATTCAAAATAGCCCACAAATCTTTCTTTTTGCACATGCTCAATTCAATCTATTTTCAAAAAAAAGAGGTTTCTAAAGCTCTTTAAATCTTAAGTTTGGGGAAAAGAAATGAATTGTTTTAAGGTGGGAGAGAGCTAGAAAACACAAGAAAGAAAGGTGGAAGTAAGGTACAAAGTGGCACACAATGGAAACAACACATAGGATGACTATTTAGCTAGAATGGTTACAAGAAACAAATGCCTAAATCATTTCCAAGCATGTACATGTAATGTAGCCTTAACAAAGATTCAAGACAAATTCTGGACTAAAAAATATGATAGGGAATACACATAGCAAGAAAGAATATTATTTTGCAGAGAAGGCTCAAATTCTCACGGTTTAAAGACTATTATTAAAAATTCATTAAAAAGAAAAACAAAACAACGTCATTGCCATTTTACTTGAGTTCCTTAGAAAAAGAAGATTGAATTCTTTTCATGCTAGGTCAATTCACAACTTAAGCTATTTCACCATACATGCTTTCTCACAAAAACTTCATCAATTTTTTCAAAAATAGAGCATCAAATTCGTACAGAACAGAGCAGCAAAATTATGCACTGCAGAAATTCTGACGACTCAGCTTTACTGACACAAAACTACACCAAAACAAATGCGAAAGACACCAAATAAAATTTTACAACTATAAGACATATAAAGCTTTAAAAACATGTAAATAAACTAGCAAAATTCGTAGCCAATCAGTACAAAAAATTCATGCAAGACAGTTCAAAAATTCTGGACAGAAACAGAGAAAACAGAGGAGACAGCAGGAAAAATTTTTTTTTTTTTGAAAATCAGCTCCAATTAAATTCTCTCCCCCCGCACTTAAACATTGCATTGTCCTCAATGCAAATTATTACCAAACATCAAATAAAATAAAGAGGACATAAATAAAAAAAGGAGGGAAAGAGTACAGCCTTATCACGGAGCTGAAACATTGTAGAGTTGGATTTCCTCTACAGTTTATTCTTTGAAGCCCTCGTAGAACTTCTTCAACCTTTGCCCATTTACCATGAACTGCTTGTTGGTGGCCTCATTTCGAATTTCTACTGCACCAAAAGGAAAGACATTAGTAATAACAAAAGGGCCAACCCATCTAGAGCGAAGCTTACTGGGCATTAGCTTGAGGCGAGAATTATAGAGAAGGACTTTGTCTCCTACTTGGATTTTTTTTTTCTCAATTTTCTGATCATGTAAAGCTTTTGTCCTCTCTTTATAGATGTGCGCATTCTCATAAGCAGCTAGCCTTAGTTCTTCCAATTCTTGAAGTTGCAACTTTCTTTCTTTACCAGCTAGGGTCATGTCCATATTGCATTGTTTAACGGCCCAATATGCCTTGTGTGCAATCTCCACCGGCAAGTGACATGCTTTACCAAATACCAAGCGGTATGGAGACATGCTGATGGGAGTCTTGAAAGCGGTTCTATAGGCCCAAAGCACATCTTCAAGCCTCTTGCTCCAATCTTTTCTATTGGGCTATACAGTTTTCTCTAATATTTGCTTTATCTCTCGGTTGGAGACTTCCGCTTGCCCATTGGTTTGGGGGTGATAAGGTGTAGAGGTTTTATGCACCACTCCATATTTCTCTAATAGCCCTTGCATGTTTCTATTGTAAAAGTGTGATCCTTGATCACTGATTATGGCCTTGGGGATACTGAATCTGCAGAAAATATGTGAACGAAGAAAGTCTACAACAATAATAGAATCATCAGTTCGAGTGGCTTTTGCTTCCACCCACTTCGACACATAATCCACAGCAACCAAGATATACATAAAGCCAAAAGAAACAGGAAAAGGACCCATGAAATCTATACCCCAAACATCAAAGATATCACAAAAGAGGAGAGGTTGTTGAGGCATTTCATTTCTTCTAGATACATTTCCAGTTCTTTGACACCTAGAATAGTTCTTGCAAAAATCATAGGCATCCCTAAACAAAGTAGGCCAATATAAACCAGAATCTAACACTTTTCTAGCTGTTCTTTAGGGACCAAAATGTCCACCACATGCAAGAGTATGACAAAAATTCAGCACAGATGCAAATTCATGATTTGGAACACATCTCCTAACAATTTAGTCACTACAAATCTTCCATAAATAAGGGTCATCCCACACATAGTACCTAGCCTCGCTTCTTAATTTGTTCAAGTGATGTTTATTTTGGTATGCAGGCAATTCAAATGCAACAAGATAATTCACTAAATCAACATACCAAGGCTCACTAATACCATGCAAAATGGAAAAACACTCATCTGGGAAGTGATCTCTAATAGGAAGATGCTCCAAAGGAGGCTCCAAAAGCCTACTTAAATGATCGGCTACTACATTCTCTGCTCTACTCTTATCCTTGATTTCCACATCAAATTCTTGGAGGAGTAGCATCCATCTAAGCAATCTTGGCTTTGCATCCGGTTTCTTCAACAAATATTTCAGTGCTGCATGGTCAGAAAACACAATTACTTTGGAGGCAAGTAAATATGATCTAAATTTTTCTAAAGCAAAAACAATTGCTTAAAACTCCTTCTCCTTGGTTGTGTAATTTGATTAAGCAGAATCAAGGGTGTGGGACGCATAGGCTATGACATGCAACTTTTTCTCTACTCTTTGTGAAAGTACTGCTCCCACAGCAAAATTTGAGGCATCACACATGAGCTCAAAGGGAAGCTCCCACCGTGGAGGTTGGATGATAGGAGGGGAGGTAAGTTGCTTCTTTAACTCATCAAAAGCTGACCTGCAAATGTCATTACAAATAAAATCAGTTTCTTTTTGGAGGAGTTTAGATAGGGGTAGAGCGATCTTACTGAAGTCCTTGTTGAATCTTCTACAAAATCCTGCATGGCTAAGAAAAGAGCGAACTTCCCGCACATAAGCGGGATAAGGAAAAGAGGATATAACATCAACTTTAGCTTTATCTACTTCTATGCCATGTGATGACACTATATAGCCTAGGACTATCCCTTGCTCTACCATGAAATGACATTTCTCATAATTCAAAACCAAATTCTTTTCTATGCATCTATCAAGTACTTTCTCCAAATTTTTCAAGCATGCATCAAATGAGTCTCCATAAACAGAAAAATCATCCATGAACACTTCCATGCAATCTTCTAACAAGTCAGAAAATATACTTATCATGCATCTTTGAAAAGTGTCAGGTGCATTGCAGAGACCAAAAGGCATGCGTTTATATGCAAAAGTACCAAAGGGACATGTGAAGGTAGTCTTCTCTTGATCTTCGGGTGCAATGTGAATTTGAAAATATCTAGAAAAACCATCAAGAAAACAGTAGTGAGACTTTCCAATAAGTCTTTCAAGCATTTGATCAATAAAAGGAAGAGGAAAATGATCTTTTCTAGTTGCTTGGTTCAACTTCCTGTAATCAATGCAAATACGCCAACTATTTTGCACTCTAGTGGGTAATAGCTCATTATTTTCATTTTCTATAACAGTTATCTCGATTTTCTTTGGCACTACTTGTACCGGACTCACCCACTTACTATCAGAGATAAGATAAATAATTCCAGCTTGGAGGAGCTTACTTACCTCCTTCTTGACCACGTCATGAATCATGGGGTTAAGTCGTCTTTGGGGTGCCTGACTGGTTTAGTCTCTTCTTCAAGAAGAATGCGATGCATGCACACAGAAGGACTAATCCCAGGAATGTCTGCTAGAGTCCACCCAATTGCCTTCTTGTTCTTTTTCAGCAAACTTATCAATTTTTGTTCTTGATTAGGCTCTAGATTGTTGGCTATAATCACTGGAAGCTGGTCTCCTACTTCTAGGAAGGCATACTTGAGGTTTTTTGGTAAAGCTTCAACTCCAATGCAGGTGGTTAGATGGAGGATGGAATCAGTTTTTGTGGAGTCACATCCAAGGAGGCACTTACAAATTCAGATTGCTCAAAGACAGAATCCTTGGCTAAAGAGGAGGAAGGGTTAGCAGCACAAGAGGAAAGAGATGAAGAATGTTCAACATTACAGTTTAAATCACTACACCTACAACTACCTAAAACAGAAACAGAATCTAAGTCTGAGCTAGAGAAAATTGCAGAATCAGAATGCACATCAGAATCCAAACCGTTATTAAAATGCAATTCATAATTGTCAGCAATTAGAGAATTTTCAATTTCAATGCAAGCATGACAAAATTCAGAACTAGCACAATTGCATTCAAAGGCATCTACCAAATCAGAAAATTCAAGAAAATCAGAAATTAATTCAGTTTGGAAATCATCACATGTTTCATCAACTAAGTAATCCAAAAAGTTAACCACATGCACATTAGAATGATTTTCCATAGGATGTTTCATGGCATCTAAAATGTTAAAATCAATTTTGTTGCCAGCAAACTCCATTGACAAAGTCCCTTCATGCACATTAATAATGGTTTTTACAGTTTTCAAAAAAGGTCTACCAAGTATTAATGGTGCATGGCAAGGAGTATTATCATTTTCCATATCAAGCACATAAAAATCAGCAGGAAAAATGAGATCTTTGACTCTTACTAGGACATCTTCTAGAACTCCTGCTGGATATGCTGTGCTCCTATTGGCAAGTTGGACAATCACTCCAGTTGGTCAAAGAACACCAATCTTGAGGTTTGAGTATACTGATTTGGGCATAACATTGATTGAGGCTCCCAAATCCAGCATAGCATTGGAGAACTCCATGTTGCCTATTGTGCATGGAATTGTGAAAGTTCTAGGGTCTTTTCACTTGGGTGGCATAGGTGGTTGGATGAGTGCAGACACATTTCTCCCCAAATTGACTCTCTCATTACCCCTTAAACGCCTCTTGTGAGTGCACAACTCTTTGAGGAACTTGGCATACTTGGGGATTTACTTAATGGCTTCCAAAAGTGGGATATTAACCTCTATTTTTCTGAAGGTCTCCATGATCTCTTTATCCATGTCAGATTCAGAAGCTTTCCTTGATTGAGTCTGCCTATTGGGGAAAGGAAGAGGAATTTTCTGAACCACTTCTTCATCCTTTTTATTTTGCTCACTGGTTGAAGATGAAGGAACACTTTGCTGGACATTTGATTTTTCTGGTTCAGATTTGGAAGCTAGACTGTCTACTTGCTTGCCACTCCTCAAGATTATCGCACTCACATTGCCTCTTGGGTTGATCACTGGTTGGGATAGCAAACTCCCTGAACCTTGACTTTTCAGCTCATTGACTGTTGTGGCTAACTGACCAATCTTAGTCTCCAAATTCTGCATATTGGTCTCTGTTCTCTGCTGGAACTGAAGAGTATTAGCAGTCAGTTGCTTCATTAGATCCTCAAGACTAGGCTCAGGTTTCTTGGGTGCTGGAGGAGGTGTATTGTTAGGTTCAGGTTGATTGTATCTTGCATGGGGTGGCTGGTAAGGGGGGTTGGAGGTATTCTCATACTTGAAAGCTGGATGATCACGCCACCCAGGATTGTAGGTGGAGGAATATGGGTCATATCTCTGTTGTTGTGGCTGCATGGGTCTACTAGGGAATATACCAGCACATGACTCAGTTGGGGTCTCTTGTAGCTGAGGGCACTGATCAGTATGGTGGGTATTCAGGGAACAAATACCACAGACTGAAGGAGGAAGGGCTTGTTGTTGTGTTCTCTGATTTAATGCCAATTGCCTCTCCATTGAAGCTAACTCTTCCAATTTATTTTCTATCCTTTGTTGCTCCATGGGAGGTGTCCTCACTTCATTGACAGTAACTGTTGGATCACTCAATCTGGTGTCAAATTGCTGAGCATTTTGGGCCATCTTGGCCAATAATTCATTTGCTGCAGCAGGAGTCTTATCGACCAATGCCCCACCAGCAGCTGCATCAACTATGTATCTGTCCATAGGTAGTAATCCTTCATTGAAATATTGGATGAGAAGCTGCTCTGAAATCTGGTGGTTTGGACAGCATGAGCAAAGCTTCTTAAACCTCTCCCAATATTCATGCAAAGACTCACCATTCAACTGTCTAATCCCACTAATATCCTTCTTGATTGCTGCTGTTCTGGAGGCTGGAAAGAATTTTTCTAAGAACAACTTCTTCACCTCATCCCATCTTGTTATCAAGGCAGTGGGTAGATAGTAAAGCCAATCCTTGGCTGCCCCATCCAGAGAGAAAGGAAATGCTATTAATTTGATCTGTTCTTCTCCAACTACATCTGGTCTCATGGTAGAGCAGACAACATGGAACTCCTTTAAGTGTTTGTGTGGATCTTCTCCTGCAAGGCCATGAAACTTGGGTAACAAATGGATTAGACCAGATTTTAGTTCAAAATTAGCATCCAACTCAGGATAATTTATGCACAATGGTTGATAATGCACATCATGTGCAATCAACTCTTTAATTGATTGTTCTTGCCTATTTTGAGGCACTTGTGCATTTCAGATATCCATCCCAGTTGTCCCAGCTGACTCAGAATCAGTAGACCCCAACAAAATATCAGATTCAGAATCTGATTCAACTTCTACACTATTGACAGCAAACTCAACAATTTCAGCAAGAATTTCAGAAACTATACTAGTCCTAATGCTATTACTTCTCACTAGCCTATGGAAGGTCCTATCTATTTCTGGATCAAAAGGTGGTAAGACCACGTTATGAGACCTTCTCATACACTAGGAAGGGAAAAAATCACAAGAAAACAACAAAAAGAACAAAAACAGAAAAATAAGAACACAAGGCTCCAACCAAGGAAAATGACCAAAAATGAAGTATCTCAGAAAAATCTGATTTTTCTTGGAAAAATCCTTCACCAATTGGAGGCACAAAATCAACAAACAGAATTCAAAAATAAGATCTACAAAAATCAAACCAAAAATCACAATTAATTGGAAAAATGGTTAAAATCATTGTAAAATGGAAAAAGTAATCTAAACGTTGGAATTTTACCGAGATAGGGCGGTGCTCCTCACGACATTTGTCGTGAGGAGTTATGCCCGAAACGGTCGTGTTTAGTGGACTACCAATTTTTCAAGTCAATCTGATTTAGTTTTTTTTGCTGATGAATAGTGGCTGAAATATAACTAGGAAACTTGAAAAATTGACTTGAAGAATTTGTAATCACTTCCAACAATACCAAGCCACTTAAAATCAAACAAGAGCACAATAGAACAACTAATTAACACTTAGAAATGAATTGGCTCCCCGGCAACGGCGCTAAAATTCTGGTTCACGCCACTACGATGCCGAATCGCCCAGAATTGAATTCATGGCAATTTGCAGTATAGTGATCCCCAAGTCGTATTCACTCAAGGAGCCTCACTTCTAAACACTAATTAATCGTTCTAAACACCCAAACACTAATGAAAAGTACATAAACGGGGGGGTTTGATGGTAGTACTAATAAAAATAGAACAGAACAGCAACCAAATAACTACAACAATAGCAGCAGCGAAATTTGCAAGGTGTTGACAATAAAGAGACTATGTAATCAACTACTAGGATTCATGGGAGTGCAACTATCATTACCTAACTCATTGATTCAGTTTTGTTCTCATTCCATTGTTTGGTTCTTTATGAAAATGGTTCTAGAATAACATCTAGAATTTAATGCTACTAATTACAGTCAAGAATATCTCTTTACTATAACTAGATGCATTCAGTGGAAAATCTCAACCAAACCAAGTTAAATATATCATTTAACTAATCATTTCGCCTCCCTCACTTTCCTAATCAGTCAAGCAAGGTTATATCTTATTTATATAAGTCAGTTTATGTTACTTCTCAAGCTCTAATCAAAATCTAACAGCAACATAAACATAACAGCAAAATAGAAACGAAATGAGATGAAAATGGAGAATAAAACACTTAGCTTGCATTCTTAGTTCAAGCTACAACATCCCAGTGGTCCAGTGACTGATTACAATGAAGACTTAGCCCTCCATGAGAGCAAAACAGCAAATGACAGAAGAGAAAACAGAGAGGGATAGAGAGCTATGAAATTCCTAAGTTGCAGAAAATAAAAGTGTCCTCTGATTTTTAAAACTGATGCCCTCAATGCCTTGGAATATTCTACCATAGATGCCTCCTTGGTGTGGGCAGCAAGACAACAGCAGAAAAGTGGCAACAGCAACAGACAAGTTACTCCATTCCTTTACTGTTTCTGTCTACCATTGATTGCTGCAGAAGGCCCATGCTGTGAAAGCAGAAATTACATTCCCCTTTGCTGTAAAGTGGAGAACAATGGGGACTAGAAATCCAGTTAGCCCTAGTCAACCATTCAATGCTCAGTCAGCATGTCCAGGTGGCCTCCAAGTAAGCAAAACGTCCATGCCAGCAATTTTTCTCTCAAATAATTAGATCTGAAATTAAGCACATGAATTAATTGGGATAAAATTATGAATTTGAATCATATTAATTCTATAATTAATTTACACCCAATAAATTCAAAATATAATAAAATAGGAGAGTTGGCAATATTGAAATAGCAATACGACTAAGATAGGGACTAAAAAGTATATAAAAAATGCTTGATATCAATATGCACGAATGCCCCCATCCACAGATTTACTAATCGGTTACCCCTCTATGGGTCTACATTCCCACCGTTATTTCCCCTCTCTTTACCATGCACAAACAACCAACACATAACACATAATACAACAACCAACTGACTATTCCCAAATTCAACCACATGGTAATCCCCTAATATCACAAGAAATTCCATTATCTAGTTAATATTACTAACTAAGGAATTTAATATATTTAAATCCAATTAAGGTGTGAATAGGATTTATAATGTACTGGAACAATTTAAATAAAAACTCAAAAGCAGGGTCACCCACTCACCTTGGTGTTTACCCAAATCTAGGCGCATCAAAGGATCCATCCCTATAAAGTAATCATGCAAAAATATGCTAAGGTTACAAAATAGTAAAATCCTTACCATTGATTCTGACATTTGCTCACTCATTTGATCATAACTATTTACTGATAAAAAAATTTCCAAATGAGACTTGGAAACTAGACTCAAAGAGCTTTCCAAAGATATAATGTTTGCTAAAAATTGAGTCCGAATGAAAGAGTTATGGTCATTTAAAGAAAGGTCTAACTAAACACCACAACTTAACGTTAGCATGACTTCAGCATGCTTGGCACTATGTACACTTGGCACCTGGGCACCACAACCTTCTCCCTTTTTCCCTTCTGAAGTGTGGAGACTAAACTCTATGATCGCGAGCTACTCGATTTCACCTCGGTCTTGGCTCAGATCCAACCAAATCTTCACCGTTTCTTATGATTTCTTCCATAGGTTTTCATCCTTGGTGTCTAAGGAGCATTTAGACACCAAAACCCCCAACTTTAACCAACAAACCAAGCATTAATCTTCAAATTTACCAAAAATACCCTGAAATCAAAAAATAAGGAAAAGTTTGGGAATTTGGAATATATACCTTGATTCCTTGCTTTCTTGATGTTGTTTGGCCACTGATAACTTACCCCACCGCCTGAGAAGGGCTCGCCGGAGCTTAGGTGGTGGATTCGGGTGGAGAGGGTAGAGAGAGGAAGGAGAGAAAAGAGTGAGGAGAGAGAAAAAAGTGAAAAAAATGAGAAAAAGGGGGTGAGGCCATCTATATATACCCGCTTATATAGAAATTACTACTTTGCCCCCAAGTCAACCCACAGTTAACCTTAGTAATGACAAATTTGTAATTTCTCCAATTTGGGTATTTCTTACACTCTAGGTGCCACCCTAATTCCTTATTTCATTTTAGTCTCTCTCTGGACGCTGTAGATATCCGGCTCCCTCAATGCTTCATGACTACTATCTTTTTCTCAATTCCTCGTCCCCTAACATTATTTCCACTTCCCGAGGTGCTTCCTCTAACCTGCACATAACTAGGAAAATTTCCATAAATAATCCCAAAATATGGAAATTTTAAATGACCAAAATAATCCCATTAAAATAATGCATTAAAAATAATGTCACTAAAATAACGCTATAAAATAATGCTATTAAAATAATGGCAGTTATCGTTATAAATGCTGTAATACTACTGATCACGTGCTCCCAAAATTGACAGGTATTACACTTTTGGAGAAGGTGATTTAAACCAGACTTAAGTTTCAAAGTTAGCATTCAACTTAGGATAATCAATGCACAAAAGTTGACAGTGCACATCAAGTGTACCCAGCTCTTTAATAGTTTGTTTAGGCCTATTTTGAGCCCTATTTCCAGCCCTTTATGCATTTTAATTTTCCATCCTTATTATCCCAGCTAACTCAGAACCACTTAAGTCAACAACAATTTCAGATTCAAGATCTAATTCTAATTCTACATTGTCAATTGCAAGATCAATCAATCAATTCAAACAAAACTTCAGAAATTATAGTACTTCTAAAACTACTGTTTCTCACTAGCGTATGGAAGGTTCTATCAATTTCAGGATCAAAAGTGGCTAAGTCCACTTGAGGAGACCTTTTATAAACTAGCAAGAAAAAATTTGACAACACAAGTAAATGATTGTATGATAAAAAAAACACAAGATAACAATAATTAAACTACTAAAACAGAATTTTGTGCTCCAACCTATAGAAAATCCAAATTTTAGACTATCTCAAAAAATTAAAATTCCTTTTGGGAAAATTCTCCACATATCAGAGGCACAAAATCCATAAATATAACTAAAAATTATGATGAACAAAAATCAAACGAAAATTCACAAGAAATTAGAAAAATCAAGAAAAAGATTGTAAAATGGAAAAAATGGTCTAAACGTTAGAATTTGACCAAGATAGGGCAGTGCTCCCATCATTGCTTAGGGAGCCTTGCTTAGAACGTCGAAATTTAGTGAACTACCAGTTTTCAGGTTAATCAGAGTTAGTTTTTGCTTCAATAAATAGTAATCAGCAAACCCAAAAACACTAAAAAACTGATACTTTGTAAACCACTTAAAACAACTTGAAATCAAACAAAAAACAAAAATGAACAACTAATCTAGCAACTCAAAAGCAAATTGCTCCTTGGCAATGGTGCCAAAATTCTGGTTGACACCACCATGACTGTCAAATTGCCTAAAATTGAGTTCTATGGCAACTTACAATATAGTGATCACCAGGTCATATTCACTCAAGGAGCCTCACTTCTAATCACTAATTAATTGTTCCTAAACTTAAACATTAATAAGAAAACACATGAATAAAGGGGGTTTATTATGACATAAATTAAATTGGACAATCAAAAAAATAATAAAATAGGGTTAACTACAACAAAACAGAACATACAACCAATCACTAGGATTTATGGGAAGTATAACAATCAGCACTTAATCTTAATGATCTAGCTCTGGTCCCAACTTACCATTCAGTTTTCATCTAAAGAAATCTAGAAAATCTTCCAGAATTTAATTGCATCTAGACCATAATTAAGAAAACCTTAATCTATAGCTAAATACAACTCCAATAAACCCTAACCAAATCAAGTTTGATAATCATCAAAACAAGTCATTTCGTTCTACTTACTCTACAAATCGGTTAAAGCAAGATTAAACCTTAAATTTAAACTTTGAAACCTAGGTTCATGTTCTTACAAGCTTATATCTAAAACTAGCATTAACATAAACAGAGGAGCAATATAATAGAACAAAACACTTATCTTGCATTGAAAGCTCAAGTTATAACATCCCAAGTGCCTAGTGACTGATTACATAGACATTTTAGCCCTCCATGAAAGAAAAATCACCAAAATAGAGGGAAAGTAAGCTGCGAATTTCTAAGTTACAAAGTGTAGAAAGAAGTTTGAAAATTGAACCACTAAACACTACTACAATTCTAAAGGAATATTCCTAATTGATGCCCTAGTTGGCTTGATGATGTGATCCTTTTCTCTTATGATTTATGCAGCAAATGTAGAAGAAAATTATGCAAAATGGGGGGCTACAGAAGACTTCTTTTTATGGCTCATAAATATGACTTGGGAAGCTTGCCATTTTTAGCAAAGTTTAAGGAAGAGAGGAGCTGCATGCATACCAAAAAGTGCTGAACAATTTTGATTATGTGGGTCCTACGTCCATGTTGTCAACCAAAAAAGAGAGCATGCATAATCAGTATTCTGCTCAACGTCCATGTTAGTAAAATTGCCAAATTAGCACCATGTCGGCAAAGATCTCCAAATTATTTTCTATAGAACAACATAAATGGATTAAGTTGGGTTTTTAATAAATTAAGTCCTAAAAACATGAAAATAAAACATTTTCAATTCATAATTAATTCAGACCCAATAAATCACAAAGTATAATAAAATTAGGGAGTTATCATGAATAAATTTGAACTAGGACTAAGATAGGGACTAGAATGAATATAAAAATGCTAGATATCAAAGAGATGTGTCGATGTTGATTTGGTGGAAGAGATGAGTTGGCTAGG
Source organism: Biancaea sappan (assembly GCA_037074585.1). Lineage (NCBI taxonomy): Eukaryota > Viridiplantae > Streptophyta > Magnoliopsida > Fabales > Fabaceae > Biancaea > Biancaea sappan. Next base: position 43,782,641 of record CM073497.1, on the reverse strand, counting down.
TTGATTTAGTGGGAGAAGTGGCAAAATGGGATTTTCCTTCTTGTGTTTGTGTATGGCTTTCTACCATGGCATTGCTTTTATATTTCAGGAGTTTAGGTTAAAATCTAGGTTAAATCTAGTTTTAGGTGCTTGAGTAGGATTTTTCTTTTTAAATTAAATCTTTTTAGCTAAATCTAGTTTGAATTGGATTATGTTTTATTTGTTTTAATAATTTATCTATCTTTAGAAACTTTCTAGCTTAATCTTTATTGTACCTTGTTTATTTTAATTTAACAAATTCCTAATCCTATTTGATTATTTCATTAGTTTATTTACTTATTCCATTATTTAATTAGTATTATTTTAACATTTAATTTCCTTTCCTATTTCAATTCTATCTTCCCTTTATTATTATTATTATTATTATTATTATTTTGTTATATATTTTTTATTTAAATTAGGCTTCATGCCTAACCCCTTCTTTCTATTTAATTAATTTTTTATTATTTAATCCTATTTAAATTTATTTTTATTTAAAGAGAACTCTTTCTTTAATTTTCCCTACATTTAAATTTCTTGGTTTTTCAAGCCTAACATTGTTCTTATTAAATTGATCCCTATCTAGTGTTCCATTTTTAAGTAATTTCATCCAATCCCAAATAAGTTTCATTTTTTAGTTCCATCCCTCACTTTTATTTTTCATTTTGGTCCCTCTAGCCCAAATCACATTTCACCCGTGGGATAAGCATCATATCATATAATATCCATCATACCACACAATTCATGGAACCAAATGTAGAAATCCATATTTTTACTGACATGCATAAACAAGAAAACAAAACTCAAATTAGCACACAAAAATTTCAAACAGATATGGGAATTTTAAATTATAGGTATTACAATATTACCCCTTTTATGAAATTCAGTCCTCCAAATTTTTTTTACCTCTAGACATGAAAAGATGTGGGCATCTAACCTGCATGTCCGCCTCGGTCTCCCACGTGGCCTCCTCGTTGGTTTGATTTCTCCACAACACTTTAACTGATGGAATCTCTTTAGACTGAAGTCTCTTCACCTAACTTTAAATAATAGCTACAGATATTTTCTCGCATGATAGGGTCTTGTTTAACTGAATGGTGCTCGATTGGAGTACGTGTGATGGGTTGAGAAGATACTTCCTCAACATGGACAAGTAGAAGACGGGGCGTATCCCCTCTAACTGTGCAAGTAAGGCAAGCTGGTATGCCACATTGTCCACCCTATCTAAGATCTCGTGGGGCCCAACATACCTAGAACTCAGCTTCCCCTTCTTCCTAAACCTTATAATTCCTTTCATCGGTGACACCCTCAGGAATACTATGTCACCGACAGAGAACTCAAGATCATGTCACCTGTGGTCCGTATGGGCCTTCTGCCTATTCTAAGGCGCACGTATCTGCTCATGAATGGTCTTAACCTTAGCTAAGGAATCTTGAATTAGATCAGGTCCAAGTGCCTTCGCCTCACCTAACTCGAACCACCTTATCAGGGATTTGCACTGTCGCTTGTAAAGGGCTTTATAAGGCACCATCCCGATAGTAGCCTAATAGCTATTTTTATACACAAGTTCCACAAGGTGTAGATGTTTCTCCTAACTCCTATCGAAATCCAGAATACATGCTCTCAGCATGTCCTCTAACGTCTAAACTATTTTCTCAATTGTCCGTCTGTTTGAGGATGGAAAGTTATACTCAGATCTACTCTAGTCCCTAAAGCCTCCTAAAAAGTCCTGCAGAAATAGGAGGTAAACTAAGGACCCCTATCAAAGATGATAGAAATGGGTTCCCTGTATAGCTTCACAATCTTATAGATGTACAACTACACAAGCTTCACCACACTGTAGGGGGTCTTAACTGGGATAAAGTGTGTTGTCTTCATCAATCGACCTATAATGATCCATACCTAATCATATCCACTAGGAGAGTAGGGTAAACTGACAACAAAGTCCATGGTCACCCTCTCCTACTTCCACTCAAAAATATCCAACTATTGCAATAAGCCTTCTGGCCTCTAGTACTCAGCTTTAACCTATTGACATGTTAAACAATGTGACACAAACTCAACTAGTATATCTGTTTCAGGTCCTGGTACATTTTAATGGTACCAAGATGTATAGTATATGTGGCACTATGGCCTTCCTCCATGATCTCTTACCTCAAAGATCTAACATCTGGTACACATAACCAATGTTCAAAGTGTAGTACATATGCATCATCAAGCGAAAAGTCTTCGACATGACTGCCCCTTTCCTTATCCATGTTCTTGATGAGTTTGGGATCCTCTACTTAAGCTATTTGTATTCTATTTACAAGAGAAGACTTAGCCCTAATGTGAGCTAAGAATGAACCTTTCTCCTTAATCTCGAAGGAAATGTCACTTGCCTCAAGCTCTTGTAAATCCTAAATCAAGGGTCTCCTCACCATAGCTATATGGGCTAGGTTACCCATGGATTTCCAACTCAAGGCATCTACCATCACATTCACCTTCGCTGGATGGTACAAGATATTGCAATCATAGTCCTTCAACAACTCCATCCATCTCCTCTATCTCAAATTTAAATCTCGTTGATCAAAGATTTACTTGTGACTTTTATGATCAGTGTAAATATAGCAAGTTTCCCCATAAAGGCAATGTCTCTATATTTTCAAGACAAATACCACTGCTACCACTCTCAACGCATCGTAGCACACCATGAACCCTATTGGTCCTAATGGTAGAACAAGTATACGTGTAAAGATCAATTGTTCCTTCAATTAACGGAAGTTGTCCTTACATGCACCGTTCCATTGGTACTTCACCCCCTTTCTAGTCAATTCTGTAAGAGGAGCGGCTAACCTAGATAGATGAAATGACGATAATAACCCACCAAACCCAAGAAAATATGAATCTCCATTACTGAGGTTAGCTTAGGCCACATCTTAATTGCTTCCACTTTACTCGAGTCTGCCTGAACACCACCTTTGGAAATCACGTGCCCTATGAATATCACATGGTCAATCCAAAATTCACATTTCGAGAACTAGGTGTACAACTGGTGATCCCTCAGTGTCTGTAACACGATCTGAAGGTGTTCCTCACGTTCCTTCAGACTCCTTGAGTAGACTAGGATGTTGACTATGAACACAATGACGAATCAATCAAGGAAGGGTTTGAAAACCCTATTCATTAGATCCATAAAAGCTGTCGACATGTTTGTTAGTCCAAACGACATCACTAAGAATTTATAGTGTCCGTATTTGGTATGAAAGACTATCTTTGGCACATCCTCTTCCTTGATCTTGAATTTGTTATAACCAGACTTCAAATCAATTTTTAAGAAGTACTTCACTCCCTGCAACTGGTTGAAGAGGTCATCAATACGAGGCAACAAGTATTTGTTCTTGATTGTCACCTTATTCAGTTTTCAGTAATCAATACACAATCTCAATGATTCATCTTTCTTCTTCACAAATAGGACATGTGCCCCTATCAAACCATTTTGATAGGTCAACAACTAGGCCGTATGAAACATTTGTTAAGCAAATCCTATAATTTCACCTTAAGCTCTTTTAACTCAGTTGGTGCTATATGGTAAGAAGGCATAGAAATCGACCGTGTCTCCGACGCTAACTCAATATTGAACTCAACTTCACGGTCTGGTGGTATGCCCTGCAAATCATCCAGAAATACATCAATAAACTTGCAAACCAACGAAACATTTCCAAGCTTTAGCTCTTCCTTCTTAACATCTCGTACGAATGCTAAGAAACCATGACACCCCTTCCACCAGAGACATCGAGCATTCATCTAGGATGTAAGATTATAGGGTACCTCACTCCATTCACCGTGAAACATGAAGGAAGGTTCCCCTGGCATGTTGAAATTAATTTCCTTGTCATAGTGGTCCAGGGTTGCGTGGCTATATGCTAACCAGTCCATTCCTAAGATCATGTCAAAGTCTGTCTTATCAAGCAACATAAGGTCCACTACAATGCTTGCCTTACCCACTATCACCTTATAAAAATGATAGCTATCTTTTACCAATATAGTGCCCCTCGTGGGTGTAGCCATAAGGAACGGACAATCAAGCTTGACTAGCTTCTCCATAAAGTTATTAGAAAAAAACGGCAACACATACGAATGTGTGGAGCTAAAATCAAATAATATATGTGCAAAATAAGAACAAAGAGACAAGGTACTTGACGATAATGACACCTTGTATGCATCATTCAAAATTACAATATACACGGGTATACATAAGAAATGAGTTTGAAACTGTATCTGCGATTACTATGTTAAATGCTTGCACATCTTGGCAAGTTAGTGCGTAAACACGAGTGCCACCATGTCCTGCAAAAGGCTAGCATCGGCCTTCATGTCTTCTGTCAAAGCCCTTACCATCACCCCCAGTAATAGGTGCTGCCTATTACCGTGAGTGGCCTCTGTCTGACTGCATGCAGGGTGGATGGATCCATGCCTAGATTTAGAAACTAGCTAAGGGCACTTTCTCTTGAAGTGGTTTACCTGGCCACACTGGTAACATATCTTCTTATAACACTCTCTATAGTGGCTTCTGCCATATTCGAGACATTCAGGACTCTGATGTGTCCCTTCTCGTCAAATTGAGGTCGTAACATACCAGTATTAGATGGTGGGCGACCGGTAGATGCAGTTGGTGTAGGGTTCCTGCCATGACCATGCGACCTTCTGCCATGCCCCCTCTTCTGCTTGTTACTATACTCCTCCCAAATTTTCATTCTCGTCTTTATTCGACGAGCAATGTCCACAACTACAGTGTAGGATGGAGAAGTCTCCATCTAAGCATCTACCTGATAAATTAAAATAGAGACAGTTATGCGCTAAACCGATAGTAATATTTTCTTAGTTAGTGAAATTTAAATTCCTTATACTCTTTCTTACATAAGAAAGTAGCGAGTCCCTTAGGCCTTTCATGAACTTCTGAATTTTCTTCCCCTCATCATGGATCATGTGGGGAGCATAATCTGACAGCCTCACGAATATAGCATCGTATTCATCAATAGTCTAGGATCCCTACCTTAGAGTCTCGAACTTTCACATCCTTTCCTCTTGCATACATTTTGAGATAAACTAATCCCGAAAAACCCTCTGGAACTCTTTCCACTTAACGAGTAGAGTATCACTAGCCTGCTTTTCTTCCAGGTCTTCTACCCTGCGTTTTAGCTTAAAAGCAATAAGTGTCATCCTTCGGGGGTCGAGGCAATCCAAAGCGTCACACACTTTCTCACAGTCATCCAAAAATCATTGGGCATCATCACTGGCCTCTTCTCTAGTGAATTCCGATAGTTTTAGCTTTAGTAACTCATTGGTCTTAATCTCTGGTGGAATTTATGGTGCCATATATACACTAACCGTTAGTGTTAGTGCTTGAGAGTAATAATTAACTGGCTATCTAGCTAGCCTCACCTATAATCCATCCATTCAATTATGAAACACGGTGAACATTTCCATCACCATGACGAAGTCTATCTATGGTGGCACTCCACTGGTCCCTCTAGCTTTGTAACCGAGTGCCTCTCTTTCGAAGCTTCCTCGCCGTAGTGCATCTGGGAGCCTTCGATCATGTATTCACTGATGAGGCAAGTGGCGAGGCTAAAGCCCTACTTGATCTTGTATACCTACCTCGAGCAGAAGATTACCCACAAACCATTTGAATCTTAAATCTACGCATATGAAATTTTAGTATTTATAAGATAACAAAATTTCACAATTACTTTAAGAGAAGTATGTCACGAAAGACAAAGGGTCTGAAACTCTATAGGGCCTTCTACAGATCCCCGACCTATAGCCGTGTTGTATTCACAAACATAAGGGAGGGCCCACTAAAGATGCCTTGCTTTGTAGTCACTAGCAGATCTAATAACCAGGCTCTGTACCAACTTTGTCACGACCCAATACCCAGCCTCGTGACTGGCACAACAACGACTTTCTCTGTTATTATAAATCTTACCCTTTAATTTTAATCCAATTATTATATTTATACATGGGATAAGTTAAAGAATTTCATAACATATAGGGTTCACAGTAACATACCAAAGAAGACACATTATGACAGTAGGGGAGCAATCGTATCTGGAATCCACATTGCTCACAGTTTAAATTAATTCAAGCACACAACAAGCATACAAATTTTCGCACCCAGGAAGGTTTGTACCTAGTTTTTGTGCCACATGTCAACATACATATAATAAGTAGGCAGAAGGCATACATGGTTTCTATGCCCCTTGTTTGCATACATCTCATTTGAAAATATACCTTTATCTAATCACACAAGTATATTCCTCCTACATTAATTTGACCATATTCCCTTTATCATTGAAACATCATTATAATTTGTCATCACCCTTCCTTGTTAATCCTAACAACATCCATCATTCAATAAGTCAAATTTCTTTTGCATAGGATAGGTAACAATTAAAAGTTCTTTCTAATGTTACACAGCTACTATGACATACAGAATTACAAATAAAATAAAGTTATAATCATAATCATATAATTCTCAAATCATCAAATCCTTACGATATCATCACCTCATTGTGGAAATATCATTTAACATATTAGCATCACATAATCATTATTCACATACAAAAATAACATTCAACAAATCTGTAGTATCCAAATAAAATAAATTAAAAAATCCATAGTGACTTCAACCTCACCTCCATTAGTCACTACGCGAAAGTGCGAAATATAATAAATAATGAGAAATAAAATAATGTCATGTCTCAAAGTCCCTCCTAAGTGTCTTAACGACTATTGTCATGATCCAAATCCGAGCCTATGATTAGGATAGATGATTGTTTCCCCACACCACCACAAGCCTAATTTTTACCCAAACTAAACCAAACAACACACACACACACACATACACACACATACATACCTCCTGTTAGATAAGGCAACCACACCAAAGAGGGGATGAAATTGGGTGTTATGAAAAACCTGAGTTATTTTTAAAAATCTTTTTCAAGAATACTTCTAGTGGAGATAAGTTTAAAAGGAAGGTAGAGTAAAAACAATTAGTTCACTTGAAATATATATAAGGAAGTAAATCAAACAACAATTTATCAATACATAAGGCACAAATCAAACTAAAAACAGAGCATCAAATAATCAACTGGATATGTAAAGAGTGTAAAGATATGGAAAGCAAACTCAAAGATTTATCCTAGTTCGACTTTAATCCCAAGCCTACAACCAGTCCTCAAGAATTTTCCCTGAGATTTTCTAATTATCTTCACAAGTTAATCGGGCACTTGTGAACCTCTACAATTCCCAACTCAAACTAAAGTTGATTTTCACTCTAAAACATAGCACTTCTCTCTTCCTAAAGTAAACCACTCTAAGAGATTTGGCTTCTTTCTCAAGGGAAAGAATACCATTTTCTTATAAAGCTTTTGGAAGGAAAATATTGCTCAAACAATCTCTCTCTAAGAAAAGATATTCAAGATAAAGCTCTAATAATTCAAATGATAGAGTATATGCAAAAGTTGGCTCAATGATGCTTATATCTCTCATAAATATGACGAATCAAGTTTAAGATCACATTGTAGTACCTTGTTTTTTTTTGACTGGTGTTGTGAAGTCCCCTATTTATAGTGAAGTCACGCCTCTACAACGATTATTGTAGTCATATTTGCTACAATAAGCTTTATCATCCTTTTTCAATTTTTCTACAACAATCAATTTGCTTTTTCAAATTTGCTACAGCAAAGTTAATTCTTTTTCAAATTTATTACAACAACTAATAAGCTTTATCATCATTTTTCAAATTTTCTACAATAGTCAATTTTCTTTTTCAAATTTGCTAAATCAACTTTACTACAACAATCAATTTCCTTTTTCAAATTTGCTACAGTAAAGGCCATTCTTTTTCAACAACAATCAATAAGTTTTATCATCTTTTTATACAATATTTAATTTCCTTTTTCAAATTTGTTACAGTAAACAGAATTCCTTTTTCAACCTAACTACAACAATCAATATCCTTTTTCAAATTTGCTACAATAAAAGTTATTCATTTTCAACTCAATTACAATAATCAATTTTATTTATACTATGACATTAAATATTCATAACTTTCTTATTTGAACTTTGTTTTAAGCAAATAATATACCATTTTAAAGCTCTTTGTTATTAGTTTCAAATAAGTCAAGTTTCATTTAAACAATTCTTTGAGTCGACTTTTAAATGAGGCAAGTCTCATGTAAATATTCTTTTTCGTTTAGGAGATATGAATAAAATAGTGACCAAGGGTCAAAATCAAGTTTTTGTAAAAATTCATATCTCACCATCTTATGGTAAAAAAAACATGTGTTTGATGCATGATGCATTGAACCAATAAATGAAAATCTAAATAATTGAATTTCACATAAAATTTCTTAGCCTATTGTAAATATACCTAGTTAAGCTCATAGGCTACCTTGATGCAACCAAGCTTTTCAAAACTTCAAATATTCTAATTATTCATTTCTTGGAGCATCTTTCTTGCTTGTTATTCCATTGAGTATAGTATGATGGTGATATTCTATTTTCTTTAATCCAATGCTCACTCTTCTTGTTTTGAAACAACCTACATAAAAGATATTTTTTATCTTACAAACCAAATGGTTATTCCAATTCATTGTAAAGAGCATGGTTCAAGTGCAAATCATCACATATTAAATAATATAATCATGCTTGTAGCACATGAGAGACATATATGAAAATTAATCTTCACATATTTTTTATCATCAATGCTACAGTTTTCATACATTTGTCATCATCAAAACTTATAGTATAATGTTTTAGGGCTAACACCTCTTAGGTGGCCTACCTAATTACAGAGCATACTAGAAAAGATAACATGAAATAGAAACAAGTACCTTGCCCCAAACAATGGGGAGGCATCCTCGCTTCCTAAACTGCTAGGTAAACCCATCTTCGGTACTTAAAAACTCTGAGAAGGTGAGTCTAATACACTGACTCACAAGACATAGCCCTAACTACTTATTTATACATCTATGCATGCCAAATATGTATAAGAGGTCAAGCATGAACATATAGAGATAGATGGACAACTACACAAAGATACCTCGACACTCGACCCAAAAAATCTCCTATTTCCTTCCCAAATGCAAACATTCACATAAGGAAGGACATAAATCGACCAAACCATCCACATAACACAATACATCAAATGCAAGGAAACAACATATACTCCACAATGCACTTATTTGAAATGTAATATTAAAAGGAATAGCACTCAAGGTACGCACACAATACATAAACATCACGGCACTCATGGCCATCACAACAAACCTCATACCTGCTCGACATCTACCAATCTGTGACCCTGGTTATGTCTCCACCTAGGCTCTTGTCATTCCCCAATTTGGGAACATGATTGGCATGGATGTAGACTTCGTCCAACTCCGTAAGCCAAGCAACATACTGCCAATGCACATAAATAATCATAATAGAGATTACCATTCTAACACAAATTGATAATTTAATTATACGACCACTTAGTTGTATGAAAACTTTTCTCATAACAACATCATTCATGTCAAGAAAGATAAACTAAAGCATGAAATATAATTATAAGCATGTGTAATTTACATTCTAAACCCTTTCATCATCAATGCAAATCCTCTAGGTATTCTATTTTACTACAGAGCGACTCAGCCCATGCCATAACAACTACTTATGCCCACCCAACACTAAAAGGGGTCGAGGACTTAGGGACTCTGCTACTCCTCATACGGAAACTCGCCAACTACACCAAAGACCTGTAAAGGGTGCAAAAGAGGTGGAGTGAGTATAATACTCAGTAAGGGAAAAACAACAACTATAAAAGAACACAAACTAGGCGCCCTTCATAGTAGTAGGACTATAGGAATGTTGCCATCAAACCACACCACATACATGGCTAATGTGAAGCCTACACTTAATGTACAATTAATACTACTAGCATAAAGCTACAATTATAATACATAATCATATAAGTGAATCCACATAACCACATAAATAGTTATCAATCTTGCCACACAAGTGTCAACATTACCATACACAAGTATTTCCTCTGGGGCCATACAAGCCTCCACATTACCCTACACAAAGGTTTTCATTATTCACCATATGCGCATAGGTTTCACTCAAAGGGCTCCCACCATCTCCTCTCATCCCAATCCGTATTAGAGGCCATACAGGCTTCTATACCAATCTATAATAGAGAGGGTCACATAGGCTTTTCTTCCACTCATCAGTCATAGAGCGAAAGAGCTATTCAGCTATTTGTACTTCCATTGTTCCATTTTCATCAAATGAGTCAACTAGACTAATTACACAACGTCCAGCACATAAATTATCAAATAAAATATTTCATATCATAAGTCAAACAATTATTCATAACATATCTCAACCATCCATAAACAAATAATTTCAACAATCAGGGTATATCACATCTATAATCATGAAAGAACATGAATGTTTAAAAAAAAAGATTACACAAATGTCTTAATTAATTATTTTTCACCACTCACAATAGTGAAACGACTTCAACATATCCATGTATAAATCATTCATTGTTCTACTTAAATTAAATATCTTAAATGCTCATATTTAGACTAATCATTCTTACTCATATTGGAGGAATGCTTACACTTTCCTACATTACCAAGACTCCTACCTTAATGGATCATCGAAGCACTTTAAAAGTTATATTTCAAAATTGAAGAACGTGTATTTTCATTAAAATCACTTCCTTGCTTCATTAGGCTCAAGTGTCCACTTAAAACACCTTTGACAGAACCTTCTTAGTAGTTAAAAGCCATGAGACTACTCCTTTATATGTAAATTACGTCTTCCTACATAGCTTAGAAGCCAATCCCCTTTAAACCAGTTAGATTTCTACATGTAACCACCCATGTTCTGTTTAAGACTAAAATTTGGACTCTATACTTGATGAATTTTCTGGGCAACCATCACAACTCCAAAGTGCATGAAATTTGGTATGAGACATCCTTAATATGTCTAGAATCTTAGATAAAAATTGAGAAAGAAATATTTTTAATTTACCTCTTTAAAACCACTATTTCACAACCGTTGGCCAGACTGTCTCTACAGTCACAGGGTCTCGGTTTTGTAAGCCTTTGACCTAATAATTAATTTCTAAAACTCATGAAACTTGGTAGACTTGTAATTCAATGTTATGACACCCTACCATAAAAATTTCAAAGTAAAATTTGACCATTTGGCCAGTCTAACATAGAATTTGACAAAACTAGTCAGATTTTTCCATAATCTGAGATAGGTCCCTTTCTCTATCATTTGGGGTAGCAGTGGTTCCCAAACATTATGAAACTGTCCAGTCCATAATTACACATGGCAAAGGATGCCTCAAAAAAATTTCAAGCCAAAAGGACTTGATTTAAGTATATTTCTACCTTAGAAAGTACACTAACAAAAAAGAAATCTTATTTTGGGCAACAAAGCCAGTCAAGAGAAAATTGAGAGGTTTAATGAAGTTGGATTCCAATAAACCTTTGCAAGCATTTTCTATGATTTAAATACAAGATGTATACCAAAATTTCAAATCAAAGGAGCTCATTTAATGGTACAATTAAGCCAAAACTTCCATGGCAGCAAAATGACAACAAATCCATGAGCAATTTCAACTCCACAATCTTTAACCTTGCACATTTTCTTAATTTGGCTACCCAATTAAAAATAGAACTCTTTTGGGTTAGCCATTACATTTTCTATGATAATATAGCCACTTCTTCCATTACAACAACAAAACATCCCAAATTTTCCACTTAGGTATATAGAAAGAAATATTTCCAATCTCACTTTCATATGTTCCTCAATCCTTAACAATTCAAATCAGAAATTCCATCCTCAGATATATATATATATATACACACATCAATCCTTAGGCAGCAACTCACATAAACACATATATGAATATATATAACTTCCCTTATCCAAACCAGCACAACTAAACAATAAATATTATTAATCAAAATTTTTGATAGGAGATCATGAGATTAATTTTTCTCTTACCTCTTGGCCGTCTGCTCTATCTTTCTCATGCATAGCCCACATTTTAGAACCATAACCAACAAAATCAGTAATGTCATGCATAGCCTTAATTCCAAAATTCTAATTAGAGGGAAAATTTTCCCATCCTCTCTGTTATACACATCACAGCATGAAGGGAGGGGCAAAAAAATCCCAAACAAAATAAATCACTTGCTTTTAACTTCTACCAACAATGGTGGCCAATGGAAGGAGTAATGGTCAGTAGAAAACTAACCAGACAACATTAGTTAAACCATCAGAAAATGGTGGAAGCATCAGTCACAGTTCATTTCCCTCAGCCTCTTCATGTTTCTCAGTTTTGCCTCAAGTTGTTGGGAAATATGAAAGAAGAGGACAAAGAGAGGTGGTCGCCGACGAAGACCTGGCTAGTACATGGGGGCAACCATGACAGCCCATTGGTGGAGCTTCTCCCACAGCCCTCACTCTCATTTATGGTGCTCTCTCTCTCTCTAAGCCTCCTATATTTATAGACAAAGGAGGCTTCCATTCACCCCACAGATGAAATGTGGCTTCCTTAACAAGCCAAAAAAGATTTGATTGGTAAAGTGAAGACATGTGTATGGCTCTCCCCTAGCCACATGTCCACCCTTTGGCTTTAGTTCCCATAAAACATGTTCTTTCTTAAAAATTTAATCACTATAATCCTTAAAATTTCTGAAAGAATTTTCCAAATCACTCTCAAGGTCTGAAATTATTTTCATTCTTCCCTGGACATACTTTCCTAAATAAATTCAAGAGCTCGACTTTGTCTAACAATTTCAAATAAGTCCCATCAATTATTATCATTATTTTCAGTTAAGTCCTTCGTTGAGGATTTATTAGGAAATTTTTCACAATGAAATTAGAGATTCCAATATTTTTATGATTTTTGCCAAATTTCAAATTAGCCCTAAAATTTCACATATAACCATTTAATAAGATTAACACATTCACTCTGTAAATTAAAATTCATGGGCATTACAGCTCTGGCCCACGCTCCAAATTGACAACTACTAAATAATAGGCTTTAGAAACGCACCCCTTGGTCTTAGCCCATGCCTTGCAATCAGTAACCTCAAGGTACACCCCCTTGGTCTTGGCTCATGCCATATTCTGGCAACTGCTAAATCATGACCCCGGGGGTGCACCACTGAGTTCTCCATCCATTGACCCCCAGGTATACCCCTTTAGTCTTAGCCTATGCCCTATCTCGACAATTTCCAAATCATGACCCCAAGAGTGCACCATTGAATCACATCCAAACATCACCGCAATCACCAACACATTGTAAACACTCACAATCATAAACAAGTCAAATTATTCATAACTCAAACCATAGCACAGTCATCATATCCTAGCATATTCACATGCATACAATATAATCCATCTCTCATATAACATCTATTCATGACGTTGATCAATTATTTACTTCATTTAACTCCATTAAACGTTCATTACTATATGTGTGGAATCTCAAGGGATTTCCACATAGTCATAAGCCTACTCATTAACATTCACATGTCATACCATTCTACAACGTACAACATAAGTCCCAAACCATGTGGACTATGTTCCTCACAAATCTTTCTCAAGTGTGGTGGGGTGTGTATGTATATACGTGTACATATTAGTTCCCAAAAATTTATCTGTAAGTTCTATAGTACTTTGAGAGTGTGCAAGTGTATGTATGCATGTTCCCATGGTGATGGTTCATGAGTTGACACGGCTACATATATGTGTATGGATATTGTTATGCTAAATCATGCTATTGTGGGTTTTATATTAATATATCTATGCATAGACATATAGGTAGGTGTTACTTCACACCATTCACAATAGGTGGGAGTGGGCTGGTGCAATCATACACATCTTTTAGGTTGCTTTTGTATTAATACAATATGAACTCATATGTATACATATAAACATAAACCCAACAACAATATCCATCTGTGTCCAAAGCACACACTCACTAATTATTGGCCAAAGCCTCAATTCAACATTTGTATAATAAGCTACGTTTATCCACTACACAACTATAACATTCATCCTTACTTAACCCATAGTCATGAACTTAAGCCTAAGTACATATACATACATACATATATATACATATATACACATTGGGCACATAAGTCGCCATTACAATGTAATTACTTTTGCAATTTCCTCCTAGCACATAATTCTTATACTACTCACAAACGAAGTCATTCAATTGTTCCACATGTCTAAGGGATTTTGTTTATATCCACACACATTGCCAAAGCAACACATTTCAAATGCATCCTTAAGAATGCTAGAATAATAAAGTAGAGAAGGGAAAACAAGCAAGATAAGGTAGGAATTTCCCTCACATTACATAACCTATTTACCATTCAATTTCCTCATTCATAAATGGACTTATTCAATCACATCACATGCATAGTGGTTTCTTATAAGTTCCTGCTCATTTCTATAGCATCACAATTCACATCCATCTTTGATAATGGTAGGAAAAGAGAATTTTAGAAAGCATAACAAACAAGATAAGGTAGAGATCCCTCACCTTGATTCTATGCTTAACTACCTTTGCTAGTCCTAATTGATGCGGTAGGTATGTTAAAGAATCCATCCCTATGAGAAAACTATGTAAAAACATATCAAAATCATAAGATAGGGAAATGCTTGCTACTAACCCTGACCTTTGGTTACTCTTTTTATCATATCTCCTAGAAGGTAAATAATTTTCAAATGATACTTATCTCATTTGAAACTAGACTCAAAGAGCTTTCCAATGATAAATAATTTGCTAAAAATGGAGTTCAAATGAGAAAGTTATGAACATTTGAAAATGGACTAGAAACTATTAGAGCTCTCGGTCACATACGTGCCATGACAAGCAAGTACCCAAGAGCTTACTTTTTTTCTTGTGTCTAGCCACTCTTAAACGTCCCTTAATGATTCCCAAGCTTCCCAATCTCCTTTGTATTGTTTTTATCTATCCAAAACATATTACAAATGTCCAGAAACAACAAAGAACTCATTTGAAATCATTCCCAAATCCAATCAAGCTAGTTTACATGATCAAAAACCCATCTTTTCCCCAAAATCTATCTTAATTCACATAAACTCAAAGCCTAGCAAAAATCAAAGATTTTTTAAGCAATTTTTCATCAAAATGGGTTCCAATGAAGTCAGTGAACATGGAGTAAGGTTGGGAAGCAAGACCCATACAACAAATCTTAACTTTTTACACACCCTAGGTTCTTCCAAGTCTGAAAATTAGCAAAGAAGAGTAAAGAATTCCATAACCTACATTGAATTTTTGTAGAGAAGATTGGGAGGTGGTTTGTTGCCAAGGAGAGACTCGCCCACAGCTCCAAGAACCAAGTTTGTGCATCCAAAGAGAAAGAAAGCTATGGGAATTATGAGAGTTATGGGAGAGAGAAAGAGAATATGGGCTAATATAGAAGTTTTGAGTATGTGAGTGGCTGGGAAAATTACCATATTGCCCTCCCTTTGTTAACTAATGACTCATGGAACAAAAGCAACATTAGAAAGCTTTATAAAATATTTTTAAAAAACACCCTAGCTATATCTTCTCAAATTTCCTACATGAATATTTGGTCCTATTAACAAACTCTTCATATCTTTCTTTCCATTCCCACACTTTCACTTAAAATAAATTATATTATTCTTTTTTCACATTAGTCCCTACTCAGAGTTCACTTCCATATATGTGGACCACTCAGAATACACCAAGGAAACAAACACACATACAAGACCAAAGTTTACTCTGTGACCTGATCAACATGAGAACTTTATTCAAGAACTAACCAACATCATGCTACACATATCCCTTCACTTGTTGCCACTCATCAGATTTTGCATTACACCACACATCATCATGCCATTTTCATTTTTATTGAAATGAACATTTTTCCCCCTATCTATACATACACACTACTATTTCAACCACAGTAATACCCGAGAACCTAGGGTGTCACAACTACAGAGTAACCTAGGGCTTAAATTGAAATATTATAGACCTACTTGGCAATGGAAAGGTCACAAAATGGCATCGATACTCTTCAAGCGGATGCTTCATGATGACAAGATCTATTAAAAAAAATATACAAAGAGCGTGTGTCAAAGCTTAGTGAATAGAATAGCTTCGCCATAACAAGGTTCAATCATGTCAAACATCATAAAAGTGCCTATCGGGCCAAATCTCAAAACTAAACAATGTGATAAGAAAAACATACCATCTCAAGGCATCTAAAACATTCAACCAGTGATACTCGTTAGTGGTAAGGTGTCATCAGGAGTTCAACTTGCCTGGCCACCCTTCTTACCCACCCTAATGTACAGACACCCCACTGGTCTAGGCACCATCAAGAGTTACCCTTACCTAACCACCCTTCTGAACCTTGCCATGAGGGCCATCTCCATTACTCATTGGTCAAGGCACCATCGGGAGCAAGGCTCACCCAACCAGCCTTCTTAACCTCGTCGAGAAAGAGAGGTACCTTAATACCATCCACATAGTGTAATAATAGACACACATGCTATTCCAAATCATCTCAAATCACATCAATGAAAAGCATTTCATAAACGCAATGCATACGGTCATAACGAAGTCTTAAATTAACATTAAAACATTACTCCTAATACATTAAGGCATACAACATCTATAAATTAACATTATCTCATTATCCCCAACACGTCCAAGCATATAGAATCTATAAATTAACATTATCTCGTTATCCCCAACACATCCGAGCATACAGAATCTATAAATTAACATTATCTCATTATTCTCAACATGTTCGGACATACAAATACAAAATCTATAAATTAACATTACCTCATTATTCTCAACATGTTCGAGCATACAGAATCTATAAATTAACATGATCTCATTATTCCCAATACGTCCAGTATACAAAATCTATAAATTAACATTATCTCATTATATTTGACATACCTAGACATAAATAATTCTTAATTTATTTACAGTTTATTATTCCCAACATGCTCGAGATATACAATTTATAAATTAACAATATTTTGTTATTCCTAATGTGTCCAAGCATATATGATTTATAAATTAACAATGATTCACTATTCCCAACATGTCTTGGCAAAATTTATTTTTAAATTAATTAGCTATATGGTGCCTTAGGCCTAACGTCTTTCCTACATTATTAGGGAGACTACCCTACATCACCCATATAATGTCTAACATTAAAACTAAATTAAGGAGTCAAACTACTCACCTGGATTCCAATGATTCCGTAACCCTAATGTTGTCATGGATATTAATTTAAAAGATGCTACAGTATTATTTAAGAAGTTTAAAGTAACCTTAGTCATCTTTCTTACTAATTAAATTTTTAGAGTTTAAAGCTTTAAGACTTACGTGAAAAAGTATAGGATTAGGGTTTTGAAACATACCTTAATCAAATGGTTCCCAGATTGATTGATGCTTAGTGATGACTCTGTGTGTGGCTAGCATATGAGTGTATAGATGGAGTGTTTTGTGGTGTGTGTGTGTGTATGATGGGTGGAGAGGAGAGATAGAAGGAGATGTGGTAGCTAGGTTGATTTGGGAGCTTTAGAGTATTGTGTGTGTACACGATTTGTGGAAGAGGTGTGGCGGCTAGGTTAATTGATTTGGGAACTTTGGAGTCTTGTTTGTATGTGTACAAGAAGTGTGTTGGCTAGGTTGATTTGGTTGAAGATGTATGTCGGCTAAGAGGATTTGGGAGCTAACTTAATATGGAAGAGGTGTAGCAATGTTGATTTGGTGGAAGAGATGAGTTGGCTAGGTTGATTTGGTGGAAGAGGTTTCCAAATAGGATTTTTCTTCTTGTATTTGTGTATGGCTTTTTGCCATGGGGTTGCTTTTATGTTTTAGGAGTTTAGGTTAAAATCTAGGCTAGAGCTAGGATTAGGTGTTTGAGTAGGATTTTCCGTTTTAAAATTCATTAAATCTATTTAGCTAAATCTAATTTGAATAGGATTGTTTTATTTGTTTTAATAATTTATTTGTCTTTAGAAGCTTCCTAGCTTAATCTTTTATTGTGCCTTATTTATTTTAATTTAACAATTCTTAATCGTATTTGATTATTTCATTAGTTTATCTACTTATTCCATTATTTAATTATTATTTTAAGATTTAATTTCCTTTCCTATTTCAATTCCATCTTCCCTTTATTATTATCACTTTTATTTTTATTATTATATTTGTTTTCATTTAAGTTAAGCTTCACACCTAACCTCTCCTTTCTATCTAATTAATATTTTTTTATTATTTAATCCTATTTAAATTTATTTTTATTTAAAGGGAATTCTTTCTTTAATTTTCCCTACATTTAAATTTTTTGGTTTTTAAACATTTAATTAACTTTTTAAGCCTAACATTGTTCTTATTAAATTGATCCCTATCTAGTGGTCTATTTTTAAGTAATTTCATCCAACCCCAACTAAGTTTTATTTTTACTTTTGTCCCTTACTTTTATTTTTCATTTTGGATGCTCTAGCCCGAATCACATTTACCCAAGGGATAAGCATCATATCATATAACATCCAACATATCACATAATTCATGCAACTAAATGTGGAAATCCATATTTTGACTGGCATGCACAAACAAGATAACAAAACTCACAGGCATACAAAAAATTCAAACAGACAAGGGAATTTTAAATCACGGGAATTACAACTTCCTTCCCATAGTTACCTTATGTTGTGTTAGAAAAGTAGTAAGAAGGAAGCTAAATCCTATGATACCAAGAGTGGCTTGGGCTAGGTCCTCTAATGCATCGATTATAATTTGAGGCACATCAACACCGATCCCTTGCACAATACAGTAAATCAGGAAGGCCCCTTTGGCGAATAAGTCAAAAGTGATAGAAGAAGGCATGATGGAATGCTGAATAAAAGTGAACCAAACACGAAGGATAGGTAGAAGGTCAGTTCTCCTAACTTTGTGTGGCTTGTTCTTGGAATCCAACATCCATTCAGCAATGGTGCTTAACACTTCATTAGGATTCCAAGATTTGTCCTTTAGCATGGAATGATAATAAAAATCCATGAATGTGCTATAAAATATGCCAAATATCTCTCTAATTTTTTCTTTAGAAAAATCTATTTCCACCCCTTATCGTGTGGCACTTTTTTAAATTATCACCCTCAATTTTGTAAGTGTTGGAGTAAAACTCCTAAGCCAACCTCATATATGCTCTAGTTGGGTGATCTCAAAGTCCTGACCATCTTCTTTGTCTGATCTGATCTTGAATTTTGCAGAACTCATCCGCCTCTAATTGAAGCTTTTCTCCTATACTATTCTCCCCCTAAAAATCACTTCCTCAAACCTTCATTCATGCTCCTTAGTGTGGAAAGTATTAGTGAAGGAGGTCGATGATGCACCACCACTCATCTTCCTTGTCCACTATAGTGGAGGGGCCATAAGTTAAGCCAATACGATGAAAAGACCAAACATTGCAGAAATCAAAGTGAACTTGTGAATCACAAAATAATCAAGGAACAAAGAACACAAAGACAAGATTGCTAAAAACACATTGGAGAGTCAGAGTTGTTGGATGGGAAAAGAAATTTAAGGAGGACTAAGGAGGGCAACGACGGAAAATAGGTAGAGAACAATTTCGTGAAGAGCGGTTGCAGAAAATAGGGTAAATGACTAAGAAGAATGAGCTAAAGTTAGGGTTTTGGCTTTAAATAGGTGACGTAACACTACGGTGGTGTTTCCCACTGCTTCAATGCAAGGGTTTTCTTTTTAATAAAAGACCCTTCGCTAGCTAACCCAGTAGCCTTGCTCAAGCGATGACCCATAGAAAGCTTACCAAAGCTACAGGCATCCTACCACTGCAGCAGTCGCCTAGAGATGAACAACCCCACTGCTGCAACGGTCTAAGACACTGCTGCAACACTGAACCACAGAGTCCAAACACTGAGACACCCTTCTCTACAGCGTGGCATACTTCACTCGCTCAAGTATCAAGTCATAGAAAGCTGCTATAGGTTACAGGCAATGGACCACTGCAGCAGCCAAAGCTGCTTCTGCTGCACTGAGTGACAGAACAAAATCCTCTACACCTAGATCCCTACTATTGCAGCGGTCAAAATCTTCACTACTGCACTGACTTACAGGAAACCCTTCTAGCACCAATCAGAACCAATCTCTCATAAGCAATAGCATTAGAACCAAAACAAACCCTCAAAAAATAATCCAAAACATCTAAATCACAGAAAAATTAGAGAAAATCATTACCTACACAAGAACATAAACTATACTCCAATGAACTCAGTCAAATCATATAACACAGTGAGAGTGCAACACTAAATTATGTCCAGATCAGCTGCTGAGAAAACTGCTTTTTGCTGCTTTTCACTTTCAACAACGGTTTTTATCGTTGTGAAAGTTTTGGCAACAGTAAAAACTGTTGCCAAAACTTTTAGCAATGGTAAAAATCGTTGCTAAAAGTGAAAAGCAGTAAAAAGTAACTGTTCGCTCAGCAGTAAATCCAGACTCCACTAAATTGCAGCATCAAACAAACACTACTCAGCACAAATATGACAAGTTCAAAAATATGTCTAAAACATTAAAATAATAAGAAAACAAAAGTATAGGGTTGAGAAAACTTGGGTTACCTCTCAAGAATGCTAAGTTTATAATCTTTAGCCAAACTTTCCCAAGACTCCTTATGTTTGAGACTACGCAAAGACAAGAAATGTCCTTTCTCGCTCAACTTCACCTCCAAGATAGAGCTTCAATCTTAGCCATTCACTTTGAAGCTCTTAGTGCCCTCCAAATTTAGGATTTCCATAGTACTCCTAGTGCCTGACCACCTTGATTTCAGCTTGTCCAAAAATAATTTCAACCTTGAACTGAACAATAGTACTTTCTGACACTTCAAAAGATCAAGGAAGTATTTTTTGATCATGTAATTTTTTCACCCTTTCTTTTTACACACAAGAGCTTTCCTAAGCTTAAAGATGGAAGTCTTCTAGCTCATTCAACTGCATAAGTCTCTTCTCTCTAGCCTTGAGATCAAAGTTCAGGAACTTTATTACCCAAAATGCTTTATGCTCTAACTTCACAGGGAGATGGCATGCCTTGCCAAAAACTAATTTGAAGGGTGAAGTTCCGATGGGGGTTTTGTATGCTATACGAGAGGTCCAGTAAGCATCATCCAACCTATTTGCCCAATCTTTTCTAGAGGTATTTACTATCTTCTCTAAAATCCTCTTTAGTTCTTTGTTGGACACTTCTTTTTGGCCACTCGTTTGGGGATTGTCATGACCCCAACTTGGTCATATGACCAACATAACATGAAGGGACACACTCCCTTAGCATTTTAAGCCTATCAAATTTTCCCCAACATAAACAGAGTAAAAGAACTCAAATCTGATAAAAACATAATTTAATTTTGAAAATATGATAAGTATTCATATATTCAATAAGCATTCATGTTCCCAAGTATTTCTTCAATACACAAATTAAAAGGGGAATGTTCGAGAACATGGGATAATATAAATATATGCTAGAATGCATGTTATGTCTATCATCACAATATAGCCCAAAATAATCCTAGTTGACCTACATAACTACAGAGCATCACTAGGACTATAAAATAAAGAAAGACCATGATCCACCTAATTAATGGGTTAAGTCAAGCTTGAAGTATTGCTACTCCTCCAGTGAATACTCCTCTTCGACGACTAGATATGAAAATGTTAAACTATGGAGGGTGTGAGTTTACCACAACTCAGTGAGTAGAAGACTATGCAATAAAAATAATGAAGCATTCATAACATCACAATTACATGCTTAAGAGCTACACATATAATATGTTGTGCTAAAAAAGTAGATGCATAATGCACATGATCATTCTTACATAACACGCTATCACCTAGGCAACCACCAGTATACAATCTCGGATACGCTCCCCTTAGACCTTGGCCCATGCCCTACACCGGAATATTCCAAATTAAAGTCCCTAGGAACGTATCCCTTGATCCTGGCCCATGCCTTTATCCATCATTGGCTACCCCCTAGGTACACCCCATTCGGTCTTACTCATGCCCCACTCCAGCATCTACCAACGCACTTTCCCGATGATACACCACTAAGCCTCAATCACAAACAACTCATCCATAATATGGAAATAAGGAAAATCATGACATAGGAGATATAGAACTTAAATCATGAACATGACATGCATTTACAACTTATCATCCTCCTATGCAAATTCAATTTAATCCAAACCACCTAAGATGCATTCAACTCAATTTAGGATTCAAAGAGCCCACACCAGCATGTAACATGATGTTAAGTTTAAAAGAATAAGTTTTTCAAAGTCACCCATTCACCTTTGATCCAAGCTATGCTAATTCTACCTCAATAAACTTTAATCAAGGTGAGGCTATGGAATTAGATCAATCCCTATAAGAAACCGGGTGAAAAGGTAAGTTCGGGGTGAAAATTAAGTTTGGAAGGGCCCTTTTACCTGCCTTGGTGTGTAGAAAATAAAGGTCGCTGCCTCTTGCCCACCATGGCATGCAAGGCAGCTGGTCTTCTACCTTGTACGGGCCATGGTGGGCACAAGACAGAGTGACCACTCTGTTCTTGCATTCAACCATTCCCAAATATCCCCTAATGATTCCCAAGCTTCCCAAACTTTTTCCCAATGTTTTTATCCACCTAAAACATATTACAAATGTCCAGAAACAACAAAGAATTCATTTGAAATCATCCCCAAATTCAATATTACAAATGTCCAGAAACAACAAAGAATTCATTTGAAATCATCCCCAAATTCAATCAAACAAATTTACATGTTTAAAATACCCATTTCCCCCAAATTCGTTTCAATCCATATTAGTCCAAAACCTAGCAAAAATCAATACTTTTCTAAACAATTTCTCATCAAAATTTGTTCCAATGAAATCAATAAACATAGAAAAATGTTGGGAAGCAAGACCCACGCAAAAAGTTTCAAATTTTCACCCACTTGTGCCCTAGTTTCCCCAATTTTGAAAATCAAAAAAAGAATGAGTGAAAGATCCTATAACCTACCTTGAATCTATGTAGAGGAGCTTCAAAAATGATTTGTTGCCAAGAAAAGACTCACCCACCTCCAAGGATCAGATTCATGCACTTAAGTGGAGAGAAAGTCATGGAAATATTAAAAGAGAAGAGAGCTACGGGAAAGAGATAGAGAATGACGAGGACTTAGAGAAATTTGGCTGATGTAGAGTCTTTGGGTAGATGATTGGCTTGGGAAAAGACTATGTTGCCCTCCTCATGTTAGGTAATGTCTTTTTGGGACAATAGTACACTAGGAGACTTAAATATATATATATATATATATATATATATATATATGTAACATCCCAAATTATTATGGAATAAATATTTAATATTTTTTTTTATTTTTTTTGAGACTCTAGAAATCTCTTGAATGTCCTTGATGAATCTAGATTGTTCTAGAGGAATCTTGTATGTTCTAAAGATATCTTGTATATTCTTGAATTTCCTAGATAAGTGTAGAATGTTATAGAATGGTATAGATAATTCTAGAAAATTCCAGGTTAGTTATGTTCTAGAGATATCTTGTATATTCTTGAATTTCCTAGATAAGTGTAGAATGTTGTGTTAGCCATAATGTATTATGCTATAAGTTTTGATGATGACAAATATGTGGGAATTATAGTATGATTTAATCTTCTTGGCCCAATATATGATTTAATCTTCTTGACCCAAATGAATGATTTAATCTTATTGGCCCAAATGCATGATTCAATCTTTCTTGGCCCAAATATATTTAATGCTTTATATATTTAAATATAGTAGTATAAATTGATTTTTGATAAAATTTATTGATTGTTGTAATATAATTTGAAAAAGAATACTTTTTCCTGTACCACTTTTGAAAAAGAAATTTGATTGTTGAAAAAGTATGATAAAGTTTATTGGTTGTTGTAATCAACTTTGAAAAAGAATATCTTTTACTGTAGCAAATTTGAAAAAGAATATTGATTGTTGAAAAAGGTTGATAAAGTTTTTTGGTTGTTGTAGAAAGATTGAAAAATGATGATAAAGCTTACTGTAGCAATTCTGACTAAAGTAGTCACTGTAGCAGTAAGGTTTCACTATATAAAGGGGACTTCACAACACCATTTACATCAAGCTTCAATTGTTCATTTCTCATATTATCTTGAGTTCCATTCTCTCTAAATTGTTAGAGAAAAATTCTGAGCTTAATTTCTGCGTTATCTACACTTTGAGAGTGTTCACCATTATTTTCCTTAAGCCTTTAAATTTAGTTGCTCAATGATTGGTTCCTTGAGTTAGTGTTTGAGAGAAAACACGTTGTAAGGGGGATAGACACCCTTGAGGAAAAAAAAGATCAATGTTGTAGTGGTTTGCAAGTACCTGGATTAAACTTGCAATTATAGTGGAAATACTCAAGTGGTCTCTTGAGCACTGGATGTAGGCTTGAGATTAGCCGAACCAGTATAAATCTCTGAGTTTGCTTTCTCTATCCCTACTCTATTTACATTTGAAGTTAATTAATTAATGCTTTGCGTTTATATTTGATTTCTACTTCAAGTATTAATTAACGTGTGTAGATTTATATTTTCTCCTTAATTCCTTGCACTATAAAATTATTCATCTTGATAACACTTTGATTTTCTGAATTAAATTATTATCTTTAACATTGTCCAATTTCAGAAAATCATTTTAACTTCCAATTAAGTTTTGTGAAAATTTTTATAAAACCCAATTCACCCCCCCTCTTGGGATCCAACCATTTCTTTCAATTGGTATCAGAGCTTGGGCTCTTGATTTGAGACTTAACCGTCTAAGAGTAAACATGGTTGGATTTAGTGATTGGTTTATGTCTGAAAATTATTCTTTCACAAAACCTCCAGTTTTTGATGCTAATCATTTTCAATATTGGAAGTATGAAATGAAAATGTTTTTAATTTCAGTAGACCATAAACTCTGGGAAGTTATAGAAAATGGTTTTTATATGCCTGTCAAGGAAGAACAAGGAAAATGCATTCCAAAACCCAAGAGTGAATGGAATGATACTGAAAGAAGTTTAGTGCAACTCAATGCTAAGGCAAAATTGATTATTTCTTGTGCATTGAGTCAAGATGAATTTTTCAGAATTTCCAATTGTGCAACTGCTAAGGAAATGTGGGAAACTTTAGAAGTTGCATATGAGGAAGATCTTGTTGCAATGGAATTAAAGTCTAGAAATCTCATTAATGAACTTGATATCGCTCAAATGAAAAATTGTGAAACCATTAATGAGATACGACTTGTGCTTAATCAATTGCAAGCTCTTGGTGTTGAACTTACAGGAAAATCTCAAATCACCAAGGAGATAGAAGAAAAAGAAAAAGGAGAAAAAGAGAAACCACAACCAAAAACTGAATCATCAAAGAAAGCTTACCTATCTTCCATTTGGGGAAATAGCAATTTCGATGAGAAGAACACAAATGAAGAAGCCAACACTTGTCTTGTGGCCAGAGATAAAGATGAGGTAAATTCATTTGACTACTCTTTTGAAGAATTACAAGATGCCTTTGATGATTTACATGAAGAATCTCTTATACTTGCAAAGAAACTAAATATTTCAAAACAGAAAAACTCTTCTCTTGAAAATGAGTTGGAAACATTGAAAAATGAATTTTCTATTTCCAAGGAAGAGAATTTTGTTTTTGAAAATCAAAACAGAACTTTGCAAGAAGAGAATTTGATTTTAAAGGCAAATATCTCTACCAACAAAAATTGCTTTTGTACCAAGTGTGATTCCTTGAAAAAGGAGAATGAGGATCTTAAAAACACACTTAAAAAACTTTCTCAAGGTAGAGAAATTCAAAACTCTTCTGTTGAGAAACAAAGTAGTAGCTTTAACAAAATTGGTTTTGTTCTTAACAAGTCAAATCAGAAATATTTCGAAAACTACTTTGTTCCTACAAAAATGTCCAAAAGTCCACCTTGCACTTGTTTTTATTGTGGACTGAAAGGACACAAGTCTTACTCCTGTTTTTATAAGAAAAATCTTGTTCATGGAGTAAAAATGAAATGGGTTCAAAAAGGACCTCATGACCCAGGCAAACCCAAAAAAAATTTGGGTATCAAAGACAAAGGATTAATTTGCAGATTTGCCTCGAAGCAAGGAGCGGAAATAACTTTTCAATGGCTACATCATTCAAACTCCACTCTCTTGCATCAAAAGGAGGCAATGGATAAGTAAACATATAAGCTAGAATGCATTGTAAGAAATTTGACTGATATGTTTACTGCTCTCTAATGCTTTTGTCTGTTCTCTAATATGCATTACATCTATCCTTGATACTCATGCATGCTATATCTGAAAACAATTGTTAGGTATGCAAATTATAGATTCGAATTTTGTTTTGAGCTAAAATCTTTCTTCCAAATTTTGCTCAAACTATCCTTTTTACCGCATCATGAAAACTTGCTTCCATTACACGCACATTTTTCTTGTCTTCACAACAATAAGATTCCTCCTACCTATAGTATTTATCCTTGCTGTAATCTTATTTAAATATTTTCAATGAAATCAAATATTTTGTAAAATTGCATTTCATGAAAGCATAGCACTTTTATTAATATGGCATATCTTGAGCATAATGTTGCTCCTAGTACTTGAGATTTATTTGAACATTACTGATTTGAACATCAAAGTGCTCCCCCAAAAGTGTTTTGCAGGAGTTAATCCTCAAAATTATCCTCTAAAGCACATTCTTTCCTCTGCTCTCCGAAATCAGTAAGATTTATAGTTTTGAAGTTGGTTGGTCGACCAACGCTCCTATCAGTAGTCGACCAACGAAGCCTACATTGAACCAATGCTTGATAGATCTTGCAAATAATCAATCAATTAAGATCATTAAAATTGTAAGAAGACATGATCAATCAAAAGAAGAGCAATGAGCAAAACAAGGATATCAAAATCTTGAAGAGGAACTTTAAGAAGCAACAAAAGTTTGCCAAAATTGATGAGTATCTCTATCCTTTACTTCTTCATTATTTAATTGAATGATACTCTTTGATCTTAATTAGCTATACTAGCAAATTGTTATCATTGACATATTGTTTTCTGACATCTTACATACTTGATCACATCATGACATATAAAAATATGTTAAATACTTAAATTATTTTTTAAATATTCAATACATCATGGTTTGAGCATTATGCATGTCATATCCTTTGTATAAGCTATAGCTTATGAATGATTGTTTATGAATTATAGTTTATATCTGATTATATCTTATTAATCTATATTACCTCAATTATTGTACTACATACTCAGGTTATAATATGTTTTATCTTGATAAGTATGTAACTTGCTTTTGCTTTGAAATGATATATATGTCCATGCCAGAAAATTCTTTCCATCTTTAAAATAGATATATATTTTTCAATATATATATATACTATGCTGAATTTGTGTAGCTGATTTCTTTTATCTTTCTTTTATTATTATTTTTTTGTATCGTCCAATAAAAGAAACCACTTGCATTAAAAAAAACGAAGGATTACATTGCAAAAAAAAAAAGGGAAAGTTTGCTCATGCATGAGCAACCTACAGGCGAGGTGGTCTCAGATTAGGAGGGTTGTATTGTATCATCACCCCTCGGCCATTCCTTGGAGCAAGAGACTGAGCAATGTCACGGAGGGTAGTGTAAATCCCATTCATACAATCAACACTTCTTTGTTGTTGATTGCAGAAGCATTGGGTAGACCAATAGAAGAACCTATCTATTCTTGAAGTCAGTGCCGCATTGTTGCGTTTAGCTAACTTCTCCTGGTCCTCTATCATCTTCTTGAGTTTCTTCACCTCCTGCTCCAGACAAGCAATTTTGTCTTCTGACGTTTGGCCTGTACTAATCTCCTCAGCTTCTTCGATCTTCATCTTCTTCTTTTGGTTCTCTTGAGATTCCTCCAAAGGTCTTTTGCCTTTGTCCTTGCCTAGACTCAAGTTTAAGTCGAGCTCTTCCTCCCTTGCGTCTACTGTGAGATCAATGAACTTTCTTGCTGCCATGGTTTGGAAAATTCAGAAATTTTTGTAGGAGTATGAAGAGAGAGGAATGTCAGAAAGTTGTAGGCTCAGAGATGAATACTCTTTGTGGTGTGGTAATTGAGAACTCTGGGGCAGTCTTTATAGAGAGAAAATTATGACTAAGAGCCAAAGAAGATATCTCTTCGCCGCACCCTACACGCTCATCCTATGGATTTCTGCAAGCTGGAAGCCAGAAGTCTAGAGTACGCATGCACACCGATAACGCGTCACATTAATGGCAAAACCACGAAAGTCAATTTTCGGTGGATTTGCGGCTGATTTAATTTGTTTTGATTAAAAATTTAAGGATTAATAAAATGGTGATAAACACAACCGTATTTCTCTGCTTTATTGTGTTGTTCTTGAGAGCTTTCAGTATAATATACATGATTGATTGCATCATGCTATGATTACATGTATCTAAGAACATATGTTGTGTATGCTATTCATGCATCATGAGCGAAGGCTATGGCTAAGAATAATATGTCATGATTCCACACGCACTCATAGAAAATGAAAAAAAAATGACTTGAATAAAATGAAATGTGTAAAGGATGATACATCTTCATAGTTACACATACTTACATATAGTGCTTTTGTGGGAAAATGAAAGGCAATGATTTCCTTGCATTATGATAATGCTTGATGCATGCGACCGTAAGCAGTTAATTTTGCCTTTAATATTTGATTTACATTACTAACTTAAGCATCGGAGTGGTTGTCAAAATTTTTACAGGTACTCATCCTCAAGATACATATATGATTACATTTGTTTAATATGCATTGGTTGAGGGGGAGCCTAATCTATACTTAAATCCTCTATATCTTTAAGCTCACTTTATCTGATATGCAATGTTTTCCTTAACTATATATTTTTGGCATATCAATGATAAGTTTTGATGAAATTTTACCCCATGACGTCATATGATATTCTTGCTTAAAGAAGGAATACGCTTTAGCCTTTATATATTGCCTTCCTTATACCTTTTTGTTGATGTCAAATAGGGGGAGAAGAATATGGAAAGAAAAATATGTGTATATTGTATAATGATTATTACATTGTAACATATTTTTCTTAGGTGATTTGTCATCATCAAAAAGGGGGAGATTGTTAGCCATAATGTATTATGCTATAAGTTTTGATGATGACAAATATGTGGGAATTATAGTATGATTTAATCTTCTTGGCCCAATATATGATTTAATCTTCTTGACCCAAATGAATGATTTAATCTTATTGGCCCAAATGCATGATTCAATCTTTCTTGGCCCAAATATATTTAATGCTTTATATATTTAAATATAGTAGTATAAATTGATTTTTGATAAAATTTATTGATTGTTGTAATATAATTTGAAAAAGAATACTTTTTCCTGTACCACTTTTGAAAAAGAAATTTGATTGTTGAAAAAGTATGATAAAGTTTATTGGTTGTTGTAATCAATTTTGAAAAAGAATATCTTTTACTGTAGCAAATTTGAAAAAGAATATTGATTGTTGAAAAAGGTTGATAAAGTTTTTTGGTTGTTGTAGAAAGATTGAAAAATGATGATAAAGCTTACTGTAGCAATTCTGACTAAAGCAGTCACTGTAGCAGCAAGGTTTCACTATATAAAGGGGACTTCACAACACCATTTACATCAAGCTTCAATTGTTCATTTCTAATATTATCTTGAGTTCCATTCTCTCTAAATTGTTAGAGAAAAATTCTGAGCTTAATTTTTGCGTTATCTACACTTTGAGAGTGTCCACCATTATTTTCCTTAAGCCTTTAAATTTAGTTGCTCAATGATTGGTTCCTTGAGTTAGTGTTTGAGAGAAAACACGTTGTAAGGGGGATAGACACTCTTGAGGAAAAAAAAGATCTATGTTGTAGTGGTTTGCAAGTAACTGGATTAAACTTGCAATTATAGTGGAAATACTCAAGTGGTCTCTTGAGCACTGGATGTAGGCTTGAGATTAGCCGAACCAGTATAAATCTCTGAGCTTGCTTTCTCTATCCCTACTCTATTTACATTTGAAGTTAATTAATTAATGCTTTGCGTTTATATTTGATTTCTACTTCAAGTATTAATTAACGTGTGTAGATTTATATTTTCTCCTTAATTCCTTGCACTATAAAATTATTCATCTTGATAACACTTTGATTTTCTGAATTAAATTATTATCTTTAACATTGTCCAATTTCAGAAAATCATTTTAACTTCCAATTAAGTTTTGTGAAAATTTTTATAAAACCCAATTCACCCACCCTCTTGGGATCCAACCATTTCTTTCATGTTGTAGAATGGTATAGATAATTCTAGAAAATTCCAGGTTAGTTATGTTCTAGAAATATCTTGTATATTCTTGAATTTCCTAGATAAGTGTAGAATGTTGTAGAATGGTATAGATAATTCTAGAAAATTCCAGGTTAGTTATGTTCTAGAGATATCTTGTATATTCTTGAATTTCCTAGATAAGTGTAGAATGTTGTAGAATGGTATAGATAATTCTAGAAAATTCCAGGTTAGTTATGTTCTAGAGATATCTTGTATATTCTTGAATTTCCTAGATAAGTGTAGAATGTTGTAGAATGGTATAGATAATTCTAGAAAATTCCAGGTTAGTTATGTTCTAGAGATATCTTGTATATTCTTGAATTTCCTAGATAAGTGTAGAATGTTGTAGAATGGTATAGATAATTCTAGATAATTCCAGGTTAGTCTAGGTTTATCTTGAGTTATCTTGAGTTCTCTAAACATTTCTAGGCTTTAGAGAGATGTTGCCTCCCCTTTTTAGCTATAAATAGCAACATCTTCCTCCCCTTTCCTTGCACCATTCACAACCGAGAGAGAGTGAGAAAAAGAGAATCCAACAGCTTAGACAGAAGCAGAAAAATATTCTCTATTTTTCAACCATAAAATAGAGATTTTGGAAAAAGCAAATAGCAACGTTAAACTCGATTTTTCTGAGCTACTTTGAGGAGATTCTTCTATTAGTAACCCACACAAGTGTTAAGGGAGAAGTGGCAGTGAATAGGAAGCAAAAATCAGAACCAAAACCAGTGCAAACTACCCCACGGTCAACGGTAAAAAATCGTGAAACGAATTTCAAGACATATTGAATAGCTATTTGAGCTAAAAAGTCAGACTACAAAGTACAGGTAGCTTAGCAATTCATAAAAGCTTGTTTTACTACTTGAATATTTTATGTCCATGAAGTTTTATTTAAAGTGAAATATGTTTTTCATGATGAAATTAGCATGATATCAGCTTGGAAGTTTACTTCCATGTTCAGCTTGGGAGTTCTGCTTCCATGTCAGCTTGGAAATTCTATTTCCATGTCAGCTTGGAAATTATATTTCCATGTTTTAGTTTGGAATCTTTCTAGCTTGAGTTAAAGGACTGCAGTAGCCTTTTTCTCATGTTTAGATTGGAAAAATAGTTCTGCAGACTATCTTTTCCATGTTGTTGAGTGTGCCACCAACTATTCTTGATTCCATGATTTATTCATATATCAGCTTGCTAATTTTTCATTAACTTATTGCACTAAACTGAGAATTTATATTACGTGGATTGATTTTTATGATATAAGTGCTTTTATGACTGAAATGGTATATTTATAAATGTTTATAAAATTATGCTCGCTACTGAGATACCCTTATCTCACCTTTTTGTGCTTTTCCAACTGACCATTTCAGGGGCTGAGTATAAGGGGAAAGGTGTAAAGATTGATTGAACACTATTAGAGCACTCAAGTTTATTAAGTATTAGAATTATAGATTTTTTTTTTAAGTTTAGATATCAAATTACTATGTACGACAGATTTGTAATTTATTTCAAACGAATGTAAAATTATCTTATGTTTAGAATTTCAATTATTATTTATAACTAATTATGATTTGTAGTGAGAACAATTGTAGAATGTTCTTTTTGAAAGTACGAGTATTAAGCATTAGAATTTTAAAAAAAAAATTTCAGATTTTAGTATAGTAAAATAAGGACGTTACAATATATATTTAAACACTTTAGCTATAGACCCTCAAAATTCCCACATCCCTATTTAGTCCCTCAAGCAACTCCCTATGTCTTTCTTCCCCTTTTCCACACTTTTACTGAAATTAAAAATAAATTATTCCTTTGCAATTGGTCCTTAGGGTTTATTCCACATATGTGGACTACTCATAATACACCAAGGCAAAAAACACCCACACAAGATCGAAGTTGCTCTGTGACCCGCTCAACATCAGAATTTCATTTTAGAATTAACCAACATCATGCTATGCTAGAATATTAAAGTCATGCACAATCAGGATATCTATTACATTATACAAAACAACATCATAACACACAAACATAACTAAATCATAGTAAATGCCAAAAACTTGGGGTGTTATAGGGATGGTAAGGTGTAGCAATTCAATGTCTAACCCCGTACTTGGCCAAAAGACCTTCAAGATGCTTATTATAGAAATGGGACCCATCATCACTGATTAATGTCTATGGCACCTCTAAACAGCAGAAAATGGTCTCCTTCAGAAAGCTAAGTACCACCTTAGCATCATTGGTTGTCGTTGGAATAGCCTCAACCTACTTAGATACATAGTGAACTACCACCAATATATACTAGTTTATGAAAGATTAGGGGAATGGGCACATGAAGTCGATTCACCATACATTGAAGATCTCAACTTCCAAGATGTTGTTAAGGGACATCTCATGTTTGTTTTTGTGACGTTACCACTCCTTTGGTATTGGTCACATCTCTCCAAAAACTTCTTCGCATCCTTAAATAAAGAATGCCAATAAAATCCACTCTCAAGGATCTTTGTTGATGTTCGAACACTGCTAAAATGACCATTGTATTTCAAGCCATGACAAAGCTATAAGATGCTCTCCATTTCCTCTTTTGGTATATAATGATGGACAACATGATCAACACATATTCAAAAAAGATATGGCTCATCCTAAAAATAGAATTTCACATCATGGAGAAAGCACTTCTTTTATTGAGCACTGATATTCGGTGGCAATCTCCTATAGACCAAGTAGTTCAATAAGTCAGCATACCACAATAGTTTTTTCTCATCCACGAAGAATAACTTCGTATTTGGCAAAATTATCATTTATTTGCTGCTCTTTATCATCTTAAGCCTTAGCACTTAAGCAGGATAGGTAGTTAACTATTTGATTTTCAGTATCCTTCCTATCCACAATCTGCAAGTTAATTTCTTACAACAAAAGAATCCAACAGATCAACTGTGAATTTGACTCTTTCTTTCTAATCAAATACTTAATGGTCGAGTGGTCTGTGAACACTGTGACCTTGGTCCCCACCAAATAAGCCCTAAAATTATCAAACGTGAATACTACAACCAACAATTATTTTTCAGTGGTGGTGGAATTAAGTTACGCATCTGCTAGATGTTTGTTCGAGTAATAAATTGAGTGGAAGACCTTTTTATACCTTTGACCCAAGACAGCACCCACTATATAGTTGCTTGTGTCACACATCAATTCAAATGACCAGACCTAATCAGTTGCTTACGCCACACATCCTCCAAATTGATCTTGTGTATACAAATGGATGGGTTGATTCCTTTTTACCGCAATAGACCATCCAATGGCCCTTTGTATTTCTTAAGAACATCTCGAAGCTGAATTTCCTACTCATGTGTCAGAATTGAAGAGACAATGACTGTTAATGTATCAAACTCACCAATATATGTTTGAGATGTGACGGGAGTCGCTTCAACTCCAAAACTAGAAGTTCCTCAATGGATGGCTTCAAAGGCGATGTTACTCGAGAAGAGATATCCAATGCCTTGAATGAATTTTTATATATACCCATTTGCTTAGAGGCATCCAAAAATTTGACCACCCCATGTATTTCCAAGTCCTCACTCTCTTCCCCCATAGTTAGAATGACCTCTAAATCATCCTTCACCACGACATGTTGGAAGCGCTCATGTACCTCATCCAATCCTATAACTTTACAACCAAATTGTCATTATCTAATGCAAATTGTTTTAAGCATTTAATGCTTATCCTGTCCTTTATCCCAATTTTACCCAATTTCTAAAACACTGCATTTATTAACAAACCAATCTTAATGAGAAAATGCTATTATTATAAAATTTATAAGTAAAGAATTCAAAATACATGACCAACAAACAAGGAAACATAACAACTCAAAATTTATAGTGAAATCTTAATGAGAAAGAAAAAGATCCATAATATTAAGAAAGACATTAACTTTACGTAGATATATTGGAATCAATAGCTTCACCAATACAGATTAACTTTTAAAAAAATAAATAAATAAATATTTTCTTCATAAAAAAAATAATAATTGATAAGGAGAGAAATAAAAGTTTATAGGCTCGTCCAATGTTATAACTCTATAACCAAACTGTTAAAATCTCATTCAAATTGTTTTAAGCTTTCAATGCTTATTTAGTCCTTGATCCCAGTTTATACCCCATTTTTAAAACACTACATTCAGTAACACGAAAACAATTCTATATTAAATAATTTATGTAAAATATAGATAAACAAAATTTTATATTGAATTTTATATTGAACACTTTGCATAAAACAGAATTACAATTAATTCTATATTACATACTCATAAAAATTGGATGCAATGATATTTGAATTAATTATTTTTACATAAAACATAGATACGATTAATCACATATTAAATACACTGCCTAAAACATAGTTATTAATTACTCTAGCGAAACACAAATATATAAAATTTTATCTTCAATGCTCTGCGTGAAACATAAATGTGATTAATTATATATTAAAGACTCTGCATAAAAATCAAATGCATTGAATTCCATATTGATTAATTTTACATAAAAAAAAGAAGAAACGATTAATCCCATATTCAATACTCCGCATCAAACAAAGTTATGAGACTACTATGTATAGTTTTGTAGCACTCTTATATCTCACAAGTATGATCCTAATTACTTAATTGAGATATTCTTTTACACATTTTGTATTCAAAGAAAGTGAAGATGAAGTGAAGATGCTAACACTAATAGGGAGAAAACTTGAAAGCATATATATCAATGAGATGAATTGACTCAATGATTTACCAAAATATTACTGATTTTGCAATTAGCTAAATTCTATATGTCATCTATAAACATGCTTCTTGTAGGGAAGCACCTATCAGAAAGAACTGTGGGAATGAAGTCTCATGCTTCTCAACATCAATTACTAAATCATACACTTGCACAGCTTGGAGCTATAAAACCTTCAAGTTAGGGTTGTGGATATGTAGTTTATTGAACCCTATAAATTCAATGTGACTAAAAACCTCCAACCCTGTACAATTCTTCAAAATCTTGTAGAGGATTGCATCAACAACATACACATTCTTCAACACTAAGGTTTTGAGGATTTCACATCCTTGAAATGGAGTTGCACTACTCAATGTGTAGTTGATGAATTGGAGTGACCTTAATCCAGTCGAAGTCTCAACCTCGTACCCTTTAAGTATTCTCTGTATGGCTTGGTTGAGAGTGGACGTTGGATCCTAAGCTTTGGATGGGTTTAGCCTTTGAGATAATGGCACGATCAATATCTTCCCATTGATCTCAAAGTGTGTGGTGTGCCACCAAATTAGCTTCCATCTTTGTGAAAGAACACTAGTTTTCACTGCTTCATCTATGACAAGCTAGGAGATGATAATGGACAATATTTCATTAGGGAGAAAGGTAGTGAGATATGACACCTCTAAAGCCAAAACTTTGGCTTTTGATCTTGTTACAACCATCTATAATGTGGTAGTGTGGCTGCAAAATCATGTTTGATTTAGAGTTTTGCAGAGAGAGAAAGAGAGAGGTCTAAAGGGGATGTCTCAAGGCTTTAGTTGAATTAGCTTGAATAGAAAACTATAGCATAAAATCAACAAAACTAATTGTCAAGAGTCAAGTCAATATTAATTTATGTATAAAAGTCAATATCAATTCATATATAAATTCAAGATGTAATTAAATCAGAAGAACAAAATTTGAATTTGAATTTTTTTAATCCACGCATTAATCATGCAATTAAATTCTAAATTAGAAGATTTAAAAATTACAAAAATATTGCATGGTTATTGCATGACATCGTACTATGTCATTAGGAATGGACATTAAATTTGCCCACTAAATTTGTAGAGGTGAAATTGTTTTAGTCTATTATCTAGATTTTATACTGAACGCTTTGCAAAAATAAAATTATGATTAATTCTATATTAAATACTTTGGGTACAAATCGGTTGCAATGTTATTCGAATTAATTATTTTTACATAAAACATAGATACAATTAATCACATATTAAATACTATGTGTCAAACACAGTTATTAATTGCTCTAGCAAAATACGAATACTTAAAATTTTATATTTAATGCTCGGAGTAAAATACAAATATGATTAATTCTATATTAACTTCGAATAAAAATAAAATTTTTTGAATTCCAAATTAATTAATTTTACATAAAACAAAGATACAATTAATCACATATTAGACACTCTGAGTAAAACACAGTTATCAATTGCTCTAACAAAACGCGGTTCTATAAAATTTTATATTTAAAGCACTGTGTAAAACCCAAAAATGATTAATTATATATTAGAGACTTTGCGTAAAAATTGGATTTATTGAATTCCAAATTAATTAATTTTACATAAAATAAAGTTACAATTAATCCCATATTAAATACGCCAAATAAAACACAGTTATTAATTGCTCTACCAAAAAACGGTTACATACAATTTTATATTTAATGCTCTATGTAAAGCACAAGTATGATTAATTCTACATTAAAGACTTCGCATAAAAATCAGATGCATTGAATTCCAGATTAATTAATTTTACATAAAACAAAGATACAATTAATGCCTTACTAAATACTCTGAGTAAAACAATGTTATGAGACTAGTATATATAGTTTAGTAGCATTCTTATATCTCACAAGTATGATCATAACAAGTCAATCGAGATATTCTTTTACACATTTTGTATTCAAAGTAGGTCAAGATGAAGGTGAAGATGCTATACTGATATGGACAAGACTTGGAAGCATATATATCAACGAGATAAATTGACTCAATGATTTACCAAAATATTATTGCTCACAGGTAGTATATTTCACTAACTTATTGTTCTTTTCATATGTACTAGTCAACTATTTTTTATGCATCATTAGTATCATTGGTTGTTCCATACAAAATTTGATATTGTTTGCCACTATTCATATATATATATATATATCTTTTTGATTTGCATACTATGTTATATTGATCTCATTGTTTTGATATCATGCCTTCTCTAAATTAAGAATTTTATTCATTAGTTTGTGTTTGTGTGTTTTAAATTCTGTTCTAGCTTAATTAGCGAAAGGCAAATGTTTTTGTTGTGGTTTTCTCCTTCTCACTCACACACACCTTTCTTTTTGTTGTGCTTG
This sequence comes from Biancaea sappan, assembly GCA_037074585.1. Taxonomy (NCBI): domain Eukaryota; kingdom Viridiplantae; phylum Streptophyta; class Magnoliopsida; order Fabales; family Fabaceae; genus Biancaea; species Biancaea sappan. Next base: position 43,744,980 of record CM073497.1, on the reverse strand, counting down.
CATAATGGTAGGGGAAATGGTAGGTGGCTTCATGGAAGATGTCGTTGCAGTTAAAGCTCATGACATGTTTTCAATTAAGATAGGGGATGAGTCTACTCCTACAAAGTTTCCAGTATGTAAATGATATATAAATAACCAAGATTTTCATATTTAAATTACTGATTTTGCAATTAGCAAAATTCCATATGTCATCTATAAATGTACTGCTTGTAGGTAAGCGCCTATCAGAAAGCATTATAGGAATTACACAACTTGGAGCTGTAAAACCTTCAAGTTAGGCTTGTGGATATGCAGCTTGTTGAACCCTAAAAACTCAATGAGACTGAAAACCTCCATCCCTATATAGTTCCTTAAAATCTTGTAGATGATTGCATCAACAACATACACATTCTTCAACACTGGGGTTCTGAGAGTTTCACATCCTTGAAATGGAGTTGCAATACTTGATGTGTAGTTGATGAATTAGAGTGACCTCAATCCCGTTTAAGTCTCAACCTCGTACCATTTAAGTATTCTCTGTATGGCTTGGTTGAGAGTGGATGTTAGATCCTGAGATTCGGATAGGTTTTCCTTTAAGATAATGGCATGTTCATTCTCTTCCCATCAATATCAAGGTGGGTGGCTTTCATCTGCATGAAAGAACGCTAGTTCTCACTTCTTCATCTATGGGAAACTTGGAGATGATGATGGACAATATTTCACTAGGGAGGAAGGTAGTGAGATATGACACCTCTAAAGCCAAAACTTTGACTTTTGATCTCATTATGACCATCTATAATGTGGGAGTGTGGCTGTAAAATCATGTTTGATTTAGAGTTTTGCAGAGAAAGAGAGGTCTGAAGGAGCTATGTCAAGGCTTTAGTTAAATTTGCTTGAATAGAAAACTATAGCATAAAATCAAAAAAAATTATTGTCAAGAATCAAGTAAATATTAATTTATGTATAAAAGTCAATATCAATTCACATATAAATTCAGGATGTAATTGAATCAGAAGAACAAAATTTGAATTTGAATTTTTTTAATCCATACATTAATCATGAAATCAAATTATAAATTAGAAGATTTAAAAATTACAAAAATATCACATGGTTATTGCATGACGTCGTACTATGTCATTAGGAATGGATTTTAAATTTGTGCATTAAATTTGTAGAGGTGGAGTGGTTTTAATCTATTATCTAGATTTTATATTGAATGCTTTGCAAAAATAAAATTATGATTAATTCTATATTAAAGACTTCGGGTAAAAATCGGATGCAATGTTATCCAAATTAATTATTTTTACATAAAACGTAGATACAATTAATCCCATATTAAATACTTTGTGTCAAACAAAGTTATTAATTGCTCAAGCAAAACACGAATACTTAAAATTTTATATTTAGTGATTTGGGTAAAATACTAATATGATTAATTCTATATTAAAAACTCCGCATAAAAATTAGTTTTTTTGAATTCCAAATTAATTAATTTTACATAAAACAAAGAAACAATTAATCCCATATTAAACACTCTGAGTTAAACACAGTTATTAATTGCTCTAACAAAACACAGTTCCATAAAATTTTATATTTAATGCACTGCATAAAACCCAAAAATGATTAATTCTATATTAATGACTTTGCGTAAAAACTGGATTTATTAAATTTCAAATTAACTAATTTTACATAAAATAAAGTTACAATTAATCCCATATTTAATACACTGAATAAAACACAGTTATTGATTGTTCTACAAAAACACGGTTACATAAAATTTTATATTTAATGCTCTGCATAAAGCACAAGTATGATTAATTCAACATTAAAGACTCCGTGTAAAAAGTGGATTCATTAAATTACAAATTAATTAATTTTATATAAAACAAAGATACAATTAATCTCATATTAAATACTTTGAGTAAAACAATGTTATGAGACTAGTATATATAGTTTAGTAGCACTTTTACATCTCACAAGTATGATCCTAATAAGTCAATCTAGGTATTCTTTTACACATTTTGTATTCAAAGCATGTCAAGATGAAGGTGAAGATGCTACATTGATATGGACAAGACTTGGAAGCATATATATCAACGAGATGAATTGACTCAATGATTTACCAAAATATTATTGCTCACAGGTAGTATATTTCACTAACTTATTGTTCTTTTCATATGTACTAGTCAACTATTTTTTATGCATCATTAGTATCATTGGTTCTTGCATGCAAAATTTAATATTGTTTGCCACAATTCATATATATATATATATATATATTCTTTGATTTGCATACTCTGTTATATGGATCTCATCTTTTTCATATCATGCCTTCCCTAAATTAAGAATTTTATTCATTAGTTTGTGTTCGTGTGTTTTAAATTCTATTCTAGCGTAATTAGAAAAAGGTACATGTTTTTGTTATGGATTTCTCCCTCTTACGCACACACACCTTTCTTTTGTTTGTGCTTGCATATTAGCAAGGGAAATGGCAGGGGGCTTCATGGAAGATGTCGTAGTAGCTAGAGCTCATGACTTGTTTTCAATTAAGATATGGGATGAGTCTACTCCTACAAATTTTCCAGTATGTAAGTAATATATAAATAACCGAGATTTTCATATTAAAATTACTAACCTTGCAATTAGCTAAATTCCATATGTCATCTATAAAAGTACTGCTTGTAGGTAAGCACCAATCAAAAAGAACTATGGGAAATGAAGTCTCATGCTTCTCAGCATCAACTACTAAGTCATACATTTGCAAAACTTGGAGCTACAAAACCTCTAAGTTAAGGTTGTGGATATGCAGTTTGTTGAACCCTAAAAACTCAATGAGAATGAAAACCTCCATCTATGTACAGTTCCTTAAAATCTTGTAAAGGATTGCATCAACAACATACACATTCTTCAACACTAAGGTTTTGAGAGTTTTGCACCCCTGAAATGGAGTTGCACTACTCAATGTGTAGTTGATGAATTGGAGTGACCTCAATCCTGTTTAAGTCTCAACCTCAGACCGTTTAAGTATTCTATGTATGGCATGATTGAGAGTGGACGTTGGATCCTGAGCTTCGAATAGATTTTGCCTTTGGGATAATGGCACGATAATTCTCTTCCCATTGATCTCAAGGTGGGTGGCTTTCATCTGCTTGAAAGGACACGGTTCTCACTTCTTTATCTATGGGAATCTTAGAGAAAATGATGGACAATATTTCATTTAGGAGGAAGGTAGTGAGATATGACACCTCTAAAGCCAAAACCCTACCTTTTGATCTCATTACAACTATCTGTAATGTGGGAGTATGGCTACAAAATCATTTTTGATTTAGAATTTTGCACAGAGAGACAGAGAGACAGAGAGAGAGGTCAAAAGGGGTTGTATCAAGGCTTTAGTTGAATTTGCTTGAATAGAAAACTATAGCATAAAATCAACAAAACTGATTGTCAAGAATCAAGTCAATATAATTCATGTATAAAAGTCAATATCAATTCTCATATAAATTCATAATGCAATTAAATCAAAAGAACAAAATTTGAATTTGAATTTTTTAATCCACGCATAATAACACAACAAAATTCTACATTAAAAGGTTTAAAAATTACAAAAATATTGCATGGTTATTGCATGATGTCGTACTATGTCATTAGGAATGGACATTAAATTTGTGCATTAAATTTGCAGAGGATGAGTTATTTTAGTCTATTATCCATATTTTATACTGAACGCTTTGCAAAAACAATTATGACTAATTCTATATTAAATACTTCAGGTAAAAATTGGATGCAATGTTATTCGAATTAACTATTTTAACATAAAACATAGATACTATTAATCTCATATTAAATACTCTGTGTCAAAGACAGTTATTAATTGCTCTAGCAAAACTCAAATACTTAAAATTTTTATATTTAATGCTCTGAGTAAAATACAAATATGATTAATTCTATATTAAAGACTCTCCGTAAAAATTGCATTTATTGAATTCCAAATTAATTAATTTTACATAAAACAAAGATACAATAAATCCCATATTAAACACTCTAAGTAAAACACATTTATTAATTGCTCTAACAAAATGCAGATCCATTAAATTTTATATTTAACGCAGTGCGTAAAACACAAAAATGATTAATTTTTTATTAAAGACTCCGCATAAAATCGGATTTATTGAATACTAAATTAATTAATTTTACATAAAAAAAAGTTACAATTAATCTCATATTAAATACACTAAGTAAAACATAGTTTTTAATTGATCTAACAAAACACAGTTATATAAAGTTTTATATATAATGCTCTTGCACAAGTATGATTAATTCTACATTAAAGACTCCACATAAAAATTGGATGCATTGAATTCCAAATTAATTAATTGTACTTAAAACAAAAATGCAATTAATCCCATATTAAATACTCTGAGTAAAACATTGTTATGAGACTAATGTATATAGTTTAGTAGCACTCTTATATCTCACAAGTATGATCCTAATAAGTCAATCAAGATATTCTTTTATACGTTTTCTATTTAAATCAAGTCAAGATGAAGGTAAGGATGCAACACTGATATGGAGAAGACTTGGAAGCATATATTCGTGTTTTGCTTTATGGAAGATGATGTAGCAGTGGTTCACGCCACTACGATGTCGAATCGCCCAGAATTGAATTCGTGGCAATTTTATGGTATAGTGATCTTCAGGTTGTATTCACTCAAGGAACCTCACTTCTAATTGCTATTTAATTTTTCTAAATACTAATTACACTAATTAACTTCACGAGGGGTTTGGTTGATGACAGAAGCATAAAAATACAGTAACAGCAGTAGAAAATCAGGCCAGGATATAGAAAAATATCAGAGATACATATAATCAATCTTTGGTTTCCCCAAAAGTGTAATTATCATTATCCTTTTTTAAAAAAATCAGTTCCAACTTCATCTATTATTCCAGCCATCAACTAAGTTTTCTAGAAAATCTCCTAGAACTTGAACACATTAAGTCCTAATTGGAATCTTGCTCTTACACAATTGCATATTGGCAACCCAATCTAATCCTACTTACTAAACATGCATAGCAACCGCATACATACAACGCATACATACAAGTTTAGCAAGGTTTACCTCTAATGGAGCAATAAAAATAGGAATCAAGCCCATATAACTTTTCTAAACAGAAAAATATATAGAAGTGAGAACAAGAGGCAAAATAGGGATTAAACTGAAATAGATTAGGTCAGAAACACTTATCTGTTTAGAAGCATTTGGATTATATCTCCTAGTTCCACCAAAGATTAATTACAAAAAGGGTTTTAGCCCTCCAAAAGGACTAAAACAAAAATATAGAGGAGAAACTACAGAAAAACTAAACTATTGCAGAAGAGAGGAAGAAGAATATGTCTATTCTTTCTAAAACGAAATTTGATCTGTTCTCCTTTGTAGCAGCCCCTTAGAAGATGAAAATGCACTAGTTTGTGCTGTCATTTTCCATCTAAAAAGATACAGCAAGTGCAGCACCTTGGGCAGAAGCAATGCATGGAAATGGAAGCTGCTGGAGGGACTTTTCTGCACTAGAGAGTTGACCTATGAATTTTCCATTTTGGGTAAACTTTGGAAAGAAAAAGAGGCTGAATTGCTACTCTGATTCAGAACAACAGTGGAGCCCAAATCAGCATATCTTAGTCAGCACTAAATCATCCAAAAAATCCCACATCTCCCACATATGCACCCTCGTCCATGTCATCAATTTTGCTCTCTAATTACAAAATTAAAGCACAATTAGTCCATAATTAAATTACATCCATTTAATTCTAAAACATAATAGAATCATAGAATTATCAAGAAAATGTATGCAATAGGACTAAGATATGGACTAAATTGTATATAAAAATGCCCGATATCAAGCAGCTAGAGCTCATGACTTGTTTTCCACTAAGATATAGGATGAGTCTACTCTTACAAATTTTCCAGTATGTAAATGATATATAAATAACCAAGATTTTCATCTTAAAATGACTAATTTTCCAATTAGCTAAATTCTATATGTCATATATAAATGTGCTACTTGTAGGTAAGCATCTATCAAAAGGAATTGTGGGAAATGAAGTATGATGCTTGTCAGCATCAATTACTTTGTCATACACTTGCAGAGCTTAGAGTTGCAAAACCTTCAAGTTAGGGTTGTGGATATGCAGTTTGTTGAACCCCATAAACTCAATGAGACTAAAAACCTCCAACTATGTACACTTCCTGAAAATCTTGTGGAGGATTGCATCAACAACATACACATTTTTCAATACTAGGTTTCTGAGAATTTCGCATCCCTGAAATGGAATTGCACTACTCAATGTGTACTTGATGAATTGGAGTGACCTCAATCCTATTTAAGGCTCAACCTCGTACCATTTAAGTATTGTTTGTATGGCTTTGCTAAGAGTGGATGTTGGATCCTGAGCTTCGGATAGGTTTTTCCTTTGGGATAATGGCATGATCATTATCTTCCCATCGATCTCAAGGCGGGTGGCTTCCATCTGCGTGAAAGGACACTGGTTTTCACTTCTTCATCAATGGGAAGCTTGGAGATGATGATGGACAATGATTCATTAAGGAGGAAGATAGTGGGATATGACACCTCTAACGCCAAAATCTTGGTTTTTGATCTCGTTACAGCCATCAATAATGTGGGAGTGTAGCTGCAAAATTATTTTTGATTTAGAGTTTTGTAGAGAGAGAGAGAAAGAGAGAGAGAGAGGTCTAAAGGGGATATGTCAAGGTTTTAGTTGAATTTGTTTGAATAGAAAACTATAGCATAAAATCAAGAAAACTGATTGTCAAGAATCAAGTCAATATTAATTCATGTATAAAAGTCAACATTAGTTCTCATATAAATTCAGGATGCAATTAAATCAGAAGAACAAAATTTGAATTTGACTTTTTTAATCCACGCATTAATCATGCAATGAAATTCTAAATTAAAAGGTTTAAAAATTACAAAAATATCGTGTGGTTATTGAATGACGTCGTACTATGTCATTAGGAATGGACATTAAACTTGTTGAGGAGGAGTTATTTTAGTCTATTATCCATATTTTATACTAAATGCTTTGTAAAAAAAATTTTGACAAATTCTACATTAAATACTTCAGGTAAAAATTGGATGCAATGTTATTCGAATTAATTATTTTTACACAAAACACAGATACAATTAATCCCATATTAAAGAATCTCTGTCAAACACAGTTATTAATTGCTCTAGCAAAATACGAATATTTTAAAATTTTATTTTATTTGCTTTGAGTAAAATACAAATATGATTAATTCTATGTTAAAGGCTCCGCATAAAAATTGGATTTAGTGAATTCCAAATTAATTACTTTTACATAAAACAAAGATATAATTAATCTCATATTAAACACTTTGAGTAAAACATAGTTGTTAATTGCTCTAACAAAACGTTGATCCATAAAATTTTATATTTAACGCAGTGCGTAAAACACAAAAATGATTAATTATGTATTAAAGACTCTGTGTAAAAATAGAATTTATTGAATTCCAAATTAATGAATTTTACATAAAATAAAGTTACAATTAATCCCATATCAAATACGCTGAATAAAACACAGTCATTAATTGCTCTGCCAAAACACAGTTATATAAAATTTTATATTTAATGCTCTATGTAAAGCCCAAGTACGATTAATTCCACATTAAAGACTCCACGTAAAATTCATATGCATTGAATTCCAAATTAATTAATTGTACTTAAAACAAAGATACAATTAATCCCATATTAAATACCCCGAGTAAAACAATGTTATGAGACTACCATATATAGTTTAGTAGCACTCTTATATCTCACAAGTATGATCCTAATAAGTCAATCGAGATATTCTTTTGCATGTTTTGTATTCAAAGCAGGTCAAGATAATGGTGAAGATGCTACATTGCTATGGACAAGACTTGGAAGCATATATATCAAACTCAATGATTTATCAAAATATTATTGCTCACAGGTAGTATATTTCACTAACTTATTGTTCTTTTTATATGTACTAGTCAACTATTTTTTATGCATCATTAGTATCATTGGTTGTTCCATACAAAATTTGATATTGTTTACCACTATTCATATATATATATATATATGTATATATATATATATATATATGTGTGTATATATATATATATATATATATATCTTTTGATTTGCATCCTCTGTTATATGGATTTATTCTTTTTGATATCATGCCTTCTCTAAATTAAGAATTTTATTCATTAGTTTGTGTTTGTGTGTTTTTCATTCTGTTCTAGCTTAATTTGGGAAAGGGATATGTTTTTGTTATGGTTTTCTTCTTCTCACTCACTCACACCTTTCTTTTTGTTTGTCCATGTATATTGCTAGGGAAATGGCAGGTGGCTTTATGGAAGATGATGTAGCAGTTAGAGCTCATGACTTGTTTTCCATTAAGATATTGGACGAGTCTACTCTTACAAATTTTTTAGTATGTAAATGATATATAAATAACCAAGATTTTCTTCTTAAAATTACCGATTTTGCAATTAGCTAAATTTCATATGTCATCTATAAATGTGCTGCTTGTAGGTACACACCTATCAAAAGGAATTGGGAAAAATGAAGTATCATGCTTGTCAGCATCAATTACTATGCCATACCCTTGCACAGCTTAGAGCTGCAAAACCTTCAAGTTAGGGTTGTGGATACGCAGTTTGTTGAGCCCTATAAACTCAATGATACTGAAAACCTCCAACCATGTACTCTTCCTCAAAATCTTGTAGAGGATTGCATCAACAACATACACATTTTTCAACACTAGGTTTCTGAGAGTGTTGCATCCCAGAAATAAAGTAGCACTACTCAATGTGTAGTTGATGAATTGGAGTAACCTCAATCTTGTTTAAGTTTCAACCTCGTACCGTTTAAGTATTCTTTGTATGGCTAGGTTGAGAGTAGCTGCTAGATCTTGAGCTTTCGATGGGTTTTGCTTTTGAGATAATGGCATGATCATTCTCTTCCCATCGATCTCAAGGCAGGTGGTGTGACACCAAAGTGGCTTCCATCTATGTGAAAGGACATTGTTTCTCACTGCTTCATTTATGGAAAGCTTGGATATGGTGATGGACAATATTTCATTAGGTAGGAAGGTAGTGAGATATGACACCTCTAAAGCCAGAACCTTGGCTTTTGATCTCGTTATGACTATCTATAATGTGGGAGTGTGGTTGCAAAATCATGTTCTATTTAGAGTTTTACAGAGAGAGAGGTCTGAAGGGAATGTGTCAAAACTTTGGTTGAATTTGCTTGAATAGAAAACTATAGCATAAAATCAAGACAATTAATTGTCAAAAATCAAGTCAATATTAATTCACGTATTAAAGTCAGTATCAATTCATGCATAAATTTAAGATGTAATTAAATCAGAAGAACTGTTAGAAAGGTGCTCTAATGGCAATAATCTTTAGCATGAGATGTACAAACTCAGTTATTAATTCAAAGAGGATTTCTTTATTATTTATCTTTATATTCATAAACTCAAGATTAGATCGTAATATATGTAATAAAGTCCATGATATAAAACATAGTATGAAGGAAATTTTGACATCGGTCATAATATGAGATTCCTATCATGTGTAATTATGGATGTATCTAAACTACACCTAGTTGCAGGATCACCTAAAACTGGGTATTAGCATATGTTATGCTTCTTGATTTGATCAAGTAGCTATCCTCATAAGCTGTAAACATGAGATATTTTGAATAAACATGTGAATGCTTTTTAAGGGTTACAAGTACATTGGATGACTTGCACGAGACATCACATGGATACCTATTCAAATGTCAGTGATAGGTCTCATAGCATCTAATAGTGCAAGTATCCTAGGAATTAAAGAATTGACTACTTGGGCTGGACGTGACATAATCAAGTCTTGTGGGAGTTGACACATAGGCCATAATCTAAACCAAGTGAGTTTAAGATGGTAAAATGACACATTGTATAGACAAGCTTTAGCTACAGAAAGGTTTAAAGTCAAACAACTAACTTTCTGGTCAATTAGGGGTCACGATGTATTACTACATGTCGCTTGTAATCTATTTATAATCAAGTGTTGATTGTGAAATGCCAACATATATAGCCGGAAACCTAATGTCTCACGCATAAAAATTCACTAGGAATGTGAAATAAGCTTGAGGATATGATCCTCAATTGGAGAATTAATTGAAAAAGAGAAAAGCAAATAAAAGGAATAGGAATATGTTCCTATTCCTACCCAAACAAGGGAAAGCCAAAAAAAGAACCTCTTGGTCACCCCCCTTTTCTAAAGCAATTGGGCTTCTTAAGGTGCCACCATAAGAAGACCAATAAGGAAATGACGCCCATGCTTTAAGGTTTGAGGTAGCACCTATCATTTAAGAGTGATAGTGAAAGCCACACACCATACTCACTATCTCTCAATTATTGATAATCTTGTTTAGGAAAGACTCTTGTGTTCTTCTCCTTCATCCAAGAGAGTTTCCCCAATAGCTTCTTCATGCTTGCTTGCACAAGAATGAGAAGCAACCCCATTACCTGAAGACATTTATTCTCAGCGTATTTCATGTGGATTACAATTAGAGGTATCTCATTTTGGATACTCACTTTGGCTTGGAGAGGTTACTGCGCTACAATAAATATTTCTCTTTGTCTTGATATCTTGGTTAATGTAATGGTAATATAGGTTGATCATTTGGTGATTGGGTTTTAGTGAAAAAGTTTTAAATTTCGTTGTGTTCGATGATATCTAAAATCCAACCAAAAAAAAATTTGAATTTGAATTTTTTTATCGACATATCAATCAAGCAATCAAATTCAAAATTAGAAAATTTAAAAATTACAGAAATAATGCATGGTAATTACATGACGTCGTACTATGTCGTTAGGAATGGACATTAAATTTGTGTGTTAAATTTATAGAGGTGGAGTTGTTTTAGTCTATTATCTATATTTTATACTCAACGCTTTGCAAAAAAATTACGATTAATTCTATATTAAATACTTCGGGGGAAAATCGAATGCAATGTTATATGAATTAATTATTTTTACGTAAAATACAAATACAATTAATCCCATATTAAATACTCTGTGTAAAACACAATTATTAATTGTTGTAACAAAACACGAATACTTAAAATTTTATTTTTAATACTTCAAGTAAAATACAAATATGATTAATTCTACATTAAAGACTTTGCGTAAAAATTGGATTTATTGAATTCTAAATTAACTGATTTTAAATAAAACATAGATACAATTAATCTCATATTAAATATGCAGAGTAAAACACAACTATTAATTGCTTAGCAAAACACGGTTACATAAAATTTTATATTTAAGGCTCTGTGTAAAACACAAAAATGATTAATTCTATATTGAATAAATCGTGTAAAAATTGCATTTTTTGAATTCCAAATTAATTAATTTTACATAAAACAAAGGTACAATCAATCCCATATTAAATACACTGAGTAAAACACAGTTATTAATTGTTCTAGCAAAACACAGTTACATAAAATTTTATATTTAATGCTCTGTGTAAAATACAAATATGTTTAATTATATATTAAAGACTCCGCGTAAAAATCGGATGCATTGAATTCCAAATTAATTAATTTTAAATAAAAAAGTTCCAATTAATCCCATATTAAATACGAGAAGTAAAACATAGCCCTTAATTGCTTAGTAAAACACAGTTACATAAAATTTATATTTAATGTACTGTGTAAAACACAAATATGATTAATTCTATATTAAAGACTCCACGTAAAAATCAAATGCATTGAATTCGAAATTATTTAATTAATTAATTTTACATAAAACAAAGATACAATTAATCCCATATTAAATACGATGAGTAAAACACAATTATTAATTGTTTAGCAAAACAAGGTTACATAAATTTTATATTTAATGCTCTGTATAAAACACAAATGATTAATTCTATATTAAAGACTCTGCGTAAAAATCAGATTTATTTTATTCCAGATTAATTAATTTTAGATAAAACAAAGATAGAATTAATCTCATATTAAATACATTGAGTCAAACACAGTTATTAATTGCTCTAGCAAAACAAAGTTACATAAAATTTTATATTTAATGATCTGCATAAAACACAAATATGATTAATTCTATATTAAAGACTTTGCATAAAAATCGAATGCATTGAATGCCAAATTAATTAGTTTTACATAAAACAAAGATACAATTAATCTCACATTAAATACTCCGTGTAAAACAATGTTATGAGACTAGTATATAGTTTAGTAGCACTCTTATATCTCACAAGTATGTTCCTAATAAGTCAATTGAGATATTCTTTTATAGGTTTTGTATTCAAAGCAGGTGAAGATGCTACACTGATAGGGAGAAGACTTGAAAGCATATATATCAATGAGATGAATTGACTCATTGATTTACCAAAATATTAATGTTCACAGGAACTATATTTCACTAACTTATTGTTCTTTTTATGTGTACTAGTCAATTGTTTTTATGCATCATCAGTATCATTGGTTGTTCCATACAAAATTTGATATTTTTTGACACTATTCATATATATATATATATATATATATCTTTTGATTTGCATACTCTGTTATATAGATCTCATCGTTTTGATATAATGCCTTCTCTAAATTAAGAATTTTATTCTTTAGTTTTTGTTCGAGTGTTTTAAATTTTGTTCTAGCTTAATTAGCTAAAGTTACATATTTTTGTTATGGCTTTCTCCTTCTCACTCACACACACATTTCTTCTTGTTTGTGCATGTACATTGGTAGGGGAAATGGCAAGTGGCTTTTTGGAAGATGATGTAGCAGCTAGAGCTCATGACTTTTTTTCCATTAAGATATAGGATGAGTCTACTCCTACAAATGTTCCATTATGTAAATGATATATAAATAACCGTGATTTTCATCTTAAAAATTACTAATTTTGCAATTAGTTAAATTCCATATGTTATCTATAAACGTGCTGCTTGTAGGTAAGTACCTATTAAAAGGAATTTTGGGAAATGAAGTATCATGCTTGTCAGCATCAATTACTATGTCATACACTTGCACAGCTTAGAGCTACAAAACCTCCAAGCTAGGGTTATGGATATGCAGTTTGTTGAAGAAACTCAATGAGACTGAAAACCTATCCCTGTACACTTCCTCAAAATCTATGTAGAGGATTGCATCAACAACATACACATTCTTCAACGCTAGGGTTTTGAGAGTTTCGCATCCCCGAAATGGAGTTACACTACTTACTGTGTAGTTGATGAATTTGAACGACCCCAATCCTGTTTAAGTCTCAACCACATACTGTTTAAGTATTCCATGTATGGCATGATTGAGAGTGGACATCAGATCTGAGCTTTGGATGGGTTTTGCTTTTGAGATAACAGCATGATCATTCTCTTCCCATCGATCCCAAGGCGAGTAGTGTGCCGCCAAGGTAGCTTCCATCTACATGAAAGGATACTTGTTCTCACTACTTATCTATGGGAAGCTTGGAGATGATGACGGACAATATTTCATTATGGAGGAAGGTAGTGAGACTTGACAACTTTACAGCCAAAACCTTGGCTCTTGATCTCGTTAAGACTATTTATAATGTGGAAGTGTGGCTGTAAAATCATGTTCAATTTAGAGTTTTGCAGACAAAGAGAGAGATCTGAAGGAGATGTGTCAAGGCTTTGGCTGAATTTGCATGACTAGAAAACTATAGCATAAAATCAAGAAAACTAATTGTCAAAAATCAAGTCAATATTAATTCACGTATTAAAGTCAATATCAATTCACGTATAAGTTCAAGATGTAATTAAATCTAAAAAATTGTTAGAAAAGTGCTCTAAAGCCAACCATCTTTAGTATCAGATGTACAAACTCAGTTATTAATTCAAAAAGTTTTTCTTCATTATTTATGTTCATATTCATAAACTCAATATTAGATGGTAATATAAGTAATAAAGTCCATGACATAAAACATAGCATGAAGGAAATTATGACATCGATCATAATGTGAGATTCCTATCATGTGTAATTATGTATATATCTAAACTATACCTAGTCATAGGATCACCTAAGATTGAACATCAGCACATGTTATGCTTCTTGATTTGATCAAGCAGCTGTCCTCATAAGCTTAAAACATGAAATGTTTTGAGTTAACATGTAAATGTTTGTTATGGGTAACAAGTAATTGGATGACCTGCATGAGATATCACAAGGATATCTATTCAAATGTTAGTGATAGGTCTCATAGCACCAAATAGTGCAAGTATCTTTAGATATGAGGAACTCAAGTTATCTTGGATATGGATAATGTGTTTTGACTTCGTTCCTTGTTACCCACAATGGGTTCCTCTTAGGGTGGTGATTGGGCACAACGTGAAATATTTGAAGATATTTGAATAGTCAACAGAGGATTCACCACTTCTTATAGAAGGAAGTATACCCATTGCCAATTATCGAGATAATTATAACGAAGTCTTTGACAAAAGTAAACTTGTCATGAAGATGGTCTAGAGTGTCATAGTTTAAAGTAATTGATCTCACAAGATAAGGAACTGACTACTTACTTTGGACGTGACGTAATCAAGTCTAGTGGGATTTGACACATAGGCCATAATCTAACCAATTGGGTATAAGACATGAGAAGACATATTGCATAGACACGCTTTAGCTGCAGAAAGGTTTAAAGTCAAACAGCTAACTTTCAAGTCAATTGGGGGTCACGATGTATTGCTTCATACAGCTCGTGATCTATTTACAATTAAGTGTTGATTGTGAAATGCCAACATAGCCGGAAACCTAATGGGTCACACGCATAGAAATTCACTAGGAAAGTGAATCGGGCTTGAGGATTTGATCCTTAATTGAAGAATTAATTAAAAAGGAGAAAAGCAAATAAAAGGAATAAGAATATGTTCCTATTCTCACCCAAACAAAGAAAAGCCCAAATGAGAACCTTTTGGCTACCTCCTCACTCAAAGAGATTGGGCTTCTTAAGGTGCCACCTTAAAAAGACCAATAAGGGAATGATGCCCAGACATCAGGTTTTGAGGTAGCACCTATCACTTTAAGAGTGATAGTGAAAGCCACACGCCATACTCACTCTCTCTCAATAGTTGACAATCTTGTTTAGAGAACACTCTTGTTTCCTTTTACTTCATCCAAGAGGGTTTTCTTTATAGCTTTTTTGTGCTTGCTAGAACAAGAACGAGAAGGAACTTCGTTACCAAAAGAAGTTTTTTCTTAGCGTATTTCGCATGGATTACAATTAGAGGTATCATATTTTGAATACTTGCTTTGGCTTAGAGAGGTTACAGCCTGACAAGAGATATTTCTCTTCGTTTTGATTTCTTAGTTAATTTAATGGTAATATAGGTTGATCATTTACTGATTAGGTTTTAGAGAAAAAGTTTTAAATTCCGCTGCGTTTTATAATCTCTAAAATCATACAAGAACAAAATTTCAACTTGAATTTTTAATCCATCCATCAATCATGCAATCAATTCTAAATTAGAAAATTTAAAAATTATAGAAATAAGGCATGGTAAATGCATGACATCGTACTACGACATTAGGAATTGACATTAAATTTGTGCATTAAATTTGTAGAAGTGGAGTTGTTTTAGTCTATTATTTAGATTTTATACTGAACGCTTTGGAAAAAATAATTATGATTAATTCTATGTTAAAACTTTGGCTAAAAATCAAAAGTAATGTTATACGAATTAATTATTTTTACATAAAATACAAATACAATTAATCCCATATTATATACTTTGTGTAAAACACAGTTATTAATTGCTCTAGCAAATTTATATTTAATGCTTCGATTAAAATACAAATATGATTAATTCTATATTAAAGACTCTACTTAAAAATTGGATTTATTGAATCCCAAATTAATTAATTTTAAATAAAACAAAGATACAATTAATCTCATATTAAATATGCAGAGTAAAACACAACTATTAATTGCTTAGCAAAACACTGTTACATAAAATCTTATATTTAATGCTCTGTGTAAAATACAAAAATGATTAATTCTATGTTAAAGACACTGCGTAAAATTCAGATTTATTGAATTCCAAATTAATTAATTTTACATAAAACAAGGATACAATTAATCTCATATTAAATACGTAGAATAACACATAGCTATTAATTGCTTAGCAAAACACAGTTACATAAAATTTTATAGTTAATGCTCTGCGTAAAACACAAATATGATTAATTCTTTATTAAAGACTACGCATACAAATCATATGCATTGAATTCCAAATTAATTAATTTTACATAAAAAAAAGATACAATTAATCTCATATGAAATATGCTGAGTAAAACACAGTAATTAATTGCTTAGCGAAACACGATTACATAAAATTTTATATTTAATGCTCTAAGTAAAACACAAAGAAGATTAATTCTATATTAAAGACTCCGCGTAAAAATCAGATTTATTGAATTGCAAATTAATTAATTTTATAGAAAACAAAGATACAATTAATCTCTTATTAAATACGCTGAGTAAAACACAGTTATTAATTGCTCTAGCAAAACACAGTTACATAAAATTTTATATTTAACACTCTGCGTAAAGCATAAATATGATTAATTCTATATTAAAGACTCCGCGTAAACATAAGATGCATTGAATTCCAAATTAATTAATTTTACATAAAACAAAGATGCAATTAATTCCATATTAAATATTCCGTGTAAAACAATCTGATGGGCCTAGTATATATAGTTTGGTAGCACTTTTATATCTCACAAGTATGTACCTAATAAGTCAATCAAGATATTCTTTTACACATTTTGTATTCAAAGCAGGTAAAGATGAAGGTGAAGATGCTACACTGATAGGTAGAAGACTTGGAAGCATATATATCAATGAGATGAACTAACTCAATGATTTACCAAAATATTAATTCTCACAGGTAGTATATTTCACTAACTTATTGTCCTTTTCATATGTACTAGTCAACTACTTTTTATGCATCATTAGTATCATTGGTTGTTCCATAAAAAATTTGATATTGTTTGCCACTATTCATATATATATATATATATATATATATATTGATTTTCATACTCTGTTATATGGATCTCATCGTTTTGACATCATGCCTTCTCTAAATAAAGAATTTTAGTTATTAGTTTGTGTTTGTGTGTTTTAAATTTTGTTCTAGCTTAATTAGCGAAAGGTACATTTTTTTGTTATGGTTTTCTCCATCTCACTTACACACACCTTTCTTCTTGTTTGTGTGTGTATATTGGTTGGGGAAATGGCAGGTGGCTTTATGGAAGATGTTGTAGCAGCTATAGCTCATGACTTTTTTTTTCCATTAAGATATGGGACGAGTCTACTCCAACAAGTTTTCTAGTATGTAAATGATATATAAATGAACAAGATTTTCATATTAAAAATACTAATTTTGCAATTAGCTAAATTTCATATGTTATCTGTAAACATACTGCTTGTAGGTAAGCACCTATTAGAAAGAATTGTGGGAAATGAAGTCTCACGCTTCTCAACATCAATTACTAAGTCATATACTTGCACAGCTTGGAGCTACAAAACTTTCAAGTTAGGGTTGTGGATATGCAGTTTGTTGAACCCCATAAACTCAATGAGATTGAAACCCTATACACTTCCTCAAAATCTTGTAGAGGATTGCATCAAAAACATACAAATTCTTCAACACTAGGGTTGTGAGACTTTTGCATCCCTGAAATGGAGTTGCATTACTCAATGTATAGTTGATGAATTGGAGTGACCTTAACCCTGTTTAAATCTCAACCGTGTACAGTTTAGGCATTCTCTTATGGCATGATTGAGAGTGGATGTTGGATCTTGAGCTTTGGATAGGTTTTGCCTTTGAGATAATGGCATGATCTTTCTCTTCATATTGAGCCCAAGGCAGGTGGTGTGCCGCCAAAGTGGCTTCCATCTGCATGAAAGGATACTGGTTCTCACTGCTTCATCTATGGGGAGCTTGGCGATGATGATGGACAGTATTTCATTAGGGAGGAAGATAGTGAGATATGACACCTCTAAAGCCAAAACCTTGACTCTTGATCTTGTTATAACCATCTACAATGTGGGAGTGTGGCTGCAAAATCATGTTCGATTTAGAATTTTGCAGAGAAAGAGAGAGGTCTAAAGGGCATGTGTCAAGGCTTTGGTTGAATTTGTTTGAATAGAAAACTATAGCATAAAATCAAGATAACTGATTGTCAAGAATCAAGTCAATATTAATTCACGTATAAATTCAAGATGTAATTAAATCAGAAGAACTATTAGAAAGGTGCTCCAAAGGCAATCACCTTTAGTAGAAGATGTACAAACTCAGTTATTAATTCAAAAAGGTTTTCTTCATTATTTCTGTTTATATCCATAAACTCAAGATTAGATCGTAATATATGTAATGAAGTCAATGACACAAAACATAATATGAAGGAAATTATGGCATGTATCGTAATGTAATATTCCTATCATGTGTAGTTATGTATGTATCTAAACTATACCTAGTCATAGGATCACCTAAGACTAGACATCAGCACATGTTATGCTTCTTGATTTGATCAAGCAGCTGTCTTAATAAGCTGTAAGCATGAAATGTTTTGAGTAAATATGTGAATGCATGTTAAGGGTAACAAGTACATTGGATGACCTGCATGAGATATCACATTGATACCTATTCAAATTTCAGTGATAGGGCACATTGGATATGGATCATATGTTTTGACTTTATTCCTTGTCACCCACAATGGGTCGCTCTTAGGGTGGTAATTGGGCACAGCGTGAAGTGTTTGAAGATATTTGAATAGTCAACAGATGATTCACTACTCCTGATAGAAGGAAGTATGCCCATGGCCATTTGTTGGGATAATCAATAAGTATTTGACGAAAGTAGAGACATAGCTTAAAGTGATTGATCCCACAAGGCAAAGAATTGACTACTTGAGCTGGACGTGACGTAATCAAGTCTAGTTGGAGTTGACACATAGGCCATAATCTAAATCAAATGGGTATAAGACAGTGAAAGGACACATTGCATAGACACGCTTTAGCTGAGAAAGGTTTAAAGTCAAATAATTAACTTTTCAGTCAATTGCAGGTCACGATGTGTTGCTACATACTGCTCGTAATCTATTTACAATCAAGTGTTGATTGTAAATGGCCAATATATCCAAAAATCTAATGGGTCACATGCATAGAAATTCACTAGGATTGTGAAACGGGCTTGAGGATTTGATCCTCAATTGCAGAATTTATTAAAAAGGAGATAAGAGAATAAAAGGAATATGAATATGTTCATATTCATACTCAAACAAAGAAAAGCCCAAATGAGAACCTCTTAGCTCCTCCTCTCTTAAAGAGATTGGGCTTCTTAAGGTGCCCTTTAAGAAGTCCAATAAGGCAATGACGCCTAGGCTTTAGGTTTTGAGGTATCATATATCACTTTAAGATTGATAGTGAAAGCCACATGTTATACTCACTCTCTCTCAATTGTTGAGAATCTTGTTTGGGAAACGCTCTTGTTTTCTTCTCTTTCATCCAATAGGGTTTTCTCTACAGTTTCTTCGCGGTTGCTAGAACAAGAACAAGAAGGAACCTCGTTACCTGAAGTGGTTTTTCCTTAGCATATTTCGCGTGGATTATCATTAGAGGTATTCTATTTTGGATACATACTTTGGGTTAGAGAGGTTACTGTGCTACAAGAGATATTTCTCTTCGTCTTGATTACTTGATTAATGTAATGGTAATATGGGTTGTTCCTTTGGTGATTTGGTTTTAGAGAAAAAGTTTTAAATTCCACTGTGTTGTATGATCTCTAAAATCCTACAAGAACAAAATTTGAATTTGAATTTTTTAATCTAAGCATTAACCATGCAATCAAATTACAAATTAGAAAATTTAAAAATTAAAGAAATAACGCAAGGTAATTGTATGATGTCATACTATGTCATTAGGAATGGACATAAATTGTGCATTAAATTTATAGAGGTAGAGTTGTTTTAGTCCATTATCTAGATTTTATACTAAACACTTTGCAAAAAAAATTATGATTAATTCTAAATTAAATACTTCAGGTAAAAATCGGATGCAATGTTATTCAAATTAATTATTTTTACATAAAACACATATACAATTAATCTCATTATATACTCTGTGTAAAACACAGTAATTAATTACTCTAGCAAAACACAAACACTTAAAATTTTATATTTAATGCTCCGAGTATAATACAAATATGATTAATTCTATATTAAAAACTCCGCGTAAAAAACAGATTTATTGAATTCTAAATTAATTAATTTTAAATAAAACAAAGATACAATTAATCCCATATTAAATACGCTGAGTAAAACACAGTTATTAATTGCTTAGCAAAATAAGGTTACATAAAATTTTATATTTAATGCTCTGTGTAAAACACAAAAATGATTAATTCTATATTAAAGACTTCGAGTAAAAATCAAATTTATTGAATTCCAAATTAATTAATTTGACATAAAACAAAGATACAATTAATCTCATATGTCACACCTAAAATGTGACTGGCCGGCGTTTCTTTTAAAAAGAAATTGGTATAAAATCGATTTTCAATATTGAAAATCAATTTTATGAGGAGTCGCCACCAAAGTTTAATTCATTGAGAAAAACTTGGAAACACCTTTAAATTTGATGATCTGCGTTTAAAAAAAATTGAATTCAGAAGTTGAACTGCATACGAAATGTGTTAGGCATACGAAACGTTTGATTTAGAAAGTGTGCAATTATTCTATATTTGTCTTAAATTACCCTTATCAATCACATAAAAACATGAGAGAAAAAAAAAGCATTCAAAAACAAAATGGAGATATATGCAAAAGCGGACTTGGCTAGGCAAAGCTTAAGTCCTATGTACCCATCAATCAAAATCAAAGTCCATGTAGTTCATCATCTAAAATGCCGCAAGGGCCAGAGGAAAAACTAAAATTTTTTGCGGAAAGAACCAAAGATGTTTAAAATTAATTATTTTCATAAATCAAACGAAATTGACTAGTTGTGATTGTGTTTGAATTTATAAGAATAAATTATTCTGATTTTTAACTCTTCCCATTTTAAAAGCATTTTGATTTTTTTTGGAATTTTGGAATTTACCTCGAAAATGAAAACAAAGGAAAATATTTTTGATATTTTTGAATTTATCTTGAAAATGAAAACAAAGAAAAATGAATTTCTTGAAATTTTGGAATTTTATTATGAAATCATTTGAAAGAAAACATTTTTTATCTTTTTTGGGATTTTAATTTATCTAGAAAATGAAAACAAAGACCAAATATTTTTAGGATTTTGAAATTATTTTCAAAATGAAGTTAAAAGAAAATAGTTTTTGGATTTTTGAATTATTTCAATGAAAGTATATTTTTTTAGATTTTTAAAATTAGCTTTGTAATGAAAACAAATAAAACATTTTTGAAATTTTTGAATTTAGCTTGAAAATAAAAACAAGGAAACATATTTTTGAGATTTTTTAAATCAGCTTTAAATATTTTTTGAATTTTTAGAATTTTATTATGAAATCATTTGAAAGAAAATATTTTTGATATTTTTTTTTTGAAATTGTTTTGTGAATGAATTTAAAGAAAAATAATTTTTAGATTTTGGAATTACTTTGTTGGATGACACGCACACTGTCACACATACATAATACTGACTCGTGCCTAGATACATATAATATATAATGTATACACATGCACGGATTAACACCATATATATATATATATATATATACACACGCGCGCGCACAGATATATGTAAAACACATCGAAAACAAAAAAAAGGATTATGCACACTGATATTACCGACAGACACATGCAGTTTTCACATATCCAGTGATGCATCAACGTCTCTCCCTCGCATTCTTACTCTCTCGTCTACCTTTCTTTCCCTCTCTGGTTACTCTCAGGGTCTCATTTTCTGTTTCACCGTCTGTCTCTCTGGTTTAAAAATATACAGAGGTACAACCAAAGAGAACTTACCTCTGCTTCCCGGTATACTTTAACAAAGCTCAGCTGCTGTGTTATCGTTCACTGTGAAAGCATGAGCTGCTCCTTCACACGTTCCCTGAGTCTCTTAAACTTACACGAGCGTGCACCGTTCTCACGTCGCAGTGCTCTGTTCCTGTGACTCGAAACAGAGGAGCTACGATGCTAGTTCGTGGGACGGGATGGTGTGGCAAAGTTGAACCCAGAAATTCTTCCCTCCTCAGAACGCCCCTCTCTCACTCTTGTATCACTAGCAGGCAAGAGGAAGAAGAAAAGAACTCAAAGTATTTTCTTTCTTCCTTCTCTTGTCTCTCGGTTCCTTTCAATTCTAGATGCAGTTCTGTTTTTGTAACTCTAAAACAGAGTTTGTGTTACTGCTGTGCTCTCGGTTGGTACGTGCAGGAAGAAAAGAAGAAGAACTCATGCTTTTGGCTGTGTGCCGACTCTCTCTCGGTTTTTGAATGCCCTCTCTTTCACTCTCGGCTCACTAACAGAAAATGGAGGAAGAAAGGGAGCTAACGATTTTTCTCTTTCCCTCAGAACTTCTCGGTTGTGAGTGAAGACTCACCAGCTGCTATACTCTCTTTCTCTCGGCTGATCCATGGTGCCCAGAAAGAGAAGAAGGGTCCGCTACTTATAGCATAGAGACAGAGTTGGGATTTGCTGCTTTTCCTTTTGCCATAGCAAGTAGCTCTGCGGAGCAGCAAATTGGGGTGCAAAATGATTATGTTATTAAAATAAAAACTCTTAAATCATGTAGCTAATACTTTATTTTTATATTCTTACCCGTACCAATAGTATGAATTGCCATTTAAAAAAAAAGAAAAAAGGAAGAGATGGCAAAGTACTTCAACGGGAGATTTCTGACCATGCATGCGAAGGAAGGAAGTATAATGAAAAATATCTAATATTTTGGACTTCAATCATTTTATCTTTTTTTTTAAATATTTTCCTTCATTTTTTGACTTTTAACTTCATCTCTATTTTTTACATTTTATGTATTTTTTATTTATTATTACATTTTTTGTTTTATGTTTGTTCAAAAAGAAAATTATAATTATTGTGAACAAAATTAAGTGTTACAATATATTAAATACGCTAAGTAAAATACAATTATTAATTGCTCTAGCAAAATACGTTTACATAAATTTTATATTTAATGCTTTGCGTAAAACCCAAAAATGATTAATTATATATTAAAGATTCCGTGTAAAAATTGGATGCCTTGAATTCTAAATTAAATAATTTTACATAAAACAATATACAATTAATCACATACTAAATACTCCATGTAAAACAATGTTATGGGACTAGTACATGTAGTTTAGTAGCACTCTTATATCTCACAAGTATGTTCCTAATAAGTCAATCGAGATATTCTTTTACACGTTTTGTATTCAAAGCAGGTGAAGATGAAGGTGAAGATGAAGGTGAAGATGCTACACTAATATGGAGAAGACTTGGAAGCATATATATCAACGAGATGAATTGACTTAATGATTTACCAAAATATTAATACTCACAAGAAGTATATTTCACTAACTTATTGTCCTTTTCATAGGTACTAGTCAACTATTTTTTATGCATCATTGGTATCATTGGTTGTTTCATACAAAAATTGATATTGTTTGCCACTATTCATATATATATATATATATATATCTTGATTTTCATACTCTGTTATATGGATCTCATCATTTTGTTATCATTCCTTCTCTAAATAAAGAATTTTTATTCATTATTTTGTGTTTATGTGTTTTAAATTTTGTTCTAGCTTAATTAGCGAAATGTACATATTTTTATTATGGTTTTCTCCATCATACTTAGACACAACTTTCTTCTTGTTTGTGAGTGCATATTGGTAAGGGGAAATGGCAGCTGGCATTATGGAAGATGTACCAGCTAGAGCTCATGACTTGTTTTCCATTAAGATATGGGATGAGTCTACTCTCATAAATTTTTCAGTATGTAAATGATATATAAATAACCAAGATTTTCATATTAAAATTACTAATTTTGCAATTAGCTAAATTCCATATGTTATCTGTAAACTTACTGCTTGTAGGTAAGCACCTATCAGAAAGAATTATGGGAAATGAAGTCTTGTGCTTCTCAAAATCAATTACTTAGTCATACACTTGCATAACTTGGAGCTACAAAACATTCAAGTTTGGGTTGTAGATATGAAGTTTGTTGAACCTCATAAACTCAATGAGACTGAAAACTTCCAACCCGATGCACTTCCTCAAAATCTTGTAGAGGATTGCACCAACAACATACAAATTCTTCAACACTAAGGTTCTAAGAGTTTTGCATCCCTGAAATGGAGTTGCACAACTCAATGTGTAATTGATGAATTGGAGTGACCTCAATTCTATTTAAGTCTCAACCGTGTACCGTTTTGATATTCTCTGTATAGCATGATTGAGAGTGGATGTTGGATCCTGAGCTTTGGATGGGTTTTGCCTTTGAGATAATGGCATGATTTTTCTCTTCCCATTGATCCCAAGGCGGGTGGTGTACTACCAAAATGGCTTCCATCTGTGTGAAAGGACACTGGTTCTCACTACTTCATCTATGGGAAGCTTGGAGATGATGATGGACAATATTTCATTAGGGAAGAAGGTAGTAAGATATGACACCTCTAAAGCCAAAACCTTGGCTCTTGATCTCTTTATGATTATCTATAATGTGGGAGTGTGGCTGCAAAATCATATTCGATTTGGAGTTTTGCAGACAGAGAGAGAGGTCTGAAGGACATGTGTCAAGGCATTGGTTGAGTTTACTTAAATAAAAAACTATAGCATAAAATCAAGACAACTGATTGTCAAGAATCAAGTCAATATTAATTCACGTATTAAAGTCAATATCAATTCAAGAATAAATTCAGGATGTAATTAAATCAGAAGAACTATTAGAAATGTGCTCTAAAGGCAATCACCTTTAACATTAGATGTACAAACGCAGTCATTAATTCAAAAAGGTTTTCTTAATTATTTTTGTTCATATTCATAAACTCAAGATTAGATTGCAATGTAAGTAATGAAGCTCATGACACAAAACATAGCATTAAAGAAATTACGACGTTGATCGTAATGTAATATTCTTATCATGTATAGTTATGTATATATCTAATCTATGCCTGGTCGTAGGATCACCTGAGACTGGATATCAACACATGTTATGATTCTTGATTTGATAAATCAATTTTCCTCATATGCTATAAGTATGAGATGTTTTGAGTAAACATGTGAATGCTTGTTAAGGGTAACAAGTACAGTGGATGACCTGCATGAGACATCACATTGATACCTATTTAAAAGTCTGTGATAGGTTTTATAGCACCTAATAATGCAAGTATCCTTTGAATTGAGGAACTCAAGTTATCTTGGATGTGGATAATGTATTTTGACTTTATTCCTTGTTTCCCACAATGGCTCACTGATGCGCTATTTCCCGACAAGTGTATCGGGTCGCACAAGTAGTAAAGTGATGAGAATAAGTTATCGTTCTCAGCGATTGACTTTAACAATTACCAATTTCACTAGATCAAATTATATTTGGACAGAGAAAAAAAATGTAAAGATAAACCGAAAATAAACTAAACTTACAACAAAGAATTAACTAAACACCAAACGAAGAACTACGCCAAAACACAACGGGTAGGGGATTGACTTTCTTAACTCCTGATCCGATTAATTCATAGACAAACCAATCTTTGAATCGTTAAAGGATGCTTAGAAACATTCACAGATTCCATTTAATGTTGGTCGAGTTCACGAAAATATTTGAACCCAATGTCTTGGTGAGCAAATCCTCCTAGCCAAAATAATTAGCTAATGTCTTAGTCCAATTAATTGGTTCGGAGTTTAAGTTCAAGAACTCATATGACCACGCAAACAAGATTATCTATGTTTAGACTAACCCGATTCACGGTAGAAGTTACAAGGGCATATTTATATCAAGCTATGTCTAGCATTAATACAAACCCCAAATGCATCTAAGTGAAATGATCACAATCACCTAAAACCAGTTAAAACAATAACAACTACTCCAATAATCAGAAAAGCAATTGTATTTAAGCATCCAACAACAAAGCTTCATAGGAAGTCAATATACATCAATCCCCTAACCCTAGAGTTTATCACAAGAGGAAGAAATACATAACAAATACACAACAAAATATGATCAAGAGGAAGGAGAAAAAGGAAGAAAAGCTTCAAACTCAGTAGAGAAGAGGTCTCCCACCTCCTCCATCCTTGCCCTAGCAGAGCTCCCTTGCCCTCCAACCAAAAGATCCACAAAACATCTGCAAAAGAGCAATATATACAAGAAAGCTCGCAGGTGCAGAACCGGGGCGCCTAGGCGCCAAGAAAAAACAAAGAGGAAATGGGGCTGGCGCCTGGGCGCCCTGGGTGGCGCCTGGGCGCCAGCCCAAAATAGCTGGAAACAAGGAGTGGCACCTGGGCGCCACGTTCTGACTCTTTGGCAGAGAGTTGAGGGGCTGGCGCCTCCAGGCGTCCTGCGTGGCGCCTGGGCGCCAGCCATCAGATGTGCTGCAGAACTTCAGTTTTCATGTTCCAGACCAGAATGGAAGGCCTACTAGAATGTACAACAAAAAGGCGTAAAAAAGGCAAGGAAAAAGATTAAAATAAGATAAAGCAAAGCAACAACTATGTACAAAGAGGAAAGCCAAAATAAAGGACAAAGCAAGCAAAAAGCTAACAAAAATGGAATCAAGGAGAGGAAAAAGCCCTAAAGAAACAAACAAAATTAACCAAAATAGAGGACTCATCAACTCTTAGGGGTGGTGAATGGACTCAACGTGAAGTATTCGAAGATATTTGAGTAGTCAATAAAGGATTCACTACTTCTGATAGAAGAAAATATACATATGGCCACTTGTCGGGATAACCGCTAAGAAGTCTTTGGCAAAAACAAACTTGTCATGAATATAGTCTTCAATGACATAGTTTAAAGTGATTGATCACACAAGACAAGAAACTAACTACTTGGACTAGACGTAATGTAATCAAGTATAGTGGGAGTTGACACATAGACCATAATATAAACTAAGTGGGTATAAGGCAGTGAAAGGACACATTGCATAAAAACGCTTTAGATGCGGAACAGTTTATAGTCAAACAATTGACTTTCCAGTTAATTGTGAGTCACGATTTGTTGTTACATACCGCTCCTAATCTATTTACATTCAATTATTGATTGTAAATGACCAACAAATCTGAAAACCTAATAGGTCACACGCATAAAAATTCACTAGGAAAGTGAAATGGACTTGAAGATTTGATCATCAATTGGAGAATTAATTAAAAGGGAGATAAGAGAATAAAAGGAATAAAAATATATTCCTATTCATACCCAAACAAGGAAAAGCCCAAATGAGAACCTCTTGGCCGCGCCCTCTCTCAAAGAGATTAGGCTTCTTATGGTGCCACCTTATTTCGTGTGGATTACTATTAGAGGTATCCCATTTTGCATACTTACTTTGGGTTGGAGAGGTTGCCGTACTACAAGAGATATTTCTCTTCGTCTTGATTACTTGGTTAATGTAATGGTAATATAGATTGTTCCTTCGGTGATTTAGTTTTAGAGAAAAAGTTTTAAATTCTGCTGCATCATATGATCTCTAAAATCTTACAAGAACAAAATTTTAATTTGAATTTTTTAATCCATGTATTAATCAAGCAATCAAATTATAAATTAGAAAATTTAAAATTTAAAAGAGAAGGCTTGGTAATTGCATGATGTCGTACTATGTCATTAGGAATGGACATTAAAATTGCACATTAAATTTGTAGAGGTGGAGTTATTTTAGGCCATTATCTAGATTTTATACTGAATGCTTTGCCAAAAAAATTATGATTAATTCTAAATTAAATACTTCAGGTAAAAATCGAATGCAATGTTATTCAAATTAATTATTTTTACATAAAACACAGATACAATTAATTCCATATTAAACACTTTGTGCAAAACATAGTTATTAATTGCTCTAGCAAAACACGAATACTTAAAATTTTATATTTAATGCCCTAAGTAAAATATAAATATGATTAATCCTATATTAAAGACTGTGTAAAAATCAGATTTATTGAATTCCAAATTAATTAATTTTAAATAAAACAAAGATACAATTAATCTCATATTAAATATGCTGACTAAAACATAATTATTAATTGCACACGTTACATAAAATTTTATATTTAATCCTCTGCGTAAAACACAAAAATGATTAATTCTATATTAAAAACTCCACGTAGAAATTAGATTTATTGAATTCCAAATTAATTAATTCAACATAAAACAAAGATACAATTAATCCCATATTAAATATGCTGAGTAAAACACAGTTATTAATTGCTCTAGTAAAACACAATTACATAAAATTTTAATATATAATGCTTTGCGTAAAACCCAAATATGATTAATTCTATATTAAAGACTCCACGTAAAAATTGGATGCTTTGAATTCCAAATTAAATAATTTTATATAAAACAAATATAAAATTAATCCCATCTTAAATACTCCGAGTAAAACAAAGTTATGAGACTAGTATATATAGTTTAGTAGCACACTTATATCTCACAAGTATGATCCTAATAAGTCAATCGAGATATTCTTTTACATGTTTTGCATTCAAAGCAAGTGAGTATGTAGATGAAGATGCTACACTGATTGGGAGAAGAATTAGAAGCATATATATCAACGAGATGAATTGAGTCATTGATTTACTAAAATATTAATGCCCATAAGTAGTATATTTTACTAACTTATTGTTCTTTTCATATGTACTAGTCAACTATTTTTTATGCATCATTAGTATCATTGGTTGTTCCATACAAAATTTGATATTGTTTACCACTGTTTATATATATATATATATATATATATATATATATATATACATATGTCTCTTTTGATTTGCATACTCTATTATATTATATGGATCATATCATTTTCATATCATGCCTTCGCTAAATTAAGAATTTTATTCATTTGTTTGTGCTGGTGTGTTTTAAGTTCTATTGTAGCTTAATTAGTGAAAGGTACATGTTTTTGTTATGGTTTTCTCCTTCTCACTTGCTCACACCTTTTTTTTTTCGTTTGTGTGTGTATATTGGTAGGGGGAAATGGCAGGTGGCTTTAAGGAAGAAGTTGTAGCAGCTAGAGCTCACAACTTGTTGACCATTAAGATATGCGATGAGTCTACTCTTACAAATTTTTCATTATGTAAATGATATATAAATAACCAAAATTTTCATATTAAAATTATTGATTTTGCAATTAGCTAAATTTCATATGTCATCTATAAATGTATTGCTTGTAGGTAAACACCTATCAGAAAGAATTGCGGGAAATGAAGTATCGTACTTCTCAACATCAATTATTATATCATACACTTGCACAGCTTGGAGCTACAAAAGCTTCAAGTTAGGGTTGTGGATATGCAGTTTGTTGAACCCCATAAACCTAATGAGACTGAAAACCTCCAACCTTTTAGAGTTCCTCAAAATCTTGTAGAGGATTGCATGAAAAACATACACATTCTTCAACACTAGGGTTCTGAGAGTTTTCCATCCTTGAAATGGAGTTGCACTACTTAATATGTTGTTGATGAATCGGAGTGACCTCAATCCTGTTTAAGTTTCAACCTTGTACCGTTTAAGTATTCTCTGTATGGCTTGGTTGAGATGGACGTTGGACCTTTAGCTTCGAATGGGTTTTGCCATTGAGATAATGGCATGATCATTCACTTCCCATCGATCTCAAGGCAGGTAATGTGATGCCAAAGTGGCTTCCATCTACGTGAAAGGACACCGGTTCTAACTGCTTTATCTATGGAAAGCTTGCAGATGAAGATGGACAATATTTCATTAAAAAGGCAGGTAGTGAGACATGATACTTCTAAAGCCAAAATCTTAGCTTTTGATTTCATTACGACCATCTATAATGTAAGGGTGTGGCTGCAAATCATGTTCGATTTAGAGTTTTGCAGAGTGTGAGAGAGAGAGAGCTCTAAAAGGCATGTGTCAAGGCTTTGGTTGAACTTGCTTAAATAAAAAACTATAGCATAAAATCAAAACAAAGCAAGAATCAAGTCAATAGTAATTCACGTATTAAAGTCAATATCAATTCACGTATAAATTCAAGATGTAATTAAATCAGACAGACAAAATTTTAATTTTAATTTTTTAATCCACACATTAATCATGCAATCAAATTCTAAATTAGAAAATTTAAAAATTACAAAAATAATGCATGGTGACTGCATGACGTCGTTCTATGTCATTACTAGTGGACATTAAATTTGTGTAATAAATTTGTAGAGGTAGAGTTGTTGTAGTCTATTATATAAATTTTATTTTGAACACTTTGCGAAAAAACACAATTATGATTAATTCTATTTTAAATACTCCAGTAAAAATCAGTATTTTTATGTAAAACCCAAATACAATTAATCCCATATTAAATACTATGTGTAAAACACAATTATTAATTGCTCTAGCAAAACAAAAATACATAAAATTTTATATTTAATGCCCCAAGTAAAATACAAATATGATTAATTCTATATTAAAGACTCCGCACAAAAATCAAATTTATTGAATTCCAAATTAATTAATTTTACATAAAACAAAGATACAATTAATCTCATATTAAATATACTAAGTAAAACATAGTTATTAATTACTTTAGCAAAACACAGATACATAAAATTTTATATTTAATACTCTGCGTAAAGCACAAATATAATTAATTCTATATTAAAGACTCTGCGTAAAAATCAAATGCATTAAATTCTGAATTAATTAACTTTACATAAAAAAATACAATAAATCCCATATTAAATACTCCACGTAAAACAATGTCATGAGACTAGTATATATAGTTTAGTAACACTCCACGTAAAACAATGTCATGAGACTAGTATATATAGTTTAGTACCACTCTTATATCTCAAAATTACGATCCTAATAAGTCAATTGAGATATTCTTTTACTTGTTTTGCATTCAAAGCAAGTGACGATGAAGGTGACGATGCTACACTGATTGGGAGAAGAATTGGAAGCATATATATCAACGAGAAGAATTGACTCAATGATTTACCAAACTATCAATGTTTATAGGTAGTATATTTCACTAACTAATTGTTCATTCTATATGTACTAGTCAACTATTTACAAAATTTTAATTTTAATTTTTTAATCCATGCCTTAATCATGAAATTAAATTTAAAATTAAAAAATTTAAAAGTTACAAAAATATCACATCGTAATTGCTTGACATCCGACTATATTATTGGGAATGGACATTAACTTTGTGCACTAAATTTGTAGATGTGGAGTTGTTGTAGTCTATTATATAGATTTTATATTGAACAATTTGCAAAAAAACACAATTATGATTAATTCTATTTTAAATACTCCACGTAATAATTGGATGCAATGTTATTTCAATTAATTATTTTTACGTAAAACACAAATATAATTACTCTTATATTAAATACTTTGTGTAAAATACAATTATTAATTGCTCTAGCAAAACCCGAATACATAAAATTTTATATATAATGCTCCATGTAAAATACAAATATGATTAATTCTATATTAAAGACTCCGCATAAAAATCAAATTTATTGAATTCCAAATTAATTAATTTTATAGAAAACAAAGATACAATTAATCTCATATTAACTACGCTAAGTAAAACACAGTTAAAATACAAAAATGATTAATTCCATATTATTAAAGACGCCACATAAAAATTGGATGCATTGAATTCCAAATTAATTATACATAAAACAAAGATACAATTAACCCCATATTAAATATGCTGAGTAAAACAAAGTTATTAATTGCTATAGCAAAACACATATACATAAAATTTTATATTTTATACTCTACGTAAAATACAAATATGATTAATTCTATATTAAAGACTCCACATAAAAATCAAATGCATTAAATTCCAAATTAATTAATTTTACAAAAAACAAAGTGATATGATTTTTGGAGAGAATACACTTAGTTGATTTTTCGGATAGGTTGAAAGAAACAAACAGAAAAAAATCAAATAATTAAATTGATAAGACAAAGGGTGCTACAACTAAGAGAATTGGGATGATCTCACCACACTCAAGAAAGAAGAACGTGAGTAATAAGAAATCTAGTTGCTCTCTCCACTAACCTAAGTTAGATAAGAGAAATAATTCAAGAATTCTCTTGAAAGAAAAATGTTAATATCTCATATATGATTCAAGAATAGTGTCTACAATATATGACAAGGATCCTTTTTATAGAGGGTCTCCAAAACAAAAGACAAAAGACTTCAACTAATGCATTAAATGCATCAACTAAAAGTCAAGTAGTGAAGGCTAAATATCAAAAAACAATAAATGCATAAGTAGCTAAATGTCAAAAACAATAAATACAAAGACAATAAATGCATAGGTAATAGACTCCAACTATATTCAACAAATGCAACCTTCCCACATGCAAACTTGTTCACACTTCTTCCACTTTCAACAATGTGGTTAAGTCCAACCCAAATCATTTAGCTCTTGCACGAGTTAGAGGCCCAATTAAAGTATTATCCCTTTCTTGGATTGTAATTGGGTTATCCTTAATTACATCATCCTCCCGTTATTGAAATGGATTTGTCCTCAAATCCAAGTCTTCTTTATCTTCTAAGTAAGGAGAAAGATCCCTCACATTGAAAGGAGTAGAAACAGCATAATCTTCAGGCAAATCAATTTTGTATGCATTATCATTTACCTTGTCTATGATACGGAAAGAACCATCTGCCCTTAGCATTAATTTGGACTTCCTTTGGTTTGAAACCCTTTCGAAGATGTACCCACACTAAATCTCCAAGACTGAATTGAACAAATTTTCTCCTCTTGTTGGAAATCTTCTCATAGATGGAGTTCTTCTTCTCAATCTGTTGTTTAATGTTTTCGTGCAACTTCTTTATCATGTCAGCTTTCCTTTTTCCATCTATGTATTCTCATGCCTCAAGTAGTAATGGTGCTAAATCAAGTGGGCACAATGGATTAAACCCATAAACTACTTTAAAATGAGAGTATTTAGTAGTACCATGTACACTTCTTTTGTAAGAAAATTCAGCATAAGCTAAGCATTCATCCCAACTTTTTAAGTTTTTGCCAATGATAGTTCTTAAAAAAGTAGAAAGTGTTCGGTTCACCACTTCAGTTTGTCCATCAATTTATGGATGACAAGCAGTACTAAAAAGCAACTTTGTTCCCAGTTTCCTCCATAAAGTCTTCCAAAAGTAGCTAATTAATTTAGTGTCACGGTTTGACACGATACTCTTTGGAATGCTATGAAGTCTCACAATTTCTTTGAAAAACAAATTGGCAATGTGCATAGCATCGTCGATTTTATGACATGAAATAAAATGAGACATTTTTTAAAAACGATCAACAACAACCATAAGTGAATCTTTACCTCTGTGTATCCTTAGTAAGCCTAGCACAAAATCCATGCTAATATCAATCTAAGACTGATCTAGAACAAGTAGAGGTATATAAAGCCAATGGGCTGCTTCCTTGCTCTTGGCTTTTTTACAAATAATACACCTCTCAATCACATGATGCACATCTCTAATCATATTAGGCCAATAAAAATGCTCTTTCAGCATCTCCAATGTTTTGGTTTCACCGAAATGCCCAGCTAATCCTCCTCCATGAGCCTCTCGTGTAAGTAATTCCCTCATGAAACAGTTTGGAATTACAAGCCTCCCCAAGAGAAATAAAAAACCTTCAGATCTATAAAATCCCTTATATATCATTTTCTCATAAGCTAGATAAATTTCAGCAAGTGTTGAATCTTCCATGTAATGGTCTTTAATAGATTCAAATCCCAACAATTTAGCATTCATCATGGAAATTAAGTCATACTTTCTTGATAAGGCATCTGCAACAATATTAGTTTCTTCCTTCTTATACTTCAACACATAAGGAAAAGCTTCAACAAATTTCACCTACTTTGCATGTCTTTTATTCAACTTGCTTTGCCCTTTCAAGTGTTTGAGTGATTCATGGTCTGTGTGAATTACAAATTCTTTTGATAACAAGTAATGTTGTCTCGTCTCAAGAGCTCCAATTAAAAAATAGAACTCCTTATCATAGGTAGAGTAGTTAAGACTAGTTCCACTCAACTTCTCACTAAAATAAGCTATGAGACGCCTTTCTTGAAGAAGTACAGCTCCAATTCCCATTCCACTAGCATCACATTCAATCTCAAAAGTCTTAGAAAAATAAGGCAAAGCCAATATGAGTGCATTAAATAATTTTTCTTTGACAAGCTCAAAGCTTCTTTGGGCTGCACCACTCCATTTGAACTTTTTTTCTCCCTTAATACATTCAGTTATGGATGCTAAGATGGTTCTAAAATCCCTTACAAATCTTTTATAGAAAGAGGCAAGCCCATGAAAACTTACTTCAAATATGATTCTTGGAATAGGTCATTCTTTGATACCTTTCACCTTTTCTTTATCAACTCCCACTCCTCGCTGAGATACTACAAAGTCAAGAAAAATCACATGGTTTTGACAAAAGTAAAATTTTTTTTAGATTAGTATAAAGTTTCTCCTTTCGCAACACTTCAAAGACTTCCTTCAAATGTTGTACATGCTCCTCATAACTTTGACTATAGATCAAAATATCATCAAAATATACCACAACAAATTTTCTAATGAAAGATCTAAGCACATAATTCATCAATCGCATTAGATAGCCCAAATGGCATTACCATCCATTCATAAAGTCCATGCTTTGTCTTGAAGGCTGTCTTCCACTCATCTCCCTTTTTCATTTGGATTTGGAGATAGCCGCTCTTCAAGTTAATCTTTGAAAACATCTTGAAACCATTCAGCTCATTCAACATGTCATCCAATCTTGAAATTGAGTAGCGATATTTGATGGTAATCTTATTTATAGCACGATTGTCCACACACATTCTCATAGAGCCATCTTTTTTAGGGACCAATAATGTAGACACAAAACAATGGCTCATGGATTCCCTCACATAACCCTTTTCAATCAACTCATCAACTTGCCTTTTGAGCTCTTTAGCCTCCTCCGGATTCATTCTATATGCTGGTTTATTTGGTAAGGCAACACCGGGCACCAAATCAATTTGATGTTCAATTCCTTTCAAGGGTGGCAATCCCTTAGGTAGCTCATTCGGAAAGACATCTATAAATTCTTCTATCAACTCCCTCACAAGCTTATGAAGCTTTTTTTGCAAGTTTTGGGTTTAGCTCCTTGAGAATTAGCAATAATATGAAGTCATCCCTTTTTATTATCTTCTTTAACTCATTCTTAGAAGAAAAACAACTAAGCTTCTTCTCCTCTATTACATCCTCGTTAGACTGTACTTGTATTGGCTTTAAGAGTACCAACACAATCTTCTTTCCATTCTTCTCAAAAGCATAGGTGTTTTTGAAGCCATCATGTAATGCTCATCTATCAAATTGCCACGGCCTCCCAAGTAGAAGATGACTAGCATCCATAGGAACTATGTCACACAACACCTCGTCTTTGTAATTCTTCCCTATAAAGAAAGGTACCTTCACTTGTTTAGTGACCTTCATCTCGCCAAAATCATTCAGCCATTACAGCTTGTATGGACGGAGATGATTAATGATAGGCGGATTCAATTTGCTAACCAAGGTGGTTAAAGCAACATTAGTGCAGCTCCCACTATCAATTATCACGTTACAAACTTTACCTCCAATAATGCACCTTGTTTAAAAAATATTCTCCATCTATTCTTCTTCTACCTCGACTTGGATATTCAAGGCATATCTAATAACCAAGGCAACACCTTCATCAGCATACTCAATAACTTCTTCTTCTTCTTCTTCAGAATATTCTTCCTCTTCATATTCCTCTATAATATTCTCATCTTCACTCTCTATTTCCCCTTGTTTCTCCTTCAAGATCATCACTCTTCTATTAGGACATTCGAATGCTATATGGCCATGACCTAAGCACTTGAATCACTTAATGTTCCGGCTTCTTTTAGAGGGTTGGTTGTCTTTTCTCTTCTCCTTCCCCTTAGAACTTTCATTTTTGTTTGGTTCCTTCTTCTATATCTCCTTATTACTCCTTTTGGTAGTGCTTGAGGTTTGGGAAAGTATTTGGAAAGGTTTACTCCCCAATGGTTTAGACACTCCATTGATTCTTTCATAAACTCTCCTTTTCTGTCTCTCCATCTTAATTGCCAATTTAATTACATCTTTTAATAAAACATAATTCTACAACTCTACTAAGTCAATAACTTCTTTGTTTAAACCACACAAAAATTGAACAATAGTTTGCTCTTGGGGTTCATGAAGCTTATATCAAATCATCAAAGTTTCAAATTCTTTAACATAATCTTCAACACACATATCTCCTTACCTCAAGCTTTGAAGCTTAAAATAAAACTCTTGCTTGTAGTAATCAGGTACAAAACGCCTCTGCATGAGCCTTTTCATCAATCTCCAATTTCGAACTTCTTCCTCTCCATCTCTTCTTCGTTGATTTTTCAAATTTTCCCACCATAGATTCGCATAATCAATAAATTCAAGGCCTACAAGACGACATTTTGTAGCTTATGAATATTCTTGATATTCAAAAATCTTCTATACTCGTTGCACCCACTCCAAGTATTCTTCAGGAGAACTTATTCCCTTAAATAGAGGAATCTTCATTTTAATGTTGGCATCACGTCCCCTCTGTTGCCTTTGTTTCCTAGGTTGTTCACCTTCTTCAGCTTCAAAAACTTCTCCATTGTGTTCAACATAAGCTTCTCTTCTTTGTTGTCGTTGTTGTAGCTCCATAAATCTAGCCATTTGAGTGGTTAGTTGAGCTATTTGTTCTATCATTTCTTCTTGACTTCTTTGTAGGCCAACAATTTGAACTTGTTGTAGGCTAAGGCCAAGAGGAACTTCATAACTATTTTTCTCTATCAAAATAATTTGTAGTTGCTGGTTTAAGTTTGGTGAAGGGTAGGTTCACTCTCTAAGTATTTACACTCGGATTAACAATGAACAATAATGATGAAATTTATTTTTTTAAATAAAAGAGCTAAAACAAAGTAGAACAATACAAGAACAGAAATAACAACAAAGATGAACAGACCAGAAAATTAGCCCTCTATGTAGGCGACAGATTACAAAATATGAAAAACTAAGCCCTCCATATAGGTGACAAAATACAAAATAAAATGAAGAAAAATTAAGCCTTCCACGGAGGGGCAAAACACACAACAAATAATAGAACCTGATTTAAAGTGGCTTTGAGACCAATATGATGTGATTTCCAGAGGGAAAACACTTAGTTAATTTTCCAGATAGGTTGAAAGAAACAAATAAAGAATAAACCAAATCACTCAATTGATAAGCCCAGGGGTGCCACAACTAAGAGAATTAGGATGATCTCGCCACACTCAAGAACGAAGAATGTGAGTAATAAGAAATCTAGTTACTCTTGCCACTACCTTAAGTTAATAAGAAAAATAACTCAAGAATTCTCTTGAAACCAAAATGCCAATATCTCATATATAATCCAAGGATTGTGTCTACAACATATGGCAAGGACCCTTTTTATAGAGGGTCTCCAAAACAAAAGATAAAAGACTCCAACTAATGCATTAAATGCATCAACTAAAAGTCAAGTAGTGTAGACTAAATGTTAAAAGACAATAAATGCAAATGTAGCTAAATGTCAAAGACAATAAATATCAAGGTAGCTAAATGTCAGAAACAATAAATGCATAGGTAATAGACTCCAACTATATTTAATAAATTCAACCTTTCTACATGTAATCTTTTTCACACTTCTTCCACTTTCAACAATGTGGCTAAGCCCAATCCAAACCCTTTAACTCTTGCACGAGTTAGAGACCCAATTGAAGTGTTATCCCTTTCTTGAGCTGCAATTAGGTTATCCTTGATTACATCACAAAGATACAATAAATCCCATATTAAATACTCACAGTAAAAAATTGTGACGAGACTAGTATATATAGTTTAGTAGCACTCTTATATTTCACAAATACAATTCTAATAAGTCAATCGGGAAATTCTTTTACTTGTTTTGTGTTTAGAGCAGGTGAAGATGAAGGTGAAGATGCTACACTGCTTAGGAGGAGACTTGGAAGCATATATATCAACGAGATAAATTGACTCAATGATTTACTAAAATATTAATGCTCATAGGTAGTATATTTCACTAACTTATTGTTCTTTTCATATGTACTAGTCAACTATTTTTTATGCATCATTAGTATCATTGGTTGTTCCATATAAAATTTGATATTGATTGCCATTGTTCAAATATATATATATATATATATATATATATATATATCTTTTGATTTGCATACTCTGTCATATGGATCACATCGTTTTGATATTATACCTTTTCTAAATTAAGAAATTTTTTCATTAGTTTGTGCTGGAGTTTTAAGTTTTGTTCTAGCTTCATTAGCGATACGTACATGTTTTTGTTATGGTTTTCTCCTTCTCACTTGCACACAATTTTTTTTTCGTTTATGTGTGTATATTGGTAGGGGAAATGGCAGGTGGCTTTAAGGAAGAAGTTGTAGTAGCTAGAGCTCATGACTTGTTGGCCATTAAGATATGGGATGAGCCTACTCCTACAAATTTTTCAGTATGTAAATGATATATAAATAACCAAGATTTTCATATTAAAATTACTAATTTTGCAATTAGCTGTATTCCATATGTCATCGATAAACGTACTACTTGTAGGTAAGCACCAATCAAAAAGAATTGTGAGAAATGAAGTCTCATGCTTCTCAACATCAACTACTAAGTCAGACACTTGCAAAACCCAAAGCTACAAAATCTTCAAGTTAGGATTATGGATATGCAGTTTGTTGAATCCCATAAACTCAATGAGACTAAAAACCTCCAACCATGTATAGTTCCTCAAAATCTTATAGATGATTGCATCCACAACATACACAATCTTCAATACTAGGATTTTGAGAGTTTCACATCCATGAAATGAAGTTGCACTACTCAATGTGCAGTTGATGAATTGGACTGACCTCAATCCTGTTTATCTCTCAACTTTGTACAATTTAAGTATTCTCTGTATTGCTTGGTTGAGAATGGAATCCATATGCGTGAAAGGATACTTATTCTCACTATTTCATCTATAAGAAGCTTAGAGATGGTGTAAGACAATATTTTATTAAGGAAGAAGGTAATGAGATATAACACCTCTAAAGCCAAATCTTTGGCTTTTGATCTCATTAAGACCATCTATAATGTGAGAGCGTGGCTTTAAAATCTTGATCCATTTAGAGTTTTACAGAGTGGGAGAGAGAGAGGTTTGAAGGGAATGTGTCAAGACTCCGATTGAATTTTCTTAAATAGAAAACTATAACATAAAATCAATACAACTTATTGACAAGAATCAAGTCAATATTAATTCATGTATTAAAGTCAATATCAATTCATGTATAAATAGAACATGCAATTAAATCAAAAGGATAAAATTTGTATTTTAATTTTTTAATCCACACATTAATCATGCAATTAAATTGTAAATTTGAAAATTACAAAAATATCGCATGATAGTTGCATGATGTCGTACTACGTCATTGGGAATGGAATTAAATTTATGCATTAAATTTGAAGAGGTGAAGTTGTTGTAGTCTATTATATAAATTTTATATTGAACGCTTTGCAAAAAACACAATTATTATGAATTCTATTTTAAATACTTCGGGTAAAAATCGAATGCAATGTCATTCGAATTAATTATTTTTATATAAAACACAGATACTATTATTCCCATATTAAATACTCTGTGTAAAACATAATTATTAATTACTCTAGCAAAACACAAATACATAAAATTATATATTTAATGCTTCGTGTAAAATACAAATATAATTAATTCTATATTAAAGACTCTACATAAAAATTAGATTTATTGAATTCCAAATTAATTAATTTTACATACAATAAAGATACAATTAATCTCATATTAACTACGCTAAGTTAAACATAATTATTAATTGCTCTAGCATAACACGGTTACATAAAATTTTATTTTTAATACTCTGCGTAAAACACAAATGATTAATTCTATTTTGAAGACTCCACATAAAAAGCAGATGCATTGAATTCCAAATTAATTAATTTTACATAAAACAAAGATACAATTAATACCATATTAAACACGCTGAGTAAAACACATTTAATTGCTATAGCAAAACACGGATACATAAAATTTTATATTTAATACTCTACATAAAACACAAATATGATTAATTCTATATTAAAGACTCCACATAAAAATCGAATGCATTAAAATTCCAAATTAATTAATTTGACATAAAACAAAGATACAATAAATCTCATAATAAATACTCCGAGTAAAACAATGTGATGAGACTAGTATATATAGTTTAGTAGCACTCTTATATCTCACAAGTATGATCCTAATAAGTCAATCGAGATATTCTTTTACTTGTTTTGTATTCAGAGCAGGTGAAGATGCTACACTGATTGGGAGTAGACTTGGAAGCATATATATCAATGAGATGAATTGACTCAATGATTTACCAAAATATTGTTGGCCACTGTTTATATATATATATACACATATCTTTTGATTTGCATACTTTGTTATATGGATCTCATCATTTTGATATCATGCCTTCTTTATAAGAATTTATTCATTAGTTTTGTTCGTGTGTTTTAAGTTCTGTTCTAGATTAATTAGCAAAAGGTACATGTTTTTGTTATAGTTTTCTCCTTCTCACCCGCACACAACTTTCTTTTTGTTTGTGCGTGTATATTGGTTGGGGAAATGGCAGGTGGCTTGTCATGTCCCAATCCGGACACGTGATTGGCACGGTAAACGAGAAACCACCTGAATATCAATAAGCCTATTCTAAACCCAAGCAACACTAAAACATATAACATCCAAGTCAAGACTTACCAATAAAGAGAGAAAAGCTCTTTATCCAATGAATATTTTCCATACATGGCAATAATTTCCAACAAGTATTCAACAATCTTTCATGCAATGGACACAAGAAAACATCATCTATACTTTACATTCACACACAAGATTACCTCGGTGATCACAGAGCAACTCTAGATGAAAATTTAATTTACGAAAACTTTATAAACACTTACCCCAGACAAAAGAGTCTTGCCATAGGATGACACTATCCCTCACGCTAGTATTCTACACCGATCACCTGCCCTTTAATAGTAAATAGTATGAATGAGTCATAAATTCATTGAGCAAGATACTAATCTTTAAATAAGTTTCTTACCAATTCTTTTTATCATACAAATGTAATTAATAAATAGTAACAAAAATAAAAAAAATAATTTCAATTAAGTACATAACATACCTAAACCTTCCACTATTTCTTTCATTATGCTTCAATACGCATACGTATTATCATATAAAATGTTGCCGAGTAGATGATAAAAAGAGACGTACAAGATGTTTACACACACATATATTCATGTAATCATATTCCACTATGATCAAGGAAATTGCAACGTCAAAGGTATCACAATTCCCAACCAATCTTACATAAATCATGAAAGTCAAATTGGATTATTGTCACATTCAAAATTAAAAGCGCACAACCAATCAAATAAATATTTACATCATACAAATTTCTTGTACCAACTGAGTCGTCTAGAGTACCACTGGATTGTTGCCCAAGGTCCCCCGCCGCATCCACCCTTATCGCTCCAAGTATAAATCTCCACTCTTATGACTCCTTATAAATTTCTCATGGGATACACCACCATGCCTTGCTTTCATCAAACATAACCACACACAAATCAAGATTTCAATTCACAATTCAAACACTTGATTATAACATACTTCAACCATCCATAACTAAATAAATTGAATCATTCAAGTATGCCACAACTCAATTCGTTTTCCACATTATTCACAATCCATAACATAATCTCAACACACAAAATACATCACATAATCAAGAATTCACAATAATTCCATAAAAAATCTTCATCAAATTATAACAATTTAATATACAAAGGAATCACAGCTTTTTTGCTATGTTAACCACAAAGTTAGAAAATCTATATATATTCGCCAAATGCCAAAATCAAATCTTTTAAGCAACCCTTTGCAAAATATGTATAGCATATGTATACGTACATATACCTCATAACCAAACTGCATAAGTATTTGTATGTATATATTCATGCATCCTTTAAATTTCGAACTTAATACACCATTCTTTCTATGTATATATATGTGTGTATATTGATATCAAGCATTTTTATATACTTTTTAGTCCCTATCTTAGTCGTATTGCTATTTCAATGTTGCCAACTCTCCTATTTTATTATATTTTCAATTTATTGGGTGTAAATTAATTATAGAATTAATATGATTCAAATTCATAATTTTATCCCAATTAATTCATGTGCTTAATTTCAGATCTAATTATTTGAGAGAAAAATTG
Source organism: Biancaea sappan (assembly GCA_037074585.1). Lineage (NCBI taxonomy): Eukaryota > Viridiplantae > Streptophyta > Magnoliopsida > Fabales > Fabaceae > Biancaea > Biancaea sappan. The sequence continues at coordinate 43,702,377 of CM073497.1, read as the reverse complement.
TTGGCATGGACGTTTTGCTTACTTGGAGACCACCTGGACATGCTGACTGGGCATTGAATGGTTGACTAGGGCTGACAAGATTTCTGGTCCCTATTGTCCTCCACTTTACAGCAAAGGGGAATGACAGCATGGGCTTTTTGCAGTAATTAATGGTAGACAGAAACAGCTAAGGAATGGAGTAACTTGTTGCCCACATCATCCAAGGAGGCATCCAAGGAGGCATCCATGGAGGGCATCAGTTTTAAAAATCAGAGAACACTTTTATTTTGGGAAGCTAAGGAATTTCGTAGCTTTTTTTCCCTCTCTGTTTTCTCTTCTGTCATTTGCTGTTTTGCTCTCATGGAGGGCTAAGTCTTCATTGTAATCAGTCACTGGACCACTGGGATGTTGTAGCTTGAACTAAGAATGCAAGTTAAGTGTTTTATTCTCCATTTTCATCTCATTTCGTTTCTGTTTTGCTGTTATGTTTATGTTGCTGTCAAATTCTGATTAGAGCTTGAGAAGTAACATAAACTGACTTATATATATAAGATATAACCTTGCTTGACTGATTAAGAAAGTGAGGGAGGCGAAATGACTAGTTAGATGATATATTTAACTTGGTTTGGTTGAGATTTTCCACTGAATGCATCTGGTTATAGTAGAGAGATGTTCTTGACTGTAATTAGTAGCATTAAAATTCTAGATGTTATTCTAGAACCATTTCTCATAAAGAACCAAACGATGGAATGAGAACAAAACTAAATCAATGAGTTAGATAATGATAGTTGCACTCCCATGAATCCTATTGGCTGATTACATAATCTCTTTACTGTCAACACCTTGCAAATTTCGCTGATGCTGCTATTGTAGTTATTTGGTTGCTGTTCTGTTTTTATTAGTACTGCCAACAAACCCCCCGTTCATGTACTTTTCATTAATGTTTGGGTGTTTAGAACGATTAATTACTGTTCAGAAGTGAGGCTCCTTGAGTGAATACGACTTGGGGATCACTATACTGTAAATTGCCACGAATTCAATTCTGGGCGATTCGGCATCGTAGTGGCGTGAACCAGAATTTTGGCGTCGTTGCCGGGGAGCCAATTCATTTCTAAGTGTTAATTAGTTGTTCTATTGTGTTCTTGTTTGATTTTTAGTGGCTTGGTATTGTTGGAAGTGATTACAAATTCTTCAAGTCAATTTTTCAAGTTTCCTAGTTATATTTCAGCCACTATTCATCAGCTAAAAAAAACTAAATCGGATTGACTTGAAAAATTAGTAGTCCACTAAACACGACCGTCTCAGGCATAACTCCTAACGACTTTGTCGTGAGGAGCACCGCCCTATCTCGGCCAAATTCTAACGTTTAGACCACTTTTTCCATTTTACAATGATTTTAACCATTTTTTCAATTAATTGTGATTTTTGGTTTGATTTTTGTAGATCTTATTTTTGAGTTCTGTTTGTTGATTTTGTGCCTCCAATTGGTGAAGGATTTTTCCAAGAAAAATCAGATTTTTTTGAGATACTTCATTTTTGGTCATTTTTCTTGGTTGGAGCCTTGTGTGCTTATTTTGCTGTTTTTGTTCTTTTTGTTATTTTCTTGTGATTTCTGCCCTTCCTAGTGTATGAGAAGGTCTCATAACGTGGATTTACCACCTTTTGATCCAGAAATAGATAGGACCTTCCATAGGCTAGTGAGAAGTAATAGCATTAGGACTAGTATAGTTTCTGAAATTCTTGCTGAAATTGTTGAGTTTGCTGTCAATAGTGTAGAAGTTGAATCAGATTCTGAATCTGATATTGTGTTGGGGTCTACTGATTCTGAGTCAGCTGGGACAACTAAGATGGATATCCAAAATGCACAAGTGCCTCAAAATAGGCAAGAACAATCAATTAAAGAGTTGATTGCACCTGATGTGCATTATCAACCATTGTGCATAAATTATCCTGAGTTGGATGCTAATTTTGAACTAAAATCTGGTCTAATCCATTTGTTGCCTAAGTTTCATGGTCTTGCAGGAGAAGATCCGTACAAGCACTTGAAGGAGTTTCACGTTGTCTGCTCTACTATGAGACCACATGGAGTTGGAGAAGAACAGATGAAATTGATAGCCTTTCCCTTCTCTTTGGATCAGGCAGCCAAGGATTGGCTTTACTACTTGCCCACTGCCTTAATTACAAGATGGGATGAACTGAAGAAGATGTTCCTAGAAAAATTCTTCCCAGCCTCAAGAACAGCAGCAATCAAGAAAGACATCAGTGGGATTAGACAAGCAAGTGGTGAATCATTACATGAGTACTGGGAGAGATTTAAGAAGATGTGTTCAAAATGTCCCAACCATCAAATTTCAGAGTAGCTTCTCATCCAGTATTTCTATGAAGGATTACTACCTATGGACAGATACATAGTTGATGCAGCTGCTGGTGGGGCATTGGTGGATAAGACTCCTGCTGCAGCAAACGAATTGTTGGCCAAGATGGCCCAAAATGCTCAGCAATTCGGCACCAGATTGAGTGATCCAACAGTTACTGTCAATGAAGTGAGGACACCTCCCATGGAGCAACAAAGGATAGAAAATAAATTGGAAGAGTTAGCTTCAATGGTGAGGCAATTGGCATTAAATCAGAGAACACAACAACAAGCCCTTCCTCCTTCAGTCTGTGGTATTTGTTCCCTGAATACCCACCATACTGATCAGTGCCCTCAGTTGCAAGAGACCTCAACTGAGTCATGTGCTGGTATATTCCTTAGTAGACCCATGCAGCCACAACAACAGAGATATGACCCATATTCCTCCACCTACAATCCTGGGTGGTGTGATCATCCAGCTTTCAAGTATGGGAATACCTCTAACCCCCCTTACCAGCCACCCCATGCAAGATACAATCAACCTGAACCTATCCATACACCTCCTCCAGCACCCAAGAAACCTGAGCCTAGTCTTGAGGATTTAATGAAGCAACTGACTGCCAATACTCTTCAGTTCCAGCAGAGAACAGAGACCAATATGCAGAATTTGGAGACTAAGATTGGTCAGTTAGCCACAACAGTCAATGAGCTGAAAAGTCAAGGTTCAGGCAGTTTGCCATCCCAACCAGTGATCAACCCAAGAGGCAATGTGAGTGCCATCATCTTGAGGAGTGGCAAGCAAGTAGACAGTCTAGCTTCTGAATCTGAACCAGAAAAATCAAATGTCCAGCAAAGTGTTCCTTCATCCTCAACCAGTGAGCAAAATAAAAAAGATGAAGAAGTGGTTCAGAAAATTCCTCTTCCTTTCCCCAATAGGCAGACTCAATCAAGAAAAGCTTCTGAGTCTGACATGGATAAAGAGATCATGGAGACCTTCAGAAAAATAGAGGTTAATATCCCACTTTTGGAAGCCATTAAGCAAATCCCCAAGTATGTCAAGTTCCTCAAAGAGTTGTGCACTCATAAGAGGCGTTTAAGGGGTAATGAGAGAGTCAATTTAGGGAGAAATGTGTCTGCGTACTCATCCAACCACCTATGCCACCTAAGTGCAAAGACCCTAGAACTTTCACAATACCATGCACAATAGGCAACATGGAGTTCTCCAATGCTATGCTGGATTTGGGAGCCTCAATCAATGTTATGCCCAAATCAGTATACTCAAGCCTCAAGATTGGTGTTCTTTCACCAACTGGAGTGATTGTCCAACTTGCCAATAGGAACACAACACATCCAGCAGGAGTTCTAGAAGATGTCCTGGTAAGAGTCAAAGATCTCATTTTTCCTGCTGATTTTTATGTGCTTGATATGGAAAATGATAATACTCCTGGCCATGCACCATTAATACTTGATAGACCTTTTTTGAAAACTGCAAAAACTATTATTAATGTGCATGAAGGGACTTTGTCAATGGAGTTTGCTGGCAATAAAATTGATTTTAACATTTTAGATGCCATGAAACATCCTATGGAAAATCATTCCAATGTGCATGTGGTTAACTTTTTGGATTACTTAGTTGATGAGGCATGTGATGATTTCCAAACTGAATTAATTTCTGATTTTCCTGAATTTTCTGATTTGGTAGATGCCTTTGAATGCAATTGTGCTGGTTCTGAATTCTGTCATGCTTGCACTGAAATTGAAAATTCTCTAATTGCTGACAATTCTGAATTGCATTCTAATTTACATAATGGTTTGGATTCTGATGTGCATTTTGATTCTGCAATTTTCTCTAGCTTAGACTTAGATTCTGTTTCTGTTTTAGGTAGTTGTAGGTGTAGTGATTTCAACTGTAATGTTGTACATTCTTCATCTCTTTCTTCTTGTGCTGCTAACCCTTCCTCCTCTTTAGCCAAGGATTCTGTCTTTGAGCAATCTGAATTTGTAGGTGCCTCCCTGGATGTGACTCCACAAAAACTGATTCCATCCTCCATCCAACCACCTGCATTGGAGTTGAAGGCTTTACCAGAAAACCTCAAGTATGCCTTCCTAGAAGTAGGAGACCAGCTTCCAGTGATTGTAGCCAACAATCTAGAGCCTGATCAAGAACAAAAATTGATAAGTTTGCTGAAAAAGAACAAGAAGGCAATTGGGTGGACTCTAGCAGACATTCCTGGGATTAGTCCTTCTATGTGCATGCATCGCATTCTTCTTGAAGAAGAGACTAAACCAGTCAGGCAACCCCAAAGACGACTTAACCCCATGATTCTTAATGTAGTCAAGAATGAGGTAAGTAAGCTCTTCTAAGCTGGCATTATTTATCCTATCTCTGATAGTAAGTGGGTGAGTCCGGTACAAGTAGTGCCAAAGAAAACCGGGATAACTGTTATAGAAAATGAAAATAATGAGCTAGTACCCACTAGAGTGCAAAATAGTTAGCGTGTTTGCATTGATTACAGGAAGTTGAACCAAGCAACTAGAAAAGATCATTTTCCTCTTCCTTTTAGTGATCAAATGCTTGAAAGACTTGTTGGAAAGTCTCACTACTGTTTTCTTGATGGTTTTTCTGGATATTTTCAAATTCACATTGCACCCGAAGATCAGGAGAAGACTACCTTCACCTGTCCCTTTGGTACTTTTGCATATAGACGCATGCCTTTTGGTCTCTGCAATGCACCTGGCACTTTTCAGAGATGCATGATAAGTATATTTTCTGACTTGTTAGAAGATTGCATGGAAGTGTTCATGGATGATTTTTCTGTTTATGGAGACTCATTTGATGCATGCTTGAAAAATTTGGAGAGAGTACTTGATAGATGCATAGAAAAGAATTTGGTATTGAATTATGAGAAATGTCATTTCATGGTAGAACAAGGGATAGTCCTAGGCCATATAGTGTCATCACATGGCATAGAAGTAGATAAAGCTAAAGTTGATGTTATATCCTCTTTGCCTTACCCTGCTTCTGTGCGGAAAGTTCGCTCTTTTCTTGGCCATACAGGATTTTATAGAAGATTCATCAAGCAGTTCAGTAAGATCGCTCTACCCCTATCTAAACTCCTCCAAAAAGAAACTGATTTCATTTTTAATGATGCTTGCAGGTCAGCTTTTGATGAGTTGAAGAAGCAACTTATCTCCCCTCCTATCATCCAACCTCCACGGTCGGAACTTCCCTTTGAGCTCATGTGTGATGCCTCAAATTTTGCTGTGGGAGCAGTACTTTCACAAAGAGTAGAGAGAAAGTTACATGTCATAGCCTATGCGTCCCGCACCCTTGATTCAGCTCAATCAAATTACACAACCACAGAGAAGGAGTTTTTAGCAATTGTTTTTGCTTTAGAAAAATTTAGATCATATTTGCTTTCCTCCAAAATAATTGTGTTTTCTGACCATGCAGCACTGAAATATTTGTTGAAGAAACTGGATGCAAAGCCAAGATTGCTTAGATGGATGCTACTCCTCCAAGAATTTGATGTGGAAATCAAGGATAAGAGTGGAGCAAAGAATGTAGTAGCCGATCATTTAATGAGGCTTTTGGAGCCTCCTTCGGAGCATCTTCCTATTAGAGATCACTTCCCAGATGAGTGTTTTTCCATTTTGCATGGTATTAGTAAGCCTTGGTATGCTGATTTAGTGAATTATCTTGTTGCATTTGAATTGCCTGCATGCCAAAATAAACATCAGTTGAACAAATTAAGAAGCGAGGCTAGGTACTATGTGTGGGATGACCCTTATTTATGGAAGATTTGTAGTGACCAAATTCTTAGGAGATGTGTTCCAAATCATGAATTTGCATCTGTGTTGAATTTTTGCCATACTCTTGCATGTGGTGGACATTTTGGTCCCCAAAGAACAGCTAGAAAAGTGTTAGATTTTGGTTTATATTGGCCTACTTTGTTTAGGGATGCCTATGATTTTTACAAGAACTGTTCTAGGTGTCAAAGAACTGGAAATGTGTCTAGAAGAAATGAAATGCCTCAACAACCTCTCCTCTTTTGTGATATCTTTGATGTTTGGGGTATAGATTTCATGGGTCCTTTTCCTGTTTCTTTTGCCTTTATGTATATCTTGGTTGCTGTGGATTATGTGTCGAAGTGGGTGGAGGCAAAAGCCACTCGAACTGATGATTCTATTATTGTTGTAGACTTTCTTCGTTCACATATTTTCTGCAGATTCGGTATCCCCAAGGCCATAATTAGTGATCAAGGATCACACTTTTGCAATAGAAACATGCAAGGGCTATTAAAGAAATATGGAGTTGTGCATAAAACCTCTACACCTTATCACCCCCAAACCAATGGGCAAGCGGAAGTCTCCAACCGAGAGATAAAGCAAATATTAGAAAAAACCGTGCAACCCAATAGAAAAGATTGGAGTAAGAGGCTTGACGATGCGCTTTGGGCCTATAGAACCGCTTTCAAGACTCCCATCAGCATGTCTCCATACCGCTTGGTATTTGGTAAAGCATGTCACTTGCCGGTGGAGATTGCACATAAGGCATATTGGGCCGTTAAACAATGCAATATGAACATGACCCTAGCCGGTAAAGAAAGAAAGTTGCAACTTCAAGAACTGGAAGAACTAAGGCTAGCGGCTTATGAGAATGTGCGCATCTATAAAGAGAGGACAAAAGCTTTACATGATCAAAAAATTGAGAAAAAAGAATTCCAAGTAGGAGACAAAGTCATTCTCTATAATTCTCGCCTCAAGCTAATGCCCGGTAAGCTTCGCTCTAGATGGGTTGGCCCTTTTGTTATTACTAATGTCTTTCCTTTTGGTGCAGTAGAAATTCAAAATGAGGCCACCAACAAGCAGTTCATGGTAAATGGGCAAAGGTTGAAGAAGTTCTATGAGGGCTTCAAAGAAGAAACTGTAGAGGAAATCCAACTCTACAATGTTCCGACTCCATGATAAGGCTGTACTCTTTCCCTCCTTTTTAATTTATGTCCTCCACATTTTATTTGATGTTTGGTAATAATTTCCATTGAGGACAATGCAATGTTTAAGTGTGGGGGGAGAGAATTTAATTGGAGCTAATTTTCAAAAAAAAAATTTTTTTTGTTGTCTCCTCTGTTTTCTCTGTTTCTGTCCAGAATTTTTGAGCAGTCTTGCATGAATTTTCTGTACTGATTGGCTACGAATTTTGCTAGTTTCTTTACATGTTTTTAAAGCTTTATATGTCTTCTAATTGTAGAATTTTATTTGGTGTCTTTCGCATTTGTTTTGGTGTAGTTTTGTGTCAGTAAAGCTGAGTCGTCAGAATTTCTGCATTGCAGAATTTTGCTGTTCTGCTCTGTCCGAATTTGATACTCTATTTTTGAAAAAAATTGATTAAGTTTTTGTGTGAAAGCATGCATGGTGAAATAGCTTGAGTTGTGAATTTACTTAGCATGAAAAGAATTCAGTCTTCTTTTTTCTAAGGAACTCAAGTAAAATGGCAATGACGTTGTTTTTAATGAATTCTTAGTAATAGTCTTTAAACCGTGAGAATTTGAGCCTTCACTGCAAAATAATATTCTTTCTTGCTGTGTATATTCCCTATCATGATTTTTACTCCAGAATTTGTCTTGAATCTTTGTTAAGGCTACATTACATGTACATGCTTGGAAATGATTTAGGCATTTGTTTCTTGTAACCATTCTAGCCAAATAGCAATCCTATGTGTTGTTTCCATTGTGTGCCACTTTGTACCTTACTTCCATCTTTCTTTCTTATGTTTTCTAGCTCTCTCCCACTTTAAAACAAATCATTTCTTTTCCCCAAACTTAAGATTTGAAGAGTTTTAGAAACCTCTTTCTTTGGAAATTAGATTGAATTGAGCATGTGCAAAAAGAAGGATTTGTGGGCTGTTTTGAATTTCAGTTTTGCTACTCAAAAAAACAAAACAAAACAAAATTGGCAACTCTTTATGAAAAAAAAATATATATATATATATATACCATATGGAGATCAAAAAAAAAATAAAGAGATCGAAAAAAAAACAAAAGAGCAAGAAGGAGAAAAGAAAAGTAGCATTGTTGTGCCCAAATTTCAAAGTTCAATCTCTTATAACCTTATTGATTGATGCTCTTCGTTTCTTTAAGTTCTTGTTAAATTTTGTTTTGTGTATTTCTTTCTACCTCCCAATCATTCCTTCACCCAACCTTACACCCTTCTTTTCTGAATATTATTTTGCCCAGGAGTGCAAAAGGCTAAATGTGGGGGATTTGATATCAAGCATTTTTATATACTTTTTAGTCCCTATCTTAGTCGTATTGCTATTTCAATGTTGTCAACTCTCCTATTTTATTATATTTTCAATTTATTGGGTGTAAATTAATTATAGAATTAATATGATTCAAATTCATAATTTTATCCCAATTAATTCATGTGCTTAATTTCAGATCTAATTATTTAAGAGAAAAATTGCTGGCATGGACGTTTTGCTTACTTGGAAGCCACATGGACATGTTGACTGGGCATTGAATGGTTGACTAGGGCTGACTGGATTTCTGGTCCCCATTGTCCTCCACTTTACAGCAAAGGGGAATGATAGCATGAGCCTTCTGCAGCAATTAATGGTAGACAGAAACAGTTAAGGAATGGAGTAACTTGTCTTGCTGCCCACATCATCCAAGGAGGCATCCATGGAGGGCATCAGTTTTAAAAATCAGAGGACACATTTATTTTAGGAAGCTAAGGAATTTCGTAGCTCTTTTTCCCTCTCTGTTTTCTCTTCTATCATTTGCTGTTTTGCTCTCATGGAGGGCTAAGTCTTCATTATAATCAGTCACTGGACCACTGGGATGTTGTAGCTTGAACTAAGAATGCAAGTTAAGTGTTTTATTCTCCATTTTCATCTCATTTCGTTTCTGTTTTGTTGTTATGTTTATGTTGCTGTCAAATTCTGATTAGAGCTTGAAAAGTAACATAAACTGACTTACATATATAAGATATAACCTTGCTTGACTGATTAAGAAAGTGAGGGAGGCGAAATGACTAGTTAGATGATATATTTAACTTGGTTTGGTTGAGATTTTCCATTGAATGCATCTGGTTATAGTAGAGAGATGTTCTTGACTGTAATTAGTAGCATTAAAATTCTAGATGTTATTCTATAACCATTTTTCATAAAGAACCAAACGATGGAATAAGAACAAAACTAAATCAATGAGTTAGATAATGATAGTTACACTCCCATGAATCCTAGTGGCTGATTACATAATCTCTTTACTGTCAACACCTTGCAATTTTCGCTGCTGCTGCTATTGTAGTTATTTGGTTGGTGTTCTGTTTTTATTAGTACTGCCAACAAACCCCCCGTTCATGTACTTTTCATTAGTGTTTGGGTGTTTAGAACGATTAATTACTGTTCAGAAGTGAGGCTCCTTGAGTGAATACGACTTGGGGATCACTATACGGCATCGTAGTGGCGTGAACCATATATATATATAAACATATAAACATATATATATATATATATATATATATATCCACTTATACATTTCTTCATAACAGTAGAATGTATATGTACATCCGCAAGTTCTAAGTTTCGTAGTGAATCAATAAGAACACATACATGCGTGCGTGCGCGCGCACACACACATATATATATATATATATATATATAAACATTTAGATATATAGTCTTCTCATCTCCAATCAAGAAATAAGACAAACATGACATACAAGACTTAAAACTAATCATGTCTCAAAACTAATTATGTCTTGGCCGTTGTTTCTCAAAGACTCAAACATATTCACTTGAAGCATCATTGGGTGAATTTGCTTAGGATTAAAAAGTTAAGAGAATAGCTCTTTATTTTATTATCTCTTTTTCCACCTAACTAGGCATAAATCCCTCTTTAAACTATTTAAATTTCTCAAAAAGATCACACATGTTCTGGTTTGGACTGAATTTCAGACTCCAAACTTCCTAAATTTTCTGGGCAGTAATTACAAGTCCAAAATTTATGAATTTTGGTAGCAAATATCCTTAACATGTCTAGAATATTAGATAAAAATTTTAGAGAAAAATAATACAATTTACCCCTCCAAAACCTCATTTTTGTAACCACTGTACAGACTGTCTCAGCTTTTGCAAGCCTTTGACCTACAATTTCAACTCCAATTCTCGTGAAACTTCGTAGACTTATACTTTAGTGTTATGACATCATTCCATAAAAATTTCAGAGCAAAAATTGACCAATTGGACAGTATACCAAAGCTTTAAACAAAATTGGTCAGATTGTTCTAATTTCTGAGGTAGGTTCTGTTTTTCTGATATTAGGCTTGAAAATACTTTTCCAAACATGCCAAGGGATACTTCATAAAAATTTCAAGCCAAAAGGATTTGATTTAGATATGTTTTTATCTCAGAATGCATACCACGAATGAAGTTGTCTATTTTGGCTAACTACGTTAATTAAGGAAAAATTTAGGATAACAAATGAGATTAGGTTCTAATAAATCTTGGTGGAAACCTTCTATGACATCAACACAAAGGGCATACCAATTCTCAAGTGTATTGGGGCTTATCCAATATCTCAAACAGACCAAAACTCTAGTAGCAAGGCAACAATCACATTAAACAATTTTAATTCCATGATACATAACCATGCATAGTTTCTTAGTTTTGGTTACCAAATTAAAATAGAACTTTTTGGCTTAGCTACTATATCTTTCTATGATAACTCTGCCAATTCTTCCACTACCACAATCATACATCCCAATTTTTTTTTTAAGATTACATATATCATTTGGTCACCCAAATATAGACAAATCAAGGGTACATCACTTGCTGCACTTAAACAGAATCTCTTTCTTTATATGTCACTCCTTCTTCCTTAAGTTCTAAATTTAATTCTGCAATCTCTTTGAATTCTTGAGGACAAAACAACCCATGGACCACACACCCACATACAGCCCTACTCACGGTTCATAGAAGAAATTACAGAAAAAAATTTGATTTAAACAACCTTAATCCTACTATAATTTGAACATTTTTCTACACCTTCATTTTATATATATATATATTTTTTTTCTTTTTTTAACTCTAAGCCAGCACTGATTTATCAACCAAAACAACCCCAAATTCATAAAAATTACTTCAATTCATTAATCCTTTCCCGTTACCAAACAGCCCACAAGATGATCAACTCATAATAGAATCAAAACTAAAATTTTGCAGAAAACCTTCTTCAATTCTTCACTCACATTCTTGGTTTCACAACACCAAAGCTTTCCCTCTTTCCTCAACAACCAACATAAATTAAGAGTTCTTCATCTCAGATCCAAGATAATCAGCCAACACACATAAGCAATTAAAATTTCAGAGGATGAAATAGAAGAGGAAGTATGGCAATCACTCATCTTTAATACTCTTTTTTTTTTTCTACTTCTTGTTGGATCGTCTCTCCTGTCATCCTCTCTGTTTTATGTGACGGAGGAGCAACTGGTCAGAGATCAAGATTTGGTGGTCAGTGACAGCCCAATCAGCGTTCTTCTCTCCCGCGTTCTCTCTCACGAACACGCTACTCTGCCTCTCCATTTCTCTGAACTTACAGCTCTGCTACACGGCCGAACAGTAAAGGAAAAACGAAGGAAGGGGGAGATTTTCCGGTGAAGGGGACAGTGGTGGTGGCCAACGGTGGCCACCACAACAGCCTCTCCTTCTCTCTCTCACAATCTCTCGATCTCTCCCCTCACGGCAAAAGTCAGAATGTGCGTGTGTGTAAAGCAAGTCTGAAGCACATCCAGTAGCTTCTAAATTTGTGTGATGTGTGATGGGAAAATGATACACGTGTCCTCACTCCATATGCCACATAGCTTACTTTTTTGTTAAAATTATACAAGATAACTTTTCACAATTTAAATTTTCATGTAGGTCCTTCTAAATTTTATAAAAATTCTAAACTTTACTTCAAATTAAAAAGATAAACCTTTTATCATTATTAACTTCACCTTTTTCTACCTAAATTAACTCTCTAACTAAAAATAAAATTTTTAAATAAGTCCTCAAGAATTTTTTAAATTACAAATTAATCCTCAGTATATGTTCAAAATTTAAAATTTTTGTTCTTCAAAAATTTTCCTTTTAATTTTTTTGAAGATTCACTGCACTATTTACAAATTCGGGATATTACATGGCTTTAAGGAAGAAGTTGTTGTAACTAGAGCTCACAACTTGTTTGCTATTAAGATATGGAATGAGTCTACTCCTACAAATTTTTCAATATGTAAATGATATATAAATAATCAAGATTTTCATATTAAAATTACTAATTTTGTAATTAGCTAAATTCTATATGTCATCTGTACTGCATAAGCACCTATCAAAAGAAATGTGGGAAATGAAGTCTCATCCTTCTCAACATAAACTACTAAGTCATACACTTGCATAGCTTGGAGCTACAAAACCTTCAAGCTAGGGTTGTGGATATGCAGTTTGTTGAACCCCATAAACTTAATGAGACTGAAAACCTCCAACCCTGTATAGTTCCTGTCACATCCCCAAAACACAACATGTAACTAGCGCGGTGATGACGACTCACACTCATACTGCAAGTCTCATGGCATAATCGAATGACCACATTATCCATAAGATTCTATAAAATATAGTCAATTAAGCGATTTTAATTCACAATGCGCTAGATTCAACCCATTCATCAAAATATTTATAAGTTTACAAAAGAACAATCATAATCCAGGGTTATAATTTAATTACAAATAGACCCTAGGTTACCTACATAGTCACAGAGCGACTCCTAAGAATCTAGAAAGATAACTCAAAATAAAGACCAACCCAAGGATTCAAAAAGGGTTGGTTACATGGGGCTCACGACTCCTCGTACACATCACCTTCTTCAGCTACAAACTCTAAAAGATTCAAGAGTGAGAAGCGTGAATAAATAAATACTCAGTGAGTAACAACTTAACATAATATGAAATATCACAACTGTGATTCCCAACACACAAACATTATGATATAACTCACCCAAGGTAGAAAGGTAATCATTCTAGCACACAAATACCACACCACAGTTAATTAATTGTAAGGAAGGTCATACCACGGCTAAATTATTATAAGTGTCACACCTCGACACAATTTCGTCATGACGTGTACCACACCTCGGTACTATGAGTAGGATAAACGCCTCACCACGGCATAAAGCATATACACATGTACATACATATATTTATATTCATAGCATTTCTTTACATGTAATCAATTACTATCGTATGAATACTTGGTCTCAACCAATTCAAATACCTACTAGGAATCTCATTACCATAATGCGTAATGTACACCTCACTCCATTATCTAACAACATTCTTGGATCTCGAAGTTATATTCATACTTCTTAATCAATTACACAAGTTGCCCACTCACCCAAACTCCATATTTTATACTTTATCGTATGTGCGAGTGATGCGGAAGGACAAAAGTGCCAAGGCCCAAGGATTATCACCTATCAATCATGCACACAAAAGGAAGAATTAATTATCTTTCCATTCATTCCCTAAAGTGAATAGTCAACTGATAGTACCCTATCAATCGACTGACCTAAATTCACAAATTTATTAATGAGTAACAGAGAGGAATCGATTGATTGATAATACTCTGATTCCTAAATTTCAAATCTACTGATAAGAGACAGAAGGTAATCGATCGACTGATAATACCCTATCAATCAACTGATGAGCTATTGTCCGAATCTAGTAAGTTTTAAAAGAAATCAGTTGACTAATTCTATCACGACAGTCAATTGATCACCCTAGTTTTTTTTTTTTTTTTGAAATACTCAGAAATCAGTCACCCTTCCAACATACAACCATCCAAACTTAAATCCTAATACCCAAGGACTCACACACACACCAAATAGTCTAGAAGTTCATGCCCAAGGCAAGATAATCACTAAAAATGATAAAATAACCAAGTGTTCCCCCTAAACTCTCCATGTTTAAGATTTTGTAAAATGTTTAACCAAAACATGATTTTCCTCACTATTTACCTCACGAAAACACCCATCAAGGTTCACAAAAATAACAAGGGAAGAGTTTGAGACCAAACCAAACTATCCATTTTTAGAAAATCCTTATTACCCACCTAAGGCTCATAAGTTACAAAAATGAGAGCAAGAAATAGGGGAAAAGAATTACAAGTCTTGAATCTTCACTCAAGGGAAGAGGAAGACTACCATCCACAAGCCTAGAAGAGAGGGAGATGAAGAGCTACTGGGAGAGAGAGCACCGATGACCATGGAGGGAGTGAGAGCATGAGAAGAGTGAATGAAGTGATATATGCTTCAGAAGAAAGTTTTTAAGAAGCAATAAGGAAAAGAAATTCCCTCCATATCCCTTTTGACCCTTACTTTCCCAAAAGTCAACATCTCCTAAATTTGGTACACCTCAAGGTAAAATACCACCCTTTAAAACGTATTAGATACCAGATATAAGCACGCAGTATAATTAAATAATCATCGTATGAAAATTTAGCAAATACCATAAATCACACAAAAGCATACACCCAAGAAGAAAATCACAAATCCTAAAATCCTAGATGTTAAAGTTCCTCAAAATCTTGTAGAGGATTGCATCCACAACATACACAATCTTCAATACTACTATTTTGAGAGTTTCGTATCCATGAAATGGAGTTGCACTACTCAATGTGTAGTTGATGAATTGGAGTGATCTCAATCCCGTTTAAGTCTCAATGTTCTACCGTTTAAGTATTATCTATATTTCTTGGTTAAGAGTAGACGTGGGATCCTGAGCTTCGAATGGATTTTGCCTTTGAGATAATGACATAATCATTCTCTTACCATAAATCTCAAGGCGGGTGGTGTGCCACGAAAGTGGCTTCTATATGCGTGAAAGGGCACTAGTTCTCAATGCTTCATCAATAGGGAGGAAGGTAGTGAGGTATGACACCTCTAAAGCCACAACCTTGGCTTTTAATCTCGTTACGACCATCTATAATGTGGATCTTGTTACGACTATCTATAATGTGAGAGTGTAGCTGAAAAATCTTGTTCCATTTATAATTTTACACACACACACACACACAAAGAGAGAGAGAGTCTGAAGGGGATGTGTCAAAGCTGTGATAGAATTTGCTTAAGTAGAAAACTATAGCATAAAATCAAGAAAACTGATTGGCAAGATTCAATTCAACAATAATTCACGTATTAAAATCAATATCAATGCATGTATAAATTTAGGGTGTAATCAAATCAGAAGGACAAAATTTGAATTTTAATTTTTTAATGTTAGGCAATCAAATTCTAAATTAGAAAATTCAAAAATTACATAAATAATGCATGGTAATTGCATGACATCATACTAAGTCATTAGGAATGGACAATAAATTTGTGCATTAAATTTGTAGAGGTGGAGTTGTTTTAGTCAATTGTATAGATTTTATATTGAATGCTGTGAAAAAAAACACAATTATGATTAATTCTATCTCAAATACTGAGGGTAAAAATCAAATGCAATGTTATTCAAATTAATTATTTTTAGATAAAACATAGATACAATTAATCTCATATTAAATAATCTATAAAAAAATACAGTTATTAATTGCTCTAGCAAAACACGAACACATAAAATTTTATATTTAATACTCTGTGTAAAATACAAAAATGATTAATTCTATATTAAAGACTTCGGGTAAAAATCAAATTTATTGAATTCAAATTAATTAATTTTACATAAAACAAAAATACAATCAATCCTATATTAAATGTGCTAAGTAAAACACAGTTATTAATTGCACTAGTAAAACACGGTTACATAAAATTTTATATTTAATGCTCTACGTAAAACACAAAAATGATTAATTCTATATCAAAGACTCTGCCTAAAAATTAGATGCATTGAATTTAAAATTAATTAATTTTACATAAAACAAAGATACAATTAATCTCATATTAAGTACGTTAAGTAAAACACAGTTATTAATTGCTCTAGCAAAACACACACAAACACACACACACACACACACACACACACACACACACACACACATATATATATATATATATATATATATATATATATATATAATTTTATACTTAGTACTATGCGTCAAACACAAATATGGTTAATTCTATATCAAAGACTCGGCGCAAAATCGAATGCATTCAATTCCAAATTAATTAATTTTATATAAAACAAAAATACAATTAATCTCATGTTAAATACTCCGTAAAACAATGTTATGAGACTAGGATATATAGTTTAGTAGCACTCTTATATCTCACAAGTTTGATCCTAATAAGTCAATTGAGATATTCTTTTACCCATTTTGTATTCAAAGCGAGTGAAGATGAAGGTGAAGATGCTACACTGATAAGGAGAAGACTTGGAAGCATATATATCAACGAGATGAATTGACTCAATGATTTATCAAAATATTAATGATCACAGGTAGTATATTTCACTAACTTATTGTTCTTTTCATATGTACTAGTCAACTATTTTTTATGCATCATTAGTATCATTGGTTGTTCCATACAAATTTTGATATTGTTTGCAACTATTCATATATATATATATATATGATTTGCATACTTTGTTATATGTATCTCATCGTTTTGATATCATGCATTCTCTAAATTAAGAATTTTATTCATTAGTTTGTATTCGTTTGTTTTAAATTCTATTCTAGCTTAATTAGCGAAAGGTATATGTTTTTGTTATGGTTTTCTCCTTATCATTCACACACACACCTTTTTTTTTGTTTATGAGTGTATATTGGTAGGGGAAATTGCAGGTGGCTTTAAGGAAGAAGTTATAGCAGCTAGAGCTTACAACTTATTTGCCATTAAGATATGGGACGAGTCTACTCCTACAAATTTTCCAATATGTAAATGATATATAAATAATCAAGATTTTCATATTAAAATTATTGATTTTGAAATTAGCTAAATTCCATATGTCATCTATTAACGTACTGCTTATAGGTAAGCAGTCATCAGAAAGAACTATAGGAAATGAAGTCTCATGCTTTTCAACATCAACTACTAAGTCATGCACTTGAATAGCTTGGAGCTGTAAAACCTTCAAGTTAAGGTTGTGGATATGCAATTGGTTTAACACAATAAACTCAATGAGACTGAAAACCTCTAACCCTTTACAGTTCCCCAAAATCTTGTAGAGGATTGCATCAAGAATATACACATTCTTTAACATTAGGGTTTTGAGAGTTTCGCATCCCTGAAATGGAGTAGCACTAATGTGTAGTTGATGAATTGGAGTGACCTCAATTCTCAACCTCGTATTGTTTATGTATTCTATGGATGGCTTGGTTAAGAGAAAACATTGGATCTTGAGCTTCGAATGGGTTTTGCCTTTAAGGTAATGACATGATTATTCTCTTCCAATCGATCTCAAGGCAGGTGGTGTGCTACCAAAGTGGCTTCCATCTGCGTGAAAGGACACTGGTTCTCACTGTTTCATCTATGGGAAGCTTGGAGATGATGAAGGACAATATTTCATTAGGGAGGAAGGTAGTGAGATATGACACCTCTAAAGCGAAAACGTTGGCTTTTGACCTCGTTACAACCATCTATAATGTCGGAGTATGGCTGTAAAATCTTGTTCCATTTAGAGTTTTGCAGAGAGAGAGAGAGAAAGGTATGAAGGGGATGTGTCAAGGCTTTGGTTGAATTTGTTTAAATAGAAAACTATAGCAAAAAATTAAGACAATTGATTGGTAAGAATCAAGTCAATATTAATTCACGTATTAAAGTAAATATTAATTCACGTATAAATTAAGGATGTAATTAAATCAGAAGTACAAAATTTGACTTTTAATTTTTTTTAATCAAGCATTTGTCATGCAATTAAATTCTATATTAGAAAATTTAAAAATAATATAAATAACGCATGAAATTGCATGACGTCATACTACGTCATTAGGAATAGACATTAAATTTGTGCATTAAATTTGTAGAGGTGGAGTTGTTTTAGTCTTTTATAGAGATTTTATATTCAATGCTTTGCAAAAAAACACAATTATGATTAATTCTATTTTAAATACTCCAGGTAAAAATCGAATACAATGTTATTCGAATTAATTTGTTTTACATAAAACACGGATACAATTAATCTCATATTAAATATATTGTGTAAAACACGGTTATTAATTGCTCTATCAAAACACGAATACATAAAATTTTATATTTAATGCTCTGTGTAAAATAAAAATATGATTAATTGCATATTAAAGATTCCACGTAAAAGTCAGATTTATTGAATTCCAAATTAATTAATTACATAAAACAAAGATATAATTAATCCCATTTTAAATACACTGAGTAAAATACAGTTATTACTTGCTCTTGCAAAATATATGTTGGATCTTAGAGATCATATATAGCACAGCAGAATTTAAAACTTTTTCTCTAAAATCCATTCACTAAAGGATCAACCTATATTACCATTAAATTAACTAAGTAATTAAGAAGCAGAGAAACACCTCTTGTAGCGTAGCAACCTCTCCAAGCCAAAGCAAGTGTCCAAAATAGGATACCTCTGATGATAATCCACGTGAAATTACGCTAAGGGAAAACTTTTTCATGTAACGGGTTCCTTCTCGTTCTTGTGCTAGTAAGCACAAAGAAGCTATGGAGAAAACCCTCTTGGATGATGGAGAAAGAAAAAGAGTGTTTCTTAAACAAGATTCTTAACAATTGAGAACTATGACATGTGGCTTTCACTATTACTCTTAAAGTGATAGGTGCTACCTCAAACCCTAATGTCCTAATTCCCGTAATGGGTGCCATTCCCTTATTGGGTTTCTTAAGGTGACACCTTAAGAAGCCCAATCTCTTTGAGAGATGGGAGCAGCCAAGAGGTTCTCATTTGGACTTTTCCCTGTTTGGGTAGGAATAGGAACATATTTTTATTCCTTTTATTCTCTTAGCTCCTTTTAATTAATTCTCCAATTTAGAATCAAATCCTCAAGCTTGTTTCACATTCTTAGTGAATTTCTATGTGTGTTACCCATTAGGATTCCTGCTATGTTGGCTATTCACAATCAACACTTGATTGTAAATAGCTCACAAGCAATATCTAGCAACACATCAGGACTCTCAATTGACTAAAAAGTCAGTTGTTTGACTTTAAACCTTTATGTAGCTAAAGTGTGTCTGTGCAGTGTGTCCTTTCACCATCTTATACCCACTTGGTTCAGAGTATGGCCTATGTGTCAACTCCTACTAGACTTGATTACGTCACGTCCAACCCAAGTAGTCAGTTCCTTGTCCTGTGAGGTTAATCACTTTAAACTATGTCACTGAAGACCATATTCATGACAAGTCTGCTTTGGCCAAAAACTTCTTAGCGATTATCCCGACAAGTGGTCATAGGTATACTTCCTTCTATTAGGAGTAGTAAATCTTCTGTTACCTACTCAAATATCTTCGAATACTTCACGTTGTGCTCAATCACCAGCCTAAGAGTGACCCAGAGTGGGTAACAAGGAGTCAAAATATAGGATCCATATCTCAGATAACTTGAGTTCCTCAAGTCCAAGAATACTTGCAACTGACATTTGAATAGGTATTCATGTAATGTCTCATGCAGGTATTCATTAACAGTACTTGTTCATGGGAAATAGGATGAAAGCACGGATCTAAGGCATTGGGACTTATAGATTGATCTTAGACACTGGATGTCATTTAGATCTTGAAAAATGTCTCTATGTACCTGATTGTGCTAGGAATCTTGTTTCAGTAGGGAAACTGGATATTTTAGGTTTTTATTTCAAATTTGGTAATAGTACATTTGCATTGTATAAAACAAGTACTTTTATGGATCTGGTACTTTGTGTGATTTACTTTACCGTTTTAATTTCAATAATGAATTTGCTAAATCTCTGTTTCATGTTGAAAGTAGTGTAGGCATTAAACGTAATGCACCAAATGAAAGTTCTGCATTCTTGTAGCATCAAAGATTAGGTCACATATCCAAAGAAAGGATAATGATGTTGGTGAAAAATGATATCTTACCTCATTTGGATTTTAGTGATATGGATATATGTGTGGATTGCATTAAGGGAAAGCAAACCAAACATACATTAAAGAAAGCAGCCACAAGAAGCACTCAACTTCTTGAGCTTATACATACTGATATCTGTGGTCCTTTTGATGTCCGTTCTTGGGATGGTGAAAAATATTTTATCACTTTTATAGATGATTTCTCACATTATGGCTATATCTATTTGCTGCATGATAAATCTCAATCTGTGGACTTCCTTAAAGTGTTCATTGATGAGGTGGAAAGGCAATTAGATAAGAAAGTGAAAGTAGTGAGATCAGATAGAGGTGGTGAGTTTTATGGCAGGTCCAATGAAAGTGGACAATGTCCTAGTCCATTTACAAGGTTCCTTGAGAGTAGAGGCATTTGTGCACAATACACAATGCCTGGCACACCTTAACAAAATGGTGTAGCTGAAAGACGAAACCGCACCTTGATGGATATGGTTAGGAGCATGTTGAGTAATTACTCTCTACCCCTCTCATTGTGGATGTACACATTGAAGACCGTTGTGTATCTGCTTAACTGGGTTCCTAGTAAGGCAGTTCCTAAGACACCTTATGAATTATGGATGGGAAGGAAGCCCAGTTTGAGACATCTCCATGTTTGGGGTTGTCAAGCAGAAGTAAAGGTGTACAATTCACATGAAAAGAAGTTAGATCCTAGGACGGTCAGTAATTTTTTTATTGGCTATCCTGAAAAGTCAAAGGGGTATAGGTTTTATTGTCCTAGCCATACTACAAGGATTGTAGATTCTGGTAATGCTCGGTTCATTGAGAATAGTCAAATTAGTGGGAGTGGGGAACCACGAAAGGTGGACATTCGAGAAGCTCGGGTTGTAGTACCTACACCCAAGATTTCTTCTCATATTGTTATTCCTGTCGTTGTATCACAATCTCACAACGTACTGGAAAAACTAGTCAATGTCCAAAATCCACCTGTTCAGATTGTAGATAATGAACCAGTCACTGTTGATCAAGAAATTGTTGAAAGAAATGGTTGGATCCCAAGAGGGGGGGTGAATTGGGTTTTATAAAAATTTTCACAAAACTTAATTGGAAGTTAAAATGATTTTCTGAAATTGGATAATGTTAAAGATAATAATTTAATTCAGAAAATCAAAATGTTTATCAAGATGAATAATTTTATAGTGCAAGGAATTAAGGAGCAAATATAAATCTACACAAATTAATTAATACTTGAGGTAAAAATTAAATATAAACGCAAAGCATTAATTAATTAACTTCAAATGTAAATAGAGTAGGGATAGAGAAAGCAAACTCGGAGATTTATACTGGTTCGGCTAATCCCAAGCCTACATCCAGTCCTCAAGAGACCACTTGAGTATTTCCACTATAATTGCAAGTTTAATCCGGGTACTTGCAAACCACTACAACATACTTTTCTCCCTCAAGGGTGTCTCTCCCCCTTACAACGTGTTTTCTCTCAAACACTAACTCAAGGAACCAATCCTTGAGAAAAACTAAATTTAAAGGCTTAAGGAAAATAATGGTAAACACTCTCAAAGTGTAGATAACGCAGAAATTAAGCTCAGAATTTTTCTCTAACAATTTAGAGAGAATGGAACTCAAGATAATATGAGAAATGAACAATTGAAGCTTGATATAAATGGTGTTGTGAAGTCCCCTTTATATAGTGAAACCTTGCTGCTACAGTGACTGCTTTAGTCAAAATTACTACAGTAAGCTTCATCATCATTTTTCAACATTTCTACAACAACCAAAAAACTTTATCAATCTTTTTCAACAATCAATATTCTTTTTCAAATTTGCTACAGTAAAAAGTATTCTTTTTCAAAGTTTATTACAACAACCAATAAACTTTATCATACTTTTTCAACAATCAAAATTCTTTTTCAAAAGTGCTACAGTAAAAGATATTTTTTTTTCAAATTATATTACAACACCCAATAAACTTTATCATACTTTTTCAACAATCAAATTTCTTTTTCAAAAGTGCTACAGTAAAAGATATTCTTTTTCAAATTATATTACAACACACAATAAACTTTATCAAAAATCAATTTATATTACTATATATAAATATATAAAGCATTAAATATATTTGGGCCAAGAAAAATTGAATCATGCATTTGGGCCAATAAGATTAAATCATACATTTGGGCTAAGAAAATTAAATCATACTATTTGGGCTAAGAAAGATTAAATCATACATTGGGTCAAGAAGATTAAATCATTCCCACATATTTGTCATCATCAAAACTTATAGCAAAATACATTAGGGCTAACAATCTCCCCCTTTTTGATGATGACAAATCACCAAAGAAAAATATGTTACAATGTAATAATCATTATACAATATACACATATTTTTCTTTCCATATTCTTCTCCCCCTATTTGACATCAACAAAAAGGTATAAGGAAGGCAATATATAAAGGCTAAAGCGTATTCCTTCTTTAAGCAAGAATATCATATGACGTCATAGGGTAAAATTTCATCAAAACTTATCATTGATATGTCAAAAATATATAGTTAAGAAAAACATTGCATCTCATATAAAGTGACCCTAAAAATATAGAGCATTTAAGTATAGATTAGGCTCCCCCTCAATCAATGCATATTAAACAAATGTAATTTTCAAGATGTATTCATATATGTATCTTGAGGATGAGCACCTACAAAAATTTTGACAACCACTCCGATGCTTAAGTTAGTAATGTAAATCAAGGATTAAAGGCAAAATTAACTGCTTACGGTCGCATGCATCAAGCATTATCATAATGCAAGGAAATCATTGCCTTTCATTTGCCCACAAAAGCATTATATGTAAGTATGTGTAACTATGAAGATGTATTATCCTCTACACATTTCATTTTATTTAAAAATTTTTTTTTTGACTTCTCATTTTCTATGAGTGCATGTGGAATCATGACATATTATTCATAGCCTTCGCTCATGATGCATGAATAGCATACACAACATATGTTCTTAGATACATGTAATCATAGCATGATGCAATCAATCATGTATATTATACTGAAAGCTCTCAAGAACAACACAACAAAAGCAGAGAAATACGGTTCTGTTTATCTCCATTTTATTAATCCTTAAAAATTTTAATCAAAACAAATTAAATCAGCCGCAAATCCACCAAAATTGACTTTCGTGGTTTTGCCATTAATGCGACGCGTTGTTGGTGTGCATGCGTACCCTAGAGTTCTGGCTTCCAGCTTGCAAAATCCGTAGGATGAGCGTGTAGGGGTGCGGCGAAGAGATATCTTCGTTGGCTCTAAGTCATCATTTTCTCTCTATAAAGACTGCCCAGAATTCTCAATTATCACACCACAAAGAGTATTCATCTCTGAGCCTACAACTTTCTGACATTCCTCTCTCTTCATACTCCAAAAAAAAATTCCAAGCCATGGCAGCAAGAAAGTTCATTGATCTCACAGTAGAGGCCAGGGAGGAAGAGCTCGACTTAAACTTGAGTCTAGGCAGGGACAAGGGTAAAAGGCCTTTGGAGGGATCTCAGGAGAATCGAAAGAAGAAGATGAAGATCGAAGAAGCTGAAGAGATTAGTACAGGCCATACGTCAAAAGACAAAATTGCTTGTCTGGAGCAGGAGGTGAAGAAACTCAAGAAGATGATAGAGGACCAGGAGAAGTTAGCTAAACGCAACAATGCGGCACTGACTTCAAGAATAGATAGGTTCTTCTATTGGTCTACCCAATGCTTCTGCAATCAACAACAAAAAAGTGTTGATTGTATGAATGGGATTTACACTACCCTCCGTGACATAGCTCAATCTCTTGCTCCAAGGAATGGCCGAGGGGTGATGATTCAATACAACCCACCTAATCCGAGACCACCTCGCCTGTAGATTGCTCATGCATGAGCAAACTTTCCCTTTTTTTTTTTTACAATGTAATCCTTCAGTTTTTTTTTAATGCAAGTGGTTTCTTTTATTGGACGATACAAAAAAAATAATAATAAAGAAAGATAAAAGAAATCAGCTACACAAATTTAGCACAGTATATATATATTGAAAAATATATATCCATTTTAAAGATGGAAAGAATTTTCTGGCATGGACATATATATCATTTCAAAGCAAAAACAAGTTACATACTTATCAAGATAAAACATATTATAACCTGAGTATGTAGTACAATAATTGAGGTAATATAGATTAATAAGATATAATCAGATATAAACTATAATTCATAAACAATCGTTCATAAGCTATAGCTTATACAAAGGATATGACATACATAATGCTCAAACCATGATGTATTGAATATTTAAAAAATAATTTAAGTATTTAACATATTTTTATATGCAATGATATTATCAAATATGTAAGATTTCGTAAAATAGTATATCATTGCTATGAAAATATGTCAATGATAACAATTTTCTAGTATAGCTAATTAAGATCAAAGAGTATCATTCAATTAAATAATAAAGTAGTAGCGGATAGAGATACTCATCAATTTTGGCAAACTCTTGTTACTTCTTGAAGTCCCTCCTTAAAATGTTGA
This sequence comes from Biancaea sappan, assembly GCA_037074585.1. Classification (NCBI taxonomy): domain Eukaryota; kingdom Viridiplantae; phylum Streptophyta; class Magnoliopsida; order Fabales; family Fabaceae; genus Biancaea; species Biancaea sappan. The sequence continues at coordinate 43,677,434 of CM073497.1, read as the reverse complement.
TATCTTTATTTTCTTCATTGCCCTTCTTTTGATCCTCTCCTTTTGCAATTGTAATGGTCTTCATTGATTGATTATTTGCAAGATCCTCTTTACTTAGCGTCTAGTGTTGGCATCTGGCGTTAGGCGTTGGTTCACAGATTGACATATATAAGTCTTGCTGGTCAACCACTGATGAGCTAGCTGGTCGACCAACCAACTGCAAGACACTTTTAATGGAGTACTTTGATTCTCAAATTAGTGATGTTCAAATAAATCTTCAACCATCAGGAGAAACAATACATTATGTTCAAAGTATGCCATGCTTCCATAAAATGCATTCGTGTGAGGATTTTTGATTTTATTGAAAATATTTAAATAAGATTACAATAAAGATAAACATTATAAGTAAGAGTAATCTTATTGATGTGAAACCAAGGGAAATATGCATGTAATGAAAGCAAGTTGTCGTGATGCGATAAATAAGAAAGTTCAAGCTAAATTTAGAAAAAAGATTTTAGCTCAAAGCAAAAATCATATCCTTAGGCCGCACACCTAAGAATCATTTTTAGAAATAGCATGCATGAATATCAAAGATAGATGAAAGGCATGCTAGAAAACAAACATAAGCATTTGATACAGTAAACATATCAATCAAATTTCTTACAATACATTCCAGCTTATATGTTTACTTATCCATTGCCTCCTTTTGATGCAAGAGAGTGGAGTTTGAATGATGTAGCCATTGAAAAGTCATTTCCGCTCCTTGCTTCGAGGCAAATCTGCAAATTAATCCTTTGTCTTTGGTACCCAAATTTCTTTGGGTCCGCCTGGGTCATGAGTACCTTTTTGAACCCATTTCATTTTAACTCCATGAACAAGATTTTTCTTATAAAAGCATGAGTAAGATTTGTGTCCTTTTAGTCCACAATAAAAACAAGTGCAAGTTGAACTATTTGACATCTTTACAGAAACAAATAAGTTTTTAAAATGCTTTTGGTTTGATTTCTTTTTAGAAACAAGACCAACTTTGTTAAACATTCTTCTTTGTTTCAAAACTGAGGTATTTAAAATTTCTCTACCTTGAGAAAATTTTGCAAGTGTGTTTTTAAGATTATTATTTTCCTTTTTCAAAGAATCACACTTGGTACAAAAGCAATTTTTGTTGGTAGAGATATTTGCTTTTAAAATCAAATTCTCTTCTTGCAAAGTTTTCTTTTGATTTTCAAAAACAAAATTCTCTTCCTTGGAAATAGAAAATTCGTTTTTCAATGTTTCCAACTCATTTTCAAGAGAAGAGTTTTTCTGTTTTGAAACATTTAGTTTCTTTGCAAGTATTAGAGATTCTTTATGTAAATCATCAAAGGCATCTTGTAATTCTTCAAAAGAGTAGTCAAATGAATTTACCTCATCTTTATTTCTGGCCACAAGACAAGTGTTGGCTTCTTCATTTGTGTTCTCCTCATCAGAATTGCTATTTCCCCAAATGGAAGATAGGTAAGCTTTCTTTGATGATTCAACTTTTGGTTGTGGTTTCTCTTTTTCTCCTTTTTCTTTTTCTTCTATCTCCTTGGTGATTTAAGATTTTTCTGTAAGTTCAACACCAAGAGCTTGCAATTGATTAAGCACAAGTTGTATCTCATTAATGGTTTTACAATTGTTCATTTGAGCAATTTCAAGTTCATTAATGAAACTTCTATACCTTAATTCCTCAGCAATAAGATCTTCCTCATGTGCAACTTCAAGAATTTCCCACATTTCTTTTGCAGTTGCACAGTTGGAGATTTTGAAAAATTCATCTTGACTCAATGCACAAGAAATAATCAATTTTGCCTTAGCATTGAGTTGCATTAAACTTCTTTCAGTATCATTCCATTCACTCTTGGGTTTTGGAATGCATTTTCCTTGTTCTTCCTTGACAGGCATATAAAAACCATTTTCTATAACTTCCCAGAGTTTATGGTCTACTGAAATTAAAAACATTTTCATTTCATACTTCCAATATTGAAAATGATTAGCATCAAAAACTGGAGGTTCTGTGAAAGAATAATTTTCAGACATAAACCAATCACTAAATCCAACCATGTTTACTCTTAGACGGTTAAGTCTCAAATCAAGAGCCCAAGCTTTGATACCAATTGAAAGAAATGGTTGGATCCCAAGAGGGGGGGTGAATTGGGTTTTATAAAAATTTTCACAAAACTTAATTGGAAGTTAAAATGATTTTCTGAAATTGGATAATGTTAAAGATAATAATTTAATTCAGAAAATCAAATTGTTTATCAAGATGAATAATTTTATAGTGCAAGGAATTAAGGAGCAAATATAAATCTACACAAATTAATTAATACTTGAGGTAAAAATTAAATATAAACGCAAAGCATTAATTAATTAACTTCAAATGTAAATAGAGTAGGGATAGAGAAAGCAAACTCGGAGATTTATACTGGTTCGGCTAATCCCAAGCCTACATCCAGTCCTCAAGAGACCACTTGAGTATTTCCACTATAATTGCAAGTTTAATCCGGGTACTTGCAAACCACTACAACATACTTTTCTCCCTCAAGGGTGTCTCTCCCCCTTACAACGTGTTTTCTCTCAAACACTAACTCAAGGAACCAATCCTTGAGAAAAACTAAATTTAAAGGCTTAAGGAAAATAATGGTAAACACTCTCAAAGTGTAGATAACGCAGAAATTAAGCTCAGAATTTTTCTCTAACAATTTAGAGAGAATGGAACTCAAGATAATATGAGAAATGAACAATTGAAGCTTGATATAAATGGTGTTGTGAAGTCCCCTTTATATAGTGAAACCTTGCTGCTACAGTGACTGCTTTAGTCAAAATTACTACAGTAAGCTTCATCATCATTTTTCAACATTTCTACAACAACCAAAAAACTTTATCAATCTTTTTCAACAATCAATATTCTTTTTCAAATTTGCTACAGTAAAAAGTATTCTTTTTCAAAGTTTATTACAACAACCAATAAACTTTATCATACTTTTTCAACAATCAAAATTCTTTTTCAAAAGTGCTACAGTAAAAGATATTTTTTTTCAAATTATATTACAACACCCAATAAACTTTATCATACTTTTTCAACAATCAAATTTCTTTTTCAAAAGTGCTACAGTAAAAGATATTCTTTTTCAAATTATATTACAACACACAATAAACTTTATCAAAAATCAATTTATATTACTATATATAAATATATAAAGCATTAAATATATTTGGGCCAAGAAAAATTGAATCATGCATTTGGGCCAATAAGATTAAATCATACATTTGGGCCAAGAAAATTAAATCATACTATTTGGGCTAAGAAAGATTAAATCATACATTGGGTCAAGAAGATTAAATCATTCCCACATATTTGTCATCATCAAAACTTATAGCAAAATACATTAGGGCTAACAATTGTTGTACCACAACAGGTACTTCAAGGAGAACCTGAAGAAGTACCCCAAGGGGTACCTAGAGGGGAACCTGAAGAGGAACCTTAACAGGAAGTAGCATTAAGACGATCTGTAAGGCAAAAGAGATCTGCTATTCGTGATTTTGTGGTATACAATCTTGAAAATGAGTGTGACTTGAACATTGATGAGGATCCAGTCTCATTTAAACAAGCCATGGACTGTAATAATGCTGAAAAATGGTTTAATTCCATGAAGGAAGAACTTAAATCAATGGATGACAACAAAGTCTAGGACTTAATTGAATTGCCTGAAGGTTCTAAGAGAGTCGATTGTAAATGGGTCTTTAAGACCAAACGTGACTCAAGTGGCAATGTTGAAAGGTTCAAGGTCAGACTTGTTGCTAAAGGTTACAACTAGAAAGATGGCATTGACTACAATGAGACTTTCTCTCCAGTTTCAAAGAAAGACTCCTTGAGGATTATTATGGCTTTGGTGGCTTATTATGACTTGGAGCTTCACCAGATGGATATTAAGACTGCCTTTCTGAATGGAGACTTAGAAGAGGAAGTCTATATAGACCAACCTGAAGGTTTTATGGCCACAGGAAAAGAAAATCTAGTGTGTAAGCTGCATAAATCATTATATGGACTAAAACAAGCCTCCCGTCAATGGTATCTCAAGTTCAATGATACTATTACATCTTATGGATTTATAGAGAACACTGTTGATCGGTGTATCTATATGAAGGTCAGTGGGAGTAAATTTGTTATTTTAGTCTTGTATGTTGATGATATATTACTTGCTGCAAATGACTTGGGTATGTTACATGGTGTGAAAAAGTTTCTCTCTAAGAGATTTGAAATGAAAGATATTGGTGAGGCGTCCTATGTGATTGGGATAGAAATATTCCAGGATAGGTCACAAGGACCCTTGGGTTTATCCCAGAAGGCATATATTAATAAGGTCTTAGAGAGATTCAGAATGGATAAATGTTTTGCAGGAATAGTTCCAATTCAAAAGGGAGATAAGTTCAGTCAAATGCAAAGTCCTAAAAATGAATTAGAACGTAAAGAAATGAAAACAATTCCTTATGCATCAGTGGTTGGGAGCTTGATGTATACTATGACATGTACTAGGCCAGACATTAGTTTTGTTGTTGGTATGCTTAGTAGATACCAAAGCAATCCCGGTATGGACCACTAGAAGGCTGCGAAGAAAGTTCTTCGGTATTTGCAAGGCACCAAAGAACACATGCTCACATACAGGAAGTCTGATCATCTGGAAGTGGTCAGATATACAGATTCAGATTATGCTAGATGCGTGGACACCAGGAAGTCTACGTTTGGTTACATGTTCCTATTAGCTGGAGGAGCAGTTTCATGGAAGAGTGGAAAGCAGTCTGTCATTGCTGCTTCTACTATGGAAGTTTAATTCGTGGCATGCTTTGAGGCCAGTGTTCAAGGATTGTGGTTGCGAAACTTTGTCTCGGGACTTGGGATTGTCGACAGTATATCCAGGCCGCTGAGAATTTATTGTAATAATTCTGCAGTCGTATTTTTCTCAAAGAACGACAAGTACTCTAAGGGTGACAAACACATGGAATTGAAGTATTTGTCAATTAAGGAAGAAGTGCAGCAGCGAAGAGTGTCTATTGAGCATATCAGTACTGATCTGATGAAAGTGGATCCGTTGACTAAGGGATTACCACCCAAATCATTTTCTGGTCATGTAGAGCGTATGGGCATTATGGACAAAGCCTTGATGTGTTGATTATAGTACTGTATTTATTATGCTTATTAATTTTATGACACCATGAATTCAATTATGGTTATGTTTCTGCATATTATACTTGTTATCATTTTGGTATCTATGTACATATGATTGTGTTAGACAACATGTTATGTTGAGGCTTACAGTTTTCCTCAATTAAAGTTGATGTTGGGTCAGTGATGTTTTGTGATACATGGAAGGGATCATGTTGTAGAATAACATGTGACCGTCATGATCCACTCAAAACTAATTCAACTAAGTCTAGAGATGTTAGTGAATTTGATGGATGGAGCGCAATTACAGTTGTTGTTAAACTATCAAGTAATTACAAGGGCCAAGTGGGAGAATGTTAGATTATTTTCTAATATATGGCCCATGTAATTTAGTTTAATAGCATTAATTATTAAATTCACATAATATAACATTGAATGACCTAAATGATAAGTTTTTAATATATTAGGGCCTTCTTGTGATGGTTGAGAGGCTATTATGTAAATTAAAAACTTTATAGGGGTCAAAAGGTAATTTGCCTCTTTTTGCTCTGATTTCAAATTTAAAGGTAACAGTAATTGTCAAAAGGAACGGTTGTTCAGAACGGTGGTTGTGAAAAGAAGTGTACGGTTACTGTTTTCTCTCCTGATCATCAAGAAGACCTAAAAGTAGAAATTCAGAGGAAATAAACAGAGTCGAATTCGCAGACATGGATCCAGGTATGTTTATGAATTATTGTGTGAATCATGAAAACCAAGATCCAAATAAAAGAAAAGTTTTACTTACAGTATTATGTCATACATAACATAAGATTCTGTTTTCAAAACCATTTTGTTTCTGTTAAACTATTTTTTTAAAACTATTATAACGATGCAATGCCAATACCATAATGCATAGCTCAAAATGATTTTTAATTTCTTTTTATACAGATATGGCCTGGCTGAAGAAGATTCACCTTTGCATATGGAGCTCATCTCTAAATTAAGAAATCCATTTATTGCAAAGTATATATAAAGATTCGTGGGTAGAAGCAAGAACTCCAAAAGACAGCACAAGCATATGTTCACTAAAATTAATTAAATAGGCTTGCTTGTGCGAAAGGCTACGCTTGGATGGAGAAATATAGGATAAAGAGAAGCTTTTGGGTGTATTTGGTTGGTTATTTTACTGTTATTTGAGTTGAAATTTCAAGTATAGTTAATTTTATGCATATATGTAAGTTTTGATGGAATGATATCCTATTTAGGTTATGATGCTATGTGGTTAAATGTCAGACTTGAGTTTGATTTGCTATTCATGTTAGGCTAAGGAAGATGGCAGGACTAGGTTCATTGTTCTTGAATGGTCCCAAGCTTTCAATGTTTACATTAATTTTTTGGGCCAAAATTTAAATAACTAAGACATGGAGTAAAATTTAGATCCAACTTATTAGTAAATATTATTTTTTTTCTTTTGATACTTTAAGCATTAAAGTGACACATTTTAAAATTTATATACATTAAAACTAGAATTTGGACTCATTCGATGCACTAAGAGCTACATAGGTAACTGAAGAAACATTAAAAAAAAAAATTCAATCTGATACTTACTCCTTTCCCATCTTGTCTTATGAAGTTTGGTACTTAAAATATGTACAAATTATTGAATAACCCCTTATACGTTATATATATGGCTGAAAAAATGGAAACGAATAGATATCGTTTAAATTGAGACTTAATATTATTCATCTTGCTTTATAAAAATTGATATTTACGACAAAAAGAAAATGCAGTAAACAATATTTGCAAAGTAATTAATAATTCATTCTCACGGATTATTTTCGCTACACCCATACTTTATTGAAATATGAAAAAAAAACCAATAATTGAGACAAAAGCAAACTCAACTTGAGCTAAAAATAAGTTCCATTGTCAAACGTTGTCTCCCGCATAACTCCTCAAAAGAATTCCAAAACTAATGTTAATAACTTCAGTATGACCACTGGTTTGTGGAGGACAAGAAGAGCTTGTAATTGCAAATAAGTGCTAAGCTTTCTCCATAATGTAAGCCAGAAATGACTGCTAAATTTCGAATCTCAATTTGAAGTAATGGTCTTGGGAACACTACAATTTGACAACTTCTCTAAAAAAAGAGATCAGAAACAAGAAAAGCATCATTAGTTTTGTTGCAAACAATTAATAAACTAAGCCATTTTAGAGAATCGATTGACAACTATCATAATAGAATCTTTCGTCATCTGAGTTAAAATTAAGCCAACCACAAAATCCATACTAACATCTTCCCATAGAGAATTAGGAATGGATAAAGGAGTATAAATCCTTTTTCATTTTTGACCAATAAAACTTTTCTGTCAAGAGTTATAAGGTTTTGTCTCTTCCAAAGTGTCCAACAAGTCCACAATCATGAGACTACAGTAGAGTGCTTTGGTACCAATTAATGTGACTTGAGTCATAAGAAAAACTAATCTCAAAAGATTAAATTTTTGAATTGAAGTGTCTCACAACTTAAATATCATCTTATATCTTTTTAATTACCAATACTGGATTTCTATCGGTTATTAAAATTATGTAAAAATTTAAGACCCAAGATCACATTTATAAAAAGTTTAAAAAAAATATAGAGGTCAAAATAGAAAGTCATATTAATTAGTTTATTAGGTAAATATTTTGTGTGGACCCCAATAATTTTTCCATGGGCTAGTATCACATGTTATCTTAGGTGATAGCATGGATGCACGTTGCATATTATTATTATTATTATTATTATTATTATTATTATTATTATTATTATTATTATTATTATTATTATGCATGTATCGTATTACATATTAGACTAATACAATCAACAAGTAAAAAAAAAAAAGATAATGCAAGTACTGTGAATGACATGGATGCGAAATATCATGAAACTTAACTAGTACTAGGTTAAAATCACAATTAAATCTATTATGGGTCAAAAAATTTGGTTGATCCAACAAAAATATAATGTGGGTGTGAAAATTTGATCTGACAAAACAAGCTCATAATTAAAAAATCTTGTTTTCAAAAGGGTCGGGCATTGGTTTTTTTTTTTAATAACCTGCCCAAATATATAAATAATAAATTAAAAAAGAATTCTCATTTTCCATGTCTGCCCCGACTTTGCCAATGCCACTAGTACCAGTGCATCTGTTTTTTTTTTTGTTATACTTACTTATATTGTGGATATGATATCATTGTTATGGATATGATATTATAGCTGTAATATCCAGCTATAATTCATTGATTATTGTCTCTGCAGATATGATATTATAACTATAATATCCAGTTACAATTCATTGATTCTTGCATTTATTATGACCTCCTTGATCCTTGCTTGTGGCCATATTCTTAGGAAGTGTCTTGCTGTAGGATCTGTTTATTTTAGGAAGTTTTGTTTTATTCCTATATATATATATATATATATTCTTCTCTCTTTATACATTGGTTATGAATTAATAAAAATATATCGTATTCCATTTTTTTCATGGTATCAAAGCCTGGTCAATAATGGAGGAAAATAACGCAAAGGATATGGAGGGTTCATCAATAGTCAACACAAGTGCAAAATGCCTTATTGACACAAAACTCCCATACTATTTGCACCCCTCATACCATCTTGGATTGATTTTGGTCACTCAGCCATTGAGTGAAAATGGTGAAAGTTATTTCCCATGGAGGAAGAACATATTGAATGCCCTCTAGTTAAAGAATAAAGCTAGTTTTCTTGATGGAACCATAAGGAAGCCAAATGAAGACTAACAGGATTACCAGCCATGGAAGCAATGCAATGCCATCATGCTAGCGTGGTTGATGAAGTGCTTCTTATGCTAAAATAGCCAAAGAAGTATGACTAGATCTGCAAGACTAGTTTACTAAAGGAGTAAATGCCTGAATCTATGAATTGAGGTGCAATATCGCTCTTTTAAGAGAAGAAAGAGCCTTTATTTCTTCATATTACGGGAAACTAAATGTTGCTTGGAGTAAGTTACAGTCTTTTAATCCCATCTCAACTTGTACTTGCAGGAAGTGTGAATGTGGCCTGACCAAAAAAATTGAAAACATGTCTGAAAAGGAGATGGTTTTCGATTTTCTCATGGGACTCAATGAATCCTTCAAAACATTTAGATCTCAAATCTTGAGTATTGATCCACTGCCTAATCTTGGAAGAAGTTATGTTATTGTTGCACAGGAAGAAAAGTAAAATTCCATTATTGTTGGATGTGCCTCGTCTTTTAAAACTTTATTGTGACAACTGTCAATCTTACTACTGGGAATGTAGTAATGACGAAGCAAAACAAAAGTAGAAGTGGTCCAGGAAGACTTATTCGAGATAACTGCAATGTCAATAGTCCATATGTTATTGATGCCTATAGATCATGTTACAAAAGAGCCGTGTTATTTGACCATTGAGTCAAGACCAACTTCAAATACTATTCAGATTCCCAATGGTCAAATGGTTCCGATTAAGGCAGTTGGATACATGATTATAGATGAAATACGACTCTTGACTGTGTCTTAGGCTTTCCTAACTTTAATTTTAATTTACTGTCCGTCAGTAAATTGACCAAGGATCTAAACTGCTGTCTCACTTTTGGACCTAAATCTTGTGTCATACAAGACTTACACTCAAAGAAGTAATCGTATTGGGTAGAGTAATGGTCTTTACTATCTAGAGCTGAAGAGAGAGGCCAAGTCGTTGGTGATCAATAGCAAAGAAAATGTAGGATTGTGGCATCAAAGATTGGGTCATCTTCCCACTAGTCGATTTAATTTCATTTCATGGTAGTTTTCCAATCATAGAGAAAATTCCTTTTGTGATGCAATGAAGAGTACTCGATTACCATTTCCAAATAACATGAATAAATCTAAAAGGATTTTTTATCTCATTCATTGATATTTAGGGGCCATACATAACTCAATCTCTTGCAAGTGCACATTATTTCTTAACCATTGTGGATTATTGTAGTCAAGAAACCTGGGTGTATTTGATGAAATACAAATCAAAAACACACATGCACCTATTGCACTTTTTATAGTTGGCCAAAACTCAATTCAAATCACAAGTTAAGGTGATACGATTTGATAATGGACTCGAATTCACTCAAAGAGAACTGCTTTAACATTACAAGAATTTCAAACTTCTTGCATTGATACACCTCAACAGAATGACATGGTTGAAAGGAAGCACTGACACCTGCTGAGAAGTTGCTAGGGCATTAAGATTCCAGGCAAGCTTTCCTATTGAATTTTGGGGAGTATGAGTGCTTACTGCAACTTACTTGATAAATAGGATGCCACTTATGACCTTAAATAACAAAACGCCATATGAAGTCCTTTTGGTAAGATTCCAAATTAAAATCACTTATGTATCTTTGGTTGCTTATGTTATGGGCATGTTCATTCCATGAAGTGAGACAAATTTGATTGAAGATCCAATCTAGGCAACTTTCTTGGATATCTACATGCTCAGAAGGGGTATAAATTCTTCGATCTTCAAACTCGGAAGCTCTCTATGTCACGTGATGTGCATTTTCAAGAGGAGATTTTTCCATTTTCATAAAAGTTGGATGATAACATAGAGGGCATGAGACCAAAATATTGGCAAAATTTAATTCAAAAACAACAACTAAATTCCTTTAATGGGCACGGTGAGAGATATGTCTAGTAAGTTTGGTAGGTATGTCTTCAGCAACTAGATTCTCTGTAACAGCTGGTTCAGGAACTGACATAGGTGGGCTATTTGAACTCTTCTCGCTTTTGAACTCATCAAGATTTTTCTCTTGTGGTTCCATGATATTCATATGTCAAAAGCGAGAAGAGTTCAAATAGCCCACCTATGTCAGTTCCTGAACCAGCTGCTACAGAGAATCTAGTTGCTGAAGACATACCTGCCAAACTTACTAGACATATCTCGCATCGTCTAGTAGATTACGAAGTAGCCTTGCCACCCTCTCTCATGAAACCACCCCCACACTCTTCCATTCTAGCGGCTAATTCAATTGTATATCCTATATCTCAGTTTCTATCTTATTCAAAATTTTCAAATGCTTACAATGCCTTTAAAGTGACCATCACCACAGAAGATGAGCTCAAATTTTTTCATCAAGCTATCAAGTAGGCACAGTGGAGAGAGGCAATGCAAAAGGACATACAAGCCCTTGAAGCCAACCATAAGACTTAGGTCCTCATAACTTTACCAAAAGGGAAATGAGCTATTGATTCAAAATAGGTCTACAAGATAAAATACAATCCATATGGAACCATTGAACGGTACAAGGCAAGATTGGTTAGCAAAAAGCTATACTCAAACAGAAGGAATAGACTACCATGACACTTTCGCACCTATAGCAAAACTTGTTACTAGAAGTTGCCTTCTTACTATAGCCTCCATTTAAAATTGAGAAATTTACTGACTGGACATCAATAATGCCTTTCTGAATGGGAATTTAGAAGAAATCTATATAAAGGTACCCCAAGGCTTTGCACAAAAAGGGGAGCAACATATGTGCAAACTTCAAAAATCTTTGTTTGGCTTGAGACAAGCCTCCAGAAATTGGTACCACAAATTTACTGCTGCTCTCATTGATATTGGTTTCAGATAGTCACATGTGGGTCAGTCTTTGTTTGTATTTCATATTGATAATTCATATATAGAAGTTCTCATTTATATGGATGATGTTATAATTACTGGATCTGATGCGACAGGGGATACAAAATTTAAAGTACTAACTAGACAAGAAATTGAAGATCAAAGATCTTGGGAAATTGAAATATTTCCCTAGAATTAAGGTAGCTCATTCACCCTATGGTATTATGCTAAACTAAAGGAAGTGCACATTGGACATTTTGGAAAAAAGTGGCTCATGAGTTGCTAGCTAGCTTCTTCTCTTATAGACCAACGAGGTCAACTATCAACAAACGGTCCTCCTTATTCAAATCCTATCTTGTATAGAAGCTTGGTGGGACATATACTTTACCTCACCATTACTTGGCCAGACATCTGTTATGTAGTACATGTCCTAAGCTAGTTTATGCACCAAACAAAGTCACTTTGATGCTGCATTTCATGTTCTAAGATACCTCAAAAGAGCCTCAGGTAGGGACTTTTCTATCCTATGGAGAATGATTTGTCCTTTCAAACTTACTGTGATTCGGATTGGATAGGTTGCCCCACCACTCAACAATCCACTCCGAGGTTTATCATATTTCTTAGCTCATTACCTATTTCTTAATGCTCAAAGAAACAACCTATTATTGCTCCTTTATCTGTAAAAGATGAGTATCGAGTCATGGCCACCACAACGTGTAGAGTCATTTGGCTAAAGGGATTGCTCTTAGACCTTCAAGTATCGTCTATAGAACCTGTTACAATATTCTATGATAACTAGGCAGCTACCCACATCTCGGCCAATCCAATTTTTCATGAAAGGACAAAGCATATTGAAATAGATTGCCACTTTGTCTGAGAGCATATGCAGTCCAAAACTATTGCTCCATAGAAGATATCATCAGAATTGCAGCTGGCAAATATATTCACTAAAGCTTTAAAGGGGATCATTTCCATACTATTCTTAGCAAGTTGGACATTTCGACACTTCATGCTTGAACTTGAGAGGGAGTATTATGGATATGATATCATTGTTGCAAATAGGATGTTATAGCTATAATATCCAGCTATAATTCATTGATCCTTGCCTTCATTATTGCAGATATGATATTATTGTTATGGATATGATATTATAACTGTAATATGATATTATGACCTCCTTGATCCTTGCCTATAATCAAGATTTTCGTCATATTCTTAGGAAGTGTATTAATGTAGGATATGTTTATTTTAGGAAGTTTTGTTTTATTCTTGTATATATATTCTTCTCTCCTTGTACATTGGTTATGAATCAATAAAAATATTTCCATTTTCTTCAAAGGTGTGTCTGGTTTGATGTTTAGGCTCTTTAAAAATCCATTTAAACTTCTAAAAGTAAGTTTGTCCAACTCCAATAAAAAAAGAAAAAGTACACTTGATAACCTATGGCCACCCTCCCCTCCCCCTCTCCCCGAATTCCCTAATCTCATCTATTCTTCTCAAGTCCCAAGTCTCAAAACTTCCCTTCTCTCTACTCTAATAATCCTATGGTGGTACACTTACAGACTCACAGTCACAGCACAATGCATAAAGCATCAAGCCAATCAATGTTCAACAAGGGCAGTTATTTACTTCTTTCTTTTAGGGTTTATTGTAAGACATTAGTTGAATTGGTATGCAAATGATAAATGTTTTAATGGTTTATATAGAAATTCTATAATTTTTATTCTTAATTTTTTTAAAATTATTAAATTCAATATAAATTCAAATCAAAAAATCGTGCTAGTTGATGTGCAAGGAAGAGAGGGCAATAGAAAGCCTTAATACAAATGCATAAAAATCTTTTGAAAATTAAAAAAACAACTTAAAAATGGGCCTGATTTTTTGCTAGGCCATATCCTAATTGGCCAAGCTTGGGCTTGAATTTTTCATATGATTATCTAAAAAAGTTTTTCCTGTAATCAAACCTAGTCACGTAAAGATCCAAATTTGAGATAAGAAATTTTCAAAATGATAAAAGTCGAAAAGGATATGTGTAGGTCAAGCATTCCCATTGTGATATTGTAGATTTTATTTATGGGAAAATATAAATGTTTATGTGTATTATATGTGGTGCATGAATGTGAAGGACTAAATTAGAATAAATAAGAATTTCATGGTTAAACATAAAAATGAGTTTTGTTTTGTGCTTGAGCTATTTATGATGACTTTGGAAATTTAGGATATTGAATTTTATGTTAAGTGTGGTGTATATGTATGAACATGAATGGTAGATTTACCATTTTGCTCTTCACTAATAAAAAACACTCTACACCCTCCCATACTTAGTTATCTCATGCCACCCTCCCTCTCCACTTCCTTCTTCCCCTACCAACAATTTCCTTCCACCTTTAGCCTCTTACAAGTTCTGGTAACCTTTGAGCTCTAGTGGACCTCCTCCATGCCAGAAAGAGAACAATTGAAAGTAGTGTGACAACTTTTCTCCTTTCCCCTTTGCATTTTTGCACATATGAACCCTAGGTTATAGTTATGACAAATTCTTGGGATAACCCTTGTGGATTAGTCATGGATTGCTTCTTTTATGATTCCTTTTTGCTTTTTCTAAGTGATTCAAGGTTGAGTATGATGGAAATTGGCTGAAACAAGTGGAATCTTACATGAACCCTAGCTACGAGAAATTGGAGAATTTTGGATAGAATGTTGAAATTGAAGTTATTGTGATTTGATTTTGATGTTTGTGAGTGTTTTAAAATAATTCCTAAGGTTGTTAGTGCATTTATGAAGCATTATATTAATCCTATCCATTATTGAGTTTATAATTATGGGCCTTACGCCATATATATTGTGGGCTTCACACCACACTTATCTACATTGGGCTAGATTCACTAATTAAGCTACTTTAATTATATCTTAACTTGTTTGGGCTTTTATAGTACTTAACTTGTTTTGAGTTTTTTAATCAAACCTAACCAAACACTAATTCATAATTGGGCTTTCTAATCAAACTTGATCAAGTAACAATTTATAATTGGGTCTTTTAATCAATCCTAACCAAATACTCATTTCACAATTGGACTTTTCTCTCCTTGAACTTATTGCCTAAGGGTTGATGATTGACTTTGGTGATAACAAAGGAAAAATATTTTTTCAAGCATTAATATTTATTTTATGAAAAATTGTTTTAGAAAATTCCCATGATTATAAAATCATTATATGTTTGACCAAAGGAAATTAGTTTTGTCTTAAATAACTAACAAAGAAATATTTCCTACTTTTGCATCAATCTAATCATATCTCTTTTACAAGAAAAGTTCTTTTCATATCCAAATCAATTTTATTATTCTTTGATTTATGACTCACTTTATTTGGCAAGTACCTCAATTAAACATGGTCAGATTTGGAAGAGAAAAATCAAATAAGGAGAAGTTCTTGATTGACACTTTATAGAAAAAAGTCTCTTGAATCATTTAAAACAAAATACAATCTCGCTCAAGTCAAAGCTTCAAAGTTAGAGGAAGATTTCTGAAATGCAAATCAATATCTCGTTAAGGGATCAAGGTTGAAGCTAAAAACAACTCAAAGGCATGATTAAAGCCAACAATCAAATGATCAAGCAAATAAGGAAAGAATCAAAATCAATCAACTACAAACTTGAATATATTGATCAATAATTGATTGCTTACAACAGCTAATACATTCATGCTTATAAATCCTTAAAAGCTGAAGCTGCAAAAGTAGAAGAACATAGAGAAACATTCACACTTTGTATTTGTAGTCATCTTTATTATGTGAGAAAAATATTGTAAGCTTAGTATATTTGATTATCTAGCTTTTGAGAGCTACCAATTGTAATGTATCGAATCCATAACCCATCTAACTTAAGGGTTAATCCTTTCTTTCTCTCTTTCTACCTTAGTTGTAGGTGAACTTGAAAACCCTCTAACTGTTAGTAATCTGAGAAAATCTTTATACTTGTAGGTGATTGTGTAATCCTCTAGTTAATGGTGACCTAGCAAAACCATCTTGTACTCATTTGTTGCATAGTGAAAATCTCTTGATGTGCAAGGAGATTGGACGTAGGTAGTGGAACTGAACTAGGATTTATCGATGTGTCTTTCTCTTCTCTCTATTTCTGCACACATAAATCTATTTTAGTTTCAGTCAACTGTATCCTGTTAAAGTTTATTGAATCTACAAATTGAACATAATTTCATAAATTGGATAAAATTTTAATAAATATTTATTCACTCCATCTTTAGGTGTATTCTACAAAAACTAAACCACATTAAGCCCAAAACCTCCAACCCAAAGGGTGAAGCTGGGAAAAAAAAAAGCAATTAATCAGGGCTAAAATGTAGAGCACCATTGTTTATGAGAAGCCAAAATGCAGACAAAGACATTGGCGCGAACCCCTATTTCCTGAATGCCCTATAGTTGAAACCGTAGAAACCTACTTATATGGAAGAGAGACGAGTCCAAATTTGAAGTTGGTCGAGCATGTGGCAGATGATGGAGCAATTGAGATCAAAGTAGCGAAATTTAAAAAAGGAAAAAACTACAAGGTAGTTGACCTCACCCCTATTTTTTCTTGGATGGTGTGCCAGGCATAAAAAAATTAATAGGTGCAAAAAACAAGGCGAGAGGATGAGAGAAAAACTCAACCTCCTTCGAGATCAAGCTCTCGTAGTGCGACCCTTTAAAAAAGGGAAAAAAATGGATGGTGCTATATGAGCCACACGATGAGCTCAAATCAATGGTTCACACGCAATATGGAGGAGATTCATGTCCTCCTCCAACTAGGTTCTGACACTATCAACCACTCAATTATTGGACCTCAATAGAACATAACAAATCGAATTTGGCTGGACCGTCAACCCCAATTTGCCGAGTGCGGCTCCTCTAAAGTTCAGGCGCCAACTATACTTTGTAGTTACGTCTCAACTGTTTGATCTTCTCCAATCATGTGGTTTTCAATTAAGCCACATGTCCCTCTAAAAAAAGTGTCATGTTACTCTTCTGCCTGAATGAGCCTGCTTCCGTGTTTCCTTTCTTCTGCCATTTCTTGGTTTCCTCCCTTCTTCTTCCCTGCTTCCTCTACCATTCGCCTCTCTCTGATTCTGCCATTCACCTCAAAAATCTCAGAAATCTTGTTGCGAAGGTTCCTGTATTTTCAACTCCTTCCAAGTCTCCTCTTCCAAAGAAGCTAGGTACTACCACTGCCATCCAGAGAAGCAGAAGAACCCTATTCATTCAACTCCTTCCATGTTTCCTACTCCTAGTGCTCCTTCTTACCCAAAAACTCCAGCACCCTCCATTTCAAGCTCTGTTTTTGACGTCAAATCCTTGGGTGCCATCAGAGACAATTCAGCCGATGACACAGCGACTTTCCTCGTAGCGTGGAAAGTAGCTTGCGAAATAGAATCTGGCGTCATTTTAGCTCCTAAAAATCATCGTTTAAAAATCACTTCCACTATCTTTTTCAACCCATGCATGTCTGGCCTAGTGTTTCAAGTAAGTTTTGCTTGTTCAATTCAATAGTATTGGTTCATATCTTCAATCTATACGAGTAAAGTGACTAAGAAAGTTGAAAATGTAAGCAATCAAGTGGATGGTGTGGTTATGCCTCTGGATAAACCAAGTTTAGTAGCCTTCAACCAGATGGTTAACTTAAACTTGCCTTTATTCTTAAAGTATATTAGTTAAAAAATGCAACTATTTTAGAAGTGAAAAGTAAACTAATAATATAGAAAGAATTCCATTACAAATAGACACCCCTATTTAGCCACCATAGGTTTGGTGCTCACTACCTTTGATGTCCAATATCTTATTCAACACTTTTTGCTTTTTATAAAATATCTCGATCCTTACTTGCTTAATTTCCCTTAATCATCTGGTTGAAGGCTACTGAGCATTTCACCTGCCTTGATTTCACCAACGCTAACAAGTCAAAAACTTGATGGGTTTGCGTTTGGAAGGATTATGTGTATTTGGAGCATTTTTATCCGATGCAATGTGTTGCAAATCGAGATCCTATGGAATTGACAGTCAAGATTTTGTGAAACAATTTTTTTTTTAAAAAAAAAATTAGTGCTGAAGCAAAAAGCACCATACCTTCTAAGCATTTTTTAGCTTGGTGAGCTTGAGGGACACATGGCATAATGCAAACGGTGTGATGAAGCTAAACGGACGGACAGGATTTTAAATGCACTCTGTATTTCGCGGGCAGAACTACAGAGGAGCTGGACCCCAATTTGCACATCCCCAATATTCTGAAAGATATTGCTGGAGTTGAGCGAGTAGAGGCTAGAGTGATTGATACGTTTCCCCAAACCAAAAATCTCATCGACTCAGCGGTCAGGAGTTTCTGCCGTGATTCCTTGGTCTTAACGCTTCTTAACGACCACATTCTTCACCATTTCGCACTCATCTTCAACCTCTGCATGATGGCGCTCTCTGCTACATTTTCTACTCCTTCGTCGCCTAGCTTGAATCTGTCCTTCAAAATTCGTAAATATTGTCTCTCCCAAACTGTCAATCTCTTTAGGCCCCTAAAAATTAGGGCTTCCACTACTCTAGATTACTCCAGTGTTTCTGTAAATGACAAACCCTCCCCATTGACGGTAAGATCGCTAGCCTCTGTAACTTCCAATCATATTTGTAGTGTTCTTTTTAAAATTTATTGGTATTCTCCAAGAATTTCCCTTCATAGATATTATGTAGCAATTTTTTTATTATATTAGAACCGTGATACATGAATTACTTCATTTATTTGAAATTTGCTTATCCGTTGTCAACCGTTGGGTATTTGTTTAAAATAAATAAATAAACTCACGCTTACACTTGTTATTTTTGTAAACTTGTTTGAGAATTTATACCATTTGCTTGTCTCACTAGTAATACTTCTCATGTTTTCTCTCAGACTAGTACTTGGAAATGGAAATTCCGGGACAATAATATCAATATTTATTATGAAGAGCATGTAAAGGATGGCGCAGAACCTTCCCAAAATATCTTGATTATGCCAACCATTTCTGATGTAAGCACTGTTGAGGAATGGAGATCTGTGGCCGGAGATATTGTTCAACGTGATGGCAAAGTCAATTGGCGAGCAACTATTGTTGATTGGCCTGGTCTGGGTTACTCTGACAGGCCAAAGATTGATTACAATGCTGATGTCTTAGAAAATTTTCTGGTTGAATTCATTAATGCACCCGATGGTCCAATAAAACAATCAGGTTGTGTTGAAGAACCTTTTGCTCTTTCATCTTTTCTTGATATTATGATGTCCTTTGTAGTTTTGAGCTATATTTTTTAATTATTTTTACACAATCATACTGATAGATTGCAGTTAAAATTGATATGCCCATTTTAGCAGATCTTCCCTGAATTACTTACATATTTTCTTTGTTTTGAGTAGTTTGAATTATGATATGTGTGCTGTTTATTATTTCAGGAGTTTAAGGACTAAAATATGTTGACTCTACAATATAGTGAATTCTTTGTCTGGGAGGTTCTTCTAAGCTAGGCGATTATGATGTTTATGAAATATGTCCCTTAACTGTTTGCAAGAATTGGGGGATTTAAGAAAACAAGATTTTAGGAAGGATCTGTGTCAGCCTGGCTGGCACTTTGGGAAAGGGGCTTTGCAGACACTTGACCAAGGGATTTGTTATCGTCCCTTCTATAAGATCTTTTTACGAGTCTAGATACAGTAAAATCAGAGAGGACGAAGGAGAAATTTGACTTCCTTTTTCTACCTATATTGATGGTTTAGATGATAGAGAGAACAAGTTTTCTGAAATGTAAAAGGTTTCTGAAATACAAAATCTCTAGTGCTGACATACAAGGTTTCTTTTGACAATAAGCTGATCTGATACATTAATTCTGAAATAACAAGTTTAAATACAACACGAGGGCATAACTACCCCTTAAAATAAGCCTAACTCCCCTTAAACTAGGGACATGGCTGAAAGCGACCCTATAACTACTCTTAATCTAATAGAGACATTGACCCAAATGTGAATGCGGGCTACGTGCTGGTCCAAGTGAATAGGCCCAGAGTGTGGCAAGTATATGAGAGAAAGAAGAAAGGAAAAGGGGTAGGAATGTAATTACATTCATGGGTCTGTAGTGGGATGTTATAGGACAACAGGGGGGTGTGGAGGTTATGCTAGAAATGTTGTCAATAGAGTTTGGGCAGCATACCATGTAGTGAGGTATTGTGCGGGAGTAGCATCTTTGGAGAGGAATTATTCTTTGTAATTTCTCTTTTTATCAATTAAATCTTCTTCATAGTTATGAGTTTCTATCAATTGGTCCGACCTGCCATGGAGACGCGCTTGACTAATTTGGAGACTATGGGCCCTCGGATTGAAGGTTTGGAAGGGTCCATGAGTGAGTTTAGAGTAGCTTTAATGGAGATGCAAAAATCACAATTGAAGATGCATAAATCACAACAGGAGATGCAGAAATTAATGATGGAACAACAAGCCTTATTAAGAGAAATTAATAAACAAGGAGGAAAAGGATAGATGGAGAATAGGGGAGTACCATTCCTATTGATGGGTCGTCATCTTCATCAGAACAACCAGTAAGAGATAATGTGAGACCACCTATACGAGGAATGATGCAAGATGGTTGGGATGAGTACCAGATGTTTGTTAAGAAAGTCAAGCTTCCAGGATTTCTAGGAACTGATCCTATGGGGTGGATTCAGAGGGCTGAAGCCTACTTTGAAGTGCATAATACACCGGATGAATTAAAGGTGAAGCTGTCACGCCTCTGTATGGAAGGTAATTCCATTCATTGGTTTACCTTGTTGCATGAAGGGGACGACCAGCTCACTTGGCAAAACCCTAAACAGTCATTATTGCTGAGAATTGGAGGGACTATATATGATAATCCTTTTGAAGAGTTGTCTGTGTTACATCAAGCTGGAACGGTGGAGGAGGATATCGATTATTTCAAATACATCACTGCGCAAGTCCCACGAATATCTGAGGCTCAGTATGTTGGGTACTTTGTGGGAGGTTTACAGCTGGATATTAGGCAGCAGGTGAGGTCGCACCACCCTGAAGACTGCCGGCGAGCTATCTAGGTTGCGAGAGACATGGAGAGGGAAATAGACGGTATCATGCAGAATCCTGAGGTGATAGCGTTTCGGGCGAGGATGAATCTGAGTGGGATGGGAGCGGGTCAGGTTATCAGGTCAGTTGTGAACCGAAAACCCATGGACTGGAGTCATAATCCATCAGGGTCACTTAAGCCCAATGCTAGTGGCTTGAGTGGAATAGTGTCGCATAGCGTTAATGCTGGGTCGTCATCATCTCCAACTGCGAAAGCTTCTACAGCATTGACTTGGACCAATGCTTCTCGGAGATGGGAGCATGACAGGTCCATGGAGTGAGCAAGGGGAACTAAGCATCTGTCTTACCAGGAGTTAATTGACCAAAGGAACAAGGGCTATGTTTTCGATGTGGGGAGAAATTCCATCCCGTGCATCAATGCCCAGAGAAGTCGCTAAAATTGGTGATAATGGAAGATGACGACGAAGAACAGGCTAGAATTCTAGCTTTGGAGATCGAATAGAACACTAAAGGGGAAGGTCTAGAATGCAAATTATTGGGCTTGTTGGTAGCAATGGGACTGGAAGTGTCTACTCTGAGCACTATGAAGTTGGAGTTGGAGGGAGACTTAAAGGGAGTGCCAATTGTAGTTTTGATGGACAGTGGAGCTACTCACAATTTCGTAGCCCCACAAGTGGTGACGAGCTTGAATATTCCGGTGGATTCTGCCAAGCGTTTTGGGGTCCGGTCTGGAGATGGACACAGAGTGTTTACTAAAGGAAAATGTACTGGATTGGCTCTCCAAGTGGGAGAAAATGAAATTGTGGTGGATGCCTATGTTGTTGATTTGGGAGGAGTTGATATGATTCTAGGTGTGGCTTGGCTTGAAACTTTGGGTTAAGGTTGAGATGGACTGAAGTGCCATGACCATGACTTTTAACGCTACAGGAGCTACTGTTAAGCTTCAAGGAGTAGGTAATCAAGGTAAGGGGCAAGTGGGTAACTCTAATTCACTGCTAGAGGTGATGGATAATTCCGCGAAATTAGTGGATGGAGTTCTATGGAATATAGGGATTGAATTAAAGGTGAATGAAGTGGATCAATTGCCAATTCAACAGAGGCAAGATTTAGAAAATTTGTTGACAAGGTTCCCTAAAGTTTTTGCTGAATTATTGGGCTTACCTTGTCAAAGGGATACTATTCATTACATTGTATTGAAGGATTACTGGTACTCTCATCATCAGAAGGATGAGATAGAATGTCAAATTCAGGAGATGTTGAGGCTGGGTATTATACAAAATAGTTCAACTCCTTTTTCTAGTTCGGTTATTTTGGTGAAGAAGAAGGATGAATCTTGGAGGATGTGTGTTGACTATAGAGCATTGAGTAAAGCAACAGTGGAAGATAATTTTCTGATTCTGGTAGTGGATGAACTCATTGATGAACTCCATAGGGCTAACTTCTTTCGAAGTTGGATCTTAAGTCGAGGTACCATCAAATTTGCATGAGAGATGAAGATGTGGCTAAAACCGCTTTTCGCACTTATGAAGGGTACTACGAGTATTTGGTGATGCTATTTGGATTGATGAATGCTCCCTCCACATTCCAATCAGCGATGAATCAACTTTTCAAACCTTATTTATGTAAGTTTGTCTTAGTCTTCTTTAATAACATATTGGCATACAGTAAAAATTGGGAGGACCATTTATAGCACCTTGCTTTGGTTTTACAAATACTCAGAGAGAATCAATTTGTGGTCAATCAAAAGAAATACAGTTTTGGGCAAGATAAGGTTGAGTACTTGGGTCAAGTTTTGTCAGAAGATGGAGTTTCAGTGGACCCAAAGAAGGTTGGTAGTGTGTTGGAGTGGCCCACTCCTCACAATGTCCATGGAGGAAGAGGGTTTTTGGGTTTGACCGGGTCTTACCATAAGTTTATCAAGGACTATGGAAAAATTACTAAACCCCTCACAGAATTAACCAAGAAGGATGCTTTTAAGTGGGGAATGGAGGCTCAACAAGCATTTGAGACCTTGAAGAAGGCTATTACTACAGCACCAGTATTATCTCTCCCAAATTTCTCTAAACCATTTGCTATTAAGTGTGATGCGTCGGGAGCGGGGTTAGGGGCTGTTTCGATGCAAGATCGAAGACCTCTAGCATACTATAGTAAAGCCATTTTGCCTAACCATCTTTTTAAATCAATCTATGAGAAAGAGCTCATGGCAATAGTTCTTCCCATTAGGCATTGGAGGCATTATTTAATGGAGAGGGAGTTCACTGTGTGTTCTAATCAGAGGAGTCTTAAGGACCTTTTAACCTAAAGGGTGACAACCATAGATCAACAAAATTGGATTGCCAAACTCTTAGGATATAAGTTTGAAGTGGTTTATAAACCAGGCCCAGAAAATAAGGCGGCGGATGCTTTGTCAAGATTGCCCATGGAAGGTGAATTTGCTTCAATATGTTCATTCCCAGTATGGTTGCAAGGTCATGAATTAATGGATGAGGTAAATAAGGATCCTGATATTCAAGTTATTGTGGCTGCACTTAAGACTGACCCTAGTAGTAGACTTGGATATAAGCTGCACAAGGGAGTTTTATTCTTCAAGGGCAGATTAGTAATTACTGCAAATTCTGCACTACAACAACAACAACATAGCCTTATCCCACTAAGTGCAATCGGCTACATGGATCGCACGACGCCATTGAGCTCTATCAATGACCAACTCTTTAGATATCTCATTTATTAAAAGGTCTCGTTCAATAATTTCTCTAAATGTCTTTTTTGGTCTTCCTCGACCTTTTACTGCAAATTCTGCACTAATTTCTCAAATATTGCAAGAGTTTCATTCTTCACCAACCGGGGGCCATTCTAGCTGTCTATGAACATACAGGAGACTTGCTAATAATCTGTATTGGGTGGGAATGAAGAAGACAGTCATGGAGCCTGTGAGATCTTGTGCTGTTTGCCAAAGGATGAAGAGTGCTACTACATTATCAAGTGGGTTACTTCAACCTTTGCCCATTCCAGATAAGGTATGGGAAGAAATATCTATTGATTTCATCACTGGACTCCCTAAATCAAAAGGTTATGATGCTATCTTGGTAGTGGTAGATAGGTTGTCAAAATATGCACACTTTTTGCCATTGAAACATCCTTATACAGCAAAGAACATTGTTGCCTTGTTTGTTAAAGAGATAATTAGATTACATGGCATTCCTTCATCTATCCTTAGCGATAGAGACCCAATATTTATTACTGCTTTTTAGAAGGAATTGTTTCATTTGCAAGGTATTGTACTAAGGATGAGTTCAGCTTACCATCCGAAGACGGATGGTCAAACCGAAGTGGTTAATAGGTGTTTGGAGTCCTATTTATGGTGCTTTGCTTCAGAACAACCCAAGCATTAGTTTCTTTGGCTATCATGGGCTGAATTATGATATAATACAGCATTTCATGTTAGCACAGGTTCTACTCCATTTGAGGTAGTCTATGGACGTCAACCTCCTACTATTGTTTGATATCTAAATGGAGAGACAAAGGTGGAGGCAGTGGCTAGAGAACTTCTTGATAGAGACAAGGCATTGAGACAACTTAAATTTAATCTCATCAAGGCTCAAGAGCAAATGAAATATCATGCTGACAAGAAAAGAAAACAAGTTACATTTGAAGTGGGGGATTGGGTCTTCTTGAAATTGAGACCTCACAAACAAGCTTCAATTTCTCAGAGAATTTATTCTAAGCTGTCACCAAGTTATTGTGGACCATTTCAAGTTGTTGAGAAGTGTAGGGAAGTGGCCTACAAGCCTCAATTACCACCCAACTCTAGGGTGCACTTGGTTTTCCATGTTTCTTTGCGTAAGCGTGCTATTGGAGATTATACAGTAAGTACAGCACTACCTACTGATATGGAGGCGGAAGAGATGATAGCACCAGAGAGGGTGCTTGGTGTTAGAGACAAACACGCAGCTGGATATCATTCTCGGGAATTTCTTATTCAGTGGGAAGGCTTAGCTCCTGAAGATGCAACTTGGGAGTAAGAGACTTTTCTTAAAAGCCAGTTTCCTCTCTTTAACCTTGAGGACAAGGTTGTAGATGCAGCAGTGAGGATTGATAGAGACCATGACCCAAATGAGAATGTGGGCCAGGTGCTGGTCCAAATGAATAGGCTCAGAGTGTGGCAAGTGTATGAGAGAAAGAAGAAAGGAAAAGGGGTAGGAATGTAATTACAAGCATGGGTCGGTAGTGGGGCGTTATTGGACAGCAGTGGGGTGTGGAGGTTATGCTAGAAAAGTTGTCGGTAGAGTTTTGGGCAGAATACCTGGTA
Organism: Biancaea sappan; assembly: GCA_037074585.1. NCBI lineage: Eukaryota > Viridiplantae > Streptophyta > Magnoliopsida > Fabales > Fabaceae > Biancaea > Biancaea sappan. The sequence continues at coordinate 43,652,274 of CM073497.1, read as the reverse complement.
GTGAGGTATTGTGCACGAGAAGCAGCTCTGGAGAGGAATCATTCTTTGTAATTTCTCTTTTTATCAATTAAATCTTCTTCATAGTTTTGAGTTTCTATCATAATATCTAATAATTTGAATAAAATACATAATAGCACTTGGTAACTGCCATAGGTAACTCCCACTGACTACAAACGTAACACATGTACTGCCTCATAATTCACTATGTCTGAAAGTACAGTAAAGGAAATTAAAAACAATTAAATGCATGATAAATAAAAGAAATACTGCACTGCAAAATAAAATAACAACTGCTCTTCCCATTACTGCAGTTTACTAACAGGATTACCTGATTGGTCAATCCAGGTCCTAAAATTATTTTCAGGGAGTTGTTTCCAATCTGTTATCCAATCATAGATATGTGAATGCACACACAAAGATTGATGCCGATGGTCTTAATCCAAGCTAGTATAGAACTCATCTCTATTCCTGCATTATATGCATCAATTAATAAGTGATGAATGTCACAAAAGCTTGGAACTGTTAGTTGGTCCTTTTCCTGTATCTTATATCTATTTGAAAAATACTGTTCAATGTACCATGTTTCTTCTATTTTCTGTGTCAGATACTTGTATCTGTGACTACCATGATGCTGACCGCATTTTATAAGTTGTAGGAACTAAGTATTACTAGCTTGTTTGGGTTTCTTTTTCGGTTTCTGTCTACTGTCTGCATCTTCCGTCCAGCAGTTAAATATATTTCCAGTTTTCCACGAGTGAAGTGCTTGAATATTTTGAATGCATACTAAGTCGGTTAATCTATTCTGATTAAATGATTCTTGTTAAACCAGGAAATGATTTGGTAATCTTTGGAGGAGGGCATGCAGCGTCAATAGTAATCCGTGCTGCAAAAAAGAGTTTGGTCAAGCCCAGAGCTGTAGCTGCCGTAGCTCCAACTTGGGCCGGTCCCCTTCCTATTGTGTTTGGTCGAGATTCCAGCATGGAAACAAGGTAGTTCGATGCCACCATTTAAGTGGACTTACATTTTTCCCATCGTATAGCTTTGCTTTCTACTGAAATGAAACTGAATATACCTGGTGAGCATTGACGTTTAGCTAAAAATTCAAAAAAATAACCTTAGGTAGGTAGTTAAAGTATACAGAGCTTCTACATATCTAAGTTACATCAGTCTATTTACGGTTCTTGGAATAGTATAATGCACTGTACCAAATGTTATTTGATTTACACCAATTACACGGATATAATATCAAGACAAACATGGATGCCACATGCAGAGGAACTTATTCACAATAAACAATATGACTGTTATTATCTAGTTTAGATCAGTCTGATTCCAGTTCTTGGCATTGGGATAATGCACTGTACCTCTCTATAGATCTTCCGATCCTCCCCTTTGCTACCAAATGTTGTTTGGTAGTGCCGATGAACCTATTCTCAATATAAAATGCAGGTATGGACTTCTAAGAGGAACCTTAAAGGCCCCTGCACTTGGCTGGATGATGTATAACATGCTTGTGAGCAATGAGAAGGCAATCGAATCACAGTATAAGTCCCATGTCTATGCAAACCCTGATAATGTGACTCGAGGAATTGTGGAAAGCAGATACGCATTGACAAAACAAAAAGGAGCGCGTTACTTGCCCGCTGCTTTCTTGACTGGGCTACTAGACCCCGTAGCATCCCGAGAAGAGTTCCTTGAACTCTTTGCAGCTTTGGAGGGAAAGACACCGGTCCTGGTTGTATCAACGAAAGGATCTCCAAAGAGGTCAAAGGCAGAAATGGAAGCTCTTAAGGGAGCTAAAGGGGTGACCAAGTTTGTGGAGGTACCGGGTGCTCTTCTTCCGCAAGAGGAGTATCCTGCTATAGTTGCAGAAGAGCTTCACCGGTTCTTGCTAGAATGTTTCGACTCTGAGGCTTAAACATTGGTGTTGCTTGGAATTTATCTGTGGAGGAGGAAATCTCAACTCATTGGTGTTCTACTGCTTTCCCTTTTTGCATGTGGCTGCGGTTTTGGGAGGCTCCAATTTTCATCCTTGTAATAATGAAGGTTGTGCAGGAATAGACATATTTATAAGCGTGATTTCATTTTCTGATGTAACTCCTGTTGTGTATTTGTGAGCTTTCCTATACCAAATGCTTTTTGGGACTGTAGAGACAGAAGACATCAAAGGATGTGTAGCTGTTTTAGTAGAAAACAGATAGCGGGTGACAAAATTATGAAAGCATCCCCCTATTATATGAGGGACTAAAACCCCATTTAGGTCCAACACAAATGTCCCTTTTCTTAATTTATTCTTATAAATTTTTATTCTTAATTTGGTCTTTCATAGATTCAAATATTTTTAAATTTGGTCTCCCGTAGAATTTTATTCTCAATTTAGTCATAGATTTTTGTTATCAATTGGATCTCACATATTCAAATGTTATCAATTTGGTCTCTCAATGATCTAAATTTTCTTAATTTAGTCCCTCAGATTCAAACATTCTCATGAAGTTGCCATTAAGCAATTTAGTGAAAGTGTTAATTTGACAGTTAACTCATTAATGTGGATGTCATTTGTGCTAATATAATATGTAATGTTAGGAATTCAACAAATTGTTGAATGAAATTAAGATTTATATGGAGGGATTAAATTGAAAATAAAAAAAAATGAGAGAACAAATTGAGAAAAAAAAATCTATAAAATATCTAATTGAGAAAAGGGGGAAAATGGGGGTTTTAGTCATTAATACAAAATATTTATGAAAGAAAAGGTACATAATTCAGTAATTAAGATTAAAGAATTATGATTATAAAGAGTATTTGTACCGTATACACGTATATGTTACTGAATATTGTAGATCAGCATTGGATGCTAATTGGCAGAGTATCTTCTATGGAGCCAAAATATTGTCAACAGTTTGGTTCAAGTCTACTCTAGTTTGTACACGGGTTTGGAAATTCTGACCTACAATCATTTAGTTAAAGATTAAATGAAGTGGGTTAATAATCTAATCATTACAATGATTTTTCAACGGATCTACCTATTAGTGTACTTTATATTTGATTTTTTTTATTTTATTCAATTTTTTTTAAAAACATTTTGGTAAGTTTGAATATATGAACACTTGTACACACACACACACACATATATATATATATATATAATATAAATACATATTTATAAATATGTTTGAAACACGTAAATCTTTTATCCATATATATAGGTATATGTATACGAGCTTGCAAGTGCAGACATATTTTTATATAGATGCACACATAATATAAACATGCACGTTTATACATATGAGCGCAGAATGTAAAATCATAATCATATAAAACACAATGAACATGCTTGGGTACACATAATTGTGCGTAAGCACACATATATTTAGTTAAATATGCACATATATAAATATTTTCTGATGTACATGTTAATGTGCACATGCGCTCACATCATGGCATACTTAATATATAGGGATGGTAATAGATGAATATTCCCCTCATTTTATCAGTATTTATATTCTTAGTCGTTTGAAATATTCAACATTCACACCCAATATGAATATTAAAAAAAATATATTTTTTCTTAGTATTTACATTCAAAATACCTGATAACTAAAATTTTAAATATTTACAATATCTAAAAAAAAGTATTGTATAATAAATACCACTAGATGTCCGAACTATTCATGACAATTGCTATCCCTACTTATATAATTATATGTATATGTATACATATAAACATGCGCTTGAGTACATATACAATTGTCAAATTTATATGTAGGTATGCCCACACGTAGGTCCACATACATTAAAATTACCCCAAAAAGTATCCAAGTAGATGGACTGGATTTTTAACCTTAAAAGGATTATAGGTTTTTTATTTAAAAAATTAAAATGAGTCATAAATAATTATGTAAGTCGTACTTAACTAAACTCAAAACCTATTGCCAATGTCACACTAATTTAAATATGGCCCCTGAATTCATTCCTAAAGGTGAAGTGCCCCAATACTACTTCTCAACGTGGTACATTTCCCCCAATTTCTCACACACTTATCTCACGAATTTTGTTGCAGAGTTCCATCTAGATCTTGAGATAAAGCTTCTGTTACTAAATTATTATGAGATTTATTTATGATAGATGATGATGATAGTAAAATATTTTACATAACTTTTAAGAAATCAAACGGTCTAGATGGGACAAGCATGGGATCCGTTTCCACCAAAGTCTGACATTCCTCCTTTCAATACGTAATAACAAGAAATCAGTTCGTCTAACGTTATCTTTCTCTGACTTTGCTTGGCATTTAATTAATGGTCGTCAGATCACGCGAGATGCACAACATCACGCGCATCCATGTTGCTCTCTTTGTTTTTTTTTTCATAACTGCTGGCCAATTGAAGTGTGCAACCTGGTAGACGGATTAATTAGAAATTTGTGAAAGCGTCTTCACCCGAATTCGATCCCCTTGACCTCTGTGTTTATCCTTTTTCTTTTTGTGACACTTGTTTTATCCATTTTTTTCCCCAAATCCCACCCAAACCTTCATTGCAGACAATGACCTTCTTCTTTGATGGAGCTTATGATAAGCGCCAAGGCATCGATGTGAGGTGGTATGGGAGCTTGGCAACAAGGCACCGCCAGAGGTGGTTAGGGGAGCTTGATGACATGGCATTGTAGACCTTCCTCAATCTCGTCGGTGAATACTGGAATGCATCTCTCCATTTCTGCACATTGTCTATCAAACGAGGGAGGGTTTTAAGGGAATTTGACGAGAGGAAAAGCCCAGATGAGGTAACAGTAACAGTAACACCCACTTCACCTAATCATCTTCATATGTTTATTGCCAATTCCATAGCTTTTCTCTTTTTTCCTCTTTTTTCTTTTCTGAACTTCTCCCTTACATTTGATATTCTAGACATTACTTATTTCTCTCGAACTCATTAACTAAGAATCAGTTGTTGAATATCTTTCTAATTTATTTATTTTTTATGTTTTCTTTATGAGGTGTAATCCACAATGATGAATGTAAATAGTGTTATACTAATGACAAAGATATTGAATAGGTATGGATCAAAGATTGTCCTTGTACCCTGGACAAATTAAAGAACATTAGGGCCTACCTTTTTCTATATTTGTTCCTTCAAGGCAATTATGCTCTTTTGCCTTTAAGCCTGTCTCTTTTTGTTGTACTCTAATTTGAATGACATGTGGTCATATTGTCACGACCCAATTTAGGTTAAGTCACTGACACAATGTGGGAACCGCCCCAACCATAAGCCTTAAAATATCACAAGACAAACTATGGAGTAAACTAATACATATAAAGTACATAGGCATTTTCTCATTTAATAATATCTATTCCAAATAATACAGTATCACAAGAAGGCTTATGTTTCTAGGCTTTCGTCCTCCATTCACAAAATAAAGCAAGGAAAAGGTTAAAACATAGCCTAACAATGAGCATAAATTACAAAAGAATACCCTCTACAAAATAATGATCACACAAGACTTAGTAGTCCTAACAACTACAGAGTAGACACCTTCCCAAAAGATCAAAAGGATAATTACCAACAAGCAACAAGGATGTGGTGATAAGAAAGAGACTCCGCTACTTCTTGCGGAGACTCACCTACTACAACAGAATATGCAAAAGGCACACATAAAGAGGGTGAGTACATCTACTTAATGAAGGAACAATTTAAACGAAAAGCTTACCATGCACCTCATACAGGGGGAGACATCCATAAACTCACCCTACCCTAATCCCATTGTAGGACTTTTGCCAAAATAAAGCACATTCGAAGAAAACATAAGGGTTTTTAGATGATTCGAACAAAATATAATCCCAACAGAAAGATCTCTAAGAATCAGGTAATATTAAAGGGGCCACCAAGCCGAATCATGATGAAGTGCCATCGAGGCTAAATTAAATAAGAGAGACCAACGAGGTCAATCCTCAATAAAGAGCTACCGAAGCTAAATCACATAAGGGAGACCACCGAGGTCAACCTCCAACAAAGAGCCACCGAAGTTAAATCACATAATAATTGATATACGTCCCTCTTGGCAAAGCCTCAGGATAAAGATATGTATATAGATCTACATAACCCATTGTAGTTAAAAATATTATCTTAGCATTAATAACATTCCATTTATAATGGTAACAAACACCATTGGAAAGTAATGATTTACCTTAATATATACATATATTCTTGAGGTCTCAATAAATTATGATTAAGGGTTCCCTCACCTGCTAGCCAGAGTTTCACAGGATTAAGAGATCATAAGACTAACGCATATGCGACCAGATAAAAGCATTTAAGGATGAACAAAAATTCTTTTTGAAATTCAATAGAAAATAAGAAAGCCAAAGCTGTGGTGCCTTAGGCGCCAGAATCGGCACCTAGGCACCACAGCCCAACCCAACCCCTCTCATTTGCTCTAGTCATTGGCCCCCCAAGAGCCCTTGATGGCGCCTCAAGGTGCCAACCCCTAAACTCTCGAGTACGTCGGTGCCTAAGGCACTAACCATGGCGCCCTGAGTGCCACTCTATAACTCTCATCTATTTCATGGGCCCTTAGGTGCCCACACCCGGTACCTTAGCATTCTCAAAAATCTCCTCTTTTTCCACTCAAATGCATCCATTTGCTTCCCATGACTCCTATACATATCCAAGGCCAAGTTTAGGTGACTGGGTGGCTTATAACTTAGCCCAAAATCTCATTTAGAGTGAAGAGCAACATTGTATACAAGAACCCAAATCTTTTGATCCCTCCAAACCTTAAAATTGATTTTCATTTGCTCTTGCTCTTAAACATGCTTTCACCCATCTAAACAACCCCTTTTAGACCATTTAATACACAAGGGTAGCATGGAAGGCAAGTAGGAGTGCAAAACAGCCATCACACAAAATAAATCATATATCCTCTCCCTAGGATTGTGGTGGTGTGCGAAAATTAAGGAAGAATGGAAAGAAGAGCACACACTTACTTGAAAGTCTTCAAGCTTAATCCAATCAAGGAAACCCACTCTTCCCTCCCCATACCAAAGGCCAACCAATAAAGAGTAGAAAATGCAGAAAGGAAGAAAAATGGGAAGGGAAAGAGGCTCACACACACACATATACGGGCATGAGGGAAAAAGAAGGGGAAAAAGGGATTCAAATTGTGGGATCCACTACAATAGTTCCTTTTTCTGATTTGCTTTCTTGATTAACTCTATTCTTTGCCTCTTTCCACTCCATCTCACAAACTTAGCATAGATTTTTCCCACACATGATAAAGAAAAGGAAAAAAAACTCCCATAACTCTTATAATTATCACAATACTCAAAAATATGCCAACGCCAAGCAAAATATTTATGAATATAATTCAAGAGAAAAGAAAATAAATAAGTCGTAAAAAAAATAAGGCAGTTATTACACATATCTCTCTTATTCCTCAAAATGAATTAATACTTGAAGCTTTTGATGTAACCCTCATTTCTTTTTGTCATTACTCTTATTGTTGATCAGTCAATTAATACAAAATAAAACAAATCATCCTTAGGAATTTTGATTTCATAGTGCTTCTGGAGGTGAGGAAGGCATAATTTATGATGAGTTTTATATTTAGATTGTCTGTGTCTAATCAATCCCATCTCTTCCTTGTTAATGAAATGAGACTGGCTACATATGATGGTCAATGAAGAACAAAATTATATCGTTTCTTTTTTTTTATTATTATTTTGTCTGTTTCTAATCCTTCTCATCCATTTCTTGTTCATGAAATGAGACATGAGTACATGTTGTTCGCTAAAGAACATAAGTAGATAGTTTCTATTTGTTTTATTTTTGTTTGTACAACTTTTGACTCTCTAGGCCTTTGGATGTTTTTTGTTGTTTACAATAAATTTTTACTTGATAAAAGACATAATAACCTGCAATTATATATTTGATGACATTTCTTGTCTTGAAGCCATATATTCTTTTATCTCTGTCTTTTTGTGTTTTTGTTTTTTCTCTTCTTGATAATGAATGTGTGGTTCCCTAACTAGTCAATCCATCTATTAGGTGTCTTTGGTGGTTAATGTAAGTATGAAATCATTTTACTCTAGTGTAGAAGCTAAATACATTTTTGCATATATGGGAATGATTATGAACCACAGACACACATTTTACCTTCCATGAACTTTTCCTTTATTCTATTAATGTCTGTAAGATACACTACACTGAATATTGAAATTCAGTAGATGAGTGATATCTTCAAGCTCTATCAAAGTTCTATTTCTTTTGGATTATGCCCTAGTTATAAGATAATAGAAAAAAAGAAAAAAGAAACTGAAAATTAAGCATATATATAGCCATATAAACAACAATCCACCACAACTTAGAAATTCACAAATATTGTTGACACAACACATATTTACTCTTTTGCTGCCCAAATGCACATATTCTTGCTAACTTATCTTTCTCGTTGTTTCTCTGTATTTTCCGCAAGTTAACTAAAAGAAGTAAAAATATGTACAAATAGCTCTTATGAAGTAGAAAGTGTATAAACAGAAGCAACTTCAAAAGCCAATCTGCCTAAAGTACAATTTCTGAGCAATTCTATATGTGCAAATGTCACATTGTAATCTCCCTCCTCATTAAACAAAAAGATGACATATTCCCATAGAGCCTGACTTTCATTTTTCTCCTTCATACATGTAGCAACATAATTATCATACTCCTCTTAGAACAACTTAAACATGAGGGGAGTGTAAATTGTAGAAAGTTATTGCAATATTGGCGATTGCAGCATTCTCAATCTTGGTATTTTTTTTCTCTAGCATCAAATTCTTGTTTCAATTCTTTATAATGCTTGTCATCAAAAACCCTCTCAAAGTGCTTGAAGAACTGTATCATGTCTAGGTTAGGCTTCAAAAAGCTCTTAATGTTTGTGTTCAAACTCTGACTCAATTGAGTACTTCAGATGCCTAGAGTGAAAGTTTTTCGTATATAACATGCCACTCATTTTTTCTTAATATCATAAGCCGAAGCAAGCCACCAATTCTCATGGATATCATAATTTGATAACAATCGACTCCATGCAACCTCAAATTACTCCACATCACTATATTCCACCTCGTCTCACATTGTTCAAGTGTTTAGTGGCATTTTATAGGAAGTGTTACGTGTTGTCAATGGCTTTTTCTGCCTATGGGCCTCCAAGAAAGTTTCAAATAGCCATTTAAATGAGTATGTCACCTCATTGATAACAATGCTACTCCGAATACCACCATGCCTATGAAATGATTGAACCCATAAAAAATTGCAAATAATTTGTTGCCTCTGTTAGTATAGTGGGTTGTATCAAGGGATACCACATCACCAAAAATATCCATAATCAAACAATATTCTTGCATCATCCCAGAAGATATTTGTGATCTGTTCCTCCAAGTCTATTTGGTAAGCATGAAAAAGGGGAAGGATTTTTCACCAATTGCTTTTGAAAGTATTGGAACAAAGCACCTGCATCCCCATATTGCATATTCCTCTATCTTCTTGCCTTCAAATAATTTTTCACATTCAACTAAGTATATCCTACTCCAAATCCAATTCTCCCCCGCATATTCTTGCCAAAAATCCCATGCCACTTCTAGATTGTCAAACACCATGCCGACTTTGGGCTTCTAAATATTGTCAACTTCGGTTGCCTTTGTTAAAACAAATTCACAAAAATAATACTCACTTATAAAATTGTAAAGATAATAGAGTCAATCAGAGTGAGAAGTATTTCATGCTTTAATATTTAGACTATAATTAGATCGTGGTTAAACTAATTATTAAGAGCTTCTAAATATTGTTATCAAAACAAATTCACAAAAATAATACTCACTTATAAAATTGTAAAGATAATAGTGTCAATCAGAGTGAGAAGTATTTCATGCTTTAATATTTAGACTATAATTAGATCGTGGTTAAACTAATTATTATTATTATTATTATTATTATTATTATTATTATTATTATTATTATTATTATTATAGACATAGACATACAACTTATATAAAGGACCCCAATGAAATAATTCAAAATTTTTCTTTTGTCACATTAAAGACCCCAATGGAATAAATCACAGTTTTTCAGCAACAAAAAAAATTAGAAAAATTATCTGGGCAAAATAAGAAGCAAATTTACACAATCAACAATATTCTTACTTAAAGCTCACTATTCTCCATTTTTTTTCTTCTCTTTCTCTTTAAGGAAAACAAAGTAAAAATATGGAAAGAAAAAATGAACATAGGAAAAGTCAACAAATTCAAAGGAAAAGGGAAAAAATACTAAAAACTCAAAATATGATACCTTTTTCTCCAAAGTTGAAGAACTACAGCGCTCTCTGTGTAGGAAGAAAAAGATTTTTTTGATGTATATTGTTATGCCACTTAGGTTTCCCACGCATATGGAGGTGGGAGTTATTTGGGTTCATTATGTCCACGTGGCACACAATGATTGGTTGAGATTTAGAAGGAAAAAGAAAAAAGGGGGATAAGGCAGAGGTTGCGGGTTCGAACATCAAAAAAACGACTGCCAGAGGTTGCGCATTCAACTCCCTCAGACGACGCTGGTTTAAAGTTTTACTTAAAGGTCCAAACACGTGGTGTGATTCGATTGGCCAACAGCTGTGAGAAAAAAAAAAAAGGAAGCGGCGAAGTGGACGCATAGGATGTCGTCCATCCCACACAATTTGACAGCCACAGTTCCACTTCAATGAACGTTAGAGGATCAGATTCAATAATAATAATGATGTACATGCATTGTTCATCACTTTTTAAGGAGTTCATTTTTGTTTTATACACCAAAGAAAACTACAGAAGCCCAACACCTTAGTCCTAGCAAAAGATCTAACTCCATATAGCTCATGCAATTTATGTTAAAACAATAGGTACATCTTTTAGAGAGTAATTAAAGACATGATGAACTTCTTGATTTGACACAATTCAATTTTTTGACCTTAAATCCAATCAAATTGAATCTTAACTTCAACTCTCTCCAACATTTCCAATCACAGAATGAGTTCTTTCCTCCTTCCAAATGCTACCATCAAAAAAATTGACGAAAGTTAGGAATTATTTTTTGGGGTCACAACAATAATCAGAAAAAACTTCATACTTTGGGTTAGGATAAGATAGCTAAGCCGAAGTCTCTAGGAGGAGTGGGAATTAGAAGACCCGAATTACACAACAAAAGCCTTCTTCTGAATCTTATATGGAGATTGAGTAATAATCAAGACAACATTTGCTCCAAAGTTCTTAGGTCAAAATATGGCCCCGATCTTTACGAACGAAAGTCATCTAAAAGCTTTCCCCTTCATGGAATTCAAAAACTTCTCTCTCTATTTCAATCAAGTACCGAAAGGATTATAGGAGATGACAATCATACTAATCTTTGGTATGGCAATCGGATTGACCCCCTTTTAAGAAACACTATTTTTAGCCCCCTTTAGAAGGAGAGGAAAATCGATCAATGAGTAGCATCATTAAGGAAACTGATAACCACAGGATTTGGGACCTTAGTAACCTTTCTTTTATCCTACCTGACCAAATAACCATGGAAATCCAAACACTCCCCCTTGCGCTTAACTTGAAGTCCCAAAAGGATAATACTATCTGGAAACTAACTAATAACGAAACATTTTCCACAAAGAGTGCTTACCATAAGCTTCTATATCTGACAAAAAAATGACCATTTCACCCTCTTAAATCAAAATGAGAAAACTTACCTCTGGATTTGGAAAACACCAATTCATCCCTAAATTCAATTTTTTGTGTGGCAACCATACTTCTAAGGCCCTCCCCACAAACTTGACCCTTTTTAAATGAAAATGCATTCCCAAGCAAAATGTCCCGTGTCGCCAGGAAATGAAAGTCACATTCATGGCATTAGTGATTGTGGTCAAATTTAAGCACTTTGGCTCTCCCTAAACCCACCTCCCATTTCCTTAGTCAGAACTTTGAAGATTGGTTAGAGACAAACTCAAAAGACTGTACCCTTACCAGGCCACCCTTGGAATACCTTGGCAAATCATCTTCCTATATGTAATCAGAAATTTATGGCTTTTATGAAATAAGCAAATCTTTCAAAATTCTCCCTTTCATATTAATTCAACAAAAAACTTGTCATTTCAAAATTAGTGGAACTTTAGACATCACAGGAAATAAAAAATAATACCATACACCCACCCCCAACTCTTCTATTTCCTCTATTTTAAAATGGGAGAAACCTAGAACTGGCTGGCACAAATTGAATATTGATGGCTCTACCAAGCACAAACTAATGGCCACAGGAGGTCTCATCAGAACGGATCAAGGCGTATGGACAATAGGATATACTAAGTTTGTTGGAATTGGTGACCCTTTACTGGGAAAAGCTTGGTCTCTATTCATAGGGCTACAAATCGCATCAAATCTGGGAATAAGGAAGCTTGAAGCAGAAATTGGCTGTGATCAAGAGTTGTTTTATCTTTTGACATAAGAAATCTCTAACCTACATCCACTTTTTACAATCATTTCAAATTGCAGGAAATTAACTTCCACCATGGAGAATATCATTTTCAAGAAGATTGATTGAAGAGAAAATACATGCTCAAATAGACTAGCAAAGGAAGCAAGAAATAGCAAACAGGCAACCAAAACATACATAGAGCCCTCCCTCTTTTTGTGCAGCAAGATTATATGACAGATCTAAACAATGCCTAATTGTCCATCTTGCTATTTTTGGCCTCTTACTATTTCATTCTGAGCTTTTTTATTTTTCAAGAACTCATGTCTTAGTTGTTGTTTGCCTCCAATACATTATGAATATGTACTTTTAAGGACAATTTTTTTCTTTCTTTTGAATGAATTTCCTTTTTCACCAAAAAAAAATGATGGCAAAGATGATGATGACCTAACTTAGGATTTTTTTTTGATGTATTGCGACCTAAATTAGACTTCTTGTTAGAGTTGGCTTAGTATTGAAACCTAACTTATGATTTTTTGATGTATTTGATAGTTGGCTTCAAACTTATCAATACAAGTTATTATTAGCAAGAAACCGCCACTAGTGACTGACAGAGGCAACGACCACTAAATATTTAGTGGCGGTTAATACACTAACCGTCACTAAATTTACTTTATTGGTGATTTAATTCACCACTAAACCTTCAATTTCTAGGTTCAATGGCGGTTTAAACCACTATCGTAATCGCCACTTAGTATATCTAGTGGCAATTATTCTTGCAGTCGTCAGAAACTATTATTAAATTACTTGTGGTACTTATTTTAGTGGTGGTTTTCCAAATTGCCATAAATTTGATAGTGGTGGTTCAAATTGTCACTACAATTTTTAACTGCCACTATGTAGCCTTTTTTTTTTGGTAGTATCTATGTTAACCATGCTAGCCTCAAAAACAAATTTAAAACCAAAAAAGAAATATATGAAATGAAATCAAGAAAAATATATTGCGGCAAAATTGAAATTTGATATAAACTACATTAAAGACAAAAAAAAATATATTATTACCTAAAAACTATTATAATTTATTTATATATTAAAAATTGTTATAAGTCAAAAAGATTTTACAAGGCAACTAAGTTATATAACTTATAAACACTGTTACAACTCAAAGCTCTCCATATTCATCCACAAACACAATCTCATTCCGACAGCCGACACAGATAATATCGTTTTCATTTGAAAGCTATCACCAAAACCTCTTATTTTTTAGTCAATGCCATTGGTTTAATGGAAAAGAAAGAGAGATGACGACTTATGAAGTAGCAACTTATTTATTATGATTTATGATAATACTGATAGATTTAAACCTTGGCGTCCGCGAAACTCTCCAACTGGTGTATGTCTCAATTACTTGCTTTTCAATTTCAAGTTTCAACTTCGATTTAACTTTGTACGTAGGAAACATCTACCATGCACTCTTCCTGACACTGGACTCTCATCCCTTTCACATTTTTGACACAATTATTGATGTTTTTACAATTTTTTAACATATAACAATAGCAAAAATTTAATTAATTAATTTTACATAAAAAGGTACAAGGCTTAGAAGTTAAGAATTAAAATGGAACGTAGTAATTAATGACACTTAATTTAAATAATTTGACACTTATTTTTTTAATAAGAATTCAAGTTTAAATATTGTGAATAAAGAAAATCAACATTGTAAAAATTATATAATTATATGATTTTTAAGTTTAGGATTTAGTACAAATAAATTTAATCTTTTAACGTGCTATAAAAAGTAACTGAATCCCTCTTCATTAAATTTTATCTAATAGCTTAATATTTATATGTTTTTTAGTTTTTACATCCACACTTTAATAGAAAATGTATTTAGGGCCGTTTGATATTGTGGTCGATATATGTTTATCTTAAACTTCCTTTTCTCAAATAGAGTTTACAAAATGCGCTATAAGATAGTTAGAATTTGTGTTTAGCAAAATCGTTTAATGAGTGTATTTAATTTTTATCAATATTATTATATTTCACAAATCTTTCAAAAAAAAACAGCTTTCACTATCATATTGTTAAAAAGGAAATGTGTATATATAAATTTTATTACTTCTCAATTAATGTTGTTTGAATTGATAATGGCAGGGATGTCTATCTCCATGTGGTCCAATCTAAAGCATACACAGTCCCAAGGATTAATGGTAGCTTGTTGGAATTGGTTAGCATAGGATTCGACCAGCAGCTCCATGAGAATATTCGTTATAGGAGCATTTATTGTTCTTTGAAAAAAAATACTCAAGTTTGAGTTTGGCCTGAATTGGTTATATTTGTTTTTTAATTATAAATTACATATTTAAATAATTAAATATCATATATATTATATAAATTATATCTTAGTATATAAAATATTTTATATACATGTGTAATATGAAAATGTATAATTTATATAATATATATCTTTCACTTTTTATTAATATATAATAAATAATTTATATATAATTTCAATACCATGTCCCATGACCCTGCGAGTAATTTTATTTTTGTCCCATATTCGAATCAGCAGGCAATAGAATGCTTTGCAAACACACCCGCCCTAAACACAAATGCCTATTAAATTATTTTCTAACACCATGACATTTATTAACTGTTAATATTCAATAAATTTCTTAAATATGAACTAAAGCATAATAAATTTGATAAAACACTGTTTATTCATACAACAACATAAACAAACAAATTAGTTTTTATTCATAAGTAAACCAAGTTATATATGTTATACTATAAAACATAAATTTTATAAAAAAATCATGGCTTATATAAATATTTATTTATTTAATCATTGACGCCATTTAACTTTAATAAAGTTGAATGTACTAATAAGCTACATAAAAAAAGTATTATAAACTAAATTGAGAAAGATAATATGTAATTAAGAGCGTGGGTGTGAGATATATATATATATATATATATATATAAGTAGGGTAGGTTCAAGGCATGTGCGCCTTGACCTCACTTCATACCTACACACATATATTTGAGGTTTTTTTTTTTAAAAAAAAATTGTCTCATTACTCGATGAATCACTGACTTATCTGATCCAAATGGAATTTGACAAATTAAATTAGGTCGAATTGGGCTGAAGTTGCCATTCCTACCCAACCAAACTTGGTCATATGTTAATTTTATTTTATCAATTATATATCTAAATATTACTAAATATTATAAATAAAAATTAGATATTTATATTAAATTTAGAATTACTTAAAAAAGTGACTTTGAAAATCCAACTTTTTAAATTTCTAATATATAAATTTATTCAAAAAACAGTAAATAAAAAAAATATTGTAATATAATTAATGTATATGATGAGTCTTTCAGTCAATAATTTCCCCCTGCTTCGTTGGACAATATTTCTGTAGAGGTGAATCAATTTCGTTTTCCTACGCTATTTTAATTTTAGTCACTAACTACGGGAGAAGACAGACGGTTCGTATTCAGTGTCTTGCGTCCGACGCAGGTTGTGCGTATGAGTCTCTTCCTCGATTCAAAGGTTCTTATTTTTTGCGTCTTTTGTCTTTATTTTTTAAAAAAAATCACAACTTTCTTTTTTTAAATATGAGAGTCAATAAATTAAATTAAATATTATTATATACTTTAAATTTTAAATTTTAAATTTTAAATTTTAAATTTAATAAATTAAATTAAATATTATTATAGATATTAAATTTTAAACCTTAAATCATAAATCTTAAATTAAATATTATTGTAGACTATAAATATCACTGTAAATTTTAAATATTAAATTCTAAATCTTAAATTATAAATCTTAAATCTTAAACATTAAATGAAATATTACTGTAAATCTTAAAGTTTAAATTTTAAATTTTAAATTCTGAATTAAATATTATTATAAATCTTAAAAAAATAAATTTTTTGTGATTTTTTTAAAAAATAAAAATTAGAAAAATAATAAAAGGTGTAGAATTCTTCTCTGCGTAGGAGGAGAATCATATCCCAACTACAGACTCCAATTCTATTCATGATTATTGATTTTGAATGGGTCAACCACAATTGATGAGAAAAAAAATTAAAAAAAATATACACACACAATTTTGGACGTGGATTCACTCCATCTCTTTTTTTCTTAATCTCCTCTCAAGTTTTATCTTTTACTGTCACTCAAGTCTCAGAAGTTGAGGGAGGAGGAGTCCAACATATTAGTGAAGACTTCAATTCCATACTCCGTTTGAGACAAAACTAAAATATTTATCAATAGATAACAGAAGATGAACACCCTACTGCTACCAGATATCAAAAAATAGAGATTAAAAAGTAAGTAAAATATAAATACTTTGGTTTTACCTCAAATTTCTGGAGCGTTGAATTGAATTCTTCATTAATGTGTTAGGCTCATTCTCCTTCAAATTATGAAACTTGAGTGACAATAAAACATAAGACTTAAAAGAAATTTGAGAAAAAGAAAGTTAAAAAGGATCAGCATCCTACAATTTTCTCCTTCAATATTGACTACCCGATTTAAAATAGAAAGCCATAATGGTGGCAGTGGATTTTACAATTGACACCCCCAACTGCAAACAATCTAAATCTCGTTACAGAAGGTACTCTTTCTCCCCTCTTCACATTTTCTTGTGACATTATGTTCTGTAATTTAATTTATTTTAGCATGATAACTTCATAGGTGGACGGTACGAATTGGCGGCTTGTCATCTAGAAGTCACGAAAAGTGTGGCACGATTCCATAAAATGATCAATACCAGTAAGTAGTGCATAGAAAAGAATTAAAATTTTTCTATGAATAACTCAAGCTTTAGAGGAAATTACATTCGTCTCCCTTTCTAAAATATCAAAATTACATGTTTGTACTCTCCGTGTCAAAATGTAGACTCTTCTTCATTAAGAATAATTGGACAAAATACATATAAATTCCTCAACTTTTGAGTCGGGAGGAATAAATTTTCTTTAAATTTGAAAGGTTGCAATTAACCTTTCAGATTTTTCAAATCGCAGAATTAACCCCTCCGCCGGTTTTAACAGTGTTAACTTTTATTCACTTCAATATTTTTTTTACATGGTAAGCTGCTTATAACTTATAAGTTTATTTGACTAAATTAAAAGTATTTGACATATAAATTTATTTGATTAGCTGGTAATTTTTATAAAAAAAATTACTTTGAGTAACTTATAACTTATAACTTTTATATTTTTTATTCTTATTATTTTATTAAAATTTTAACATTATTTTACTCACAATCTGTAACATAATTTTTTTTTCAGGTTTCTTTCGCACAATCGTAATATAATATTGTTAATTTATTATGAGAAACTAGATGATATGTTTATTTTGTATTATTTTAGAACTACATAATGAAATGTAATTATTAATAAAAAATTATAAATATAATACAATTTTTTGGATAACATAATAAAATGATATTATTTTGAGATCTTAAATATTTATTTTAGTTGTTACACTATTAGAGTATCTACAGCGGTGGTTCTTAAGAGGTTTTTAAATTTAAGAACCAGTTATTATTTTGGTTCATCACTGTAGTTCGTCACATTAGCTGTTACATATAAGAACGGTTATTATATAAGAACCGGTTCTTATACAAATAATAATAATAAAATAATTAATTCACAATAAATGTTAGTGGAATTAATGGAGAATAATAAATGCTAAAGTAGTGAAAAGTTAATTGTGAAACCTATTTATAGATTGTTAAGAGGTTTACTACTGGAGTGAAAAGTTACTTGTTGTGAGAAGTTACTTAGGCAGATATGACACTGTGAAACTCACAATAAAAACTAAATTGTGATTCACTACTATAGATGCTCTTAGCACTATTTATTTTAATTTCTAATGAAAAATTTATCTTTAAACAAAATATTATAATAGTTCAAATTAACTAAAAACTTATTATTATAATTACCTAAAAATATGTTTTTGTCTAAGAATAAAGTTTATATAAAATATCATATAAGTATGTTCTTTTATATCATTTTACATTTACTAACTAATTCAATAGTTAATTTTACTAAATATTTCTAATTCAATAAACTAACTTAATAACTTTCAACTAAAATAAATTTTTAAACTTTGAATTATCAGCTATTTTTTTGCCAAACATGACCCTTGTATGCAAATGTTAAATGTAGCATCTAATCGTTATCCAACCCAGCATCTTTTTACACCTCATGTACTTGTGCCCAAAGTTATGTTGTATTTTCCTAGTTTTCTCCTCCCCTCTTCATCAACACGTAGAAGCCAGCAAAGACGCCAAGAATCGCACACCACAGCTACGGATCACCACCACCACCCACCAATATCTTCCAATCTGCGATCTCCGGCAGCATCGGATTCGCTTTCGCTGGCTTCTCTGGTTTTCTTACTGAAGCAAACACGATAGTTTTTCTGACGAGTTCTCCTCTGCTTCCTCTGACTCTCGCCATTGAGCACATCAAAATATGAACTTCACTCGCTTTCATGTGTCACTTCCAAATTTAATTAGGGTGCGTCTCTATTTTCATCTCATGATTTGGTTTTCACTATGTTTTTTGTCCTCCAGGATTCATGGGAATTACTGAAGAATGAAATTTGCAGGTACAATGGGAATTGGAAATTTGGGATTGAAGAGCCGTGAAGACAAGAGGAGGTGGGTTCAGACTTACTGATACTTGGATTCAATGCCATGGGAAAGAAGAAAATATAGGTGAAAATGTGGCTATCGAGAAAATAGGGAAGAAAATTACAACCGTAACTAAAACCACTAATAATATGCTAGAGAAGAGAAGACATTCTGTTTTGCATAAATTAGAAATTTGACGTAAATTTTGTATAATTCTCGGCGTCCAATTCTCCAGCAACTTCATTGTGGTGAGCGTTGAGCAACGGGGAAAAAGTACAACAGAAGAGAGGGAAAATTATGGCGCATGTGTAGAATGGGGATTTGCTGCTCAGCAGCAGTGTGCTCCATTTTTAACGACGTTGCTAAAAGTTTCAGCAAGTTTTAGATGTTCTGACAAAACATATTCAAGAAGAAATTCCTAAATACATGCTTTTTACTGATGATATTGTTCTCATATCAGAGTCAAGGGAAGAGATTAATGTTAAACTTGAGTTATGGAGAGCTACTTTGGAATCGAACGGTTTCCGTCTGATCAAGAGTAAGACAGATTATATGCATTGTAAGTTTAACAAGCGATAAGCTAGAAACGAGTTGGAAGTTAAAATTGGAGATAATGTTGTATCACAAGTGTCAAAGTTTAGGTATCTGAGATCTGTTATACAAGATGACAGTGAAATTATTGGTGATGTGACACATAGGATACAAGATGTGTGGTTAAAGTGGATAATGACATCAGGAGTTGTTTGTGATCGAAAAGTACCGGATAAGCTCAAAGGAAAGTTTTATAGTACTGCTATAAGACCTTCGATTTTATATGGGAGCGAATGTTGGGCGATGAAAGGACAACAAGAGCATAAAATTGGAGTAGCGGAGATGAGAATGTTGCGTTGGATATGTGGTCATACAAGAAGAGATATGATCCGTAATAATCATATACGAGGGAGAATTGGAGTGGCACCTATTGAGGAAAAAATGACTAAAAACCGTTTAAGGTGGTTTGGACATGTTCAAAGAAGACCATTAGAAGCGCTAGCAATGAGAGTTGAGCAGATAGTTTGGAGCCTTGTGATAAAAGGTCGAGAAAGACCAAGAATGACACTTAAAGAAGTTGTTGAGAGAGATCTTCTGGTAAATGAGATCCCTAAAGAGTTAGTCATTGATAGAGCTCAATGGCGTTGGGCGATCCATGTAGCCGACCCCACCTAGTAGGATAAGGCTGTTGTTGTTGTTGTTGTTGCTAAAAGTTTCAACAATAGTTTTTTAATTGTTGAAACCTTTAGCAACGATTTTTTTACCGCTGCTAAAGGTGATCCCAGCTCACATGTGTATGAGATGTATGGAGATGCTAACTTGAATAATCAAAGCGTATCAATAAGAAAAGTAGCATGCTTATCTCTCTATAGGTTGTTGAATATGATATCTAAAGGTCCACATTTTAAATAGTACTTTTGTTAAATATTGAAATCTAGATTGTTGGATCTCAAATCTAACGACTTATAGAAAAATAAATATGTTGTTTGTCTTTAGATACAATACAAGCAGCGAATCCAAATTCTTGAATAATGATTAGATGCCGCATAGGCATATGACACGCTAAAAAAATGTTGATGTAGGTACCACTTAACATTGTTAATAAGAAGGAGTGTTAGAATTGTCCCATGATTATTTCAATTTATTTTATTAGTTGATCTTAAATTAATCACATACTTGTCATGTTGTTTTCAAATTTAATTTGATTTGATCTTACTTAACTGAAGAGTGATTATTTGGCTGGTTTCTAAACATAACTGAAGAGTGATTATTTGGGTGGTTTCTAAACATTTAATAAAAACAATCTAAACCTTTCATGATACTTTATGGATGTATCAAAACGACTGCCTGAGACTTCTATATAGACTGGTTCTCTTTCTATCCATTAATAGTGATTACACTTTTCTCTGTTAATTATGTGTAGTCAGGATATAAGGGTAAAGAATGGAGAAACCAGTTTCCCTATTATCCAGAGAGATTTATTATAGCTTCAAGTTCAGGTATGCTATTTAATTTTCTTATGTGAGTTTTACATGCTTAAAAGATTCTGATTCATAAATATTCAAATGTTGAAATAATATTATGATATTATAGAAAATCTGATAGGGGGGATTAATTACATAATTTGAAAAGTTTCAGAGGTTAATTGTAATATTTTAAAATTGAGTGAAATTTATTGTACATGACCAAAAAATGAGAGGTTTATGTGCATTATTTTGTCTAAAATTATAATACATACTATAATTCCATTTACTTTGGTCGAAGTACTTTTACACTATATATTTATGTAGTGTTATAAGTATTAAATATATATCTAATAGATATAAAATTAATCACATGATAAATAACATTGAAATAAAAGATAAAAAATTATATTTTAAATCATTTTATATATTTAATAAAAAATAATTATAATCATTGAATATAATTTTGTCACATTTAGACTATAAGATAATTTATAAATAAATTTAAAATAAAAAAGAGTAATTTATTTTCTATTATGTTTATTTCAATATTTATATGTATTGTAATAAAAGATTATTTTATAAATAAAACGGAACAAAACAAGGCGAACGATAGTTCTATTTGACAAAAATAACTAATAAATTAGTTGAAACCTTAAAAATTAATTTTTAGTTGAAAGCTGTTAAGCTAATTTATTGAATTAAAAGTGTTTAGTAAAAATAACTATTAAATTAGATGATAAATATAAAATGAAATACTTATATTATATTTTGTAATTTTAAAATAATATAAAATAAACATATTATTTTTTAATTAAATTACTTTAAATTATCATTATATATATAATTAATTAAATATTATATTTATATATATATATATATTGAAGAATAAAGACAAAATAAAAATTTTAATAAAATAATAAGAAAAATTATAAAAATTATAAGTTATTTAAAATAAGGTATAAATTACTTAAATAAATTTATTTTTTAAATACATTTATTTTGATCAAATTAATTTATAAATTAATTAAATAAACTATAAATTAACTTTAAAATGATGTGAAACGAGATACGAACCACCAAAATAGCATTCTCCAAATATTAAATTAGCCTTCCCCAATATTGATTCCCTTGTCGGACCCCGGTCCCGCCATATGGCTACTTCACAATTAGTTGACGTCTGAATATCTCACTTCTCCGTAATCCACCAGATGCCGACACGTGGTATGACCTCCCAAGTTTACACCTTGAAAGGACGCTTGGATTGTGCTTGCGTCACTTTAGCACACCTGGTGCCCAACGAGAGATTCAGTCATGTGAGCCTAGGTCCACGTGTAATAAGACCAGAACATGCCTTCCCGGTTAGTGGGCCCCAGATACATACCAAATAAAGACGACAAAGCAGGCCCAATTAAGGTTACGTGGCCGTGACAGTGTCATGGTATTGCCTCCGCTCCAACCATTAAATCATCCATATCTAGATTGTTCGATACGTGGAAATTTAATTGGGAAGTCAAGTTAGGTCCCACAACCCCCCCACCCCCCCCCCCCCCCCGCCCCCCAAAAAAAAAAAGGGAAGTCATGTCGGCTTCCAATTGAATTTGACCAAGAGAGTGGCCTAAAAGAAACAAGAAAAACTCTCAAAAATTTTATAAACTCCAAACTTTGATATAAATATATTACTCAAGAAATAAAAATTGCTTATAAGTATATAGGATGCATAGGTAAAGTGTGAATAGAATTCTAGGTTAGTTAAAATCTTAATATAAATCTTGTTAATTTAGGTGATCACTATAGAAATAATTCAAATCAGAACAAAATTATCAATCTTCAATTAAAATTTTAATCAATGAAAGCTCATCTATATAATTAAAATATTGTCTATGTCAAGAAGGGTATAAGATAATTAAAACTCAGTGTAAGAGAATAAATCATCATCATACAAGAAGTTGAAATATAGTTTATTAAGACTCAATTAATGATTTGATATCTTTATGAAATGTGATTTCCCTTTTAATTTGTTCATTTAAATGTAAAGCTTTTCAATTCAATTTTTAAAGGATCACTTACATTTCAATTTGGGCCTAATATAAAATATCTCAATTTAATCCCAAAAACATTCTTTTCAATCAAATAATTCCTATGTCAGAGAAAAAAAATTCATAAGATCGTTGACTAATGTTTCTTCAATCCTTAAAGACATTGTTTTGTATTAGAGCTATATTTCAATGCATCAGAGAACCCACATATGATTTTAGGAGGAATTATTTCAATTGGAGAATATACTTGGAGGAATTCATAAATTAAGAGGCTTTATATTTGGATGACCAATTTAAGAATATGTGGTTTTCATTTATATAATTTTATTGATCTGACATTGAGTCTTCTGATCTATTGAAGTGTCCCTTATAACTCGACAATCTAGGGTTCATCACAGCTCTTCAGTGCTCTGGTGAAAAAGCTGGTATATATTCTCGGTAAAGACTCTAATGCCTAAGTCAGTAAATAGCCTAAATTACATAAAGATTATAAGAGTGCATAAATATACCTGAAAAATAAATATAGTACTGGGGTGTTTATTTATATATTCGGATACTAAGGAATATTATATGTGGTAGTTTCTTCGACATGCGGGTGAATGTTTTGTGGTCCAGATTACAAGGTTAGTATAAGGGATAGTTGTACACCTCCTATGATCAGAGGTAGCTTTGTGGATTTGTAGGAGTTTGTACGATTGTCCTACAATTTCTATTGTCTGTGAATTCATAAGTGGGTTGAAGGTTGCCCACGTGATCTCCAAATAATTGGACCTACAGACAACTTTGGTGTCCACAATCATCTTTAACATATTAACATATATTTACGGTACTCTCGTATAGAAGTGTCACGTAACATTCTCATTTTAGTTTTATAGATATCACCACTCATTTTTTGACAAGAATATCATCACTAATATTTTAACTAAAGATAACAATCATTAAGATGCATGCTACATTCAATGGTCAGTTATATTTTTATACTACTAGTAATCTTACAAATTAGAGCCGTGAGTATTTTATCTATGGATAATTGTTAAGATTAGAATACTCAGATTAACGAAATTAATAAAATGGAGAGATAAAAATGGATAAATGGATGTAAGGTGTCAATTTCTAAAAAGCTAGAAATTACACTCGTTGGTGCCCTGTTTCGAGTAAGGGAAAACTCCTAGCACAAAATGCTATCAAACTTTTCATGGAAAAAGAAATAACAGTATTGCCTATTTTATTCTCCTGAGCACAAGGTAAAACACACACACTGACATAACCGAAAATATCCTGTGGTCCCCCAACCATGTGGCAGCTAATATGCACTGCTAACTAACCCATCACATAATCTTTTACCCAGCCTGGTGCACGCCTAATTCTCCTTGTATCTCTTGCGCCTTTAGCATTTGCCGTTGACCCTCCAGTTGACACATCAACCCCATGATTTCCTACGTCAACTTCCACGTAGGCCCCCGAATCCCTTTCTGCTGTGACATTCTCTGCAGCTACGATATTGGGTTCTTCCCTTCTCTCATCATGGTTCATAACAATACCTTCCCGTTGAAAAACAACCTTGTCCTCAAGGTTGAGAAATGGAAAAGCGATTTTCAGATTAGTCCATTTTTCCCAAGAAGCATCCTCTCTGTGCAATCCTTCCCACTCAACTAACACTTCAGTTATCAGTTGACCCTCCGAGAAAGATTCACGTTGATCAACTATAGTTTTAGGAATCACTTCGGTCACTGTTGCTGTGTCTAGTATGGCAGGTATCTCCTCTGGGTTTTTTCCATGGAATTCCTTAAGTAAAGATACGTGAAACACAGGATAAATTTTGCTTTCAGGAGGTAATTGCAATTTATAAGCTACTGCTCCAACTCTTGCTATGATTTAATAAGGACCATAGTATCTTCTGGCTATTTTGAAGTTTAACCTTTTGGCTACTGATCGTTGCCTGTACTGATGCAACTTCAGCCAAACCCACTCCCCAACTTGACAAAACCTTATCCCTTCTTTTTCGGTTAGCATATTTTTTTATGGTTGTCTGCGATTTTTGTAGATTAAATTTTAACCTCTGTATAATTTCTTCTCACTTTTTGAGCAATTCATCAACGCTTTCAACCTCAGCAGACCCTGGTGTCTAAGCAGGAATCACAGAAGGACTAACCCCATATAGAGCCTGATAAGGGGCCATTTTGATCGCAATATGGTAGGATGTATTGTACCACAATTTGGCCCAAACTAAGTAACTCATCCATTGTTGTGGAAACTGATGAGTAAAGATCCTCAAATACTGCTCCAGTCCGCGATTCACAATCTCCATTTGCCCATCACCTTCAAGATGATATGCTGTTGTGTGGATCAATTTTGTACCGTTATTGCGCATCAGTTGCTCCTAGAACTTGCTCATGAACATGGAATCTCGATCTCTGAGAATACTACTAGGAAACCCATGAAGTTTAATAACATTTTGGATTAAGTTTTTTGCCACTTGACTAGCCGTATATCCATTCTTGAGTGCATAAAAATGAACGCATGTAGTGAAACGATCCACCACTACTAGTATAGCGACATACCCTTTTGATGATGGTAATCTCACAATGAAATCCATGGTTACATCCTTCCATGGGCCAGATGGAATTGGCAGGGGTTGTAATAAACCTTGTGGTTTACCATTGACTGTTTTAGCTTGCTGACATATCTAACAAGTTCTGATAAATTCCTTAATCTCCTATCTCATCTTCTTCCAATAAAATATCTCAGCTACAGCTTTATAAGTTTTTTGGGTTCCTCCATGTCCTGCCATTGGTGCTTCATGGAAAGTGTGAAGCATAGCTCTTTTAATCAGAGGTGAATAAGGAATCATTATGCGACCTTGAAAGAACATCATATTTTCTTTTTCCTCATAATCTGGAGGTAGTTCATTTTCCTTAAGTAGCGAATGCAAATGTTGTAGTTCTCTATCCCTAAGTTGGCTTCCTTGATAGCAGTGATAACTGGATTTTGGACTATTGATAGCATCAAAAAATTCACAGCCTCCTTTTGACGAGACAAAGCATCGGCCACTTGGTTACTTCTACCCGGTCTATAGAGAATCTCATATTTGAATCCCATTAACTTAGATATATAATATTGTTGCTCAGGGGTTTGAATTACCTGTGATATGAGTTCCTTCAAACTCCTGTGATCTGTCTTAATAGTGAAGGGTCTCCCTAGCAAATAATGTCGCCACTTGAGAACAGACTGGGAGATGGCATATAACTCTCTAATGTATGTTGATGAAAAATGTAGTTTATGAGGTAATTTCTTACTGAAGAAAGCAAGAGGATGCCCATCCTGGCTAAGAACTGCACCTATTCCAGTAGATGAGGCATCGGTTTCCACAATAAACCTCTTTTTCAAGTCAGGTAGCTTAAGAACCGAGATTTGGGTCATGCGTTTTTTTAATTCTTCAAAGGCACTTTGGGCTTCGCGACACCAAGAAAATTTGTTTTTCTTTAGTAGTTCAGTCAAAGGAAAAGCAACTTGGGCATATCCTTTTTCAAATTTTCTATAATAGCCAGTGAGTCCCAAAAAGCCTCTCAATTGCTTGACATTTGTAGGAATTGGCCATTTCTCCATGGCTTCAATTTTTTTACTGTCTACTTCAACTCCATTTTTGCTGACAATATGACCCAAATATTCAATGGTATCTTGTGCAAATTTACATTTAGACGATTTTGCATAAAAAGAGTGAGATTCTAGTGTTTGCAGAGCAATCTCTAGGTGTTTAAGATGTACCTCCTTGGACTGACTATAAATTAATATGTCGTCAAAGAAAACTGTTGCAAACTTCCGTAGATAAGGTTGAAATACCTTGTTCATGGTCGCTTGAAACGTTGATGGTGCATTTGTTAACCCAAACAGCATCACAACAAATTCGTAATGTCCCAAATGCATTCTAAAGGCTGTTTTGTGTATATCCAACTCCCACATACGTATTTGGTGATACCCAGATCTTAAATCCAGTTTAGAAAAATACTTAGCCCCTTGCAACTCATCCAAGATTTCATCTATGGTGGGAATAAGAAATTTATCTTTGATGGTTATATTATTCAACCCCCTATAGTCCACACAAAACCTCCAGCTGCCATCCTTTTTTTTTACTAACAACACAGGAGAAGAGAAAGGACTCCTACTATCACAGATGATCCCATCCCTTAACATTTCAGACACCAATCTCAATTTATGTCTTCTGGAACTGTGGATAACGGTAGGGTCTAATGTTAACTGGTTTACCAGTAGGTTATAAGGGTATTCGATGATCAACAACTCGCTCTGGTGGAAGCGTAGATGGTTCCTCAAACACTACAGAATAATGTTGTAACACTTTTTTGACATCTTCTTCCAAATTCTCCAACTATCCCTCATCCTCTGTTTTAATCACTTGTAATTGATAAAATTCCGAATCAGTGTATGTCTGCATCATCTTATTTAATTTTCTCCCTTTAAGTGGTATTGTAGCCAACATATTTTCTCCTTGTAATGTCACTCTCTTCCCTTTTATATTTAAAATGCACTGTCAAATTCTTGTAATTGGTCAAAATGTCTCTAAGGCCCATTAACAACTGCACCCCCAAAACCATGTCAGAACCTTTTATTTCTAACACAAATAAATCTATTAGAAATTCTTGCCCTTGGATAATGAGTGAAACTTGCTCGCATTTACTGTCACATTGTAAGTAAACCCCACTTCTTGTACCTACTTTGAACCCCTTAATTGGTACTAGTTTTAGCTTCAATCTTTCCACAAGTGTAGGGGTAACAAAATTGTTGTTGCTTCCACTATCAATTAATATCCTCACCTCCTTATTACCAAAACGTCCCACCACCCGTAATGTATTTGGGTGAAAGTGTCCAGCCAAGGCATTTAAGCTAATCTCCGAATTAACCTCCATTAGATTCAATTGCTCTTCCTGCCCAGTATCAGTTTCAGTACTGTCTACCACAGCTTTGTTTATATTCCCTTGTAGTAATATTTCGTCAATCTCTTCCTCCTCTACTAATAAGAAACTGGCAGACTTACATTTGTGTTGTAGGCTATATTTATCATCGCAATAGTAACACAAACCTTTCTCTCTTCGCGCTCTTAACTCAGTCGCTGTAAATCTTTTATATGCTGGATTATTGTCTGCATTGTTATTGCCAATTACTGACATTGATCTATTCGACTTTGTTGTTGCTTCCCATCACTGAAACTTTAACACTCCCATTGACAAATTGGCCCCCTTATTCTGATTTTGCAAGATTGCTGAACCAAAACTCGTGGCACCTGTGGTTTTGTTAGTGCCATACGTCGGCGTAGCTCTGTTCATGGGATACTTCATTGTTTGTTGCAGCGACTTAACCTTCTGCTCATGTAATTTCGCTAGGGACACTGCTTAATAATACGTAGTAGGTTGAGCCAATATTACTTCGCATTTCAGATGTTCTTGCAGTCTAGCGACAAAGAAACTAATGAGCCACTGTTCGTTAAGTCCCGTAACCTTGGTAGAAATTTCTTCAAACTTATTTTGACAATCAGCTACCGTGGTGAATTGTTTAAGCTCTTTAAGTGCTGCTTTTGGGTCATCGTATAGTGACGTTCCAAATAGGATAAGTAAGGCATTAAGGAACTCCGACCAAGTTGTTACCAGAGAATTCTTCATCACCCATTTGTACTAGGCAATCGCGGGTCCGTCCATATAGAAAGATGCGATCTTAGTCCTCTGTTCTGTGGCTACTCCATAAACATAAAAAAATTCCTTAATCTTGAAGATCCAATCCTCTGCAGAAGAGCTGTTGAACCTTGGCACATCCACCTTCAATCCTTTTCCTACAAAAATTCCAATGGATTCAACACCTACTTGTACCACACAAGCATTTGATGTTTCCGTTTCCTTTCCCATTTGCATCTAAAGCATTCTTTGCATCATTTCTTCAATGTTGGTTATGGCTTCTCTACAACTATTCATGCCCTCTTCCTAGGCTCCCATCCGATGCTCCACCTCCTTCAACCTCTCACCAACTACACTCTGATTCCTTTACAATTCAGTTGTAATGGCTTCTAACTTTGAAAAACGAGTTCCTTCTGCCATTGCAGTCTGTCAATGAAAGCACCAGATTGTTAATATTAGAATACTCAGATTAACAAAATTAATAAAATGGAGAGATAGAAATGGATAAATGGATGTAAGGTGCCAATTTCTGAAAAGATAGAAATTACACTCGTCGGTGCCCTGTTTCGAGTAAGGGAAAACTCCTAACACAAAATGCTATCAAACTTTTCATAGAAAAAGAAATAACAGTATTGCCTATTTTATTCTCCTGAGCACAAGGTAAAACACACACACTGACATAACCGAAAATATCTTGTGGTCCCCCAAACATGTGGCAGCTAATATGCACTGCTAACTAACCCATCACATAATCTTTCACCCAGCCTGGTGCACGTCTAATTCTCCTTGTATCTCTTGTGCCTTTAGCATTTGCCGTTGACCATCCAGTTGACACATCAGCCCCATGATTTCCTACGTCAACTTCCACGTAGGCCCCCGAATCCCTTTTTACTGTGACATTTTCTGCAGCTACGATATTGGGTTCTTCCCTGCTCTCATCATGGTTCATAACAATAATTCTATGTAGTTTGGCATGCAGTTCAACATTCATGTCTGTGTGTTACAGCCACAATTCGACAAACTTTATTTTCTTTTCTCTTTTTTGGCCAATCATAGATATGTGTCATTCTTCTAATAAGAATTTTACGCGGCCGTTATCCCATCCAAATTATCAATCCCATTATCCCAACATCATGGTTATTCGTAAGTTTATTTACTAATTGGGGAGCACAATTAGTTAATTACTCCTAATATTACAATAATTGCATATTCGGATCCTCACCTAATTTAAGTGATTATGTAAAAATAATCTTATGTGTGAATCTATCTTTTCATATATCAGATTACATTTAGAGGATTCAATAATTCCTTACAATTAAATAAAATGGTGCTATGAATAACTTGTGGACATCTATCTATTTGCTTTTCCAATTTAATCATATACATGCCATTTACCTTTTTTATTTTGTTAGAATTACTAGTATTTGAAAATCTACTGGATTCCAACTAATTTGGTTCAAAAAAAGTCAAGCCTGGATTCCAACTACTGAAAATCAATTGTAGCCAAAACTTTTGTGTAGACAAGCTGGAAAAGTTTGCAAGAATTGATGGAAGAAACTCAAGTTCTTTTGTTACTCCCCCTCCTTTTGTTGAAAAAATTTTTATGAAGGATTTATGTAATAGCTAATCTTTCTTCCTATTTTGTTTTCTTGCTTGCCCTGACTTATTGTATTGAACCTTTTCTATAATCTATTTCCTCTTCACCAAAAAAAAATCACTGGATTTCAACTAATTTGGTTCAAAAATAAGTCAAGCCATGAACATGTAAAGTTTAGCATTGATTTTCTTTATTCACAAGATTCAAACTTGAGATTTTATTTAAAATGAACAAATGTAGAAAAACCAACACTATGTGGTTCAAGTGGTTTGGCACATATTCTCTTTAAGCAGGGTCTTGGGCTTGGATAAATGGAAAAAATTAGTACTGAGAGATCTTTCAATTGTATGATTTAACCTGGCTCTAACCATATCATAAGTAGGTTGTATGTTAAACAACAAAAGTATATACTGGATTTGTTGAAGGATGTAGGTTTGCTAAGCTGTAAACCAGCATTAGTTTCACTACCTAAAGGGACTAAATTCTACAGCAATGAAGGGGAATTATTCTTTGATCCTTAACGTTACAAAAGATTGATTGGTAGGCTACTCTATTACCTGATATCTCCTATGCAATACAACAATTAAGTCAATATATACATGCTCCTAGAGAGAGTCATTGGCAAGGGATGATACATGTGCTTAGATAACTTAAGGGATGTACATCACTAGGATTATTTTTTCCATTCATCAATTCACCCCAATTTACAGCTTACTGTGATGCAAATTGGGGTTCATACATTGACACTAGGAGATGCCTAATAGGATATTACATCTTTTTGGGTAAAGCTCTCATCTCTTGGAAAACTAAGAAGCAAGTAACAATTTCAAGATCAACAGCTGAAAGGGAATATCGCGCAATGGCTGCCACTATGTGAATTGCAATGGAGATCCTACATACATTCTTCATGTGAAAATCGAGCTGCCATACATATAACAGAGAATCTTTTATTCCATGGATGAACTAGTGTGTGTTTGTATTCAAACTTGTCATCAGAACAAATACATTAAGGGAAAAAAAACTCTATAAGTTAATCTTTTTTAATTTGAAACATACCAATTGTTTTTTCTCCCACTACTCATCGGGACCATCAACGGTGTTCTTGATATTGTCTCACCCTAATCCGGTTTCATGTGCAAACAGTTTATACCATGCTTACCACTCTTTTCTTAAACTGTCAAATTTATTTTTCAACTGGGATCTAGTATAATTCCTTCCACTTTGGTCGAAGAACTTAGCTAAAACACTTTTCCATCCCCTTTTGGTAAGACTAGTTCCATTACACTCTCCTTTGTACAGCTGTTCTAGGCAAGCTCTAACAAAATATTCAGTTGTCTTTGCATCCCAATTAGTCTTTGCTTTATCACTTGGAGTAGAATCTACAATGGCTTGCTTCTTTTGAGAACTCATGTCTAGTAATCACATATACAACCATAAGAGTCAACACATTTTCTAATAGCTACTAAAGGTTAAGATAAATCACTACAAAAAAGTTAACTTTTAGTGGCGACAAAAGTCGTCACTGAAAGTCAAAAAGTCGTCACTGAAAGTTTTCAGTGGCGACAATGCGTCGTCACCTAAGGTTCCGTTGCTGAAAGTTTTTTATGGCGACTTTTGTTGTCACTAAAAAGTCGCCACTAATATCCACTTTCAGTGGCGACTTTTGTCGTCACTAAACATATAATTTGCGTCACCAAAAATAAATTCACGGCAAATTTAGAGAAGAAAAGTCGCCACTGAAGATACTTTCAGTGGCGACTTGATGTCGCCACAAAAAATACTTTATGTGGCAACATTTCAGTTGTCACTGAAGGGGTTTTTGGTGGCGACAAAAGTCGTCACTAAAAGTTGCCTTTAATAAAATCCCAACTTTTAGTAACAACAAAAGTCGCCACTGAAAGTACAAATTTTCAAAAAAAATATAAATTTTAAATTATTCATTTATAATTGTAAATATTATTTAATAAGTAATTAAAATTGTAATATAAATCATCTCATCACTTAAATCTTAAATTCAACAATACAATATGTTTTTCAAATAACAAATATTTTACAATTTACAAATATACATATGGTAATCTCAACACTGCACTTTGTCACTAACAAGATATTGAGATATTATTGGTTCCATTTGCAACCTAAAGAAGATCTCACCTCGCTCTACACATGAAAAATTAAACCATCATAGTAATTCTGATAAACTAGGATTTTTGCAAACACTCAAAGCATCATCACACTCCTCAAGTTCCTCCTGTATGGCATTGATACCAGCTTGCAGCTTTAGACTCCCATTCCAATGATATTCTTTGTATAGAACAGATTTATTCTGAAGTCCTTGGAATGCACACTTTGAAGTCTGAGGAGTCAAAAAAGTAAAAGAGACTAGAGCTAACATACTAAATAACATATTTATGAAGCAAGAAAACATACAAAGCACACTTGAGAATTTTTCAAATTTATCAATGCAAAATGTACATGTTGAATACCTGAGTCAATAACATAAACATGGTGCCCATGTATTCATGCACAAACATAAGTAGGGACATGAGACTATTCCAAATTACCTTGTGTACAAGTAGAACCAGATTATATGTTGCCATTTGGAATTTATCCAATAATTTGAAGATAATTTATGTATGGATATTGCTCAAGGAGAATTTCATATATAAAACTAAAGTTATTTGGCAAAGTTCTATGTTATTGACATGTCAAACACGCTTGCTCATAGGAAAGGCCTTTGGTATTAAGGCATAAGCCCATCATACTTTGTGTGTAAAATTTGATGTCGAAAAGTCTGATGGGCTTATACCTAGAATAGATAAATAGATAACAATTTATTAATGTAGAAAAGTCTAGAATAGAAATCTCTGGAAATCACAAGGCATGATCACCAATTTGTGAAGTTTAATGTAGAAAAGTGTAGGAAAGTGTATAGCACTTTGTGAAGCAATGGAATGAGAAAAGCAACCATTGATTCACCTACTCCACTTGCCTTTGCTTTACTTTTCGCCCATTCTCTCTTCATAGTCAGCAAACTTTACTCTTTCTCTCCCTTCCCTTCATCATTATTTCATATCATCAATCACTTTAACATATATAATTATTTTCACATCATAATCAATTACGATATTGGC
This sequence comes from Biancaea sappan, assembly GCA_037074585.1. NCBI lineage: Eukaryota > Viridiplantae > Streptophyta > Magnoliopsida > Fabales > Fabaceae > Biancaea > Biancaea sappan. The sequence goes on along the minus strand of CM073497.1, from coordinate 43,618,724 downwards.
ATTGTCCACATTAAATTTAATTTATTTTAAAACCCATGCTAAGTCTCACAAGGCCGGTCATTTAACACCCTATGAGCCAACAATGTCTCACAAAGCAAACTTTAAAAATAAAAGTAAATCTTAAAGTAGAATTCCAAAATTTATTTTAAAAGATCAAATGAGTTATAAAATACAAAGCACATCATCATTTTTCAAGATATTCCTAAAAGAAGTTCCTTTTTTTATTTATTTAATTTATTAAAGATAGAAAATGGGCCATTGGAATGAATTATTTCAAAAATTGCTACAAAAATTAGAATTCCAAAAAACATATCAATTCACAACATTATTTAGGTTGTCCTTTTCTCACAAACCAGTAGTATCCAATTATCATCTAAATGATATGAGTACGCATCCTGCACACTGAGCTTACCTGTGGGGCCTTTTTCTTAATTCAAGAACTTATATGGGCTTTCATATTAAACCAATTATCATTACACAATAGGCTAGATAAGCACAGAATCGAATCATAACCATTAGGACCACCCATTCAAAAAATTTCTTCAACAAAGATACTTTATTAATACCATCGATTCAAAATTCCCTTCAACACAAGTATTGTTTTAAAAAAAATCTGGAAATAGGCAAAATAAATTCCTTCACCCAAAAATCCCATTTCACACAAAGGTATTCCAAATCAAAGTTTTTGTTTGAAAACCCAAGAAAATTAACAATACCATAACACACATTAGAAAATAAGACTCACAGATTTGACAGTACCTGGGCCCCTCCTTCCATTGGTTTTTTTCCTTATCGAATTGGTAAAGCTTAGATTTCCTTCAATCAACCCAAAAACCTTCAATTTCATTGAGAAAATAAATCAAACCCAAATAACAAGATAAAAATTTAACAGATAAATGCATACAGATCAAGAATAGCATCTTCATCCTCTTCGCCGGTTGAGACGGCAACTTCCTCAAGCTTGACAATCGAAGCAACTTGAACTCTAGTATCCTCGTCATCGTTGCCCGCTGCCTAAGGGTTACTCGTACGTCCCTGCTGCCTTTGGTTCCCCTTCCTCCGGTGCGTTTGCTTCCTCTACGGTTGTCATAGAGGAGATTTTTGGAAAGCAATCAAAGAACGGAAGTAATGGTCAGAAGGTGGCGGTGGTCACAGCAATGCGATGGTGGAGTTCTTCCCTCGGCTCTCACTTCGCTGATCGTGTTGTCTCTCGCGCCACACGATGGAGGCTTCCTCTGAAAAGATTGACAGAAGAGCGGGAGACTGAAAATATATGGAGGGAGATTGAAAACTTTTCATGTCTAGGCTTCTTTATATTTTATAATAACTATCACCTACTACAAAATTAAAAATGGCCCAAAGGTAGATGAGTGTTTTTATATAGAAGAGGTTGCACGTTCGAACTTTGGCTTCAATCTTTTTTTTCTCAATAAAAATGTCCACAAAGACATTTTTATTTAATAATGTCAAAATTAAAATTTATTTTATTTTTTAATATTTAATAAAATTAATTTACCTTTTTTTCAAGGCTATAATTTCATTAGATTTATTTTCTTTATTTAACTTTGTAATATCTCAAGAGTTCTTATACAATTTATTTAATTTTTCATTAAATCCATTAAAATTTTGCTTTTCAAAATAATTATTGGTCCACACATGTAAAAAAAATAAAATTTAACTCCCAAAAATAAAATTTCACTTGTCAAAATCTATATCAATTATAGGCTTTTATAATATCTCTGTTTCCCATATACAAAATTTTCAAAACTCAACTTTAAATTCGAGTCTTGGATATATATTATTTTATTATTTTATTTTTTTAAAAATTGTGCATTGACTTTCAGTGGTGACTATTGAGTCGCTACGGAAAGTATCTACTTTCTGTGGCAACAGTTGTTGCCACCAAATGTGAATAGTCATTTTTATTTAATAATTTAAAGATTAAAATTTATTTAACTTTTACTTAATTTGTTAATATTTTATAAAATTAATTTTCACCTTTTCAAAGTCATAATTTCATTAGATTTAGTTATTTTATTTAACTTTGTAATATATCAAGAGTTCTTATACAATTTTTCTAATTTCTCACTAAATCCTTTAAAATTTTGTTTTTCAAAATAGTCCTTAGTCATCACAGGAAAAAAATTAAAATTTAACTCTCAAAAATTAAATTCGAGTCTTGGATATATTGTTTTATTAATTTATTTTTAAAAAAACGTACATTGACTTTTAGTGGCGACTATTTGTCGTCACAGAAAGTAGGTTTTCGGTGGTGACTAGTAAATAGTCATTTTTATTTAATAATTTAAAGATTAAAATTTATTTAACTTTTACTTAACTTCTTCATATTTTATAAAATTAATTTTCACCTTTTCAAGGCTATAATTTCATTAGATTTATTTACTTTATTTTACTTTGTAATATTTCAAGAGTTCTTATACAATTTACTTAATTTTTCACTAAATCTTTAAAAACTTAATTTTTTTCCTAAGTGGAGTAAGGACTATTTTGAAATGTAAAAATATTTAAAGATTTAGTTAAATTAGGTAAATTATGTAAGGACTATTAAGATACTAAATATTTAAAAAGGAAATAAATCTAATGAAATTATATCATTGAAAAGGTAAAAATTAATTTTATGAAACATTAAAAGTTAAAAAAATTTTAATTTTTAAATTATTAAATAAAATACTCTATTTACTTTCAGTGACAACTAAATGTCGCCACTAAAGGCCACTTTCAGTGGCGATTTCATTGTCGTCACTGAAAGTGAACTTTCTGTGGCGACATTTGTCGCCACTAAAAGTAAGACTTTCTGTGGCAACAAAAGTCGCCACTGAAAGTCTAACTTTCAGTGACAACAATTTATGTTGTCTGGCGACAATTGTTGCCACCGAAAGTAAATAGTCATTTTATTTAATAATTTAAAGATTAAAATTTATTTAACTTCTTAATATTTCATAAAATTAATTTTTAACTTTTCAAGACTATAATTTCATTAGATTCATTTCCTTTATTTAACTTTGTAATATCTCAAGAGTTCTTATACAATTTACCTAATTTTTCAGTAAATTCTTAAAATTTTAATTTTTTCCTAAGTGTAGTAAGGACTATTTTGAAATGTAAAAATATTTAAAGATTTAGTGAAATCAGGTAAATTATGTAAGGACTATTAAAATACTAAATATTTAAAAAGATGAAATAAATCTAATGAAATTATATCATTCAGGAGGTAAAAATTAATTTGATAAAATATTAAAAAGTTAAATAAATTTTAATTTTTAAATTATGAAATAAAATACTCTATTTACTTTCAGTGACAACTAAATGTCGCCACTGAAGACCACTTTTAGTGGCGACTGTGTTGTCGCCACTAAAAATGGACTTTTTGTGGCGATATTTGTCGCCACTAACAATAAGACTTTCAGTGACAACAAAAGTCGCCACTGAAAGTCTATATTTCAGTGGCGACAATTGAGGTTGTTACTAAAAGCGAGACTTTCGGTGACAAATTTAAAATGCCGCCACTGAAAGTTCTACTTTTAGTGGCGACCTCCAATGTCGCCACCAAAAGTCTCACTTTCAGTGACAACATTTAATGTCGCCACTGAAAGTAGACATTTAGTGACAAATTTTTTAGTCGCCACTGAAAGGTCGCCACAGAAAATCCTTTTTTTTGTAGTGAATATATGTATATTGTCTAAATAATATTGTGTATATATATATATATATATATTAACTAAGTGGTCATTAACTAAGTAATTACTCTTAGTGGTCACTAACTATAGAGTAACTAAAATTATTAACTAAATATATATTATTCAAAATTGTTAATTATATTAACTAAGTGGTCACTAACTAATTACATATTAATTAATTATATATTAACTAATTATATATTAATTAATTGGTCATTAAATAATTATATATATTAATTATATATTAACTAATTTTATATTAACTAATTGGTCATTAACTAATTATATGTTAACTAATTAATTATTGACTAATTATAGAGTAACTAAAATTATTAACTAAATATATATTAACTAATTATATATTAATTAAAAAAAAGGCATGACAGACCACATTGCTCCACGGCTTCGAGGTTTTGCAATGGAGGTACAGTAATGTAATCCCTCACTCTCGGCAAACCCAGAATATGGCAAAGGCAAAATGCATACCAGAATCGACGCTGGAGAACATGCATGACACCGGAGAAGGTAAGCCTTGCCATTCCCGGGGCCAGGCGCATCTCTCCAGCGACGGCAGCGTAGAACGTAGGGACCAAAATAAAAACAGAGCATAACAGAGTATACCCGAGGAGAGCACATACCAGAGGAGGAGACTCGGAAGCTTGGAGGAAGGCACAGCACGAACGCCCCACTGCAGCTATCACCGGCTTTGGAAACTCAAAGCTCAAAGGAAAAATCTCCCAGTCGCCGAGTTGCTTCTCCAAGCTGGTTCCAGTCGCTTGTGTGAGTAATGGATAGCAAAAATATAAAGTTCAGGTTGTTGGTTGCTTCCATCCATTCGGGTATAAACCACAATAAATGCTAACACATGATAAATGCCAACAGAGGGTATTTAGAGGAAAAGTGATCTGAGACACAATCGATTATTGGCATAAGCTCCAAGATGCTGCTTTCCTTCAAACGTGATTATGCTTTCAGAATCAATTATGGCTCCCTCCCTGAACGCCGAACCAAACATATGCTATTTCTGTGCAAACGCTCATCTACCCTCATCAACGCACGTTTAATGCAGCTGAACGTGAAGCCAAACATGCTCCTAAATATCTCAACATTGACTATTACTTTGTTCGAGATAAACTCAAGGAAGGCTTTATGTCTCCAGAGCATGTTTTATCCTCTCACTAGTTGGATGACTCATATACCAAAGTCTTTAACTGATATATTGTTTCGTGATATGATGTTCAAGTTGGGCTTGCTAAATTGTTACTGAGCCTCAACTCAAAGGGGGTGAAGAAATATGTGTAGTTTAGTTATTCAATTGATGTTAGTTACTTAATTGTGTACAGGTAGTTAGGAGTTAGTTGGTAGTTACGTTTTTCTTTTATGGTTTGACACATTAATCTATTTAATAGACTAAAATAATTCCACTTTAAAGCATTCATTGTCTGTAGGTTATTAAATTATTATAATAAAATAAATTTAAATGAATAAATTTGGTAAATTAATCACATCACATTAAATGAATTTGAAAAAATTATGGTATATTGCTATATAATTGGTTTATAATTGATATAATTGTTATATAATCACATTAAATGAATTTTAAAAAATTAGGATAAATTGCTATATAATTAGTATGTAATTGCTATAATTACTATATAATTGATAAATTAGGTAAATTTTTCAATTAAAATATAATATGCTGTTATTTGGTAAATTAGCATTTATTATATACAAATAATGAATAATTAATTGCTATATAATTACTATATAAAAACCATAGATACCAAAACCGGACCGGACCGGCTAGTCGGACCGGTCCGACCGGGAACCGGAGGGGTCATCGGTCCGGTTTGGCTATCTGACCGGCCAGTGGTACGACCGGTGTCAAACCGGCTGAACCGGTGGCAAACCGGGAAAACCGGTCAGAACCGGCCGGTCAGCTGGTTCGACAGGTTCGGTTCTTTTTTTTTTTTGGTTCTTTTGACAATTTTTTTTTTTGTTATGGAGGTGTGTAAAACAAATGTAGAGGGAAGTAGACAAAAAGCATATGGTAACCCAAGTTAATTTTGTAACTGTCAAATATGTCACTACTCAGATAAGAAAAAAAAAATCGAAGGAGAGAAAAACAAAAACAAGCTGAGTCCACTTTATCACACCGCACGGAGGGCAAATTGGATGATTTGCACTGCATTAGCGCGTGAACCCATTACTTCCCTTAGCCTCTTATAAGCCCATTAACATATATTAGTATATAAAACTTTTTTCCCTCCTTGTTCTAAGCAATGTGGGACTTATGACTCTTTTACAATGTTTTTTTTTCACAACTAAAACTTAGTTTAAAATTGTAGATATTATGACTTGTGATGAATTATCAATTATGAATTAATTTTTTTTATTTCCTTCACTTGTTGTTATGAATTATCAATTATATTAAGTATTTTAATATTTTAAATTATATATATTTTTAATATTTTTTAATTACCACCGGTTCGACCACAGTCCAACCACAGTCCGACCACTGAACCTTGAACCAGTGGCTTTACCGGTTCAATGACCGGTTCGGTTTTGAAAACATTGATAAAAACTAACCTATAAGTGCTTATATTATTTATTTCTCTTCTTAAATAATTATAATAAAATTTAAAATTACTTCTATCAACTCAAACTATGATAATAAATTATCACTCATTTTTTTATATAAGCACGCTAGACTTCTTTATTGTACTATTATCAATGGTCAATCTCCTATCTTTATGCAGAAGTTTTTAAAAAATGACCATCACTATTGGCCAATTTGGAGTTTTTTTGTTTTTCAAAATTAAAATTTTAAAATTCAAAATTAATGTAGATATTTATATATTTCTTTCGAAAATCTCATCCATATTTGCATATTTCTTTCTCTCATACAATTTTCCTTCTTTTTCTCTTTGATTTTGCTTCTTCTTCCCTTACATAGATGAAGGACAACAATGACGATTTATTATCAAAGCTTTAAAGTAATGTTTCTCTCACATTATTTGGTATCATAGTTCAATTTTATTTTTATTTATTTTTTCTGATGTATACAGTCTATGTATTGTTCACATTCACGATTACTGTTCATTCGATTATGATTTTTGATTTTCTGTTTCTCTTTCATTTCTGCATTTTTTTCTACTTTCTTCATTTCTATATTCATTCTCTGTTATTTTTTTTGTGTTTCTGGTTCATCTATGTTTCTGTTTTTGGTCTTCTGATTTTTTATTCCTGTTTGTTGTATTTCATTTCTACATTGTTCTGATTTTCTAATTCCAGTTTCACTTTATTATTTCTATCATTACGTTTTCTTGAGGAAAACAGATAATGAGAAAGATCAAAGCCTAAAAAAAAATAATGCCTTTGATGTAATTACTTGTGTTTGAGTAATATAATTTGACTATTTTTAAATTAATTTTTTTCTGGTTTTCTCATCTAATAGGATTAATTAATAATCACTTTTAGGTTTAATGTGAGCAAAGACTAGAGCCCTCCCTATGAGGAGAAACTTCAGGCAATGCCGAGATTACATGTGTGCGGATTGATTAAATACTAATTTAAGATTTAAAGCATTAAATTTTAAAGTTGGGATGTGATGTATATTTCCTCCCTCAATTATCTTCTTTTTATTATTTTAAGATTTTGTAGGTATGTAAGTTATGTTTTAAATTTCAATAAACCTATTGTTGCTAATCCAAATGTATATTTGCAGTAATAGAAGAAACAGTCAAAGAAAGACAAGGATTTTAATCCTAACAGACCTATTAGGTTAGTAACTTTTATTTCAATTTATTTTTATCATTAATTAATATACAAATTAATTCATGTAATACTTTATTTTTTATTCTTATTTTCATTTAACGTTATTTACATTTAATTTTCAAGGCATTTGTATCCAATAAATCATTTTATATGTGTCTTAACATGGTTTAAATGTCTTATTATTTTTGTACATTTATTCTTTTATATATTTTTTAATTATTTTTATTAATTTGATAAACAAAAATTGTAACATTTGTATTAATCCGTGAATCGCACTATTTACAACACTAGTTATATATAAATAACAGTGTAGTATCAGAGTAAAAGTATGATGTATTACCTCTATGCTTCTATTTTGCCTTGATTACACTTTCCGCATGCGTAAATTGAACATGTAGCTTTTAATTTCAGCGTGTTAAGTTTAATTTGTGTATAATGGAGCTTCTGAATAGAACGCAAGTATAGGTGTTGTCCCACCCTCCCTGAATGAGTACGTTTTCTGTCAAATTTGTCTTGGTTTGAATTTGCTTTTCGTCAACAGAGCACACAAACCAGCCTTTGGATGAAAATAAGATAATCAAAGTATTTTTGGTTGTGTTTTTGTTTTATTGTTTAAAATGTTTTTTGAAATAATTACTGGACACGGTTCAAAAAATATAATTTAATTAAATTATAAAAGAGTTAATTTTGATTGGATATAAGTTGGTTTAAAAAAATAATTTTAAAAATTAAAACAAATGTGTTTGAGTAATTTTTTCACACATTTTTTTGAATTCGACATGTGTGTAATTTATGTCGAAAACTATGCATTTATGATCAAATTTAATTTGATTTATCATATATATGTATATTGTGTATGAATAGTATGATATCATGTTATATATATATATATATATATATGGTTTGACGATCATGTACATATATAGCTAGTGCATGTGATAGGTAATGTCATGTGCTGGACGATCATGACATGTTTTACATTTGTGGATGTCATAAAGGATTTCAAGTTTGTAGGGCACATGATTTAGAGTTTTAGAAGTTTGAGGGATTAAGTTTTTAACTTTAGGTATTGGAGGGTTTATGATTGAAGAATTTAATGTTTAAGGGTAGGATTCTAGAGTTTAGAGTTTAGTTTTTTTTTTTTTTCTGGTTAGGGTTTAAATGTTATCATGTTCATAATATATATATATATATATATATATATATATATATATATATATATATATATATATATATATATATATATATATATATATGCATTTATGTTAGCTAGAATTGTTTTTGGAATATTAAATACTATATTGAATGATAAGCATTTATGTGAAATTGTCAACGAATTAGATACATCACCGATTTAATTAGAATGTCATTTAAAACTTTTTGTGGTAAAATAACCTAGTTTAAACTATTTCAATTTTTGGATCTTATTACTTTCATTCATAAAATTTAACCATAAAATGAGTTGTCTTATGATAATACCAAATACATGAAATATTTGTCGATCATAATATTTAAATGATTAAAAAATTATTTGTAAAATTAGAGATTAATCATTATAGTAAGTTGCAGAGAGTCTAGCATCAGATGATATTGCAGTTAACGTCTAGAATTTTTTTTTTTGTGATAAAGCAATTATTATACAAAAATTTATTAGACTTTGACTAATTTAATTTAAGTTAAATTAGACTATAAAAGTAGAGTGATCTTCAACTACCAATTATTTCTATTCATAAGACTCAATATGACTTAAGAAAAATAATTGTTGGACTGCCTGGATTATCCAATATTGGGCGCCTAATTATGAAAAGTAGTATCGCCTCTTTCATGCATCCAAACCATGTTTCAGGAATAAGATAAGTCGGTCGATCATCTTAAAATTATAAATTACAAAAATTCAAGTAAATAATTCAGACCTACGACACACTCATCTCACATTGCGGAGGAAACTCCTATTTCTCAATCTTTTCCATAATTGATCATCAACTATGGCGTTTGAATATCATTTTAATTTTTTTATATTATATATGGTCAAGAATATCTTCAGCTTCAATACAACCTAAATTCTTTAACATAAATAAAAAAAATTAAAGTAAATTCTTTAATATGACTAAAAAAACGAAATTCTTTAATATAACTAATTGTTGATATATATATATATATATATATATATAACATATACAAATTTTGTGATTTCAACATAAACATAATTATAACAAAAATTTCAGAATATTACATAAAATGAGGTTTTGTTGTTAGAATGAGAAGCTACTCTGTCACAAAAGTTTGGAAATTCATATTCTCATAAATGAGAGAATGGGTATTTCAAGAGAATAAAATTCCAATCAAACCAAACATATTCTCATTTTCATTTTTTATCTCTTTATTCTATCAGAACCAAACATGACATTGAGCTTTATGAAACTGTGATTTTATTTTTAATACAATAGTTAAATAATTCATTAATTTTATCATTAGAATAAATTCATATTAATTGAACAAAAAGATATATAACTTTAATTTAAAACATTTAAATGAAAGTCGAATGTAATAAATAAAAAATATATGTAATATAATTTAGTTAAATCTCAGTATAAGTAATAATATATCTTAGAATATATATATATATATATATATATATGTTATCATTTTCCGTAGTAATAACAGCAGTAATATCAATAGTTCGCTGGCTTTCCTCCACGTACCCTCTTCCTCTTATGACCATTGCACGCTAATAATATATAAAATCAACTCTGGGCACCCATAAACTTCAGCATTTATACTTAAATAAAACAGAATCCAAATTATATATAGATGGCATTTAATTTGAACGAGGAACTGTAGTTGGCATCAAGGTTTTAAATTGCGGTTGCGGTCGCGGTTGCGGTTGCATTGCGGGTTACTGCGATTGCGGGTGTTGCGGACGCTGCGATGCAGTTGCGGTCATTGCGGCTGTGAATTTTTTCTTAAGTTGCACAAATTGTAAAAAAAATTAAAAAAATATATAATTGTTATATCTCTCAATTTTTAATTATATTATATATTACATTTAATATCTAAATTAATTTAATAAATATATAATCTATGCAAATATATTAAAGACACTTGTGAAGTTTAATTTAAAAAATAACTAATTAATATTTTAATAAGTCTCAAATAGTTTTCTTCTCTCTTAATTTTTTTTATTTTTCTCAAATTTTAAATTTTGTTCTTCTTTCCTTTTTTATTTTTGCAAATTTTTCCTCCTAATTTTTCTAATATCACTTTTTCAAAATTTATGAAATATTTCCCTCCAAAATTTATCACATATTCTCCTCCCTCCTAAATTTTAGTTGTTATTTATTTTTATATTTTAATTTAATTTTACTCAATTTTTTATTTTCTGAAATCCACCAATCATTTCACGCCACCATGACCCACTCACAGCCCCACTTTTACGTTTCTGATGTCCAAAATCATATCTATCAGATGGACCCTTCACATTCACGCCTCTGTCTGCGCCCCAAGCCAAGCCACAGTGCCACACAGAGGGTCCTGGTGATCTCACTTACAGAGTCATCCACCACAAAGACAGAGCAGCAGGGAGGCCGAGATCGAAGCCGTGAGTGCGAAATTGTTATCAAAGATGGAGGCATGAACCAGTGCAGATCGAAGACGACGGCATGAGATTGAAGGTAGGAGGAGGGATTTGAGGGGAGGGAAGGCGCGAAACAGACCAAGAAGGATGAAGAGATGGAGGAAAACAGAGGATAGAAGGTCTGTGGAGGAACGACAGCAACCGTTGACGGATGGCAGCGACGGCAATCTTCAACGGCAGGTCAGGTAAGTGGTTTCTCTCTTCTCTAGAATAGATCTAGGTTTGAAATCTTGATGAAATGGCTGAGAATTGAAATCGATGCTCCACTGCTCTGTTAATCTTCTTCTTCTTCTTCTTTTTTAATGAAAAACGCAGCAAAACGTTGTTGCGACCGCAACTCCAATCTATTGAGGCCGCAACACCGATTTGTTGCGGCGCAATCGTGTGCTTTTTAATCACCCCGCAATTGCGGGGTGATGCGGATGCGGGGGTGGCCGCATCCGCAATATTGCAGCCGCATCGCGTTACTGCGGCCGCAATTTGAAACCATGGTTGGCATTTGCAGAGAAAGCTCGAGAATCGTCTTTATTTGTTAGTGCAATTAGCATTGGATTTAGACGCATCGTTAAATCTTCATCGTCATCTTCATCCTACTCCTTCGTCTATTAATTGCTGCTGCAATTACATGTTCTGTCATATATAGTCAAAAATATATTAGTGTGTACGTAATGAAGAGTCCAACAGTACTAACCACTAACAAAACCCTTTTACGGAATTCTTTGTCTTCGGTTTTCAAAGACCCATGTTAATTCATATTGACACATAATTACATACATATTCAACCATGAAAAAGAACTAATAGAGACAGGGAAGGAAAAAGATTGATTGTAATTAGTGTGAGGACTTCTCTTTTAGCTAGCTTGTTTGGTTTTATTTAGTAAAATTAACGATTGTAATTTAGTAAATTATAATGCAGGAATCATAAGGGTTAATTAACATCCCATCTGTAATTACCTTATATATATATATATATATATATCGTATAAATAGGCTGGAAACGAACGGATGCAATAAGGAATTGAAAATACTATTCCACTTCCATGAGGTTGATCAATATTAATATCAATTCAATACAACGTTGGCCAACGGGAGTTGATGTGATATCTCATTCCTCCAATATGTCTATTTTTTCTCTATTTTTTGAATTTTAAAAATTAATAAAATACGTGTGATTTTAATAGAAATAATGCTAAAAGTAAGGTATTAGGTTATAATTTTTAATTATTTTAGTAGTTTAATACTAATTGCTTTGCTGTTTAATTTTAAGTTTATTCCCAAATATAATTTTTAATTAATATTTATTTATGTGCTATTTTAATAGGAATAATGATAAGAATTAATTGGAATGTCTAATATGTTACAAATTTTTTTCTACTATAAAATAAAGAAAAAGATATGCTTATCAAACAAAGTTATCGATTGAAAGGTAAGAAGCTGCAGTTTTCTTCTAATATTGTATTGCTTCCTATTATCTTGATTTAGTTAAATTTTTGGTGAATGGTATTATTCAAAGTACTTTCATAAAATGCTGCTCTCCCAAGATATCGATAGTGTCAACATTTTTTATATTATTGGTAATTTTGTTTCTAACAACTTGGATTATTGATGCTTTTTTATTTTTATGTCAATGAATATTTTGCAATTAGTGTTGATAAATAATTTTGGATGAGCAATGAAAATATTAACTTCTATAGAAGATAGATGTTTGATAATATTAATATATGTGCAGTTTAAAATTTATTTTGTTATATATGAATTTGTTTTAACCAATGGGAGAGGTTTAGTTTAATTTAATTCAAAATAAAGGAATTAGATTAATTTATTTTATATTAATGATATTTTAAAAAAATGTACAATGAAGACAAATGAAAATTAGAGCTGAATGACAATTAAATAATTTATTTTTAAATTAATTTTATCAACTCTTAATCGAATTTAAAAATACATTCTAAAATGTTAAAATGATTGCATGTTGAGAAGCGCAAAAAAGTTTTATAGTACTATTATATTTGGGGCATTCGGATAATTTGATTATAAAATTATATGTAACCCTAATCATGATTGGAAAATTTGTCCAGTGAGATCGAATTTATCTAATGAAATAGAAATTGGGTTCAAAAATTTAAATTCAAATAAAAAGGTTTTTTTTAAAAAAAATGCCCAAAATCACAGGCCAAGCTTTAGTCTTTTTAAAGCATAGCTAGGCTCAAATTAATTCTACACACACATACACAATTGAATATTTGATTTAATACTCAATTGTTCATTATGTATTCATGTTATATAATATATAATCTCGTTCCTATATGTATCAACTATGAATCTGTGGGTTATGTTAATTAATTTTTGTCTAGAAAAGAGTAATGTATTTGTAGAATTGTAATAATATATGATGTTAGGTACTAGGTACTTTATTTTAATTATAGTTAAACAAAAAAATCACTTTTAATTATTATTTATAATTTTGTTATACTTTTAAAAAAATTATGCTTTCAATTATATCGCGTAGTGATTAAAATTCTTTATTTCACAAAAAATTAAGATTTTTTTTTTACAAATTAACACGTAAGAATATGGATCCAAATTACCATATGTCTATAAAAATTATTTTATTCAAACTTGACCCAACCTGATTTAAAATGGGCTCGAGCCTCTATTTTATGTTATTATATATACGAAAATGGAGCTTACGGTTAGATCTAATATATATAATTCCGCTTTTTCTATTATATGGCTAAGAGATTTTAATAAAAAAATGTGAAAAAAAATTAAAGATTAAATTTATATGCAATTTTTTTTATTTTTGTATCAGGTTCTTTACTAAAAATAAAGCATAGGGTTTTTTAGAAAAAAAAATCAAGTATACAATTTTGAGTGAGAAAAAATATAAAATTGTTTTTAAAAACCATAAATTTATAGTACTTTGATTGGATAATTTAATAATAAAAGTATAAAAATTACAAAAATTTTCTCTCCTGTATATGAATATTCTTTTTCCGTCTTGTCATTATTAGAGGATACTGAAGCTACACTTAGCAAATACCTTTATGGAGTACTAAATGAACTAAATAATGAAATAATTTATTATGATCCGATTGCTGTCTTTAATTTAATAAGAGCATCTCAAAGAGGAATTATTAAAAGGTTCTTAAAAGTAATAAATTAATTTTTATTAAATTTTATTATTAAAATTTAACAAGTCATATGTAAAAATCGTTCTTATATAAAAGCATCTCCAATTAAGCAACTCAAATGAGTTGTTTATTATAGGTCACAATATGTCACTTTATCACTTTTGATTTTAAGTAATTCTTCACTTTAAAGGTGTAATTATTAATAACTCACAAATGAATCTCACAAACAATTCTATATTACTTTAATTAATGTAAGATAATTAATACATATGTATTTAATGTTTATTTTTTGATTTTTTTTATTAGTTCTTTTGATTAAAAACCAGTTCTTATATAAAAATAGTTCTTACATATAATAGTCACGCTAGTAAACTCTAATAATAAAACTTAATAAAAATTTATTCTTATTTTTAAAAATTATTTAAGAACTCCTATTAGAAATTCTTTAAGAACCAGCTATATCTATATTAATTATTTTAAGAACCAGCTACATCTATATTAATTATTTTAAATTAATTAAAATAACAAAAAATTATTTGAATGATTTATTTATAAATTCTTAAAACTTAAACTATGAAAATAAATAATTACTTAAAATAGTATATAATTAGTGTGACAAGACCTGCGAAGTTGGACCCATATCATATTTTGGACCTTTATAACAATATATTGACATATTGAAGTTGGAAATTCTAGAGGGAATACGTGTGCGTTCTTGATTTCCCATTTGACGGTGAAGATCGACTGGATGCGAAGCATGCAATTAATGTACAAATTGACGTTCAAACGCCAATCTCAACTTATATCTCCCATGCGTTCACATTGAAAATGAAACTCCAGCAAATGAAAGGGTTGTGATTCAACGGATGAAGTTACTTTAAAATTAATGGTTGAGGGACTTTTAATTATAAAAGGTCCAAGCTTGTAAAAAGAATATTTGAAAAAAATGCTTTAAATACTGTATATAAAATTAGGTTACGTTTAAATGCTAGAATTAAAAAAGCATGAATTATGAATACTAATAAAGATTAAAAAGAAAATTACATTCCTATCTTATTATAAATGATAATAATAATTAATAATAATGCTTAATTTTAAAATTAGAAAATTGTTAGTAAATACATAATTTGGTGCTTGAAAGACATATTTTCTCTGATATTTTAGTCTTCAATTTTTTTTTTTCATAAGAACTAGTCCTTCAAACAAAACTTATAATTCTCCATATATTAGTTCTTCAAAGTTTATAGTTCGTGACCTATATATTAGTCTATCTTTTTGAACTCTCTCCCTCGAAGAATAGGATCGATATCTTTAATATATTAAGATAAGTCTACATAGCATGAATAAGAAAAAAAAACTTAGCATGAAATTAATTTCTTTAACGACATTATTATATATAATGTTTGTATATATTTTGCATACATATAACATTTATTCATAATGATTTTATATTTTTACATAAATTATTCAAACTAAACAATGGACCTTAGTTTTCATGCTTGACCAAACAATAAAATGGAATGAGTTTCCCACTCCTATTCTCACCAAAATAATTCCAGCTACTTGATAAGTCCCAGAATTTCAATGATTTATGTGGGAAAATGTAGCAACCTCCCTCCTCTTGGCCATAATTTGAGCTCCTTTAGCAAAGTTTATTTTGATTTCTTGTGATATTTTACAATTGAGTTTTTCTTAGTCTTCTTACTTATTTTAACCCCGTCCTATGTTAAATAATCTTTGTTTTTGTGATGTTTGTGGGTACAAATATGTAGGAGAGCATGTGAAGATGAAAGAAGTGTAAAAGAAGATTGAAGAACTAGCGTCTCAAACGCTAAGCCCCCAACTCTTCGGTTTGTTGGCGTCCTAGCTCAAATTCTTGAATCTCTTTGACATTTTAATATATGGTTTTTCTTCTTGTTCTTAATGGTTTTCAATATCTTAATCAAATATATATCGGATTGATGTGGGTTTTTTTTTTTTTTACCGAACTTGGAAAATAGAGGTAGAACATAGGCTCAAAGAAGAATTTTGTAAATACTTGAACCCTAGATTAATTAAGGGACGGTTACGTTAATGATATAAAGATATATGCATTAACCCTCAAATAGCTAATTTTATGACTTGTACTTTAATTAACCGAAATTTGCATAAAAGATTATGGAGTAAAGGTTTTATCTTGGGGGTAATTCGGAAAATTCTCTTAAGAAATTAAGTGTCATAAACTAACATATATTGCCGTGAGAGATAATTAATCATACAAAGAACAAGAGGGGATTAGCAATCTTAGGCTTATAAAACTAGGTAATTTGCTCTATGTTTGTATAGTGTTTCTAGATTAATTCACTGTTATTATTGTTTTTAAGTCATTAGTTAGAAATGCCTTCACTATCATCTAGATAGTAAAGAATTAGTTACTGGAGTATTTGACAACCTCAGTTCTTGTGAGAAATATTTTTATTCACAATTTATTTACTTATATATTTAGTGTGCTTGTCCAATTTATACAAACATTACTAAGCAAGACCTTCTTTTCATATTCAAACGACATGAAAAGTTAAAATTATCTCGATATTGGTTGATTTAAATAGTTTGAAACATATTTAATTTGAGTAAAGTTTTAAATTTGAGTCTAATAAAAGAAAAGCATTTAAAAAACTTTACATCTTTATAGTTGAACTCGTTTTAAATCAAATTAGTTAAAATTTAAAAGAGTTTTAGATAGAGTTAGTTGAAAGAAACCTGAAAATACTTGTGGAAAAAATAATATGTTGAAGTATTCCAATAATGTTAAGCTGAACGAACTAATTCAGGAAAATATTAAGTCAGCGTACGTAAAACAGAGATGTTAGAACATATGGCTCAGCTTGGCTGAAGGAACGCTTTCCTTTTTAATTACAGAAAAGAATCAAGTGTCTATTTTCGAAGGTTGTTGTCTTTTGAGGTGGAAATTAAGTCATCTAAGATTCCAACAATATCAAAACCCAAATGAAAACATATTGCAAAATTCCACACGCTCGCGCAAACACATTTAGGCCCATCTATTACCGCGTGCTGTTTTTCTGTTTTTTTTAATAGATAAGCATTTTTTTATTTTTTTTTTTATTGTTGGGTTTGTAATCTAACCACTATACTTTTTTTTTTGTGTGCTTGCTTTTATGGATTCATTTGAAGGAAAAAATTTCAGATAGGTCCTAATACTTTTTTTTTCTTTGTACCTATTTTTAGAGACTTATTTGAAGGAAAAATTTTTAAATAAGTTCTATCTGCTTTCAAGGACCTATTTGAAAGAGAAAAAAAGAAAGCGTTAGTCCCTGAAATTTTTTCTTTCAAATAGATCCCTGGAAGTAGGCATAATAAAAATTGGAACCTATCTAAAATTTTTTAAGCAACCACAGAAGAAAAAAAATAGTAGTCGTTGAATTTGTTGGATCATAAATCTAACGGTCAAGAAAAGACAAACGGGGTGCTACTCTGTTCAAAAAAAAAAGAAGAAAAGAAAAACTGCATGCTCTATTTTCATTTACCTAAAAGAGAAAATTCACACACAAACACACATTCAAATATCAAAACCCAAATGAAAACATATTGCAAAATTCCAGAATCCTTATGATAATAATTAATTTTTGTTCAAATTTCATTACTAATATATAAGTAAACATCATTATTATTATTATTATTATTATTATTATTATTATTATTACAAAAAAAATTGAAAAGAATGTAAAAATTCTTGTTGAACTTTTTAATTATTTACAAATAGACCCTTAAATTTTTAAAAGTAGTTAGCACTTAATTAGTTCTAAAACTTTTATACTCTAACAAATAAATCTTTTTGACTAATGTCATCTGAACAAATATTACTTAAATTTGTTACTTTAGATTCCGGATATTTGAGCTAAAACAAATTACATTTTGATATTTTAAGAATTTAAGATAACAAATAAATTAGTATTGTTTGCCTTAGTGAATACTTCCACGTCGATCGTTATGTTAAGATCGGAGTGTTAGATAAAAATGACGAGGTAGATGCCGAGACGAAAAAGATTCTGAATATATATGTTTCAATAACTTATCAATACTACTATCTCATCTAGAAAAAATAAATAACCTATTCCAATATACTTGAGCAAAATAATATTTTCAGTAAGAGAGATAATGGCACACATTTCTTATTTTATAAGCCGGTGTATACGGGTAAACAGATCATTGAAAGAGGAGTTTAAAAAATTATAAATCCGAAAATATTATAGTCAACGTATTGTTATTTATGATATTTAAATTTTTCTTTTTGAATTAGTTTTCTTTTTTTGGCTGAGCTATCTTGTAAATTATAATCAAAAGCAAATTGAGCTACCTCCATGGATAGAGTATAAGATAAATATTAATCGGCCTTACACGCGCTCGCTCGTGCGCACACATATTTAATCTATCTTGCACGCGCACACACGTACTTTACAGTTTCCAGCAATTAAATAGGAATATTATTTTAAAAAAAAACTGACCACCAATATATATTGGGTTCAACGAATCTTAGAAGGGTAGATAATATTAAACTGTTAAATAGATACGTTTTGAATTTATAATTATATATATGTACATTGGAACTTGCAAAAAGAAAAGAGAGATAGAGACAGAGAACTGTAACATTAACACTGTTCTATTCTCCCTCCTCAATCTATCTGCTACAAAATTCGAATATCTGAATCCTTAAATGAGGATAGCAATTTGCATGGACGTGATCACTTGCAATTCATATATATACCTAAATATAACGAAGAATTTTTTTTTTGACAGCAATATTGAATGGTGGATATAATCTGGACCTCTAATTCCTCCTTCTGAGATGTGGATGGTCCCCAATGTAAATCCAGAAAAAGAACCTGCCATTCATTTGGATTTTGGCCTCTCTTTAAACTGACCCCTCCTAATTCCTTCCCCTTCTTTACCAATATTCCTGTAGAACTGTTTCTCATTTCACAATATTCCTACCAAACTCCTTTTTGACTTTTTCACTACCTAACTTGTGTTAACGTATTCTTCTTACAAAATGACAAATTAAAACCCTACATACAACACCATTTTCAATTATTGATTGATCGATGTTGTCTAGTTTAAGTCTTACCTAGCTGTATCATTCTTTTCTAATTTTTTTTCAAAGCATTATAACAACAAAATGTAAGATCACTTTAAATTTTTGTTTGACTAAAATGTTTTTATCTAAGATACTATTTAATACTTCTAATTTATTGCCGGACCAGTTTTTTAATTATTTCTCGGGCATTTTGTTTGAGATTAATGGAACATGTAATTATAAGGGGTCGATGAGTCAGATGATAGAGATATATAAATATATATAGATAAATTTTTATTTTTAAATTTAAATTTGAAATTTAAACATCTTTTCAATCCTCAAAAAGATGTTTTTTTTATCATTATCGTCACATCAAAACTCTTTAACAAAAGCGGGTGATATAACATAACTTGAAATTGACATAGCTGTTAAAATCATACGATGTAATATAGTATTATAGCTTCTCTGGGTGATACAATATGATGTCATATAGCATATTTGCATGACCTACAAATTTGTAGAATGTGTATGTATTATATTGGTTAATATATAAATGTGTGTGTATGTTATAGAGAGAAAGTAAATCATTGATTTAGCCTATGAAAAATTACAATAATCTAAGGTTGATTGATCAAAGATTAAGCAACTATAAAATATTATATTTGTTTTAATTTTATATTTTTTTTAATCAAATCTTCAAATTTATCATTGTTAAATTTAAATTTTTTTTTTCAAAAGTGATTACTGACAGACAAAATAAAAAGTGTAAATATAAATTTTCAGAAATTGTTTTAAACCAAACTAAGACCAAGGTAACCTTTCAAGGAACATATACATACATGCATACAAACATATTTAAAGGACTATATGAAATTTCAAGTTGATATATTGGTTATGTTTGGCAAAAATAACTATTAAGCTAGTTGAAAGTTTAAATAAGTTAAGCTAGTTTATTGAATTACAAATGTTTGATAAAAGTAATTATTGAATTAATTGGTAGATTAAAATTATATAAAAGGATATACTTATATGATATTTTGTAATCTCAAATGATACAAAATAAACATATTATTTTTAGTTTATAATTAAATTAATTTAAATATATATATATATATATATTACATTTTATATGTATTGGAGGAATAAATGTGGAATGAAAATTTTAATAAAATAATAAAAATAAAATAAGATAAAAATCATAAAAATTATAAATTATTTAAAATAATATTTCAAAATAAATTATAAGTTATTCAAATAAATTGTTTATCAAATACTTTTATTTTAATTAAATAAATTTATAAATGAATTAAATAAATTATAAATTAATTTAAAAAGAAGCGTTTCAACTTAGATGACCGACACGGGGGATCCCAATCGTTGAAGAATGGCCGTGTGATCATTGTACACGGTGAAGTTGAAAACCCCTAAGCCAGAAGCCACGTCAAGAGGATGCACGATCCACGAGGTCAGAGGTTTAATTACCCTCGAAAGCTGCCTGTTTCATGTAAATGCGACAAACACATATGGGCCATGAGTTACTGAAGGTTAAAGTTTCATGTTTCAGCAAAAAGCGGAAAAAGGATAAACAAATCTCGGGTAAGTACAAGTCAATTTCTGGGTTCATAACTTCATATATTACGTAGCATTAGCAATTTCCGAAAGCTACAGTTCCTCCTTCGTTTCTGGGCTCTATCGGTTCACCCACATTAAATGCCTCTCGGGAGAGAGAGAGCTGACCATTGCAAGCCATGAGTAAAAGCAGTTTCTGTCCTTGTTGACTATTTTTACCCCCCTTTGGTCGCCCATGAAACTGAAATAGCCTGTTCTCTTTTCTCTCTCTCTCTCTTTATAAATATTTATGCGTATAAATAGAGAAGGCAAGCCCAAATGAAGACGCTTGTGGCCTTATTGGTGAGAAGAAGGGAAAGCCAGAGAGTACAGTAAAGAAGACGATCCAGAATTGAGTTCGTACATATCGATCGACCACGTCGTTCAGATTCAGACATCCTCAGCAGACAGACAGAAGGAAGAGAGGTTTCGATATATATATATATATATACACGATATGGGAAGACCGCCTTGCTGTGATAAAATTGGGATTAAGAAAGGGCCTTGGACTCCCGAAGAGGACATCATCTTGGTCTCTTACATTCAACAACACGGCCCTGGCAATTGGAGATCTGTTCCCACCAATACTGGTAATTACTCCTTAATCAATTAATCTTATGTGCTGTGTATTCAAGTTCCCATTTTTGGGTTATTAATTAAATATAAAACTTGATGTTGTATGCCGTCAATTGATTAATTAATTAATCGGTTGTTGAATTTGTTTTCAGGTTTGATGAGATGCAGTAAAAGCTGCAGACTTCGATGGACTAACTACCTCCGTCCCGGCATCAAACGAGGCAACTTCTCCGATCACGAGGAGAAGATGATCATCCACCTCCAAGCTCTTCTGGGTAACAGGTGGGTACAATTATTCCACATAATTCTTTTCGGTATCATCTATTTAATTACAATCCCAAACCCCAAATCCCAAAAACAAATACATATAATTAATTATATACATACATTACAAATATGGGTGCAGATGGGCAGCCATAGCCTCGTATCTGCCGCAGAGGACAGACAACGACATAAAGAACTACTGGAACACGCATTTGAAGAAGAAGCTGAAGGGGGAAACAGGGACAGAGGGTAACACCGATCAGGAAGAAGGAGGATACTCATCGTCGAGCTCGCAGCCAAACAAGGGACAGTGGGAGAGGAGGCTCCAAACAGATATCCAAATGGCCAAACAAGCCCTATGCGAGGCTCTGTCCCTTGACAAGCCCATGACTACTAGTACTTTTGGTACCTGTCCTCCTCTGACCCATAACTTCCCTTTCTCAAACACCAACCCCTCCACAAATAACAACCTTTTAGGACCATCGTGCACCTCCTCGTACTCGTACGCGTCGAGCTCAGAAAACATAGCCAGGTTGCTCCAGAACTGGATGAAGAAGACCCCCAACGTTAACTCGGGTTGTGGTTCGAGTTCGAGTGAGGGAGCACAGAGTGGAAGTGGGACTACCACACCCGATCATGCCCTCGACTACAGCTCCCTCTTGACTTCCAATAGCAGTAATAATAATAAATATACCTCTGATGAGAGTAATACAAATGCTCATGGTCATAGCTTCTTCCATGGAGAAAGCAAGCCGAATTTGGAGACGCACGTGCCTCTCACGCTGCTGGAGAACTGGCTCTTCGACGACGGGGCGCCGCAAGCTCAAGCCCACGAAGACCTAATGAACATCTCACTCGACGAAAGTACACCACACCTCTTTTAGTCAACAGCACTCGGGAGTCGATCCTTACTGGACATGATACAATAAGATAAAGATAAAAAAAAAAAAAAAGACGAGCGTAGGTCGTATATGCCTGCTATATGAGGCCTGTGCTCCTTCTTTTTATCTCTCTCTTATTGTACAATATAATAAACAAGTTAAGAGGATCTAAACTCGAGTGCATCATGCATGATTCAGTTACTCAGGTACCTAAGTGTGCAAAGAGTGTGTGTTTCAATTCATGGATGTCTCTGGATCAATTCAGGTTTAGGGTTCTCTTGTTTTGTTTTGTTAATTTGTGGGTTTAAGTTTAGAGGGTCTTATAGTGCTTTGTTCAAGTGGAATTAAACTGCTTTAATTAATTTCCAGCCCCTTCTCATGAGCATGAAGATGATTTTCCATCTTCTTGCTCTACAGCCAAATTGTAGTGATGTACATTACAATTGCATGTATAACCATGTGCCATGTGCCAAAATAATTGTATGTTATGGTTAATCTCGCATCTAATTAGAACTTGTTTACCTTGTCAATTTTGATGGGCAGAAGAAAATTTAGCTACAATTTTTATATCTTTAATGTCGAATTTTTATTCAGAACATACAATAAAATTTTAGATAATTGTACATTTTTTACAACTAAGTATTGTATGATGTTTCTTTTAAATAATTTTTTTACACGTTTTTTAGTATAAAACTGAAACATAAGTAATTGCATGTATATAAATCTAATCTTTTTGAACACTTTATGTATGAAGTAAAGTTAGATTTTAAATTATACTATTTTTTTAGGCAGTAAGTAATTAATAAATTGGACCGAATATATGTTTTTCTACTGTTCTTCATAAAAGTTTCTGAGTTTTACCCTTTTTTTTTGTATTATGCTAAATGGACAAAAAGCTAGTGTTGTGCTCAAACTAGAACTGATCTAAAGTAACAAACAGGCAGTTGTAGCCTAAGAAGGAACCAAAAAAAAAAAAAAAAGTAAATGGTCGTACCTAAGGAAAATTAACAAGGGGTTTATTTTTTTTTCTTTTTGGATTGGTTTTATTTTTCTGATCTCATAATAGTGAGATGCTAAATGTTGCCGGCAGTCAATTATTAATAGTCAGAATTCTGATGCATTATTAATTACCGAACAGACATTACTTTGGCCATCGTAATCAATAATCGATTCTAACCGACAAATAGTTACCCTCGAAATTTAATTTATTTTTTTAAAAAAATTTATGGTTTAATTTTAAATTGTAATTGACTTAAGTCTTGTATTTTCCGTGAAAAATTAATCTTAAATATTTACAAAATAATTATTTGTTAAAATATAGATGGAACTTAGTACTAAATTCTTAATAAATATTTTCATCTCCGATCCATTCAATTCCAAAATAATGAAAGAAAAGTTTTGTGTATGTGACTGTGACATCATAGAAATTTTTGGAATTTGTGTAGTGGACAATATAAAGGCCATGGATTTAATAACTTATTTAATTCATAATTAAATATTTTTAAGTTTTATTGTGACGAAGGGTTCTTCGTCATATTGACTATATGCCATAAATTGATGATGAAAATTCCAATATATCCGTGGAAAGTTATATTTATAAATTATTAGAATAATTTATATGAACTTTCTTATATTTTTGTTATCAAATTTTTAAATAAAAATATAGTATTTGTAAAAAAAATTTTGAAAAATTAATCATGTAATGATAAGCTATAAAAATATAAAATTATTTTTTAAAAATTATACACTTATGATATTTTGATTAGAACCACACACTTATTATATTTTTATTAAAAAATTTGATAACAAATATATAAGAAATTTTTTTTTGCAAATTATTATTCCCAAAAACATTTCAAAGAATGCATCCACACCCAAAACGCGAGATGCAATAAATTTCAAAGAAGAAGAGAGAATTGAATTAGCTTTTCAAATGAAAACTAATTTAATAGAAATGCCATCAAAATTTTATTTCTCTTAGACAAATTTTTTTAAAAAAATTAATGCGAAATGAGATGAGTTTAGAAGTTGGTAAAACGCATGGAATTGTGTTAGCTAAGTTAATGTATAAAGGAACAAATACGTAATATTTTTAATATGTTATAAACAAAGAGAGGAGAAGCAGTGTATTATTTAATATTTCTTTTGCTTTATTATTATTGTATTATTTTATATTTATTTTCTCTTAACATGTTATTTTATAATTATTACAAAGGAATGTAAGAGTTAGAAGCGTAAGCAAGGATTATAGATATCACAAAAAAGAATTATATTAAAATTTATGTAGTAAATAGATCATTATTCAACATTTTGATCAGTAGCCTCTAAAATTAAGATTTCTCATTTTTGTATAAATAAAATTTGTTAGATACTCACTCTTATTTGAGATGGTTTTTTGTGTAAATTTTAATAAATTTAAAATTTAATTTCAAAGACAAAGGGCTAATAAATGATAATTAAAAAAATATTTAATTCAAATAAAAAAGCTTTATCTAATCCATCAAAACGGTGATCGGCAAAGCGATTGGAAATTGAAGTATTTCAATATGTGCAAGTAACCAACTGAAAGAATTTAAGGTTTTGGAATTTAATTAAGGACAATGGCTCACTTTAAAATGTTGATATTGTTAAAAAGGGAGGGGGTTGCAAGAAGCATCTACGAAGGGCGATATCTATATTTTTTTTACAGTCGGATACCCATTTTGATTTATATTGGTATTCTAATTTTTTTTTATTTTCAGATTTAGGTCATTTTTACTGTAGATAAAATTTTTCTGCAGGCGTCACTACAAGAAAATTGACTTTCAGTAGCGACTTTTTGGTGGCGACTTTTAAAGTCGCCACCAAAAGTCGACTTTTGGTGGCGACTAAATAAGTCGCCACTAAAAGTTGAGTTTCGGTGGCGACTCTTATAGTCGCCACTAAAAGTCGACTTTTGGTGGCGACTATAGTAGCCACCAAGAGTTTTTTAAAAAAATAAATAAATAAACTCAGATTTTTTAAAATAAAATAAAAAATTAGACTTTTGGTGGCGACTATAGTCGCCACCAAAAGTCTTTTTTAAAAAAAATAAAAAAAAGTCAGATTTTTTAAAATAAAATAAAAAATTAGACTTTTAGTCGCTAGCAAAAGTATTTTTTAAAATAAAATAAAAAATTGGACTTTTGGTGGCGACTATAGTCGCCACCAAAAGTATTTTTTAAAAAAAAATAAAAAAAAATCAGATTTTTTAAAATAAAATAAAAAATTAGACTTTTGGTGGCAACTATAGTCGCCACCAAAGTATTTTTTAAAATAAAATAAAAAAAGTCAGATTTTTTAAAATAAAATAAAAAATTAGACTTTTGGTGGCGACTATAGTCGCCACCAAAAGTATTTTTTAAAATAAAATAAAAAAAAGTCAAATTTTTTAAAATAAAATAAAAAATTGGACTTTTGGTGGCGACGTATTTTTTAAAAAAAATAAAAAAAAGTCAGATTTTTTAAAATAAAATAAAAAATTAGACTTTTGGTGGCGACTATAGTCGCCACCAAAAGTATTTTTTAAAATAAAATAAAAAAAAAAGTCAGATTTTTTAAAATAAAATAAAAAATTAGACTTTTGGTGGCGACTATAGTCTCCACCAAAAGTCTTTTTTAAAAAAAAAATAAAAAAAACGTCAGATTTTTTAAAAACGTCGAATTTTTTAAAAAAAATAAAAAAAGTCATTTTTTTACTAAAAAAATTCAATTTTTTTTATTTTTCTTAATTTTATTTAAAATAAATTTAATTTTTTATATTTTTAAATTTTTAAATTTTTTTTAAAAAATTAGATTATCAGTGACGACTGAAGTCTATTTTTTTTAAGTAAAATCGTTTTTTTTATAAAATTAGTTGAAGTTGGACTTTTGTGGTGACTCCAATAGTAATAATATATTTGCTTTTTGTTTAGTTTAATATTATTTTATTTTTGTTTTATAATATTTTTGACCTAAAATATTTTTAACAGATTATATATATAGATATATATAATATTTTGCACTTACATAACACAAATGAAGCAGTGGCAGAATGGCAAGACACACATGGCTGCAAGCAAGTGACCCAGGTTCGAATCTCAGGTATGCACATGTTTGGTTTAATTTCAAATAAACTTGAATATTGCACACAAAAAAATCAAGTCAGCTCGGGATAGCGAGTTATTGGATCGGCCAAGACCCGCACGAGTCGAATGGATCTCGGGTCGACCTTCCGGGCCAATCCGAATCTAAAAAGATGACGAGTGACTTTTGGTGGCAACTAAAGTCGCCACCAAAGGTAGTTTTTGCTGACACCAAAAATCATTTTTTTCACGAATTTTCTTTTTTTTTTTTTTTGCAATAAAAATGACTTTTGGTGGCGACTTTGAAAGTCGCCACCAAAAGAATCAGCCACGGACTTACGCCAACAACTTTAGTCGCCACTAAAAGTCGCCATCAAAGACTTTTAGTGGCGACTTTTAGACTTTTGGTGGCGACTTTAGTCGCCACCAAAAGTCTTTTTTTTTTGTAGTGCGTGTTACCCACTGACTCGACCGGTGTCGCCCCTATCAAGGGCAATAACAAATTGTAAAGGTGTCTCCTCTGTCAAAGGCGACACCTATTGAGTCTGACACAGAGACGACACACAATGAGTGTACGACAGCTAGATGGACACTTGGACCGACCTTTTCACTCCCTGGAATGCCTCTTCTTCTTCTTCTTCTTCTCCCTTTCTTTTCTTCTTCTTCCTGCTATTTTTCTCCCTCTGCTATAGTGATCGTTGCCCCTCTCTCCTCTGTAACAAAGCCTTGCCGTGCGCTACGCCTCTCCTCTGGTATTGCCCTCCCCTTGCCGAGCGACAGTGCAACCCAACCTTTCTTCTTCTTCATTCTTTCTAACTTGATCCCTTCTCCTTCCCATTTCTTCTTCCAGATCCATGGAGTATTTCTTCCTTCTTCTTCTTGCCACTACCACCTCCAGATCTGTGGTAACTTTATTTTTCATCCAATATTAATATTTTTTTAAAAAAATATTATTTTTTTATTTTTACTTAATCAATTTGTATTTGATTTTGTTGTATTAGGAAAGTGTACGTGGTAATTTTTTATATCTCAAGTTACCTTTTATCCATCACTATCAAGGTACTTTTTATATTTTTTTTCTATTGGATTGGATTTTAATTTTAAATAGTATTTTTTTATTATTACAATAATTAGAAAAAAATTTAGATGTGTTTGATTTAATTTAGGATTTGAATTTGTTTTAATTGTAATTATTAATTTAAGGTTGATTTGATTAATTATTGTTTGATTTAATTAATTCTTGTAATAATTAATTTAGTTGATTTGTAGTTGTTTTTTTAATTAGTTTAGGGTTTCGTAATTATGATTCAGGAATTTCTTAATCTTTATATGGATGCTTTAATTTTAATAATTTTCTGTACATATTAAAATTGAATATGTTATTAATTTTATATGGTTCTTAAATTGTATCTATTTTCTGAATAACTATGATAATTATTGTAAATAATTGTTTTTAGATAATAATGTTATTTTTATTATTGTTATACTTAAATAAAATTTAAATTTAAATAATGTTAGTTTTTGACACTTTGTATAGTTGGTTATATTGTAGTAAAATTTTGTACACAGTATAACAATTAGTTTTATAAAATAATTTATATGTCATTAATTTGAAAAAAAATATTTATTGTATAATTAGGACATTTTTTAATTATTAATGTTAAATAATATTTTAGTAGCAATCAATTTAGGTTAATTCTAGTTTTTGCTATATTTTTTTAAGGAAATTTTAGAGTTTTTGGGTATGAATTTTTTTTCTTTTCTATTTGTTGTAAATTATGACAAATGACTATATCATCATATATAATAAAACTATAAATCGCCCAATAAATATGTCTAATTATCATCTAGAAAATTTCTTCATATTTCTTTATTAACTAACATAAAATCAAAAGTAATAAGATTAAATTTATAATATAATTAAAAAATAATTATGATTCAGAAAATTATAATGATTAACATAAAAATCATATTACATATTATGTCAAAGATAGTTAATATTTAATTAAATTATGAAAAACAAAAATATCTTAAACTAAAAAAATAACTAAGTCATAGCAACAACTTAAAACTACTTAATGTATATGAAAATAATGAACAAAAACATAATACAAAAAAATTACAAAAACTATAAAAGAAAAACACAATACATTATAATAGATAAAAAAAACTATAAAACAAAAAAATTATAAAACATTACAAAAAAACTATAATAGATAAAAACTATAAATAAAAACATAATACATTAGAGAATTTACCTGAGAATAATGAACAAAGAGGAACACGGAGGAGAGATGGATAACAAACAGTGAAGAAAGTCTGAAGAAGAATAAAGAACAAAGTCTAGAGGAGAAGAAAAATTGTGAGTGAGAAAGTTTGGGATAGTGGAAGCAAACAACTTTAAAAGAGGGGCATCACCGCTCCCGAGGGAAGGGGGAAAGTTACATGTCTATGAACGACTGTTGTCGCTCCTTGTTAGGGGCGACATCGGTGGCTCTAACATAAAGTGATGTCACCCCTGTGAGAGGCAACATGCTGTTTGAACCAAATGGGTGTTGTCTCTGACAAGAGTGACAGTGACACGCTTGCAGACCCGCTCCAACCATAGTAAAAGTGGTCTAACCTGATAAATTAAAAAAATAAAATACATTTGGAATATAAATTAAAAAAACGACAATAAACAATAAAAAATCGCGATATCTAATATCTAATGTAAAGAAGGATAACACACACAGAGAACAATATTTCGCTTGCTTAATATTGCAGCTCACATCTCGCTTAAATCAATATTGTGTTTGGCATGACTTTTAAGTTAGATTATAATTTATTTGACTAACTTATAAGTTTGTTTGACCAAAATACATGTGTTTGGTAAACAAGTTTATTTGAGTAGCTTATAACTTATTTTAAAATGCTACTTTGAGTAACTTATAGTTTTTATTAAAATTCTTATTCTACTCTTATTCCTAGTATATATGTATATATATATATATTATTTATATATATAATAATTTAAATTAATTTAATTTTTAAAAAATGATATGTTTATTTTATATTATTTTGGGATCACAAAATATTATATAAATATGTCTTTTTATGTAATTTTACATCTATCAACTAATTCAATAAATACTTTTAATAAATACTTTTAATTCAATAAACTAACTTAACAACTTTATAACTTTTAATTAAAAATTAACTTTTAAGTTTTCATGTTAATCAACATGTGCCTATAGATACTTTGGCAGCACATCCATGTAAACATCCAAAATGCCTATTCTACAAACATGTGCCTTGACCGAACGAATCTCACTCAGGTCAGTTAGCTCGTGATCAGCCATTAATCAACCAAACAGTGCCCATAACCAAATTTACATGTCTAACCGCCAGATATACACGTAGTTTATTATAAATAGTTCATACTTCGTATATACCTTGATCACTAACTTAAATATTTAAGGTGCAAGTGCAAACGGGTTGAAGACTTTCTCCTTTATTCACATTACTTGCTGGTTTTATTGATCAATCTTGGCCAACCTAATCTCTCCCATCTCAACACGCACAATATATAATCTTTGACTCATCAATATTAAATATGAGTCATAAAGATGTTTGATAATGGTGAGGAGGGTGAGGAGTTGGCTCAATTCAGAACCAAACACCACTTGGATGGTCCCTTAGGTTTTTGTTTTGATGGATGTTGCTGTGTTTGGATGCTTCCATCTGTCCTATTTAATGCTAACATGAAATGCAGTAACTGCTATTCAACCCAGAAGCCAGAATCAATATCCTTTACGAATTCCGCCATCATAATTATTTAGTTTCTTTAAAACTACTCCAAATTCTACTTTCAGTCATATTCACAAGACGCATTCTAAGATTTTTTTGCCCTCTCTGCATGCGATTATGATCTGTATCTTATTGAAAATTCCAAACTGTCTCTCGTTCATACAATATACATATCACGCTCGTCGTATGTAGTGACATTCATCGAGTTCACACTGTATGTCGCTATTTAACATTATTGTTACCTACAATTATTTCGAATGACCATAAGATCAATCGCCGACTCGAAATATCCATCCACGTTAATAGTTATTACAATCACCATCAACATTATTCTTGCTACTTGTTATATATATATATACATATATATTAATTTACGCTATTAATTATTTATATTTCCAACAAAACGAGCTCCATAGGAAAGAAAATAGTTAGGTGCGCCGTTTGGTTTGATGGAAAAGAGAGCTATGAGAAGCAAGGAGACGAATCAGGACTCTCCTGCGCCATCATCCGTGTACTAAGGGGA
This sequence comes from Biancaea sappan, assembly GCA_037074585.1. Taxonomy (NCBI): domain Eukaryota; kingdom Viridiplantae; phylum Streptophyta; class Magnoliopsida; order Fabales; family Fabaceae; genus Biancaea; species Biancaea sappan. The sequence continues at coordinate 43,587,687 of CM073497.1, read as the reverse complement.
CCTAATGAGAATGGTCAGAATGCATGCTTGGTTGGTTGGAATCTTTTTACCATTAAGAATCCTCATTTTCTCAAATGAATTAATTTGGATTCTCTAGCTCATCTAATGGAATGGCTTCTCATTCCTAAGAATGAAAAGCCTTTTTACCATTATACTCTCATGAAGTGTAAAATATTACACTCAAATCTCCATTGAAATTGAAATTAACCATTTATGTGTCGGTCATTTATTCTTAAAGAGTTTTTAAAAATTATTTTATAAATGTGAACCACTTTCATCTTTTGAAAAATATGAGCGTAATTGTTATATAATAGAACTTGTTTTTTTTTTTAAAAAAAAAAGCGTTCAATTTTTTAAAAGATAAAAAATATAATTAAAGAGAGACTTGCTTGGGATATATATGTATATATTAGTTTTAAGCGTTAAGGTTAAAGTCCTCCTAATAAGTGTACTTTCTCAAGATTTTTGAACTTGTGTTCTCTCCTTACGAGAGTTGAGACTATTTACTATCTCAATCAATAGCTTGTTGGTGGGATATATTTTTTTCTTTGGGTTAATATTGGGTGTTAGATAGAGAGGAAAATTAAAATTTATTTTTAATCCTCTTATTATTTTCTTTGTTGAATTCATTTGTTTAATTTTTGTGATGGTGTTATCATATATAATGCATATATAATTTTTTTCTTCATTTATTGATGTTGTGTGGTAATTACTGTGCTTATAATTTCTTTTCCAATATTCTTATGTTGATTATTTCAACCATACAATGGAATGATATGGTTTTCCCATTCATTTTCCATGCCTACTAATATAATTTTAGACTTTATGATTCCATTCTATTAAAAGTCATTCTTATTCTCGTTTCATATATAATGTTTTCATCCTACCAAAATGGACATTACACTTTCTCCCATTTATATAAACCAATCTATATATATCAGCCACCAAGATATATTTGGGAAAAGAAAAATCAATAATGTACTTGTTATCAGAATTGTCTATGATCACATATAGATCACACACACACACACACACACACACACACACACACACACACACACACACACACACATAAGATAAGGATCCAACATTTCTTATTTGTTGATCAAATATTATATATGGAAAAACTGAGGCCAAGAAATTTGCGTTGGGAACGAACAAAATGAGTCTTAAATGCCCTACATGTGAAGAGGGGTTTGACTTTGGCTCATATTTTCGACAAAACTGGTATTTCCTTGATGTCCTATTGACAACTTATTTATTATCATAATGGCTAAGTTCGGCAAAAATATCTAATAAATTAGTTAAAAATTTAAAAATTAGCTAAAAGTTTATAAGTTAATTTTTAGCTAAAAACTAAAAGCTGTTAAGCTAACTTATTGAATTAGAAATGTTTGATAAAAGTAGCTATTGAATTAACTTATAGATGTAAAATGACATAAAAAGATATATATTTTTATAATCTCAAAATAATATAAAGAAACATATTATTTTTTTAATTAAATTAATTTAAATTATTATATATAAAAAGTAAATAAATAAATAAATAAATAAATAAATATATATATATATATATTATATAATATAATACATCATCTTCTCCGTTTGAATATATATATATATATATATATATATAGATGAAGAAAATGATAACAAAGAAGACAACAAAAAACGATAGAAGATGATGGACGGTGCCAGACGACAATAGACGATGGCAGGGAAGATGAAAAGAGCTTTTAATGAGTTATAAAAGTATAATAAGAATTTTGATAAAATATTAAGGGTAAAATAGAAAAATAAATATAAAAGCTATAAATTATACATTACTCAAAGTAGTATTTCAAAATAATTAGCTATAAACTACTCAAAATAGCATTTCAAAATAGGTTATAAATTATTGAAATAAACTCACTTATCAAATACTTTTAACAAACTTATAAACTAGTCAAATAAACTATAAGTAAGTTAGTTTATAATGCATACCAAACACAGCCAATACGGCGAATCAGAACTGTGAAATAAAATAAAAAGGTGCTTAAGCCAAGCAACCGTAGACTGCCCTTGAGAATTCCAGCATCAAATTGTAGAGGGGATCCGCTGCTCATCCTAAAGATAAATATAGTGCTCATCCCACTTTTAGCAACTATTTATTGTTGCTAAAAGTTTTAGAACAATTTTTTACTGTTGCTAAAAGTTTTAACAATGATAAAAAACCGTTACTAAAAGGGATGAGCGCCATGTTTATCCCTAAAGATGAGCAGGTCTCGCCTTAATTGGTTATTAAATTCACAAATGGATGAACATTCACTTACATGCACCTATTTATAATAACATGTTGAATGTGTCATCGATTTATCTTCAAAATTAGACAAAATATACTTGCGTTTTAATATTTGAAAAATACTTACTATGACTCATTATTTTTTAAATTTTAAAAATATATACAGCTCTTTCTCTTTAAAAAAAAGAATTAACACCTAAATTATTTAATTTATGAACCTTAAAAATACACGATTTAATTAGTACTTAAAGTTTTAGACTTACTTTTTATTAACAAATAGGAATTCTTGACCAACGTTAGTTGTTTCAACTGATTCGATACTTGTTCTAATAAAAATTAGAATTCAAGTCTTGTAAAATAGAAATCTCAGCACTAGAAAAGTTTTACACCTATATATGATTTGATCGTATTCAAATTTGATTAGTCAAAAGTCAATAAATTTTTAAATATTAATAGTTTTAACTAAAAAATAGAAAAGTATAGATATATAATTTAAAGACCAAAAGTTTCATTTGCTTTAATTATTTATACTTGAAATATACTTTTGGTCCTTATAATTTGACCTAACTTGTAATTTAGTCCTTACACTTTAGTTGTTGTAATTAATTTGGTCCTTATACTTTGTAAATATATGAAACAAAATTCTTACTGTTAACAACCTTTAGTATATATGCTATTAAAATTTATATGACTTGGCACTGCATATGTAACATGAATTGGCAAAATTTTTAATCCTAATCAACAAGCCACATTGTCATCTCTCCCAAAATTGAACCCAATTAAATCCACGTTGAAGCCACTATCCTGAGCAAAAAAAATAAACTCTGGAAATAGATCTAAAAGAATCATTCTTCATCATACACTAGAGAGTTGTATATTTTAACCATGATTTATCTAGTTATTTATTTATTTTCCTAAAACGCCAAACTTAAAGTCATATATATAACTCACATGTCGACGTAACGTCTCAGAGGAAGTTTCCCGTTTGATATATATATATACACACACACACACACCTTACTCCTCGTGATCGATGGAGCATGGGTTCTAACTTCTAATGGCAGATAGCTATTATATATTAGATAGTCTCTTTAATTTCCACAATTCTTAAGTGTATATTCATATATAAACATCACATCATCGAATGCTTGGGTTTTAGTCCCAGTCAAAAGTATATCTCGTGGAAGATGTCATTTCTGAGACTTCCCTAGCTACCAGCCCAACACATAGATATATAACTCGTATATATGCATGCTTCGATCAAATTCATATGCAATATTTAATGGCTGAAATTGAATATTGGGACAGAAGCATGTATAAGTATGTGTGGATATGAGACAAGCAGAAGCAGTTGGCATAAAATGTGAATTAAGTATATCTTGTGGTGTACCAAAGGAGAAGTAAAGAAGTAAGAGACCTACAGAAATAAAGGCTGCCCTCGGCTTGTCTCACAAGGACTTGTTGCCCTTACATCACGTACAGGATCTTTGCGTAGGCCTCCATTGGGCTTTCAAGTTCTTATATATCCACCACAATTATAATATGCACGTAGGGGATATATATATACTTATAAAATTATATATATATATATATATATATATATATATCGGTGGCCTACATGATATATACACGTTTCTCAATAAAAAGAGCCTGTGCAAGCTGGACCACCCAATAAATTTATTGATCTGTTCTTGCTTTGTCTGTGTATTATCACATTTTAGAAATAAAAAGTTAAGAGTAAATTATTAGTTTAACTCAACACGTACTTGCTGTGGGACTTACCGAACACTTCAGTGTGACAATAAGCACCGTTGAAAAATTACAATTAATTTAATCTAATTTATGAAACATTTAGATGTTTTAATTTTATCTTTAAAAATTGTAATTATCTTAATAAAAATTGTGTCAAACATAATATTTCAAAATTAAATTGAAATACTTGAGTGAATTAAATTCAAATAACATTAATCTTCTCCGGATCAAAGCAGTAATTTACTCAAATTTATAAGGATAACTAATTAACTTTTTGGAAACATAACTTCTGTGTGGTTAAAGTTCTGAGCCGTAATAGGGTCTACGCACTTGGATGCCTTAATTTGGACCCAAAACTTATTAATTTTGATGATGCTTGACCCTTTTTAATTTCTTTTCTTTTTATTTTGAGGCAGTTTTGTTTTATTATTGAATTTAATTTTTAACATTTATTTTGATTTAGTATAAAAGTATCTTTAATTACCATTAATATATTTTCGATCAGTGATAAATCAAAGTTTTTTTTCCTTACAAATTTTGTACTTTCTTATATTTCTTGCTGCATCATATATGTACAATTAATTACCCTTACCAGTTTTGGTGATACATTAAAAACAATGGATGAGTCAAATTCTACACTAACACTTGCAGCCTCAGACTGAGATATCCTCCACACACCACAGTACAAAACTTTAATTTAATTTCATCGTTTGCTTGCCATGCAGTACTGTCTTAGCTCACCTTTACTGCTTTACGCGTACAACATCTCTTCTCTTGAGGTTCTTTTGTGTTAAATTTCCAGTATTATTGATACGGATCTATATAGTTAATTAATTGCTAACCAAATAAATGGCTGATCGTTGTTGAAAAATTATGTTACAACAATTTCTGTACGTCATTGCATCTTAGCTAATTATTACCATTTACTGTCTAATGGTTATCTGTAGAGGCATTGCACATTTTGAATTGACGTAGTTTTGTCAGTATTATTAAATAAAGCTTTGGAAGTTGAAGTCACATGCCATAGGTGTTGAGAATTACTTTAGTGCGTGTTTGTTTTTGCGTCGAGTCACGATCTACCTATGTTTTCTGTGCATTCAACCATGGTTAGCGGGAATCTGGGATGTTTGGAAGGAGAATCACACAAACTCCGTTCAGCCTGAAACTCGGTTCACTGCTCTGTAACCACAGTATATTCTTCGCGTGAATTTGTTGCTTTTGGAGACAGGGAAACGTGGGTGGGATTCAACCTTGCTGACACAAATATTCTACCCTCCTCAATGTTCATTATTGCCCCTTACAGTGCTTTTGGTGTATATATATTTCAAACAAAAGTGAACCAGTATTATTATACTCTGCATTTCTCTGTTCCTGCGTGCGTGACCGTCGGACACCACCACTTGCGGCAACTGGATTTGGGTGGTGGTTCTTTCTATTCGGTGGCCTTCGTCGTTATTTTCTGTCAATTTCCGGCCATTTCCCTTCAATAGGTATCCCTTCTTCCTCCATGTTTGCCTGCCTGCGTGACTACGTTTAAATTGATTTACCTCTGTTGTGTGCTATAATGTGTTGCTTGTGACTGAAACCTGCCGGGAATGTGCCGACGACGGTGACCGGCGTGGAATGAGGTTCGCCGGTAGCCCAATGCAGTGGGAAAACCCGGGTTTTAAAACCGGGTCATCGTGACCCGTGGAGCAGCCCGACTCTTTGCTCGGGCGAAGAAGATGAATGCTGTTTGTTTTTTTTTTCTGGTTGTTATTCTTGGGCTTGGCAGAAGTGGGCCTTTTTTTTTTCCTGGATGATGTATGGCACCAAGCTTTTTGCACTAGTGAGCTAATGAAAAAAAAATTAATTAGCAAATTATGATTAATATTTCATAATTTTAATTACCCTAAATACAGTTAATTAATCATAATTAAATAATTAATCTACTTGCTTAATTAATATAATTTTTTGATGTTTCAAAAAAATATCTTGTACTAATATATTTTAAGCTTGTTTTAGTTTAATTTGAGACAAATAATTTTAATTGAGATAAAAATTATTATTAGAAAAAAATATATAATTTGATTTAATAAATATATAGATAAAAAATTATTTAAGTAGTCTAGTTTGTCAAATAATTTTTAGTTAGATAAAAAATCTATTAGAAGAAACAACATATATAATTTGTCAAATAATTTTAATTGAGAAAAAAATTATTATTACAAGAAACAAAACATGTAATTTGATTTAATAGATATATAGATTAAAAAAATTACTTGAGTACTCTTGTTTGTCAAATAATTTTTAGTTAGATAAAAAAAATGTATTAGAAGAAACAACATATATAATTTGTCAAATAATTTTAAAAAAGATAAAAATTATTATTACAAGAAACAAAACATGTAATTTGGTTTAATAGATATATAATTAAAAAAATTACTTCAGCACTCTTGTTTGTCAAATAATTTTTAGTTAGATAAAAAAATTGTATTAGAAGAAACAACATATATAATTTGTCAAATAATTTTAATTGAGATAAAAATTATTATTACAAGAAATAACACATATAATTTGTCAAATAATTTTAATTGAGATAAAAATTATCATTAGAAGAAACAACACACTCTTGTTTGTCAAATAATTTTAATTGATATAAAAATCAATTCTTGAATATTTTTATTAGTTTTTGAGACAAATAATTGTAATTAAGACAAAGATAAAATAAAAATAGACCAAATAAAATAAAAATAGATGAAATTAATTGAAATAAAATTAATTAGAAACTTGTTTTAATTTAATTTGAGCAATCTTGTAATTTGAGTAATCTTATTATTAAAAGAAATAACTTTAGTTTAGTTTAGTAGTACATGATTGGTTTTTTGATTTGAGAAATTAAGTATATAAGGCTTGTTTTTAATTTATGTTATTTGGTTTTTTTGGAAGTAGGTAAGTATAGAAATTAAGTACATAGCTAAATAACTTATCATAGTTCTTAATTAGTATTTTATATTCACTAGAGATGAGTGCAAAGGCCTCTTGGGATCTAAGATCAACAGAGCAATTTATTCAAGCTTGCTTGAATCAAATTAATAAAGGAGAACGCAATGGCACAACGTTGACAAAGACTGGGTGGAAAAATGTTGTTACTGAATTCAACAATTTGAGTGGTAAGAACTATGACAGAACCCAGCTGAAAAATAAATGGGATAGTTTGAAAAAAGAATGGCAAGCATGGCACAAATTATTTGCCAATGAAACTGGGCTAGGGTGGGACAGTGTCAGGAACACGGTCGATGCCCCTAACGAATGGTGGGAGGAGAAGATTGCGGTATGATTGATACTATAATTTTTCTAGAGATTATGTACACTATTTTTGTCTGTTGAGATAATATATTTTGAGATTGTGCAGGAAAATTCCCAATATGTAAAAGTCAGGTACAAAGGGCTTCCTTTTGTACCCCTACTGACCACACTTTTTAAGGATGTGGTGGTCAATGGTCAATATGCTTGGGCACCCACATCTGGGACACTTCCAACTAGCATGAATGATGATGATGATGATGTCTATCGTTCAACATGGGACGGTATGCCGATAGACATGGAAGAAGGAAGTGGGGATAGTGAGGAGGACTTAGTGGTTGCAGGAACTTCCACCACCACACCACCTAGCCAGAAAAGTGGTGAAAAAAGAAAAAGGGCTGCTGGTGAAAAAGTGAAAGGAAAAGGCAAGGCATCTAATGCTAGACAGTTAGTTGCAGCTGTGAGCTCAATAGCTGATACCTATCGCTCACGTACCAGTTCCGTTGATAAGCCACATGCACGACCAAGTGTGCCATCTATGGAGGAATTAGTGGGAGTCCTTCAGAACATGGATGAAGTTACAAGCGACCCCAATTTTTATGGCCATTGTTGCAATTTACTGGTGCATGAGAAAGAAAGGGAGTTGTTTGCAACAAATATGGGGAAGCCACACTTGTTACTTAGTTGGCTTCTGGTTACAGTTCAATACCCTTTAGACCACTTTAAAAATTGAACTTTATTATTTATTGCTTCTTACTTGAACTATTGTATAAACATTATCTTTATCATTTCTAGTTTAATTTAAGCTATTGTATCAACATTATCCCGTATAATGTGATGTTTTATTACTATTACTTGCTTTTAATGTGCATTATGGTTGTTTAGGTGTGAATGGATCCTCGAAACATACAACAAAATTCAGAAATAGATGATGATGACCAGGTCATGATTACAACCGCAATGGCTGCTACCTACTATCAATTATATATGTCCAAAGAACCACGTAGAACAAATGAACAGTCTGGACATTCATGGGTAGTAGACATATTACAGGGACATCCAATTCGTTGTCATGAGATGTTCCGCATGGAATAAAATGTTTTCCACCAGCTATGCCATGAATTAATTGAGTGCGGATTAGAGGGGTCTACACGGGTAGGAGTTCAGGAGATGGTTGCTATGTTCTTGTACATGGTGGGCCATGGGGTAGGAAATAGAGTCCTACAAGAAAGGTTCCAACACTCAGGAGAAACAATCAGTAGATACATTCATGCAGTGATGGTTGGTTTATTGAAGCTTTCTTTCAATTATATTAATCCTCAAGATCGTTCATTTCGTGATATTTCTCCCAAAATACGAAATGACCAACGATATTGGCCCTATTTCAAGGATGCCATCGGTGCAATTGATGGAACTCATATCCCGTGCGTAGTTAGTGCAAGTGACCAACCGAGGTTTATTGGAAGAAAAGGATATTCCACACAAAATGTGTTAGCTGTGTGTGATTGGGACATGTGTTTCACATTTGTATTGCCTGGTTGGGAAGGTACAGCTCATGACGCTCGAGTATTCCATCAGGCTATCACCACTACTTCCATGAACTTTCCACATCCACCTCCAGGTATATTTTTTTCCTTCATGATTAGTTAATTTTAGTATTCTTTCAAGCTTATATGTGTTATTTTTTTTTATGATTATCTGTTTTATTGTTCTAGGTAAATATTATTTGGTGGATTCAGGTTATCCAACACCAGTTGGATATATAGGTCGCTACAAGTGTGAACGTTACCATCTTAATGATTTTAGACGTAAGACCGGATTTGCTAACCACAACGAGTTATTTAATTACTACCACTCTAGTTTAAGAACTACTATTGAAAGAACTTTCGGAGTATGGAAGAATAGATTCTTAATCTTACGCGGAATGCCTAAATTCAAAATGGAAACACAAGTTCAATTGGTGGTTGCAACAATGACGTTACACAATTTTATAAGAAGGCACGCTGATAATGACGTTGATCTTAATTGTTTAGACGATGAATATATCATTGAAGAAGATAGTAGAAACCATGTTACTGCCTCAAATTCATTTACTAGTCTGACGTCTTCGCCTGAAATGGACCGTATGCGAGACACTATTAGGGATCAAATGGTAGAGCATATGCAGAATAATTAGTCGTTATTTGTATAATTAACTATTTTCTTTATTATGAGAATGAATCTCTTAATTTATTTTTATGCAATTAAATTCAATTTTTTTGTTTGATTTTCCTAATTTTTTAAATAACATTAGAAATCATAGTTTAGTTTAATTAATTTAATTACCAAATTAATGAGAATCTTATTTTCATTAAATTATTATAAACTTGTTATCATTAATTTAAATGAGATAAAATTAATTTAATAGAGAAGACAAATGTTTTGCAATTGAATTAGAGATCTTAAAATTATTGTGAATAATTAGTGATTAATAAAATTTTTAATTAGTAATTGCAAAATAAAAAATTAATTTATTAATAAAAATAATTTATTAGTGATTAATTTGTAATATTAGACAAATTTCCTTTTAAATAAATGACAATAAATAATAATATTACATCAAAAAATTAAATAAAAAATTCACGCCCTTTTTGGTAATTACACATCTCAAACTACGTTTGCACACTAATATCCAAACATCATGTTTCTACACTAAACCACGTTTGTCTGCTCCAAATCATGTTTATCTAAATGTCTCCTAAACATAAATCACGTTCATCCAAACCTAGTTTTCTCTAACCACGTTCAACAGAACCTAGTTTTTTCCAATCACGTTTAATTCACCGGACTCCCAAACACACCCTTAGCCAGAGCATATCTTCTGAATTGTGGGCACTGTCCCTAAACATCATTTCACCCATATACCTCATTTTCCTTAGCATTTGGGTTTACTTATTTTATTATATGTATCAATACTTTTCCTCCAGCAATAGGTTTCCTTGTAGCCTATAAAAGGCATGCACTAGTATGTGTTATGTTTTTTTCAAGTGCGTTGGAATATATTAAGTTAAATTCTCTCCTCTCTCGTCTCTCTCTTGTGTTATGCGTGTGTGAGAAAATATATCTGACTTCAAATTGGTATCAGAGGCAAATACTGTGAGCATAAAAATATTTTGAGTGTGTGAGGAACAAGAGAGTTCTCACTGTGTCAAATTTTTTTTACAGTATATTTTGGAAGAGAGAGATATGGCAATTAATTTCAATATTGTCTGGTCCGGTCCAAAATTAGATGGGAAATTAGATTTTAGTTATTGGAAAATTTTGATGTCTACACATTTAAGAGCTCACAATATTTGGAGCTTGGTGGAAGCAGGATTACAACAAGGAGCTGATGAAGCTGCTCAAAGAAAAGACCATTGGCACTTTCACAAATTCATCAAGGTGTAGATTACTCAATTTTTGGCAAAATAGCAAATGCCAAAACAGCCAAAGAAGCATGGGATATTTTGAAGTTGTCATATAAAGGAGTTGAAAAGGCCCAGAAATCCAAATTGCAATCTCTATGTCGAGAATATGAAAGGTATGAAATGACTAGTTTAGAAACAGTAGAACAATATTTTTCACGTGTTACAGATCTCATCAACAAGATGAGAGTGTATGGAGAAGAAATTCCTGATAGCAAGGTGGTGGAAAAAATTCTACGCACCATGCCAATGAAGTTTGACCACGTGGTGACTACAATAATTGAGTCCCACGACACAGACACCATGACAGTAGCAGAGTTGCAGGGAAGCGTTGAAAGCCACGTGAGCAAAATTCTGGAGAATTCCGAAAAGGTGAATGAAGAAGCCTTGAAGAGTCAGGTGAATCTCAACAAAGTTGCCGAATCCAGTAAAAATGTTGAAAGTAGAGGTTGTGATAATTTCAACAATAGAGGAAGAGGAAATTGCAGAGGTAGAGGCCGAGGAAATTTCAGAGGAAGAGGACGTAACAATTTCAACCAAGGAAGAGACAACAATCTCAGATCATCCAATCAAGGAAGAGGTGGAAACAATTCTGGGTTTACTAACCGAGGAAGAGGAAGAGGTAACAATTATCAAGAAAGAACAAATTTTAATTGTTTTTATTGTGAAAAATTTGGGCATAAAGCTGCAGATTGTAGATTCAAACATCAAGCAAACATGGTAGAAAATCAGTATCAAGATGTTGGTGAGAATACTGATAACCCACAAAGTTTATTTCTGACAAGTAATTCTTTTTCAGAAGATGAAAATATTTGGTATTTAGATACTGGATGTAGTAATCATATGTGCGGAAAAAAGGAACTATTTTCTTTTATGGATGAAACGGTAAGATCTACAGTGAAATTTGGTAATAATTTAAATATTCCAATTTTGAGAAAAGGCCGAGTTTCTATAAGATTGAAAGATGGTTCACAAAATTTTATCTCTAATGTTTTCTATGCTCCTGGTCTTCACCTTAATCTATTGAGTATGGGACAACTGTCAGAGAAAGGTTACGATATGCAGATTCACCATGGCTACTGCACGATGACTAATGAAAGTGGGAGATTTATTGCTAAGGTAAAAATGACTCCCAACCGCCTATTTCCCTTGAAAATCCAACATGATAAGTTTCCTTGTTTGAGTTCTATAATTCCCAATGATGATTGGTTATGGCATATGAGATTTGGTCACTTTCACTTTTCTGGATTAAATTATTTATCACGAAAAGAATATGTTTCTGGATTACCTGTTGTGAATATTCCTAATGGAATATGTGAGACCTGCCAAATGGGAAAAAAACACAGAGAATCATTTCCAACTGGAAAATCCTTGAGAGCGGAAAAACTATTGGAGATAGTTCATTTAGATCTGTGCTCGGTTGAAATACCAACAGAAGGAGGTAGCAGGTATTTTATTACTTTCATTGATGATTTTAGTAGCAAAACTTGGGTGTATTTCCTAACGAAAAAATCGGAAGCTTGTGACGTGTTCAAGACATTCAAGGCATTTGTAGAAAAACAAAGTGGTTGCAGAATCAAAGCACTTAGAACATACAGAGGCCAAGAATACCTTGCATGTACAGATTTATTTGAACAGTATGGAATCCAACATCAACTTACAACCAGATACACTCCTCAACAGAATGGAGTAGCAGAAAGGAAGAACAGGACAATCATGGACATGGTGAGATGCATGTTGAAAGCCAAACAATTGCCTAAGAAATTTTGGGCAGAAGCTGTTGCCACTGCTGTTTATATTTTGAACAGGTGTCCTACAAAGAGTGTTCGTGATAAGACATCCGAAGAAGCTTGGAGTGGAAGAAGACCCTCAATTCGGCACCTGAGAGTCTTTGGATGTATTGCATATGCCCACGTACCAGATCAGCTTAGAAAGAAATTAGATGACAAAGGTGAAAAATGTATTTTCATTGGCTACTCTACAAACTCAAAGGCATATAGACTTTACAATCCAGAGACAAAGAAGATGATAATCAGTCGTGATGTGACGTTTGATGAAGAAAAAATGTGGGATTGGTCTTTGAAGGCCCAAAGGGATACGGTGATAATTCCAGACAATTATGAAGAAGAGAATGGACAAGGAGTCCCACCAACTAATGAACCAGAAACATCTAATAGACCACAAAGGAATCGCAGATTACCAGCCAGATTAGAGGACTATATTGTGGGTAACAATAATGATACTTCTGACGAAGAAATTATCAATTTTGCTTTATTTGCAGATTGTGAGCCAGTGAATTTTGAAGAAGCTTCAATCAATGAGAATTGGAGAAAAGCAATGAATGATGAGATTCAAGCAATTGAGAAGAATGAAACGTGGGAGCTAACAGATTTGCCAGCAGATAAAAGGCCAATTGGAGTGAAATGGGTGTACAAAACGAAGTATAAGCCCAATGGTGAGATTGATCGTTTTAAAGCGCGGTTGGTTGCTAAAGGATACAAATAAAAACCAGGTATTGATTACTTTGAAGTATTTGCTCCCGTTGCAAGATTAGATACAATTCGCATGATTATTTCTCTTTCAGCACAAAATAACTGGAAAATATATCAAATGGATATTAAGTCTGCATTTCTTAATGGTACGCTAGAAGAAGAAGTATATGTTGAGCAGCCTGCAGGTTATGTGATAAATAGAAAAGAAGATAAAGTTTACAGATTGAAGAAAGCATTGTATGGGTTGAAGCAGGCACCAAGAGCATGGTACAATAAGATCGATTCCTACTTCATGCAGCATGGCTTTGAAAGATGTCCATTTGAGCACACTTTATATATTAAATTTGTTAAGCCTGGAGCTATTCTTATTGTGTGCCTTTATGTTGATGATCTAATCTTCACCGGCAATAATTTAAAGATGATTGCAGAATTCAGGGAGGCTATGATAAAATGCTTTGAAATGACAGATGTAGGCCTAATGTCCTATTTTCTCGGCATTGAGGTTATTCAGCAAAATGATGGAATCTTCATTTCTCAGAAGAAATATGCTAGTGATATCTTAAAGAAATTCAAAATGGAAAATTCAAAACCGATTTCCACACCAATCGAAGAAAAGATGAAGCTGACAAGAGAAAATGATGACAAGATGGTAGATCCAACCCATTACAAAAGTTTGATTGGAAGTTTGAGATATCTGACAGCGACCTGACCGGACATTGTCTTTGGAGTTGGACTACTGATGTAATCAAGGATAACCCCATTGCAGCCCAAGAAAAGGAGAACACTTCAATTGGGCCTCTAACTCGTTTAAGGGTTAAAGAGCTTGGACTAATTACAGCCCAAGAAAGGGAGAACACTTCAATTGGGCCTCTAACTCCTTTAAGGGCTAAAGGGCTTGAATTGGGCTTAACCACTTTGTTGAAAGTGCAAGCAGTGTGAAAAAGATTGCATGTGAGATAGTTGCATTTGTTGAATATAGTTGTAGTCTATTACCTATGCATTTATTGTGTTTGACATTTAGCTACCTATGCATTTATTGTCTTTGACATTTAGCCTACACTACTTGACTTTTAGTTGATGCATTTAATGCATTAGTTGGAGTCTTTTGTCTTTTTGTTTTGGAGACCCTCTATAAAAAAGGTTCTTGCCATTTGTTGTAAACCATCTTTGAATCATATATGAGATATTGGCATTTTGCTTTCAAGAGGATTCTTGAGTTCTTTCTCTTATCTAACTTGTGTTAGTGGCGAGAGCAACTAGATTTCTTATCACTCACGTTCTTCTTTCTTGAGTGTGGCGAGATCAACCCATTTCTCTTAGTTGTGGCGCCCTTTGGCTTATCAATTGAGTGATTTGGTTTCATTTGTTTGTTTCTTTCAACCTATCTAGAAAATCGATCAAGTGTTTTCCCTCCAGAAATCACATCAACTACTTAGTAGATTCATGGAGGAGCCACGTGTTTGTCACTTACAAGGAGCCAAGAGAATTCTTCGCTATATTAAAGGTACTCTGACTGATGAAATTTTTTATGCTAATAATAATGATGTAAGGCTTGTTAGATATACAGATAGTGATTGGGCCGGGGATTTAAAAACGAGAAAAGCACTTCAGGGTATGTATTTCATTTGGGTACTGCTGCAATATCATGGTCATCAAAGAAACAACCAGTTGTCGCGCTCTCTACAGCTGAAGCAGAATATATAGCAGCAGCCAGTTGTGCTACACAGGCGGTATGGCTGAGGAGAATATTAGAAGTGATAAATCAGAAACAGAATGCTCCTACAGAAATATTTTGTGACAACAAGTCTGCCATTGCATTAAGTAAAAATCCAGTTTTTCATGGCCGATCCAAGCATATCGATATTCGATACCACAAAATTCGAGAGCTGGTTGCTGAAAAAGAACTGGTGATTGAATACTGTCCCACTAAAGAGCAAATTGCAGATATTTTTACAAAACCTTTGAAAATTGAGTTGTTTTACAAATTGAAGAAGTTGCTCGGAATGACAAAGTTGCAAGCTTAATTTAAGGGAGGCAATGTCAGTATTATTAAATAAAGCTTTGGAAGTTGAAGTCACATGCCATAGGTTCTGAGAATTACTTTAGCCAGAGCATATCTTCTGAATTGTGGGCACCGTCCCTAAACATCATTTCACCCATATACCTCATTTTCCTTAACATTTGGGTTTGCTTATTTTATTATATGTATAAATACTTTTCCTTCAGCAATAGGTTTCCTTGTAGCCTATAAAAGGCATGCACTAGTATGTGTTATGTTTTTTTCAAGTGCGTTGGAATATACTGAGTTAAATTCTCTCCTCTCTCGTCTCTCTCTTGTGTTATGCGTGTGTGAGAAAATATATCTGACTTCAAGTTTGATATATACCTTTCACCAATTGTTCTTATCTTTTGTGTCAATTTTGAAATGATGGAAAGAAACTCTAAACCATCAATCCAATTATTTCATATAAAATTAAACTAATCCGAAATAGTTTTTATTGGTTTGGATTAGGTTAAATGGTTGATTTTAAAAAGAATTTGTTAAACAAAATTTATAATTGAACATTAAATTCTTTTATTTTCCAAATCTTAACAATAAAAAATATGTTAAATATATATTATACATAAAGTATAAGTATGATATATAATGTATTAATATATAATTGGTTGATTCGATTTGAATTGAATGGCTATTACAGTCATTTAATATAACCAATCCAATAAAATTAGTTTTGACAAAAATTAATCTGATATATTTTATCACTTAATAAGTTTTCATTGAATTAGGTTAGATCAATTTGGTTAAAATGAGATCCATAGAACAAAGATTTGAACATTAGTTGTTTCACTATTTGAATTTTATGTAGGACGTACAATATTCCATTCTTAGAGAAGCTCATTTAGAGAATATTTTATCTTTATGCTCAATAAACCTAAAATGATTAATCTATTATCCTGGAGAGGTACCTTTGAAAAACCTAAAAAAAAAAAAAAAATATATATATATATATATATAATCTGGGTTCTCCTAATTATTGTTTTTAAAATATTAATTTTGTACTTAAATATAATAAAATTGTAATATAATAATTAGAAGTTAAAATATAAAAAATTAAATAACTTCTCATGATATTTCTATTATTTTTAATATAAATTTATTTTAAAAAATTTTTAAAAAAGTGGCAAGTATTTTAATATATGCTAAACTACAAGTTATTATTATGGTTTTAGACATTTTAAGTTATTTTTTTTCGACAGTCACAGACTTGTCAGCGTTGTGGTTCTTAATTTGGACCAATGGATTATTTATTGACCTGTCTTTTTTTTATTTGGTCTGCTATTTATGGACTTCTTTTTTTGGTCTAATTTATGGACTTGTGAAGCTAAGCCTATCTAACGGTGGCCGAGTCCCAATGTTGAGGAGGCTTGGGCTGGGCTTACAGTTCAATTGAAAAGAAGTTGGGCCTGTGAGATTATGAGGAGGGCGCATTGGGGCCCAGGTGACTGAACTCCACTACTCGGATACGTGGGCCCACGTGACAAAAAAAAAACACATAGACAGAAGTACAATGGAAGCATTTGTGGTACATGTGACAGCTGACCTAAGTCACTAATAAATGCTCTAATTTTTCTCAATCCAACCCTATCTTTTGCTTTATATTGCACATATACAGCAAAGAGTAGACATTAAAAGATGCCACAACTTTCACATTATTTGTAAGATTCTTAATCAGTGGCATATATATGACCCCTAGGTCAGTGGGGCAATTAAAAAATTTTAACAATAGAGGGTTCAAAAATAAAAAATGGGTGGACAAAATCTAAAATTTTAATAATATTATATGTAAATATTTAAAAATTCAGGAGGTGCATCTGCATCCTCTGAATTATATGTGGCTCCGCCATTGTCCTTAATATATATGGAAAACATATTTTTGGGTGAAGAAAGGGAACTGAATAATAGAGATACTGATATAAATAGATTCATCTGATATTAGAGACAAAAATTATTAGAAATTTGGAGTAGAAAAAAATTTGTATCTAGTTTTCAAGTTCTTTGTAGTGATTGTTAAGCAATATTAATATCCTTGAACAAGAAAAATATTTTGAATGAGAAACTGAGAGAATTTTATATTTATGTAGTTTTACATGGATCAAATTAAATTAGTCAAAGCTCATTACGTTTTTAGACACTTATAGTTCTAGCAAATTAAAAAAATAATATTGGGAATATTGGGTGGCTTAGCCATCAGACGGCATTTGGGAGTAGATGTGATGAGAGAACCTTTTCCCTTGCGTCGGCTTTGAATATCAAAATGAGGTTGGGGGTTTGGGTTTATCACTTGCAAAAATGACATCAATTGAAAAAGATAAAATTTGAGACTGAATTTGAGATAAAATTTCTGTCTCATATTTGATTTATAAAGAAAAAAAAAACTTGACACATGTCCATAACTGAACTTGTGACGAACATTTTCCATCTCACATCAATGATGGACTTGAACCAAAAAATTTGTCTCAAAGTTGATTTAACCAAAAATTAGGTTTTGGTGGGTATTTGAAATGAAATTTGGTACAGAAAAATCCATATCAGTTTAAAATAAGGTTAAGATGGATTTTGCCACCAATAATTTCCGTCTCAGATTGTCAAATTGACACAAACAAAATTTGAAATTTTGCAATAAAAAATGTGCAACTCAAAATTTCAAATGGATTTTAAATGGAAAAAAAATAATTGAGATGGAATTTCACACGAAACTTTCCATCTCAAAAAGTGAAGTGGAAAAAAGTGTAATATAAATATTTTATTAATTGGAGACGGAAATTGAAATGAAACTTTCTAAGACAGACTATTTTTCATTTTAGATTCTGTCTTAAAAATTTCTTCTTTCCATATTTTTTTTCTACGACAAATTTGAGACGAATATGAGACAAAGAATATTTTTTCGTCTTAGGTTTGGAGTTTTTTTTTTGGGCAATGATATACACATGACCATCCACATTATCAATTTCTATCCATAATTTAAATAATACTAGTGATTGAGACAAAATTAATACCTATTAAAAATAAGTGGGACAAAATTAATACTAAAAAAATATTTGAGATGAAATTGAAAGAAGAATAAAAATGATACTATCACCTTTATGTAAATGATCAAAACATAGCAGACATGAGTGTAACTTTTGATCTAGCTTGATACATAGGAATTTCGTCTTGCTAATCATTCCAATGATGAGATTCAAAAAAGGGAGGGGGAGCAAAAATTTGAAACCAGATAGACCTCACAATTTGGGTAGGGTTGGTAAGAAGCAAAGGGTCTCATCACATTATCTTCCCAAATGACAATCATTGGACGCTTTAATTTCCAAACCCCAAATCAATTACATTATACACCCTTCAATCTTCATCCCAATTAATATTCTTTCTTAGATAATATGTAGATCATATAAATCAGCAGGCTGATTTTTTTTCTTTTTTTGGGGGGGTGGGGGGGTGGGTGGGGACAAATATAACTATCTTCTAGATAAGCCTCGTGACAGTGTCATCCTATGATCTTCCTCAACGGACAACTGAAAATTTCAAAAAAATAAAATAAAATATAACTTTGGTAAATTAATTATCAGGCCAATTTTACTGATTGATTAGGTTATAATTTCTCACCTAGACACATCAACTACTGGAAGAATTTCTTATTATACTGAAGTTTAAATTTTAAAGAGTAAATAATTAATTTAATCTCTAAAATATTATAGTTATCTTAAATTATTCTTTAAAAGATTAAATGTAATACTCTAGGTATTACAGTGTTGTGAGAAAGTGTAAGTCTAGGCTTGTGGACAAATTTTTTGTGAATAGATGGGTAAATTTTGCCATGGTGGCTTATTTAAATTTCATTATGTTTGCAATATGCCTTGTTTGTGTTGTCTTAAAGGTGTGCATGTTATGTGGTGATTGATTAATTCTCATGAGTTGTGTTAGGAATACACAATGGACCAAATCGATAAAATATATGTGACCAGGATGCCACGTCAAGGGCACCATAGCGTTAAGGAGATGACATCAAATAAATAAATTAAATAGTCAAGTTAAATAAGAATTAATCAAATACATAGGTGTGCAGACTAGAGGAAACTTACGAAAAGGATGGCGTGAGAGCTATGGAAGATGTAGGAAACAAAATTAAAATAAGATTTAATAAAATAAGGAGAAAGGAAACTAATAGAATAAGGAAAAAGAAAACTAATAAAATAGGAAAGTGTTAGTGTAGTATTAAGAAAGATAAGAAGAATTAATATGGTAAGATTAGGAAAGAAAAATAATATGAATAAATTAAAAACTCCTAAGAAGTAGGTGTGATCTATAGATAATGAAACAAATAAAAATATAAGGAAAGTCTTAATACAATACTTAACCTAGAATTCAAATTAAAATAAATTAAAAGACTCCCACCTAGCGTAAATCACTCACACGGCCACCAACACTCTAGGAACCCTAAAATGCCTCTCTCCATTCAACCAACTAAACCCTAGCTATCCCTCATTCACTATCTCACAAAAAGGAAACCCTAGATGACCACATGAGAAGAAAAACCCTAGACGCCCCTGCTCTCACTCATATACTCAAACACTTGAAAGCCCTAGCCTCAACACCACTAACTCTCAAACACCTAAACATCAGTCACACTCTCAAAACCCTAGGTTGCTCATGCACACCCCTTCAAGGAGAAATCTTGATCATTGGTAATATTTCTAGATGTTAGAAAACTTCAAGAAACAAAGGTAAGTACTGAAAATCCTGATTTATCGCACTTTTGTTTTTCACAAAAATTAAATCGATCATAACTCCCTCGATCGAGCTCCGTTTTTAACAAATTAAATATCACTTGAAAGTCCTTTGAGTCTAGTTTTTAACAAACAAGTTTTGTTAAAAATTTCTTACCGATTAGAAGACATGACCAGATTAATGACCAAAGGCCAGGAGCAAAAATGAGCAGTTTTCCTATTCCATGATTATAATTTCTTTTCTCAACCTTTTTTTGTTGTAGTTGTTAGAAATGAATCTCGGATTCTTGCCCACACCTTTTCTCTCTCCGAATAACATGCAAAGCTCAGTAAATATAGGTTGGAATCTAGATGAGTAAAACGATCCTACTTTAACTTAGTCTTAATATCACACATTATGTGCATATACATTATGTGCATATGTTTGTAGGTAGTCTCGTGAGAATAGTAAGGGGCTATGATTAGGTTACGAAATGAGATGAGAATCTTATTTTATGCTTATGGTATGATGAAATGTAGTGATTCTATATCTCATAAATATATTGAATATGAGAATTTCGTGTTTGGATATATTGATCTAGTAAATGTGCGTTTATCAATTTAAATGGGCGGATTGTTGTTTTGGATTATCATACAGTTGTGCTATGTGATTGTGGTTATACAGGATGGTACCCCCTTTCAAAGCAAGGCAAGAATCTCCGGTTAGAGGGCTCCTTGGTCGGTGAGTGTGGAGATGATGATCCTTATGATAAGAAGGAAGATAAGGTTTAGCTTGCTCCTGAGGATTGCCTTGCCATTGATGAGTATCAGGTCCATTGGTTTAGTGATGAGATGCAATGATGATTATGCTGATTGGTTGGTATGTGTTCTGACTTACAACTCTGAGTTTGAAACTGTGGCCTTCGGGCATATTTGCATAATTTGTGATACCTTTCGATTTTGTTATTGTAGAGCCAATTTTCTCATTGAGTTTTTATATCTCACACTCTTGTGGCTTATTTTTTCTACAAATCTGGTCGTTGACGAGGAGCACTCGCTTGAGGAGTAGCGATCTTGTGGTGGACCTCCTCGTTGCTTAGTGGGCCCCTTTGTTATGTTTTGTTGAGTCCGTAGGTCACTCTTTTGTTGCATAGGACACTTAAGGGGATTTGGGGATGATGTTACTTTGTTTAAACTCTGTATATTTGGACTTATGGAAGAATTAGAATATTTAGATTTAAAGCAATCTGGTGATACTTCTTGATTGCTGAAAGGAAAATTACAATGAATACATGTGTATTTTTAAAGAAGAATTTACATTAAGTATATAATTTTTTTGAAAAAGAAGACTTTACATTCTATATGTATAAGAGGATGTTAATTTCCATCAACTATTTAATTTTTTTAATTAATTTATTTTGTTTTAAATCACAAAAACCTCCACAATGATATTGGAAATCTATTGGATATTTTGGGGGGTAGATTAGGGTTACAGTAATAGTGAAGTATTGTTAATGTGCCGGACACATGCCCGAGGTACGAGTCGTGATATTAAATATCTCTGTTTTGAAGATTTATTTTTATCTCAATTTGGTCCTTTTCGATACTAAATCTCTAAATTCAGCATTGTCAAATCTCAAATTTTTCATTGTAAAAAATCATTTGGCCAAAGATATGAAGATGAAATTAAGACAAAAGTAAAGGACTTAATTGGAATGCTTGATATTTTAGTAGCTAAATTAAGACAATTATAATTTTGTGGAGATTAAATAAGTAATTAATTTACTTAAATAATTAAATCACACAAGTGTCACACGCGAGTAAATTAAGAGGATAATCTTTAATATATGATCTCAATTATGATGTCCATATAAGGAAAATAAGTTTTCTTAATTGAGAAATGAGAAGGGAAAACAATTTGGAAAAGGACCACTCAAACTTAATTCAAGCATCATTACGTAGTTGACCTTTACTTTTTGGACGGAGTGCGCGTTTGGTTTCGTGGTGGGGGAAATGCAGTGCATGTTTGGTCAAGAAAAATTGATTCTCCATCAATTCTCAAATGTTTGGTTGGTAAGAAATTTACATAGAATTGATTTTCCAACAAAACAATTGATTTTCCAACAAAACCTAGGTCATCTTCAACGCTCTAAATCTAAGCTTTTGATTTTCAATTCTCAATCAACGTGTTTTTGCAATTTTTTCTTTCCTTTGCTACCCCTTGTATCATTACTCCAAGCAGCCTTTCATTCCCTTTTTTCAAGCTTGAAGGAGAATGAAAGAAAACAGAAGGAGAAAGATAAATCTCTGTCGCATTCAAAACACACATACACACAGAGAGAGAGAGAGAGAGAGAGAGAGAGAGAGAGAGAGAGAGAGAGAGAGAGAGAGAGAGAGAGAGAGAGAGAGAGAGAGAGAGAGAGAGAGAGAGAGAGAGAGAGAGAGAGAGAGAGAGAGAGAGAGAGACTTGCCACCCGGCTCTTCAACTATGGCTACTTTTTGTGCTCTTCTCCTCTAGTATGTTGTCATTTTCTGGTCTGTTCATCGCCATTTGGCATTATTTCGCTGAGAGCTTTCTGTCATGGCTGGCTGTGCTGTGGTCGGCTTTTGAAACAAGCGTCTGTTCTACTTTGTGCTAACCAATATCCAAACGAAATTCATTTTCCAAAACCAATTTTCTGATAATAGTTTTCAAACATAAATCATATTCATATAAAATTAATTCTACTCAAAATCAATTCTGAAAATCAATTCTATTCAAACATGGTTTATCCAATGAGTTTCCAAACACCCCCAGAATATGTACAGCCAAGCAACACGACACCGTGTATTAACAAACGCAATCATAAATTCTCAAAAGCATGTATACATTTGAAATCTCAAATTCTATCAATATTTGATTAGTTCAAGTAGTTTAATACTTATTTTCTTTAAATAAAGTCTAAGTTAAAGCTTTGTAAGAGAAGATTAATGTTAGAAGAGCTTTCACTTATGTAGTCCAACTCGACTCAAATTAAATTCATTATAACCCTATAGGTTGCCATATATTGGTGATTAAGAAAAAAAAACTCATTCAGTTTTTTTTGGGCAATATTTTGCAAGTTTATTTGTAGTCTTGGCCAACTATATATTACTAAATAAGGATATATTTGCCTCAATTTAATCATTTCATTACTAAATAAGGATATATCATTGTTAAATATCAAATTTTTTAAGTTCAAAGAAGTCACTTTGACATAAAGGGAGCAAATTGAAACAAATACAACTTTTTAAAAATTTAAATATAATTAAATTAGAATCTTTTATGTTAATACAATTTAATATAATATTATTGAATATATTATATAAGTTAATATAGATATTACACATCATTATAAAATATATATCAAAGATAAAATAAATATGAAATAAAATAAAGATTAAATTAATAATAAAATAGATAAAATAGAGATGGGATGGTAACAGACTATTCCTCGCTAAGTCAACTAGTGAGAGTATACTCTGTCACTAAATTTAAAAGTCCGTTGCCGATTTATTTTCAATTTAGCAAGGGATCAATGATGTCAATAATTCCGTCATTGATTGCACATTAATCTAATTTTATGTCACAAACTTTTCTCCTCTTCTTCATTTTTCACTCTGCTGTTTCGCCTTTGGTGCACCACTGTCGCTTTCCACTGCTATTTCTTGTCATTTTTCATCGTATTTTGGCATGAAAACCACCGGGGGGAGGGATTTTGAGCATTTTTGGTGCTTTTCACTGAAGGATTGGCGGGATTTCTTCAAGGTTCATCCACGGGGTCTCGTGGGATTCGAGGGTTGAAGATTTTGGATTTTTTTTAGTGTCTTTGAGTTCTAAACCGAGGTCAGAATCCAATTCATTTCTACAGTTGTTTATGATTTTTTTTTTGTATTTTTTTTCAATTTTTGTGATTTCTTTTGTAATTTCTGGAAAAAAATTTGTAATTATTAAAAATGATAAAAACTTATTCTAACGTTTTAGGGTCTTATTGTGATTGTTGGGAATTTTCTAGGATGGTGTGTAATTTTTGTGAAATTTTTGCAATTTTCTAGAATTTTAGAAATTCTTGGATATATCTATAGTCATTAGAAATTTTTTGGAAATTGATTCTGATTGTTTGGGGGTGTAATTGTGATTATTTAGAGATTATTTAGTGATGTTGTGAAACTATTGTGAAATTGTTTTTAAAATTTTTGGTAACATGCGGTTATTTGGTAATTTGTGGAAATTAATGGGACTTGTTTGTTGGATGTACACATGATACACATGATTTCCTTTCTTTTTGGTTACGTTGAAACTAGTGAAGAACTATGATTAGTTTTGGAATGTTTTGTAGTTTGAGAAAATAGTTGCCCTCTTGTTACCAATTATAATACTTAATTGGTAGAGAGGAAAGCAAAAAGGAAAATATTGACACTACTAGAAAATTCAGAATCAGATTTGGAAATTTTTGTCTCTTATTGCAGATAAATCTTTCCCTGAAGGATTAGAGGAACATATTTCGTCTCTAAAATGGGCATTGCAACTAAATAGAGACATAAAGATATTCCATCCCAACATCAGAGAAAGAATTAGACACGAAAAGTTTCAGAGATGAAAATTGTTCCGTCTCAGATCTAGGAAACACAATTTTGTCTCTGATTCTATCTCAAATCAGAGATGGGTTTTTCTATCTTAAATTTGAGATTGACAATTCTGCCTTTGATTCTATCCTTGAGTTTGTTCTCTTTTCTTTTTATATTGCAAATTCATAACTATATTATAATGAAAATAAAAGATAGAAAATTCAATCAAATGTCAAATGTCATTAAAATTAATTCTGATGCAAATTTAAATGTATTACGTAATGTAACTTCACATCATGCGGGGCAAAACCTAAAACTAATTTTGATCCTTCTCCCACTTGTGGATTAGCTATTGCATAATGTCTTCGCTAATCCATTATGGCTTTAGCCAATGGCGGTAATGAGCATGAACACTCCACATCATGCGTCGTAAAAGCTCCCCGCATTTCTTGGTTTGATTTCTCCGTATCTAGTCCTTGTGTTCTAGTAACCATTTTGTACCGATTTTGCACAACGGAACAAGAATTAATATTTTGGAGAAAAAAAAGAAAAAGAAAACAAAGCAACACAACAATACATACTGCCCACTCTTGGAACCATAGTTCCTTGAGTTCATCCAGAACCTTCTTTATGTTGTAGTTAGCTGCCTCAAAATTCGTTCTAATGACCTGGGAGATATGTCAAACCGTGTCTATACCTAGGTCAAAACTATGCAATTCAATTATAAAGGTTAGTGCACAAAAAATAAGAACCTCACACTCTTTTAATTCCTAACCAAAAAGTAAAAGGAAACTAGCATAACTCACACATCGTGACCCGGGCGGATCCAATGTCACCCATCAGTTGTAGCAATACCGCCACTACTAGAGCTCAACATCTATCAGCCTGTATCAATGACAATGTGGCATGCATGTAAAGGCAAAGTATAAAGTAAGATAGAACAAAGAAACAACAATTGTCAAATAATCCAAAATATTAATGATTTTCTAAGAAATAAAGATTCCAAGTTGTTTTCACAAGGCATTCATGTAATACTCCCGGTATTCTAGTGTAACTAAAAGTAAGTATTTTTCTGACAATTGGAAAATCTTTCACCCATTCATGTATTCCAATTAAAGAAATTTCCTTATTGGGACTTGTGAGGGACTAAAGTGAACATATGAGAATTACAGGTTTGTCAACAAAATGGAATGGGGTGATGGGTAATTTTTTTTATGAGAATGTTTTGGGTACCCTAGTGATAATTAAGCTATCTTATTACCTTATGAGGTGCTAAATGAGATTTGTTTCCAAGAAGGGACCAAATGGAAAGAAAACATATGGGCCCCACTCATATAATTAAAAACCCACCCATTTCTTTCTTCCATCATTCTTCTTCTCTCCCTCATGACGTCTTTTTCTTCTCCTAGTGCCATGGACCTTCTTCTTCAACAAATCTTCACCAAGCCTCTAACCACTCCTCACCAGTGAAAAGATGAGTTTCTAGCGAACCACCATGCCAGAAAAGCAAAGAGACTAAGGTAAGTTCCCTCCTCCATCTTCCTTCATGGCATTTTCAATTTTGTGGGTAATAAGGAGAAATTTGAGCATGTCTTTGAAGTTCTGAACTTGGTTCACAAATTGTGATCCTCTATGTTGATTGTTAATGTATTTGAAATCAGAAACCTATGAATGTAGCAAGATTAAGAGTGGATTCAAGTTTTAGAAGAGATAGAGAAGAGTAAGGGTTGTAGTTTGGGAAATTATGATTCAAGAATGGAACCATGAAAGTTTCTTGGGGTTTTTATGCCCAATGAATGCTAGGACATTAAGGAAGAAAACCATGGAGAGATCTGAGAGGAAATGGTGATTTCAAGGTTGAAAATGCTAAATCCATATTTGATGCTCAAAATTCTGCTGCTTGGTGCCTGTCAGTTGGCCGAAAGATGGAGGTTGGTGCTCAAGGTGCCATGAGTGGCGCCCCAAGCGCCAGCAGTATGAAATAAGATAAAGTGTGTGGTTTAATTCCTTTTTTCGTGTTTTCTTGGTCCTTAGATGTTGGGAGACGATTCAATGGTTCTTAAAATACTTCGAGTTTGCAATAGTCATCTTTAAGGAGAAGAAATCAGCAAGAGAACTTGGGCAAAGGTGAGGAAACCTTTCCTATCTTATATGCTTGTTGTGTATATATTATTGAATGTGTTTGCAATTGTACATATTTCATGAACCAAGTTGAATTATCATTGAATAAGATGTGAGTTAAGTTTCCATATGTCCAATAAGGAAGAGCATAAATATGTTAATTTCCAAGTAAATGTTGGTAAGAGTAAATTGTCACTAAGGTGAATTATATGGTCGAGTATATGTATATAGTTGTCAGATAATTGAGATCCAATGTAATAACAGTAGTCTATCCCTGTATTGAGATGGCGATTAGAAAATGAAATAGACAAATGTATACTCAACAAGAAATTGTTGTTATACTAAAAGAACTTTTAACTATGGGTGATGTCGTGAGAGGTTAAATAAAAAAAGCTAGTTGGCTATATAAAAGAGAGATTTAATTATCCTCGCGATGTAGATCCTTGTGATCTTTTCACGAATGCATGAATAGTGAATCTCTAATATATGTGTGGGAGCAATGTAGAAAAATAAGATATAGGATATTATGAATTGTGATTATGTATTACGTCACATATGCCCATATATACTATTGTTCTGGTATTAAATTGTGTAAACGAGTACAAAGGAAATAAAATGATTATTTTGGGAATTGTGAATGGAATGAATGTAGTTACAAGAATACAAAAGTATATGAAATTTTATCATTTATTCATAAATGTCATTATTGTGTTATGCACGTACAATAATGTGCTTCTAATTATCAAATTCTCAGTATTATATGATGATTAAGAGTAAAGGGATATATGGTGATGATATTGTAATTGTTATGGACGATTGTAATATGTATGTGTATATGGTCGAGCTTTGATGTTCCCCGGAGTCGCATTGCTGCACACACAATATGGGCCCTACATTGTGGTCGTAAGTTGCTTGGGAATCGATTGGCTTTCAACTTCCATATGATTGTGATATGGTTAAGCTTTGACATTCTTGGTCTCACATTTACTGCATGCACATGGCTAGTGCGATGTAATCATTAAGTTGTTAAGGTGTCGATTGTCTACCGACCCATGTATGATTATGGTCTTAATGGAATGTGTGATCGTACTCTTATATATGTGAATTATTAATGTTTGTTAACGAAGGGATATGACTAAAGCTAAATAATATAAGTGACCCTCTTTGCATCATATAGAATAGATAAGACATATATTGATATTAGTTTGTTAAGAGTTATTATATATATATATATATAATTTTATTGATTGAGATTATATTTTATGCTATCGATTCCTCTAGTTTTGTAGTACCCTTGTTTTGTGTTTGTGGCTGGGTAGTTTATGGTGAGTCTCGTGGTTTGGACTCACCCCTCATAGTTTCAGGTACGGTGAATCCCGCAACCCAGAGGTGCGTGTGTTTGGAGATCTCCCCTTTGTTCGGGGTACAGTAATATCTTATTGAATTTATCTGTTCAAGTTAGTAGTTAGAGAATTCTAAAAAGGGTCTAGAATCTGGTAGGTTCCGTTACGTCGTGTAAATGAGTTTTCAAAAAATTATTGTAAGTTTTATTCGAGAATAGTATAATTTGTGTATAATTATGTGTAAATGAAAAGTATTCCTATGTTTAATAAGGTCTCGAATTAGAGAAAGTTAGACTTGCAGTGATGTAGTCAAGGCACCACCTGTGCCAGTCATGAACCCAATTTGGGGGACGTGACAATTCACATTGCATAAAGTGTTTCAAACGAATGATAAACACATACATCAATTCCAATTCCAATTGTCATGAGGAGAGTGTGGCCCCTAATGTCCTCCAATTCCAATTGTCAAATAAGAGAAATCAATAGACTTAGCGACCACATGAAGTTTTCACATTGTTCAGATGAGAAATTCAATGCCTCTAATTCTAATTCCATATATATTTTAACAGGTCTCACATGACCACATCTTATCCTAAAAGACCTTTATAGGATAAAAAATAAATCTGGAATTTGCTTTACTTCTCCTCAACAAAATCTTTCTTGCCATTTCAAGGAAAAATGAACCTTCTCCATTAATTTTTCATTTGCAGCAAGGAAATCTTTGTTGTGCTATTTGTAAATGCAATCTATATTATTTTGCTTTTTCTTTACTCAACAAAGTCTTGGTTAAGGATCTTTGCTATGGTGCCAATTGATTAAGGGAAATTAAATTGGGAAATTAGGTTTTCAAATGGTGAAATTTGGATTAAGGGGATTTTGTGGGCCACAATGCACGTAAAGTTCAATGAGTTTATGAACATTATACTAATTACAATGTGTTAAGTGTTTAAAATTCAGACTACTATATACAGACTATATCACAAGATACCAAATTGTGATTTATCTTTTTTTAAAAAAATTATTTTAATTCTTTAGTTCATTTTTCTTTAATTCAAGTTTTATGCTTCATACAAAAAAAGATAAACAACAGATCGGGAGGGGAAAGAGGGGAGAGAGAGAGAGTACCAACTAATGTCAGGGAGATGATGGAGACCCACCATGAAGTGCAGGAGAGAAGACAGTGGCGACGTCGATAGTGAGCACAAGCAAAATAAGGAGGACGACAGAGGCGAGAGACAGTAGAGGAAATTGGGGATCTAAAGAGGCGACGGGCATTTGAGGTTTGAAATTGGGAAAATAGGGTCATTCAGGATTTGAGACGAATTTTTGAGGTGGGAAATTCATCTTTAATCCAAAACTACGTCATATTGATTAGAATAGTCAGAGAAGGAATTCCAGCATCTACAAATTTCATCTTTGAAAATTTGAAAATACTAGAGACAAGATTCTTGTGATAGAATTCCATCTCAGTTCATTAAGAAAAACATCACATTTCAAGAAAACTCAAGGACAGATTTTGAGATGTCGTAATCTGTACATGATTACTGCCTCCAAAATTATAGACAAAAAAATTTAGAGACTAAAAATGTCTATTCAAGAATCCGTCTCTGATACCTATCTCAAATCAGAGATGAATTACAAATACATTAGGAACGGAATTAGAGATGGACATAAATTTGTCTCTGATTTTCATCTCTATTCTCTTGTTTTCTTGTAGTGTGATCTCTTGTTTAACACATAGAAATCAAGGTCTCTTTGGTTGCTATTGTTGGAGTTGGGGGTTTAAGTAAAATTGCTCTCAATTGGTTTACGATGATGTTGAAGTGAAGAAGTGCTTTCAAAAACAAATGTGGGTATGTGTTTCTGAAGGCTTTGATGTAAAAGCATAGGTCAAAAAAATATTAGATTCTTACTTGGTAAAAAGTGACCAAAATTCATAGATTTTGATTTTATTTACTCATTTAGACTAAAATGAGAGAAAAAAAAATCAACTATTTGGATTCCCATTTTGCAAAAAAGTTAGTTAGGTTGTATATGTGTGTGTGAATATATATATATATATATATATATATATATATATATATAAATGCATAATGCATGTGGCCCTAAAAGATTAGATTTTAAACTTATTTAGGTTGTATATGTATTAATCGGGTTTATGGGTTCAATTTTTTGTGGCTTTCTTCTTGCTTCTTTGGGTGTGAAATCAAGGTTAGGTACCGAATTTCAATTTTTCAAGTTGTTTATAATTTGTTTTGCAATTATTTAAGATTTTGTGAATTTCAAAAATTGGCAGAAATGGATTTTGATCACTTGGGGATTTAACTGGGATTGTTTTGCAATTCTTTGTGATGTTATATAATTTTTCTAAAAGTTTTGCAATTTTCTTTACTTTTGTGAATTATTTGAAATTTTTGCAATTTTTTTAAAATTTTAGAACTGGGGGGAATGGATTATGGTCACCTAGGGGTTTAATTGGGATTGTTTTGGATTTATTTGTGATGTTGTATAATTTTTTTTCTGAAATTTCTACAATTTTCTTTGATTTTTATGAATTCTTTGAAATTTATGGAAATTTTTTGTAAATTTCAAAAATTGGGAGATATTGATTTTGATCACATGGGGGCTTTAGTTGGGATTGTTATGGAATTCTTTTGTGATGTTGTATAATTTTTTTTTGAAAGTTCTGTTAATTTTTTATTTTTGTTGACTTTTTGTAACTTCTAGAAATTTTTGTAAATTTTAAAAATTAGGGATAATTGATTCTAATTTATTCGGAGTTGAATTGTGATAATTTGGAAATTTTTGGACTTTCATAATAAGAAATTTCCTCTTTTCAATAAGGAATGATACATTTCCTTTTCATACAATTGACTCAATCTATTTTATTTTTTTTTTCGCATCTTCTTTAGCTCCCCTTGATCCTCCAACTACATTCATTACAAGAAATTAGGCTTTTATGGCCAAAAAAAATGTCACTGAAAGTCTATTTTTAATGGCGACTTTTCAAAGTTGCCACAGCTTTTTGTGGCGACTCTGGAGAAGTCGCCACTAAAGGGTCTTCAATGGCGACTTTAACTTTGTTGCCACAAAATACCTTTCACTGGCAACTATTTTGGTGCCACTGATATCACTCATTTGTATGTATAAACTATTAAATTAAAAAATTGATACAAATATTTTAAATTATAAAGTGAACTTAAGAAAAAAATATCTCAATTGTAATTTAAATATAAGTTATTTTAAAGTCATTCATGATGTCATAATCTAGATGTCATGAAAAATGTTTTTGATAACATATTTAATACTTTGAGCCCCTTAGCATTTTTTAAATAAGAAAAATAATAGGCTCCACAAGCTCCTTCTAGCTAATATATATATATATATATATATATATATATATATATATATATTGCTAAGGGACTTGAAGGAAAAAAAATTAGGAAGGGCCTTGTGGGTTAAAAATGAAAATTAGCTAAATGGCTTGAGGGAGGCCTCCCTCAAACCCCTTAGCATTTTCAAAAAAATAAACTATCAGGAAAGATCTCATCCATGTTATAAAAATTATCTACAGGGCTCAATCTAGGTATTTTTTAATATATATATATTAAAATCAGTATGGGGCTCTTAAAAGGTCTCTACGTGCCCTTTGCTAATATATATTTTCTTCTAAAAAAATAATACCAAGGGACTTGAAGAAGGGCCCCTTGAGCCCCTTAGCTACAATTTTTTTAAACCAATAATGGGCTCATGGAAGGCTCTTGGAAGGTCTCTACGTGCCCTTTGTTTATATATATTTTCTTTTAAAAAATAATACTAAGGGACTTGAAGAAGGCCTCCTTGAGCCCCTTAGCTATAATTTTTTTAAACCAATAAGGGGCTTGTGGAAGGCTTCCACGAGCTTCTTATTGATATATATATATATATATATATATATATATATATATATATATATATATACTATAAGGGGCTAGGGTGGCTTCCTTGGGCCCTGAAAATTATAGCCATTATTAGAAAAATTAAAATTAGTGATAGATTGAAATCTGTCACTAATTCTATCATTTATGATTGATTTTAGTCATGAATTTCAATCCATCACTAATTTTTGGCTTTATGGAATTTAGTAGATTGAAATTTGTCACTAAATATTGACATATTTTGTTTCATCACTAAATTCTGTCATAAAATGTGGAATTTAGTGATGAAATTTTTGGTCACTACTTTAGTGACAAATTGTTTTCCGTCACTAATTTGTGATATATGTTTTCCATCACTAATTTAGTGATAGATCAATTTTGTCACTAAATCACTAAAATTTTCAAAGTAACATTAGACTCTCTCTTTATATATATAGGTTAAAATATATCTAAGGTCCTAGTAGTTTCACTCAATTATGAATTTAGTACGTATATTATAAAAACCAAGAATTTGCCACTTGTGTTTGTTGAATGTGATTTTTACATAGCATCTTCTTTCATGTCAACATCCGTGTCACTTTAAGTTAAAGTCACCTGCTGACGTCGTCTTCTTCCTAATCTTCTTCAGACTTCCCTCGATTTCTCATGCTCAAACTTCCAGCATCTGCAACAATATATTCTTGTCTTACGCTTACAGTGGTAGGACATGGGTGCTGCCCAATGTCTCTAATCCGACGAAGCAACCATACTAATTCAAGTCCACGCTCACTATGCTCATTAATGGACTTGACGAGTTCAAGTCCTAGAAGGTGTTTGTGGGGTTCCAGCATGACGAGTACGTGCTTTCTGCATTGAATGTGGTGCTCACCAATGGCACAAGCCTCCCTTCCAATGTTGGAAATAGAACCATTTTTGTTGGGTACCCGATGACAGATCTCAAGACCGCCGTAGAGACTATAGGGGATTTGAAGCAAATGTAGGTTTAGTTCGATTTGGTTAGGACAGTGTTCGAGGTGGTGCCTCCTAATGTGTCGATGTTGTCAAATATCACTCTTGCTAATGATGGATTTGTCTGTTGTAAGGCCACTGGTCAAGTTAATTTTCCTCTTTTTCACTTTGTTTTGTTTACATATGTTTCTATTAGTCATTTACCCGAGCTAGCAAAATTTGGCATTGCTTTCATGATGTTCTTTGAGTTTCTATGGAGATTCATTGGTTCCCTTTTGACTTGATGAGCATTTTATAGTTCTATTTGGGGTTTCCCTATCTTTCCTTCTTGTCAAGAAATAGGACCAGCAATTTCGAAAGCGGATGGTATTATACTTTATGCTGCCTAATATGATGATTTTTCAAATGGTCTTTATGAAATAATCACAACAGAAAAGTAAAATAAAAAATTAGATTACTTGTTGCCACGTTAGAAGGTGACTTGCCATGTTAGCGGGTGACTTGGAGACTTGGAGTGACATGTACACTAACATGGAATAAGATGCTATGGAAGAATCACAGTAAGCAAACACATGTAGCAAATTAATTGTTGACCTAACTATTGACTAACCTCAATGACCATTTTCATGATTTTGGGAATTATAAGGACTAAATCCTTGGTTTTTTAAAGTATAAGGACTAAATTTATGGTTGAGTGAAACTACAGGGACCTTAGACATATTTTAACCTATATATATATATATATAATTTTCTAATAAAAATCAAGGATTTCAACTAGATCAAATGGCAAGGAGATTTGGTTGACATACACGGGTTCGAGGCATGTCATTGACACTAACGCAAAAATAAATAATGCACTTGCAGCAGTTAGTCGATTTTGCAACGAATTTTCTTGACAATAAGTTGTCATTTCCATCACTAATTTGTGATAGATTTAGGACAGGATTTTCTGTCACAAATTAGTGACATAATCAAATCTGTCACTAAAATTTACGAATGTTTTTACTAACAAATTTGTGATGGAAAAATTCATCACAAATCTGTCACTAAAAACAATTTTAGTGACATATTTTTGTGATTTTGTGACAGAAACATCCATCACTACATCAATTGACTCTAGTTGTGATCTAAGAAGCTCAAGGGGGCCTTCCGCAAGCTCCTTAATATTTTTTTTTAAAAAAATTATAACTAAGGGACTCGGGAAGGACTTCCTCGATCCCCTTAGTATTATTTTTAATATATATATATATTAGTAAAGGGCTCATGGAGGCTTTTCACGAGCCCCTTATTAATTTGTAAAAACAAATTATAGCTTAAAGGCATTAGGGGAGATTTCCTTGAGCCCCTTACTATTTTTCTTTTTTTTTTTAAAAAAAAAAATCAACAAAGAAGTCCTAAAGGCCTTCCAAAAGCCTTTTACAAATTTTAATATATATATATATATGTATTTAAGTATGTATATATTACTAAGGGGCTCGAGAGGGCCTTCCTCTAGCCCCTTAGGCTTTTTTTTCTTTAATTCAGTAAGGGGATTATGGGGGCCTTCCATAAACCCCTTACTGATAATTTTGAAAAAAAATAGCTAAGGGCTTTAAGGGGGACTTCCTTGAGCCCCTTAGTATTTATATATATATATATACATATTATCAGTAGGGGGCTCTTGGAGGCCTTCCTCAAGCCCTTAGTATTTTTGTCAAAATAAATATATATCGATAAACACCATGAGCTCCTTAAAAAGAAATATTTGTCGATGCTTTAGTAGCTAAATTAGTAGAGAATTAGTAGCAAGTCATATTCAGTCACTAATAGTCAAAGAATTATAGTAGCAAATCATCTTTTTAGCATAATATCCTCACTCATTTTTTTCTACTAATTATCAGCTGTTGAATTAGCCTTTAACTAGAAATATCACATATTCACTTACTTCTGTGGAACTTCTATAAAAAGCATAAGACTATAAGAGGAAGATTCCAATAATCCAATCTACATGCATGAATGCATACTTCATTCATTTATCTTGTCTTGATTTGTGAGTATTGTAATCCTCGAATCAAAAGTCCCAAGGTAGCAAGAATAGTGCACTTTGCCTTCTAAATAGTGTCATTTTGCTACCTTTCAACAAAAACAAAAAGTAAATTCCTCACTTTTAGCAAAAAGTAAATTCCTAACCTATATATAGTAGTCTCAATTTAATTCTTGAAAAATCAAGTATTTCAATTTAGTCCCTCAAAGATTGTGTTCGTCTCTATTTGATCCTTCTTTTTGACAATATACTTTTAGCAATGAAAAATTTAATATTTAACAATGATAGATTTTGTGACTTAATAATGAAAAGGAAAAAATTGAGACAAATGCAATCTTATAGGAACTAAATTCAGACACTTGATTTTTCAAGGACCAAATTAAGAAAATTTTAATCTTTCTAGGATTAAACCAATAATTTACTCTTTAAAAAATCGCATATGTGGGGATCAAGCAAGATCTTGCGATTTTGATCACGATCCTAGTTCGATTCCACACATTTACAATTCTATGTGGGATCAGGATTGAAAATGGTTTACAGATCATACAATCGCAACCAATCTTGACAATACTAATTTTTTTTTGGTGAAAAAGGAAATTTAAATTAAATTGTTGTTCATGTCAGGTACAAACATTGAACAAGAGTTCTTGAGCTGATGGCGTAGTGTCTAGTCAGCAAGAACATACAACATAGGAACATAATAAAGACAGACATAAAACATAAAATGAGCTGCAAGATATCATCAGAGTAGTGCACAAGGAACTAGAAATTAAGTCGAAGAAGAACAACTACTTTTATCATAATGGAAGTATTATAGGGCATGTGTAGGTGCATCATTGAAGATGGTTTGGGGGAGTACTCTTCTCCTTCCTTCTTTGTTCAAAATATATGTACACATATTCTGGTTTCTTCCCACTTTTGTTAGCCTGTTGTCACGACTACAAACAGGCACGCGTCTAACATGGCCTTAAGGATATACCCCTTAGCCTGTAAGCCTGGACTTAGCCTGATTGACATAGATCATAACATTTCACTTTAGATGCATTACAATGTTTAAGTACTCAAGATAAAACTTGGCTCAAGATACATACATATATTCACATTTTATGAAAATTTCGAAATCAAAGGACATGTTCGTCACAACATTGAAAACATTTGCTTTTAAGAAAATAAAATTTCAAGAAAAAGTGCATCTCTTAGTTAACAACCATTCTCCCTTATCATTCCCTAAGACCTAGGTGACCTATACGACTAC
This sequence comes from Biancaea sappan, assembly GCA_037074585.1. Classification (NCBI taxonomy): domain Eukaryota; kingdom Viridiplantae; phylum Streptophyta; class Magnoliopsida; order Fabales; family Fabaceae; genus Biancaea; species Biancaea sappan. The sequence continues at coordinate 43,551,478 of CM073497.1, read as the reverse complement.
AAAGCCTTCTAGACCAGGAAAACACAAAACTTTTACAAGAATGTCGACTCGGAACAAAAGGCAAGGCATGAAATACTCACTACTCCTCAAACTGCTACTCCTTGCACGCCAAAGTTAGACTTCACTTTAGAAATGACAGCAGAGCCTGGATGGCTATGTGGCATCTAACATAATCTGATACTGTAAAGGCATGAGTTGAAACTCAGAGAGGAAGAGCTACCCTACAGCTATACAAGAACAACAACACAATTAATGTGAAAAGACAAAAACAACTATGAAATATATATATATATATATAATATCTATATACTCACAATCTCCATTATGTCAGCAATAAATAATTATTTCTTAGGGAGAACTCGCCCCCAATTCTTCTTTCAAATGCTACTTTAGAAGAGAAATAACTAGCCACATTGTAAAAAAAACAAATTGATATCAATATACACCTTTCTTTATATAAATACACATTGAAAATTCATGAATGTATTATTTAGGCACATAAAGAAAATTTTATAGATTCCATGGAGAGTATGAAATTGTGAATCGCTCATTTCGGTCCCCCTTGCACTCAATGACAATCTGTGGCATAGAATAATCTCCCCATATCCTCTAACACATCTTGCTCATGATGTCATCAGGCATTAGTGGTGACCACATCCAACCTTATTCTACCATTATGTCTCCCTGTCTCACGCTCACCTTATGAACATGCATGCATCCATTTACATATGATCGATGCCAATGATATATCAATGATGAATTTACCTATTATGATTTCATGAACCACTTATGAGACAATGCAATCATAACATACGAGTACATCAATAAGAATAATTATCATGTCATAAACATATAAGGCAATCCATGTAATGGTAGGCCAATCGATTCTAAGCAACCCATGACTACAAAAGCATAGGAATCCTCCCCATGCCTTTCCCTTATGTGCTTATGACAACATGAAACCAAGGACATTAAAACCAGACTATTTCACACACCATCATAAATAAAAGTAAGTATATATTATTTATAAACACAAGCCATGTCGTCTGAACCAATCACATTTGCCCATTTACATTACCGGAACTTAACATATCAAAGGCTAAAACATTACCATTCAACTTGATTCCTATGTACAGATTTATTAGTTCACGATCATATAAGCATCAGCATAACATACCATGGGTGAATTTGAAAGGTACTCTTGCATTTATTTCAAACACGTAAGTTATACAATTTAATTTATATTTACATCTTTACTTACATACACTTATCCTTATGCATAATAAATTAATAATAAATTAACAATGTTCTTTAATCCAACATTTATGGAGATTCATAACTTAAGGATTTACATAATTCATATGATCCACTCACAAGTAATTCTTAATTGCAAGCTCATCACAGCCCGAGTTACCATAACAAATCTCGGTTTAAGTATATTGCATCACATCCTTGCCTAAAGAGTAAAGATGGAAGCCATTGGTTCAAGCCAATCTGACTACTAAGTCACCCAGAATTGAATTCATGGTAACTTACAATATAATGATTGTCCTAGTCGTATTCTTGCAATGAGCCTTGCTTCTAATTGCCTAATTAATTGTTCTAACACTAATCTTCCCTAATTACAGCCTAATTATCTACTGATTACCAAGGGGTGATTGCAATAAACAAAATTAAAACATAAAACAGAATTTAAATCCTACAAGAAAATAGAACAGAGATACAGAAATGAAAAATGAAAATACATTAACATATACTAAATGCAATCAGTCATAGAATCCTAGAATTGCAGCTATCATCATTATTGTCTTCAAATTAATTCTAGTATTCTCTATCATTAGGTTTTCTAACTAATATTTCCAAGAGACTTCCTAGAACTAGATTACATATAAGTTAAACCTAACCACATGTAATCTAATTAAGCCCTAATCTAATCAAGTTAGATAATCATCTAAGATCTATTTTACTTGCTACACCAACCAGTAAAAACAAGAAAGCATCTCAGATTTAAGCAACAAAACCAGTAATCACATCCATATAGTCTAGTCAGCACAAATATGAATATGAAAACATAGATGAAAGCATAACAGAAATGAAACAGAAGAAACAACAAGAAATTTATCTGATTATGCTCCAAGAATTCATGATACAAACTCTAGTTCTTCCATGAACTTATTACAACACTTTTTAGCCTTCCCTAAAGGCCAAAATACAACAAAACATAGAAGAAAATGGGGGAGTAGACCTACGAATTTCCTACAAAAAATGAAAGAAGAGAGGTTTCTTCAATAGCAAAAATGGAGGTTTTGAAGTGCCTAAACACAGCAAGAGAGAAGATGATGAAATTGTATTTCAAAACTAACTTAGGTGTTGTCCCTTTCTTCTGTTACAACTGCTGATGCCTTTTTTGATTTTTCTGTCTATATGCATGTTGTTTCTGCTACCGTTTTCAGCTACAGAATATTTTCTATTGTTGTTGTTTTATGCAAAAGTGTGGGCCCCACTGGACCAGCCCTAGTCAATGCACAGTCAACACATAATGCCATGTCAGTATCTAGGTGGCATCCAAATCAGCAAAAGAACTCTCCAATAATTAAATCTATAAATTAAGCACAAAGATAAATGGGTCTCTAATCAATTAAGTTCATAAAAATATGTAATTAAAATATATTAGTTTTATAATTATTTTAGACCCAATAATTACCAAAATATTATAATATTGGAGAGTTGGCAATATTAAAATGGCAATATGACTAAGATGAGAATTAAATTGCATATAAAAATGCTTGATATCAGCCATACCTTGGACTTTCATTTTTCTTGCCAAACATGGATACGCAAATCATGCCTCTCACACTTACGCATAGAAATCTATTTCAATAAGACACTATCTTAGAGTGGGAGTGATGCTTACATGTGTATGTGTGTGTATATATATATATATATATATATTAGCACAAAATATGTTTCAACACATTCATAAAATATAGGAATACCAAGATAGGAAAACTTCCTCACCTTTGTTTGAGTCAACCTTACCAAGAATCGTCCAATCCAAGCCTTAATTGTGATGCAAGAGGTCCCAAGTCTTCTCTAACACCTAGGGATCAAGGATGCAAGGAAAGGGGATAAAAAACATAGCCATTGAAGATGGTCTAGCTGGTAGTGCCTTGGGTGCCTAGGGAGCCAAAAGCTTGCTACATAGGCCAAGGTGCCCAATACCCCCTGGGCTGGGTAGCCTTAACCAACATTAGAAAAGGATACCCAAAAATCCCAAATTTCTTCTTCACGATTCCAAGGCTTCAAGGGTTCTTTCTAGGGAGGTTCGGGATTATTAGAAAGCATTTTAATCAGTACAAAACATATAAAATGATCCCTAAACATTATCTATTCTTCTTTCTCTAGGATTTTTCTAATCTTTCTTCAATGAATCCCATCATTCCAACAATCACTACCACTCTATCTATAGATGTTTTCTCAAATCAACTTTCCTTTTTTAAAACCATAGATACAGAGTAAAAGCAACCTAGGACATCACTCTTTTAATTCATCAAAAGCCTTCTTCAAGATTTTTACTAGTTCTTGCAAGACATGGAAAAGAGAAGGAGAAAAGGAGGAGAAAGGAAGAAGAATATCACTCACCAATTTCTCCGAAGCTTTCATGAATTCTCATTTCTCCTCCCTTAAGAGTTGGCTGAGTTGTTGAAGAAGGCCTTTGGATGCTGAACAGAGGGAAAGTGTGTGAGATAGGAAAAAGAAGGAAGGAATGAGTTTAAGTGTATATATATAAGGATACATGTCCCCTAATGTAGTAAATTTGAAAATAAATTTCAAGGAGGATCTCGGAATTTCCTTTATCTGATCCATGAATATACGAACACTACATCTCAGAAAAAATACCACACATATGCCAAATTTCCCTTTTCACAACAAATATTTTTTTAAATTTCAAAAATCTTACATTTATTCACTTAGGTCCCTCTCTGTGGTCCATACACCGCTTTGACTCCACTTTCATCATCTTTGTAGCAGTGGCTCCATAACTCAAACTCATAAAGTCCAATCCTCCTCAAGGATTCCTAATGACACTTTCTCAAGAATAATAGGTGTTTTCTTTACTTTTCACTTGGGTCCTTGAGTAGGCATTCTATAAATGTAGCCTTGCATTTCTTCTCCTGGTAGAATTCCACTTGTAGAGTGTGTTTTAATTTCTCATTAAGCTTTTTGGATCCTTTATTCACTATCAATTACTCACCAATTCGAAAAAAAAATTTCACCCATAGAAAATATTCACATTTTTAATTACTAGTAATACCTAGTGTATTATGCTTGTAGTCCTCCAGCTTAGAAATTAGGTACCTACAATTTTCAATCATAGTCCCAAGGGGATGCATATTAGGATTGCCATGAAGAATAACTTTTACAGCCTCAAATGAGTCAGTTTCAATCACTATTTTTTGGACATGTGGTAGATCAATTGCAATCTTCAAACACCGCATTATTGCCCATAGTTATGCCTCAAGAATATTTTCTGTACACTACAAGAAAATTGACTTTTAGTGGCGACTTTAAAAGTCGCCACCATAAGTCGACTTTTGGTGGCGACTCTTATAGTCGCCACTAAAAGTCGACTTTTGGTGGCGACTATAGTCGCCACCAAAAGTTTTTTTTAAAAAAAAATAAAAAAAAGTCAGATTTTTTAAAATAAAATAAACAATTAGACTTTTGGTGGCGACTATAGTCGCCACCAAAAGTTTTTAAAAAAAAATAAAAAAACTCAGATTTTTTAAAATAAAATAAAAAATTAGACTTTTGGTGGCGACTATAGTCGCCACCAAAAGTCTTTTTTTAAAAAAATAAAAAAAGTCAGATTTTTTAAAATAAAATAAAAAATTAGACTTTTGGTGGCGACCAAAAGTCTTTTTTAAAATAAAATAAAAAAAAAGTCAGATTTTTTAAAATAAAATAAAAAATTAGACTTTTGGTGGCGACTATAGTCGCCACCAAAAGTCTTTTTTAAAATAAAATAAAAAAAGTCAGATTTTTTAAAATAAAAGAAAAAATTAGACTTTTGGTGGCGACTATAGTCGCCACCAAAAGTCTTTTTAAAAAAAATAAATAAAAAAAAGGTCAGATTTTTTAAAATAAAATAAAAAATTAGACTTTTGGTGGCGACTATAGTCGCCACCAAAAGTCTAATTTTAAAAAAAAAATTAAAAAAGTCATTTGTTTACTTAAAAAATTCAATTTTTTTTATTTTTCTTAATTTTATTTAAAAGAAATTTAATTTTTTAAATTTTTAAATTTTTTTAATTTTTTTAAAAATTAGATTATCAGTGACGACTGAAGTCTATTTTTTTAAGTGAAATCATTTTTTTTATGAAATTAGTTGAAGTTGGACTTTTGCGGTGACTCCAATAGTAATAATATATTTGCTTTTTGTTAACTTTAATATTATTTTATTTTTGTTTTATAATATTTTTGACCTAAAATATTTTTAACAGATTATATATATAGATATATATAATATTTTGCACTTACATAACACAAATGAAGCAGTGGCAGAATGGCAAGACACACATGGCTACAAGCAAGGGACCCAGGTTCGAATCTCAGGTATGCACATGTTTGGTTTAATTTCAAATAAACTTGAATATTGCACACACAAAAATCGAGTCAGCTCGGGATAGCGAGTTATTGGATCGGCCAAAACCCGCACGAGTCGAATGGATCTCGGGTCGACCTTCCGGGCCAATCCGGATCTAAAAAGATGACGAGTGACTTTTGGTGGCGACAAAGGTAGTTTTTGCTGACACTAAAAATCATTTTTTTCACGAATTTTTTTTTTGCAATAAAAATGACTTTTGGTGGCGACTAAAGTCGCCACTAAAGGTAACTTTTGGTGGCGACTTTGAAAGTCGCCACCAAAAGAATCAGCCATGCACTTATGTCAACAACTTTAGTCGCCACTAAAAGTTGCCACCAAAGACTTTTAGTGGCGACTTTTAGACTTTTGGTGGCGACTTTAGTCGCCACCAAAAATCTTTTTTTTTGTAGTGGTACCCACGAACTTGGAGAAGCCTATAACCCAATTACCAGTGGCATCTCGCATATGTCCACCTATTCCTACATGGGAGTTTAGACATGATCCATCACAGTTAAGTTTATATCAAGATGGAGGAGGGGATCGCCAAGTGTTTGATGTGTTGATGTTGGTATTAAGGTCTCTTGAGAAGAAGGTTCCACTGGGGGAGAGACTAATGTCTTTTGAGGAGTTTTTCTAAAATGATGCCTTGCCAAGTGCAAGTTTTGCTGTTTGAGAAGGTTCAATATGGGTGTTTTTAAAGATGAAGTTGTTTCTTGTTGACTAAAGGGCATGAAGAGTAAACAGGAAGATAAAACTCCATGGGATGTTTAGTTTATTTATAGTGTGGTTTGTAGTATTTGAGTATAACCAAGCCTTAAGGTTTTCATAATAAAAATTTTGAGGGGTTTGAAAGTTTGTCCAGGTTGAAAGAGCAGTGTTACAATCACGAAGAACATGTTTTATGGTTTCTTCACCCGAGTGGCAAATGGGGCAAGTTGGGGAGTTGATGATGTTGCATTTATGGAGAGATTTTGAAGTAGGTATGCCTAGAATAAAGTTTCCATAGAAAAAAAATTTCTCTTATATTGCACTGACTATGCCAAATCCATTTGCGATCATGGGAATTTTGTTCATTCTTATTTAAGGAGTCATAAGCTGTTTTTAGGAAAAATGTGCCATAAGGGATGGGGTACCAGAAAATTGAGTTAGTGGAGTTTGATGGGAAAAGAGGGAGTGGGATATTGTCGATTTTAATAACAACACTTGGAAGAGACGGTTTTAAGGTTTTAGAGTTTAGGGTTTAAATGTAGAGGGCCAATCAAGATATTACGCAGGGTTGAGTTTTTTATCCATTTATCAGACCATAGATTCGTATCATTTCCATTTTTGATGGTGCGTGAAGTGTTTTCTTTAAAGATATTTTTATTAATGTGCCTTTAAAAATATAGTATGATTTTGGTTTTATGGATGTTTGATTTGGGTAGTTGTATTTGTGAGAAAGGAGGATTACCCAATTTTTTTTGCTTATTTGTTTCTAATTACCAGTGTAGTTTTGCCATGAATGCAGCATTTATGATTATGCTTTTTTTAATGCTGAGTCCCCCGTCTTTTTTAGGTTTGGTGATTAGGTGTAGGTACCAATGTTGATTGGTTTAATTAGTGGTTTGACACTTAATTATTTTCCTTAAGCAAAGTTTCAATTCATCTCTTGTAAGAGAAAATTTTAAAGTTGGGAAAGCTTTCATAACTTTGTAATTCAACTCAGATTAATTAGAATTAATAGATTTTTAGATAATAATAATTTTTTTTAAAAAAAAAAGGAGGTGCAAGTTTCATTGAAAAGAAAAATCAGTCATATCATAATTAATTATCATCAATTTGTCACTTTCTCAAGTGTGCACATGTTAGTGTCCATTGTGCGCTTGTCCCTCTGTAGTTCCTCACTTTAATATATGGCGTTAGTGGAGGCTCCTTCTTATGTTTGCTTGTGCATGTATGTATTATATTGTTGACGGATGGATTCAACAATCCTTAATTGCACATCTCTCAACATCAAACAACCTAGGCTAGCTCTAGCAACATTCTATTCCAATATATATATATATATATATATATATATATATGTTTTGTTGTTCACTTGTTCTGCAAAAGCTTGCTCTGAGAAACCATCTCAAGTTTTATACATATGTTTTGACGGACTTGTAACCTTTCAACCTCTCTCGTCATGAGTTTGAAAATATACATATAAGGAATCTGCTACATATTTACTTGTCTATATTTCTTTTCATGGTATTAATTGTGGCGAATAGTTGAAGAGCATATTAATGATGTGGAGAGATTTTGAAAAAGTTAAGTATATGATTGTCCTTGATTTGATGCAAGGCAAGGAGAAAGGGGTCCTCATCATTCACAATCACATTTATAATGGGGAATGGTCTTGTGTAATTATGTTTAGAATCTTAGGTAAACTCGACAGGAGTTGTTGTCACAGTTGCAAGTTGGCCACACCAACCTTCCTTTTAACTATCACAAAGGACCCACTGCAGATATAAAATTAGCATCTATCTTTGATTTGGTAATTCTGTGCTCAAATAGTTTCATTGATGAGTTTGACCAAAAAGCATCGACTTATTCTCTCATCAAAATTTATTTTATTTCCATCCCATTTAGCTTTCCTATTATTTTTTTTGGTTTAAAAATATCAATATCTAAAAATTTATTGGACTTCAATTACTCTGTTTCAAGCTAGATCAGATTACAAAAGTATAAAACTCTTTTATAACACTAGTTTTTTCCATTTACAAAACTTGAAACTCAAATCTTATTTAAGAGGAATAAGTGTTGAACTATTTAAACTAACTAATGTTGATTTTTTTATTAGTTTCTAAATATTTTTTATTGGATAAAATTTAGGTGATGATTACTTATTATTTATTATTAGGTTCTTTACCAAAACTTTGACTCCTCAGAGTGGCAGAAGCTTTTTCAAAAGTTAGTAATGTAATCCTAAATTTTATTTTAAAAAAAACGATATTTTATATTTCTATATATTATAAAATAATAAAAAAGATACAATCATTTAAATAATTACACTTAATGAACCTTTAATTTTCCATTCCTATTTTCCTTGTTACGTTGAAGTCCTTTTCAAACAAGTGAGCTATCAATTCTCAAAGACAATTTTATGGTTGTGTGGCTCGTGTGAAGACATCTTTTTTCTTCATCTTCATTTTTAAGCTTTTGTTAATTGGAAGTTTTTATATATGGTACATTCTTTGCAAATTCACCTTGTGCAAAGAATCAATAATGATGAATTCGTATGCCAACGTAAATTGGCTCAATTGATTGAAATGATATTTAAAAAACTTATGTATTTTAATGTGCATGGATTGGCCCCTTTAGTACTTTCCTTCCAGTCAACTGTTATTTTTCCTGAAAAATCTTCTAATTAATACTTAAGGACTAGTCAAGTAGAGTCAAGATTCTCTTCTTTTTGGATTTAAAAAAAAAAAGTCCAGTTCACCAATCGTGTTATTCTTTTTTGAGCCGGTGATAGAAATTGAAGGAAAGAAATTGAAATGATGTGTTTTTCTTTTTTTTTAAAAAAAATTCCCTCCTTCATCTCTTTCATTTATTTTAAAACGGATGGCTTTGATGATTCACAAATTAAACTCTCCATTTGATGCCAAAAAAGGAGAGAATCCAAACTCAACCAAGTAACCTCCTTTAGGACTAAAAATTCATAAAAGTAACCATGTTAATTGGATATCTACTTGCCCGGCCCTTTTAAGATTCCAAGTATATCATTGACATTGTGATAATATATATATATATATAGTATAACTTTTACTAACTATATGTATTATGGGCACGAGGGAAATGCCACTTACCACAGCGTTTTGGCTATGTGGCGTGTCATCATTGGTTGATAAATATTAAACTCTACTTTGGTGAATCAATGTGTTCCTTAGTTGATCCAACTATAGTCTACAGAGGACCCAAAAGTAGGTAAAATAAGGCTGCTCAATGCTCATGATCAATAATTTGGCTGTAGTCTACTGATCAAGGACCCCATAACAGGCCAGTGAGCCACATATAAATCTCCATGCTAGCTAGGGTTAGGGTTAGTGACCTCACCAACCAATCAAGCACTCCTACATATATATATATACACATACATCTTAGGCTTAATCAGCTATCTCAATTTCAAGATTCATCTAGAGAACCCAGGAGCTATTATCTATATTATATATCAAGAGATTAAAGAAATTAGGGTTGATCAGGAAGGAAGGATGAAGAAGGTGAGTAGGGTTGGGAACGCATCGTCGTCTTGCTCAGTGATGAGAAATATTCGATATGGAGAGTGTCAGAAGAACCATGCTGCTTCCGTTGGAGGGTATGCCGTGGATGGTTGCAGAGAGTTCATGGCCAACGGAAGGGAAGGTACCTCTGGGGCTCTCACGTGTGCTGCTTGCGGTTGTCATCGGAACTTTCATCGGAGACAAGACCAGTCCGAGGTTGTCTGTGAGTACTCTCCTCCTCCGAGTCGTAACTCTGCTCACTGATGACCCTCAATCAAGCATACATACATACATATTTATAGAATCATGAATTTGTGTATCATCAGGTTCATCAAATATATTCATATTTGTGACTGATTGAATATTTTCTTTTTCCTCTTTGGTTTCTTGAGTGTGGATTTGCCCGACAGAAGGACTTCGATTCTTGATTTCTTGTTTGTATTATGGATTTATGTCAATCTTATTCTCAGGGTTTGTTTTGGAATGTTATCCGAGTGAAGTGTTCTCTTATCTTCCTTTTTCTTCTCTTTCCTCTTTTTTTTTTTTTTTCAATGTCTTCTACCGTTTTGATTCCCAAAGAGTTCATTTACTGAACCGGGGAAATTAAATGGTTGATAATCAAATTATAATGAACAAATTAATCTGACTAGTAGCAGCTAATAATTGAAAACTTCTTGATTCTTTTTTTTTTTCAACGGTGATGGAATCATTAACACAGAGTCTGATCAGAAGACGGCTCTTACAGAGGATAATAGGGCAGATATTTCGTTGTTGGTTAGTATTAAGGTATAACATTTGAATTTAATTAGTGAGTTAATTAGCTTTCCAATTTCGTGTCAATTGGATCATATCTAATTCTAATCTAAGGGCCTCTCTGATTGATTGGGAAATTATATATATATAGCATGCTGAATATATATATATATATATATATATATATATATATATAAAATCAAATTTGGTCAAGCTTTGCATAAATGGGAGGAACACAAGTTAGCTGATATGAACTATTTCTATCTACTTATGGTCCAAAATTGTATTTTGGTTTCCCCTTTCTGATTATCGATGTATATGTCAGTGCATCAAGGAGCATCATCTTTATATGATGCTTTATTCTTTCGATGCTTCATCTTCCATTCCCGAGTGAAACAGCTAAAGACATTTTTTATGAGACTTTTAGGCATAAATGGAAAATATGTATTAAGAAAATGGATGTGTCAGAGGACTTGTCAAATAACATTATATATATATATATATATTGAATGAGCTAGGCTCATTTATAATCTACAAGTCATATAGATTCTCCAGAGAAACGGAAATGACATCAAGCTATATTCACATATTCCTCCTTTTTATGTTCTCATGAGTCATGAGGCAATTACGAAATTAGGGTCTGTGTGTGACGATCGAAGATAAATTATCTTTATCCAAATCATTTAAAATGTGTATTATAACTCCATGAAGGCCCACCTGTGTCCAATCATGTGACGGTTAATATATTATCTAATATATATATTTGTTGACTAAAGGTTAAGCCGCAGAAATTTTATAGTTACTAGCTAGCCTCTCTTTGTTGGGTAGTTAGTGGAATTAGTTGCAACTTACAACATTACAAACAATAAATAAATGTTCTGAATAAACAACGAAGGAACAAAAAAAGAAAAAAGAAGGAATCCCCATGATGCACATCCACAAATATTATATATAGTTTAATAGTTGGAAGTGGCATGCAGCTGCACTATTTCAATCTTTTCTGTTGTGATGTATGGGCTCTTTAGTTGATTATTACTTGTTTATGATCCATAAAGCTTATAAATGCTGCTCTTTGATTCTCTGTCAATATGCCTAACTTAATTATCGATTGATTTAGAGTGTAGACTAGCATTGTCTGCCCACAAAAGTGCATGCTATTATTATGGAGGAAACAAATATTTATTTCTATATGTTGTTGGTCACAAAACTGAGATAAGGCCACTACCACTGTATATGGTGTACGTATGACAATTTTTATTTTTTATTTTTTATTTTTATATGAGTACTTATTTATATCAATTATACATAGGGCTTTACTGAGTACTTAGTTTCCACCGGGCCATCAATTATTTTAAAAGATATTCTTTATTTGGAGTGGGCAATTAATTAAATGGCAGACATAATAAGCAATTAGTAATTAGTGAGTTTGTCACACAGCACCTTTGTATAGGGTATATTGTATTGTAGGGTCCTTGAAGAAAGTGTGCAAAAAGACTAAGTATTAAATCATTCATATGATTCATGTGATCAGTCTCCTAATTAGGTATGAATGCATGGTTGGCCTTATAATATTTGTCTATGCCATGTTGGGAAAGATGGAGTGCATGTCCTTTTATTTGGTTTCCTCATTCTCACTTTCTATTGTTCTTTTATTTGGCCATTAATTCTTCAATATCATGGAAACCACACAACAAATTCTCTTTTTCTTGAATCATGCTGTGTTTCACCTCCACTATATATATATATATATATATATATATATATATATATATCATGTATGTTAACTACTTGATATAGAAGTAAATGGATGATGGTAAAGGAATTGATACAGCACTATAAGAAAAAGCAAAATTAGAGACAGAAATTAGAGACAAATTTATTCCATCTTTGAAATACTGAAAATCTATCTTAAAATTTAGTTTGAAAATCTAGACAAATTCTAAGAGTCTCATATTAGAGACGAAATAAATTTCGTCTCAGATTTTATTAGTCCCACCTCATCGAGATCAGAAAATGACCATCCCACCTTTTCCTATATATAGTGTTGACTGCCACCTTTTCCTATATATTAGACACTCAGAAAGCTAATGAATGGATATACCTTCCAATTAAGTATTATTTAATGAGGCTAAAATTTTTCTGGGTGGTCAAATGGACGAAAATATCTGTCACTGATTTGAGACAAAAAAAAAATTTGTCTCTAATTCTGTCACTAATTCTGAGATGTAATCTCTTTTCCATCTCAAGTAATTGTTTGTGATGCCAGGATCTATTTTCATCTCTGAAAAGATGGATTTTTTACTTAAGATGGATTTTTTACTTAATCAAAGATGAACTTTTCTGTCTCTGATATTTGATTTTCTTGCAGTGCCTTTTGCTTTGGAATGAAAGAAAAATGAATTTTCATTATCCCACATGCAATCTAATGCATGATGCACACCATAGAAATGCTAATTGCATTATATACAGAGAATTTGTTATATATGTATGTGCTTGTTTTGGCATATATATATATATGTTATAAATATATAGGAGGTACGCAATTTGTGTATCAATGTTCGGAAAGTATCAATATATTTTAGACTGATTGTGTCATATATCACGATGCCGTTGGAACTATAGGAACGTTCAATTTTTATGTTAATTTAATTATATATATATATATATATAGACATATAGTATTATATGCTGATGAAGTTTCATAATATGAGTAGAGGATTTGGATTTTTTTGATCATGCTAACTAGTTTTTTCAGTTCATGGGCACACTGAGTTATGATCGATTCTGTCCTTAATAATCATGAAGTCCTGCGTTAATTAATCACATATACTTCTTCGCAATTAGCGAGAACAGAAGCTATTATAAAAATAATAACATGATATAGGAGTACTTAGGAACATTCAACCGCGCGCTTTTACCAGATATGCAGAAGATAAAATACAAAAGGAAACCAGAAAACTAATATATATATATATATATATATATATATGCAACATATCCACATGCTAACATGTATAGCTAATGATCATTTTAAATCAAACTAATAATGAGAACCAATGTTGGTTAGTTTAAATAGGTCAAGACTTGTTCTTTTAATAAGGTGTTGAGTTTCAATTCTTTGAATGAAAAAAAAATATATTAAAAGAAATTTATATTTTTGTGATCAAACACAACTCGTAATAAATTAATCGGAACATGAAATTTCCAAATACTAGTAGTTTAACTTCAAAATTATCAAACCAAGTATGAATTGAAACTGCAGATCACTGTCGAATAAAACTGAGTATGGTAGTTTTTAATGCCAGTGTTCCTTTCTCACATTACCTTAACCTTTCATGTCACTGACGAATTAAGATCATATTAATTCTTCATGTTCTTAATTAATTATGGTTTTAAAAACATTCATTTTCACACTTCACTATATTTTATTTTGTTCCTTATATATTACAGAATTAATTTAAGGGTGCGCGTCTTTGGATAAATATATATATATATATATATACACACACACACACATATAACTCTCTCAAATTACATTAATTGTTTCTCATATTTTGGTGACAAAACAGAACTAACGTAATATTCCATGTCTTTTCTTCTCAACTGGTGCTATCATTTCAACATTTTGCATCCTTAGTTATTCTATTCCTTTGTTTCTTTACTCTATAAGAATAGCAACTTTTTCTTTTGGGTCAGAACTCACGCAATAACTAAAAGAGTAAATTATTGATTTATTATTTTAAATATTTTATTTTTTCAATTTAATTTTTTAAAGATGAAGTATTTTAATTTTTTTTAATTTAATCTTTTTTATTGTTAAATCGTAAAAATATACTATTGTTAAATCTCAATTTTTTATTGTCAAAAAAAATTTATATGCTTAGATACCAACAAATATATAACCTTTTAAAAATTAATTAAATTAAAATATTTTACCTTTTAAATATATTAATTTAAAATAACTATAATATTTAAGATGGTAAATCAAACTTAATCTAACTAAAAGCAAAAGGAAAAGAAGGAAGTTGTGAAGTGAGCCTTGTGGTTGTGGCTAACCAAAGCAGATGTGTGGTGTGGCGACTCCGTACATGATAACGGTAGGATGTCGTTTAAAGCATTGACTAAAATAGGGAAGATGTCGTTTCACTTGGCGGGCCAATTCCAATCATAGCATCTAAGCGCCTAGGTTTAGTCCTTTGGTTAACGTAGTTCTTTAGTTAACCTGGTCCTTTTACCCAACTAACCCATACCTTTCTTTTCCTTTCCTAAAAGGTAACGTCCATTAAATTTAGACCATCCTTGACACACTTTTCCCAATTTTTGAGCTGTTCAAATTTTATAGCTGAACAATGTCTCTTGGACTTTTGTGGCAGTATATTACAGAACTGAAAAAAAAATTTGTCAAATGCAATCTTTTGAAAAAAATTTGTCACATTAACAAATTTGTTTTTTTTTAATTATGTAAAGCTTGGCCTGACTTAGGCCTAGTTTGCATTTAAATTTTTTTTAAAAAAATATAAAAACGAAGCTTCATTAATCAAAAAAAAAAATTAAACATGAAGCTCAACCTCATTAATAAAAAAAACCTAAAATTATAATTATATAAATAAAAATAATTAATTAAATATTTAATTGTAATTAAATTAGATTAATTAATTAAAATATAATTAAATTTATGTAAGAAATTATATAAAATTAAATTAGTCAATTAATTTATATATGTTTACGGTGAATTTTAGTTCAACTAGAATCTGACAACAAATTGCCTATGCATCAATTCGTTAATGAAGATTGTTGGTTTAAGGCTAAATCTGACAATAAATATTTGATTCTATCGAGAGCAATTGTGTTTCAAAGTTATGCGGTAATCTCGTTTAAAATACAAATGTGTCGAATACAAGTGGTTCGACAAACATTGCATGAAAGAGCGTGAGGCCTGAAAATAAATTTTTTTGTAGAAGTTAAATAAAAACGGTAGAATTGTAAGAAAGTAAGTTACAGAACATAGAGTGCATAAAAAGATAATTGCATAAGGTAAACGGTGGAAAGTAAATGACAAAATGTAAAGTACAGAAAGTAAAGAGCAGAAAAGTTAAAGTGCAGAATGTAAATGAAAGCAATTAAACGAAAGTGATTAAATTGCTGGGAGATAAATGAAAGCGATAAAGGACTGTAATGATAAAAAAAACTTTGAATTAAATTTGACTAAAATGTAAGGTGAAAATCATACTTTGATGTTGATCCTTTAATCTGCTCGTACGAGATGTTAGGATTTTTAATCAAGAGTTGACAACCCCTTTTACAACAATTACCCTAATATTTATAAGCAAATGACTAAAGTAATATGACGGTTTACATTTACATTGCATCAGTATAACTACCTAAACCCACGTTAAGTAACAATTTACATAGTCTAACACAACTGCCTTAATCATGTGACAGTGGAGTAACTGTCTTCGAAGGCTTTAACGTTCGACAACTAAGCTAATTGTCATACTCTCATCTTTCGACAACTATAGATGACTTGTTCGTCGACCATGTATGAACTTGCTTGTCAAATGGCGTGCTTCCAACAACTTCACTTTGTCAGTTATACATAAATGTTTCGTGGAGACGTCCATCCTTCATACTCTTTTCTGTCGAATTTATCTTTGTCGAATTTCTGAGCCAAATCACTTACATTGACACTTAAGCAATCGGCACTATTTTGTTTGTGCCTCTGAGGATGATTACTTATCAGCCAAGCAGCTCATTTATTTTATTTTAAAATAATCACCCAACAAATGCCTCCCAAAATTTTATTTTCGATGGACACGGAGAGAATTAAATTTTAAATGGCCTCTAAAATGACACCAAATTTCTAGGGATTTAGCTTAGGATCATCATTATCTCTAGTGTGACAGCTATTTCCTCGGCACGTGAACTGTCACTGCCTTCGTAACGTTCTTGTTCCACAAGTCCTTTTAAAACCCTGAACCCTATTCGTCAAGCCACTTAATTTGCTATTTGCGATTTTTGCATTCTCTTCACGTTGTTCCTTCTTCTAGAGCTCTCGAAAAACCTTCAAACTCAAACTACTCAACAATGACATCTTCTACCAATGCCAGAGCTTTTTCTTCTGCCAAACAATCCACCATTGCGAAGAACAAGAATGTAATCCGTGATCTAATCATGGATCATTCCAAGCTGTGGCAGAAATCAAAGGTAATTCTTCCTGTCTGTTATTCTTCTTCTACTCCTCTATATGCTTTTTTTTAGGCCTGTACTATCTCCAGAAACCTTCCCAGTAAACCTTTATCCAGTGTCCCCTGCAAGACTCTTGAATAGGCTATTCTTGCCTCGGGCTTGACGATACCGATCCATTACTTCAAGAAGGCTCAGAGGATATTCTGGATTCCTCCTTCCTGAGTTGCTGGATATCACATCTAGCTTGACAGAGTGCAGGCAAAGAAGGGCGAGTTTTGGAAAAAGATGGTCATCTACAACTTCATCCAACTCTCCTAACACACCAGCAAAGTCGACCTGGCCATGGTGGAGGCTTCGGTCTTTTTCTGGAGCAAGACCACCAACAATTTCCATTTTTCATATCACATGATGGGCCTAATAGTCTTCGATATATCGACTATCACGGGCCTTTGACCAGATAGGAGTGTCATCCATTCGTACCTTCCACCTCATCAAGTTATAAAGGTCTATTCTTCCAAGCACACCTCCTTCTCCTTTTTCGTTAGCCTCCAGCACAAGGATTGCGATGACATATTGGATGAAGAACATGTCACCTTGCTCTTGCTCTGGCTGTCGGCTTACGCGTTTGGCTCGAAGTCTGTAACTATGGCCAAATCCTTATCGCCTTTAGCCAACCTCATTTATGAAGGTGTCTAACTGGCCTTGAACTAGTGGCTCCTCGCTAATCTTTTCCAAAGTATGAGCCAAATGGTTGATAACATCAGGGCTCATATGAGAAAAGAAAATGTCGGAGGCCCCATCTAACTGTTGTAGCTATGGTTGAATGCATTTTTGAAAAGGCGATTATCCATCAAGCCTCCATCCGATGAGTTGGCTAGTTACATGTCAGGTTCATATGGACCGAGGTTCTGCTACTTGACATGTGACTCCCTCACCAAGGATGAGAAGAATAATTTTTTTCCACTTCTTTAAGATTTTCCACTTTATTGCCTTGGACTAGACGACAATAAACTTTGCTCCTTTTGTTGATCGTCAAAGAGGTCCCAAGGGGTTCACTTAGATAAAGGAGTTTCGATCTGGTTGAATTTTCTATATCGACAGATCTTTTTTGAATGTGCTCCTGATACAGAAGATGCAAGTTTTTACGTCCATCTGCCCAACACGGTTGCTCGACAGATGTGCTTTTACCAGTCCATTCCTACTCCTTACTCATCAACACCAAAGGACCATTTTGTCAATGCCCACATCCCTAAAGAAGAGGATGTTAAGGAGCTGATGGGGCAAAATGACAGGCGTCAACTAAGCCTCACGCTTGTCCCTTATGAAGTTTCATAAGGAATTTCAAGTTGCTTTGTTGACTAGTGGTCGAAATACTACTAGTCTCACCATCAAAGCATTAAAACATCTTTTGACATCATGTGGATTCTCCTATACAGGAACGTAATCCAACGATGAAAACCAAAGGTGAGCATTTAGAGGAAATTCTCACCTTTGAGAAATATTACAAGATGAAGTAGGATCCTCGCTACGACTATTGGATTGTTCAAAATGTGGAGGAAATCATAGCCAAATGAAAACAAGAGCATAAGGCTCTACACGAGTTCAAATATTTAGAATTTTTGGATATTGAAATCCTACAAGAATTTATTAAAAGATCTCCTTTCAAATATTTAGAATTTCTAGATATTGAAATCCTACAAGAATTTATTAAAAGAGTTCCTTTTATAGACCAAGTGCCCTTGCCTTGTGCTCGTTTTGCTTTGGCTGATACATTTCCTAAGGAACCGACTAGAGTAAGTAACTTTAAATTTATCGAAAGACATGGGTTTGTCACCAATCTTTTTCAAACAAAGAATGACGAAGTTACTTTTACTCATCAGTTTACCCTCCCTTCTGAACAATCTGATGTAATGATGATTGCTAATGAGTTTCCCCAAGATATATGATCTTTTTTGTCTAAAGGTAATAATAGTTTCTGACCACTGACACTTATAATTTTGCTTGTAGCACTCCCTCTAAAAGAGCCCTTGGCTTATAAGATGCTAATAGAGCAAGTGGTCGTCATTGAATCAGAAGAAGAGGAAGTGGATTGTCAACCTGTTTAATAAAGGAGGAGGAGATTGGTCAAGGTGAGTGACCAATCAATAACTGGAATGAGTGATTGTCTGGCTAAGGCTCCGACAAGAAGAAAAATATTTTTTTCTGATGCCAAACGTGCTACCAAAAAGTCAAAAACACGTAAAAGCCTAGGAGTATCTAATCAGGCCGTTAAATCTCAGGTATATTTCATTTGTCAAGTATTATGATTTGTCGACACGTAATATACTCATTTCGTTTCTTTTGGCAGGACAAAGAGCCTACTCCTGAGCACTCGACTTCACCTGCTGTGTCTGATGAACCAGACCTGCAGACCCACATAGTATAATCCTTTGACAAAATTTGCTTTTACATTAGGCATGTATTTTATCTTGAGACTAATACAAATTTTGTTTCAGGATCTAAGTCAGAAGGTCTTAATCCTGATTGCTAAAGAATCTATCAGAATTCTTTAGGGCGAAACTCCCATCACAGAGACAACTATCAGAGTTACTGCACGAGCTGAAGTTCTTTATATTGAAGCTCCGACGATGTCGCTGCCAATCGAAACCCATCAGGGAGAACTTATTGTCGAAGCGATCGAAGCTTTTCTTGCCAAGAAATCGGCAGCCGTACATTTTCCTCTTCAACAATCTTCATCGCCTAAAGTAACATAGACTTGCCATAATACCCTTTAGTTCCCAAAAAAGCCTACTAGCTATCTACTTGCCTCTATAGAGTAATCTACCATTTGTCATCAGAGACAATATAGACATGGAGGTGTTGATGGCCGATGTCTCGCCGCAATCTCCTATCTCTAGAGCAATTCACTAGACAGTCCAAGA
Source organism: Biancaea sappan (assembly GCA_037074585.1). Classification (NCBI taxonomy): domain Eukaryota; kingdom Viridiplantae; phylum Streptophyta; class Magnoliopsida; order Fabales; family Fabaceae; genus Biancaea; species Biancaea sappan. The sequence goes on along the minus strand of CM073497.1, from coordinate 43,531,730 downwards.
AGGATTATCTGTTAGCCCTAATGTATTATGCTATAAGTTTTGATGATGACAAATATGTGGGAATTATAGTATGATTTAATCTTCTTGGCCCAAATGAATGATTTAATCTTCTTAGCCCAAATGAATGATTTAATCTTCTTGGCCCAAATGAATGATTTAATCTTCTTGGCCCAATGTATGATTTAATCTTTCTTAGCCCAAATAGTATGATTTAATCTTTTTGACCCAAATGAATGATTTAATCTTATTGGCCCAAATGCATGATTCAATTTTTCTTGGCCCAAATATATTTAATGCTTTATATATTTATATATAGTAATATAAATTGATTTTTGATAAAATTTATTGGTTGTTTTAATATAATTTGAAAAAGAATACTTTTTACTGTAGCACTTTTGAAAAAGAAATTTGATTGTTAAAAAAGTATAATAAAGTTTATTGGGTGTTGTAATATAATTTGAAAAAGAATATCTTTTACTGTAGCACTTTTGAAAAAGAAATTTGATTGTTGAAAAAAGTATGATAGAGTTTATTGGTTGTTGAAAAAGTATGATAAAGTTTATTGAGTGTTGTAATATAATTTAAAAAAGAATATCTTTTATTGTAGTACTTTTGAAAAAGAAATTTGATTGTTGAAAAAGTATGATAAAGTTTATTGGTTGTTGAAAAAGTATGATAAAGTTTATTGGGTGTTGTAATAAACTTTGAAAAAAAGAATACTTTTTACTGTAGCAAATTTGAAAAAGAATATTGATTGTTGAAAAATGTTGAAAAAGTTTTTTTGGTTGTTGTAAAAAAGTTGAAAAATGATGATAAAACTTACTGTAGCAATTCTGACTAAAGCAGTCACTGTAGCAGCAAGGTTTCACTATATAAAGGGGACTTCACAACACCATTTGAAAATCAAGTTTCAATTGTTTATTTCTCATATTATCTTGAGTTCTATTCTCTCTAAATTACTAGAGAAAAATTCTGAGCTTAATTTCTGCGTTATCTACACTTTGAGAGTGTCTACCATTATTTTCCTTAACCCTTTAAATTTAGTTGCTCAAGGATTGGTTTCTTGAGTTAGTGTTTGAGAGAAAACACGTTGTAAGGGGGAGAGACAACCTTGAGGGAGAAAAGATCTATGTTGTAGTGGTTTGCAAGTACCCGAATTAAACTTGCAATTATATTGAAAATACTCAAGTGGTCTCTTAAGGACTGGATGTAGGCTTGGGATTAGCCGAACCAGTATAAATCTCTGAGTTTGCTTTCTCTATCCCTACTCTATTTACATTTGATGTTAATTAATTAATGCTTTGCGTTTATATTTGATTTCTACCTCAAGTATTAATTAATTTGTGTAGATTTATATTTGCTCCTTAATTCCTTGCACTATAAAATTGTTCATCTTGATAACACTTTGATTTTCTGAATTAAATTATTATCTTTAGCATTGTCCAATTTCAGAAAATCATTTTAACTTCCAATCAAGTTTTGTGAAAATTTTTATGAAACCCAATTCACCCCCCTCTTGGGATCCAACCATTTCTTTCATCTTCTAGTCATCCAAGTAATGATGATCTGGACATAGACGAATTGATAAATCTTTTGTTAGGTAAACCAACGGAACTCCCCGCCCCCAAATTTTTACCTGTCCCCGCGAGGAAAAATTTCCCCATCCGCGTTCCCCGCCTCCCCGCGGGGTTATTAAAAAAATTCTAAAAAATGAAAAAAGAAGAAAAAAACCTGTAATACATAAAAATATATATAATTAAACATAAGAGGCTAAATTTAAATATTAAAATAGTCATTCAATAACTCCAAAAGGACCAAAACATCATTACATCATCATCTTAACATATGTTCAAGAAAACAAAGAAAAAAACTCAAATACATTGTCCAAACCAAATATAAAAGATCAAAGCACATTAAAATTCAAATACAATATTCTTTCTTGATCACACCAAATCATCATGGATTCATGCATTTGATTTACTTGTTCTTTGGTACTTTCCTACAAAATAAAATTCAAACAAATCAACTATAAGATATATATAAGAAATAATACTTTAAAACAAGAATTAAAGCACTTTAATATGTATGAGAAATCATACCTCGAAACTTTAATATATTCTCTTGTTCATCACATTTTAGCTATTTAAATTACAGTACTTTCCTACAAGATAAGAATGAAACAAATATTAGTAATTAAATATATTAAGAATGGATAATAAAAATTAAATCATATTAACTTACTGCATCATCATCATCACCATCATCATCCATTTCTTCAAGAATACTATTGATTTTAATCCTTTTTTTGCCTATCAAGAAAAATTAAAGAGTCAAACAAATTTTGAAAAAAGAAAAACAAAATATAAATCAATATTAGAATATATTATTACCTCTTAGTCCTACTTCATGGCGTAACCAATTTTGAGCACACATCAATGCTTCTAATGTTTTCTCAGTCAATCTACTACGATGTGGACTCAATACACGACCACCAGTACTAAATGCAGACTCTGAAGCAACTGTAGAGATTGGAATAGCCAAACAATCTCTTGCAATTCGTTGCAAAGTAAGATACTTCAAACCATTTTGTTTCCACCAACCCAATATGTCAAAGTCTTCATTAGTTGTTACATCAAGCAACACAGGCTCTTCTAAATAGTAATCTAATTCAGACTTGCATACTGTACTTGAAACATTTTCTCTGACATACTGAAACCACTTATTTTTCCAACTTTCTTTCCTTACATGAGAATTGGGGTCGGTTGAAGTTGAGGAAAAAGCATTATCAGTAGTAGAAGAACTATGACTCTTATTCGTAACTTGATATTCATTAACTAACTCCTGAAACATATATTTCACCTTGTGCAATTCAACAGAACCATCATCTCTATACATCAAAGGAAAGAAATAATCCAACACAGTCATTTTATATCGAGGATCCAACACAACACCTATGGCCATAACTCCATTAATTGATCTCCAATATTTGTCAAACTTCATAATCATATTAACAACCATATTTTTTATAATGTCACAAGAACTATCAACCCACTCCCTCAAAGCCAACCTAATTTCACAAACTTTTGGGAAATAAATATTTGAGGTCGGGTATTGGGAGCCCGAAAATAAATTCCAACTTCCCACAAATATCTTCTGCCATTTTCCAATCCTCTTTACTAGGCAAACTCTTATATTGAGAATCACGTTGCTTTAATCTTTGGAAAACATCTTGATATGGTAAAGCAGAAGCAATCATCAAATAAGTAGAGTTCCACATAGTTCTACAATCAAGAACAAGCTTCTTTGAATATTTTTTGTTCAATTGAAGGCAAGTATCACTAAATTTTTCCTCCCTCTTTGGTGTTGCAGTCCAAAAAGCAACACTTTCTCTAACTTTTTCAATTGCATCAGAAATTACTGACAACCCATCTTTCACTATCAAATTTAGCACATGAGCACAACATCGCATATGAAATAATTCCCCTCTCAAAATGAATGAAGAACTTGGAATCTTGTCAAACAAACGATCAATCATGGCATCATTAGTGCTAGCATTATCAACAGTCAAAGTTGACAACTTTCTATCAATATTCCAATCCAATAAACATTCAACTAACACATCAGAAAGAACTTCAGCAGTGTGTGGTGCAGGCACATAAACAAACCTATAACAAATTATAATAACTATTACAAAGTAGCACATAAACAAACATAGAATAAATATGATAAATATGACAAGAGAGAAAAATATTAAAAGAATAAAACGTTACATCACAATCAAGCTCTGCAAAGTCCAACTATCATCAATGTAATGGGCTGTGATGGACATGTATCCTTTATTTTGATTAGTTGATGTCCACATATCAGTTGTTATTGCAATACGGCCTGAGTTCTTTGCAAGTAATTTCATTACTCTAGCCTTCTCACTCTCATATATTTTCATAACGTCGCCCTTTATTGTATTGCGAGAATTTACTTTGAACATTGGTTGGAGAGAATTGACAAATCTCCTAAACCCGACTTGATCAACCATAGCAAGAGGATACTCATGCATTATAATCATTCTTGCAAGTTCCCTTCTTGCATTATCATGATTAAATGTGAATGTGACAACCATAACTGATTCACCCCTAGTTCCTATTGAAGAGGAGGATTGTTGCAAAGTATTTATAATTGATTGTAGTGGACCCCTCACAGTACGAAGCTTACAACTCTTAATGTGGTCATGTAAATGTTTTGTGCCTTGTTTAGTGTCCCCACCAAGTTTCTTATTGCAATATTTGCATATTGCTTTCCATTTATCATCTATTTTCTCCCTTTTAAAGTGTGCCCAAGCTTGTGAGGTCAATCGTCTTTTATTTGGACTTCTTTGTTCACTAACATCTTCTTGTTCTAAATCAATGCTTACTTCATTAGGGAGAGGAGTTTCATTTTCATTTTCTTGTGTTTCTTCCATCGGATCTGAAATAGATGCAAGTGGAACTTGCTCCTTTTCCATAGGAATATTAGATGATTGATCTTCAGCCATCTTTAAAAAAAACCAACCTAAAACATGACAACTAAAACGAATTAGCAACCTTCCTTGTTTAGTAATGCTTCAAAATGTATCAAAATAGAATATGAATAAAGTAGTTATGAATATTAGCAAAGCCAAATAAAAATGTACATTTTTCCTGAACTTTAGGAATATTTTTACTAATTTAATAATTTGATAAATAGATTATTAAACATATTGTACTACTTGGAAAAACATAAGTGCTCCTGTTGATTTTGAAAAGATAAACTTATTATATGTTAGATTTTTCCAGAGTCTCTATTTACTTAACAAAAAGCAATTAATTTATTTCTTCTAGAGATTAACTTTTACACTCGCTACTTCTAAAGTTTAAAGCTAAATTGGTTCAATAAATTAAGATATAAGTTCTTAATTTAGTTCAATTTTTTTAAAAAAATTAAAGATAGATATATGATTTGCCAACGCAATTTATTAATAATTATAGTAACAACAACAACTGCTACAATAATAATAGTTTATTGTTAATTTATAACTTGTAAATGATTTCCATGTCAACTTTGCCCAGATCAGTGACTTTGCTGGTAATATCTTTCACTCATCCTCTCAATCAAATGAACATTACAATTGCTGGATTATAGATACAAGGGAAACTAATCATATATGTGCAGAAGAAAATTTGTTTACCATCAAAGTTTTGATACATTTACCTGATGGAACCATAAAAAATGTAAGGTCCAATGGAGATATACTTTGACATAAAGCCTTGAATTTGCAAGGTGTTTTATTTATACCTTCCTTTAAACACAATTTGCTAGCAGTTACAAAACTCAGTAAAAATAGCCCTTTTAAATTCACCTTTTACCTATCCTTTTGTGTAATAAAGGACCGAAGGACTTAGGGAATTATTGTTGTGGGAAAGATGATACAGCAACTATATGTACTTGACACACACTCTTTCTTACCTGAGACTATTAATGGTGTTCGCAAATTACTGTCCTCAACATGTGCAGTAAGCAAGTTTTCTATTTTTAATGTTGGCAATATTAAACTCAATTTAAAAATTAATCATACTTCTTGTATTAAACTCTAAATTATGTTGATGTTATTTCACTCACTTACCTTGCCTGAGAGTAGCACGACGGACTGACCGAAGGAGGAAGCCACCCACTGACCCACAGCACGTCGCACACACGGCCTGACGCCGGAGGGGTCTAGTCTTTCCCTAGACAAAGACGAGGGCCGGCACCACACCTCTCGTCTCAGGCATGGCAGGGAGGAGTCTTCTCGTCTCAGGCAGTAGGCACACCTCACGGCTCACGCACGGGCACGGCAGAGTCACACGCAGTCAGAACTCGGGCAGAGGCGAAGACGAGATGCTGAGATCTAGTGAACGCTGGAAGTGGAACACTTGAAACTGAGATGGCAGAGTCACACGCGTCACGCAGTTGGAACTCGGGCAGAGGCGAAGATGAGATGTTGAGATCTAGTGAACGCTGGAAGTGGAACACTCGAAACTGAGAATCTGAGATGGCAGAGTCGCACGTGGCACGCAGTCAGAACTCAGGTTGTCGGGCAGAGGCAAAGTCGCGAAGAGCAGTCTCGCTGTCTCGCACGCAGTCAGAACTCAGAATTGGGGGAAAATAACAATTAGTCAATTAGGGCTTTAGAAATATTTTAATTTCTTTTTTATTTAATAATAAAAGTATTATTATTTTATCTTATAAAATTACTAATTTACCATTGACATTTATATTAAATATATATATTTTTAGGATATTTTAGTAATTTCATACAAAATTACTAAAATGTCCTCGGGGACGGGGACCCCACGGGGCGGGGAGAGTGATCCCCGTCCCCTTCCCCATTTAGCTTTTGGGGGGGTTTTTTCCCCCGCAGGGACACGGGGCCCCGAATTCGGGGCCCCATTGCCATCCTTACCGTCAGCTTCTTCTTTGATTCTAGATGAGCCTTCAAAAAACCTGAGGGTTGATGAACTGGTAAAAAGTTAAAGAATTTCCTGGACTGCTTTTTCGAGGTCATTACTTTTGATGATTCTTTAAGAAGCAGAGTTCAAACTATCTTGAATGAACTTGAACTAGTTAGATCACAGCTTACGACCTCCTATCGAAACCTCTATAGATCCTTTAAGGACTTCATCAATGATTTGTGCAACAAGGCTCTTACTTTCAGTCAGGTTATCTCTATTTACAACAAAGAGATGTTGGAGTAAGAAGTCATTCTCGATTAATGGCAAGAATTGAAGGCTAAGAGAGATTAACAGGATGAAATGATTACAAAACTAAAGGCAAGTTGCATAGATATTAGCAATACTACTAATCGGCAGAGAGAATGCCTCGACAAGTTAAAGGAAAGGATCAAAAAATTCAAAGAAGAGCTGGCGTCAACTAAAGCACTGAGAGACAGGCTTAAAAGTGCTCTGACTGTAAAGGTGGCAATACAGGAGAAAATAAAAGCAAGCATCATAGCTATTGCAGTTAACGCCCAAGCAATGGCCGACAAGATGAAGTCTTTGGAGACTGGCTATCTGATGGCCTGTACGGACAAAGAGACACTGGCTTTAGATTCAGAACGTCTATGCCAAAAGGCTTATTCAACATAGTAGTTTGATTTGTTTCGTTAGTCTTTTAAATCTGACAAATTTGAATAAAATTTTTTTGTATTATTTATTCATTTATTTGTTTATAACATACGACAAAAAATTGTATAAAGTTCATATGCGATAACAATTCTTTATTCAATCTTTACTTCACACATTGTCGGCCTGTATGGCTTTAGGTATTTGTCATTGATTAATTTTACTTTTAATCCAGAGTTTACTTCGTCAAAAGTGTAGGCATTACCAAAAAATACTTACGTAATCACAAATGATCCTTTCCATTTTGGCGACCACTTGTCATATTCTCAACATTTCTCAATAGGAAAAATGACCTTCCAAACTAAATCGCCCAAGTTGAAAGACTTATATTTAACTCAACGGTCATAAAATTTAGCAATTCGCTCATTTTGTCGAATTAAACTTTCTAAAACAATTAATATTTCATCAGTTAACTCGTTTAATTAGTCAAACATTGAATCCCAACAACTCTCAACTAGTAATTGATTTTTTTTATACGAATTGATTGAAGATTAATCTCGATAGGCAAAATGGCATCATAACTATAAACTAATTTGTACAGTGATGTACATGTTGATTCTCTTAGTGAATTCTTGTATGCCCATAAAACCTGATCAAAGGTGTTATGCCAATTTTTAAGCTGTCAATCAATATGCTTTTTAATTAGGCTTATAAGTATTTTGTTGATGGCCTCTACCAGACCATTTGCCTGCGCATAATATGGTGTTGATGTAATTAACTTTATTTTCCTAGAATTAGCATATTCTACAACTTTCCATCCAATGAAAATGGTGCCTTGATCGGTTGTCAAAGTTTGAGGTATCTCAAACCTGCAGATGATGTGATTTTGAATAAAATTGATCACATCTTATTGGGTAACATCTTTTAGCACGACTGCTTCAACCCACTTGGTGAAATAATCAACTCTAATTAAAATATATTTATGTCCTTTTGATGAAGAAGGATGTATTCGGCCTGTTAAGTCCAAATCACATCGTCTAAATGGCCAAGATTTAACAATTGAATGTAACTCACTAGTTGAAATGTTTTGTATATGGCCATGCCTTTGACGCTCTTCACAGGACTTGGTAAACATTATACAATCCTTAACTAGCATCAGCCAGTAATATTTTCATTATCAAAAGATCCATTTCATTTTATCTCCTGCTTGGCGAGCCCTAAAAATACCTTCATGAACTTCTGACAAGGCAACGTATGCCTCCAACTCACTCAAGCATTCCTCTAACTATTCGTCGATAGTCTTTCTATACAATTGTTCACTAGACAGTACAAAATTTAACGCTCTATATTTGAGTTTCTGTTCTACATTAGAACTTGAATTCTCTAAATAATCAATGATTGCTTTTCTCCAATCATCATTTATATGAATGTCATTTTGTAATACATCCATTTTTCTAATGGGTATAAAAGTTCTCTAAATTCTATTAGGTCCGACAAAACTTTTTTAAAGACCTTATACCCAGAAGCTATTTTGGGCTAAGTCATTAGCCTCTTCATTTGATTCTCTGAGAATGTGTTGGACAATAACTTCGTCAAAATTTTTCATTAACTTACTCACCACAGCACAATATTTAATCAAATTTTAATTAACACATTTACATTTTTGAGTAGGTTGTTTGATGACTAACTGGGAATCTCCAAGTATATGCACTCTTTGTGCTTTTATTTGACAAAGTATTTCTAATCCGACAATTAAAGCCTCGTATTCAGCCTCATTATTAAATCAAGAATACTTAAGTTTAAACATAAACTTGGTTAGAGTTTGCTTAAGGGAAATTATTAAAATTCTAATGCCGCTTCCTTTTTTATGCCTTGATTCGTCGAAGTAAAGACACCATTATCTTAATCCAACAAATTTTACGTCATTATCTGTGTCGAGGCCAGGATGGTCGACTAGAAAGTCACCTAATGCTTGGCCTTTGATAGCTTTGGCTGGAACATATTGTAGAGAAAATTTTGATAATGCAATAGTCTATTTTCCAATATGTCCATTAAGAACAAGTTTGGATAATATAATTTTATTATATCTGTCTTTAAAACGATAAATACATTACAAGGCATCATGTAATATTTCAGCTTAGTACAAGAAAAATACAATGATAAGCATAACTTCTCAATTACACTATATATTGTTTCTGCATCGTTTAAAACACGACTGAGGTAGTAAACGGCTCTTTTGACAGTATTATGATCATCTTGAGCAAGTAAACATCCTATCGTTTCCTCATAAGCTAAAATATATAACTTCAGTGGCTGATGCGGTATTGGTTACACCATAACCGGAGGACTCGTCAAGTATTGTTTGATTTAATCAGAAGCCTCTTGGTGACATTGCTCCTAAATGAACTCTTGCTCAGCTTTCAGCTTGACCAAAGGTGAAAAAGACTCTGGTCCTACCCGACAAGTTTGATGTGAATCTTTTCAAGAAGTTTACTTTCCCTAAGAAAGATTGTAATTCCTTCTTATTTGTCGGTGCAGCAACTTCTAAGACTACTCTAGTCTTATTCTTGTCCACTTCAATTCCTTTTTTATGGACTAAGAATCCTAAAAATTTGGCAGCCAACACTCCAAAAGCACATTTCTCCTGATTCACTTTAAGGTTGTGCTTCCTCATTCTTTCAAAAGCCTGCCTCAAATGTGTCGAGTGATTTTGCTTATCTTCTGACTTAACAATGATGTCTTTAGTGTAAACCTCCATAAACTTCTTTATAACATTGTGGAAGATGGTGTTCATTGCTCTTTGATAGCTGGCCCCTGCATTCTTCAAATCAAAAGGCATGACAATCCATTCATATGTCCTAATGGCTTCTGGACATCTGAAAGCTGTTTTTGACATGTCCTCCTCGGTTATAAAAATTTGATTATAACCTGTATGACTATCCATACAACTTAAAATTTCATGCCCAGACGCGGCTTCTACTAGTATATCCGCTATGGGCATTGGATATTCATCTTTTGGAATAGCCAGATTCAAATTTATAAAATCTATGTATACTCTTAACTTGCTATTTTTCTTAATAACTAGAACAACATTAAAGAGCCATTTGACATATCTGGTAGTTCTAATGAACTTAGCTTTGAACAGCCATTCGACCTCCTCCTTGATTTTCAGCACCACTTTTGGAGCAAATCTCCTATTTGCCTGCTTGACAGGTCTTCATCATTCCTTGAATGGTAATCTATGTTTGACAAGGTCTATGCTCAAACCAAACATTTTTTTGTAATCTCAGGTAAAGCAATCTCTGTATTCTATAATTAACATGACAAGTTTTCCTTGAATTCCTTTGGCATAAACACATTTACAAAAATGGATCTTTTATTATCTTTAGTGCCTAAGTTCACTTCTTCTGAAGGATCTTCTGCTTCGACATTAATCTTTTCATCTGGCCCCTTCTTGTATCCCAAAGAGCCATAATCTAAAATATAGTTTGACAACATACCCCCCATTGTATTGACTACTTTTTAGGCCAGGTTGGCTGACAACCTGTCCATTTAAGTCTTAAGACTCATGGCTTATGCTTGGCTGATTTTCGTCGGCCTTATTTATTAGTTTGACACCAAATTGATCCATTAGGCAGGCCTCCAAAGCCTCTTTGTTGATTACACCATCTTCTACAGCTACAGGTCTGATATTAGGGGTGTAAATTTTGAAGTTGACATGGAGTTGCTGCAATTAACATAGACTATCATCTACTTCTACCACCTCTTTAGACTATCATCTACTTCTACCACCTCCACTTGTCATTCATTATTCCATAGGATCAACTTTTAATGCACGGTTGACGGGATTGCTCTGACGACATGGATCCAATCTCTTCCTAACAATATGTTATAATTAGATTTTGAGGGAATTACTACAAATAAGGTTTCTTTTTCGACTGATACAACATGGATATTCAGCATTGCTACGCCGTCGAATGAGGAAGATTTACTACTAAAATCAATGACAACTATATATGTATGAATTAAATCAGACTCATTCTTCCTTAACATCTTGAATGTGGCTCTTGGTATTAGATTAATGGCAGCTCTACCATCCATCAAAATCTTGTTAGTAGGTTTTCCTTTCCAATAAGGCCTTGATATGCAAAGGTCGTAGATGTTCCTTTTGTATGTCGGTTGGTTTTTTGAACTTTGCTAAATTGTCGAGTTCATCATCCCAGTCATCCTCTAGACTGTCAAAACTTGAAATTACGTCATCTTCTAAAAACAAGTAATCCTCCAACAAGTCTTCTAAATATTCCTTATTCTCACCCACATAAATCTCATAATGAGTTTTATATTTTGGTGGAATCACAAAAATGAGATTAAGACTCATTGATAGGATGCTCGTCTACATCCTCTTTTCTTCTGACATCTTTTTTGGTATTTCTAAATTCTCCTTTAATTGGGTCCCAATTATCTTCATCCATGAAAGGTCCAAGTTTGATGTAGTCTCTATCTACTAGACCATCATCAAATCCTACTTCTGACAAAGTTGTCCTCATAGCCATAATCACATAATCTAAATCTTTATCCATGTCAAAGTCCAGGTCGAATTCTTCTTCATCATTGAGACCTAATGGATCTTTAGGATCATTAAGGGCTTCTATGATTTCATCGGCTGATAAATAGATGTCTGACGTATGGCATTCGAGTTTGAACTAGACGAGTTGGCCCCTTATTTAACTTTGGTAAGAGTTTCTTTCTTTTTCTCAACATTAGTTATGGAATCCTCAAAGATTTCCTTGATCTCTTTGTGAGAACAATCTTCATAATCTTTTACTTCCACCACAGCCACTTGTTTTCCTTTTGTGGCTTTAACAACTTCTAATAATTCGACAGGCCAGTTTTTTTTGAGAGGGAAAGACATATACTTCTATCAAGTTCTAATTTCAAAGGCGTTGGTTGCGACGATTTTTGTGCCTTTGCAATCTCCTCCTGAAGCCATGCACTCAAAAGATTCAGTTGAGGTTGTACATTATCCTTCTATGGTTTGGAACTTTCTTGTCGAACTCTCTCAGTATTTTGAGTTGTTGGTTGGTTTCGACTATCAAACACTTTTTTCTCAACCCTGTTGGCTCTTTTTTTATTAGAAGTGCATTTGCTAAGGCTCTTCTTTTCTGGACTTGTCTATACCTTTGTAACCTCCTTTTCTGGGTCTTTGACAATGGTTGACCAAAAGGTTTCAAATTTCTTTGACCGAATGGTACTACCTTGCCATGTCAATAGTCTTCATCCCAGAAAGGCTGCCCCTTTTGGAATCTACTCCTTTTGGCATTATCTTTGTTTGTTGTTGCAGACTTCTTAACCCGTTGGCCAACCTTTACATTCATACTTGACACTCGTGTTCTAGTGTGTCAGATATAGTTTTGAGAATTTAGGTTACTACTCTCAACCGACTCTTTAGATTTTGGCCTAACTATATATTGTGGCTAAGATCTTGGTGTACGATACGGATTCGACTGAAAATTCTTATGAAAGGGCTTTTCTTTTTTTTTTAATGCTTTGGTAATTGAGAGTCGGCCATCACCTTCTGACACTCTTCGATAACTTTCGAATCATACAAGTAGACACATCTGGATTGCTACTGAATCTTTCTTTCTTGTCATGAACTCTTCATAGGTTTCCCAAGGCTTTTGATACATGTTGAAGGTATCCATCATAAAGTCAGGATCATCACTCTTATACTTGTCTAGGTCTACTTTGGCATACATCTTCCCTTTTCCCTTCGCATCAACTATGCTAATATTCAGGAGAATTTGGCTGTTGATTTCAGCGACATTTGTCTAAAAAGGATCGTGTCAACCTTTATGTCTGCCTTCTTATCAGCGAACTTCAATCTTCCTTCTGTCAAAGCTTTTTGGATTAAGTCCCTGAAATGTACACATTCATTAGTCACATGACCAAATACATTATGAAATTTACAATATTTTCAATCTTTAATTTCATCAAACTTTATCAGGCTATGATTATTCGACAATTTTATTTGTTTTTCTTTTAACAAAATGTCAAAAATTTGTTCGGCTTTTGTTATGTCGAATGTGTATATTTTTCTATTGATAAAGCTTATCTTTTCTTTGGCCTCATAGGCTTTATAGCTTGAAAAAGATAAAAAGGTCCATTCTTTAATTTGGTAAGATTTACATCATAATCAGCGTCCTCATCCTTTTCGTCGGATTCTTCCATTCTGACATAGTTTATTTTTTTCTCTTAAGGAATTTCTTTTGCTTTTGTATCTTTTCAACTTTCAACTGTTCTATCTATCGAACTTTACCCCCCAACTAGGCAAGGTCAGCCAGATGTTGACTGACAAGCTTTTTTTTTTGACATAATAATCTAGGCCCCCCAATAGCCTTCTTGACAATCTCAGCTTCAGGAATCGAAGTAAAACATGTACTCCTCATTTGCCTAAATCATGGAAAATAATTTTCGATAGATTCATTGTATAATATTTTAATATTAAACAGATTTGTCATACCAACTTTTAAATCCCCTCTGAAGAATTGGTCATGGAAGCTTCTCTCCATCTACGCCCATGAATGAATAGAGTTTGGTTTTAGTGTCGAGAACCAAGAAAAAGCATTTTTAGTCAAAGAACTTGGAAAGAATCTCATTTTAAGTCCTTCTGTCTCTAGATCCCCCATTTCAGTGGTGTACCATGCAATATGTTTGACAGTCGATTTACTACTTTTCCCAGCGAACTTGGATAGTTTAGAAACCTTAACCAGTCCCCTAGGCAATTCTGCCTGTTGAACCTAATCAGGGAACACTGAAGCGAAACAAGGCTAAATAGTATAGCCTATGTTGAAACCAAATCTGTTGAGGACTTATTTGACAAATTGGTTCACGTTGCGTTCAACTTATTTACCTGTGGCTCATTCTAACACAACATCTGTAGCATGTCTCAAATGGGGCTGAGGTGGTCTTGCCCTTGTATTACATTATTTTATTGATTTTGGCCCTGATCTTGGGCCATAATCACTTGTTCTGATTGGATATTTTCAGGCACAACAATCATCAAGGCCTGAGTTAGCCTACCTATTTGTAATGCTAACGTATTACATGCATTATTTGTATTTTTCATTAAGGGCTTCAATATGACACTCATTTATTGTGTCAGCATACTCACTATATCGTGATTACTTTCATCCATTTTTTGTCGGATATTAGCCAATGAACTCATATTAGATGTGGCGATAGTATTTGGCATGTCTCTCGACATATTTGGAAAAACAGGTCCTAAATTTAGTCTTTCCTGATGAAACACAGTAGGAGTATTGGTTTCTGCCATATTTGCCAATGCAGAACTTATTGCTTGGCTTTGAGTCATCTGACATGTGGGATTGGTCAATTGATTTCCAATCCCAAGTTGCGTCATCAAAGGAGGGACATACCCTTGAGGTAATCCATATTGAGGCGTAAACTTTGTCATTTGATTGCCCATTGGATTCGATGACACTGGTGTTGATCCGGACACTTGTTCCAATACGAGGTTTCCTGAAAGAGACACGTTTGGCACAACATCTATAGGATTAGTAGTTGTTGTAATTGCTAGCACATTTGCCGTGATTATAGCAGTTGTAGATACGGTAAGTGAACCTGTCACTTGATTAGCACCGTTTGCATTATTCATGATTTCAGAATTATAAGTATGAGAAGAACAAGGTATGAATTTACCACTTCTCAAACGCATACATTCAATGAGTACTCCGAACTCGTCCCACCGGGTGTACCAATTTGTTTACAATGAATTTTAGTCTAACCAGAATCTAACAACAAATTGCCTATGCGTCAATTCGTTAACAAAGATTGTTAGTTTAAGGCCAAATCCAACAACAAATACTTGATTCCATCAAGAGCGATTGTGTTTTGAAAGTATGCGATAATCTCGTTTAAAAGATAAATGTATCGAATACAAGTAATTCGACAAGTATTGCATGAAAGAGCGTGAGGCATGAAAATAAGCTTTTTGCAAAAGTTAAATAAAAATAGTAAAATTGCAGGAAAGTAAGTTGTAGAACGTAAAGTGGATAAAAAGATAATTATAGAAGGTGAACAGCAAAAATTAAATGGCAGAATGTAAAGTGCAGAAAGTAAAGAGCAAAAAAGTTAAAGTACAGAATGTAAATAAAAGCGATTAAATTGCTGGAAGATAAATGAAAGCGATAAGGATTGGAATGATAAAAGACTTTAAATTAAATTTGACTGAATTGTAAGGCGGAAAGCACACTTTGATGTTGTTCTTTTAATCTGCTTGTGTGAGATGTTAGGATTTTTAATCAAGAGTTGTCAACCCCTTTTACAATAATTACCCTGGTATTTATAGGCAAATGACTAAAGTAACTGCCTATGCCACGTATGTGACAGTTTACATTTACACTGCATCGGCATAACTACCTAAATTCACATTAAGTAACAGTTTACATAGTCTGTTATAGCTGCCTTAATCATGTGATGGTGGAATAGTTGTCTTTAATGTCTTCAACGTTCGACAACCAAGCTAATTGTCATACTCTCATCTTTTGACAACTATAGACGACTTGTTCATCGATGATGTATAAACTTGCTTATCGAATGAGGTGCTTCTGATAACTTCACTTTGATAGTTGTACATAAATGTTTCGCATAGATGTCCATCCTTCCTGTTCTCTTATGTCGAATTTCTCTTTGTCGAACAGTTGATTTTTGTCAAATTTCTGAGTCAGATCACTTACATTGACACTTAAGTAATCAGCACTATTTTGTTTGTGCCTCTGAAGATGATTACTTGTCAGCCAAGCAACTCATTTATTTTATTTTAAAATAATCACACACAATATATAATTAAATAAGACAATTAATATATAATTAAGTTTATATAATTAAATAATTAAATTTATATAAGTATATATAATCATATATTATGCCAATTATAAGTATATATACTTATAATTAGGCAATAGTTAGATCCACCATAGAGTCAGAGTTTATAGCTCTAAAATTAGCAAGTAATGGCTGAGTGGTTGAGAAACTTCTTGGCGAGTATACCATTGGGTATAAAACAAACACCATCTGTGTCTTGGCATTGCGATTGTCAAGCGACAATAGTTATTGCAAAGAATAATTTTTTATGGAAAAAATAGACACATTCATTTGAAACACAACGTTGTTAAGCAATTGCTAAAAGATAAAGTAATATATATCGATCATGTGAGGTCAAAAGTAACTTTGGCATATCCTTTAACTAAACCTTTAGGTAATAAATTGATTGTTCAGACATTAAGGAGAATGAGAGTTATACCAATTTGAAATTAAACGGTGATAGTAACCCAACCTTTGTGATTGGAGATTCCATGAAGAATATCCATATGGGTAATAACAAGTCACATGTTGTTCTGTTAGCATTAACTATTTGTCCATTTCCTATGGTATAACTGTGAAAGTGCTAGAATGTATTTGATGGGGAAGCTAAGCGAAAGCTTTTAATGATTTTCATTGCCCTTAAGATTTTATTCATTGCATATACACTTGATGAAATCACCAATATGAGTGTGGAGTGGGGCCACTCCTATAAGATTGTGACAAATTCTCTAAGCATTCATGAACATCGAGCACACATATAGCCAAAAAGGCTCACAACAATGTCAACAGTAGGAATTGTGAAAGTATGATGTGGCTAGTAAGATCTCTAACTTACAACTAGAGTTTTCTAGTTCATAGAAGCTATATGTTTCACCACTAACTTAATGAGTTACATTTTATCTATCTAAATCATGTTCATAGTCTAAAAGACACTGGATTCAATGAATCTACACTATTTAAAAATCTCTTTTTTGAAATATTAGGGGAATTGTTATAAAACTAGTGTATTTCAAAAAAAAAATGTAAAACTTGGTCCCACGTAGGTTGGTATAAGAGAGGGTAATTCCTTATATATGTGCATGTTATAATGAGCTCATAAAGAGGTAGAGGTAGAGGTGGGTTCGCGCGCCCACATCTGGCCAGTCCAATGCAAATTAATGATTTTCCTCTCTGCGTGCAAAACATATTGGGTAGGCCTAGTTTTACTTTTTTTTTTTGAAAAAAATTTTAATTTAATTATTTTTGTGCTTATTTGAACATGGTAAGATTTTCTGAAATCTTATATTTTTCTCCAAATATTTATCCTCCATATTTTTCTATTATATTTTTTTTTGGGTTTCTAACTTTTTCAAAAAGCACTCTAGGTTACTCATATCTTCTGTCTCAGTTGTTCTGGTTCATGAGATATATTCGAAGATCCTGTTTAATCTTAAAAAAAAGTTTTCCGCCATGAAATCTTTTTTTAACAACAATGTCCTGTTATAACATGAATCACATTGTGTTTATAGTCAAAATTTTACAACACATTCTACTCCAAACATCAAATCAGCATGATCTCTCTCTAGGATCATTTCAGAATTTAATGGATGACGTTGACATACATATAGTTTACAAACATATGAGATGAAAGTAATACTATTAAAAAATACAAAAAAAAAATTTGGAAGTTAATACTACTGAAAAATGATGAGCAATTTAATTACTAAAAGTATGTACATACCTTGAAAAATCCCAATTTTTTAAGATTATTACATTATTTTCTAAAAAAATTGAGACTGTCTATTTAATCCCAATGATACACTGAAAATATTTTTAAAATATTCAACATATAAGTGAAAAAAATTAAAGAATAACAATTTATTGTATGACGAAAAAAATTAATTCATCGTTTTAATACTCACATGATTAATTTTTAGGAAATATGAAATATGACATTACAGGATGGTTAACCACTAATTAAGCAAGTTATAAGAGTATCAAATGATATACTTTAAATCACGAGGCAAAGTCATTTTAGATAAAAAAATACTAGAGTAAATTACATTTTCGTCTTCAAACCAAAAAAATGTACATTTGAGTCTTGAATTTTTCTTTTTTGGGTCAAATATTTTACCCCCGAAACAAGACCTAGAAATTCTACAGAGAGAAAAAAAAAAAAAAGAAGGCCCACTGCAGAGTGTTTGTGGAAGCCGAAAGAAATATGGGCCCAACCGAATCCCTGAGGGACTTGATGAGGTGGGCGGTCTCTTTCGCGTATCTGTCAACAGCACATGGCTTAGCTTTGCTCACTCCCTAAAATCCATAATTCTCTCTACTTTCCTTTTTTAACCAGAAAAAAATTTATATACAATTTTTTATATTTTTATTATTAAATTTTTTATTCAAAATAAAATATATGTAAAAAAAATTTAAAAAAATTAATCAAGTAATGATAAGTTATAAAAAATAAATTATATTTAGAAAAAAAACTATGGTGTTCTAACTAAAAAACTGTGCACTTGTTACATTATTTGAAAAAGCTAATATCAAAGGTATAAATAATAAATAAGTGTAGCTAAATGTTTTCTTTCCAAAAATAGCATCCTCCTTCCCTCCAGATACATTATTTCAGTGTTTTTTAAAAAAATTATTAAAAATACTATCTAAACTATTAGATCTTAAATCCAATAGTGTCTGTGTAGGCAAGCACAATGCACCGAATCTGGATTCATCCACTACATCCGCCTCACTACGCCATCTTTCCATATCCTTTAGCCACCTCTCACCAAATGAAGTAACTACGTTGCCCTGCGCCACCACCACCTACTTTACTTAGTACTCAAACCCCCACTCCTAAATAGTGGACCCCAATTTTAACTGCCTACACATGCCATTCTTCTCTTTTCCTTCTCCAAATTACTACTTTCTCCCCCTCTTTTTGTTGGATCCAAATCCTCTTATTATTCCTTGCAGGATGTTAATTCATTTAAACTATTGATTTTAAAAATTGACAGTTTAAATTAAAAAGAACAACAAAATCTTCCTGCATTATAAGCTGTTGATTTTTACCCTACTCTTCCATACAAGAACAACAATGGATCCCCTCCCTTTTTACTCCTCTCTTCCATTTTTGGTTGGTTGGATTTCAATTCCATTAAAATGAAAGTAGAAGTAGCCAAAATATATGTTTGGTTTATTTCAATTCCACTAGAATGCCTATTCCCTCATTTTGTGAGAATTTGAATTCTCAAACTCTCATATAATAAAATGACGTCTTCATAAGAAATAAGAAGTTATTTTACTATTGTGCCCTAAATTTTAAAAAAAAAACTACAATGATACTCATTTATTTAACAATGTTAAATTTAAATTATAATTATGTCTATGTTAAAATAGCAGAATTTATGTTCTTTCCACAATATATTATAAGTATTTTTATCCATAAATGCTGTGGTCATTCTTTCAGAATGTGTCTTTTTGTGCTTACATGAATCATTTCAACCAAATAATATAACGAAGTAGTAATTTTTCATTATTTTACATGTTTTATCAAACAAAATTTAGACAACAAGATTTCATTTTATCAAAAGCCATTCGCATTCCTATAAAAATATTTCCCTCAAACTTAACAGGACCTTAGATTCAAATCTTTTTATGTGAAAGATTAACATAACAGTGTTATGTGAGAGGAGAGATAATTCATATATCAATATAAAACTGGTTTATGGAGAATGTGACGTGGCACCTCCTCCATCTAATATAAATATTTTTCTATTTTCTCCTTTTTTTACATTTAAAATAATTTAAAAAATGATTTTATTCTATTTATATTAATGAGCTGGATATTTAAATAAAAAATGTTATGGTTTCTTCCCTCACCGTTGGCAACTAAATACATTTACATTGCATAACACAATCTTTAATTCATTCTTGTACATTGTAGCATTGGTCTTTGATTCTTTATTGGCATGCATTCATGGGCTTTTATTCTTTATCAATGTGGCCAGCGTTTCTCTTCCCAAGAGACACTATATATACATGCGTGTTTGGGTAATTGAGAATATATATATATATATATATATATATATATATATATATATATATATATATATTGATGAGATGAAAACATATATGAGATATGTATTATTGTGTGATATTTATGGTAGAAAAAAAAAAAGGATAGGTGAATTGAAGTCACGTCTGCTTTTTTGGTGCAGGAATTGTAGACCAAAATGTGAGTGAGTCTTATGTTATTATATCTTGAAGATAATAAATCTTGTATTCACTGCATTAGATAATATGACAAATCAACCGTGTAGGCATTATATATGTAATTTTCTCAATTGTAAATTTTTCTATTAAGAAAAATTTTGTGATTCACAATTGAGTCAATGAAAAATACGTTTGCTTTGGCAAAAGTTTTTGTGAAAATTTTTCAATGACAATGCAACAAATTGCATATATTATTTTTGTGGAATAAATAATTATTTATTTTTCTAAGTTAGATCTTTTTTTTTCTTGGAACTTTGAGGTTCAAGCGAATGCTATTTCTGACTTTTTATTTATGGTGGTAAATATTTGATTTCTAGTTAGTATGGCTATATGTTGCCTTGCATAGCTATATTGTTTTTGGAATTCTATAATTTGGAATTATTATCTCTTAATTTTTTTATGAGCATAACTTATAATTTTTTGAGAGATGATGTGGCACTTCTCTTTTATTTCATTTTTCAATATTTGCAATAATAGTTGGATACTTATTTATGTACTATTTTAATTTTAATAATAACAAGAATTAAAAGATCTTAATTAACATTTTAATGAAATATTTTATCTTTCATAATTTTTAATTAATTGGGAAATTTAATACTTTTTTTTATATATTATTTTAATATGAATAATGTCAAGATTTGAAATGTCTCAGGTTATAATTTTTCCCACTGTAAAATTGAAAAAAAAAAAAAAAGGTTATCGTTTCCAAATAAATGGACTCCTAAACAAGTAAGTTTATATATTTTCTTTATGCTTTTATTTCCTCTTTTAATAGAGATTGATTGGTTTATGATGATAATACAGGATAGTTTTGAACTATAATTGCATAGAAGTAGAGTAGCGACAGCACAAAAAGTACAAAATATGTGTTGCAAACGCAAGAGGTGTTGATTGTTCTTAATCTGGATTTTAAAACAAAAAGTTATGTATTTCAATTATGTCTTATTTTGCATGGTAATTAGTAGTTGTAATATGAAACTTTCATAATTTTAATTTTAATTTTAAATTTTATATTAACATCATCATACAATATCCTTAATTCCTTATGACCGATTGTAATTCTTCTAAGCTCTTATTGCAATTAAAAAAAAATTATATTTGTAATTTAACGAATTAATAGAATTATTTTTTTATACATATATATACATAAAAAAATTATCTTTTCCTCCTCCATTCACCATTTATATTTTTCTTTTCTTTTTTCCTTTTTCCTCTTTTTTTGCCTTTAAAATAATTTTGGTTGTCTATTTTAATTTATTAGATTTAATGGATATTAAATATGTATTATATTAATACACGTAATTGAAACCATCAGCTTTAATTGAATCATTATAAATAATGATTGACCCGATCATTATATAGAATGATTGAAATCTTTGGCTTCAATAAGAATTGATTTGAATAATTATATATATATAGTAATGAGAATATATATATATATATATATATATATATATATATATATATGTCACGCCCCCATTCGAGAACATGAACGGCACAAGGGCAATTCCACGTCATTGTCGTAAGTCTAACATCACACCAATCAACACAAAAAAAGAATATATATATATATATATATATATAAAGAAATAAAAAGGTTTGCTCAAGATAAAATAATGTTTTGTTCCCGTTATGAAATTAATCAAGTAAAGATATATTCCATCATCATGTGAGAAGAGTATAGCAGAAATAATTCACCAATTAACATCACATCAAGCACCACAACCCTATGTGTTATACTCACTACATTGTGACTCAAATCCTGCCATTACCACAAGACTAAAGAGACTAACCCAAAGCCATAATGGGTTGTGAACATGGAAGCTCTGCTATTCCTCATATTAAGTCTCACTAGCTAAACAAAGACCTACAAGGGGTATACAAAAAAGGATGAGTAACAATATTCAGTGAAAGATAAAACAATCACAAATAAAATACAAATCGTATATCGTTCATAGGGATAGGACATTGAATCGGTCTCATCCACAATCATAGTCAAAATGCACAGACAGCCATCGCACATCCTACACAATTTGCTAAATATCCTTCGCGCCACGTAACCGTCACAATCATGCACAACTATCACAAAAACACATTCATTACAAGATATTATACACACACACACACAAGAAAGTTCTCAACTCAATCCATCGCATGAGTACAAGGTCCATAACATCATCATCCTAATACCTCAATACATACATAACAATAACATGGTCATGGCCAACACATAATTCATATAGACACAGGGCAATTCATTTTTCCATAGGTCTATCCATCTCATAGGTTTTTCTTCATATGTACATATAAAAAAATTTTCATTGCATCTCCATCTCAAAGGCATCATTCTCAAGGGTTGGGATCGCTTGCCACTAGCGATTAAATATAGTGTTATACCTTCAGAATTCCAAACATTGCATCATCCACACATTGTTAATCATATAGATTGGGATAGCCATACAAGCTTTTATTATATGTCCAATCTATCACATTTCATAATTCAGACACATTAAAACACATCCATCTCAAAATAAATATTTATGTACATTCACCCGCACATAGATTATTCCAGTACACATCATATATATGTAAATACACCATCCTTACCAGTACCCAAGAATAATTCCAATATAAAGGGACACATTGTGCACACAAAAGTATATCCAAAACAACCCTAATTCAAAATACAAAAGACATATCTGCACACAAGGGAATGTTCTCACACATTCATATACAGAAGTCTTTCTACGCAATATAACACATGGTATTATAAATGCATCATAACTCAGTACACAAGGTTAATTCCAACTTGTAATAATCCGTCCAATACATTATGCCAACCACGACACCAACACCAATAAGATTAATGTGAATCAAGGAAATAATTATCCTACCTTAATTAAGATGAGGGTGGAGTTAGGTCTCTCACCATATATGTTTCCAAGAGTTCCATTTTTTGTTTAAATTGTCATCCTAACCATTATTCCATCATGTATATTAGTCTTTTACTCTTTGGAGGAAATTAGTTTATGTGCATAGCCAAATGAAACTAATGATAATCCCCATGTGCAAGTATTTATTTGAATGAGCACCCTTTTCCTCTCTAAGGTGAGTTCACAATAATAATAATAATAATAATAATAATAATAATAATAATAATATTATTATTATTATTATTATTATTATTATTATTATTATTATTCACCTTTCAATGCAAAAATGCTTTTCCAAACATTCACCACCAATATATTCACATAAGTATAACCGACACAAGGTAACCCACAAGGCTACACTAATGCATTCAACACATTACGTTCATTTACAATTTCTAATCCTTAAATGTGTATATGTAGATCTTAGTTAGTGAGAGGTCCATCCTACATCTTACAAGGATGAGTGGACCTACTCCTAAGCCATTATAGACTCACACTATTTGAATATCTCTTATCATGATTAAAGCAACTCTCAAGGTGGGTAACATGCAACAATCAAGGAGTAAGTGAAAACTAATCTATCACATTCAAATTCCATCACAACCTTTCCATCTCTAGGATTTCCATAATTCTCTAATATTACCAACACATGCCATTAGAGTTCAATGCAATAGAGGTAGCATAATGATGTAATCAAGGATAATCCCATTGCAGCCCAAGAAAGGGAGAACACTTCAATTGAGCCTCTAACTCGTTCAATGGTTAAAGAGCTTGGACTAATTGCAGCCCAAGAAAGGGAGAACACTTCAATTGGGCCTCTAACTCGTTCAAGGGCTAAAGTGCTTGGATTGGGCTTAACCACATTGTTGAAAGTGGAAGAAGTGTGAAAAAGATTGCATGTGAGATAGTTGCATTTGTTGAATATAGTTGTAGTCTATTACCTATGCATTTATTGTCTTTGACATTTAGCTACCTATGCATTTATTGTCTTTGACATTTAGCCTACACTACTTGACTTTTAGTTGATGCATTTAATGCATTAGTTGGAGTTTTTTGTCTTTTTGTTTTGGAGACCCCTCTATAAAAAGGGTCCTTGCCATTTGTTGTAAATCATCCTTGAATCATATATGAGATATTGGCATTTTGCTTTCAAGAGGATTCTTGAGTTCTTTCTCTTATCTAACTTGGGTTAGTGGCGAGAGCAGTTAGATTTCTTATCACTCACGTTCTTCTTTCTTGAGTGTGGTGAGATCAACCCATTTCTCTTAGTTGTGGCGCCCTTTGGCTTATCAATTGAGTGATTTGGTTTTCTTTGTTTGTTTCTTTCAACCTATCCAGAAAATTGATTAAGTATTTTCCCTCCGGAAATCACATCATATTGGTATCAAAGCCACTTTAATTCAGGTTCTATTATTTGTTTTGTGTTTTGCCACCTACATGGAAGGCTTAGTTTTCCTTATTTTGTATTCTGCCACCTATATGGAAGGCTTAGTTTTCCTTATTTTGTAATCTGCCACCTACATGAAAGGCTAATTTTCTGGTCTGTTCATCTTTATTTCTATTCTTGTGTTGTTCTATTTTATTCCAGCTTTTTTTTATTAAAAAAAATTCATCGTTACTGTTCATTGTTCATCGTTACTGTTCATTGTTAATCCGAGTGTAAACACTTAGAGAGTGAACCTACCCTTCACCAAACTCAAACCAACAAATTACAAACCACTATGACAGGAGAAAATAGTTCTGAAGTTCCTTTTGGGCTTAGCCTACAACAAGCTCAAATTGTTGGCCTACAAAGAGGTCAAAAAGAAATGATGGAACAAATAGCTCAACTAACCACTAAAATGGCTAGATTTATGGAGCTACAACAACAACAAACAAGAAGAGGAGCTTATGTTGAACACCATGGAGAAGAATCTGAAGCTGAAGAAGGTGAACAACCTAAGCAAAGAAGGCAGCAGAGGGAACGTGATGCCAACATCAAAATGAAGATTCCTCCATTTAAGGGAACAAGTTCTCCTGAAGAATACTTAGAGTGGGTGCAACGAGTAGAGAAGATTTTTGAATATCAAGAATATTCAGAAGCTACCAAATGCCGACTTGCAGTCCTTGAATTCACTGATTATGCAAATCTATGGTGGGAAAATTTGAAGAATCAACGAAGAAGAGATGGAGATGAGGAAGTTTGAAATTGGAGATTGATGAAAAGGCTCATGCAGAGGCGTTTTGTACCTAATTACTACAAGCAAGAGCTTTATTTTAAGCTTCAAAGCTTGAGGCAAGGAGGTATGTGTGTTGAAGATTATGTCAAAGAATTTGAAACTTTGATGATTCGGTACGAGCTGAATGAACCCCAAGAGCAAACCATAGCTTGATTTCTTGGTGGTTTGAACAGAGAAGTTGCTAACTTAGTAGAGTTGCAGAATTATGTCTTTTTAGAAGATGTAATTAAATTGGCAATTAAGGTGGAGAGACAGAAAAAGAGAGTTTATGGAAGAAACAATGGAGTGTCTAAACCATTGGGGAGTAAACATTTCCAAACACTTTTTCAAACCTCAAACACTACCAAAGGGAGTAATAAGGAGCCAAACAAAACTGAAAGTTCTAAGGGGAAGGAGAAGAGAGAAGACAACCAACCCTTTAAAAGAAGCCGAGACATTAAGTGCTTCAAGTGCTTAGGTCATGGCCATATAGCATCCGAATGTCCTAATAAAAGATTGATGATCTTGAAGGAGTAACAAGGGGAAATAGAGAGTGAAGATGAAGATATTGTGGAGGAATGTGAAGAGGAAGAATATTTTGACGAAGAAGAAGTTGTTGAATATGCTGATGAAGGTGCTGCCTTGGTTATTAGACGTGCCTTGAATATCCAAGCCAAAGTAGAAGAAGAACAGAGGGAGAATATTTTTCAAACAAGGTGCACTATCGGAGGTAAAGTTTGTAACGTGATAATTGATAGTGGGAGCTGTACTAACGTTGCTTCAACTACCTTGGTTGGAAAATTGAAGATACCTATCATCAATCATCCTCGTCCATACAAGCTGCAATGGTTGAATAATCATGGCGAGATGAAGGTCACCAAACAAGTAAAGGTACCATTCTCTATAGGGAAGAATTACAAAGATGAGGTATTGTGTGACATAGTCCCTATGGATGCTAGTCATCGTCTACTTGGAGGCCCTGGCAATTTGATAGAAGAGCACTACATGATGGCTTTAAAAACACCTACGCTTTCGAGAAGGATAGAAAGAAGATTGTGTTGGCACCCTTAAAGCCAATACAAGTACAGCCGAAGGAGGATGTAATCGAGGAGAAGAAACCTAGTTGTTTTGCTTCTAAGAATGAGTTAAAGAAGGCAATAAAAAGGGAAAACTTTGTATTATTGCTAATTCTCAAGGAGCTAAATCCAGAACTTGCAGAAAAGCTTCCTAAGCTTGTGAGGGAGTTGATAGAAGAATTTGCAGATGTCTTTCCGAATGAGCTACCTAAGGGATTGCCACCCTTAAGAGGAATTGAGCATCAAATTGATTTGGTGCCCAGTGTTGCCTTACCAAATAAGCCAGCATATAGAATGAATCCAGAGGAGGCTAAGGAGCTAAAAAGGCAAGTTGATGAGTTGATTGAAAAGGGTTATGTAAGGGAATCCATGAGCCCTTGTTCTGTGCCTACATTATTAGTCCCTAAAAAGGATAGCTCTATGAGAATGTGTGTGGACAGTCGTGCTATAAATAAGATTACCATCAAATACCGCTATCCAATTCCAAGATTGGATGACATGTTGGATGAGTTGAATGGTTCCAACGTATTTTCAAAAATTGACTTGAAGAGCGGCTATCACCAAATCTGAATGAAAGAGGGAGACGAGTGGAAGACAACATTCAAGACAAAGCATGGACTTTACGAATGGATGGTAATGCCATTTGGGCTATCTAATGCCCCTAGCACATTTATATGATTGATGAATCATGTGCTTAGATCATTCATTTGAAAATTTGTTGTTGTTTATTTCGATGATATTTTGATCTACAGTCAAAGTTATGAGGAGCATGTGCAACATTTGAAGGAAGTCTTGGAAGTGTTGCGAAAGGAGAAACTCTATGCTAATCTGAAAAAATGCTACTTTTGTCAAGACCATGTGATTTTTCTTGGCTTTGTAGTATCTCAGCAAGGAGTGGAAGTTGATGAAGAAAATGTGAAAGCTATCAAAGAATGACCCGTTCTAAGAACCATATCTGAAGTAAGAAGTTTTCACGGGCTTGCCTCTTTCTATAGAAGATTTGTAAGGGATTTCAGCACCATTTTAGTACCCATAACTGAATGTATTAAGGGAGGAAAGGAGTTCAAATGGAGTGATGCAGCCCAACGAAGTTTTGAGCTTGTCAAAGAAAAATTGTGCAATGCACCTGTATTGGCTTTGCCTAATTTTTCTAAGACTTTTGAGATTGAATGTGATGCTAGTGGAGTGGGAATTGGAGCTGTACTTCTTCAAGAAAGGAGTCCTATAGCTTATTTTATTGAGAAGTTGAGTGGAGCCAGTCTTAACTACTCTACCTATGATAAGGAGTTCTACTCTTTAATTAGAGCTCTTGAGACATGGCAGCACTACTTGTTACCAAAAGAATTTGTAATTCACACAGACCATGAATCACTCAAACACTTGAAAGGTCAGAGCAAGCTGAATAGAAGACATGCAAAGTGGGTGGAATTTCTTGAAGCTTTTCCTTATGTGTTGAAGTATAAGAAGGGAGAAACCAACATTGTTGCAGATGCCTTATCAAGGAGATATGCTTTAATTTCCATGATGAATGCTAAATTGTTGGGATTTGAATCTCTTAAAGACCATTATATGGAAGATTCGACACTTGCTGCAATTTATCTCGCTTGTGAGAAAATGGCATATAAGAGATTTTATAGATCTAAAGGTTTTTTATTTCGCTTGGGGAGGCTTGTAATTCCAAACTGTTCTATAAGGGAATTACTTACACGAGAAGCTCACGGAGGAGGATTGGCTGGGCATTTTGGTGAAACCAAGACATTGGAGATGCTGAAAGAGCATTTTTATTGGCCTAACATGATTAGAGATGTGCATCATGTGATTGAAAGGTGTATTGTTTGCAAAAAAGCCAAGAGCAAGGAAGCAGCCCATAGACTTTATACACCTCTACCTGTTCTAGATCAACCTTGGACTAATGTTAGCATGGATTTCGTGCTAGGCTTACCAAGGACACAAAGAGGAAAAGATTCGGTCATGGTTGTTGTTAATCGTTTTTCAAAAATGTCTCATTTTATTCCATGCCATAACACCGACGATGCTGTGTACATCGCCAATTTATTTTTCAAAGAAATTGTGAGACTTCATGGCATTCCAAAGAGTATCGTGTCAGATCGTGATGCCAAATTTCTTAGCTACTTTTGGAAGACTTTATGGAGAAAGCTGGAAACAAAGTTGCTCTTTAGTACTGCCTGTCACCCACAAACTGATGGGCAAACTGAAGTGGTAAACCGAACGCTTTCTACTTTGCTAAGAACTATCATTGGCAAAAACTTGAAAAGTTGGGATGAATGCTTGGCCTATGCTGAATTTGCTTACAATAGAAGTGTACATGGTACTACTAAACACTCTCCTTTTGAAGTAATTTATGGATTTAATCCATTGAGCCTACTTGATTTAGTACCATTACCACTTGAGGCTCGAGAATGCATAGATGGAAAAAAGAAGGCTAACATGATAAAAAAGTTACATGAGAACATAAAACAGTAGATTGAGAAGAAAAACTCCACCTATGAGAAGACTGCCAACAAAAGAAGAAAATTTGTTCAATTCAGTCCTGGAGATTTAGTGTGGGTTCATCTTCGAAAAGAAAGATTTCCAAACCAAAGGAAGTCCAAATTAATGCCAAGGGCAGATGGTCCTTTTCGTATCATAGACAAGGTAAATGATAATGCATACAAAATTGATTTGCCTGAAGACTATGCTGTTTCTACTACTTTCAATGTAAGGGATCTTTCCCCGTACTTAAAAGATAAAGAAGACTTGGATTTGAGGACAAATCTATTTCAACCAGGGGAGGATGATGTAATAAGGATAATCCCATTGCAGCCCAAGAAAGGGAGAATACTTCAATTGGGCTTCTAACTCGTTCAAGGGTTAAAGAGCTTGGACTAATTGTAGCCCAAGAAAGGGAGAACACTTCAATTGGGCCTCTAACTCGTTCAAGGGCTAAAGGGCTTGGATTGGGCTTAACCACATTGTTGAAAGTGGAAAAAGTGTGAAAAAGATTGCATGTGAGATAGTTGCATTTGTTGAATATAGTTGTAGTCTATTACCTATGCATTTATTGTCTTTGACATTTAGCTACCTATACATTTATTGTCTTTAACATTTAGCCTACACTACTTGACTTTTAGTTGATGCATTTAATGCATTAGTTGGAGTCTTTTGTCTTTTTGTTTTGGAGACCCCTCTATAAAAAGGGTCCTTGCCATTTGTTGTAAACCATCCTTGAATCATATATGAGATATTAGCATTTTGCTTTCAAGAGGATTCTTGAGTTCTTTCTCTTATCTAACTTAGGTTAGTGGCGAGAGCAGTTAGATTTCTTATCACTCACATTCTTCTTTCTTGAGTGTGGCGAGATCAACCCATTTCTCTTAGTTGTGGCACCCTTTGACTTATCAATTGAGTGATTTGGTTTTCTTTATTTGTTTCTTTCAACCTATCCAGAAAATTGATTAAGTATTTTCCCTCCGAAAATCACATCACATAACCCATACAATTCAAAATAAAAGAATGACATTTATCCTTCACCTTGAATGATGACTCGAATCTCCATCCAAATCCTTCTTGAAAGCTTGTAAGGAGTGATTAGGGTCTTCGGATATCATCCCTAGTCATCCCACACAAGTAAAAGCAAGGAAAAGAGTCAAAATATAAAAAGAAGAGTTTGGCCGCCCGCTATAGCAAGCTTTCCACCATTGCAACGCCCAACTAGGCTTGAAGGAACACCCACACTAGATGCTGCCGTTGCAACACCAACATCAAAACATGGTCGCCGCTACAACAATCATTCGCACTGCTATAGTGGTTGCACACAGACTTGCAGTCTTGAAACTATAGAAATTCATCCTAAAACCTTCCCAAACAAGCTTCCTTCATTCCCAAACTTCCATAGGACATTCACCAACACTTTAATCCATAAAAACCTAGTTTAATTCATCCCCAAATCCTCTTCCAACTCAAAAATAAAGGTTGGTTTACCAACATTTATTATTTTCCTTCCTCCTTGGTAGAAAATTAACTTACGACAGTAAACATGTGTTCTTCCACAATTTCCACACATTTAATCTGTTTCAAGCATCATAAATCATAGATTTAGGTTTCCCAACATATTATTATACTCATAGGAAGAGATTGGATGCATTAATTTACCCAAATCCACCCATTTTCTACACTTTCAAACCTAGGGTCAAGGCACCTCCGAAAATGAGGAAAAGGAAGAAGAATAAGAGTTTCTTCATAGAACTCGCCTTAAGTTCCTTGATTCCTTGTAGGAGGAAGGTCACTAGAGCTAAACCCTCGCCAAGAAACTAAATGGGAAGCCCCAGTTGAGGGATTGGGAAAGGAAGGAAGAAGAAAGGAGATGGTTGGCGTGCATAAGAGTGAGGGTGGTGTGTATGAAGAATGGGTTGAAGTGTGTGTGTGTGTGTGTGTGTGTGTGTACGTTCTTGTATATATATATATATATATATAGACCATCCAAATATTTCATTTTGCCCTTTAGTCCCCATACAACACAAGTAAAGTTCCAAAGGCATAAATGGAATTTCCTTAAAACATGATTTTAAGTACCTCACACACACTTTCCCCTATCTACACCTTCATGACCATCCCAACCAACACAAATAGTAAATTTACAATAATTCACACCCATCAAAAAAGTTTTCACATTCCTTAACTTTGATCCCTATAATGGCATAACTCAACACCGTGACTTCCACGTGACACCCAACTACAAATCAATGATCACATTATTATCTACAACCATTACACATACACGCATATGTACACAAGAGGAAAACACCCACATAATTGTGAAAAGTTCCACAATTAATTGGTAAAAGAAAAAGTCTCAATCGGGTCTTCAAAATTTTTACTCACATAATTAGTAAGATATTTTGTTAACCAAACCACCTCAAAACCGTAGGTATTACAATACTATCCCTTCAAAGAAATTCAGTCCTCAAATTTTCATAACACACAAATATATTAACCAAGTGGGGTACAACTGTACTTCCTTTTTCTCTTTCCTCGACATTGCTTCTTCAAGTAAGTAGTTCCATCATAAGATCCTTCTCCCAAGGGCTCTATTGAACCAAGGTCCTTCCTTTTTTCACCTAAGAGAGCCCTCGGTAGCTCCTCTCAACATGTTCTCTTGGAATACTAGACATTGAACTTCAATAGCTTCCTATGGCCCAATATGTACACACAGTTCCACTTTCCTTCCCTTCCAATCACCATTTTTCTTTTCACGGTGACATCACTAAGGATGCCATAATTCCAATACACACTCAGGATCCATGCTACTATATGTCTGCATACCCTTGCTTACATGTTTCGTTAATAACATTTCTCATTAGAATTTGCCTCATACCATGCATCCTACCCATGGTCGTGCCTAAAGCCGTGGCCTTGAATGATTTGGGAGAATACCGGTGTTCCTTGGAGTTTCTCAATCCCCCAATAGAAAATGGGTATATCAATCACAAGTCCTTCAAGATTCCTTCTCGCTTCCGCTTAAAAGTTTTCAATCTCATAAACAGCCTAGCCTTAATATCCCAAAAAAAACATCTATTTAATTTTTAGAGGAATTCGTGGAAAAAAATAAAGTTTTATATGAGAAAATCCCCTTAGGGACTAAAATGAAAGGACCATATTGAAAGGAAACTTAAAACTTTAAGGAGAAAGAATAATTTTTTCTTTAAGTTACAAATTTAGCTGCCATTTGCTGTGGAACAGTAAAAGGTGCATAGTAAAATATTATTATTTTATTAGTGTATAGTGTCAAATAGTACCATTGACTTTTCTTATAAATAGACTCTTCCATTTCACTTCTAAACTCACACCTTTAGTTTCTCTTCCTTTCTCTCATTAAATTTCTCTTGATCTAATGCTAGGACTCTAAAATTTTAGGCCTTTCCTCCTCAACTTAAGTTCAAGGTAAGGATACTATGCTCTGTGGTTGTGGCTTTAGTTGATCCTCCACATCAAAATAGAATTATCCTCGATTACTTGAAAATTATTTATCAGTTGCCAGTATAAAGTATAAAACTGTGAAAAATACATGTCTAGAAAATGTCTGGCTAATGAAAGACTTGGTACTTAAGAGTGTCTATTGTGACCAACCTCTCTTTCTTGAGAACTTTTCTAGTATACTTTTTACAGCTTGTGTTCACTATTCCTAGTATGAATAGTATCTATTCATATAAATAATATCTATACGTATGAATAGTATCTATACATATAAATAATATCTATACGTATAAATAGTATCCATACATATGAATTGTAATTATATGTATGAATAATATTTGTACATATAAATAGTACCCATACATATGAATAGTAATCATATGTATGAATAGTACCTATACATATGAATAGTACCTGTATGTATGAATAATAACCGTATAATATTTATGAATAATACTCATGTAGTATTCGTGAAATTTGCTTATTTTGCCAGAACATTTGAACGACTTTTAATGGAAAGAAAACAAGAGTGACTGATCATAACTCTAAGAAGTTCTAACACTCATTAAAGTACATTTTCTCCAAGTTTCTTTATTGAAAGATTTTCCTATGAATATTATGAACTTTCATGAACATGTATGAACTATATGGCAATGATATTATTCCCAAAGAGAATAGAAGGTTAAGTGGTTCCCAAAGTAGTGAACCAAATATACACATGTTCCCAAAATAGTGAACAAAGCACAAGTACTTGAGACCAAGAAGTTCGGTCATAGCTTCAAATTCTAGAGTAGAGAATTGAAGTGAACTGATTGATGTGTGTTGTTAATGATTATGACGATTTATAATTGCCTATATATATATATATATTCATGGATGAATTTATGAACTTATTATGCTTTTATGACTAAAATGGTACTTTTTAATGTTTTGTAAAACATGCTAGCTACTGAAATATCATTATCTCACTTTTCGTGTTTTCAAACTAACCATTTCAGGAGCTGATATCACGGGAAAAGCATAAAGGTTGATTAAACTACAAGTATTAGTATTTTTAACTAAGGAGTTCACTTGTAATAAAGTTGATATAGTCATCTATACTCTAAAGTTTAGAAGTATGATAACTCTACAACTAGGAATATTAGTTTATCCTAGTCTGTTTGTATAAGAGTATTCTTATAAGAACCTTTGGTTATGTTATCTTAAGATTTGCATCTTGTTCATTTATTGTAAATAAATCTAAGGTTCGAATAAACTAAGGTCATAAATAACCCAATTCAATTATCAAAATAAAATTTAATCAATAGAAAATTAGGATGTTATATAGCCAACCTCAACGCTTGGCCTTGATTGGTCAATCAACCAATCAGGATGCATACCATACCAACCCATCTTTACTACATGGTAAATCATGTTCCATTTAGTGCCTACAACCCACGTGTAGTTCATTCCTCAAGGTCACTGTTTCCTACCAAGGACATCCCCTTCTCACGAGCATACCCCTACTCATTAACATACCAACATATCCTCACCCAATTCTTTTTCTTTTTTTTTTTTCTAATCACCACTACCGACTGAACATATCTTTACCATACCAACTCATCCTTCCACATAATCACCTTCCCGCACCAACATACCTTATCACTTGAGCCACAAGGTCCCTTGATACACCAATGTTCATTGGCGAGTCTTTTCCAATTGACATCACACAAGGTCATCCACGGTTCGGGATGCCCCCCAAAAGCCACTCCATAATTTCCATGTTATCCATCGTAATCCGACGCGCATGCCAACCAACCCATCACTAAGCACACCCTTCACAAATCGGGTAACCATGACAAAGTCTTCCAATATAGTGTTCAACGTTGAAGCTTCCTATTGCACCTCTACGCTGTGCACGCAAATGGGTGGCATCACTTTGAGGAAAATATACCAACTCATCCAATTCACATTTACCCAACAATTACATCCACTGCAATAGGGTTTGTCCAACATATTTACAAACATAAGGGCCTACCCAAAGCATTCACATCAAACTCTTTTCCACTGGTCGATTTTCAAGTCCAAAATCTTTCGTTTTTGGATTTTCAACGCAATTTTATATTTATTTTCCTACTCTATCCTTATTTGCTATTAAATTTCCATTTCTTTCTTATTTTAAACTTATTTGGTTGCGTCAGGGATCCATTACTTAGTTTGTGTCTATTTTTCTCTTCATAAGATATTTATATTAAATTTTCATGAGTGAAGTCAAATCATCATTCGTTTTCTTTGCTTTTGGTAACACATATACTACTAGAAAATTTTAAGATTCAGAAAATTGAATTGATTATTAAATCGGTCGAGTACTGCTTTAAGGATAATGGTCAAATTAGTAATATTTAAAATATATTAAAATATTAAATATATAATTAATGTATATGTTACAGATATTAAAATATATAATATATAATATTAAAATATTTTAGGCATATTACAGATATATATTTATACTAATTCTAGATCTTCTCCTAATAGCTTAAATTTTTAGATATTTCTTAAAAATACATAATAATATTCAGTAAAAATTAAAAATCAAAAATCAAAAAATTAAAAAATTGAATCGGTTGAACCGACTGGTTTTATCAGTTTTATCGGTTTGAAATCGATTCGACTAGTTTTTTTTTCAGTTCAAATATTCATCAATTCACTGGTCCAAACCAAACTGATTTCCTGACTAATTCATCGATTTTTCGGTTCTCTGAACATTGGAAAATTTAGAAAAGAAAAAAAAATCCTTTCAAAAAATTATAATGTCCACTATTATGGGATGTCTTTTAACCTTTGGTATTTTTATTATTTTATGTCAATTATTGTAATAACTACAAAGAACACAAAAAAAAAATTAAAATGTCTTAATTGATTCCGTAGTTTCCTTCTCAACCATATTTTGTCTGCAGTAAAAGTACTGAAAGCGGATCGAGTTGGCCAGTTGCAAATAAAACAAATAAAAATGTTGGGTTAAATATTTATGGCAGTAGCTAATATATTCATTTTGTAGAGTTCAGTGAGCGAACAGGAAAATCATTAAAAGCGAACATTGAATGGTGCCTACTGATATTATTTACAATATGAGTGCAGTCTATTAATTATTTTTATTTTAGTATATGTGCTTTAATTAAATTATTTTTTGTATTTTATGAAATTTACATCTGATCATTTAATTTAAAATAAACAGTTTTAAGATTTAAAGTTTAAAATTTAAAATATTTTTTTACTTTATAAAATGTAATCTTAACTATTTAATTTAAAATAAACCATCACAATAAAAATCATTCTTTATAATTACTGCAAAAGATCTGAACTCATTGAATAATGCACAGGTTGTGAATAGTGCCTCCTATTCTTAGTCCCACATTGAGTGGATTAGTGAAGTGGGGAGCTTCCTTTGGCTATAAAAGGGAAGCTCTCCTATGTGTTTCCACACCCCAAAACTAAAGCCTAATATCTCTTCTAAGGCTTAGTTTTCTCTTCTCTCTCTCTTATAAATATATTTTGGTAGTGTCCGAGGACGTAGGCAAAATTAGCCGAACCTCGTTAATTTCTGGTGTTCTCATTATTTAATTTCTGCTCTTTATTTATCTGCTTTATATTTGCCTCCTATATGGTAGGCTATTTTGTCGGGTATTGTTAATTTTATTATTGGTGGAAAATAGCCCGAATTTCCACAACAATTGGTATCAGAGGCTTGGTTGCGAAAACTCTTGAAATTTTAGTATGCTCTTGTGGTTGCAGTTTTAACTGATCTTCCACAATCAGAAAAAATTTTTTGAGAATTCATTTGAAATTTTTTTTGGAGAAATTATTAGTAATATATTGTCTAATTGAAGTGCATGTCTAGGAAAGGTCTGGCTAAGGAAAGACTTGGTTTTTAAGTGTGTCCGTTGTGACCCTCCTCTCTTTCCTGGGAACTTTCCTGGTGCATTTTTTTTTGGACTAGAGTATTACTAGTAATTTTCATATTTGGAAGTTAAAATGGCAGATAATAAGGAGCAGAGAACCACTGTTTCCACCACAACGTCAGTAGCTTCTTCGTCGTCATTTTTGACGAGAATTGCTGCGCCAAATCCAAGATTAGCGGTGGAGATTTTTGACGGTACAGGTCATTTCGGCATGTGGCAAGGTGAAGTTCTAGACGCTCTTTTCCAGCAAGGTCTAGATATTGCTATTGAAGAGGAGAAACCAGATGAGATTGATGAAAAAGAATGAAAGACCATCAACCGGTTAGCATGTGGTACTATTCGATCATGTCTTTCCAGAGAGCAGAAGTATTCGTTCGCAAAGGAAACTTCTGCTAGTACATTGTGGAAGGCATTGGAGGACAAATTCCTGAAGAAGAGCGGCCACAACAAGCTCTATATGAAGAAGAAATTGTTCCGGTTTAGTTATAAACCCGGTACCACCATGAACGATCATATTACTGCTTTTAATAAGGCAGTAGCTGATTTGATGAATGTTGATGAGACTTTCAAAGATGAGGATCTGGCCCTGATGTTGCTGTTTTCTCTTCCTGACGAGTATGCATTTATAGAAGCTATGTTACTTCATGGGAAAGAGAAAGTTTCCCTCAGTGAAGTGTGCAGTACTCTATACAGTCATGAATTGAGAAAGAAGGATCGAGAGGAAAGCAAGCAAGCAGAGGTGGTTGCAGAAGCGCTAGTGGCAAGAGGCAGACCACAAGGCCAGATGAAAGGAAGGAGAGGGAGATCAAAGTCAAAAGGCAGACCAAGCAAAGACGAATGTGCCTTTTGTAGAGAGAAGGGGCATTGGAAGAAGGATTGTCCAAAATTGAAAAATAAGGGCAAAGATGATAAAAGAAAACCTCCATCAGAAGCAAATGTGGCTGAGTTTAGTGATGAAGATTCAGATCTTTCACTAGTTGCTACAACATCAACAAGGCGATCTGACAAATGGATGTTTGACTCAGCTTGTAACCAACATATTTGTCATATTCGGGAATGGTTCACTGAATTTGAAGAAGTAGCTGGTGGTGTTATTTACATGGGAAATGACACATATTGCGAATCAACTGGTATTGGTTCAATCTACTTACAGAACCATGATGGATCGACTAAAGTTCTAACAGAAGTTAGATATGTACCAGACATGAAGAGGAACCTCATCTCTTTGGGAGTCTTGGAATCTAAAGGATTAGCAGTGACGATGCGAGATGGAGTTCTAAAAGTCATTTCTGGAGCTTTAGTGATGTTGAAAGGTACCCGAAAGAATAGGTTGTATTACTACGACGGTAATACAATTGTTGGGACAGCTGCAGTTGCTACTCTCGATGATGATGGGTCAGATGCAACTAGGTTGTGGCACATGCGGTTAGGGCATGCAGGTGAAAAATCCTTACAAATTTTGGCGAAACAAGGATTGTTGAAAGGTGCAAAAACCTGTAAGATGGATTTCTGCGAACATTGCGTGATGGGGAAACAGAAGAGAGTGAAATTTGGCACCGCAATCCATGATACCGAGGGTATTTTGGATTATGTTCACTCTGATGTATGGGGACCTTCCAAGACAGCTTCTTTGGGAGGTAAACATTATTATGTTACTTTTGTTGACGACTTCTCTCGACGAGTGTGGGTGTACACTATGAAGTCAAAGGATGAAGTGTTAGATTGTTTCCTTAAGTGGAAAAAGATGATAGAAACTCAGACTGGCAAAAAGATCAAACGACTCAGAACAGACAACGGTGGTGAATACCAGAGTGATCCGTTTGACAAGGTTTGTCAGAATGAAGGCATTGTTCGTCACTTCACAGTAAGAAATACACCACAGCAGAACGGGGTGGCCGAACGCATGAACCGAACATTGCTGGAGAAAGTTCGGTGTATGCTGTCCAATGCTGGGTTGGGCAAACAATATTGGGCTGAGGCAGTGAGATATGCAAGTCACCTTGTTAATCGTTTGCCATCAACTGCTATTGGTGGCAAAACACCTCTGGAGGCTTGGTCTGGAAAACCTGTTACTGACTATGATTCGTTACGTGTGTTTGGTTCCGCTGCATACTATCACGTTAAAGAATCAAAATTGGATCCGAGAGCAAAGAAGGCGCTCTTTATGGGGATCACTACTGGTGTGAAAGGATACCGTCTATGGTGTCTAGAAACACAGAAGATAATCTTTAGCAGGGATGTTACCTTTGATGAATCTGCCATGTTGAAAAAGGTAACAAAAGATGATAGTCAACAGATCAATGGTGCACCACAGCAGGTGGAGAAAACTCCAAAGCAGGTGGAGTTTGAAAGTAGAAGAATTAACCCAGCAATCAGTAATGAAGGTGATGAAACTCCTATGGCAGAAGAGGGGTTAGAAGAAAAGGAGGTTCCAACCCAAGAACCTCCACAGCAACAAGAATCAATTGCATTACAAAGGCCACAACGAGTAAGACACAAACCTGCTCGATTCGATGATATGGTGGCTTATGCATCTATAATTGTCAATGATGAAATTCCCACCACCTACCAAGAAGCAGTACAAAGTTCAGAAGATGAAAGGTGGAGGAATGCTATGATTGAGGAAATGCATTCTCTTCAGAAGAATCAGACATGGAAGCTAGCAAGTCTACCGAAGGGAAAGAAGGCAATTGGATGCAAATGGGTATATGCAAAGAAAGATGGATTTCCTGACAAGAAAAACATTCGTTACAAGGCGAGATTGGTGGCTAAAGGCTACGCTCAGATGGAGGGAATTGACTATAATGAAGTTTTTTCTCCAGTGGTGAAACATTCCTCCATTAGAATCATATTGGCCTTGGTAGCTCAGTTAGATTTGGAACTAGTTCAACTTGATGTAAAAACTGCGTTTTTGCATGGAGACTTGGAGGAGGAAATCTATATGACTCAGCCAGAAGGGTTTAAGGTTGCTGGTAAGGAAAATTTGGTTTGTAAACTTGAAAAATCCTTGTACGGATTGAAGCAATCACCAAGACAGTGGTACAAGCGATTTGACAAGTTTATGTTGAGGCAAAAGTACACAAGGAGCAAATACGACCATTGTGTGTATTTGCGCAAGCTACAAGATGGATCGTTTATCTATCTTCTCCTATATGTTGATGATATGCTTATAGCTTCAAGAAATCAAGGAGAGATTGAGAAGTTAAAGGCACAATTGAAGCAAGAGTTTGAAATGAAAGATCTAGGAGAAGCTAAGAAGATTCTCGGCATGGAGATAAGCAGAAACAGAAAATTGGGGCAACTTTGTCTGACTCAGAAACAATATCTAAGAAAGGTACTGAAACGTTTTGGCATGGATGATAAGACAAAACCTGTAAGTACCCCGCTTGCTCCTCATTTGAAGCTTAGTGCTAATTTATCTCCAAAGAATGATGCTGAACGAGAATATATATCGAAAGTTCCGTATGCAAATGCGGTTGGTAGCTTGATGTATGCTATGGTATGTACAAGGCCTGACATTTCACAGGCAGTTGGGGTTGTGAGCAGGTACATGCATGATCCTGGAAAAGGACACTGGCAAGCTGTCAAATGGATTCTGCGGTATATTCTGAACACCGTGGATGTTGGTTTAATGTTTGAGCGGGATGTAAAAGCGGGTCATTGCGTAGTTGGATATTGTGATTCTGACTATGCTGGTGATTTGGACAAACGTCGATCAACTACCGGTTATGTGTTTACCCTTGCAAAGGCACCGGTCAGTTGGAAGTCTACTTTACAGTCAACAGTTGCTTTGTCTACCACAGAGGCAGAGTATATGGCAGTTACAGAGGCTGTTAAAGAGGCTATTTGGCTTCAAGGTTTGCTGAAAGATTTGGGTGTTGGTCAGAAGCACATCAAAGTGCATTGTGACAGTCAGAGTGCTATTTGTTTAGCAAAGAATCAAGTCTATCATGCACGAACGAAGCATATAGATGTCCGATATCATTTTGTAAGGGAAATTCTTGAAGAAGGAGAATTACTACTTCAGAAGATCCACACAGCTGAAAATCCTGCAGACATGATGACTAAAGTTGTGACATCAATCAAGTTTCAACATTGCTTGGACTTGATTAATATTGTGAAGATTTGAAGATGAATAGCGCCTTAGGCGCATTTGAAGACACTACTTTTTTGAAAATTTTTAAGCGAGAGTTTTTGTATTGGGACTTGAAATTCGGCAAGGTGGAGATTTGTGAATAGTGCCTCCTATTCTTAGTCCCACATTGAGTGGATTAGTGAAGTGGGGAGCTTCCTTTGGCTATAAAAGGGAAGCTCTCCTATGTGTTTCCACACCCCAAAACTAAAGCCTAATATCTCTTCTAAGGCTTAGTTTTCTCTTCTCTCTCTCTTATAAATATATTTTGGTAGTGTCCGAGGACGTAGGCAAAATTAGCCGAACCTCGTTAATTTCTGGTGTTCTCATTATTTAATTTCTGCTCTTTATTTATCTGCTTTATATTTGCCTCCTATATGGTAGGCTATTTTGTCGGGTATTGTTAATTTTATTATTGGTGAAAAATAGCCCGAATTTCCACAACATAGGTTTCAACTACACGTTTTGGTGGCATAAATGAGGAATGGGAGCAACAAGCTGACCACACCACAAAATTTAAAGTGCCATCTATTTTTTAATTAAAAATTTTAATGAAATTATGAATTAAAGTTTCACGAACATGTGCTGATTTTTTTTTTCCCTTTTCAATTGACTATACACTTTACATATATCAAACTTACGGCACCTATACTAAGTATTTTTGATGTAGTAATTAAAAGCAAGACTTTTTGATAAATTAAAAAAAAAATTACTCAGAAAACAAGACGTTGAGCGATCA
Source organism: Biancaea sappan (assembly GCA_037074585.1). Taxonomy (NCBI): domain Eukaryota; kingdom Viridiplantae; phylum Streptophyta; class Magnoliopsida; order Fabales; family Fabaceae; genus Biancaea; species Biancaea sappan. Next base: position 43,490,492 of record CM073497.1, on the reverse strand, counting down.
CAATCAAAAGAGGTGCAAAACAGACTAAATAGCATGAAGGACGGTAATTATTCAAAATTGGGATGCTTTCCAGTCGGATTGTATTATTTTTTTCTTAATAATAAAAGAAATATTATTATAATGCTAACAATTTTAATATATGCAGGGCTTGGCTTTTGGTATCACGTGAATTATGATATAATCATTGAGATCTAAGTATTCAATCTTAATTTAAATTTAACTTCACTTTGCATTTTTCCAATGTATTTGTAGAATCTGCCATATGCAAGCAGTGCGATTATGGAACCTTCAAGAATTGGGTTATATTTTTAATATTTAGTATACATATACCAATAAAAAACAAATCTGGAGATTCAGTGACATCTATTTCTCACATAGCTACGTATTAATTTATTGCCTTGGCTTGGTATACATAGAGAATCAAAGTTTAAAAATTTTATAAAATGAATATAATATAAATAAAGCAGTCAAGACCAGAAACATGAAGCGTGACGTTCTGTTTTCAGTAAGACTTTACTTGTTATGTTCAATAAATTTCGAAAATAATTAACTTTTTATTTTATTGAATGAGAAGATATTTTTGAAAAATAAAAAAAAAAAGAGCCAATTACGCTTATCTTCCTAAGTTTTCAAAATCACATATCCCTTCTCTCTTCATTTAAAATAGAAACTTTGTAACTATGAAATATAAAACATTATAATCCAATTTTATATTTTTTATATAGAAAGATCCGTTACAATATCTTTTTTTTTTTTAAAAAAAGTTTTGTAACTTAATGCCACATATTTTTTGACTAAAATACTTTCTATTAATCTAAAAACATCATTTTTTTTTAGTTTTTTCATATTGTGATATATATATATATATATATATATATATATATATATATATAGCCATTATACTAAAATAAGATGTCACAAGTATTTTTATCTTTTTGTAAGAAAGAAATATGCACTTAGGTTAATGAATAGTATTTTAGTCAATAAAAATGTGTGTTATAAGGTCAACGGACATAGAAAAATGGACTGTAATAAACATTTTTAACATAAAATATAACATTTAAACTTAGGAGTAGACATATTAGAAGTAGTGATAATATAAAGGAGAATATCAAGTTCCTTATATTTTTGCTATGAAATTTTTTACTAAAAGCAGAATATGTGTAAAATGTTTATTAAAAACTAATCATGCAATAATAAATTGTACAAAGATGTAAAGTTATTTTTTTATCGACAATGCACTTGTCATACTTTGATTGAAAAATCATACACTTATTATATTTTGATTAAAATAATTAATAGTAAGTATATGAAGAAAGGGATAACAACTTCTACATTTGGATGGTGGGAAATGTAGAGTAAAATTGAAATTTCAACTATTCGATTATTAAATAGACAACTATGATTGAATGAATATAAAAAAAAGAAAAAAAATTGTTGCTAACTTCATTAATTCAATCTTAGCCGTCTATTTAATAATTAAATAATTAAAATTTTAATTTTACTTTATATTTCTTACCATCAAATATAAAGAAATCGTTTTAGAATGAACCTAAATTTTTTTTCCAATGCAAAACGTTCAAGGTCTTACCAAAGCCTTTTTGCATTGGGCTTCGAGAAGTTTTAAAAAATAAACTTGGGCCATGTAACGTGGACACTGGGCTACCATATGTACACAAAAAAAGGCCACACCCATTCCTAAAAACGCAAATGTAGCGGCCCAAACCCTCAATAAAATAAAAAAAGTTAAAAAATCTAAAGCAATAAATCTTATTGGCAAAAGAAGAAGAAAAACGAAGGAAGACTCGTTATTCGCCACCATATCGTCTTTCGGATGTACTAATTTATCTATCTATATCATATATAATTTTGCTTCCACTCTAAAACATTTAATGCAGCATAAGCAATAAAAATATTCCAATCAACGATTACGTATCTCTTAATGTAATATTGAACTATTGATTTTTTCTCATGTCAATAGTAGTGAATATGATATCGCATCAATTAAATGTACTCATTCCCTTTAATGGTGTTATTAATTTTAGTCAATCAACTATTATATAGATTTTTTATGATTAATATTAAAAATATTGAATTTGAAATAAATAATTTAATGTTTTTACTAATTTTAGCCAATCAACTACTATCTAAGTAATCGATTTTAAAAAATTTAAATTTATTATAAATCAATTAATAACGTTGCTCACAATAAATAATAGAGAAGTTTAGAAAATTAATAATTATAAATAAATCAACCATATTGTAAACTTAGGTAAAATGAAAATGAATGCAACATTTAAGTAATATGACACGAGAAAAAAGAATTAGCGACAATATAAAAAAACCCATAATAACATTTTGAAACTTGATTTTATAATGCCTGTTATTAAATATATCTTTTGCTATTTATGTGTTTAGCTTATTGAATATCTGGAATTTAAAGGTATATGTAGTAAAAAAGATTTGAAGATTTAACTTTTTCACAAGAAAGGAAAATATTCAAATATTTTTTTGATATAGTGTAAAAAAAAGTATTCAATAATTTATAATTTTTTAAAAACAAATGCATAAAAAATAAGATAAATTTTAATAAATCTAAAATTCTTTTATATACAATTTTTTTTTTACATTTTTTAAACACAAGTTCATCAAAATTTGTACCCAATAAGTAAATATTAGAAAACGTGATTAAGACTTCCTTTCAAGCCCCAAAAGGATGAGGTAGAAGATTCCTCATAAGAAAAGCTTATCATCATCGTCCTCGTTGACAAATCTTATCACCCTATGAATTTGGACAAAAGAAAGTTCCTAAATAGTAAATATGCTTTCTTTTGATAGGTATGTAGGAAAATCTTGTAAATGGCATAACTTAGAAAAATAAAAATGCTCCACTATTCTATCATCTAGATCATACACGGCCTGGCCCATTATATAAAAGACAAGCGAAAGAAAAAGATTGGTAATTGGAATACCATCGTCGCAAATTATAAAACGACGAAAAAGTTGTTGCTTTTCCCTTCATGCAAGCTTTACAGGTGTCGCGTCTGTTTTCTACATGAACCCAAGTGTATTAGAAATGAAGCAAATCCATTATTTTTCTGATTCTAATTAACAAATACAACAGGAAAATTTTTGCCTATAGTTTCCATATTGATGATGCTCATTTGTTTTGTTGGCAAGCAAGCATTAAGATGCATATATTTTTAATTTTTTAAAAAACAATTTTAAATATGTTCTATTATAAAATTAAATTATAGTGTTTTATATTTAAAAATAATAAAAAAAAATAAGATAAGTTAAATAACTTTTCACTTTATACTTACATTTTAACTTCACTTCTTCTAAAGTATTTTTTGTATACAAAATTAAATGAACTATTTTTAATATTAATATAATAAAAATTAAATAACTTCTAAGGCTATGTTCGGCAAACGAGCTTATAGTTTATAAGCTAGCTTATATCTTATTTGACTAGTTTATAAACTCGTTAAAAGTGTTCGATAAACGAGCTTATTTTAATAGTTTATAACTTATTTTGATAAGGTACTTTGAGTAGCTTATATCTTATAGCTTATAGTTTAAAGTTTTTTGTTCTTATTTTGCCCTTACTATTTTTTCAAAATACCTATTATGTCCATTATTTTATTATATCATATTTACTCATCTTTTATTATATTTATATTTATATATAATATATTATACATATATAATATTATATATATGATAAAAATACATAAATATATTATAAATATGTATAATATATATAAAAATAATAAAATATGTAAATATGTAAATATATTTTATTATATATAATAAAATATAATAATATATAAAAATTATTATATATGTAAAAATATATTATTCATATATAAATATATATTTTTAATGAATTTTATATTTATAATAATTCAAATTAATTTAATTAAAAACAAAAATGATAGATTTATTTATATTATTTTAGAATTAAAAAATATATGCCATTTTATGTCATTTTACACTTTTCAGCTACTTAATCAGCTATTTTTACCGAACACTTCTTATTCAAATAAGCTAGCTTATAAGTTATAAGCTATCAACTATAAACTATAAGCTAAAAATTAGCTTATAAGCTATCGGATAGCTTATAAGCTATCCGCTAACTTATAAGCTAATTTTGTCGAATCGAGCCTAACTCTCCTACTTATTTTAACATCTCTTTTTATATTAAAATTTATATTTTTATATATGTCCTATTTTATAGTTTGCTGTTCATAGATAATGCAAATCAAGATGTTTGACTTTCTCCTCGAAAATTGTTGGACTGAACAGAACTCACTCAAGTTTCTAAATTCAAACTTCATTCTTTCTAAATTTCTTATTAATGGTAGAAAACCTAATTGTATTTTTCAACAACAGTAAAGAAGTTTTTTATATTTTATTTGTCTTCATTGAAATTGTATTATATACAAATATAGTAATAGCATTTAAATAATAGAAAATTTCAAATTGCATTTATCACATTTTAATTGATAAGATGATGATATTTATTTAAACTGCCGCATTATTTGAGATAAAGATTTTTAGGGAACAGCCAAAAATAAGAATAAAATATAATTATTAATTTACTTAATGGGTTTTTAAATCCCACAAGAAAGCCGATAGCCGACGACTACAATAAGTTTATAATATATAAAACATACGCCTGAACTGCACCTTCTTCCAATATCAACGAAGTCTTACTTTCCTGATTCCTCTACCTCTTCTACACACGCCAATGCAGTCGCGTGGTTGAAGCTGACAATCGTACACTATTCTTGCGAGTTCGTGTTGAACCACTTCATCTGGCGATTGATTCTTGAGTCCCCACTTGCCGATTCATGTATTTAATCTCATTTTCGTTTTAATTCTCCCAGTATATCGATGTTTCTTTCGGTTCTCTTCAATTTCTCTTGAAGATTTCTTAGGTTTTCTGTGATTGTAGTAGCTCCAGAATCTATCACCTGATTTTGCGTGCTTACTCCAGCTGATAAGTCTTTGCGTTTTCACTTTCTAGTGCACATTCGTTGCTGGTTCTGATTATTAGTCCCATGGAAACTCTATACAGCTTAAATTTCTAGTTCATCTTTGTTAATTGTTAAAAAAAATGTCTCGTGGATGTTTTCTATAACACAGACCATTCCCCATTGTGCTGTTGATTCTATTTTCTAGTGAATGTGCTGCTAGTACCTAGAGTCATTATCACTATTCACTATAATTTATAGGGTTTACCGTTTAAGAGCCATAAAGGTTTATGCCCTTTCGTATTTAGGGAAGTCTAACTGTCAGCGTAGACGAATTGCAATTAAAGAGTTTTTCTTGTAAGGCCATCTCACCCTCAATTTAAAGCCTTTCCTTTGTGTATTCAGTTCATACCCTTTAATCACCAGTAGAGAAAAAAGATCTGACTATTTTTCTGCTACTGGCTGCCTCCATTGTTCTGTTTGCTGAAATCCCAGAAGTTTCTTTCCTTGATCTTCAACAATGTCAGAAAAGAGCATGGTTCCCTCCAGATTTATATTTTGCGTAATTGTTGTTTCTATGTTCCTTTTGGTGTTGTCTTCAATGTTCCTCCTTCGGTTTAGCGATCAATCATTGATACCTAGATCAGTGTTACAGCTTATTCTTGTCAATAATACATCCTTGTACTTCAATTCCAATTTCAAGAAGGAACAAGTTATTCTTCCCTCTTTCCCCTCTGGAGATCAAAAAAATCATGCTAAAAAACCCAGGGAATTGGAGTGTCAAATTTCCAGATCGAGCCAGGAATTGAGCAGTAAGGGAGATAGGGGCATTATGGGATGCGACCGGACTCGGGCTGTTTTGAGAGTGTTCATGTATGACCTGCCTCCTGAATTTCACTTTGGGATGTTGGGTTGGAAGGGAAGTGAAAACCAAACATGGCCACTGGTGGATAACCCAAAACGTGTCCCATCATATCCAGGTGGACTAAATTCACAGCATAGTCCAGAATACTGGCTCACCCTTGATCTCTTGGCGTCAAACTCTGCAGAAGTTGTTAGACCTTGCACTGCAGTTAGAGTGCAGAATTCAAGTCAAGCAGATGTAATTTTTGTTCCATTTTTCTCATCTTTGAGTTACAATCGGTTCTCTAAGCTTCAAGGGAATGAGAAGATTAGAGTTAACCGAATGTTGCAAGACAAGTTGGTACAGTTTCTAAAGGGTCGGGAAGAATGGAAACGTCTAGGAGGGAAAGATCATCTCATTGTAGCACACCATCCTAACAGCTTGCTGGAGTCAAGAAGAAAGTTGGGCTCTGCCATTTTTGTGCTTGCAGATTTTGGAAGGTATCCTGTTGATATAGCGAATGTTAAGAAAGATATTATAGCTCCCTATAAGCATCTAGTAGACACCATACCAATAGCTGAATCCTCTCCATATGAGAAACGGCCCACACTTGTGTATTTCCAAGGCGCAATATACAGGAAAGATGTGAGTACATGCTATACTCCTTTTATCTACATAATTCGTTACTGCTTTGTTATGAAAAATTTCTATAGTTGAGTTTACTATAATTTTTTTCCTGGTTTTGGCTGATAATTTTTTATACGAATTATTTAATAATTGATTTATGCTCATTTAAGACTGGTTAAAAAGCTTGTTTTTCACTTTTATGAAGTGGTGGACCTGATGGTATGAATCCTAAGGTGGTTTTAGCTTATTAAGTGCCCTTTCAATGGACGGAAATAGAATTGACAACTTCTTCATTGCTGTAGAAAAGTATTAATATCAGCATACAGGGCTGAAACATGAATGATATTTTACTATTTATTCCTTGCTCCTTAAAGCAACAATATGCGTTTTCTTGTCGTTCGCCACACCAATCCCTTGCTTTTTCGACACCATCCAGGGGCATTCCTTCACTTATTTAAAACAAAATTAAAAAATGAAAAGAATGCTGGTATCATTGTGCTGATTCGGATGAACCACTGTGCATCAGTTGAGTATATATATATATTCATAAGGAACTTGAGGCAGCACAGGTTAAATCATTATCAGTTGTATACAAGCTTTCAATTCAGAGGCAGTGCTAAAACTTTTACATTTCCATGCTGCCATCAAAGAGCACTTTGAATGTTTGATTTCATTCAGTTATTTCCTTTAACATCCTAAGGCACACGTTAAGCATTTGATTCAGGATCACTGTGTTAGAATAATATAATGCATTCTGCTTCAATGCTATTATCTAATGTTATGTTAGCGATGTCCTTTTATCATCTTGCTTTCCATATCAATTTCACTGTTTACTAATTTTAAATCTGCCAGATGAGTTTACATTCAAATCGATCTGATTTTATAGTTGAACTCTTCAGGGAGGAGCTATTCGCCAAGAGCTGTATTACCTTCTCAAAGATGAGAAAGATGTGCATTTTGCATTTGGAACCATAAGAGGAAATGGGATACATGACGCAAGTCACGGAATGGCCTCATCCAAATTTTGCCTGAGCATTGCTGGAGATACCCCATCCTCCAATCATCTCTTTGATGCTATAGCAAGCCACTGCGTTCCTGTGATTGTTAGTGATAAAATTGAGCTACCATTCGAAGATGCCTTGGACTACTCAGAGTTCTGCATATTTGTCCGTGCCTCCGATGCCGTAAAGAAAGGATACCTACCGAATCTGCTTCAGTCAATCACACAGGAGCGTTGGACCAAGATGTGGAAAAGATTGAAAGAAATCACATTGCATTTTGAGTATCAATATCCATCCCAGCCTGGGGATGCTGTGAATATGGTTTGGGAGGAAGTTGCGCATAAGGTTTCATCAGTGCGATTCGAGTTGCACAGGAAGAATAGATACCGGAGATCTCGGCTTCTTGCCTAGGTGAACTGAAATAATGAGATGTTAAAAGGTTGAGGCATCTATTGACCTTGGTCATATAGCTCCCTTCCCCTCCATTTTCACTGTTCTTTTTGCTGAAGCTCTCATCTTTTTTGATTAGTCATAGTTGTAGTTTGGGAATTCAGATAAAAGAAAAGCGAATATTTATTTTTTCTTCTCTTTTCAATCACATGGGTATTGAAAAATTGTAGACCAAGATCATCAGCCTTTGTCTCTTAGGCCTGTTATTTCTTTGGATAATCTTATATACAATTCTTAATTTTTCCCCCTCAGAAAACCTATTCTTTGTGCTTTAATCATTTATTTGATAAGGATTTGTGAGGTTGAGGCGTTAGCAACTGTATTATGAAAGAAGTAACAGAACTAAGATCATATATATATATATATATATATATATAAAGCCTTGTCATATCAAAAGAAAAATACACTATATTCTGTATTTGAGAGCTAACATGATCATCAACTATCCAGCTATCGGTAAATACCTATGATTGCTCTAACACTAATACATTATGCTAGCAAGAAGATGTGTTTCAGCTAGCAGATAGATTCATAGTAAAACATTGGAAGGGAAAAAGAAAAAGAAAAAGAAAGAAAAACTTAGAAACCCAACCAACCTCCTTCAGAATCCTTTTAAGCAAAGAATGATATAACTCCCCCGTCATTTCTCTGCCTAGTAAAAGACATAGCCAGGAACAGCATGTCACCCTCTGTTATGAATTGGGTCTGACCCTTTTGAAACTGTCCTTTTGTTTGACTGATCAGGATCGAAGGTCACTGAAGGTGCAGGAGCCAATTCCAGCTTTGTTTGCAAATCCTCTGTTGCCACACCCTTTAGGCTACGAAAATGGTAATTTCTAAGAGATGGTAATTTCTCATTTTCCCATCTCAGAGCAAGATCCTTGCTTCTCAGGCTGCAAACTTGGTATGGTTCAGAAGCTAAGATCCCAATACAAAACAAAAGAAATAAACCTCTGAAAGTGAAGAAACTCATGCTTTTAGAGGAAAATTTGGAGGAAGGGAAGCTTCTTTGTTTGAAGCAGCAATGAAGAGGAGACAGGAGATGGGGTAGCTAAGTGTTACTGGTCATGCCTGCAAGAATATGCCTGAATTTTATCTTCTATGGGATTTGGAAGGGAAAAGCATAAAGCATGAGATTGAGAAGGAGCAGAGAGAGGAGGTAGGGAAGTTGTAGATTCACCTCAATCATAAGCATGCGATAGAAGCTGATGATATATAAGGCTGTTTTAGAAGACTTTTGACAGGTTTGAACAAAAGTGTTAATTGGAACAATGTCCTTGGGAAGACAAGTATCTTTTCATTCAGTTTCCCTACATCCCTATCATTTGCCTTGCTCTTTTTTACCAAACAAAGACCGAATCCTTGTTCTCTTGAACACTTTAGTCACCTGCCACGTCACATATCCTTGCTGACATGTCCTTGTACCATATCCTTAACACAAACTAATCATCCTCTGCTTATTGCTTAGTTCAACCAGCAGCCTCACTCTGTTTAGTAGTCTACTGACAAAACGTAATTTCTTTTTATATAAAAAGTAATTTCTTTTTAGATGAAAGAAACCTTATTAGAGTTTTACAGTCACATATTCCCCACCAGAGAAATGAATATATGCAAAAAAAATATGATATTCAAAGGGCGTATTGGTGATCTATTCTTTTCAATAAAATTATTTAAAATTCTGCTAAGGCAAAAGTACTATTTTTATCCTATAACTTCGACCCAAATTTTAATTTCATTTCAAAATTTTATTGTCAATTTTTTCTCACATGTTTCTAATTAAGCTTTTTTCTTGAATCAAATGTTGTTAAACTGTTAATGGCAGATGTTGATGTGGCTATCTTTATTGTACACATCAATATCAATTCATTTAACAAGGCACGTCCAATATTAAATATTCTCTTGAAATTACTAAATGACATTATATTATTCACTTTATCCTTTTAATTATCTTAAATAATATAATTATGTCATTTCAAAAGAATATTCAATGTGAAACATTTTAGAGATGCAAAGAGGATGATCCAAATTATGTTGGTGAGAAGGGTAATAAATGAGAAGCAAAAGGTTGAGAAGGGAAATGGTAGGGAGGCATTAAAAGTAGAGAATATGGGAGAAGGTGGGGGATAAGGAACACTCCCAAAGGGGAAAAACAAACCAACCAAGAACTGGCTTTTTATGTTCCCAGCAGCAGCCAGCACTTTCTTTATGCCTAAACTATCTTTAGAATTCCAAGCTCTTCTCTCCATGCAACTAAAATACTTACTGCTCTTTGTTTCTTGTGCTTAATGGACTTCCCTTTTTGCTTTTCTCTCCTCTCCTTGAATTACTTAGCCCAAAACCAATATGATTTTTCCCCCCTTTTTTTGCTTCTGTTCTAAACCTGCCTTCAATCTTCTTCCTTTAGTTTTCTCGCTTATCTATGGCGACTGATGAGTGATGACCACTAGCCTCTATTTTCTTGTCTCTCATACTCCCTATTTTATAAAATTGTATGGTTCCAATAATCAGAGAGATAGGTGGATGGGACAAATCTCGTTCTATGAACAGAGAGAAGGACCGAGTTAGTCTTTGTGACCCACCACTTTAGAGCTGTATTAAAGTAAAAGAAATATCTGACTGTTTTTTAAGTTAAACGAAAAAAGTAAAATAGAAAAGAAATGAATGTGATGTTGCTTTCGAAAACCATTCTTCACCATCAACTTCGGCTTTTACAAACCATAACTGGTAAACGATTGGTGCTCCGCATTCAGTATGGATTCTAACGTTTCTTATCTCATAGATATAGTGCTACAACTAAAGAATCTTGTTTTTATATATTTTTTTCAACCACCAATATTCAAAATTTTAATACAATATCACTGTTACCCGAACTAAGTTGAATTATAAAAGTATAAAATTTTTTTAGCATTAATTTTTTTTTATCTTTTCATTCACAAAATTTGAATTCAAAAACTTATTAAGGAATGAGTATGGAATTATCTACACCAATCAATGTTGATGTTGTTTTGTGTCTGTTTGTAAATTAAGCAGAAAGCAAACATGTTATTGATTACGCGTAAATTGTTGTGTAATGGCGTATTATGCATTAATCGTCCTAGAAAAATATTGACTACAATCCTCTCAATACAATAAGGCTTTATTCCACAAATAGGGATGATAAAATATCGGATGATTATTTTTTTAGTTTTTAATCTCAGAATAAGATTTTCTAGATTTATCAAAATGGATTGGGACTTATAGGCCAGTCAGTTAAACTTTAAATTTAGGGTTGGAATTGACGCTTATATTTTGAGTAAGACTGAACTAAAATGAATTTCTAACTTTTAAAGACACAAACATTTTTTTTCCTTTTTCCCTTTTATTTTACTCTTCATTTTGCTTCCCTGCTGGCCAATGGCAAGTTGAGAGGATACATGTGTTTCAAATTTCTCGAAGATAATTGTGATAAGATTCAAAAGCTGATATTTTTCCATTAAATTAGTATTGCATGCTATTTATAATAAGATCAGGGCACACATAGGTTAATTTAGTTAAAGGATGTACCTTATATATTTATAAATTTAGTAAGGTATCAGGATTAATCTGTAAGGTCAGTACTTAGGATCAAGTTTACATGATTAATTTTAAACTCTAATAAGACCTGCTAAGAAAAGCTCAACCTACATTGAATGGGATTTCCTCAATTTAGCTATAAAAATTTAAGAAATTTGAGGATTAAGGTTGAGTTAAGGTTAATGAATAGTTTTAGATCTCCCGTTTGTTTTTTTTTTTATAATCGTAAAGTTTATTTGCAATATTAAATTTTATTGTTTTGAAAATTGAACTAAAATAGTAATTTGATAGTCAACTCGATTTAGTTCGACTATTTTGTCAATACACATATCTTTCTTAACTCCAATTTGATTGACTAAGTAAGAGTTAAATGACTTAGTGATCCTTTTTTTTTGTGTTTTTTTTTTTTTGGATTTTGGATAGAATGACAAGGAAATCATAGAAATGACAGTGACATTGCTAACTTGGATAGTAATATATGAATGTCTAATTTTAGTGTTTCTTATACAAAAGCATATTCACAATCACAAACTTAAAATCCTTAGTTGCTCATTTATGTTTTTTTTTTTGCTTGATTATTACTTGTAGCTACAAGCATAACTTAATGTAATTGTGTAATTCATCGTACTTTTATTTTGATTTTTAATTATTTATGACCACATGAATTATTTATTTGACTTGCTTTGATTATTATTGACTTTATATATTTATTTAATGGTGTATATAGTCTTATTAATCAAAATGTTTATTATTTGAATATATATAGTATATTAATTTATTTTTTTCAATTTTTATAATAACTTAATAGTTGAACTAATAACTTGATCCAATTTAATAAATCATCTAAGTGAAAAGAGTACTAATTTTATTTTTTGAGGCTGATGCAAATCAACAGTTCAAATTTGAGGATGTTGTTTTTTTTTAAAAAAAATAAAAAAAATAAAACAAAATTTTAAAATTTGAACTGTTGATTATAAAAATTAACGACACAAATGAGTTAAGTACTCTGTTTGGCTTTGAGAATCCGTTCTGTAGTGGAAATTGCAACTCCTCCCTTTCTCTTCTGACGCAATTTTCTATTCAAATTTATATTTCTACTAAAAGTTTGAGAGAAGTCTCTTGATTTGTTTTCCTTCTTGACAATGTAAATCTTTTTCAATTTTCTTTTCTTGATAGATCGAATATTTTTGTTACCAAAATTTTGTAGTTGTTCTACGATTTGACATGGGAATCTTATGTAACTGTGGAAGTCACGAATCTGATACAGCTATTGTAGAAATCTTCAATTCAATAATAACAAAAATGAGTATTAATTATTTTATCGTTGACCAAAAGGTAAATAAAAAGTCTTATAATCTCCCAAAACTATATCATCAAAAGATCAAAATTTGTCATTTTCATCATGGTGCAACAAGGCAACTATATTTATTCACTTGATGTATCAAATCCCAAAAACTCCATAACCACATGTAACTCTAGGACAAAAAAGTACCTGCAAAACCTCTGTTAAATAGTATAAAGAACACCAATCGCAAATAGACTTTTTTTTTTCTTTAAATCCACCAAAAAGGACATATTGAAATTCGAATATGCTGAGAAAGAAAACATATATGAGCTTCTGGCAAATGGACCGGTTTGTTTAGATTTGTAGGCCTTTTTATTAAGATCAAGACCACCTGCTTTGGCTTGCAGGTTGCTTTTTTTTATTTAAATAATATATTTTTAAATTTTTTTAGTAAAAGAATTCAATAATTTTTTTATTAAAATACAATTTATACATATAAAATATTACTTCATTAATATTTTTAAATAACCAATAACTTTAATTTTTCATATTTTTCTTTTAAATTACCTATATTATATTTAGACTAGTGCATGACCTATGTGATGTGATGAGTCCTTTATTTTGGTCAAGTTAGGTTGCTTTCTTAGGACTTTTTCCTCTCCTTGATCCCGTTTTTGTTATCTTTTACTTGCTTTGTTCTTTGTTTTTGGCTTTCCTTGCTTTTTCTTGTTTTAATCTCTTTCCTTACCTTTTTATGCTTTTTGTTGTCTTTTCCTTGTAGGCTTTCTTTCCTGGTCTGCTGCTAGCTGGTGTGCTGATGAGATTCTGAAGCAAATTGCTGATATAGGCAAGTTTGGAGGCTGGCGCCCAGGCGCCACGCATGGCGCCTCAGGCGCCAGATGCTTTACTCTCGGCCTGAAATATGAATGGCTGGCGCCCAGGCGCCACATAGGGCACCTGAAGGCGCCAGCAACCCAACTCTCTGCCTAAATTAATGAAGGTGGCGCCGAGGCGCCACACAATGTCTTCTCCCTTCATTTTCTGCATGGCGCCCAGGCGCTACTTAGGGCGCCTGGGCGCCGGGGTCCTGGCATGCGTCTATAAATAGGATTTCTGAAGCATTTTGGGTATCTTTTGGCTGGAGGAGAAGGAGCTCTGCTAGGGCAAAATCGGGGAAGAAGGGAAACCTACTTTCCATTGAGTTTGATGCTTATTTCTTTCTCTCTTTCCTCTTGTATCATGTTTATTTATGTATTTGTGATATTTTTCTCTTCTTCCACCATGTGTAACTAAGTTTCTAGGGTTAAGGGATTGATGTAATTGACTCCTATGAAGCTTTGTTATTGAATGTTTTAATATATTTGCAATTTCAATTTTTGGAGTAGACTTTACCATTTTTTATCACTCTTGGATGCTTAGCTACCATCTTCAATGAATCTAGGGTTTATATTAGTGCTAGACATAGCTTGATATGGACTTGCCTTTGTAATTTCTAGCGTAATTCGGGTTAGTCTAGACATAGATAACCTTAATTGCGTGGTTTTTATGAGTTCTTACGCTTAAACGCCGAATCAATTAATTTGACTAAGACATTAGCTAATTAATTGAGTGAGGTAGATTTGTTTCACCAAGACATTGGGTTCAAATATCTTTGTGAACTTAATCAACAAAAAGAGGAATTTGCAAATGTATTGAAGTAGTTTCTAATGACTTAAAGAATAGTTTGTCTAAGAATTAATCGGATTAGGAGCTAAGTAAAATCAATCCCCTATGCCCGCTTTGTTCTCGTATAGATTTCGTTGTGCTAGCCAACTTAGTGTCTTAATTTAATTTGCGGTCTTTAATTTTAGACTCAACCACTCTACCATTTCAATTGTCCAAATATAATTTGAGCTAGTGAAATTGGTAATTGTTAAAGTCAATCCCTGAGGACGATAACTCTTTCTCTCTCACTTTACTACTTATGCGACCCGATACACTTGTCGGGAAATAGCGCATCAAGTTTTTGGCGCCGTTGTCGGGGATTGACGGTGTTAACAATATTAAGAGTAGCTAGTAGGGTTGTAGTTTGGACCTTACTTTTTCTTTTCATAGCTATACTTCAAATCATACATTTATACTTGTTTATACTGTTGTTTGTGTTTATATTCTTTATCTTACACAAATCTTTGATTTATGCGAGGTACCACCGACCCAAGTTTGTTAGAATTTGACCCGGAAATTGAAAGGTCAGCTCGCGCACGCCGACGGCAAACCAGAGAAACGAAACGAGCTCAGCAAGCTCAAACCGCATTGATGGCTGAACATAATCCTAATCCTCAACAGAATGCTCCAGTTCCCCCTCCCGCAAGAACCCTCATGGATTATAACATTCCAACTGTGGAGGGGTGTGGTGCTAGCATTGCACAACCACCGGTGGAAGCTAATAATTTTCAACTAAATCCAGCCCTTCTTCAATTAATTCAGAGCAACCAGTTTGGTGGGCATCCCTTTGAAGATCCCAATTCACATATCTCACGCTTTCTGCAAATCTGTGATACTATTAAGTTAAATGGGGTACCTGAAGAAGCGATCAGACTCTGATGCTTTCCTTTTTCCTTGAAGGATAAAGCACTTATTTGGTTGGAGTCCTTACCAAAGGGAAGTGTTACAATATGGGTGGATTTAGTCCAAAAATTTCTAACAAGGTATTTTCCCCCATATAGATCTTCAAAGATCCGAGAAGAGATCACCACTTTCAGGCAAAAAGAGAACGAATCCTTAAGCGAAGCCTGGGAGAGGTATAATGTAATTATGAGAAAATGCCCCCACCACTCATTTGAGCTTTGGATTCAAGCTCAGAGTTTCTATGATGGACTTCTCCCTCCAACAAGAACAGTAGTTGATGCAGCGGCTGGTGGAGCTCTAAATCGCAAGACTCCTGAGCAAGCAATGGATTTGTATGCTACCATGGCTTGTAATGATTATCAATACCATGGGGAAAGGACATCGATGAAGAAAACTGCGGGAATGTTGGAAGTGAGCACCTTGGATGCTCTTTTGGCCCAAAACAAGTTGATCTCTCAACAGATGGCCGAATTAAACAAGAAACTTGACGGAGCAAAGGTGAATTCCATCAACCATCCAACCATAATATGTGATTTTTGTTTTGGTAGCCATGCGAATGAAGAGTGCCCTGGCAATATGTTTAGCCCTTCTTCAGAGCAAGTAAACTATATGGGAAATCAACACAAGGGGAAAAACAATCCTTATTCGCAAACTTACAATCCAGGATGGAGGAATCATCCAAACTTTTCATGGGGGAATCAGAATCAAAATCAGAACACGTTTCATAAGCCACAACAGTCATATCAGAGCTCTTCCTCTCAACCTCAATCAAGTGAGAAAGTCTCTTCTTTGGAAATTGCTCTAGAAAAATTGACTCTACAGACTACATCCTTCATGCAACACACTTCTACATTCATGGAGGAGACAAGAAGTGGCTTTCGAAACCAAGAAGCTTCCATTCGCAATTTGGAGACTCAAGTAGGCCAAATTGCGAGATAACTAGCTGATAGACCTCAAGGTTCTCTCCCAAGTGATACAGTAGTCAACCCAAGGGAGCATATCAAGGCTATCACTACAAGAAGTGGGCGGATAATAGACCCGATTCCCAGAAGAGAGAGGATGATTGAAAAAGAGAATGAGAACCTAGATGAAGGTGAAGGGTCGAGAAGTCGTGACACTTCTCCAAAGGTTGTGAGGGAGGAACAGAAAAAAGAAAAGATAAGTGTGGCCAAACCTCCCATACCACCACTCAAAGCGCCTTTTCCCCAATGCCTCCTCAAGCAAAAGGATAAGCAACAGTTTAGTAAATTCTTGGAGGTTTTTAAGAAACTTCATATCAACATACCATTTGCTGAGGCTCTGGAACAAATACCATCTTATGTGAAGTTCATGAAGGAACTTCTATCCAAAAAGAGAAGGATTCCGGATGGTGAAACAATTATGCTAACGGAGGAATGTAGCGCCATAATCCAAAAGAAATTACCTCCTAAGCTCAAAGACCCGGGTAGCTTCTCTATTCTTTGCACTATTGGAGAGGTCACTTTTGGTAAAGCTTTATGTGATTTGGGGGCAAGCGTTAGCCTTATGCCCCACTCTATTTTTGAGAAACTTGGGATAGGGCAAGTCAAGCCCACAATGATGACTCTCCAATTGGCCGATCGCTCAATTAAGCATCCTTATGGGATAGTAGAAGACGTCTTAGTCAAGGTTGATAAATTCATATTTCCAATGGACTTTGTAGTTTTGGACATGGCAGAAGATGAAGAAATACCCCTCATTTTGGGAAGGCCATTCCTAGCTACTGGAAGAGCATTGATCAATGTAGCCGATGGAACGTTGACCTTGAAAGTTGGTGATGAAGAAGTGATCTTCAACGTTTTTAACGCAATGAAGCATCCCATGGGAAAAGAGGAGTGTTTTAAAATTGATGTGCTTGATTCTGTAATCTATAGCACATTTGTGGGAAATTCCTATGAATCCCCTCTTGAGAAGGTACTGGTGCAAGGTGCAAGTGCAACTAAGGATGATGAAGACCCTCAAGTCGCTGAACACATAGGATTGCTTGAATCCATTCCGACATGCTTGGTGTCATCTCCTTCCCACAAAGTTGAAGAACTTCACAAGGAGGAATCCAAAGTAGAAGCTTCCAAGTTGGAGCTCAAACCCTTTCCTCTCAACATAAAGTATGCATTTCTTGATGAGGACAACTCCTCCCCCATCATTATGAATGCGGAGTTGAATAGTTTGGAGGAGGAGAAACTATTAAGGGTCCTTAGAGAATTCAAAAGTGTCATGGGGTGGTCCATTTCTGATTTGAAGGGAATAAGCCCCTCCATATGTATGCATAAAATCCTCATGGAGGAAAATTATAAGGAGGTTGTGCAACCACAGAGGAGACTGAATCCCGCAATGAAAGAAGTAGTGAGGAAAGAAGTGTTGAAGCTTCTGGATGCCGGTGTGATTTATCCTATTTCTGACAGCTCTTGGGTTAGTCCAGTTCATGTAGTGCCTAAGAAGAGTGGAACAACAGTTGTGTCAAACGAAGACAATGAGTTAATACCTACAAGAACTGTAACTGGATGGAGGGTGTGCATAGACTACAGAAGACTCAATGATGCCACTCGAAAGGATCACTTCCCCCTTCCATTCATTGATCAAATGTTGGAGCGGCTAGTGGGCCATGATTACTATTGCTTTCTGGATGGTTATTCTGGATATAACCAAATAGCAATTGCTCCTGAGGACCAAGAGATGACCACCTTTATTTGCCCATACGGAGTCTTCGCATACCGGAGGATGCCTTTCGGACTTTGCAATGCTCCAGCCACTTTCCAAAGGTGTATGCTTTCCATATTTTCTGATATGAATAAGAAATTTATTGAAATCTTTATGGATGATTTTTCAGTTGTAGGTTCTTCTTTTGATAACTGTTTGCACAATTTATCTCTGGTTTTGAAAAGATGTCAGGAAACTAATTTGGTCCTAAACTGGGAGAAATTTCATTTTATGGTGAGAGAGGGAATAGTGTTGGGACACAAAATCTCTTCTAAAGGAATACAAGTAGACAGAGCTAAAATTGAAATTATAGAAAAACTTTCCCCTCCCATTAATGTCAAAGGAGTACGAAGCTTCTTGGGACATGCTGGATTTTATAGGAGGTTTATTAAAGACTTTTCAAAAATTGCCAAACCTCTGTGCAACCTCCTGGTTAAGGATGTGCCTTTTGTTTTTGATGAAGCATGTTTGTTAGCTTTTAACACCTTGAAAGAAAAATTGATTAGTGCTCCTATAGTTACTCCACCTGATTGGAATCTCCCTTTTGAATTGATGTATGATGCTAGTGAAATAGCTGTTGGTGCTGTGTTAGGACAGAGAAAGAATAAGTTGCTGCATGTGATTTATTATGCTAGCCATGTTCTCGATACCACCCAACTGAATTATGCCACCACTGAAAAAGAACTTTTGGCTATTGTTTATGCATTTGATAAATTTCGTTCTTATTTGGTAGGAACTAAGGTGGTTGTTTATACTGATCATGCAGAAATTAAGTACTTATTCGCTAAACAAGACTCCAAACCACGGCTGATTCGCTGGATCCTTTTGCTCCAAGAGTTTGATTTGGAGATAAGAGATAAGAAAGGGGTGGAAAATGTGGTGGCTGACCACTTGTCACGAATTGAAACCGATGAAGGACACAATAATGACCATATTCTCATCAAGGAAGAATTTCCGGATGAACGACTCCTTGCCATCCAAGAACTGCCATGGTATGCTGATATGGCCAATTTCAAAGCAGCAAAAATTCTCCCAACGGAGTTAAATGGGCAGCAATTAAGAAAATTTCTTCATGAAGCCAAATTTTATGTCTGGGATGAACCTTACCTGCTGAAAAGATGTAAGGATAGGCTACTGAGAAGATGTGTGCCTCAAGAGGAGGTTAAAGACATCCTATGGCATTGCCACGCTTCTGGGTATGGGGGTCATTTTAGTGGTGACCGGACAGCCGCCAAGATATTGCAATCAGGGTTATATTGGCTAACCATGTTCAAAGATGCTTATGAGAATGTAAGCAATGTGAAAGATGTCAGAGGACGGGAAACATCTCCAAGAGGCATGAGATGCCTATGAACTCAATTCTTGAGGTGGAGTTATTTAACGTTTGGGGGATTGACTTTATGGGCCCTTTCCCATCGTCCTATTCCAATGTCTACATACTCGTAGCAGTTGATTACGTATCAAAGTAGGTTGAAGCTTCTGCAACTAGAACCAATGATGCTCATGTAGTGATGAACTTTCTCAAAAAGAACATATTCTCAAGATGTCGACAAACCAAAATGGCAAAATTTTTTAGCAGCGAATTCCCCCCAAGTAAACTAAGCAATGTCTGAGCACAGAAATTGAGAATAGTGAATCACACGAGTTGCAGTAAGCAACACAAATTGCAGCAATCAAACGCAGACTCAATTCATGCAACATTCAATTCATGGAACATGGGCAATTTCAGCATATCATTCTTACAAGATTGTTTCATCCAAATTGCACAAATTAAGCAGTACACACACATACAAATGGACAGCAACATTAACGCAACCACAACAACAACAGGAGCACAATACTGGAAAACAGTAAAAGACTGAAATTAAATAAAAAAAAGGGGAACTTTCATCTTTTCAGAAAATTTCAAATTTACATGCTTCACATTTTCAAGAATGTTAGTTCCCCTTTTGAATTTTATTTCAAACAAAAAAAAGTTTCTTTTTGAATAAAAAGGGAATTGAAATATCTGATGTGAATTTTAGGGTTTTAATTTAAATTTTAGAATTTCTTTTTGGCTTTTCTAGGATTATAACTGCTGATATGTCTGGAAAGCGGCAAAGAAAAAGTCAAGGAGAGTCGTCTTCTCGTAGGAATTTTGATCCGTCTAGATTTAGGTCCTTAGAACATAGCAAGCGTTTTGAGGATTTAGAATCTAGAGAATTAATTGCTGAGTCTGGTTTTCACTTACGAGAAGGCGAGCACCCTGAAATTCTACACCGGATTAGAGAGTGGGGTTGGGAAAAATTGTGTGAGCCGGCTGCCCCGTTTTGCCCTGTAATTGTAAAAGAATTTTATGTTAATGCTTACCGGTTGAGGAGTGATCAAGGTGTCAGGGATCCCTGTATTTCCTTTGTTAGAGGAAAAGACATTCATTACTCAATTAACAGTCTCAACAATTATTTTGGCTTACATTATGCACCGGGGCAATGTGTTTTCGATAATTGGATGAGACACAGATATGTGAAGGCCCCTTACATTATTGCCACTCTCTGTCGGGAGGGGGCAAGTTGGGAATTGGACGCCGAGGGGAAAGCTGCTAATTTTAAAAAATCAGAAATGAAACAAATCCCCAAGGCTTGGTGTACATTTGTCCAGTCCAACTTGCTGCCTACCTCGAACCGGTCAGAGGTAACCATCGAACGAGCAGTGGTTATCTACTTGATCGTGACAGGGAAGGTATTTAATGTGGGTTCCCTGATTTCCCATAACCTTTCAAAATTATCTCAAAAACAGGGAAAACGCCTCGGATATCCGTGCCTCATCACATGCTTGTGTGAAAAGGATGAGGTACCGTTAGAGGATGTACCGCGAAGAGCCCCAGAGAGCGCTATCACCAAACATGTGATAGACTCGATGTTTCGCAATCATGTTGCAACTGTATTTTTGCTATTTCTGTTTTTACTTATGTTTTGAGGACACTGTCGGATATTTCATATTTTAATCTTGTAATTTATGGATTTTTCTATTAATGTTTAATACTATTGGATCCTTTTTTTTGATTTGGTGGATGTTGTCTCTTGCTTTTCCTTTCTGCATTCGGTTATTTTGCTGTTGTTTATTTCTCGTTATTTTGGAATTTTTGTGGATGGTTTCTTTTTGGTTCATAGCATTCATTTTCCCCACTCCCCCTGTTTTAGATTGTCCCTTTTTGAGTCTTCAAGCCTTATTTCTGTTTTGATTTGACATTGAGGACAATGTATCGTTTTGGTTTGGGGGAGTTGAGTGACTTTTTGGCTTTGGATTTTTCTTGATAAATTGGATAGTACTTTACAGATTTTATATTATTCCTATTTCAATTAATTTTATGCATTGTCATCTTAATTAAAATATAGCTTAAATTAGATTTTTCAGAATATTTAGATTAAATTGAAAATTTTCAATTTTTTTTAACTAAGAATTGTTGACCCTCTTATTTTTCTAAAATGTATTCTTCAAAACCTTGAAAAAGTTTTAGTGGTGCCCAGGTGCCACCTATGGCGCCTAGGCGCCACACAGTGTCTTCTCCCTTCATTTTCTGCATGGCACCCAGGCGCCACTCAGGGCGCCGGGGTCCTGGCATGCGTCTATAAATAGGGTTTCTGAAGCATTTTGGGTATCTTTTGGCTGGAGGAGAAGGAGCTCTGCTAGGGTAAAATCGGGGAAGAAAGGAAACCTACTCTCCATTGAGTTTGATGCTTATTTCTTTCTCTCTTTCCTCTTGTATCATGTTTATTTATGTATTTGTGATGTTTTTCTCTTCTTCCACCATGTGTAACTAAGTTTCTAGGGTTAGGGGATTGATGTAATTGACTCCTATGAAGCTTTGTTATTGAATGTTTTAATATATTTGTAATTTCAATTTTTGGAGTAGACTTTACCGTTTTTTATCACTCTTGGATGCTTAGCTACCATCTTCAATGAATCTAGGGTTTATATTAGTGCTAGACATAGCTTGATATGAACTTGCCTTTGTAATTTCTACCGTAATTCGGGTTAGTCTAGACATAGATAACCTTAATTGCGTGGTTTTTATGAGTTCTTACGCTTAAACGCCGAATCAATTAATTTAACTAAGACATTAGCTAATTAATTGAGTGAGGTAGATTTGTTTCACCAAGACATTGGGTTCAAATATCTTTGTGAACTTAATCAACAAAAAGAGGAATTTGCAAATGTATTGAAGTATTTTCTAATGACTTAAAGATTAGTTTGTCTATGAATTAATCGGATTAGGAGATAAGTAAAATCAATCCCCTATGCCCGCTTTGTTCTCGTATAGATTTCGTTGTGTTAGCCAACTTAGTGTCTTAATTTAATTTGCGGCCTTTAATTTTAGACTCAACCACTCTACCATTTCAATTGTCCAAATATAATTTGAGCTAGTGAAATTGGTAATTGTTAAAGTCAATCCCTGAGGACGATAACTCTTTCTCTCTCACTTTACTACTTATGCGACCCGATACACTTGTCGGGAAATAGCGCATCATGATGCATGGATTTATAGCACAAGGTCGGAAAAAAGTAATAAACATATAAGAACAATAACTTTGAACTATTTATATATAGAAAGCGCAATACCTAAGAAAAAAATATAACTCAAGGAAGAAGATAGTTGACAACTTTTGTTATACACTTTTACAGATAAACCAAGCTAATTTGAATCACAATAGCCTGTTAAAAAAAAAAAGGAAACCAAATTTTATGATTGCCTCTATTAATATAGATATATATAAGTATGAATATAACAAATAAGTAAAGTTTAGATTACTTACCTCTAACAAAGATTTTTGAATACTTCTTTATAGACAACGTTAGTTGTTTTTTTCCATTTGTTTACTATCACTGTCAAGGACTGATAGGAAAATCCTTAGGGTTGCCTGATCTTCAGGGCGTAGGCGATAAATGAATTCAACACTTAACAAAAGAAAATTAAGAACAACACACTCCAGAATTGAAGAAGGAATTGGAGTGGTTCAATGACCTAACAAGTGCAAATAGTCAACCAACGTTATATAGAACGTGACCTACTATTTAGAACGCTTGTTCAACCACGAACACGAATTGAACCAATCTACACAACAACACACTTGAGTTGAAGCACAACTTGGGGGCTTTTGTGAATTTGAATCACCAATCTTATAAAGAAGATTGACAAAGCAAGGTTTCACAAGAGCAAAGAAAGAAAGATAAATTCTCACACAATGAGAGAAAACACTTGAATGCAAGTTTTCATAAACTCAAATCTGATTATTACAATAAGCTTGGGGGGTATTTATAGATAGGATGGAGAGACAAAGGTGCCCACCTATCTTGACTTGAAGATACATACATTTAATGCACATGAAAATAAATGCCTACCTATCTTGACTTTGGATACAATGCTTTTAATGCATTTTGAAAATAAATATCCACCTATATTGACTTTGAAACATTGTGCATTTAATGCACATGATTCATAATTGACTAAAGACCATCTAGAAGTTAAAATTCGTACAAAAATAAAAGAAAATTACAAAACATGAATTTCAACTCAAATGGATATAATTGAGCCCAAATTCTATTGGTTCATGTTTAGCTCTTGGACCAATCTCTTTAATTTGTAGTGTTATGGCCCAAAATCCCTTTAGCAACTCCATTTTCAGCCCAAATGATGTTGAACACATTTTGATCATTATTTAACATACATTCAAATGGAATTTACTTCATCCATTCTTGAACGAGCCCATTTAATGTCTCTTTTATTGTTTTAGCCCGAGCTCGTGTAATTGGCCCACTTGTAATATACAATGGATCTACTTCTTGATCATCTAATGTAATTGTTGGGTTCACATCATCCTCCCCTTCTTGAAAAGGAGTTGTCCTCGACTCTTCAATATCTGCATCAAAATAAGGAGAGAGATCAGAAACATTGAAGGTAGCATGCACACCATATTCACCTGGTAATTCAAGTTTGTAAGCATTATCATTAATCTTCTCAATGACTCGAAATGGCCCATCCCCTCTAGGCATAAGTTTTGATTTTCGTTTTTTTGGAAACCTCTCTTTTCTTAGATATAACCAAACCAAATCTCCAGGCTTAAAAATTACTTGCTTTCTTCGTCTATTAGCACATTTTTCATATTGTTGAGTCATCCTTTCAATGTTGTGCCGTGCCTTCTCATGAATTTGCTTGACAAATTCAGCACGCTTTTTACCATCCATATTGGCTCTTTCCTGCAAAGGTAAAGGAATCAAGTCAATTGGTGTAAGAGGATTAAATCCATAAACAATTTCAAATGGCGAAAATTTAGTAGTGGAATGAATAGCCCTATTGTAAGCAAATTCGACATGTGGAAGACACTCCTCCCAACTCTTCAAATTTTTCTTGATGATTGTTCTCAACAATGAGGAAAGTTTCCTGTTCACAACCTCGGTTTGTCCATCAGTTTGTGGATGGCATGTAGTAGAAAATAACAATTTGGTTCCAAGCTTGCTCCACAATGTCTTCCAAAAATAGCTTAAAAATTTAGTATCCCGATCAGACACAATCGTTCTTGGCATCCCATGTAGTCTCACAACTTCCCTAAAGAATAAATTAGCAATGTTAGAAGCGTCATCAACTTTGTGACAAGGAATGAAATGTGCCATTTTAGAAAATCTATCAACAATAACAAAGATTGAATCTCTCCCCATCTTAGATCTAGGTAATCCCACAATAAAATCCATTGAAATATCTTCCCAAGGTACATTAGGAATTGGGGGGGGGGGAGTATACAATCCATGGGGATTTAATTTAGATTTTGCCTTATGACATACAATGCATCTTCCCACAAATTTCTCAACATCTCTACGCATTCTAGGCCAATAAAAGTGTACATTCAAAACACTAAAGGTCTTGGCAATGCCAAAATGACCCATAAGGCCACCAGAATGCGCCTCTTTCAACAAAAGCACACGCAAAGAATAGTTAGGAATGCAAAGTTTGTCAATATAAAATAGGAATCCTTCATGCAAGAAAAATTTATTCCAACTAGTGTTTGGCTTGCAATGATGAAATGCTACTCCAAAATCAACATCATTAGCATACAATTCTTTAATGAATTCAAAACCCAGAATTTTAGCATCTAACATGGAAAGAAGAACATACCTCCGTGATAAAGCATCAGCAACAATATTTTCTTTACCTTTCTTGTACTTAATCACATATGGAAATGATTCAATGAACTCAATCCATTTGGCATGCCTTCGATTCAACTTGCTTTGGCTCCTAATATGCTTTAAAGCCTCATGATCAGAATGAATTACAAATTCTTTAGGCCACAAATAATGTTGCCAAGTTTCCAGCACTTTAACTAATGCATATAATTCTTTATCATATGTAGGATAGTTAAGAGTTGGTCCACTTAGCTTTTCACTGAAATATGCAATGGGCTTACCTTCTTGCATGAGTACACCGCCTATGCCAATTCCACTAGCATCACATTCAATCTCAAAAGTCTTACCAAAATCAGGAAGGGCTAGTAAAGGTGCATTCGTGAGCTTCTCCTTAAGGGTTTTGAAGGCTTTCTCTTGAACATCTTCCCATTTAAAGGGGACATTCTTCTTGGTCAGTTCATTTAATGGTGCTGCTAGAGTGCTAAAGTCCTTCACGAACCTCCGATAAAAGCTTGCAAGTCCATGGAAACTCCTTACCTGTGCAACGGTGGTTGGAGTTGGCCATTCTTGAATTGCTTGGACCTTTTCTTCATCAACCCCTATACCTTTACTACTAACAACATAGCCAAGAAAAACAATTTTGTTTGTGCAAAAATCACATTTCTTCAAATTACCAAACAATCTTTCCTTTTTAAGAACCTCTAGAACTTTTCTAATGTGATCCACATGTTCATCTAAGGTTTTGCTATACACAAGAATGTCATCAAAATAAACTACCACAAATTTCCCAATGTAAGCTCTCAAGACATGATTCATTAACCTCATGAATGTACTAGGTGTATTAGTTAAACCAAAAGGCATAACCAACCATTCATAAAGTCCATGTTTAGTCTTGAATGCTGTTTTCCATTCATCTCCTTCTTTCATTCTAATTTGATGGTAGCCACTTTTTAAGTCAATTTTATAAAAGATAGTAGAATCAGTCAATTCATCAAGCATATCATCTAACCTAGGAATAGGATGACGATATCTTACCGTTATGTTGTTAATGGCTCTACAGTCAATACACATCCTCCATGTGCCATCCTTCTTAGGTACAAGCAACACTGGAACTGCACAAGGACTAAGGCTTTTTCTCACATATCCTTTGTCTAACAATTCTTGGACTTGTTTTTGAATCTCCTTAGTCTCTTCAGGATTGGTGCGGTATGCTGGTCGGTTAGGCAATGATGCTCCAGGAATGAAATCAATTTGATGTTCTATCCCTCTGATTGGTGGTAATCCGGGTGGTACTTCATCGAAAAAAATATCCTCATATTCCTGCAAGAGAGACAAAACAACACTAGGCAAAGTAGAGGTTAAGTCTTTATTATTCAACATAGCCTCTTTGTAAACAAGTACTAGGAGGTTTTGTTGAGAAAATAAAGCTTGTTTAAGGTCACTATTTTTTGCCACAAGTAAACCTTTTCCTCCAACATCCATGTTCTCTCTTTTTCCTTTTTGATTTTCTTTTCTATCTTTCTTCTTTTTCAACACACTCTCTTTTTCTTCAGTACTTGACTCTTTTTGAATCTTTTCACTCTCATTTTTATTCTCTTCTTTTTTGCTCACTTGGCTGCACTCACTCTCTCTTTTCTTTTCTCTCTTTATTTGATCTTCTAAGATTTGCTTTGGTGACATAGGGAGGAGGGTTATAGGGTTCCCTCTAAGTACAAAAGAATAACGATTTAAGAATCCATCATGAGTGACATGCCTATCATACTGCCAAGGCCTACCTAACAAGAGATGACATGCTTTCATGGGTACAATATCACATAAGACTTCATCTCTATATTTGCCAATAGAAAAGAGTACTTTCACTTGTTTAGTCACCTTCAATTCCCCACATTCATTGAGCCATTGAAGTCTGTATGGACGGTTATGCTTGACTGTTGGTAAGCTTAATTTTTCAACAAGCTCAACACTTGCCACATTACTACAACTTCCACCATCTATGATCACACTACATACCTTGTCCTGAATTAAGCAACGTGTGTGGAACAAGTTTTCTCTTTGATTATTCTCTTCCATCACCTGGATGCTAAGTGCTCTTCTAGTCACAAGAAGCTCTCCTTCCATTGCACTTGCTCCCTTATCATTTGATTCTTCTTCCTCCTCTGTGATATCTTCTTCAGTCTCCCAATCTCCATTGTTATTGACGATCATGGTGCGTTTGTTTGGGCACTCACTAGCGATGTGACCTCTTCTTTGGCACTTAAAACACCTTATGTCACGGCTCCTTGAAGAATTAGGCTCAACTTGAGTTTTCTTTGGAACAACAGCTAGCTTTTCAATTTTCTTTGAATCAACTTCCTTGGAATTTGAAGTAGAAGGGTTGTCTTTTTCGAATTGTGCTTCCAAGAGTTAAAAGAATTTGAATTGTAGCTTTTTCTTGCAGTATTCTTCCTCTTGAGTTGTTGCTCAACTTTGATGGCTTGATGTACCATCTCTTGAAGCTCTACATAATGATACATCTCCACGATATCAGCTATGTCACGATTGAGTCCATGTAAGAAGCGAGCCATTGTTGCTTCTCTATCCTCCACAATGTTGGCTCTTATCATGGCAACCTCCATCTCCTTATGATACTCATCTACACCCTTTGTTCCTTGTATGAGACGTTGCAACTTGTTGTGAAGCTCTCTATGGAAATATGATGGGATGAACCTCCTTCTCATAATTGTCTTCATTTCTTCCCAAGTAGAAATGGGATACTATCCATAACGAGCTCTTTCTTTTTGCATCTGGTCCCACCAAACAAGAGCATAATCAGTAAATTCAATAGCAGTAAGTTTCACCTTTTTACCTTCGGAGTAGTTATGGCATGAGAAAATTTGCTCAACACGCATTTCCCATTCTAAGTACTCATCGGGATCACTTTTGCCTTGAAAGGAAGGGACTTTTACTTTGATTCCACCAAGGTCTTCTTCTCTAACTCTAGGCCTCCTAGGTTCTTCTCGATTAAATCTCCTCCTTCTTGGTTGATATCCACCAGATTCATCATCCTCAACTGGACTCTCTGCAACTCTATAAGGCTGCTCATTTCGTCTTCGGTTGTTTGGAGAGGCTGGTAGTGTAGCGGTTTGGTTCTCCATGTTATCTAAACGCTCAAGAACTCCTTCTAGCTTTCTGTCAAACATCCTTTCAAGATGACTCATCAATGCTTGCATTTGGATAGGAGCTAGTTGTTCTTGAGAAATTTCTTCATGTTGGTTCCCTGCCATGTTAGTGTAATAATAATAATAATAATAATAATAACAGAATATAGGGTCTCACAAAATGCTTAGTGTTTCACTCTTCTTCTCAACTCAGTATTTGCACTCCACTCTTAATAATCTCACTAACTCTTAAATCCCTCAATATCTTCCAAAGCTCTTATTCAATCTAAGTCCTTGTTGTGTGATTCAATAATTGCCAATTTCTCAACTTCACCCAAGCACATGAAAGTAGATTGTCAAAGTATGGGAATAGTTGAACTAGGTCATAGTTAAAGAAAGTTTTATGGATTCAATAGAAAGAAATTTTGTTACAAGTACAAGATAAGATTTTTTTTGTTAAATGAAAAGGGAATCAACTACTTTGAGGGCAAGAAGATGCACTATTTGAACAATTTTTTTTTGTTTTTTTTTTTCAATATGATGTGCAGAATAGATAGGAGCAACAAAACAATATATGACCTTCTCAAGGACAATGAAATCTTGCACAGTGAAAGGAAAAAAATTGATATCTAGGCAAATTGGAAATTGAAGAAAGGGGAAGGAACAATAAAGGAACAATAATATATTTTTCTCAAAAAAAAGGTGAAAATAAAGAAGGCCTACCGTGTCAACCAAAATGCTCTGATACCAAATGATAGGAAAATCCTTAGGGTTGCCTGATCTTCAGGGCGTAGGCGATAAATGAATTCAAGACTTAACAAAAGAAAATTAAGAACAACACACTCCAGAATTGAAGAAGGAATTGGAGTGGTTCAATGACCTAACAAGTGCAAATAGTCAACCAACGTTATATAGAACGTGACCTACTATTTAGAACGCTTGTTCAACCACGAACACGAATTGAACCAATCCACACAACAACGCACTTGGGTTGAAGCACAAATTGGGGGCTTTTGTGAATTTGAATCACCAATCTTATAAAGAAGATTGACAAAGCAAGGTTTCACAAGAGCAAAGAAAGAAAGATAAATTCTCACACAATGAGAGAAAACACTTGAATGCAAGTTTTCATAAACTCAAATCTGATTATTACAATAAGCTTGGGGGGTATTTATAGATAGGATGGAGAGACAAAGGTGCCCACCTATCTTGACTTGAAGATACATACATTTAATGCACATGAAAATAAATGCCCACCTATCTTGACTTTGGATACAATGCTTTTAATGCATTTTGAAAATAAATATCCACCTATATTGACTTTGAAACATTGTGCATTTAATGCACATGATTCATAATTGACTAAAGACCATCTAGAAGTTAAAATTCGTACAAAAATAAAAGAAAATTACAAAACATGAATTTCAACTCAAATGGATATAATTGAGCCCAAATTCTATTGGTCCATGTTTAGCTCTTGGACCAATCTCTTTAATTTGTAGTGTTCTGGCCCAAAATCCCTTTAGCAACTCCATTTTCAGCCCAAATGATGTTGAGCACATTTTGATCATTATTTAACATACATTCAAATGGAATTTGCTTCATCTATTCTTGAACGAGCCCATTTAATGTCTCTTTTATTGTTTTAGCCCGAGCTTGTGTAATTGGCCCACTTGTAATATACAATGGATCTACTTCTTGATCATCCAATGTAATTGTTGGGTTCACATCAAGGACTAGAATCTTCAATCCCTTTTTGCTTTTAACTCTTGAAATGGCTACATAGAGTTGGCCATGGCTGAAGCATGGGTTTTTTATATATAATCTGATTGATGATAGAGATTGCCCTTGACTTTTGTTAATAGTCATTGCAAAACATAACATTATAGGGAATTGTTTCTTTCGAAGTTTGAAAGGAAGTCTAGAATCTGATGGAGTAATAATCATTCTAAGTATCGCTAGTACTCTTCCTAGCAATAATTATTGCCTCGATGATGTGCTTCCCCAATTGTGTGATAATCAATTTGCTTCCATTACACAAACTCATGACTTTATCAATTTTTTAATTAACATTATAGGAGCACTAAATTTTAACTTCAATTCATGGTTTGGAACACCAGAAAGGTTCAAGCTATTTAGGATTTTAGTAGTATACAAATCATCCATATTACTGCCTTTTTGTATTTGTTTTGCATACATTATCAGAGCTGAGGCATGTTCTTTCTTTGCCCAGAAGCAAGGACAAAATGTAATCATTTATCTCATCAACATCTTGTAATCTAGGGGCAAGAATTACTCTTTCTTCAAAGTAATTTAAATTAAGAATATTTGCCAACAAATTTGGATATGTTGACAAAACAATAGCAGAAATTGGACCATCGGAAAACTTAATGAGTAGGTTATCTGGTATAAGGACAGTTGATTCACCAATATTGTCATGATCATTATTGCCCTCCCCAATACTGATAATCCAACTTGCAAATGATTGAATCTCCTCAAGTTCTACACATGATACACTACTCCTTAGATGCATGTTTTCCTTTAATTTGAGAACTTTGCAAAACTCCCAAAGGAAGGGAGAATTAATAGTGGAGAAAACTATCTATTCTCTTGTGGTTCGTGGTATAACAAGGAGAATTTACCTAAAATCACCTCCAAAGACAATAGCTTTGCCACCAAAACGTGTATGTGAAAGTTTCTTGTTACATGTATTCATCAAGTCTTTCAATGTCCTATCTAGTGCCTCAAAATAGTATTTGCTCATCATAGGAGCCTTGTCCCAAATTATGAGATGTGACTTTATGAGAATTTTAGCTAACTCAATTCCCTAGGAAATATTACATAGTGAGTCTTCAGTTATTTGCAAAGGGATTCGAAATCGAGAATAAACTATTCGACCTCCTGGCAACAATTGTGATGCAATACCACTTGAAGCAACATTTAACACTATCATCTATTTCGATCGTAGTGCCGTAGACAATGTTTGCCATATAAAAGTTTTTCCAGTACCTCCATAGCCATACACAAAAAATCCCTCAAGATTTTGAGTTCACTGCATATAAAATTTCATCATCTACGCGCCTTTGCTCATGATTCAAAGAAGCCAACAGATTTCTATCACAATTCAATTCTTCATATAGTAGTTTGTTGCTAATTCTTTGTGTTTGATCCATAATAGGAAATGGCAGCGTCAGAAATGCAATAAGAGATGTTCCATTACTTTGCAAGATGTTCTCAATATCTATTAAAGCATGGTTCTTCAATTCATCGTTACTTAACTGCAAGTTTAGAACATATGTAAATAACTTTTGGTTAGTAAAATTTTATTATATTTAAAATTTAAATTTAAGTTATTTAAATTATTTAAATTAATTATTATGTTAGAGCAGGTTAACTGAAAAACATATTGAAGAAACATAAGTATACCTTTATGACGTTGTAATTTTCTTCTAGTATGAAGAACATCATCTAAAAGTAGATGCCAATTTTTACTCCATATTTGTTTAGGTTTAGAAATGTTGTTATATATAAGCAATGTTGCAAATAAGTGCCTCAAATAACTGCTCAACCCCCAATGACTTGCTTCAATTATGCCATCTGTGTACTCTCTGTCATTGTCAAGTAGTCCTAAAGCATAACATGCATCTTTGAAGGTATCATAAACAACACCATCAACTATTCTAATATCTTCATATGATATAGGACCTTTGACAATGTTTAACAATGTTTTGAGATAATGTATGTTACCACTGCTAGGGGGAGTGAAGTATAGTCTGCCGATAGAAAATCTTGACTTCCTTGGATACCTGTAGTCACTTTGCCAAATAAGTTATTTTTTAATGTCCCTAAGAAGTTGATCTAGCTTAATCTTAAATATTCTAGAAAGCAAGTATGGTCTGTCTTCAACTTTTAGTAGATTAATATCTAAGGACCTTACAATCTCTGGACATTTCAGATTACATGTGAAGATAACAAAGAGATCAGGAGCTCCAGCCTGTTTACATATAGCCATAGCATTATGATAATTCTAAATAGTTGTAATGTGGACCTCCAATAAATGAAGAAGGTAGTATTATCCTCTTTCCATGTGAGGAAGGATTAGTTTCCCCTTTCAGCACTACATAAACTAATCCCTTGTACAAGTCAGCTCTCAACTTTTGTTGATTACATATAATGATAGACAATTTTTCTGATTCCATCATTGAATATGCATTAACCAGGAACTGTTGGAATAATCTTCTAGAGTTAACAATGATTCCTGTCTCATTAAGTCTATCTTGAATCCTATAAGCAATATATTGTTTATTGTTTGTCACGCCCTAAATTCGAGCCTGTGACCAGCGCGGATGATGTCCAAACACACACTGCCGCTAGCATAACTTTCCCTTAAACTCATTATATAATTAATTTAAATTATACAACAGAGAAATAAAATAAGAAAATCTTTTCTCTTCTCATAACCATATAAGAAAGTATGAATAAGATTTCATACAATTACATATTTTCAAATTTAACCATCTTGTACAACAGTACATGACCTATTCAATTAAAGAGCTTTCTAAGATTATTAAAACAACATAGTTAAATCTATTACCATACCCCAAAACTATGAGGGGGTGAGTCTAGTTTACTTGACTCACAATAAAAATAGCTCTACTACATATACACAAGGCTATACATGCTAAAAACATATGATCGATGCATGAACATATGAGTACTTATATTCATAATATTAATAATTCATGAAGTAAATATGTATCAAGAGGAATTCATCATGAGAAAGTTCATAAACAATCACATACCTTGCTTGAAGGCGTTATCCTGCCCGTAGGTCTCATCCTGCCCGTAGGCGTTATCCGTGCCTGAAGGCGTACCCTGCCCATGGGTGATATTCTTGCCTAAAGGCTTATCCCGCTCGCAGGTGATATTCCCATCCGAAGGAGTATCTTGCCCGTAGGCGTCAACCTTATTTCATCATCGTCCTCAAAGGGATGTCAAAGCAATTCAACCTTATTTTTCCCAGGCCCTCAAAGAGACGTCAAAGTGTCTGAAATCTCTGCTTCATTCAAATATAAACACTTGTATATACAAGAGCATCCATATGCATATATCATGAACTTTAACAAATCCATGTCATTCTTAATCATCAATATATATCATATTCTCACAAGATTTAATTCAATGCATTAATGGACATATAGTTACAAAGGTATCAACATCAATCATTCACATGCACTTCCTTTGCAAGCTCAAATTGTATGCATGTAGTATTTTATGTCATGTATGTCAAACACATAATCACTTTATCACACAATATCATTTTATGAAGCTTTAAGAAGAACAATCTTAGAAAATAAAATCATACAAGGTATAGTTATATCTCTCACCTCGGGTCCGAGTTAGATTTCTACACTTGATACCAATTAAAGGATGTCCAAAATCCCGTTGACAGCCAAAGGCTTGCCATGCACCCTCATCGGGACGCTCTGTTCTCTCCTTTTCCTCCAATTGTTATTATTTTTAAAAAATATGTATAAGTACTATTCATACGCGAATATTTATTCATACGGACAGTTGTTATTCATAAGTATGGATACTATTCATATGTACGAATACTATCTATACTAGAAATCATTAACATAAGTTGTAAAAGAGTACACCAGGTAAGTTCCCAAGAAAGAGGTGGGTCACAATAGACACTTTTAAGTACCAAATCTTTCCTTAGCCAGAACATTCTCTAGATATGTATTTTTCAAAATATACTCTTTATTCTAACAATCAGTAATCAAAATAACTTTCAAGCAACCGAGTATAATTCCTTTATGAGGTAGAGGATTAGTCAAAGCCGCAACCACAAAGTATACTACGAATTTATTACTCAGGTACTTGTAAGAAAAGAGTATAGGAGAACATTTCCTTACTTTGGGAAGAGGAAAAGCCTAGAATCAAAGACTTAGCGCTGGAGCAAAAGAAATTTAAGGAAGGAATAAAGAGAAGCTGAAGGTGTGAGTTTAGAAATAAAATGGAAGGGCCTATTTATAAGAAAAGTCATGGGTACTATTTAACACTATGCACTAATAAAATATTCATTTTAATATGTGCTAATAATTCAATTTACTATACACTTAATAATTCAGTTTACTGTGCGCAAATGTTTTTCACGAAGGCTTCGGTTGAATTATTGGTTACTATTGGAAATTAAAGGGGAAATTATCCTTTCTCCTAAACTTTTAAGTTTCTTTTCACTTTAGTCCTTTTCATTTTAGTCCCTAAGGGAATTTTCTCACATAAAATGTCATTTTGTTCCCAATTTCTTTCTAGTTTCCTCTTATGCCCAATCCATATTTCACCCATGGGATAAATGTCATATTATATTCTCCATCATACCTCACAATTCGTACAATAATGTGGAAATCTATATTTTCATCAACATACATAAACACAAGGTGAGAAGATTTACATAAGCATATTAAATAGATAGGGGAATCATTTTTTCCATTGAATTTCTCTAAATCAAAATTAGCACTTGCCATGAT
This sequence comes from Biancaea sappan, assembly GCA_037074585.1. NCBI lineage: Eukaryota > Viridiplantae > Streptophyta > Magnoliopsida > Fabales > Fabaceae > Biancaea > Biancaea sappan. Next base: position 43,455,604 of record CM073497.1, on the reverse strand, counting down.
GATCATATATGTGAATAGTATTGTATACGTGAATAGTATCATATAGATAAATAGTACCATATACTGAACTTTTTTCCTAATAGGTATTACATTGTTACCCTACTACGTTTTGATGTAACATCATTGTTAACATCAATGAAAGGGATGTCCTCTTTACAACCATCTTGACCAAAAGGAAACAAAAGAAGATATTGTAGTGGTAGATAAAGAGGATGCAATTCACTAGTTCACTAAAATCAACCACTTCTTTCTTGAGCAATTATATCTCTTTCACTATTATTAATGTCAATGTCACTAATAATCAGAGCAGCTATTTTAGAACGTGTGGGTAAACTATATTGTTATCTGTCTATGGATCGTGTACGAATTAGTCTAACTCGCAATTGCTTACCCTCATGAGACACATAAACTTCTCTTGCCATTCTGAATGTTCTTACAAGTTGATTGCACCTATCGAGCATCTTTTGAAGATCACAAACAATAACATCATCAAGAGATTTATTATAGTTAGCAGATCTGCAAGAAATGGACAAAATTAAGGAAAATATGAAATAAATTTGATGTTAATTGAAATACCATAGAAAAATATAAGATTATTCAAAAGGTACAATATATCTTACCTAAGAGCATTTATTCAATTAGAAAGCTCTTTTTCAATGTCATAGATATACAGTTGGGCAAAAGACGGATGTTTACCATACTCAGGTAGTAAGCTACCAATTTTGTGAAAAATTTGACCACTTAACCTATAAACATAAGTTCCATGTCCATTATTTATCTGTTTATCAACTTTTCTTCCCATTGATGTAAAAGCAAACATTGTACTATATGCTCTAATATTTGAACGAAAATGCAAGCTAATCGACTCCTGACTGTTGAGAACTTTTTCAAGTTCCTCACGAGGATCTTGCATTTTTGGCAACTCAATTTTTCCTTTTATACAACACATACTAAATTTTGGAACACGTAAACTGCTGTCTTTTTTAGTTCTTTCTTCATTCCACATTTTTGCTTTACAGAACTGACATATAAATATAGGATCCCCTGTGTATGAATATGTTGCAAAAAGATGAAACGTATTGACGTTTGTCAAACATATAATCTACAAAAAATGCTACAATACAATATATTAATGTAAATAATAAGATACAGTAGGACCTCTGAAAAAAATTTATATCTTCTTCTAAAGGTGGTTAGAATGGAATTGATGAAGCTAAAAGAAAGCAAGGGAAAAAAAATGATCGGTGAGGTTCAATAAAGAAGTATATATATATATATATATATGGACAAATAATTCAGAGAATAGATACTATAATATTATATGTAACAACAGAACATCCAATATTTTCTTAAAAAAACTGAAACAAAAGATGCTTTAAAATAGAAAATGTAGGTATGGAAAAAGAAGTTTAATAATATGTATAAAGTGCAACACTGTTGGATCCCAAAACAATAGATTGACCACGATCAGTTCTTGCCTTTTTTTTCTTCCATTGACATTATTCTTGGATCAAGAGTTCATAAAGAAGTGAGAGTGCTTGAGTTAGTCAATAATTGATTAAGTTGGCTTCCTAGATGACCTAATTCACAGGTAACACATTTTCTTGAAGAAGTTCCTATCAGATAAGGAGCTGGAAGACATAGAATAACAAAATAGAGAGATTAAACACAACTAAAAAGTCGTACTGGATTAAACATTAAGTAAAGACTCACTGAGTGTATGTAATACAAAAACTCACTAAATGAAATTGATAGAAGATTAACACTTAAAATATGTAACAACATATCATTTGTAATATCTGATAGAATAAGGGAGACATTATTTCTATTAAAGACTATACATCTGGATTTTGCATAGTAGGAAAAAGAAGTCTCATGAGCATCTATAAAAGAAAAAGTGATTACATCATGCTACAATGAGAAACAAATAACAATAGAAATATGTATTAAAGAAGCTAGAAAAAAGTTGTACTTTGTCTGTGTAAGGTTTCATTTGGACACTGTTTATTACCTTTGTCTTGCATTATAGAATCGAGTCCCTTTCAGAAGGCAATTAAGCTGACATAATCTAAGGTTAGATAACTGCATTGGCCAATTGAAGGAAAGGACAAAGGTAGGAAGAAGTAAAGACTAAAATAAACAGATGAAATAGTTTTTGTACCGTTACGCAAAAAAAAAAGAAGAAAATCTCAGACTATGAGTTCTCATATTCTATCAACCGTATTTGTTGAACATTCATTGAATTGATCAATATTTAACAAAGAGCAATTAAGAGTATACAATTAAATGACATATATGGAAAGTTGTGACATTATGACGTCTTCGTAGTTTTAATGTTGACATGTTATTCAATTGTTAACTGATATTATGATGAAACTACTAAACAAATATTAATGTATTAATTATGTGGCAGCTAATTTGTTATTTATATGGTTAACTATGACAACAGTTCCCTGTAATTATTGACTAAGATTTATAAACTGATGCATGAACAAAATTTTTTAAACCTAATTAGATTCATCTACAATTTATTTTTGTGAAATTTATATGTCAGATAACAATTAATTTTAAACATTAATTGTTGAATTTATACTTATGCTTTCGTCAATTGTTTTATTTAGGTATAGCAACCAATAATGAATTGTTACGAAATATATACAATTCTATTATGTAGAAACAGGTAATTGTTGTACCTTATCTATGATCTACAAATATAGAAACAATTGCACCACGAAAAAAGTTAATTTGAAATTACAGCCATTGGGTCAACAATACATGGACAAATCAGTACAATATATATAAAAAATTAGAACACAAAAAATTTCCATGAATGATGAAATGCAACAGTACAATTCTTTTTTAAATGCACACAGAGGATTAACATATCAATGTAAAAGATGAAACAAATGGAAGAATGATGCAGCATCTTGGTACCAAAACTACCCCTTCACTAACTATCCTCAGAGACCAATCTTGTAGATTTAGTCATTGGGCAATACATGTAAATTGAATTCTTTGTGGTCTCTTTGTTGTTCATCCATTTTTGGTTAAAGATATACAAAACAACAAATTACTCGCAAAACCACACAGAGGATGGAAACAGGACTGCAGTTCGTTAATGAGGAACAAAGTGGTGAAAGAACTTTGGCTACATGTATGGAGATCAAATGTTGAGATAAACACATTGTAAGCATTCCTCGAGTGTCAGTCAAAAGTAACAACTGCTATTCTGTTGTTGTAGTTGATAATTTTGTAGGTACCTCTAAGTGCAAAATCTGGAATTCGAATATGGAAGAATAAAGCATTAAGAAATTTAAAGATAACAACACAATGAGGACCAGCATAGATTCATGGTTGATGTGTTGCAGGGAAAGCCACACTTCCATCAATGCAAATGCTTGATCAAAAAGTTTCCTGAAAGTTTGGTTAGGCGTGATTGGGGCCAAACCTTGTTCCTGACTGAAAAGGTAGAGAAGACAACCACAAAGTCATAATACAACTCACTGAAAAGCTTAAGAACCTCATAATCATTGTTGGCCTTGTTCTCGCCAAAAGCATGATAAGAATGAACTGTTCCAAGCAAAACAGAAATCACAAATCAAGAAAATATGCGAATACTGTAAAATTGACACACAAAAAATAATAAACTATGCATACCATGATAAGTTTCAGGATCAACATCCATGGATTCAACTAAATCACCATTGAGAGGATTATAAACAATTAAATGATCAACATGGTAAGTAACAAAGTGTAAAACACAGATTAAACCATTTATACTACCAACATATTGAATCCTTCTTGGATCATTATTAGGATGAGTTAACTAAAGCGTATGCATCTGACCACTGTTGATATCTATTGGAGCATAATTTTCCTGATATGCTTTTCTTTGCCAAGTCATCTCCAGAATATTTTCCTGAACATTTTTCTGTTTTACCTTTCCATGTGTATCTCCCCTTTTCACTCTTAACCAAACACGTGTCCCTTTTTTGTTTTGGCTTTATCTATATATTCAGAATCGCTCTACTGTATAGATCGAAAAAGAACGAAACACATTTCAATATACATAAAAAGTTATTCATTATGCTTCTGCTTTTAATAGAATTTACAGTGCTTTTATCATTTTCTTCACTATTTTAATATGGTATCAGAGCCAGCTTGACCATCAATGTCAAGTGGTGCATTGTTTCCCGACAAGTGTATCGGGTCGCACAAGTAGTAAAGTGAGAGAAAAAGTTATCGTCATCAGGGATTGAGTTTAACAATTACCAATTTCACTAGCCTAAGTTATATTTGGACAATTAAAAAGGTCGAGTGATTGAGTCTAGATTTAACTAAAGTAAACTAAATTAAAACAAGGAATAAACTAGCACAACGAAAGACTATATGATCATGAAGCGGGTGTAGGGGATTGATTTTATTTAACTCCTAATTTGATTAATTCATGGACAAAATAATCTTTGAGTTATTAGAGAATACTTCGATATACTTGCAAATTCTTCTTAGTGTTGATTAAGTTCACAAAGATATTTGAACCCAATGTCTTGGTGAAACAAATCTTCCTCACTCAATTAATTAGCTAATGTCTTAAACAAATTATTAATTCGGAGTTTTAGCTTAAGAACTCATAAAAATCACACAATTAATATTATCTATGTCTAGACTAACCCGAATTAAGGTAGAAATTACAAAGGCAAGTCTATATCAAGCTATGTCTAGCATTAATATAAACCCTAGGTTCATTGAAGATGGTAGCTAAGCATTCAAGAGTAATAAAAAGCGGTAAAGTCTACTCCAATAATCGAAATTGTAATTATATTAAAGCATTCAATAGTAAAGCTTCATATGAGTCAATTACATCAATCCCCTAACCCTAGAGACTTAGTTACACATGGTGGGATAAGAGAAAAACATCACAAATACATAAAATAAACATGATACAAGAGGAAGGAGAGAAAGAAATAAGCATCAAACTCAATGAAGAATATGTCTCCCTTCTCCTCCAATTGTGCCCTAGCAGAGCTCTTCCTTCTCCAGTCAAAAAATCCTCAAAAATTCTTCAGAAATCTAATTTATAGGCTGAGTCACGCACAGGTCAGGATCCGGGTGCTTAAGCACCATGCAGAAAATGGTTGGAAATAACGCGTATTGGTGCCTAGGCGCCTTGTGTGGCACTTGAGGCGCCTCTTTCAATCTCGAGACAGAGAATTAGGGGGCGCCAACCTTAATTATAGACAGAGAGTTCAAGGCATGGCGCCTAGGCGCTAGCCTTCGAATTTTACACTTTGCTCCAGAATTCTTCAGCTCCCTAACTTGTATCATACCAAAATATACACTTACAAGGAAATACACAAAGATTACTCCAAAATGTAGGGAAAAAAGGGATAAAAAGAGAAAGAACAAGGAGAACTACAAAATATAAATAAAAATGCAAGAACTAAGATAAAGAGTGCAAAAAGGAAAGCAAAATAGGAGCAGGGGAAAGAAAAAGCCCAATAAAATCATAGGAAAATAACCAAAATAAAGGACTTATCAACTCCCCCAAACCAAGACTTTTGCTTTTCCTCAAGCAAAACACTAACCGAAAACTAAAACTAAAACTAAAACTAAACTAAACTAAGCCTAAGGATTTTTCAGATATAAAAGAAGTACTGAACACATAAACATTAAACCAAGACAAGCCAATTTCATGCAGTCATCTCAATCAAAATAACTCGCACTGGATAATTTTTGAATCTAAAGATAGAAAAAGAGAATTTTCAAAAATTTTAAAGACAAGTTGCAAATACCCTCACTTCTTAAAATTACTCTTTCAAAAGCTTAAAAATTTTCCTTTTTGCTTGACAATTTTTGGCTCTCAAGGAAAACTTCTCAATAGACAGAAACCTTAAAGATAAAATGATTAAAGTGAAGACAGTGCGCTTAATCCACACATCTCCCCCTCAATCAATATAAAAAGAAAGGAAAGCGAGGCTAAGGAAACAACGAGTCGCCCGTGCGCCTAATCCACATAACAACACTTTGTCTGTCACCTTTATTTAAAAGGAAGATGTGATTCATTGGTTAGAACAAGTATTGTGCACCTAATCCACACAACACTTCTTCAACTTAAACCACACCTCCATTTATTTTATTTTAATAGATGCATTTTGTTTTTGTTTTCTCTTTTTTTATTTATTTATGAGAAAGCAATCCCTTATTGAGTAATAATTTGTCATAAGTAAAACTAAAAATTTTCCAAGGTTTTAAAGAGTAAAATTTAAAAAAAAATAAGAGGGTCAACAATTTTTAATTAAAAAGATTGAAAATTTTCAATTTAATCTAAATATTCTGAAAAATCCAATTTAAGTTATATTTTAATTAAAATGACAATGCATGAAATTAATTGAAATAAGAATAATATAAAATCTTTAAAGCACTATCCAATTTATCAAGAAAAATCCAAAGGGAGCAATGGTTAACAAAAGAATGATATTCATATAAACAAAAAGAACGAGTTAGCCAAAAAGTCAGTGGTATCTAAACCTAAAACCACTCTACTCCCCCAAATCAAAACTATACATTGTCCTCAATGTCAAACCAACCCAAAAACAAGATTTGAACATCCAAAAAGGACAATCCAAAATAGGGGGCAAGGAAAATGAATGTTATGTACCAAAAAGGAAACCATCCATAATTATTTCAAAATAACAAAAAATAAACAGCAGGAAATAACCAACACTAGAATGGAAAAGCAAGAGACAACATCCAATGAACAAAAAAGATCCAAATACATTAAACATCAACACCAGAATAAATCCACAAGTTTGCGAGACTGAAATATTAAATATCACAAAGTTTGTACAAGACATAACTACCAACAGAAATAACATAAAGAACAGCTGCAACAATAGGTGAATCACAAAAATATATCAATCACCCTCCTCATCCTCGTTGTCGGTGATAACATACTTTTTCCATTTATTTTAGTCCCTATTTTAGTCCTTTTTGCCTCTTTAATTTTGTCAATTCTCTAATTTTATTATGTTTTGGAATTTATTGGGTATAAACTATTTATGGATTGAATGTGTCTCAATTTTTATATTTTTAGAACTTGAATTGTAAAATGCTCAATTTAATTCCTACAAATTTTAATTTTGGAGAGAAAAGTGTTGACATGGACAAAGATGATGATTTGGATGCTAATGTGGCACTTTTTGGGTGATGTAGATGCTTACTAGGATATGCTGGATGTGGGGCCCACTTGAACTCTTATTCAATGCCATGTAGTCAGAATTTTTGGGCAGAAATATTAATTTTCGTAGGTCAAGAAAAGCATGGCTGAAATATTAATTTTGCCATGATATTCTGCTGCTGTACTGCTGCTGTTTGTCACTTTCTGCTGCAGAAATATTAATTTTGCTGCTGCTGCCATACCATTCTGCTGCTGCCATACTTTTCTGCTGCTGCAGAAATATTAATTTTGCTGCTGTTTTGCTGTCAAAGTGCTGCCATATCATGGAAGAGGCATCCAAGGAGGCATCTAGGGCAGAATATCCCTTTAGGCATGTGTTAGATCAGTTTTATATTTGCAAAAATCGAAATTTATTAAGGAGGCTAAGTCATTTTTCTGATGTGAAGTTCTAGCACCATTTTTCTGCCTTCCTTGGGCAGCAGTGGTTGGGAGCAACATAGAGGCAACTCTCTAGCTTGGTTAGAGGGAAAGGAAGCCTTCCTACTTGGGAATGGCTCTCCTTCTCCCATTTTCTTTCCTTTTCTTCCATTTTCCTTCATAGTTTCTTAGATTTCTGCTGTATTTTCTATTTTCTGTCATGTTCTTCTTCTCTTCCATGTAATTTCTGAGTTTAAGGATTGATGTAGTTCGGTTTTATGAAGCTTTATTGTTGAACATATTCAGTTTTAATGCATTTTCGTTTAATGGAATGGATTTTACCGATTATTCTTCCTCTTGAATGTTTGATGAACCTTCAATGAGTTTGGGATTTTTATGTCTATGCTAGAGTTAGCTAGATATTGAGCTTGACCTTGTGATTTCCACCATAAATTAGATTATCTAGATATAGATAGTTTTATTTATGTGGCTTGAATAATTTTCTTGAGCTTCATGACTTAATTGAATGGTTGATCTAAGATTTTAGTCAATTATTTTGGATAAGTTAGATTGTAATTTCAAAGCTTTTGGATTCAATCATATTTTAGAAAATTGGCCAACATTGAATGGATTGTAATTTAATTGAATTGTTCTTCAATGATTCAAAGATTAATTTGTCTATGAATTAATCGGATTAGACCAACGAAATCAATCTCATTTTCTTGTGTAGTCGGTCATTTGATGAAATGGAAATTGTACTTTAATTCATTTGGACCAATGAGTATTTTCTTGGCCAAAGTTCTATTTTATTTATTGTTCTATGAAGCTTGTCATTTATACATGCATGCGTTTGCTATGTATTTGTAACGAGTAGGACAAGAGATAACATGTCATATGCGATTGCGGGGCATTGATGTGATTAGGACTTCATCGGATTATATTTGAGTTATAGATTAGTGAAGATCTTCCTAACTATAATTTTAATATAATTCAGTCTTAGAAGACTTTCTGAGAATTTTAGATTGAAGATTACATAATAGAATTAGCCAAGAATATTCAAAGGAAATGATGATGATGTACAATTCCATGAAATTTGTGACCAATCCATATCTTTTCTCTGTTTTGTTTTCTGTTTAGTTATTTAAATTTCAGTTATTTATATTGCAATCATCACCCCCCCTTTTTTTTGTGTAATTTCTGAAATTTCTCTCATAAGTCTTAATAGCATTTCACTTAGCCTAATTAAATTTTATTTGATACCTCAATCTCTGTGGGACGATACTCTACTCATCACTTTATTACTTGTTGCGACCCAGTATACTTGCTGGAATATTTTATGTGCTATAAATTATACGCACCAGTCGGCCTCTTCTTCCATGTTGTGGCTGCCTTCACCTCTAACTTCCCGATTAGCGGAAGGATCGAAATTGATATCTACAAAGGGGTCATATGTCGGATCCTCCAACATCCAATCATCAGTGGGGGCTCTGAAATACCGACCAAGGGAATACATCGCGTGAGCCAGTGCCTGATGCTGTCGGTTATGAGTGGCAATGAAGGTGTTAAGGGTTTGCCTGATTTCCCCAATTCTAGCCTCAACATTACTCAGGCGCTTCGACATATTAATCAGAGGTGGTGCAGCGCGGGGTCTCACAGGTACTTGAGGAGGAGGAGGAGGGACCGGTAGAGGTGCCGTGATAGCCATGAAATTACAAAACATCGAGTCTATCACCTGTTTGGTGATAGAGCTCTCCGGGGCTCTTTGCGGTACACCCTCTAACGGTACCTCATCCCCCTCACACAAGTTTGTGATAAGGTACAGATATCTAAGGTGTTTCCCCTGTTTTTGAGATAATTTTGAAAGATTATGGGAAATCAGGGAACCCATATTAAATACCTTCCCTGTCATGATCAAATAAATAACTACCGCTCGTTCGATGGTTACCTCTGATCGGTTCGAGGTAGGAAGCAAGTTGGACTGGACAAATGTAAACCAAGCCTTGGGAATTTGTTTCATATCTGATTTTTTAAAATTAATGGCTTTCCCCTCAGCGTCCAGTTCCCAACTTGCCCCTTCCTGACAGAGAGTGGCAATAATGTATGGGGCCTTCACATATCTGTGTCTCATCCAATTATCAAAAACACATTGCCCCGGTGCCTAATGTAAGCCAAAATAATTATTGAGACTATTAATTGAAAAATGAATATCCTTTCCTCTAACATAGGAAATACAGGGATCCCTAACACCTTGATCACTCCTCAACCGGTACGCATTAGCATAAAATTCTTTTACAATTATAGGGCAAAAATGGGTAACCAGCTCACACAATTTTTCCCAACCCCACTCTCTAATCCGGTGTAAGATATCAGGGTGTTTGCCTTCTCGTAGGTTAAATCCACATTCAGCAATAAATTTGCTAGACTCTAAATCCTTAAAACGTTTGCTATATTCTAAGGACCTAAACCTATACAGATCAAAATTTCTATGAGACGAGGATTCTCCTTGACTTTTTCTTTGACGCTTTCCAGACATATCAGCAATTATAATCCTAGAAAAGCCAAAAAGAATTTCTAAATTTAAACTCAAACCCTAAATACATAATTCCCTTTTTATTCAAAAAAATATTTTTTTTCGAAATAAAATGCAAAAGGGGGAATAACATTCATCTAATCGGCCATATCTTGAAAATGTGAAGTACGTGAGTTTAAAATTTTCTGAAAAGATGAATGTTCCCTTTATTTTGTTTTTGAAATTTTTGATGAAAACTAAATTAAAAGACAAGGAAAGGGAAGAGAAATTACCAGAAAAGGGAAGGAAGAAGCACCAAAAGCAACCAAAATGCAGCACACAGGGGAGGGTCGAAAATGGTGGAAGATGAAGGAATGTGTACGGATGTTTGAAGGAAAGAGGATGGGTGAGATATAGAGAGTGAAACTTACCGAAAATAGAGGCAAAGGAAGGATGCACGGCAGAGGCCAACTGATTCAGAGGAAAAAGGGGTGCTAGGGCTAGATAAGGGTGAAAAATGAGGGCTAAAATCGAAGGGAGGCTTAAATATGAATGTGTACCTAGGCATCAAGTTGAAAACATGAAGACTTTGAAGACAAGTGCCTCGGGTGCCCGGTGTGGTGCCTAGGCGGGGGCCAACCCGAGACTTGGGCCCCTAGTACCTGGAGGTGCCAGCATGACAGCAAACCCAGAATTTATAGAAATGGACAGCAGACCTTCCCAAAATCAGTCCAAGCAAGTTCAAGCGCAGAAAATGAAGATAATGATCCACACAAGTTGTAACAAACAACACAAGCTGCAGCAATCAAACACAAATACTCAATTCAAGCAACATGGGCAATTTAAACACATAATTCTTAATAGGGTGTTTCATCCAAATTGCACAAATTAAGCAGCACACTCATAGACAAAGGATAGCAACAGCAACACAGCCACAACTACAAAAACAATACAACACTAAAAAGCAAAAAATGACTGAAATTAAAAGAGAAAATTAAGAGACTTGGGTTGCCTCCCAAGAAGCGCTAAGTTTATAGTCCTTAGCTAGACTTTACCCAAACTCCTCAGCCCTGATCAATGAGGGCTTCAGCAGTGTCTTGAAGCTTCATTGCTTTGTCACGAGCTCTCCATAACTTTGTTTTGTCTTTTTGAGTTTTAGTTCTCTTTTGTGAAGTCAAACTAGGACAATGAGATATGGCATGATGATGTGGTGTAGCATTAACTAGAATCACTTGGTTAACAGCCCCCGGTTCCTCTTTCTTTTTGCCCAAAGCTTCCTCAATAACTGAAGGTTAATTTTTCATTGTCAAAAACCTTAAAAGTTTCTCACTCCTCTTGGACCGTTAGAGTTAATGTTCCTGGTGCTACATGAATGATCACCCCAGAAGAGACCAAGAATGGCCTGCCCAAAATAAGAGGCATTTCATCATTCTCTGCTATATCCAGAATAACAAAATCCACGAGGAAGAAGAACTTCCCTACTTTTATTAACACGTCTTCTACCACCCCATATGGCATCCTCAGTGACCGGTCAGCAAGTTGGCGGGTCATCATTGTCGGTTTCACTTTACCAATCCCCAACTTCTTAAGGATAGATAGGGGTACTAGATTTATACTGGCCCCTAGATCACATAGAACTTTGTCAAAAGTAACCTCTCCAATAGTACATGGAATAGAGAAACTCCCCGGGTCTTTGAGCTTAGGAGGTAATTTCCTTTAGATTATGGCACTACACTCCTCCGTTAGCATAATTGTTTCATCATCCGGAATCCTTCTCTTCTTGGATAGAAGTTCCTTCATAAACTTCACATAAGATGACATTTACTCCAGGGCCTTCGCAAAAGGTATGTTGATGTGAAGTTTCTTAAAAACCTCCAAGAATTTACTAAACTGTTTCTCATCATTTTGCTTGTGGAGGCGTTGAGGGAATAGCGCTTTGAGTGGTGGTATGAGAGGTTTTGCCACACCTATCTTCTCTTTTTGTTCATCCTCTTTACTCCTTGAAGAAGTATCTTGGCTTCTTGAGCTTTCATCTGCAGCTAGCTCTTCATTCTCCTTAACCATTACCTCTTTTCTAATGATTTTCCCTAGCACTCTTCTACTCCTAGTGGTTATGGCATTCACATGCTCCCTCAGATTTACGATTATGTCACTAGGTAACGAACCTGGAAGTCTCTCAGATAGTTGTCTTGCAATTTGGCCCACTTGAGTCTCCAAATTACGAATGGAAGCTTCTTGATTTCAAAAGCTACTTCTTGTTTCCTCCATGAACGTAGAAGTATGTTGCATAAAAGAGGTAGTCTATAAGGTTAACTTCTCTAGAATGAAGAGACTTTCTCATTAGACTGAGGTTGAGAGGAAGAGCTCTGATATGACTGTTGTGGCTTGTAAAATGTGTTCAGATTTTGATTCTGATTCCCCCATGAAAAATTTGGATGATTCCGCCATCCCGGATTGTAAGTTTGTGAATAGAGGTTGTTTTACCCTTTGTGTTGATTTCCCATATAGTTCACTTGCTCCGAAGAAGAGCTAAACATATTGTCAGGGCAATCTTCGTTAAAATGGCTATCGGAGCAAAAATCACAGACGATGGTCGGATAGTTGATGGCATTCACTTTTGCTACATCGAATTTCTTGTTTAGTTCAGCCATCTATTGGGTGATGAACTTGTTTTGGGCCAAAAGAGCATCCAGAGTGCTCACTTCTAACATTCCCGCAATTTTCTTTATCAACTTCTTCTCCCCATGGCATTGATAATCATTACAAGCTATAGTAGCATATAAATCCATTGCTTGTTCGGGAGTCTTATGATTTAGAGCTGCCCCATGCGCTGCATCCACTACTGTTCTTGTTTGAGGGAAAAGTCCATCATAGAAACTTTAAGCTTGAATCCAAAGCTCAAATGAGTGGTGGGGGTATTTCCTCAAGATTGCATTGTACCTCTCCCAAGCTTCACTTAAGGACTCATTCTCTTGTTGCCTGAACATGGTGATTTCTTCTTGGATCTTCGAAGATCTAGATGGAGGGAAATACCTAGTGAGAAATTTTTGAACCAAATCAACCCAAGTTATAACACTTCCCTTTGGCAAGGACTCTAACCAAATAAGTGCTTTATCCTTCAAGGAAAATGGAAAGCACTGGAGTCTGATCGCTTCTTCAGGTACCCTATTCAACTTTATGGTATCACAAATTTGCAAGAAGCGTGAAATATGTGAGTTGGGGTCTTCAAAGGGATGCCCGCCATACTGATTGCTTTGAATCAATTGAAGAAGGGCTAGGTTTAGTTGAAAGTTAGCAGCTTCCACCGGTGGTTGCGCGATACTAGCACCACAACCCTCTACAGTTAGAATGTTATAGTCCATGAGGGTTCTTGTAGGAGGGGGAGCTGGTACATTCTGTTGAGGATTAGGATTGTGTTCAGCCATAGGTGTAGTTTGAGCTTGTTGAGCTCGTCTAGCTTCTCTGGTTCACCTTCGACGCGTGCGAGCTGACCTTTCAATTTTCGGGTTAAATTCTAATGAACTTGGGTCGGTGGTACCTTACATAAACCAAAGATTTGTGTAAAATAAAGAATATAAACAAAAACAAAAGTATAAACAAGTATAAATGTATGATTTGAAGTATAACTATGACAAGAAAAAGTAAGGCCTAAACTACAACTCTACTAGCTACTCTTAATATTATTAACATCGTTAATCCACGGCAAAGGTGCCAAAAACTTGGTGCGTTGTTTCCCAACAAGTGTATCGGGTCGTACAAGTAGTAAAGTGAGAGAAAAAGTTATCATCCTCAGGGATTGACTTTAACAATTACCAATTTCACTAGCTTAAGTTATATTTGGACAATTAAAAAGGTCGAGTGATTGAGTCTAGATTTAACTAAAGTAAACTAAATTAAGACAAGGAATAAACTAGCACAACGAAAGACTATATGATCACGAAATAGGTGTAGGGGATTAATTTTACTTAACTCCTAATCCGATTAATTCATAGACAAACTAATCTTTGAGTCATTAAAGAATACTTCAATATACTTGCAAATTCCTCTTAGTGTTGATTAAGTTCACAAAGATATTTGAACCCAATGTCTTGGTGAAACAAATCTTCCTCACTTAATTAATTAGCTAATGTCTTAGACAAATTAATTAGTTCGGAGTTTTAGCTTAAGAACTTATAAAAATCATGCAGTTAAGGTTATCTATGTCTAGACTAACCCGAATTACGCTAGAAATTACAAAGGCAAGTCTATATCAAGCTATGTCTAGCATTAATATAAACCCTAGGTTTATTGAAGATGGTAGCTAAGCATCCAAGAGTAATAAAAAGCGGTAAAGTCTACTCAAATAATCGAAATTGTAATTATATTAAAGTATTCAATAAGAAAGCTTCATAGGAGTTAATTACATCAATCTTCTAACCCTAGAGACTTAGTTACACATGGTGGGAGAAGAGAAAAACATCACAAATACATAAATAAACATGATACAAGAGGAAGGAGAGAAAGAAATAAGCATCAAACTCAATGAAAAATAGGTCTCCTTTCTCCTCCAATTATGCCCTAGCAGAGCTCTTCCTCCTCCAGCCAAAAAATCCTCAAAAATTCTTCAGAAATCCAATTTATAGGCTGAGTCACGTATAGGTCAGGATCTGGGTACCCAGGCGCCCTGTGTGGCGCCACGCAGAAAATGGCCAGAAATAACGCGTATTGGCGCCTAGGCTCCATCTTCAATCTCGAGACAGAGAGTTTGGGGGCTGGTGCCCCTAAGCGCCTTGTGTGGCGCCTGAGGCACTAGCCTTAATTCGTAGACAGAGAGTTCAGGGCATGGTGCCTGAGGTGCCAGCCTTCGAATTTTACACTTTGCTCCAGAATTATTTAGCTCCCCAACTTGTATCATACCAAAATATACACCTATAAGGAAATACACAAAAATTACTCCAAAATGTAAGGGAAAAGGGGATAAAAAAGGAAAGAACAAGGAGAACTACAAAATATAAATAAAAATGCAAGAACTAAGATAAATAGTGCAAAAAGGAAAGAAAAATAAGAACAAAGGAAAGAAAAAGCCCAATAAAACCATAGGAAAATAACCAAAATAAAGGACTTATCATCAAGTATGGCAGAGAATATACAAACCCCCAGTACAGCTTCTTCAATTTCTACATTAACTCAAATTTCATTCCCTGTAAATTCCTTGCCATATTTTGTTACAGTTAGATTAAATCATGACAACTATTTGATTTGGAAAGCTCAAATAATCCCTTACTTACATGGTCAGGAACTTTTTGGATTTATTAATGGTACTGTTTCTCCACCACAGCAATTTCTTGCTGATAATACACCTAATCCAGAATATACGAAGTGGTTCCACCAAGATCAGTTGATTCTATCTGTTTTAATTTCTTCCCTTACTGAAAATCTTATTACTCATGTGATACAATGCAAAACCAGTCAACAAATCTGGAAAACTTTAGAATTACTATTCACAAATCAGACTCAAGCCAAGTATATTCAAATCTACTTCAGCTTGCTTCAATTAAGAAAGGGGGAAACACTGTTGCAGAATACCATCGCAAGGTTACCATGCTTGCTGACTCTCTTGCTGCTGCCGGTAAGCCACTTTCGGATGCTGAATTCGGAACCCATCTCATGTCGAGTCTCGGACAAGATTTCGACTCGATTGTTGCATCACTATCAACACGCTATCCTTCTCCGTCGTCCATGGAGCTGCTCAGTCACCTATTGACATTTGAAGCTCACCTCAATCATCAAGCTGCATCAACTCCATCCACCCATAAGATTACTGTAAATACTGCTGTGATTCAACCGAATCAGTCCAACAGAGGAGGAAGAGGAAGTAATTCGAATAGAGGACGCAGTCATCCTAGTGGATGATTCGACGGAGGTCACTTTGGTGGTCGAGATGGCGATGGTCATTTTAGAGGCTGTGGTGGTTCCACATATAATGGTCTACCTCATCTTCATCAGTCATTTTCCAAGTTTGTGGTCGATCCGGTCACAGTGCTTTAATTTGTTAACATAGATTTAATCAATCCTATCAACAATCATCCCCATCATCAGTGGTTGTTCATTACTCATCTGTTGGGTCTCATAATTCTAATCTCTGGTATCCCAATATTGGAGCCACACATCATATGACATCGGACTTTTCCAACCTTAATATTTCTGCTGACCAGTATTATGGTTTTAACCAAGTTGAGATTGGAGATGGCTCTACTCTCCCTATTTAGCACCTCGGCACTGGAAACTTGACTACCTCTTCTGGCAATTTTCTTCTCTCAAATCTTTTACATGTCCCTTTAATTTCAAAGAATCTTCTCTCAGATTCTCAATTTTGTAAAGATAACAAGGTTTATTTTGAATTTCATGACAATTTTTTTCTTGTGAAGGACTCTCGTACCAAAGCTATCCTCCTCCAAGGACCAAATAATCATCATATCTACTCTCTTTCTAGTCCCAAAGCACACATGGGCACCTGCACATCTCTTCTTCGTTGGCATCAAAGACTCGGACATCCCGCTTTTCGTGTTTTA
Source organism: Biancaea sappan (assembly GCA_037074585.1). Classification (NCBI taxonomy): domain Eukaryota; kingdom Viridiplantae; phylum Streptophyta; class Magnoliopsida; order Fabales; family Fabaceae; genus Biancaea; species Biancaea sappan. Next base: position 43,438,950 of record CM073497.1, on the reverse strand, counting down.
AATAAAATTATTCGTACTTATGGTCTTCCTTTACTATCATCAAATTCCTTTACTAGTTGTCCAGACTGTAGAACTGCTAAAAGTCATTATCAAAGTCACCCTCTTGTAGCCCATCACTCCCCCCACCCTTTATATTTAATTCATAGTGATGTTTGGGAACCTTCCCCAATTTTATCTCATTTTGGTTATTGGTATTATGTAACTTTTGTGGATGATTATTCTCGCTTTACTTGGCTTTTTCCTTTGCGTACAAAATCTGAAGTTTTATATGTTTTTCTTTCCTTTCATATTCATGTTGAACGACTGTTTACTCAAAAAATTAAATTCTTACAATCTGATTGGGGTGGTGAATTTCGCTCTTTAAATAAAACTCTACAATCCCTTGGAATTTTTCATCGATGTAGCTGTCCTCATGCTCATTATCAGAATGGCATTGTTGAACGAAATCATTAACAAATAGTTGAAACCGGGCTTGCCCTTATGGCTCATGCTTCTGTCCCACAATATTTTTGGGATTATGCTATGTCTACTGCTGTTTACTTAATTAATTGGCTTTCTTCCCCCACTCTTTCACACAAATCTCCTTTTGAAATTTTATTCAATAAACATCCAATTTTTAAAAACTTCGTGTTTTTGGATGTGCTTATTGGCCCCATCTTCGAGGATATAATAAAAATAAATTACAACCTCGATCACTTCTCTGTATTTTTTTGGGATATAGTTCTAATCACTCTAGTTATATCTGTTATTATCATTCCACTAATAGATTTTACTTTTCTAATGATGTTATTTTTTATGAGACTATTTTTCCTTTTTCTTCTACTAACCCCATGACTTTTTCAGATTCTTCCTTGCCTTATGCCTCGGCCCATTTGCTTAACCTTTCTCCAAGCTCTTCAGCCCAATCTTCTTTATCCTCCATGGTACCACCTAATATTCCTCTACCTCATGCTATAATCAAGACAACTCAGCCAACCATACCTTCTGACAGTTCTGCACACCCATCCTTACACACATGTGATTTTGTCCAACACAATCACTCCTCCCATATCTGCCAATCCTCTCCTGTCTTGTCAAGTTCTTCTTCTCATTCCACTCCTGTGTCTTCTTCCTCTCAAACACCATTGTCCTCCACAGATCATGAATCAGCTTCGGCTACTCTTCCTTCACGTTGCCATCACATGGTCACTCGCTCTTAACACAATATTTACTGCCTCAAATCTCTCCTAGATGATATGATGCACTGGCCTAAGGCCAACTCAGCAGGCCTTTTGTCTACTCCTCCTGAGTGTCCCACATTTGTTGCTGAGGCCCTGAAATATCCTACCCGGCGTGATGTTATGGCAGCTGAAATTGGAGCTCTTTGCTCCACCAATACTTGGGAACTAGTTCCCCCATCTTCTCAGAATGTTCTTGGCACAAAATGGGTATTTCCAGTGAAGCGGCATCCAGATGGTACCATTGATCGGTTCAAAGCCTGTCTGGTTGCCAAGGGTTATCATCAACAGCTAGGCTTAGATTATTCAGAAACTTTTTCTCTGGTGGTTAAACCCACCACAATTCGTCTACTTCTCTCTTTGGCTGTCTCCTGTGGCTGGTCTATTCAATAGTTAGATATTCAAAATGCCTTTTTACATGGGGATCTATCTGAAGACATTTACATGTCTCAGCCTACTGGATTTAAACATCCCGATTTCCTTGATTATGTTTGCAAGCTGTAGAAAGCCATATATGGCCTCAAACAGGCTTGATAACATGCTTTTTCCATTTATTTTAGTCCCTATTTTAGTCCTTTTTGCCTCTTTAATTTTGTCAATTCTCTAATTTTTTTATGTTTTGGAATTCATTGGGTATAAACTATTTATGGATTGAATGTGTCTCAATTTTATATTTTTAGAACTTGAATTGTAAAATGCTCAATTTAATTCCTACAAATTTTAATTTTGGAGAGAAAAGTGCTGACATGGACAAAAATGCTGATTTGGATGCTAATGTGGCACTTTTTAGGTGATGCAGATGCTGACTAGGTTGTGCTGGATGTGGGGCCCATTTGAACTCTTATTCAATGCCATGTAGTCAGAATTTTTGCGCAGAGATATAACTTTTTGTAGGTTAGAAAAGCATAGCTGAAATATTAATTATGCACCTCCATTTTCCATGTTTTCTGCCATACTTTTCTGCTGCTGTTCTGCTACTGTTTACTGTCTTTCTGCTGCTGTTTTGCTATCAAAGTGCTGCCACATCATGGAAGAAGCATCCAAGGAGGCATCTAGGGCATAATATTCCTTTAGGCATGTGTTAGATCAGTTTTATATTTGCAAAACCGAAATTTATTGAGGAAGCTAAGTCATTTTTCTGATGGGAAGTCCTAGCACCATTTTTCTGCCTTCCTAGAGCAGCAGTGGCTGGGAGCAACACAGAGGCAACTCTCTAGCTTGGTTTGAAGGAAAGGAAGCCTTCCCACTTGGGAATGGCTCTCCTTCTCCCATTTTCTTTCCTTTTCTTCCATTTTCCTTCATAGTTTCTTAGATTTCTGCTGTATTTTCTATTTTCTATCATGTTCTTCTTCTCTTTCATGTAATTTCTGAGTTTAAGGATTGATGTAGTTTGGTTCTATGATGTTTTATTGCTGAACAATTTCGATTTTAATGCACTTTCGTTTAATGGAATGGATTTTACCGATTATTCTTCCTCTTGAATGCTTGATTAACCTTCAATGAGTTTGGGATTTTGATGTCTATGCTAGAGTTAGCTAGATATTGAGCTTGACCTTGTAATTTTCACCATAAATTAGATTATCTAGATATAAATAGTTTTATTTATGTGGCTTGAATAATTTTCTTGAGCTTCATAACTTAATTGAATAGTTGATCTAAGATTTTAGTCAATTATTTTGGTTAAGTTAGATTGTAATTTCAAGGTTTTTGGATTCAATCATATTTTAGAAAATTGGCCAACATTGAATGGATTGTAATTTAATTGAATTGTTCTTCAATGATTCAAAGATTAATTTGTCTATGAATTAATCGGATTAGACCAACGAAATCAATCTCATTTTCTTGTGTAGTCGGTTATTTGATGAAATGGAAATTGTACTTTAATTCATTTGGACCAATGAGAATTTTCTTGGCTAAAGTTCTATTTTATTTATTGTCCTATGAAGCTTGTTATTTATACATGTATGCGATTGCTATGTATTTGTAATGAGTAGGACAAGAGATAACATGTCATATGTGATTGCGCGGCATTGATGTGATTAGGACTTGATCGGATTATATTTGAGTTATAGATTAGTGAAGATCTTCCTAACTATAATTTTAATATAATTCAGTCTTAGAAGATTTTCTGAGAAATTTAGATTGAAAATTACATAATAGAATTAGCCAAGAATATTCAAAGGAAAGGATGATGATGTACAATTCCATGGAATTTGTGACCAGTTACACATCTTTTGTCTGTTTTATTTTCTGTTTAGTTATTTAAATTTCAGTTATTTATATTGCGTTGTTTCAATCATCACCTCCCCTTTTTGTGTAATTTCTACAATTTCCTTCATAAGTCTTAATAGCATTTCACTTAGTCTAATTGAATTTCATTTGATACCTCAATCTCTGTGGGACGATACTCTACTTATCACTTTATTACTTGTTGGACCCAGTATACTTGCTGGAATATTTTATGTGGTATAAATTATACGCACCAAGTTTTTGGCGCCGTTGCCGGGGATTGATGGTTGTCAAATTGATTTTTCTTTTAAGCCAAAGTGATGTTATTTTAGACATTGTCTTTTCTTGTTTTAGATTTTACAATTTCAAGTTTTTTTAGCTTTTCAAGTGTCTTTATTAGTTTCATTTCTTCTTGTTACCTTGCTTATTTGATATATCTCTCATGTTATTTCTCTTTGTTGCATGTGAGGTACTTGATCATTTTCCTTGACGAAGGAAATAAAAAAAATCAAAGAGAAAGTAAGGAAAACAAAGAAGAAGCGACGCTAAGCATAGATAACAAATAAAGTCTAGCTAAGGACTTTAAACCAAGCGCTCTTGGGAGGCAACCCAAGTTTTTCTAATCTTTCTCTTTTTAATTTTGTTGTTGTATTTCTTTCGTAATTTTAATTTTGTTTTAGTCTTTTTCTGTTGCCCTTTTTTTTTCTCTGTTTTGGTAAAACTTTGAGTCATCTTGCATGAATATTCTGTACTGTTTGACTATAGTTTTTGCCACTTTCTTTACATGTTTTTAAACCTTTATATGTCTTCTAGTTGTAGAATTTTATTTGGAGTGATTCGCATCCATTTTGGGGTCGTTCTATGTCGGTAAAGCTGTGTCGCCAGAAATTCTGCACTGCAGAATTTTGCTACTCTGTTTTGTCCGAATTTGATGCTCACTTTTTAAATTTTTGATGGAGTTTTGGTGTGGAATTATGCATGATAAAATAGCTAAAGTGTAGATTGACTTAGCATGAAGAGAATTTAGTCTTATTTCTCTAAGGAATTCAAGTTAAATGGCAATGACGTTGACTTTAATGAATTTGTAGTAATAGTCTTTCAGTTGTGAGGATTTGAGCCTAAGTGAAAAATGCTATTCTTCTTGTTGTGTGTTCTCTATCATGGATTGTCACTCTAGAACTTGTCTTGAATCTTTGATTGAGGCTACATATCTTGTACATACTTGGAAATGATTTAGGCATTTGTTTCTTGTAACCATTGTTTAACCAAATAGCCTTCCATACGTTGTTCCCATTGTATGTCATTTTGTACCTTAACCATTTTCTTCTTTGCGTTTTTCCACCACTTTTTCTTCGTACAAAAATATTTTTTTTTCTCTTCCAACTTAAGATTTGAGGAGTATTTTAAATTCTTTTAAGGGATTGATGTGCTGAAAAATCTTGTGAATTTTGGGGTGTTTTGAACTATATTTCTTCTACTTCCTCTCAAGCAAAAGAAAAAGATTGGCCAATCAAGAAGAAAAAGAAAGAAAAATTTTGACTGACGTCTACTTCTCTCTTTGGCTGTCTCCTGTGGCTGGTCTATTCAATAGTTAGATATTCAAAATGCCTTTTTACATGGGGATCTATCTGAAGACATTTACATGTCTCAGCCTACTGGATTTAAACATCCCGATTTCCTTGATTATGTTTGCAAGCTGTAGAAAGTCATATATGGCCTCAAACAGGCTCCGCGAGCTTAGTTTGCTAAATTGAGTGATCAACTCATTTCTCTTGGTTTTTCACCTTCTCGGTCAGACGCTTCTCTGTTTATCAGGTGTACTTCAACCTATTCTACTTATGCTTTAATTTATGTTGATGATATATTAATCATGGGTTCCAACACTACTGCTGTTAACAATCTTATTACTGTTCTTGGTCAATATTTTCCTATCAAACACTTAGGTGCTATTTCTTATTTCTTGGGAGTTCAAGAGAATTTTTCTCCTTCTGGACTATTTTTATCTCAACAACGTTATATTTTAGATTTGTTGACCAAGACAAATATGCTTAATGCTAAGCCTGTAAATTCGCCTATGGCTCCCTCTTTATCCAAAATCAGTATTCATGATGGTAATGCTATGACTGATGCCACCCTGTATAGAAGTACTGTTGGAAGCTTATAGTACTTATCTCTTACACGACCTGATCTGGCTTTTGCTGTAAACTATGTCAATTTATGCATTCTCCTACTGACATTCATTGGCAAGCAGTTAAACGTGTTTTATGATATTTATGTGGAACTTCTCATTATGGTCTTTTTCTCCGACCATCTTCCTCTTGTCAAATTACTGCTTACTTCGATTCCGACTAGGCTGGCTGCCCTGATGATCGTCGCTCTACTAGTGCCTTTCTTGTCTACTTTGGTCCAAATCTAGTATCTTGGAGCTCCAGAAAACGAGCATCTGTGGCTCGCTCTAGCACCGAAGCAGAGTACAAATCTCTTGCTGTTGCTACTTTTGACATCATTTGGATTCAATCCTGGTTGAGTGAGCTTGGGATTTTTCTCAAAACTCCCCCTCTTCTCTGTTGTGATAATCTTGGAGCTTCCTATCTAGTAGCAAATCCTGTGATGCATTCGCAGACTAAACACATTGCTCTTGATTATCACTTTGTACATGAACGACTTGCTGCCAAACTTCTCCGCCTCAAGCTTGTCTCCAGTAAAGATCAACTTGCATATATTATGACCAAGCCTCTTCCAACACCACGGTTTCTTCAACTAAGATCGACCCTTTCTGTGGTTTCACCTTTGCTCGGGTCGCGGGAGGCTGTTGAAGCATAATTTTCCTGATATGCTTTTCTTTGCTAAGTCATCTCCAGAATATTTTCCTGAATATTTTTCTGTTTTATCTTTTCATGTGTATCTCCCCTTTTCACTCTTAGCCAAACACGTGTCCCCTTTCTGTTTTGGCTTTATCTATATATTCAGAAGCGCTCTACAGTACAGATCGTAAAAGAACGAAACACATTTCAATATACACAAAAAGTTATTCATTATGCTTCTGCTTTTAATAGAATTTACAGTGCTTTTATTGTTTTCTTCACTATTCTGATAATATCAAACAACATAATATGTTCCAAAACACTTCAATTATGCATGGACCTCTTGGACAGAATTACATCACTTGATTTTATCAATTGAAGGTTGTTGTGTTTCTCCAGGAAAGACAAAGAAGTAATGCTTTCACACCAGTTTGGGGAGCAAACCAGTTGACGCGCACAAGACTTGGGATCAACTCTTGACATTATATCGAACATGATATAACTATCAAGACTGACACCATTGTCGAAATGGTTATCCCTTACTGTAAACATAAAAAAGCAAGCAATAGAAAATTAGTTAAACATACCATAAGGGGAAAAAATCCCATATGAGATGGACGATTAATTATGAAAGGCTAACAAAAAAGAAAAAAATCGATGGGGAAAATCATAGAGATAATACTTGAACAATAAGTGAATAGATATTGATAAGTGAGAGAGAAACAGAGGGATTGACATAACAAAATAGGGCACTTTGATGAAACAGGGAAGAAATCGTAAAAATAAAGAAAATAATACAAAGAGACGCTTTGATACAAATAGACTGAGGCTGAGAACAGGATAAATACCAAAGAATTAATTTCGTCCATACCTAATAAGTGATAACTCCAGAAAGAGTGCAACCTTAGAGAGCAACTGCGAGAGGTAGAATTTGAAAAAGGATCAATATTGAGCAAAGGAATACAAATGGCGATATGTAGAATGAAAAAAGAAGGAAACGGCTGAACACAACTGATTACAGAAAATTTTCCATCTGACAAAAACGATGCGGCGCGTAGGAAACTATGCGGTACGAATGCTACGTTTTACAAATGAAGTGACAATTATCGGCATTATAAAATTGCGAAAAGGATGCAATTTTCGGATAAAAAGAAACTGTAAAATTTTACACTGTGCAATTCTAAAAACATAAACATAACTTTTGAAAAAAAAATGAAATATTTTCAATCTACGAATTTAAAAATTGTTTATAAATAACATCATTATATATTAGAGTAAACATTAATATTTATGAATTAATTAACTAAAAAAACATTTCAGACATGTGATATATGAATTGCATTAATGAGTTTGAAATATAATATATATAAATATGTTAAAACATCTTTGAATTTAAATTAATATTAATGAAAATTTTTTATTCTATATATAAAAAATATGAAAAAACTAACATATCTTCGAATAAATGATAATAGGAATACAAATTAATGGATGAGTAAAAACATTACACAAAACATTAAAAAAAATGTTAGGACATATTAGAATTTACATTAACATTAATTTTCGATTCTATTTAAAAAGGAATTAGGAGTGATTTACAAATTAGCGTCATTGAAAAAAAATATTAATTGAAATAAACATGTGGGACATGATATTTATGAAATAATATTTATAAATATATTATATAAAAAACGTAAACATAAATTAGAAAAAAGATGAAATTTTTTCAATCTACGAATTTAAAAATTGTCTTTAAGAAACATCATCATATCTTAGAGTAAACATTAGTTTTTATGAATTAATTAACTGAAAAAATATTTCAGACATGTGATATAGGGATTGAATTAATGTGTTATATATATAATATATAAAAATGTTAAGACATCTTCCATTTCACATTAATATTAATGCAAATTTTTTATTCTATATATAAATAATATGAAAACACTTAACAAATCTTCGAATAAACATTAATAGGAATACAAATAAACGGATGTGTAAATACATTACATAAAACATTAATATTTGTTCAAGTAGATAGAAACAATTTAAGTAATAGAAATAAAGATTTTAGTGAGGAAACTTACAAATCCATACGTATAAACTACTAAAGTTTCCAAAAATAAAAGCTGCAAACGATAAGTAAAAAACCAAAGTAATTACAGACTTGTTGCATCACACTTAAGAAAGCGTAGAAAAATAAAAATTTGCAGCAGCGTTGAACCAACTACTACCCTCAAAATGAAGCTGACAAATATATGTCCATGATTCATGAGCAGGGGAATACAATCAGATGTTGTGAATCATTATCTCATCAGCCGATCCTTTCTTTTCAATCTCTCAAGTGTATATGAACAATTGGCGGCCAAAGCTATATATAGGCTCGTAGCAAGGGGGCATATCTTTGATGAGGAACAATTGATGCCAAGAACCTTGGGTGCATGTTTCAACATCAAAAGAAGACAAGAACATTTCAAACTCAACTTTTGATCCGCGATCATAAGTGACAATGGCAAAGGAGTTATCATAATTGCCTATAATCTTGTAGCAGTTCCTCGTACATTGTTCAGGTATTTGGAGGGTGTAGGAAGAAGAGGTGCAACATTTATAAACAACAATATAAAATGGAAAAAAAAATGCATCCGTCAATTACCACAAGTTCACCAAAAAAAAAATCTCGCAACACGTTGGCTGGGCAAGGCTTTGTCCATTCCTTGGTTCGAAGCGAAAAAGTAGAGAATAACAGGTCAGCGTCACTGAGCAACTTTTTCTAGAGCTTGAGAACTTGATAGTCCTTTGTCTCTATGTTCTCACTAAAGGCATAGTAAATGCCCTCTGATATGTAAACAAAAGGATGACATAAAAAAAAAGTGGTATATGAACTTACCACATTGCTCATCACTCTCCATGTCCATAAATTCCACATATTGCTTAGTCAGAGGATTGAAAACGATGAGCTGATCAAACCACCTGGGAATGAAACGGGTTAGACAAATATAACCATCAACACAGCCAACAAAAATGTGTTTTTTTGTGGATTATAATTTGGGAATGGGACATCAATTTCTTCAGCTAATCCAGTTTCTAATTTCAGCAACAACGTATCATTATAAAACTTTGCGTTAAATTTGAAAATCTGGAAAGCAAAATGAGAGGTGAATTTTTCTGCTATTCATCTCTATGACTATCTCGGAGGAACGAACACTTAACACTATCGAGCCAATTCCTACAAACAATGCTGAGTTTGACATACACTACAAGAAAATTGACTTTCAGTGGCGACTTTTTGGTGGCGAGTTTAAAAGTCGCCATCAAAAGTCGACTTTTGATGGCGACTAAATAAGTCGCCACTAAAAGTTGACTTTTGGTGACGACTATAGTCGCCACCAAAAGTATTTTTTAAAAAAAATAAAAAAAAGTCAAATTTTTTAAAATAAAATAAACAATTAGGCTTTTGGTGGCGACTATAGTCGCCACCAAAAGTCTTTTTTTTAAAAAAAATAAAAAAATAGACTTTTGGTGGCGACTATAGTCGCCACCAAAAGTATTTTTTTAAAAAAAATAAAAAACAGTCAAATTTTTTAAAATAAAAAATTAGACTTTTGGTGGCGACTATAGTCGCCACCAAAAGTCTTTTTAAAAAAAATAAAAAAAGTCAGATTTTTTAAAATAAAATAAAAAATTAGACTTTTGGTGGCGACTATAGTCGCCACCAAAAGTCTTTTTTAAAATAAAATAAAAAAAAGTCAGATTTTTTAAAATAAAATAAAAAATTAGACTTTTGAAAGTCTTTTTTAAAAAAAATAAAAAAAAAGGTCAGATTTTTTAAAATAAAATAAAAAATTAGATATAGTCGCCACCAAAAGTCTAATTTTTAAAAAAAAATTAAAAAAGTCATTTTTTTACTTAAAAAATTCAATTTTTTTTATTTTTCTTAATTTTATTTAAAAGAAATTTAATTTTTTAAATTTTTTAAATTTTTTAATTTTTTAATTTTTTTAAAAAATTAGATTATCAGTGACGACTGAAGTCTATTTTTTTAAGTGAAATCGTTTTTTTTTTATGAAATTAGTTGAAGTTGGAATTTTGTGGTGACTCCAATAGTAATAATATATTTGCTTTTTGTTAAGTTTAATATTATTTTATTTTTGTTTTATAATATTTTTGACCTAAAATATTTTTAACAGATTATATATATAGATATATATAATATTTTGCACTTACATAACACAAATGAAGCAGTGGCAGAATGGCAAGACACACATGGCTGCAAGCAAGGGAACCAGGTTCAAATCTCAGGTATGCACATGTTTGGTTTAATTTCAAATAAACTTGAATATTGCACACAAAAAAATCGAGTCAGCTCGGGATAGCGAGTTATTGGATCGGCCAAGACCCGCACGAGTCGAATGGATCTCGGGTCGACCTTCCGGGCCAATCCGGATCTAAAAAGATGACGAGTGACTTTTGGTGGCGACTAAAGTCGCCACCAAAGGTAGTTTTTGCTGACACCAAAAATCATTTTTTTCACGAATTTTTTTTTTTTTTTGCAATAAAAATGACTTTTGGTGGCGACTAAAGTCGCCACTAAAGGTAACTTTTGGTGGCGACTTTGAAAGTCGCCACCAAAAGAATCAGTCACGGACTTACGCCAACAACTTTAGTCGCCACTAAAAGTCGCCACCAAAGACTTTTAGTGGCGACTTTTAGACTTTTAGTGACGACTTTAGTCGCCACTAAAAGTCTTTTTTTTTTGTAGTGATAATCACGGGCGTCCATTTTTTAGAAAATCTTCACCATTACAGCACTATCAAATCCAATGCCATTGATGAAAAGAGTTTCCACTAGGATAGAGAGCCTAAAGAGAAGACAAATAGCTTATTGAAACATAAGTAGAAACTATATAATCAGCAAAACCATCCAGATATTAAAGGAACAACAAAGAACAAAGATTAAAAAAAAAATCAATGGTTTAATAATAGAAAAAAACATAAGAATACATATAGTTGAAAGATCATGAGGAATGGATGTTGTTTTTGAGTCAAGCAAGTAATTGTAACCAACGACAGAAGTTAGGGATAGCAAATAGACCGAAGTAATATAAAAATATTTAGAAATGTGCCGAGAGAATACAGATTCAATGAGAAATAAAGGAAAAACGACTCGAAAATCACAATAGAGAGAAATATAGAGAGATCAGAAAAGTTATGAAGATGATAATTAGTCGATGAAAAGTTAACAACCTCGAGAAGAACGCTGCTTGAGGAAGACGTTGCACAAAACAATTAACCAATACAAAAGACAATTTCCCTAAAGCAAGTTATATAGAACGAAATGAGGAAACCGAAATGACATAAGCCCAATAGAGTGCTGAAGAGCGGAATAGACGCACTAATAAGGCATTGAATCAACAAGAATTAAAATAAAATTATATTTCCATTGTCAAAGTTTAAAGATATAATTATATTAGAATTTTATATTATAATATCAAATCATTTAAATTCATATTAAAATTTAATTATTATTAAAAAATATAATATCAAATTATATGAAAAAAATGTTAATATGCATATTATATTTTTTAGATTTTTTTACCATATATTTGATTTTTATACTTTATCAAAAAAAATATTTATATTATAAGATTGAGTATCAAAATAGATAAAAAAATTTTAAAAATTTAATCTCCCCAATGTAAAATAATAAAATATTATTTTATTATAATATTTGTTATTGAATTAAAAATATAAGACACACCACACTCAATAAGCTATTGTAAAAGAATGACAGGTCAATCATTAATGATCTGAGAATGCATTTTAGAAAATATTCATTTAGAAAAATGAAGAAGTTTGAAATATACATGTGGGATTGGGAAAAAGTATTTTGAAGATCGAGGTTGATGTGTGTGAAATATACTCTTGGAAAGAAATCATGCAACTCCGTGTACAACATTGGGAAGATAATATGAAGAATAAAAAATTGGGATGGGGCGAATGGAAAGAACAACTATGATTGATACAATCAATTGCATTTAATGACCGATGGAATACCGAAGGACAAAAAATGAACTTTAGTTTGCATGAGAGAATTAAACTGCTATACGTATAAATTAACAAGATGACCAATATAATAATATAATAATCATCCTTTTCAGATATTAGTTTATTGAAATTTCTCAAAAGTATTTCTAGCTCAAGAATTTTTTTTTCATTTGACTAGAAGGAAATATTCAAGATTAAAGTGACAAAGTATGTAATGTAATGAATGACCTTGGAGTAAGGATGAACTTGTGCCTAAGAGACATGGAGGACTACTGGGTCAGAGAGGGACTAAAGTGAATATATGAGAATTTGGTATTTTAACAAAATGGGACTTGATGATGAGTACTTTATGGAGAGTATTTGGGTGCCGTAGTAATGATCAAGTTATTCAAAATCTTATGAAATGCTAGTCATTTGTTTTCAAGAAAGGACCAAAATGAAAAGAGAATAAGTAGGCCGTCATAAAAATCACTCATCCTCATCCATATATTTTTCCCACTCTCCCTCCCAATGTCCCTCTGGTCTCAGTGCCATGAACCTTCCTTCTCCCACCAAGCTCCCAGCTGCTCATTTCCAGCGAGAGGACGGACTCTGATAAGCCGCCACACTGAAAAGGCAAAAAGATGTAGGTAAGATTCTTTTCTTTTCCTTCCTTCATGGCCTTTTTTAAGATTTGTAAAGGATGTGAGGGAAATTAAGGGTGTTTGTGAATCTTGAGGCTTGGGTAATGTTTTAGACTCTCTTGGATGACTGATGAGGAGACTGGAACTAGAAACTTATGGAATAAACATGTGGGAATGAGATTAAAGGGAAGGAAAGGAAAGATGGTGAAAGTTAGGGCTTTAATTTGAGAATTCATGATTCAAGCTTAAATAATCGGTTTAGTTCAAAGTTTTGATTCCTAAATGGTGCTTAAACTTCAGGAATGAGAACCCATGATGAAATTTGGGGGAAAATGGTGGTTTTGGGCTGAAAACTCTTAAACTGCAGTGAAAATTGAAGATCTGCGATGTGGTGCCAAAGGTGCCAGCCTTAGCGCTCCAGGCGCCCAGTCACTGGGACTTAAAGGCCTGGCGCCTCTAGTGCCACCCTCCTGAATGTGTGATTAAGACTTGAACGAAGTGCCACCTTCCTAATGTGTGCTAAAATATGAGACTTTGGCCTTTTTCTCATGTGTTCTTGGTTCGTAGGCATTGGAGGATGACTTAAGCACCCTTTGGGGACCTTTGTAACCTGCAAGACCACTTTTATAGAGATAAATTCATGGAGGAGCTTGAGAAAACTGAGGGAAATCTTATCTTACCCTTTTGCCTACTTGATGTCTTGAAATTATTTTCATAACTTTGTTAATGATGAATACAAGTTATGTTATTAAAGGAAGATGAACAAATACACAAGGAACCATAATGTGTGTAATTTAAATTGAATGAGTTCAATTATGAATACGAGAATTGAGTAGTGGTAAATGACATTTATTCTACCTTTGTTCATGTGAAATTTTAGTCATGTGCTTAAATATATCGAAATGTGTCTCTAACATTCGAAGGTGCTTATATAAAGGAATAATATATCCTTTGAAGTATTTTAATTGGAATAACAACATCCCCATGATGAACTCATAAAATGTAAATATAATGGAGAAGAATAATAACTATTGTGAATCATAATACATCCCTTTTCCTAGAGGCGGGAGTGCTTTAATCGTTTTCATGTGTTGGTCTTTTATTCTGTGAGTTAATTATGTTCATGGGTTGCAGAACACCTGGAGGTGGGAAATACTTTTGAACCTGGTGGTTGTTAGTGGAAGTGATGAATATCTACTTATTCTATCCTTGCTTACATGTGTATTTTCTTTATGATAACAAACTATACCAGTTAGTCTCCTTTTTATTTGGAGGGAAGTCGTTAGCTTAGTTTATTGTACTATGGTGCACCAATGTGATGAATATAATATATATATATATATATACACGTATTTCTTTGCTTAGATTCAATTTGTATGCAATTAAGGAAAATGGGAGAAATGATCATATGAATCCCTAGTAACTCCATATTTGACCACGATTACTAAAGTAGTTAAGGAAATGACATTGGTTACCGCGAGGTATGTAAGAATGTTGTGCTCTACCTTTGTAATGTTATTAAATATTATGTGATGAAGTGCTTAATGTGGATGAAGGACTCTTTATCATGTTTATATACTTAAAGTACGAATGCACATGAGCATCCCCTATGAATTGATTGTTCTTGTGTTCTATTAATTAAATTGTCTTGTACGCTACCAAACTTTCTTACTTTTAGCGAAGTGAATTTAAATATGTTATCAATTGGAGGCCTACGTGGTCATTATGAATATGAATGACCCCAATTGCCATAGTGGATGCATTGCGAAAAAAGCCCTAAATACCAATAGAAGCCAATGGGGCTAAATTGGTTTAGAAGACCTAAATGTCCTGAAACGGTAGATAATATTAAAATTATAAATGTCTTAAAATGGTGGATAATATTGAAATTATAAATGTCTTAGAAGAACGGTGAACAATATTAAAATTATAAATATTCTAGAACGGTGGACAATATCAAAATTTCGAATGTCTTAGAATGACAGACATATTAGTGAGTTGGCCTCGGTGGTCTTATTATTGTGAATTGGCCTCAGTGGCCTCTCTATTTTTGAATAAACTGTATTGTTGGACTAATTGAAAACTCATGTTTATATGTGTGGACATAAATATGTATTCATGCCATGACTAATGAGTTATAACCTTAATTATTGTTTAAATTATGGAAGGAATACTTTGTATACTTAAGTTGACTGTGTAGCAGAGGATTAGATGGTCTGGTTGTTACAAGTTGTGTACTACCTAAGGTCCCACTCTTATGAGCAGTGCACATGTTTCAATTTTGCCGGAATTGTTCCTTCCTCACTGAATATCTTTTGTTAGGTTTTTCACTCAATTAATGAGTCTTTGTAAGAGAAGTAGCGGAGTCTCTAAGCCCACGGCCATCTCGGCCTTGGGATGATGGCGATGTTTCTGGGTATGTATAAGTTGTTGAATTGCTTTGTAGTAAATATGACTCCTAGGTCGATGGTGAATATTTTAAATTTTATTAATCTATTAAGGATGTGCATGCTAAATGCGTAAGGTGTCAGACTTACTGTGGTGATGTAGAACTAATCGCCATGTCGGTCATGTCCCTGGATCTGAGGTGTGACAATTAATCAAGCACTGATGTATATGAAACATAAATGAAATATATAGTTAACAAAATAATTGAGTTTTATTCAGAAATTATGTAAATTGAGTTTTATTCAGAAATTATGTAAATTGAGTTTTATTCAGAAATTATGTAAAAGTAAGATGGATATAGTGAACTCTCTATTATTATACAAATAAATGAACAAATTGTCCAATAGTTTTAATTGACCAGCAAATTATAAAATATATTTATTCAATTTTATGGACATATTATATATATATGAGAATATGGACCAATGTTGATTAGTTTTAATAGGAAATGTGAAAACTTTAAAAAGAATTAGTTTGTGTTCTTATCAGAATAAATTGAAATAGTTGCCCATATTATATTGAGCAAGATATTTATAAAACACCATTTAAAATGACCAATATATTAATTAAATGCCAGAATATGAATTAGAAATGGATTATATACCTAATTAAAAATATTGAGTTTTAATAGAAAATTGTTGTAACTTTTAAAGAATTAGTGATTAAAAGTTCTTAAAAATTATTTTAAGGACACACCAAAACATATAGCGAAACATTTTTTATTTTTCAAGGTATGACGTGAACAAATAATATATATTCAATTAAAAAGTTCATTTCTATTAAGAAATTCATAAAAGGTAAATACGGATTGGTGTGTTAATTGGGGATGAGACTGAAGTGGACAATTGAAGGAGAAGAATTAATGAACAAAACAATTAATTGCGAGATAGTTTAAGACAATAAAATATTATAGATATTTTATATATATATATATATATTAGTCCACAAAATATTATTATAACTATCAAGACTGAAAAAGCATCCACATAGCATGTTCAAAAACACAGTCACACTATACGTTTTCATATCTCATCAATTTTCTCAGTCTTCACATGCTTGTTAACGTTTGAAGATAGTTGACAGGGTGCACCATCTTCATCGAAGGTATCCAGTGTATAATCTTCAGAAATCCTCTTCATATGGGTTAAAGAACTGGTCCCAAGTTCAAACTTAGACACAACTAAATTAATATCTTGCGTGCGCATTAGTAAGATATAAAGACATATAAAGACACAACTAAAAGTAAAAGGTTTACAACAATGGTTAAAACCTTGGAAGAGTCAACAGTGCTATTTGTGTCTATATCTCGGTCATTTGATTGAGAAGTCTCAACAGTACTTAGGCGACTCAGACTTAACAGCTCAATTTCTTCCATTTTATGCGTAACCACATAAACACAACTTAACCCCTTGATATTGCGCAAGTCAATAGTAAGCTTGAAGATAAACCGCTTGCCAACAAAAGATCAAGATTTTCAGGTATCTGAGTTACATCACCAGATTTCTGTAAAAGAAGAAACAAATATCATGGTTTAAATATAAAGATATCAATGTTGCTAACAAAATGCTCAACTACATAATAAATGAAAACAAACCGAACAAACAAAGTCCAAAAGTTCTTTAGCACCACACAACATATATTTTGGAACTTCATGGGCAAAAACAATTAAAGAGGCACTGGATGTATCATCTACCACCTTCAATTTGAGTTTGAACCTAACATCAAGACAATTAATAAAACAGAGCACCAATTAGGATACAGCAAAATATTGGATCCAGTGACAACAGAAATGTAATCAAAGTCGAACTTGGGAATAACAGCACTTGCATAGTCACCACGCTTATCATAGAAGAAGTGAGATCCATCAGGCATGACTTTCTTGGTGAATTTTTTTGCAAGAATTGTAAAACCAACCATATTCTATAATAATATGCGTGATTATAGCTGCAGTAAAACAAACAATCTCCTAGAAAAACCACAGAAGATGAGAAATGACATTAAGGATTTTAGTCAAACAAAATTATATTAACAATTATGCTGCTAAAAAAGAAATATTAACAATCTATTGCAAAATTGAAAAAGTCATTGAGGGAATTGGAAGATCATATCAAACCTCACGAAGTTCCTTTAGTTGAGTCAGAGATATCCTATCGGAAGATTCAAGCATCGTAGAAAATGAAGAAAGGCTAGACCCACTAGAATGTTCAACAGAAAGCTGTGACATTGGTTCTGGAACATTTTTTGGCCTAACAATTCGTTATTAGTACAAAGTGTTAATAAAACTATATATAAAGAAAGTGATGGATCGAGATACTAAAGAATAAACAAACGAACTGTGCAATGAACTGACGATACTCAGGAAGTTCGGGATCATTTAATAATTTGGAGGCATAAAGTGAGTTTGATATACGCACTAAACCTGAAAAAAGTAGAGGAATGCTTGTCATTAAACATTACACAATGATTACAATAATCACGCGATGAGAATGGGTAGTAAACGATAACTAAAAAAATAACTAGAAAACTTTCGTATCTTGCACCACAAGATGATAACAACAACTGAACATTTTTGGATTGTCATTTAAATGGTGATGAAACTAATCAGCAAACTGCCCCTACAACATACACGTAATCTTCTTATGCCTGAAAAATAAGAATATTTACATCTGTAAAAAAATAGTTTAGAGGACAAAGAATGCAGAAGGAAAAAAATTAAAGACTAAAGAATATATTATTCAGTATCCTCAAGCCCCACTTCCATACATTTGCTTTTGTTCGCATTCTTGCAATTCTCAATGACAGGTCCATAATTGCTCAACACTCCAATTACTGTAGAACTGTACATAGTACTAATGCGTTGATGTGTACATAGTGCTTATGTGTATTTAAGTGTGCTAATGTGTTTTGAAGTTAGGATTAGTTACAGAAGTTATTTTACTGTTCTGTTTTTGTTAAGAGGTTGTTTACTTTCAGCTAGATGGTTTAAGCTTCTGTTATGTGTTTTTAACCTCTATAAATAGTTTACTTAGCAATGTAAATACTGATTTGAATGAATATAGATTTTCATTCTTTTACCGAGTATCCTGTTCTTTTACCACTCTGTACATGGTATCAGAGCCTTCTAGATACTGACTCGATCCAATTTTCATGATATTCTGTTTTTTCCAACAATTCGAGGTGAATGTGTGGAGAATACAGAGGAGTCGAGAGTCGAGAGAAGATCAATCTCTTCTCAGACATCTGATGAACGATTCATCATACAAAACTCTGATAACCCTGGGATGATCTTAGTTACGGTGTTGCTCAACAATACGAACTACATTACCTGGAGTCGATCAATGAGGAGGGTACTCGCTACCAAGAACAAATTAGGTTTCATCAATGGTTCAATCAAAGAGCCGGAGGAGGAACCAGATTGCAGCAAATGGCAACGCGTTGACGAGATGGTTTCTACCTGGATTATCAACTCAATGGTGAAGGAAATAGCAGAAACTTGTGTATTGTGTTTCGGTGAGAAGGTTGTGGTTGGAGCTGGAAGAACAATATGGAAAAGGAAATAGTCTGTTGATCTATTAGCTTCAGCGTCAGATCACATCGATTGACCAAGGCAACAACTCTGTTGTGATGTACTATAGTAAATTGAAAAGGCTATGGGAGGAAATCAACGTGCTTTAGCCTGTAACTCAATGTTCGTGTGAAGCAACTGCAAAGTGTGTATGTAATGTTTCTAGTGCTTTTGCAAATATATTGTCTTAGAACAAACTCATTCAATTCCTTATATGACTGAATGAGAGCTATGACTCAGCAAGAAGTCAAATTTTAGTACTAGAACCACTATCTACAGTTAATAAGACCTATTCTATGGTCTTGAGAGTTAAGAAACAGAGGTCCATTCAAGGGGATATACTCAGCAGCACAGAGACAAATGTGTTGATGGCTAAGATGGTGCAGAATAACTCGAAAGGGCAGAGCAACAAGAAGAAGAAAGATGATCAAAGTTGTGAACATTGCAAAGTCCCTGGACACACCAAGGACACATGTTTCAAGTTACATGGGTACCTGGACTGGTACAAACAGTTGAAGAAAGAGAAAGGAGCTACAACGAAGGGACATGCAAATATGGCTAATGCTAATAGTCCTTTTGATGAATCCTATGAACAAGAAATGGAAGTGACAAGTGCAAAGTGAACTCCGGCCATGGCATAATTGGTGTAGAAGGAAGTAAGTAGAATTTTGAAGGGAAAACCAGAGAAAGATCAGGTTAATTTGCCCAAATTGGAGAATTTGCTGAGTATACTGGTAATTCTATCCTGACATCTTCTGTTTTGCTTAATAATTCATCTCGAATATGGATTATGGACACGGGTGTGACCAACCACATATGTGCTGTGAGAGAAAGTTTCATTGACCTTAAAATTTTACCAAAAAAAAAACCTTCATTCATTTACTTGATGGTAGTGCCAAGGATATCAGGTTCTATGTCATCAAAAAGCTACATGATTCATTATACTTACAAAATGTGCTTTATATACCCTCTTTTAACCATAATTTTCTATCTGTCAGTAATCTTTCAAAGGATAACTTATTGAAATTCATTTTCTTTCCCTATCTCTGCCTTATGCAGAACTCGATGACTGATAAGATTCTTGCTGTGGGAGAACTGAAGGACAATTTATACGTATTGGGCACAAAATCATTCTCCTGTGAAGCTATTAATCTTGGAAAGAATTTACTATCTAGTTCTAAGGTGTCTGTAAACAAATGTTCAACGAGTAGTGAATCCATGTATACATGGCACAAGAGGCTAGGACACTTGTCAGACACTATTATGCAACATTTACCATTCTACTGTAATAAAGATGATACTATTATAGACTGTGAAGTGTGTAGGTTTGCCAAGCAAACAAGATTTTCTTTTCCAATTAGCAACAGTAAAACAAAAAAAGTGTTTGAATTGGTACATTAACATGTATGGGGACCTTATAGGGTCAAATCTAATACAGGAGCAAGATATTTTTTAACCATGGCAGATGATTGCAGCAGGTCGACATGGGTATATCTCATGAGGGAGAAGGGTCAAACGCAGTCTATGATAAAAAAAGTTTGTCAACATGGTGAAAAATCAATACGGTACCCGCATTAAGGTGATTCGAACTGACAATGGGTCCGAGTTCTTAAGGTCCTCATGTCAAGCCTTGTTAGAAGAAGAAGGTATTTTACACCAGAGGAGTTGCCCATACACTCCCCAGCAAAATGAGATAGTAGAGAGGAGGCATAGGATAATACTTCAACTGGGAAGGGCTATTCTTTTCCAATCAGGACTTTTTACCTAGTTTTGGGGGGAAGCAATTCTTCAAGCTGCCTATTTGATAAATAGAATTCCTTCTTCTTCAATTAATTGGGAAACTCCTTGCAAAAGATTATTTAAAAAATATCCCTTGTATGACAATTTCAAGGCTTTCGATTGCCTTTGTTATTCTACCATGACGAGGCCTCATGGTGACAAATTTACTTCTAAAGCAAATAAATGTATATTTCTAGGATACTCAGTAGGACAAAAGAGATATAAGGTCTACAATTTGATTACAAAAGCTATTACAGTATCTAGAGATGTGGTGTTTAAGGAGAATATTTTTCCTTTTAAAGGTGAGACATTTTCTGATGTAGACATAGCAACAAAAGTAGCACTACCCGTAATGCCAATTCCTTTAGATGAATTAGCCACTGGGAGTTCAAAAATTCCTCTTGGGATACATGATTATGCTGATTCAATGTCAGCAAATCCGGATAAAGATTACATGGACAACATTGATGATAATAGAAGAGAGGAACAATCAGTTGAGGTGGTGCAAGAACAACCGAGGCTTAACACTAGAACTAGAAGACAACTACCGTGGATGAATGATTTTGTGTGCAATACAATCACTTCTCACAATAATGAATCAGTACCTTTTCTAACTCATTCACCTCTTACTTTTCCTTTTATTTCACCTGCTCATTTCTCTCCAGCACATACTTGTTTTGTTGTGAATTTGTTTGCAGTTCAGAAGCCAAGGACTTATGGTGAGGCAAAATTAGAGGAAGCATTGGTGAATGCCATGAATGCAGAGTTAACAGTGGTGGAAAAAAAAGATACATGGGATGTTGTGGTTTTGCCTCATGGGAAGAAAGCTATAGGCTGCAGATGTGTGTACAAGGTGAAATTAAAGGCTAATGGCTCGGTTGATAAGTATAAAGCTCGGCTAGTAGCGAATGGATATAATCAAAGACAAGGGGTTGATTTTCATGATATTTCCTCACCAGTAGCAAAAATAGTTACTGTGAGAATTGTATTAGTAGTGGCTATTGCAAATTCTTGGCAAATACATCAACTTGATATAAATAATGCTTTTTTGCATGGTTTTTTGGATGAAGAAGTGATGTAATCAAAGATAACCTAATTACAGCCCAAGAAAGGGAGAATACTTCAATTGGGCCTCTAACTCATTCAAGGGCTAAAGGGCTTGGATTGGGCTTAACTACATTGTTGAAAGTGGAAGAAGTGTGAATAAGATTGCATGTGGGATGGTTGCATTTGTTGAATATAGTTGTAATCTATTACCTAGACATTTATTGTCTTTAACATTTAGCTACCTATGCATTTATTGTCTTTGACATTTAGCTACCTATGCATTTATTGTCTTTGACATTTAGCCTACACTACTTGACTTTTAGTTGATACATTTAATGCATTAGTTGGAGTCTTTTGTCTTTTGTTTTGGAGACTCTCTATAAAAAAGGTCATTGCCATATGTTGTAATCCATCCTTGAATCATATATGAGATATTGGCATTTTGCTTTCAAGAGGATTCTTGAGTTCTTTCTCTTATCTAACTTGGGTTAGTGGCGAGAGCAACTAGATTTCTTATCACTCATGTTCTTCTTTCTTGAGTGTGGCGAGATCAACCAATTTCTCTTAGTTGTGGCGCCCTTTGGCTTATCAATTGAGTGATTTATTTTTCTTTGTTTGTTTCTTTCAACCTATCCAGAAAATCGATTAAGTGTTTTCCGTCCGGAAATCACATCATATTGGTATTAGAGCTACTTTAATTCCGGTTCTATTATTTGTTTTGTGTTTTGCCCCTTCGTGGAAAGCTTAATTTTATTACATTTTATTCTGTGTTTTGCCACCTACATGGAAGGCTTAGTTTTCCTTATTTTGTATTCTGCCACCTATATGGAAGGCTTAGTTTTCCTTATTTTGTAATCTGCCACCTAAATGGAAGGATAATTTTCTGATCTGTTCATCTTTATCTTTATTTCTATTCTTGTGTTGTTCTATTTTATTCCAGCTTTTTTATTAAAAAAAAAATTCATCGTTACTGTTCATTGTTCATCGTTACTGTTTATTGTTAATCTGAGTGTAAACACTTAGAGAGTGAACCTACCCTTCACCAAACTCAAACCAACAAATTACAAATCACTATGATAGGAGGAAATAGTTCTGAAGTTCCTTTTGGGCTTAGCCTACAACAAGCTCAAATTGTTGGCCTACAAAGAGGTCAAGAAGAAATGATGGAACAAATAGCTCACCTAACCACTCAAATGGCTAGATTTATGA
Source organism: Biancaea sappan (assembly GCA_037074585.1). Taxonomy (NCBI): domain Eukaryota; kingdom Viridiplantae; phylum Streptophyta; class Magnoliopsida; order Fabales; family Fabaceae; genus Biancaea; species Biancaea sappan. The sequence goes on along the minus strand of CM073497.1, from coordinate 43,415,985 downwards.
AGCTACAACAACAACAACCAAGAAGAGGAGTGATATCGGGCATTTTTATATACTTCTTAGTCCCTATCTTAGTCCTATGGCTATTCCAATGTTGCCAATTCTCTAATTTTATTATCTTAGTCCCTATCCTAGTGAGGAGGCTAATTACTTGAATTCATTCGTATCAAATTAAATTGCCATGATGCTTGGAATCTTAGAAATTTAAGATTAATTTTCTTCGAGTGCTAAATCTTTTCAAAATTTTAATTATTCTATTCTAGCATGCTTTCCACACTTCTCCTTTGGTGTCTTTTGGTGTTCTGAATATTATTTTGCCCAGGAGTGCAAAAGGCCAAGTGTGGGGGATTTGATATCGGGCATTTTTATATACTTTTTAGTCCCTATCTTAGTCCTATGGCTATTCCAATGTTGTCAATTCTCTAATTTTATTATGTTTTGAAATTTATTGGGTATAAACTATTTATGGATTGAATGTGTTTCAATTTATATTTTTAGAACTTGAATTGCAAAATGCTCAATCTAATTCCTACAAATCTTAATTTTGGAGAGAAAAATGCTGACATGGACAAAGATGCTGATTTGGATGCTAATGTGGCACTTTTTGGGTGATGTAGATGCTGACTAGGATATGCTGGATGTGGGGCCCACTTGAACTCTTATTCAATGCCATGTAGTCAGAATTTTTGGGCAGAAATATTAAATTTCGTAGGTCAGAATATCATGGCTGAAATATTAATTTTGCCATGATATTCTGCTGCTGTTCTGCTGCTGTTTGTTACTTTCTACTGCACAAATATTAATTCTGCTGCTGCCATACCTATCTACTGCTGCAGAAACATTAATTATGCTGCTGTTTTGCTGTCAAAATGCTGCCACATTATGGAAGAAGCATCTAGGGTAGAATATTCTAAGGGATTGAAGGGGCATCAGTTTTAGAAAAGAGAACACTTTTATTTTTGTAATCAGAACTTAGAAAATTCGTAGCTCTCTCTTCCTCTCTGTTTTTGCTTCTATTGGTTGCTGTTTTGATCTCATGGAAGGCTAAGTTTTCATTGTAATTAGTCACTAGACCACTGGGATGTTGTAACTTGAACTAAGAATGCAAGCTAAGTGTTTTGTTCTCCATTTCCATCTCATTTCATTTCTGTTTTGCTGTCATGTTTATTTTGCTGTCAAATTCTGATTAGAGCTTGAGAATGTAACATAAACTGATTTATATATAAGATATAACCTTGCTTGACTGATGAGGAAAGTGAGGGAGGCGAAATGACTAGTTAGATGATATATTTAACTTGGTTTGGTTGAGATTTTCCATTGAATGCATCTAGTTATAGTAGAGAGATGTTCTTGACTGTAATTAGTAGCATTAAATTCTAGATGTTATTCTAGAACCATTTTCATAAAGAACCAAACAATGGAATGAGAACAAAACTGAATCAATGAGTTAGGTAATGATAGTTACACTCCCATGAATCCTAGTGGCTGATTACATAATCTCTTTACTGTCAATACCTTGAAAATTCTTCTGCTGTTGCTGCTACTGCTGCTATTACTGCTGTTGTAGTTATTTGCTGTTCTGTTTTGTTTGTTTTGTTAGTACTGCCACAAAAACCCCCCCCCCACGTTTATGTACTCTTAATTAGTGTTTAGGTGTTTAGAACAATTAATTAGTATCAAGAAGTGAGGCTACTTGAGTGAATACGACCTGAGGATCACTATACTGCAAATTGCCACAAATTCAATTCAGGGCGATTTGGCATCGTAGTGGCGTGAACAAGAATTTTGGCGCCGTTGCCGGGGAGCCAATTCATTTCTAAGTGTTAATTAGTTGTTCTATTGTGTTCTTGTTTGATTTTAAGTGGCTTGGTATTGTTGGAAGTGATTACAAATTCTTCAAGTCAATTTTTCAAGTTTCCTAGTTATATTTCAGTCACTATTCATCAGCTTAAAAAACTAAATCGGATTGACTTGAAAAATTGGTAGTCCACTAAACACGACCCTTTCGGGCATAACTCCTACGACTTTGTCGTGAGGAGCACCGCCCTATCTCGGCCAAATTCCAACGTTTAGACCACTTTTTCCATTTTACAATGATTTTATCCATTTTTCCAATTAATTGTGATTTTTGGTTTGATTTTGTAGATCTTATTTTTGAGTTCTGTTTGTTGATTTTGTGCCTCCAATTGGTGAAGGATTTTTCCAAGAAAAATCAGATTTTTCTGAGATACTTCATTTTTGGTCATTTTCCTTGGTTGGAGCCTTTTGTGTTTATTTTGCTCTTTTTTGTTCTTTTTGTTGTTTTCTCGTGATTTTTGCCCTCCCTAGTGTATGAGAAGGTCTCATAATGTGGACTTACCACCTTTTGATCCAGAAATAGACAGGACCTTCCATAGGCTAGTAAGAAGCAATAGCATTAGGACTAGTATAGTTTCTGAAATTCTTGCTGAAATTGTTGAGTTTGCTGTCAATAGTGTAGAAGTTGAATCAGATTCTGAATCTGATATTGTGTTGGAGTCTACAGATTCTGAATCAGCTGGGACAACTGGGATGGATAACCAAAATGCACAAATGCCTTAAAATAGGCAAGAACAATCAATTAAAGAGTTGATTGCACCTGATGTGCATTATCAACCATTGTGCATAAATTATCATGAGTTGGATGCTAATTTTGAACTAAAATCTGGTCTAATCCATTTGCTGCCTAAGTTTCATGGTCTTCCACGAGAAGATCCGCACAAGCACTTAAAGGAGTTCCATGTTGTCTGCTCTACCATGAGACCACATGGAGTTGGAGAAGAACAGATCAAATTAATAGTATTTCCTTTCTCTCTGGATGGGGCAGCCAAGGATTGGCTTTACTATCTACCCACTGCCTTGATAACAAGATGGGATGAGCTGAAGAAGTTGTTCTTAGAAAAATTCTTTCCAGCCTCCAGAACAGCAGCAATCAGGAAGGATATCAGTGGGATTAGACAGTTGAATGGTGAGTCTCTGCATGAATATTGGGAGAGGTTTAAGAAGCTTTGCTCATACTGTCCAAACCACCAGATTTCAGAGCAGCTTCTCATCCAATATTTCTATGAAGGATTACTACCTATAGACAGATACATAGTTGATGCAGCTGCTGGTGGGGCATTGGTGGATAAGACTCCTACTGCAGCAAATGAATTGTTAACCAAGATGGCCCAAAATGCTCAGTAATTTGGCACCAGATTGAGTGATCCAACAGTTACTGTCAATGAGGTGAGGACACCTCCCATGGAGCAACAAAGGATAGAAAATAAATTGGAAGAATTAGCTTCAATGGTGAGGCAATTGGCATTAAATCAAAGAACACAACAACAAGCCCCTCCTCCTTCAGTCTGTGGTATTTGTTCCCTGAATACCCACCATACTGATCAATGCCCTCAGCTGCAAGAGACCCCAACTGAGTCATGTGCTGGTATATTCCCTGGTAGACCCATGCAGCCACAACAACAGAGATATGACCCATATTCCTCCACCTACAATCCTGGGTGGCATGATCATCCAGCTTTCAAGTATGGGAATATATCCAACCCCCCTTACCAGCCACCCCATACAAGATACAATCAACCTGAACCCAGCCATACACCTCCTCCAGCACCCAAGAAACCTGAGCCTAGTCTTGAGGATCTAATGAAGCAACTGACTGCCAATACTCTTCAGTTCCAGCAAAGGATAGAAACAAATATGCAGAATTTGGAAACTAAGATTGGCCAGTTAGCCACAACAGTCAATGAGCTGAAAAGTCAAGGTTCAGGGAGTTTGCCATCCCAACCAGTGATCAACCCAAGAGGCAATGTGAGTGCCATCATCTTGAGGAGTGGCAAACAAGTAGACAGTCCAGCTTCTGAATCCGAACCAGAAAAATCAAATGTCCAGCAAAGTGTTCCTTCATCTTCAACCAGTGAGCAAAATAAAAAGAATGAAGAAGTGGTTCAGAAAATTCCTCTTCCTTTCCCCAATAGGCAGACTCAATCAAGGAAAGCTTCTGAATCTGACATGGATAAAGAGATCATGGAGACCTTCAGGAAAATAGAGGTCAATATCTCACTTTTGGAAGCAATTAAGCAAATCCCCAAGTATGCCAAGTTCCTCAAAGAGTTGTGCACTCATAAGAGGCGTTTAAGGGGTAATGAGAGAGTCAATTTGGGGGGAAATGTGTCTGCACTCATCCAACCACCCATGCCACCCAAGTGCAAAGATCCTGGAACTTTCACAATACCATGCACAATAGGCAACATGGAGTTCTCCAATGCTATGTTGGATTTGGGAGCCTCAATCAATGTTATGCCCAAATCAGTGTACTCGAGCCTCAAGATTGGTGTTCTTTCACCAACTGGAGTGATTGTCCAACTTGCCAATAGGAGCATAGTACATCCAGCAGGAGTTTTAGAAGATGTCCTGGTAAGAGTTAAAGATCTCATTTTTCCTGCTGATTTTTATGTGCTTGATATGGAAAATGATAATACTCCTGGCCATGCACCATTAATACTTGGTAGACCTTTTCTGAAAACTGCAAAAACCATCATTAATGTGCATGAAGGGACTTTGTCAATGGAGTTTGCTGGTAACAAAATTGATTTTAACATTTTGGATGCCATAAAACATCCTATAGAAAATCATTCCAATGTGCATGTGGTTAACTTTTTGGATTACTTAGTTGATGAGGCATGTGATGATTTCCAAACTGAATTAATTTCTGATTTTCCTGAATTCTCTGATTTGGTAGATGCCTTTGAATGCAATTGTGCTGGTTCTGAATTCTGTCATGCTTGCACTGAAATTGAAAACTCTCTAAATGCTGACAATTCTGAGTTGCATTCTGATTTGCATAATGATTTGGATTCTGATGTGCATTCTGATTCTGTAAATTTCTCTAGCTTATACTTAGATTCTATTTCTATTTTAGGCAGTTGTAGGTGTAGTGATTTAAATTGTAATGTTGCACATTCTTCATCTCTTTCCTCTTGTGCTGCTAACTCTTCCTCCTCTTTAGCCAAGGATTCTGTCTTTGAGCAAACTGAATTTGTAGGTGCCTCTTTGGATGTGATTCCACAAAAACTAATTCCATCCTCTATCCAACCACCTGCATTGGAGTTGAAGGCTTTACCAGAAAACCTCAAGTATGCCTTCTTGGAAGTAGGAGACAAACTTTCAATCATTGTGGCCAACAACTTGAACCCCAATCAAGAAGAAAAATTGATCAGTTTGCTGAAAAAGAATAAGAAGGCGATTGGGTGGACTCTAGCAGACATTCATGGAATTAGTCCTTCAGTGTGCATGCACCGAATTCTCCTTGAAGAAGAGACGAAACCAGTGAGGCAACCCCAAAGAAGACTCAACCCCATGATTCTTGATGTGGTCAAGAAGGAGGTAAGTAAGCTCCTCCAAGCTGGTATTATCTATCCTATCTCTGATAGTAAGTCGGTGAGTTCGGTACAAGTAGTGCCAAAGAAAACCGGGGTGACTGTTATAGCAAATGAAAATAATGAGTTAGTGCCCACTAGAGTTCAAAACAGTTGGCGTGTTTGCATTGATTATAGGAAGTTGAACCAAGCAACTAGAAAAGATCATTTTCCTCTTCCTTTTATTGATCAAATGCTTGAGAGACTTGCTGGCAAGTCTCATTACTGTTTTCTTGATGGTTTTTCTGGTATTTTCAAATTCACATTGCACCTGAAGGGAGAAGACTACCTTCACCTGTCCCTTTGGTACTTTTGCATATAGACGCATGCCTTTCGGTCTCTGTAATGCACCTGGCATTTTTCAAAGATGCATGTTAAGCATATTTTCTGATTTGTTAGAGGATTGCATGGAAGTGTTCATGGATGATTTTTCTGTTTATGGAGACTCATTTGATACATGTTTGAAAAATTTGGAAAGAGTACTTGAGAGATGCATAGAGAAAAATTTGGTCTTGAATTATGAAAAATGTCATTTCATGGTAGAGCAAGGAATAGTCCTAGGCCACATAGTGTCACCACGTGGCATAGAAGTAGATAAAGCCAAAGTTGATGTTATCTCTTCTTTGCCTTACCCCGCTTCTGTGCGGGAAGTTCGCTCTTTTCTTGGCCATGCAGAATTTTATAGAAGATTCATCAAGGACTTCAGTAAGATCGCTCTACCCCTATCTAAACTCCTCCAAAAAGAAACTGATTTCATTTTTAATGATGCTTGCAGGTCAGCTTTTGATGAGTTGAAGAAGCAACTTACCTCCCCTCCTATCATCCAACCTCTACGGTGGGAGCTTCCCTTTAAGCTCATGTGTGATGCCTCAAATTTTGCTGTAGGAGCAGTACTTTCACAAAGAGTAGAGAGGAAGTTGCATGTCATAGCCTATGCGTCCCGTACCCTTGATTCAGCTCAATCAAATTACACAACCACGGAGAAGGAGTTTTTAGCAATTATTTTTGCTTTAGAAAAATTTAGATCATATTTGCTTGCCTCCAAAGTAATTGTGTTTTCTGACCATGCAGCACTGAAATATTTGTTGAAGAAACCGGATGCAAAGCCAAGATTGCTTAGATGGATGCTGCTCCAAGAATTTGATGTGGAAATCAAGGATAAGAGTGGGGCAGAGAATGTAGTAGCAGATCACTTGAGTAGGCTTTCTGATCTTCCATTGGAACATCTCCCCGTAAGAGACAATTTTCCAGATGAGTGTTTCCTCCTTTTGCATGGTATTAGTGAGCCTTGGTATGCTGATTTAGTGAATTATCTTGTTGTATCTGAATTGCCTGCATACCAAAATAGACATCAATTGAATAAATTAAGAAGCGAGGCTAGGTACTATGTGTGGGATGACCCTTATTTGTGGAAAATTTGTAGTGACCAAATTATTAAGAGATGTGTTCCAAATCATGAATTTGCATCTGTGCTGAATTTTTGTCATACTCTTGCATGTGGTGGACACTTTGGTCCCCAAAGAACAGCTAGAAAAGTGTTAGATTCTGGTTTATATTGGCCTACTTTGTTTAGGGATGCCTTTGATTTTTGCAAAAACTGTTCTAGGTGTCAAAGAATTGGAAATGTGTCCAAAAGAAATGAAATGCCTCAACAACCTCTTCTCTTTTGTGATGTTTTTGATGTTTGGGGTATTGACTTTATGGGTCATTTTCCTGTTTCTTTGGCTTCATGTATATCTTAGTTGCTGTGGATTATGTGTCGAAATGGGTGGAAGCTAAAGCCACCCGAACTGATGATTCTACTGTTGTTGTAGATTTCCTTTGTTCACATATTTTCTGCAGATTCGGTGTCCCCAAGGCCATAATCAGTGATCAAGGATCACACTTTTGTAATAGAAACATGCAAGGGCTATTGAAGAAATATGGGGTGGTGCACAAAACCTCTACACCTTACCACCCCCAAACCAATGGGCAAGCAGAAGTCTCCAACCGAGAGATAAAGCAAATATTAGAGAAAACTGTGCAACCCAACAGAAAAGATTGGAGTAAGAGGCTTGACGATGCGCTTTGGGCCTATAGAACCACTTTCAAGACTCCCATCGGCATGTCTCCATACCGCTTGGTATTTGGTAAAACATGTCACTTGCCGGTGGAGATTACACATAAGGCATATTGGGCCGTTAAACAATGCAATATGGACATGACCCTAGCCGGTAAAGAAAGAAAGTTGCAACTTCAAGAACTGGAAGAACTAAGGCTAGTGGCTTATGAGAATGCGCGCATCTATAAAGAGAGGACAAAAGCTTTACATGATCAGAAAATTGAGAAAAAAGAATTCCAAGTGGGAGACAAAGTCCTTCTCTATAATTCTCGCCTCAAGCTAATGCCCGGTAAGCTTCGTTCTAGATGGGTTGGCCCTTTTGTTATTACTAATGTCTTTCCTTTTGGTGCAGTAGAAATTCAAAATGAGGCCACCAACAAGCAGTTCATGGTAAATGGGCAAAGGTTGAAGAAGTTCTACGAGGGCTTCAAAGAAGAAACTGTAGGGGAAATCCAACGCTACAGTTTTCTCTAATAGCTGTAGAATTTTATTTGGTGTCTTTCACATTTGTTTTGGTGTAGTTTTGTGTCAGTAAAGCTGAGTCGCCAGAATTTCTGCAGTGCATAATTTTACTACTCTGTTTTGCCCAAATTTGATGTTTTATTTTTGAAAAAAATTGATGGAGTTTTGGTGTGGAATTATGCATGATGAAATAGTTAAAGTGTAGATTGATTTAGCATGAAGAGAATTTAGCCTTATTTCTCTAAGGAATTCAAGTTAAATGGCAATGATGTTGACTGTAATGAATTTGTAGTAATAGTCTTTTAGCTGTGAGGATTTGAGCCTAAGTGAAAAATGCTATTCTTCTTGTTGTGTGTTCTCTATCATGGATTGTCACTCTAGAACTTGTCTTGAATCTTTGATTAAGGCTACATATCTTGTACATACTTGGAAATGATTTAGGCATTTGTTTCTTGTAACCATAGTTTAACCAAATAGCCTTCCATACGTTGTTCCCATTGTATGTCATTTTGTGCCTTAACCATTTTCTTTCTTGCGTTTTTTTTTCCACCACTTTTTCTGCCTACAACAATATCTTTCTCTTCCAACTTAAGATGTGAGGAGTATTTTAAATTCTTTTAAAGGATTGATATGCTGAAAAATCTTGTGAATTTTGGGGTGTTTTGAACTATATTTCTTCTACTTCCTCTCAAGCAAAGAAAAAGATTGGCCAATCAAGAAGACAAAGAAAAAAAAAGAAAGAAAGAAAGAATAAAAAAAATTGAAAAAAAAAGAGAGAAAATGATGAAAAAGAGGAGCAGATAGAACATTGAGACCCAAATTTATTTATACTCAGTCTCTTATATTTCACTTGTAAATACTCTTCATTTTCTTGAGTTGTTACCATATTTTGTTTCATTGTTCAATCTTTCTCTTTTGTTTCCCACTATTTTTCCTACCCACGTTACAACCTTGTAAAGTCCTTTTGATTCAAGTATGTATTGGATTCAAGTAGTGGAGATTTAGATTCTTGACAAGCTTATGGTAGTGAACTCTGTGATAAGTTGAATTTCGAGTGATTTACCCTAGACACTTGAGAGAATAGAGAGTAAACACATTCCTAGTGAGGAGGCTAATTACTTGAATTCATTCGTATCAAATTAAATTGCCATGATGCTTGGAATCTTAGAAATTTAAGATTAATTTTCTTCGAGTGCTAAATCTTTTCAAAATTTTAATTATTCTATTCTAGCATGCTTTCCACACTTCTCCTTTGGTGTCTTTTGGTGTTCTGAATATTATTTTGCCCAGGAGTGCAAAAGGCCAAGTGTGGGGGATTTGATATCGGGCATTTTTATATACTTTTTAGTCCCTATCTTAGTCCTATGGCTATTCCAATGTTGCCAATTCTCTAATTTTATTATGTTTTGAAATTTATTGGGTATAAACTATTTATGGATTGAATGTGTTTCAATTTATATTTTTATAACTTGAATTGCAAAATGCTCAATCTAATTCCTACAAATCTTAATTTTGGAGAGAAAAATGCTGACATGGACAAAGATGCTGATTTGGATGCTAATGTGGCACTTTTTGGGTGATGTAGATGCTGACTAGGATATGCTGGATGTGGGGCCCACTTGAACTCTTATTCAATGCCATGTAGTCAGAATTTTTGGGCAGAAATATTAAATTTCGTAGGTCAGAATATCATGGCTGAAATATTAATTTTGCCATGATATTCTGCTGCTGTTCTGCTGCTGTTTGTTACTTTCTGCTGCACAAATATTAATTCTGCTGCTGCCATACCTATTTGCTGCTGCAGAAACATTAATTATACTGCTGTTTTGCTGTCAAAATGCTGCCACATCATGGAAGAAGCATCTAGGGTAGAATATTCTAAGGGATTGAAGGGGCATCAGTTTTAGAAAAGAGAACACTTTTATTTTTGTAACCAGAACTTAGAAAATTCGTAGCTCTCTCTTCCTCTCTGTTTTTGCTTTTGTTGGTTGCTGTTTTGATCTCATGGAAGGCTAAGTTTTCATTGTAATTAGTCACTAGACCACTGGGATGTTGTAACTTGAACTAAGAATGCAAGCTAAGTGTTTTGTTCTCCATTTCCATCTCATTTTGTTTCTGTTTTGCTGTCATGTTTATTTTGCTGTCAAATTCTGATTAGAGCTTGAGAATGTAACATAAACTGATTTATATATAAGATATAACCTTGCTTGACTGATGAGGAAAGTGAGGGAGGCGAAATGACTAGTTAGATGATATATTTAACTTAGTTTGGTTGAGATTTTCCATTGAATGCATCTAGTTATAGTAGAGAGATGTTCTTGACTGTAATTAGTAGCATTAAATTCTAGATGTTATTCTAGAACCATTTTCATAAAGAACCAAACAATGGAATGAGAACAAAACTGAATCAATGAGTTAGGTAATGATAGTTACACTCCCATGAATCCTAGTGGCTGATTACATAATCTCTTTACTGTCAATACCTTGAAAATTCTTCTGCTGTTGTTGCTACTGTTGCTGTTGCTGCTCTTGTAGTTATTTGCTGTTCTGTTTTGTTTGTTTTGTTAGTACTGCCACAAAACCCCCCCCCCCCCCACGTTTATGTACTCTTAATTAGTATTTAGGTGTTTAGAACGATTAATTAGTATCAAGAAGTGAGGCTCCTTAAGTGAATACGACCTGGGGATCACTATACTGCAAATTGCCACAAATTCAATTCTGGGTGATTTGGCATCGTAGTGGCGTGAACCAAGGAGCTTATGTTGAATACCATGGAGAAGAATCTGAAGCTGAAGAAGGTGAACAACCTAGGCAAAGAAGGCAGCAGAGGGAATATGATGCCAACATCAAAATGAAGATTCCTCTATTTAAGGGAACAAGTTCTCCTGAAAAATACTTGGAGTGGGTGCAACGAGTAGAGAAGATTTTTGAATATCAAGAATATTCAAAAGCTACCAAATACTGACTTGCAGCCCTTGAATTCACTGATTATGCAAATCTATGGTGGGAAAATTTGAAGAATCAACGAAGAAGTAATGGAGAGGAGGAAGTTTGAAATTGGAGATTGATGAAAAGGCTCATGCAGAGGCGTTTTGTACCTGATTACTACAAGCAAAAGCTTTATTTTAAGCTTCAAAGCTTGAGGCAAAGAGGTATGTGTGTTGAAGATTATGTTAAAAAATTTGAAACTTTGATGATTCGGTGTGAGCTGAATGAACCCCAAGAGCAAACCATAGCTCGATTTCTTGGTGGTTTGAACAGAGAAGTTACTGACTTAGTAGAGTTACAAAATTATGTCTTCTTAGAAGATGTAATTAAATTGGCAATTAAGGTGGAGAGACAGAAAAAGAGAGTTTATGGAAGAAACAATGGAGTATCTAATACATTGGGGAATAAATTTTTCCAAACACTTTCCCAAACCTCAAACACTACCAAAGGGAGTAATGAGGAGATATGGAAGAAAGAGCCGAACAAATCTGAAAGTTCTAAGGGGAAGGATAAGAGAGAAGACAACCAACCCTCTAAAAGAAGTTGAGACATTAAGTGCTTCAAGTACTTAGGTCATGGCCATATAGCATCCGAATGTCCTAATAGAAGAGTGATGATCTTGAAGGAGAAACAAGGGGAAATAGAGAGTGAAGATGAAGATATTGTGGAGGAATGTGAAGAGGAAGAATATTCTGACGAAGAAGAAGTTGTTGAGTATGCTGATGAAGGTGCTGCCTTGGTTATTAGACGTGCCTTGAATATCCAAGCTAAGGTAGAAGAAGAACAGAGGGAGAATATTTTTCAAACAAGGTGCACTATCGGAGGCAAAGTTTGTAACGTGATAATTGATAGTGGGAGCTACACTAACGTTGCTTCAACCACCTTGGTTGGCAAATTGAAGCTACCTATCATCAATCATCCCCGTCCATACAAGCTATAATGGTTGAATAATCATGGCGAGATGAAGGTCACCAAACAAGTAAAGGTACCTTTCTCTATAGGGAAGAATTACAAAGATGAGGTGTTGTGTGACATAGTCCCTATGGATGCTAGTCATCTTCTACTTGGGAGGCCGTGGCAATTTGATAGAAGAGCACTACATGATGGCTTTAAAAACACCTACGCTTTTAAGAAGGATGGAAAGAAGATTATGTTGGTACCCTTAAAGCCAATACAAGTACATTCGAAGGAGGATGTAATCGAGAAGAAGAAGCTTAGTTGTTTTGCTTCTAAGAATGAGTTAAAGAAGGTAATAAAAAGGGATGACTTTGTCTTATTGCTAATTCTCAAGGAGCTGAACCCAGAACTTGCAGAAAAGCTTCCTAAGCTTGTGAGGGAGTTAATAGAAGAATTTGCAGATGTCTTTCCGAATGAGCTACCTAAGGGATTGCCATTCTTAAGGGGAATTGAGCATCAAATTGATTTGGTACCCGGTGCTGCCTTACCAAATAAGCCAGCATACAGAATGAATCCAGAGGAGGCTAAGGAGTTAAAAAGGCAAGTTGATGAGTTGATTGAAAATGGTTATGTAAGGGAATCCATGAGCCCTTGTTCTGTGCCTACATTATTAGTCCCAAAAAAGGATGGCTCTATGAGAATGTGTGTGGACAGCCGTGCTATAAATAAGATTACAATCAAATACCACTACCCAATTCCAAGATTGGATGACATGTTGGATGAGCTAAATGGTTCCAAAGTTTTTTCAAAAATTGACTTGAAGAGCGGCTATCACCAAATCTGAATGAAAGAGGGAGACGAGTGGAAGACAGCCTTCAAAACAAAGCATAGACTTTATACACCTCTACCTGTCCCAGATCAACCTTGGACTGATTTTAGCATGGATTTCGTGCTAGGCTTACCAAGGACACAAAGAGGTAAAGATTCGGTCATGGTTGTTCTTGATCGTTTTTCAAAAATGTCTCATTTTATTCCATGCCATAAGACCGACGATGCTGTGCACATCGCCGATTTATTTTTCAAAGAAATTGTGAGACTTCATGGCATTCCAAAGAGTATCGTGTCAGATCGTGATGCCAAATTTCTTAGCTACTTTTGGAAGACTTTATGGAGGAAGCTAGGAACAAAGTTGCTCTTTAATACTGCCTGTCACCCACAAACTGATGGGCAAACTGAAGTGGTGAACCGAACGCTTTCTACTTTGCTAAGAATTATCATTGGCAACAACTTGAAAAGTTGGGATGAATGCTTGGCCTATGCTGAATTTGCTTACAATAGAAGTGCACATGGTACTACTAAACACTCTCCTTTTGAAGTAGTTTATGGGTTTAACCCATTGAGCCCACTTGATTTAGTACCATTACCACTTGAGGCTCGAGAATGCATAGATGGAAAAAAGAAGGCTGACATGATAAAGAAGTTACATGAGAACATAAAACAGCAGATTGAGAAGAAAAACTCCACCTATCAGAAGATTGCCAACAAAAGAAGAAAATTTGTTCAATTCAGTCCTGGAGATTTAGTGTAGGTTCATCTTCGAAAAGAAAGATTTCCAAACCAAAGGAAGTCTAAATTAATGCCAAGGGTAGATGGTCCTTTCCGTATCATAGACAAGGTAAATGATAATACATACAAAATTGATTTGCCTGAAGAATATGCTGTTTCTACTACTTTCAATGTGAGGAATCTTTTTCCGTACTTAGAAGATAAAGAGGACTTGGATTTGAGGCCAAATCCATTTCAACCAAGGGAGGATGATGTAATCAAAGATAACCCAATTGCAGCCCAAGAAAGGGAGAATACTTCAATTGGGCCTCTAACTCGTTCAAGGGCTAAAGGGATTGGATTGGGCTTAACCACATTATTGAAAGTGGAAGAAGTGTGAATAAGATTGCATGTGGGATGGTTGCATTTGTTGAATATATTTGTAATCTATTACCTAGACATTTATTGTCTTTGACATTTAGCTACCTATGCATTTATTGTCTTTGACATTTAGCTACCTATGCATTTATTGTCTTTGACATTTAGCCTACACTACTTGACTTTTAGTTGATACATTTAATACATTAGTTGGAGTCTTTTGTCTTTTGTTTTGGAGACTCTTTATAAAAACGGTCATTGCCATATGTTGTAATCCATCCTTGAATCATATATGAGATATTGGAATTTTACTTTCAAGAGGATTCTTGAGTTCTTTCTCTTATCTAACTTGGGTTAGTGGCGAGAGCAACTAGATTTCTTATCACTCACGTTCTTCTTTCTTGAGTGTGGCGAGATCAACCCATTTCTCTTAGTTGTGGCGCCCTTTAGCTTATCAATTGAGTGATTTATTTTTCTTTGTTTGTTTCTTTCAACCTATCCAGAAAATCGATTAAGTGTTTTCCCTCCAGAAATCACATCAAGAAGTATACATGGAGGCACCGAAAAGGTATGACTCTTCAAGTTTGCAAATTAAAAAAATCTTTGTATGGCTTAAAACAAGCATCTCGGCAGTGGAATCTAGAACTGACTGCACAGTTAAAGTTTTTTGGTTTTGAATAGTCAGTTCATGATCATTATTTGTTCATTTTTCATGCTCAGAATATTTTCTTAATTTTGTTACTATATGTAGATGACATAATGCTAATCAGAAATTCTCAGGCAAAGATAGAAAAAGTGAAGAAGTTTCTTGATAGAAAGTTTACTATCAAGGATTTAAAGTTTGCTAAGTATTTTTTGGGTCTCAAACTGATTAGATCAGAGAAGGGACTTTGGGTCAATCAAAGGAAGTACATGTTGGACATGTTGAAAGATACAGGTTTGATGGAGTGTAACTCAACTTCTACTCCTTTACCAAATGAAGTAAGTTTATGTAGTAATACTGGGATTTTGCTTGATGACCCTACAAAATACAGACGTTTGGTGGGAAGATTGCTTTATTTGGGGTTTACAAGGCCAGACATCTCTTTTGCTACACAACAATTGAGTCAATTTGTACAAGAGCCAAGAGATACACATTGGGAAGCAGCTTTGTATGTTTTAAGATATTTGAAAGGGTGTCTATCTCTTGGTTTATTCTTTCCCTCGTCTAATTCATTAAATTTGACTGCATATTATGACTCTGATTGGGGCTCTTGTCTTGATACTCAAAAGTGTTTAACAGGATACTGTGTGTTCATTGGCAGTGCTCTTATCTCATGAAAAAAAAAAAACAAGTCACAGTTTCGTGTTCAACAACTGAAGGGGAATACCGAGCTATGACAGCTACAGTTTGTGAGTTATAGTGGATCTCTTTTATCCTTCGTGATATGCAGTCACCAGCTTCAATTCCTATCACAATTTTTTTGTGACAATAAATCTACAATTCAGATTGCAGAAAATCTGACATATCACGAAAGGACCAAACATCTAGATATAGATTGCCATTTTATCAGGGATAAGGTGAAAAATGGTTTCATTTCTCCCAAGTATGTTAGTTCCACATAACAGTTGGTGGATTCTTTTACTAAGGTAGTAACGGGACCTTTATTTACAAGCATGAAGTCCAAGTTAGGCTTGTTAGATTGCTATCAAGCCCCAACTTGAGGGAGCGATGTAGAACTGTACATAGTACTGATGCGCTGATGTGTACATAGTGCTTATATGTACTTTAAGTGTGTTGATGTGTTTTTAAGTTAGGATTAGTTATAGAAGTTATTTTATTGTTCTGTTTCTGTTAAGAGGTTGTTTGCTTTCAGTTAGATAGTTTAAGCTTCTGTTAGGTGTTTTTAACCTCTATAAATAGTTTACTTAGCAATGTAAATACTGATTTGAATGAATATAGATTTTCATTCTTTTACCGAGTATCCTATTCTTTTACCACTTTGTACAATTACATCTGAAAAATATAACATTAACTCTTGATGAGAACTTTCTAAAACATATATGGATTGAATAATGAAAATAATGAAAGCAACAAAGAAAATCAATAAACCAACTAAATAATTTTCATTAGCAGCACGACTTAATATATCAGTAACAGGAGTGAAGTTGAACAGAGTTTTGGGAATGACAGATCGTCATCAGCAATCCGAACATTAGTCAAGAAATGAAAATCAAGCACAAAGGGATGCCTTATAGTTCGATAGTTACTGGTGCTCTTAATAACAGTAAATATAAACATTCCATAAACATTTCCCTCACTGATATGACGTTTGAACTTACTAACAAAAGATTTCTTAAGGTGACCTTGAATCCAATTGCCCTAAATGCCAATAAAATGGAATGAAATAATGAATAACCATAAAGAAAAAATAACGTGAAACAGTGATATGAATATACATAATCAAAATAATACCCGAGAGTCTTGCAACACCATCTCCAAACTATATACTTCTTCAGGCATGTTAAAGGAAGGAGTAGTCCACACTCGCATAACACAGACTTTAATCCTCCAATCGTCCCTTATAGAAGTGATATTAAATAGATTACTGGGTCAATGCAAAAAAGAAAACAAAAGATGGAAAACTGACATACGATAGAACTATTTATAACAGAGCATAATACAGCAAAAGTTTAAATTTCAAATGAAGGCGCGAACAATATGTTGTTACCATACCATAATTAATTGCTTCACCGAATTGTCAACCACTAATAATACATCAAGAAGAGCATGCTTATAAAAACGATGTTTAACATGAGAAGTAGTTTAATTGGCTGAAAGGTTCGAATAATTAATGAAACAAACCCAAAAAAAATACGAGATATGCAGCTAGGATAGCATTAGTTGTAGAACATATATTGAAACAACATGTCATAAGGATAGGAGGAAAAACGCTGATGTGGATGCATTTAATGAAAGTAGTGCAATTAATGCGCTTAAGCAGAACTCTTTTAGTAATATATTTAGATTCGAAAATTGTATATGTATTTTTAAAAAATTATAAAAGTTTTCATATCTAAAAATATTATATTTATTAAATATAAGGTTGTAAAATATAAAAATATGATAAAATGATATTATTTATACTAAATAATACAATTTTTTAGTAATAAAAAAATAAAAAATAAAAAAATTAAATAGGCCAGCCTGTAGGCTAAATAGACCTATTTTTTTGAGCATAAAACTATTTATTTACGAATAATTTTAGACTAAGCTGCAGACCACAGGCCAAATTGACAGCACTTTTAGCTCATTAAGTGTCAACTAATAGCTTAGGAGTTTGTTAAGATAATTTCCGTTATTTTTTTTGGTTCATTTCTTCATAGACATCCGATAAGGTATAGTGTCGTAAGAGTGAAGGATGGTTCGGTGTTTATATATGAACCAACGCACAGCCCAGTCCCAATTTGTTGAGCTTTTTTTTTTTTGTTAAAAGATTATATTAACTTCTTATGAAATTTAATTAGATTATACTTAGTAGTTTTAAATATTATATTTAATTCTCTTTTAATTTTTTTTTTGTTATTAAAATTAATTCTTTGTATAATATGTTTTTTCTTAGTAATAAAGTTATATGATAATCTTTATTTTCACACTAAAAATAAAATCTTCACATGTAAATTTTAAGATACAAGAAAAATATTGTTAAAAATTAATTAATTTGACAAAAAATAAATTAGGAAAAAATTCTAATAAAATATTTCAAAGTTTAATATTTCAAAGTTTCAAGGAGGCAAATGTAATATTCAAAAAAAAAATGTAATTTAATCATTGGAGTAGGTTACCTTCTTTTTTTAATTTTCCTTCCTTTTTGGATTTTTTAGATGGACCCTGATCCGACCCGGGAATACTCAAATTTTAAAAATCCAAACCTAAAATTAAAAACCCTTCGCTGCCCCCAACCTCGAGTCTACTCCAACAACATAGTCGTCTCTGTGCTCTATTGCGATCAGCGATTCACAGTCTAGGGTTTTAGCTAGCCCTTTGCTTCGCTCTCTACTCTCTCCAATGGCGGAAGAAACAGTGCCGGAAGTTGCCGAGGCCAACCCTACGGCCACAGTGGACATGGAAGTTGAAAACACTGAATCCGCGCAAAACGCCGGTGACAACGTTGGCTCTGAACCCAATGGCGCCGATTGGGTGACAAACGGCGAGCACAACCAGAAGCGGGGCAGGGAGGAGGACGAGTCCGAGGAAGACAAGGTTGGAGTTTCGAAGAAGCTAAAGGTTGATAAGTCAGTGGAAGAAGAAAGGTTGGAGGCTTTGAAAAAAGGTGGGGAAGAAGAGACGTTGAAAGAAGGTGGGGAAGAAGGTGGGGACGAAGAGACGTTGAAAGAAGGGGGGGAGGAAGAGACGTTGAAAGAAGGTGGGGAAGAAGAGACGTTGAAAGAAGGGGGGGAGGAAGAGACGTTGAAAGAAGGCGGGGAAGAAGAGACGTTGAAAGAAGGCGGGGAAGAAGAAGAGGAGAAATCGGGTCCTGTGAATTTAGGTCCCAAGACTTTTGGGTCTTCCCCCGAGATGTTCAATTACTTCTACAAGTTTCTTCATCACTGGCCACCTTATCTGAATGTTAACAAGGTATTAGCACACTTGTTCTGTTATCTTTCTTTGCTCTGTTTTGGTGATAGGAAAGCGCAATATATCAAAAATGAAAGACTTTTAAGAGTTGGCACTTTTTGATAGAATCACTGCAACATACGTACTTAGGATACTAGCTTAGGCATTTGTTTACTCCACTGTCGTCTGTCAAATCCATTAGTTAGTGAATGGCACATTTGTCTGGAATATGGCTTACTGCAGTTATTGTGCAAGTTTTGTTCTTTGATGTTAGACTATGTGATACTGGATGCCATAAGAGATCATAGATGATTGTTACTTAATAGATAAATACAGGAAGATATTGTGTCTAATTCTTTGTTGTATTATGTTTCTTAGCTATTTGAATTGAAGATGATTATGTTGTTTCACCTTGCTCTGTTTGGAGAGTTGGGAGGCATCTGGAATGTGGAGATCCTCCCACTTCTCCCTGCTTTCTGATTATCTTCACCACTCTACAATGTTAAGTAGTTTTTAGGCATTAATAAGGGTTGGTTTTTCTATAATTGGGACAAATTGAAGAATGAATATATTTTCCTGTCCTGATATTGACTTTTGAAGTCTGAACTTGCTTTATGCATTAAAATATCTTTATTGATAAAGAAAAAGGGAAGACAAAAGTAGTTTTGCTGAAAAAATTTAGGAGGTTTCTTGTCAATTTGGCAATGGGAAGAATCAGTGAATTAATCTTATCATGTGGCAATTCGTGGTGTGTGTGTGTGTGTGTGTGTTTGTAACAATTCCTTGTGGCAGCAACTCCTTTTGATGTTGTTAGTGTTATTATTTATACTGATGTGTTTACACCTATATAATGATTTAAAATTCAATTCAAGTTATTAATGTTATATTTTCCTGTCTCTGCACTTGTGCACATTGTAGTTTTACCCTTGTCCTACTGTATTCCTACTGTGTTTTGATGGATTCCACTAAATACTGGTTTGAAAACTTTGTGGTTTTTTTCCTCTGAAATCTTTGGCTTCATCCTTTTATTGTCTTCTATAGCTAAAAGTTCAATCTTCAGCTTCCATAAATTGCAGCCACTTTGTATGCGGGGTGCTGTAAGTTCACTTTCCTGTGATTATCCTTTGTATATGCGGGGATGTGTATGTGTGTATGCATGCCTTTTTGAGAGTCCAATTTCATTTCATATTTACATGTGGGGATTGAAATAATTTGCAATTCATTACGACCAGATGTTCGATTGTGATAGATATTAATTGAATCTAGTACTACTATAATCATTAATATTCCTTTACCTCAATGTTGCAGTAACTGCATTCTGCATTCTGCGCTTCAAATTGATAATCCATTCACCATGGTTTGTTTTGTGTGACAGTATGAACATATAATGTTGCTGGAATTGCTTAAGAAGGGCCATGCAGAACCCAATAAAAAGATTGGTGGAGGGATCCGAGCTTTCCAAATCCGCAATCATCCTGTGTGGAAAAGCAGGTGCTTCTTCCTCGTCAGGGAGGATGATTCCGTCGACGATTTTAGCTTCCGAAAGTGTGTAGATCATATCCTTCCATTGCCGGAAGAGATGCAGTTGAAGTCTCATGTGAACAAGGTATTAGGTGGTGGGGGAGGAAAGGGCCATGGAGGAAGAGGTGGCGGTGGGAGAGGAGGTGGGCGTGGCCGTGGGAAGGGAGGAAGGTGGAAGCGTTGAGTACCGTAGTTGCTGGTTGAAGCTTGACATTTCAAGAAATGTTTTTTGTATTTGCGATCAGCATTTTTATTTTTCCTGCTATCTATAATATAAATTATGACTCTGTTACTTACAATTAGTAAAAGTCATTTTCAGTTTTCGAGTTAATTCCTGATCCTTTATAATATCTTTACAGCTTATCTGTTTGTTGAATCATTTTCAGAGCGAAAGAGCATTATTCCAATAAAATGTTCGTTTCAAAACTTAATTAAATGCCTGAGGTATTGGCTTCCACAAGCGTTTATGCTTTTATGCTATAGTTATGAGTCTCAATTAAGAACGTGCGTGGATCGCGAAAATCGCGTATGTACATAATTCTTTCATTATCTCTTTTCAAGCCAATAAATATGGAGAACTGATTTAATACCATTGGTAATACCTTTCTTTTTTTTTTGGGCTAACATTAGTAATACCATTAGTAAGTAGTGTTTTTAATTTATAGAATCTAAAATATTTAATTAATTTAGTTAAAATGCTTACTTGGCTGAATTTAAATTAAGCATTGTACCATGAAACAACAACAACAACATAGCCTTATCCCACTAAGTGGGGTCGGCTACATGGATCGCACGACGCCATTAAGCTCTATCAATGACCAATTCTTTAGATATTTCATTTACTAAAAGGTCCCGTTCAATAATTTCTCTAAGTGTCTTTTTTGGTCTTTTTCGACCTTTTTTCATACGGTTCCAAATCATCTGTTCAACTCTCCTAACTGGCGCTTCCAACGGTCTTCTTTGTACATGCCCAAACCATCTTAAACGGTTTTCAACCATTTTTTCCTCAATAGGTGCCACCCCAACTCTTCCTCGTATATGATCATTACGGATCATATCTCTTCTTGTATGATCACACATCCAACGTAACATTGTACCATGAAAGTTGAATATAATTTGGTGTTATATGAAATAATAAACCAAATTATTTTAGTTTTAAAAAGATTGTGTATTTGTTTCAATTTTGTCCTATTTTTTTAATACAAAAATGGTGGACAAGTCGCCTAAGCACCAATCATTTTCGAAGAAGAGACACCCATTGCATCCTTCGAAAGTAGATCCAACACATCATTGGGGGGTTGACCTTGAAGATCCACCACATCATTTTATTTATACTTAATAAAAATAAAATTTATATTAAAAAATAATTATAAAAATATACTATGCATATTAAAATTATTTTTTATATAAGATTTGAAAATTATATTTTTTAAAAATAATTAATTTTTAATATAATTTAAAATGATTTGACATTATACTATAAGATTTTAATATAAGATTTGATATTATAAAATTTAATTATTATTAAAAATTATAATATCAAATATTCTATTAAAAATAATTTTAATATGCATAGTATATTTTTATAATTATTTTACTTAATAAAAATAAAATATATATTATAAGATTTGTTAATTAAAATTTTTAATTTTTTATATAATTTAAAATTAGTTATGTAAAATAATAATATATTTTCTTATTATAAGATTAGTTATTGTTTTATAAAATATAATAATTTGTGTATATTGTTTTGAATTTTGAATATAATAACAAAGGTTTTTATATATATTATATTTTGAATATAATAGAGAACTCTTCATTCTTTTATCTAAATCTAAGTTCGAATCCTACTAATCGACATATAGTTTTTGACAAAATATGAAAGTTTATAAAAGTATTTTGCCTAGTTTTAAATTTCATAAAGAGTTTTTTGCACATAAAACAAATTTTATAGGGATAAAATATATTTTTTCTTAAAAAATTGACACGAAAGATTTGATAATAGTAATTTTGGCAATTTAACAATGGAAAGAATTAAATTGAAGTACATAGAATTTTTTAAGAATCAAATTAAAACTAATTTTTTAAAAATTAAATTGAGACAAATCCAGAACTAAATTGGCAATTTATTCTAATTTTTAAAATATCAACCTGCTCAAAACGCTGTCGTATTAAACGGGATGCCCACGGGTTCATTATAAAACGCAATGAATCATGAATGAAGTTTTGGCGCCCAAATTGGTGGACAGCGATGTTACTGAGACTTCTTCACTCGCACCGATTCCATCACGCTGCTCCTAATCTCCATTTCTATACCTCTTTTCCTCTCCTTCACACCTCTCCCCAACCCCAATGCCTTCTGAATCCTCCTACCCAAACACTGCCTCATCCTCCCCAAAATGAAAGCCAACCCCAACCGATCTCATTTCCTCCATTTCACTCCCACAAACATCTTCTGGTTTCTGCAATAAAATTCGTTTCCCATAAGACCCTCTTGCTTCAAATCCACGCTCACATAGTCCGTACATCCCTCCTTCAAGACCCTGCAATTTCCCTTCCCTTCTTGTCCCGCTTAGCTCTCTGGGGTCCCTTTCGAAATCTCTCCTATTCCCGCCGTTTCTTCGACCAAATCCCCCATCCATCGCTTCCTCATTACAACACCATGATCAGGGCATATTCTATGAGCGATTCCCCCGAAGAGGGTCTCTATTTGTATCGAGATATGAGAAGACGAGGTATTTATCCAGACCCATTATCGTCTTCCTCTGCTGTTAAGTCTTGCATCAAGATTCTTCATCTCCTAGGTGGGGCTCAGGTTCATGGTTGTATCTTGAAAGATGGGCATCAGTCGGATAGCCTCTTGCTGACAACTGTTATGGATTTGTATTCACAATGCGAGAAATGGGATGACGCACGGAAACTGTTTGATGAAATGCCTCAGAAAGATACTGTTGCTTGGAATGTCATGATTTCCTGCTGTATTCGTAATAATCGGACTCGGGATGCTTTGAGTTTGTTCGATGTTATGCAGAGTGAAACCTATAACTGTGAGCCCGATGATGTTACATGTTTACTCCTGCTTCAAGCTTGCGCCCACTTGAATGCCCTGGAGTTCGGGGAACGAATTCACAGTTATATAAAAGAACATGGTTGTGGTGGGTCTCTAAAATTGGCTAATTCTCTCATATCTATGTATTCTCGATGTGGTTGTTTGGATAAGGCTTACGGTTTGTTTAAGGAAATGGAGAATAAGAGTGTAGTTTCATGGAGTGCGATGATCTCTGGTTTGGCAATGAATGGGTACGGGAGAGAAGCTATTGAAGCATTTGAAGAAATGTTGAGAATGGGGATTCATCCAGATGATCAGACATTCACAGGAGTTCTTTCTGCTTGCAGTCATTCTGGATTAATCAATGAAGGAATGTCATTTCTTGAGAGTATGAGCAAAGACTTCGGGATAACTCCTAACATTTATCATTATGGTTGCATGGTTGATCTCCTGGGGCGTGCTGGTTTACTTGATCAAGCCTATCAGCTTATCACATCAATGAATGTAAAGCCAGATTCAAAAATATGGAGGACCCTACTTGGGGCTTGTAGAATTCACGGCCATGTTAATCTTGGTGAAAGGGTAATTGGGCATTTGATTGAACTGAAAGCCCAAGAAGCAGGGGATTATGTTTTGCTGTTGAACATTTATTCTTCAGCTGATCAGTGGGAAAAGGTAGCAGAAGTGAGAAAGCTAATGAAAGAGAAAGCAATCCAAACCACACCTGGTTGTAGCACAATTGAGCTGAAAGGAGTAGTACACGAGTTCACCGTGGATGATGTTTCACATCCGAGAATGGGTGAGATTTATGAGATACTGGGTGAAATCAATCAGCAGCTGAAGATTGCAGGGTATGTTACTGAACTATCATCTGAGTTACACAAGTTAGATGACAGTGAAAAGGGGTATGTGCTCTCTTATCACAGTGAAAAATTGGCTATTGCTTTAGGGGTTCTTGCAACTACACCAGGCACAATACTGAGAGTGGCCAACAATCTACGCATATGCATTGATTGTCACAATTTTGTGAAAATTTTCTCGGGAGTTTACAACCGTGATGTTATTATCAGAGATCACAATAGGTTTCATCACTTCCGAGGAGGCCACTGCTCCTGTGGTGACTATTGGTAGGGTTGTTTTGGGACATGTCAAAGTGAATGGGTCAGCAAAAAATGACTGCCAACAGCTACTGCAAAGGAAACCTCTTTGTTATCCTTTCCCAGATTTGTCTTGTGTTGAATCATAGCAGGAAAAGAGTTATTCTTGGTGTTTTTATTCTTTTTAGAGCTGCCAACAGAAGATTTGTCCTCTGATGAATAATGAATAATGGCTTGCTTGAAAAGCAGCCATGAAAATCACTTCTAAGTAGGATTACAGCTTTACGTGAAGCGAGTGGATGGTCCTTTGGGTGCTAGCCCATAATCCCAAACCAGTTTATATTTGTCACAAAGCGCTCTGAAGATGTGACCACATTATTTGCTTATGTTTCAAGCTGCTGCCTTATCCAAGGTTGGTGTGCTTGGTGATACACTGATGCGCCATTAATACCTACCACTACAAACGCCAACAGTCCTAAGGGGAGTTTGAAAGGCCCACAAATATTTCGTGCCTACATCTCCATCTAAATGGTAAAACTTGGTGGCGGTAAATTTTGAGAGAATTTGTTTATATTGAAGGTCTTATGTTTATTAATTATTTTAGCATTTGCCATATTCTAAATCAGTTCATTATCATGTTATGACTTATCAAGTACACACACCATATTCTCTGGGTGATAGGCAATATGTAATAATCTTTGACCCAGAAAAAGAAAGATAGGCAATGTCTAAGGAGTACCAGATATAAATATAATAGAAGAATCACAATGGTAGCAAGCATTGCCATAATGCCAAATGCTTTTCTATGGCACTGATAGATTACTGAGTAATACTGTAAGTGTTATTGAATTTCAAATAGACAGACAAGGGAAAATACTCAGAAAAACACTGTCTCACAGCCCAGAGCAAGCTCCTTCAGAATCACAATGGCTCTGCCATACAATAAAGATTCTAACAGCCTACCTCCCTTCTCCTCCGCATCATACTATTAATATCTCACTTCTAACTAACTCTCCACGTCAGCTATCCCTCTCTCCTCATTCACGGTTACAGGTTTACCCCTCCTTGAATAGACTCTCCAAATCTTGGGCCTAGAGTCCGGGCCCAAAAGGTGATCAATATTATTACCAAGGTTCCTATCAATACCACCCTCTAAAACTTCAGCCTTGTCCTCAAGGTGCAAAGAAGGAAACTGACTACGCAAGGAAAACTCTTCCTCCCATGTAGCTTCATCTTCGGTCAATCCATTCCACTGAACCAGATGTTCTGTAACTTGCTGTCCTTTATGCCATCTCACCCGAGAACTCAAGACCTTGTTTGGAATTACAGCATCATCCATAGCTAAGTCAGTAGGCAGAGAGGGTTCAACAGAATAATTTCCCACAGCTTTCTTCAACAGAGAAATGTGAAAAACCGGATGAATTTTAGAAGTAGTAGGTAATTGTAGTTTGTAAGCCACTGGCCCAATTCTCTCCAAGATTGGGAAGGGACCATAAAATCTGGGGGATAACTTCGAATAAATCTTCTGTGTAACCAAAACCTGCCTATGAGGTCTTAGTTTGAGAAAAACCCACTCTCCTACCTGAAATTCCTTATGCTGTCTTTTTTTGTTAGCATACTTAGACATCTGCTGTTGAGCCTTAGTCAAATTAAACTTCAATTGTTTCAAAGCTTCATCCCTATCTCCCAATTCTTTTGCAAAAGCTTCCACTCTAGCTTCACCAACCATAAAACGCACCACTGTAGGAGCCTTCCGCCCAAAAACTATTTCGAATGGTGATGTTCCCGTGGAACTATGAAAGGTCGAGTTATACCAAAACTCCGCCCAAGGAACCCAAAATGACCAATTTTTGGGTTGTTCTGATGCAAAACAGCGCAAGTAAGCTTCCAAGCAGCGGTTGACCACTTCAGTTTGGCCATCGCTTTCAGGATGATATGCTGAACTCATTTTCAAAGTAGTGCCACAAAGCTTAAATAACTCCCTCCAGAAAATACTGACAAAAACCGGGTCCCTATCACTTAAGATGGAATTTGGAATCCCATGTAATCTGATTACCTCCTTAACAAACAAAGCAGCCACACTTTTAGCAGAATAGGGATGTTTAAGCAAGATAAAGTGAGCGTATTTTGAGAGACGGTCCACCACCACAAAAATAGCTTCAAAACCCCTAGATTTTGGTAACCCAGTGATAAAGTCTATTGAAATATCCTCCCAAATCTGTTCTGGAATTGATAAAGGTTGAATAAGACCATAAGGAGTAGTAGTAGCATATTTGTGTCTCTGGCAAACATCACAATTTCTAACAAATTCCAACACTTGTTTCTTCATTCCAAACCAGAAAAGATTGCTAGCCACACGCCTATAAGTGCGAAGAAAACCAGAGTGTCCTCCGGAAGGCGAGGTGTGAAATTCATGCAGTAAAGTCGGAATAAATTCCGAATTTGAGGATAGCACCAGTCTGCCCTTATAGAGCAACACACCCTTGTGTAATGAAAAACCCATTGTAGTAGGAAGTTGCTGTTCTAGTGCCCCGATGATTTCTTGTAATTTTTTATCTTTTGTAAGTTCCTGTTGTAGATTCTTACTGTGCAACCATGAAGGAGAAGAAATAATTGTTGCACAATGACCCTCTTCACAGATTTGATAAAGAGAATCTGCTGCTTTGTTCTCACGACCGGGTTTATAAATTACCTCAAAATTAAATCCCAGTAGTTTTGACACCCAGTCCAGCTGTGATGACGTTTTGTTTCATCAAATGTTTTAAGCTTTTCTGATATGAAAAAACCACAAACTCTCTTCCCATTAAGTATTGGCGCCAATGTTGAATTGCCAAAGCTGCTGCCATTAATTC
Organism: Biancaea sappan; assembly: GCA_037074585.1. Lineage (NCBI taxonomy): Eukaryota > Viridiplantae > Streptophyta > Magnoliopsida > Fabales > Fabaceae > Biancaea > Biancaea sappan. The sequence continues at coordinate 43,389,069 of CM073497.1, read as the reverse complement.
CTTTTCATAGATAGATTTACTAAGATTACTAGGTGATAAAGCTTGACTGTAATAAGCTACTGGTCTACCTTGTTGCATTAGCACCGCTCCTAAACCACGTCCCGAAGCATCACATTCCACTTCAAAGATTTTTGAGAAATCTGGTAGAGCAAGCATTGGGGCTGTAGTTACAGCTTGCTTCAATGCTTCAAAAGCCACAGTTGCTTCATCTGACCATTGAAAGCCATCTTTTTTGGTCAGATCAGTCAAAGGTTTAGCCATCTTCCCATATCCTTTGATGAATTTTCGGTAATACCCCGTCAAACCCAAAAATCCCCTCACTCCTTTTACATTGCGAGGGACTAGCCAGTTTCTAACACACATCACCTTTTTTGGATCCACAGCTACCCCTTCATGAGAAATGATATGGCCAAGGTATTCTACTTGAGATTTCCCAAAACTACACTTCTTCTGGTTGGCCACCAATTGGGTAGAACTTAATATACTCAACACGCATTCCAAATGAGCCAAATGAGAGTCCCAATCATGGCTGTAAATAAGGATATCATCAAAGAACACTAACATAAACCTTCGAAGATAAGGTCTGAATATGTGATTCATAGTTGCTTGAAATGTTGCTGGGGCGTTCATCAAACCAAAGGGCATTACAAGATATTCGTAATGTTCCTTGTGGGTACGGAAAGCAGTCTTTGCAATGTCCTCTTCTTTCATACGTATTTGATGATATCCTGATTTTAAGTCCAATTTAGAAAAATATTGAGCTCCATGAAGTTCATCCAACAATTCATCCACTACTGGAATAGGGAACTTGTCCTGAATAGTAGCCTTATTTAAAGCACGGTAATCCACACACATGAGCCAAGAATCATCTTTTTTTTTAACCAGAATTACAGGACTCGAGTAGGGGCTAGAACTATGGCGTATGATTCCCTGTTTCAACATCTCATCCACCTGACGTTCTATTTCTGCCTTATGGTGATGTGGATAACGGTAAGGGCGTACACTAATTGGCGCTGTACCTTCTTTTAGCACTATCGTATGCACAGTATCTCGATGTGGAGGAAGGCCAATGTTTTCCTTAAACACCTCAGGAAACCTTTCTAACAACCCCATTAATTCCCTATGCTGTAAAGGACTTAATTCCTTTTCCTTTTTAGTCACCATGGTAATTTCAGTATTCCATAACCAGCCCTCAATTTTCCTGACTGAATTCCCCTGTAACTCCTCTAGCGATAAGGCATGGAAATCTTGCATATTGCCCTCTCCAATTTTATTTTTTAAACTTCGTAATAGAACTGGAACATCATGCACAATAAACGACACTGTCATCTCCTTGTAATTCATGGTTATTTTCCCCAATAAACGTAACCAAGCCACACCGAGAATGATGTCAATTCCACCCAAGTCCAGTATATAAGCATCAATAGTCATATTCACTTTTTCCAACTGCAATGGCACCTTAAAACATTTTCCCAACGTAAGTACTTTATGACCATCTCCAAGTCTGACAGAGAGTTTTTGTGATTGATCAACCTTCAAACCCAGCGAAGACACCACTTGAGGACTAACAAAATTGTGGCTAGCACCACTATCTATCAGAACTAAAATTGGAGTCCCATTGATATTGGCTTCGAAACGCATGGTACTACTGGCAGTGGAATCATCTGTAGAGAAACCCATTAACCCAATTACACGACATTCTAACCCAACTTCATCCTTCTCTGGTTCTGATTCCATCACTGCCAACTCTCGTCCTTCTCCAATATTCCCCTCACCCTCGTCATCAGCAAGTACCAGATAACGCAATGAACGAGCAGTGCACTTGTGCGCTGGACTGTAACGTTCTCCACATCGGAAACATAGACCACGATTTCGCCTCTCCATCAATTCATTGTACGATAAGTGTTTAACTCCTCGGGGTCTTTCCGTGTTTGTTCCTCTATCGAAGTCGCCACTCCGATTTGAAGCAGTCATTGTATTTACGTTACCCACAGATGACAAACTCGACCCAATCGTGGCAATATTTCGAGCTATTCCCGTCGTATTGGACCCTCATGTCGAACCCTTCCTTTGGGTATTCGACACCCAACTTGAAGCCTGTTTACCCGACTCCAGTTCTTTCCTACTACCCGACCCACTTAACAATTGAGAGGATGGGCTACCGGTTCTTCCGGTAGAGAAAGATCCACTCATTCGGTTTGGAAACATACCATCCTTCGCACGATCAATTCCTTCTATCTCCGCCTCCACATCTCGCGATAACTGCATAATGTGGCCACGACTCTCAGGCCGATGTGTATGGACCTTCTGCCTTATCTCCGGCTTCAATCCACCCAAAAAATAGCCCACATATTGTTGTTCTGCGAGTTTGGGTACTTGGCATGATACAAATTCGAATGATTCAATATACTCCTCCACCGTTCCCGATTGTTGCAGCACCTTCAAAGCTTCGTAGGGATTATCATAACGAGTTCCTCCATAACGCAGCATCAGAGCCTTCTTCAATTTACCCCAATTCGGATTTTCCTCAGTCTCGCGCCATAGATTGAACCAATAAATTGTACTACCTTCCATGCACAGTCGACTAAGTTTAATCTTCATTGCGTCATCCGAGTTATGTATTTCAAAATATGTTTCCGCACGCCAAATCCATCCCATCGGATCAATACCAGAAAACCCCGGTAACTCCACTTTCTTCACTGACAATTTGTATTCGTCCAAACACTCCTTCATCGGATCTAGAGGAGGTTTGACAAACGAACTAGAGATTCTCTGTTGACGGTGGTGAATTATTTTGCTGAAATTCTTCAGAATGTACTTCATCCACTTTCTTCCCTAGCATCTTTGCAACCTCATGTAAAAGCGCTTGATGCATAGACTGCTGCTTCCTACTCTGTTGTTCTTGAGCTTCCATCAATGATGCCTTGAATGAAGACTGTAATTCCTCCAGAGATTCCTCAAGCTTGGTCTCAACCGAAGCCAACCGAGTCTCCATGGCATCCAAACGATCTTGCGGTTTGGGAGGCATTTTCAGATCCGGCAGGTCGGACCAATTGATAGATTACTGAGTAATACTGTAAGTGTTATTGAATTTCAAATAGACAGACAAGGGAAAATACTCAGAAAAACACTGTCTCAGCCCAGAGCAAGCTCCTTCAGAACCACAATGGCTCTGCCATACAATAAAGATTCTAACAGCCTACCTCCCTTCTCCTCCGCATCATATTATTAATATCTCACTTCTAACTAACTCTCCACGTCAGCTATCCCTCTCTCCTCATTCACGGTTACAGGTTTACCCCTCCTTGAATAGACTCTCCAAATCTTGGGCCTAGAGTCAGGGCCCAAAAGGTGATCAATATTATTACCAAGGTTCCTATCAGGCACAGCATACCAGTAATATTTTTAGATACTTTTGTCATTTACTATTGCTTACACTAGTCACCAGGTAACAGATGCATGTAACTGTAAATGCTCCTTTTACCTCCTTCACAGTTCATAGTAAATAATTAAAATATCTTTCTTTTGATCTCTGGAATACAGTAATAGCACGACTCATGGTTAGATGATGTGATGATGATGGTATGATGGTAATCATCAACTATTCATGATTTGTCGATGTATTCTGTCATGTGCACATTTTCGTTAGCATATTTTGTATAGGCTGCAAATTCTTTGTAATAGATATTATTCTTTTTTGTCCTAAAAACATCACTGCTACCTCTCTCGTCAACAATACTAACAAATTCTCCTTCCCAGATCAACTCTGTTATGTCAAGGTGGACATTAATAATTTTATGCTATGGCAATCTATGTTTCTTCCTATAGTCAAGGAAACAAACTTGAAGGTTATTTGTTTGGTTCCAAAACCTACCCTGTTATGATCATCTTTGAAGGAGGAGAGAAGAAGATCAACCCTCTGTATGAAAAATGAATGGAAACTGAGCAACTTTTGTTGGGATGATTGTTCAATACCCTGACAGTTAAAGTTGCATCACAGCTGCTTGATTGTAGTACCTCAACAGCTGTGGGAGGAATCACAAGATCTGGTAGGTTCACAAACTCAATCAAGAATCACTCTAAACAAGAGTGAATTCTAGAGAACAAGAAAAGGAAGTTTAAAAATGGAAGATACTCGCCATTCAAGATTTAATTAGAAATCATTCACTTGCGTGACTTGAGGCACATATGGAATTATGTAACCACCATGAGGTTAAACCCAAGGTAAACACAATTTAGAATTCAATACCATGCATGTAAAATACAAGAGTAGAGATACTCCCTCTCATTCAAGTTATTTATCAATCCAATTGTACTACCAACATATATCATGAGAACTTCAGTATTTCAAGGGATAGTAAAGTCACAGAAAATAATAAAGAAGTGGTGATTATCCTTCACCTTGGAGTTCGGGTTACCGAATTGGATGTTTTCTACTCAAAATTCTCAAAGATGATTGTTTAAGATGTTTGAGATCAAAGTCCTCCCATTCCTGAGCCAAAAGAATGTTTATCAACCAAGAAACATCACAAACCCCGCTTCTACAGTGCCCAAACCTAGCATTGCAACGCTAGAGAATGGAATGAAAAATTGAGTGTAGTGGGTCTGATGTTGCAGCGCCCAAACCTGCGCCACAAAAGGAAGGTTGTATTTTCTCTTCGAAAATGTTAATTTTCTAATTTTACTAAATTAAGACCCTTTTTGCTCATTAATTCATAATCCCCTAATTGTATCTTTATTGCCTTTTGAGTAAAAATAACTTATTTGTTGATTAAATTGTTGTTTCATTTGAATTTCTAGATATTTCTCATTTTGACTTTATTTTCTAGTTTGTAATAATTTTTGGGTGCTTTTGTAGGGTTAAATTTTAGTAATTAAACGGTTGAGTGGATAGTTTCTGTTGCAAAAAGATAAAGTTACTGCAGAATTTTTTCATGAAAGTGAAGTTTTTTCACTGTTAGCGAGGGTAAACAATGTCAATGCGAAAACCTAAGTATAAATATTTTTTTTTGGAAGCTTTTGAAGGGGAATTTGAGTTTTGGAAAATAGGGATGCACCATTCTTGACCAAAAGAGCAATGGAACTTGTCATTGGAGCATTTGTGGAGCCAATTTCTTCTAACTTTACCTCGGATTTATGGATCCATCTTTTATTGATTTTTGCTCTTTTATCATTGTGAGCAGCTATTTTTCTATTTTAGGATTGTTATGAAATGTAGTTCTAAATAGTTTTTTGTTGTTTTATCTCTACTCTTGTGAACATCAACTTTATAATATAATTGTTTTAATTCAATGATTAAAGCTTTCCATTACTTTGAATAACTTGTGATTTGATTTGTGATTTTGCTTGTTTTGAGTAAGAGTGGTGAAATTAGAATAAGAAATGAAAAGTATGAGTCATAAACCTTAGGTGTTTAGGGGAATTGATTTGCTAACGATATAACTATATAATTGCTAACCTCATATAATCAATTATAGGCTTAATTTAAAATTGAACTTAACACTCATAAGAAATTATAGAGAAATTAGGTTAACTTAGTTGAGGTTTGAGAGAATCTTTCTAGGTAGTTATGGGCCTTAGATTCTTTTGTATGTTAGTAAGAGCAAGAGTGAGATAGAACAACAATTTTTAGAAAGAAGGAAGGGGATTAGCAACTCTGCGTTTTTAATCGATAAATTTTATAAAAATTTTTTGCTGCATTCATTTACATAGATTTTTCTTTGAGTCTTATTTTATTATTCGATCTTCCTTCAATGAAGTATTTGGTCTAAATAGTATTTGCTTTAGCTTCTTGAGTACTTGGCACTTCAATCCCTGTGGAGATGATACTTTACTCATTCTTTATTACTTGTACAATCGATACACTTGCCGTTTCATTAACAAGTTTTTGGCGCCTTTACCTAGAATTGATATTTGTGTCAATATTCATAGAGACCAAAGTAGTGTACTTTAGATACTTTTTGTTCTTGTTTACTTTTTTCACTTTTTCATTTTTTTCAATAAAATAAAATAAAATATATTTCTCATAGTGTTATTTATTGTTGTATGCGATGTACTATTGATCCTTCTTCTTTGTTGTATAAGCCTGAAGCTGAAAGGCCAGCAAGGAAAATTAGGAAGGAGACAAGACTAAGAAAAGGATATCAGTATAGTTTAACTAAAGAGTATAAACTTAGCGCTCTTAGGAGATAACTCAAGTTTTCTAAACCTTACACTTTTATCTTTTTATTTTATTTCCTTTTCTTGTTTCTTTAGTAGAATAGTTTAGTGTGGTTTGAATTGTTTGATGTTACTGTGTTTAATTTGCATTTTGAGATGTGATTTTGTTAGAATTTGTATTGGTGTGATTATAGTGTTTCTTTTGTTGTTGTTTGATGGGGTTTAAATTTATTTTGATGATGTGAAATTGTGTTAAAATGAGTTTATGCTTGTAAATTTTATGTACTGGTTGTTTAGAGGTGAATTTATGCCTTCTATGGTTTCTCACTGAAGTGGGAAATTTCTTGCTTAAGCGAGGAATGCGTGTGTGAGGCTTGCTGTGTGCCAACGTCTCTTTGAAGCAAGGAACGCCTTGCTTAAGCAAAAAAGTTTTTTCGCTGCAACGAGGTTGAAAAAAAAATTTGCAATCAAGAGAGGAAAGTAATTAAGTGTCTTCATTACTGTTTAAGAATAAGATTCTTTCTTGATTGAATTCAATTAAATTTAAATTCTTTCTTGATTGAATTCAATTAAATTCAAATTCCTTCTTGATTGATTTCAATTGAATTCAAATTCCTTTCCTAATTGAATTCTAATTAATATGCAAATTCTCTCATAATTGGATTTCAATCTATATATCTATATAATAGACTAAAACAATTCTATTCTAAGGCATTAATTACATGGATGTCATTAAATAACATATAATAAATTTAATAAATTTAAATGAATAAATTATGTAAATAAATAAATTCATTCCTATTACTTACGCCACATTAAATTCATTCTAAACAACTCTTTTAAGATGTACTATAGAGCTTTCCTTTAAATTCTGTGAAGATTACAATATATTAAATGTAAATTAATGTGATTGATTTTATAATGCATTCAAATGAATTTGAAAAATTTGCATTCAAATTAATTCAAATCATTCTTTTTAAAAATATGAATTGTTGTAAATTTAATTAATAATTAAATAATTAAATAATTACAATATATTAAATGCAAATTGGTGTGATTGATTCTATAATTGTATTCAAATGAATTTAAAAAATTTGTATTCAAATTAATTCATACTATCCCTTTTAAAATTATGAATCATCGTAAAATTTTGAGTATTTGGAGTTCGATCTAAAGCTAGAATGATTTTATATTTGGAGAGTTTATATTAGTTGCTTTTGTGTTGATCTGAAGCTCGACCTCAAGCTAATACAGTGCATTTCAAGCTTCATGAATGACTGAATGTTGAGTGCCATGCGTCAAATTGAGAAGCAGCAATTGAGGAATGATTGGATGGCTCGCGTATCAATTTCAAAGTGGATTTTCCACCATCAACTATAGAGAAACATCTTACCTCTGTTTCTGTTCTATTTTCACTCAAACTGGGTATAATCTTCTCGACGATTACCATGCAAGTTGCTACTTGCTTTTTCGAGAAATAACTTGAATTCAAGTTTGTTCTTATTAACATAAAAGAGACCGAACACAAAAAGAACCTTTCATTCTCTTAATGTAAGTGTTAAAGCAATTCATGGATTGCTTGTCTCTGAATTTTAGTTCAACTAACTTTTTCTTCTTTTGATGCAGATATTCGGTCAAGTTCCAGCCTTTGGAGATGGAGATATAAAGCTATTCGATAACTGCTAAGTATATATCTCCAACAAGCACACTTAGAAATCGTTAAATTAGTATTTGTAAAAAATTACTTATCAAAACCATTTCAATACACAGAATCAAGAGCAATCACCCAATATATCGCCTACGAGTATGCTAAAAAGGGACCCAACTAATAAGCAGAGAGTCCAAGAAGATAGCGATTATGGGGGAAAGGTAAACGCCTCGAATCCAGTGTTTTTCCCTTTTTAATTTGTTTATTCTTTGATTTAATAGAGTTCTTTTGTTTGAATCCACTTTACTTCTTGGAGTCAATCAAATTTTAGGAGTTTTTTATTTTTCATTTTATCTCTGATGTTGTAGGGCTCCGAGATTCGAACTAAATTTCTGAAGGATAGTAATCCTCTTAAATTGAAACAAGGTCAAGAAATAACCATATCAACTGACTATAGCATAAAGGGAGATAAGACTACAATCTATATGAACTATAAAAAGTTGGCTGAGGATGTGCCTGGCAGTGTAATACTATGCTCAGATGGACCTATCTCATTTACGGTCTTATCATGTGACAAAAAATTGGGTTTGGTTTGATGTCGCTATGAGAACTCTACAGTTTTTGACGAGAGAAAGAATGTTAATATTCTTAGAGTGATAATGGATCTCTCCACACTAACAGAGAAAGATAAGGAATTTATCTTGAAATGGGGAGTTCTCAACAAAATTGATATGATTGTTCGTTCTTTATTCGAAAAGGTTTAGACTTGGTGGAAGTTTAGAAACTGTTGGGATAGCATGCAAAGAACATTCTTCTCATGTCAAAAGTATGATATTTCTTCATAATATAATGTGGCTGTTTATTATCATAAATTTTTTATTAAAATTTATAATCTATATCAAAATATTTATGTTTAAAAAATTTATGTCATAACTCATAAGTCTTACAAGTTTCACAATTTATAAATTATGGTATTATTATCAGAATATATTATGTGGATTCCAATGTATTTAATGTATTATATAAGTAATTGTTAAAGTAAATAGTAAAATATATTTTTATCAGAATATATTATCATAATTATTAATTAGTGAAATTAATAATTAGTGAATTTCATTATTTGAATTGATTTGAATTGATTTGAATGAATAAATTTGGTAAATTAATAATTTGATAAATTTGGTAAATTAATGACATCACATAATATTAATTATTTGATTTGAATTGAAATTCAAAAACAATTATATTTATATTTGACCATTGTAGGATAATTAATGACATTACATTAAATGAATTATTTGATTTGAATTGAAATTCAAAAACAATTACCTTTATTATTTGATTTGAATTAATTTTAATTGAAATATATAGATAATAAACTTTTGAAATATAAATATACGATGATCAAGATATATTGGAATTAATTATTGATCATATGTATAAAATTTCTTTATAGTTGATTATCCTACATTTCATATGAACATTTTTAATTTGATTATTATTTTTTGTAAAGAATTTTAAATTAAAAGCTTTTTATTGATTACAATTTACAAATACATCTTATTATTTTATTTCATTTAATGACTTATTCTACATCATAATATAATGTGGTCGTTTATTATCATAAATTTTTATTAAAATTTATAATTTATATTTGTATAAATAATCAAAAATTATATCAGAATATTTGTGTTTAAAAAATATATGTCATAATTCATAAGTCTCATACATTTTATAAGTTTCACAAATTTATAAATTATAGTATTATTATTAGAATATATTATATGGGTCCTTATGTATTTAATATATTATATGGATTATTGTTAAAGTGAATAACAGAATATATTTTTATTAGAATATATTATTATAATTATTAATAAGTGAAATTAATAATTAGTGAATTTTTTTATTTTATTTAGTTTGAATTGATTTGAATGAATAAATAAATTAAGTAAATTAATAAATTTGATAAATTAATGACATCATATAATATTAATTATTTGATTTGAATTGATTTAAATGATTTGAATTGAAATTAAAAATAATAATTACTTATATATTATTTGACTACTATAGTGTTTTAGAGGATTTTTTAGTAGGTAAAATAAATTTAATTATGGAATTGATATGTGAATTAAAAAAATTATTTGACTTTATTTTGATTTCTTTTCAAAATAGTTCTTAATTTAATAGAAATCAAAATTTGAGATATGAATTTTTAAATTATTATCCCTTGACTGAAGAAAGTGATAAAAATTAAATTCTTGAAAGACGAAATCTGAGGCCTAAAGATTCAGTCCAAATTTAGCAGCAACCTTCAATGTTTTTCTTCTATGAATCCGATTGAAACAAAAAAAATGCAATCAAAAGTAAATTTGAAATCAATGTTTAATCAATTACTAATCTGTGCAACAAATAATTTATAACAAAAAATAAATAATTTGCAAATTAAAAAATAATTAATTTACCTATTTTATTCATTTAAATTTATTCTATTAAATAAATTAATTAATTAATTAAAATCAAAGTTGAAGTAGGTAAAATAAATTTGATTATAGAATTAATAAATCAATACAAAATATTTAATTATTTACGTTTAAAAAGTATATGTTATAACTCATAAGTTTTATATAAATAAATTGTAATTATTATTATTTTTATAAGTTACGAAAATTTTAGGAGTTATAATTTAACCGTGTATCGCATGTGTCATAATACTAGTTAATTCAAATTGATTCAACATGAATTGATTGCCTAATCTATATAATAGACTAAAACAATTTCACTGTAAAGTATTAATTGTCGATAAGTCATTTAATTATATATAATAGAATAAATTTAAATGAATAAATTAATGAAATTACTATATAATTGGTATATAATTACCATAATTGTTATATAATTGATGAATTGGGTAAATTTTTTGATTGAAATATAATATATTATCTTTTGATAAATTAACATTGATTATATACAAAGAATCAAATAATTAATTGCTATATATCTATCTTCAGAAGCAACAAACTACAGAGTTTTATTCTCCATCATCCCTATCTATTTTCCTTCTCTAAACCCACTGGTGCAACTCGACAACGCTTTTTCTCCTAACCAACCTCTCACTGTGAATTAAAAATTTTGCTTTATTTGACTTTATTTTTGTTTCTTTCCAAAATAGTTCTTAATTTAATAGAAATTAAAGTTTGAGATATAAATCTTTAAATTATAATCCCTTGATTGAAGAAAGAGATAAAATCAAATTTTTGAAAGATGAAATTTGATGCCTGGAGATCCAGTTCAAATGTAGAAGTAACCTTCAATGTTTTTTTTCTTTGGATCAGATTAAAAAAAAGACACATTCAAAAGTAAAGATAAAATTAATATTCAATCAATCACCAATCTGTGTAACAAACAATTTATAGCAAATAACAAAAAATTCACAAATTAACAAATTTGCCTATTTTATTCATTTAAATTTATTCTATTAAATAAATAAATTAATTCAAATCAAAGTTTGAGTAGATAAAATAGATTTGATTATGGAACTGATGAATCAATTCTAGATATATTTACGTTTAAAAAGTATATGTCATAATTCATAAGTTTCATATAAATCAATTATAATTATTATTATTTTTATAAGTTACGAAAATTTTTAGAGTTGTGATTTACTCGTACATCGCACGGGTCACAACACTAATTCATTCTTAATCGATTTTTAATCAATCCCATTTGATTTCTAATTAATGCCCAAATTCTCTCTTAATTGAATTTGAATTAATCATAATTCAACCTTAATTTGTTGCCCAATTAAAACTAATTCATTCCTAATTAATTTTCAATTCAAATTGATTGAGTCCTAATTGATTGCATAATTAAAACAAATTGAACCCTAATTCCCCTCCTTTTTCATCACATCCAGCTTCAAGAAGATCCCTCGCTAAAAGCAGGAAGTTTTGCACTAAAAACACAGTTGGTGTTTCGAAAAAAAAATCTTTTTTTTAATTTTCTATTTTAGTTAGTTAGTTTGTTTGTTTGGTCACGTAATCCTCTTTTGACTTTTTTTTAATATTATTTTTGTTTTTCAAGCACCGTGATGTAGGCAACTACACTTCACTTTGTATTCAACATTAAATATATACGAATTCTTTGTGCAACCGTATTTGTCTCTCTTGTCATTCTTTTGTTGTTTGTCATTGCTATTTTATTGTTTTAATTGTTGTCATTCATCTATGCATTGGGAGCAATGTTCAATTCAGATTTGTGGGAAGTGTGTTTTGTTCTTTAGCATTTTGCTGCATTTACAATTGAGTTGTGCAAAAGGAATAGACATGTAATTTAATGTTTATCTGCAAATGGTTTTATAATTTTTTGAGACTTAAAGCTGTGTAAGGAGCCACTTTACAAAAATAGGGAGGATTTTATAATTTACATTAGTTTTAGAGTCTTTTACATGTTGCTAACCCTATATGTAATATTAGTGATGTGGACCTTTTATGCTTCAGGGTGTGTTGTAATTTCTTCAAGCTTTAATATCCCGAAAAATTTCAATAAGGGCATGTGCTTAAAAAATTAATTTAAAAAATATAAAATAATATCTCTAGTTAAAGCTAGGCCCTTGAGAACAAAAATAATTAACGGTGAGATTTGACTTCAAGTTTTGGCATACTGTCTAGGAATGCCAAATATTTGCAAATTGTTAGGCGAGACTTTATTTAAAATTGCTTACTATTATTCCATGTTTGGTTACCTTCGTGTTAAGGAAGCTTTGGTGACTTGAGTTTATGGAATTCTTCTATTTTTTGGTGTCATAGTGAGTTTCCCTTGTATAGCTTTAGTTTTTTTTTTTAATCACTAGACAGCATTTGCATATGTTTTAAGGTGTTGCATTCCTTTTTTCATTTTTTCTGAGTGTGTCGAGTTGTTTTGCTTGAGAGCAAGGAAAGTCTTAGGTTTGAGGGAGTGTTAATTTCCTAATGATACTAAATTAGGACCCTTTTTTCTTATTAATTCATGATTCCCTAATTGTATCTTTGTTGCCTCTTTAGTAAAAAAAACTTATTTGTTTTTTAAATTGTTGCTTCATTTGAATTTCTAGATTTTTACCATTTTAACTTTATTTTCTAATTTGGTAATAATTTTTGGGTGCTTTTGTAGGGTTGAATTTTAGTTATTAAAGGGCTAAAGTGGAGGAAAAAGGATAGTTTTTGTTGTAAAGAGAAAAGGTTATTGCAGAGTTTTCCGCTAAAAGCGAAGTTTTTTCCACTGTTAGTGAGGGTGAAATAGTGTTAGTGTGAAAACCTAAGTAAAAATAGTTTTTTTTTTCAAGCCTTTGAAGGGGATTTTGAGTTTTGGAATAGAGGGAGGCAACATTCTTGACCTAAGGAGCAAGGGAGCTTGTCATTGGAACATTTGTAAAGTTGATTTCTTCTACCTTCACCTCAAATTCATGGATCCATCTCTATGTTTTATTAATTTTTGCTCTTTTATCATCATGAGTAGCTAATTTTCTATTCTAGGATTGTTATGAATTATAGTTTTAAATACGTTTTTTGGTTTTCTCTCTACTCTTGTGAACATTGGCTTTATAATACAATTATTTTCATTCAATGATTAAAGCTTTCCATTACTTTGAATAAATTGTGGTTTGATTTGTGATTTTGCTTACCTTGAGAAAGAGAGGTGAAATTAGACCATGGAATGAAATATATGAGTCATAAACCTTAGGTGTTTAGGGGAATTGATTTACTAACGATATAGATATATAATCGCTAACCTCATATAATAAATCATATGCTTGATTTAAAATTAAATCTAATATTCATAAGAAATTATAGAGGAATTAGGTTAACTTAGTTAAGGTTTAAGAGAATCATTCCAAGTAGTTGTGGGCCTTAAATTCTTTTATATGTTGGTAAGAGCAAGAGTGGAATAGAACAATAATTCTTAGGAAGATTGAAGAGGATTAACAACTCTAGGTCTTTTTAATCGATAAATTTTTTGATTTGTTTTATTGCATTCATTTACATCAATTTTTATTTGAGTCTTATTTTATTATTCGATCTTCCTTCAATTAAGTATTTGGTCTAAATAATATTTTGCTTTCTCTTCTCAAGTACTTGAAACCTTAATCCTTGTAGAGATGATATTTTACTTATTCTTTAATACTTATACGACCGGTATACTTGCCATTTCATCAACAGAAAACAACCTTTCTTGGTGCCCTAGACCACCATTTGTGTCCCAAAAGTTCCATGGGTATTAAAAGACCAATATTAGGCGCCAAATCTTCGTGAAAACCAGTTAAAATCTTTTCCCATACTAAAAACAATGGTGAGTCTCTCAAATTTCGAATTTTCCCAAACTCATGACAACAAGCATTAATTTCATGACAGCTAACAATCACTCTTTCATCAATTTCCTTTCAATAAATGCATTCCCACAACCTTAAGATATAAATTTAAGTTACCAAACACTTTTATGTTACCATGGAAGCGATTTGGAAGCACAAATTAGTTCAAACCATAAAAAATTCTAGCGTTCATAGCTTAGGGTTTGAGTTGTGCAAAAAAGAAGAAGAAGGAAATCTTTCAAGAACTCACATCAAGCTTTGCTCTTCCCTAGCTAGAAAAAGTTGTCGAAGCAATGTCCATGCTAGATTTCCAAAGAGAAAAAGGATGGGGTGAATTTTGGAAGTGAAGAGGAGGAAGGGAGATGAGTCACACATAGTACATAGATGAAAGATAAGAGGTGTGGGGTTTTTAGACTAAAAAAGGGTTTGGGACATATATAATTACACTTGCACACATACACACTTAGTCCAAATAGACCATTGCTTCCTTCTTTTTAATTTGCAAATCCATTTATTCAACATAACATCATACAATTTTACGCAAACACAAAAATTGCTATTACTATCACAAACCCACACTTTACTTTCCTTTCATGTAAGTCCCCACACAAGGACCTTTAAGCAATAATTTGTTATTATATCCATTACCAACTAGCCAGCACAACACTTAGGCATTACATCATACATAAGAACATTCATGCACATAATTAAGCACAAGGGTGTCATATCCATTCGTTTTAAAAGTTTCAAACCAACCCAAAATTCACATAAATACATGAAGTGGAGTAAGCACATCAATGAAAGTAAAAATGAAATTACAAGTATTACACAAGGACTTATTGTTCATCTAACTCTCCTAGTGCCACACATACTCGCCCACTCCTTTGTCACTTTTCTCATCATTCACCTGGTGCCACACATACCCGCCTACTCCTTGCCACTTTCCTCATCACGCACGATATCACATCCTAAGATGGATTTGCTCTCACCGAAATGGAAAAAGAAAAGTTTTCCCTCAAAAGTAAATAGGTATATATCATCTGAAGCATTTCAAAACCACATGCATTACACTTTCTTTTTGTGGATCTTGGTAAATGCATCTTCTACTCAAAGCATGCTATTTATTATTTGTGCTTGGATTTCTTGAATTGAAGCAGTAGGATTCACATTTTTTTTCTTGGTTTGGTGGCTATGTTCTGACATTCCTTTGGTTCTAAAACTTCCTAACCAATGGAAGATGTGTAGGGTCCTGTTATCTTTGGGCGCATATTCAAGACTTCTGAGTTCTGAATTTCAAAAGACTAGCTATGATAAATCTTTCATATTTTGTGTAAGTACTGCAAATCTGAACTCTTAAGATGCATTCACTATTTTTTGAATGTTGAGGACTAGTTAGGGTTCAAATATGAGATTAGGACATAGTCATATGAATCCTATTGGGATTTTCAGTTATGAATTCTTAGTATACATTCAGACATATGTTGCCAAGTTTTAAATCTTGTTTTTTTTTTAAAGAATTGGATCTGGATCATGCTAATGGAAATTAGATGTGGAATGAAGTATACTCAGGCTCGATTGTTTGGTTTGATTTGAAGTTTGTTGGAGGTTTGTGCATGCTTAACATGTTTTAAACTAGAGCTAAAATGCTAGGGAGTGTTTATGATCATATCTATATGATCTGGGAATGTTGTGAATGCATGACCATGCCACTAACAATTTATGCATAACTATCTAGTTAAGATTGACTCTTCCATGCTTAAATCCAAGAGGTTCAAAGTGTGCTTGTGGTTTTGGGGTCTAATTTTGAGTTTGGAACTTTGGAAAGACATTCACGCTTTTACATTGTGTTTTAGAGTCTATCCTCTTAGAAGAGTTTTATGTTATGATGATAATGTTGTGGTTATGTGGTTCTACTTTAGGAAATTTACAGTGATCTGATTCTTTTTTTGTTTTTGTTTTTTCTTCTTATTGTTCTAGGGATAGTTGTTTTCTAGTTTGATCCTTTCTTTCTACATCTTCTATGTGTGTGGGCGGATAATTTGGGTTTTGACCTCATAAACATGTAATGGGGCCTATAGCAATCTCATATTTTCTTGGTTTTTTTTTCAATGCTTCTTTTGAAACTTGATTCTGCCTTGCATGAATTGCAAATTTGGGATGAATTTTAATTGATGATACAAATCTTGCCTTTTAAGAAACCTGATTGGACATTAACTTCATGTATATGTTGCCTACAATGCTAACTCAATGGTTTGTTTCTAACTAAAGTACGCGTAAGGTGCACAGTAACTGCATTATTAGAAATGTCGTTTTCATGAATAGTAAATTGAATATTTTATTAGTGCATAGTGTCAAATAGTACCCTTGACTTTTGCTATAAATAGGCCCTTCCATTTCACTTCTAAACTCACACCTTCAACTTCTCTTCTTCTCTCCTTAAGTTTCTCTTGCTCCGACGCTAGGCTTCTGAGATTTTGGGCCTTTCCGTTTTTGCTATGCCCTTTCTATGTCTTTCAAATTTTAGAAGTTATTTTCTTAAGTATGCTCTGTGGTTGCGGCTTTGGCCGATCTTACACATCAGAAAAACTGTCGTTAGCTGTTATTTTGATTCTCTGATTACTGAAATAGAATATAAACTGTAGAGAATACATGTCTAGGAAAGTTCTGGCTAAGGAAAGACCTGGTTTTTAAGTGTGTCCAGTGTAACCCTCCACTTTTTCTTGGGAACTTACCTGGTGTACTCTTTTACAGATTGTATTCTGTATTTCTGGTATGAATAGTACCCGTACGTATAAATAGTGACCGTATGAATAGTAACTGTACGTATAAACAGTATCTGTACGAAAACAATCTTAACGTATTTTCTCTAATCTTTCATGAAAATCTTCGTAGCAGAACACTGAAATTCACCTGTGTACTCTTGTCTGTAACGACTTAAAGAAGTGATACTCGTACGGAATTCAGGTGAGTAGAACGACCCCGTTTTAATAGAGTTTTAGCATTACTGGTGATAAAAAGTATGTCGTACGACACTCCCAAGATTCATAGGGGGAAATTGGATTCAGAATGACGAATATAATGAGATAATTAATCCAGAAGTATGGATAATACGAAGCAAGTATCTTATGATGATATGAAATTTGAATCATATAGTTATATAATATACCTGTTATATGGATGAGTATTATATTGTGCTTCTGATTATGATATGAACTGTTGTACTATTGATTGTGATTGAGCGGTACAGTACCCCCTCTCACGGCAAGGCGGAAAACTCGGTTTAAAGGGTGTCTTGACCAATGAGTGTGGAGACAACGATTCCTTCAGTAGGGATATAGCCCGGATTGGTGATATCTGTGAGGCGCCCTAGCTAAGAGAATGAGGTTGTGCGTCATGGCGGAAAAATACAAAATTGGTGAGCCGGCCTGTGTGCGCTCTCCGGGATATATTGCCATTGACGAGTACTAGTATCGTTTGTTGAATTGGATGAATTTTTATCTTCTTGTATTTAATTTCTAACTATGTCTATTGGTTGAGCTTGAGCCTTCGGATATGCTTGCATGACTGGTGATGTATTTGAATTTTATTAACGGGAGGCCGATTTGCTCACTGAGTTTAAAAGCTCACACTCTCTGTACAAACTTTTTATTCAGATCAGGTTGCCACCGAAGTACATCCGCTAGAGGAGTAGATTACATTGGACCTTCCCGCTGTCGGGTAGGCCCTTCTTTTGTTATACAGTATGTTGCTCTGTAACCGTCTATGACATCTAGGTCAGGGGTTTGATATTTGGCTTGTATTTCAGTATGATAATATATTTTGTACTGAGGATCTATTATTTTTAATTAAGAAAATCTGATGTATTTTCTTTGTATTTATTAAGGAATGATATTTTGAGAATATAGAGATAATGACTAAAAATTTTACTTGTGGGAAGAATTTATCGAAAGGCTTACAGTGATGGGATATTCATCATTGTGCCGGTCATGTGCCTAGAAAATGGGTCGTGACATTTTGGTTCTTGGCTATGTGGACTTTGGCTCTTATTCTTGTACCACCCTTTTGTTATCCATGTTTCTCATCCTTCTCATTTGATTTTAATATCATAAAAAAGAAAAAAAATAGAATGTGTTTTTATTTGGTTGTTTAATGTTCCTATCATTTTTTTAAGACCCTCCAACTCTTGCTGTTCAAAGTTGCAGCAAACCTCTACTAGGGAGGGACATCCCCTTTTGGTGATTTAATCATCAAGTCATGTCTTGTTTGCTTATATGATGATGTACTGGTTGTCGGGTGCTGTAATATGTTGTTGTTGTTGTTTTTTTTTTCAATTTTACCGTTTAGATCAATAAAATGCCATTGTTTAATTGTTAAAATTTTTCTGTTTGCCCTTTAATTAGCTGTTGCCTAGTGTAAAATAAAACACGATTGCTTGGTCATTAAAATGCTGCTACTTGTCCTCCATTTTGTTGCTGTTCAAAATCCAAAAAAAAAATATTGTTTCCTCATAAAAATTATGTTGTTTGTCCATTAAAAAATCTGATGTTTGTTGTTTTACTGCTAAATTGTTACTATTTTGGTTCATTAAAAGTTGTTGGTTTGAAGGAAGGTTATTACTGCTTTGTTGTCAGTTTTGCTACTGTTTGTTCATTAAAAATATCTTGTTTGCACTTTAATTTGCTCCAATTTCATCATTAAATCGCCACTGCTCTGTTCTTTAAATCCCTGGTGTTTTGGCCATGGTTTCTCTATTATTTCGCTTCAAAAACGTTTTTGTATTAGTAAAGAATTCTTTGATGTTTTTGTCATTAAATTTTCTGCAATTTGGTTCTCTAAACTGTTGTTGTTTTGACATAAAGTTTCTACTGTATTGTCGTTAATCATCCACTAGTTGGTTCATTTATTTTAGTTCTTTCTCGATTTCCTCTATTGTTAGTCTATATTTTTGTTGTTGCCACTTAAACATATTTTGGAAATGGAAAATAAAGAAGAAAAAAGATTCACATTGGCGCGCAAAATACATAGAATAAAAAACCCAAAAGAGATAAATAGAATGAATCCGTGTGATAGACAACATAATTTGTATCTCTAGGATGACTATCTAAACGAAGGATTTGGGGTGCCTAACACTTTCTTTAGAGGCTAAATAGACTTGAACTTTTAAAATCTTGAGGAGTCTTATCCTGCTTTGTAGCGTTTTTTCTAATTTTTACCCCTAAAAATAAAGATTGGGTGACATCTCTCTTAAATTTAGCTTTTATTTAGAAAGTTAGATCTAATTAGTTACCTTTTAGCCAACAAGTATTAGGATTAATTCTTTTTTATCCTTTTTTATGAGGTGTAATTGCTATGTTTACATTTCTTATTAGCTCTTGAATTTTAGGCATAGCTAGTTGTACTATATATGGATACATTTGGAATATAAAAAAAAATATCATTCAAGCCTGAATTCCTTTTGCAAACACTTTCTAAATTTGTCTCTCCTATTTGTATTTAAAAGCCATCAAAGGCAACCTTGCAACTATGGCAGTAACATTTTTTTTAAATTGGCTAAGAAGTTGTGCATTTTATTTTCAATAATTTTTAATTTCAACAACAACAAAAAAAACTACTCTCAAAACTTTTCAATATGTGAAAATCATCTTATCCATTGGTAAATTTGTCATCAACGTGTTTAGTTAATCTGTGCAAAAATTATCTAGTTGATTGATTACAAAAAGTTACATTTTTTTAAATATAAAAATATATAAATAAATCTTTTAAAATAATTAAAAAAATGAATAATTTAATTATTACAATGTCAACTAATAAGATGTAAAATATTTTAGATGTTCAAGATTAATATTTAGATGTTCTTAGAACATCTCCAACAACAGTTTTTCAAGGATTCTTAAAATTAAGAACTCGTTTATAGTGATTTTCATCGTAGGAGTATGCCAACATGACTGTCACATGTAAGAATTGTTCTTTTATAAGCAACCAATTCTTACAACAAAAATGCAATAAAAAAAGTTATAAAGTAGCAAAAAGTATAGAGTTGTGAGACTCATTGTAAATGAAGGGGTAAGTTGTGGGATCCATTAGTGAGTTTTAAAATAGTAGAGAGTTACTTAAAGTAAAAAGTAGTGATGTGACAATGTGGAACTGACTAAAGAGTTTGAATTTGCTACTTGTTTGGAGGGATAGGCAACGTGCCTTTCCAAATCATGACCATCCATTCTGTAAATCATACGGTCTAGATGAGAAGGGCATACTTCAGTTCGTGGCCGTTGGATATCTTAGATCCAACGAACACGATTAGACTCCCCTTTTTTTTACAATGAACCCTCCATAGTCAAGCCAATCATGCTCGCCATTTTCCTACATCAAGCTTCATGCATCCATCGTATGTGGTGGTCGTCGTTCTCGATAGTTTGTGGTGGTCACCGTTCTCCATCGTCTGTGGCGGTCACTATTCTCAATCACTGTGGTGCTCTGTGGTTTGCTGCTGTTTTATTTTTTCTTTGCAAAATCATTTTGTTTAGTTAGTTCTCTGAGTGTTCTCTCTGGTTCTCTGTGGCCCGTTCTCACTGGTATGCTGAGCATATATTAATCTGAGTGCTGTTGTTGTTAAGAAGATAAGGTTATACTAATGTCATTCATCTAAACATATATCAGCACCATAATGAAGTGCATAGCAGTAAGATTTCAACTTAGCCATCTCATTTTTAGTGGGTTAATTAATATTTGATTATCAAATATCATTTAAGCTTAATGTGTAAAGTGTTTTAATACCAAATTTTAGTACATCTTGTGAGGTGGTGTCCTTTTTTAAGTGGGACACACCTATTAAATAAATTTAAAAAAGGCAAAAGACAAGGTAGGGCCCATGGGAAATATTTCAAAAAAGGTTAGGCACTGAAAATCTGTATGTTGTTGCTATGATTGAGCGGTGATGGGGGGAAGAGCTCTATTAGAGCTCTTCCTTCATTCAGAATCTATCGTCCTAGAAAGCCTCACATCCAGAGAGAAAAAGAGTGAGAGAAAAATAGAGAGCCTAAAAAAGAGAGTTTTTTGAGAGAAAAATAGTGAGCTAATTTGTAAGGAGATTATCCAAAAATTGAAGAAATACTTCTTGTAATTTTTTGAGAAAGAGAGATCCACCTAAGGGTGAATTTTATAATCCCATTATTGTTATAGTGGAAGTTTAAGTGACCTACGGGTTCCATGGTTTTTACTTTCATTTGGAGGGTTTTTCATGCTAAAATTTTTGGTGCTATTTTTATCTATTTGGTTTAGGGGAATTATCCTCTGTTTTTGGGAATTATTTATTTTTACAAACATCGCAGTTTTCCCTAACAAATGGTATCAGAGTCGTGGTTATTCACGAATATTGTACAAGTACTATTTATGTGTATGAATACTAATCACGAATATAAATCTTACATACAAGCATTGTTCATACGTACAGGTTCATACGTACAAGTATTGTTCATTGCAGGAAAAGTTTCAAGTTCGGAGAAACTTGTTGACTATGGCTCAAAATAGAGGAAAGCACTGGCATCAAATTGACTACATTTACTTATGTAATTTGGAAGCCAAAGATGAAGGATCTTTTAGACATTAAAGATCTATGGAAGCCGATCGTGATGCCGAAGGAGAAAGTAGTGACAACTGTGATGGATGACAAAACCAAAGGTAAAACAACTAGCACTTCGATGAGCACATCAAACGTTGATTGGGTCATGTGAAAGCGGAAATTTGCTTCTCAAATTAGACAATGGATTGACAAAAAGCATTTTTCAAAATTTTGCTAATGAACATGATGATTATGTTTTTTGGCAAAAGTTGGAGAAAATGTATGCAAGGACATCCACATAGAATAAAGCCAATATGATGTGACGATTAGTCAATGTGAAGTATAAAGATAGAAGCAGTGTATCGAAACACATGAGCGAGTTCCAAGACATTGTAGGTCAACCTAACTCGATGAAGATGACTGTTGATGATGAGCTACAAGCATTGTTGATGCTGAGTTCTTTACCAAAAAGTTGGGACACTCTAGTTGTGTCAGTAAGTAACTCCACCCCTGAGGGCAAGCTTACCAATGTTACCATGGATATGGTAAAAAAATGAAATGTTGAATGAAGAATCTCAACAAAAAGACAAAGAATATAATCTTGAGTCTGAAGTGCTTGTCATAGAAAAACAAGAGAAGCAAGAAGGACATAGAAGAAATAAAGGTAGAGATTATCAGAGAAGAAATGAACAAAAAGGACGATCAAGGTCTAGATCGAGACTTGACAAGAAGTGTCACCACTATGGCAAGCTTGAACATTTTATTAGAGAATGCCGAAAGTTGCAACAGTCCAGGAATCAGAATCAGAGAACTGAACAAATGACACTATAATTGTCACTGAAGACGTTGTCATATTCGAGACGGTGATTATGTCAAGACACTACATGGGTAGTTGTCTCAAGTGCTTCTTACCATGTTACCTCAAGACAACAATTCTTCTCAACCTATACTCCATGTGACTTTGGACCAGTGAGGAGGGGAAATAATGATGTATACAAAATTGTTGGCGTCAGCAACATTTATTTAGAAACTAACCTTGGATATAGGTTACTCCTGAAAGATGCGAGGCATGTTCTTGATATCTACTTCAATTTGATCTCCACCTAAGTACTAGATGATAGTGGCTACAACAACTATTTTGGTAAAGGAAAATGGAAGCTCACCAAAGGCAACTTGATAGTAGCCAAAGGCAAGAAAGATTCATCTCTCTATATTACAGAAACAAAGTCATGTAGAGGAGATGTAAACATTTCCAGGAAAGAAGTTCTCACTGAGCTATGGCATAAGCGGCTCGGCCAAATAAGTGAAAAGGGTCTTAAAATTCTTTCTAGGAAAGAGCTCTTATTGGAATTGAAAGAAACACCTTTGCATACTTGTGTTGATTGTATTAAGAGAAAACAACACAGAGTTGCATTTCATAGTTCTCCACTATCTAGAAAGACAAAAACTCTAGATTTGATACACATAGATGTTTGTTCAATGAATAATAAGTCACTAGGAGGTGCACTCTATTTTGTGACTTTTATTGATGACCGCTCAAGAAAGGTATAGGCATTTGCCTTGAAAACTAAAGATCAAGTGCAGGAAGTTTTCAATCAATTTCATGAAAAAGTTGTGAGAGAAATTGGCAGAGATAATGGTAGTGAGTATTGCGGATGATTTGAGGAGTACTATAAAAGTTTCAACATTAAGCTGGAAAAGTCAGTACCAAACAACGATGTCGCTAAAAGGATGAACATAACTATCTGTACAAGAGTTAGATGTATGCTCTCAAATGCAAAACTTTCAAACTCTTTTTGGAAGGAGGCAATGAGGACAACAATTGATTTAATCAACCTTTCTCTGTTAGTTCCACTAAACTATGATATACCAGAAAGAGTCTAGACAAGGAAAGATGTTTCTTACAAACACTTTAGGGTATTTGGCTGTAGAGCATTTGTTCACATCCCAAAAGATGAGAGGTTCAAGTTGAAAGGAAAGTCGAAGTGGTGTATCTTTATAGGATATTCTCATGAAGAATTTGGCTATAGACTTTGGGATCCTATTAGTAGAAAGATCATTAGAAGCAAGGACGTTGTGTTTCTTCAAGATGAGACAATCGAGGACTTCAAGAAACTAGAAAAGCCATAGTCATATGAGATTCTAGTTAATCTGGGACTAGACTCTCCATCAAAAAATTCAGATGATGGGGGAGCTACACTAGATACTGATGATATTGATCCACAAACTAGCAATTTATAATCAGGGCAAGTGTCAAAGCAGGTCCAACAAGAAGCACCGTTAAGGAGAACCACTAGAGAGCAAAAACCAAGTCATAGATATTCTCTTAACGAGTATATGATGCTCATTGACGAGGGAGAACCAGAGAGCTATGATGAAGCTATTACCGACTAGTACAAGAATGAGAGGTTAAAAGCCACACAAAAAGAAATGAAATCTTTACATGAAAACCACATATTTGACCTGGTGAAACTACTATAAGGCATAAAAGCTCTCAAGAACAAGTGCATGTACAAAGTCAAAAGTGAAGAAGGCATCTCACAACCATGTTATAAAAGCAAGACTAGTTGTGAAAGGATTCTGTCAAAGAAAAGGCGTTGCCTTTGATGAAATATTCTCACCAATGGTAAAAATTTCTTTTATCCGAGTTGTTCTTGGTTTAGCAGCTAGTCTCAACTTGGAGGTTGACCAACTTGACTTAAAAATCGCCTTTCTACATGGTGATCTTGATGAGGAAATCTACATGCAGTAGCCTAAAGGTTTCCAAGTGAAAGGAAAAGAGAAGTTGGTGTGCAGACTAAAGAAGAGTTTGTACCATCTGAAACAGGCACCGAGGCAATATTACAAAAAGTTTAACTCATTCATGGAGAAAAATGAGTACAATCAAATGATAGCTGATCATTGCATCTTCATCAAGAAATTCTCTAATATGACTTTATCATTCTTTTGCTCTATGTTGATGACATGTTAATTATAGGTCAAAACATTGACAAAATCAACATGTTGAAGAAAAAGTTAAGCAAGTCTTTTGCAATGAAAGACTTAGGACCTGCAAAGTAGATTCTTGGCATGAGGATTACCCATGATAGGAAAAATTGCAAAATCTGGCTATCTCACGAACAATACATGGAAAAGGTTCTTGAGAGGTTCAACATGGACAAAGCAAAAGTTATTAATTCTTCACTTGCAAGTCACTTTAAGTTTAAAGTGAGTCAGTGTCCTTCAACCAAGGAGGATAAATTAGAAATGAGCAAAGTGCCTTATGCATCAGCGGTTGGCAGTCTAATGTACGCTATAGTATATACCAGACCAGATATTACTCACGCTATTGGCATTGTGAGCAGGTTCCTGGCAAATCCTAGAAAGACAACATTGGGCAGTAGTCAAATGGATACTCAGGTATCTCAAAGGTACTTTCAGTCATTGTTTATGTTTTGGTAATGAAATAGTTGTATTAGAAAGTCTATATCTGGGTATCTGATAACATTTGCAGAGGGAACTATCTCGCGACAATCATGATTACAAAAGTGCGTTGCCTTAAGGACCTCAGAAGCAAAATACGTTGCAATCACTGAAGGTTGTAATGAGATCTTGTGGATGAAGAAGTTCCTGCAAGAGTTAGGCCAGGACCAAGAAAGCTATATTCTCTATTGTGACTGTCAAAGCGCAATACATCTCAGCAAGAATCAAACCTTCACTGATATGATGACAAAGGCCTACCAAAAGAGAAGTTAAAAGTCTATAAGGAAGCTGTAGGCTTGGTAAGGAGAACTTGCAGTGGATGAAGAAGTTCCTACAAGAGTTAGGCTAGGACCAAGAAAGCTATGTTCTCTATTGTGACTGTCAAAGTGCAATACATCTCAGCAAGAATCCAACCTTCCATTCCAGTCAAAACACATTGATGTGAGGTACTGCTGGATCCATGATGTGTTGGAAAGTAAACTGCTGAAAGTTGAGAAAATTTACACCAATGACAACGGGGCCAATATGATGACAAAGGCCCTACCAAAGGAGAAGTTAGAAGTCTGTAAGGAAGCTACAGGTTTGGTATCATCCCTATTTAAATTAGGACGTGTAGATTTGTGAGGTTGTGCCCCTTTTTGTCTAGGACCCACTCATTAAATAATTTTTTTTAAAAAAAAAAGAAGACAAAAGACAAGGTGGGGCCCATAGGAAATTTTTTCGAAATAGGTTAGGCACCAAATTCTATATGCAGCAAACTTTGAAATGGAGGCTGTTGCTTCGAGAATTGAGCTATGATGGGGGGGAAGAGCTCTAAATAGAGCTCTTCCTTCATTCAGAATCCATCGTCCCAGAAAGCCTCACATCCAGAGAGACTGAGAGTGAGAGAAAAATAGAGAGCCTCAAAAAGAGTTTTCTGGGAGAAAAATAATGAGCCAATTTATGAGGAGATTGTTCGCAAATTGAATAAATACTTATTGTATTTTTGAAAAAGAAAGATCCACCTAAAGGTGAGTTTTGTAATCCCATTATTGTTATAGTGGAAGTTTAAACGGCCTACAGGTCCCGTGGTTTTTTCCTTCATTTGGAGGGTTTTTCACTCTAAAATCTTTGACATTATTTTTATCTATTTGATTTAGGAGAATTATCTTGGGTTTGTGGGAATTGTTTGTTTTTACAAACCCCGCATTTTTCCCCAACTCATCTTTCTGAAAGTCAGTTATTCATTTCATAGTTAAAGATTGGTGAAAATGAATGTTCAAATTAGATTAAATATAAGCTTGAAGAAGACTGCATATGTAGTTCGCTTTCCAAATAAAATCAATAACATACTATTATAGAATCAAATAGAAGGACTAAATATTAACATCATGTTGCTGAAAGCTGACACATAAAAAATAGATCCCTTTATTTATTACAAAGTCATCTCCTACTCCCAAGAGGCTCCCCAAAAGTTCCATGTGACCTTGTTGAATTCAAGACATCCTCTGCAGATTTCTTTAGAGTTGGCACATGCCTAGTTTGGCCTCCCTGGATGAAATCAAGATCAAGGGGGGAAAATGAGAATCCAAGGTGATATTGCCAAAATGTATAGTTACCAAAACACTAATACATTAAACTTAAACAAGTCATAAGAAGTCACAAATTACAAGACAAAAACTTAATAATAATTCCATCTAACAGATTTGAAGAGAAATAGCAGTCAAGACACAATAAGAATAAAAAATCAACAGATTAAGTCATGGAAAAGAGACTACTTATGGTAAAATCAACTAGAGAGGTCTATTTTGGAATTAAAATGCTATCAATTAGAAACAAAAATCACATTTAAATGTAAAAGCTTTCTAAGATCTGCTTGGATGAGTAAAAGATAATGTGTAAAATTTAAATGAAATATGGCCATGGCAACAAGAAAGCATTTCTGAAACATATGGCTTGAATTCAAAACATTTCATCCTCAAACTCAGTACTAAGCTAGATAATCATAAATTTTTGTATCCTACTTGTGGCTTTTAATGGAAGAAGACATACAACAGTTCTAAGATACAAATCCTTCATTTTAGATTCTTAAATCCAAATAAAAGTGACACACACAATTAGAGCAGAAGTAGACCATTTAGAAACTTGAAAATGCAATACCTAAACTCACAATTAATAAATATATGCTCAATAAACCAGAGAGAACGGCAACCATGGAGAACCAAAGAGAACACCCAGAGAACTAAATAGAATAAAAGATTTTGTAGAGAAAAAAATAAAACAGCAGCAAACCACAGAGCACCACAATGACCAAGAATGGCAACCACCACAGATGACAGAGAATGGTGACCACCATAGACCACCACAAATGATGGACGCATGAAGCTTGAAGTAGGGAAATGGCAAGAATGATTGGCTGGACTCTAGAGGTGTCAATGTAAAAAAAAAAAAAGGAGTTCTAATCATGGCTGTTGGATCTAAGCGGCCACGAACTAAAGCGCTCCCTTCTCATCTGGATTGTCCAATTTGAAGATAGGATGGTTAGGATTTGGAAAGGCATATTGCATGTGCCCCCCAGACATGCAGCAAATTAGGACTCTGTACTAAAAGAGAACTTAAGTAACTCATTAGAGTTACACTATTGGAAATGCTCTTAAACAATATATGGTTAATGGTGTCTAGGGAAACATCAACGGATAGGCTATGTGTGAGATAAAAGTTTTTTTGTCAAATTTTTTTTTTAAAAAAAGAGTTCAAATGAGAACCACATCCATCGTCAATTAGAGTGCCCTCTCGGATGAGTTATGTGTGAAGTGGCCTAATGTAGTAGTGGACTGATTATGAGTGTTTTTTATTTGTTAGTCAACCTAATTGAGAGTTAAATGTAGGGATTTTTTTTACAACTAGTGAATAGCTTAGAGTATTTACAGTGGTAGTTCTTAAGAGGTTCTTAAATTTAAGAACAAATTCTTATTTCAGTTCACTATTGTAGTTCGCTACGCTGGCTGCCATGCATAAGAATTGTTCATATATAAGAACCGGTTCTTATTCAAAAAAGTAATAATAAAATAATCAACTTATAATAAATATTAGTGGAAGAGTAATAAATACTAAAATAGTGGAGAGTTGATTGTGAGACCTATTTTTGGGTTCTTAAGAGATTCACCATTAGAATATAGAGTTGGTTAAAGTGGTAGAGAGTTGTTTAAGTTGATGTAGTACTGTATGATCCACAATAACAACTCAAGTAAGGTTCATCACTGTAGATACTCTTAGAGGGTATTCTATTGAGTTTCAAAGCCTATGAGATGAAGTATGAAAACCCTAAAGTTTCAGAGATTTTTGCATTTTAGCCTAAGTAATTTAATGAATATAACACGTAAAAATTACATATACATTATATCATGTT
The DNA here is from genome assembly GCA_037074585.1 of Biancaea sappan. Taxonomy (NCBI): domain Eukaryota; kingdom Viridiplantae; phylum Streptophyta; class Magnoliopsida; order Fabales; family Fabaceae; genus Biancaea; species Biancaea sappan. The sequence goes on along the minus strand of CM073497.1, from coordinate 43,360,505 downwards.
CAAATGTAACCACTTTAAAACTCATTTTATATTTTAATATTAAAATAATAAGTTGTGGTCTAAATTATCGTAAACTATCTGATGGCATAAAAAAATTATGAGAGTTTCATGTTATCTTTTCAAATATTTATTTATATACAATATTATTTATAATAATTCTTAATTATCAGATTATTCTTGAACATATAAAATGCTATGATATTTTACATCTTGTTAATTGGCACGGTACTATTTAAAGGGACATCTTATTAATTGATATTGTAATTATCATATTTATTTATTTATTTTCTGTTGAAATATCTTTTTTTCCAAAAAAAAAAAAGATTTTGCCCATCTTAGCATGTAGATTGAATCATTTTTTGGAGAAATAAATTGGACGTGTATACATTGGCCAAAAGTCAATTTAACAAATTAAGAATAATTTGCTTGATTTTAAAAGTTAAATAAGAAAAAAAAATTTGTTGAATTTGAAAGTTGAAAAAAATAAAAATGCAAAACCCTAAATTTAGGATTTTTTACAATTTAACCCTTAAAATTTAATTAAACTATGATGCATAGTAAAATTGTCAAAATCACGATTCAACTCGTAAAATTGTACAATTCTATATTTCCACCCTCAAAATTCTAGTTTGAGTTAGTGTAGAATCGAAATTGGTCAGAATCATGATGGAATAGGTGGAATCGCGAGTCTAAAGCAAGTCTATCAATTCTGCAGTAAGCTCTAAAACAACTTTAGAAGAGGTTTAATCCTACATGGGTTCTGTACAAAAATAAATGTAAGATTGATTTTGATTAATATTTTATAATTTCATTATTAGTTTCAAAGACTAAACTGCCCCAAGTTTTTCAGAGTGAAGAAAGTCTATTACTTTGTAATGTTATGAACTCGTAAATGTCTTGAATTTTGTGTCATTGAAATGTCACTTACTTGAATTTTATGTTATAAACTTATAATTGTATGGATTCTATAGAATATGTTATGTAGTTTGTTGAATTTTATGATATATAATATATTTTATTTTATTTTATTTATTTTTTATCGATTAAAGGCTTTTATAATTTTACATTATGAGTGTATTTTCTCCTTTTTGAATTTGTTTGAAATCGCGAGTCTAACAATATTACTGCTGAATAGTGTATTATGTTACAAGTTTAATTTTAATACGACCAGCGTAACTAATTACTATGTTCACATTTATTAATGAGGAGTCACTCATGTGTGTTGGACAAACTGCACTTTTTAGTCACGATTTTAACCGTGTCAAATAAAATCATGGCTAAATTTATCTACTTAGCTAACCGTTGCTAAGTAGATAAATTTAGCCATGATTTTATTTGTTATGATTAAAACCGTGGCTAAAAAAACACAGTTTATCTAGCACGCATGAGTGAATCCGTGTCCCTATTAAAATTTGCATTTCAGTATGATAACATGAGCACGTTAAGATTTCTCTCAACAAGAACAAAAAAAAAACTGCCCCTCCACAAAATTGGAAATAAAATTGGTGTTATAGAAATATTCGCGTTTCGAAGTTCTGGAAGCAGTAATGATCAGAACTAGGATAAATCTACAGATTAAAAGTTCCTGTAAGTAAGCTACAACCGTTTGACACCTCTGTCGGACACTTGAGACTGAAAGCTATGACAAAGGGAAATTAATCAGTTGGTTGTGGCTTCTGAATAAAATCGATCCCTTTCTTAATGCTGGCTATTAGTTCTGGCCTAAGTGCTTCCAAAGCCTTCTTCTCAAAGGGGTTCATATCTTGCAAGTCAGATGTAACAAAGCTTTCGACTCCTCTCCTTCCAAGCTTCACTCTCACAGCGAAAAACGGCATTTCAGGCACATCTATATCCACATAACAGCACTCATAAACATCATCATCCCCGTCAAGTGCACGCAGAGATGCCTCAACAAACCTAGCTGCTACATAGGCCACTGACAGAGTGGCAGACCCTGCACCTCCTTTTGCTTCAACAACGTCTATCGTGGCATTTTGGACCTTGACAATTAACTCCTCAACTTCCTTAGGGCTGAACTCTACTGGGAGTTTTGTCCCAGACAAAAGAGGAAGTATAGTTATCCCAGCATGACCCCCAACAACCGGGACATCAACATCAATGACATTCAAATTCTTCCTCTGAGCAACGAATGTGTTTGCCCTCACAACATCCAATGTAGTCACACCAAAGAGCTTTTTAGGATCGTAGACACCCTTCTGTTTCAAAACTTCTGCTGCCACAGGCACCGTGGAGTTTACTGGGTTGCTGATAATGTGAATAAAAGCATTAGGGCAATTATCTGCAACAGCTGAAACCAAGTCTCTTACAATGCCAGCATTGACGTTGAAAAGGTCATCATGAGTCATGCCAGGCTTCCTTGGAACTCCAGCAGGTATGACAACTACATTCATGCCTTTCAAGCAATTTCCTAGCTCAAAAGCTCCACTGAAAGCCTTGATCTGTGTGGGAGTGTTGCAGTGACTGAGATCAGCAGCAACTCCCTGGACATTTGCAATGTCAAAAAGATGCAGATCGGAAACTAATGGAGACATCTTGATGAGAAGTGCCAGAGGCTGACCTATTTCTCCAGCAGCACCTAAAACTGCCACTCTGTAGGCAGCTTGAGGCTGCTGGTGGTACTTGAGGTTTTGCTTTGCTTTTTGAGCTTTGGGCACAAAAGATGCCCACAGAGCAGCACTGCTCTCCTTGCCTGAGAAGAACGATTCTGACTTGCAGATCACTGATGATGTGGCCTTGAGGCCACAGAATCTTTTAGGAGTATTCCCATGGTTGAACCTCAAACCAAAAGGCTTTGATACAGGAAGTGAGCTTCTTCCTCTGTGTCTAAGAGAGGTGGTTGTTCCATTTGTGAAGGTAACTGCTGATGTTGCTCCCATCTCAATCTCTGTGAACATGGATTTATTGTGCCTAATGCATTAATGTTCTGGCAAAATAGATATTTGGAACTATAAATATTACATAATTATATGTATTATATAGGTCAACAAACAGAGTAAAGACAAAAAGAAACTGCCACGTAGGCTACATTCTGCTTATTAACCTATAAATCATGAAATCTGTCAAAGTTTGAAACTATAATTACCAAAGCTAGAGAAAAGGATAGATATAAAAAGAAGCAGGGCAAGATGCAAACAGCATAAACCACTAGTATAGAGGTAGTAAAAATCATATCTGAATAGTATGTGACTATGTGTTACAATAAGCGAGGTTATAATGCACAATTCGCATCTACCATTCATACATGTGGAAGAATTGCCATAGAGCCCAAAGGTTATTCCTAAGGATGTTGCAGCTCAACTACAACTACAACTGTATTCAAGTTTTATTTTATTACATTGAATGATGGCCGAAAATGTGTCAGGAACAAAAAAGTTTTAAAGCATGCACTTAATATATGATTCAATACCTGATGAAACTAGTAAAGATAATAAGTGATTCAATACTTAATATATGTTACTTTTTATATGGTATCAGACCATTTCCCCTGTAAGTCGACATGAAAATCCATTACATTTCCGAACACTCTTCAGTATAAAAGAAATTGAAAGAGAGCAAAACGAACCAGCATTGTAAGAAAAAAGAATGGAGCCAGTGTAACCGGAAAAAAATACTGATCATCCGAACAGTTGGCAGAAATTTCACACAAGGAATCACTGAGAGGAAGTTACAACATGATAAACTAAAGACAAACAACGTGGAATCACACTTTGTTTCGATTAAAATTCTAATGAAAAAATCAATGAGTTCAGAAATGAAATCCAACAACGAATTTACGTCGACGGAAAATGCAAGAGAGAAAGAAAGAGGAAGATGAAGCAAACCTAAGAGAACTTTGGATTGCGAAGTGAAATGAAAATCGAATTGGAGAGAGGCCAATTTGTAAGAAGCAAATAGCAGAGTGAGTAGCTTTCAGGATGGAGACTGTGTCGCCTTTGATGGACCTCATGAGAATCACTGTACGTTATTCTTATGCAACACTACGCACTCTGTACTATATCATTCTTCCGATGCCCCAATCTTCGAACCTATAACCACTTCAACGGTTTTCGTTATACTGGCGGTTTCACATGCATGCCTTTTTTTTTCTTTTTTAAATAACTTTCAAATATAAAAATAAATTATAATAATTTTTATTATATTTTAAAATAATAAAAAATAGTTAAAAATTATTTAATTTCCCATATTTTCATTTCCATTTATCTGGAATCGAGAGTGTATGATCCAAAATACCAAATTTGGAAAGTTGGCTATGGTAAGGGGAACATGACTAAGGACATGTTTCGTTTGAAGAATTGTAATGACTAATGGATAAAGTAATAAAAATGATAGTGAAAAATAATTTAAATTATCATTTTTTTAAAAACACTAAAATTTCCTTCCAATTTTTTAAAGCTGGGATATTTTAATAAAATATTTTATTTTTATTTTCATTCTCTTTCCCTTTTATTTTCTCTCTTTTCTTATCAAACATACCAACAATATGTAGTGTTAGAGCAAATAAATGAATGTATAGAGTTGAAAAAAAGAATCAAATCTCTTACTTGGTCAAATAAGCCTGTCGTGGATACATATATATATATATATATATATATATATATATATATATATAATCTTGAATTTTTAACCAAAAGGTTGCAAAGTTATGAATAGTAGTATAGATAAATAACTATTTTTGCCTCCTTTAGTGGCACTTTTTTTTTTAATGAATACTTGGACAACCTTAAATAAATAGCTTAATGAGTAATCATTACATAATTTTGAAAATTAGAACAGAAAAGTTGATTCAATATGAATTTACTTTGTTTGATAATATTAAAATGTTATGAAATAAAAATCAATTTATTTCTTTGAATTAATTTTTTTTCATTTCAGTATTATATAATATAAAAAATATATTTCTAGAATAGATTGTATTGTACAAATAATAATCGTATTCACCTTATTTTAAAAAGAAATACTTAAATATTTATTGTAATAACAATTAACCAAAGATTAACAATAGGTAAGAATAAATAAATTAAACAAAAAAAAGTGACACTAATCTAGAATAAATTTGATTCTTATCCTATTTCTTTTCACATTTACTACTCTCAAATCTATTTATTAAGTGAAAAAAAAATCGAGGAAGATTCAAGAGTGAGAAATTAATTTTGTTACTACAATTACACTATTTTACATTTTCTTCGGAAGAAAGTGTAACAGTGCAATACCACAATAAAAAAGATAGTGAAAGGCCTAAATTTGAAATCCAGAGGATAGAAGCAGAGCTTCTTATAGAGAGCCAAATCTGAATGTCATAGATTAAGCTTCTCCATCTCCCTCCTGATGGCACTAGCCATCACCAACCTCCCGATGGTGTTAATGGCGAGCTTCAGATCCTCCAGCGGCCTGTCCGGCGCCACCGTCTTGTAGAGATAACTATCAAACGTCATCTTCTGCAAATACTCATCCCCACACATCTCCACGAACGCCTCCCTCGCAGGGTTCTATCTGTAGAACACCTTCTGTAACACGTCCAACACCTTTTACGTCGGCCAATACGTCTTGTCCCACTTCTTCAGGTACTTCCTTAGATCCCCTTCCTCTACCATCTTCCTCCCGTTCTCCGACCCCTCCACGATTGCCTCCGCGCACATCCTCCCACTCTTCGCCGCGAAGTAGATCCCCTCGCCGGAGCACTTCGTCACGTACCCGGCGGCATCGTCCATTAGGGCCACTCTTCCTGAGAGTCGTGGTGGCCGGGGGTGCTCTAGGATGGGGTGGGCTTCGACTCGGATGATTTTGCAGCCCAGGATCTTGTCCCTGGCTCTCTTTCTGGTTGCGAGTTGGAATTGTTGTGAAAAATGGAATATTTCAAAAAGAATATTTTAAATTGTTGTGAAAATAATTTTAGAAAAATTATTTAATTATTTTCATACTTATCTGACATGGTGGGAATTATGTTTGTTATACATAATTATCCGCTTATTTTAAAGTTAATTATAATCTTGTTTTTATAACTAACTATCACCCACTATCTCCATTATCCCATGATCAATTTGTTATAATTATCCTTTTATATTTAATTATAAATTAATTGTCTCTTTTTGAGATATTTATCCCCTATATCTTGCTTCTAGTTTTGAGATTTCTAATCTAACCTTTGTGATATTGGGTTACACAATTTTTCTTTCTCTGCTGTTCTGTGACCTGGGTTTCATCCCAGAAGGGCCTGTTTTATCCTGCGAGGAAAGCCACGAATCTTTCCTTAAGGACAGTGTCGACCAGAGCACGACTCAGGCTATGTTTGTCTTGATAATTTCCTCAATTTTTCCAACAATCTTAAGGAAAGAGGCATGTCATCGTTACGAGGACAATTTCATTGAAGGAAAAATTGAGTGCGACGCATCAGTTGAGAAAGAATCTCGAAGTCGGTCGAAGCCTCTTATGGTGGCCGGGGACAGGGTCGACCTAAAAGCCCAACGTCTATGACGTCGTGGAGTTCTGGTCAAACTTTGAGTGCGTCGGATGGCTCACGAAGCAGGGCGAGTACATCAAGATGTAGTGTCACCGGTGGTTTTTGCTCAAGCAGGGTAAGCTCTTCTGGTTCAAGGATTCCGCCGTCACCAATGCCTCCAAGCCACATGGCGCCATCCCTGTGGCTTCTTGCCTTACAGTCAAAGGCGCAAAAGACGTGCTCAATAGGCAGTACGCTTTCGAGCTCTCTACGCGCTCTGGTACCATGTACTTCATCGTCGATTCCGAGAAGGAGAAGGAGGACTGGATCAATTCCATCGGTCGCTCCATCGTGTTGCGCTCGAGGTCCGTCACTAATTCTGAGATCTGGTTGAGAAAGATTGTTGATTCTAAATCGCATCTGATGCTGAATTGCGAGACAGTCATGCAATTGACTTATTTCTTGATTTTGGTCAGTATGCTCTTTCTCTCTCTACATATATGCACGATATGATTTTTTTTATTTTGAATTCTTAGAATACAGTTCCTAAAATCATGAGTTGTTACTTTCGTGATCGGATATTTCTGGATCTGTAGAGTTCTAAAGAAAATCTTACGGTCTATATGTTGTCTTGCATGCTTATTTTCTCATTAACTAGATTGTGGAATATTATACTTATATATATATATATATATATATATATATATGTGTGTGTGTGTATGTATATATAGGTGTGCGATTTTGATATATATGATTTGTATATTAGTTATATATATATATATATATATATATAAAAGCATAAGTTGTATACACAATCATATTATATATATATATATATATATACAAAATAAAAATTGTATCTTTGATGATGATTTTTTAAAGTGGCTTTCATGTTAAATGGTGTTTCTTGACATGATAATATTTTTATTTGAACGTTATATATATATATATATATATATATATATATATATATATATATATATATGTGAAATATTTGAGAAAATATATACATACACAAATAAAAATTATGAGCCTTGAGTAATTTCACATATATGAAAATTGTGATTTTATATGTGATTTTTTTTAAAAGGCCTTATAAGAATATTATATTTTATGTGAAAGGAAAATTTGTGAAATTCTTGAAAATGGCACTATGACCATCAATGTGGGGGTTATAAATTTTACAAATTCAAAATATTTTCACCTAAATTATTATTGTTGTTAAACAGTATTATAAATTACATTTGTCATTTTGGAACCAAATTTTTTGTGGGTTTGTGACCAAACTTGTGAACATTGGCATATAAAATTTTGGGTCAATTTGAAAATTAAAAAAAAAACTTATTGAGATGATGATATACCGCTAATTTTCAAATTGAGAAAATAATCTCATTGAGATGATAATATGTCATATGTAAAAATTAGAGTTAGCATTTTCAAATGCTAATTTTTTATGACTTTTTTATTGTACAAAGAGGCACAATAAATTTTAATATGTTGGGTCAATTTGTAAATTGACAATGCCATCTCATTGAGATGATGATATATCATAAGTAAGAATTGGAGTAAGCATTTATGAATGCTAATTTCTTACAACATTTTTATTGTGCAAAGAGGTACAATAGTGATGAGGTATTGGTCACAAAAATTTTAAAATTGAGAAGTTCTAAAATGATTATGTATAATTTTTTTCTTATATAATATTATTATACGGTAGATGAATATATTTGTGCATATATATTGTGTGTTTGGATTCCCACCTATAATAATTTTGAGACTTTATATGAGTTAATTATGTACTAAATTAAGTACATACAAGTTGTGGTATTATACTTCTTCAAATTCTAAAATATTTAAAAGTGTGGGGGTATTTTTCAAGCTTATAGTTTGCTCTATGAAAAGATTTTTTGAGTGTTTCTTTTATACCAACAAGTGTGAGATTTGTAAGTATGTTGTTATAAAACTATACAAATTTTTGTAAAAATGTTTTGGTCAATAGTTAATGTTATTGTAGTTTAATAAAAATTTTATGGATTTAATATATTTGAATATTGAGGATATCTTATAAATTTCTATTAACATAACTATTGATAATATGAAAAGACTTTCTTAAAACTTATGTGTGAATATTCAACCTTTTAAATGTTGAAAATTGTGTTTGTGAAATTTTACAATAAAATTTTATGGTCATATTATTATGAGCTTTTTAAAATATAAGTTTTATGGCAATATTACTGTGAGCTTTCTAAAGCTATGTGAAATATAAATTTTCACTTTGTGAACTTGTTTTTAATTTTACATTTCAAGTTTTGGTGAATAGTCAAAAGAATTAAAAACAAAATCGATTAGTAGAACTTATTTTTTTAATTTTATTTTTACTATTTTAAGCTTTATAAAGTTATGTGAAAAATTGTACTTTATAGAAAGTACTTTAATTTGGAAAAAAAATTGCCTATATCTAGTTTAGATATTTGATGACATGTTTTGAGAAATACATGGGTGAAATAAGTGTGACTTGAGAGTTGAAATCATAAGAAAGGTGATAGCTTTTTGATGTCACAAAAATATTATGTTCAAAAAGTTGATCATTTTTATGACAAACTATGTGAATATCTCTTATGATTTTAACACTCAATTAAGAAGAACAGAGTTAAATTTGTTATATTTAATGAATTTCATCTAGCCTGATATATCATATATTGTATGTCAGATGAATGTCTAGATACACAATCCTAATAAAAAGATGAGAGGTATCATGAATCATGATATCATAAAAAGTGGATTTTCCATTGTATTAGAAGAATACAATGATGTTAACTGAATCTCTGAATTCAGATGAGAAAAAAAAATTCATTAATTGTTAAACCTCACCTTTGGTGGTGAGACGATATTTTTAAGAGAACAACTGTACAAATTTATAGACTTACTCTAAAATTAGAGTTGGTTAAAAATGAGACTAAGTGGTTGACAAACTTCTTAGCAAATTTATCCATTGGGTATGAGCCCAATGATGTTTGTAATGAGATTGCTAAGTGGCAATAACCATTGTAAAGAGTAAAACTTTTAATGGTAAGAGCAGACACTTGTGTTTGTGACATAAAGTTATTTAGTAGCTACTAAGAGATGAAATAAGAGATATTGATCAGTTATGTGAGGCCAAAAGTGAATTTGGCTAATTCTTTGACTAGACATACATGTAAGAAGGAAATAAGTCCTTCACACACCGAGGGGAAATGGACTTAAGCCGATTGAAATTAATAGTGACGGTAACCCAACCTTTGTGATTGGAGACCCCATGAAGAAGGTTCATATGGGTAATAACAAGTCATCTATTAATTCTGCTAGTACTAATATTTTAGTCCTTTTCCTATAGTGTAAGTATGGAAGTACTAGAATGCATTGATTGAGAGGTTGAGCGAAGCTCTTAATGATTTTCATAGCCCTTAAGGGTGGTGTATTCATTGCAGATATACCTGATGAAATAACCTATATGAATGTGGAGTGGGGCCGCTCCTATGAGATCTTGGTGAAATCTCTTGAGCATTCATGAACACCAGGTACACGCACGGCCGAAAACGCGCACAACGGCGTTAACAGCAGAAATTGTGGGGGTGTGATGTGATTGATAAGATCTCTAGCTTACAATAAGAGTTTGTTGGTTCATATAAGCTATATGCTTCACCACTGACTCTGTGAGCTATATCTTATTTATCTAGACCTGGTTCATAGTCTAAAAGACACCAGACTCGAAGCATCTATACCCATATGTGTAACCCATAACATTATTTTATTGATAATATCTTTTTGAAATATGTGGGGGATTGTTGTGAAAAATGGAATATTTCAAAAAGAATATTTTAAATTGTTGTGAAAATAATTTTAGAAAAATTATTTAATTATTTTCATACTTATCTGACATGGTGGGAATTATGTTTGTTATACATAATTATCCGCTTATTTTAAATTTAATTATAAATTAATTGTATCTTTTTGAGATATTTATCCCCTATATCTTGCTTCTAGTTTTGAGATTTCTAATCTAACCTTTGTGATATTGGGTTACACAACTTTTCTTTCTCTGCTGTTCTGTGACCTGGGTTTCATCCCAGAAGGGCCTGTTTTATCCTGGGAGGAAAGCCACGAATCTTTCCTTAAGGACAGTGTCAACCAGAGCACGACTCAGGCTATGTTTGTCTTGATAATTTCCTCAATTTTTCCAACAGGAATTTCTTGATGTCGCCCTTGTTGGTCACCGTGCCGGTGCCGACGGCCACGTGGTCGCACTTCGGGAACACCCACCTATAGAAATCTGGAGAGACATCGTCGCTGACGTACATCTCTGCAAGATTCTCGTAGTCCACCATCTTATCGTCTGGGATTTTTATCCTCTCCTGAAATCCCATGTGCATAATCAAATTGAGAAATCTATGATAGAGCATGCAGCACAATCTGAAATCAGTGTCAATGGACTCTCAAACTGAGATTGACGAGGTCTGTTTTCTATATTTATTGTCTTCATTTCTTGTCTAGTCTCTAAAATATGGATAGATTTTTAATTTGGTCCTTCGAGGTATTATTTTTCTTATATAAATATAGTTTTTTACTCATTAGTTTGTTTAGGATAATTTTTATGACAAACCAAATCAATTAACAATTCGATCGTAAAAAGATACATATATTGATTATTTAGTATAATTTTACAAAATTTAATTTCTAAATATTATAAATTTATTAAAATACTTAAAATTAAATAAATATAGAAATTAGTTTTACTAAAAATTAATTCATGTTGAATTTATAATTTATAACAACTTACTCATTTGATATTTAAATTTAAAGACTAATTTATGTATTTATTCTTTTTATCTATCTCGTGTACATCGAACATTTAGCATCAAATCGTGTCTATTGGTTCGGTGATGGGACAACAAATATCAAATTCGCTTAAGTCCATTTCACATAAAAATAAGTAGACCCTAAAATGAAAAAGTGATTAAATTGAAGATCCTATTTCCCAGACCAAGATAAAATTACCTTAGATTGATCAAAATGTTTTTAAACCCTAGGAAATTGAACATGCGAGTATTGAGCACCGATTTTTGATAAGATTGTTTAATTCTAATTAACATAAAGAGAAATGGACTCTAGGCAGAGAAGCACAATCTGAAATGAACCCTGCACCTCTGCCTTACTTAAAAGTATGGTACTCTACTTGGAGAATCTGTGACCGTCAAATCCTAAAGCATGGACACACCAGATGGAAGGACGCGTTTTATTTCTAGGCTGTTGGATCAAATCAATCCAACAACTCAGATCGCATGTGGGGTTTAAATGAAACGTGTTTCTTCTCCCCATTTTCTTTCAGTTGCTTCCTTCGCACAACACATGTCCATCTTCACCCGCCCCCGCCCTCGTGATTTCAGTTGCCTGCTCCAATACCTAACTCGAACTGCTTTTAAAACCATCAAAAGCAACTTTGTCTTCTTCCTCTCCTCTGTTTCTGAATCAGTGGGTCTCTTGTTTGTGTCTCGTCTCATCTCTTTCCCCCTCGCTTCCTCTCCTCTGGTTCCAATCAATGGGTCTCTCGTCTATGTCTCTCTTCATCTCTCTCTCTCCCTCTCTTCATCTCTCACTCCCTAAAAACAGAATTGTCTTCATCTCTCTCGTATTCTTGTGTGTTTCTGTTCTTCATCCTTGCGGTTCTTTGTCCGCTGGTATTGGATTTCCATTGATTGCCATGCTGAGATTTCTGCAAATGTTGTTAGCCCTAGTGTATCACCAGACAACAAAAGGAAGCCACGGTCCAAAATTTGGGGATCTTAACAGCATAATCAATCCTTTCGTTGAGATAGAAGACCAATTATAGCTGAGAAATTTAACATTACCAGAAAACTTGAACTAGGAAAATAGTGTTCCATAATAATGTCCATTTGTGTTGTGTTTCTGAACTTCTGATGGGATGAGGAAGTCCATGAATGATGTAGACCAATAATTATAAAATAAATACTAGATTGATGATTTACTTAGAGGTGGGAGAAAAGAGAATTAAGATTTCCATAGGTTAGTACAAATTTCCATAGATCAAAACAAGAATAAGATCTATATATGTCATAAGCTTGTAAAAGGGTAAGTTTAGAAAAATGAACTTCAAACTGTCGATTGAGAATGAAACCAAAATGACAATGAGACTTAGGCCAACAAAAACTAGAGTAAAAAACATAACAAAAGACTATTATAACTTATTTGCCTAACTAATGCTGGCTACCAAATGAACACAGGCCAACAGGGAAGTTCATCAACATAATCAATTTATAAAGAAGTATATAGGTAGTGCAATAAACTAATAACTTGATATAAACAGTAAACATAGGAAGAAGAGAAACAATTGATAGAAGAATGAAAACCCAATTCTGTAATCTATCTTTGTCTAACTTATTAAGCAGCACAAAAGAGAAACAAAGAAAATACAAAAAGTCAAAGGGAAAAGTTTTCCTAATTCATGACTTATTAATATAGGTGTTGTTGTTCCTTTTGTTAGCCAAATGAAATAATTGATGCTAACACTGAGATAAGGCACGCTTCAACAATCTACACATAAGGAAAAGTAGAAGGACAAAAAAGTAAGAAATCATTTGTGGAAAAAACTGTGCAGAATGAGAATATACAAAATAGCCATGCCCTTTAACAAAATGCAATATCATACCTTAACAAAATAGCCATGCCCCCCTTAATTATGAGTAAGCAGGTTAAACAAGGCTCCTGTAAATAATTAGCAATAAATAAATACACTAGCTGAAATTCAATATATGGTTTCAGGACAAAATAAAGGTAACAATTAGTACCTAGCAAACCTCCAATAACCCCAATAATGGCCATTGGTAATAACTTTGCAAAGGAATAATCCCCTTGACCAGTAGATAAATAAAATCAATAAAGGGTTAAAAGAATAGGCAAAATCTTAATATTGAATTGACACTTAAAAAGGTTAAAGTTCAGATCTTAACTTTGACACATCCCATATGATGAATTCACCTGATTGCACCTCCCGAACCACCACATCAGTTGACTCCTCCACCTTTAAGAGCACAAGAAAGAGATCAATGCACAAAATGACAAAATTAAATCCTAAAATATCAAATGTAAGAATTTACTTGACAGCTTCTCCCAATGAGGTATTGGTGTATAAACACAACTTATAGAGTAGACATAAACACACAACAGTGTCAAATTCCAAGAATGAAACCAACTTGAAATGTTGCAAACTAAAACCAACCTCAATGGTCAATCTGTGAAAACTACAAGTCTTCCAACGATGCCATAGGATGATGAATAGGTGCCTACATTAAGAAAGAGGACACATTAGCTTTGGCAGGAAAAAAATTATATATTATATCATGAGATACTAACCATTAGCATTTCAGTGAAACTTAATTCAGGAAGCGGTGCTGGAGGTGTTGAGAAAGATATTTCAAGTTGTGGTGCATTACTCTACATATAGAAAAGTGAAGTCAGATACTGAAAAGTGTTATACACATAGTAACACAAATAACTTACTATAGTTGATGATGCTCCTTGCTTTATCTTTCTCTGGCATTCAACACAACTCCTATAGCGTTTCTTATTATTTACACCGTCTTTCTACTTGAATCCCTTTGGTTGTGGTGTAGGGACGATAGTGGCATTTACATCAGCAATGACTTCGTTGTCTAAACATTTTCCAGTTGAATAAAGCTCAATGAGTTGCTTGTGTAAATTATCCATGACATTCATAAACAACAAGTGACCTTCTGTTGACCTATATGCTTTTGTTGATACAGACATAGATTTTCAAGTGAGCTCCCTAAACGATTACTTAGTATGTGGCCTAGGGTCCACCTTTATCTCTCTCTCTGTAGCATCGTATACTACAGAAACTCTTGCTTTGTTCATCCATCGAGCAATAATATATTGATTACTGAGTAGTTTTATGTCATTCAAATCGTAGACCTTTAGGGCATGGCAACAAAGAATCCTAACAGTTTCAAGCTTCCGACAAGAACAAGTGACAATGTTATTTGATGAATCAAAGGACATTATATAATCTCTCTCATTACCAACTAGAGAGATAAGATAGTGTCTAAAATGTTGGCTCTCATCCCTTCCCTTTATACACATCCTCTCTCTATCATCATATTCTTGTTGGAACATTTCAAAGAAAGAGGGAGTATAATGCTCAGAAAGCTGATTAAGCCGAAGTGACTTCACATTTCTCAGTCGTAGGATTTTCTCTCTAGAATCATACTCATATTTTAGTTCCTTGTAGTGTTTCTCCTCCACAATTCTCTTAAAGAGTTTGAAAAACTTAACAAGGTCCAAACTAGGGTTTAGCAAATCCTTCAAGTGTGAAAGCCTTCTTCGTATAACACGCTGCTTATTTCTGCTTCAACTGATATGAATTAATTATCTACCGATTTACTTTCACATCATAGTCTTCAACCATTTTAGTCCAACTTGCCTTAAACTGCTCTTCATCCAACGACTCTGTATATACACTTATTAATCTCCATCAATATGTGCAACTCCCCCTAGGCAACCGAGCGAGATGTTAGTATAATTTAAAATAAGTGTAATATAACTAAATCTAAATAGAGATTAGTTGAAGAATGAGAATAAACCTGTGTGGCAACCGGGTAAGGTGTTCCACAGCATTTCGCATTAGAGGCCATGAAGGCATAACCTTTGATAACGTTCTTGCCATTGCTGCATCTTAGTTATTAAAGATAGTAAGGGGCCTTTTCTGCCTATTAACCTCAAGAAATGTTTGAAAAAGCCAATTGAATGACTCTACAGTTTCATCAAACAATAACGCCGCTCCAAAAATTACTATCCCTCTATGGTGATTTAAACCATAAAATAGCAAGTGGCCTATTTTTTTTTTATTAGTACCAAATGTGGAGTCAAGTGACACCATATCACCAAACAGACTATAGTCAATCAATATCCTAGCATCTGCCTAAAACAAATTAGTGATATGTTCTTTGGCGTCCAACTAATAGGCATGAAAGAACGAAAGATTCTCTAATGCTTGCTTTTGAAAATATTGCATGAGGGTACCAGCCTCTCCATATGCCATGTTTCGTGATCTTCTTGACTTGAGATAATTTTTTTACATCATCTCAAGTAAATCCAATGTTCGCTCTTCCTTCGGCATGCAAGCTCATCAAATCAAAAGAGGTCTTTTGCTTGAGGCTAGAATATTCTGCTAATTCAATCTCGTACACTTGAACTTCAAAAATTTACTATTGTGAGGGAAGCATGTGACTTGTCTCTGGAGTGTGCAATACATGATTATGTGTCCCTATAAATTCTTTGACTTGATACTTTCCAGAAACAAGTTTGAAGATTATACAGGCTTTGCACCTCGTTGTACTCTTTGCACAGGGATTTTTTGTGTTCACATCCCTCTTGTTAAGCCCTCGAAAGCCCTCCTTCTAACACACATAAATCATTGACGTTATCGTTGTGTTATCCTTCTTACTTACATTATGATTATCCTTTCACACTCCAAATCTCATTTTCCAACCATACATCACCCAAAAACTCCATGCTACATATATACTATCAAATTCATCCCCATCTTAGGAGTCGAATTTCCCTCCATGGAAGTTTTCTTCTAACTATCTAAAAAAAAAGGCTACTTTAGCAAATAATATTAACAAGAGAAAAAGCAGTAAACAACAAACATTTAGCAACATATATATTGAGATTGAAGTCAAGAAACATATATAGTAAAGCCATATATATTGAGCTGATGAAGCCATTTTCTAGCCCTGGAGTAATATGCAAGTATTTTCTAACCCAAAAATAAGCCATTTTCTAGCCCTGGAGTCATTGGAAAATACTTGACAAAAAGCCATTATAGTTAATAACTTATTAAATATAAGTTCTCTTAGTATTTTTGAATTACTTGACAAAAAGGAGTAATATGCAACAAAGTTGTTATTTTCAAAATACAATACCAATTCTTTGACTAATTAGAATGATAATATTAATGGTAGCAGGTTATGAAGAGATTCAAATGATATACAAGTCAAATATATCATAGACTTTTAGATCAATTTTAAAAGCTACATAACCTTTAACAGTGATATAAATAATATAGTTTACCAAGAAAAGGAAAACTGGATAGGAATATTGTATTAGTCATGAGCAAATTTTTAGTCAAGAATGAAAATCACTATTCTTATTTCATACAAACAAAAATTGTATTATGGTGTAATAGATTATCAGAATTGTTCATACATATAAAAGTTAACAAATAAATTTATATGTGTGTGTGTGTGTGTGTGTGTGTGTGTGTGTGTTCTTTGAAATTAAGACCATATCATTCAAGTTTTTCCTCTAAAAAAAACGATTATAGAAGGGTTAGGTTATTTGCATTTTTTTGCTTGAGATACAAGAAAGTAACCAAAAACCCCTCAGAAAAAAATTGAGATCCTCTGGCTCCCAAAATGAAATTGCTGCAAAACAACCATTTGCCTTATTGTTCTATTTCTATAATATATATATATATATATATATTAGTATTACTCCATTGCCTGCAGAACAACCTTTGAGCTCCATTGCCAATATATATATGTATATATATATCAGTGTTAGGCCTCATTGTTAGTATATATATTAGTCCATTGCCAGTATATATATCTCAGTATGGTTGAGTATTATATATCATTATATATCAACAAACATATTCAGAGGAGAGGAAGAACGAAGTAAGGCCATTTCTAGTATAACCTTTGAGTTTGACGGACAAATGATATCAAGGGACAAAAGGAAAAGATAGCTACAGCATGGATGATGGACAACAGAGGAAAGGAAGAACGAAGGAATACTGTGTTGAACCCATTGCATTTAAAGCAACATATGATTTTGATGAATAATAAAGCAAATTAAAATAGTACATTATAATGAGTATAGTCTAATTGATAAAACTTTACTTTTTATAGACTTTTGAATTTCAACTTATCATTGATCGACTACTTTATCTTCACTGGTCGACCAACGGACTCTAAAAGCAAACTCTCTTAGTGTGACAACACACTGGTCGACCACCCTCTGAACACTGTCGACCAACGAGCTCCAGTAAGTAAGACATCAGCACACTTGTCGACCACCCTTTGCATACCGGTCGACCATCGTGCTCCAGTAGAAAAAGGCCCTTTGAAGTTTTGAAGACTGGTTAACCACCCAACTCCAAACGCTATATCCTTGAGAGAAAGCAAGCACTGGTCGACTAATGTAATGTAACTGGTCGACCATCGTGTCTAATGAATGACTTTTGGACTATACTGGTTGACCATCGTGTCCACATTGGTAGACCAACAATATTTGTTTATAGATTCTAACGGCTATTTCTTGCTGAAATCATACAAATCAATTTGGGATTTATCTCCAACAGCACTATTCCTTTTAGGTCTTTAAATATCAGCCTTAAAGAATGTCAAATCACGAAGTAGAACATTCTTTGTGCCTCAGATTCATAGAAAGTCAATCCCTATCAAATCATTTACTCTTAGAGAGCTTATCACTGTCTTATTTACTCTGTTTTGAGACCTTCTTCTGAACAATCATCTTTCTCTGAGTGTATTGATCAAGGAAGTTATTCCTTGAGTTTGTTTTTGAGAGAAAACTATTTGTGAGGAGGAGAGACACCCTTGGAAAGAAAAAGATCTCTGTTGTAGTGGCTCACAAGTGCCCTTTTGTATAAACTTGTGATTTATAGTGAAAAACTCAAGAAGTGTTCTTAAGGACTGGATGTAGGCTTGGGTTAAGCTGAACTAGTATAAGTATCTGTGCTTATCTCCTTCCCTTATCTCTTTAATTGCTTAAAGCTTTACATTTGATTAATTGCACTTTATCTTCACTCATTTTGATATTGCTCTGTTTTGTACTGTCAACAATTTTCTACTGAACATTTGAATCTACTTAAACTTCCAATTAGTTTTGAAGAAAGTTTTTATTAATCCAATTCACCCCCTCTTGGGTTCCAGCCATTTTTATCATGTCGAACGATGTGTGTGTGGAAGAACGATGCGTGTACGTGTGTAGAAGAAGCTAAATGGCGAGAAAAAGGGGCGTCTGGACCTAAAGATGAAGAAATGGATGTGGGACCCACAGAACATGTGTTGTCCAGCGAGTAGTCAGGCATTTGATTTATTTTTTTAATACAGGCATGAGCTCAGGTCAGGTATTGGATCGGGCAACTGAAATCATGTGGGTAGGCGGGCAAAGATGGACACGTATCGTGCAAAGGAAGCAACTGAAAAAAAAATGGAGAGATGAAATGCAACGTTTCATTTAAACCCCAAATGTGATTTTGGCAGTTGGATCGATTTGATCCATCGGCCCAAAAATAAAACGTGTCTTTCTATCTGGTGCGTCCATGCTTCAGGATCTGACGGTTACGGATTCACCAGGCAAAGTGCCATACTTTTAAGTAAGGCAAAGTGCCATACTTTTAAGTAAGGCAAAGTGCCATACTTTTAAGTAAGGCAAAGGCACCAGGTCCGTGGGAGTGAGATTGTGAGAGGATCCTTGAGTAAGAAAGGTGGGTCTTGATATTTTACATTTTTGGGGTAGATATTGTTTAGGATTTGAGGGAGTCAGAACCGTCTGGTGGATGTAATTGACGATCGAGATTTAATGTGGATAATGGGTGTGGATTTACAAGAAAGTAATTGAACTGATGTTTTTGAGTGGCCCACATTCTGCCACGTTTCGTAGCTTTCTGCTTCAAGTGTCAGATCCTTATGGGCTTGTCATTTTTGTATTTAGCTAATTTTGACATGTCACCACATTAATAAATTCATGACGAGGAAAGTCTCATGAGCAAGAACACAATTTTTCTCTTAGGGAAAAAAATGTTAAAGAAGGTCAAAATCATATTATATCATATGCCTCGCAAGTCCCAACTAATAAAATTCTAAGCCAAAAATACCAAGATTCAGAGAATCGGACCTATCATTGAACCAGTCAAGGCACCGATTTAAGGGTTAGTAGTCAGACTGGAATCAAACTTGTGGTACTTTAAAAATATTAAAAAATAAAATATATAATAAAAATATTAAAATATTACCCATCATTACTTATCATAAATATAAATCTTTCAATAAAAAATTTATAGTAAAAATAAACCAACTAATAAAAAATATTATCACTTCATACCCATCATATCGTAATCTTAACTCACCAATGCTTAAATATCATTTATGTTGTTTAGATTGCAGTCATCATACCTACTAGCTGCCTATATTATATTGCTATGCGATGGAAGCCATACTTTGAAAAATCATTTACGCCTCATGTGTAAGGTTATCATTATAGGAATCTGATCTCCTGTTCTTCCCTCTCTACTCTTCCCTTTGCTCTTCCCATGCACACCATTGGATTGGTATGGGTCCCACTTGTATAGGTGAGACCCACACCTATCTAACTGTGTGTAGAGGGAAGGGCAAGGGATCTGGGTCCATCATTACATCCTTCCTATTATTCAACTCTATTATCCTATTATTTATTCCTCTCCTCCTCCTTCTATCTTTATTCAAGAAACCCAAATGGCAAAAGCTTGTAAAAAGGAGACAGACACTGCATGGGGATGAAAAGAGACAAACTAGAGGCAAACGGTTGAACGAAGACAAAGCAAATTAGATTCCAAAGAAAATAGAGGCTTCACGATCTAAACTTTCGCCTTCTTCAACCTTTGGCTTCCCTCTCTCACTACTCTCTCTCTCTCTCAGAATCCCCCTTCCTGCACGATCTGAACTTCTTCTGCTCTCTTGCCTCCATACTAGAAAAATCATTCACTTGGCCAGTTTTAACTGGTTTGTCCAGTTTGACACCGGTTCAAAGGCTCCCCGATTTTATGAGCTATTCCAAACTGGACGATTGGCCGGCTCACTAATTTTTCGGTCCAATCTAGTTTCCAGAACCATGAAAAATACTATGTATGAGCCACTTATAAATAGATATTATGTATATGTGCATCTAATTGTGACATGGGTTTGCCTATGGGGAGATTGAGCTCCCTAGACCTTGTTTTT
The DNA here is from genome assembly GCA_037074585.1 of Biancaea sappan. NCBI lineage: Eukaryota > Viridiplantae > Streptophyta > Magnoliopsida > Fabales > Fabaceae > Biancaea > Biancaea sappan. The sequence continues at coordinate 43,339,970 of CM073497.1, read as the reverse complement.
CCCTCTAAGTAGGTCCAAGTAAAAAAAAAGACCAACACATAAAACGATGTATGCCGATCATAGGGGAAAGTTTTCATGGAGGTCCATCTCCCCTTAGACAAATCCTTGTAACATTTAAAAAGATTCATTTATGAGATATTATTTTTCAACCTCGTGATTCACCAATTAGACAAACCTTGAGACTTTTTATATATATCTTCTTTTTATTGCTCAAATTATTTTTTTTTTTCTTTCTTTATCTAACTAAACCAATTTTGGTGGATGCCTTTTGTTTTTCATTTAAACCCTTCATATACACGTCATGTTTGTTGGTTGTTTATGATACTTGATGCTAATATTAAGCGGCTAGTGGGTTAGTGATAGTTGTACAAATACAATAGTTAGTGTTATACGATTTATTATTTTTATTTGTACTAGTTATTTAGTTTTACATGGTGTGAATTTATTTTTGAATTTGTGGTGTATAATTTAAATTTAATGAATTGTAGTTTATGCAGTGTTTAGAGAACTGGACCAAACAGACCAGTTCAATTGGTTCAACTGATTCTTTTTTTTTTGAAATTTTAAAATTTTTTATCTTTTTTGAATTTTTACTAAATTTAATAAATATCTAAAAATTTAAGCTATTAGTAGAAGATTTAAGATTGGTATAAATATATATAACATGCTTAGAATACTTTAATAATATATATTATATATTATATATTTTAATATTTTAATATCTGTAACATATACATTAATTATATATTTTAATGTTTTAATATATTTTAAATATTATCGATTCAACTACGATCCGACTATTGATTCTTAAATTAGTGCCTCATCCAATTCAATTTTCTAAGCCTTGAATCTATGTACTATAGCTTGACAACATGGTTAAACGTCATGCTACTATCGTGATTGTTCTAGGAGGAAGATCATTTGAAGCTATGGCTGTAGGTGAAGTATGCTGTTCGACACTGAGTGGAAATTATGCGTAATTCAATGATACTTGTGAAGTTATTTTTATATTTAATTAATCATTAAAATTTAAAATCTTGAATTGAAACTTTTAATATGTTTGCACTACAAAAAAACAGCTATTTAGTGGCGAAAATTTAGTGGCGGTTTATAAAACCGCCACTAAATAAACAAACAATGGCGGTTTATTTAACCGCCACTATTTAGTGGCGGTTTGTACAAAACCGCCACTATTTAGCGGCGGTTTGTACAAAACCGCCACTATTTAGCGGCGGTTTGTATAAACCGCCACTATACAGTGGCGATTAGAACAAAATCGCCACTAAATAGTGGCGGTTCACAGAAACCGCCACTATATAGTGGCGGTTAGAACAAAACCGCCACTATATAGTGGTCGTAGTGTTTAATTAGACTTTTCTTTAAATTGTCATAACTTTTTTATTTTAACTCTATTTTTAGCAAATTTTATATCGTTGGAAAGTTTTTTGAATCTAGTTGCCAGTGGTATAAGTTTTATTTAGAAATTCTTTATCAATTAAGAATTATGACCAAAGGAGTAAGTGAAGGTTGGATTAGTTGTAGAAAATTTCTCTATTTTGTAACTCTAACATATTTTTGCTTAGTTTTTTCATAGGGATGACTTCTTTGATACATCTTCTATACCTTTGGGATAATGGTGAGCGTGGAATCCAGGTGAGATGGGAGAGCTAAGCAACTTATGTACCCCATCAGGCAGACCATATTACTATGTGTGACTTTGGCACCCTATACTCTATCAAGATTATAATGATAGTTTTAACTAAACCGTTATTAAAACTTGTTAAATCCCTCAACTCTAAAACCTATACGTATATGCCCCCTCCTTCATTAATTGTATGTGTTTCTCTATTGTCACTTTCAATGTTCATCTTTAATTGAAGTTGTGTTACAATAATTCATATCACAAATAATTGAAGTCAAACAAGATTAATCGTGGACTAAATAGTGGATAGTACTTTGTTAATAAGCTTTGTGATTTTCGATACGAGAAATAACTAATTTACTTATTTTGTGTATACGTCTTATTTATTTAATTTTTTTTAGTTAGCGTAGGATTATAGTTTGAAGAATGTGAGTTTTGATGTTGGTATGCTATTTCATTTGATAAGTCTATGCTTCAATTACAAAATTAACTTTTCATACATGGCATCATTGTATATAAATGTAATTTATTTTTGTTGAAGATATGGAAAAAATTAATTATCGATACTTTTCATTTTTGTGATTGAGGGAAAATACATCAAGATCCTTTTGGAGGTAGAATGTTTTGTCAATTCCTCCTTTTGTTCATTATTTTGGACACATTAATATTATATATATATATATATATATATATATATATATATATATATATATATATATATATGTATATGTATGTATGTATGTATGTATATATTCTAATAAGCTTGATTTCTATTCATATTGTCTTTTATTTTTTAGGTTCCAATGGACAAGGAGGAACTTGAGGCTGTCCAAACAAGGCTAAGGTTCTTAACCTTTTTAATGGTAATTATATATGTCTTGAATTACTTACATGTTATTAGTGATTAAAAAATATTGGAATTAGGATCTTATTCTTTTGAAGAATTGCAAAGGGAGAAGATAGAGGATGAAGGGGATGGATGGAGAGGAAAATAGAGAAATAGCCGAGAGGTAAGGAAGCTATTTTTGTCTTAAATCTTTTCTGCAAATTGGTAGTTTGTATGTTAGTTTTGAATGATTGAAATTAGAGTTGAGAAGCAATGAGGTCTAAAAATCTGAGTTATGCATGTGCTGTCATGGAAATATCCACCTAAATTTCTCAAATTGTTGTTGATGTAATTTGAACTATAAATCATTTTGAATGAATGTGAACAATGAGTGTGAATTGATCTTAATTTAAGTGGCATTATGTGTGAGGAAATAAGGAATAGTCATGAAAAGAAAGAATGAAGAAGAGAACATATTGCTTTCAAAATTTAGGACTGATTTGGCACTAAAGTTCAAAAACTTTTATACTTGAAATGGGGTTGTTTGATGTTACTATTATTATTAAAGTTAAGGAAGAATAGAGGGATTTAGTTATGAGAAAAATTGTGGTTGAAGATAGGCTAAACAAAGAGAAAAGAAAGAAATAGCAAAAATCTGAGAGGGAAGAGAATGTGCAGAATTTTTTGGTTTAAGTGTATATAATGAGTTTAAGAAAATCTAAATCTGTGCAAATGGGCCTAAGCTGATTATGTAAGAAGTTAGAGAAGTTTAGAAGTTAAGTTATAGGATTAAAGGTGCTAAAAAGGGGTTGGACAACAAATAAAATTGAGGGGGAAAATCTGCAAGAATTATTTATATGGTACTCTTGGCCAGTAGTAAAAAGAAAGAGGAAAGGGGATTTTAATTCTGAGATTCTTTCTCTATTTTTATGTTGGAAGATATCTTCATTTTGACTCATGTCACTTTAGAGATTTTAATCCAAAAATTTCTTAAAGATTGGATTTGAATTTAGCCTCAAAATAGAACAAAGTTAGATGATTGATAGATTATGTTCTGAATTGGTGTTGTTATTTATTTGATTCAATTTCTAGGCTTAAGCTGAAGTTCTTGGTGTCTCTCTATGGGTTTAAAGAGTAAAATTCTAGTTCAGACCCGAGGTGAGGGAATTTACATCTTAAACTTTAATTGTTCTTATAAGAGTATTGTAGTATGTTTTGTGAAAGTATATGTGTTGAGATGTATTTGGTACTAATATATATACACATGTATATAAGTATCATATTTACACCAAGAAAGAGTCTTACTGAAATGGATTTCATCAATTCATTAACTCTTCTATTATAAATGGAGTCTTTTTCGCAACAAAATGGAGAGGGTCTTGGTCAAGCAACACACTCTTTATTATCTTGTAATCAAGATAATGAAGAAAGGGAGGAGGATGATGACGACGACGATGCTGAAGATGATGACAACGATGACGATGAAGATGATGTGATTTATGTTTTATTGTTTTAAATTTTTGTTGTATTGAGAAAATTTTTTAGACTTCTCTTGCCTTCGATTTTGGTTTAATACTTTTGTTATGTACCAAAGTCTACTTATTATATATCATTTCTAAATAAAATTTGTATGTTTAATTATGAGTTATTGTGTATATTGGATTATATATTGAGTAATATGGTTGTAATATATATGTAAGAATGATTAAAGGGAATAGTAGAGAAGCAAAATAAAAATTGGCCTATTTGTAGTTTTATTTGTGGTTTTTTTAAATTGCCACTAAAATTACTCTTATAGTGGCGGTTTTTTGGAAAACCGCCACAAGAAATTGACTAACATTTTTAAAAAACCATATATAGTGGCGGTTTTGAAAAACTGCCATAAAAAATGTTATTAACATTTTTTTAAAAAATATAGTGGCGGTTTTCCAAAAACCGCCACTATATAGTGGCGGTTCATTAGAAACCTCCACAAAAAATGTGACTTTAACATTTTTTTAAAAAAAATATAGTGGCGGTTTGCAACCGCCACCATAACCGTCACTAAATATTTAGTGGCGGTTATTCCCGCGGTTAGTCGAAACCGCCACTAAAAAGCTTGTGGCGCTAAATTTAGTGGCGGTTTTGAAAACCGCCACTAAATTCGCTAGTGGCGGTTAAAACCGCCACTATATGCTGTTAAAAACCGCCACTAAATCTTACTTTTCTTGTAGTGTTGTAACTTCCCAATCCAAAGTGCGTTGCTTTGGGGTTTTCTTTGTGTTCTTGCCAATTGGGTAGACTGAGTTTCTCCTACTTTATATGGACACCTACACCACTAACTGGCTTTAGTATCATGTGTCAATGTTTCTGGGCTTGAGGTCTATGTAATGACCCAAAAAAGATAAAGAAACAATGCATCTTGACCAAAAACAAAGTGCAGAGTTAGGGTTGCCGCTTCATCTCTTCATCTCTCTTTTGCAGCAGCCCCAACTAGGGTAAGAGGCAACCCTCACATATTTTCTCCTTCACCATCTTCTTTTTGTTTTTTTTTCCTTCTCTTCTGTGAGAAATTTTTTCCTTTCCTCTTGAAGAAGTTTATCCCTCTTTCTTGGAAAAGTCGTTTTTACAGTTTTGGATCTTGTAATCCCGATCAAAGCACATCAACCAGTAGAGCCACCACTCCCTGTGGTGACCCTTACTCTGCTCCTCTCCCCCTTTCTGTCATGGGCCTCTGCCACGCTCTCCACTTGCTGCTCTATGTGGGCTAGACGATTTGGATTAGTGATAGGCCTAGATGTGGAAGCATCCTCCACGTTGCCAAAAGACCAGCTTTGATATAAGGTTTAGATGTATGTTACCTTTATTTAGACATGTTCTGATTTAGAGTTTAAGGGTGTATTGCTTTTATTTTATCTTCTAGTATTTTTGTGTAGGTTTTGTTACCGCTTTTAGGGTGTATTGCTCTAAATCATGTATCATATTATCTCATAAGTTCAAGATTGTAATGTATCGGTTGATCTTTAGGTCCTAAAAAATTTTATGTAATCCTAGTTTGGTACCATTTTAATAGAAATGTTTTCCATTTTGTCTCAAAAACAAAACAGAACAAAACAAAGTGCAGAGTTGAAGGATACTACCTTTTCGTCCCACAAATGTAAATACAAATCACATTTAGTTGCGTGGGTGTAAATGTTGGCTTCATCAAATTTATGACATTTTATTATGAAAAAATAATAAACTTTATCCTACTAAAATTTTATTTTATGTGCACTTCATCTTTTTAAACTCTAAAACTTAACATATAACTCTTTTAAACATTACATCTTTCATTAAAAAAGAAAAAGCCCCTCCATTAAGATTTTGTTAACAAAACTAATGGTCAATGAATGACACAGCATTTGACTTTTGAGTTAGCAAAATATATTGACAAGTGGCATCTTACTGTCCATTACCCAAAAGCAACTCTATCTAAAGATACCCAAAGCTCAGCACTCACCATCTCATTGAAGGTGGAGTTTTCAATAACCAAAACAAAACAAAAGGAAACAGAGTAAGAAATTTATTCAAAAAAAATTTGTATGGAGACATGAAGGCTAGAAATCTTTTAAAAAAAAAATTGTAAGCTGTGTGCCACTTGAACTCTTCTCTCCATATATATATCATAAATGTGGGTAATAATAAGTTTTTTCAGGGGTAGGATTTAACATTCCAACTCCCAAGTTTTAGTATGTAAAATTAAAATAAAAAGGCATCTTGAGTGCTGATTTAATTGAAAATTTTTCACTTCTATCGCTGTTGATGAAAACATAAACGGAAAATATATAGCTGAAACTAGTAGTTTATTGAGACTTGGAATGGGTGAGTCGAACCAACAACCTAGAGCATGGCCTAGTCATGAGTCATTGAATTGGACCGTTATACAAGCAACTCGACAAAGACCTGATCAATCTGGCTTGATCTTCACTGACTCGTTGACCTAGCCATTCCTCTTTCCTTTTTCTTTTTTTAAATATTCAGATGCCGCAAATCACAAATACCCAAACACCATAGCCATCCTCCAAATGTGTGACAATGGAGAGAAGCAATGTGCACTATAAATTTCAAAGACTCAAAATGAGAAGAGTTAAGAAAATATTAGGAAAGAATCCTTATCGAAGAAATTTTTATACAACGAAAGCTATTGAATTTTACTTACAGCAAAAGAATTTATACACATTAATGGAAAACCAACTAAGGGTAAAATAATCATTTAAGACTAACAGTCAGAAACCGCTTATATGAAACAAACAGAAAACAATACAACACAGAATTACAACTTGGTCACCAACACTTCCTCTCAAGTTGTCAATCACAAAATATCAAACATCCCCATTTTCTTCATCAAATAATTATGTTGTTGATGATTTCCCAAAGGTTTGGTCAATAAATTCGCAATTTGTTCATCAAATCTAACATATCTAGTCTACATATTACCATCTTATATTCTTTCCCTCACTACATGACAATCAATGTCAAAGTGTTTTGTCCTTTCATGATAAATGGAATTTTGCAGCAATATGTATTGTTGCTTTATTGTCACAATATAGCTGAGTAAGTTTTGGTTTGTCAACCTCCATTTCCTTCATGATGCTTGTGATCCACACAACTTCATACACTGTCCAAGCCATGTTTCTATACTCAGATTCTGCAAATGAACGAGAAACAGTTCCCTTCTTCTTTACCTTCCATAAAACCAATGATTCCCCTATCTTGATGCAATAGCCTCTAACCGACCTTCTTATGTTTTGACACGTGTCCTAATCAGAAACACAGAAGGCTGGGACTTTGAAATTATTAAATGAAGGCTGTAAGATTCCAACTCTAGGTCGTCCTTTGATGTATCTGACTACTATCGATGCAACCTACATATGTGACAGTTTTGGTTGCTACATAAACTGACTTAGATTCTGTACAACATAAGAAATATCTGGCCGAGTCATAGTCAAATATATCAATCTTCCAATTAGCCTCTTTGTATAAAGATGGATCTTCAATGAAAGAATCATTTGCATCAGGTTTAAACAACTGACCAAGGCAGGCTTTGCTCCTACCACATCAGTTTTTCCAACTGTCCAGGAATGTGACTAGCATGGGATGGGTCCACCCCATACCCGTATGCCTAAACTTAAAGACATACTTTACAAACATACTTATCAACGCATCACCAGTAATATAAAGAAAAGATACAACAATCACATGTATATATATATATATATATAGCATCCACTATCTTACATCAAATTGCCAAGAATTTCATCTAAACATGACCTTTACATGGTCAAATATCATCTATTGATTATTGTACACATACTAACATCTAACACTAGTTATAGGATCCCTGCCTATGGATTTTACAGAGCTATGACTAGATTTTTCAAAATGCACATAAAGAAGAACATGAAAGGAATATCAACCCATGGCCAATTTGGGCATCCATAAATAGCTACAAGACACATCCACTCGACCGAAAAAGACTCTGAAATAACTTGCAACTTGAGGGAAGAAAACTAAATAGGAGTGAGCTATGATCTTATTGAGTAACCAGTCTATAATAGTTAGAAAATAAAAAGAGAAACTAAAACAATGTTTTACATCGTAAAAACTGAAAAACAATTAGACTGAAGTAGAGTAAAACTTAAAGCTTAACAGAAAACAGGAGATTGAAGACAACAATTATAAGGAAAAAGAAAAACATAATTCCAAACCGTTCTAAGTAATAAATTATAGGAGGCATATATTATAGAATATGATCTTCTATTAATATTTGAGCTGGGTCCAAGATGATCTCTATAATTAACTTTACCCAATGTATATTCATAACCTTCTAATTGCTAGTACATTTTTAAATTATTTATTTGTTAACTTCAACCAATATAATTAACTTTGTATATAAATTATTTATTTTATTTGTTTTGATATTTATTTATAAACATATATAGATATATTTATTTTTTTATTTTTTATTTATTCACCCAGTACAGCAAAAAATTAGGTGACATAACGGTTGGACTAATGACCAAATAACTTAAAGGCTAGCCCAAATCTATAACTAGACCGATTCCAAAATCGTTGAAACTGGTATACATAGATAAGTAAAAAAGATATATAGAAAAAGTGAAACCTTTGATTATTTTGCCGAGAAAAAAAATATATCAATTAAAATTAGTTCCAAAAAGTATCAAAAAATGTCAAAAATAAATGTTATTACAAAAAATTATGTATGATATATTTATGCATTTTTCATTATTAGTTTAGCCTCTTCTATCTTTCATACACTGAATTCGTTAGTTTTATAAAATTCTTACAAGGTCAAAATTTTTCATCATGAAATATGTTTTAAGATTTTTATTTCTATAATTAAAAATTAAATATAAAATTCAAGATGCATATATTTATAATTAATTGAAAAATAAAAGATATGAAATAAATGAATTCCAATTTATACGGATCCATCATATCTGTTCACCATGGGTTCTCCTTCGTTGTTCGATGGGTTAAAATTTCTGTTGATATTAATTGCCAATATTGAACAAAGTGATTGTCCATAAGTGTCGTGGACTGCTTATAAAAAAGGGAGGAGATTCCCTCCAACGTTGGAGGGACCAGGTTCTCTAAGACTGAATGTTGATTATTAAATAAGATCATCCAATGATTATTTTAATCTCATAATTTTTTTAAAAAATTACAAAAAAAAAATTTATTCATTTAATCAAAATCAGCGATAATTAGATCTAATGGTCAAGAGCATGCAAAAAATGTTTCAATTAATTTATAAAAATAGAAAATTACAATAATTACACTAAAAATTAAATTAAATTTATAAAAATATAAAACTATGATTAAATTACAATAAATATACAAATTAATTTATAAAAATATAAAAATGTAATAAAAATTTATAAATTTATAAAAATTTAATTTACTTCAATTTTACTGTAATTTTATAAAATAAATTCTAAATTTATTGTAACTTTGTTGTAAATTTATATTTTTATAAATCAAAATCCATTTTTATAGTAATTTTATTACATTTTTATATTTTTATAAATTAATTTGTATATTTATTTTAGTTTTATTATAATTTTATATTTTTATAGATTAAGTTTCATTTTTACTGTAGTTTTATTGTGATTTTCTATTTTTATAAATTAAATTCTATTGTTAAAGTCATTTTATTGTATTTTGAAATTTTTATAAATTAATTGGAACATTTTTTATAACTTTATTGTAGATTGTCATATGAATTGATTATTGACATGGTTGCTAATAGTTCTTCACTTTTGAACCCTTTTACATACTCTTGGTTGTTAGATTTGATTACCGCAGGCTCAAATTAGATGGATGAAAATTTCTCTTGCAATTAAAAAAAAAATTGCAGAATTTATTGAACAACATGATTGTCCATAAGTACCGTGTACTGCTTATAAAAAGGACCCAAACACGATAGAGACTCACAAACGAAAGAGTTAGGTATACTTTCCCTAACAACTCGCTCAAACCATATCAACCTGTTTGTTTGGAATTTATCGAATGCCAATTTTCAACGTCCAACTTGTATTCTTGTACGAGGGGACAAGGTTCCAATCCGATGAATTCACCTTCACAATTGTTAGTGCAGATCTGTCTACTTCGACAGCAATATCAACAAAGTCTGAATATCAGCCATGCTAGAAACATTAATAAAATATCTTTCGAGCTAATTGTTTACAAAGAAGTTCTTCTATTTCCAGATAAAATCTTTTTTCTGGTTATGAAAGTTTAGATTTCTTTTAAAAATTGACAAAAACCAAGGCAATCCCTAACTCACCATAATCAACCAACATTACTGGTGTCCAAAACTTAAGGGCTCAAAAAATAGTGAAACAGAACACGAGTAGTTGCAGTTGGTTTGAATAAGTAACAGTTGGTTCATCAAACAATCTACTTCCCACCATATAGCCCATTTCATTGCGCCAATTAGTGCCAAAATCCCAACATTACAATCCTACACTTTATATCGCTTCAACACTCCAAACCATTACACATTATTTAAAACCCATCCAAATTCTCACCCTTTTGTGTACAACTTGAGAGAGAGAGATGAATAGACACAACATGAAGCTGAATGTGGGGCTCGTTTTCGTGGTATTTGCAATATTAGGGTATGGACTTGAAGGATACAATTGCAAGACTGTGCAGTTCATATTTGGAGACTCCCTCTCAGACGTTGGAAATAACAGACGCCTCTCGAGAAGCCTGGCTCAGGCAAGCCTGCCTTGGTATGGCATTGATATTGGCAACGGTTTGCCTAATGGCAGATTCTCTAATGGCCGCACCGTTGCTGATATAATAGGTAACCTTTCACTTTATGCCATTTCAGTTGCCGCCATGTTGGGATTAATTATGTTAGCTACCCTACAAACTAGAATAATTAGACCCTAACTCTATTTACTTAACTTATCGGAAAATACCTGTACTATAGCATGGGGTTCAAACCCATATGCTTGACGTGGGGGAGGTGAGTGGAAATAGATCGTTGTTAGAGATAATATTATGTAAAAATAGAAATAATATATTTATTATTTGGACAAATAATGTTTTAATATTTATATTATGAGTTATTACATTTGAGACATGCCTTTTGTTGACATTAAACAATTTCTAAGTATACTGATTTTGAAAATATTAATGGTTGTGTGGCTTTTTTTTATTTTTATATGAATGATTTTTATATAAAATTAGTATTAACTTGAGGAAGATTTAATTTGTTCATTTTTTAAATTTTTTGAGTTAAAGGATCCGCATTTAGGGATCCGAATTTCAATGATTCTATAGGGAAAGGAATGGGAATTGAGTTTGATATCTTTAAAATATGGGTTGAGAGATGGAAAATATTTTACTCCAAATCCAAAAATGGACATTATAATACGGTCCCATACTCTACCCATGGTCATCTCTAATGGTGGCACTGTGACATGTCATAGCTGCCTGCTTGTTTTGTTTTCAACTTTTATTTATTCTTCTGCCAAAAGTGAGAAAACTTGCTTCTCTCAATCACAAACCTAAATAACTACTGCAAGTTTTGATTTGGCGATAAGGTTGTTTCAGAATTCACATAACCATACTGGTTTTTGGCACGTTCAGGTGACAAAATGGGTCTCCCTAGACCACCGGCATTCTTGGACCCATCTTTAACCGAAGACGTTATATTGGAAAACGGGGTCAATTATGCTTCTGGAGGTGGTGGCATCCTCAATGAAACCGGCAGCTATTTTGTAAGCCCAAAATACCAACTTTTCACATTGTGTGTTTCAACAGCACCTAGCAAAATCATACCTAGAACAACACTAAACTAGAACATATATATCATGCATAACAATATAACGCACTTGCAGATTCAGAGGTTTTCTCTGTACAAACAAATCGAGCTGTTTCAGGGGACTCAGGAACTAATCACACGCAAAATTGGAAAACAAGCAGCAAATAAGTTTTTCCAAGAAGCTCGCTATGTAGTTGCTTTAGGAAGCAACGACTTCATCAACAACTACCTGATGCCTGTTTACAGCGATTCCTGGACATACAACGATGAAACATTCGTGGACTACTTGATTGGAACACTACAAGACCAGCTCAAGGTCACTTAATAATTACTCTATCTCAACAACAAGATCACTTGCTTTGTATATATCTTGGGATGCTTGAATGATGGTGTGTGTTTTATATGTTTAGCTTCTGCATAGGTTAGGAGCAAGACAACTGATGGTGTTTGGATTAGGACCAATGGGTTGCATTCCCCTTCAAAGGGTACTCAGTACTTCTGGGAATTGTCGAGACCAAGCAAACAAGCTCGCTCTAAGCTTCAATAAGGCTGGAGGCAAGTTGGTAGATGACTTGGCCACACAGCTTCCTAATTCAAGCTATAGATTCGGAGATGCCTATGATGTTGTTGACGATGTTATTAGCAATCCAAGCAAATACGGTAAGTGCCAATATGTGAAACATGTTTTTGAGTGAGACTTGTGTATGACCAAAATGGATTCGCTCCTGTACAGCGCTACAGCCGTTGGAATTTTTTAAACAAAAACATAATAAAAGGTAAAAAAAAAATAAAGAAGAGACCACAGTCATTGAATATCGCATCCAATGGCTGTGGTGCTACGCAGGAGCGAATCCATTTTGATGTGTAACATGGTGATGAATGTGATCGGATTGGATTGTAGGGTTTGAGAATTCGGACTCACCGTGTTGCTCTTTCGGGAGCATTCGACCTGCTCTAACGTGTCTTCCGGCATCAAGGCTGTGCAAAGACAGAAGCAAATACGTGTTCTGGGATGAGTACCACCCTACGGACAGTGCCAATGAGCTTATTGCCAATGAGCTCATCAAGAAATTCGGATTCTTACGCGCTGATCAAACAAATGCTCCTTCTCCTGCACCTGCTCTTTCCCCTTCGCAGTCTTAACCAATCTTGCTTCTCTTACTTGTAATGGAAGCAACTTTCTTTCTGTATCTTCACCTCTTGTTTACAGATAACTTTTTGTTGTTATTGCTATGTGATTACCAAAACGGAAACTTATATAATTCAACGACCTAGTTTATAAGAGTTGTAAGTTTAAATAATGCATTCTTGCTCACTGCAATGGCCACATTGCAGTATGACAGTAATTGTGTGTATTGGACAGATTTGTGTTATATAATTAGTATTGTGTCTCTTTTAATTGTTTGACTTTCTTTAGTATGCTAATTTTAGTTATAGTTGCATATTGTTTATCTATATATAATTGAACAAGATTGCAATAGGAAGAGATCTTGTATAATAATATTATACAGAAAAAACTATATAAAGACTACAAATAATAGAGGCTCATTTGGAAGTTGGAACACAGTGAAAGTTCTAGAAATCAAGGGTGCCATAGATCCACTCGATGGGAATAAAAAAATAGTTCACACGGAATTCCACTAACAGCGCACAATAAGTCAACTTTTACTGTTTTACTGTTCTTAGGCAAAATCTGGGGCTAAATCATTACTTTAATGCTTTGGTTTTATCTTTTTATCCTTAATTTCATTTTGATATGACTTGATCTCTTAACTTTATCTAAGATTTGAATTTAGTCTTTTAATTTAATTTCAGTCTAAATTATTCTCTTTTACCGCAATTTTTACTTTCATCTCTTAATTCTTTTTTGTTTGAATTAATTTTTGAATTTCCAAAAACTACACAAATATTTAATTTTTCTCTGACTCAGTCAAAATGGTTAATAGGATAAGTTACAATTATGATCTCCTGATAACATGCCCACAGAGATTGAAAGAACTTAATAAGAGCATTTAGTTTGAAAACGAGGCGAGATCTCACACAACAAAACACAATGTGCAAATAATAATAATAATAATAATAATAAGAAAATATATTATGATAGGTTGAATTCTATTTGGCAAGAGGTTATCGGAGTTAATAAGCCACTAAGAGTGTGCTTGATTATTTAGTATTTAAATTTTGAGATAACACCTGAATAATCAAATATGTATTCAAATCTAGACTTTAGAAGTCACATAAATTTTTTTTTAGTTAAGCATTTTGGTGAAATTAAAGGGAAATAAATACCGGAGTGATTTTTATAAGTTAAAGATTAAATTGGGACAAATTAAAATTAAAAGACTAAAGTAAAATTTAAAATAAAATGAAGGGATCAAATTATGATAAAATAAAATTATACAGTATAGTAAAATTAAGAGATTAGCCTAAAATGTACTGATCTTGCAGTATTAAACAATCTCTATTTCTATGTTTTTTATTCATGAACCGTGATTTTCTTGGGATGAGTAAATAGGGACAAAGATTCAATTTTTGAGTTTGGATTGTAGTGCGTAGTGCGCAGAAGTCGACCAGAGCCGTTGAATTTTAATTCAATAACTCCTATTCATTTAATTTTTTTATTTTTTATTTTAAAAAAATTATAAATACTAACTAATTTAATAATGATTATATATATAATAATAAACAAAAAATAATAATATATTTTTTAAAATAAATAAAAGTTGTTAGATTAATACTAATCAAACAAATCTCTTACTCACAAGAGTCGTACATGCACGAGACAATCTGATCTGTCAATTTCAAAGGGTAGGCAATCCCTCATGTTTGTTTGGCAAGTTTTTTAACTGTAAAAAGCGTGCCAGTTACGCCAACTTTTATGGGAATTGATATTTCTATCTGGCACTTCATACAAGCCACTCTAGCGTTATCATTATTATTTCCATTATTATTTAAATAAACCAATGTATATTTGCAATATGGGTTTGTTTTATAATAAGCCCATTAGGGTATAAGATTGTGTGTATCCAAATTAGAATCTCATTTGTCCAAGAGTCGTTATAGCCTTACAGGTGTACCCTCGCTCTGTCTATCTACATCTGTTTTTTATCTTTTAATCTGCAATATAAAAATTTCGAGAAGTTTCAGCTATGGCATTCTGAATCCCAATGGTCACCTATAGTCAAGCATATGATTCTAACAATTTAATCTCTAAATTAATTGGTTGCTTACAGGATGAGGTATTCTCTCCTCCTTCAGTGATTGCTTTCAATCAATGTCCAAAGATCAGATTGAATAGACTAATTCAACTAAAAAAATAGTAAATTAATTAAAAAAATCAGTTCGATTAAATCAGTAAATTAATAAATATTTGAACATGTAAAAAATTGGTTAAAATTAATCTTAAACTAACAAAACTAACCAATTTAATTTTTTTAATTTTTGAATTTTTTAAATTATTTTTTTTTTACTAAATATTAATATGTATTTTTAAAAAATCTTCAAAAATTTAAGATAGTAGGAGAAGATCTATAATTTTTATAAATATATATATCTCTAACATAACTAAAATATTTTAATATTATAAATTATATATTTTAATAAATATTAATTATATATTTTAATATGTTAATATATTTTAAGTGTCTGATCATTAACCTTAAACAAATTCAATCACCAATTCAATTTTCTAACCTTGCTTTCAACAGCCTCGGTGGCTTCTTTCTCGGTGGCTTCTTTTAACAAATGAGATTTCAATGCCTTGAGTTTTCGCAAGAAAAAAAGCTTATAAAACGACATCGTTTAGAGAAAGGTACTGCAAACCAAAATTTCGAGTCAAGCAATTATATTATTATTTGATTCTTTTGTG
This sequence comes from Biancaea sappan, assembly GCA_037074585.1. NCBI lineage: Eukaryota > Viridiplantae > Streptophyta > Magnoliopsida > Fabales > Fabaceae > Biancaea > Biancaea sappan. The sequence goes on along the minus strand of CM073497.1, from coordinate 43,324,315 downwards.
AATTTCCTGGTGTTAACGTGAATAACCTAAACTCTGTTCATATTAAGTAATATAGAAAAAGGGCACTAAGTTGATATGGCACAATGAAGAATATGTTATTGGCCTGAAAAGCTGACTTTCCAAAGAAACAAAAGTCTATTGCCACAACTTTACAGATCACTTTCTCCACTCAAACCAAATCAAATACTTAATGATGCATTAATAATTTAATATATATATTTCCCGAGGCTTCCAAGTGGCCAAGAAACATGCATGATGGATGATTATATAAAACAATTTGGATTAACTCCTAAAACACTTACTACGAACTTGGTTCTGCAACTACACCTATATATCAACATGTGTGTCGACAAATGGTTTGTAAGCTTTTTATATTTCCATGACTTTTTACCCAAAAGAATGAAAGGCCTAACAAGAAAAAGCTATTTGCCGCCTTACTGCCAAATGCTTTCCATTAAGCACATAGCAATTATTAGGAGCCCTAGTTTATCTTACCACTTTTTTGATGTATAGCATGGAAGATATTTGGCACCCTGCCACACCCATGTCTCATCCGAATCCATGACTTTGTTTGGAACTATTAAATGTTCTGTATGGAACTATTATACAGTTTACTCGATCTCTAGCTGTGAGTTTTTTTTTTATTTTTTTTGGTACAGAGGAGATAGACACAACATACTGAAAAACAACTAAACCCTAATAAAATGAAGTAGAGGTGAAGTCTAGAAATAAGGACAACGAAAGAACTAGAGATAAGGATTCCCATGCATGGATCGAGTGTCTCACTTTGGCGTTGTATGTCAAACAAAATACTTTGTAAACATATGTCGTTGGATCAACGTAAGCCTCATTTATTCGTGTGAGACTCAAATCGATACAATGGCGCACGTGTGCCAGATGATCACGTCGCCCCATATATATAGTTGGGATGCTTCACTATACTCATCTTGATAAGAACACCAACATATTAGTTTGCTTCTCTTTAAATATGAGACAAAAAATAATTTAAATAAATTTTTATTATATCAATTTTTACTTATACCTCTAACATTTATTTTTAATCAAATGTATCTCACATATTTTTTTTTGTCAATATATCATTTTTTTAATGCCATCAAATATACTAACGAAAAATATTGACTAGATATAGTTGGGGTGATCAATTATTTGTTAGCTACTTTTTGGTTTTTTAATGTCTAAATCTAGAGATAAAATATGCACAAGAATGTTAAATCGATCAAACGGTTTCATTATTAAATGTTTGCATCTCTTATACTTTGAATAATTTCGAAGTGTTCCGAGATTAAAGCATAACTTAGTCCCACTAATAACATTTGACAATAGAATTGTGTACGATATATATATATATATATAGTAAAACATAGTTTCGACAGTGAAATTCTCTATTATTTTACATTTTACATGATTATTTGGATTAAAATAAAAATCAGACAACTATAGGATGATTTAGTATTCACAAAACAAATCACAGAGGATCAGTTGAATCATGAGATAATTCAATCTACAAAATGACAAAGTGATTTCGAACTAAATTGATAGACAAAGTGTAGTTTATCCAAACTTAAATAGCAAATGAAGAGGAATGGCTTCTTCTTGGCGTGCCAAATTTCACATGCATTTCTTAAGGCTTTATTTTAAAATCATCATTGATGCCTATTAGCTTTTCTCTAGACGTTGGTTTCTACTTTTTTCACACACAGCGTCTTTGAGCTGTGAAAAACACAGATCCTAAGAAGGACAACTGAAGCAGAAGCTGGAGATATATAACAAATCAATATTATTACTGCATACACTGATTTCAACTCTAGTTAGTGTTTTTTCTCATTACCCACATATATATAATTTCTTTCAACACACTAGAGAATCCAACATCAATTAACAATCATGGCTGCTTAAACATCATGATATTGAAGAACAGAACATTGCTGATATAGAACTGCACTTGACATTATATCATTGTATTACGCAGAGCACGCCTTCTACAACCAACAGGAAATAAAAGACAACACAGCTAGCATTTCATCAACTACATATCACACATGCACATCAAGGAGCTCTTGGAGTGTGACGATAATTTGGTCCTGAAGGTGGATAATCATGGAGCTCCAACTCCATCCTCTCTGTAACACCTGCCTCCTCCATTGTAACCTGCATTCATAAGTTCACGATTATCATAGAAATCAATTTTGCACCACATATGTTGCGTTATGAAAGCAAGTTTGTACCTTGTGAGTATTCTCCAGGACAAGATCATGAACTTGAGGACCCTGCATAAGGCTCTCAGTTCCTGGTTACACCACCAAAAAATCATTCAGTAAGATGATGAAGAAGAAGCAGAAGTAAGAGAAGGGGAAAAGGAAATATGTGGTTATGTTATATATACTTGTGATTGGGACTGCTTGCAGACACAGAAGATGCGAGAGACCAAGGAAAATCACAAGTGCACGAAAGAGAGTGGATTCCATTGTTTCAATAGAAAGACTCCTCAGAGCTAGAGACAAGTGTGATTGTGTGTGTTGCTTGTTCTGATACTGTGGGGTGGTTCTGGGTTTATATAATGCAGGGTGCGTTAGATTTTTGTGGGTGTTATGGGAAGGGAATATGTGTGTGGGGGATAGATTGGGAAAGCAATAATATTGGCAAAGGTCAAAAGGCGAAAGCAACCCGTGACCCATCATTTCGTGGGGGAACAACGCGTTTCAAATTTCGCTGTTTGGGGCAGAGAAATAAAAAGCAGGGCAAGGCATCATCATCATCATCATCATAATTCATCAGCAAAATTGTGGCTGGTAAATGAGAAAACACAAAAACCAGTAATGGGGGCGCGAGGGGAAGGTTAGGTGGACATGAAGCCTATATTTTAAAAGTCAAAGATAAGTATAAACGGTAAGAAGCACAAAAAGATGAAAACACTATGGAAGTGGGAAAATGACAGGAGAATAATGTAGTGTGGCGAAACCTGTGCTGCTACACTAACATAAGTCAAGAGTAGTAGTGGGATTTGCGATGAAAGGTTGAGCATATTCCTGGAATGAATTGATGTTGAGTCACAGTCAATGGTCCTCGCACACTTGCGTCCCAATTTCAAGTGATGAGACATAAAAGCAAACAGATGATAGGGCACCAAATGTGGTAGTGAGGTGTCCATGATGGGTATAGTTTCTGGGTCATTCATTAATCGTATGGTAATGTCAACCCGAAACATTAATGCCTCTGCCTTGCTAGTGCATGCAGGTTGCTGATGGTGGTGGGGGTCATATACTCATATTGTCGATCTTGTGCGTAGAGGGCCAAAACTCAACACTCGTACATCTTATTGCAAGTTAGTAACATCTCCACTAACTTTGATTCAGCTTGTCCACGTCTCCATCTAAATTTTTGGATCTTACCTTTCTTACACTTTCTAACATTTTTTTTTTGATAATGGCCAGGCCCAAGTTAGATCATATTAAAAAAGTCAAAAGATTGTATTAACTAGATACAATAGAGACTCCAGAAGAAAACTAAAGCAGAAAAATAAAAAATAAAAAAATCTCTTAAAAATACTCTAAAACTTAACAAGTGATCTAGAGAAAAAGTATACAACGATTTATCAACTAAATGAGACAAACTAAGATATACTGTTAAAACTTCTAAAGTCATTTCATCTATCTATCTTTGGATCATATTAACAAGTATTACCACATTTTAATTGATAATGAGTTCCGTTTTCTCTAGAATTACAAGTAAATTTCAAGCTCTATTAAAAGAATAAAAATCAAATAACAACAAGTCCAAAAATAACAAACAAAATAAAAAACTTACTGATAAATAACCGGAGCGAGAGAAAAAGCAAGAGAGGAGAGAATATGCTCCTTATTTTAACTGACTAGCTCCTCTTTCTAGCAGTTTCAATCCGCTTAAATGCGTTCAAATTTTAATAAAATCTCCATTTAATTTTTTAGACCTAGTGATCCTATCAAACTTGTTAGATTTAGAGCTTTTTCTTTTTTCCTTTGTTGTGTTGTTATGTTACTTTCCTCTTACGTCTAATGGGATAGCAAAAAAGTTATTAAATTAATTTTTCAAATATTTAGTGATCGATATTATACAGTAAGAGTCTTATCATTCATAATTTTTTTAACTTTCAATTTAATTTAATTAGTCAAGACTAAGAGTGACATATCTTAATATTATAACTCTTGAAGAATAAAATCAATCAGGTGAGAAAAATATGTGGGTCTGGTTCCTTTCCCCCCCCCCCCCCTCCCTCGCTTCACAACTTGAATGTATGTTTTATATCTTATCTAGCAAATGCTTTCTTATTATCATGTTTCAGTGCTAGTGTTAAAATCAACGTTTAGAAAATAAGACTGGTCACTGAATTAGTAAAAATATCGGTTTAAGAGTTAATGATCAGATTACGATCAAATTAATGATATTTAAAATATATAATTAACGTATATGTTACAGATATTAAAATATTAAAATATATAATATATTATTTAAATATTCTAGACATGTTACAGATATATATTTATACCAATCATAAATTTTTCTTAAAGTTTTAGAGATTTCTTAAAAATACATAATAATATTTAGTAAAAATTTAAAAAAATTCAAAAATTCAAAAACTAAAGAAAAAAAAGTGAACCTGTTGAACCAATTTTATTAGTTTGAAACTGGTTCGACCGATTTTTTATCGATTTAAACATTTATCGGTTTATTAATCCTAACCGAAACAGTTTCCTAACTAGTTCATTAATTTTTTGATTGAACTGACCAGTTCGATCCAATTCTTTAAATATTGTTTAAAAAATACTATGACTTATTTAGAGTGCTAATTGAGTGGACTAGCATAAAAAAGTAATAAAATAAAAAAAAGTGACCCATTTAAATAGAAAAAAACATTTGGGTATGAACTTGCATGTGTGAATGAACCATGAAAGAAGAAAACATCAAGTAGCGAAATCACAATGAAAAAGAGCTCAAATGAGCTGAAGCAAAACCATAATTTCTATCCCTTTTTTTTTTTTTTTGGTTCTTTTTCTTCCTCTTTCTGAGTGGTTGCTTCTTTAAGGCTGTCCATTCAGAGAAGTAGACAAATTTGGCAGTAACTATAATTATAACAACATATAATATAATAAAGATGTTAAGTGTTTGACTTTGGAAAAATGAAGGCTTTTTCTCATGGTGGGTCATTTATTAATGAATGTGGATTTGGACGCTGATCAATAATTAATATATGAGACAGTAAAGTAGAGATGTTGTACAAAGCCATTACACAAAAGACTGTTAACCCAAATACCAAGCAGACAAAATTAATATATTACAGATCACATATATGTATTGTTCTTCGTGGAATTGTGAATTGGTTTATCTCAATAGTTAGAAGCACATGCAACGAATAAAAGCCTAAATATTCGTTCCACTTTTCTGTATATGCTGCTCTCTCATACTTTACGTATTCATCAATCTTTGGAAAGTTAGATACAAGTCAAATTCTGGGAAATTCTGGGACGAATTGGAAAATGCTCATATTCACACTTGCTTTCGAGAAAAACAATAAAAAATTTGAGGGAATAATAAATTAAAGCAATAAAGCTACAAATTGACTGAATGCTTATTGGCTTGATCATTTCTAGTTGCTTCCTTAATTATTCTTTCAAGCTTCTCTGTGCAATCTTACTCATTTCCCTCACTTTGTTCACTGCAATCCACCACAGATTTTTCTATGTTTATATCAATATCATACATTATCCAGCTTCACTGAATTTCAAGACGAAACTTGGAGAAATTACTAATTATGATTGTGTTAAATTTCAAGGATTATTTCGGGAAAAAAATTCGACTTGTTTAAGATTGTTGTACTTTTTACTTTTTTTAATAAATTATTATTTTCCTCTTCTATATATTACACTTTAGTCTTTTTTTTTTTTTGAACATGTCTATTACAGCATTCTAACTTTTTTTATACTGAATAATCCAATGGAACATGTTTTCAAGAGTGTTTATTGGTTTAGATTAAATTGATTTGGTCACTCTGATCAATTGAACTGATCCAATATGATTAGATGAAATGTCAATCCAATCATTTCAAAATAAATCCAAACCTACCAAATCTTGCTTTCATCAGTTTAGATTGGATTCGAATAGTTGTTTTTTAGAAATGAAAAAAATGTTCAAAAAATTTTAAAATTGAACATTATTTTTTTATTTTTCAAATCTCAACAATAAAAATAAATATTTTCGACAATAAAAATCAGAAATAGTATCAATCAAATTCCAACATCGAACAAAAGATTTTCTTCACACAATAGATAAGACTCTGTTCTCAAAATGTATTTCTTAGGGTTCATTTCACTTTTTAGTGATTTATTAAAATAAATATATATTAAATATATATTATATAAAATTTCATTTGAATTGGATAACTACTATAACTATCTAATAATCAATTTAATTAAATTACTTTCACTAAAATTCTATTAAATTAATCCAATTACTGATTGGCTTTAGTCGGTTTTGCTTAGACCCAACTGGATCGATTTGTTGAATCTAATTAGATTTGAACAACCTTATATATTCTTTTTGACTAGAATCCCACATATTCAATATCCCAATATCCTAAGTAAATAGTGGATGCACCTTTTTACAATGAAGTAGAATACTTGTAATATTTTATTATAGATTAACAAAAAAAAAGTATCAAAATATGTAAAGATTGATATTTTCAAGTTAATAGTATATGTTTGTCAAAAGAGGTGATATTAAATTATCAAATATCAACAAACATGGTGTAATATATCTATATCTTTAGAAAGAAATTATAAAATTCAATTAAAGTGTAGCAATTTCGGGGAAGGAGAGTATATTTCAAACAGAAGGGAGGAAAGTGTAATTTTCGAAACTTACAGAGAATGAAAGTTTAATTTACTCGGTTTTTTATAGCAAAAGTCACAAATTTATATTCCATTTAGCATTTTCGATGTTGTTTCTTTCAATGACTTTTTGTAAAGTATCCTAAGGCATGCTTTAAAAAGTAGCTATTGTAAATTCGAAAAGTCAATTTTACCTGATAAGTTTGCGCTAAATTTCTTGGACATATACATGTACAAACAGTAAGGTTCTCTAAACCATAACAATGTATAAATTTCCTTAAATAATTTACTTAATTTATTGATGTGATTTCCGAAGAGAAAACACTTAATCGATTTTCTGGATAGGTTGAAAAAAACAAACAAAAAAAACCAAATCACTCAATTGATAAGCCAAATGGCGCTACAACTAAGAGAAATAGGTTGATCTCGCCACACTCAAGAAAGAAAAACGTGAGTGATAAGAAATCTAGCTGCTCTCGCCACTAACCCAAGTTAGATAAGAGAAAGAACTCAAAAATCCTCTTGAAAACAAAATGCCAATATCTCATATATGATTCAAGTATAGTTTACAACAAATGGCAAGGACCCTTTTTATAGAGGGTCTCCAAAACAAAAGGACAAAAGACTCCAACTAATGCATTAAATGCATCAACTAAAAGTCAAGTAGTGTAGGCTAAATGTCAAAGACAATAAATGCATAGGTAGCTAAATGTCAAAGACAATAAATGCATAGGTCGCTAAATGTCAAAGACAATAAATGCATAGGTAATAGACTACAACTATATTCAACAAATGCAACTATCTCACATGCAATCTTTTTCACACTTCTTCCACTTTCAACAATGTGGTTAAGCCCAATCCAAGCCCTTTAGCCCTTGAACGAGTTAGAAGCCCAATTGAAGTATTCTCCCTTTCTTGGGCTACAATTGGGTTATCTTTGATTACATCATCCTCCCCTGGTTGAAATGGATTTGGCCTCAAATCAAAGTCCTCTTTATCTTCTAAGTACGGAGAAAGATCCCTCACATTGAAAGTAGTAGAAACAGCATAGTCTTCAGGCAAATCAATTTTGTATGCATTATCATTTACCTTGTCTATGATACGGAAAGGACCATCTGCCCTTGGCATTAATTTAGACTTCCTTTGGTTTGGAAATCTTTCTTTTCGAAGATGAACCCACACTAAATCTCCAGGATTGAATTGAACAAATTTTCTTCTTTTGTTGGCAGTCTTCTCGTAGGTGGAGTTTTTCTTCTCAATCTGCTGTTTTATGTTCTCATGTAACTTCTTTATCATGTCAGCCTTCTTTTTTCCATCTATGCATTCTCGAGCCTCAAGTGGTAATGGTACTAAATCAAGTGGGCTCAATGGATTAAATCCATAAACTACTTCAAAAGAAGAGTGTTTAGTAGTACCATGTACACTTCTATTGTAAGCAAATTCAGCATAGGCCAAGCATTCATCCCAACTTTTCAAGTTTTTGCCAATGATAGTTCTTAGCAAAGTAGAAAGCGTTCGGTTTACCACTTCAGTTTGCCCATCAATTTGTGGGTGATAGGCAGTACTAAAGAGCAACTTTGTTCCCAGCTTTCTCCATAAAGTCTTCCAAAAGTAGCTAAGAAATTTGGTATCACGATCTGACACGATACTCTTTGGAATGCCATGAAGTCTCACAATTTCTTTGAAAAATAAATTGGCGATGTGCACAGCATCGTCGGTCTTATGGCATGGAATAAAATGAGACATTTTTTAAAAACGATCAACAACAACCATGACCGAATCTTTACCTCTTTGTGTCCTTGGTAAGCCTAGCACGAAATCCATGCTAACATCAGTCCAAGGTTGATCTGAAACAGGTAGAGGTGTATAAAGTCCATGGGCTGCTTCCTTGCTCTTGGCTTTTTTGCAAACAATACACCTTTCAATCACATGATGCACATCTCTAATCATGTTAGGCCAATAAAAATGCTCTTTCAGCATCTCCAATGTCTTGGTTTCACCAAAATGCCCAGCCAATCCTCCTCCGTGAGCTTCTCGTGTAAGTAATTCCCTTATAGAACAGTTTGGAATTACAAGCCTCCCCAAGTGAAATAAAAAACCTTCAGATCTATAAAATCCCTTATATGTCATTTTCTCACAAGCGAGATAAATTGCAGTAAGTGTCGAATCTTCCATATAATTGTCTTTAAGAGATTCAAATCCCAACAATTTAGCATTCATCATGGAAATTAAAGCATATCTCCTTGATAAGGCATCTGCAACAATGTTGGTTTCTCCCTTCTTATACTTCAACACATAAGGAAAAGCTTCAAGAAATTCCACCCACTTTGCATGTCTTCTATTCAGCTTGCTCTGACCTTTCAAGTGTTTGAGTGATTCATGGTCTGTGTGAATTACAAATTCTTTTGGTAACAAGTAGTGCTGCCATGTCTCAAGAGCTCTAATTAAAGAGTAGAACTCTTTATCATAGGTAGAGTAGTTAAAACTGGCTCCATTCAACTTCTCACTAAAATAAGCTATAGGACCCTTTTCTTGAAAAAGTACAGCTCCAATTCCCACTCCACTAGCATCACATTCAATCTCAAAAGTCTTAGAAAAATTAGGCAAAACCAATATGGGTGCATTGCACAATTTTTCTTTGACAAGCTCAAAACTTCGTTGGGCTGTATCACTCCATTTGAACTCCTTTCCTCCCTTAATACATTCAGTTATGGGTGTTAAGATGGTGCTGAAATCCCTTACAAATCTTCTATAGAAAGAGGCAAGCCCATGAAAACTTCTTACTTTAGATATGGTTTTTGGAACAGGCCATTCTTTGATAGTTTTCACCTTTTCTTCATCAACTTCCACTCCTTGCTGAGATACTACAAAGCCAAGAAAAATCACATGGTCTTGACAAAAGTAGCATTTTTTCAGATTAGCATAGAGTTTCTCCTTTCGCAACACTTCCAAGACTTCCTTCAAATGTTGCACATGCTCCTCATAACTTTGACTGTAGATCAAAATATCATCGAAATATACAACAACAAATTTTCCAATGAAAGATTTAAGCATATGATTCATCAATCGCATAAATGTGCTAGGGGCATTAGATAGCCCAAATGGCATTACCATCCATTCGTAAAGTCCATGCTTTGTCTTAAAGGCTGTCTTCCACTCGTCTCCCTCTTTCATTCGGATTTGGTGATAGCCGCTCTTCAAGTCAATTTTTGAAAACACCTTGGAACCATTCAGCTCATCCAACATGTCATCCAATCTTGGAATTGGATAGCGGTATTTGATGGTAATCTTATTTATAGCACGACTGTCAACACACATTCTCATAGAGCCATCCTTTTTAGGGACCAATAATGCAGGCACAGAACAAGGGCTCATGGATTCCCTTACATAACCCTTTTCAATCAACTCATCAACTTGCCTTTTGAGCTCCTTAGCCTCATCCGGATTCATTCTATATACTGGTTTATTTGGTAAGGCAGCACCGGGCACCAAATCAATTTGATGCTCAATTCCCCTCAAGGGTGGCAATCCCTTAGGTAGCTCATTCGGAAAGACATCTGCAAATTCTTCTATTAACTCCCTCACAAGCTTAGGAAGCTTTTCTGTAAGTTCTGGGTTCAGCTCCTTAAGAATTAGCAATAAGACGAAGTCATCCCTTTTTATTGCCTTCTTTAACTCATTCTTAGAAGCAAAACAACTAGACTTCTTTTTCTCGATTACATCCTCCTTCGACTGTACTTGTATTGGCTTTAAGGGTACCAACACAATCTTCTTTCCATCCTTCTAAAAAGCATAGGTGTTTTTGAAGCCATCATGTAGTGCTCTTCTGTCAAATTGCCAGGGCCTCCCAAGTAGAAGATGACTAGCATCCATAGGGACTATGTCACACAATACCTCATCTTTGTAATTCTTCCCTATAGAGAAAGGTACCTTTACTTGTTTGGTGACCTTCATCTCGCCATGATTATTCAACCATTGCAGCTTGTATGGACGGGGATGATTGATGATAGGTAGCTTCAATTTGCCAACCAAGGTGGTTGAAGCAACGTTAGTGCAGCTCCCACTATCAATTATCACGTTACAAACTTTGTCTCCGATAGTGCACCTTGTCTGAAAAATATTCTCCCTCTGTTCTTCTTCTACTTTGGCTTGGATATTCAAGGCACGTCTAATAACCAAGGCAGCACCTTCATCAATATATTCAACAACTTCTTCTTCGTCAAAATATTCTTCCTCTTCACATTCCTCCACAATATCTTCATCTTCACTCTCTATTTCCCCTTGTTTCTCCTTCAAGATCATCACTCTTCTATTAGGACATTCGGATGTTATATGGCCATGACCTAAGCACTTGAAGCACTTAATGTCTCAGCTTCTTTTAAAGGGTTGGTTGTCTTCTCTCTTCTCTTTCCCCTTAGAACTTTCAATTTTGTTTGGCTCCTTATTACTCCCTTTGGTAGTGTTTGAGGTTTGGGAAAGTGTTTGGAAAGGTTTACTCCCCAATGGTTTAGACACTCCATTGTTTCTTCCATAAACTCTTTTTTTCTGTCTCTCCACCTTAATTACCAATTTAATTACATCGTCTAAGAAGACATAATTCTGTAACTCTACTAAGTCAGCAACTTCTCTGTTCAAACCACCAAGAAATCGAGCTTTGGTTTGCTCTTGGGGTTCATTCAGCTCGCACCGAATCATCAAAGTTTCAAATTCTTTGACATAATCTTCAACATACATGCCTCCTTGCCTCAAACTTTGAAGCTTAAAATAAAGCTCTTGCTTGTAGTAATCAGGTACAAAACGCCTCTGCATGAGCCTTTTCATCAATCTCCAATTTCGAACTTCCTCCTCTCCATCTCTTCTTCGTTGATTCTTCAAATTTTCCCACCATAGATTTGCATAATCAGTGAATTCAAGGGCTGCAAGTCGGCATTTGGTAGCTTCTGAATATTCTTGATATTCAAAAATCTTCTCTACTCGTTGCACCTACTCCAAGTATTCTTCAGGAGAACTTGTTCCCTTAAATGGAGGAATCTTCATTTTGATGTTGGCATCACGTTCCCTCTGCTGCCTTCTTTGCCTAGGTTGATCACCTTCTTCAGCTTCATATTCTTCTCCATGGTGTTCAACATAAGTGAAAGTAATGGTTGGAACCCAAGATGGGGGGTGAATTGGGTTTTATAAATTTTTCACAAAAATTAATTGAAAGTTAAAATGATTTTCTGTAAAAGTACAATGCTTAGGATAATAAATACAATACAGAAAATCAATGTGCTGTCAAGATAAATAATTATAAAGATCAAGGAATTAAAGAATAGATATCAATATGCACAAATTAAAGAGTAAGGGATAGAGAAAGCAAACTCGGAGATTTATACTGGTTCGGCTAATCCAAGCCTACATCCAGTCCTCAAGAGACCACTTGAGTATTTCCACTATAATTGCAAGTTTAATCCGGGTACTTGCAAACCACTACAACCACGCAAATTCGATCCGGGTATTTGCGAAACCACAATGGAGAATTTATGAATCCGGGCTCCTCCTCAACCCAAAGCAAGTTCTTCCAACACCGGTACTTGCGAACCTCGACTCAGAATAATATATGTGTTGATCAAAATCAACAATACAAAGAAACTCTCTCTAAAGAGTAGATGAAAACAAATGAAGCTCTAATAACTCTAATGATAGAGAATATGCAAGATTTGGCTCAAGAATTCTTTCCTTTCTCTCAAAGATGATAGAAGAAGTTAATATCACATTGTAGGACTTTGTTCTTACTCAAAATCGTGTATCTAAGGACATATATATAAGATTTTACAAAACTAGCCGTTATATAGCCGTTACAGCACTTATAGTGCAGTCCAGATTTTGAGCTTTCTTTAAAAATTCATAACTCCCTCATTTGAACTCCGTTTTAAACAAATAATATACCGTTGGAAAGCTCTTGGAGTCTAGTTTCAAATGAGCAAGTTTTACTAAAAATTATTTTTCTTTTAAAAGATATAATCAAAATACTGACTATAGGTCAGAACAAAATAATCAACTTTCAATTTTTCAAACTATATTTTAAATACTCATATATTTCTCATTTGGACTCCGTTTTCAATAAATAATATACCTTTGGAAAGATCTTTGAGTCTACTATCAAATGAGATTAAGATACTTGGAAAAATGATTTTTCGTTTATGAGATATGATATAAAGAGTGACCAAAGGTCAAAAACTAACTTTTGTAAAATTTTATATCTCACTATCTTTTTGTTCAAAATAATTGAGCCAATGTATGCAAATCTAAATCATTGAGTTGCACAAGTATACAAGCCTATATAAAATATACCTAATGTAAACACATAGGCTATCTTGATGCATCCAAGCTTCCAAGACTTCAAATCTTCTAATTCTTCATTTCTTGGAGCTTCATCCTTGCATGTTGTTTTCCTTGAGTGAAGCATGATATTGCTTTTCCTTGTTCTTCAATACAATGCTCACTCTTCTTGTTTTGAAGCAACCTATAAAATATATCTTACTTGCAAACCCAATGGTTAGTTTAATAGCATGATTCAATATATGCAACATACATATTAAATAACATAATCATGCTTAAGTACTTGTAGCATATATATGATAATTAATCTTTATATATATCAATGCTACTATTCAAATACATTTGTCATCATCAAAACTTATGGCATATAGCCTTAGGGTCAACAATCTCCCCCTTTTTGATGATGACAAATCACCACAGAAAAATATGTATCACAAGATAATGAATGCAATGTTATAAGCACGTATACATATTTTTCTATTGTTTCTTCTCCCCCTATTTGACATCAACAAAAAGGTGTAAGGAACACAATATATAGAAGTTAAAGCACATACCTTCTTTAAGTCAGGATGTCAGAAGATGTCAATATAGTATGGGGTAAGGATACATCAAAACTTATCATTGATTTCATTGACATGTAAAAAGAAAATTTTAGAAAAATTTTTCTCATGTCAAATGAAATGAGCCAAAAGATAAAACTTGAAAGAGTTTTAGACTCCCCCTTAAACCTTGCATAATTTGAAAAAGAATAATGAATAATGAATATCCAACTTTTCAAGATATATTCTTTTTCAAAAAAAATACATTCAAGTGAGACAAAGCTCCCCCTGAATTTCATAACATTTTTCCTTTGAAAAAGATTGTCCAAATCATTATAAAGGAAATTCAGTTTTTGATTGCAGAATTTTGAAGTAAGATTTTTGAAGAAATTTCTGCAATATTTTCATTGAAAATGATTTCTGCTTGTTTATGAAGAGGCATTTTTAGTAAATAGCAGAAAAATTAAACTCTTTGAAAAAAAAACATCATTTGCTATCATATGATAGAAATATTTACAGCACACAGCAGAAGTATGATATATGGATTAGCAAAGCATGATATAAACAAGAATATTAATCATAATCCATAAATCGAATAATAATATTTTTCAAGATTTCTGAAAAACAATTTCTGCATATATGCATAAAATTATTTCAACATATAGCAAAAGTGATTTAAAATAAGGATACTCAAATCCTTTTCTTTTCAAAACAGATAATGCTTCAATATGGTAAAGCAATTTCAGCATTGTGGAAGCAATTCAAGAGATTCACGATATTTTTCTAAAACATTTTGCTTCAGAAAGGATAAGATAAATTTCATCACAAAGGAAGCAATTTATATACCCATTCAAAATGAATTTATATATGTATCTTGAGGATGAGTACATGTAAAAATTTTGACAGCTCATTTTGTATGAGTGCATGTGGAATCATGAAATATTATTCTTAGCCATAGCCTTCGCTCATGATGCATGAATAGCATACACAACATATGTTCTTAGATACATATAATCACAGCATGATGTAATCATGTATGCTCTCAAGAACAACACAACAAAGCAGAGTGATACGGTTCTGAATATCACCATTTTATTAATCCTTAAAATTTCTAATCAAAACAAATTAAATCAGCCGCAAATCCACCGAAAATTGACTTTCGTGGTTTTGCCATTAATGTGACGCGTTATCGGTGTGCATGCGTACTCTAGACTTCTGGCTTCCAGCTTGCAGAAATCTATAGGATGAGCGTGTAGGGGTGCAGCGAAGAGATATCTTCTTTGGCTCTTAGTCATAATTTTTTCTCTATAAAGAATGCCCCAGAGTTCTCAATTACCACACCACAAAGAGTATTCATCTCTGAGCCTATAACTTTCTGACATTCCTCTCTCTTCATACTCCTACAAAAATTTCTGAATTTTCCAAACCATGGCAGTAAGAAAGTTCATTGATCTCACAGTAGAGGCAAGGGAGGAAGAGCTCGACTTAAACTTGAGTCTAGGCAAGGACAAAGGCAAAAGACCTTTGGAGGAATCTCAAGAGAATCAAAAGAAGAAGATGAAGATCGAAGAAGCTGAGGAGATTAGTACAGGCCATACGTCAGAAGACAAAATTGCTTGTCTTGAGCAGGAGGTGAAGAAACTCAAGAAGATGATAGAGGACCAGGAGAAGTTAGCTAAACGCAACAATGCGGCACTGACTTCAAGAATAGATAGGTTCTTCTATTGGTCTACCCAATGCTTCTGCAATCAACAACAAAGAAGTGTTGATTGTATGAATGGGATTTACACTACCCTCCGTGACATTGCTCAGTCTCTTGCTCCAAGGAATGGCCAAGGGGTGATGATTTAATACAACCTACCTAATCCGAGACCACCTCGCCTGTAGATTGCTCATCTATGAGCAAACCTTCCCTTTTTTTTAATGCAATGTAATCCTTCGGTTTGTTTTTTTTTTATTTTAATGCAAGTGGTTTCTTTCAGATGACGGTACTTAAAAAAAATTATAATAATAAAGAAAGATAAAGAAAATCAGCCGCACAAATTTTGTACAATAGAAGGATATATATATTTTGAAAAATATATATCCATTTTAAAGATAGAAAGAATTTTCTGACATGGATATATATATTATCATTTCAAAGCAAAAGCAAGTTACATACTTACTCAAGATAAAACATATTATAATCAGAGTATGTAGTAACAAAATTGAGGTAATATGGATTAATAAGATATAATCAGATATAAACTATAATCCATAAACAATGGTTCATAAGTTAAAGCTTATGTAAAAGAGATGATATGTATAATGCTCAAACCATAATGTATTAAAAAAAATAATTTAAGTATTTAACATATTTTTATATGTCATGTTGTGATCAAGTATGTAAGATGTCAGAAAACAATATGTCATTGCAATGAAAGTATGACAAAAAAAAATTTGCCAGAATGTACAATTGAGATCAAGGAGTATCATTCAATTAAATAATGAAGAAGTAAAGGATAGAGATACTCATCAATTTTGGCAAACTTTTGTTGCTTCTTGAAGTTCCTCTTCAAGATTTTGATATCCTTGTTTTGCTCATTGCTCTTCTTTTGATCGATCCTGTCTTCTTACAATTTTAATGATCTTAATTGATTGATTATTTGCAAGATCTATCAAGCATTGGTTCAATGTAGGCTTCGTTGGTCGACTACTGATAGGAGCATTGGTCGACCAACCAACTTTAAAACTATAAATCTTACTGATTTCGAAGAGCAGAGGAAAGAATGTGCTTTAGAGGATAATTTTGAGGATTAACTCCTGCAAAACACTTTTGGTGGAGCACTTTGATGTTCAAATAAATCTCGAGCACTAGGAGCAACATTATGTTCAAGATATGCCATATTAATAAAAGTGCTATGCTTCTATGAAATACAATTTTGCAATAAATTTGATTTCATTGAAAATATTTAAATAAGATTACAGCAAGGATAAATACTATGGGTAGGAGTAATCTTATTGTTGTGAAGACAAGAAAAATGTGCATGTAATGGAAGCAAGTTTTCATGATGCGGTAAAAAGGATAGTTTGAGCAAAATTTGGAAGAAAGATTTTAGCTCAAAACAAAATTCGAATCTATAAACTGCACACCTAACAATTGTTTTCAGATATAGCATGCATGAGTATCAAGGATAGATGTAATGCATATTAGAGAACAGACAAAAGCATTAGAGAGCAGTAAACATATCAGTCAAATTTCTTACAATGCATTCCAGTTTATATGTTTACTTATCCATTGCCTCCTTTTGATGCAAGAGAGTGGAGTTTGAATGATGTAGCCATTGAAAAGTTATTTCCGCTCCTTGCTTCGAGGCAAATCTACAAATTAATCCTTTGTCTTTGATACCCAAATTTTTTTGGGTTTGCCTGGGTCATGAGGTCCTTTTTGAACCCATTTCATTTTTACTCCATGAACAAGATTTTTCTTATAAAAACAGGAGTAAGACTTGTGTCCTTTCAGTCCACAATAAAAACAAGTGCAAGGTGGACTTTTGGACATTTTTGTAGGAACAAAGTAGTTTTCGAAATATTTCTGATTTGACTTGTTAAGAACAAAACCAATTTTGTTAAAGCTACTACTTTGTTTCTCAACAGAAGAGTTTTGAATTTCTCTACCTTGAGAAAGTTTTTTAAGTGTGTTTTTAAGATCCTCATTCTCCTTTTTCAAGGAATCACACTTGGTACAAAAGCAATTTTTGTTAGTAGAGATATTTGCCTTTAAAATCAAATTCTCTTCTTGCAAAGTTCTGTTTTGATTTTCAAAAACAAAATTCTCTTCCTTGGAAATAGAAAATTCGTTTTTCAATGTTTCCAACTCATTTTCAAGAGAAGAGTTTTTCTGTTTTGAAATATTTAGTTTCTTTGCAAGTATAAGAGATTCTTCATGTAAATCATTAAAGGCATCTTGTAATTCTTCAAAAGAGTAGTCAAATGAATTTACCTCATCTTTATCTCTGGCCACAAGATAAGTGTTGGCTTCTTCATTTATGTTCTCCTCATCGGAATTGCTATTTCCCCAAATGGAAGATAGGTAAGCTTTCTTTGATGATTCAGTTTTTGGTTGTGGTTTCTCTTTTTCTCCTTTTTCTTTTTCTTCTATGTCCTTGGTGATTTGAGATTTTCCTGTAAGTTCAACACCAAGAGCTTGCAATTGATTAAGCACAAGTCGTATCTCATTAATGGTTTCACAATTTTTCATTTGAGCGATATCAAGTTCATTAATGAGATTTCTAGACTTTAATTCCATTGCAACAAGATCTTCCTCATATGCAACTTCTAAAGTTTCCCACATTTCCTTAGCAGTTGCACAATTGGAAATTATGAAAAATTCATCTTGACTCAATGCACAAGAAATAATCAATTTTGCCTTAGCATTGAGTTGCACTAAACTTCTTTCAGTATCATTCCATTCACTCTTGGGTTTTAGAATGTATTTTCCTTGTTCTTCCTTGACAGGTATATAAAAACCATTTCCTATAATTTCCCAGAGTTTATGGTCTACTGAAATTAAAAAAATTTTCATTTCATACTTCCAATATTGAAAATGATTAGCATAAAAAATTGGAGGTTTTGTGAAAGAACAATTTTCAGACATAAACCACTCACTAGATCCAAGCATATTTACTCTTAGACGGTTAAGTCTTAAATCAAGAGCCCAAGCTCTGATACCAATTGAAAATAATGGTTGGAACCCAAGAGAGGGGTGAATTGGGTTTTATAAATTTTTCACAAAAATTAATTGGAAGTTAAAATGATTTTCTGTAAAAGTACAATGCTTAGGATAATAAATACAATACAGAAAATCAATGTGCTGTCAAGATAAATAATTATAAAGATCAAGGAATTAAAGAATAGATATCAATATGCACAAATTAAAGAGTAAGGGATAGAGAAAGCAAACTCGGAGATTTATACTGGTTCGGCTAATCCAAGCCTACATCCAGTCCTCAAGAGACCACTTGAGTATTTCCACTATAATTGCAAGTTTAATCCGGGTACTTGTAAACCACTACAACCACGCAAATTCGATCCGGGTATTTGCGAAACCACAATGGAGAATTTATGAATCCGGGCTCCTCCTCAACCCAAAGCAAGTTCTTCCAACACCAGTACTTGCGAACCTCAACTCAGAATAATATATGTGTTGATCAAAATCAACAATATAAAGAAACTCTCTTTAAAGAGTAGATGAAAACAAATGAAGCTCTAATAACTCTAATGATAGAGAATATGCAAGATTTAGCTCAAGAATTCTTTCCTTTCTCTCAAAGATGATAGAAGAAGTTAATATCACATTGTAGGACTTTGTTCTTACTCAAAATTGTGTATCTAAGGACATATATATAAGATTTTACAAAACTAGCCGTTATATAGCCGTTACAGCACTTATAGTGCAGTCCAGATTTTGAGCTTTCTTTAAAAATTCATAACTCCCACATTTGAACTCCGTTTTAAACAAATAATATACCGTTGGAAAGCTCTTGGAGTCTAGTTTCAAATGAGCAAGTTTTACTCAAAAATTATTTTTCTTTTAAAAGATATAATCAAAATACTGACTATAGCTCAGAACAGAATAATCAACTTTCAGTTTTTCAAACTATATTTTAAATACTCATATATTTCTCATTTGGACTCCGTTTTCAATAAATAATATACCTTTGGAAAGATCTTTGAGTCTACTATCAAATGAGATTAAGATACTTGGAAAAATGATTTTTCGTTTATGAGATATGATATAAAGAGTGACCAAAGGTCAAAAACTAACTTTTGTAAAATTTTATATCTCACTATCTTTTTGTTCAAAATAATTGAGCCAATGTATGCAAATCTAAATCATTGAGTTGCACAAGTATACTAGCCTATATAAAATATACCTAATGTAAACACATAGGCTATCTTGATGCATCCAAGCTTCCAAGACTTCAAATCTTCTAATTCTTCATTTCTTGGAGCTTCATCCTTGCATGTTGTTTTCCTTGAGTGAAGCATGATATTGCTTTTCCTTGTTCTTCAATACAATGCTCACTCTTCTTGTTTTGAAGCAACCTATAAAATATATCTTACTTGCAAACCCAATGGTTAGTTTAATAGCATGATTCAATATATGCAACATACATATTAAATAACATAATCATGCTTAAGTACTTGTAGCATATATATGATAATTAATCTTTATATATATCAATGCTACTATTCAAATACATTTGTCATCATCAAAACTTATGGCATATAGCCTTAGGGTCAACAATAAGCTCCTCTTCTTTGTTGTTGTTGTTGTAGCTCCATAAATCTAGCCATTTGAGTGGTTAATTGAGTTATTTGTTCCATTATTTCTTCTTGACCTCTTTGTAGGCCAACAATTTGAGCTTGTTGTAGGCTAAGCCCAAAAGGAACTTTAGAACTATTTTCTCCTGTCATAGTGATTTGTAATTTGTTAGTTTGAGTTTGGTGAAGGGTAGGTTCACTCTCTAAGTGTTTACACTCGGATTAACAATGAACAGTAACGATGAATAATGAACAGTAACGATGAACAATGAGCAGTAACAATGAACAATGAACAGTAACGATAAATTTTTTTTTTTAAAAAAAAAGCTGTAATAAAATAGAACAACACAAGAATAGAAATAAAGATAAAGATGAACAGACCAGAAAATTAGCTTTCCATGTAGGTGGCAGATTACAAAATAAGGAAAACTAAGCCTTTCATATAGGTGGCAGAATACAAAATAAGGAAAACTAAGGGTCTGTTTGGTTTGTGAAAACATTTCCTGTTTTCATTTTCAATCTTCATTTCCTGAAATGCATTTTCTGAAACACTGAAAACATCTTTTTTGTGTTTTCAGATTTAGGCTTATTTTAAGAAATATTTTCAAGAAAACGTTTTCAGTTAACTCAACCAAACGCATTTTCAAGTTCATTTTCTGTTTTCAGTGAAAATGAAAACAGGAAATGCCCAAACCAAACAGGCCCTAAGCCTTCCATGTAGGTGGCAAAACACAGAATAAAATGCAATAAAATTAAGCTTTCCACGAAGGGGCAAAACAGAAAACAAATAATAGAACCTGAATTGAAGTGGCTCTGATACCAATATGATGTGATTTCCAAAGGGAAAACACTTAATCGATTTTCTGGATAGGTTGAAAGAAACAAACAAAGAAAACCAAATCACTCAATTGATAAGCCAAAGGGCGCCACAACTAAGAGAAATGGGTTGATCTCGCCACACTCAAGAAAGAAGAACGTGAGTTATAAGAAATCTAGCTGCTCTCGCCACTAACCCAAGTTAGATAAGAGAAAGAACTCAAGAATCCTCTTAAAAACAAAATGCCAATATCTCATATATAATTCAAGGATGGTTTACAACAAATGGCAATGACCCTTTTTATAGAGGGTCTCCAAAACAAAAAGACAAAAGACTCCAACTAATGCATTAAATGCATCAACTAAAAGTCAAGTAGTGTAGGCTAAATGTCAAAGACAATAAATGCATAGGTAACTAAATGTCAAAGACAATAAATGCATAGGTAGCTAAATGTCAAAGACAATAAATGCATAGGTAATAGACTACAACTATATTCAACAAATGCAACTATCTCACATGCAATCTTTTTCATACTTCTTCCACTTTCAACAATGTGGTTAAGCCCAATCCAAGCCCTTTAGCCCTTGAACGAGTTAGAGGCCCAATTAAAATATTCTCCCTTTCTTGGGCTGCAATTGGGTTATCTTTGATTACATCATTTATTGTAAAACATTTTATTTAAGGAATTGAGATAAATATACAGAAGGAGTAAAACAAAGAACACACATAAAGTATAATGGTTTGGATATATTTAAATGATACTCTTATGTCCACTTCTCAAACATACAATATAAAAATTTATTGACGAAAAATCACCACAATTACAACAAGCAACTCAATTGATGTTTAGCTTCTCACTTTTATGTTACTCACATAACAACCTCCAACTGTTGTTCAATAGGGCCTTGCCTTGATGCTTAACCAAACCACTAAATCTTAACCATATCTTTAGCGAACATTTACAACCGAAAACCTCTCCTCCAGTCCTCTTAAGAGGGTTAGCCAACAGCTTTTTACACAAAGCACTAGAAACTAGGGGTGAACAAAAAACTCGTCAACCCGTCCAATCCGACCCAACCCGCACAGTTGGATTAGTTTGAATTGGATTGACGGGTTGGATTTGGTTAAAAAAAACTCAACCCAATCAATGGCGGGTCGAGTGATTGGTTAAAAATTTTCAACTCAATACAACTCGCTAACCCAATAGACATATATATATATATATATATATATATATATATATATATATATATATATATATATATATAATTTTTTTTAAGTTAAAGCTTCAAATCAATGATTCTCCATCGCCTCCTTCCTTCTCCATCGCCTCTATATGCTCTCATCTCCTTTAGCCCTTCTTCTCTGCGCTCTCATAAATCAAAAATTTCTAGTTCATTCACTGCCAGTCAACAACTCCTTTTCATCGATCAAGTGCTCTAATCCTTGAACGTATCAGGCTTGACTTTGTGCAGAATGATTTCTTTTCTTATTTAGAGACCTTGGTATTTATTACAAGATCTTTCCTTTTGGAGGTACTTGATACTTTCTTTTCTTGCTTCACAAATATTCTTTATTTATATAATGCAGTCCTTTGACTATGATTTTCTGAATCAATCTCTGATTCTTTTTATTTAAAGACACGATATTGATTCTGATTTTATGTATTAAATGCGCATAGTTCCAGAGTCTTAATGGTTGCATTAATAAAAAATACTCTGAGTTAAAATTTTGTATCAACACTTATGTTGCTGTCTTGTTATACTCACATTTTTTTAAAAAAATTGTATAATGAAAGTATTTTTTTCAATTTTTTAGTTTTTTAATTATATAGTTACTTACTTAATGTAATGAGTCATTGCGGATCATTGATTTTTTATACGAGAATATTAACTCATTCTTAAAAATTTTATATGGAAACATTATATTCTTACATTTGGTATGCAGTTTTAAAAAGTAATTTTTGAGAATGTAACATTTATAAAAAAAATCAAAATTTTCCATAAAACATTGATTATTCATTTCCACAAGAAGAAATACGAATGATAGAATTTTCATATGACAGGAATATTTTTTTCATCTTTATGTTATTTACTACAATTTAACCTTCAATTGATTTTAATTATTTATATAACTTAATATAGAGTTCTTTAAATTTTTATTACTGCAAGAAAAAAAGAAAGAAAGAAAACAAACTTATACCAATTATTATCATTTTACATATTAACCGAAATTTTTAAAAATTATTACCACATACTGTGCTAATCAATTGTACTTTTAAAAGTGAGTTTTATCAAAAACAAAATTACTAAATACTATTTTACTTTATTTAAACAGATTTTTTTTTCACAACAACTTTGAAAAAACCAAAGCATTTAGAAATAAACACTTAAATTATTAAGTACAAAAATAATGTTACTATAAATGGCCGAATGACTCGCAAGTCACAAGTGACTTCTTTTAAATAAGTGACACCACGCAGCGTATCAATTTATTAAAAAAGAAAAAAAAAATTATGGATATAAGTCCAAAGTCATGATTGTCACTACTCAAAATTCGGGTACGTGACGGTACACTGACACAAACTTCGTGTCACCGTAAGCTTAATCGATATCTCAATTTTTATCTATTTTTATTTATTTAAGAATATTTATAACAACATAAATAAAAATAATCCTTATAATTAACTATTCAAAATAAAACACATTGTCCAATAAATTAATCGATTCGCCCTAGACTCCCTAGATGTCTTAATTGACCACAGAACTTCCTAATGCTTAATAAAATAAAAACTAACATCTTGGGACCCACCCAATAATGGGATAGCCAACAGCGACTTTAGCTCTTTTGCAGATACTTCTCTTCCACTACTTGATCTGAAAAAAATTAAATCAGTTAGTGTGAGATAAATATCTCAATGAGTGAGCCAATCTCTACCTTAATAAAATCGGCTATACAAAAGTAATAAAATAAAAGTATAGGCTTAAATCATAAATCACAAGGAAAGATAAACATTAAAGAATTTACAGTTCAATCAACCAATTCAAACTAACGGAATTAGTACTCATCAATGGCAAAATATCTGGAAGCACCTGTAGGCCCGTTCAACCAATATCATCATACCCAGGAGCGCCCATAGGCCCGCTCAACCAATTTCATCAATCTCATAAAAAAATCCGCCATGACGCACAACCTCATCCTCAACGGTCAGGATGCCCTATGAATTAAATCTGGACTTGAGGTCCTACCGAGGAAATCGTTGCCTCTACTCTCAGAGGTCAAGTCATCCTATTACTCAAATTTCCCGCTTGACATAAGAGATGATACTATCCCGCCCAAACACAATCAAGGTTCAAACAATTTTACATAAATTACCAAAAACAATTTATTGATATATTTGACAATATATTCATCAATATAAATCGTCAATGTAATCATTATATCAATTTCTACCAGATAACTTTAAAGTATCCATTTGTCTCATGAGTCATTCCTTTTTCCCTAACATTTCCCGTTAGTAATTTCACTAACAATTAAATTGTACATAAAAGTTTCAATTTTAATATTTCAAATTTCTTAACCAAATTCTTCCGTTCCCACCATGATCATTACCTATCTTATTATCTTATTACTTAAACATTTAAGATAATATTAAAGAAGAGTTAGTTCACTTACTTAGATTCCAACAAATTCTATCGATCAAAACCTCCTTGATATGAAAAAAGGAATTTGTATTCTATGATGTGATGGTTTAGGAAAGGAAAAAGAAGGAGGAAGGATGTTATGGTGCGTTATTGTAATTGTTTAAATCAAATTTATTTATAGAAGAATAAACCATAACTTACCTTAATTTCTTTTTGCCTCTTGAATGTTAATTTCTCTTTGATCATCACAATGTTGCAAATTGATGACTAAAGAAAGCGTATATGTGTTGCCGTGGGTGTATGTGTGTATGAGATGTAGAGAGACAGTGAGGTGTGTGTATGTAATAGGAGACGAAGGTGGGAATGAAGGGGTTGGGTTGATGGTGCTTAGATTTGGTTTAGTGTGTGTAGATGTTGATATATGTGGTTGAATGAGAGATTGAAAGTGGATGTACGATGGCAACACATGATGGGATTTAGAGAGAATTTTAATATGTTGGAAAAAGAATATAATTTCAACTATAAGTTTGAAGTGGTGGCAGTAGGTGGAAGAGAGAGAGAGAGAGAGATAGATGTTTTAGTTAATTTGATTACCTTCCAAATTAACATTATGTAGATATGATTGTTATCATTTGCTTTGTTGGTTCCTTGTATTTTCCGAAATCTTGGTCCTTTAGATTAGGTGATATTTTACTAATTATCCACAAAGGTTTATTCTTCCAATTAATCCTTCTTTGTAAATTCAAAAGTTAATCCAATATCCTAACATAGATTTATGTAGATGAAATTTGAAAGATACATTTTCAGATTTAATAATAATACTTAGGTTATTTATTAATTATCTTGCTAGAATATATAATATTCTTAATTTAATCGTTCAAATTCAAAAGTATATTTGTTATTTAAATTTTAAATTAATCTAAGAAATATGTTTGATTCAGATTTTTAAGATGCTCTTTGTTTGAGATCACATTGTTGGGATTCATTATCCTTAATTTGATATTAAAGTAGACTTGGTTAGTTAGATAAATAATTATTTCTTTTATTTGATCTTTGCATTATCTTTTACTTGTTTTCGACTAACTTATTTAATATTAAACATAATTATTTATTTCCTACTACTGTACGTGTCTACTGTTAACCTCAGCCTTATTTTAATAATTTCTTTTTTTTATAAACCAATTAATAAATTAATCAAACTTCTTATTCCAAAAAAAATTAACATCTTAAGATTTATAAGTTATTTTCTATTTTTTATTTCACATCAAGGTTCCTTATAATTTTCTCCATATATTCCTTTACTTTTTACATTTTTTGTTACACCTCGCAAGATTCCAAAATTTTCATTTTAGTCCATAAAATTTTCACTGTAGTCCCTATGTGGCCTAACATCACCCATTGCTAGCCTACAGTTCGAAATCACATATCTAAGCATCATCACATCATATTATGATATCACATAACATTTTCAAATCAACAACTATGAAATAAAATTCATCAAATTAAACGAAAAAAAAATGACAGGTATTACAATGATATTTAATAAATAACTGAAATTTGTTAAAAATTATAGGAAAAAATATACTTTATCCCGTTTAACTTTTTTCATTATGCAAAAAATTCTCAAATTTTGAAACTCAACAATGAACCTGTATAAACTTTTTCTTTTGTATAATTTACATATTTTATTAAAAAACTATCAACTTCATTAACAGTGTCACATCAATTCAATAAAAAAAATAATATCACGTTAATTTTAACTCAAATTTACAACCCACAGTAGCCCCATGCCTCCATCGGTCCCTCCACTGCACCTCCTTCTCCCACCTTCTTGTCCCGAGTGAGGATCCGGTGCTTGGTGCTTGTTTTGTAAAGATAAATATAACTCCTTCTCTTCCTCCTCCTCCTCTTCCTTCTTCGGCACCATCTGTTGGCTGTCCACCAGCCAGTACGCCTGTTTCAGAAGAGCTGGCTTTGTCACTCTGCCTATCCCTTCCTTTGTTAAAACAAAACAGAAGGTAACAGCAAAAGCAAAGGCAAATAATCAGAACACGAAGGCAAGTCTCGCATGTTACATATTGTTCTCGTCTTGGTGGAGGAAGGAATGCTTGTCACCTGCTCCTTTATAGTCTTCACTCTCACTCTCTCCTATCTCAGAAAGAACAAAAAGAGAATGTCAAGAAGCTCATGGGTTTTTTCAGAGACAGAGCAATAAGCCCGACTCTGTTTTTTGCTTTATTTTTGATGGAGAAGCACAAGTGCAAGCTCTGCTTCAAGAACTTCTCAAATGGTAGAGCATTGGGATGTCACATGAGGTCTCACATGGTGAACCTCCCTGTTCCTCCGAAACAGCCGGAGGAGCCGCGCTAATGCAACTCAGCTTCGAGGCCGAGTCGGCTTCATCTTCATCGTCATCAGAAGAAGAAGATGAAGGAGAAGATAAGAGCCTCTGCTATGGGCTCAGAGAGAATCCGACGAGAAGCATTCGGCCTTGGAGATCCTGAGTTCTCGTTGGCCATGGAAACGGGCTCTGTAATTCTTCAAGATTTTTGGTTTGGGGCTGCTGTCCAACGCTGTGGGGTGGGATGTCCTTCATGGGCTGTGGTGTGATGTCCTTCATGGGGTGTGGTGTGGGTTGTCCATCATGGGTATGGGTTACGGATTTAGGTGAAAATTAACATGACGTTATTTTTCTGGCTTGATAAATTTGTGTTGATACGAGGTTGATCGTTAATAAATTTAATTTTTTTTAATGAAAAGATAAATCACACAAAAAAATTATAAGAATTTTTTATTAAAATTTAAAATTTATAAGAATTTTTTGCATATTAAAAAAATTAGTGAAAATAAAGTAATTTTTTTCAAAATTATAATAAAGCTATTCATGTCTTGACAACTTAACTTTTAAATTGTGTTATTTATTAAGAAAGTCTACGTAGTGCTTAACTCTATAATTTATACAATAGAATTTCATTTTTCAAAATAACATGTTTAATTTCTTAATAAAATCCAGAAGATTTCGATTCCTTTTTGAAAAAATAAACAATTTTATTACAATCTTTAATTTATAAATAAGTGCTAACAGTCTAAACATTTTGATGTTGGTGGGTAGAATATAACCCACAATAATTACTTATGTCTGTTTTGTCATTAGTGATTATGACTTTATTAATTGAAAATAGTCAAAATACTAATTTGTTTGTATTGGGCCACGCTACATCTCGTCTCCCATTATTCCCTATAAGCTATAAGTTCTTTTCTAATAACTTAGTCATTTCGCTACCGAAGATTACACTTAATTATCTCAATTTGCTCTTCTTTTAATAATTTGGTCTGTAATATTTTCAACACTAAATCAGTAGCTTACACTTTTTTTATTAGGATAAATTACAATGACTTTCGGTTAAATTTTACTTAGAATCCTTCTATTTTTAAATATTACACTCAACTCACATTTAACTTATCTATTTCATTAAAAATAACTTCTTGTACGTGTACTGTTTCTAATAATAATTCATATTAAAAATAAAGTGACAATTTTATATTAAATATTAACATTAATTTGAATATTTTACTGTCGTGTTAAAAATATAATTACAATTTCATATTGTGTAAAAAGTTAATTAATTCAACAAAAAATAAACTACAAAAGAGGTCTTTGCAATATATATATATATATATATATATATATATATATGAAAATGTCGAGAAACTAAGTGTGATGTTTGGAACTAGAGGGATGCCAAGTATAATTTAGCCAAACCTCATGGGAAGTTAGTGTGATTTATCCTTTTCTTTTTAAAAGGAAAATTCACTAGAATCTGTTTTGGACTACAAAAAATCACCAAAAGTTGAAGATCCAAAAAAATTGTGGGGAAGATTTTGGGCCTACGACCTATCAATCTAAGCTGATATTGGATCAAGCCCAATACGCCACAACGTAAAATTGCACAACCTGAGCCTCTCAATTCTCAATCATGAAAATACAAGTTCATCTCCTCTAAGTTTGGGTCCAACCAAGAAACATTTTATGGTTCATATGGAAATAGATTTTTTATTTTTTCAGAAAAAATAAAAATAGTATCGTAAAATTTGAGCCATTGATTTTCAAAATTAATAACTCAAATGAGCCAAGCACTCTCAAAATCAAACAAATGATCTATTTTAACCAATCAAATCTCGACAAAAATACTATTTTACCCTTGAATGATCTTCAATATAAAGTCTAAAGAGTCTCTAGACACTGGTTTAGTTCCCAAATCTCTACATGCATTTAAAATCCTCTCTTTAGTTAAAGCTTACAGCTATTTACTGAAAAAAAAGAAAGTTGAATATAATGTACATTTTCTTGCGGTCCATAGACTTTTTTTTTTTGGGGACCAGAAGACATTTTTTTTCTTGGTTTCAAATTTGTATGGAGTTGAAAGCATTTAAATAGTTTATTTTTTAATTTTTCAAATGTTTTAAAAATATATATGAGGCATTTGATATTTGATAATTAAGTTGTATGATTACTGAATATAGTCAAACAACAAAAAGACTTGATTTGAAGGATCTTGTAGCGTGGCCCAATACAAACAAAATAGAGCCCATCTGAAGTGGACAGGTTTAAGCCCAAAAATAAATCTCACGTACTAGAGCTAGTACGAAAATTGGGCTAGTCGTGTTTTACATCAATCTTCGAAGTTGTCTTTTCGGCTTTTACACTAGAGTACACAAATTTAAACCCCACACGATAAGGAACAAACTTTGTCAGACTCGCGCATTAGATTACAAGCTAATTTGACGTTAGATTCTGGAAGGTCGTGCAAATTCTAAGAGACTGTTTGGTTCGTGAATTTTTCATCAGGCTTTGATGGAATTATACTGCCAAGCTCCTTTACCCTTGTTTGATTGGCTAAAGGCAATGAAACACTGGATTCTATCTAGACAAACCGAGACGCACTTTTCCATTTTTTTCTCTTAGTTATTTTGATGGAAAAGCACATTTTCATATGAAAAAGTAGAGACAACGTGCAAATGGATTGTTTTGTCCTCAATCTTCATCTCCTCTTCTTTGCGATGGGCAAGGGTTACTCAATGGTTCAGATATGATTTATTGTCAAAAAAATTTTCATCGTTTTCTCTACTTAAAAAAATCTGTCTCACGGGTAAGAGTTATTCAAGAGTTCAGATATGATCTATTGTCAAAAAGTTTTCATCGTTTTCTTTGCTTTAAGAGGTCTACTTTACGAGCAAGGATTACTCATCAATTCTCTACGTCGTCTTTTTTGCTTCAAAGATTAATCATCAATTCTTTTTGAAAGGTGGGTCCCTCTATAAGTGGGGCCCTAGAGGTTAAATTACAATTTAACTAAAGTTGCAACCAAATTTTGTAATTTACTCCAAAGTCAATTTTTTATCAAAAGTTAGGCACCTCATTTTTTGAAAACTGAAGGGGCTGCGCAAGGAAAAATTGGCAGAGGGGTTGGTGCAGACAACGTGCAGAAAATTGAAGAGGTTGGTGAGGAATGACTCTATAAATAGGGTCATTTACCTCATCCTCAAAAACATCCTTCATCAACCCAAAGAAAAGCCTCACCTTTGAAAGAAAAGAGTGAGAAGAAAAATAGAGAGAGTGCCTCAGAAAGTTTCTGAGAGAAAAAATAGTGAGTCCAATTTGTGAGGGTTATTGTCCACAAATTGAAGAAATACTATTGTAGTATTTTTTGTGAGTAAGAGGTCCACCTAAGGATGAAGATTGTATTCCCATTATTACTATAGTGGAAGATTTAAGCGGCCTACGGGTCCCGTGGTTTTTACCTAATTTGGGTTTTCCACCTTAAAATTTTTGGTGCTATTTTTATCTATTGTATTTTGGGAATTATCCTGGGTCTGTGGAATTATTTTGATTCTGCGCACACCGCCGTTTTTCCCAACAAGTGGTATCAGAGCTTCTGGTTGGAGTACTATTGAAGATTACCATACGAGTATTATTCACAAATACTGTACGAAGACGTACGAGTACTATTCACATATACATGTATTGTTCATACATACTAGTATTTTTATACGTATTAGTACTATTTATACATACTTGTACTGTTCATACGTACGAAATACTATTCATATATACGGAAGTATTGTTTATATATACAAGGTACTGTTCATACATATGTAGATACTATTCATACGTACGAAAGTACTGTTCATACATACGGAAGTACTGTTTATACGTACGGAAGTACTATTCACTGCCAGAAAAGTTTTGGGATCAGTTAAAACTTTGACTACTGATTTCAATGGAGACAAGAAACATCAAAATGATCAGCCTAAATGGCACAAATTATCACATGTGGAGAAGCAAGATGAAGGATCTCCTATTTGTGATGAAAATGCATCTACCAGTGTTTACATCAGATAAACCTGAAGGCAAGACGGATGAGGAATGAGGGTTTGAGCATGAGCAGGTGTGCGGTTTCATCCGACAATATGTCGAAAACAACGTATACAACCACATCTGCAATGAGACTCATGCCCGAACGCTATGGAATAAGCTTGAACAGCTTTATGCGTCAAAAACTGGTAACAATAAATTATTTTATTTGACCAAATTGACGCAGTTGAAATACAGGGAAGGGACTTCTGTAGCAGATCATCTAAATGAGATGCAAGGGGTCGTAGATCAACTATCCAGAATGGGCATAAATCTGGACGATGAAATATTTGCTCTGCTGGTATTGGGCTCTCTACCAGAGTCGTGGGAGACTCTAAAGATCTCCATCACCAACACTGCACCTGATGGTGTAGTTAATATGGAGTCTGTTAAAAGCAGTATCTTAAATGAAGAAATGAGAAGAAGATCTCAAAACTCATCTTCTTCATCACAACCAGATGTTCTGGTTTCAGACTTCAGGGGGAGGAACCAGTCTAGGGATCAAAAACCTAGAGGAAGAAGCAGAGGCAAATCCAACAGATATGCCAATGTTGAATGCCATTACTGTAAAAAGAAAGGTCACATCAAAATACACTGCCGCAAGTTCAAAAAGGATCAAGAAAAGAACAAAGGCAGAGGACAGAAGAAAAACAACAGTAGTGATGATGAGCAAGCAGATGTTGCTGAGGAGTTCAACATTGTCTATGATGATGATGATGTAGTCAATCTTACAACCCATGAGACAAGCTGGGTGATTGACAGTGGTGCCACCATTCATGCTACATCTCGGAAGGAATTTTTCTCATCTTACACACCAGGCAATTTTGGTGCTGTAAGAATGGGAAACAATAATCTTTCAATAATTGCAGGTAAGGGAGATGTTTGTTTAAAGACGGAGAATGGTACGCAATTAGTCCTGAAGGATGTGAGGCATATTCCAGATATGCGCCTGAATCTGATCTCAACAAGCAAGCTAGATGATGAAGGTTTCTGCAATACCTTCTTTAATGGCCAATGGAAGCTCACCAAAGGATTATTGGTGGTGGCCAGAGGGAACAAAGACTCCAAACTGTACATTATGCAAGCAAAGCTCTCCAAGGATGTTGTGAATACAACGGAGAATGATAGTACAGTTGAGCTATGGCACAAACGTCTCGGTCATATGAGCGAGAAGAGCATGATCCATTTAACTAGGAAGAATGCTCTACCTGGTTTGGATCAAGTTCACTTGAAGAAATGTGATGATTGTCTAGCAGGAAAGCAAAATAGAGCTACGTTTAAAAGCCACCCTCCTTCTAGAATGGCAAATGTATTGGATTTGGTACACTCAGATTTATGTGGACCAATGTTAAAGTCACTTGGTGGTGCTCAGTACTTTGTGACTTTCATTGATGACCATTCAAGGAAGATATGGGCATACACTTTAAAGACAAAGGATCAAGTGCTGAGTGTCTTTAAAGAGTTTCATGCCTCAGTTGAAAGAGAAACTGGGAAGAAGCTAAAATGCATCCGGACAGACAACGGTGGAGAATACATTGGGCCTTTTGATGCCTACTGTAAAGAGCATGGTATTCGGCATCAGACAACGCCTCCAAAAACACCGCAGCTGAATGGCCTGGCTGAGAGGATGAACAGAACTTTGATGGAGAGAGTCAGATGTTTACTCTCTCATGCAAAGTTACCAAAGAAATTTTGGGGTGAGGCTTTACTAGCAGCAGTACATGTGCTGAATCGCTCACCTTGTGTCCCTTTAAAGCTAGATGTTCCAGAAAAAGTATGGTCAGGAAAAGATGTTTCCTACAACCATCTGCGAGTGTTTGGATGCAAAGCCTTTGTACATATTCCAAAGGATGAAAGGTCCAAACTTGAAAGTAAGACACGACAATGTGTGTTCATTGGATATGGTCAAGATAAGCTTGGCTACAGATTTTATGATCCAGTAGAGAAGAAACCAGTCAGGAGTCGTGATGCTGTGTTCATTGAAGATCGGACCATTGAAGACATTTCTAAAGCCAATGGTGATTCAACTGGTTCGGAAGTTATTCCTCCAACACTGGTGCCAAGACAAGTTGAAGATGAAATACATAATGATCAGCCTGAAAAAGGTGATCCAGATGCTCCCGTTGAGATTCCATCAGAAGATTCCGATGATGATGATGGTGTTCATGATCAACCACCAGTTCCAATGGGTTCTCCAGAATTGAGAAGATCTACTAGAGTTCGACAACCCTCTACTAGATACCCTGCAAATCAGTATGTGTTATTAACTGACGGGGGAGAACCAGAAAGCTTCGAAGAAGCAATGGATGATGAACACAAGAAGAAGTGGATTGAGGCCATGCAAGATGAGATGAAATCATTGCATGAGAATAAAACTTTTGAACTGGTGAAGCTGCCAAAAGGCAAGAGGGCTTTGAAGAATAAATGGGTGTTCAGAATTAAGCATGAAGAGAACAGTTCCCACCCAAGATTCAAAGCCAGATTGGTCGTCAAGGGATTCAACCAAAGAAAAGGAGTTGACTTTGATGAGATATTTTCACCAGTGGTGAAAATGACATCCATTCTAACAGTGCTAGGGTTAGCAGCAAGTCTTGACCTTGAGGTTGAGCAAATGGATGTCAAAACTGCATTTCTTCATGGTGATTTGGAGGAAGAAATATACATGGAGCAGCCAGAGGGTTTCAAGCAAAAAGAAAAAGATGACTACGTTTGCAAGCTGAAGAAAAGCCTGTATGGCTTGAAGCAAGCACCAAGACAGTGGTATAAGAAGTTTGAGTCTGTTATGGGGGAGCATGGTTACAAGAAGACTACTTCAGATCACTGTGTGTTCGTGCAGAAATTCTCTGATGACGATTTCATTATTTTATTGCTCTATGTGGATGACATGTTGATTGTTGGCCAAAATATTTCTAGAATTGATGACTTGAAGAAGCAGTTGAGCAAGTTTTTTGCTATGAAAGACTTAGGGCCAGCAAAACACATTCTTGGCATGAAGATAACTAGAGACAGAAGCGCCAAGAAATTATGGTTGTCACAAGTGAAGTATATTGAGAAAGTACTTCAAAGGTTCAACATGGACAAAGCTAAAGCGGTTAGTTGTCCTCTTGCTAATCACTTTAAGCTAAGTTCTAAGCAGTGCCCTTCCACAGATGAAGAAAAGGAAGAGATGGACAAGGTTCCATATGCTTCAGCAGTTGGAAGTTTAATGTATGCCATGGTGTGCACACGGCCGGATATTGCTCATGCAGTTGGAGTAGTGAGTAGATTCCTTTCAAAACCTGGAAAGGAACATTGGGCTGCAGTAAAGTGGATATTCAGGTATCTACGGGGTACTTCCAAAATATGCTTATGTTTTGGAGATACCAAACCTGTGTTAGTTGGATACACAGATGCAGATATGGCCGGCGACATAGATTCGAGAAAATCTACTTCGGGCTACCTGATCACTTTTGCAGGGGGAGCTGTGGCATGGCAGTCAAAATTACAGAAGTGTGTTGCACTGTCCACCACTGAACCAGAATTCATCGCAGCAACTGAAGCCAGTAAGGAGTTGCTATGGATGAAAAGGTTCTTAAATGAACTTACTTTCCACCAAGAAAAGTATGAACTATTTTGTGACAATCAAAGTGCAATTCACCTTGGAAAGAATGCCTCCTTTCACTCAAGATCGAAGCACATTGATATGAGATATCACTGGATAAGAGGTGCATTGGAGAAGAAGCTACTACAGCTTGAAAAGATCCATACAGATGAAAATGGATCTGATATGTTAACTAAGACTCTTCCAAGAAGCAAGTTTGAATATTGTCGATCAGTTGCAGGATTGGTGGAACCCCCCACTTAGGTCGGGAGGGGGAGAATTGAAAGGTGGGTCCCTCTATAAGTGGGGCCCTAGGGGTCAAATTACAATTTAACTAAAGTTGCAACCAAATTTTGTAATTTACTCCAAAGTCAATTTTTTATCAAAAGTTAGGCACCTCATTTTTGAAAACTGAAGGGGCTGCGCAAGGAAAAATTGGCAGAGGGGTTGGTGCAGACAACGTGCAGAAAATTGAAGAGGTTGGTGAGGAATGACTCTATAAATAGGGTCATTTACCTCATCCTCAAAAACATCCTTCATCAACCCAAAGAAAAGCCTCACCTTTGAGAGAAAAGAGTGAGAAGAAAAATAGAGAGAGTGCCTCAGAAAGTTTCTGAGAGAAAAAATAGTGAGTCCAATTTGTGAGGGTTATTGTCCACAAATTGAAGAAATACTGTTGTAGTATTTTTTGTGAGTAAGAGGTCCACCTAAGGGTGAAGATTGTATTCTCATTATTACTATAGTGGAAGATTTAAGCGGCCTACGGATCCCGTGGTTTTTACCTAATTTGGGTTTTCCACGCTAAAATTTTTGGTGCTATTTTTATCTATTGTATTTTGGGAATTATCTTGGGTCTGTGGAATTATTTTGATTCTGCGCACACCGCCGTTTTTCCCAACACTTTTTTGTTTTTCAAATAACAATTTCAAATCAAGAGATTATTTAATAAAATTATCCCACATAATACGATTTTTTTTATTGCATATCAAATAATTTTTTAATTTCTTTTGTCCTTTCTATTTTCTTTTTTTTTTTTCATTTTTATGTCTTCCGCTTTTAATTAAAACTTAATAAAACATAATTTGTCGTAATCATAGATTTGTGTTGTTATCATGAAATGAGAACACGCGGTGGCTCCTTGAAACTTGAGAGGCAACTTTGATTGGAGAATAGGTTAGTGATGAGTCAGACCCTTTTATTATCTATTAATTATTAATTATTAATTATCCCACTCCAAAAGTCACCAACTTTTAATCACTTCCGTCTTCCCCTGTTCTTAGTTTACTTCATTTTTGTAACTTCTCCAACTGACGAGACACGTGGAACAGCTACCGCCAAGACTTGCCGATGTCCGACACGTGTCCGACAAATATCTGAATTTTGAATATTTTAAGATTGTTTTCAAAAAGGCATATCACTCTTTTTTTCTTTTTTAGATTTCCACTACCCTTTCTTTTCACTACCCACTTTCTTTCTTCTTTCTACGTTTTCTTTTCTTTATTTCCTATTTATTTTACCCATAAACAAAAAGGATTTTTTTAACAGCCAATAAAGTCAGCACTCACGTGATATAATTTTGTTCTTTGAATTAAAATAAAATTTATTTTCTTCTCTTTAGCTTTCTCATAATAGAGGAATTAATTGCGTTGTGGTCGTTTTAAAATGACTCAATTGACAAGCTTTAACAAGAGTGAAAAACACATGTTGATGTCCTTTTCT
Source organism: Biancaea sappan (assembly GCA_037074585.1). Lineage (NCBI taxonomy): Eukaryota > Viridiplantae > Streptophyta > Magnoliopsida > Fabales > Fabaceae > Biancaea > Biancaea sappan. The sequence continues at coordinate 43,288,093 of CM073497.1, read as the reverse complement.
TTCAGTTTCTGCTTTCTGAATGAATTATTTAATTTCTGTTAGATAACAATTAACGCAACAGCAGAATAAATGAATCAAAATTGGATGAAGATTCTCTTCATATTTTATTAAATCCAGTAAAGGATAATTATAAAGAAAAAAACTCGCTACTTCATATTAAAACCGGGGTTGACTTCTCGTCTTCAAAAGGCACATGCAACCATTTAGCACATTATACGATTTTTGTTTAATAAATCAATATTTAAAAACTAAAAGTAACAAAATAAAGAGAAAAAGACTCACTTTAGTTTCTCACAAATGGTTTTAACTTTTATCGAATTGTCTTGATCACAAAAGGACTCTTTTCTCTTATTTTAATCTCTTACAAATAAAATTATTATCAATAATATTCTTTTATCAATTTACCTTTTCATGAAATTTCTAATCAAATTATCACTTAATATGTTACATAATGGAAACTGAACAATAATTTGTTAAAAATATATTACATATCATTATATTCGTTAATTTCATAAAAACTAATGTCATAAATAATGATTTTAATTTGATGGATCGAATTGAAAAACAAAAGAATAAAATTGAATAAATAATTTTATAAAGGATCAAATTAAAAATAATACACAATTTGTTAGGAATTAAAATTAGATTTTAATTAAAATAGGAAAAGAGATAGTATGAAGGTTTTTTTTGTTAGCTACAGTCTGGTACTCGTCAAACTTCATTTGTTTTTTTCTTTTGTTTTTACCTTAAAAGATTTGTTCTTTATTTTATGTTGCACATTTTTCAAAAAATTAAATACAAATGAAATTATTGGCAAAAAAATATATAAATAAGCAAATAAAATTATATGCCAATACACATCACCCCTTTCATTGCTTCATATTAATACACTATTTTTGTTTTCTGAAAGTGACTGATTAAAAAAAGTCAGTCGTTACAATCCTAGTTTTCTCTTTCGGGCAATATTATCTTAATCTTTTCCAATAACTTTCTGCCACGTTACCTGCCGTCGCCAAATTCCGGTTCCGTCAAAGGATCATGGACTTGCAATACAGTGGAACACACATTCTACGGTATTGCTTTGTTGAACTTTTTAAAGCCTTTCTTTTTATTAAAGTTTTTTTTATCGGTATTCTTTACAATTTTTTAAGGTATTGTCCATAATTAAATGTGTGTATTTTATTTAAATTTTTATTTGCTATTTTGTTGGGATTAACTTTTTTCATTAAATCTAACTCTTATTGATTTGTAAAGGTTTGAATTTTTATTTTGTACATTGAAAAATTAACATTAAGGGAGCTTAGCATTCTTTTAATCTGATTTAATTTTAAGTTAGTTAACATTCAATGATTTTTTAGATATTATAAAATGAGTGCATGTAGCGAACGGGACCTATGGATCTTTTGCGAGAATCTCGCTCCTCTACTCTTCCTAATAAAAAAAAAAAGCATTTTGTTTTTCTTATTAACAACCGTTAGATTGATGCACTTGACAGACGAGATTTGATCCCTTGTGTTGGTTGTAAGTTGTTACATTAGTAAAACGCTATGTCTTGCCACTTTTTTTTTTATTGAACTGAGGAGCCCCTACGGTACTAGTGCAACTTTTTTCTAGCGATGAGTCCTGGGATCCACCTCCAGTGGACCCTCCAATAGCACCATCGAGATTGCCCTCAAATTACTCTTGCAATTGAAATCTTCTTACACCAATTGGGAATCAACAATCGCTCAATCTTCTAAATCACATCATCGAGATGAACAGCTAAGTTACAGACTAGTAGAAAGCATATTCTTGATGATGATATGCTCACTGATCCAGTGACTAAGGGTTTACTTGTAGGAGTATTTCTTAATCATGTTGCTCATATGGGTCTTTTGAAGTCCTTTGATAATATATCAGTTTAGTGGAAGCCTATGATTTGACTTTTAGCAATCATTTTACTTAGTTGTACTTGTTTTGTGGATTATTTTATGGTGTGCTTGTTGAATACTAATATCTTTGTCATCCTGTTTTTGTGGTAATATTAGCAATTTTGATTATTGCTATCCAAGTGGGAGAATGTTGATAATTTTATATAAATTATGTGGATTAGCAATAATCATATTGCTAATAATATATTTACAAAATATTTGATATTATTATTATATATTTATAAAACATATTTTAATTCAATCTTATTAAGAGAGTCAGCCTGTGATTGGAAAGATTGACTCTTATCCAAAATCCATTAAGGGCCCAACTTACAGCCCAATTTGATGTCAATGGGCCTATCATATTGACTAAGAGGTATATTATAATATTTAATTATATTATAAATTTATTATTACTATTATTATTTTATATATTAATAGTAATCTTAGAAACCTCTGATCATCTAAAGTTATTCAGTTATTATGAAAATTAAGGCTTTTGTGAGTTGTAACTTTCCCTCTTCTATAGTACTCTTTTCTACTATTCTCTAATTGTTGTAACGCAGATTTCCTTTAATCAATGGATTTCAACATGGCTATAAGTATGTATTTGTTTTCTTTCTTATCTTCCACAAAATATCTTGCATGAATAACATCGTTAGGGCAAACAATCTAAGCCATTGAATAGCAACGATGTGGTTCTCCTCCATCGTCGGCGTGTGTCTTCGCCATTGAGATCGCTATTCGTCATCGTTGTAGCTCTCCACAATTCTTCATCATTGTCGTCTTCTTCTTGCCACCATGGAGAAGCAGAAGAGAAGTAAAGGAGATGGAAGACCAAAGGGAAGAAATATAATGAAAAGTGAAATTTAGAGGGAGAGTGGGATCTTGACTAGGAGAGTAAGGGAATTTACTCACAACCTTCATAAAGCGGGCATATGGACAAGAAGAAATCAAAGAGACAAGAAAGGCAACTCAAAAGCTCTGTGCTTGTTGAATTGTCTACTACGAACTCTTATAATTCCTCAACATCATTGTCTTCACATTAACAACAGTATTTAAAAAAAATAAGAAGAAGAAGGAAAGTGGTCCATCGTGACTTTGCCAAATTGTTCAAATAATTATTTGAGATTCATTTAACTTCTAAGCCATCAGCATGATGTTAAAACTTAAAACCTCAAGTTTTAAGTCACAAATCAAAATCACATGCAAACAAAGCATTTGATCATAAAAATCAAGTTTTTAGTTTAGGTATCAAATGATACATCTTATCCTTAAAGCTCAAGTGTGGTATATAAACTCAAGTGTAAGCAATCATTATATGCAAATAGAATAGAACACCACATTAGATCTAGGAACTAGTATCAGAGTTCAAGGCTTGAGATACTGTGAAATACATTCAATTTATGACTAAGAGAAGAGAAAACATGGAAAAGAGCAAGAGTCTTTTTCAAAATTAATATGAAGTATTCAAAGTATGGGTTGCCATTGTCGATGTTCTATTTATTAGGAAAAATATGGCTTTGAGGCGTGATAAGTTACTTTCTTTAAAGAGTTTATGTCTGTATATTAGGAAATCACAGGCAAACCCTTCCAGGATACAACAAAGTCCTCTTGGAATCAAGATACTACCGTAGAATTTTAATATGATATATATATACATATAGAGTATGAACAATTATGTCTGTTCAATTTGAATAGGTGTGTCTTTCTATTTTCAACAATTATGTCTATTCTATTTTGAATTGTCATATTTATTCAATTTGTAAATGTCATGTCTTTTCTATTTTGAATAAATGTGTCTATTTAATTTATGTCTTATTGAATTTTAAAAATAAATTTAAAATTTAATTTCAAATAAAAGATATATCTTTTCAAATAAAAGACATATCTCTTCAATTTAAAAGACACATCTTTCTTTTAAATAAAAAGACATATCCCTTTAATTTAAAAAAGACATCTCTTTAATTAAGAGACACTTCTATTTAAATAAAATATACATCTTTTAAATAAAAGGACACATCTTTTAAAATAAAAGATATATCCTTTCAATTTAAAAGATACATCTTTTCAAATAAAAAACACACATTTTCAAATAAAAGGAACAACAATTAAATTCTTTTTTTATTAAATATCATATTTTATCCAATACAAGACTTTTAATTCTACTCAATATTACAAACTATATAACAATCCTCCACTAATTTGTAATATTTTTACATGATATCATACACAATAGAAAATATATTTATTGTAATACCCATGAAAAATAAAATATAAATGCTTGTTTACAAACTACTGTTACTATTTCAGTATACGGTACTATTCATCCATATAATACTATTTACGTATATGGTATTGTTCATTCATACAATCAAAATGTCAAGTACTAGATGTGGTTTGGTCATAAGAGAAAACTAGAAAAAAGTTTGTAGGAGAAATTGACGTTTTATGTGTAAAAATACCCTCAGAGAGTAAAATAAAAGAACTGATTTGAAAAGAAACTTAAAGTTTTAATGTGAAAGGATAGTTTTCCTTTTAATTTCCAATAGTAATCAAGTCGCTTTTGCACAGTAAATTAACGCGTAAAATATTTTATTAGAAATATCATTTTCATGAATAGTAAATTGAATATTTTATTAGCGCATAGTGTTAAATAGTACAATTAACTTTTCTTATAAATAGGCCCTTACATTTCACTTCTAAACTCACACCTTCAACTTCTCTTCTTCTCTCCTTAAGTTTCTCTTGCTCCGACGCTAGGCCTCTGAGATTTTGGACCTTTCCTTTTTCAGCTTAGGTAAGGATACTATGCCTTTTCTATGTCTTTCAAATTTTAGAAGTTATTTTCTTAAGTATGCTCTGTGATTGCGGCTTTGGCTGATCTTCCACATCAGAAAGACTGTCCTTAGCTGTCTATATGTTATTTTAATTCTCTGATTACCGAAATAGGATGTAAACTGTGAAGAATATATGTCTAGGAAAGTTCTAACTAAGGAAAGACCTGATTTTTAAGTGTGTCCATTGTGACCCTCCACTATTTCTTGGGAACTTACCTGGTGTACTCTTTTACAAATTGTATTCTCTATTTCTGGTATAAATAGTACCCGTACGTATGAATAGTAATCGTACGTATGAACAGTAATATATGTATGAACAGTATCTGTACAAAAACAATCCTAACGTATTTTCTCTAATCTTTCATGAAAATCTCTGTAGCGGAACACTGAAATTCACCTGGATACTCTTGTCCGTAACGACTTAGAGAAGCGATACTCGTACAAAATCCAGGTGAGTGGAACGACCCTGTTTTAATAGAGTTTTAGCATTACTGGTGATAAAAAGTATGTCATATGACACTCCCAAGATTCATAGGGAGAAATTGAATTCAGAATGACGAATCTATTGAGATAATTAATCCAGAAGTATGGATAAGACGAAGCAAGTATCTCATGATGATGTGAAGTTTGAATCTTTTTAAAAACAGATTAATTGTTATCTTGATTTGTGGTTTATAAATCTATAATATAGTTATATATTATATCTGTTATATGGATGAATATTATATTGTGCTTCTGATTATGATATGAAATACTGTACTATTGATTGTGATTGAGCCGGACAGTATCCCCTCTCATGGCAAGGCGAAAAACTCGGTTTAAAGGGGTGTCTTGACCAATGAGTGTGGAGACAGTGATTCCCTCAGTAGGGATATAGCCCGGATTGATGACAAATCCGTGAGGCGCCCTAGCTAAGAGGATGAGGTTGTGCGTCATGGCGGAAATATACAAAATTGGTGAGCCAGCCTGTGTGCGCTCTCCGGGATATATTGTCATTGATGAGTATTAGTAACGTTTGTTGAATTGGATGAATTTTTATCTTCCAGTATGTATTTTCTAACTATGTCTATTGGTTGAGTTTGAGCCTTCAGATATACTTGCATGACTGGTGATGTATTTGAATTTTATTAACGCGAGGCCGATTCGCTCACTGAGTTTAAAAGCTCACACTCTCTGTACAATTTTTTTGTTCAGATCAGGTTGCTAGCGAAGAACATTCGCTAGAGGAGTAGATCACTTTGGACCTTCCCGCTGTCAGGTAGGCCCCTCTTTGTTATAGATTATGTTGCTCTGTAACCGTCCAGGACATCTAGGTTAGGGGATTGGTATTTGGCTTGTATTTCAGTATGATAATGTATTTTGTATTGAGGATCTATTGTTTTTAATTAAGAAAATTTGATGTATTTTCTTTGTATTTATTAAGGAATGGTATTTTGAGAATATAGAGATAATGACTAATAATTTTACTTGTGGGTAGAAATTATCGAAAGGCTTACAGTGATGAGATATTCATCATTTTGCTGGTCATATGCCTAAAAAATGGGTCGGGACATTTATAGATATTTGAACTTCCTAATAGTGTAACACTTTAAAATTTTGATGAAGTTAGTGGTATCATAAGATTTGAACCATAACTCCATTTGCTAAAACCGAAAGTACAACACATATGACATCATTAACTTTGTGAAGACGTTCCGATAATCTCATTTCAGCACTTTTATGACCATGTGCTAATCCTGGTTTCATGAATATTTACAAGACCAACCCTTTAAATCTTGTTTGAAGCGGCACCACTTCAATATTTATATAGGTGGTATTGTTATTATGTCCCTGTTACTCCAACCATTTAATAATACCATTAAGACCTTTGTCATCCTCTCTTTCTAACAGTATGCACAACTCTTGACACAATATTATGTAGTACATTCTTGAACGAGGTATCAATTTTAGAGTCCGTGCCTCAAACAACACTTAGTAACTTGTTGTTACCTATTGAACTTTTATTGTTATAGTGTATACTAACTCAAAGTTGAGTTGTAATACCCATGAAAAATAAAATATACATGCGTATTTGCAAACTATAGTTACTATGCTAGTATATAGTACTGTTCACATATATAATACTATTTACGTATACGATACTGTTCACTTATACAATCGAAATGTCAAGTACTAGATGTGGTTTGGTTATAAGAGAAAATTAGAAAGAATTTCGTATGAGAAAATGACGTTTTATGTGTAAAAATACCCTCAGGGACTAAAGTGAAGGACTGAATTGAAAAGAAACTTAAAGGTTTAAGGTGAAAGGATAGTTTTCCCTTTAAATTTTAAATAGTAACAAAAAATTCTAAGATGCGTGCTTAATTATTAAGGTGTACAGTAAATTACATTATTAGAAATGTCATTTTCATAAATAGTAAATTAAATATTTTATTAATGCATAGTATCAAATAATACCTTTGACTTTTCTTATAAATAGTCATTTCATTTCACTTCTAAACTCACACCTTCAACTTCTTTTCTTCTCTCCTTAAGTTTCTCTTACTCCAATGCTATGCCTCTGAGATTTTGGGTCTTTCCTTTTCAGCTTAGGTAAGGATATTATGCCTTTTTTATGTCTTTCAAATTTTAGAAGTTATTTTCTTAAGTATGTTCTATGGTTGCGGCTTTGGCTGATCTTCCACATCAGAAAAACTGTCCTTAGCTGCTTACATATTATTTTGATTTTCTGATTACCGAAATAGGATGTAAACTGTGAAGAATACATGTCTAGGAAAGTTCTGGCTAAGGAAAGACCTGGTTTTTAAGTGTGTCCATTGTGACCCTCCACTCTTTCCTGGGAACTTACCTGGTGTACTCTTTTACAGATTGTATCTCTATTTCTGGTATAAACAGTCTCTGTATATATAAATAGTGATCGTATATATGAATAGTGCTATATGTATAAATAGTATTCGTATGTATGAACAGTATCCGTATATATGAATAATAACTATATATATGAATAGTGACCGTATATATGAATAGTATCCATACGTATAAATAGTATTCGTACGTATAAATAGTGACCGTATATATGAATAGTACTGTATGTATAAACAGTATCTGTATGAAACCAATACTAACTTATTTTCTCTAATCTTTCATGAAAATCTCTGTAGCGGAATACTGAAATTCATATGTGTACTCTTGTCCATAACGACTTAGAGAAGTGATACTCGTATGGAATCCAGGTGAGTAAAACGACCCCGTTTTAATAGAGTTTTAGCATTATTGGTGATAAAAAGTATGTCGTAGAACACTCCCAAGATTCATAGGGGGAAATTGGATTCAGAATGACGAATCTAATGAGATAATTAATCTAGAAGTATGGATAAGACGAAACAAGTATTCCATGATGATGTGAAGTTTGAATCTTTTCAAAAACAGATTAATTGTTATCTTGATTTGTGGTTTATAAATCTATAATATAGTTATATACTATACCTGTTATATAGATGAATATTATATTGTGCTTCTGATTATGATATGAAATAATGTACTATTGATTGTGATTGAGCGGGACAGTACCCCCTCTCAAGGCAAGGCGAAAAATCCGGTTGAAATGGTGTCTTGACCAATGAGTGTGGAGACAACGATTTCCTCAGTAGGGATATAGCCCGGATTGGTGATAAATCCGTGAGGCGCCCTAGCTAAGAGGATGATGTTGTGCATCATGACAGAAATATACATAATTGGTGAGCTGGCCTGTGTGCGCTCTCCGGGATATATTGTCATTGACGAGTACTAGTAACGTTTGTTGAATTGGATGAATTTTTATCTTCTTGTATGTAATTTATAACTATGTCTATTGGTTGAGTATGAGCTTTCGAATATACTTGCATGACTGGTGATGTATTTGAATTTTATTAACGCGAGGCCGATTCGCTCACGGAGTTTAAAAGCTCACACTCTCTGTACAAATTTTTTTGTTCAAATCAGGTTAACAGCGAAGAATATCCGCTAGAGGAGTATATCACTTTGGACCTTCCCGCTGTCGGGTAGGCCCCTCTATTGTTATAGATTATGTTGCTCTGTAATCGTCTAGGACATCTAGGTCAGAGGTTTGGCATTTGGCTTGTATGTCAATATAATAATGTATTTTAAATTGATAATTTATTATTACATACAAATCATCTCTATGATTTTCAGATAAGAAAATTTGATATATTTTCTTCATATTTATTAAGGAATTGTTATTTTGATAACATACAAATTTAATCTCATGGGTAGAATTTATCGAATGACTTACAGTGATGAGAGATGCATTATTGTGCCAGTCATGTGCCCAGAAAATGGGTCGTGACATGAGTTCCCGTTACTAGTGCTTTATTTTAAGGGTTTTAACCCCATTCCAACACAAGTTTGTTGTACTACATCTCTAGGCAATGGTTTGGTAAATGGATCAGTCAAATTCTTACTTGACCTAATATAAACAATTGTCATTGTTCCATTTGTGACCAATTCCTTTATATAAGCATGCCTTAAGCTTATATGTCTTGATTTCTCATTGTAAATTTTGTTGTGAGCTATACACATAGTAGCTTCACTATCATAGAATACATAAATGGCTGGCATAGGTTGTGGCCACAACTTAATGTCTAACAACATGTTTCTTAGCCATTCTGCCTCTTTTCTAACAGCTGCCAATGCAATAAATTAATATTCCATTATGGAATGAAAAATACAAGTTTGCTTCTTAGATACCCAACTTTTGGCACCTCCACCCAAGGTGAATATCTAACCAGATGTGGATTTATTATCATTAACACTTGTGATCTAACTTGCATCAAAATAACCTTCTAATACAGTAGGAAAACCACTATAACAAATTCCCAAGTGCTTTGTTCTTTTCAAATACCCAAACACTCTAGAAATTACTTTCCAATGTTCATTACCTAGTAATGTTTTCAAACTTTTTGAAGGCACTCTATTAAGTGTATGACATGTAGTTAAAAGTGCTTCACCCCATAAATTATGTGGCAAATGAGCATTCAATAACATAGCATTAACTATTTCTACTAAGGTTCTATTTTTTCTTTCTGTCAACCCATTTTGTTGTGGAGTTTAAGTTGTACTACTTTGATGTATTATATCAAGCTCTTCATAGAATTTATTGAACTCAATAGGAAAATATTCTCCACCTCTATCACTACGAAGGATTTTTATTTTTCTATTCTTTGATTTTCTACTGTTGATTTATATTCTTTAAATTTTTGAAAAGTTTCATCTTTGGTTCTTAGTAAATAGACAAATATGAATCTAGAGAAATCATCAATAAATGTAATAAAATATCTTTTACCACCTCTTGTTATTTCCCCATTTAATTCACAAATATCTGATGCACCAAGTCTAATAAATCTATATTTCTTTCAACTTTATGAAAAAAAATTTTTAATCATTTTTGCTTGTATAAAAATTTCACATTTTTCATTATTTTTGAAATTGCAATTGATGTAACCATTTTTTGGACATAAATTTCAAAGAACCAAGATTCAGATGTCCTAATCTAGCATGCCATAAAGTAGAGTTAGAGTCAACAATATAAACAGAATTAACATTTATTGCATTAGTACTAAGTTTGAACATGCCATCAGAATTATAACCGTTTCCTATCAATGTTCTACTCTTAGACACTATAACATTGTTAGACTCAATTACAATTTTGAAACCTCTCTTAGATAGCAAACTAGTAGACACTAAATTCTTTCAAATTTCCGGTACATGAAATACATTCAACAATGTCAATTTCTATCCAGATGTGAAGTTGATCTCTACATATCCCTTTCCAAGTACTTCCGCAGTAACATGATTTCCCATAAGCACCTTTTCAGAATCTTTGACTTCTGTGTAGATCTTGAAGAAATCGCTAGTGTTACAAACATGGATGGTTGCACCCAAATCAAGCCACTAGTCTTGACTTTTAGTTATTGCATTAGCCATGTTCACTTCGGTAATCATACTAATGTGAAGTATAGACACCATAGCTACCATCTCCGATATTGTGCTTTCCACCAAGTTTACTTTATCAGTCTTTTCATTCTTTCCATTGTTGAAGTTAACTCCAGCCTTTCTATATCTACACTCACAAATAACATGGTCCTTTTTGCCACAATGGAAACAAATAATATCATTTTTCTTTTTCTTAAAAGATTTCTTATTTGCTTTTAAATTCTTGTTTCCTTTGTGAATATTCTTTTCATTGACAAGATTAACAGTAGAACTTGAAGCTATAATTAGTGCTTCTCTTGCACGAGTTTCATATTCAATTTGAATATGAGTAAGAAATTGTCATAATGTTAATTTGTCAGTGGAGTACAAAATTTTCTTTATATAGTTATTCCAAGAAGAAGACAATTTAAAAAGAATTGGACCAATTTGCAAAACATCTAGAATTTTGACTTCAACATCCCTTAGTTTTGAAACTAGGATTTGGAGTTCATGGATTTGATCCATAATTGGTTTTGTGTCAACCATTTTAACTTCAACATATTGTAAGGCTAGAAATTTGTCAGTACCTCGTTTTTCTGTCTGGTAGGCAGTTTCTAAAGCAGACCAAATTGCTTTTGGTGTCTTTAAATTTGAGTACATATCATATAAACGATCAGTCAGGGTATTCAGAATGTGTTCTCGACATATGAGTTCATCCTCTTCACATTTTCTTTCTTTCTGCTTTGAGTTGATCAGATTCTTCAGAATTAGGATCTGGCAACATAGGCAGATGAGAGTCTAAAATATAGTGAACCTTGAGGGTAGTGAGTAAGAAAATCATCTTGTCTTTCTAACAAGTGAAATTAGTGCCATCAAAGAAATCTAATTTGATGAGTTCTTTTGGATTCTCCATAGCAGCGAATGACAGGAATATAAACTCTTTAAAATTGTTAGGAAAAATATGGCTTTGAGGCGTGATAAGTCACTTTCTTTAAAGAGTTTATGTCTGTGTATTGGGAAATCACAGGTAAACCTTTTCAGTATACAACAAAGCCCTCTTGGAACCAAGATATCACCATAGAATTTTAATATGATATATATATATATATATATAGAGTTTGAACAGTTATGTCTGTTCAATTTGAATAAGTATATCTTTCTATTTCCAACAGTCATGTATATTCTATTTTAAATAGTCATGTCTATTCAATTTTTAAAAGTCATGTCTTTTCTATTTTGAATAAATGTGTCTATTTAATTTATGTCTTATTGAACTTTAAAAATAAATTTAAAATTCAATTTCTAATAAAAAAATACATGCTTTCAAATAAAAGACATATCTTTTCAATTTAAAAGACACATCTTTCTTTTAAATGAAAAAACGTATCCCTTTAATTTAAAAAAGACATCTCTTTAATTAAGAGACACTTCTATTTAAATAAACTATACATCTTTTAAATGAAAAGACACATCTTTTAAAATAAAAGATACATCCTTTCAATTTAAAAGATACATCTTTTCAAATGAAAAACACACATTTTCAAATAAAAGGAACAATAATTAATTTTTTTTAATTAAATATCATATTTTATCTAATACAAGACTTTTAATTCTATTTAATATTACGAACTATATAATATTATTTGTCATTGCCGAGGCTTTGTTTTCCAACGACTTTTTTCGTGAAGCAATTTGCATCGTCATTCTGCATATCAACAATAAAGGCAAGCCGAGGAAGAAACGAGACAACTTTAGATGCTTCAACTCACACTCTTGTTCTCGCTAGCGTGAAGGAAAGGATATTGTTCAAGTTAAGGAAGGATATGATAGTTTTCTTTTTTGTATGAGCAAGGGTGCAGGGAAGAAGGTTGTTGACTTGGCCGAGATTGTTTGCCTTGACGACGTTGTGATTCACAGGATTGAGTGTTTGTTGATTCCGCGATCTGTACAGGAGGAATTTGATGATAATCTCGACAATGCTACCAAAGGGCACGCCAGAGGTAGATCACAAGACTCATCACTTGAAGAAACATGCACTAGTACTCGTTGCGGCTCCTTCGTTCAAAAAAAAATGGCAAGACGCAACCTTTCATTAAAATATTTCTTGCGATCTGGGCTATTAGGTCGAGTCAATCCAACGGCCTACAATCAATGCGTGGGATCAAATCTCATTTGTCTAGTGTGTCAATCTGACAACTGTCAATAGGAGCCTCCTACGCTCCCTTAACTGTTTGATCAATTTTGATCTAGCGACTGAGGCTTAGCATGCACATCTCCTCCCCCCGTCCTTTTTTTTTTTTTTACTTTGGCAGCTTGAAATAATTTTATTTAATTACATATTACAATAAATTAAATTAAATAGATTACAAAAGAATTTTAAAATTTAGGGTTTATAATAATATTTAATTTAATTTATTATAATTTATTTAATTAAATATTAAGGTTTAAAGTTTAGAGTTTTAAAGTTTGTAGTTTAGAATTTAAAGTTTATAATAATATTTAATTTAATTTAGTATAATTTATTTAATTAAATATTAAGATATAGGATTTACAATAGTATTTAATTTAATTTATTATAATTTAATCAATTAAATATTAATATTTAGAATTTAAAATTTATGATTTAAAGTTTATAATAATTTTTAATTTAATTTATTAGCTATCAAATTAAAAAAAAAATTCTTATTCAAATACTATGTGTCGTGTATCAACCAATTAAAATGCCACGTGTTGGTTGCTCCATTTAATAAATCAAAATATTTTGTATTTTGTTAAAAAAAAAAATAAGAAGAGTGCAGATTCAAAGCCTTAACCATTGAATCAAAATCGATCCAACACCTGAAAGAGCGCAGGAGGCTGCAACGTACACACAGCCTTTGGATAGGATAAAGCAGTCCCTCTTCTGCAATAACTACAGAAGATAGTCAATATCAATTACTATTAATTCTGTCCCATGCTTTAAAGTCGCGCTAAAATTAATAATAATTAATGTATAATCACTGATGAAAGAGAATGGATAAGTGCAAAGAAAATCTATGTAGGCCACAAAAACTTGTGGCCAGGACTCAAATCCCTATGCTGACGTGGCACCCACCTATGCTTTAAACGGATCAAAATCCCAAACCACGTACCTCCATTCCCAACTGACATCAAGCCTCCGAACTTCAAACAAATCAAACCCTCAAAACCTTGTACCCAAAAAAAAAGAAAAAAAAAAGAAAGGGGAAGAACTAGCATATTCATAGCAAACCTGGAACAATCTCGGGTGCTGTTTGGATACCCAAAAAATGCAGGAAAGTAGAGACCCTACAATTAAGCTCTTCGGACAGAAGATTCCGTTGCAGGGTGAAGGCGACAATCCTACCATTTCCGGCGACGACTCCGCCTCACTGGTGGCGATTGATGTCGACAAAGAAGGAGGAGGAGAAGAAGAAGAAGAAGAAGACGAAGACGGCAAAGGAGGACAAAGGAGACCAGAAGAGGAACAGGACGAAGCATACAAGGTACAGTTGGTTCAGTGAGTCAGAAAATGATTAAGAGATCAGAAGTCTTTGTGAAATTAGAAACCTGAGGACGACCCAATTTGTTGAATTGCTAAATAAAACGTGGGTCGTACCTCTTCACTTTTCCTTTTTATTGGATTGGATGTGGTAATTGGTAAGCTCCTAGAGCCAATATTTTTCCCCGAGAAAATTCTGGTTTGCAAAATCCTTTTTATATTTTCTTTTCAGTTCTGGATTTTAATTGATTATTCAGTTTTTACTTAACTATCCAAGTTGTTTTCAGAAAACAAACACCATATTGAGTGTTCCTAATCCAATAATAGCATGTCTCTGTTTTCCAGTTGCGAAACTTTATTTGGGGCTGCTGCTTATCAGTTTTAGTTTTCCGACCTATGAAAACAGTGTTGAAGATTCCAAATTTTTGCACTACGACTTCCAAAAATAAGAATTATCACATATCCCCACTTCTTGAGAGCAAATTTATAATTCCAAATGTAGTTTATTTATTTTTTGGATCTGAGTAAGGTTTCACTCCCACCCTTCATGGATAAATTCTTCTCAATCTCAGTTTTACGCATTTTTTACATATTCCTTAGAAGTATATTTTGATCAATTTCAACCAATTCTGTTTTGAGAAACCTGACTATTTCCCCATAGATGATTTGATTTTCTTAGATTTAATTTCCAGTGCTTCCAAATTGACTGGTCCTGCTTCAGACCAATATTATTTTTTCCTCAGTACAAATCTACCTCAATCTTTCAGTATGCGGCTGTAAGGATCCAAGTTTCTTTATCATCCACTAAACACAATTTTCTGAAATTTCCAGGAATCTGCAGCTGGAAAAGTCACAGAGAAAGAGGCGGAACAGTCTTCAGATCCAAATCTGAACCCAAAAACACCTTCCATAGACGAAGGAACTGCAAAATCTTCGAAGCACGAAGATGGAACAAGCATGTCGCAGGAAAAACCCCTGAAGAAGCCAGACAAAGTGCTTGCGTGTCCTCGCTGCAACAGCATGGACACCAAGTTCTGTTACTACAACAACTACAACATCAATCAGCCTCGCTACTTCTGCAAATCCTGTCAGAGATACTGGACCGACGGCGGCACCATGAGGAACGTCCCAGTAGGTGCAGGACGACGAAGGAGCAAGAACACCTCCCATTATCGCCCCATCACCATCTCTGAGGCCCTCGAAGCTGCCAGGATGGATGCTCCTAATGGAACCAACGGAAAAGTTCTCAGTTTTGGGTTAGATTCGCCTATATGTGATTCCATGGCTTCTGTTCTGAATCTCGCAGAGAAAATTGCTGTTTCTAGAAGCACCCCAAATGGGTTTGAGAATCAGAAAAACACATCTTCCAGGGAAGAAAGTGGGAAAAATCAAACACTTCAAATCCCGTGTCTTCCTTGTGTCCCTTGGTCTTACCCTCCAGCTTTTCCTCCTCTGTCCTTCTATCATCACCCTGCAGCTTTCTGGAACGTTCCTTGGTTTTCAATAAACTCATGTTCTCCGACGACCTTGGAGTCCCCGAGATCTGGTTCGAATTCTCCCAAGTTGGGGAAGCACTCGAGGGAGGGGGACATGGAGAAACAGAGGAAGGGCTCTGTTTTGGTACCGAAGACTCTAAGAATCGATGACCCGAGTGAGGCTGCGAAGAGTTCGATATGGACAACGTTAGGAATCAAGAACGAGTCAGTGAGTAAGGGAGGGATGTTCGAGGCGTTTCAGTCGAAGAAGAAGGGGGAGAAGGAGAAGCATCAGAGACGTGGTGGGGTTGAAACATCGTCTTCGGTGTTGAGGGCTAACCCTGCAGCCTTGTCTAGATCTCTTAACTTCTGCGAAAACACATGAGTTAGCGGCGATTGTATTGTTTTCTTTGTTAGTGAGCTAGATTCAGGGACAGTAGCCATTATCAGTGATGGGGATTTGAATGTAATTAGGGTTAGTGGCCTTGGAAAGAAGTAAATAGATGGTAGTCTCTTCTTGAGTTTAACTGAATTGATTTTGTCTTTTCATGCGACTCCTGGAATATGTGCCTTTTTTTTCTGTTACTTGTTAGTCTCCTGAGTTCTAGTTTGTTGGAATATTAATAACATCAGTATGTGTGACTTCACATGGAAAATCTCTCTCTCTCTCTCTCTCTCTCTCTCTCTCTCTCTCTCTCTCTCTCTCTCTCTCTCTCTCTCTCTCTCTCTCTCTCTCTCTCTCTCTCTCTAGTGTTATTTTGATATGATAAATGAAATTTAATGCAAAATATTTTAAATGTGTTTTGGTGCTTAAATGCATTTGGTTGAAACCACTTGGGTTAGTAGTATTCAAAAATTTATTGAATTTGAGCAATTTGATTTAAGTTAAATAATAACGAAACTAAATGTGTTTTTAGACTTTCAGCAACTAAAAGGAGTTAGACTTCGTAGAAGTAGTTAATTTTTCATAATATGATGAACTTAAGTTTAAATTTTTATTTAGAGAAAGGTGTTACATTTAGTGTCTGTTATTGTCTCAAATAAGATTATTATCATAAAAGATAGTTATTTTGATGCATTTGTTGTGATAATTTAATAAACTATTGATAAAACAGTAAAATACTTATTGTAATATAATTAGAGTTTATGGTATAATTTAGTTAATAATATAACTGCTACTCTTGAATACTTTCAGTGAATTAATTTTCAAGAGAAATGGAATGTATTGCGTTGTTAATTTTTTAACAGAAAAAAGTAAAATTAATTATCTCATTTTCCTTATAAAAATAATTAACTGTCAAGCGGTGAAAGAATTAGTTAATGGTAATGTATCAAAATGGGTATACCAGTGGCTCCTATTAGAATTCTCTATTGATTCTTAACACTACGTTACCATATAATATGTGCACATAAAATTTCTCTTCCAAGAATTTGAGGTATTTGATTTTTCAAAAGATTAAAAAAAAAAAAAAAGGTCAAGATTGGGGGATATAACCATAAAAAAACAAAACAAGAAAAGTGGTAGAACACTTTTCTCGTGTCTTATCGTATCTATCTTGTGCTTTGTTATAATGCCAGGTATTGGGTACAATTTTGAATTGACAAAAAAGCATCAAGAACTTAATATCGTCGTGATGATCTCTTTATTTGCAAAAGTGCAATGAATAAATTAAAGTGAAGAATAGTACAAGTGTAAGTTCAAGTGATCCTCATATTTGATACAAGTATACATATATTCTTTTTCAGGTGAACAAAGAGAACTAAAGGACAATAACAAAAACACACAGAAAGCAACAAACATGAAAACAAGAAACACTAAGTACATGTTTGGTTTGTATATTTTTTATTTTTATTTTTATTGAAAATAAAAAATATATTTGGTTAAATTTAATAAAAATATTTTCTTAAAAATATTTTTTAAAATATGTCCAAATCTAAAAAAATCAACAAATTTTTTTTGCTATTTCAAGAAATAAAAATTAAAAATAAAAATAAAAATATTTTCATAAACCAAATAAATTCTAAGTTCTCGTAAATATCATCAATGTTATAACAAACAAGCAAAGTGACAATTATTTTTGAAGGAAGGTCTTCCTAGACATTTTGACAATATAGGAAGTTTTAATAATTAGGTCACATAATGACCCAACCCATTTATGCCTCGAGTCAATTTGAATGGACATTAGGGTCAAAAAATAGACGCATATTAGGTCAAGAAAATAATTTTGGGTCAATTTTAACACTCGTAGTATCATCTATATCTTGAATTTTAGAGGCTTGATTGATTTGAGTGAAGGTGTGTGCTCCGAAAATGGCATAGATAGGAGGAGGATGCTTGTGATTGTGGGTAGTGACAAAAATAGGTTTGGTCGAGATTGGTGATAATTTGGGGATACTCGGATTAATGAGATTAATTATATTGTGATATACAAGTGGTCCCTCAAGTCAAAGCACTTTGGTGGATTCTTTCAAAACCAACCACTTATCCACAACAAAACATGTAGACATTTGTTCCCTTCTCTCATCAATGCCTCAATAATCTAATCTAGCATTCCATACATAGAACATCCCACACTCTCCTTAAGACCTTAAGCCCGGCAAGAAGCCACGTACATCAAATTAATTAACATATAAAAATTGTTAATATTAACTTAATCTTACTAATTGTTTTAGAATATTCAAAAAAATATACAAAATATAAGTAAAATCAACTTGAATGTCATCATTTCTAACACCTAAGTAACAAATCACCATTCACACTCGTCGAAAGTTTATTATGATAACTTTGCAACACCTACGAATATAAGACATGCACGATGAAAAATGAGTTACCTAAATATTGTGCCATGAATAATGAGTACCCACGTTTAACACGACAAAAAGCAATGCCTGTGAGCTAAGAATGAAAAAGAGAAGGAGAAAGAAAGCAATAAATGTCATAATCACTCAAAGTTGTAGCATCGGAATCGCACAAATTATGGCGAAATTGCTTCGCATTACAAAAGTGCATGATGGAGCGTTGGCCAACCATTTGACGAGTGCCTCAATACAATTGGTCCCATGATTTATATTGGCTTAAAGTGCTTAACACTCTTTTCAGATTTGACTGACGAAGTTTGTCAGCCATTTTCATCATCGGTTGGAAAAGTCAATAAGATAATTTATTTAATTAATTTATAAATTTATTAAAAATATTTAATAAATAAGTTTATTTTAATAATTTACAATTTATTCACGTTATTTTGAATAATTTATATCTTATAAATTTTATTTTTTTATTTTTTATTCTTATTATTTTATAAAAATTTTCATTATATCCTTAGTATATATACATGTTCAAAATCTCAAAATACAGTAAGACTTTCATGAGACCTTCGTTGGTTTCTGGTGATTGTTCGTCATTGCCGGTGGTCATCCATTGTCCTCTGTCGCTGTCTATCCTCATCCATTTGTCATCCTCTTCTCGCCATCCTTGCTTCTTTGTTTTCGTTCTTCAATCATTTCATATATATATATATATATATATATATATATATATATATATATATATATATATATATATATATATAAAATATAGATATATAATATTATATATATTATAAAAATATATTTTAATTAATTATATATATAATAATTTAAATTAATTTAATTAAAAATAAATATGTTTATTTATATCATTTTAAAATTATAAAATATATGACATTTTATATTATTTTATATTTTTCAATTATTTCAACAGTTATTTTTATCAAATATCTAATTTAATAAGTTAATTTATAAATTTTTAGATAATTTATCAATTTTTTTTTGGTCAAATATACATCTTGTCTCTGCGTTGTGCTATACAAGAGTAAACGAGAATCTTGAGGGACAAAGTTATGAAATCTCAAATCAATGACATGCTCCTAATTCTCTTTCCCATCAATTTGTCAACTTAATTTCATGCACTCACAGTCATTTCCCACCGACGCTTAATCTTTCTTTCTTTATCTTCTTTTTTATAATTAAGTAATATTTGACACAGAATGGTGTGGATGCACCACATTAATTGTTATTTAAATTTCCGCAAAACTTATAAACACAATTGTTTAAATTCAAAATAAAAATTGATAAAATTATTTTTACCTTTAAATTTAGAATCGTTTTTCAAAACTCCGTCCCTTTTTTTTTTGTACATTCATGTGCAGTGTTGTATGACCCAGACTAACCCGGCCGGGTCGACCCGAAGTATAACCCGGTCCGAGTCAATACTTTAGACCGGTCTGCGCGTGATCCGGTCAAGATCCGGTCGACCCGGTCAAGACCCGATCGACCCATTGACCCGACGACCCATTGACCCAGTTTTTTTTAATTTTTTTTAAAAATTTTTATGGATAAAATTGATTAATAATCCTAAAAAAAAGTTTATTTTATTTATTCTAAAAATTAATGCTTTCTTTTTCTCTATATCAACACCGTTCCACTACAAACAAATTGAAACATAATATTCTCACTTTATTTCTCTAAAAATATTAGTTAAATTCCTCTTTCATTTTCATAAATTTTATTTAAAATTGAAGTTAACTCCTTAAGGTTAAAATATGCTAAAGTATTACGTTAGACAATAAACGTTTTCAAAGTAGTTTATAACAAATATTGGTTTCAAATAGTCCTTTAAATTTATAACAAGTCATTTAAAGGATTAATTTGAATTCTACAAGTGGTGGATTTTTTTTAATAAAATTGAAAATACTATAAAATAAAATATCAAAATTATTATTTTTAATTTAAAGAGGATAAATTAATTTTTTTCTTAAAAATTACGTAATTTTTCTTAATTATTAATGACTTTATAAATTTTTATGGATGTTTAAAACTTTAAATGTATGAATTATTATATTTGGATGATTTTATTTATGACTTTATGAATTATTATGACTTTATGTTTAAATTATTATAGATGTTTAGAAATTATTTTGGATGTTTATGACTTTAAATTGTGAAATTTACATATAAATTATTTATTTTATTTATTTTTAATTTATTTGTAAAGATATATAAGTATATATATAATTTTAATTTTTTTAATGCATTTATCCGGGTCAGCAATTGACCCGGTGACCCGATGGTTGAACCAGTGACTCGGTGACCCGAAGGCATGTCCGGGTCAATAGCCGGGCCGGTTCTGACAACATTGTTCATGTGCATGTGTCTAGGATGAAATTGATACAATAAAAAAAAAATAACCGAGATGTTAAAGCAAACCCAAAAATTAATAGACAACAAATATATTTTTTCCTAAGTAAATTTTATGTTATAATAATCAACAACAATTGTATCAACATTCTCGTTAGTGGTAAGAACTAAAAAGAATGTAATTCTAAGATGAATCAAATATTAGAGACATTAAATGAAAACGCTAAAATCTTCTTAATTTCAGAAAATTTCTTATTTTAACCCATTTTAAAAAAATATTTTCAGAATATTTTATTATAATCAAAGTTTAGACAACTAGACCAGATCGATCAATTCAATTGAAAAATCGATAAATCAGTCAAATCTCTCGGTGTTTTTGGACCCCGACCGAATTGACTACGTTGAACTAGGAACTGGTGACCTAGAGTCTAACCTGATTCAAGTCGTCTCATTGGACCATAAATGTAGTTGGCCCAGTCAAAACCCCAATTGATCTAGCCATGCCAACCAATCGGTGATTCGATTCAACTCGAGTCAGAAGTTTTTTTTCTTTTTTCAAATTTCAACAAAAAGTATATATAAAGAAAAAGGACTTAAACAATGTTCAAAGAATATATATAAGAATAATAATAGTATTTTAAAAATAAAATGTTATTATTTTATGTAAATTATAAAATTATATTTTCTAAAATGATTTTAAATCATAAAAGTTGAACAATATTAGTAATAAATTTTATTATATCATATAAAGTTAAAAATAACTAAATAATCATAGATATTTAAAAATAAATTACTTTTAGTTTTATTTTTATAATTTTTAAATATTATTATAAAAATTATATTTATTTATTAATTAATTAAATATGATATTTATGTACTAAAATTACTTAAAGATATATTTTTAAAGATATTTTAATTATAAAATTTATATATAAATTATTTATTTTACTTGAAGGAAGCGTGGACGTGAAGCTTTGCTTTTTCACATAAAGGAAATTGACAAAGAATGTGAGACGTAACCTTTTCATCTCACTGTCTTATTCACAGGACAAAAGGATACACCGACTTTATTCAAATCAGTCAAAGAAATGGCAGATTTATCTTCATGCAAAAGGTTGAGCAGTGTTCAAACTGTCCAGTTAAAAAGGAAAATGGAAAAAGTTGGAACATATTGAAATTTGAAAGATATTCAAATCTAAGATTTTTTTTATGTACTGCTCACTAGGCCCACATGATGTTTTCATAGTTTTTAAAGTCAAGAAACAATTGGTTTGATGAGCAAAAAAAATAAATAATTAATTTGTGTCTCAATAAATCACCGTAAATTATGACAAATTATGTTGAATATTAACGGATTGCCTGACACATAAATAAGAGAAAATGAAATACTTCAGTTACATATATATATTTCCCAAAGGATGCCAATAAACCAAAAATAATACGGAAATCACTAATGTGTCTGAACCTCTTTCAAAGCGTGATATGTTGAGAGATAAGTTCTCAAACTATTTATCAAACCGTAACATTTAATACTTTCAATGTATTAGAGGATCTAGTGTATGTAAATATTTACTTGGATGTACGTGGGTAATTCGGTGAGATCGACCCTAGTGATCGATCGGCCCATTAAGAAGAGAATTAGGCTGGGCCCTTTGACTTTTCGCTCGGCCCGACCCAATGACAGCCGGCCCAATGTCCAAAAAGTCCTATTATTGTTGAATGGTATGGAAAAATGAAAACAAAGAACCACAAGAAAAGTACCCAAACACAGCCTTCTGTAATTACAGTAATTAACTGTATCAGAAATTCTCACAATGTTCTTCTCTAGTTAAAGTCTAGAGTGAGTGAGAGAGAGAGCACAAGATAATCAGGTTCTTTGCAACTTCAACAATAGAATTTTTTTTTTTTAAAGAACTGCAAATGAAGACCTGCTGAGGCCTAAAGAACACAATAAAACGAAACGTCCCCAAGCAAATATACGATGGACTTGGTAGGAGGGCTCTCCCACACTAGACTATAAAACGAGTTCCAATTTTCGCTAGATGGTAGGGATGTTAAATGGGTGGGTTGATTTGAGTCTCAGTTGGGTAAAAATAAACGAATTTAATATGAGTCAAAAAATCATTTATGATCCATGACTCATTTTTTAAGATCAATCTAACCTAGCTATTAACCAATTATTTTTCTAAAATAGTTTGTTTAATTTATTTTAAAGAACAATTTAATTTTCATCCTTACATAAAATTTATTGCTATTTGAATTTTAGAAATGCTGTTATCACTACTTTCTTTGGGTCTTATACAAGATAGGATTCGTGACCTCATGATTAGCTTGGATCACTAAGTCATTAGTCAAATCGTTGAGTCATTGATTAAATTGGAAGTATTATCATTCAAATTAGTAATTTTATTTTCATTGCCATAATTTTCTATAATTTCTTTCAACATCAACTTTATTATTTATAAAATAAAAAATTGGGATTATAGAAGCAGTGTCAAATTAACTCGTGGCTTATTTATGGACAAGCTGAGGTTCACCGATTAAGATATGTTTAAAATAGGCCTAAGTAACTAGCTCATTTAATATGCAGACTAAATAAGCTAAGCTAGCAGATTGACTTGCTTTTTTTTGGCTAAATTTAAATTATTTTTATACAAATTTTTTTTTAACATTTTTTTTCATATTCTATAACGTTATATTTAATAAATATATTAATTTTAGTTTTTGGATATGAAAATTTTTTGAAACTTTTACATGAATATATAAATTTCTAGTTTACATATAATAATATTAAATAATATTGTTAATAAAATTAAATTATGTTAGTGAAGTTAAATGAATGTATTTATTTTTTTAATAATTAAAGTTATCAGTAATTTAATAAACACTATTTTACCATTATTAAATGTCTTTTGATAAAAAATAATTGAAATTTTATTATTTAAAAAATAATATTTAATTAAATAAATATAAATTTTTGTAAAAAAATTAAAAGTGGGTCTCAAGCAACTTGTTTATGCTCACGGACCAAAAGCTTGGGTGTCTCCACATAAGCCTGTTTATTAAACGAACCAGCCTGGGCTAACTTAATGGTTAAGCTGTCACATGTCAAGCTAGGGCAACCTATTTTGACATTGCTAAACTGTAGATTAATAATTGAACTAAATTGGTCTAGCCCGCAATTTGCCAATCTGATCAGTTGGGTTGATTAAAGTTCTAAAACATTGATATTTATATAAGGTAGAATCCACATATTGCATGGTTAATTAGATTTTACATTGAATAATTATGTTTGTTGTTATGTTCAAGACTAGTGTGCAAAAGCCAAAAATCACTGCAATAGCTCTAGCCTTCAACGTGTTCTAACCTCTAACATGTACCTATGTGTAAATAGATTAAGTGGTTACATATGGGTCAAACCAATTGTCACCCAACCCATTTATAATCAATAATAGTTGAATTGAGTCGGGTAAATAAATTAGGATCAAACTTAACACCCTTATCAAAGCAATCAACACTAAAATTGGCCTCTCTCATAATGATAGGCCTAAGAACAAAATAGTGACCAAGGCATGAATGAGCCCAATTTGGGTGAAACCAGAAATCGAGTAAAGCCACATTGGTTGGGATCGCGCTCCTCTGCCTAGCAGCCCACAACTGTTGGATCTACATGCTAGACTGACGAGATCAAACGATGCATAGAAGATGTGGGTCATTAGATTGACACGATACAACGGCCCAAATCGCATGAGGCATTATAATGAAACGCCGCATTCCATGAAATTTTTTTTCAGTGAGCCTTTTGAGAGTAACTAGACTCCTCATCCCCGGTCAAGCTCACCCTTCAGATCTTTTTCCATAGGCACTACTTTCCCTCTTGAAATCTCATATCACATACCACATCTACTTCCCTTATGGCTTGTTTGATTCGCAATACTGAGTAGGAATGGAAAAGAAAAGAGGAACAGAAAAGGAGAGAGAATGAAAAAGATAAGAGGAAAGAGAAAAATAAGATTGTTTGGTATGGGAAGGAAAAAAGAAAAGAAAAGAGAAAGATAAAATTGAGTTATGAGTTTTTAATAGGTGGATATGACCATAATGCCCCTTGTCACTGTGTAGTTTAGCTAAGTATCTCTCTCTTCTTCGTGCATTCCCCTTCCCAGATGTGCCCTAGTCTCGTTTAGTTCCTATGCTTTCCTTCGTTCGCCTTTCCCGATAGCAACTTGTGTTCGCCATTCCCTTCAGCAATTCGTCCGTTCCTCTTCCCCTTCACCAGTTGGTCCATAAAGCTAACACCTTCGCCTGTGAGTCTAACCGTCTTACGAAGTGAATATGTAGGGGTAGGCCGAGAATCCTATTGTGATATTTTTGGAGCTCGTCTTTTCGTCTCTTCTACTCTTTGTACTTATTGATGAAGTGTTTTTCTTTTTCTCCATGTTCTCCTACCTCCTGTCTGGATTGACATTGCTGGCCACTTGGTTGAATTTCTAAAATCCCCTCTTTTGTGTTCATGAAAATTTTCAAATATATGTAATTTGCTAGTTATAATCCCATTTTCCCTCGCTGGTACTGGTTGCTTCTCAAATTTATGGAATTTGTTGGCTTTAACCCCAAGTCCCCCTATTGTGTTTAATTGAAAATGCTCTGGTGTTCTGGTATGCCTATAATTTGCAGCAATGCGTATATTTTAACATGGATTCAATGTATTAATGCTCTATTTGACGACCTAAACTCTGTTGAAGAGATATTGGCTATCTATTGCATTTTGTTGGATGGATAAATGTATTTGAACTTGTAATATCCCAAGAATTTTTATGAATATTTAAAGTCATTTTAGGAACTTGTAGGCAAATTAAATCATGTGGATATTCTTTTTTTTCTTTATTAAGGACTTATTTGAAAATTTTATTATGTTGTGTGGAGTAATTGAATTTTGTGGAAAAGCATAATTTACTTGGCCAGCCAATTATAGTATAGATCCAAAAACCTTTCGTTTCTTTGCTCTCGAGAGCTCATTGCAGAAATCCTTCCCCTTCTCCTTTTCCTTCACCATATTCGTCTTTTATCTTTTTGCTGTTTTCCTTCTTTTCTTCTCTCTCAAACTATGATTAATTCTCCTTTGCACTCTCAGGTGCGAAAACCCTTTTAACTTCTCTAGATTTGGGTTAATTTGATTTGATCCATTCCCTTACTCTCAAAAAGCAATCCATGAAATTGCTCTGAAATTCTCTTCTGTTTTTATAGATTTTGTGGAACTGGAGGTCGTCGAAGGCCTCCGATGGTCGTGGAACACGTGGCCAGCTTCCAAATCGGAAGCCACTGCGCTGATCATCCCACTTAGTATTATGTGCACGCCATTGATGCAAGCCACTGAACTTCCCGTGCTTCCGTACGATCCTCTCGTATGTGCTCGATACAGCACAGTTTTAAACCCTTATGCTCGTGTTGATTACCAAACACGGATTTGGCACTGCCCTTTCTATTACCATAGAAACCCGTTTCTTCTTTCATACTTGGGTATCGGTGAGACTAATCTGCCTGCCGAGCTTTTTCCTACGTATAGCACTGTTGAGTATGCATCCAACAAGAAAATTACGAACCCAAAAGCGAAAATGTCGTCTGCCGGTGTTTCCACTCTCAGTCCCGTTCACAGGGAAATAGAGACCGATGGACGGAGGACGGGAGAGAGAGAGAGAAAGAGAGAACGAGATACGACAGAGGAGCTTCAACAGAGAGAAAAATGGCATTGCTGTGAAATGGAAAGACCCTCCACGGCGGCGAGATGGGCTGACTGGAGGTAAGAATAACTGAATCCTTCTCTCTTATTTCCTCTGTTTTTATTCAAAAAAAAAAAGAAAAAGAGAGGGGGGTTTCTACTGTGTTGTTGTCGGAGGGGTTGCGAAACTCATTCATAAATCAGAAATTTGAGTGAGTTTGGTTGGATGTTTAAGTGGGTTAGCAAAGGAAAAATTATGGGTTAATGAATCGTGAGAAATGGCTAATTATATTGATCTGTTTTTGCAAGATTTTCTTAATTGCCTTGCTGTGTCGAGAAATGTTCCTTTTAGGTGAATGCTTGCTGAGTATTGAATTTTGGGGTCTGAATCTTCTTGATCAAATGTTTCTCGGACTGAGAAAGAAGAATGTTGAGAAAGAAATTCTGCATTGAAACCATAGGAATTTGGTGGTTGTAGCTAATTCTTTGTGCATAATTTCCTGTTTTGTAGAGTTGAAAGAGAGGAAATATTCTGATGTCCATAGAGATAATAATAGATGGAAAATATAACACTTATGTAAAAGTGCCAATAAAGTCTATTGATACAGATTCTCTTTTGAAGCCAGTTATTGTTAATCTTAAGATTGAGGTAGCTTCAGCAATTTGGAGCTGGATTCAACGGGGCAAAAGCCTTTGATGAGTTCCTTAGCATTTATCCTCTGATATGAAGTGTAGAATTTTAGCTTGGAATCGAGGTGAGAGATCCTACCGTACCTTGTTTGCAGATTTAATGTATATATTAAAAGCATACTCTATATCTATATGTAACATGAAATTCATGCATTCATGATATACATTGAAATGGAAAGCATATGATTCTGTTGTGAACTTTTCCTGAAATGGAAAGCATATGGTTGTCGATGGTTGTGTAATGTGATTGTGTTTGATTTCGAAAGAAATGGAAGTGGAGTTCATGGGATCCCCTTGGATGAAACAGGGGTGGAATGAAATCACTATGGCCATGTGATATTGAATATGATATTCGTCCTTTAAGGACAGGGTGAAATAAGGTTGGATTACATATTTGTCCCTTTGAGGACATGGGTGAAATAAGGGAGGATGCGGCAGGGGCCGTGGGGCAACGGCCACTTATTGTGGACGGGACCCGAAAAATATCTGGGAACTTGATTTGGAATTGTATGAATTGTTTGGATTGTTTGAAATGTGATTTGGCTTGATATTAAATATGTTGTTAATAATTGCGACGTGATTTCAATGTGTGTGTGTCTTGATAAATATCTTGTACACCAAAACTTAGATCAATTATATATAGTTGCATGTATATATGTATACCTATATTGTGTGTGAATGTGGTAGGATTCTCTCAAGTAGAAGCTGTTTTCAATTTCAGGTATGGAGAACTTCCTAGTCTGATGACGTTCACGCCAAGATTATTATTTTTTCATTTGTTCAGAATAAAGGTATAATGCTTAGGACTTATTCTAATGTATAAATCTAGAAAGGCTCTGTAATCGGGTAGGTTTGTTCAGCATTGTAACGTGTATGAGAAATTCAGTTTAGTCATAATTTCTTATCATTTTGTGAGAAGAGAGAAATAGTTTTTTTTTATTATTTATTTCTTAAATTATGTAATTTAAATAATTGCATCAAAAGAATAACCAAAATAAGGTTTAGTATTATGCTTAAAAGGAAAATAGGCTTACGGAGGTGAAATGAAATTCACTTTCCGTGCCGATCACGTGCTCAGATTTTGGGACGTGACAGAACTATTTTGGTAGATTATTTTCGTTTATGCAATCATGTTGCAATAGGACTTAGCTTTTAATACTATTTTAGGACCTGGCAAATGGTCTTAGAAATCAAAGAAAGCACTGGTTTGAATGCTTGATAATCATGTAGATAGGAGGAGTTATGCAATGGATAGGCATTTGGTCTGCACTAAAAACCAACATCATAGCATATTGCCCTGAGTTTAATTGTCCCTGTACTATGCCTACTGTCCCATGAGCATCCAAATACAATTAATTGTATTTTACATTTGCAGGAACAACATGAAGTCCTCAAATGAGGATGATGCCTCTACAGATGGGGTCCTCAAGTTAAAAGAGAGATATTACTTTTGTAGACGACGAGCTGTAATCAAGATCTCCCATTCTGATAAGAACCCTGACTGCGTGTATGTCAAGTGTGAATTTGGCAAGTGCAAGTACTTTGACTGGGTGAAGGTTGAGGATGGAGAACATGACGATGAAGTGGACAACAGAGTTCATGCATAGGCTGAGAACATAGACATTGCTTTGCCCTGTGACTAGTGCATGCGTCTTCAAGGCGATTTTGCAATTATGAAAAGACAAATTAAAGACATTATATCACGAGGGACAATAAAAAGACTGAAATGAACTTTGATAAGGCAGTAATGGTTGTAGTCATATTTATTTTATTAGTTGTGATCTTAGTTAAGAAGTACTAGGTTATGTAAAATGGTTGTAGTTGGTGAAATGTAAACCTTGGGATCCTTTTTGCTAATAAAATTGATTGCTTTTGATATTATACTGATATTGTGGCAGAACTTTCTGGTTCTCTAAACCAGTGGCAGTAAAATAAATATGAACTCACCATGATAAGAGTGAAAAGAATTCTTCAAACAAGGATGGATTAACAAAAAGGGAAATAACACCAAGCAAATACCTGAACAAAGGTACACAAGACAATCCAACATGTAATTAACACCAAGCAAAATATTAACAAAAATAAATAAACATTAACAATCAGCTGAATCTGCATGCACATGCTTATAGTTTTTGAAAAGATAGGTACCTAAATACATCATAGCATTCAAAACCCTATTGAAGTGTCTACTCACACTCTCTCCTGATCTCTTAAAGTTGACTTGGATGACCTTATTCTTGACATGGTGAGACAATATATGTGCAAAAATAGCAACTTGCTTATCTACAAGTATATGTCTAGTAGGCCTAAGTCCACCTAAAGTGTCAAGTATTGTACATAGTCTATCTAGCGTTGACCTATTCATCCTTGTTAAGTTATGACAAGTTATATCACTGCTATAGACTAGATTCCTAAAATAGGCCCTATAACGCTAGAAATCAACATCGTAAGGTCTTCTACTAATTCGGTGCCTACAAAGAACAACGCCAACAGCAGAAACATAGTAGCTACATATTGTGAGAATCATGTTGAACCACCAAGTCATAGCAACCGCAACAATCCTTGTTTTCAAGCCATCCATAGCTAACTATGATTGCCTGAAATGATTAATTAAGTTTAGATTACACTATACATTACAACTCCATTATAGGCCTAATTTCATTAAAGTAAATGTGCAGTGACTCATTTGAAGGAATACAAAAATATAAAATTTTATCCCGTCTATTTCTATGCCAATCAAAAGACTCGCATTTTGAGTCTTAAAAATTAACATATTGCTAAAATAGCAATTTCATTTTTTTTTTGTTAATCTAAAAACTCAAGTGACTACCGATTTCTATGGTGAAAGATAATAATTTTTCTCATTTAGATTCCAGTTGTTCTATACATTGTTCTTGTAATACCCGTGAAAAATAAAGTATAAAGGTGTGTTCTCAAACTACGGTTGCTGTTTCAGTATATGGTACTATTCACATGTATAATACTATTTACGTATATGATACTATTCACCTATATAATCCAAATGTCAAGTACTAGATGTGGTTTAGTCATAAGAGAAAAAAAGAAAGAAGTTCGTAGGAAAAAATGACGTTTTATATGAGAAAATACACTCAGTGGCTAAAATGAAGGGACTGAATTGAAAAGAAACTTAAAAGTTTAAGGTGAAAGGATAGTTTTTTTTAGTTCTCAATAGTAAAGCCGCCTTCGACGTGGTTGCACAGTAAACTAAATGATTAATATGTACAGTAAATTGAATTATTTTATTGAAAATATCATTTTCATAAATAGTAAATTAAATATTTTATTAGCGCATAGTATCAAATAGTACTATTAACTTTTCCTATAAATAGTTCATTATATTTTACTTCTAAACTCACACCTTCAACTTCTCTTATTATCTTCTTAAGTTTTCTTGTTCCGACGCTAGGCCTCTGATACTTTTAGCCTTTCCCTTTTTTAGCTTAGGTAAGGATACTATGCCATTTTTATGTCTTTTAAATTTTAAAAGTTATTTTCTTAAATATACTCTGTGGTTGCAGCTTTGGCTGATCTTTCACATAAAAAAACTGTCTTTAGCTGCCTATATATTTTTTTGATTATCTGATTATCAAAATAGAATGTAAACTGTGAAGAATACATGTCTAGGAAAGTTATGACTAAGAAAAGACCTGGTACTTAAGTGTGTTCATTACGACCCTCCACTGTTTCCTGAAAACTTACCTGGTGTACTCTTTTATATATTGTATTCTCTATTTTTGGTATGTATAGTGCCCGTACATATAAATAGTAACTATATGTATGAATAGTGACCATACATATAAATAGTAACTATATGTATGAACAGTATCTGTACGAAAATAACCCTAACTTATTTTTCTCTAATCTTTCATGAAAATCTCCGTAGCGGAACACTGAAGTTCACCTGTGTACTCTTGTCCATAACGACTTAGAGAAGTGATACTCATACGGAATCCAGGTGAGTGAAACGACTCGATTTTAATAGGGTTTTAGCATTATAAAAAATATATCGTAGGACACTCCCAATATTCATAGGGGTAAATAGGATTCAGAGTGGCGAATCTAGGGAGATAATTAATCCAGAAGTATGGATAAAACGAAACAAGTATTTCATGATGATTTGAAGTTTGACTCTTTCCAAAAATAGTTTATTTGTTATCTTGATTTGTGGTTTATAAACCTATATTATAGTTATATACGATACTTGTTATATGAATGAATATTACATTATACTTCTAATTATGATATGAAATACTGTACTATTGATTGTGATTGAGCGGGACAGTTTCCCATCTCACGGCAAGGCGAAAAACCTGGTATAAAGAGTGTCTTGAATAACGAGTATGGAGACAATGATTTCTTCAGTAGGGATATAGCCCGGGTTAGTAACAGATCCGTGAGGCGCCCTAGCTGAGAGGATGAGGTTGTGTATCATAGAGGAGATAAACAAATTTGGTGAGTCAGCCCATGTGCGCTCTCCGGGATATATTGACATTGATGAGTACTAGTACCGTGATTAAATTGAATGACTTTATATCTTCCAGTGTATAATTTCTAACTATGTCTATTGGTTGTGTTTGAGCCTTCAGGTATACTTGCATGACTGGTGATATATTTGAATTTTATTAACGCAAGGCCGATTCGCTCATTGAATTTTTTAAAGCTCACACTCTCTGTGAAATCTTTTTGTTCAGATCAGGTTGCCGGCGAAGAATATCTGCTAGAGGAGTAGATCACTTCGGACCTTTTCGCTGTCGGGTAGGCCCCTCTTTGTTGTAGATTATGTTGCTTTGTAATCATCTAGAACATCTAAATCATGAGTTTGATATATTTGGCTTGTATTTCAGTATAATAATGTATTTCATAAGGAGGATCTATCATTATATACAAATCATCTCTATGTATTTCAAATAAGAAAATTTGATATATTTTCTTCGTATTTATTAAGGAATGGTTATTTTGATAATATAGAAATAATAACTAATAATTTAACTCGTGGATATAATTTATCGAAATGCTTACATTGATGGGATATTCATCATTGTGCCGGTCATGTGCCCAAAAAATGGGTCGTGACAGTTCTGCTAGGCTTGTTACCTAATTTGGACCCTAAAAAAGAAGGAAGATTGAAGCTGACATAATTCAATGGATTTTTTTTTTGATAAATTCTAAAAAAATTAGTTTTGATTCTTTATTCTGTTAAATAATCGTAACTTTGAGGTGAAGTTTAAATTCAATGTGTTTCAGCTCAAAGTTTAAAGATAAGTTATCTTGTTTAACTTGCTTTGTTGCAAAATTCATTTGATGGTGATGGTGGAGATCGGCCTTCTAGACAAAGTGATATTGAAATGGGAATGTAGGTATTAAGGAGCAATTCTGATATGGGAATGAATGCTTTTAATTAAAACTACTGAGTCTTTTGGGAACAAATCAAGCTGATCAAACCTTCTGATTATGCTATCTTCTTTCGTTTTGAATTTTTTTCTCAAGCAGTTTGTTAATATTTCAGTCTGAGTATTTGACGTTTGCTAATATTTGTTTATTTTTATTGCAAATTCCAAAGGTTGATAAGATAGCAAGGCTACTACAAAAACTAAAGGCATTTATTTTCTTCATCATATATCATAATTGTTATTGGCAGAAGATTTATAATAGGTTGTGCTTATGGAGATCAATTTTTCGCTTTGTTTATACTTTATGTGAAATGAAAGTGCTAGATGTGATTTTGTAAAATGATGTAAAAGAATTCAAGTTCATTGAATTTGGTTAATATGGTATTTTATCAAGATTGTCCTTGGAATTCAAATTCATTTTTTTGGGGTTAATCTAAAAACTCAAGTGACTATGATGCTGTAATTCTCTACAACAAAGACAGAGAAACATATAACGATGGAGAAGTTTGAATAATCACATTCCAATTACTGTGCAATCTACACAAGTATCATTTGCAGTCTATGAGATGAATCCTTAAACAAATGTGGTTGTTCATGAACGATTTATGCATTTTACCTAATGATTTATGGAAATTAACTAGACTACATTTGGGATTTCTGAAATGGCATCAAGGGCAGTGGAGTATTTGTCTTCTTCCCATATCCCTACTTTGAACAAGAGTGAATAGAGTTGAATGGTGCTTAGGTGGCCACGAAAATCAGTGATTTCTTTACTGGTGACCACAAACAAGAACATCATAAAGGATAAACCAAGCACAGCAACCAAACAGAAAAATCAAACAAACAAAATGCGAGTAATGAGAATGAGATGAAGGACGGCCAGTACCAACCCATACCAGACACTGAATGAAAGCAGAGCTAGGCGATGCAGGCTAGTCGGAGTAGCACAGGAACAGCAGTAGCACCATAGACGTATAGCAATGGCAGTGAATGGATAACGCTGACCTAGTAGCATAGAAGTATCTCAAGGACATCGACTATATTTCCTTCTATTTTTCAAGGGCAATGATGTAAATGTAGCTTATTTCCCATCTAGAAAAACCGGCATTCCATCGTGAGAGTGATGGAAAAATCTATACGATTAGAGGCGAAAAATAGTAGCAGCCAAAAAGGAAAGTTTCTGTGCTAGTGGCCGAACCAAACAATGGATGATGTATATCAAGAAAGGAACTTCGTGTCTTTCTTACTAGGGAACACGAAACAAACAAGCTGTTAGCCTCCACACTCAACACTCACGTTGCCTGTCCTTTTCTCTTCCTTCATGTCATAACATCTCACGCACTTTACTCTGGTCTCTCTAGGCTCTCTACACACATACACATACAAGAGACTCTTACCCTCACCCTTAGCTCTTGACCAGTGCTCGCTCTCCACAACACACCACTCTTCAACTCGTCTCTTCCCTTCACAGTGGTTCACACAACATGCTTCATTGCATCTTTTTTTTCTTCGACACTACTCACACCACTCCATCTCACTATTTCTTTCTCTCACCGTCTAACATACACCACATTTCTTTTACTTCTTGCACAACATATAACCATGCCAAACAAAAATATATTGTCCTTCCAATATCAAACTAAGAAGCATAGACACTCACTCCAACTCACTCACAACACGTTGCAACCACATTCTTAACACCTTTGTTTTAGTGGTAGTAAAATAGGGCATTTAAGAATAGAACCGTGCAGAGGGTAAACTGAGAGAAAGAAAAACAAAGAGTGAGTCAAGAGAGGGGAGCTCATTGACATACATTGAGAAGCATATAGAGAGAGAGAGAGTAGGTTGAGAGTGAGAAAGAGCAGAGAGAGCAAAAATAATTAGTAGAGAGAGAAATTGAGAGCAGAGAGAGACCCGAGAGGTGAGAAAGAGAGAGAAAAGACGATACAGGAAGAAAAAAATGAACAAGACGCATGAAGAAGACGATACAGAAAAAAAAAACTTTTTTTTTAAAAAAAAGACACGAGAGATGGAAGAGAGAGATGAGGCATGATGAAAAAAAATTTCATGGAATGTGGCGTTTAATTAAAATGCCCTATGTGATCTAGGTCATTGGATCTGATCCAACGGCCCACATCTTCCGTGCACCGTTTAATCTTGTTGGTCCAACGTGCAAATCTAATGGTTGAGTCACCAGACAAAGGAGTGTCATCCCATTGGTTGAGGGATTACATTCTTTCTTCACTACAAGTGGAACCACTTGAGGTGATGACCACTTAACCGATGCAATCTTGCATGCAAGGACGCTTTTTGGTTGTGAAAAACCTTTAAATAAGGCTAGGGTACACGAGAGTCATTAAGCAAGATTTGAGATCTTCTGTGTAGTTTTTGGCGAGCTTTCCTTCAATTAAGCTTCTATATTTTCCATTTGAGTAATTGCATTTCAATTTGTATTGTGTTTTTGTGGTTGTATTACATTGAATTCCATCAATATATTTTCTATTATTAAATTTTCATTTACAAACGTATCACAGAACATGCTCAATTTGGCATGTCACGACCCGTTTTCTGGGCACATGACCGGCACAATGATGAATCTCTCATCACTGTAAGCCTTCCGATAAATATATCAAATTTTCTTATCTGAAAATCATAGAGATGATTTGCATGTAATAATATATTATCAATTTAAAATACATTATTATACTGACATACAAGCCAAATGTCGAACCCCTGACCTAGATGTCCTAGACGATTACGGAGCAACATAATCTATAACAAAAGAGGGGTCTACCCGACAACGGGAAGGTCCAAAGTGATCTACTCCTCTAACAGATATTCTTCGCTGGCAACCTGATCTGAACAAAAAGGTTGTACAAACAGTGTGAGCTTTTAAACTCAATGAGCGAAACGGCCTCGCGTTAATAAAATTTAAATACATTACCAGTCATGCAAGCATATCCAAAGGCTCATACTCAACCAATAGACAGAAGATAAAAATTCATCCAATTCAACAAACGTTACTAGTACTCGTCAATGGCAATATATCCCAGAGAGCGCACACAGGCCGGCTCACCAATTATGTATATTTCCGCCATGACGCACAACATCATCCTTTTACATACAAGAAGATAAAAATTCATCCAATTCAACAAACGTTACTAGTACTCGTCAATGGCAATATATCCCGGAGAGCGCACACAGGCCGGCTCACCAATTATGTATATTTCCGCCATGACGCACAACCTCATCCTCTTAGCTAGGGCGCCTCACGGATTTATCACCAATCCGGGCTATATCCCTACTGAGGGAATCGTTGTCTCCACACTCATTGGTCAAGACACCCTGTCAACCGGGTTTTCCGCCTTGCCGTGAGAGGGGGTACTGTCCCGCTCAATCACAATCAATAGCATTTCATATCATAATCAGAAGCTTAATATAATATTCATCCATATAACAGGTATAGTATATAACTATATTATAGCTTTATAAACCACAATTCAAGAGATTCAATCTTCACATCATTATGAGATACTTGCTTTTTCTTATCCATACTTCTGGATTAATTATCTCATTATATTCGTCATTCTGAATCCAACTTCCCCTTATGAATCTTGGGAGTGTCCTACGACATACTTTTTATCACCAGTAATGCTAAAACTCTATTAAAACGGGGTCGTTTCACTCACCTGGATTCCGTACGAATATCGCTTCTCTAAGTCGTTACAGACAAGAGTACACAGATGAATTTCAGTATTCCGCTACGCAGATTTTCATGAAAGATTAGAGAAAACAAGTTAGGATTATTTTCATACACATACTGTTTATACATATGGTACTATTCATATATATGGTCACTATTCATATATACGGTCACTATTCATATGTACGGATACTATTTATACATTTAGATAATATTCGTACATACGGTCACTATTCATACGTATGAATACTATTTTTATGTACGAATACTATTCATATGTATAGTTACTATTCATACAGTTACTATTCATACGTACGGGTACTATTCATACCAGAAATAGAGAATACAATCTGTAAAAGAGTACACCAGGTAAGTTCCCAGGAAAGAGTGGAGGGTCACACTGGACACACTTAAAAATCAGGTCTTTCCTTAGCCAGAACTTTCCTAGACATGTATTCTTCACAGTTTACATTCTATTTCGATAATCAGAGAATCAAAATAACATATAAACAGTTAAGGACAGTTTTTCTGATGTGGAAGATCAGC
This sequence comes from Biancaea sappan, assembly GCA_037074585.1. Lineage (NCBI taxonomy): Eukaryota > Viridiplantae > Streptophyta > Magnoliopsida > Fabales > Fabaceae > Biancaea > Biancaea sappan. Next base: position 43,251,158 of record CM073497.1, on the reverse strand, counting down.
CAAAGCTGCAACCACAGAGCATACTTAAGAAAATAACTTCTAAGATTTGTAAGACATAAAAAGGGTATAGTATCCTTACCTAAGATGAAAAGGAAAGATCCAAAATCTCAGAGGTGTAGCGTTGGACCAAGAAATCTTAAAGAGAGAAGAAGAGAAGTTGAAGGTGTGATTTTGAAAGTGAAATGGAAGGGTTTATTTATAAGAAAATTTAAGGGTACTATTCCATCTACCCCGTCTCACCTACCAATTTCACTTACTAGTCTCATCTACTAGTTTCACTTACTAGTCTCATCTATTAGTTTCACTTAGTAGTCTCATCTACTAGTTTCACTTACTAATCTCATCTACTAGTATCACTTACTAGTCTCATCTACTAGTTTCACTTACTAGTCTTATCTACTAGTTTCACTTACTAATCTCATCTACTAGTATCACTTACTAGTCTCATCTACTAGTTTCACTTACTAGTCTCATCTACTAGTATAATCAATTTGCTAATTTAGTTCCCTTTCAATTTAGTCCCTCAGGAAATTCTCTCATATAAAATGTCATTTTTTTTTCAATTTCTTTCTAGTTTTCTCTTATGATCAAACCACATTTGGTATTTGACATTTCGATAGTATAAGCAAACAGTACCGTATACTGGAATAGTAACTGGCCTTACTAATTTTCTTGGATAAATTTACTCATTGCCACTCTAACTTATAAGATTTGTATCCTTGAGAATTTGTAAAAATTTCCTAAATTAAAATTTTAAAATTTCTATTCCCAAATTTCCTTCACTAATTCAAAAGAATATTTTCCACGTAATTAATTTTTTTTTTCAATAAACTTCAAAATCGATTTTGAATATTTATAAAAATTATTGGGGTATTACATGGCAGCTATCATTCACTCTCATAAACTATCTAATATAATTATTCACCACTACCAAAAACATGCGAAGAAATGTCAGCATGAATGATGAGATATATGGCTTAAAGAGAATCAATCTCAAGGATCACATTTTTATTAACTCTCTTGAACAAGTAAGATACCCTATTTAATAGTAAGAAGCTCAAGATGCATAGCAATAGCAAAATCTAGGGAACATGTAAACCCTAAGATCCGACCTCCCTATTCGTTCTGAACCATCCCACCATAGGAATAGGAGAACAATTAATTTTTGCCCATAGAAATAGGAAACAAGCTAAACAAATGTAAAGGAAATCAAATTGGGGAAGTGATTAAATCACTAACCATTTGAAGCTTATATTCTTATTAATTTTTATAACCCAAGGCTTAATGGCACTAGTAGTTTTATTTAAAGGACAGTTCGTTGAATTCTTAAAAAAAGTATAATGTTTTACTTTAAAGAATTATTTTATTTTTAATTTAATCTTTACCAGCCTGATCTTGTTTAGCTCTAAGGTCAAATCAATTTGGACTGACCAATTAAAAGCTAACTCTATTTATTTTTTGTTATTTTTAAACCTTTTTTTCTAAATTATTAAATAACTTTGATCTTATTCGACTGAATATAGAGTTGCATAGTTTCATTGAAATTAGCTTTCACAAGTTACATAGTTTCACTTAAACATGTATATCTTTTTTTATTCAATGAATCGATGTCCAACGTTAAATATTTTAACTGAATAGAAAAATGAATTGTTATGTTTTATATCTATGAACCATTATTTAAATATTATTTTTAGTTGGGATATGAAATTTTAATTAGTACACATCTACATAAGACTTGTCCAACCCAACTTTAAAATTTTAAGACCTAAAAAAATTAGGATTAGGCCGACCAACCCGGTTAAGTTGGGCCATTTGGCTTGGTATACAACTCATCCAACCATAATTTTCTTTTCTTTTTCTGTGTTTTTCTTTTTTGAATTGCAATGACATCGAAATTATGCCAATGACAATGAAATTGCTAATTTGGACAATAACATATGAATGTTTGATAGTTTTAGTATTCGTGACACATAATTATATATTAATTTTGAAATCCTTAATTATTTATTTATGTTTTTTTAATTATTAGTTGTAGTTTCAAACATGACTTGATGTTTTCGTGAAACATTACTTTTACTTTGATTTTTAATTACTTATAGCCATATAAATTATTTCCCCAAAATGATATGCCATTTTTTCTCCTTTGTTTTTTTTTTCTTTCTCCTCCCTTTCTTGTATTGAAGTTTGCATTCTTTGATAGACAAAATCCTATCGTTTACCCATCAAAAATTTCTTCAGAACTTTCTTCTTTAAAAATTAGATCTCCCTTTTCGCATTTCAAAAAAACAAAACTAAAAAGAAATAGAAAGATTCATTTTCAAATCCTATATAGATGTCTCAGACATGAAAAAAGAATAAGAAAGCTTAAAACAAGAAAAGAAACCCATGAGCTTCATTAGACCTGTCAAAACCCTTCAAGAGGAAGGTTGGGCTAACGAGGTGCCAGCCCGCCAAGAGCCGGGCCAACCAGCGGCTTACTCATATAACCCGCCATTTATTATTATTATTTTTAATATATGGCACTTATTACTTCAGTCAGAGGGAGAGGGTGAAGTCCCTAAATCGTAAATCATTAATTCACTCAAGCCTCTGCCTCACACACACAGCAGCACAGTGTCTTCCTCCTCGGCTCCTCGCCTTCACACATCTCAACGACGGTGTTCATGCAGACGACGGCAGGAGGTCCTTCCTTTTCCTTTCTTTTCCCTTTACACAGACGACAACCAGCAAGGGAAGGCTGAAGGGACTCGTCTCTCTCTCTCGTAGAGTGTAGTTCTCACTCCTTCCATCATCTTAGCTTCTTCAGTCTGTCTCGGCATCTCTAGCAATGGCATCACTCGTCAGATGAGTGGGGTCTTGGGGATGAATTATGAGTATGAATTGATGAGTTGAAAGTTGATGAATGTTTGGTTTCACTGTTTCAGACCCAAAATAAAAAATAAAATAAAAAAGGAAAAAAGGAAGATGATTGTATGATTTTTGATGCTGTGTGTTGCAAATATACTAAGATTTTTGTTTTCTATTAAGATTTTTACTGTTTCAATATGTAATTGCAATTTGAAAATATACTGTATGTTCTGTAATTTGTTGGACTTGGTATTGAAAAATATGAGGGATGAATTATGAATAGATGATGAATGTGTGATATTGAAAAATATGTGCTAGTCTTGGAGCCTAGAAAATATTATACTGTGTGTGTTCTCACTTCTCAGTTTGTTGTTTTATGTTTTAAATGAATCTTTTCCATAGTATAGCACTATAGTTGTATGTGTATGCTGTATATACTTTAAGCTTTAAGGAGTTTAGGGCTTAAGAATTTAGAAATACTTTAATTATCTTAAGAATAAGAGTATTAATTTTTTTTAACTACAAAATTGCAGGAATAATAATATATGGTGTCTTCAATTAAAATTGATGCAAGTGGTGTTGATAGTAATCCTCCTGTTGATATGGAGATGAAATAAATAGATTACATGAATTCAATAAAAGTGAAACTCCTACCATTACTGAATCAGGCGAAACATGTACTTCTGAGAAACCACCATTACCTAAAAGAGCTCACTGGACAGCTGGACCCAAAACATGATTGTGGAAAAAAAAGAGCAAAAAAGAAAAAAGGTAGGCTGGCAGGCTGATCCATTTGGTCTGCCAACCTGCAAAATAGAAGGTCGGGTTTGAAAATTTTCAACCCGTTTTCGCTATAAACCCACACGGGTCAACTCGTACGGGCCAGGCTGGCGCGTCTTGACACCTCTAAACTTCATTTCGGAGGCATCTTGGAAATCATTACTAACAATGAATAGTGTTTTATCTAATCATCTCAATATGAGTGACAACATCAAATCCTCAGGGCTTATAACAAGTGAAAGCATAAACCAAGAACTTGAGAAATTGAATGAAAACGAACTTCAAATTGAAGCTAGGCAAGATGTTCAAAACCAAAAAAAAAAAAAAAAAAGGAACAAGTCGAAGCTAAAATGCTATGATAACCCTGCTCAAAGTTCTCCAAAAGATAGACTTCTGGTATAATATTGAAAAAGTGAGTATACGCATGATTAGATTTGCATTCATGTTCTTTTGTACTTTAATCATAGAAGTAGCAGCTCAAACTGGAGACAAGCCAGCAAAATTGAGTTCGGGAAGCGGAGGCCTGAGGCATCAAGAATAAGGAGTTTATCAAGCTTATATGCAAGAGAAATTAGCTTGAGTCATGTACAACCCAGCTTAAGCTAAAAATGCAGATAGAATTGTTCTGCATTAGCGCATTCCCTGGTTCGCAATGATTCTGTAATTTATTTGTTTTCTCTTCACATCATATTATTAACTTACTTTCTGGATAACATATCTGAGTTGTTTTCTTCCTAGCCATTACTTATTTTGGATTCCGAACATCATTAAGTTCCCTCCTTTGGCGTTTCTCATTTTGATGCATGTTATAGCAAGTGTGCATCTTCCAGTATAGATGGCCTATTCCTATCCTTCGTCTCTTGAATTGGCTTTTAGATTAAAAATTGTTTAAATCAATCCAATAAAACTACCCTTCCTTTGTTACTATTTTCTTCAGAGTAAAGCCAAAAAACATTTTAACAGTCACCAAATAAACACCAGAACAGCTTTCATGACCCATGATTGCTTTTGTTGAATTTTGGCGTTTGATTTAGCCATCTAATGCCTAAGCAATGACGTTGAATGCAAACAACAAAACATATAAAACCATCATAGTTCCTCTGTACACCGATAATAGTTTGCTGAGTCTGTTCATTACAGCCACACATGCCCAATCTCTCAAAATTCATTGACTCTGTTTCACAATATAATTATAATCATATTGATACAGGTTTTCATGCCATCCCTAACCAACTCACTTGCCACTCAGTGTTTGAACAATAGTGTTGTGCCATGGGTCTGACAGATGCTGCAGCAGGTTGTCAAATGGCCCTTGCCCTGTCACATTGTGTTGAACCACAAACCCCAAAAACGCCAGCATCGCCAATCTCCCTGTACACACACCAAAACCCAAACACAAAGTTAGCTTCCCTTTTATTTTCATTTAGCCCATTATATTTGGTAGGAGTGTTAAATGAAACCGTATTTACCGTTGGCGATTTCCTTCTCTTTGGCCTCGAGAGTGGGAGCGAAATTGAGGGGGTTGAAGATGCCACCGGGGTAGCCAACTTCATTTGGGGGCAAGCTGTACCGCTTAAAGATGGGATCTTGGTTCACACTTCCAGGGTTCTTAATGTCCTGCCATCTTCTGATCTCCACGTAATGGAACAAGATGAACTCAATCACGAACAGAGTCGACGACGACGCGAAGTACTCCTCCTTCCCGGCGTCGTACCATTTCGGCACATTGAGGATCCCTATCTTAGTGAACACCTCCGGCAGCAGCATCCCGACGACCCCCAACATGGCCCACCGCCCATTCACGAGCTCGGCTTGCACGTACCACCTCAAGTTCTCTGGGTCCTCTGCTAGCCCCAGAGGGTCAAACCCATTGTCACCTGGAAGACTGACACATCAAACACACACAAGTTTTAGCCTTGTAGGTTAATACGTTATACCCATTAATGGATTCAATCTAAGTGCTAACCTTCCGTTGAGGTAACCCGGGGAGGCTAAGCCGGGAAGCCATTCTCCTTTCTTGGCTTCGACCTTGAAGGAAGAAGGGGAGGCGAAGGGTCTGAAAGCAACTTCTCTGTGTAATTTACCGGAAGAGCCAGTAAGGAATCTGGATTTGGGGGTGCAGGGGCGGAGGACTGCGGCGTAGGCCTGGGTGGTGACGGTGGCCATGGTTTTCCGACGGAGAGGAAGGACAGTAGTGGGAGGATGAAGTTGTGGTTATTGACTATTGAGTGGGTGGCTTTGTATTTCGTTTGACGGGCGTTCTTGTGGCTGATGAGCGTTGGGTGTGGTGGACGGTTGATGTGCGCGATATTTTGGATCGGAGGGTGGAGGATGCATTGGGGCTTATCCTTTTATCTGGGGGTTCTATCCGCAGATCTATTTCTACGATGTTGTTGGCTGGGGGAAGATATTGCGGGGTCGCTGTGTGCCACGTCGGAAGATTCTTTTAGAGACGATTAGATCATGGGTGAAATATCCGTGTGTGTAAGATTCTGAGCCAATCATTACCAAACAGGTGGCTGGATCAGGAGGTTTTTTCTAGAGTCCGGACAAGCAGCAAATAGTTACTACTAGTAACTATTTTTACTGTTGTTAAAAGTTAAAGCAACAATTTTTATTATTATCAAAATTTGTATAAACGATAAAAATCATTAATGAAAGTAATAAACAGCAAATTTTTACTGTTTGTCACACAGCAAATCCCTACGAGCTTATATCAGTAACTGTGAGAAGCACAACTATTCAACTCTCCTTAAACATTGAATCAAAATAATAATGGTAAGTATATAAAATGTTTGAGCTAGATTATTTTAAAATTTGTATAAAATAATTTTTAATTATCATATATATAAATTTTAAAATAATTTTATATTAATTTAATAGTAAAAAAATTAACCTCTTTAAAAGTTGAGATCTATATAGATTTTTTCAAATAATAATATAAATAAAAGAACTTGCATGCCTTTGATTTAGATTGCTTGTTATAAAAAAATTATATAACCTACAGATAAAAAATTATTATGACTATGTTCAGCATGCCTTTTAAACTAGCTTATAAGTTTATTTAACTAAAATAGATGTGTTTGATAAATAAGTTTATTTAAGTAACTTATAACTTATAGTTTATAATTTTTATATTTTTTATCTTCTTTTATCCTTATTATTTTTATTAAAATTCCTATTCTATCACTATTCCCCCCCCAACACACACGGATCCGGATCCTCTGTTTGGAATATCACATACTCAGTTTTTAGCAACTATTTTTACCATTGCTAAAAACTTTCAAAAACAATTTTTTGGTTGCTAAACTGTTGCTAAAGGTTTTTAACAACGGTAAAAACCGTTGCTAAAAACTGAGCAAACCTCTACTTGAATTTTTTCCAAACACAGAATCCCCACGTAACACACACACACATATAGATATATATATATATATATATATATATATATATATATATATATATATATATATATATATATATATATATATAATATATTATATTATATTATATATATAATATATATATTAATTATATATATAATAATTTATATTAATTTATTTTGATATTATAAAATATTATATAAGTATGTCCTTTAGTCTAACAACTTTCAACTTTTAATTAAAAATTAATTTTTAAACTTTCAACTAATTTATCAACTATTTTTATCAAATAAAATCTGTGCAAGCCGAAATTTATCTTGTTATATATTTAAGTTTATTTTGTTACAATGAACTGTTGTCATGTTATAACTGGGAAGTACAAACGGCATTGTCCGTTTTATTTATTTTCTTCCCCTTTAGCCAGAAATCTTTTTTTTTTAAAAAAAAAAATCTCCTAGCTAAGTTTTTAACTTCAATATTGTCCATGCACTAAAATAATTCTGCTTCTCTCACCAAAAGAAAAATCCCGGTTCTTTTTTTGATTTTTTTGGGCAGCCAAAGTTAATTATCACACCAATGAGTCAGACCCTCAAAATTTTCGCGCTGGCTGGATTTGGAGGCTAGGCCGTATGGGCTTCCAGCGAAGACATTTCAGGCCCATGTTTGGGGTTAGGACTTATGAGGAAAAAGAACCTATATATGGAATTTGAGAACCATTGTCATGTAGTCCGGTCTTAAATTTCTTAATTCTGTTGACATCTTTTTTCTTTTCTTGGGCCGAAAAAAAGGACATCTTTGTGGATAAGTTATACACTCTTTGACCAAAAAAAAGAAAAGGAATACACTCATTCCTTGTAGGTCTTTAGAATTACGCAATCTTACATCCTATTTTTAAACTTTACACTGCCTCTCCTTGTATTATTAGATGCGCTACACCAGTTTAACTAAATATTATATATTTTTTAACTAAAGTATCTTTTATTAATCTAAATACACATGGAGTACTTTCTATTTAAGAAAAATATAATACTTGCAACATTTTATTTTGAATTAATTATAATTTTTTTCTTGTTAGTCATCTTTTTTATTGATGCTTTAATTAGGTTAGTAAAGAAAAATGTAGCATCAAGTTGCACACATAAATAATAGACCTTTGAAAATAGAAAATATAAAACTAAAATTAAAGTATAATGTATCTTATAATTATGAGAAAGGAGACCGTATGTATATTTTGAAAATAAAAGAGAAGAGGAAGACCATATGATTTTTTAAAAAAAAAAATTGAAGGGGAGAGAAGTGTAATTTACTCCTCTTTTTTGAAGAAAAGGATTTCATCTAAAATATTTTTGACAATTTTTAAAATAATTAATCATTTGGGTACTAAGAAATTTGAAAAATTATAGATGAGAATAAACTAGATGTATTATATGGTCATGAGGACACCATATCTACAAGAGGATTTTTGGATGAGAAAACAGGGTAGAGGAATATGCAGAGCTAACACTTGGAACAAACCAGCAGCACATTTTATTTTATTTTATTCATCCACATCTTATATCCATACATGCACTTGTCTATGGCTATGGCCAAAGCACACACATTCTGAAAAGCCAAACTTGAATTCCATGACTTCATTTGGAAGCCAAATTGCTCCTCTTCTTCTTCTTCTTCTTCTTCTTCTTCTTCTTCTTCTTTACTTGTTCTTCTTCTCTTCTATTTTTGCTGCTAAGCTAGCTATTCTGATTTTCAACTTATAACTTGTACGATAACACTAAACAAACGCAGAAACACACTAACAATAATACAACCACAAAATTGGGGCGGGTGGTAAAAACTAAATAAACTCCCACCACTGCCATTACCCTCTAAAATTTCCCTGCCATTTTCAAAACAGAGCAGACCCCCAATCCCTTCTTACACAATTCAGAATGATCAGGACCCTCTTCAAATAATAAGCCCCTTCTCATTCCCTCCTACACACTACTCCGCTCTCTCTATATATATATTTTCTCACTCGTCTGTTCTCCTACCAACTAATAAACCAACTACAAGTACTACCACACTTATAAAGATACGTAAATATGTCAGATATGGATTGGCCTTATTTTTTTAGGGGAACTGTTGGCCGGTGAAGGTCTGGCCAAAGGACCAGCCAGGGGGAACAACGTTGTTAGACAGGACAGTGCGACCGTCGCTGGTGGTGACCTTAAAGGACAGGCTTTGTCCGTTGAGGTTAGCGTTGCTCTGCCAGTTCTGACCCCAGTTTCGGGACATGGGCATCCAGTTGGTTCTTGAGCCTTTGACGGAAACTGCTTGGACATCTCCGGCACCACCAACGTTGGTGATGAGGACGAGGTTGAAGAAGGAGTGGCCGTTCATGGTGAATCTGATGCCTCCTTTTCTTCGGCATGGGACCCTGCATGCGTTGTCACGCATATATTCAGAGCAGAATCATGCATAAGCTAAGAGTATCAAAGATAACAAAAGGATGTGGTTCTCTGATGTTGCCTGCCCCTTGAATATGTTTCTACAAATCACCAGAACTTGACGCAGGGCAAACATAGAGCTTGTGGTGCTTAATGTACTCTTGAAATTTGGATTTTTTTCTAAAACGTAAGAATCTGAAAAATCATCTTCTTCACTTGTTTGGTCTAACACAACATACGGCGAAAGCGACAGATATCAATTTTGTCTTTACTAGGAAACAGAAGATGATCAGGGTTTAGCGTAGCAGCCAGCAGACACATCATGTAATGATGTTGCCTTCTTTCTACAGGAAATTCCAAAACAGAGCCTGGCAAGTGACAAGAATATGGACAGAGGCTGATGTATGAGAGGGAGAGCAAGAAGGAAGAAAGAAGAATACCTTCGGTAAGAAACGGGGACGATGCCAGCCTTATAGGGAGCGATGTGCTGGAAGACAGGCTGAGAGAGATCGAAGTGGGGGAGAGGAGGGTTGCACCAGCCACCGGCGTCGTTGGGGAGGGCGTTGTTGGGAGGACAAAAGTTGGTGGCGGTGACCACGACGGAGCTCCCGAGGCACCACCCGGGGTCGTCCACGCACCGGAGCTCGAAGCAAGCCCCGCAGGTGAGGCCCTGGTTGAACAGCGCCGTGCTGAGAGCCGCCGTGTCGGTGCCGTACCCCTCGCTGTACAAGTTTCCGTACCCACAGGCTCCACCTGCACCATCATTACACACCCACCCTTCCCACGTCACCACATATTTGCTATCCACAAACTAACCACATTCGTAAATATTTAAATTATCAACTATTATTTTCATTTATGTTTTAAAACTTAAAATTTGTCTTAATTTCATATTATTAGGATCAAATTTTAAATTTTTTATTATTAAAATTTAAAAGTCACGTTAATAAATAAAAGACTAAATTAAAATTCATACAATTTTAAAAAATAAATTAAAATAATTATCTATCTATCACTGAATGAAAATTTGATTTTTTTAAAGATCTAAATCAATAATTTACCCTTTTTATATTGATATTAGATGCACTGAGGCATTGCAATAGGTTCAAAAATGTAATTTTAGGTAAATAATGAATATTATATCTTTTAAATGGTGACTACATATATACAAATTACAAGATATGACGTAAAATTGATACTACAAAATAAATGGTTTTCAAGTTATATTACTAGTCCCTAAGAATTTCATTCAATATTTTTTTTTATAATCAAGTAGTTGTAAAATTATTGAAGTTTAACTTTTATTAGTATGACATTAAATTTTGTTAGTGCGATTAATTATTTATCACTTGAACAATTTAAAATATTAATAATTTTTGCCTGATGAAAAGAAATGCATGGCATACCAACTAAGCGGCTTATTATAGTTGAAATAAACTTGCACTTTAGGTGCAAATATACAAGATTAACATCTAAAAATTATGTAATTTTAAAAAAATTAAAAATTAAAGATTATGAAGGCTAGAAGATTGAGAAGGATGATAAAAATATATAAGATACTAGGTGACGAATCATGTTGGCAAATTAAAATTAGAAGAGAATATAGAGATTAATATATGAATGGGCGTCAAACAATAATCAAACACAATAATTTTGGTTTAGTTGAGGAAGTAGAGTGATTTCATAAAGCATACCCATTGTGCCAGAGGCATCACCACCTCCATAGAAGGTTGCATGAGCATTCATCCATCCCTGGTCATTCCCAGAAGCAGAAGACTCCACACTCAGAAATGCCAGCAACAGAATCCCCCAAAGCGCCATTTCTTCTCACTTTTCACTTTTCAGTGCTCAGGAATATAACTAGAGAGAGAGAGAGAGAGAGAGAGAGAGAGAGAGAGAGAGAGAGAGAGAGAGAGAGAGAGAGAGAGAGAGAGAGGAAGAGTAAGGAATTGTGAGGAAAAATGGGGGGCATAGGTGGGGAATAAATAGATGCATGGTGCCTGGTGGTGCAAAGAGAAGAAACAGAGAACAGAAGAGGGTTTGGTTAATTAGCCATCTGCTATCCTTTCCTCACAGTCACACCAACGTACTGACACAATCGCAAGGTGTGGGGACCCTAAACTACCAAGTGCACAAATACCCCACTTCTCTGAACCCACATGGTTTTGGGCTCTTATCTTGTCTTCTCAACCCCGTTTTCCTCCTGTGCACAGGAGCAAAGAAATTTGGATCGTTGGATTAGATTTGGTAATTGAATTCAATGGTCCAGATTTTTTCTTGCACACAGAGGCACTAGAGGGAAGCCGCTCTCCTCAACCCCATTTTCTTTTTTTCACACACTGTAAACCACTGCTTCAATGATTTCCAATGATTTTGCATGTGAAATTAATTAACTATAACTGTCAATTCTCAATATTCACTCACCCGCCCCTCAATATTCTCAAATGTTTTTTATGAGTTTGAAGATTGTTACTGGAGCCAATAACTCATCTGCTTGGTGGGTTGCAATCATTTACCAACACATCCAACCAATGCACACCGAGGAGAAGGCCTTTTCTTTATAGACAAGTCAAAATAAGCTAATGGAAGCCTTAAATAAATATAGGATTGGGTTAATATCCCGAGTTTAATTTGAGCTTTTCGGTTTGGCCCTAGGACTAGCCCATATTTAAATAGAAAAATTAGGGTTTAGTAGGACTATGGCTAGGGTTAGCCAAGTTAGACTCGCTTCTTTTAACACATTTATTTGTTTACACTTTTGATACTTAATAATATGTTGGCAATATGGAAAGGGAAAAAGTGAGTGGGTAATGTAAACGAAGAGAGTGAGAAATTGTCAACACTAAATTTTTTCTTTTGTATTCTTAAAGTTGGAAAATTTTAGTAAAATCCTAAAATATTTCATTCTTATACTATTTTCTTTTTTCCTTTCTCTATATTAAACTGTATGGGCAAAATTTTTTGATTGTAGATACCATTTGGTTGGTTAATAGTTTGCAAGTCGACTTTCGAGACTCCATGTTCTTAGGATAGGAAACATTAGATTATTTGTGAGATATTATCAAGGTATTTGAAATATCTCCGAGGACTTTGTATGGGGTTTGCATGCATATACTTAGATTTAAATAAATGTGGATTGTAGAATTAAATGGGATGTAATACGGTGTATTAATTTTCTTGACTATATTAGCTCTCCAACACCAAAATGGAAGCCCATACACGCATGTCAGAGTATATGTGGCACATAAAAAGATTGACGAACACACTGCAAAAGGGAGGATCAGATCCCATGTTTTTGCTCGATGAATAATGGAACCAAGAGATTCCTGGTTAAGTGTTGGAGATTGAAGTACTAAAATCTAGAAAACGGCCAAAATAAATATTTAATTAGCCTCCTAATTAAATAAACATTCTAAATTCGAAAGTTGTGGTGTTTCAAACGGAATCTACCTTATCTAATTATTGATGATGTGATATCTATTTTATGAGAAGGTAGGAGGGGCAGTGAACGAGCGGGATAGGTCTTCTTTTATTGCTTGGCTAAAATTCGTTTAGGGAAAGAAAGTGGCAATTAATGTCTCTTATCTAAAGCAGGGGTCCCTCCTAAATAGTATTGAAATTACCAAGTTCTGTGTGTTTTGATTTTCATTCACATTGTAACTAACATTGTAATTGATTGCTTAATATAGCGATTGAAGTTGAATTAAGTTACTAGAAGAAAGGACAATTTATTAAATAGTGTCTTGCTATGAGATCCTCAACAATTCCCGCTAGAGCTTTAGTGTTTAGTCTCATGATCTAGACCATTTGTTTTAGATAAGATAATCTAGATTAGAGGAGAGTGTTTTTTTTTTGTTTTTCTTCTAAATTTTTTTCTTTAATTTAGACCGTTTGATATAAAATGGATGATTCAAATTATAGTATTGAACTTTAAAATTTTGACAAGAACTATAGAATATCCAAGTTTAATCGTAATACCTTATTACTCAAAGTAACTATGGTTATGTTTGGCAAAACAACTTATAGTTTATAGGCTAACTTATAGTTTATTTGACTAGTTTATAAACTCGTTAAAAGTATTTGGTAAACGAACTTTCGTAACCAAAGCGTCAAGACAACAGCCAAAGGTCACCTTTGGATTCTTAAATAGGGGGCAAAGAAAAGAGAAGCACATAGGAATGCCGACCACTACATAAGCCATTGGTGGTTGAGAGAAAGCGAGGAGCACCTGGTATAGGTTGGGCTCTTTCACTTGCAAAACCTATTCTTGCGGCATTAAGACAGTTTCCTTCTCTCAAAACAAAGTCTGACTTTATTCTGATAAGTTATTTTGAATAACTTATATCTTAAAGTTTTTTGTTCTTATTTTACCCTTATTATTTTTTAAAATACCCATTATACCCCTTACTTTATTATATCATATTTACTCATCTTTTATTATATTTATATATAATATATTATAGATATATAATATTATATATATATAATATTATATGATAAAAATATATGAATATATTATAAATATATATAATATATATAAAAATAATAAAATATGTAAATATATTTTATTATAATATATAATAATATATATAACTATATTATATATGTAAAAATATATTATTCATATATAAAATATAATAAAATATATAAATATATATTGTTAATGAATTTTATATTTATAATAATTTAAATTAATTTAATTAAAAATAAAAATGATATATTTATTTATATTATTTTGAAATTAAAAAATATATACTCTTTTATGTCATTTTATACTTTTTAGCTACTTCAATAGTTACTTTTATTGAATATTTCTAATTCAAATAAGCTAACTTATAAGTTATAAGCTTTAAGCTAAAAATTAGCTTATAAGCTATCAGCTAACTTATAAGCTAATTTTACCGAACAGAGCCTATATATAGTACTATAATGTTGTATTATGACATAACTTATTTGGATGGTAACTTGAAATTTAATGGTCATATGTTACTTAACAGTTATTAGTTGTAATGATAATTGCAATTTAAACTCTAAAGTGACAACGGATCAATTTTAAAAGAAACTAATTTAGAGAGACTCTATTTTTTGTACTTAATAAATTTAAAGAGAATTAACCTTCCATCTAATCAAATGGGAGATATCTTAGGTAAAAATTTAAAAAAAAATCCATATCTGTTGATTATATGTGGAGAAATTTAATTTAAAAATTATAAATAAATACCCTGTTTAAATGACCAAGATAAATGTTCAAAATTTGAAAAATTAAATTGCGAACCAAACTATTAATTTGTCCAAATTATTATGTTTGGAATTTGTTGGGTGAGTTCAAAACTTAAGTTTGTGTTCTCAAATCTAGGGTACTCACTAGCTGAGGTAGGCTAGGTTGAGAAAATTTTAGGAACCAAACCACAATTAAAAGAGGGTGGATTGAGTTAGTTTGGTTTAAGTTAGCTGGTTGAGTTTTTTTTTTTTAAGCGTGGTTGGCTTGATTTAAAATGCTAGAATTAGAAAAGAAAAAGAATAACAGAATTACGCCTTACATAATTATAAGTTTTTCAAAAAAAAATCTCATATACAACTTGGTATTAATAAAAATTGGGATGAAATGAGGGATAAATAGAAGGACTAGTAATTTAATAAATAACTAAGATAATATAAGGTATATGTGGTACTATACGTTCTTATTGAGATAAAAAAATGTTACAAAAGAAACTAAATCTTATATACTTTACCTATAACATAAGTGCATAACATAGAGGTATTACAATTAAAAAGAAAAACTAGACAGGTCTGTAGGTTGGTTCTAGATTGATGGGTTAAAATTTCATAAACTCGTTACTCGAACTAATAGTCAAAGGGTCAAAAAAATAAAATTGAACTAACCCGCCAACCTAACTTGTTTCAATCTTGCAAGTTGGTTTTGGATTATGCGAGTTAACTCGACTTAATGCACACTGTAACGTCTGTTAAAATAATATTAATTTTATACAATTTAAGAAAATTGTAGTAAAGATCTTGTGAAACTTATGGTTAAAACCATAAGACTTTTCTAGAAAACTTGGCAAAATATCTGATTGTATAAAAATAAGGCAATTTTAAAACCTTTTTTAATTTATAATTTTAAACTGACAGAGGACGATCGGTCGACTGATCTGAGGCTATCGGTCGACTGATAGTCTTCAAAGTTGCATATATTTAAAATCGAGAGGTATCAGTCAACTGATTCATGGACATCGGTCGACTGATGTGCCATGAACATCATATTTCAGAAGATATTGACTTGAAAACATGGTAAAATCAACTAGTTTCATTATGCATATAATTTACAACACTTCTTCAACTTTTCTTTGCAATTTCTCTTCTAGAATGAATCTAAAATACAAGGAGCTTACATATAACTCATACCTCCATGCGTATACACAAATAGTGCATAGGTTTCTAAAGGTTTACATAGGGAGTTTACATCACATTCCTTTTATATGTGTAACTACCTAGCAACTATATTAGCTTGTTTCTTATTACATCTTGCTTCTTTATCTCAATTCTTGAAATGATTAGTTAAAACATAAAACATGAGATATATAATCTCAGTAGCTAGTTCATTTAGAGAAAACATTTCAAGAACCATTTCAATCATAAAAGCAATTCTTAATAAATTCACACTTCCATGAATATGAAAGAACTATCATAAAAGCAATCTCAATAGAAAACTCATTCCATAAAATATAGACTAACATACTAGCACATAGCTTGTGTCTTAACTTCTTTCTCAATATAGTATACTATTCTTTGGCTACCTCAGCTACTCTAGCTACTCTAGTTATTTTAACTACTCTAGTTACTTTCTCAGGAAAAGTACTCCATGTTCCATGAGGAATTTCTGTCATCCTACGAGGAATTTCTAGAGTTCTGTCTTCCCATAAGGATTTTTACATCCTATGAGGTATTTCTGTCATCTCATGAGGAATTTTTGGTTTTGTCAGCCCATAAGGACATAATCTCTACTTTTCAAGAGAGAGTTAACTCTATATTCTCATGGAGAACTTCCATATATCTATAATTGCTGAATCATGGACAGTATAATAAATAACTAAATTATCTTGTTTTCTAGCCCTCTTATGAAGAGAACTCTTATCCTATGAGGAATTACTACATCCCATGAGGGGTCAAATCCCATATTCATAAGAGAACATGTTTCTTAAACATTCATGGATAGTTTTATCATAAAACTATAGCATATCATACACAAGCATGATAAATAACTGAAAATAAATTGCTTCTATGAGTAACTAGCTACCTTGGATTCTTCCTAATAGCTAAACTTGTGGATTCTCTCCTAGTTTCTCTTTAGCTCCATTTGCTTCCTCAACTTTCAGACTTCCCCTTCTTTTATTTTCTTCCTCTTAGTCTGAAAATGGCTATTTTATGAATCCTTACTCACTAGAATTCATCTAAACTAGAGAAATCAAGTTAGAAAGCTTACCTTTGGTGATTTCCTTGGTAGAAACCCAACTAATAGTCTCTTCTCTCTCTTCTTCTTCTTCCCCACGTTTATCTCTCTCTCTCATCTCTAAAATTTTAGAAAACTCATTTTTCTCTCTCTTTTGTGCTTTAAAAAGAGTCTAAGAAGTCTTCTTGCCACGGAAAACTCTCTTTTACCCCTAATCTCATGTTTCTAAGCTTCATTGGTATATTAGGGGCATTCTAGTCAATTTTTCACTGATTTTTCAATTGAAACCGACTTACTTTCGCACTCCAGCAGACAATCAGTCGACTGATTTCTCACGATTAGTCGACTGATTGCCACAAGATCCAAAATTTCAGTATGACAGAGAAACATTAGTCGATGATTCCTCCTCATCAGTCGACTGATTGTAAATATCAGCAACTTAGTCCTTTTTTTATGCTACCAGTCGACTAATTCTCTCATAACTTCATTTTTCTTCTATTCTTAGCTCATTTATCTTAGTTTCTTATGCCTTTTCTTGATAACTTGTTTCTAGGCATTCTAAAAATATATTTTACTAATTTTTAATATCATTTCCAACTTAATAAAGAAAATATAACTCTAATAGGAGAAAATTTAGGATGTTACACACACACCTACTCAAACCTAGCTAGGTTTGTGTTTTTAAATTTTTTTGTATATGCCATGGATGAAAGCAAAATTACTTTTCTAGTCAAATCTAGTTTTACCTTGAAGCTATTTGAACTTGCAGTTATGTTCACCAAATCTCAGTTTGCATTAACCCAAAACTCTTTCATCTCTTTGCCCTTCAAGCAGGCTGGAGGAGAACGGTCAAAAAATAAAGAAACAAGGGGAGATTTCACTTTTGTCTTTGTCTTCTCATTTTTAGTCCTTGACTATTTACTTTTCCATACCTAGTTAAATTTGGCCTTTTCATTTTAGTCCTCAGCTTTAACTAAAAATTGAATAATTAGACCATGCACTTCTATTGAAAAAGGTAATATATGTATATTTTAAATCAAATATAACTACTAATAATTAAAAAATTATTAATAGAACATACATTTAGAAATTAATAAATTTAAATAATAAAAGTATAATGAAATAAAATAATATAAAATTCATACCTTTTTTTTATAATTACACATTTAAAAGTGATTAATAATAATATTATATATGCTTATTATTTTTTAAAATGAGATTATATATATATATTGCTATATTTCCAAATTCATTGTATCAATATAGAGATTATAAAGTATAAACAATTCTAATTATGTAGATATATTTATTTTAGAAATGAGTAAACTTAAATAATAAAGTTAAATAAAATAAAACAATATAAAATTCATACTTTGTTTAGTAAATTAGACATCAAAAAATGATTCTACTAACTAACATGCGCATGGACAAATCCAAAAATTTTGGTCAATAAAAACAAGAAATAGTTTATAAATATTTTTATTAAAAGAATAATATAAATATACATAATCAATAAAAAATTAATTACTACATATACTAATTAAAAAAAATTCTTATAGAAACAATTGCCCTCACATACTACCATGTATATTCGTCTCTAAACATAAATATATTTTTCAAAATCACTTATAAGAGTTTTCAAATACAATTGAAATAAGATAGTGCAGCAGAAGGGGGATGCGATGGGTGATGTCTCATTCAGTCATTCTCTTCTGCCCAATACATATTCTGATGTGACTTGAATACGTTGAAATAATATGAAAACGATGATCCTGAAATGGACCAACTGGCTTTAATTTGGCATGACGGAGGCACAGTATAGAGTGTTGACAGTGGCGGAGCCACATATGGTTGAAGGGTGCAGCTGCACCCCCTGAATTTTACATAACCATATGTAAAAAAAAAATTTCATTTTGCCCCCCCTCTTGTTTTTTTTTTGAACCCCTTTAATATTTTTTTGAAGCCTTTCAGTGACTTAGTCCCTCTCTACTGCTTACAATCATGAGACCCCCACTCCCTAGAGTCACAAATTTTTTTTTGATGATGGTTAATTTCTCATTCTATTATTAGGGACTTCTTTGTAAAAGCTTGAAATTTGGTGTTTTTGTGCATAGGTCTAATTCTATTAAATTGGTTAATTGATTATGTAATTAAGATCATGAGTAACATTTGTGAAGTCAATTTTATGAATTTTTTTTATGATGGTTAATTTCTTATTCCATTGTTAGGGACCTCTTTGTAAAAGTTTGAAATTTGGTATTTTTTGTACATAGGTCTAATTTTATCAAATTGGTTAATTGATTATGTAATTAGAATCATGAGTAACGTATTTGTAAAGTCAATTTTATAAAATTTTTTTCCTAATGATGATTAATTTCTCATTTCATTGTTAGGGACCTTTTTGTAAAAGCTTGAAATTTAGAGTTTTTGTGCATAAATATAATTCTATCAAATTGGTTAATTTATTATGTAATTAGAATCATGAGTAACATATTTGTAAAGTCAATTTTATGAAAGTTTTTCTTGATAATAGTTAATTTCTCATTTGATTGTTAGAGACCTCTTTGTAAAAAGTTTAAAATTTGAAATTTTTGTACATAGGTCTAATTCCATCAAATTGGTTGATTGATTATACAATTAGGATCATTAGTAACATATTTGTGAAGTGAATTTTATGAAATTTTTTCTTGGTAATGGTTAATTTATTATTTCATTGTTAGGGACCTTTTTGTAAAAGCATAAAATTTGGAGATTTTGTACATAGGTCTAAATTTATCAAATTGGTTGATTGATTATACAATTAGGATTTAGAAGAAGAAATATTTTTTTGTAATAAAAATTTTTTTTAAAAAAATTACCATTAGATCTAAAAAAGTGAATGAAATTTTTACCCCCTTAATCGAGGGGTCTTACAACGCCACTGAGTGTTGAAATGTATGGCCCATGAGTAGAAAAACAAAACTAGTATGGGGATGCATGGATTGGAAAGGGAGGAATAAATGATTGAAGGTGGTGGAGGTACGTGTACGATATGGAGGAGACAGGAAGGAGATATGGCGTACTGGAAATGCACGTAGCACTACAGTTTGGTAGTTTGTGACTCAGGAGAAGGTACCCCCCAAGCGCCTTCCCAGTTTGCACGTAGCACACCGCCTATTAATACTATCTTCCTAAGGTGGCTCCCCTTTTCTGGAACAATCCCGCCGCCTCCCTATTCCCCTTTCAAAAAGCAGAAAACAACGTTGTGATAATATCAGAGTTGGAGATGCGGGGTATCGATCCCCGTACCTCTCGCATGCTAAGCGAGCGCTCTACCATCTGAGCTACATCCCCACGATATTCTGTGATTTGGGAAGAAGTTATAATGATAGCAGAAGATGATCAACTACAGAGAGGAGCATGGCTAGATACTAGATAGTAAATATACGCATCCACTTGTTGGTTGGAACTTGGACGGACCGCCTTTACCTTGTGGCTTGCCTGTTACATTGTAATGTGCATTTAAAATATTATATATATATATATATATATGCTAAAGGATAAATAACCTTTTAGTTATTCTTTTTGGCCCTAAATCGTAATATTACTTGTCGATATAAGTTTAAACATACCGAATCAATAAAAAAAAGGAAGAAAGAGGTACATATGATCTATCATCACAAGCAATAAAATAATAGCTTTGTTATTTTCTTTTATATTTTTGAAATTAAAAAAAAAACTCTCAAAATGATATGTTTAAATGTAGTTTATGTAAATTTTATTTACTTTTTTCAATGTATATAGAGTATAGACAAGTTGTTTTAATGTGAAGTTCAAACTTTATGTCTTTTTTAATATCAAATAACAGTATTGTCAAAATGAGCCAAAACCAGCAAATCGACTCTATTTAGATGGATTTGAACATAAATTTTTTAACTTGTTTAAAAAGGTCAAAACGGGTAGTTTTTTTAAAATTTTATTTATAAACTTATATTATTTAATATATAAATAACTTTATTATATTATATTTTTATATTTTATAATATTGTATTCAATAATTATAGTAAATTTAGATATAAAAATTTTTGTGATTTAAAAAAAAAAAAAGGGGACAAACCTTTTATTTTTTTTAACGTGTACCAACACTAGACCAACCTATAATTTGATCGATGAACTATGAATCCACATGACGATTATTAATGGTTATCCATATGACTTGTGCATGCCCTTTCTTGCTTTACTTCAGCAGACCATACGCAAAAAGTTCAAGTTCTATACGTCTTTCCGTGTTTACTATGGCTGGGACGAAAGCACCTTATCCACGCGACCAAACCTTGTTTTCTTTATTGTTCTAATAATACGGTACAAACGACACAACTGTTGTACGACATTTTTCTTAATCGTCATGTGTGCATACATGTCAAATTCCGAACACTGCTTTTTCACTCTCTTTTAATGCATCACCGATAAAGAAATTGGCAGCAATCAGAATCGACAGCTACGTTTGGCCATTTATGAGATATGCTTGGATTTGGAAACTGCAAATTCATATGTACGATCAAACATATCGACGAGAGCAATCTCCAAGATTAACGTTGTCAATGTCACCCCTACACACTTGTCCTTCACACGATGGGCTTCTACCGCTTCCTTAATCTATTGATTACGAAACTAGGAGTAGGAGATATACATGCTGACTCCTTCTTCAAATTTATTTGTCGTTTACGTACTTTTAGGGTTTAGGTTATATTTTGGTGTGTGAATAAGTTCATTTATAATTTTTTTTGATAAAATTATAATTTATTTGATTAGTTAATGTACGGTAAATAAAATTATTTTAATAATAATATCTTATTTTAAAATATTACTTTTAGTATTTTATATTTAAATCTTATAGTTTTTATTTATTTTTTATTTTATCTTTATCTTTTTTTCAGAATATTCATTATACTCTTAAATTTATTATAACTTAATTTTTCAAAATTCTTTACTTATTTGTGAATAATTTTTATTTTTATTTTTATTTTTAATTTTATCTTTAATTCAATATATATATATATATATATATATATATATATGTATAATAATTTAAAAATAAAAAATTGATATATTTATTTATATAATTTTAAAATTTATAAAATATGTACTCTTTTATTTCATTTTACATTGAATAATTATTTTTATCAAATATTTTTAATTTAATAAGTTAATTTATAAACTTTAAATTTTTAACTAGTTTATCATTTAATTTTATCCAACAACACCTTAATATTTTACCTATGAAACTTTCGGAAGCTAAAAGGTTAAGTATCATTGAGTGCTCAAACTAAATCCGGATGTCAATCATTGATATTCAATTTCATTTTAACTATGGGATTTAAATGAATATATAGCTTGATGTGAATTTATAGTCTCCAACTCAATCAACTTTTAATAGCCTAATGGTCAAACATAAGATAACAATGAAAAGTCTGTTCACCCTCACAGTTCATATTTTGATGTGATTCTTGAAAAGTTACGTTAATTGAAAGGAGAAAAGGCAAAGCCTCCATTCGGGAAGCTATCTAATATTTTATTTAATTAGTTTATAAATTTTTAAAAATATTTGATATATAAATTTATTTTATTAACTTATATCTTATTTTGATAAATTATTTTGAGTAATTATAACTAATAGTTTATTGATTATGTATTTTTTTAACCTTTTTTTATTTTATAAAAATACATATTATTCATATATAAAATATAATAAAATATATAAATATATATTTTTAATGAATTATATATATATATAATTTAAATTAATTTAATTAAAAATAAAAATAATATATTTATTTATATTATTTTAAAATTAAAAAATATATATCATTATATTTCATTTTATACTTTTCAACTATTTCAACAATTACTTTTACTAAACACTTCTAATTCAATAAATAAACTTATAAATTATCAACTATCAGTTATAAATTATAAATTATAAATTAATTTATAAATTATCAGTTAGCTTTATAAATTAATTTTCCCTAATAAAGCCAAAATATCCTTGTGTATATCGTTACAACTCACAAGATTCTATTTCATATATACCACATTCCCATTTTCCCACCATTTGGCCTTTACGAACAAATATTGTGAATTCCAGCTTTATCTTCTTTATATGAAGTTTTGAAATACTAAGGCTATATTTGACAAGTTAAATAAATTAATTTATAGTATATTTAACTAGTTTATAAATTTGTTAAAAGTATTTGATAAATGTTTTATTTTAATAATTTATAACTTATTCTAATATGTTATTTTGAGTAGTTTATAACATTTATATTTTTTTCTTTTTGTCCTTGTTATTGTATGAAAATACCCATTATACTCATATGTCTCACACACACACACACACACACATATATATATATATATATATATATTATATTATATAACATATTTATATATACATATATATATATAATAAAAATGTATATATTTAATTAATTATATATATATATATATAATTTAAATTATTTTAATTTTAAAAAATAATATATTTATTTAGATTATTTTAAAATTATAAAATATATGTCATTTATATTTTTTAACTACTCAACAGTTATCTTTACTAAATACTTTTAATTTAAAAAAATTAAATTATAAACTTTTAATTTTTAACTAACTTTTAAACTTTCACTTAGTTTGTAAGTTATTTTTTTCGAACACAACAAAATTAACCATGCAAAATCCAGTTATTATGGACACTTGTCGTGCTGTCGCTGTGTCACACGAGTTAACAATTATGTGCCCTCCGACAAAACACTAGGCTCCCGCTCCTACATATTTGTATTTTAAGTGATTTTTTTAACTGTTTCAACCTTTTTAAATTTGTTTTCTCATCTCACAATTATTTTTTTATTTTAAAATCGATAGAAACCTTTCTTTCTTAGTTATATCTAAAGAAAGAAATATGTCTATTTAAATTTTTTAAAATTACAACATGTTCTTTAATTTTTTTAAAAAAATACAAAACACCTCTTATTCATTTGTTCCAACGTCAAATTGCAATAAATTCTCTATTTTTTATTTTTAAAAAGTTTAATTATGTAAAATTATTAAAATTTCTTTTCAATTATCTAATACCTCAGCTTCTCTTTCTTTTCATCTTTTCTAGAGTTGTTAAACCGAATTGGCCTGACTTGTTTCTATTGACGCGCCAACAGGCTTAAAAAAAGTGGACTAGGCCGAGCCAACTTACTTTTCAAACGGGCCAACATTCTAAAAACCCAACCCTCTTTTATGTGGGCTATTGGCTAAATGGACCAACCCACTTTTTTTCTTTTTTATATGTCTAAAAAAGTCAAAATTAAAAAAAAGTTAGATCTAGACACTTTTTTTCTTTTTTTTTTATTTTTTTCATCATCTTCATATCTTCAAATCTTCAGATCTACTTAGTCTTCATCTTCAAATCTTTTTCAGCCACCGGGTGCGATTGCCGATGACTGCTTTGTGTGTGTGTCACGCTTGGACAGAAGGAGTGCTCAAGAAAGAGTTCTGGGAATGTTGAAATGGGTCTCGGCGCTTGCGGGTCAAGAGTTAGGGGATGGTTTGAGGTGAGGATTGAGGGGCTGAAACTTTGATCTTATTCCTCTTCTTACAGATCTTCTTCCTCTTCTTCATTTTCGAATCCTTCTTCTTCCTTCTTCATCTTCAAGTCACCGATGAGAGTGCGAGTGTGACAGAGGCCGCAAGAGGAAAAGATCGAGACAGAGATGTGCAAGTGCAACGTTGGTGACTCATGGAGGGGCTAAGGCAACAACAAGAGCTTCGCCTGTGGCCTGCGTGAGCATGAGTACAGACGAATGAGGAGGAAGAAGAGATTCAGGTGCGTGATTGAAGGAAGAGGCGGGGGCCAGTACTGTACAGCGGGTTACGCAGTCTGGACGTAAAAAATTCGGTAAAAAAGGAGCCTCTTTCTAGAAAGTACAACTGAACTAGACTCATTTTGACAATTCTAATCTTTCTCATCATTATGGTTGTCATCATTCATCGTTTCAAATAAATATGTGCAAGCTTCTCGGTCCTCTATATTTTTTGTTTGGAGTCATTCGTAGGGACTTGGTATGTACATTGCATAACTGTTTTGAGGAAAATAGGTTGCACTTTGCAACGAAGAGGCCCAGATGAGACCAATAACGGACATGGGCCCAGTGCTGATTCGGCCCAGTTCTTGGCCCAAAAATTATTTTTGGTAAAATAGAAAATCTGTTAGCCGAACCAACATCTTTCCCTTCGCCTTAAATTTTCAAATGTGAAAAAGAAAAAAACCCTAAATTCTTCGAGAGTTGTCCTCCTGCTCTATATAATGCGGAGAGCCTGTAGCCCTAATTGCCACGGCTGGACTGAACACCGCATTTGTTCTTCCCCTTTCTCCTCTAGTGATCTTCTGGTTTCTTCTTTCCTTTTGGTTTCCATAAATTCCTATCTCGTTACAGCTTCAGTCACTGGCGCGGTAGTCATAGTTTTACGAGTTATGATTTTAACATTCTCATAGTTCTGTGATCAGTTTTTTCTTTGCAATTTGTGTGTGCCTATGATGGCTATAAATATACTCTGAGAGAGTTCTTTTCTATGATATCAAATTTGAGCTGAGGCACCCACTTTTTCTCCACTTACGTTGCTAGAAGGTATAGGGAAACAAGAAGGGTAGATAACTCCAGTGGAATGAACTACTAAATGTTCACTCTTTTCGTTCTTTCTGACTCGCACTCAAATGGAAAGTCTCAGAAATATTCTCTGGCTTTGTTTTATTTGCCTGATTGAATTGCCATTGATTTATATAGCATCAAACTTCTGAATTACCTCATTAGTTTTTTAATTTTTGTTCAATGAATCGCATCTTTGCATTTGTGAACTGACTAAATTGCTAAGCTATTATAATGTTTAAGCGCTTCTGATATGCAAATGATGACAAAACAGACAGGGACATCAGCACTCCTCTGGAGATTGATGACTTCGTCTAAATGGGAATCTCTCTGATGCATTGATATTAAAACTTTCTGACTCTCACTCAAATGGAAAGTCTCAGAAATAGGCTTTGTTTTATTTGCCTGATTGAATTGCCATGGATTTATATAGTAACGAACTTCTGAATTACCTCATTAATTTTTTAATTTTTGTTCAATGAATTGCATCTTTCATCTTTGCATTTGTGAACTTACTAAATTGTTAAGCTATTGTAATGTTTAAGCGCTTCTGATATGCAAATGATGACAAAACAGACAGGGACATCTGCACTCATCTGGAGATTGATGACTTCGTCTAAATGGGAATATCTCTGATGCATTGATAAAACTATCTGTTTTCCATTTGCAAGAGTCTTGTTACTCATTTAATAGGTGGGATTAGTGACTTAAGGAAAGCTCGGTTATCTGTTATTTCATTATTTAATTGGGCAATTAACTTCTGTCGATTACTTTATTTCATTATTTAATTGGGCAGTTAACTTCTGTCGATTACTTTTGAATTGCCTGTGCTTGAATTTATGCTATGTTGGCTTCCAATTTCAGAATTTGTTCCCTCTGAAACTACAATGGCCAACAGCCCTGCTTTTGTTTGAGAACATGAATTTTTAAGGCGAAATTTTTAAAATTTCATTTGACTGTAGATATGACTTGCCAAATTAAGGTACTAGTAATGTATGGGCCGATGATGTACTCAAATGCATGTGCTATCAGACATGTTTATGATGATAATACCTTAATTGTCACTACCTCTGAGGCTTTTTCTTTGGCTACTATCGCGTCTCTTTCGATGTTGGATCTGCCAAATTATTCCTGGGCTTTGCCCATTTGTTTTTGAGGAGGCAATGCATAAAACCCTATTCTTTCTTGTTTGATTGGGATGTAACGTGACATTCTATTACATTAAGAGAGATAAATTTACTAGTAGTGCGTATTAATGTTGTTATTCAACTATTATCATCCTTTGCTGGGTCCAAGATCATGTTAATGATTTCATTCCTTTTTATTGAGTCTCTTTGGTTTATGCAATTTTAGTAAGGTCTTTTTAAGAAGATTTTGATATTCACTGATAGTGCAAAGACATTTTCTTCGTTTCTTTTGTACATGAATGAGTCCTGCCTATGAGCTGCGAGCCTTGAAGAGAAACCCGTCTCTGAGGCACAGTCATATTTTGTTTGGTATTATCAAATTGGATTGTAATATTCTATAAACTTTTTATAAATATATATAAAAAAAATTAGGTAAAAGTTTACTTCAATTTTTTAATTTTTATACCGAGTTTTATTTATATTTTTAATGTATGTTTTTGGTCAAATATGTTTAAGATGTTTCATTATATTTTTTGCAAATATGTTTTTTTAAACACTATCAAAGAAACTTAAATATTGATTGGACTGGCATGTGAAACTTTATATCATTTGTTATGTGATCTTATGACCTAAAATTCTAAAAATATTTTTAATAATAATTAAAAAAATTCTCTCTCACCGATTTCGTCTCCTTCCTCCCTTTCTCAATTTCTCTCCAAAACTGTCAAACTCCCTCTCTTGGTCTCCTGTGTTCTTGGTTCTCTTCTTTTTTTTTTTGTCCTTGCTTTTTCTGATTTTTTAGTCCCAACTAAATGAAGATTCTATTGCACAAACACAAATCTCTGATATGGATACAATTTTAAGAATATGGTAGTTATATTTCCTGTTACCACTGATGTGAGCCAAAACATAATTGGCTTTCATTGGTACAATTCTGAGATGAATATAATCTCTGTACGTCCCCTTTCACTCTACTCTATCTCTCTTGATTCATTCTATTTCCGGGAGACCAAAACATAAAACATAGTTAGCTCAATTTCATCAGAATTTGCTCCACATATAAATTGCATTCTTTGGTAGCATCTATAGTTTGATACTCCCCTGCCTGATCCTACCTTGAGTGAAATGCGATCACAGCAATGGTTCATTAGGGGAACTTTCATGATTCTCCCCTCTCCCATTTCCTTTTATTGAAAATTTGAATTTTTCCTGTCTTTTCTGTGGTTGGTGGATTGATGATAAATGATTTGATGTTATTTAAGGTTGAAGAAAGAAACCAATGAGGGATGTGCTTCCAACGAAACCATATGATCTCAATCTTCGAAATCTAATATCAATAATGCAGATATTCTTTGAAAGTTGATTTCTAACCTTATAAAAATCATTTATTTCTCCAGCGAGGAGGGAGGGAGAGAGAGAGACATATTTGTAAAAAAAATAAAATATGTGAGACATATTTAACTAAAAAATGATAAAATAAACTTATTTAAATAAAGCTCTAAACCTTTAAGACTTTAATCTATTTGACCAAAAAGTGACAAAATAAACTTATTTAAATATCAATATACATTCATAAAATATGTTATATATTCAAAAAGTGACAAAATAATATACATAACTACATTAAAAGTTATCAAAATATAAATTTCATACATTAAATAAATCATTAAAATATATGAACATAAGAACTATTGAATAAGGTCTTAAACCTTAAACTTTAAGACTTCTATGAAGATAAACCTAAACTCTAAGACCTTAATATATGAAAATAAAATGTTTGTTTTTTTGTTTTTGGTTTAAAAAAAGAAAGATTAAATGTAGTCATAATTGTAATCTTACTGTCTTTATATGATCGTAATACAATTTCGATCTCGTTTATGATCTTGTAAGTAATGTCTTCATAAAATTGCGATCTAAATGTTCTTATGATCAAAATCTCGATCCTAATTAAAATGTTAACATTGAATGAAGATCAAGTGAGGATCAAACATTATTTATTTAAGTAGATAAATCTACTACTCTTTCTTCTCCTTCACTTTTTTTTTTTCAACTTCAACAATATTTTTACCACTCTCTTTTTCTTTTCTTTCTAGCTCTCTTTTCTTATCTAATTTTTGTTTAATCCTCACTCTTCATGCAAGGACTCAATTGTACAAGTGTAACAGAGTAATTAGATTGGAACACTTGCTTGTGTACCATGCTTCTAACAAAGGTCTTTTTTATTTTGAATCCTCATATAATAGTGACGAGAAAATTTTAAATTTTGATTAATAAAAAATTGGCACCAGATGTTTAAAATGGCATCTATATGACACTTCAATTAGTTTATAAAAATTAAATATAAAGCAAAATTTAAACAAAATATCTAGAATAAAAATTACAAAAAGGTTTTAAAAAGTGTCTAAAATCGTCAAATTTAAGCCCAAGATTGGACTCAGTTGGGTTTTCACCCGTTGGGCTACGTATCATGCTATAAATGAGCTATCTACAATGTAGTATGAGCTCTAAATTCTCTTTGTATCTAAAAATTATGCCATCGAGAAGTCAACCTACTGCATATGTTGTTTTTGCTATGCATAATCCATGATATATATCAGGATTTTTAAAATCGGACTAGTCATTAAACTAATAGAGGTATTGATTCAAGATTTAATGATCAGATTTTAATTATCACCAGTTCAACCGCAATAAACAAAAATTCATATCAATAAGACAATAACTATAAGTATTTTATCCCTGTATTTGATAATTAAAAAATATTAAAATACTTAGTATAATTAAAAATTCATATCAATAAGACAATAACTATAAGTGAAAAAAATAAAAAGAAATTAATTCATAATTCATGTTTCATAACATTCACAATACTTAACAAATCAAAATAACATCCACAATAAACAAAAACTAACAAATCAAAATAACATCCACAATACACAAAAACTAACAAAATGACATTAATTAATTTATATTAAACTCAGGACGACCATTGCTATCTCTATCAAATACAGGGATAAAATTTTCAAGTGATTCTTCATTTGGTTGATCTTGATCCATAATGTCCTCTTCATCACCTAAGAAATAAAGTTAAAAAATATATTATATAACAACTAACAAGATTAATACTTAAAAAACTAACAAGATTAATACATAATTTATCTAATTTGTTTTTTTTTTTAAAAAAACTAACCTCCATTAGGTCTTGAAGATTCACCAAGTATAGGAATTCCAGTCTCTTCATAAATATTATTCTCAAACTCATTATCATCAAATTTAGGGGGTGCTTCTTCAACAATCCAAAAATCAATTTTGTCAATAGATTTATAATCAATAGGATCATAATTTCTCTTCTTGTATTGCAACCTAAAATAATCATGAAAACAACACTGATTTAATTATATGACAAAACTGAATAACATAAATGACATACTAAATTAAAAAGATATCAATATATAATATACCTATTCTTTAAACACAAATTATATGTAACATAAACATAGTCATTTAATCTTTGATATTTTAATTTTTTCTTCTCTTTGTATGAATACTCCAATTACGCTCACAGTTTGAAGAAGATGATATTTGACTAAGAAGTTGAATTGCTAACTTTTGTAAAGTTGGAGCACTCCCTCCATACATGAACCACCAATGATCTACAAAATCAAAAGATTCAAACCATTAAAATACACTTTATAATCCAACTAAAGAGTTAAAATAAGAAAATATTTATGTTAAAATGATACTAACCAGGTCATATAGTCTTGCTAACCTTATGAGCAATTTCTCGACTGAATGTTCCTTCACGATCACGATATAGTTGGAGTTCTTTAATGGCACTTGATATGTCTTTACATATACTTCTGATGTCAAATATGTCAACAAGTGCTTGCATGATGTTATTGTTCTCAACAAAAGATACATCATAAAAGAAGGTATGATTTAAAAAATATGCTATTGCATGAAGATTACGCTTCAAGTGCTTATCCCATCGACCCTTAATGATGTCTGTGTAAGGCTTATACATATGCTCCTTATTCTTAAATATCTCCTTTATAACACATTTTATCTTAAACATTCATTCATAAACATACCCCAAAAAAGGTTGTTCATCTAAATCATCAATCTGTGACAATCGGATTATAGGAGCCAGAAGCTCCACTATAATGAAACAATCATTCCAAAATTCACTGTTAAGTATGATAGCACTCACTACCTTTCCAGTAGCGGTCTTTGGTAACTTATGACTTGTAAAATGTTTATCCACCACCAAAGCTTGCAAATCAATCTTATGATCATGAATGCTTTTCAAAGTAATAAAAGTGGTGGCGAATCTAGTAACTCCAGGACGCACAATTTCTCTCCAACCTTCTCTTTTTCTTAGCCAAGATAAGAAAACCATATAATTATAAATAAAGACGGTTATCTTTGATGCAAGATCTGCTATATGAGGCATGTTGCAAATGTTCGTTAGAAGAAGGTTCAAGCAATGTGCAGCACAAGGCGACCAAAAGATGTGCTCATATTTATCATGTATCAATCTACCCGCTGCTACATAATTGGCTGCATTATTTGTTACTACATGAACAATATTAGCTGGTTCCACCCACTCAATGATTTCACAAAACAAGTTACATAAGTTACTTGCATCTTTTATTATATCTGAGGCATCAACAGATTTCACAAAAGCCATGCCTTTAGGGCAGTAAAATAAGAAGTTGATCAAAGTTCTTTGTCTTTGATTGATCCAACCATCAGCCATAATAGTACAACCCGTCTTGGCCCAATTACTTCGATAACCATTAACAAGTAATTGGTATTCTTTTTGAAAATCTCTTAACAAATTTGCCCTCAACTGATAATAATTTGGTCCTTTATACCCAGGTCCAATGGCTGCAATCGCATCTAAACCATGAGGAAAATAAGGAGATTGTATTGTATTAAAAGGAATACATGCATCATAAAACCACCTAGCAATTACCATGTCAGCATTATTTATGACTTCTTTGCTAAACAATACACTTTTAAGACTTGGTTGGGATCTTGGAGTTTTCCTAGGAGCAAAATAATTACCTACACTTTTTCTTTTCCCTCGAATAAATAATTGTTTTTTAGTTGGTTGAACTTCCTCAACTTCTTGTACACTTCCATTTTTATCAAGCTCACAATATGATTTATCAATCTCATCATTTGTTGGCTTCTTTTGCACTTGTTTCAAAGACTCAATCATTCTATAGCGAACATCATGCAACACTTTCTTACAAGAACTAATTTGACCTGTTTTGCAAGCATGATGTTGCTTTATTCCATTTATACCTTTTCCTCTATATGTTGATGAACAAAATAAATAGGTATACACATTGGTTTTCCCCTCTTTTTTAAAAGCGACATATTCCCACCCCAGATCAGATTTCCCACGAACTGCTGTAGATTGATTTTCCCTGTTTCTGATGATTAATTATTATCCATGACTAAGAATCAATCAATGGCGAATTAAAGATTGCAATTGCCCAATAAATTAAACTTGTTAATAGTCAGCAACACTGTCTTTTTCATTTTTTCCTTTAATCAAATTGAATTGATCAATTTACTAATTCATCAAATTCATCCATTCTATTTCTGTAACATAAATTGAAACTAATTCATCCATTCATCTATTCTTTTTTCCCTTAATCAAACTAAAACTAATTCATGAATAATAAGGAATCAAAACAAAAATCAAAAACTAATAAAACAAATTCGAGGCAATCATAAATTAACCACCAGCAGTAGGAATCATAAACAAAAATCAGGAATCATAAACAACCAGCAACAGGAATCATAAACCACAAATCAGAAAATCCCTCCATATTTCAACAAAAATCAGAAAAAAAATGCAAAAGAAAGGAAATGGAAGCACTAGCACAGGGAGGCTTGGCATCGGGGAAGAAGACAAGAAGCTTACCTTGAGAAGACGACTACAACTTTTACAGTCTTAGACGGATGGAGGCTAGGCAGAGGGAAGCTAGGTGTTGGTGGCACTAGCAGCGAAGAGTCGAAGACCCAAACCCAACAAGAAGAGGCAACCCAAACCCATGCAATGCTGATCTTCGAAGCAATCACATTGGAGGAGGCTCGCAGGTGACCCAGACCCAAGAAACACCACCATCAGCAACGACAATGGGAGATTTGACCGATTTAGGGTTTTCTCCTTTTCCCCTTTTGCTTTTCGGCTTCACAGGCATGACATAAATGAATTTACCATTCAGGACCTTTTTTTTT
This sequence comes from Biancaea sappan, assembly GCA_037074585.1. Lineage (NCBI taxonomy): Eukaryota > Viridiplantae > Streptophyta > Magnoliopsida > Fabales > Fabaceae > Biancaea > Biancaea sappan. The sequence continues at coordinate 43,218,221 of CM073497.1, read as the reverse complement.
TCTTGTTAAGCACCCTTAAAACGACACCGTTTTGGGGTTTAAAGTCAAAGTAATAAGGACCGAACCCAACCGATCGGTTTCACCAGTTCCCCCAGTCCAGAACTAGTTTGACCGGTACCATACCAGTTTAGCCAATGACCAATTTTTCCTATGAATTGGACTAGAGCCCTGGCTGGCTCCAGGTCTGTCCGATTTGATTCTTCACTCCTTGATATATATATACAACAAAGGGCTTGACACTATCAATTTAGCCTATAGTTCATGAACTGGTATATGTCCATACATAATTTGGGTTTAATATTTTAGACTCGTTTAAAAATGAGTCTAATTCTTTTAATTTGTGAACTAAATGGGCAGGGTTCATGCATTGGCATTTTTTATTTTTTTAATTTTTTACAAAATTTGATTTATTTTATACACAAAATTCTATATTATTAAATTTTAAATTTTGTAAATTATAACATTATGTATATTCAATAAATATATAGGTATGAACATTTTTGTAATTTTTTAAAATGAATATAGAAATTTCTAATTTAAATATAAAATAGTTAATTTAAAGATAAAATAAAAAAAAATCATAGTTATTGATATCATACAAATCATTAAAAAAAATATTTTACTAGTATATATTGTCTTTTAATAAAAATTATTATTTTTTTAAATTAAAAATTGACATTTAATTATTTTAATATAAAAATTTAAACAACTTTAATAAAAAAATAGAGGCTTGAAGGCCTTGTGTGCAGACTTGGGCGTTCAGTTAGGAGGGACCAATTGAAAGGATGACTTCTGATAGATCAGTTTAGCCGGTTCGTTAACGTTAAAACGAACCTCTTCTTATAGTGGTTGGGATAGTGGGTGGTTAATCGGATTTGAAAATCAAGACTTGTATAACCTACCAACTTTGGCTCACATACACAACGTTCCATTGAGGTTACCAAACTTAGGCATACACCACTACACTAATATCACAAACGGTAATTTCTTCAGTACCATGGTATAGGATATTAAGGTATAAAAAACCATGACATTCAGCATACAGTTGAATATGATTAGGTTCGATGCTTCCTCAAGCTTTTGCTTTACCGACCTCTTTAGCTTTTGATTGGTTTTCACAATCTTCTGCTTATGAAGCTCTCTTGGTTTAGCGGCTTTCACTGAATGGACATTTCGTTGCAACCATAGATATGACCAAATCCACTGACTTCTCGAATGGATTTCTCGATACAGGATCGTGCTTCAGATTATTCAGAGGAAGAAGACGCCGAACCAAGAGAGCTTCATGAAGCAGAGGATAGATAAAACCTACTAGTAACTAAAGAGGCTAAGAAAAGGAAAAGCATAAAAAAGAAATCAACCTGATCATAGTCAAATGAATATATGAAAGCTATGGTTTGTTGCATCTTAAATAATCCATACCATGGTACCTAAGATATCATCGTATCTGATAATAGTGTATCAAACACTTGAGCTTGGCGACTTCAATGGAACTGCCAATATGAGCCGACTTTGATGAATTGAGTTAACATGAAATGCGACCGTTCTGAATCATGAGATCCTTCTTATTTTTCTTGTGAATGATAACCTTTGACAATCTGTGCTTTATATAAAGGTTTTTCACCTACCCCACGTTGCGTGAATGGTAGGTCTTTAATCACTGTTATGCTAAAGAAAAAACTTGTGACATAAATTGCCATTAATTAGGGTGCTTAATATATTGTCATGTTTAAATGTGTTTCCAATTTTGGAGTATGTGAAATCTGAGCTCTTTAATTTTTATGGTTTAAAATTTATGATTGGCATGAAGCCATTAAATTAGGTGATTTGGAAAAGTGGGATTCTTTGTGAGTGGTGATATATTTTCATTTGAATCATGGAAACTTCAACTTGTTACTTTATTCAAAATTTCCTTCACTTTTAAATTGGCAAAAGAATTTTTTAGTCTTCTTTTTGGAATAAGTTTTAATTTTGTCTCACATATTTACTTTATGTCAATTTTGCTATGCTTGCTTAGAACAGATATTAATTTTCATTTCTTTATACCATCTAAATCATGGACGAAGCTAACTGTCAGTACAAGCATCAGGTTCCTCTTAGTTTTTAATTAATGGATCAATCTTGGCCTACACATTGAAGAGTAAAAGCAGTGGCCCAGCAGTCCAGGATTAAGTATGCAACAACCCAATATTAAATAAGGAGGGTGAAGATAAGCCCAATCGTCCATTTGCTACAGTTCAAACTTGTAAATGAAATGTGATACCTGCCGTTTGATTTTTTTAATTAGTTGTTGAATTTATTTTTCAAGTATCACTGTTGCAATTGTGTGTGTGAAATGTGAGTGATATGATATTGTGATGTAATGATGCCATGGGATGCGATTTCAGGCTGTAGGCTTGCAATATGTGGTGCTAAGCCATAAATGGACTAAAATGAAAGAATAAAAGTTTTGTTGAGGTGTAATGTAACGTCCATAAAAGGGGCAGGAATAGAAGGAAGAAATTTTAGGAAACCTTAATGTGAAATAAGAAATGAAAAATGACTCTTAAATCTTGAGATATTATTTTTAGAGTAAATGGTTATAATTGAGAAATAATTAAATATAAAGAAATTATAAAAGCAAAAACTAATAATTACAAATGTAAATAAAAGGATAATCTGAATAGTGGAATTTAAAATAATATTGTTGGTGGTAGAAGTAATTAAAGGATTGTGTAAACAATTAAATAAAAGAAATAAGTAATTATCTAAACTAACTCAATATAATTTAATATTAGGTTTAAGGATAAAGGATATCAATAATCAATAAATAAATTTGAAAGTACCTCCCAACATTTGAATTGAAACCTAGATTTTATTTAATGATTTGGATAATTAAGTTAGATTTTTGAAACTTAAGCAAAGAAAAATAAAAGAATTATGGAAATATAAAATCTAGAATATAATTAACATAATTACCAAATAAAATCTTAAGATAAGAAATATAAAGATTTTGAAAATCTCAAATAACAAACAACAACAACAAGCCTTATCCCACTAGGTGGGGTTGACTACATGAATCGCAAGGTGCCATTGAACTCTATCAATAACCAATTTTTTAGGTATTCCATTAAATAAAACATCTTGTATAATGACTTCTCTAAGTATCCTTCTTTCCTTGGCATTTTTTCACAGGATTCCATATCATTTGCTCAACCTTCCTTAATAGCTCCTCCAACTGTTGTCTTTGAACATGTCTAAACTACCTTAAATGATTTTTTTATCATTTTTTCCTCAATAGGTGCCACTCTAACTCTACCTCGTATACAATCATTATGAATAATATCTTTTCTTATATGATTATACATCCATCTCAACATTATCATCTTTGCTGCCCCAATTTTTTGTTCTGTTGTTCTTTCAACCAACATTCACTCTCATATAATATTGTCGGTTTTATAACAGTGCGATAAAACTTCCCTTTAAACTTGTTAAGTACTTTCCAATCACAAACAACTCTTGATGCCATTCTCCATTTCAACTACCCAAGTTTTATCCTATGTGTAACATCTCTATTTATTTCCTCATCATCTTATATTACTGATCCCAGATACCTGAACTTTGACACTTGTGGTATAACCTGATCTTTAATTTTGACCCCCAACTCATTTCAAACTTGCCACTTGTTAAACTTGTATATTCTATCTTACTCCTGTTTAGACGAAAACCGTTCGATTCCAAAGTACATTGTCATAACTTGAGTTTAAAGTCCATCTTTTCCCTTGACTCTGCCATAAGGACAATATCATCTGCAACAAGCATGCATTTAGGGATTTTTTCTTGGATGTGTTCCGTTAGAGTGTCTAAAACTAGGTCAAACAAATAAGGGCTCAAAACTGATCCTTGATGCAGACCAATCTTTATGGGAAAGTCTTTTGTCTGCCCAATCTTTATGGGAAAGTCTTTTGTCTGCCCTTTAGATGTTCTCACATTAGTTGTTGTCCTTTCATACATATCTTTTATGGCTCTAATATATGCAACACGAATACCTTTCTTTATCAAGGCTTTTTACAACACTTTTGTTGGTACTTGATCGAAAGCTTTTTCCAAATCAATAAAAACTATATGCAAGTCTCTTTATTTACTTCGACCCTTTTTATAATAACATCCAATTTTAGGATCACGTGATTGGTGATATTATAGTCTTTATAATGAAAATTGCCATTGTTTTTATAGAATTATTTGGTCATTTTTAATTCTTTATAATTAATTATTCTTTTTCAATATTATTTATGCAAATAGAGATAAATAACTAGATCAGCTGTTTTATTGCGAATGATATTTTTGAGATAAGAGAAAAGACAAGAGGAAGAAAAAATTTCATGGAAATAGTGTTGGGGGACAGGAAATAGAGAGAGAGTAGTCATGAGGCATAAAAGGAGTCAGGTCCCTATGGGATCCAGAGAGGGACTAAAGTGAAATGAGGAACTACGGTAACACCTAGAAGGAGAGAAATACTCAAATTGGAGAAATTACAGATTTGCCACTATCAAGGTTAATTGGGAGTTGCTTGGGGACAAAGTAGTAATTTCATCATAGGCAAGTATATAGAGGTGGCCCTACCCCTTTTTCTTCATTTTCTCACTTTTCTCTGTCTCTTCTCTCTTTCTCTCTTCCTTCTCTTTACCTCAACCTCTCCATCCAAATCCTCCAACCAAGCTTCGATGAACAGTTCTTCGGCGGTAGGTTGAGTCGTTAATGACTAATTGATGTAGGGAAAGCAAGGAATCAAGGTAGGAATTTCGATTTCTCAAGCTTTTCCCTATTTTTGAGTTGTAGAGCTTTTTGGGTAGAATTTGAGGTTGGGGTTGGATTATTAGTTAAAATTGGGAGTTTTGGTGTCTAAATGCTCCTTAGACATCAAGGATGAGAACCTATGGAAGAAATCATACAAAACGGTAAAGATTTGGCCAGATCTAGGCCAAATCTTTACCGTGGGTCGCGACACTTCAGAAAGGAAAGGGAAAGAAGACCAAGTGTGTGTGGCGCCCAGTCACCAGCGTGCTAACGTCATGCTGACGTTAGACTATAATGTTTTCTTATATCTTTTTCAAATGGCCATAACTTTTTTATCCAGACTCTATTTTAACAAACTTTATATCATTGGAAAGTTCTTTCAGTCTAGTTTCCAATGGTATAAGCTTTATTTGGAAAATCCTTACCAATTAAGAGTTATGATCAAATGAGTGAGCAATGGTTAGAACTAGTGATGAAAATTTTCCTTGTCTTATTTATTTATTGATTTTGGTTGATTCTAGGTGACTTGGGAACTTCATTGGCTTCACTTCCCAGGATGTCTTATACGGTAAACCTTGTCGGTATCAAGATGTGTAGGTGACCTTGCTAATTGAGTTTTTATTTAAAATTACTCAAGTAGAATATAAATCTCATTGACACCATGTGATAAACTAGATTAGGAAATTTGTTTAATATGTTGTGGATTGTATTTGGGTTGGAGGAATTATTATTGTATATATGTGTTGTGTTGTGTTTGTGTATGTGCTTTACATGCGGAAAAAAGGACTTATATAGACCCACGAGAGGGAACCGGCTAGTAATCCCAGGGATATGGATATTCCTTATGGTGAATGTCGAAAACTGGAAACAGAGGGATGGACTTCTGGGATAAACACGTTGAGTAATTATAGTCCGAGGGAAAATTCTGGATTGGGTCTCAATGTGGTAAAAATGTGAAGTGCGGGAGAACATAGCATATTGTTATTTGTATATTCATACCACGAGAGGGAACCAACTAGTAAACCTAAGGAGGTGGTTATTCCTGTGGTGAATGTCAGAAATTGGAAACAAAGGGGTAGACCTCTAGAATAAACCCATTGAGGAATAATATTCCAAGGAGAAAAATTTGGACTAGATCTTAACGTGGTAAATGTGGGAAGTTGTGTAAAACATTGCATATTATTACCTGCATATTTATAATCCACTTGTGTGATTATTTGTGCTTGTATATGCTTTATGTTAAGTTAAACTTTTGGATGTGATATGATGTGGATTGCGAGAGCATGGACTCGCAAGGAAATATCACGTTACGATCACATAATCATGTATGCTAGCGTTTATGTATCTATACATGTCTATATGTGCTAGAGGTACTTATTTATTTTATGGTTGAGATCCTGGTATTTGTACTTGTGCCTTATTTTATTACACAGTCATTTACTCACTAAGTTTTAATGAACTCACACCCTCTATAGTTATATTTTTTAGATATAGCAGATGATAATGATGGGAAATCACTAGAGTTTAGCAGCTTGGAGATATACTCTATTTTTGTTTGGAGGGTTTTTGATGAACCAATTTTTGGATTGTATGCCAATAAAAACACTCTGTAATCCTATGGACCACCTAGGTCCTACTGTGTTTTAAGGAATTTAACTAATTTAGCTGTACTTTGCTTTGCTTTTTCATTGTATGTACTTCCTAGTGTTGTGGGAAGTAAGAAAAAGTATTATGTAAATTTATTTCCTTTATAAATTTACAATTTGCATAGTTTTGGATATTAGGATTGCTCAGAGAAATTATGGGTCATCACTGAGGTACACTCTAAGATTTGTAATTGTATGTTAAGTCACATGCCCATTTTTTGGGACGTTACACTTTTCCATCAACCCTCTTAATAGAAAATAAATAGCTTCTATAGTAGACTGCCCTAGCATAAATCCAAATTAGTTCTATGAAAAGCACACTCTAACTTCTTAACTTGTGTTCAATCACTCTTTCCCATAATTTCATAGTATGACTCACAAGTTTTACCCCTCAATAGTTTGTACAATTCTTGATGTCCCTTTTATTCTTGTATAAAGGCACTAAATGCTTCTTCTCTATTTCTCAGGCATTTTCTTAGACCTTAAAATCTCGTTAAAAAGTTTAGTTAGCTAGATAGTATCTTCTTCCCCTAAGCACTTCCAAGCTTCGATAAGAATACCATAAGGACCAACGGTTTTACCATTATCCATTCTTTTAAGAGCCTCATTGACCTTGGTAACTCCAATCTTGCGATAATGAGCTAAATTTTGTTCGCCCTCTTAGGTTGTTAGATCTTTTATATTACTAGTTGATGTTGCTCCGTCATTAAAAAAACTTGTAAAAGTAACCCTCCCATCTATTTTTAATATCTTTATTTGTAACCAAAACTTTTCCTTCTTCATCCTTAATACATCTTACTTGATCCAAATCTCTAGATTTCCTTTCTCTATTCTTCACAATTTTATAGATCTTTCGTTCCTCATTTTTTGTCCCTAAGTCCTTGTAGAACTCTTCAAATGCTTTAGCTCGTACTTTGCTTACTGCTTTTTTAGTCTCCTTATTAGCCTTCTGATACCTTTCCTAATTTTTCGTGTCATCACATAAATGTATAGCCTTAAAGCATTCTCTTTTATGTTTAACCTTCTCTTAAACACTCTCATTCCACCACCAAGATTCCTTATCTTTTGGTCCAAAACCTTTTGACTCTCTTAAGAGTGCTTTAGCCACTTTCCTAATCCTCTTGGCCATATCATCCCACATGGTGTTAACACTTTCTTATGACTCCCAGGCTCGTTCCTCCAATAGTTTCCTCTTGAAAGTCTATTGTTTCTTCCCCTTTAGCTGCCACCACTTATCCTAGGTCCATCACCTATCGACACTTTTGTTTTTGACCCTTAATAAGCACATCAAGGACTAAAACCCTATGTTGAGTTACCACAGGTTCTCTAGGGATCACTTTACAATTTTTATAGAATTTTCTATTTGGATTCCTCATAAAAAAGAAGTCAATTTGTGACCTTGAGGCTCTACTCTTATATGTATTAAATGCTCCTCTTGCTTCTTAAAGCAGGTGTTGACAATCTTGAAATTATAAGCTATTAAAAAATCAAGTATAGATTGTCCTTCCTCATTGAGCTCCCCAAAATCAAAATTGTAATGTCTGCTAAAATTATACTAATTTTGTACAATTTAGGAAAATTGTAATAAAGATCTTGTGAAAATTATGGTCAAAACCATGAAATTTTTCTAGAAAGTTTGGCAAAGTATCTGGTTGTATAAAAATGGGGCAATTTTGGAACCTTTTTCAATTTACAATTTTAAACTGGCAGAGGACGATCAATTGACTGATCTGGGGCTATCGGTCGACTGATAATCTTAAAAGTTGCATATATCTAAAAACGAGAGATATCAGTCGACTGATGAAGGAACATTGGTCGACTAATGTACCCTAAGCTTCAGATTTCAGAAAAAGTTAACTTGAAAACATGGTAAAATTATCTAGTTTCATTATACACATAATCTACAACACTTCTTCAACTCTTCTTGCAAATTCTCTTCTAGAATGAAGCTATAATACAAGGGACTTACATGAAACTCATATTTCTATGCATATACACAAATTGTGTATAGATCTCTAAAGGTTTGCATAGGAAATTAACATTACATTCCTCTTTAATATGTAACTATCTAGCAACTATGCTAACTTATTTCTTGCTACCTCTTGCTTCTCTACTTCAACTCCTGAAATGGTTAGTTATAATATAAAACATGAGATATATAATCTTAGTAGCTAGTTTATTTAAAGAAATCATTTTAAGAATCATTTCAGTCATAAAAGCAATTCTCAATAATTAATTCATACTTCCATGAACATGAAAGAATTAACATAAAGCAATCCCAATAGTAAACTCATTTTATGAAATATACATAGATATCTGGGCACATAACTAGTGTCATAAACTTCTTTCTCAGCATAGTGTACTATTCTTTGGCTACTTTCTCAAAAAAAGTACTCAATGTCCTATGAGAAATTTCTATCATCCCATGAGGAATTTTTGGGGTTCTGCCATCCCATGAGGATTTTTACATCCTATGAGGAATTTTTATCATCTTATGGGGAAATTTATAGGGTTCTGTCATCCCATAAGGATATAATCTCTACTTTTCAAGAGAAAGTTAATTCTATGTTCTCATGGAAAACTTCAACATATCTATACTTACTGAATCATGAAGAATATGGCAAATAACTAAATTAGCTTGCTTTCTAGCTTTCTTATGAAGAGAACTCTTCATCCTATGAGGAATTACTACATCCCATGAGGAGTCAAGTTCTATTTTCATAAGAAAACATTTTCTCAACATTCATGGAAGGCTATAACATCAAAATATGTCAAATCTTACAAAAACATGACAATACATGATCATAAATTTCTTTTATGAAAAATTAGCTACCTTGGATTCTTATTACTTCAATATATGTTCTTATTACTTCATTTTTATGTGTTTTTATTACTTATCAAGACCAATAAATAATAGAATTATAACTAAAATATTCGTGTTCTTATTTGAAAATTTGTTTGCATTTGAGTTTTATAATTCTGAACTGTTTGTCTTTTTGTTTGTGCAAAATTTCTTTCATCTCAATCTAGTTGTAATATAATATTCAATTAAATCTTTTTAACGCAGGTATCACTGTTGGGTTAACAAAAGAGAAGAAGGAAGTAGATTACCTTGTTTGGTTTAATAGAAAAAAAAAAACTCAAAAAAGGAAAGAGTACCATAACAAATGACACCAAAAAAAAAAGGGAACAATATTCATGGGAATGTTTTCGGACGGAATGAAAAGTGAGGTTTAGGATGGAAATTATATTTATTTCTTAGGGAATGGGAAGGCTCATTCATTTCCAGCCTACCAAAAAAAAAATCATTTTCCTCTACCACTTACTTCATGCTTTCCGAGCCTACCAAACACATCCTCATATATGAATTGTTGACAAAACAAAGGTCAATGGAAGTAACACAGCAAAGCATGCAAAAGTAGGAAACTATCAAACATGATGTTTGAGAAAAAATTGAAATTTTTATAAATAAAAAAAAAGCACCAGATGTTCAAAAAGGCATTTATATTAACTTAATTTCCAAAAATGAAATAAATAAAAACAAAATTACCTAAAGTACAACATAAAAGTCACCAAAATAATCAAATTTGGGCTAGAAATTAGACTCAATTAGGATTTCACTCATTAGCCTAGGCATGGGCTCTAAAGGCAAGCTTTTCTAGAGCTTGCCTTAAGAGCTTTCAAACCCTTCTTTTTATTGACAAAAAAGAAAATCCCCTTTTTTTATAGGATAAGCACTACATTTCACTTTTAAAACTAAACAACGTGAGACTTAGAAATAGAACACTTCTCTCACCCTTCAAATTATCATGTGAAACTTAGCAAACTTTTATTATTTTCCCCCTTTTTATATAATTTTTTTTCCTTTTCTAACATATTATACTTTATTTTTCTCCTTTTATTTTTATAATAATATTATTTTTGTCACAAAGAAGATAAATAAGGGAACAAAAAATAAAAGAAGAGCAATGTATACAAACATATATATATATATATATATATATAGATATATAATAATAATAATAATAATAATAACTATTGGTTTAATATCAATTCAACTAAAGTTGAATCAATGAATCATGAACTAATGCTTCTAATGCTTCAATTACCTATTCAATTTTTCCCAATCATTTACTTCATGAAGCTCTCTTGGTTTAGCGGCATTTACTTACAATCATCTAAGGCATAATATTGTACTGAGAAATCACACTTCAGACATTAATTAGTTTCGCCACATATGCCACCAATCGAGTGTGGTTAGTTTCACTTCGTGGCCATTTCACTGGATTTGCTAATACAAGCTTATGCCTGAGATAATTCAAAGGAAGAAGACGATGAACCAAGAGAGCTTCATTAAGAAGAGGATAGCGAAACATTTCAATTCGGCCTCTTCAGTAGAACTGTCAGTGTGAGCCCACTCTAATGAATTGAGTTACATGAAACACAATCCTTTCGAATCTTGAGATCTTTCTCCCTTTTCTTGTGCATTATAACATTAGACATACATGCTTCATATACAAGTTTTTCACCAACCACATATTGTGTGCATGGTAGGTCTTTAATCACTATTATTTTAAAGAAAAAACTTGTGTGACATGAATTTCCATTAATGAGAGTGCTTAATATATTGTCAGTTTTAAATGTGTTTCCAACATTAGAGGAGGGGAAATCCGGGCTCACTAATTTTTATGGTGTAAAATTTATAATTTGCATGAAGCTATTAAATTAGTGAAAGGATTACTTGCTTGGCAAATTGTGGGCCGTTGGATTAGCCCATCAATGGCCACAGATGCAAGGCATGGGAGAATCTCGTTGTCGTTGGATCGTGATTGATCCAATAACCCATAATCGTGAAGGAGTGAAACACACCAATTCACTTGTAGGGGCTTTTTTTTTTTTTTTAAATTTTGATACCTAGGTTGCTTTCTAAAGGAGAAAATCGTAGAATGATCCCAACCTCTTAGATTTCTTTCAAAAAAGGCCCTCTATACCTAACTTTTGTTCTTTTCCCCTCCACAATCAACACGCGTTTGGCCTCTTCTCCATAGTTCTCTTTCACCATTTTTGTTCTTTTGAGTATCTAGTGTGAAGTTTTTTTAAAAGAAATTCAAGAAAAGGGAGATCATAAGAAGGGTTGTTCTAAGTTTTGGCTTGGGCGTCGATTTCTGAACAACCAAGAGAGAGTTTTCCTTTTTCTATTCCTATGATGATTTCAAAATGACCAAGGCCTCAATATTCGTTCAATTTAGAGCAAAAGCATGATGTTTGTGAGTGTGTTAAGAACTTAAACTTCATAATGGGTATGCCTCCAACTTGGCAAGATGTGTGGACCTAAATGAAGGTAGGTTTAATGACATGAAAAGTCATGATTGCCACATTTTATGGAGCAGTTACTTACTATTGCCTTCATTACTTTTCCAAATATTGTGTGGACACCTTTAATGAAACTTTGTCAGTTCTTTAGAGAAATTTGCTCCACTTCGTTGACAATGAAGAATTTAACTCAATTAGAGGGAAAAAAAATACTTGTAACATTATACAAGTTGGAGAGGATCTTTCCTCTAGGCTTTTTTGACTCCATAGAGCATCTTCCCATACATCTTGCATATGAAGCAAATGTTGGTGGGTTAGAGCAATATCGCTAGATGTATCTTTTCGAGGGGTAAAAATTTTACTAATGTTTTATTTTCGTATTTAGCTCTTATCAATGTAATTTTAATTTTTCTACTTCAACTTTGAATCTAATCTAGGTTCCTCCACACCTTAAAAAGAAAAGTAAAAAATAAGGATAGAGTGGAAGGATCCATATGTGAAGCCTACATCACTGAAGAGACAGCTAACTAGGGTTCCTAGAAATGATGATGAGGGTGAATCCTCTGACCAAAGCTCAATCTTCAATTATCCTGAGCATCCTGGATGTGAATGAAAGGCACGGTTCTTAACCGATCAAGAAGTAAAGGTTCTAATAAACTACAATAAAGTCTAACCTTATCTTGAGTAAGCTTACTTTTTCTATGTTTTAAGTATGTTTCTCATTATTAATAATGCTTCCTCGTAGCTTATCAAGTAATTCTATGGATGCAGTTTATTTGTTGAGAATCTCTAGGATTCTATGCTAAACATCACTAGTGATGCGGCCCACAAGCAAATTGACTCATAATTTCCATCTTGGTTTCAAGTATATGTAAGTTAATGTTGCATGTTTTCTTTCTTTTGATATATTCTTGTGAGATCTTAATGTCTCTAATCTATGTCATTGAACAAATTGGTTTTAGACCCAACCAATTCTATTGATGATCTAGTGATAAAAAGCATTGCATCAGACCCAGTAAGAAAAGTCAAGACATGGCCCATGTATTTCATTAATGGATATAAATTTCACATAGAATCTTGGAGTCATCACAAAGCCACAATAATCAGTGTTGTATGCATCAAGGGGTCTGATTACAAAGAGGTAGAGTGTGACTATTATGGAACACTCCAAGAGATGGTTGAACCAGTGTTCATAAGGTCACTGCCAAAGCATTTGGTGTTGTTTAACTGTGAGTGGTTTGATCTAACCCTCGGTCGTGGAACAAAAACTGATGGTTAATCTAGAATTGTTAAAGTTCGAAAGTCAAGGAGGCTGAACACATATGACCTATTCATCTTTGCACAAGAAGCATTGCAGGTATACTATGCCCCTTATCTTGTGAAATGCAATAAGGTTGATTAGTTAACAATTATTAAGATTAAGTTTAGGAGGAAAATTGACACTCCTAGTACTGAAATTAGTCATGATGCATACTAAGAAGATGATATGAGTCATATTATGCATGCAATGGTAAAAAATGATGATGAACTTCAAACCTTACAAGACGAGGGACACTATGAAGAAGTTGATAGGGTGTCAATTGATCAACCCTTCATTAATGATGAAGAGAAAGAGGAAAAGGGAGAAGAGGAAACTCAAGGGGAGGAGGATAGAGAGGAGTTAGACAACAATGTAGATGAAGAAGACTCCTCTACTTGATTTATGCTTAGTTTTATATTAATGATCTATCTGACTTTATATTTTTTATTGGTGTATGTATGCATTGATACAAATGTTGAGAGGTTGTGACAGTTCATGGGGTCGCATAGAATGAGATAGAGGGTGCGCATGGTGATTGCAACTTAGAAGACCATGCTCTGAGATATGTAGAAATTTATCGACCAATTCTTGAGCCAGCAAACCCATTCTAATGCTAGTGCTTCTGCAAATGATGATAACACATAACCCCCAGATTCCCCTATAGAAAATTAGTTTATTTTTGTAAACTTTTATTTGAACTGAGACGAAATCAAGGAAAGAAAAATCTGTCCTTGATTTGAGACAGAATCATGGACGAAATATTCCTTCCTAGATCTGAAAATTAATGAGCTAGGGTCTATGGTACCTCGTATAGACAAACAAAAAGGGTTAGCATCCAAAACTCAGAGGCAAACAAGCAATAAAGTAAATAAATAATGCAACCAAAAAGAGATAAAGAGAAGTCCAAACTAGGATCATATTAGCTACACTTAATATTGTCAAAACACCGTCAATCCCTAGGAACGACGCCAAAAACTTGATGCGAGATTCCAACAAGTATACTGGGTCTTACACAAGTAGTAAAGTAGTGAGAAAAGAGTCATATCTACAAGGATTGACTATTGACATTTACCAATTTCGATAATTTAAATTTTATTTGAACGAATAAAACTTAGATTAAAGTCAGCTCTAGATAACTTAGAGCAATTTGAAATTAAATAGTACTTGATCAAAAATAGGAATTTAAGAGTAAAAGCAACATTAGATATTCAACGATTAAATAAGGGAGTAGGGGATTGATTCGCTAGATTTTAAATTTGATTAATTCATAGACAAATTACTCTTCGAATTACTAAAGAGTGAATTATTTTAATTCCAAAACCAATTCCTTTGGTTATTGGCAAACCTTTTCCAAATTAATTGAAACCAATTCCTTGGATAACAATCCTCCCTAATTCAAACAATTGCCTAATTCCTTAGAACACTTAATTGATTAAGGGATTAAGTTCAGAAGATAATAAACATCACACAAACAAAATTGTCTATTCCTAGATTAATTTGGTCTATGGTAGAATTTTACAGAGCAAATTTATACTGTACTATTCCTAGCATAGATATAAATCTTAACTTTCATTGAATAGTGGCCAATCATTCAAGAATCAAACAAAGTAGTAAAATCTACTCCACAATTAAAATTGAAAACAAGAATAATTTCATTCAACAGTAAAACTTCAACAAATTTAGCTACATCAATGCTTTAACTTTAAAGAGGTTAGTTACACATGGTTTCAATGAAGAAAAAATAAAGATAGAATTCATATTGAAAGTTTAGAAGAAAGCCTAAGAGAATTGGAGGTCCAATCATTCCCAATCACGTTCCTTAAGCTCTCCCACGTCTCCTAGTCGTCCTTGCATGTTTCTCCAAAAGAAAATCCAAGATCCCTATGTCAACAGTAAAACAGAGCTTAAATACTTTGTCAAAACGCGTAACAATAGGATACACAGATTCTGCCAAACATCAGTGCTGAACACTGAGAAGCCAGCTTTCAACGCTGCACCACTGGAACTCAAAGCTTCCTTCTGCAAACCACCAAAACTGGAATCTTTTTGGAACTATAGAGCTGAGAGTTTGGGGGCTGGAGCTGGGCACTGGAACACCAGAAAGTTCATTCCAAGGCTTGAATTTCAACCTTCAACCTCTGAAAACTCCAAACCTACGAAAGCAACTAAAGAAGAGTTCAAAACCATGCAAAGTAAGCTAAAAACAAGAGGAAAAATTAAACTGTTAACACTACTCTAAGAGGCTAGAAACAAGAGTAAAATAAACATTTATTCAAGCAAAATAAACTAAAGACTAGCTAAAAAGAGTAACTTTAGAGCCATAATAATTCTATTTCATAGAATCATCACAAGAAAATATCACATAAAGTGTTGAGGCATTTTCCAATAAAACCAAGACTGCAAAGGTTGTACATGGAAAAATACACGACCAAGGATATTGTAATATCCGTCATTTTCAGATATTAGTTTATTGGAATTTTATGAGAGAGTATTTTGAGAGCAAGAAAAATTTTCGCTTTAATAAGGTCCAGGGACTAAAGTGAAAAGAAATGAAAATATGGAATACTCTGGAGAATTGATCATATAAATAGACCAAGAGGGAGAATAAAAAATAGATGAGGATGATTAGAAGGCCAGTACCTTAAGGATGATGGATTGGAGGCTAGAACGGGTTTTGACGCAATGAGAGGAACAAAAAAGAACAAATACGAGATTTTGGTATTTTAGTGAAAATGAGATTATATGGTATGCATTTTTATGGGAGTGTGATTGGGTGCCCTAATGTCATCTAAGCTCTTCAAATTTCCTTGAAGCCCGTAAACAAAGTAATTACCAAAGGGACCAAATTGAAAGAGATTAAGTGGGGCCCACACTTCACATTTAAAATATCCACCACCCCTTTTGATGAGGATCAACCAAGGAGCACGGAAAATGAAGCACTACAAGACCTTGGTAGGCCAATGACAAGGGCACATACCAAGAAAGCTAAGGAAGCCTTGAATCAAATGGTGGCAAATATGATTGAGGCAGATGTAAGCCTAGAAGGATTGAAGCCCAAATTGGTCAACTACTTGATCAAACTCGAAGACAACAATTTGAAGGCCATGACTGAGGGCCAACTTACATAATTGAGATGCAACATATGGGCTGGAGTTTGTTTTGCTTTTGGGTTAATTAGTTAGAACTGATTAGTTAAAAGTGAGCCCAATTCCTTATTTATTTATTTTTTTTGTAATTTTCATATCTTTTAGTCTTCCTAGATCAGTTTTAAGTGTTTTAACAAGTCCCTAAGTCACTATGATAGTTAATAGGAGTTTATTTCTAGTTTTAATATAGTGGGAATTAATTGTTCAACAGCCCAATTAGCCTATAAATAGGAACTCAATGGATGCAAAAAGATAGAAGTTGAACATGAATGAAAATTGAGTTTTCTCCAATTGTGAGAGCTTTCCTTGAGTTCTTGGGTAAAGAACCAAATTTGATCTTATCAAGGCAACTTGTGGCGATCAAAAATTCATGACTTATCACTCACCCTCTCATCTTTTCCTTGAGCGTGGCGTCAATATCTCTCCTTTAATCTAAATTTCAAGGCGATCCTTCCTTGAATCTATCATTTGGTATCAGAGCCTAGGCTCTTTGAATTTTAGGTGTGGCGTTTCTTTATTTGAATCCATATATATATATATATATATATATATATATATATTTTTTTTTTTTTCTTCTCAATTCCATTGAGCTCCTTTCTACTTGAATATTATTGTTTTGTTTTTTGTCCATTTCTTTGATACGATTACTTCTTTGTTGGGATAATCCTTTGTTTCAAATTATGTTGGATCTTTGTGAGTTGTTTCTTTGTTGTGTCTCTTCCCACCCTTGTTATTACAATTGCACCAGATTTCTTTTCATTGAGTCCTAGTCTTTTTTTTTTTAAAAAAAAGGTGTTACCAGAAGTAGTATTATCATTGAGTTTTTGATTAAAAAAAAGGTATAAAACAAAAATTCACAAAAAAAAAATTCGTAAAAAAAAATTGTCAAAAAAATTGAATTGTGATTTGAAAGGACTTAATATTCCCTCTTATGAAATCTGATTTCAGTGACAAGCCTTGTTTTACTCCATTTGTATCTCCTTTTGATCTTTGCTCCTCTTTTGGTTTATGTCATTCTTGCTACTATACAGATCACTTCTTATTGTCTTGAGAAAAATCATTGATAAGGTTTTTTTCTTAAGACCCTATAAGTGGAAGTTAAGTGGAAAAAGGCAAGAGTGCATATCACATAAAAGCCGAACTGAGTGTAAACACGAGTGAACCACAATCTTGAGTGAAACACGTAAGGGAGTGGAGAGGTCAAATTACAAATTTTTCTCTTTTGGTCAATTTCAATTATTAGTGATGGCAGGAACAGGTGGTGGGAGTACTCCTCCGTCTCTGAGGACAACAACTATAAGGTTACAAATAGAAGCCTTAACCCAACATATGGAAAGAATGATGCGTGCACAAGCTAATGAATTTCATGAAAGGCTTGATCAAATGGAGCAGAACAGAACAACACATAGGAATTCTTCTAATGCTGAAAGTGAATATTCAGGAGGTAGAAGGCAGAAGCGTCGAAGCGACATGAGAGAAGAAGGAGAGGAAATGAGGGAGAAAATAGAAAGAACAGTCTAGGTGGTATAAAAATAAAGGTGTCATCTTTTCAAGTGAAAAATGATCCAGAGTTGTATTTAGAGTAGGAAACAAAAATTGAACAAATCTTTGCATGTCATGACTATACGGATAAGAAAAAAGTGAAGGTGGTAGCACTTGAATTTTTTGATTATGTCTTGATTTGGTGGGATCAAACACTCAAGGAAAGAAGGAGATTTGAACAACCACCTATTGATTCTTGGGAGGAGATGAAGAGATTGATGAGGAGATGTTTTGTGCCTTCCTATTACCATAGGGAATTGCACAACAAGCTTCAAAGACTTACCCAAGGATCTAAGAGTGTTGATGAGTATTTTAAAGAAATGGAAGTGTGTTTGATAAGAGCCAATGTGATGTAAGAAAGAGAAGCAACTATGGTGCGGTTCCTACATGGCCTAAACCGTGAAATTAGTGATGTGGTGGAGCTGCAACACTATGTTGAATTAGAAGAATTGGTACATCAAGCTATAAAGGTAGAAAAGCAACTTAAGAGAAAAGAGTACAAAAAGAAGAGTTCTCCCAATTTCAATGCAACAAGCTGGAAGGAAAAATCAAAGAAGAAGGGTACCTCATCTTCTAAGGAGGTCGTGGTTAGCTCTAAAGAAAAGACTCATGAAGCCTCTTATAACACCAAAAATTGAGATATCAAGTGTTTCAAATGTTTGGGTAGGGGCCACATTGCATCTCAATGCCCAAGCAAGAAGGTGATGATGTTGAAAGACAATGGAGAAATCACCACTGATTCTTCATCCAATTCTACCACAACTAGTGAAGATGAGATTGAAAGTGGAGAAGAAATGCCAACGGAAGGAGATTTACTCATGGTTAGAAGACTGCTAGGGAGTCAAGTAAAGGAAGAGAATGCAAGTCAAAGAGAAAACATATTCCATTCAAGGTGTCTTATCTAAGGGAAGGTATGTTCTCTAATCATTGATGGAGGGAGTTGTGCTAATGTAGCTAGTACTCGGATGGTTTCTAAACTGAACCTAGAAACTAAGCCCCACCCATGACTTTATAAGCTTCAATGGCTTAGTGAGGCAGTAGAGATAACTGTGAACAAGCAAGTTGAGGTTTGTTTTTCCATTGGAAAGTATCATGATTCTGTTTTGTGTGATGTGGTACCTATGGAAGCAAGTCATTTGTTGCTTGGATGACCTTGGTAGTTTGATAAAAAGGCCAACCATGATGGGTATACAAATAAGTTCTCTTTCTTGCATAATGAGTACAAAATCACCCTTGTGCCTATGTCACCTAGAGAGGTGAGAGAGGATCAAATTAAAATGAGAGAAAAGAAAGAACAAGAAAAATTGAAAGAAAAAGAGAATGAGAAAAAGAATGATGGTCTTAACAAAAAGAGTAAAAGAAAAAAAGAGAAAAATAGTGAGAAGATAGAGACAAAAGAAAATTTTCTTGCAAAAGAAAGAGAGGTGAAGAGGGCGTTACTTTCAGAGCAGCCCCAATACTTGCTTTATTGCAAAGGATATAATTTGACTACTAACAATTCTACTGCAATTCTTTGCCTAGTGGTGTTGAAATTCTTTTACAAGAATTTGAAGATGTATTTCCAAAGGAGGTGCTAGACGGCCCACCACCTTTAGGGGAATTGAACATCACATTGATTTCATTCCCGGAGCATCTCTTCCCAATAGTTCAGCATACCGGAGTAATCCTCAACAAACCAAAGAAATACAAAGAAAAGTGGAGCAGTTGATGCGCAAAGGCTGGGTGAGGGAGAGCTTGAATCCTTGTGTTGTACCAGTCATATTAGTGTCCAAGAAGGATGGGAGATGAAGGATGTGCACAAATTGTAGGGTCATCAATAACATCATTGTCAAGTACAGACACCCTATTCCTAGACTTGATGATTTACTTGATGAATTATATTGTGCATGTTTGTTTTCAAAAAATTGATTTGAAAAGTAGATATCATCAAATTAGGATAAGGGAAGGGGATGAATGGAAAACTGCCTTTAAAACTAAATATGGGCTGTATGAATGGTTAGTAATGCCATTTGGATTAACAAATGCTCCTAGCACCTTCATGAGGTTTATGAACCATATCTTGAGAGAGTTTTTAGGTAAGTTCGTTGTTGTGTATTTTGATGATATCTTAATATATAGCAAGAGTTTAGATGAGCATCATGAGCATTTGAGTACTGTTTTGCATGTGCTTAGGAAAGAAAGGTTGTATGCAAATGTGGAAAAATGTACCTTTTGCACTGATCATATAATTTTCTTGGGATTTGTTATAATGCTAAAGGTGTGCATGTTGATGAAGAGAAAATAAAAGCAATTCAAGAGTGGCTAACTCCAAAAAATATGAGTGATATTAGGAGTTTCCATGGCTTGGTGAGTTTCTATAGGAGATTTGTTAAGAATTTCAGCACCTTGGCTGCACCTCTTAATGAAATTGTTAAGAAAAATGTGGGGTTTAAGTGGGGGGAGAAACAAGAGCATGCTTTCACTGCACTTAAGGATAAGCTCACTCATGCACTAATTCTTGCATTACCTAATTTTGCTAAATCTTTTGAAATTGAGTGTGGTGCTTCTAATGTTGGAATTGGGGCTGTTCTAATGCAAGAAGGTTATCCCACTACTTATTTTAGTGAAAAATTAAATGGGGCTACACTTAACTATTCCACTTATGAAAAGGAGTTGTATGCCTTGATAAAGGCTTTACAAACTTGGGAGCATTACCTCTTGCCAAAAGAATTTGTCATTCATAGTGACCATGAGTCCTTGAAGCATCTAAAGGGACAAGGTAAGCTAACAAAAGACACACCAAATGGGTGGAGTTCCTTGAGCAATTTCTATATGTGATTAAGCATAAGAAAGGTAAGGCCAATATAGTTGCTGATGCACTTTCAAAAAGGTATGCTTTACTTTCTACACTTGAAACTAAACTATTTGGTCTTGAGCATATTAAGGGTTTGTATGAACATGACTCGAATTTCTGTTCTAAATATTCTACATGTGTGCATACTGTTCAAAATGGATAGTTTAGGCATAATGATTACTTGTTTAAAGAGAAAAGGTTATGTGTGCCAAAAGGATCCAAAGAGCATTGTTAGTGAGAGAGGTACATGAAGGGGGTTTAATGGGACATTTTGGGATACAAAAGACTTTAGACATACTGCATGAACATTTCTATTAGCCACACATGAAGCATGATGTGCATAAATTTTGTGAACGTTGCATTGTTTGTAAGAAATCTAAGTCTAAAGTCATGCTCCATGGTCTTTATACTCCTTTTCCTATTCTTGATTTCCCTTGGGTAGACTTGTCTATGGATTTTGTTTTAGGGCTGCCTCGGACAAGGAATGGCAAGGACTCCATCTTTGTGGTGGTGGACAGGTTCTCTAAGATGGCACATTTCATACCATGTAAGAAAAGTGATGATGCTTGCCATGTTGCTGAATTATTCTTTAAGGAGGTGGTGCGCCTACATGGGCTGCCAAGGAGCATTGTTTCAAATCGTGACATGCAATTTTCCATATATTTTAGCCTCTATTCTAGCCCTTTTTGCATCTTGATTTTTGCCAAAACTCTATTTTTATAATGTTTTGAATTATTTTGGGTGAAAGTTAATTATAGATTTATGTGCTTTAACTCCATAATTTTACTCCAAAATGGTTCATTTATGTGTTTTACAGAGTTTGGAGGCATCTGGGCTCGAACCGGACAAGAAACAAAGCAACAGAGAGTAAATCAGAAATGTTGAAAAAAATGGCCTGGCGCCCGGCGCCAGGAAGCCAATGCCCGGCGCCAGGAACAGTGAGTTAGTAGGATGACGTGGAATTTAGAGGAAAAATTAGGTTAAGCCAGCGCCCGGCGCTGGGATCGCAGCGCCCAGCGCTGGCGCCGCAGAGAGCCACTATAAATGCAATTTTTAGGTTAGAACAAGAAGAGGCTTCGCTCCAAACTTCAGACCCGCGGCTGCTGCAGACAGAGGCGACTTCCATAGCTTGGTTTGAGGGAAAGGAAGCCTTCCCATTTGGGAATGGCTCTCCTTCTCCCATTTTCTTTCCTTTTCTTCTATTTTCCTTCATAGTTTCTTAGATTTCTGCTGCATTTTCTGTTTTCTGTCATGTTCTTCTTCTCTTCCACGTAATTTCTGAGTTTAAAGATTGATGTAGCTTGGTTCTATGATGTTTTATTGCTGAACAATTTCGATTTTAATGCACTTTCGTTTAATGGAATGGATTTTACCGATTATTCTTCCTCTTGAATGTTTGATGAACCTTCAATGAAGTTAGGATTTTGATGTCTATGCTAGAGTTAGCTAGATATTGAGCTTGACCTTGTAATTTCCACCATAAATTAGATTATCTAGATATAGATAGTTTTATTTATGTGGCTTGAATAATTTTCTTGAGCTTCATAACTTAATTGAATGGTTGATCTAAGATTTTAGTCAATTATTTTGGTTAAGTTAGATTGTAATTTCAAAGTTTTTGGATTCAATCATATTTTAGAAAATTGGCCAACATTGAATGGATTGTAATTTAATTGAATTGTTCTTCAATGATTCAAAGATTAATTTGTCTATGAATTAATCGGATTAGACCAACGAAATCAATCTCATTTTCTTGTGTAGTCGGTCATTTGATGAAATGAAAATTGTACTTTAATTCATTTGGACCAATGAGTATTTTCTTGGCCAAAGTTCCATTTTATTTATTGTCCTATAAAGCTTGTTATTTATACATGCATGCGATTGCTATGTATTTGTAATGAGTAGGACAAGAGATAACATGTCATATGGGATTGCGGGGCATTGATGTGATTAGGACTTCATCGGATTATATTTGAGTTATAGATTAGTGAAGATCTTCCTAACTATAATTTTAATATAATTCAGTCTTAGAAGACTTTTTTGAGAATTTTAGATTGAAGATTACATAATAGAAATAGCCAAGAATATTCAAAGGAAAGGATGATGATGTACAATTCCATGGAATTTGTGACCAGTCCACATCTTTTCTCTGTTTTGTTTTCTATTTAGTTATTTAAATTTCAGTTATTTATATTGTGTTGTTTCAATCATCACCCCCCCTTTTTTGTGTAATTTCTGAAATTTACTTCATAAGTCTTAATAGCATTTCACTTAGCCTAATTGAATTTTATTTGATACCTCAATCTCTGTGGGACGATACTCTACTTATCACTTTATTACTTGTTGCGACCCAGTATACTTGCTGGAATATTTTATGTGCTATAAAATATACGCACCAGACACCAAATTCTTAAGTGACTTTTGGAGAACCTTATGGGGTAAGTTGGAAACAAAGCTTCGTTTCTCCACTACATGCCATTCCCAAACTGATGGACAAACTGAGGTAGTGAATAGAACTATTTCTTCTCTTCTTAGGGCTATAAGTAAAAAGAAAATAAAGACGTGGGAAAAATGTCAACCTCATGTGGAGTTTGCATATAATAGGGTTGTTCATAGCACTACTCAATATTCTCCATTTGAAATTGTTTATGGCTTTAACCCTTTAACCCCTCTTGATTTATTGCCATTTCCTAACACTTCTTTTTTAAAGCATAAAGATGGCAAAGCTAAGGTTGAATATGTAAGGAAGTTACATGAACAAGTGAAAGCTCAAATTGAAAAGAAAGCAGAAAGTTATGCTTAACATGCTAACAAAGGTAGAAAGAAGGTTGTGTTTGAACCTAGTGATTGGGTTTGGGTGCACATGAGAAAAGAGAGGTTTCCTTCACAAAGGAAATCTAAGCTTCAACCACGAGGAAATGGTCCATTCCAAGTGCTGTCCCATATGAATGATAATGCTTATAAGATAGACTGTGAGTTTGGTGTTAGTACTACTTTTAATGTGTTTGATTTATCTCCTTTTGATGTAGGTGAAGTGGATTTCAATTCGGGGTTGAATTCACTCAAAGAAGGAGGGGATGATGAGGATTAACCAAGGAGCATGGACAATGAAGCACTACAAGACCTTGGTGGGCCAATGACAAGGGCATGTACCAAGAAAGCTAAGGAAGCCTTGAACCAAA
The DNA here is from genome assembly GCA_037074585.1 of Biancaea sappan. Classification (NCBI taxonomy): domain Eukaryota; kingdom Viridiplantae; phylum Streptophyta; class Magnoliopsida; order Fabales; family Fabaceae; genus Biancaea; species Biancaea sappan. The sequence goes on along the minus strand of CM073497.1, from coordinate 43,194,483 downwards.
TGGTGGTAAATATAATTGAGGCAGATCCAAGCCCATAAAGATTAAAGCCCAAATTGGTCAACTACTTGATCCAACTTGAAGACAACAATTTGAAGGTCGTGACTGGAGCCCAACTTACATAATTGAGATGCAACACATGGGCTGGAGTTTGTTTTGTTTTTGGGTTAATTAGTTAGGACCAATTAGTTAAAAGTGAGCCTAATTCCTTATATATTTTTTTTGTAATTTTCGTACATTATTTTGGTCTGCCAATTTCAGATATCTTTTAGTCTTCCTAGATCAGTTTTAAGTGTTTTAAAAAGTCCCTAAGTCACTATGATAGTTAATGGGAGTTTATTTCTAGTTTTAATATAGTGGGAATTAATTGTTTAGCAGCCCACTTAGCCTGTAAATAGGAACGCAATGGATGCAAAAAGACAGAAGTTGAACGTGAATGAAAATTGAGTTTTCTCCAATTGTGAGAGCTTTCCTTGAGTTCTTGGGTAAAGAACCAAATCTAATCTTATCAAGGCAACTTGTGGCAATCAAAAATTCATGACTTATCACTCACCCTCTCATCTTTTCCTTGAGTGTGGCGTCAATATCTCTCCTTTAATCTAAATTTCAAGGCGATCCTTCCTTGAATCTATCACCCTTACTTCATTCATTTTCCTTTCCTTCCCTATCTTGTATCCTCTGCCCAATATCCCTCTCATTTCCTCAATAACATCGACGGCCAACCCTTAGTGGAGGAAGAGACAAGAAAATTTTAAGAAGTGGTAAGTGCACTTTCCTCTCTTTTTTCTTCATCTTCTTCTTCTTTCCATTATTTCAAGAACTTAAAACCCTAGATGAGGAGATTGGGGGAAGTGTTGTAAATGTTTCTCTGGGCTGATTCATGTGAAATTGTTGTTCTGAAGGTTAATAGATGAAGAAAGAACTAAGAATTACAGGAATGGTCATTTAAAGAATAAGATTAGAGTATGGCATGAGAATGGTAAAAGTTAGGGTTTAATTGGAAAAATTTTTTATTGGAGCTTGTATACTTGTTTTTAACTTAGGAAATTGTTGCCAAATTGATCCTAGAATGTTAGAAATGAAATCACATTGAAGGAATCAAATGAATTGATGAAGATTTGAGGTTTTTGGACCCAAATTCATGCTTCCCGTCGGAGTTGCAGGTCGTAGCGCCCGAGGCGCCATGAAATAGAGATTAGGGAGGTGCTAGCACATGAGTGGAGCTTTTAGCCTTTTGAAAGGCCATGGTACCTGGGTGCCAAAAGTTGGACTTTGGGAGCTTCATAATTCTTGTATTTGAGATGCTCTTGATGTCTCGTAGGCTTGATCGTGGTTGAAATGTGACCGAGATACTCCTCAGAGATCAAAAGGTGTTACAAATCCTGGTGAGGGATATCTCTAATCCCCTTTCGATTTCATACCAAAATTTAATTACATGTGTCTATCAAGTCTTGGTTTATTCCTTTGAATGCTTTAATGTGATTATGTATTCATGGTGATATATACTTGGGATGCTATAATTGGTTAATAATATTCTTCTTAATTAGAATTAAAGCTATGACCTTGAAAGGGGACAACTTAAAGGGATCTAGGAGGTGTACTCCCTCCTCTTTGAAATTTGTTGTAATTACAAAACCTATATTGGTGATGACCTAGAATAAAATTCTAAAATTTACTTATTACTGGGTATGTTAATATTAATTGTTATGAATAATAACTATATCTCTTTCCTTAAGGCAGGAGAAATTTTCTTATTTTAATACATTAGAAAAGTTCTATCCTGTAATGAAGTACTTGAACTATGAGGTACAAAGGGGTGAGAGGACCTCACTTTACTTATTGGGTTGCTCACTATACTTATTATTAGGTACCTGTGTGTGTTGAAACTCCCACCATTTGTAATTGCTTATATTTGATTATGATTACTTTTTAAACAAATTTCTAGGTACAAGTTAGCGTGGTTATATACACACATCCCTTCCTTGTAAATGCTATGGATGGATCAGTGAAGGGAGACTACATGCTTTATATAATTGATTAGGATTATGAGCATAATAGATTGGTGGTGATAATCATTATGAAATGATACCTTTATTGCTTGATATGACTGTTGTGATTGCATTACATATCAGTTTGTGATATAATTCAAATTATAAATGTCCTGGAACGATAGATAGCATTTAAATTATAATTGTCCTAGAACGGTGGATAGTATTCAAATTATAAATGACTTGGAAAGGCAGACAAGAACGGTGACAGCATTTAAATCATAAATGTTCTGGAATGGTGGACAATATTCAAACTATAAATGTCTTGAAATGGTGGACAGTATTAAATTATCAATGTCGTTATCATCCACATGTCAAAATTCTTCTTTAAGTAAGTCCTTGCTCTCCAATTAAAACTGTTCCCAAACTTGACACTCTTAACCTATACGTATTTCTTAGCTGACTTCTCCATCTTGTAGTTGAGGTGCCTCTTGATGGAGTATGTTTTTAACGCTACCATCAATACATCTTTGTCTCGAAATAATAAACTGGTGGCAAAGTTTGAATCTTCATCCGCAGTGTGGGCTTGAATGATATCTAGAATTTTCAGCTCATTTTGTTGGGGCTGTACTTGCTTGCATCATAAAAGAACGTGGAGCATAGTAAGTGATGGGTTCAACCTGGTGAACATCAACATCTTCACCCTTTAAGTCATGTAAGCTCCCTCCTCACACTAGTTCGACAACACTGTTGTCCTCAATGTCATCAACATCTATATCGTCCAAAATATCAAGTGGTGGATTAGGTGATGAAATGTCTATTGCATCCTCCATGGGCTGAATTTTCGCACGTGCACATAGATATGAACTTGGCACATGATATCAAGTAGATGGTCCACTCTCTTCATTCCACGCGGCATGCTCATATAAATCGAGAATGTTGGAATTGATGTGACCTTCTATTGCATCAATATCTGCATAGACTTCTATACTTGTCAACATTCATTTCAATTGTAGTGTCTCTATTATCGTTTAGCTAGAACTGATCGAATTTAAGAGGAGTCATTTGTTCGGGATATCTATATATCAACCGAGATATTGTCTCATGTTGTCCTAGCCTCTACTTCTGGTGGATTAATTGTCTCGAAACATCTAATGAAATGTTGCATCTAATCTTCACTACCATTATATTATTAGCCTCAAATGATACACTGTTAAGATCGTAGCTCAATATAATACCATCGAGTAAATACAAACCAAGAGTGACCAACTTCAACTCATCCAATTTTTTTTAAGTAATTAGTCCACCACAAATAAAATTGACTCATTATCCTACACGTTTAATAACAACTAATTATTATCTAAATCTACTAATTATCTATGATCTAAACAATTATTCTTAATAATTTAAATTCTAAATCTAAATAAGTATTTAACATTGGTAAGACATAAATTCTAAATAATAATAATAATAATATGAAACTAATAGAAAATAAAAATTGACTAATTATAAATTATTTGCTTATAACTAAATTGAAATTACTAGCTATATCTAAAACCAGTAATTATATTTAATGGAATTGATTAACTATTAGATAGTAACAAAAAATATTTTAAATTCATTATTTTTCTATATAACTAAATTATAAAAACCAACAAAATTATAATAACAAGAAAATAACGAAGTTATAACAACCAACAAATTCACCATACTTGTGATCTTCTGAGCAATAAAAATTGACCAATAATTAAAACATATTATTGGAAGAAGAAGAAATTAGAATGAAAGATTGAAGATATATTAAGAGGAATGAAAAATAGAGATAAATTTGAATAATAAATGAAAGATAACTAAGTATATATAGCATGACTCCTCATTTTTCAAAAAATCGTCTTAATAGCTTTTTAACGATCTTTTTAACTGATATTATATAAATATACTTAAATTTTTCTCGTATAAAACAATATATAGCCTTATGCCACTTCAAAGAAAACGACTAAAGATTGAGTGTCGTCCTCTTAGGAGGCGACATAGGTACTGTTATCAAAATTAATATAAAAAGTAAATTAAAAAAAATAAGACAGTTAAGACATTAAAAATAAAAAAGAGGGAACCAAGAGTTAAAAAAGTCGTGTTGGACAAGACTCAAAGATCCGTGTTGGGTGATTTTCGTGGCAGCACCTGCACACGGGAAATGTGCGGCAACCAGAAACAGTGAGAGGAGCAGAGGATGAAATCGTCGTTGCTGACAGAACAGATATTCAATGAAATTGAAAATGGACTGAATCATTGGATTGAATTGGAAGGAAGTACAGAGGGACCAGATCAAATGCACATGCCCTTTCTCAAATGGCCTATCTCTCTAAACGATTACCATTTACCAACTAGGCCCAAGCTGAGTAGGATTCCTCACTAAACCACGTCAGTCCCACGGCTTTCTGACTAATTCTATGCCCTCCTTATCTCGTATCTACGCACTCTTGCTACTTAATCCATTTTTATCTGGAATGGGTCCCACCTCACAGCTACAAAATATCACCTCCTTCTATTAAAATATATTACGCTCGTATACTTATATGCAGTATATTTTAAAATATTTCATAAAAATAAGATGATTAAATAATTGTTAAATTAACGTTTACTAATATGTAATTTTAATAATAATAGTGTGTGTATTAAATATACTAGTAGTTTCGAGTGTAGGTGACATGAAATTATTTAGTTTTTCACTCTCTCATTCCCACATGTATTTCAAAGTAGGTTCAGATTTGAAAGGAAGAGGGCCACTCTGTGGAAGATCTGGTTCAAGGATGGAACATAGAAACAAAAAATTCAATCTTTAATAAGATTCTCTCTAAAAATCACCTTCAAAAATTAGAGTAAAAGTTACAAATAAATCTAATGGTCAAAAAACCCTTCCTTTTGAAAACTCCCTTCTATGAGCTGTTGAGACATTTAGCTGTGGACTCAAATATTCGTCAAAGTTCAAAGAAGATATTTCAGTTCAAGTTGGCCAGAAAAATTAGTGATTATTTGAATTAGTAAAAATATTAGATAAAATCGATAAAATTAGCTATTTTGCCAATTCAATTAGTTCAGATTTTATTTTATTTTTTTATGATATTTCTTTGTTAATTTGTCAATTTTTGTTATAAACTTTTATTATTTTATATTATAAAATATTTAATTATTTATATATTTTAATATATTTTATATATTATTAATTTAATAGCACCATCAACTTTTGAACGACTAGTTGAAATTATCTATGTATTATCCTCCTGTAACTTACTTCTAAAGCCTTAGATGGAATCTCTCAAATTATATATTGCTGTGCATAATGAGTCCGATTTCACTCTAGGTGCCTCTCTCTAGACTCTCATATACTCATTCTATTAAAAAAAATTTTTTTGACTTTTTTTTAACCCACTAAATCATTAGTTCCAATAAGTATCATCTCCTCCAAGATCAGGGATCCTCGTATATACGTAATACCACATCTCTCAAGAAACACTTCTTACTTTTCTTATTCAGAGTCAGTGCCTACCTCCTCTGTGATAAGCCTGCAGTAAAATCTTACATTCTCTTGTCTTGATTTTACAGCCCATGGACGCGAATGCCAGAAACCAGAACCTCTGGATTGTAAAATAGGTCAAGAATCAAGACGGACATATAACAAAATTCCAAATCGAATAAATTCACAATATCCATTACAGATAGCACAGGGACTCAATTTTTTTTTAAAAAAAGAAAAAACCGGCAAGCCCCTTAATGATCTACATGCCCCCAAAAATATATAATTTACAATTGAAAACCCTCAAATCCTTCATTAAAAAAAAACTCAAATTAAACGAAAAAAAAAAAAATTCAGAGCTGCTTTACTCTGCTGCAAGCCTGCAACTTAAAATTGAAACGATGATCAGCACATAAGCTGTTGCTCAACTTCCCTGTTATTATTTCCCTTGCTCCAAACACCAGAAAAATCATCTGTTTTCAAAAGCAAATCCTCCATTTTCTTCACCTTGGGGTACATCAATGGAGAATCAGCAGATAATTCCCCAATTGCCACCAAATTTTCCAGCTCAGACTCCTCCAGACCTTTTGCTGGGCCTAAACTACATCGTTCAGTCCCATGCTTCGCCATGGCATCTTTAAATTTCTTGATCTGTAGTGAACAAACAAAACCACATAAGGTTACCAGACAAAGCAGATAACCTAAGACGTTTTAGCTTGTTTTGATTAAGGTTCTTACAGTGGCAATGGTGCAGCTGAAGCTACAGACTCTACCCTCAGCTCCTCTGTAGAACCTGAAGAATGGTAGAACACGAATGTGCAGACTCTGACACATGGGTTTTAGCTCCTCGTAATTTACTTGGAGAAACTTAGCATTTGGGTACATCTCAGCAATTTGACAGATCTGTTATAAGAAACTTCAAATTAGAGATTTCATAATCTGATAGGATTGGCTCAAAGTGGAGAAATTTTTCCATAGAATAACAAAATCATACCTTGGGATGGAGGGCTCTGCAACCTCCACAACCAGGTGAATAAAAGTCCACCACAACAAGTGAATCACCAGCGTTAAGCAAAGAATGAACCAGTTCTTGAGCTGAATGGATCTCAATCATATTAGGCTTCTTGGTCTTCCCCCACCATCTCATAGCTCGGCTAACACAAATTGATGCCTGCGTTTGAAGATTGAATGTTAGAGAAAATGGAATTAATTTGAAATTAAAAACCCAGAAAACTAAGCTTTTCTTCACATACCTGGACAGAGAAATTGATGGGGTTCTTCAAACTGGTATTTCCTGAGATTTTTTCATGCGAAGGGGCAATGGGTTTTCCTATGAAATCATTACTCCAAACGGAGGAGGCTCTTGATTTTGCTTCTCTCGATTTAGAGAAAACATGAGAGGGGGAAATCCCCAAATCAGCTTTGGTTTTAGAGCTAGGAAGATTCCCGTTCAACCCAGAAACATAGAAGACACTCTTTAAAGAACAAGCCATTGTAACGAGTTAAACCTAGAGATTCAATCAAGCTCAGATCATGAAAAATAAAAATACCCGCTTCGGCTGCAGATTCAAAAACCTAACTTTTTCTTTTGGGGATTCAGAAAAGCTCGTCGCAAGAGGGCAACAGAAGATTAAAGGCTTCTGAATGATAGAACCAACAAAAACGAAAACCCTCTTCTACTTTTCAACGAAAAGCGCAAGATTTGAACAAAAAGTAGTGTTCTTCACTTCCTGAACTGTTAGGTGAGATAGAGAGGAAGTGAAAGAGAGAAAGCGAGTTTGGTTTGCTTTGGCTCCAACAAACCCAGCAGAGGCAGAAGAAAACGAAATAAATGTGGCGAGTGGGGTCTGTAGTCCGTACTGATTTGGATTTAACTTTATCCATTGTTAATCTTGTAAAGGATTATCCATTTTTCAGTTTCGCAAATAAAAATTATTTTTAAAAAAGGGCAAAACATATCCATACTTTATCCACGTCGACGAGATTTACTGCATTTATATTGGACAGGTTGAGCAAGTGGGGTGCGTTGCCCATGTGTGAGTAACTATTAACTGGATCACAAGTACCTCCATTTTCATCACATGGATTTCGTAAGTTTTGGGGTTTTGATTTAGTCGTCCCATGTGTCGTGTCGTGTCGTTTGATTTGTGGATTATTTGACCAAGACGCTAATTTTCACCCCTGAAACTCCAAAACCGTGTCCCAAAATTCTGTTGGCTCACCATTTTTCTTGTTTTATTTCGGTACAATATATATATATATATATATGCAATTCTTTGCATTTATTATTAAAATCTTCATTAAAAATAAAAAATTTTAAAATATTAATTATATAATAATAAGTTATAAAATAATATATATTTATTTTTTAAAAAATTATACACTTATTATATTTTGATTGAAGACTTATATATTTATTATATTTTAATTAAAGAATCTAATAACAAAAATATAAAATACTGCACCTAAAGTTTTTTTTTCTTTTCCTTTGTTTACATTTTTATATTTAATATGCAATAAAAATTGTTAATATAGTATGTTAATACATCTTTATCACCTAAACTATTTGTGGATCATTTTCATAATTATTTATATTTGCATTAAGGAAAAAATATTTAAAGCTATACTAAACTTATAGTTTAAGTGATATGGAAATAGAGTATTATAAGTCGAGGTGGGCACCCAACATGCTAACTTACCCAATCCACCAACATACCCAACTCGAATAACTAGACCCAATTCTCATAATTAAATTGGGTTGGGTTAAAAATTTTCAACCCGACTATAGACAGGTTGGGTGGCATGTTGATTCTTTTCAATTCAACCCAATCCAACCTACAAACCCAACTTATATATAATTTTTTTAAAAAAAAATTTCCTAGGTTTTGAATGTGAGATATCAAACTTCTCCTTCTTCTTGTTGCTGTTGCCGAATCTTCCTTTTCCTCACCAGAGTTCATCTCCTTCTAAGATCCCGATGTGTGCTTCTGCTTGCCTGCTTCGTAAATTTGTTTCGTGTATATGTATTTGGCTGAGGTAATATGAAGTAGTAGGGGCCGCAACCATGGAGACGAGGTCGCGAGTGGCGACAGGTAGGATATCGATGCAGGAGATGGTGTTGGGACAAGCGAGCTCGAGGGCAACCTTGGCACGAACGATGGCATTGAAGTCGTTGCTAGGGAGGGAGAGATTGATGTCGGCGTCGCGCTATGCTTTTTTGAAGAAGGTGTAGGAGACAAGGACAAATCATGAAGGCATCGCAGAGGGCGAGGAGGAGATGAGAGACAGAGACATACAACAGCGATGGAGAGAAGGAAAAGGAAGAGAGAAACAAAGAAAAAAAAAAGCCACCAATCAACCCGACCCAACAGGTTTGAAGGCAAGTTGGGTTGGTTTGGATCCATGATTAAAATTTGTCAAACCCAACTCGATCCAACCAGATCACAATTGATCGGTTCGGGTTGAAATTCTCCTCAAACTCGACCCAACCTGACTCGACTCGTGCCCACACCTAATTATAAGTTAAGGGATAAGATTTAAGCCTTTTTATTTTATTTTTTAAAAAAGCTCCTCATATATTAGTGAATGCTAACTTTTGTAATTATTTTAAAATGTTTTTGACAATGAAGATAAATAATAGTTTTTATTCTATTTCAATATGGTGAATAATTACATCACTTCTTCCCACTGTCCCCCATGTATATTGTAACTTCTCTTTTTTTTAATTATTGTATACTATTAGCTAAAATAATCCAATAGTATAACTATAAGTACATTTTAATTTGCTTTTTTATTATTTGTGGGCTAAAGTACAAAAAAATTCGCTGTAACTTCAAAGTTGACAATAAACCAATTTATAAACTTTTTAATTTTTACAACATAATCTTACAAATTTTTTTTGTCCAAAAGATTTTTTTATAGTAAAAATGTAAAAGATAATGGCAAAAAAACCATGAATTATTTTTTCACTTAAAATGATAAGTCGAATGTACTTTTTTCAATATCTGTGCTATACAAAATTAAAAATTTTTGGGCTTATTGCATAATTATGATAAATTGACGAAGGTTCTGTATATTTTTGCCTTATTTGTATTACATAAAATTTTAGAAACCAATAACCAAAAAGCTAAAACTATATAATAGTATCTATATGAAATCACACAGCAAAAATTTTAAAAAAATGTTAGGTTCAATATAATTAACCTTCACATAAAAAAATTAATAAGGTTGGATTTAGCAGAAGAGGGTATTTCTTCTCAAAGTGATAAATTCAGCTTTGAATCTTCGTTGAAAGAGGTGTTTACTCTTAGTGTCCAACAATGCTTTAAAAAAAATTGTCTTCAATAAAAACTATCTGTTAATTTAATTCCCTCTTGGACATAGAATAAGCGAATAACTGTACACTTAGCACAAACGATAATTCTTGCATTAGTGGAATTAGTGATGACAGTGGGGCTGGGGATTTAGGGATACCGGCAGGGATCCCCGCGTAGACGGGGATGGGGGAAAAATCTCCTAGTTACTAAAATACCCGAAATAGTAATGAGGGCATTTTAGTAATTTTACATAAAATTACTAAAATACCCTTATATATATATATATATATATATATATATTATTTTATAAGGTTAATATAGTCATTTTAAACTAAAATAATTTAATTTAATTTAAAAAATAAAACCCTAAATCCCTAATCCCAAATGTTTCCTCCCTCTGAGTCTGAGACCCTTTTCCTTCATCTTCTCTACTGACTCTCACTCTCTCTACTGCTCTCGAACATTCTCCTACAATGGATATGATTCTTGGCGCTCCTTGCTTTGCTCTCTCAGACCCCACATGCAAGCCCTCCTTGCTTTCCTCTCTCAGTACAGAGCCGACTCAAGACAAGCAAGCGCCCAGGTCCAATGGAACTAGTCTAACTCCGCTTACAACTTGTTTAGGGTCAAATGTGATGCTTCATGTTTATACTCTCTTCGTCTTCCCGTCGTCAGCCTTATCGATAGGATTCCGCCCAACGCCATTAGTCGTCTTTCTCGGCTACGAGTCCTCAGTCTCCATTCCAACAGTCTCACCAACCAGATCCCCGTTGATTTCTCCAATCTCTCGTCGCTTGAATGGTCTGTTGTTGCAAAACAATAGATTGAGTGGTCTATTGTTTCTCCACTCTAATCTCTGGTGTTGTCCCTAACTTTGGCGGCCACTGACTCATTGGAAAATATCCTCTGCCCCAGGTAAGTGTCTCTGTCCCAGATCTCATTACTTCTTACATATTGTTATGTGAATTTGATGTGCATTGCTGATTTTTTTGCTCTCACATACTCCATATTTTTTGCTCTTTGTAATTGTTTTGGGGTATTCTTCATGGCCTTTGGTTTTTTCTGTCTTCCTATTTGTTTTTTTTTTAATTTTTAGAGAATTTTTACAAGGTTTGAGGTCCCCGCAAGGACCCGTTAGGAGGCAAGGATCAGGGGTGGGGGTTAAAATATTTTCCCGGCAAGAATTGGGGGCAAGGACTAGGGCAAAACTAGGGATGGGGACAAGGATAGGGGAGGCATTCCCCACCCCCACCATTCCCCATTGCCATCTCTAAGTGGAATGGACATGGTAGATAACTATTGCGATTTGTGAGGATCACATGTACTGAAATTTGAAACTCTTGATTATGCAATCAAGAATTTCATTTATTATTACATTAAAATCATTAAAAGCCTAAGCACATGTATCATTTATAAGTCTTTTTTATTGGAAGTAATTCTGCTCAAATTAAACATGTGATCGACACAGCAAGTAAGATCCCCTTACTACTGTAAATCTAACACTAGGACTACACTCCACACACAAATATCAAACCAACAATCGCATGCCATCATAAAAATGCAATAGATTAATTTACGCCATAACTTTAGAAAGAGTCATTTCTTTTATATATAGAATATCGTTCATTACAAAAGTGTAGTCATGATGTTTCTAAACATTCTAACAAAAGCATTAGATATGTCTTACTGGAATATCCATAAACAAGGTTTCAAAAGAATAAAAAATAGGCTTAGCCTCCAAGATCAATAATCCAACATCCATAACTTGCATGTACATCCACCCTTCTTATCCTAACTATCTAAATACAAAGTTACTTTAGAAATAGGCATTTCCCCTCCCTTCTTCATCAGTCACACACCATTGGCTTCTTTTCCTTCCTCTCCTCAAATTTCTCCAAAATTGCTCCAGTACCAAGTCTTTGGTGACTTCCCACCCACCGGATTATCTTGGATTTGAGGCTTTCCATCTCAAACTTCCAAGCAACTTCATTCTCTCCAAAACACCAAGGATTAAGGTAGAATCATAGCTTGGACCCGAGGTGAGGAAAATATTCTACGTATTTTTTGTTGTTGTTTTCTAAGCTTATTAAAGTATGCTTTAAACTTGGGCTAGATATGTGTGTGTGTGTGTGTGTGTGTGTGTGTGTGTGTGTGTGTGTGTGTGTGTGTGTGTGTGTGTGTGTGTGTATTGACTAAAAATTGGATTATGATATGGTGATAAAACCATGGCCTTGTGTAAAAAAATTAATTGCTATAATATGATAGATGAAGCTAATGGTTCAAAGGGATGTTAAATTCTTAGTATGCTCTGTGGTTGCGGCTTTGTCTGATCTTTCACATAAAAAAGAATTATTCCTGGTTGCTGGAACAGAGTGTGATACTATGAAGGTGCATGTCTAGTAAAGGTTTTATCTAGGAAAGACTTGATATTTAAGCATGTCCATTGTAATACACTTCTCTTTCTTGGAAACTTACCTGATGTACTCTTTACAGCTTTTGTTCACTATTCCAATATAAAGTTGAAATGTCAAATTTTTCCTGCACTGTGAGATTTGAAATGGAGAACTTTGATGATCAAAAGTATGAATTAGAATTGTTGTTATTGTGGATCCATGATTCATTCCTTGATGAATGGGATGATTGTATGTGATTGTTTTAAAGGAAGATGTGTTCTAATATTCTTCCTCTAGTTTTTGTTGATTACACATTGAAATTTCAAGATATATAATATTCACTAAAATATGAAAGAGCATGAATCTGGGAGAAAGCCTTGCTTGCTTGATTTGTTCATGCAGACACACAAGAAGAAAGACACCAAAGAATTCATTGGCCAACGCTTGGCTAAAGTCTATGTGATTGGAGTGAAATATTTTACTTTTTCTTTTAATACTTTTCTTAATTATCTGATTAATTATTCTTAATTATATGATTGTATCTATTTAACAAGCGAAATATACTAGACTAAGATCATCTCAAGCGTTAACGTTACTAAGGTTTCTGAAAGAGATTTTGCGGTCAACGATACACAATTATGGCTACAACTAGTGTTGTTGCAAATGATAATAACACACAACCCCCAGAGTCCCCCATAGTAGATTAGTCTATTTTTATAGACTTTTATTTGAATTTTTTATGACGGTTACACATTGTGATTTGTGATTACAACTTGTAATTTATATATTTGACTAATTATATAATACATTTTCCTTTCATAAGTAGTTCATGTTGTTAGCTAATTGAAATTAGTTATATTCTTTTGTTTCTCACAGGTTTCAAATTGGGTTGGGATAAATTTTATTTTATATATATATATATATATATATATATATATATATATGTAAGAGAATTAAAGACAAAATTTTGTCCCTGATTAGAGATGAAATCAGGGAAGAAATTAGACACAGAGTCAGGGGCAGATTAATTCACCCCAGATTAGAGACGAAATCAGGGACAAAAAATCTGTCCCTGATTTGTCACAAAAACATTTGTCTGTTTCTAAAAATATTACTTTAATTAGAGATAGATTTTTATTTCTGAGAGGGAAATTCCCATCCCTAACTTTGAGACATAATATTTCTTTTCGTCCCAACTTGTTTGCAGCAGATAGTTCAGAGACAGAATTATGTTTACAGACGGAAAATGTTGATGTAGTCTTTTCCATTATACACTTCAGTGCTAACTGGTCCCACTAATTACACATGTGTTAACCATGTCAAATGCACCAAGAAAATTACCATTTCACCCCTTCTTCATATTTTTCTCCCTTCTCTCTCATTTTACTTGAAAGGAGATTTACTAGGGCCTTTGAAAATCAAAATCAATCCTCTCTGGCATTGTTTATGCCTTCTCTCTCTTTCTCTCTCTTTGCAAATTTGAAGATGAAGAAAAAGGAGAAAAGGATATTTGCTAGGGATTTTGAAAATTAAAATTAACCTTCTCTTTCTCTCTCTCTCTCTCTCTCTCTCTGTGTGTGTGTGTGTGTGTGTAATATGAAGAAGAAGGAAGGAGGAAAAAGTATCATTTTTGTCCTTAAAGTTGGACTCATGTTCTTAAATTTGGACTCATGTTTGAATTTCATCTCAAAAGTTTTTATTTATGCCAATTCAATTCCATGTGTTTTTAATTGGTGTCAATTTTGTCCAAGAAGAAGATGAAGAGGAAAAGGATGAGATAGACACCAATTGAAAACATGTGAGATGAAATTGCCTTAAAAAAATTTTTAGAACAAAATAAAAACTTGGGCCAAATTTTATGATGAAAATAATACTTTTGTTTTTTCCCCTTCTTTTTCTTCTTCGAATTTGCAAAGAGGTGAAAGAGAAACGACAAGATTGAAAGAGAGAAAATTCATTTTGATATTAAAAAAAACAACTATTGAATTCCCTTTTCTTTTTGTTCTTCTTTAGATGCACAAAGAAAAAGAAGAAAGAAATGATGAGTGAGAGGGAGAGAGAGAAAGGAGAAAAAGATGAAAAAGAGGTAAAATGGTAATTTTCATAATGTACTTAATATGGTTGACTCGTGCGTATTTAGTAGGAAAAGTTGGTAAAATCGACAAGGCGACATTATCTTTTCTTGTCTACAATTTAGATGGTATTAAGTTTGGGGACACAATTGAAACTAATTGAAAAAAAAAGTGGTGCAAAATTGATATAAAAATAATTTTAAGATAAAATTGAAACTCAGGTCAAAGTTTAAGAATAAAAATAATAGTTTACCTAAAAAACCATATTTCCAAGTTTCATATGTGATAGAAGAGAACATTATTGTTTATTTTGAAGTCTTGCAACTCTTTTTTTTTCTTTACTATAATTAAGGATAGTATAATTGAATATAAAGTATTAATATTTTGTTTAAAATAAATAATTGAGATAATAAAATACATTGAGATATTTTGTAGTGCCGAATTGTTTACAACCTTAAGGGTCTAATCCTGCTTGAAATATATAGTAAAAGTTGGATGTGCTATATCCATTTTCCAAATTAAGGTGCATGTACAAAACAAAGTAACAAATATGGGACATGGTTTCCTTCTAGGGTGCTGGAAGGAACAGTATCCTCCAAGACCAATTTGGACTGTTGGATGAGATCATCCAACGATTCAGATTAATATTTTGTTTTTTTTCTTAAAAAATTACATGATTAATTTTTAAAAAATAAAAAATATAAGATTTAACTTATTAAAAATTAGTCATGTAATTTTTTTTTAAAATATGTATTTTTTAAAAAAATGGAAAATTAATCTACAACGATCCAGATTGGTCCTAGAGGATATTATTCCCTCCAAGACCATAGAGGGGAGCTGTATCCACAAATATGGGTGTCAACCTGAGTGAGAATGCTGAATAATAAAAATTTAATAACATAAAATAGAGGCAGTTCCAATCGAAGTCCATAGACCTGTAATATTCTAGTCCTTTGGGATGTCCTTAGTTTTGGACTATGAAAATTTTACTATGTTAAAATTGTTGAAGTTATTTTACTTTTATGTGTGCTACTATGTTTTCATAGTAGGATTTAAGTGGTTTAATTAAAATATATTTTGTGACTGAGTTATTACCATTTGAGATCAATTATTGTATATAATTGTGTTTAGGATCTAATTTTGATTCATGAGGAAAGGCAAGTAAACTAACGATTGGCGCCCAAGCGCTAGGACCTTAACTCTTGGCCTGACACTGAGTGGATGGCGCCTCAGGCGCCAACACTCGAACTCTATGTCTGAACTTTTGAAGGTGGTGCCCCAGGCGCCAGCCCGCATTTCCAGTTGTTTTCACGTAGAGCTAAAGTGTCTAGAGCTACAGGAGATTTTCCTTCTCTTTTTAATACCTTACATTCATCCTTTCCCCACTTTTTCCAGCTTCCACCTCTCCCATTCCTGTGGGCTGCCACCTTCTCTGCTGGTTGGAGTTTACTCATCGGTCTTCACTATTTTTCTATATTCTAACAAGTAAGTAATCAATAGATTTCTTTATGCTTCATTCTCTCTTCTTCTACTTTCTTTCTTCATACCATGAACCCTAATTAGCTAAGGAACAATAATTCTAATTTAAACCAAATTTTGGTGGTTTCTTTGCTATTAGTTCTTAATTAGTAGACATTTAGGAGTTGTTGTTTGTGTAAATGATGGTATAGAAGAAAGAGTGATTGTGGGTGGTCTTGAGCATGAAGGAGAGGAGGAAAAAGGGAATTTTAATTTGATTTTAACTGTGAACTAGAAAAAGGATGATTAGGACTGACTTTCCTATAATTTGAGACTAAATAATTGGGCATTATACTGGCTGAATGGTCCTGTGGAATGGCTGTTAGTTTGGATAGTAAAAACAGAGCAAATTTTACAGAATTTGCCATTGTTCTGCTGCAGAATTTGATGTTGTTCTACTGCAAAATTTGCTGCTATTCTGCTGCTGATCTGCTGTTGTTTTAGTGGCTAGACAATATAAGGAAGCTCTGCAAAATTATGCAGTAAAACTTCCCTGCATGACAATAGAAATATTTTTCTCTTTATGCCCTGTTTTGCTTACAAGAAGGACTAGTTCTAATGTGTTCTTTTATTTCATTTTATTTGCATTTTAGAAAATCCTTGGGAATCATTTCCTAACACCCTCCATATTTTAGCTACAAAAACAAAGGTAGTTAATGCCACATTTGAGGTAAGTGTGATGACATTATCCTATCTACAGTTCATAGGTATTATCATCAAGTATCAAAAGGAAAATTTGTGAAGGTAAACTTAGGTGGTATGTTGTGTGTTCATTTTAAAGGATTTATATTCCTTGTATTTAAATAATTATAATTTGTAAGACATTATGGATCTCAAAACCTTTTATTTGATCAAATAGAAATTCTTATAGAACACTTAAAGGTTGATGTTAGTATTACTATTGTTATGTTGAGGGTTTGTGAATACTTGCATGATGATTGATTATTATTATGTTGTTTTCATGGTGGTGCACCCCATGGGAGGTATTAGAGGAGCTATAAGGGTGGAGATACCCCTTTTGTGGAGAGATAAGGGTGGATACGGCCAGGGGGCCGTGGGCAAGGATCGACTGGTACTGTGGATGACCCGGTTGATACGAGATTTGTGTTATGCACTGTATGATTTATACTTCATTTATTATTTGTAACTGATGTGAGTTATAAATCGTTGATATCTTTATGATACTAGATGTGAAATTTACTTGATAGATAATGTTATCCATTCACTGAGTATTCCATTACTCATCCTGTTATTTTACAATGTTTCAGAGTCCGTGGCTAATGCAGGAGATTGTCCAGGAGAGTAGCGAGTTTATCTTACTGACCCTCTTGTATCTTGGGTTGGTTCTTTTGTATTTTACTATTTTGTAAACTCTAGAAGTTGCTCTGTGACCATATAAGCCTCCTAGGATTTTGTGGATGGGCTATGTGAAAATATGACGTTTATTTTACTTTCCTATGGTTTCGTTGAACGAGCACTAAAACCTTGGCAATGTTTTGATTTAGAAATATTAAAACTTATTTATTTCCTTATTTTATTATGATAATAGTTGAAATATTATATATGAAATATGAAATACTTATGAATGCTTGAATAATGAGAATTTAGTTTTAAAACTTGGATCAACGTGTATAGGTGGTTGAAATTCATAGTGTTGAAGATTTTCATAAATTGTTGTGTCTATTAGGTTCACGATGTGAAGGAAATTCACTATCGTACCGGTCACATTTTTTGGGATGTGACAAAATGATATCAGAGCTAGTTCTTAGGTCTCTTATGGATTACAGAGCAAGGTAACCTTGACTGGGCTTCCCTCTATCGTTATGAACCGCGGCATGACCATAGGGGTGTTGTTTTATTTTTCTTTTCACCTATTTCTTTGTAAATTAATATTGATCCTTTCTGGGACTAAATTGTGTGGCATTGTGGATAGATCTTAATGTAACCTGGAGGATCTTGGGAGGTAGTGGAGCGTGCAGGTTCTTAAGGGGCCTCGTCGCGACCTACTCTTCCTGCCCATGAACGAGACCAAGAGGAACATGGTGAGAGTGAACACGGGCAGGATGAATGAGGCTTACCTCGAAGACATGCACAAGACATGGAGTACAACCACATATTGATCCATCTACTTTATTAACTAGTTTGACCGCCTCGCTAGAGGGTTGACAGCATTACAAGGAAGTATGGTCAATGGTTCATGCCACTACGATGCCGAATCGCCCAGAATTGAATTCGTGGCAATTTTGCGGTATAGTGGTCTCCAAGTCGTATTCACTCAAGGAGCCTCACTTCTAATTACTAATTAGTTATTCTGAACACCCAAACACTAATTAAAAGCACATAAATGTGGGGGGGTTTGTTGACAGTAATAACAGAAGTGGTAACAAAACAGCAACAATGAACAACAACAGTAAAATATCAGCAGAACAAGTTTGACAATAACAGAAAACCATGCAACCAGCCACTAGGATTTATGGGAGTGTAACCATCATTACTTAGCTCATTGATTCAGTTTTGTTCTCATTTCACCACTTGGTTCTTTATAAAAAAAGAATGATTCCAGAGTAACATCCAGAATTTAATACTACTAACTATAGCCAAGAATATCTTCATTAACTATAACTAGACGCATTTCAAAGGAAAGCCTCAACCAAATCAAGTTAAATATCATCTAACTAGCCATTTCGTTTCACTCACTTTTCTAATCAATCAAGCAAGGTTATATCTCATATATAAATCTGTTTATGCTCTTTCAAATTCAAACCAAAATCTGACAGCAACATAAACATATAAGCAGAACAGAAACGAAATGAGATGAAATGAAGAATAAAACACTTATCTTGCACTTTTAGTTCAAGCTAAAACATCCAAAGGTCCTAGTGACTGATTACAATGGAGATTTAGCCCTCCATGAGAGCAGGACAGCAAAACAGAAGAAGGAAGACAAAGTGGAAGAGAGAGTTATGAAAATTGTTAAGTTCAGAAAATAAAAGTGTCCTCTGATTTTTAAAAACTGATGCCTTCAATGCCTTAGAGAATATTCTACCCTAGATGCTTCTTGGATGCCTCCTTGGTGCTTCTTCCATGATGTGGGCAGCAAGACAACAGCAGAAAAGTGGCAACAGCAGCAGACAAATTACTTTACTGCTTTGCTATTTCTGTCTACTATTGATTGCTGCAAGAGGTCCATGTTGTCAAAACAGAAATTACATTCCCCTTTGCTGTAAAGTGTAGAACAGTGGGGACCAGAAATCCAGTCAGCCCTAGTCAACCATTCAATGCCCAGTCAGCATGTCCAGGTAGCCTCCAAGTAAGCAAAACGTCCATGTCAGCATTTTTTCTCTCCAATAATTAGATCTGAAATTAAGCACATGAATTAATTGGGATAAAATTATGAATTTGAATCATATTAATTCTATAATTAATTTACACCCAATAAATTTAAAATATAATAAAATAGGAGAGTTGACAACATTAAAATAGCAATAGGACTAAAATAGGGACTAAAAAGTATATAAAAATGCCCGATAT
Organism: Biancaea sappan; assembly: GCA_037074585.1. NCBI lineage: Eukaryota > Viridiplantae > Streptophyta > Magnoliopsida > Fabales > Fabaceae > Biancaea > Biancaea sappan. The sequence goes on along the minus strand of CM073497.1, from coordinate 43,175,154 downwards.
CAGTCAATCTGACTACATTGCTAGAAAGATAGGTGGTTGCTACAAATGTCACAGTTGCTCTTACTTCTACTGCAGTTCCTCCAGTACGTCCAATAATTCCCTCACCTCCTCCTGTTAAGGATGAGGCAGTACGGGATGTATTTTTGACAGACTTTTTGAAACTTAAACCCCCTGTCTTCACCGGGGAAGACCCAAATGAGGATCTACAATGATTCCTTGATGGAATAGAAAAGGGATGCAAAGCTTTGAAATGTGATACTTGATTATGGGTGGATTACGCTACTTAACAATTTCAAGGAAGGTCTCATGAGTGGTAGGTTACCTGGCAGAGTGGTCAAACTCCTGACACTCCTCCAGTTACTTATGATGAGTTTCGTCGAGTTTTCATTGAGAGATTTATGCCGAGGAGTTTGAGAAATATAAGGGCTAAAGAATTTGAGTTCCTTAAACAGGGTTCGATGACGGTTGATGAATATGATATAAGGTTTACACGATTTTCTAGGTATGCACCTTATATGATCCCAGATGAACAAGAGAAGATTCGTCGATTTATTCTTGGTCTTCGTCTTCGATTATGTCAGTTTGTAAGTATGCAGATGGAACTATATCCCTCTTATGTGGCTGAGGTTGATACAGCCAGAACAGCTGAAATAAATGAGAAGGATAAGAACGATGACTTCAAGAGGAACAGAAAACGTGAAAATGAGGGGAAATCTTCAGGATATGGTGGATTATTAGGGACTTTTAGGCCTCAAGGTAGAGGTCAATCTACTCTTATGGTATCATCCCCTCCAGCAGTATCTTCAGGTAGTGTTCTTAGGCCCAAATCAGATTATAGGGTAAGTTCTTCATCAGTTAGTTAGGTCTATCTCAACAGGGACGAGACAAGCCTAAATGTTCAGAGTGTAGGCAATTTCATACTGATGTGTGTTATGGAGCAGGCCCAATTTGTTTCCGTTGCAGACAAGTGGGTCATATAAAGCAAGATTGTCCTCAACAAGTAGATATCTCAAGGCAAGGATCTGCGCATTTATCTCAGGTACAACAGATGGCAACTTCAGCTAACAAGGCTCCTTCCTCCTCTGTTGAACGGAGTGGCTTAGGGAGAAGAGGGGGCAGAGGACAGGGAGGATGAAGTTAGCCTGCAGTTGGACACAATCAGGCCAAGTATATGTTCTTACAAGCCAGGATGCACAAGCTTCGAATGCAGTTGTAACAAGTATTCTTGCAGTATGTTCATTTGATGCTCGTGTATTATTTAACCTGAGCTCTACCCATTCATATGTGTCTCCAATCTTTGCAAAACAGTTTATTCAAGATACTGTTAAAATTGATAGATCTTTTCTTGTTGCTATTCCTATAGTTGAGACTTTAGTAGTAGATTCGGGTTATTATGGTTGCCATGTCTTAGTGGGTGGGAAAGATACTGAGGCAGATTTGATGCTATTAAATATGATAGACTTTGATGTTATCCTAGGAATGGACTAGTTGGCTTCTTATCATGCAACTCTTGATTGCTATAATAAGGTGGTGAAGTTTAATATTCCAGGTGAACCTACCTTCTCTCTTCAGGGGGACAGGAGTGATGTACCTAATAACATTATCTCTATGATCCATGCTAGGCGTATGTTAAGGAAAGGATGTCTAGGTTTCTTGGCTTTTGTTAAGAACATTAAAGAAGATATGGTGAATCTTGATCATGTCCCGATTATAAGAGAGTATCTGGATGTTTTTCCTAAAGAATTACCTGGATTACCTCTTGATCATGAGATAGAGTTTAATATTGAGGTAATTCTAGGCACTCAGCCTATTTCCATACCTCCCTACCGCATGACTTCTGTAGAACTTAAGGAGCTTAAGGAGCAATTACAGGATCTTTTAGATAAAGGTTTTATTCGGTCCAGTTCTTCACCTTGGGGCGCACCAGTATTGTTTGTAAAGAAGAAGGATGGATCCTTAAGACTATGTATTAATTATCGGTAATTAAATAATGTGACAATATGAAATAAATATCCCCTTCCCAGGATTGATGATTTGTTCGACCAGTTGCAGGGAGCTCAATGCTTTTCTAAGATTGATTTGAGGTTTGGTATCACCAATTAAAAATCAAAATAGAAGATGTACCTAAGACCGCCTTTCATACGCTCTATGGGCATTATGAATTCCTAGTAATGTCGTTTGGGTTAACAAAAGCTCCGGCAGCCTTTATGGAACTCATGAACTGAGTTTTTAAACTATTTTTTGATAAATTCATCATTATTTTTATTGATGATATTTTGGTATATTCAAAAAATCTTGAAGAGCACGAACAACATTTAAGAACATTATTACAAACTTTAAGGAAGCACCAGCTCTATGCTAAAGTCTCAAAGTGTGAATTCTGGCTAGAACAAGTAGCTTTCTTGGGACATATAGTCTCAAAGAAAGGGATTCATATCGATCCCAGCAAAATTGAAGCAGTACAGAAGTGGCCTCGGCCCACTACAATGACTGAAATTTGAAGTTTCTTGGGGTTAGCCAGCTACTACCATCGCTTTGTGAAGGATTTTTCAAAGATAGCTATCCCTCTTACAAGATTGACTTAGAAAAATGTTCGGTTTGATTGGACTGAGGCTTGTGAGAAGAGTTTCAAGAAGCTTAAGGAATACTTAACATCAGCTCCAGTACTTGCTTTACCTTCGGTTCAAGTGGTTTTTTTGTGTATTGTGATGCTCCCTGAATAGGGTTAGGCTGTGTTTTAATGTGGCACGACAAGGTAATAGCTTATGCATCTCGACAACTTAAAAGGCATAAACAGAATTATCCTACTTATGATTTAGAAATGGCGACTGTAGTATTTGCTTTAAAAATCTAGAACCATTACCTACACGGTGAGACTTGTGAAGTGTACACAAATCATAAGAGTTTAAAGTACATTTTTTAATAGAGGGATTTGAATTTGAGATAGAGAAGATGGATGAAACTTCTCAAGGATTATGATTGTACAATTCTTTACCATCCTGAGAAGGCTAATGTTGTTGCAGATGCTCTGAGTCACAAATCTCTGGGAAGTTTGGTGTATATTACCTTGTATAAGAGGCCATTGATTCGCAAGTTGCACGAGCTGGAAGCTAAAGGAGTGTGGTTTGAAATTTTAGAGTCGGGTGCATTCTTAGCACATATTCCAGCCCAATCATCTTTAGTTAAAGATGTGAAGTTGGCTCAAAAGGAAGATCCTGGCTCAAAAGGAAGATCCAATGCTTTGTAAGTTAAAGGATGAAATAAATGGGGGTAAGGATAAAGGGTTTTCTATGGATCAATATGGAGTAATTCAATTTAAAGGACGATTATGTGTGCCTAATGTAGGATCCTTATGGAGACGAATCATAAAAGAAGCACATCGAACAGCCTACACTGTACACCTTGGTATTAATAAGATGTATCAGGATTTGAAGTTATTATACTAGTGAGACGGAATGAAGAGGGACATCACTGATTACATTTCTCATTGCTTAACTTGTCAACAAGTTAAGGCAGAACATCGTAGAACTCCTGGTTTGCTTCAACAAATAGACATTCCAGAGTGGAAATGGGAAAGTATTACAATGGACTTCATGGTAAGGCTACCTCGTTCCTAGAAAAGATATAATTCTGTGTGGGTAGTTGTGTATTTTTTAACGAAAGTAGCGCACTTCCTACCAGTAAAAACAACCTATGGCACTGCTAAGTATGCTCAATTGTATATTGATGAAATAGTTAGATTGCATGGAGTTCCTATCTCCATTATTTCTGATAGAGGCACACATTTTACGTCTCGCTTTTGGAAAACCTTTCAAGCAGCCTTGGGCACGCAGATAAATTTAAGTACATCTTTTCATCCTCAAACGGATGGCCAATCAAAACACACTATTCAAATCTTGGAAGAGATGTTGATGTCTTGTATAATGGATTTCAAAGGTAGTTAGGATGAACATTTGCCTTTAATTGAATTTGCTTATAATAACAGTTATCAAGCAAGTATAAAAATGGCACCTTTTGAAGCACTTTATGGAAGACGATGTAGATCTCCTATTGGCTAGTTTGAAGTAGGAGAAGACAGGTTAATTGGGCCTGATCTAGTGCAAGACATATTGGAAAAGGTAAAACTTATTCAGTAAAGACTCCTTGTAGCTCATAATAGGCAAAAAGCATACGCTAACCATCGGAGATGGGACCTTCAATTTTCAGTAAGTGATATGGTCTTTTCAAAGGTATCTCCCATGAAGGGTAATTTAAGGTTTGGGTTGAAAGGAAAACTTAGTCCAAGGTATATTGGACCTTTTGAAATATTGGAGAAAATTGGCAATGTAGCTTACAAGTTAGCATTACCACCAGATTTGGAGGGCGTCCACCCAGTGTTCCATGTCTCTATGTTGAGAAAATATCTTTATGATCCTTCCCACGCTATTCAAACATAGGAGATTCAATTAAGAGAAGATTTACCTTATAAAGAGGTTCCGGTGGCGATCTTGGATAGACAAATAAAGAAGTTGAGATCTAAAGAGTTACTGTCTGTGAAAGTTCTGTGGCGGAATTATACCTAGGAGGAAGCGACATGGGAATCGAAAGAAAATATGAAATCTACTTAACCATACTTCTTCGAAATGTAAGGTAATGAAATTTAGGGCCAAATTTCTTAAGGGGGAGTTTTGTAATATTCTAGTCTTTTGGGATGTCATTAGTTTTGGACTATGAAAATTTTACTATGTTAAAATTGTTGAAGTTATTTTACTTTTATGTGTGCTCCTATGTTTTCATAGTAGGATTTAAGTGGCTTAATTAAAATATATTTTGTGACCAAGTTATTACCATTTGAGATCAATTATTATACATAATTGTGTTTAGGATCTAATTTTGATTCATGAGGAAAGGCAAGTAAACTGATGGCTGGCGCCCAGGTGCTACGCAGAGAGCCTCAGGCGGCAGGACCTTAACTCTCGGCATGATACCGAGTGGATGGCGCCTCAGGAGCCACACAGGGCGCCTAAGGCACCAGCACTCAAACTCTCTATCTGGAACTTTTGAAGGTGGCGTCCCAAGCGCCATACAGGGCACCTAGGTTCCAACCCGTGTTTCCAGTTGTTTCTACATGGAACTGAAGTGTCTAGAGCTACAGGAGATTTTCCTTCTCTTTTTAATACCTTACATTCATCATTTCCCCACTTTTCCACCTCTCCCATTCCTGTGGGCTGCCACCTTCTCTGCTGGTTGGACTTTACTCATTGGTCTCCACCATTTTTCTGTATTCTAACAAGTAAGTAATCAATAGATGCCTTTATGCTTCATTCTCTCTTCTTCTACTTTCCTTCTTCATACCATGAACCCTAATTAGCTAAGGAAAAGAAAATCTAATTTAAACCAAATTTTGGTGGTTTCTGTGCTATTAGTTCTTAATAAGTAGACATTTAGGAGTTATTGTTTGTGTAAATGATGGTATAGAAGAAAGAATGATTATGGGTGGTCTTGAGCATGAAGGAAAGGAGGAAAAAAGTAATTTTAATTTGATTTTAACTGTAAACTAGAAAAAGGATGATTAGGACTGACTTTCCTACAATTTGAGACTAAATTACTGGGCATTGTGCTAGCTGAATGGTCCTATGGAGTGGCTGTTAGTTTGAACAGTAAAAACAGAGCAAATTTTGTAGAATTTGCCTCTATTCTGCTGCTGTTTGCTGTTGTTCTACTGTTGTTTTAGTGACTGGACAGTATAAGGAAGCTCTGTAAAATTATGCAGTAAAACTTCCCTGTATGATAGCAGAAATATTTTTCTCTTTATGCCATGTTTTGCTTATAAGAAGGACTAGTTCTAATGTGTTCTTTTATTTCATTTTATTTGCATTTTAGGAAATTCTTGGGAATCATTTCCTAACACCCTCCATATTTAGCTGCAAAAACAAAGGTAGCTAGTGCCACATTTGAGGCGAGTGTGATGACATTATCCTATCTACAGTTCATAAGTATTATCATCAAGTATCATAAAGAAAATTTGTGAAGGTAAACTTAGGTGGTATGTTGTGTGTTCATTTTAAAGGATTTATATTCCTTGTATTTAAATAATTATAATTTGTAAGGCATTATGGATCTCAAAACCTTTTATTTGATCAAATAGAAATTCTTATGGGACACTTAAAGGTTGATGTTAGTATTACTATTGTTATGTTGAGGGTATGTGAATACTTGCATGATGATTGATTATTATTATGTTGTTTTCGTGGTGGTGCACACCATAAGAGGAATTAGAAGATCTATAAGGGTGGAGATACCCTTTTCGTGGAGAGATAAGAGTGGATGTGGCTGGGGGCCACGGACAATGATCCACTAGTACCGTGGATGCCCGGTCGGTACGGAATTTGTGTTATGCACTGTATGATTTATACTTCATTTATTATTCGTAATTGATGTGAGTTATAACTCGTTGATATCTTTATAATACTAGATGTGAAATTTACTTTCGATAGATAATGTTATCCATTCACTGAGTATTTCATTACTCATCCTGTTATTTTACAACGTTTCAGAGTCCGTGGCTAACTCAGGGGATTGTCCAGGAGAGTAGCGAGTTTATCTTACCAACCCTCTTATATCTTGGGTTGGTTCTTTTGTATTTTACTATTTTGTAAACTTTAGAAGTCGCTATGTGACCACATAAGCCTCCTAAGATTTTGTGGATGGGCTATGTGAAAATATGACGTTTATTTTATTTTCTTGTGGTTTCATTGTATAAGGACTAAAAACTTGGCAATGTTTTGATTTAGAAATATTACAAACTTATTTATTTCCTCATTTTATTATGATAATAGTTGAAATATTATATATGAAATATGAAATACTTATGAATGCTTGAATAATGAGAATTTAGTTTTAAAACTTAGATCAACGTGTATAGGTGGTTGAAATTCATAGTATTGAAGATTTTCATAAATTGTTGTGTCTATTAGGTTCACGATGTGAAGGAAATTCACTATCGTACCGATCACATTTTTTGGGGATGTGACAAGACCGAACCTTGTAAGAGGTTGAAATATTTTATCATTAGATTATTTCAAAATTTATAAAAAGTTTAACTTCTTAAGAAATTAGATTATTTTATAGTTAAATTACTTTAAATATATATATATATATATATAATATTTTTTATTACAATATATTTAAATTTCTAGATAATTTAACAATAAGAAAAGTTAACCTAAAAATTGAGCTCTTTTATAGACTATTTTATATATATTTCAAAAACAATCTAACAAGAAAAAAAATGAAAGAAGAAAACTCCACCTCTAAAAAAATTGACCTATCTATATGCTTATTTACAGTGTATTTGAACCTAGACCAACCCAACAAGACTAGGTCATTCTGTTAGATCAGCCAATAGTTGGCTCGAATATGACCCCACCGATCTTAGCTGAACCAGTGAACCGTCGACCTGATTGACCCTCTTTTTTTTTTTTTAATAATTCTGTGTAAACAGGTAGCAATTGAAGAGGAAGAAGGGAAGAGAAAGTGCAGATGCAAGAGGAAGCTCAAATTGAAGAGAAGACGGTTGTTCAATTTACCCACGGAGTCACAAACCCAAACACAACTCTTTGTTTCTCTTCAATATGCTCTTTGCATTCTCTTTTCCTTCATTTCTCTTCGTTGCTAGTCTTCTCTTCAGACGACGTGGAAGAGGAAGATGAGAGAAAACGAAGGTGAAAGAGGAGGCGAAGGTGTCTAGCTCGATAGATGATGTGGGTGATAGACAATGAAAGAAAATACATTGAAGAGATAGAAAAGAGAAGATTAGTATGTAGAAGGGAAAAAGTTTGAAAATCGAAAGAGTAAAACTTTGGACTGTGGTACTTGCTTGTAACGTCCCAAAAATTAGGCATGTGACTTAATATACAAAACTTAGAGATACCTCAGTGGTAGCTCTTACATTTCTAAACATCTCTAATATCCACAACTAAGAAAGCATGAATTTACAACAAAAATAAATTTACAAAATACTTTTTCTTATTTTCCATAATATCGGGAAATATATATACAATCAAAATGCAAGGCAAATTGTAGCCAAATCATTAAACCTTTAATGCACAGTAAGACTTAGGTAGCCTATAGGATTACAGAGTATTCTACTAGGTATATAGCTCAAAAAATGGTTCCACAAACCCTCTAACAAAAATGCAGTTTATCTCTATAAGCCGTTAATCTCCAGCGATTTTCCTATCCTCCTTAACTACCAAATTTGAAAAAAAAAAATAACAATAGAAGGAGTGAGTTTATTTAAACTCAGTGACAGGTGACTGTGTAATAAATCAATGCACAAGTACAAATACCAGCATCACTACCATCATCAAAGCAAACACCATTGGCACGTAAAAGTACGAAAGAATGAAATAAAGTGTATCGTATCATGCAAGCACAACCTGTGACTCCCATTCGAGTCTATGTTCTTACAAAACGATTCATAAAACAATCCTCAAACACATAAAAGCATAAGTAAACATCCACAACAAAATACATTATGCAACAAACATATGCTATGTATTCTCACATCCTTAAGCACTTACCACATTGAGACTTAGTTTAGAATTTTCCCCTCGAACTGTTATTGCTTAATTAATTTATTTCAGAGGTCCACCCCTCTGTTCTCACTCATTTCAGAGGTCCACCCCTTTGTTCCCACTCTCATGGTATGAATATGCAACCAATGATATGTAATGCATTTCTTGCACTTACCTCGTTGAGACTCCACTCAACGGGTTTATCCCAGAGGTCAATTCCTCTGTTTCCACTTCCCAACGTTCTTTCCCAAGAATAACTACATCATTAGGTTACTAGTCGATTCCCTCTCATGGGTCTACATTCCCACATATTTCTTTTTTTTCCTTTTTCTTTTGTTTATGAAATGCATTCTCACAAACACTAAATGCATTCACACAAACACCACATAACACATACCACATCAACTCACCGCTTAAATTCAAATAAACATTAAACTACCAATCTCATAAAGTAAATCCCACAATTATTCAAAGAAATTTCTTAATCTAGTTATTACCACTAACTAGGGAATTTCATTGGTTTATTTCCAATTATGGTGTGAATGAGTTTTATATTGAACTTGGCTAGTTTTAATAAAAACTTAAATGTCAAGGTCACCTACTCACCTCAATGCCGTCAAAGATTTACCATGGAGGAAATTCGAGAAGCACTGCCAATGAATCCCGTAAAACTACCTAAAATCAAACCCCAAAGTCTTAACACATAAAAAGTCTCATTTCTTTCCTATTTTCTTATTTTGAACAGTACATGGTGCCTGGGCACTAGAAACCTCCATGAATTCTGCTCACTTAGTGCTTGGGCGCCAAAACTTCTATTCCATATACATACTCTGGTGCCTGGGCGCCAGGTTCTGCAACCTCCATGGCAGCCATGATTTTGAGCTCCAAATTCCACTTTTTCATCCCTTTCCTTTCCTTTTTGATTCTTGCTTTCATATGGGTTTTCAATAATGGGTTATGGTGATCAAAACCCCTCCAAAAAACAAGAATAAAAATGATTCCATGGGTTTATTGAAAATTTACCATATTCTCTTTAAAATACATTTTCACCTCTTTCGTCATTGAAACCACTTCTATTCTTCCAAATTAGTTATATTTCACCATTTCTAGGAAAAAACCAAAAGAAAGAAGAAAAGGAACCAAGATTTCAACAAAAACCAACCAAAAACTCATTTTCTTCAATATGGGTATCAATGGAGGAATTGAAGAAAAAAAAGGACAAGGAAGCTTACCTCAAGCTCCAGCAAGTGCAGAGAACCGTAAAGCAATCCGAAAACAAATATCCATCGGAAGAAATGAAAGATCAAGGTTGAAGGAGTTAAGAAAACTCAACTTTCTTCTCCAAGTTCCTAAACCCCCCTCTGCGAAATGAAGAACAATAGGAGAGACTTACCCATACCCAGATATCTCAAACCCGATTAATTCTGATATAATTATTTTTCAACAGTTATATTAATTTCACTTAATTTTCTCTTTCTCTTATCTTTCCTCAAATCTCAAAAGTATCATAAAATACACAGTCCAGTTATTTATCTTAATTTCCATAGATAATATTTCGAAAGTGTAAAGTAAATATGAAAATTTAAAATGATAATTAATTCCATTAAAACAATGCATTAAAAATAACATCATAAAAATAACGCTATAAAATAATGCTATTAAAATAATGAAAATTTTTATTATAAAAGCCATAATATCGCCAATCACATGATCTCAAAATTGGCGGGTATTGCATTCTCTTCCCTTAACAGAATTCAGTTCCCCGAATTCAAAAACTCATCACAAGCTTAGAAAGGCGCCACATTAATCGATGAAAAGTGGCATTCCCTAGCTTTCATCAAATACCAAAGTGTATACACTAACACTCATAAAACCCATGTTCTCCACAACCAAAGTGAGAATTGAAATTTCCAATTGTTCTACAGCTCCAGTATACCGAAGAGCTCCATATCTTCCCTTACGTAATACAATACGTACCTCACCGCAATGAACCCTGTAGGAATGTATCACTATAAGGATTGGGTAACCTACCACAGAATCCCAAAGTAACCTGTTCCCATCTCCCTCCAGGAAACTTATCCCAAAGTTCTGTCTCATTCCTAGTGGTTTCAAGTGTTTAATCTAGTAGGTGACACCACAAGCTAACTCAATGTTCTGCCAATAGTGTAATCACTTATCACGTATAACTTCCTCTATTTCTTAAATACATATGCCCTCGAGATAACTATCTTGCACAATATCCGATCGCCCCAAAAGCATACATATGACATGGTATCTCACTCTGGAGGCAGTGCGTATGTTTAATACCATTGTATACTACCTCTCATTCATTAGCCTTATCAATCCTACACTTACACTATTCGTGCCACAAACATAATCCACACGTATATCTCACGATAATATAAAATATATGCACCCTACCAGAAGGCGTCATTCCACCCGTAGGTGATATCCCTTTCATAGGTGATGCCCCACCTGTAGGTTTCATTCCATGATCTGCAGGTTGACTCTCAAGAGTTAAACTCAACTCAAGCTTCCATATTGCCATCATATCCAGTCATAACACAAGAATAAATTATTCAAGCTAGAACCAATGCTATCACATACACAAAGTCATATACACATAACACACATATAGTTCTCCCTAAAGATCTATGATCCCATGGGATCCCTACTAAAAAGTCCTGTCGAGTCTACATTCTCACGGATTAAATATCCCTACAAGGACTTCCTTGTGAAGGTATACATCCTCATATGCCTATTCCTTAACCTTTTTAACTTTAAGGTGTATCCCTCTTGGTCCCAACCCCTGTGCCCCACATCAGCAACTGTTAGTTTCTGACCTCAAGAGTACACCTGAATAACTCCCACAATGCTAACCAATAATCATCTAATCAATACAAATCCCTCAAGAGCTTAGTCCTGATTTCCATTCTTTCCTGGACGTTAGCACTTGACTTTCCACAATGTCAAGTAGCTAAAGTCACTGGAATGACTATCCTAGAAAACTAGTTCATGAAACAAATCACTCCACTAATTTCTAGCGTAAACCCCCCACTATGAGTCTTATCGGACTCTCATGAACACTAAGCCTGTCCCATCTCTTACCCCATTGGGTCATGTTTGTGACCAACAACAGGTCAATAGGAACATGCCTGCAACCACAACACAACATAACAATCTATAGGCCAAGGCCTTAACTCCATGTATACTATCTAGACCAGGCCTACTAAAGCCCATAACATACTTGATATTAATGTTTGGAACTCAAAAGGGGGTGAATTGGGTTTTATAAAAAAAATTTTGAAAAACTTGTTGAAAGCTCAATTAGTTTGAAAAGCACAGTAGAAAATATATGACAACACAAAATAGAGCAATGTCAAGATGAAAGAAGATAGAGTTTAATTAATCAAAAATAAAGCTTTAAGCAATTAGAGAAGTAAGGGAAAGAGATATAAACACAGATGTTTATACTGGTTCAGCTTAACTCCAGCTTACATCTAGTACTCAAGATCACTTCTAGAGTGTTTCACTATCAACCACAAGTTTATGCAATTGGGCACTTGTTAGCCACTACAACAGAGATCTTTTCTTCAACAAGGGTATTTCTCCCCCTCACAGAGTGTTTTCTTTCAAACACAAATCCAAGGAAAACTTCCTTGATCAATACACTCATAAAAGAATGGGTTAAGAGGAAACTCTCTAAAACAGAGTATATGTTACAGTGATAAGCTCTCAAAGATAAAGGATAGACAGAAGAATATATTCAAATGATGCACAACAGTAATAATGTTCTCTCTTGTTTTGTTTGAAGGTCTCTAAGCTTGGTATTTAAATAGCTGGAAGGAATAATCTAATTGGAGATATTTGCTAGTTGAGTCTAAGAAGATGTGTTATCAACTACTTCAGAAAATAACCGTTAGAGCGCACTAACAAGTGTTGGTGGTCGACCAGCTTAGTCACGATGGTGACCAGTGTATTCCAGAAATTGTTGACTAGTCACGATGGTTGACCAGCTGCATTACAGAGGTTGACTAGTTACTTGCTTTACTTCAAAGGATATAGCTTCTGGAGTTGGGTGGTCGACCAGTTCAAGGAAGGTGGTCGACCAGTCACTTATTATCTTAAAAGACTTCTGCTTCTGGAGCTTAGTGGTCGACCAGTCCAAGGAAGGTGGTCAACCAATCATTTGTTATCTTCAAAGGACTTTTACTTCTAGAGTCACGATGGTCAACCAGTCCAGATAGGGTGGTCAACCAGTCTCTTGATGTCTTCAGATACTTTGCTTTCTGGAGCTGAGTCGTCGACTAGTCAGGGTAGGTGGTCGACCAATGACAAGCTAAAATTCAAAAGTCTATGAAAATAAGGTTTTAGCAATTAGTCAACACTCATTTATGATGTGCTATTTTAATATGTTTTGTCATTCATCAATACCAAATATTGTTTTAAATGCAATGGGTTCAACAACACTTTCTATAGCCCATAACACACTTTCTCACCGTGCACTTACTTTAACTACTAATTCCAATAAGATTCCTTCCTTCAGAACTAGAAGCCCCAAAGAGATCATCCTCCCCAAATAAATTCACATTTAGGGTCTTTATGTAATTACGCATGTACATACATTCCATGCATGTTCAATTACAAGTAATTACATTTCTATACCCATCCATATACACTTGTCCTCAAACTAACACTCATATCACCCGGGCACTCGATCTAACATCAATGAGTCTAGTTTAACCCAAACTCGTCCCAAGCCTAATCCATGGCATCACTTCTTTTCCCTCAATATAGAACACCCTTAATGCTCACTCTGCAGGCATATAAATATCCTCAACCACCCTCTATCATACTTAACCTACTAAGCATGTTACATATTCACAAATATATACACTTTATGCACTTAGGCCCTTTTTCTTACAAAAAGGTAGGCCAAACCTCTTGTTAACCTCCTGCATCATGCTATCACCACTACACCTACTCAACTCTGACAACACTCATGCCAAAAGCCTACCCACAACACACTCAGGCTATTCTACTCTCATGAGATTTCCATACACTCATTGTAGTAAAAACTCTCGTAAACTACCATTTACCTCGTTCGACCTTCTTAGTGTAAGGACTTCATGCGTCCTCACACTTCTTACCTACTGCATCCTCACTCAAACGATTATTGAGAACTAGTCTCACAAATCTTTTGTTCTTTCTAAGACTAATCCCGCCTACCTAAGCATACTCACCACATAATTCCACCGCTAACAGACCTCAGTCGGACGGGTACAACATAATAAGTTACCCCTAAAGAACTGACAGCTTACTCCAACCTCCCTCATGCTAAGTTCTACTTCACTATGGTGTCTCTTCCGGGAGAACTATATCATCTACCTCAGTTTCCTCAACCGAGTCCTACTATACCCGTATTATCCAGAAAATAAGATCGAGTATGCATTCTAACCCAAATCGACCTAACCACTTTGGTGCCTATCTCTCATAATGTAACCCATTTCCTAATCCTCAGCCTACTTCTCATGAACCTCATCCCATCAAAAGCACATGACTACGCACGGCCCTTCTAGGATGCCACCAACACCTATTGTGCACCAATCCACATAGGTGTTGATTCACAAACGTCCAAACTTGTCACTCCACTTAACTAACCACCCAAGCCACAAAGAATGCCTATACTTTCCACTGGTATGCATTTCCTATCCTTAGCAAACGCATAATAATATACGCATGCATGCAAAATGTTTAGATTATTCCCACACCATACTATTTTCTCTAAATCTTTCCTAACAAACCTGTTTCCACAATTCATTAAAAAATATTAATGAGAATTTGTGCAAAATATATACACAGGCACCCACCACGAGAAATTCCAACAAGTTTTCTCTGACTTGCTAATATATATATACATTCATAAAATCACTATGCATTAACAAGACAAGACTTATCATACCCTTCCAAATTAGTAATCGATACCTTGGTTCCCCACTTACCATTTACAACCACATTCCCTTGTCTCTGTTCGATCACTTTTTGCCAAAGTTTATGCATTATCAATTAACGATATATATATATATATATATATATATATATATATATATATATATATATATATATATATATATATATATATATATAAATGCATACGTACATATATTCCATCAGACACTTAAATTTGCATATCACAACATACCAAATCTAAAATGATCTATTACAGACCATACTATACAAATAATTACATTTCTCATTGAAAAAATTTACTTTTTCATAATACATTTCCACACACGCACTCATATCCTTATTTAACAATTTACAACCACTCAAGTGGTAGTGTAGCAAAGCTACATCTAAGCTAAGCTTATGAGCTCTCTGTACTCTGAGGATTTTTCCTCCATCTGGAGCCAACAACCGGCATATAAGAACAAATACTTCTCATATTAACAAAATTATTTCTGACTCACTCCACCGAAGAGTAAGTCACAAAAAAGAAACTCAACATCGTATAATGCCTTTTATGGAACCTAAACCCATGGTCATGCTGAATAGTTCAAAACAATAGGAAAGGGCTCACAAAGAACACCAAGCTCCGTAATCTATAGGAGACCTAACCACAAACTTTCCCTCTAATACCATTATGTAACGCCCCAAAAATTGGGCATGTAACTTAACATACAAAACTTAGGGATGCCTTAGTGGTAGCCCTTACATTCTTAAACAGTCCTAATATCCACAACTAAGAAAGTGTAAATTTACAACAAAAATAAATTTACAAAATACTTTATCTTATTCCCATAACATCAAGAAATATATATACAATCAAAATGCAGAGCAAATTGTAGCCAAATCATTAAACCTCTAATGCACAACAGGACTTAGGTGGTCTATGGGATTATAGAATGTTCTACTTGGCATATAGCCCAAAAATTAGTTCCACAAACCCTCCAACAAAAATGGAGTTTATCTCGATAAGCCGCTAATCTCCAGTAATTTTTCCATCATCCTCAGCTGCTAAATCTTAAAAAAAAAAAAACAACAACAACAAAGGGCGTGAGTTTATTAAAACTCAGTAAGTAGGTGACTGTGCAATAAAACAATGCATAAGTACAAATACCAGTATCACTACCATAATCAGAGCAAAGACCATCGGCATGTAAAAGCACGAAAGAATGAAATAAAGTGTACCGTATCGTGCATCCACAACCTGCAACTCTCATCCAAGTCTACATTCTCACGAAACGATTCTTAAAACAATCATTAAACACATAAAAGCATAAGCAAACATCTACACCGAAATACATTATGCAACAAACATATGTTATGTATTCCTACATCTTCCCGCACTTACCACATTGAGACTTAGTCCAGAATTTATCCTTCGGACTATCATTGCCCAATGGGTTTATTTTAGAGGTCTACCCCTCTGTTCCCACTCTAATGGTATGAATATGTAACCAATGATATACAATGCATTTCTTGTACTTACCTCATTGAGACTCTGCTCAACTGGTTTATCCCAGAGGTCAATTCTTGTTTCCACTTCTTGACGTTCTTCCTTAAGAATAACCACATCATTGGGTTACTAATCGATTCCCTTTCGTTGGTCTTCGTTCCTACACATTTCTTTTCTTTTCCTTTTTCCTTTGTTTATGAAATGCATTCACACAAACACCACGTAACACATATCACATCAACTCACCACTTGAATTCAAATAAACATTAAACTACCAATCTCATAAAGTAAATCCCACGACGATTCAAATAAATTCCTTAATCTTGTTATTACCACTAACTAGGAAATTTCAGTGGTTTATTTCCAACTACAGTGTGAATGGGCTTTATATTGAACTTGGCCAATTTTAATAAAAACTTAAATGCCAAAGTCACCTACTCACTTTAGTGCCATCAAAGATTTACCATAGAGGTGCCTATATTCATTTTTATTTCCGGTAGATTGTCAATATATCCCTAAGACCTCACTAATCTTATCTTCATTAGATAGTTTTTTTTAAGAAAAAAACTAAAATTTATTAATGTATTATAAAATATAATTCAAACGTAATTTGAGCATAACAGTAAAAGCTTTTAAAATATGAGTGTTTTACACGCATAAGCTTTCTAATATTGAGAGGGAAGAGAAAAAAAATGTTGATCCAAAACAATTGAGTCATATAACATTTTGGTACTTCTAAATTCTTGTATTTTAGTTTTTTTTGTTCTTTTTTTATTATTTAATTAAAGTTTAACTTTATGTTTGAATTATTATGAATGTTTATAACTTTATAAATATTTTTATTTTAATTATTTATGACTAATGGTCATAATTTTAAGATTTTAAAATATAAAATTTACATATAAATTATTTATTTTACTTATTTTTAAATTTATTTACAAACATATATATATATATATATATATATATATATATATATATATTTTCTAATTTACTTGTTTGATTCAACAGTTGATCTAATTATCTGACAGTTAAACTAATAACATGATAAATTAAAGGTTAGCATAGGACAATAGCCAATTCAACAACATTGCCTATTGCCTATTTAACCTACAATATAATGGGTACTCAATAATGGACATATAATAAGAAGCTAGATATTTTGTATAGGTGCGTGGGGTCTGAACTGTGTAGTGCAGTGTCAGAATAATAAGATGCTTCTCTTGCGTGAGTTCAATCACGTTACTTTCCTTTTATTCGTTTATCAGATTGCGATGATCTGTTTTGGATAGGATAGGATCGACTTGGATAAAATTCTTGGGGATGACCAGTGAGTGATAGATTGCCTTCAGTGGACTCAGTTTCAAATGCACCACTTAACCCACTGGAATGAATCCACGTATATCACTCATAAGAACATTTGAATCTAGTACAACATAAAAGTGAAGCGAGTGAAGTCTATATAAGAAATTTAAGGTTTTATTTTTAAATTACACTAATTCAAAATACTTTAAAATTATTTTTGATTTTTTCTTAACTCTTCTTTTGTTTTCTTATTTTAGAATATTGACTAGTATAAGTTAAATATTTGCTTTGAAAAATATAAGTGAACTTGGGATATGAGGTGTTTGAGAGAGAAATCTGTGGGTTATAAAAATTTTTACATAGTATTTTTTTTACTGTCTTTTTAATATGTTAATTTAGATTTTAAAATTTTATGTTTTTTTTTGTTTTTAATTTAAATTCAAACATTTTTGAATTCCACTACGCACATAATGGGCAATGACTGAGTATTTGTACGTAGGGTGTCAATTGGAATTTAGAATATTTGTGTATATTTAGTCTAAATTTGTTTTTTAAAATCACTGTTAATTATTAAGTGGTATTTTAATTAACTTATGTTTATCTTAATTAATTAGGTTTTTGTTTTAATTTGCTAGTAATTGAAATTGGTCTCTTAAATTTTCACTTATAAAAAAATTATTTATGAATCTATTCAAAGATAAGTTTCTTTTAGTTTAATTTTCGTTCAAAATAAACTAACTCTAATATTACTGAATTTTAATTTTCTTTATCTAAAATTTTGCTTAACAGCAACAATTTTGTTGCCATAGAGAAAAAATGTATTTTATATATATATATATATATATATATATATATATATACCCCAAGTCTTTTAAATTTTTTAGGTATTAAAGTTTAAATTTATTTAAAGAATAATGATGGGACTCGACAATGCCAAAGGCATCATCTCAAGTTCTATGAAGTATGAACTAATGAAAAACTAGTTTAAAATTTTTATATACTAAATTGGATATTTTTAACATTCAAGAATCAAATAATTAAAATATTTATGTTTTAGGAATCCTATAGTTTAAAACAGATCTTTTTTATTTTTGTCAATTTTGGTCAATGAGAAATACACAAACTGAAGGACCAGAAAGGCCCACATAGCCAGAAGAGAAAGAGAAGCATTCCCAACACATGTGCAAGAAAGACTGGCCTACTCTTCTGAGCTAAAGACTTGCACTTATTGGCCCCAAAAATAAAAAGACGAAAAGATATCTCCTTTTCTTGGGGTTCCCAATCCAATATAAGCAAACAGACTGCAAATGGGCCATTGACCTGGGCCTGCAAGCTTCAAGGCCCACTTTCAAATGGCTATGAAAATCAATTAAATAGGCCAGCGATTAAGATTAAAAAGAAATGTGCCTTTGTATATATAGGCACACTTGTTGTACTATAATCTTGAATCATAGCACTATCAAATTACTTGAATAACCTTTCCTCCCATCTCCCCAACTCTAGAAGAGTCGCATCTCCTATCTTGTCTAGTAGCAGCATCGCATCAATACAAGGGTTGCCTCAAGTAGCCTTCCATCCACCTTTTTCCTTTTATTTTTCTTGTTTTTGTTCTTTTATCCTCTCTTCTTGCAATAGTATTTCTTCTTCTAAAACAGATGAATTTTTCTTTTATTTTGAAAGTTTTCCTCCTCTTCTATGTAAGGTGTTTTGTTTTCACGGAAGAGGCTACTCTGAGGAAGGCTTCTTTGGCTGTTTTTAGTGGAAGAAGCCGGCATCTTCGCTGAGGTAGATCTACTCTGATTCCCAGAGCCTTTGCAACAATAGTTTCGCATGAGACCAGAGAAAAAAAAAAAAGAAGGTAATCTGCATGTTGTTAGAAGACCTAGATCTAGGTTTGGAGCGTGTTGCAAGATCAGTTCTGATTTAGAGTTTAGAGGTGTGTTGCCTCCTTTATTCTTCTAGTCTTGGTGTTTGGGTTTTGGTACTGCTTTAGGGTTTATTGCCCCAAATTATGTATCATTTTTCTATAAGTTCATGTTGAATATTGTAATAGTTGATCTGTATGCCTATTAAAGTAACCTGACTTGATGCTATTTTAATGGAAATATTTCCATTTGTCCCAAAAAATGACTTAAATAGAGTTAAGTTGAATTTGTTTGTACTTAATGAATATATGAATCTAATTCATTTAGACTTTAGACCATTAAATGCATTTGTTTTTATTTTCATTAAGTATTTAATAGATTTAAATAAATCTGAATAAATTAGATCTTGTAATAGGTCTTAATATTATTCATTTTAGATAAAAATGTACTTTATCCTCATAAACTTTATCTTATATACATTTTATCCCTTCTAAACTTTAAAATTTAATAAATAACCCCCTCAAACTTTATAATTTATGCAAAACAACCCTTTCATTAAATATTTCATTAACTAGACTAGCAATCAATGCTTATTTCTTAAGTTTTAAATTTTTTTCATTCAATATATAATTATATTTTTAATTTTGATTTCATCTTTTTTTAATAATATATGTTTAATTACTAATTTATTTGAATATTATTTCTTTATTAATAAATAATTTCTATGTATTCAAATATTAAAAAAAATCTTAATCATACAATATTCAGATTCAAATATAATATCTTAATATTCAAATGTATATTTAGATTGAGATATCTTAATCTTAAAAAACTAAATGTCCCCTTAGTCCTTTTAACAAATGAATTTAATTTTGAATGCTTATAGCCCATTTCGGCATTACTATCTTTAATAAAAACAAAAAAAAAATATAATGTCAAAAAATTTAAAAAAAAAATCTAAAGCCATGTTTAGACAAAGATAGCGACGACTTTGAGATAGCCAACGATTCTTGTAAATACAGTGATTATCAAATAAAATATTTCAAATGTAAAAAATTTGAGCTGTAGTAATTCAAATTCTTTATTTATAAAATTCATGTAATTTAACATAGAATGGTCTGTGATGCTTCATTCAGAGAAAATGAAACACCAATGTCACACTTTATATCAGTAACCATATGTGGGGACCTCTCTGGGAGTTCATATGCTACTTGTAGGTTTAGAATAAATTAGGTGGAAATTTGATTTCACTCAATAAAAATCTGAATTTGATTTGTTTATATTTTAATTTTATTAAATTTTTTAATTTTTATTAAATGTTTAATTATTCTGAATACAACTTATTTAATAAGAATTTATGAAAAAAATATAAAAAAATTTTAAATATTAATTTTTTTCTATATTTTTTAATAACATGTATTTAATGTATACATATTTAAAAATAAATAAATAAACAAATGAACAGCCTTAGAAAACCTACACATGAATTTGACAATTTTTCTATAATAGGCTTAAAGTAAATTAAAAAAACCCACGCATGAAATTGACAGTTTTGCTATAGTAGGTTTAGAGTAAATTAAAGAAGCTACACATGAAATTGACAATTTTGCTACAGTAAGTTCAGAGTAAATTAAAAAATCACAAATTTGACAATTTCGCTAGAGTAGCTAGGGTTAGAGTAAATTAAAAAAGCTACGCAGGAATTTACAAATTTAGAAAGAGTTTCATTTGCATTAATATTTATATGCAAGTACAATTAAATAAAGGAAAATCAACTACTACTTAAAGGAGATAAAATGAAGAGAAAAAAGTAGATAAAGTAGAGAGAGAAAATAATTTGTAAAAGCAAAAAAGTTGGGTAAAAGTATGAGAGATAGAAGTGAAAAAAGAAGTATAAATGAAGGAAGAGAAAAAAAAATTTTAGCTCATGAATCTATTTTTTTCAAAGAGAAAAAAACCATCCTGGACCCCTAGCATTTTTATTTTAAAATGTTATATAGTTTTTTTGATATTTAATATATATTATAAACTTTTTTATTATTATTATTTTATATTAATAAATTTAATTGCTTATATGATATAATAGTATCATTTTATCATTATATTTTTAACACTAATGTCTAGGCATTTACTAAAGTGCATGCTAATGTTCTTTTTAATTTATTTTTAAAATGTGTCTTTTGAATATAAGCTTAAATAGTCGTAATTTTTCATACTTTATAAATAACAAAAATAAATGGTCAGCAATTATTTAATTTCTCGCTGTCTCATTTGAACCTTCTTTTCTTTTTAAATTATAGTTTTATTTTATTTGTTTAGTCTATGTATTAATATATAATTTTACAACCCATGATCAAAAGAATCCTTATATGTGTGTGTGTGTGTGTGTGTGTGTATTAATATTTATAATAGTTAGAGCAATTAGGTTAATCTTAGCTTGTGTTTTATTCTAATAATAAAAGCTGTTGGATAATTTATTTTTTTAAAAAATATACGGTATAAAAAGTTAATTTTATTGGTAGAAAATAAATATGAAATATTTTTATAGTATATATTGAATATTAAAAGAGTCAAATATAGTGAAACAGAAATTAATAAAGTATAACTTAATTAAATTTAAAAAATTAATCTAATTTACTCTATTATAAATAGTAAAATAACTGCACTCTCAACCTAATAATACAGTAAAGTTCACAATGTTCATTCTATCTAAAAAAAATAAAAATAAAAATAAAAATCTTATGTCAAAAGTTTAAGCCATTAGCAACACATTCTTGTTATTCTTTTTAACACAGTCGAAATAATACACATGGTATAATGAGTGATTTAGTTCTCAAAAAAAAGTTTTAAATTAGTTTTTAAAAATTATATTTGTCTCAATTTAATTCTTTTCATTATTAAATTATAAAATTAATTCTTGCTAAATCTTAATTTTTTTATTATCAAAAGTCACTTTAACAAACAAAAAATTAAGTTGAGGTAAATATAATGTTTTAAAAATTGATTTGAGATATATGATCTTTCAAGATTAAAAATAATTATATTATTTTTAATGATGAAATCAATAATTTACTCATGAGACACCAAATAGGTTTCTTACAAATCTTAATCTCGGTGACTTTCAATTTTGTTCAACTAGAATTGCCATCAGGGCCAAATTTCTAGACCCAGAAAAAAAATATTGCAAAATTTTGGATTTTATTAGGGGTATGTTTGGCACTACAAAAAAAAACAGGGATCAAAGACAAAAAATTACGTCTCTGATAGAAAGAAATTCCATCTTTGAATATTTAGAGACAGAATCTGAGACGTATTTGGATCCGTCTGTGAATTAACCGTCTCAGATTTTTGGGAGGGATAGACTTCGTCTCAAATTTTTGAGATGGATAAATTCCATCTCAGATCTAACACGGACTATTCCGTCCCTGAATCAATATCTAATCAAAGACGAATTTTGGAATTGGATAATCCGTCTCTAATCTGAGATGTATTTTGGGACGGATAAAATCAGTCCCAGATTTCTAGGACAAATATATTCTGTCCCTGAATTCGTGTCTGATTAGAGACAATTTTGGAGTCGGATAGTCTGTATCTAATCTGAGACGGACATTTTTCTGTCTCAGATTATTTTGTCTCTAATTAGGGACGGAATATCCGTCTTAGATTTTCGTCCCTAATTAGAGACAGGTAATCTGTCCCAAATTTTCGTCCCTGATGTTTTGACCAATTTTTTTAAAACCTGTATATATTTATATCAATTTAATAAA
Organism: Biancaea sappan; assembly: GCA_037074585.1. Taxonomy (NCBI): domain Eukaryota; kingdom Viridiplantae; phylum Streptophyta; class Magnoliopsida; order Fabales; family Fabaceae; genus Biancaea; species Biancaea sappan. The sequence continues at coordinate 43,152,200 of CM073497.1, read as the reverse complement.
AAACCTGTAATAAAAGAACCTGTAGACAGAAAAAACAGTCATATATAAAAATAAAAAAAAATGTTCGTACATAAAAACTCAAGTGTGTACATAAATAAAAACAGTTATCCGTACAAATAAAACAGAAAAAACCTAATCTAAGGGATGATCTGGGGTTGGATCTCGTCGTCATCAAAGATGTGTCTGTCCATGGACTCTATGCAGCAGTCCATGATGTGCTGAAACTCATCCAGTTGGGACGCCTGTGTCTGTATCAAGTGAGAACGCTCCTCCAACTAGTGGTTCGCCATCAAGCTGGTCCTGTTGAGTCTTTAACTGCTCCATCATAGGCTCCATGTGGCGTTGTAGCTCCTCCTCAAACTGAGGATGTAGAATGGTGGCTCGAGGAATCGATCTGGTGCGCCTCAGACCCTGTGCCGAAGATATGCTCTTTCTTATTCTTCCCTCCAACAGCCTGTAGCCACAAGGCTATGTCGTTGATCTCGTCATCCTTATCTTCGCCACCTGCACTGGTTGCAGATGCCTGGGAGGACCTCAACCGCGTGTATTCCTCCTGTCAAACTCAAACGTTAGAACCTCAAAATGCAAATTGGAAAAAAAAATATCATAATACAAATTTGAACTCAAGTATGCGTACATAGACTTCTCGGGATTGATCGTCAATAAATTCATCTATGTTCCTTTTTTTGTGAGTCCATATGAACAGGTCTACCAGTCGAGGCCTCCTCCTAATTTCACTCTCCTACAACTTATAAGATTAAAAATTTTCCAACTATAAACATTAGAAAACTTAAGTGGACTTGAAATGCATGCATACTAGGCGGCGCATATGCTGCGAGGCTGGAATGCTGCCTTTGGTATATAGTGTTCCGCCAGTGGTGGAGGCCCTATTCTTCTGTGTCTGGGCTTGCTTTTTCTTGAACGCATCAGTCTTCCATGCAAGGTCCAACTGAAGCATTAATTCCTCAGTGATCTAGTTCGATTTCTCTCCATTTGCAAACCATTCAGTCCTAATACACCCCATCATGCGGCGTAAGGCCTGGCCAGTCTTTGCATCCCAGTTCTTCCACATTTAGGTTGCATGTTCGAGCAACTACCTGTTATGTTTCTGCAACAATGGAAGTTGGAATAAGACTTTGAAACAGGGAATAAGACTTTGAAACAAAAGGCCAAATAGAGTTTAACAAAATATAACTTACTGCCCATTCCTCAAATCATAGCTCCCACAATTTATCGGGTGTAGAGTTCCTGTTGAATGTAGGGGCCTCAAATTTCCTATGTATGATAGGGGTAATCTCTCGAACCTATCTGACTACCGGATAGAAACTAGGCCAAACATTAGGTCAACCAAACATTAAGTAAACATAATGTACTTTACAAGTGAAACTAAAGGCATGAAAAGAATACAAAAAAGACTCACAAATCTCCAACTGGTCTTATCCATCATCTACGGTCAATTGAATCAGCCCGGAGGTATGCACAATAGACTGTGTGCTAGCAGGAGTCCGCTCCATATCCACTGACCAGGGAAAAGTGCTGGGGATTTCAGCTGACTCTATTTGCTCAGAGTCAGTGCTCTATCTAGGAAATAGTGGAGGTGAAGGGGCTGGGGTGCCAACATAGATGGTACAGAGGCAGGACGAGGTAATCATATAGTCAGACGGCCTCCTCCATAGCCTCTACCCTAACTACTACTCGACATCTGCATCAAATAGTTAGTTAATGTCGAAAGCATGTTAATAATCATAATTAGAAATTAGTGCTTCAGTTAAATTCTACGACTAATATAATACCACATTATATATAAATAAAACAATTAATTGGATGACTCTTGTTCATCTAGATTCATCGTCTCCTCACTGCCTCCTTCAGACACTGTGTCATCTTCCTCGTCCTCTTTGTTGTTAATGAGTACTTGTTCATTCATATGCCCTTCAATCTCTTCATATTGACCATCATCGCGTAACACTTGAAGGTCATTATTGTCCTCACTAATGGCTGGCATGACCAGGCTCATATCTTCTTCTTGAAATGCATCAGCACCCACGTGAGTACTTTGTGCATCAATAGCTCTTCTATGCTTAACCTTCATTACTGCTAGCCAGTCAGCCTTACTGCGGTTTGCAGGATAAGTGGAATAGCATACTTGCAATGCTGGCAAAGACGAAGGGGTCATATGTTGCTAGCCTTCGGGACTTGTGAACCTCAAGAATTCCAATTTAAGCGTCAATTCTTGTGTCGTGGCTAATTGATGGATCAAACTACTTGCACTTAAATAGCACCAGACATTTTGGCGATGACCCTGTGAAGACCAACTCAACCACTTCTTTTAGTACACCATAGTAGTCAGACTCGACGTCCTTATACTTAGAACCCTTAATGCACACACCACAATTGTATATGTGTTTATTTGCATTGAACGTTTTTGTGTGAAACTTGTAGCCGTTGATGAAGTACATTGGCCAAGTCTTGACTTTTCGCACAGGCCCCATGCAATGCTTTTGATCATTGGATCATGAACCGAATTACTTAGATCTAGGACCTATTTGGGGAACAAATAGAATGGCATTAAATCTCGGAAGGAACAACAAAATCTTATATGCTTCAGGAACAGTAGGACTTACATATACACGGAACCATGCTGGGAAATGTGAGTCTATGTTCTTGTTTACCTCATCACTAGAAATGTTAGTCACTGATACATGAAGGTTCTCCACAAACAAGTTGCATTGGAACAAAACTGTAAATATTAATATTGATAAACTAACTTGTGAATATACTATGATGGGTACCAGACTTACTCAAGATAGGGTTACACTTTATCAGTGTTCATTAAAATGTATTTTGTGGCAACCTTAACCTCTTCATCGGTCAAGAAACGTGTACTACAATCTTTGCCAATTCGGCTAGGGTAATGAAAGATTGAGCATCGGTCAAATGTTTCCCCCCATCATCATTTCTTGGAACCCTTGTGCTTCTAGATACAATGGATTGCTCAAAATAGTGAGAACAGAATGTTGCTCTCTTAGGTGATGTATGCCTTACAAATGTATGCTTCCACTCTCACCTTATTCTTAACTTTCCATTTAAGGGTGTGAAGAAACCTATGTTGAATTAGCAGGTGAACGCACGTTAGACAATTAATTGGATATTCTTTTAAGTCTTAAACAAGCATAAAATATAGTTAACTAGGCTTTTTACCTTTCAAAAGGATACATCCAGCGATATTGTACTAGCCCACCAACCTTCGCTTCATATGGAAGGTGCACCGGTAGTGTAATATCCTGCATTTTTATTTCCTTTAAAAAATAATAATATTTCTTCTTTAAATCGGTTTACTAAATAATTTCTGAATAAATTCTTTTCAAATAATTATGAATTTCATTATTCATGAATTTTACTATTTATTTGAATAGTAACCTTACGAAAAAAAACTGATAGGATAATTTTTGCTAATTATGTCTGAGTTTGAATATATACAAAAAATAATAATAATTTACATAATTTTTTAATATTTTCTTTACATCTTTGAATCATGAACTATCACAAAATATATTTCTACACTTCAATCTCATTATTAATATAAACAAAGCCTTCCCTTTTTGCCATTTTTCCTAAAATGATCAATTTTCTAAAAGTGAGATATAAAATATCTCAATAGCTAGTCACTTTATTAAAAACATGTAAATACATGAAAAGATCATTTCAGCCATAGAAGCATAATATCACACTGATAATAATTAAATTTCTTTTATTCACTATGTAGAACAAGATTTATAAATAAAATTCTGTAAAAACTGATTATACACATAGATATCATAAATCATAAATAATCATGCTTTTATGAAAGACTAACTACCCGATCTAATTCTAAACCTCTCAACTTCTTAAGTGTCATTATCACATCATCTTTGGGTAAAATAGCAAAAGAATCCTTTAAAAGCTTTTACTTACAAATAGGTCCCTTGTCAAAAGTATGAAAATTCTATTTACATCTCTCAAAAATTTCATTATAACTATTTTATCCTTATTTACTTGCTCATTTGTTTATTTAGCCACATTTTCTAAGGTAATTAAATTTGGGATATTACATGTAGATGCTCTATGGAGTCGAAAAAGTCAAGAGGAAATATCTTCTCTAATTTTCATAATATCACTGAGATGTTTTGCTCCAACTATGTTAAACACTTCATCGTTAATGTGGTGGAGCAAATGTCCCTAGAAAAAAGACTGAGCTCAGATAGAGGTCTCCACACAATATTTGACAGATTTGTGAATGCAATAGGGAGTAATCGCTCCAAAAATATGTGACAGTCATGACTTTTCATGCCATGAAGCCTACCTCCTTTCAAGTCTACACATTGTGATAGATTAGATGTGTACCCATTAGGAAAGTCAAGGTTTTTAACCCATTGACACACTTCACGTCTTTGATCCAGAGTGAATGAATAACGAGCCTTCAGTTTCAACACCTTGGAACCTCGGCGCACTAGCTCCAACTCTTTACAATGGCAATACTCTTTGATGTCCATTCTAGCCTTCACATTATCTTTTGTTATTGAAAATGCTGTCGAAAACATTCTTCTCAATATGCATGACATCCAAATAGGGTGAATCCGTCGGCACATAACCCAAGCCTTACGTTTTGTGGATCTGTCGCAAATTCAAGGTGTGTCTAGTCAAACGTTTTCCACGTGAGTCCGTCAGATAGGTGGGCTAACACTCTAGTGTCACGATGATTTTCATGGTGCCACCTTATTTCCTTTGCCATAACTTCAGAACTGAACAACCTTTGAAGTCTAGGTTTCAAAGAAAGGTACTGGTGCGTATATTTTATAGCACATAAAATATTCCAGCAAGTATACTAGGTCGCAACAAGTAATAAAGTCATAAGTAGAGTATCGTCCCACAAAGATTGAGGTATCAAATGAAATTCAATTAGGCTAAGTGAAATGCTATTAAGACTTATGAAGGAAATTTCAGAAATTACACAAAAAAGGGGGGGGGATGATTGAAACAACGCAATATAAATAACTGAAATTTAAATAACTAAACTGAAAACAAAACAGACAAAAGATGTGCAACTGGTCACAAATTCCATGGAATTGTACATCATCATCCTTTCCTTTGAATATTCTTGGCTAATTCTATTATGTAATTTTCAATCTAAAATTCTCAAAAAATCTTTTAAGACTAAATTATATTAAAATTATAGTTAGGAAGATCTTCACTAATCTATAACTCAAATATAATTCGATCAAGTCCTAATCACATCAATGCCGCGCAATCGCATATGACATGTTATCTCTCGTCCTACTCATTACAAATACATAGCAATCGCATACATGTATAAATAACAAGCTTCATAGGACAATAAATAAAATAGAACTTTGGCCAAGAAAATACTCATTGGTCCAAATGAATTAAAGTACAATTTCCATTTCATCAAATAACCGACTACACAAGAAAATGAGATTGATTTCGTTGGTCTAATCCGATTAATTCATAGACAAATTAATCTTTGAATCATTGAAGAACAATTCAATTAAATTACAATCCATTCAATGTTGGCCAATTTTCTAAAATATGATTGAATCCAAAAACCTTGAAATTACAATCTAACTTAACCAAAATAATTGACTAAAATCTTAGATCAACCATTCAATTAAGTTATGAAGCTCAAGAAAATTATTCAAGCCACATAAATAAAACTATCTATATCTAGATAATCTAATTTATGGTGGAAATTACAAGGTCAAGCTCAATATCTAGCTAACTCTAGCATAGACATCAAAATCCCAAACTCATTGAAGGTTAATCAAGCATTCAAGAGGAAGAATAATCGGTAAAATCCATTCCATTAAACGAAAGTGCATTAAAATCGAAATTGTTCAGCAATAAAACATTATAGAACCAAACTACATCAATCCTTAAACTCAGAAATTACATGGAAGAGAAGAAGAACATGACAGAAAATAGAAAATACAGCAGAAATATAAGAAACTATGAAGGAAAATGGAAGAAAAGGAAAGAAAATGGGAGAAGGAGAGCCATTCCCAAGTGGGAAGGCTTCCTTTCCCTCAAACCAAGCTAGAGAGTTACCTCTGTGTTGCTCTCAGCCACTGCTGCTCTAGGAAGGCAGAAAAATGGTGCTAGGACTTCCCATCTGAAAAAATGACTTAGCTTCCTCAATAAATTTCAGTTTTGCAAATATAAAACTAATCTAACACATGCCTAAAGGAATATTCTGCCTTAGATGCCTCCTTGGATGCTTATTCCATGATGTGGCAGCACTTTGACAGCAAACAGCAGCAGAAAAACAGAAAATAGCAGCAGAAAAGACAGCAAACAGTAGCAGAAAAATATGGCAGAAAACATGGAAAAGGGAGGTGCATAATTAATATTTCAGCCATACTTTTCTGACCTATAAAAAGTAATATTTCTGCCCAAAAATTCTGACTACATGGCATTGAATAAGAGTTCAAATGGGCCCCATATCCAGCACAACCTAGTCAGCATCTGGATCACCTAAAAAGTGCCACATTAGCATCCAAATCAGCATCTTTGTCCATGTCAGCACTTTTCTCTCTAAAATTAAAATTTGTAGGAATTAAATTGAGCATTTTACAATTCAAGTTCTAAAAATATAAAATTGAGACACATTCAATCCAAAAATAGTTTATACCCAATAAATTCCAAAACATAATAAAATTAGAGAATTGACAAAATTAAAGAGGTAAAAAGGACTAAAATAGGGACTAAAATAAATGGAAAAAACATGTTATCAGGTACCACAGATGCTTATTTGCCACTTTTCTTCTAGTAACACGATGTGTCCTTCTACTAGTATATCAAGAACTCCCACAAAACTTACACTTTGTTGTGTATTCGTTGCCCTTGTAGTAAATCACGCATCTGTTCATGCAACAATCAATCTTGGTGTACCCGAGTCCTAATACGGCAACCAATTTCTTTGTCTGGTAAAAATTTCTAGGCAGGCGATGTCCAGATGGAAAGGCCTCACCCATGAATTGCATGAACGCATTGAAGTTTCCCTCAGCCATGTTGTAATCAGACTTGATGCTCAACATACATATAACTGCTAATAACTCAAAATGGGTACTACACCCTTCCCATAACGGGGCTTGAGTAGACTACAACAAATTGTAAAAGGCTTGGGCAATTGTGTTGGGAGGCTCGTCTAATGTTTGGGCAAGCTCTTTACCAAGTGTATGTCTAGCTGCATCACAAACCATGTCTTCGTATCGACCCGCTAGTGCCTCAGACTGTCTCTGCTTGGAAATTTGTTCAACTTCAAGAGGATTTCCTGTCAACAATGATTCACCCACCCTTGGCAATCGTTCCCCATGGGATATCCAATGATGGTAATCCGGTTGGAAACCCTTTTGATATAGGTACAACCTCATGTCATCGAGTTCCATAAGATTCCTACACTTGCACCTTATACAAGGACACCTTATCGTGCCTTCAATCAAATAAACTCGTAATTTCTGGCCATGACTAATAAATATCTCTACCCCCTTTAGAAACTATCTATAAACCCAACCTTATTAGGTCCCACCCTATTGTACATCCACTGACGATTTTGTGGTACATCTATGTTCCCCACCTAAGAGGGTAAGACATTCTAAGATTAACTACGCAAATTTGAATAAATTAGTATCTTAATATTTGAGATTTATGTCTTTTGTCTTAACCCCATGGAATCATTAGGTGCAACCATGAAACTAATTTATTAAGATGGTTACGAATCATAAATACATCAAAAACACTAAATTTAGTATATTATAAGTCAACAGAAAGTTTGGCAGTGTTTCTCTTTAAAATAGCACATATCCAAATATAAAATAAACCTAATTATACCAATTATCAAATGTTGACAACACAACAAAAAAAGTCTTAATGTCATACTTGAAGGAAAATAGTCCAATGGTCAGTACTTTAGCACACACACAAGTGCTGACAAAAAAAAATGAAGCATTATTAAACATCACTTTAATAAATCATACCCAGTAACTAAAAATAAATTAATGGTACATACTGCCATAAACCGTTATTAATAGTAAATTAAAGTTAAGACATAAAGAATATTATATTAAAATGATGCAGCCACCAGAAGCTCAAATTACAGTGTCTAGACCACCAAAAACGAAAGAAATTAAAAAATAATAATAATAGCCCAACACCTAAAATGAAAGTAATGTATTATATTTGTTTTTGGTGAATTTTTTTTTTGAGTAATGTAAGTCTAACAAAGAGTTCAAGAAATACCACTAAAAATGTATTGTTCTGTGAACAAAATTAACTTTTGGCTAGCATTAGGATGAAAATTTCTTGAAAGATCCATTGTTGCATACCTTTCTAGATTTTAATATAAGCCTAGAATAGAGTTCTAGTATGTTATTTATGTTAAGTAATTTGGTATAATTAGCTTAAATCATTTATATTTTGAATGGTAAGATTAGAATTGTCACCAGAATTTAACAAGATATTGACAACATTTTAGTGATAGAGGCTAAATTAAAATTTTAACAAGCTATAAAAATCTAATTGCAAAACTTTATAGGGACCTAGTTAATATTCAAATTAAACTGTATGGACTAGGAGAATAATTTATCCTAACATAATTGTTAAAAAAACAAATTCACTATGCAACATAGATTACTACAAGGCCAAATAAATTATATATCCTTAGCTAATTCATCTAACTTTAAAATCACAAGGGCCAAGTCCCATAATTACAAATTTCACAGTTTGCTAGATATACATATATAATAATAGTAATTATTTTCAGTATGTCTATTATTATTATTATTATTATTATTATTATTATTATTATTATTATTATTATTATTATTATTATTGGTAATTAAGCATGTGTATTTGTTTATAGTTATATGGAGAAACTACATATAACTCCCTGAATGATGACTTGAAACTTGCATTTTTAGTCTTTGATTATTAAAATAAACACTTTATCTTCCTAAATTATCACAATAAGTTAAAATATTATTTGTAAACAAAAATGTGATTTTAAGAGAAACGTAAGTAATTAATAAGTATCCCATTTTTGTTGTCCAAGACAATCAAACCAAGCACAAACAACAAAAGAAAATAGACAAGAAAAAAGGATAATCCCTAAATGCACATCCTATCACCTATTTTGAACCTGAGATATCAATCAAGGAAAATTCACAAGAAACTCATCAACATTTTGCCCTAAATCCAAAATTTTAAAAATTTTAAAAATAAAAAATTTCTACAAATTTCACAAAAAACTCATCAGCATTATAGATTTCAATAGTAGAGGAAGACTACAGTTTAAGCAACAATGAAGATTTTAAGCAAATATAAGATAGGAAATATAAGGCTAGGTCATCTCTCCTCAATTCTAAATTCATTTTCTTCCCCTTTTCACTCATCACAGACCCACTTATATCAGTCCATCATGCCCTCCTCTGCCTCCACTATTGTGTCAGAACTATTTCCCATTTCTACCAACATAAAGGTCTCTCAACCAAAAAAAAAAAAGAAAACAAAAAGGAAATCCTAAATTTAACAACAACAACAATGGTAGCAATCATCCAAATTCTTCAAACCCATATGTTCAAATCCAAACTCAAACCCAGCTAGAACTAAAACAAAAAACAAAAAGAATAGTTGGCACTAATCGAAGCTAGATTTCTTCGCTAGCAAAGGGGACAAGTTGTAGAAGAAAGAGACTGAGTTTGGACTCTTTGACAACAAAGTATAGTGATGCATTTTGATTAAAAAAACAAAAATGCACTATAGCAGCACCAACAAATAAATTCAACACTAGCAATAACAACAATGGTAGCACAAAAAAAAGGCTCGAAAAAGAAAAAAAAAATACATAGAGCATAAGGGAGTTTCTAGATAGCGGAAACCTTACCTTATTTAGCAAAGAGGACATGCAAATCAGAGAACCAAGGGGGCATGCTGAACAAATGGCTGAAGCACAATCAAAAACCACAAAAAATTTAAAAATTTGAAGCATAATCAAGGAGGATGAACATGAATTGGAGAGTGAAGACAAAGAAAGACAGAGAGAGTACCGAAGAGACATTGATAGAGAGATAGAGGGTGCCGGAGAGAGCTTCTGAGACAGAGACAAAGAGAGTGCTAGAGAGGGGGATGAGAGACAGAGTCAAATACGTGGGAAAGGGAAATTGGGGATTTAGGTCAAATATTACAGATGGATTTTTGAGACAGAACTTTTCGTCTCAAACAATTAATATGATGTTGTTTGCCTTAAATACTTTTTGAGACGAATATTGGGCACATAATTATTTTGTCTCCAATATTTTCTATTTTAAAAAAATTTAGGGGCGGAGTTTTGAAACTCCATCATCCATCTCTAAAATTAGGGACGAAATTCCAATCAGAGACAAACAAAATCCATCTCAAAATTTGTCTTTGATTTCTGTTTTTCCATATTTATATCAGGGACGGAATTTGCAGCAGATTAGGAACGGAAGCTGAGACGGATGAATTCCACCTCTAATTTTTATCTCTAATATGGACTTTTTTTGTTGTGTGGTATGTAAAAGGGGAAAAGGAAAAGGAATAGAAATGAGATATTTTACTAAAATGCCTCATCTTTTTTTTAAAAAAAGATTATTTTTTTAAAAATGGTAATTTAAATAATTTCTCACTATCTTCCTGTTTACTAACCCACTATATCACTTCAAATTATCAAACTCGAGAGCTTACCTAAACTCGATCAAGAAGGGTAAACTAGAAATGTAAAGTTATAAGAGTTTCAATATGTCTTGTCTCTATTCAATAAGTTACTAAAATTTTATATATTCTAACACATAAACAATATTTTAGTTTATAATTAATATAAAATTATTTAATTTCAATTATTGTGATATTGCTCTTCTTAGGTTCAATTAACTCCTTATACAAAATACAAATTGAAAAAGTAAAGTAAAGTATCAATTGAAGTTATAAGGTGTTCATACAACACAATTCGTAAAAGTAAAGTATCAAATTATATCTTATCACATTACCAAACCAAATGGGACAAACTAAAATAAAGTTTTCAAGTATTCAACAATGAATATTGTTAGTGCAGTTGGATATTCAAGAAAGGGGTGAATTGAGTATTAAAACTTTTCATAAACTTAAATAATTTTTCTTTCAAAGGCAAATTAGGTTCTTATTAGGTAACCAGGGTCCTCGTGATTCAGTTCAAAATATTAACTTTGTTAAATAGTAAAACAATTATTTAAATAAAAAAAGAAGTAAGATAAAGAGCAGACATCAAATTTATAGCGGTTCGGCTGTATCACGATGATATACCTACATCCATTCCTCAAAACACCAAATTAAGAAAGTTTTATTCAGGGAAACACAATAACCAATATAAAGCAATCAGGCAAGGTTCAATCTAATTGTGCTCACACCTAGAAGAGCTACAAGCCAAGCTAAGAATTTGAATGGAAAATCCTTTTCAACTCTGATAGACTTGTGAAAATGTGCTAGCTCGGCCCCATACAGGGATGGCCCATCTAAAAAGTGTGCAAAGTGGGCCCAGTTGGAAAAATGGCTAACTCGACCCTCCACTATGCGAGTTAGTGGACCAAACGAGCTAACTTGCCAGCCTAAACAATAGATTTTTTTTACATAATTGACTTAGTGTTCAACAGTATTTGCTATCCTGTGTTCAAAACTGCTAAAATACAGATCTAATATAGAACACACAACCTCTCACGATCGCATAGCCACACACAGCCTTTAATGGAAAAAAAATGAAGAAATAATTTAAGAACTTATATGTCCACTTACAGGATTGGAAAAACCTCATCAGAAAAGGAAAGAAGAGAGACAAGTAAATTTTCCTAAGCATGCATGATAAGAAAAAGATGAACTTTCAGAAGAATTTCAAAATAAGACGAAGGAGGAGGAAGACAGAGATTGATTTTCGGTAAGGACAAATGTGAAGAAAAAAAAGTGAACTTTTAAAAGCAGAATTGAAAAGACTCGAAGTTTTGTTACTTTTACAAAGCCCTATACTATGATTTGAGTAGTGAGGGAAGGCCACCACCGAAATGGATTTACCGACTAGGTACTAAGAAAGGCCGAGATTTGGGATGGAAAGGATGGATTGGGAAGTTTGGGGATTTATGATTTAGTAGAGTGAGAGAGCTAGAGCAGAGAGTGATGAAGATGATGAATTGAATGGTGACTGGTGAGTGTTGAGTAATACTGATTATTTTTTATAAAAAAAAAGTGGGTTAAATGGGTAACCCAAGAGTTACTTGAGTTGGGCCAAATAAGCTCGACCTTTTACGATCTAGCTTTCAGCTAGCCCAACTCACCTAAAAAGTGGGTTACAAAGGCTCAACCTGGTGGGTTGGCCCCATTTTGATAGATCTAAACTGTGAGCATCTATCTCCATAATCCTCCCATCAATCTACTTAAAGCATTTTATCTCTATTAATCACTACAATTTCCATGCCAAACAACCTTCTAGCCATTTTAAAATCAATTAGTTGGGCATCGATCTTACTTCTTTCCATTTTATCTGGAACCAATCTTGACAAACAATTATACAACCCTTCTTTAATCTCTAAGTCATCTTTAAAAGAATGACTATATTGAAACTGAGGGTTTAGAAAATATGCAACTGCATGCAAAGGCCTATATAACTGACCTTCCCACCTCTTATCAATTATATTTCAAATGGGTTTATAACTACAATAAATAAGAAATATCAAAGTTAAATGACTTAAAATGATAAAATATTTGTATTAAATAATAAATATGAACAAAGGACAAAGATTAAATTATCAAAGTGTACCTCTTTTTAACATTGTTGAAATTTAATTTAATTTTTTCCTTCGCATGATCTATCTCATCATATATGAATCTCATAGCTGGTTTTTATCTGAATCTACTAGGTAGAGCACCTTAATGAGGGGAGCTACGACTTTAAGACACATAAGAATATTTTGCCAAAACCTATTGTCTTATACACTCCTTTCTACCTCTTTTCCATCTCCAATACATGAAAAATTTGCTATCCTTCCACTCCTTAGACTAAACATGCTCATTAATGCCACTTTATCTTCATTAAGACATGCTAATGTTACATAAGAAGTGACAAACTAAGTCACAACTAGTCTAATCAAGTCCCTTCCCTTTGTGAATTATCTCAACAAGCTAATGAGCATTGTTCTCACGTAGATATAGGTTGTGATTTTTTATCCTTCGCTATGAAGACTTCATGCAACTTTATGTTTTTTCTCATGATCTTTCAAAATCAAGTCAATGCAATGTGCTGCACATGGTGTCCAATACGAGTATTTCCTTTTCTCCATTAATTTTTGTCTAGCTACTTTGTAATTTATAGCATTATTAGTAATCATTTGCACCACATTTTCCTTTCCCACCTTCTTCACAACTTCATCTAACATTTCAAAGACTTCGTCAATTGTCCTTGAAATATTAGAGATATCTAATGAATATAAAAACATTGTTCCTTTAGGACTATTCACCAAAAAGTTACAAAATGAACAAGTAATACCCCCCAGTATTACGATGATGTAAGAAAGCATGAGTTTGGACAGGTAGAAAATTTTCTATAAACAGAGGGATGTTATAGGATTTTTTTTCTATGTCTGTCACTTAAATGTTTAGTTTAAGATGCCTTTGATAAATGTGTGTTAGTTATTGTAGTTGTGAAGCATGAATGTTATGCGGTATAATTGTTATTTCTTCATGAATCATGATTCGGATAAGAGAGGGACTAAATGAAAATTAAAATTTGATTTGGGGTTTGGATGAAATTACACAAAATGGGATGAATAAGCAAGGGGTGAGTTGGTAAAGATAATGTGAGGCTTCAAAAAGTGATTGGAAATTTAGAACTTAAGAAAAATTAAAACATTATAATTAAAATAAATGAAATTAGATTAAGCATCTAGAACAAAGTAGGATAGAGTTAATTTAAATAAAATAAAATAGAATGGACTAGCTAAGCCAACAAGAGTGGAGTATGGTCCATTAACCCAATAAAAAAATAAAAAATATGAGTATATAATAATAATAATAATAATAATAATTAAAAAAGACTAGGATAGAGGGAAGCTTAATTTAAATTTACATTTGAATTAAATGGGATAGAGATAGCCTCGGCTTAGGAAGCTCGAAAGAGAATAGGAAACACAAACGTAAAAATCTAATAGGAGAGAATAAAGATAATTATGGTTAACGGAAGTACGATTAGATTAGGTAGACACCAAATCTTGAAAACAATACTAATAAATCAAAATTCAAGAAGCAATAAAAGAAGATACTCTCCCTACCTTTTAGGCGTGGGAATTCTTTCATAAAACACTATTAGTATTATCAATAATATAACAAACATTAAATTAAGATAAATAAAATAATAGGTTAGGATAATAAGTAAGGAAACCTAAAATTTATATCTAGATTAAGATATTAAAGGAATATAGGCGTGTAAGACATAGGGATGAATTAAATTTGGAAATTGAATGGATAAGAATAAAAATAAAAAGACGAGGGAGTATCTGATGATAATAATAATAATAATAATAATAATAATAATAATAATAATAATAATAATAATAAAAGGATAATCTACACAAATAATATAATATAATAAATGAATGGATAAACTATATAAGAATACAATATAATATAATAAATAAATGGAAAGACTATATAAGAATACAAGAACCTTAGATGCCACACCTTTACTCATAAAATCTCAAGGAACACATCTCCGGTGGTTGTTCCTAATGTCGAAAAATTTCAAAGAAACAAAAGTAAGAATTAGAAAACTCAATTTATCGTACTTTCATTTTTACGAAAATTAAATTGGTCATTACTCTCTCAATAGAACTCTGATATTGTTATATATTAATAGAAAGCTCTTTGAATCTAGTTTTAAACGAAACTAATCTAGTTTGAAAATTCCTTATTATTTAGGAGATATGACCGAAAAAGTGACCAAATGTTGGAAACAAAAACAAACAGTTTTCTGATTTCATGATTTTAAATCTTTTTCATAAAAATCTTTGTTGTAGTTGCTAGGAACTTATCTCCAAACCTTGCACACATCTTTCAACATGCGAAACTCGGTAAACATGATGCAATCTAGGTGTGTGATCCAACTATTTCCTAATATAATTTTAGCATCACATGCCAAGTTTCTTGCCATAGGATAATCTCCGAAAAGTAGTAGGGTAATGTACGGACTGTTCTTACGGATGTCATAGGGATTTTTATGTTAAATGGATGAACAATTGTTAGATTTAATTTAAGATGATACTCGGTAAAGAATAACATATATATATATATATATATATATATATATATTTACTCTGATAAAAGGGATTGTTAATAATATCCACATTGTGTTATTATTATTATGCATGAATTAAAAACATAAGCTAGATAGGTTAGGTTGTTCTTGTATAAGTTATAGGGATGATAATACTAAATCAAAGAATAAGTTAGATTTGAAATTAAAATAGCACACAGAGAACAAATGACTTATATAATGTGAATGGTCATAAGAAAGATAAATTGTGATGTGAGTGAAGGATCATCAACAAACTCCACATTAAGGATATTATAAATAAATATGATTTTAGTATCTTATGCTTTATGGGATGCTGTAGGGTAGTACCGTCAAAATTGGTAGGGAATATGATGAATATTTGCAACATGAGCTGTGGGGAAATATTAAAATTCTTAATAATTAAAGATTTATAAGACATGAATTGAAAAGGCACATGGTGAGATTAATATTAGTGTAATTTAGTCCATTATAATGGAGGATGAACCGAGGCATAGTTAGATGTTCATTAACAAGTTCCACATTTGGGATTGTTGATCATTGTTATTCATGCACCTGACTTAAAGGGTTTGAAATTGATTCCTTGAATGTTCCTTGAAAATGTGGAAGGGGAAACTTGTGATATTTATTATAATTGTTTTCATAATGATTTTGTGTTTGCATGGATTGTATGAATCCCTTTGGATGCTTTGGTTAATGCTAGTGGTGCCCCTTTTTCATGGCGATGTAAGACGAAGACCCAAGTTGAGCTATGGCTTCCATGGGCATTTTAATCAGTGATTGGGGATAGCCATGGCGAGGTTAAGGTGAGGACCCATAGGGCATCTTGATCGGTGGGATTTTCACAACATCATGGTGAAGGCGACGACCTGTAGGGCGTCTAACCACTGACATGTACCACTAGTTTGTTGCATATTAGTATCGCCATGGTAGGGCAAGGACCCGTATAGTGTCTTGCCATGGACACATGCTAGGTGATTGTGATTGAATGCTATCTATATCTAATATATATCTTTTTACTTGTTTTGGTATTGAGGTTTAGCCCTATGGACATTTTATTTGACATTGATGTATTTGAATTGTATTATGAGTTAACCATATCATTCACTGAGTCTATGACCTATACTCAATGTTTCATTTTCTACAGATCCGGTTGTTAATGAGAAACACCCACTTGAGGAGTAGCGAGGTATGTAGAGAATCTTCCCGTTGTCAGGTAGGTTACATCAACTTTTGGTTATTAAGTTGTTAGGTTGATCTATAGTTGTTAGAACACTTAGGGGGATTTTGGGATGATTTGTCATTTATTTTTAAATTTTGTTTACTCCGATTAGGTGGGGACTTTATTTTATAAAAACGTTATGTTAGTATTATTTTGAATACCTACGGTATGGGTTGAACTTTGGTTATTCAGTTGAATTGGGAAATTTGAAAGGATTTGACCTATTTCATATATCTTTAAATGAAATTATGTTGCGTATTTTATCTATTTTAAAAATGATATTTCATTGTAAACTTGCTCACTTTAAAAGAGGAAGTTTACATTAAATACTTAGTTATTTCGAAAAGAGTGCCTCTTTTTGTTTTAAATATGGAGGGTGATGTTAAGCACCCTTAGGTTACTTAACTATTAATAATTTATTCCATTTTAATTTATAAAAACTCCTACCTTAGTATTTGAAAATCATAGGGTAATTTGGGAATGTGTTAACCTTACATAATGGAAAGTGTTGTTACTATGCTGGTTGTAACATCCCAAATTATTATGGAATAAATATTTAATATTTTTTTTATTTTTTTTTGAGACTCTAGAAATCTCTTGAATGTCCTTGATGAATCTAGATTGTTCTAGAGGAATCTTGTATGTTCTAAAGATATCTTGTATATTCTTGAATTTCCTAGATAAGTGTAGAATGTTGTAGAATGGTATAGATAATTCTAGAAAATTTCAGGTTAGTTATGTTCTAGAGATATCTTGTATATTCTTGAATTTCCTAGATAAGTGCAGAATGTTGTAGAATGGTATAGATAATTCTAGAAAATTCCAGGTTAGTTATGTTCTAGAGATATCTTGTATATTCTTGAATTTCCTAGATAAGTGTAGAATGTTGTAAAATGGTATAGATAATTCTAGAAAATTCCAGGTTAGTTATGTTCTAGAGATATCTTGTATATTCTTGAATTTCCTAGATAAGTGTAGAATGTTGTAGAATGGTATAGATAATTCTAGAGAATTCCAGGTTATTCTAGGTTTATCTTGAGTTCTCTAAACATTTCTAGGCTTTAGAGAGATGTTGCCTCCCCTTTTTAGCTATAAATAGCAACATCTTCCTCCCCTTTCCTTGCACCATTCACAACCGAGAGAGAGTGAGAAAAAGAGAATCCAGCAGCTTGGACAGAAGCAGAAAAATATTCTCTGTTTTTCAACCATAAAATAGAGATTTTGGAAGAAGCAAATAGCAACGTTAAACTCGATTTTTCTGAGCTACTTTGAGGAGATTCTTCTATTACTAACCCACACAAGTGTTAAGGGAGAAGTGGCAGTGAATAGGAAACAAAAATCAGAACCAAAACCAGTGCAAACTACCCCACGGTCAACGATCAAAAATCGTGAAACGAATTTCAAGACAGATTGAATAGCTATTTGAGCTAAAAAGTCAGACTACAAAGTACAGGTAGCGTAGCGTAGCGTAGCAATTCATAAAAGCTTGTTTTACTACTTGAATATTTTATGTCCATGAAGTTTTATTTAAAGTGAAATATGTTTTTCATGATGAAATTAACATGATATCAGCTTGGAAGTTTACTTCCATGTTCAGCTTGGGAGTTTTGCTTCCATGTCAGCTTGGAAATTCTATTTCCATGTCAGATTGGAAATTATATTTCCATGTTTTAGCTTGGAATCTTTCTAGCTTGAGTTAAAGGACTGCAGTAGCCTTTCTCTCATGTTCAGCTTGGAAAAAGTAGTTCTGCAGACTATCTTTTCCATGTCGTTGAGTGTGCCACCAACTATTCTTGATTCCATGATTTATTCATATACTAGCTTGCTAATTTTTCATCAACCTATTACACTGAACTGAGAATTTATATTACATGGACTGATTTTTATGATATAAGTGCTTTTATGACTGAAATGGTATATTTATAAATGTTTATAAAATTATGCTAGCTACTGAGATACCCTTATCTCACCTTTTTGTGCTTTTCCAACTGACCATTTCAGGGGCTGAGTATAAGGGGAAAGGTGTAAAGATTGATTGAACATTATTAGAGCACTCAAGTTTATTAAGTATTAGAATTATAGATTATTTTTTTAAGTTTAGATATCAAATTACTATGTACGACAGATTTGTAATTTATTTCAAACGAATGTAAAATTATCTTATGTTTAGAATTTCAATTATTATGTATAACCAATTATAATTTGTACTGAGAACAATTGTAGAATGTTCTTTTTGAAGGTACGAGTATTAAGCATTAGAATTTTAAAAAAAAATTCAGATTTTAGTATTAGTAAAATAAGGACGTTACACTGGTCATGGGCCTGGGTAGTGGGTCGTGACAGAATATCTCTTTGTATCTATCCATCCATCTAACAAGATGGAACAACCAACTTTTTTCTAGTCTACCTTAGACCTCTCCAACCATTCTTTTGTGTCTTTTAATTCTAGCTTCAAAAATTTCTCTCTAATTTCATGATATGAAGGAAGCTTGAATCCCTTGCCATAGTCCTTAATTAACTCACACATTTCGACAAAATCTGGATTTTTACATAGTTGACATGAATAGCACTAGTATAAAAAACTAAGCAACTTGTCAACAAACATTTTTTCCTAGAATATTTTTTAAACATTTGATTAATGGTGGATTGTGCGCTTCCTACCCCACTAGTTGTTGCTTTCTTAAACAAATTCATTATTTCGTTTCCTTTTTCTTGCACATCAACCTCTGCACCATCACTTTTATAGATGTCATATCATTGCCTTTACTTTTTAGTTGAAGCCTCTATACTTTCAATAACAATTTTTAACATTTGAGCCCTCACTTCATTAAAAACATTAATACAAGGCTCAACATCTTCCTAGTCCCAGCTAGATAACGCTTCAATCTAAAAACTTCACCACTATAAAGTTAAGTAGTCAAAATTCATTAATATCTTAAACTTCATAGATCTATCTACAACCCTCACTAAATTAGAGAATACATGCATAATTACAATATAGGTAGTAATCTCACCTCAGACTAGCAACTTTTTACCTCAGTTTCGTGGTCTAGGAGTTCAGACTGTTACCCTTACGATCTAGCAATACCTGGTTATATGGCCCTCCTTGTCACATCTATAACAAGTCATCTGGTCCATTGTCCAGGGCATGTCCCCATGTTTCTTCATGCACTTCTGGCACTTAGGATTTGGATCCAGGATAAGATTTTCAAATTGTTTCCCTTTATTTTGTTCACTATATATTTTAAACTTTTTCCTCCATACACTGCTCCCACAATTATTTAATCCACCTAAGGTTATTTCTTTCCTCTTTTTCTCTATCAATTTTCTTTCTTTTTCTAGGCTCAACTCGTGTATACTGCGCCCAACTATTCTACATTTATTAGCTAGTTGAGAGAAATTCCTGATTTCTAAGGCTACTACTTATTCTCTAATCTCTGCCCTTAGACCTCTTCAAAGTGACATGCTTTCCATGCCTCATCATCTATATATTTTAAGTGGGATGAGAATGTGGACAATTCCTCAAATTTGACTTCCTTTTTGTTCTTGACACTATCAAGGAAGTATTTGTTGAAGAAAATAGTTTGGAATACCTCCCATGTTACCTTAGTTCCTTTTGACTCCAGCAACTTCTTGGTTCCTTTCCACTAGTATTCCACCTTCCTTTCTAACTTATACACTATTAGGGCTACTTTTTGTTCTAAAGTACACTGCATGATTTCAAAAATCTTCTTTAACTAATTTATCCAATTTTGAGCTTCCTCCGAATTATGGATGTAACATCCAATATTTTCTTTATTTAAGTTTTCAGTAATGTGAAATTAAGTTATTTATGTCTTTAGATTCCTAGAGGCAAGTAATAAATGAAAGGCATAAAAGAACTAGGATAATGAAGTTGGAAGTAGAAGAAAACTGAGTTCTGAGTGGAATAGTCTACTTCCAACAGCCATCACTTGACTAACAGTTAAAATCATACTAAATTTCTGATTATTTGCAATTAATCGACTAATGAAGAGAGATTAGTTAATTGATTACACTCTGTAAGAATGAGGTTCTAGATTCATGAGCCATCAGTTGACTATTGAGGAGCCATCAGTCGACTGATAGCATTCTATGAGATAGTAGCCATCAGTCAACTAATGAGGAGCTATTAGTTGACTGATAGCATTCTGAAGTGTAAAATAAGTTGGTTAAAAGCTGAAAAATCAGTATGGAAATCACCGAAAGTACCCTAACATTCAAAGGATGCTTAGAAACAAGAAAGTAGGGGTAAAAAAGGCATTTTCCATTAAAAAAAGCTAGTTAATGACTCTTTTAGAAACTAAAGAGAGAGAAAAATTAGATTTTCAAAAAAATAGAGAGAGAGAGAGAGAGAGAGAGAATGTAATGAAGAAGAAGAAGAGAAAGACGATTCTCTAGTTGAGGATTTAGCAAGGAAACGTAAAAGGTAAGCTTTCTAGTTTGATTCCCTTAGTTTAAATGAACTCTAGAACTTAAGAAATTATAGAATAGTAATTTTTGGACTTAAAGAAAGAGAAAAGATGATATGATTTCTGGAGGGAAAATACTTAGTTGATTTTCTAGATAGGTTGAAAGAAACAAACAAAGAAAAACCAAATCACTTAATTGATAAACCAAAGGGCTCCATAACTAAGAGAAATAGGATTATCTCGCCACACTCAAGAAAGAAGAACATGAGTGATAAGAAATCTAGTTGCTCTCGCCACTAACCTAAGTTAGATAAGAGAAATAACTCAAAAATGCTCTTGAAAGTAAAATGTCAATATCTCATATATGATTCAAGGATACTGTCTACAACATATGGCAAGGACCTTTTTTATAGAGGGTCTCCAAAACAAAAGACAAAAGACTCCAACTAATGCATTAAATGCATCAACTAAAAGTTAAGTAGTGGAGGCTAAATGTCAAAAGACAATAAATGCATAAGCAGCTAAATGTCAAAGATAATAAATACAAAAGTAGCCAAATGTCAAAGAATAAATACAAAGGTAGTTAAATGTCAAAGATAATAAATGCATAGGTAGTAGACTCCAACTATATTCAACAAATGCAACCTTCTCACATGCAATCTTATTAAAACTTCTTCTACTTTCAACAATGTGGTTAAGCCCAATCCAAGTCCTTTAGCTCTTGCATGAGTTAGAGGCTCAATTGTAGTGTTTTCCTTTTCTTGGGTTGCAATTGGGTTATCCTTGATTAGAGGCCTAATTAAAATGTTCAATTTTTATTGGGTTGTAATTGGGTTATCTTTGATTACATCAAAAGAAGAAGTGGTCTGAAAGTTTGTAGAAGCATAAGGAAATAGAGAAGAGAGTTTACAAACTTCAACCCTAGAAGAATCAAAGGTAACTAGTTTTTCATAAAAGCAAGTTATTTGATATATTTGTCATGCTATTTGTATGATGTATCTAGTTTTACCTTAAATCTTTCCATGAATGTTTTAGAAAGAGATTTCTCTTAAAAAGTAGAGCTTAATTCCTCATGGGATGATAAAACCAAAAATTCCTCATGGGATGACAGAACTAGAATTTCCTCATAGGATAACAAAAATTTCTCATAGGATGTAAAAGTCTTCATAGGATGATAGAAATTCCTCGTAGGAGGTAGAGTACTTTTCAAGAGAAAGAGTTAGAAGTTATAGTACACTATAATAAGAACGAGCTTATTCTAATCATATGTTTATATTATAGTTTACATTTCATGGAAATGAGAAATATTTGTTTAGATTGTTTTTACAACTGAAATGACTATATTGTTGTTTCCACAGAATATACTAGCTACTGAGATTTATATCTCACCTTGGTTTTCATGAATTACCATTTCAAGAGCTGAAGTAGATAAGCAAGAGAAGGGAAAAGAACAATCTAGATAGAGATGTTAGATAGTTCTGTAAAATCATCCTCTTGTAGGGACTTTTGGAGATTCATGCATAGTTTGTATATTTGTATATAGACATATGAGTTTTTATGTAAATCTCTTAAAGTTTGTGATTATATTGTGAAGAACACTAGAACCAAGAAAGTTATTACCTTGTCTTGGGATGTACCCATATTGTGATGAGTATAAATGTTATATTTCAACAAATTGGCTAGTAAAGAAATTTTAGAAAATAGTATTTGCAAGCTACCAGTTGACTAACAAAGTGTCATCAATTGATTTACATAAGTGAAAATAAGGAGTATAGGATCCATCAGTCGATCAATACCCCGTATTAATGACTGATGAACACTAAGTTTTCAAGACACTTGAAATAGAAGGTGACCAGTTTATTGATAGCTGTCTGTTAGTCAACTGGACAATCCAGCCTAAAATTTTTATGTTTCAAATACCCCATAATTCCCTAATCTTTATAGATTAGTATTTTTCAAGAATTTTCAAAGAAATCTTTGGCTTTCAAACGTTTTTCTTACATCACTCATATTACATTTTCCTAAAATTGTAAAAGTCTAGTAAATATTACAGTGGGAACCTACAAAGGATAGAGGGTTGGCCTTCCTAAACTCCCTACTATCTTAGTAATACGGTTTGAACCATTGCCTTCTTCTTTTCTACTTTCCTCCCTTATTTTCTCATATTGTATTAATTTAAGGACTTCTGCTAAAGCAACCTAGTTATTGGATTCTTGATCTTGTTGGGCTACCAAGGTTTCCATATTATGGGCAAGCCCTTCCAAAATTTTTTGCTTGTGACTCCTATGTGATGTCATCCTGCACAACATTAAGATAAGATCTAGTTCCATGCTAACACATGATTCTTTAATCATATCAGACAATTGGGGTAGCTAAACTTTCATTTTCCTTTCTACAAATTAGTCTAGTCATATCAATCAATAAAGTGGCTAATAATCTATTTCTTACCCACACGGTGCCTAGAACTGTGCTCTAATACCAAATTGTAACATCTTCCTTAAATATTATTCTTACTTAGCATTGTCCTTAAAGTAGTTGTAATTTTAACCCAAAATGTAATTTTAAGCTTGCTATATTCAATGAGATCAATTCATTTTAAACCTTTACATGAACTCCTCTCACTATTTTGTGTTGTCTTGTAATCAAGCATCCCTTACTTTAAATTACCTTAGTTATGTCATTGGATGTGTAAAGGGATCAAGTGAAACAAATAACAGGTTAAATAATCTCATTATGCTGGACAGAGGCCAACCTATTGTCACGTCCCAAAATCTGAGCACGTGACTGGCACGGAAAGTGAATTTCATTTCACCTCCGTAAGCCTATCTTTCTCTTAAGCATCATACCATTCTTTTAAATACAATTAATCTAAATTACATAATTTAAGAACTAAAATAAGAGAATTATTCATCTTTTCACAAAAGATAAGAATTAAACCGAGTTCTCTATACACACTACAGTTATTCACATTACATCACTGAATGAACCTACCCGATTACAGAGATTTTCTAGATTTATACAACTTAGAATAAGACCTAAACATTATACCTAGACCTTGAACAAATGAAAAGGTAATCATGGGCTAAGGATCCATAACTCTTTGTATAGATATTTACCTTCAACTGTCAACTATGAAAAAAAATGTTAATAAGAGGGGTATGAGTAAATCACGTGCCCAGTGAGCAGACAACACAACACTATGACAAAAAAAAATATCATGCATCATAATGATAACATGCAGGAATCATAATCGATCATAATATAATATAATATAATTCATAATACTTCACAACAATATCCAAGTAAATCAAATACATTTCAATATAATTCAAATAATTCACAACAATAAACAGTGAAATCAATTTCACACATTTTCCGTACTAACCGGGTCGTCTAGGTACCTCTGGATCGTTGCTTGCGGCCCCCGTCGCATCCACCCTTATCGCTCCATTTATATTCTCCACCCTTATAGCTTCACATAGATTTTTCCATGGGGTGCACCGCCATGCCTTTCCTTTCTAGTCAAACACAATCACAATCACATCTATGAGCATTCTCAATCATAATCATGAGCCACATACACAACTCAGTCATTTACAATTCAAGTCACAACATAATCAATATGGTTTCAGCAACATAGCATGTATACAACATAATAACCCATAATATAGAACAATTATTCAACAATAACATACTTCAACTATACGTATATGAATGAACTCAACAATCAGAGTATGACACATTTCAACTCAGTTCACATGCCATTCACAATCCATCATATAACCTCCATTCATGAGAAAATAAGAAAATATAATTATATACATCACCAGGCAAGTTTCACAATTGTTTATGCCTCATCGTCCCACATCATCCTCTTCAAACTTGGATATACAACATATTTTCACTATGATGTAAAAAGTCAATAACAAAGATATTTAATCATAGCAAGTATTAACCCACTCACCTGGATTTCACGCTCTCGGCACTCCCACCTTGCGCTTTGACCATTCTTATTGTAACCAGATAAAAACCA
Source organism: Biancaea sappan (assembly GCA_037074585.1). Taxonomy (NCBI): domain Eukaryota; kingdom Viridiplantae; phylum Streptophyta; class Magnoliopsida; order Fabales; family Fabaceae; genus Biancaea; species Biancaea sappan. The sequence continues at coordinate 43,127,139 of CM073497.1, read as the reverse complement.
TCAGGGTTACAAAATACAGAAATTTCCTACCACTATTCCCGACCTTCACTTACTTCTCAAATCATAACTCCTAACTGGTAATGAATATTCAGATGAAACTTATACCATTAGAAACTAGAATCAAAGAGCTTTTCAACGATATAAAAAAAACTGATGCTACAGTAACGGTCAATGGTTAATACAGCTACAGTGTCGTTGACTAAGTCAATGCTATAGTAACGTTGACCGAGTCAATGCTACAGTAACGTTGACCGAGTCAATGCTACAGTAACGAGAAAATCTGAAAAAAATTTCTCGGTGAATAGTATTTTCTGGAAAATTTCCAAAATGAACAGTGACGTTTTTCGTGTTCTTCATCAAAAAATCCTAAAATCACATCTAAAACAACATTTCTTTTGATTTCTTCCATGAATTTTCATCCTTAATGTCTAAGGAGTGTTTTAACACCAAAATCCCCAATTTTTAGCAACAATCCAAGCTCTAATCTCAAATTTTCATTAAGAACCCTAATTTTTTTAATATCTAAATTCTATGAATTTTTCCTAATTTTCTCCAAATTTCTTGTTCCAATAATATCATAAACCACCCAAGAATGTTTTAGATTAACACCCATACTTAAATTCATCCATTGAAATATTCTACAAAAATTTTTTAAATTGATAACCAAGGATTTGGTCTTGTAATAAGAGGAAGAAGAAGAAGAACATCAACTTACCAATCCTCCTAACTTTCATGGCTTCCTTCCCCAAGCAAAAATTGCATGAATGGTTGATGAAGAAATTCCCTTGGATGCATAATCGAAAGAGAGTAAAGAAGCTACTACGGGAGAATGAGAGAAAGAAAAGAATATGAGAGAAATGTATACGTGTGGGCCCCATTACTTTTCTTGGAAAAATTGCTTATAGCCACTCTAACTTTAACATTTGTTCATTTAAGTCCTTGAGAATTTGTAAAAATTTTCTAAATTAAAAATTAAAATTTCTATTCTCAGATTTACTTCACTAATTCAAAAAACACATTTTTTTGTAATTAAATTTTTCAATAAACTTCAAATAAATTTTAAAAATTCATAAAAATTATTGGGGTATTACATTCTTCCCCCCCTTAACAGAATTCGGTCCCCCGAATTCAAAACTCACCTCAAGACTGAAATAAGTATGGTTACTTCATCCATATCTCATCCTTCATATCTTTTTCTTCCCAAACCTGGTCACACCCTTGGTGAGATTTATAACAACACTATATCATCAACTGTGAACTCTAGACAGCATTATCGATAGTTTGCATATGACTTTTGCCTTTTCTAAACAGCAAGCAATCTCTTCCTCATCAGTTTGATCTTCTCCACGACCTCTTGTACCATAAAATGTCTCATCTCCCTAACCTTACCAAACTCAAACTATCTAATCAGAGACGAACTATGTTTCCATGTAAAACCTCAAATAGGTGTCGTCCCAAAAGTGGCACGTGGTCTTTCCAATTTACACTGAATATCAGAACACATGTTACCACACATATAGCTCATAACTTCTATGAATACAAGCACCCTACCCGAAGGCGTCATTTGGCCATAGGCAATACTCTTGCCCGAACGCGATCCTCTTATCTTAAGGCGATACTCTCACCTGAAGGCATCATATAAAGACAAAATCGCATGAAATTATTACATAAATCTCTAAGAAGAACAATCCTAGAAAATATGATAAGTAAATAACATACTCCTCACGCATAATTATAAAATAAATATATAGAAATTCCTCTCAACTCAATGACTCATATAGAGTCATACCCCTTCAATGATTGGGGCAATTCCACAGTTCTCTATGTATAGGTAAATACTTATTTAGCACTCCTCCATAGTTCAGAAGTGCAATGAAATATCATTTTAGTAACTCTGCTTAGTCAAAAGGATATTATCATACTCTGCTTTAGAATTTTCATAATCAAGTATGAAATATAACAAGTCCAACATCTTCTCATTCTTCAAGTTCTTTCAGTAAAAGGAATCACTTCAACATAAGAAGATCCAAATTTCTAGTACATAACTTACATACAACAAGCTTAACTTGATTTACAAAATAGATAATTTTAATACGTGAAGCTTAAATCAAATATCAGCTTTAGATACAAACAAAAGAAAGAATAAATTAAGGACGAGGAGGCTTTTGAAATGCAGAAGGTGCTCCAGGTCTAAAAGAGGAAGGTGCTTCATACCTTAAGGAGGAAGCTAATCGTTGCAGCCTAAAAAGAGTTTCTGGAGGAAGCGTCTGAGAAACTTGGCGAAGTGCAGAAGTCACTCCATTTATACAGTCAATACATCTCGCTTGTTGGTCACGAAAATTTTGAGTTGCAAACATCGAATGTCTATCAACTCTATTCGCCAATTCCCTAAAATGACGATTCAAAAGTGTCACGACCCGTTTTCTGGGCACATGACCGGCACAATGATGAATCTCTCATCACTGTAAGCCTTCCGATAAATATATCAAATTTTCTTATCTGAAAATCATAGATTATCAATTTAAAATACATTATTATACTGACATACAAGCCAAATGTCGAACCCCTGAACTAGATGTCCTAGACGATTACAGAGCAACATAATCTATAACAGAAGAGAGGTCTACCCGACAACGGGAAGGTCCAAAGTGATCTACTCCTCTAGCAGATATTCTTCGATGGCAACCTGATCTGAACAAAAAGGTTGTACAAACAATGTGAGCTTTTAAACTCAATGAGCGAATCGGCCTCGCATTAATAAAATTCAAATACATTACCAATAATGCAAGTATATCCAAAGGCTCATACTCAACCAATAGACAGAAGATAAAATTTTATCCAATTCAACAAACGTTACTAGTACTCGTCAATGGCAATATATCCCGGAGAGCGCACACAGGCCGGCTCACCAATTATGTATATTTCCGCCATGACGCACAACATCATCCTCTTACATACAAGATAAAAATTCATCCAATTCAACAAACGCTACTAGTACTCGTTAATGGCAATATATCCCGGAGAGCGCACACAGGCCGGCTCACCAATTATGTATATTTCCGCCATGACGCACAACCTCATCCTCTTAGCTAGGGCGCCTCATGGATTTATCACCAATCCGGGCTATATCCCTACTGAGGGAATCGTTGTCTCCACACTCATTGGTCAAGACACCCTGTCAACCGGGTTTTCCGCCTTGCCGTGAAAGGGGGTACTGTCCCGCTCAATCACAATCAATAGCATTTCATATCATAATCAGAAGCTCAATATAATATTCATCCATATAACAGGTATAGTATATTACTATATTATGGATTTATAAACCACATATCAAGATAACAATTAATCCATTTTTGAAAACATTCAAACTTCACATCATCATAAGATACTTATTTCATTTTATCCATACTTATGGATTAATTATCTCATTTAGATTCGTCATTCTGAATCTAATTTCTCCCTATGAATCTTGGGAGTGTCCTACGACATACTTTTTATCACCAGTAATGCTAAAACTCTATTAAAACAGGGTCGTTTCACTCACCTGGATTCCGTACGAATATCGCTTCTCTAAGTCGTTACAGATAAGAGTACACAGATGAATTTCAGTATTCCGCTACGGAGATTTTCATGAAAGATTAGAGAAAACAAGTTAGGATTGTTTTCATACAGATACTGTTCATACATATGGTACTATTCATATATACGGTCACTATTCATACGTACGGATACTATTTATACATACGGATAATATTCGTACATACAGTCACTATTCATACGTATGAATACTATTTTTACGTACGGATACTATTTATATGTACAGTTACTATTCATACGGTTACTATTCATACATACGGGTACTATTCATACCAGAAATAGAGAATACAATCTGTAAAAGAGTACACCAGGTAAGTTCCCAGGAAAGAGTGGAGGGTCACACTGGACACACTTAAAAACCAGGTCTTTCCTTAGCCAGAACTTTCCTAGACATGTATTCTTCACAGTTTACATTCTATTTCGGTAATCAGAGAATCAAAATAACATATAAACAGCTAAGGACAGTTTTTCTGATGTGGAAGATCGGCCAAAACCGCAACCACAGAGCATACTTAAGAAATTAACTTCTAAAATTTGAAAGACATAGAAAGGGCATAGTATCCTTACCTAAGCTGAAAAAGAAAGGCCCAAAATCTCAGAGGCCTAGCGTCGAAGCAAGAGAAACTTAAGGAGAGAAGAAGAGAAGTTGAAGGTGTGAGTTTAGAAGTGAAATAGAAGGGCCTATTTATAGCAAAAGTCAAGGGTACTATTTGACACTATGCGTTAATAAAATATTCAATTTACTATTTATGAAAATGACATTTCTAATAATGCAGTTACTGTGCAAATAGTGGCAACGGCTAAAAATTTTTCTGTTATTACTATTGAAAACTTAAAGGGAAAACTATCCTTTCATCTTAAACCTTTAAGTTTCTTTTCAAATCAGTCCTTTCAATTTAGTCCCTGAGGGTATATTTATACATAAAACGTCATTTTCTCCTACAAACTTCTTTCTAGTTTTCTCTTATGACCAAGCCACATCTAGTACTTGACATTTCGATTGTATAAATGAACAGTATCATATACGTAAATAGTATTATACATGTGAATAGTACCGTATACTGAAATAGTAACAGTAGTTTGTAAACAAATATTTATATTTTATTTTTCTTGGGTATTACAAAAAGCTTCTCTTGTTCTGCAAAGAGACGATTTATCAATCTCCCCTGGTCCTCAAAGTGGCGGTTTATCAATCTTTCCAAGTCCTCCATCTTTTTTCTCATAAGCGCAAGCTCATTATTAGAAGATGTTGCTGTGCTAACATCCTCTAGCTCTACTACATCCCTTTTTCTTTTCTTAGCCTCTGGTGACTCTTCCATGGATCTCTTATTCTTATAATTCTCTAAGCTAAGATTTAGATCCAACTCTACCTTGCCAGCTTCAAAGTTTAAATTGAAAGATCTATTGCCGGTCATATTTTTCTGAGCTATAAAGGTTGTACAGAAGGAGAAGTTTAATGCTAGAAAACTTATAGGTAATGAACTCTTAGTATAGTAGGCAGTGTAATGGGACATCCATTATTTATAGACGAAATTTAGGGCTACAAAAACCTTTACATCATACTCTAAAGATAGCCTACAGACCTTATCCGTCGCAATGCCAACGGTCTATGATAAGCATGCCAGAAAATAATAAATATAATCTAATGCAAAAGATTTCCTCAAAAATTTCGGCTAACTTTTGACTCTTGCTCAAATTATTCAACTAATCGCCGCTTCAAACTATGACTTCCTAACTCTATATTTGTCTTATCCAATAATCCTAGATCGAGATGTTACTCCATGAACGGGTAGCTTCACACTAGCCTTATCTAGGTTTCTAATCCGTGGCTTTGCCCTAGGCTTACATATTTTCAAAAATACATATTAAAATAAAAACTTCTCACATTTACACATATCAAGCATTACCATAAAGTGAGAAATTTTTTTTTTTACCTTTCACTTGCCTGTACGAGCATATATGTATATATGTATAAACATAGAGATACATTATTATCTATATATTTTCATCTATTCAAGTCCTTTTAAATTTTTGACTTCTCATTCTCTGAATGTATGTGGAATCATTACATATTATTCCTGGCCATAACAAATAGCCTTCATTCACTATGCATGAATAGCATACATATCATATGTTTTTAGATACATATAATTACAGTATGATTCAATCAATCTTGTATATTATACTCAACTGAAGGCTTTCAAGAACAACACAATAAAGCAGAGAAATACATTTTAGTTCATCATAAAAGCATCCAAGGCAATCTTTAATGGCTACATTGTCAACTTCTTTGAATTTCAGAAAATACCAACAAGAGAAATGGAAAAAAAAAAACCAAGTATAAATCGGCCGCAAATCCACCGAATTTTGACTTTCGTGGTTTTGGCATTAATGCGACGCACTGTTGGTGTGCATGCCTACCCTAGACTTCTAGTTTCCATCTTGCAGAAATCCACAGGTTAAGCGTGTAGGGTGAAGCGAAGAGATATCTTCTTTGTCTCTAAGTTCTAATTTTTCCTCTATAAAAACTGTCCCAGCGTTCTCAGTTACCACACCACAAAAAGTAATCATCTCTGAGCCTAAAACTTCCCAGCATTTCTCTCTTCTTATACTTCTACAAAATTTCTAAATTTTCCAAATCATGGCCACAAGGAAGTACATTGATCTTACAGTGGAAGCCAAGAAAGAAGAACTCGACTTAACTTAAGTTTAGGTAAGGACAAGGGCAAAAGACTTTTTGAGGGGTCTTAAAAGAAGCAGAAGGAAAAGAAAATGAAGAAGAACGAAGAAGCTGAGGAGACTAGCACGGGCCATATCTCAGAGGACAAAATCGCCTGTTTAGAGCAGCAGGTGAAGGATCTGAAAAAGATGATAGAGGATCTGGAGAAGTTAACTAAACGCAATAATGCGGCAATGACTTCGAGAATAGATAGGTTCTTTTATTGGTCTACCCAATGCTTCTGCAATCAACAACAAAGAAGTGTTGATTGTATGAATGGGATTTACACTACCCTCCGCGACATTGCTCTATCTCTCCCTCCAAGGAATGGTCGAGGGGTGATGATACAATACAACCCTCCTAATCCGAGACCACCTCGCCTTTAGATTACTCATGCATGAGTAATTTTTTTTTTTGCAATGTACTCCTTCAGTTTTTTTAATGCAAGTGGTTTCTTTTACTGGACGGTACTAAAAAAAATAATAAAAAAAAATAAAGAAAGATAAAGGAAATCAGCCGTACAAAATCAATCACGAATTTAGCTTATAAAACCTATCACATAAAAATTTGATCCGACAGCAACAGAATCAAAACAAATAACAACCTTTCCTTTATCGAGTTCAAAAGTATAGCCATATCTGTCTAAAACTAAAACTAAAAACATAATTCCTAAGAAAAGACAAGTCTCGGAGGAAAAGGAAATGAAAACATCCTACAAGACCTTCAGTGGAGCCGTCTCTCTATAGTTGTGCCCGGGTTCACCGCGATAAAGGAGATCCCACTAAGGTTACCTTACTCTGTAATCGGTAGGAGACCTAATCCCAAAGCTCTAATACCAATTTTGTCACGTCCCAAAATCTGAGCACGTGACTGGCACGGAAAGTGAATTTCATTTCACCTCCGTAAGCCTATCTTTCTCTTAAGCATCATATCATTCTTTTAAATACAATTAATCTAAATTACATAATTTAAGAACTAAAATAAGAGAATTATTCATCTTTTCACAAAAGATAAGAATTAAACCGAGTTCTCTATACACACTACAGTTATTCACATTACATCACTGAATGAACCTACCCGATTACAGAGATTTTCTAGATTTATACAACTTAGAATAAGACCTAAACATTATACCTTTACCCTGAACAAATGAAAAGGTAATCATGGGCTAAGGATCCATAACTCTTTGTATAGATATTTACCTTCAACTGTCAACTCTGAAAAAAAAATGTTAATAAGAGGGGTATGAACAAACCACGTGCCCAGTGAGTAGACAACACAACACTATGATAAAAAAAATATCATACATCATAATGATAACATGCACGAATCATACATAATCGATCATAATATAATATAATATAATTCATAATACTTCACAACAATATCCAAGTAAATCAAATACATTTCAACATAATTCAAATAATTCACAACAGCAAACAATGAAATCAATTTCACACATTTTTCATACCAACCGGATCGTCCAGGGTACCTCTGGATCGTTGCCCGCGGCCCCTGCCGCATCCACCTTATCGCTCCATTTATATTCTCCACCCTTATAGCTTCACATAGATTTCTCCATGGGGTGCACTGCCATGCCTTTCCTTTCTAGTCAAACACAATCACAATCACATCTAAGAGCATTCTCAATCATAATCATGAGCCACATACACAACTCAGTCATTTACAATTCAAGTCACAACATAATCAATATGGTTCCAGCAACATAGCATGTATACAACATAATAACCCATAATATAGAACAATTATTCAACAATAACATACTTCAACTATCTGTATATGAATGAACTCAACAATCAGAGTATGACACATTTCAACTCAGTTCACATGCCATTCACAATCCATCATATAACATTCATTCATGAGAAAATAAGAAAATATAATTATATACATCACCAGGCAAGTTCCACAATTGTTTATGCCTCATCATTCCACATCATCCTCTTCAAACTTGGATATACAACATATTTTCACTATGATGCAAAAAGTCAATAACAAAGATATTTAATCATAGCAAGTATTAACCCACTCACCTGGATTTCACGCTCTCGGCACTCCCACCTTGCGCTTTGACCATTCTTATTGTAACCAGATAAAAACCATCAGGGTTACGAAATAGAGAAATTTCCTACCACTATTCCCAACCTTCACTTACTTCTCAAATCATAACTCCTAACTGGTAATGAATATTCAGATGAAACTTATACCATTGGAAACTATACTCAAAGAGATTTTCAACGATATAAAAAAAACTGATGCTACAGTAATGGTCAACGGTTAACATAGCTACAGTGTCGTTGACTAAGTCAATGCTATAGTAACGTTGACCGAGTCAATGCTACAGTAACGTTGACCGAGTCAATGCTACAGTAACGTTGACCGAGTCAATGCTACAGTAACGAGAAAATCTAGAAAAATTTTCTCGGTGAACAGTATTTTCTGGAAATTTCCAGAATGAACAGTGACGTTCTTCGTATTCTTCATCCAAAAATCCTAAAATCACATCTAAAACAACATTTCTTTTGATTTCTTCCATGAGTTTTCATCCTTAATGTCTAATGAGTGTTTTAACACCAAAATCCCCAATTTTTAGCAACAATCCAAGCTCTAATCTCAAATTTTCATCAATAACCCTAATTTTTTTAATTTCTAAATTCTATGGATTTTTCCTAATTTTTTCCAAATTTCTTGTTCCAATAACATCATAAACCACCCAAGAATGTTTTAGATTAACACCCATACTTAAATTCATCCATTGAAATATTCTACAAAAATTTTTCAAATTGATAACCAAAGATTTGGTCTTGTAATAAGAGGAAGAAGAAGAAGAACATCAACTTACCAATCCTCCTAACTTTCATGGCTTCCTTCCCCAAGCAAAAATTGCATGAATGGTTGATGAAGAAATTTCCTTGGATGCATAATCGAGAGAGAGTGAAGAAGCTACTACGGGAGAATGAGAGAAAGAAAAGAATAAGAGAGAAATGTATACGTGTGGGCCCACTACTTTTCTTGGAAAAATTGCTCATAACCACTCTAACTTTAACATTTGTTCATTTAAGTCCTTGAGAATTTGTAAAAATTTCCTAAATTAAAAATTAAAATTTCTATTCCAAGATTTTCTTCACTAATTCAAAAAGCACATTTTTTTCGTAATTAAATTTTTCAATAAACTTCAAATAAATTTTAAATATTCATAAAAATTATTAGGGTATTACACCTATCAACTAGTTGCTCTCTGTCTTGAGCTACAAGTGCATTCCAAAGACTCACCACTCGACTGGTTAGTCTCTACATACCATACCCTTCTATAGATTTTGTCACCTTGCCCCTTTCTATAATTTCAGACATTCTCATCAAATACCAATTTATAGCTTGTACTAACTGCAAATATTTTTATACTAAATACTTTAATATATTTTCAACGTAGAACATACTCTGCTTTCATACAAGCTAAGTGATTCCTTAGTCAAATTGCACCATTTTTGTCAAATATTCACTACCCAAATTCCCTTACATTCATCTTTCCAATAAGCAACATCAATTATCATAGACACTTTAGTTTGCTAGCCTACTTTTATACGTTACATACAAAGTGACAATTGCTTAACAAAGCACTCTCATATGTAACTATGAACTTCAAATATTCTACCTATTGCGTTATGCTTACCAAGATTTTAAAAATGGTTATTTTTCAAGAGAAAAAAAAAATGAGATTTATATCTCAATAGCTAGCATCACATTTCATAGGAAAAGCACCATTTTTAGCATGGAAACTATGAGATCTTGCCTCTTCCGATCGATTGCTTACTCCCGAAGCAGTCAGCTAGCTACCTTCTAACTTAATTTTTCCTTACTTAATTATGCTATTTCTTATTCCCAAAGTCCCTTTTTCATTTTCCTTTATTCCTCAATGACTTCCTATCCTTTTAACTTTTGAGTTTCTCTCTTGATTTTAATCTTAAGGTGATTTAGGTTAGGATGTCATAACAAAGGGGCCAATCAACATTGACATTGAACAAAATAGCGCATGACAGGTCGAAGATGAACACAACAATAAAGCACAATGGCCAATTGACAATGAACAAAACAAATACACAACATGACGGGTTAAACTAAAAGATGAACATAGTAGAGGGGCTGCAACTACAAGTTACGATTCACAAAACATATGCCTAGGCTAGGGATTTTCTCGTCTATTTCTGGGTTTTGGATATGGGTACTTGATTTTTTGGGAAAGGTACTAAAAAACAAAAACAAAAAATTGAACTGTTGCTAACCCAACTCAGTTGAATCGGTGTAAAATAAGCAAGTTTGACCGCATTTGCACCAAGTTTCGATTCTAAGACCGAGTTTACTTGATTTGGGACCTAAACTCAAGTTTAACAACCATAAGTTCTTTCTATCTCTCTTATTTCATCACTAATGCTGTTAGTAAAATCTTCTAAACTCAAATAGAAATCATTATCATATGGAATCAGAAAACATAAATAATTAAGGAAAAAAATAAAGATAACCCCCATGAACTTTTTTCACGACCCAAAATCGAGGACTAGGAGTTTTGCCACTCCTAGAATCCTAATTACGATTGGTGCTGACAGTGTGTCACCCACACCACCACAAGCCTAGATCTTTTCTCAAATTAATCCTAAATAATGCACTATGTCCTAGGTGAATTGGGATCCTTTCCAAACCCTAAAAGTATTGGAGAGTCCTATACTTTTACCTGGACCGTTCAATTGAAGCCACAGACAGCCCAGATCATGCATGAAGGTTAATGTATTGAAGACAAGGACTAAGCTAAATAAATTCAAAATTTATAGTGGTCGATTTAAATTCAAAACAAAATATATTTTGGAACGAGGGACACAGATGAAGTTAAATATAATCTTAAATCAAACAAAAGATAAAAAGAAAAATCTTAGATAAGGACTTAGATGAATAAACCATTTACTAGAACTCTCCAATACAAAAACCTTCCTATGCAATTTGGGCCGTCCGTGGCTTTAATTGAACGGTCGAGGTGAAAGTATGAGACTTTCCAATACTTTTGGAGTATTAGAGAGGATCTCAATCCATCCTAGGTGGCCTACTAAAGGAATTAACTTAAAATAAGTAAATATTACCTTACCCCAAGTAATGGGGAGGTATACTCGATCTATGAATCCTCGGTCCATTCATCCTTCCATACCTGTAACTGTGAAGGGATGAGTCTAATCCACAAACTCACCTAAACTAACCCTACTCTATACAAACATACACATAGGTATAATTAGACATTTACTAAATAAACATAAGCATCACCCTACATGGGTCTATGTTCCTATGAGTCCCTTACTCAAGAGCTTCATCAACATGGGTCTACATTCCCACATATTCATCACTTAAGAGCTTTGTCACATGGGTTTACATTCCCACAGACCAGTAATTCACACCCTATGAGCTACATTATCGGGGTCTTCGTTCCCTTGGAACATTTTGCTCAAGAGTCTCATTATATGGGTATGCATCCTCATCCTTCTATTTCTCAAGGCTTCATCAATATGGGTCTGTATTAGCATAGTTTCATCACTCAAGAGTTATCACGTGGAGTTGCATTCCTGTGGACTAATCCTCCTATTAATCACATCCACAATCTCAAACAATGATAATAAAAATAATAATTATTGTAACCCCAGTAAAGAGAATCTCACATCTAGTGGATACTTCATTAGCAGGTTACCTCCTGAGAAATTTAATAACCAACCTTAGCATTTCTCGAGTCGAGCCTTGCCTTACCATGACGTTGCCCCTTAGGAGAATTGTGAAGCGCACCTCGGCTTACTCACCTTGGACACCTCGTCTCTATACCACACATACACTCAGGATATTAATCCTAAATGTTATCTCTAACTACCCACATCCCCTAATTACACCCTTACACCCACAAATACAACATGCACATGTTCAGTACACAAACATTTAATATTTAAAAGCATTCAATTAAATTTAGGAAAACAATCTTAAAAATATATAGGTATATAAAGTAGAGCAAGATCCCTCACTTGGATTCCATGTTCTCCCGATATCCTGCCTTGTGCCTCGGCCAAACCCCGAGCCATGATCAACCTACAGAATACAAATCATAAATTCAACACAAAAATTCTCCAAAATGTAGTTTGGGTAGCAACCAGTCGACTGCCCCTATACTGTCCTAAGAGCAGCCAGTTGAATGATGACACCTTACTAGTCGACCGATGCATCCCTACCCAACCAGTCAACTGGTGTCACCTTACCAGTCGACTGATGTGTCCTTGACAAAGGTTCCCAACCCAACCCAAGAGTAACTAGTTGATTTGTGACACTTTACCAGTTGATTGGTACGTCTTGGCTAGGTCTGGGCAAAGAGCACGAGAGTCTGTCGATCGACCTCTCGTCACTCGATGGTTGACTGGTCACCTAGAAATTTCTACATACTTGCGATGAGTCTCAGTTTTTACCCAAAATAACCCAAATCTCTATCTTTTCCCCTTACTCTTTCCATGGGTTTTAATTAAGGATGTTTAAAGAGTGTTCAATCACCAAAATCGCTAATTAATTCCAACAACCTAAGTTTTAATCATCAAATCTTTGTTTAAAGCCCTAACTTTTCCATTCCAGGTTTCAATCTCTAAATCTCGTCTTTAATCTTATTTCTCCTACCAACTCTTGGTTCTAATGCCATCCATAAACATCTAGCAATGTTTTAAAACTTAACCTAAGCTTCAAAACTCTCCAACAATCCTAATTTCTACTCAAATCCCTTTAAATCTGAAAATAGAAAACAAATGGGAAAAGTGGAATACCTACCTCATTTCTTTTCTTTTCTGATGGTAGTTGGTCGCTAAAGACCCGCCCTGCCGGCGAAGGATACTTGCCTGAAGTTTGGATGGTGGAGGGTTGAGAGATAATGGAGAGAAGAGAAAGTGAGAGTTGGGAGAGGGGAGAGGGCAGAGGGGAGAGGGGAGAGGGGAGAGCATTTGAAAAAGGAAGGGATAATGAGAGAAATGGGTATGGGTCACCTATATATACCCCACCCATAATGAAATTAATATTTTGCCTCCAGTCAACCCTAGTAGTGGCAAATCTATAATTTCTCCAACTAAGGTATTTCTCACGTCCTAGGCTCCACACAGGTTCTCTTATCACATTTTAGTTCTTCCTTGGACTTAGAAAACATTACCCCAGTGCCACGTGTACACTTTCTTGGTCTCCAATCACTCATTATTTTACATGTTGTTTCTCAGTCTTATGTTTCTTTATTAAGCAACGAAAAATTTTTCCCCGTATTCCAATTACTTAATAAAATCTAGAAATATTAATATCTGAAAATGACAAGTGTTACAACTTTCATCAATGTGCAAAAAGTACCCATGAACTTCGAAACTAAACAAAGAACCCCCATGAACTTTTCATTTTGTGCAAAAAAAAAAACCTTTCAATCCAGTTGACCATACGGTCAACACTGACCAAGATATTCTGACAGCCACATTAGCTAAAAATTAACACGTCAACAAATCACATAGCAAAAATTATGCCATGTCATCATTAGATCTGTTTCAGTAACCAAACCCAACCCATGTGAAATCTATCTCCCTTCCGTCTACATTTGCATAACCCTCGCCCAACTATCCATTTCGTTCTTCATATCATTTTTGCTTTATTTGATAAATTTCTTATCTATACCCAAATCCTAAATATATAGACTGATATATGAAGTGAATATTGTTGATAGGTGTGTTTACAACATTGATAGATGCATAACAAGGGAAGGTAATAGTGTTTGGGAATGTAGACGCAAGTGTTCTTATTAAGAAGCTTGCAAAATCAGGTAAGCATGCAGAGCTTTGGGGTGCTCCTAAATCGAACAACAATAATAACAATAACCATCTTGTAAACCAGTTCAAGAACATGCAAATTGACGATGGCAAAGCCAACAAAAGAAAAGAGGCAAAATGGTACAAACAACCAGCCGACAAGGAGGACCCAATCCTTAACAGCTTCAATAGCTTCAAAAGCAATTCAACAGATGAAGGGCTTCCAAGATTTGAAACTCCCTCAATTCAAGCTACCTTTAAACCAAAACCAAAGTTATTACCCAGCGACAAGTTCAACATGTAGAAGGAAGATGACGATTTTTCCGACAACAAGCTAGATGATGAGGAGTTTGATGATGATGACAAAATGGATGATCTTCCCCTAAACAAAATGAAGCCTCCCCTTAGGGGCAACGACACCCATATGATACTCAACAGCATGAATATGATGAATCCTCATAAGAGTGGTAATGCCAGAGCAGCTAATGGGAAAAAAAGTGGTGGTAGCAACGCTAGCGGACTTGTGCCTATTCAGGTTCAAAATGGTAATGGAGGACAGAAAGGTGACGGAGGAGGAGCTAACAATCAGAACTAAGGTGGATGTCAAAACCCAACCCCAGGTACGTGACCGACATAATAGCACGAATCCTATGCCATCATAAGCCTACCCAAATTTACTTAATCTAGTCTCTTTTTATTAATTATGTACATTCATTAACATACCATCTTCATTTTATAAATGGGAGATAATATGATTTTCAACATTATCCCGAAAATTCTAGGAAATAACATGCCAAAACCAAGCAAAGCATAACAACACAACGAAGTGGTTGTGCCATTCCTTGCCTTCTGCCCCATTAGTGTTGGCCGTCTAGAGCCAAAGTTGCTATTTTTGCAGGGCTAGCGCTGAGCGCCCAATGTCAGCGCTCAACGCTGGCTCAGTAGAACTAGCATTATACTATTTCAAAATTTTTAAGTTTTTTGAAATAAAGGCAGTCAAGTCCAAACATATAATGAAGGAGGCTTATGAAGGAACATATCTAGTTTCCGAGTAAGCCAATAATTAAATATATAACGTTTGCACATGACGGAGAAGGAGACTTACCCGAATTCCTCGCAATTTCCTACAATTCAAAATATAACATTTGAAATAAAAATTTATTCATTCAATTGCATAAATCATTCAAACACCTTTGAAATTCCCATAAAAATCAATTCCATAAAATCTTCGAAATAAATTCCAAATAGTTGATTAAATTAAATACAATATCAGATAGATTAAATAAATCGCCCAAAACCTCCTAGATATCCTAGTTGACCACAAAACATCCAATACTAAAATACTTAAACTGAAACTTGGGACCCACCCAACAAAAGGGAAGAGTCCACGGCCACTGCTTCTTTTGCGGATAATCCTCGTCCACTGCCTGATCTGAAAAACATGTAAGGAGAGTGTGAGATAAAAATATCAATGAGCAAGTTAATTCCCGCCCTAATAAAATCTAAATATGTTAATAGTAACAAAGTATACACGAAGGCTTTCATCATCAAACACAAAGGAAAGAAAATATATACTAGAGAGAAACAACTGAAATCCAAGTAACAAACCAACAAAATCAGTACTCGTCAAGGGCTAACATACCCGGGAGTACACATAGGCTAGCCTACCAATCACTAACCCGCCATGACACACAACCTCGTCCACATAGTCAGGGTGCCTCACGAGTCACATTCCTGGATTGGGCTTATCTCCCTACTAAGGGAATCGTTATCTCCACTCTCAGAGGTCAAAACACCCTATCACCCAAGTTTCCAACCTTGACGTGAGAAGGTACTATCCCACTCAAACACAATCATTAAAGCCAACAATCAAGGTAACAACACATCCGATCATCATAATAATCAAATCCCATCATAATCAAATGATAATAAATTTAAGATGTATGGAAATTCATAAACATGCCACATTGTCTTTTTTCCCTAACGTTCACCATTAGCAAAAATACATCAATATTCTGGATTAATTTTTTCTCAAATCTCATCCCGAATCCTTAATCAAATTCACCTCTTTCCTAAGTTTCATGAATTTGCCTACCTTCCCACTTTACTACACTAACACTAAGATGATATTAAAACGGGATTAAATCACTCACCTGAATTCCAATTGGTCAAGCCCTTTCAATGTAAATGCAATTCCGGTGTGCTATGGAGTTTTGTGTTTTCAAATAAGGAAGTTGATGTTAGGGTGTGTTTCTTGTTTGTTATTTGAATATTCAAAACCCAAAACAAAATTAACTAAAACTTACCTTAATTTCCTTTAGAATTCTTGGATGATCACCTTCCTCGAAGTTTCCAAAGGTTGCAAATATTTGGTTTAATGTTGCGAGTCTTGTGTTTGGGGGAGTGTTTAGTCGAGGGGGTGTGCATGTGTGGGATGTTCTTGTGTACTGTGTGTATAGTAGGCTTAGGGTTTTAGTAAAGAGAGAAGGGGGCGACGGAAAAGAGAGAGAACAACGTGAGAGAGAGAAAAAGAAAGAAAGAGAGAGAGAGAGACGACGGCTACAAGGGGAGGTGGAGGCTAGGGTTTCTTAGTTTGTTTAAGACGAATTAGTTTAATTCTATCTAGATAAATATTTGGTTAATTGAATTAAAACAATTTAATTTGAATAGATTTGAAAGTTAATATCTAATGGTTAAATAATTGTTTAGTTTAATTTCTCTATCCCTTTTTAATAATAAAATAGTTGAATAAATATCTTGGTAAGATGTTTAATAATGATTAATAGGATTATTTAAGAGATTATCTTCCTGTATAGGATTTGTTACTTAGGAGAGTTTTAATAAATAAATAAATATTTAGTTTGTTTAATCTACTTTCATTATCTTATTTTTGGCCATGATTATTATTATTGCATTTTATCATCATATATATATATATATATATATATATATATATATATATATATATATATTATTTTAATATTTTTGAATTCCCCTGTAGCAATTAGCTTAGGATTTTGTTTGATTATTTTATTAATTATCTTCTAGAGTTCTATTTTCCTATCAATTTCCCTTTTCTTATTGTTTAAATTTTGAAAATTGATTTAGTTATCCAAATCATAGATTAGTTTAAATAAATCTAGGATTTAATTCAAACCTTGGAAGGTATTTTTCAGATTTGTTTATTAGGATTATTTATCCTTAAATCCAATATTAGATTATGCTAGTTTATATAATTACTTATTACTTTTATTTAATCATTTGAATTATCCTTGGCTATTTCTACTACTAACTTTATTATTTTAAATACTATTAACTAGGTTACACTGCTCCCCTTAATTATAGGAATTCATTTTAACAACAATATCTTAAGATTTAAAAGTAGCTTTTCATTTCTTATTTCACACCAAGGTTTTCTAGAATATTCCCTTCTTATTCTTACCTTTTATTGACATTTTACTGAACTCCTACAAAACTTTTAATTTTTCATTTTAGTCCCTACAATTTTTACTTTAGTCCCTTTATAACTTAGTACCACATATTGCAAGCCTACAACCTGTAAACGCATACCATGATATTATCAAACCATAACATTATATCAAACATACATTTTGAACATTTCAAACACAAATTTTCAAACTATCACGAACAAAATAAAAGGCAACAATTGATAAGGAAAAACAAACGGTAAGTATTACAATGAAAGTAACAAAAACAACAATGGTAAAAAAAAAAGGAAACAATAATAGTGGTGGTGGATGAAACAATAACAAGAATGGTAAAAATGGGAATAACGGGATTAAAAAAAATGGCAATAGCGGTGATAAGGAAATGAAAATGTTCAAGCTAGATTTCCAACCTTGGGAGGTCCACGAAGGGATAGACTAGGCAGGGGTTACACAAACACGAACGTAAGGGAGGTGGATTTCACATGGGTCAAATTTGGTTACTAAAACAGATCCAATGATAACATGGCATAATTTTTGTCATGTCTTCCTCCACCTCAAATTTGTTTTTGATAGGCATGCCCTAAAATAAAAAAATGTGTTTGACCAATAAGGTGTAAGACAGACAAAGTGAACTTCTCTACAGTTAAAGAGGATAAGGAGTTCAAGAAATGTTTGTAAAATATTTCCTCGTGTTTGGTGGGCTTCAACGACGCTTTCGTATTCTGTGATGTCAGCAATCTTCTCGACGGAGAACGTGAAGTAAACGAAACTTGGATTCACCTGTCCACTCGGTATTTCCACTGTGCAAGAATTTTCATTATAAAGTCGCAGCTTATCGTTTTCTCATTCGGAAATTTTCTCTGCAAAACGATTTCTCGACCGTATCTCTCTCTGAAAAATTCCGACGAAATCTTATGGGAAGGACCGGATTGTTCGATTTGGAGAAGCATTTTGCTTTCTATGGCTCTTACCACAGCAATCGAACAAACATCGTGATCCACACCTTCTTTGTATGGCCGATTTTCTTCACTTCTCTTGTTTTTCTCTACTTCACGCCTCCCCTTTTTGGAGCCCCTGAACTAGGGTTTGATTATGGTCTTGTCTTCAATTACGGCTTCTTGTTTGCTGCCATCTACGCCTTGTTTTATGTCTCCTTGGATTACAAAGCTGGGTCTGTAGCGGCTTTGCTTTGTTTCTTCTGCTGGGTCGGAGCCAGCATTCTTGCCCAGAGGCTCGGGTATTCTCTGGCGTGGAAGGTATGGATTACCTCTTTCCCCCCCACCCCCCAAAATTCAATGCTATGCTGTATGTGATTGCTTTATAAATGCAGGAAAACGACAGATTGTGTTTGGAGCAATTTTTGGTTTTTCCACTTGGATTAATGTAAATAATTGTATTACAATCCTGACGCATCATTTATAGTACTCCTGGGGACGATAGCTATGTTTGACTGCAACAATGTTCAACACCTGTTGCATCTAAAGTTGTTTCTGTGTAGTACTAGAATCCAAGTATTTGCTTTGGGCCATTCTTGTGAAGTCAACCCTTTTGCTTCGTTGCTCTCATCGTGGGATGAATTTTTACCTTCTGGATTTTGCCTTAGGATTCAACCCATACATGTCTTCTGTTCTCCTCTCTCTCTCTCTCTCTCTCTCTCTCTCTCTCTTCTTTACATACATATTTGCACACTGATTCCGTCATTGAATAATTTTAGTCATGAACTTGTGTTCTAGCCATTCAATGATTCCCTTATTATGCTAGTTTTACATGATCTGCCAAATATCTTCCTAGTTCCTTGCAGAATTTTTGCTTCTGCAAGGCTGTAGTAACTTAATTTGCTTGTGGCAATGATGAAAGAGCAAGATGGAATTGGTTCCTGTTCTCTTCTGTCAGACAGCCACTATACATGGTGTTTTTATTGCCTTTGAACATTATCTTTTGTGTTATATTTGATCTAAAAGACCTATTTTGACAGTTCATTGCATCCTTGAATTCTCCCTTCTGTCCAATGCATTTCCCCCTATATTCATTAACAATTACCTCATTCTTCCATATTTTTGGACTTGTGTATCTATAATGTCTCATTTTCAATGAATATTATGCACTCTATATGAGGATAGCAATTACCTTATTCTTCCATATTACTTCTGTATGAGCATAACAATTGCCTTATACTTCCATATTGCTGGACTTATAATAATGTCACATTTTTTATGTTATGCACTCAGTATGAGCAAATTTTCTAGGTTTGATCTAACTGTGAATTTGAAATTTGGATAATCTTTTTTTATTTTAGTTGCATAATTGCAGAGTTATGCGTTTATTAAAAGTTCTTCATATTACATGTTGCCCTCCTAATTGCTAATTTGCTGGTTTAATCTTTAAAGGCAGCATTCATGACTGCTCAATAGCATCTTCTTCTTCTTCTTTTTTTTTTTTTTTTTGGGAGTAGAAACGAGAACTGAGAAGCATAGATTTATATATGCATTGAAAGTCATTATGTCATCTACCTTGTTTAATTGATTTATTCTATTATAAACCTACATTCAATTGCGTTTTTTTGCAAGAATTTTTACTGTAAATGTAGTGACTAGCCTGGATATTGTTAGCCAACCAGGGAAGATTTTAAGGAATTATGTGTCTCATGGTTGATGATTTCTCTGCTTCAACCTAGTTACACGTAGGCACTTTTAGGTCTGAAGAATTGTTTGCCTCAACAAAAACAGTGGGGTGTTGTTAGCGTCCTTTGTCATGGATCTGGTTATGGGTCTATGTTGATGGTTCAGATTAAGATCTCTAGTGCTCACACACAAGGTCTTTGATAATAATTGTAATCTGATATCTCCATTAGCTGTAGGAAAGGTTTTCAATACAATCTTAAGAAAATAAGTTCCCTTCACCAGTACCACTTCCTTAAAGCATGGGAGTGGCAGAAAACTAATAGTAACTACCCACTTAAACTAAAATACAATAAAAAGAAATTACAAACAACTGAATACGAATAAGGAATACTGCATATAACAACAACAACAACAACAACAACAACATAGCCTTATCCCACTAAGTGGGGTCGACTACATAGATCGCACGACGCCATTGAGCTCTATCAATAACCAACTCTTTAGATATCTCATTTACTAAAAGGTCCCGTTCAATAATTTCTCTAAGTGTCTTTTTTAGTCTTCCTCGACCTTTTTTCATAGGGCTCCAAACCATCTGCTTAACTCTCCTAACTGGCGCTTCCAACGGTCTTCTTTGCACATGCCCAAACTATCTTAAACGGTTTTCAACTATTTTTTCCTCAATAGGTGCCACCCCAACTCTACCTCGTAAATGATCATTACGGATCCTATCTCTTCTTGTATGACCACACATCCAACGCAACATCCTCATCTCCGCCACTCCAATTTTATGTTCTTGTTGTCCTTTCATTGCCCAACATTCACTCCCATATAAAATCACTGGTCTTATAGCAGTACGATAAAACTTTCCTTTGAGTTTATCAGGTACTTTCCGATCACAAATAACCCCTGATGCCATTCTCCACTTCAACTACCCAGCTTGTATCCTATGTTCCACATCTCTAATAACTTCGCCGTCATCTTGTATAATTGATCCCAAATACCTAAACTTTGACACTTGTGATACGACCTGATCACCAAGTTTAACCTTTAGCTCGTTCTTAGCTTGTCGCTTGTTAAACTTACAATGCATATATTCAGTCTTACTCCTGCTCAGACGAAAACCCTTCGATTCCAAAGTAGCTCTCCATAACTCAAGTTTAGAATTAATCTCTTTCCTTGTCTCTGCTATGAGAACAACGTCATCTGCAAAAAGCATGCACTTAGGGATTTCTTCTTGGATGTGTTTCGTCAGAACATCTAAAACCAAGTCAAACAAATAAGGGCTTAAGGATGATCCCTGATGTGGGCCAATTTTAATAGGAAAGTCTCTAGTTTCCCCTCCAGACGTTCTCACACTAGTCGTAGCCCCCTCGTACATATCTTTTATGGCTCTAATATACGCAACCCGTACACCTTTCTGTTCCAAGGCTTTCCACAGCACCTCTCTTGGTACTCGATCATAGGCTTTTTCCAAGTCAATAAATGCTATATGAAGGTCTTTTTGTTCACTCCGATACCTTTCCATCAACCCCCTTAGAAGATATATAGCTTTCATTGTAGACCGTCCTGGCATGAATCCAAATTGATTTTCAGAAATATTCGTCTCGATTCTTAACCTACTTTCAATTACTCTTTTCCATAATTTTAGAGTGTGACTCATAAGCTTTATCCCACGATAGTTTGCGCAATTCTGAATGTCTCCTTTTTTTTTGTAAATAGGCACTAAAGTGCTTCTTCTCCATTCTTCAGGCATTTTCTTAGACCTTAAAATCTCATTAAAGAGCTTAGTTAGCCAGATAGTACCCTCCTCTCCTAAACACTTCCAAACTTCAATAGGAATACCATCGGGACCAACAGCTTTACCATTATCCATTTTTCTAAGAGCTTTCTTGACCTCATCAACCTTGATCCTGCGATAATATACCAAATTTTGTTCTCTCTCCAAGGTTGTTAGATCTTCCATATCACAAGTTGACTCCATTCCGTCATTAAAGAGCTTATGAAAATAACCCTGCCATCTATTTTTAATATCTCTGTCTGTAACCAGAACTTTTCCTTCTTCATCCTTAACACATCTTACTTGATCCAAATCTCTAGATTTCCTCTCTCTAGCCTTCGCAATCTTGTAAATCTTTTGTTCCCCTTTTTTCGTTCCTAAATCCTTGTAAAACTCTTCAAACGCTTTAGATCGTGCTTCACTTACTGCTTTTTTTGTCTCCTTATTAGCCTTCCGATACCTTTCCCAATTTTCCGAGTTATTGCACAGATGGATAGCTTTAAAGCATTCTCTTTTAAATTTGATCTTTTCTTGAACAGCCTCATTCCACCACCACGATTCCTTATCTCTTTGTCCAAAACCTTTTGATTATCCTAAAAATGTTTTAGCTACTTTTCTAACCTTCTTGGCTATCTCTTCCCACATGGTGTTAGCATCTTCTCGTAACTCCCAAGATCCTTCCTCCAACAATCTTCTCTTGAAAGTCAGTTGATTCTCCCCCTTTAGCTGCCACCACTTGATCCTATGGTTCATCGCCTGACGATGCTTTTGTTTCCGACCCTTAATAACCACATCAAGGACCAAAACCCTATGTTGAGTTGCCACGGGTTCTCCAGGAATAACTTTACAATTTTGACAAATTTTTCTATCTGGATTCCTTACCAGAAAGAAGTCAATCTGTGACCTTGAAGCTCCACTCTTGTATGTGATTAGATATTCCTCTCGCTTCTTGAAGCAGGTATTGACAACCCTGAAATTATAAGCCATTGAGAAATCCAATATAGACTGTCCTTCCTCGTTAAGCTCCCCAAAACCAAAGCTACCATAGACCCTCTCATACTGTCCTGCTTCTTTCCCAACATGACCATTAAGGTCCCCTCCGATGAAAATCTTCTCTTTTAAAGGTATGTTTCTAACCAATCCCTCCAAATCTTCCCAAAACTTTTCTTTAAGATATGCATCTGTCCCTACCTGTGGTGCATAGGCACTTATGATGTGGATAGTATCTCTTACAATAATCATCCTTAAGCATAGAATCCTATCCCCAATCCTTTTTACCTCCACCACACTCGGTGTCCATTCCTTGTCCACCATAATACCTACACCATTCTTTGTCGTTACTTTTCCAGTGTACCAGAACTTGAAGCCTGAACAGTCAAATTTCTTAGCCTTTTCTCCAACCCATTTAGTCTCTTGAAGGCACAAGATGTTGATTTTCCTCCTCTTCATAGTGTCCACAACCTCCATGGATTTTCCTGTCATGGTTCCAATATTCCACGTAGCAATCCTGATTTTGTTCTCCTCGACTAGCTTCTTTACCCTCAACCTTCCAGGAACATGCTCTTGTGACACTATAATCGATTGACGATGCAGTGGCTCTAGCTCATTTGACACTGTACTCGAGCCATACAGCGCGTTGCTTCCGGGCAACGACCTAGTATTAGTGGACCCTTGCTCATTTAACACTACATCCGGGTGCCGATGCAGCGGCTCTAGCTCGCTTGTCACTGTACTCGAGCCATACAGTGCGTTGCTTCCCGGCAACGTCCTAGCATTAGCAAAATATTGTCGTTGATCCATGTTCATGAGAGATTCAACACAGTTTTACGTTGGCTGTCGAGGGCCTAACACAACCCTCCTCCTTTCTCCGGGCTTGGGACCGGCTATAAAACATAGGCGGAGTTGGAATACTGCATATAATTAAATAAATAAATTAACATCTGCACTCTCAGCACTTCACGTATAATGGGTTACTAACATTACTTCCCCCTTGAATTAAGGCTTGTCCTCAATCATAAATTTCCAGTTGTTGTGGTGAGGGATCTGGTGGTTTAGGTTCTTTGGAATCCAATAAACCCAGTTGTAGAAACCAAGTCCGACCATGCCCTTCTAGGTGATATGAAGCTTGACTCACTGTCTCCTCTTCCCTTGTCTTGGATGCTGTTAAGATATTGCCACTTACTCGCGAGACCCCACCATCACAAGTTGCACCACACTCGCCCTTTGTCCTGGTCCCAGATAAGTCACATCCTTGCAGGTGGTCGTGTGAAGACTCCCCACCTGATGTCAGTCTCTGTCGCATGTGTCTCTATGGCTGTTTCCATTGCCGGTGGACGTGCGAGCAACCTCCTTACCCTTGTCCGTGTGAATCCTTCTATCATCACTACCCAGGAACCTTCGAAGACCTCCATTGTCATCTTTTGTGCGAAGTTCTCTGCCAACGGCTCTTGTGGACCTTCGATTTTCGCCATCACATGCGATGCCATTACTGTTGCCATTTTGGGTGACGTAGTCATCATAGCCTTCAATGACGATTTCCCTCCCTTGCCTTCGGCCCTAGCAGTCATCGTAGCCATCATGGGTGATGCAGTCATCATAGCCTTCAATGATGATTTCTGCCCCTTGCCTTCTTCTACGCAATGTCACTGCCTCTATTAGCAAGTCGAGCTTTGTGTTCAACTCCTCCAAGTGCTGCACTGTCCTTTGTCTCTCTGTGGCATTCAATGCCCATTCTTCTTGCAAGATATGAAGCAGTTGAGACAATTGGGCTTGAATATGGTAACCCATAACGGTAGGCTCTAATACCAATTTTTTAGCATCCCTTGTCATGGATTTGGCTATAGGTCTATGTTGATGGTTAACATTATAGAGAACCAAAATCCTCTAGTGTAAATTCACAAAGTTAATAATGGTTTAGATTATAGAGAGAACCAAGATCTCTGGTACTCGCACACAAGGTCTTTGATAATAATTCTTATATGATATCTCCATTAACTGTAGGAAGGGTTTTTAATACAATCTTAAGAACATAACTTCCCTTAACCAGTACCACTTCCTTAAAGCATGGGAGTGGCAGAAAATTACTAGTAACTACCCATTTAAACTAAAATACAATAAAAAGAAATTACAAACAACTAAATACAAATAAGTAATACTGCATATAATTAAATAAATAAATTAACATCTGCACTCTCAGCACTTCACGTATAATGGGTTACTAACAGGTGTTGGCAGTTCTTGTGCTTGGTAAATATGCGAAATGAGAGATAGGATACAAAAGACTAGTAGAAAAAGAAATCTACTGTTGCTATCTCTTTGACTTCCACTGTTTTGTGTTGTATATTCAACTGAGCATTATCAGCATACACAAACAACACCATTTCTACTTACTCGAAGAGAAATGTGATTGCCCAGAAGCCTTTTGGTCATTTTAAAAGAAGAAAAATGTAACTAGTCATTCTTAAGCTACATTGTTAAGCATCAATTTGGTCACTGTTAATATATATGCTTCTGTTCATTAAGAAAAAGACGGAGAGAACAGGCATTTTAAGAATGATATGTGGCATAATGAAAGATATTTTATTTTCCTTTGAACCAAAATGTAACTATTTTTGACATCAAACTTTCAGGTTGTGTTGGCATCTCAGCTGTTATGTTGGACTGGACAGTTTATTGGTCATGGCGTGTTTGAGGTGAATGATTTATTCTGTTGCTAATAAGCATGATGCGGGTTTGTACATTTCAATGCTGATTTTTTTTTTTTTTCCTTTGTACGTGTTAGAAACGTGCCCCTGCTCTCTTGGACAATCTTGTTCAAGCTTTTCTAATGGCTCCTTTCTTTGTGTTGCTTGAGGTAATTGTTTGTCGTAATCTTTTGCACCTGTCCCTTTGACACATGGGTGGTGAAACAAAGTGGATTTATCGCTATTCTCTGTTACAGGTCTTCCAATCTTTTGGATATGAACCATATCCAGGGTTCCATAAAAGGGTGAAGGCAAAGATAGACACTGAGATCAAGGAATGGCAGGACAAGAAAGAAAAGAAACATTCTTAATTCAACAAGCTGTTTGCGGATGTTATTATTGTGGATCAATCCTCTGTAAACTAAAGAAAAAGGATCTATATAATTGCTTAATGATTTACTATTCTCAGAATGATTGGGCAATGTCTAATGTACACCTCATTTAAGTGTTTAAGGAAACGTTAACCAGAGTTACGACCGTTTATCCTGTCGACAATTCTGTCTCGTTGATATTTTATTATTGGACAATGATGCCACTGTATATAACCATAAAGGAACAATTTGTGCTGGTACGAAGACAATCTTTCGGTAGGTCCTTCTTAACCTCATTCCAGGTGGGTTCGGGAAAGATCTCTTTGAAATGGAGGTGCAAATTGGTGAGGGAATTTTAATCACTGAGAAGTTTTAGCATTAGGAAAGAGTGAAACACTCAAGCCAGGATTGGGAAAAAAAGTGGTAAAAGAAGAAAACTTTGTCAATGTACTTGCAATTGTACTGCTCTCTATTGCATGATCATTATCAGCTAGTAAGCCTCATCAAAAGGTCCGTCCTGTTCAAGCACTCGTGGTGCTTTCATGGTGGGTTTGATAATGGACAAGCATATGAATGTCAACGAGGGCATTGAAGGCCAACGTAATTGCAGCACATGCCGAGGGGCACTACAAAATTGGCATCATAGAGACAAGAAACAGGCAGTCCTCCACCATTCAATTTGATCTAGAGTAAATAATCCCAAAAGATTAAGATTGTTTCAATTTAATTTTTGAAAGATTAAATATTTTAAATTTTTAGAAATATTCATTTATTTCAATTTATTGTTCAATTTTAAAATTTATCATTTTCAAATTCTAAATCTTTTATTGTTAAAAGTCACTTAACAAGTAGTGGGACCAAATTGAGATAATTATAAACTTTTTAAGGATTAAATTAATAATTTACCATACGATGGGAGCTTACTTCGTTATTGATAAGTTTTATACGCTAGCGTGATGAGTAAACGAATTAAAGCCCATTCTAGAATTGAACAAAATTGGGCATTACCTAGTCTACCCAACTTATCTTTGGATGAATATTTGGACCGGATGCCCAAAACGAACTAGTTGGGAAGCAGGCACTCCCTTAACATGGAGTTTTTGCCCTTTCTCTTCAAACTTAGGTTTTATTCGGTAAAATTATTTTTTAAGTTAGTGAATAGCTTATAAGCTCATTTTTAACTTATAGCTTATAACTGATAGCTTGTAACTTATAAGTTAGCTTATTTGAATAAAAAGTGTTCGATAAAAATAACTTTTGAAGTAACTGAAAAGTGTAAAATGACATAAAAAGATATATATATTTTAATTCTAAAATAATATAAATAAATATATCATTTTTATTTTTAATTAAATTAATTTAAATTATTATAAATATAAAATTCATTAAAAATATATATTTATATATTTTATATATGAATAATATATTTTCACATATATAATATATTTATATATTATTTTATTATAATAAAATAATATATAAAATATTTTTACATAAAATATAATATATAAATAATATATTTATATATTAATAATATATTTTCACATAAAATATTATATTTTATTATATATAATAAAATATATTTACATATTTTATTATTTTTATATATATTATACATATTTATAATATTTTTATATATTTTTATCATATATATATAATATTATATATGTATATTATATTATATATAAATATAAATATAATAAAAAATGAGTAAATATAATATAATAAAGTAATGGACATAGTAGGTATTTTGAAAAAATAATAAGAACAAATAGGAACAAAAAACTTTAAGTTATAAGCTATAAGTTATTCAAAGTAACTTATTAGAATAAGTTATAAGCTACTAAAATAAACTTGTTTATCAAACACTTATAAACTAGTTTATAAGTTATAAGCTTGTTTGCCGAACACAGCCTTAGTAAAGTATAGTAAAGTATAGAGACTTTCTTTTAACAAAAATAAATAAATAAAGAATATCCTCCTAAGATTTAGGTTTAGAGTTTAATTTCTCAGGGACTTTTTTAACTTTTCACATTTCTCGTGTCGCTCTGCCACGGTTAAAAAACCGAGCCTCTAGCTGCTTCAGCAACCCAGCAGCAGCCCCTAATCTTCTTCATCTACTTTTCCTCTTTTCGGTTTTCTCTGCATTTTCTTCACTCTTGTTATGGGTGTTTTTCTCTTCTTTCTTGGAAGAGTTTTCTTACCAATGTGAAAGTTTTATTATTATTATTTTTTTCCTTTTGAAAGATGGGTTCACACTTGAGGCTTTTGAAGATTTTTGTAACTCACATCTACAAATATTGCACAATTTCTTTTCAATTCATGCTTGGAAGACCGTGGCTCTCAAGATCCTCCAGAGATAGGAACAGTAGAGGTGTGTTGCGCAATGTCTTTTAATTGGTGATAATAGTGTTATATTATTTTAGGTAGCTTTTTCACAAGGCGCCTTGATTTTTGTATCTCTTTTTTAGAAGTTGAGACCTATATTGTGAGATTTTTCTCTTTATGCTTTGTAAAATCTCCTATATGCCTAGCTTAGTGCCATATGAATGAATAATACTTCATTTGTCTCCAATAGAGAAAAGAATATACTCCTACATAATAAGGTAGAAAATTAATTTCTTTTAACTTTACCGAATGTAAATGATAAAATCTTTCCTAAAATAGTGTTTCCAGAAATCCAATCATTACTATTTATGAGAATTCTAATAGCTACTATCACTACTATGAACTAACTTTGGGTTGACAAGTGCCCTTTAATTTTAGCTTATTCTTCCAAGCTTTTAAACAGAAGGAAAGACACTGGTGGTCTGCTAATGGCAGTCAGGATTCTAGAGCTGAACAGATGACGGATTCTTCCTGGACCCTTCTTATATCAGTTATAGAAAATATGATCAGATAAACTCAATTATTGTTTTGAATTGATCGCATATATCGATCTCCACTATTAATATTAGGTATCCTACACTCCACACACATTTAATGGAATCCAAACAACTATATATTTGTCACTATTGAGGATTACGTTGAACAAAATGTAAACAGTATTTTTCTAATAATTTTCATTGTGTATTAATAGTAACCTAACCCTTCCAAATTATTAGGGAATATTACCTTTAATCAATGGTTCTCGGAACAAGCCACGAAATTAGGTCAGCTAAAACTTTACTTAATTAATAAGGCTTTGTTTATCCCTCATAGAATAATTCTTGGTTTTGAATAATGGATGGTGCAGATAGAGAGTGGTGGCATCTTCTGCATGCATGCATGTCACTAATATATATATAGATGATAAAGTGCATATGCATGCAGACAAGTGGAAAAGTGTGACTGTAATTTTATTTTAAAATGTGGCATGCTAATCAGTGCCCTAAAGCTAAGCATGCAAACCAATCAGAAGCTATTAAGCAGATTCTTTGTGGTGATTATTGAGAAAAGATGAGCAAAATGCATGCAACAACCCCACTTTTTTAATGCCCACTTACTGGCTGTTTCATAAAATTAATTTAATTTACTTCTCTGCTTTTCAATAGGGGACCAATTAGATTGTTCTTAGATTCACTTTTGACTTCGTGAATATTTACAAACTGTCTTCGCTTTTTATGTTGTGTTTGTATATTATACTACATGACAGTCACTGATCAGATAGTGATTGCCTGATTGTTCATTTTTTAAACTCTATTAGTTCAGCAACTCCAATAGAATGTAATTGAAAAAAAAAACTATCTTTTTCGTCTTAACATTTATTTTAAATGTTAGTTTGATCAATTTCATTTCACATGTTTTTTTTATTTTGTCTCTAATATTAATGATGTTAATATGGATTTAATTAAAAAAGATGTGGACTTCTCCGTGTGACATATCTGTTAACATGTCATGCTAATTGATTTTAGTTTAATTTTATCTCAAATATTTGATTAAGTTTCAATTTCATCTCAAATAATATTTTTTTATTTATCTCTCTTCTGCCTCAAATTAACGTTTAAATGTTTGACGTATCACACAAAGAGTTTGTATGTTATTGAAGGAGTTTGCATGTAACTTGAATTTGAATGAACTTTCATCAATATTTTTTCGTCAACTTTATTAATGATTTTAATCTAAGAGACAAAATTGAAATAAATAAAAGAAATATATTGAATGAAATTAGTACAAAAAAATGTTAGAGATTAAATTAAAACTCAAGATAAATGTTAGAGACTAAAAAATTACTTTTTCCAAATTTATTATTAGAGTAAATTATAGTAATTTATAAAGTTAACTTTTTACACAATATATATGCATTGCTTTTTCAAATAAAATTACTTAATATTATTTATTGTTATAATAAAAATAACACTATAGTTTTATGCTAGACCTGAACATCTATTTAATTACTTTTACTGTCATATTTAAAATATAATTATAGTGTCATATGTAAGAAAGATTAATCATATATATAATTGAAAGTGAATTGAAGGGAACATTTTTACAATATGTAGCAAAATATATATTTAAGAGAATCAATTATAATATTTAAAATAAAATATGTACTAAGTTTAGATCGTAAAATCTCATCTCTCAAAAACTATCTTGATCCTATCTAGTACCAAAAATGACCAAGACTGGTAGGATATGAATTTGACAATAAAGATAATAAGATTGTAGAATCATACTATCCTACTTAATATTAGAAGATTGCATACACTTATATTTTGTCTTTCTTATTAAACTCAAAATGAACAATTTTGAAGTCTAGAAAATGCATCTTTATTGATTACATTACCACGTCTAATCTCTATTCTATACTTTAACTTGATGGTTCCTTGTCTTGTGATTTGTGATTTTTGTGATATATGACCTATTTTTAATGTATAAATATTATCATCTTGATAACTTATGAATTGTGTTTACGGGGATTTTGCGACTTTTGTAATTTATAATTTGTTTTTATTAAAATAACATAAAAGTTTGATAGTTTTATGCTTATCTAAAAGTTAAATTATAATTTTGGTTCCTATAGTTTTACTAAAATTGTAAATTGGTCTCTATACTTTATTTTTATGGAAAATAGTCTTTATAGTTTCCTTATCCATATAAATTAATTTTTACCGTCAACATGGTTAATTTTGTTATTAAAATGGTCCTATATGGCATCTGATATTTATATTTGTGAATATGTCAACATGTCTAATCATTAATTTTTTGCACAATTCAGCCGTCATATCAACAAATTAAATTCAATGTAGATGTTAGGTTAACGAAATTAGAAATTAAGAGCAAAATGAGAATTTTGTTAACATGATGACTGAGTTATACAAAATTTAATGACTGATATGCTAACATGTTCACAAATGTACATATCAATTGCTATGTACAACTATTTTAACAATAAAGTTAACCATATTGACGACATAGACTCTATAACTTTCATTGATAAAAAAACTATAGGGATTATTTTACATAAAAATAGAGTATATGGACCAATTTATAATTTTGGTAAAATTATAGGAATCAAAATTAGAATTTAACCAAAAATATTTGTCATAACAGGCAACATCTTACAATTGTCAATTCAATATCTTTTTATATCCCTTGACTACAATTTGAAGAATCTTTTGTTGAGTTTAAAATTAAGGGAAATAAACTATACCTAAGTTCTTAGCAATTTTTTGGCATTCCAACCTAATAACTTTATTAAGAAATGGTTGGCTTGACCAATTTGTACCAATTAATGAGATGTTATTCAAAGCCATTCTCTATTGCTGTTTAATTTCCTTTTATTATTTATAAGAAAAATATTATATTTTCCCCCTTATTTTGGCTTGTGCATTATCTATAATTGGCAGACTGAGTTAAAAGTTCTGCAATCATCGTATGCTTTTTTTCCCCAACCTTAAGATTTCACCGATATGTAGTTCCTGTGTGGAAACTATTTATATGTCTAATAAAATATGATGAATTATATATTCTATATTCTCATAATTATTCGAAACACCACTTTCTGAAGGGAAAAGGCAAGCAATTGTCATAATCTGATGAATGTTGATTAAGAGAAAAGGTTCACAGGTGCCATAAATTGAGCCAACAGAGAAACGAATTGGATCAAATAGGAATATTCCTTATTCTTTATTAGCTGGTCGCGACTATTATATTTTTTTTATTCAAAAATTGTTAAGAAATCTACATCTATTCTTATCACTATTATCTATTTTGTATATATGAAGCAACTATAGCAATATCTCTAAACCAAAATATTTTTTCTTACTATTTTGGTAATTTAATTCTCAAAACATTTATATTTACTCTAGGGCTCCATAATTCTTTATATGAGAAGATCATTAATTATAACCAAAATGTTATTTGGTGTTTTTCTTTCAATATGTAGCAAAAAGTAAAATAAGCATTCTCACATTTCAAAAAGTTAAAGGATTTTTTTCAATATCAAGTAATTTCTAACTTGGAAGTAAAATTAAAACCATGCACCTTTTTTGTCGTTCTTTTTAATCTAATTAATCACTTAGTAAGTAAATAAAGCATGCATGGCCTATTATCTCTCTAGCTAGCTAGGTCAACTTCGATTTGATTTGTAGGGTTAGTACTGTTGTGTGAGAATGCGATGCATGGGATTGTGAAAATGCAATACATTCTTAATCAATTAATTAAATTTTTTTGGTTGAAAAAAGAAGTCTAATCACAAAAAGAAAAAAGAACTGAACTTCTTAATTAATATTATCTTCATACTATTTTTAACGAGTACATCTTGACCCGTGGATGTGGATGACTAATTTGACTAACTATATAGCATGTTGGCTTTTATTTTTCTGAAAATAGAAATGAGTGACATAACTGGCAATCTAAACTTGGGCTACAACTGGATCTTCAAAAAATTATTACTATTATTATTATTATTATTATTATTATTATAGTCCACGAGAAACAATATTTATTTCTGATACCAAAATGGGGAAAAAATCAATAAAATAGAACTCACATCAATGTGAAATCAAACCCCAAACAAAGAACTTGAGATTATCAAATAATGATAACAGCAAATATCAATTATTTTTTATAGAACAACCGACTCATTATCCATGTATGATTTTTTTTTTCCTGTGTGAAAGCAATGCCTATAAATATGTCATTCATTAATCACAAAAATCAACACTAAAAAATATATTTAATTTTGATACTTTTCCCTTTTCCGGCACTACAAAGAGAAAAAAAAAAAAAGGTTCAGCGGTTCTTTTTCAGTTTGTTTATCAAAAAAAAAAAAGGTTCAGCGGTCAACAATAAATAATTTATCAAATGTTTGTTTATTTTAAAATTAAAATAAATATAATCAAAACATAACTTTGTCTCAAAAATCAACATATTATATGTTCAAAATAATACATCGTTAATTATTCAATCTAAATGTAATTTCATAATCATACAAATTATCAAAATTAAAATGACCATGTAACTAATTAAAACCCAATTAATTTTATTTTTGTAAATAGTTTTATTTTTAAAAAAATAGTTTGTGTAATTATGATCATAAAATTAGTTGATTAATAATTTTTAAAGGAACAAAAATTCATACTACGTTTTTTTATAGTTTTTAAAATATAAAAAATTATCATAATTTATTTGTTAGAAATATTTAAAAATAATCTATATAATAAATTGTTTCCATTCTGAAACACATTTAATGCAATATAAGTATTAAATATATCACAGTAAGCTATCATGTATCTCTTATTATGCTGGCCCATTAATTTTTCCCATGTCAATGAAAATGAATTTGATGTGGCGTGGATTAAACACAATCCTTTCCTTTAATGTTGCTACTAATTTTAACTAATCAACAACTATCTAGATCATTGATTTAAAAAAAATTTAAATTTACAATAAATCAATTAATAATGTTACTCACAAAAACATAATAGATAAGTTTAAAAAATTAATAATTATAACTAAATCAACAATGTTGTAAACTTTAGATAAAATGAAAATGAATGCAATATTTAAGTCACATAACATTTGAAAAAAGAAGTTAACGAGATTATTATCAGAACTCATAATAACATGTTTTAATACTTTTTTGAAACGTAATTTTATAATGTTTGTTACTAAATATATCTGTTATTATTTATTTGTCTAGCTTATTAAGTATATGTAATATCTTATTCTGAAAATCATTATATGTTGCAATCTTAAGGGTGGGCAGCAAAATGTTTTTGAAGATTTAATGTTTTTACAAAGAAGAAAAATGTTCAAATATATATTTTATAAGATAGTGTATGAAAAATTATTTAATAATTTATGATTTTTTAAAATACAAATGCATAAAAAATAAGGTAAATATATAATAAGTTTAAAATTCTTTTATATATAATTTGTTGAATTTTTTTATATACTTACATTCGTGCATCGCATAGATCATGTTCTGGTTAAAGAGAAAAATTGATATGCACTTTAGTACATATCAAGCCGCTAATACTATTTAATAGCTTTTTGTAACTAACAATTATTATTGTTCCTTTTTTTGTGACAATTTTGTCCTGAAACAATATTTTCTAAAATCTTAATCCCTAAATTTTTTGCATTTTGAGTTTATTTATATTTTGTGCATAACAAAACAAGTATAATGAATATTCACTATTAATCTTTTAGAATTTTTCTAAAAATTTATTGTTTCAAGGGCAAACTTGTCATATTAAAAAAGTTGAGGATTAATTATTAAGGGTGTTAATATGGGTTTGATCCAACCTCAACTATGTAAAATAGGCTATCAAATAGGCTAAGCTAGCCCAACCCAACCTAAACCCTTTAGGACCAATAATGAATACAGGTTGAGCTGGCCTAACCTAGCGTAGCCTAAACCCTACAAGAGGCCAGAAGTGAAAATGAGTTGAGTTGGATTAAGTCATATATACATCATAAGTTTTTTTAGTTGGACGTTAGTATTAGTACTGTTAACGGACCAAATTAGTCCAACCTATCACGGGCCAAGCAATAAACAGGCCGACTTATTTAGGTTCGCGAGCTTTTTTTGAAGACCAAAACCGCTTATATTGGGTCGTTGGCCACTCTTATTTATTCATTTATTTATAATATTAAAATAATATAATTTTAAATATTTTAGTATTTTTAAATAACTAATAACTTTAATTTTTTATATTTTCTTTCAAAATTAATTATATTATATTTAAATTTAAAAATTCTATATTTATTTTTTAAAATTACAAAAGTTTTTACATTCAAATTTTATATTTATTAAATATAAGGTTATAAAATATAAAAATGTAATAAAGTGAGATTATTTATACTTAAATAATATATTTTTTACAAAAATATAAAGATGGATTAGAAAAAAAAGTTAAAATTACTTAACTATCAATTTACAAATATTTTCATTCTGACCGACAGGCTATCAACTTTTTACACAAGACTAATTAGTAAGCCTCATAGGTTGGAATTTTTAGCGCAGCCCATCCCATGAAAAGTTGTGTGCTAGATTGGACTAACTCAAATCATTTTTTGTCAAAGTGTATTTTTACCTATTTCGAATTATAAAAACTAAAATCATGTTTGTTTGGTTTGACAAAATGCAACCGATGAAAAGGGGAAAGGCAAGGGAATCAAATGACGCCCTTATTTGGTAAGCACCATGGATTGGTGACAGAAAGCAGTGTCCTCAGCAACCTTGATTTCCTCTTGCATTGTACAGTGCATTCCCTTGATCCGCGATGCAATGGAAGACCTTTCCACGGATTCCATAGTATTTGGCGCTTTTACCCCTCTTCAATTTTCCTTCCTCTTTTTTTTTGTGCTATAAAATCTAAAAATCTGAATAGTGATAATTTAAATCGTATCTTTATAATAGATATTATCCTTAAGAAAATTATTCTACAACTACAGCTAGAAACCTGCGTCTAAAAAACTCTTTCAGGATTAAACAAATTCTTTTGAAAAAATTCTCAGGCCACAAAATAGCAGAAATTTAAAAGCATAACCTAAAAAGTGAGAAAGAGAAAGAGAAAGAAGAGAGAAATATAAAATTGTTTTCTGTTGTGGTGTATCAAATGAGAGGGAGGAATTCTCCTTTTATAGCTGCTAAATCATAATGAGGCAGACATGAATTTTGAATAAAATTAAAATACTATTTCAAAAATTAATAGATAGTTTCAAAAAATAAATGGGCAGTTTCAAAATATTTGAAAATATTTAAAACAAAATAATTAAAACTGTCAAGCCTTAATTTTCTGATATTTGACAAAGTTAATTTTGTAACAACTAAATCTGCCTCTGTTCAGGTAAACTAAAATTAAATAATAAAAAATATTATTTCTACAGAGAAAAATTACGTCAATCTAATTTATCGCACACGTAGAGAGGGGGCAAATCGAATGATTTGCACTGCACTAGCCTAGGATTAAGAGCACGCGAACCCACCACTTCTTTTAATTAGTCTACTAACACAAGTTAGTATATAAAGGTTCTTCCCCTCCTTGCTCTAAGCAATGTGGAACTTTAATTTTCTCTTTTCAAATACCAAACCTTAGAAAGGCTATCTTCACAACAATCTCCCACATATTTCAAAAGATATTTAAAAAACTTTCAAGTTACATACATCAGTGTAGACGCATTAATCAAGTGTTTCTTTTTAAACTATGAATCAGACCTAGATCGATAAGATTTAACTT
Source organism: Biancaea sappan (assembly GCA_037074585.1). Taxonomy (NCBI): domain Eukaryota; kingdom Viridiplantae; phylum Streptophyta; class Magnoliopsida; order Fabales; family Fabaceae; genus Biancaea; species Biancaea sappan. The sequence goes on along the minus strand of CM073497.1, from coordinate 43,090,393 downwards.
ACAGAACAGGAGGAAAGCAACGTTTCATTTAATATATATATATATATATATATATATATATATATATATATATATATATATATATATATATATATATATATATATATATATATATATAAATGTAACAAACATATATTACCAACCTTTTCAACGAAAATAATATAAAATACTAATTATCTGATTATTAATATTTTATAGTAATATTCTCACATAAACTTCGTGCCTTTAGTAAGACAACATATATATCAAAACAAATAATATGATATTACCTCTGTGAAAATTATGCTTTGCCCGAGTTACGATTGTAGCAGAGTCGGCATGTTAATTTCCTTAAGATTATTGTAAAATCTAGAAATCTAGACAGTGATAATCTGAGTCGCATCTTTATAATAGACATTGTCCTTAAGGAAATTATTTTGCGACCACAGCTAGAAACCTGTGTCTACAGAACTCTCTTCAGGATTAAACAGATTCTTCTGAGAAAATTCTCTGGCCACAAAACAGCATAAATTAAAAGCGTAACCCATAAAGTGAGAAAGAGAGAAAAGAGAAATACAAAATTGTTTTCTGTTGTAGTGTATCTAATGAAGGGGAGGAGTCCTCCTTTTAAGTTGGTCCAATTTATCGCACGCGCAGAGAGGAACAAATTAGATGATTTGCATTGCATTGGCCTATGATTATGAGTGCACAAGCCCACCACTTCCCTTAGTCTTTTATTAGTCCCCTAACACAAATTAGTATATAAAAGTTCTTCTCCTCCTTGCTCCAAACAATGTGAGACTTTAATTTTCTCTTTTAAATACCAAGCCTTAGAAAGGCTATTTTCACAACATTTTTGTGGCATTTCTTGTGTGTCTTTATTCACTAGTTCAAGTGACAATGGCGGCAATATAACAAAGGAGAGTGGCGAGGTAGTGGGTAGATGAAGATATGAGAAAACTTAACATAAAGATATAAAAAATGTTGCATCTAAATTATACACAATTAGTAGTTAGCTTTTTAAAATAATCTTTATTAATACTTGTTTTTCAATATGGTAAACTCGTCTTTAACACCATATTTTGAAAAAGCTATAAATAATCAAATAAAATATAATATCATCGCTTTGGAGATTCACTATCAAATTGGTATTAAAAAATGGTTTACAATGGCCTCATATTAATTGGCCCAAAAAAAAAAGGCCTCCAATTTTTTTTTAAAAAAAAAATGCTTAGTCTTTTATATAAGAATTGCACCTAAATTATACACGATTATTAGTTAACTTTTTTAAAAATTAATCTTTATTAATAATTAACTTTTTTTTCAATATGATAAACTCGTTTCTAATAATCAATTAGAAATTTTTTAATAATAATTATTTAACCATATTTTACAAAAAGCTATAAATAATCAAATAAAATATAATTTGATCTTTTTGGAAATTCACTGTTAAATTGGTATAAAAAAGGTTTACAATGACTCCTATTAATTGGCCAAAAATATAGAAATTTAGAAAATAGAAAATCGTAATTATTTTATTACTGCATCATAATAACGGTAATTTTCAATACAAAGATATTGATGTTCATTTATTATTAAATTTAGAAATTTTACAATTGTTATAAATAATTCCAGTCTATACATTTAAATAAAATTATGTTTTCTCATAAAAATAAATATTTTAGCTAAATTTCTCAATCGTTGCTAACGACAAATTATTTAATTAAAGGATCGAGTTGATGGATTTTAAAAAAAAAAACTCAATTCTTATTGTCATTTTTTAAATTAGTAAATGTCAACAAAATTTTCCAAAGTGTCTTATATTTTTAGGTTTTGGTCAATATCTGTGTCATAAAATTTTTACATAAAAAAAAAATGCGCTTTGATACTTGTTCCATTGTTATAAATTCAAAACTACAAATTAAAATCAGGTGGAGATATATTTGCATAATGGGATATATGGTTTTCCCAATTTAAACTTCAACATCCTAACAAAAAATACACATTTTCAGAAATTTATGAAAATAACTAGACTCAATTAGCTAGATACAAATTTATATATCTTTATTATTAAGTTCTCTAAGAAACATAACATGTGGAAAAATATTTTAAAAAGACTAAATCATATTATGCTATACTTACAAATTCATATACATTTATTGTATTTTTGTTAAATAATCTAATATACAAATTGCACTATTTTTTTTTTTGAAATAAAAAGTTAATCCAACATGACAATTAATATTGTTAGTTATATGTTTTGTCTAATATATAACTCATGACCTACTTAATAATCAAAGTCACGTCTTTGCACAATTGAATTCAGAACTCTTAAATGAAATGTCCCCTCACTTGGAACTTATTCTTATTCTTTTAATTAGTCATTTTTTCCAAATACTATTATTGATATTTGGACTATTCAAACAATACATATGATTCTATAGAGTTAGAGAGGACAAAACCTAACAGCCGCCATGCATGCATGATTTTTTTTTTTCTGTTTGAGATAAAATATGCGATCTTTCTGTTGTGAAAATTATCTTATAAAAAGTTTCTTGTATTTCAAAAGAATGAATTTAATCTCACATCAATTAAAACAAAGAGGGAATGCAATTTTATATACTAACATGTATTAGTGAGTTCATAAAGAGTTAAGGGAAGATGTGAGCTCGTACGTTCACAATTTTGAGTCAATGTAGTGCAAATCATTAGTTTGCCCCCTTGCGTGTTCGATTAAGTTGACCAAGCATGATTTTACTCTTTTTGAAAATAAAATTAATTTGGTCAATATTAGAAAATTGAAGTCATAATAGTCCTTAAATTTTCTGTAACTGCATTTTAATTCTTGTATGTCTCAATAATAGTTCAACACCTATAAAAGAGCACTCTTCCTCCTCATATTTTATATAGACAATTATGATCTTCTCTCTTCTCCTCTCACACATATGGTTTCTTATTTTTTGGGTTACAGTTTTTTATTTTTCTGGAGAAAATCTTAGAAGCAGGGACGAATGTTGAACATATATTGAGGGGCCTTAAACATCTATTTTATTTTTTTTAGGGGGCTAATAAAAGAAAATTAAATTGATAAATATTCTTTTAAGAAAATTAGTTGAAGAAAAAAAATTCTGGGGGGTGATTACTGCTTTCTATCCACAAAAGATTCATCTCTGTTTAGAAGGATCTGTTTAATCTTAGAGGAAGTTCTGTAGACACAGAATAATTTCTTTAAAAACAATGTTTTTTAAGACGCGACTCAAGCTATGTTGTGTCGATTATTTACAACACTCTCCTCTATAATTATAAAATATAATATATTTTAGTTCAATTATATATTTTTATCACAAAAGATCTGTTATGATATGATTTTTAGTATTCCATAATCTAATGTTAAATATCATTTGAATAAAATATCTTCTATTAACTTAAGAACATCATTTTTGTACATTATGATACTTTTTTTTCACTATTAATCTATAATAAAATGTCACAAGTATTATATTTTCTTGTGAAAAAGATATCCAATATGTATTAAGGTTAATAGATAGTATTTTAGTTCTGAAAAAAATGAGTTATTAGATTACGAATATCAAAAAATAGAATGTAACAGACCTATCTAAATAGAAAATATAAATCTGGACTAAAGTGTAGGAATTCCATAGTAATTATAAGATAAGGAAGTGTATTTTTAAAAATAGAAGAAATGAGAGCATAATTCTAAAAAATTACAGGAAAGGGAAGTGTAATTTGGTCATATTTAAAATTTTTGGTGAAAATACGTTACTCCTTTATACTTTGTTAAATATATTTCAGAGAATAAAGGTGGAGTAATTTTTTAACACTAAAGAACGAAAAGAGGGCAAGTTGTTGCACATAATGGCGCTTCATATTAATTAGAATAGACAAAATAGCTTATGAAACACCAACGAAATTGTCTATTATTTTACAACTTGTTTACCTAACCAACTTCATGAGAAATTTGCTTTTTTTTAACAAAAATTATTACGATTTATCTAATTTTTAAAATTTATTATGTAATATTTTAAAATATAAAAACTAAGTTCATTTCAATTCTTCCATTGACAACAGTTTGGTGTTAATTTTAATTTCCTCTCATACTTTTTTTTATCAATTTTGTCATATCTGTTTATAATAATTCTTAATGTCTTTTTAATTATTAACATAATGTAAATTGTTAGATTTGGCAGAATTGAAATTTTCAAAATGTATACTTTCCTACTTTATAACTTTAAAATACGTTATTCCTTTTTTTTTTGGGTTAAAAATAAAGCATAAGGTTTAGAGAAAGAGATGTGAAAGGGATCAAACTATGAAGACTTGATAGAACTTATATTCAAAAGAAGTACCACTTAAGACTCTTGGACATAAAATATGTTATACTTTATTTTAATTTTTTTATTTTTTGTTTTCGTTAGAAGTTCATTACAGACCATTCATTTGCATAATTGCTCATTTTTAAGGCTGACATTTTCTTTCAAAAAAGAAGTGTAGATCCTTTGCAATTAGTGGTGCCGACTGTAGAGGGTGTACATCGTGGTTGTTTGATTTCAATGGAATGACTAAAAAAATGTGATTTTAATTATTTTTTAAACTTTTTTTTCTCTTTCAATAACGCCATCCTATTGAAATCAAACAAACATGATATGCAACTTTCATTTACAATTGGCATCACCAATTGTAAAGGATTTGTATTATAGAACAATAGATGCACTTTGTATAGTGAAAATGATTTAGTGCATATATATATATATATATATATATATATATAGGGAAAAGGAAAAGACACTGCAGTATAAAGATGATTAACCCAAAAAAGAAGTGTACAAATAATTTAAAATAAGATATTGCAAGAATTTTATTCTCTTAAAAAAAATAAAGAGCATCAATATGTAATTAGCTTAACAGCGAGTACTTTAGTAAATTCATATATATTAAAGTATAGCATATCTTACAAAGAGGGGAGTGTAGAGGCCTAGAGGGGAAGGCCTTGTAATGTTGAAAACTTGTATGGGAAGAAATTGTAATTTACTCAAAATTTTATAACTATGAAGGAGAAAATTGACCAAAAAATGTGAGACATATTTGAAATTGACCTTAGACTTTAAGGATGAAATCCCCTCCATTCAATTTTAAAATAGCATCGATGCAATTAAACACTGATTAAAATTTTGAAGAATTAAAACGAAATCATATTCAAATACAAAAATAATAACATCTTAAGGGGTTGGTAAGTGATTAAGAGTCCATTTGGATGTATTGTGAGTCTGTGACTTTTCAAAAGTTACTTGTTGTTAAAAGGATTCTCCCAGTTTAAAAAAGATAAAAATAATGTTTAATGAAAATATTATAAAAATTGTTGTTAAAGAGAGAATTTATTGATAGAGTGTTTGATAATAATTTTCAAAAGTACAAGAGTAATAACATGCAGTTTTTTATTTTTTTTAATCAAATTCTCTATTAAAAGTAAAATATATATAACAATTTTCTTAAAATGATTAATTATACAAAGCTGAGTTCCACTTTAGTTTTCATTCTTTTTTTCAAAAATTGTTATGATTATGTGGGATGACAATAAAAAAAGTATTTGCTAGAATTTGTTTCTTCCTCTTTTTTTCTACTTTGACTACTAAAGTTCAAATTTTAGGGCCAGCAATTAGGAAACAAATTATTCTCTTAAGTAAACCTTGTCAATGTATGCCTTTAAATTATTTGAATGAGGATCTAATCTCTACTAATTGATAAGTTGTCTTGAAAATAACTTTATATAAAATTAAGAAACTAAAATAATGCAAAAATAAAAATGTCGTAAAGTTACATTAATTAAAAATATGTGTAAATTTAATCTAAACTTAGCTTAATAGAATATGGTAGAATTAAAACAGATTCATCTTTTAAATATTAAGTGCCCTACCCAATCCAATGTGACCAAAAAAATTATAATTTAATCAATTAAATATTAATAAATGAATGTCAATTGTTTTTATTAAAAGACCATTCATATTTGTTAAATTTTGTCTCTGAGTTTTTTTTAAAAACCAAGGTTTAGAAAATCAGATCAAATTAACCAATTCAATCGCAAAATTAATAAATTAGTTAGTCTTGGTCCAGGTTAGTTATAAGAATCGGCGATTGTTGAAACTGGTGAAAAATTGTTCAAATCAATAAAACCAATAAAATTGCACAATTTACTAATTCAACCGATTCAATTTTTTTTTTGTTTGAAGAATTTCTTATGATATTTCTTTGTTAGTTTGTTAATTTTTGTTGTAAGCTTTTGATTATGAATGTTGTTTTATATTATTGGATATTAAATCTTAGATTTGATTCATATCAATTATTATTATGAGGATTGATAATATTTCTTTGTTAATTTGTTAATTTTTGTTGTAAAATTTTAATTATAGGTGTTATTTTATATTATGGGTTATTAGATTTTCTTTTAATTAAATTTGTAGATTTATATATATTATGAGATATATAATTATTTATGATTATATATGTATATATTAATATTATAACATATTTTAAGTATCACTAGTTTGATCACAGTTCAACAATTGACTCTTTAATATGGCTTAACTAGTTCAATAATCAGTTTGATTTTTTGAACCTTGTTAAAAACTATCTAGAACCTTCATTTTTTATGATAACTTTTTAAATCAATATATTATATGTAAATTTATTTATTTATTAAAAAATTTCAATAATTTTCACGTTTAAGTTTGTTATACCTGTATAGAATTTTAAATATAAAGTAATTTAGATTTTTTTAAAAAAAAAAATGAAACATAGGCTGGCTCGTAAAATTTGCAGGCTAAACACGTTAATCTTAAGTTGTCTAAAGTCCAAACTGTTCCATTAACAAGCTAAATGTATAGATTTGTTGACATATTTTATTATTAATTTATTATAATTTTTTTATAAATTTCACATCATATAATTTTAAATTATGATTATTTAAATTTTAAATTTTAAGTAAAAGTTACTTGTCAAAATATAAATGAAGAAAATATTTTTTAAATAAAGGCCAAACAAGGGCACTCAATGGGTGTTAATTAAAAAAAGGTCATAGATTCATAGTCCAAATAAAATCAGGAAAATGAGGAGAAAAGCTAACAAAAAGAAAATGAAGATTGTATTGAATTTTTCAGTACTACAAGAATATACGAAATATTTTTAATATTAAAAAAATTATTAATAACATACAAACATAAATATTAACATCTTGCCCCATCGGTATTGAATAATTAATAGAAGTTTAACTCATGGTTTGCGTATTAAAACTTCAACGTTAAGTAGAGGAAAAATTAAAAAGAAAGTTGATTTTTTTTAAAAAAAAAAAATTGCTAGACTTGAAAGGGTCAATTTTCAGTTCTTGACCTTTTAAGCTTGAAATATCTATGTGATGTCTGTTTCGGAAACTTTTACAAAAAGGCACTTATTTTTCTCATTTCTTCTTTGTCCTTTTGCGCCACCAAGTCCTCAAGGCTAAATCTGTAATTCCAAAAATTCAATTAATACAGATAACAATCCAGAATAGCTTTTATTATTCTTTGCATTCACACAGCTGCGACCACTCACGAAAAAAAAAAAGAAGGAAAAATTGCTTCCCAAATATCTTTTTAATTAATTTTAACTTTAAATTCTGTTGCTTATTAATTGTAAAGCACCATTTAACCTTCTTAATATGTCATCAAAGTTTTGTTGGCCATTAAGACTTCATAATTCAGGCTATATATATATATATATATATATATATATATATATATATATACACGCGCGAAAAAGTGGGTTTGAACTTAGAGCATCTTCAGTGGTAAATTTTATTTGAATTTTTATTGTAGGTATCATAATGTCACACAACTTAAGTAACTCTCCATTATTTTAAACAACTCTCCACTCTAAAAGTGAATCTCTTAAAAATTTACAAATAAGTTTCATAATCAACTCTCAACTACTTTAATATTTATTGCTTTATACTAACATTTATTGTGAGTTGATTATTTTATTTTTACTTTTTGTATAAGAATTATTCTTATGCGTGACAATCAATATGGTGAACTCCAGTGATAAATCAAAATAAGAACCAGTTCTTAAATTTACGAACTCTTTAAAAATTATCATTGAAGATGCTCTAATATCTTGTTTAATTACCTAAGCCCCTCATCATTAGCCCAACACCTAATGGCTTACTTAGGTAAATTATTTAAGAACTTAAATTGAGGTCGGACAATTAAGAGAATAAATATTTATTATATTTTTGCAGTGTTATAAAATTTAGAATTATTTTTATTTATAATTTGATATATATAAGCAATTTTTTGTTTACAATTCAAGGTCTAACATAAGTAGTATGATACTGGGTATTGTGGGTTTAGGAGTCAAGATACAAGTCCCTCGTAATAATAATAATAAAAAAAAGATTTGTGACATTTACCAAAAATGAAATAAACTAGGTATAAATATAAATGGCAGTGGGGCTAAAAAACTCAATACAACATAGATGAATTTAATTTAAGGAATAAAGATTCAATAAAGGTTCATACAATCAAACAAATCTCTTTTTGTAGAAAAACATGTTGGACATTCAAAGTGGTGAAATTACAAATCAATTGTTATAGGAAATGAATCTTTTATTTAATTTTAAAAATTAAGGTGTTTGAAACCGTTAATTTTCACAAATGATAGTTTAAATTTCATAATATTATTTTTATTTTTTAATTATTTTTTAAAAAATAATTTTAAAATCTAAATTATTAATTATAAAAATCAACAGTGTTTTTCTTAACTTTCAAAGTCAAGTAAAGAATTCATTTTTAATCACTATAAACTCATCAAAAACTATATGGGAAATAGATCTGTTCCTCCCATTCATCTAATGTTTTTATACTTTTTATTTATTTAATTTTTTTTAAATATTAATTAATCTAATAATAATTATAAATAAAATAATAAAAATGAAATAATAATTTTAATTTTTTTTAAAGAAAACATTAAATAAATAAAAACTGTTATATCAATTTTGATTCAACAGTATTACACACATAAACGGATTTATTTACAACTATATGCACGGTACTAGTTTATGTACTTATTATTACATTACGAAGATCTAATAATAGATCACAAAATCAACCGATCCTTCTTTTATGTTTTTTAAAAAAAGAATGCGTCTGATATGTAATAATTTAATGTCATTAAACAGCGAAATTTCAATACAATCAATGGTGAACCATCAAAGGTATATATGTGACCGTAGTATTAAATGCTCAGTGTTACATGAATGCACTCAATTAGAAAAATAGGACAACAAATCATAGAATCATCAAAACTAACTGATGAAATTACAAAACAATCACAGTAGAACCATCTAAACTACATGGCAGTAATAAATATTACGTAAATAAACTCAATTATGAAGATCATATATAGATCATGAACCTCTTTTTATTTAAAAGAAAAATGTATCCGATACTCAATAATTTAATACCATTACACCGTAAAATCATCAAAGCTACATAGCAGTAATTAATGCTAAGTATTAAATATTATATAAATAAACTCAATTACGAAGATCGTATATAGATCATACAATCGACCAAACCTCGTTTTATTCAAAAGAAAAACATATTCCATATTCAATAATTTAATATGATTAAATGATGAAATTACAAACCAATCACCATAAAACCATCAAATCTACGTGGCAGTAATAGTAAGTACTAGAGTATCTTTAATAACAGTTCTTAAAATATTTTTAAAAATAAGAATCCGTTTTTAATAAATTTTATTATTGAAGTGCGCTAACATAACTATTACATATAAAAATTGTTCTTATATAAAAATATGAGTTAACTTGTGAGTATTATTTATAAGTTTTTAAGAATTACATTATTGAAATAGAGAGTTGTTTAAAATAAAAAAATAATTATATGATAATATAAGATCTATAATAAATAACTCATTAAAATTATACCATTAAAAATGCTATTAAATATCGCATGAATAAACTCAGTTAAAAAAGATTGAATCGGCCAAGTTTGGGCTTATACAAAAGAGAAATGTATCAGATGCTTAATAATTAATTTATAATATTAAATAGCTAAATTACAAAAAAAAAAAAAAACTGTGAGATCCTCAAAGCTACATGCATGGTGTGTTAAGTGAGAAGAATTTGAGGGGATAGAATTATTATGGCAGAAAAGTTGAAGTGGGCTATAAACAACAACCACCAGGTTACCTTACATTCCACGTTTCTTTCTCTCCAAACGCCTCTATTTAGGCCTCTTCTTCTTCTCTCTTCTCTTTTCTCATCCATGAACACTTCATCATTTCCATGTCTTCCTTCCCTTCTCTTTCCCTGATTTTCGTCTCGATTTTCCTCTAAACCCCAGCAAGTAACAGATTCTGTAAGAGTTTAATTCTGGATCGAAGCTGTTTCATTTAAAAAAATAAAAAAGAAAAGGCAGAGTAGGGGGTTTTCACTTTTCAGTTTTCCCAGAAAATCACATGGAAAACGCTTCTGAACTGGGTAAGAAAGAGGATCAGATGGATTTGCCTCCTGGGTTTCGGTTTCATCCCACAGATGAAGAACTCATCAGTCACTATCTTTACAAGAAAGTCACCGATGCCAACTTCTCTGCTAGAGCCGTTGGAGAGGTCGACCTCAACAGGTCTGAGCCATGGGAATTACCATGTAAGTTAAAGTTGACACATCGCAACCAAATTCTGCTCAGAAGTTAGATGATTTTATCTGATTTGATCTTTGTTTTGATCTTTGCAGGGAAAGCGAAAATGGGAGAGAAAGAGTGGTACTTTTTCTGCGTGAGAGACAGAAAATACCCTACTGGTTTGAGAACCAACAGGGCCACTGAAGCAGGGTACTGGAAGGCCACAGGGAAAGACAGAGAGATTTACAGAGGGAAATCGCTTGTTGGGATGAAGAAGACTCTGGTTTTCTACAAAGGAAGAGCCCCAAAAGGCCAAAAAACCTACTGGGTCATGCATGAATACAGATTAGATGGTAAATTCTCTGTCCACAACCTCCCCAAAACTGCAAAGGTACTAACTTTACTTTGCTTTCCCTTGTTTTCTCTCTCTTTCTCTTCTCTTTTCTTAACTCACCTTTTCTAAATCCGATTTTTGCAGAACGAGTGGGTGATCTGCAGGGTGTTTGAGAGGAACAATGGTGGAAAGAAAGCCCATATTTCTGGTATAATGAGGTTGGAATCCATAGGAAACGAATTGGGTTCCTCTGGTTTACCTCCACTCACAGATTCTTCTACTTACATTGGCAAAACCAAACTTATGAATATGACGAGTGAATCTTCTTACGTGCCCTGCTTCTCCAATCCAATCGATGTTCCAGGAAACCAAGGAGGGATCTTTGATTCCTTCGAGAACACCCTTTTGGGCGTTCCTTCGAATCCTCAGGAAATCCTTCCTAGAATCCCTCTTTCCGGTTCGATCTATTCCTCTCAACAACCCCTTCAAGTACGCAGCTCTGTTTATCCTGTTCAGGACCAGTCTCTCCTTTCTGCTTTACTTGAACACCGTAGATCGAACTTGAGAAGTGGGTTCAATTTCAGACCAGAGAGGGACAAAATGGTCAGTGTCTCGCAAGAGACAGGCCTCACTTCTGATATGAACCCCGAGATCTCTTCTGTGGTATCAAATTTTGATATGGGAAGAAGGGCTTTCGAGAATCAGCAAAACCCACCTGCTGCTGCTGCTCCAGTAAACCTTGATAGTTTCTGGAATTACTAAGTTCAAATAAAGACTTCGGAGATAATAAGGAAGAAGCAGACAAACAGTTACTGTCTGGGATTGATGTTGTCGTCTGTGTATAGATTTTGAATGTTAAGTGAAGCATTAAGTTATGTACTGTAAGAAATCTCGTGAAAACTTTCCTTGCTTTTGTACTTTAGGCTTGTTGTTATGGCTATAAAGAATTATTGTTCTTGTTGTTCTGTCTCAGTTTCATGGGCTATTATTATTTTTCTTCTGGATTCTGTTGTGTCAGTACAATCCAGTTATTGTTGGGACTTGGGACTTGGGAATTGGGACTTGGGACTTGAGTGCTGTGCTTTGATTGATTCTCGTAGCAATTATTGCATATTTGATTTCAAACTGTGGGGACTCTGAAGTACAGTTCATCATTGAAAAATCTCTCCCCGTGTTTCTGTCTTTTTACGCACGTGCATTCGAATCCTTTGCACAGACTAGAGTATTATATTCATCTGCATATTACCCACAGTTAAAATGAAGTTCCCTGCATATTTCTGTCTTTTTAGTGTACGTGAGATTATTTGCTCTTCTTTTAATTTGATCTTTTAAAGATAAGGTTTTTAGTTTATTCCTTAAACGATTTACTCTTGTTTTATTTTGGTCCTTTAAAAATAAAACATATCAATTTAGTCCCCTAACATTATTCTCCAATCGAAACAGAAGTCCCTTCCAAAAGCATTTATAGACTCGAATAAAATCAGCATCGATCATCATATTGGCGTTGAAGACACCAACCAGAATATATTCCTATATCATTTATTAACAACCACATGGGATCATGTTTTTACCTAATATTGAACCATTTTGATAGAAAGAAAGTGTTTGGAAACCAAACTGAGACACTTCATATAGGAGGACTAAATTGAAAGCAAAATAATTTTATAGGGACTAAATTGAAAAAAAATCTTTAAATAACCAAATTGTAAGAAACTTATATTTTAGTTCTAAATCATTATTTTTGCTTTATTATTTTTTTTTCACTACGTCAAGTATCACATTTAAAGTCAAAAGAGAATTTACAAACCTAATCAACTTTGAATACATCTCAACTCACTAATCTGATAACACTTATCTGGTCAAACACCCATTATTCTATTTCGAGGTAAAGTACACATGAAATGTGAGGGTTAAATGAAGAATCAAGTGTTGGAAACTTGAAGCTTTTGTCTTTCATCAAAAGAGTAGAATTAATTTTACATTGACTTGAACAAGAAGGGAATGAAACCTTATAAGTAGACATGTAGGTTCACACAAAAGCTAAGGGAAGAGGTGAGTTTGCACAAGTTAATGATTTGCTCCATTTGTGCACAAGAAATTGTGATTGGGACTAGTTATACTTTTTCTGAAAATAAAAATGATTTAATTAATTATTTTTTTGTGCCTATCTGAACATATAAGAATTTTGATTGTTACAAATTGATTTGGAACTGTTTCAAAAGTAATCAATTCTGACTATTTCGGAATTATAATATTCAATCTATTCTAAATCCCTTAAAATATCTGTAACAGCTCATTTATCTTATTTGATCAGTTATGAAATTCTACAACTATAAAAGACAGTATTTTTCTCAAACTTGGGGCTGCACGTTTTCTGGTCTCCCCTAGGGTTTTGAGTCCTTTGTTTTTCTCAAACAATACTTTCGGATGTCCTCCACATTTTTGTGTTCTTGGTTTCTTTGACTGTGTTATTTTTCTGCTATTCTGGTATCTAAGTAAAACTCAGAAAAGCCTGTTTAATCTTTGAAAAAATTTATGTAATCACAGAATCATTTCTTAAGGACAATGTTCTTCTAACATGACTCAAGTTACGTTGGTTACCAAATATTTACAACACAAAGTTGAGAGAGTAAGATAAAGCCCCAAGTTGCAGTCTACACCCTAATCGGCTAATCCCAAGAGAGCTCCAAAGAAAAGAAGAAAAGGGGTATGATGCATTTGATGTTGTAATTGTGTTTACATTTGTTTTGGCACATAAGGAAGTACTGAAAGAGGGTTTGGTTTGGTCCGTAAGTGGAGGCAGTATTAGTGAGGTACAGATGGGTTTTGAATATGTGAAATGGATGGTTCATTCAATCCCCATTAGGATGATGAAGGCGTAGTTGATTCCGTTTTGAAGGAGGAGAGCATGACATGAGAACATTCATCCCCTCTTCTTGTTTTGTCTAAAAATACAACATGCGTCTCCCTCCCTCTTTGTGCCATGTGATGTTTTTATTTATGCCACATGACAAATCCCCCTCTCCAAAACTCCTCCTTTTTGAGTCCTCCACGCCTTCCTACATAACTATATTCTCAACCCACAACTCCTCCCCTTTTGTCTTTTCCATTTTTTAGCTCAACCCCATCTTTCCTTTCATACCAAATGCAATAACAATATTATTCGTCATCAAAAAATTCTTAATCTGTTCACTCTCTATGTCACCATGAATTAGTAGAATTTTAGTTGTGGGAAAAAAATTTATTTTAAATGACTAATTTATTGAGTGGAAGAGTTTCAAATCACAAGCGTATGCTTCGTTTTTTATTAATATCCAATGTCAAACATACATATTAAGTACTTGCAATGACTTACTTTAACCGGTTTCACACTTTATATGTTTTTAACTCAAGCAGTCTTTACCGATAAATATTATTTTAATAGGACAGAAGACTAATCATTTTTGGGTTTATTGAGAGTAGATAAAAACTTATATAAAGTTCCTTATTACTATCAAATTCTTTAATAAAAATATTACATATATAAAATGATTTTAAAAAATTAATTATACAATGATAAGTTGTAAAAAATATAAAGTTATTTTTAAAAAATGTACATTTTTTGTATTCTGACTGTAGAATCTAATAGTAAATATATAAAGAATTACGCATAAGAATAGTTAGAGTAATATCCAAAATAGTGTCTCCAAAAATTGAACCATTAAAATAAGCTAAATCACACTACTTTCACTTAAAATTTGATTATATTACACCCAATATATCTCTTGTTTCAAAAAAATTATTTGCCTCTCTTATTGTTTGATATATATTAAAAAAAACCCCCATTTTCAAATTACTTTTCTATCACTAAAGTTGATTTTTCTATATAATATGGTATGTTGATTTTATTCTTAATACAAGAGCGCAGATAACTGAATAATTTTAATTTTCAGAAAGACACATATGGGATAAAAAGTTAACTTCGTTAATTGACAAAAATAAAAGAACTAAAAAAGAATTTTTTGCAATAAATATCAAATATAAAGAAAAAATGAATAATCTTTTTAAAGAAGAAAAATATCACTTATAGCTTGGTTAAGTTTAAAAAATAAATTAACATACTTTACTCTTAAACATATCATAAGCAAATTGTAATAATTAAAAAAAAACAGTGTACTTGATATACAATGTATTTGTGTAGAGCAAGTGTAGTTTAGAATTTGTATTTGATTTAGTGGATGATAGAATGGAAGGCTTGAAATGAAAGGAAGGTTGATTTTTTGCCAAAAATGAGGTGGCTTAAGAAATGGGGGGTATGTGGTGTTTACTTTAATTTAGGATAAGAAACTGTAGGAAAGAGATAGCGGTGAGAATTTAGAATCACTCGCCTCCTTCCATCTTCTCTCACTCTATCCTCTGATTGGCGCATTTATGGTATCAATTTTGAAACCCCAACTACCTTATCATCTCCTGATAGGATTTGCTGTTCGTCTTCTTTTTTATTCTTCTTTTTAGCAACAGTTTTTTAACTGTTGTTAAAAGGGAGAAACATGGCGCTCCTGGGATGCTTCATGCCCTCTCCTCATTTTTGTAAGATTTTGGAAAAATGAAATAACTGTCTAATCGTGGTAATTGGTCGATTTTTATAGTTTTTTTTATTATTTTAGACAATTTGATCGATTCTTAATTAATTTAATTATTTTTTAATTTTTAAGTATGTTCTGAACTGAACGACTGATTGATTTATTATTATTTTAGTCAAACTGAATGGTCTAATATGTTTTTCTTAACATTACTAATTTTATTACTACTTTACCACATAATTTTTGGACCTTCTAACTCGTTTTAGGTCATCTTATTAGATTGGAACGCAATCAACCTCGGTTGACCCAATCGAATTGTGATGAGACTGGCAACTCAGTGACTTGGTTCGACTCGAGTTTGAATTTTTGTTTTTTTTTATTTCAACTTAATACTTTGCAGATGAAAAACAATATTTTAATCATAAAAAATAAGCTATAATTGTCATATAAGTGTGCCAATATATATATATATATATATATATATATATATATATATAGGAATAATAATGATAATTTGAAACATAAAATGTTATTATCTTATGTATATTATATCATTATATTATCTCAAATGATTTTAAATCATAAAAGTTGAATAATATTAGTAACAAATTTTATAATATTTTATAAAGTTAAAAATAACTAAATATTCATTAGATATTCAAAAATAAATTACTTTTAATTTTATTTTTACAATTTACTAATATAATTATAAAAGATTATATTTATTTATTTATTTATTAAATATGATATTTATGTACTAAAATTACTTTAAGATACATTTTTAAAGATATTTTGATTGTAAAATTTATATATAAATTATTTATTTTATTTATTTTAATATTTATTTATGAGTGTATATATATATATATATATATATAAGTTCAACAATTAACCAAATAATTTAATAGTTAAACCAATAAACTAATAACCTAAAGATTGACCCAAGTTAATAACTACACCGGTTCTTAAAATTATCCTTTACCATCCTCAACTATTTATATATGAGTAGGATTTTCAAAGCTGAAGTCTTCGCTTTCGCCTTCCAGTAAATTCAGTGACGTACATCAACAAAAACGTTTCAACAAACTACAAGCCTTCGCAAATTTTGCCTGCGAGTTAGACATCTTCGAAAGGGATGCTTTGTGCTTGTGTGTGTGTGTATATATATATATATATATATTAATATTAAAGAATTAATATTCATACCTAGTGCTTCTAGAAAAATAATAATAATAAGTCAGCGTGCGGGTCATTTTTATTAAAATTTAAAATTTTTTTATTTAACTAATATTAAAATTTTTTTGATAAAAAGCTTTTAATATTTTTTATTAATAGACAGTTTAAACTTTTAAAATAACGCTTTCTGTGCCTTTTAAATTATTAATAACTTTAATATTACATAATATCTTTTTAAAATCAATTATATTAGCCTTTTTTAAACAGACCAAATATTTTATGCTCAAATCTGCTCATTTAACGAGCTAAACTGGTACAAACTATAATTTATTTTTATTTTAGGTCTTCAACAGTCAACACATGCTACTCTCAAGTCTCAATTGCATCTGACTAATAGAAAGTTAGGGTATTCAGCAAGAAGATTACTTTTATATTTCCCTATTGCGGCTTGTTGGCCATTTTTTTATTTTTTATTTTTTATTTTTATATTTAGTTAATTAGATGTTAATGCCTTTTTTAATAAAAAATTTCCATAACTTTTATTAAAAAATAACTCATACTTATAGAGTAGTACAGATGAATCCAATCCATTAATCGATGCCTAAGACCTACTCATTGTCAAACATTGAATCAAGTTGGACAATATGCGTTCAATATCGGTTAGTTGTAAATTTGTAATAGTTGCGACCTTTTAAACTTTAAAAATGATAATAATTTGATATTTGGAGATGTCAATTTGACAATAGTTTTTCCTTTTAAATTTGATAAAATAAAAAAAATAGCTTTTATCTTATCAAAAACAAAAAGCACAACATATGTAGTTATGACTTGATCCATTAATGGTTATGGTTGATTTTAGATACAATTTTATTAACTGACAAATTGAAGAAGAACATAAAGGCGTCACAATATCTAGTGTAGATGCATCACCATTATTCTTTTCACACTAATAATAAATGCTTATTCTTTTCAAATGCAAATAATAAGATACTGCAAACTTCACTTAATATTACTATTGGTTGGTAATTGAGGCTAAGAAATAAGTATTTCTTAGCTTATGAGAAGCTATTTTATTATGATAGCTTCATAAAAATTTAAAAACTACAGTCATATATTATTAATTCATAACTTTTTATATACTACAATATATTAGATGTTAAATTTGAAAAAAAAAGATTTAATGTTATTTTGTAATATATTAAAAATAATTGTATATTCATTGTAACTATCCCATCATTACTTAGTACTAGGGTTTAACAATATGTAATTAGTTAGGTTACTGTTATCTGTCGACCAGGAAGTTCTTAGTCCAAAATGGAATAAAAAATCTTCTTAGTCCAAAATGGAATAAAAAATCCTTTTGCCACAAAATGTGGATCATGCAGTCACGTACGTATAAACTATAGAACTAGAAGTAAGTACACACTTCAACATATAACTTTTACTGTACGGAGACCAAAAATGAAAAATCAAAAGAAACACTTGAACAAGCATTAAAGTTTACCTGTTAGGTTCAATGTGAAGTTAGTAAACACTTGTACGTAGAACATAAAGATGATGCAGAGAACAACAATTACCAAGGTTCATAAAATTGGACGGTCATTGAATCGATCGAAGTACCGATTTAAGCATTAGTGATCGGACCGCAATTGAACTGCGGTCGAACTGGTGATAATTAAAATATATTAAAAAATTAAAATATATAATTAACATATATATAAAATTATAAATAATTAAATATCTCATAAATATAAATATAAAAATTCAATTAAATACTTAATATCTCAACATAAAACAACATCTATCAAGTAAAAGTTTACAATATCATCAAATACATATAGTTAAATTTATTAAATAAAAGCTAACAAATTAGCAAAGATATATAATATCATGGATTATGATCAATATAACAATCATTCATATCAAATCTTGGTATGTTAGCATCTCCACCAAGATTGTCACTCTCATCTTCACTAACACTAACGCTAGGTCCAATCTCATTAAAGGATTCCAATAATAGCTGTTCTAAAATGTTAAATTCATCATTACCTTTTTTTTTCCTTTTGATCCAAAACTTTCACCTAGGGGTGTTCTTAGTTTCAACTGCTTGAATATTGCTGAGAAAAGGAGTGAGATTAAGTATAAGCAAGACAACATTTGGATCAAAAGGCAAAAAAAAAAAATCAAAAACCGGCTTGAACCGTGACCCGACCGGTTTTGACCGGTTTGATACCGGTTTATCAAGTTTTCAACCGGTTTTTAAGCTCTCAGGTTCAATGGTTATTTCAGACCGGAACCATGGCCGGTTCACCAATTTTTCGATCCGACCGATTGGTCCGGTCCGGTTCTCAGATCCTGGACAATTACTCACAACCAGCGCAACAAAAAAAAAAGGAGAATTGCAGAAATATGGTATTTGCTAATTAAACTATTAGTCTCACTTACCTTTGAACTTATGAACCATATCAACACCATCAGATCAGGCCATAAAAAACAATAAATATAAAACTAAAATAAGCACTGTTACTAGTCGATGCAAATATACAATTGTGGACTCTCCTCCAATTTTTTTTTTCTATTTTAGTTACAGGTAAAATTATGGTTAACAGGACTTTCCTTCTATTTTCTTTTTTATTTTAGTTACGGTTAAAATTATGATTAACAACACGCAACACTCTTACGAACTATAGCCAATCCGCACACATCCATGTATACTAATGGGAAGACGCATAGAAAAGAAGAAAAGAGAGTGGGAAAAATAAAATAAGAACACATGACGCCACATCATAATATTAGTTTGACATGTAAGGTGTTGACTTGATTTTAAATGTTGATAAAAGTATCAAAATTTGTAAACACTTAGTAAGTTAACTGTTGACTAATCTCAGTGATTATTTTTTATGATTTTAAAATTATAAAAATTAAGTTTATTATTTTTAAAATATAAAGATTAAAATTATTGTTTGGTGAAATTATAATAATTTTAGGTATATTTTTATCAAAAAAATATTTCAAAAAAAATCGTTGTAATTTCTCTCTATTAAATGTCTCTATTAATTTAATTATTTAAATTTTAGTTATTTATATTTCGCTTTTGAAATGGGGGAGAGAATCTAGTTCTAGAACATCTAGACAGGACATTTATTTTCTTGATTAACGAATCTTAATTTGCATTAAAAAAAATGCCAAATGTTGATAGGATATTAAGAATCATTAAATCACCTAGACCTAGTTTTTGTTTTTTCCTCATAATATCTGTCACCTAAGTTTTACGCGTGAGGGCTCCTTCTTTCTAATCGTCTGGCTTCAATGCGCCACGTGTGTGGCCCACAGATGCTCACGTCAGATTTTGGCCATTTTGGCTGTTGCCCCTTTAGCACACGAGGTCCCACACTGTTCCCGTATTGATTCCACGCGCTAGCGTCATCGTGTGGCCAATGAACGCGACTCTCCAACAAATCACTGTTTTCCACGTGTATCACAAACTGCGTGGGTCCTACTGATCACGTGGAGACTCAGCCAAAGTCCTAACTGTTTATTTTTCTTTTTTAAATAATAATAATTTGAAAGCCTTCCGTGAGGCCCACAATGATTCTCTGTCTTAAAAAAATGTCTTATACGCTTAAACTTGGAAAAGGAATATCTCAGGCTACAATTTATTATTTAACGCTATTATTTTCTACATGAAAAGATCGTACATGAAAAATGACAAAAAAAAAAAATTATTCCCGCTTGGGATTGAGTTAAATAATTAATTGAAATTGGGTGTCTAAATCTAAATTTCGAAACGGACAAATATGAAAGAAGTCTGTGTGGAATGAGACTATTTACTTGGTTTTTTTTTGGTGAAATAATATAGTAAGCATTTCTCTAAAATATAAATACACGTTAGATACATCATTATCTTAAAGGAAAAATATAAATAACTCTCATGAACTTTTATTAATGTGTAAAAAATTCTTATTAACTTTAAAATTAAACAAAAAATTCCTATAATTTTTTTATTTTGTATAAAAAAAAGAATTATTCTATCTAGTTAATCATTAGTCAAACTAACAATCAATGTTGACTTGATTTTGTTGACTGCTACATTAGCTAAAAATTCACACATTACAGATGAAATGTACAATAATGTCATGTCATACTTGGATCACACTTAATAACCAAATTCGACCTGAGCACAGTGAAAGAATTACAGAAGCAAGAGAACCCAGAGCCATCGCCATCACCAACATGATCCTACCCTTTGCCATCAGAGTCACCTTCTCCTACCTCCTTCACAGTCCCAGCGAAGCCTCCATTAACCAAGGCACCTACATCTTGTTCCTTGGCGATGCCCTCTCTGTCACTGCCTTCCCTGTTCTCATTGGCATTCTAGTAGAGCTTAAGCTCATCAACACAGAGCTTGGTTGAATCACGCTTTCTTCTGCTCTGATCAACGATGTCTGTGCTTGGGTTTTACTAGCCCTAGTGGAGAATGAAAGGGTGTTGTTGGCTTTGGGTTGTGATTTCAAGCATGGCTTTCGTTGAATTTTGCATATTCGCCATGAGACCGATGATTTCGTGGGTGGTATGAAAAACACTTGACGAGGAATTGTTAAGTGATTTCTACATATGCTTGATTTTGGAAGGGCATATGATATCATGTTTCATCACGGATGCGATCGAGATGCACTCTATATTTGGGGCATTTGTGTTTGGATTGTCAATCCCAAACGGGCTACTGGGCATGATGCAGGTGGAGAAGCTTGAGGACTTCATGTCTGGATTGTTGCTTCCTTTGTTTTTCACGATTAGTGGGTTGAAGATGAATATTGCGGCATATCGAGTTCTCTTGATTAATGGAGGCTCTACTGTGATTGTGAAGGAGGTAGGAAAAAGTGGCTCTTGTGGCGAAGGGTAGGATTATATGCCTGCGATGGCGGTGGCTATGGGTTCTCTTGCTTCTGCAATTCTTTCATTGTGCTTGGGTCGGGTTTGGTTACTAAGTGTGATCTAAGGATGATATGGCATTATTTTGTCATGTGATATGCTGACGTGTAAATTTTTAGCTGACGTGCAGTTAATAAAGTCTAGTCAACGTTGATTATTAATTTAACTAACAGTCAATTGAATGAAAGAATTTTTTTGCACAAAATAAAAAGTTCATAGGAATTCTTTGTTTAATTTTAAAGTTGATTAAAATTTTTTGTATATTAATAAAAGTTCATGAAAAGTTTTCCCCCTTCTTCCCTTCCCTTAATTTATTTTAGTTATTTGGCGATATTTAAAATTTACATATTTGGTATGCTGGGTATCATTGAAATGACTAAAAAATAAAAAAATAATAATATATTTTTTATTTTAATGGTGGTGATCAGATAGTTCTTTGGACAATTTGAAAAGCACGTCCTTATATAGATTCGGTATATTTAAAATAATAAATTCTTCTAAGTGTTCAAGTCAAAGTTAGAATATGATACACCATAATTTATGGACTCACAACCCTATAACCGAATATCCCAACGAGAAGGTTGAATTGAAAGGCTCATCACTCAAATTCGAAGAAAGTATTTTCTAGATATTACTGAGTATTCCTCCCTAATGAAAATTTACTCTGTAGTGAAAAGATCAAACTCTCAACTAAATGTAAAAGTGAATTATGACTGATCTTTTTATTAACACCAGTCACTATTATCTCACGACTTATTCAACAAATTACAATGTCCTTATGGACGAAGTAATCTAATGACATCTCTATAAATAGTTGAACACCAAACCAAATTAGTTCAAGCATGGAGATGCAAACCACAAATCTTCGTTCTTGTTTGCATTACTCACAAGTCTTTGCTTGAGGTCCTTGAATTAAAATTAATCGACAAAGATGGTCAATAATAGATATTTTGCAGGGATCAAAATTTGAATCATTAAAATGAGAAGCATATTTTCTTAATTACCAAATTAATAATTTTATTTTAAATAATATTATTTCATGCCATTTCAATATTATAAAAATGTTCTGTAGCATTATTTGTTTTTTTATTAATTTTTATGTGATGTCAGGTATATCTTGCTGATGACAAATCTCAAATATTATTTTAAACATTAATATTTGTATTATTTTAAGGTTCCCTTTATAATAATATTCTAAATAAATACACTTTAAGTAGGAGGTCAATCTTATCCAAACAGTAGAAGTGGGTTTATCTTCCCGCGAAAGTAGTGAGAGACCTTATTATTGGTTCAATAGTTGAATCATTAAGTTAATTATTAAATTAAAAAAATAAATAATTATATATATATACTTACAAATAAATATTGTAAGTAAAACAAAAAATTTATAATATCTAATAAATATATATAATTAATTATAATTAAATTAATAAATTATAAAAAACTAAAATTAAAAGTAATTTGTTTTTTGAAAATATGATTATTATTTTTAATATTATATGAAATTACAAATTTTTTTGCTAATATTATTCAACTTTTATGAATTAAATTAAAATTATTTCACATAAAATAATAATATGATTTGAATAAAATAATAACATTGTATGTTTTAAAATATTATGTCTAATAGTATATATATATATATATATATATATATATATATATATATATATATATATATATTTCTCCAAATATATTAGGTAAAAAAAAATTCTTCACACATATAATACCATAGGCTTTATTTCTCTCAAAATTTATTTTGCCCTTATTCTCACGTTATAAATTTTAAAAAAAAAGTTACAAGTCGATCGAATCATTTGATCAATTAAATTATTTATAATATGATCTAATTACCTGGTCCAATCTAAAATAGTGATCAAGTCACTAGGTCCCAAACCCAACTAGTGGGGCCTCAGGACCAAAAATATTGGTGAGGAGAAATATAAAAGTTGAAGCAATTAAGCGTGGCATTTGATTGGGAGAAGATAATATAAAAGGGACTTAAATTGAACCACATTTGTTGGAGGAGGGAAAACGAATGGTACTTTAGTTGATTTGTGGTTGTGGACTTTCAAGTTGTGATTTATTGGCCACAAACTTCTTCCAAAGATCATCTATATACGACAAATTCTTTGATGGCAACAATTTCAGGGGGCTTTCGTTGCTCTTTACTCTTTTTCCTTCTTTTTCTTTAGTGCCAAACTAGCATTCCAACTTCTTCCACTACGCCACTACACCAGCATGGTCAATTCTACGCGACCAATTTCCGCCATCGCCATCACCAAGATCTCCCACTCAAAAACCCTGATATGCTATGTGCCATGGAAAGCTAAGTTCTAATATTATATCAAGGCAAAATTTATTTGTCATCCTCAACGTTTGTTTTTAGTTTTTAACTTCATCTCAAATATACTCGTGTTTATATATTGTTTTACTCTTTTTTTTTTTGGGTTAAACAATCATTCGGTGTTCGATCACCAAATTACTAATGTCGATTAATCCGAATTCAAGCCGGGTAGGATTACAATGAATGAAAAAGTTCTCCTTATCAAGTTTTAACGTAGTTATATTCTCAAGGACTCAAACTCAATACTTCTGGTTAAGTTAAGACAACCCCTTATTAGTTGATCTACTCGTTTGATAAAAAGATTATTTTGATTAAACACAAATTAAACAGTCAAAATTCACAAAGACACAAATGTAGAAAACTTCAATTTATGAATCTATTGTTGTAGCTCTTAATAAGCAATAACAACACAGAAGAATAATGTAAAGGAAGCGTACATTGATCCATTGCAAACTCCAACATGAATCAAAAGGAGATAGACTCTTCTAGGAAGATATGTGTAATACCCATGAAAAATAAAATATAAATATTTATTTACAAACTACTGTTACTATTTCAGTATACGGTACTATTCACCCGTATAATACTATTTATGTATACGATACTGTTTACTTATACAATCGAAATGTCAAGTACTAGATGTGGTTTGGTCATAAGAGAAAACTAGAAAGAAGTTTATAGGAGAAAATGACGTTTTATGTGTAAAAATACCCTCAGGGACTAAATTGAAAGGACTGAATTGAAAAGAAATTTAAAGGTTTAAGGTGAAAGAATAGTTTTCCCTTTAAGTTTGTAAAAAAAAAATTTTTGTGGCATTATTAGAAATGTCATTTTCATAAATAGTAAATTAAATATTTTATTAACGCATAGTTTCAAATAGTACTCTTGACTTTTGCTATAAATAGGCCCTTCCATTTCACTTCTAAACTCACACCTACAACTTCTCTTCTTCTATCCTTAAGTTTCTCTTGCTCCGACGCTAGGCCTCTGAGATTTTGGGCCTTTCTTTTTTTGCTTAGATAAGGATACTATGTCCTTTCTATGTCTTTCAAATTTTAGGAGTTATTTTCTTAAGTATGCTCTGTGGTTGCGGCTTTGGCCGATCTTCCACATCAGAAAAACTGTCGTTAGCTGTTTATATGTTATTTTGATTCTCTGATTACCGAAATAGAATGTAAACTGTGAAGAATACATGTTTAGGAAAGTTCTGGCTAAGGAAAGACCTGGTTTTTAAGTGTGTCCAGTGTGACCCTCCACTCTTTCCTAAAAACTTACCTGGTGTACTCTTTTACAGATTTTATTCTCTATTTCTTGTATAAACAGTCTCCGTATATATAAATAGTGACTGTATATATGAATAGTATTTGTATGTATAAATAGTAACCGCATGTATGAATAATGACCATACATATGAATAGTGACCGTACGTATGAATAGTAACCGTATATGAACAGTAACCATACGTATGAACAGTATCTATACAAAAACAATCCTAACGTATTTTCTCTAATCTTTCATGAAAATATCTGTAGCGGAACAATGAAATTCACCTGAGTACTCTTGTCTGTAACGACTTAGAGAAGCGATGCTCGTACGGAATCCAAGTGAGTGAAACGACCCCATTTTAATAGAATTTTAGCATTACTGGTGTTAAAAAGTATGTCGTAGGACACTCCCAAGATTCATAGGGGGAAATTGGATTCAGAATGACGAATCTAATGAGATAATTAATCCAGAAGTATGGATAAGACGAAACAAGTATTTCATGATGATGTGAAGTTTGAATCTTTTCAAAAACAGATTAATTGTTATCCTGATTTGTGGTTCATAAATCTATAATATAGTTATATACCTATTATATAGATGAATATTATATTGTGCTTCTGATTATGATATGAAATACTGTACTATTGATTGTGATTGAGCGGGACAGTACCCCCTCTCATGGCAAGGCGAAAAACCCGGTTGAAAGGGTGTCTTGACCAATGAGTGTGGAGACAACGATTCCCTCACTAGGGATATAGCCCGAATTGGTGATAAATCCGTGAGGCGCCCTAGCTAAGAGGATGAGGTTGTGCGTCATGGCGGAAATATACATAATTGGTGAGCCGGCCTGTGTGCGTTCTCCGGGATATATTGCCATTGACGAGTACTAGTAACGTTTGTTGAATTGGATGAATTTTTATCTTCTTGTATGTAAGAGGATGATGTTGTGCGTCATGGCGGAAATATACATAATTGGTGAGCCGGCCTGTGTGCGCTCTCCGGGATATATTGTCATTGACGAGTACTAGTAACGTTTGTTGAATTGGATGAATTTTTATCTTCTGTCTATTGGTTGAGTATGAGCCTTCGGATATGCTTGCATGACTGGTAATGTATTTGAATTTTATTAACGCGAGGCCGATTCGCTCACGGAGCTTAAAAGCTCACACTCTCTGTACAACCTTTTTGTTCAGATCAGGTTGCCGATGAAGCATATCCGCTAGAAGAGTAGATCACTTTGGACATTCCCGCTATCGGGTAGGCCCTTCTATTGTTGTAGATTATGTTGCTCTGTAATCGTCTAGGACATCTAGGTAAGGGGTTTGACATTTGGCTTGTATGTTAGTATAATAATGTATTTTAAATTGATAATTTATTATTACATGCAAATCATCTCTATGATTTTATAACAAGAAAATTTGATATATTGATCGGAAGGCTTACAGTGATGAGAGATTCATCATTGTGCCGGTCATGTGCCCAGAAAACGGGTCGTGACAAAGTTGGTATCAGAGCCATGGTTGTTAAGTCTCCTATTGATTACAGAGCAAGGTAACCTTAGTGGGACCTCCTCTATCGTTGTGAGCCCGGGCACAATTATAGAGAGACGGCTCTACTGAAGGTCCTGTAGGATGTTTCCATTTCCTTTCCCTCTGAGACTTATCTCTTAGAAATTATGTTCTCAGTTTTAGTTTTAGACAGATGTGACTACACTTTTGAACTTAGTAAAGGAAAGGTTATTACTTGTTTTGATTCCGTTGCTGTCGGATCAAATTTTTATTTGGTGGATTTTATAAGCTGAATTCATGATTGATTTTGTGTAGCTATATTATTTTAGGGTACCAGCCAATAAAAGAAACCACTTGCATTAAAAAAAAATTGAAGGATTACATTGCAAAAAAAAAAAGGAAAGAGAAGTTTACTCATGCATGAGTAATCTAAAAGCGATGTGGTCTTGGATTAGGAGGGTTGTATTGTATCATCACCCCTCGACCATTCCTTGGAGCAAGAGACAAAGCAATGTCGCGGAGGGTAGTATAAATTTCATTCATACAATCAACACTTCTTTGCTGTTGATTGCAGAAGCACTGGGTGGACCAATAGAAAAACCTATTTATTCTCGAAGTCATTGCCGCGTTATTGCGTTTGGTTAACTTCTCCAGATCTTCTATCATCTTCTTGAGGTTTTTCACCTCCTATTCTAAACAGGCGATTTTGTCCTCCGAGCTATGGCCTGTGCTAATCTCCTCAGTTTCCTCATTCTTCTTCATCTTCTTCTCCTTTTGATTCTCTTGAGGTCCCTCGAGAGGTCTTTTGCCCTTGTCCCTGCATAAACTTAAGTTTAAGTCAAGTTCTTCTTCCTTAGCCTCTACTGTGAGATCAATGTACTTTCTTGTGGCCATGATTTGGAAAATTTAGAAATTTTTGTAAGAGTATGAGGCGAGAGGAATGCTGGGAGATTGTAGGCTCAGAGATGATTTGTCACGACCCGTTTTCTGGGCACATGACCGGCACAATGATGAATCTCTCATCACTGTAAGCCTTCCGATAAATATATCAAATTTTCTTATCTGAAAATCATAGAGATGATTTGCATGTAATAATAGATCCTCAACATAAAATACATTATTGTACTGAAATACAAGCCAAATACCAAACCCCTGACCTAGATGTCCTAGACGATTACAGAGCAACATAATCTATAACAAAAGAGGGGTCTACCCGACAACGGGAAGGTCCAAAGTGATCTACTCCTCTAGCAGATATTCTTCGCTGGCAACCTGATATGAACAAAAAGGTTGTACAAACAGTGTGAGCTTTTAAACTCAATGAGCGAATCGGCCTCGCGTTAATAAAATTCAAATACATTACCAGTCATGCAAACATATCCAAAGGCTCATACTTAACCAATAGACAGAAGATAAAAATTCATCTAATTCAACAAACGTTACTAGTACTCGTCAATGGCAATATATCCCAGAGAGCGCACACAGGCCGGCTCACCAATTATGTATATTTCCGCCATGACGCACAACATCATCCTCTTACATACAAGAAGATAAAAATTCATCCAATTCAACAAACGTTACTAGTACTCGTCAATGACAATATATCCCGGAGAGCGCACACAGGCCGGCTCACCAATTATGTATATTTCTATCATGACGCACAACCTCATCCTCTTAGCTAGGGCACCTCACGGATTTATCACCAATCCGGGCTATATCCCTAGTGAGGGAATCGTTGTCTCCACACTCATTGGTCAAGACACCATTTCAACCGGGTTTTCCGCCTTGCCGTGAGAGGGGGTACTATCCCGCTCAATCACAATCAATAGCATTTCATATCATAATCAGAAGCTCAATATAATATTCATCCATATAACAGGTATAATATATAACTATATTATAGCTTTATAAACCACAATTCAAGAGATTCAATCTTCAAATCATCATGAGATACTTGCTTTCTCTTATCCATACTTCTGGATTAATTATCTCATTATATTCGTCATTCTGAATCCAATTTCCCCCTATGAATCTAGGGAGTGTCCTACGACATACTTTTTATCACCAATAATGCTAAAACTCTATTAAAACGGGGTCGTTTCACTCAGCTGGATTCCGTACGAGTATCGCTTCTCTAAGTCATTACAGACAAGAGTGCTCAGGTGAATTTCAGTGTTCTGCTACGGAGATTTTCATGAAAGATTAGAGAAAATACGTTAGGATTGTTTTCGTACAGATACTGTTCATACATACGGTCACTATTCATACGTACGGTTACTATTCATACATACGGTTACTATTTATACCAGAAATAGAGAATACAATCTGTAAAAGAGTATACCAGGTAAGTTTCCAGGAAAGAGTGGAGGGTCACACTGGACACACTTAAAAACCAGGTCTTTCCTTAGCCAGAACTTTCCTAGACATGTATTCTTCACAGTTTACATTCTATTTCGGTAATCAGAGAATCAAAATAACATATAAACAGCTAAGGACAATTTTTCTGATGTGGAAGATCAGCCAAGGCCGCAACCACAGAGCATACTTAAGAAAATAACTTCTAAAATTTGAAAGACATAGAAAGGGCATAGTATCCTTACCTAAGCTGAAAAGGAAAAGCCCAAAATCTCAGAGGCCTAGCATTGAAGTAAGAGAAACTTAAGGAGAGAAGAAGAGAAGTTGAAGGTGTGAGTTTAGAAGTGAAATGGAAGGGCCTATTTATAGCAAAAGTCAAGTGTACTATTTGATACTATGCATTAATAAAATATTCAATTTACTATTCATAAAAATGATATTTCTAATAATACAGTTACTGTGCACCTCACGCGTAGATGGAAAATTTTTCTGTTATTACTATTGGAAACTTAAAAGGAAAACTATCCTTTCACCTTAAACCTTTAAGTTTCTTTTCAATTCAGTCCTTTCACTTTAGTACCTGAGGGTATTTTTACACATAAAACGTCATTTTCTCCCACGAACTTCTTTGTAGTTTTCTCTTATGACCAAACCACATCTAGTACTTGACATTTCGATTGTATAAATGAACAGTATCATATACGTAAATAGTATTATACGGGTGAATAGTACCATATACTGAAATAGTAACAGTAGTTTGTAAACAAATATTTATATTTTATTTTTCTTGGGTATTACATGATTACTCTTTGTGGTGTGGTAACTGAGAACGCTGAGAAGGTTTTTATAGAGAAAAATTTGGACTAAGAGACAAAGAAGATATCTCTTCACCGCACCCCTACACGATCAACCTATGGATTTCTGCAAGCTGGAAGCCAGAAGTTTAGGGTAGGCGTGCACACCGATAGCGCGTTGCATTAATGCTAAAACCATGAAAGTCAATATTCGGTGGATTTGCGGCCGATTTTACTTGGTTTTCCCATTTCTCCCGTTGGCATTTTTCGAAATTCAAAGAAGTTGACGATGTAGCCATTAAAGATTGCCTTGGATGCTTTTATGATGAATTGAAATGCATTTCTCTGTTTTATTGTGTTGTTCTTAAGAGCCTTCAGTTGAGTATAATATACATAATTGATTGAATCATGTTGTAATTACATGTATGTATATTATTCATGCATAATAAGTGAAGGCTACGATCAAGGAGAATATGTGATGATCCTACATATACTCATAGAGAATGAGAAATCAAAATGACTTGAATAGAATGAAATGTGTAGAGGATAATATATCTTTATGGTTACATATACTCACATATAATGCTCTCGTGGGCAAATGAAAGGCAATGATTTTCTTGCATCTTGCATGCTACCGTAAGCAGTTAACTTTATTTTAAAATATATATATATTTACATATATATTATGTGTAAATCCAGAATAAAGACACCGATTAGAATATACGATAAGGCTAATATGAGACTACTTGATCATAGAGTGATATCGTGATCTGAGATTACACTGTAAGACAAGTATAGAGTGAGGAAATCATAGATTGAAACGGCGATTAGTCAAAAATTTTGAGAAAGGTCATGATTAGCCGAAAATCTTTCAGGAAATCTTTGACTTATGTTAATTGCATTAAATTATATTTACTATTTATCTGCATGTCCGACATTAATTGCTGGCATTGCGACGTATGTGATCTGTAAACCTCCTAGCAAGCGGCGTATAGGTTGTGGTGGCTTTAAGGGGCTTCGGGTTGTCTATAAATCTTGTATGCCCGTTACCCTACTCATCGCACCAAGCAAACCTACTTCTTTCATTACATACCTATTTCTCAATTTTCATTCCTTTCTCATTCGAAGTTATTTCTGAGATCCTTAGAGCAATGGCTGATAATAAGTCTTTCAACTTGAATTTTGAGACTGGCAACGTAGAGCTTGATTTAAATCTAAGTCTCGAAAATAACAAAGGGAAGAGACCTGTAGATAGGTCACCAGAAATTAAGAAGAGAAAGAAGGATGTAATAGAGATGGAGGAGGACAGCACTGCAACATCCTCAGAAAATAAGCTTGCATGCCTAGAGCGTAAGATAGAAAACCTGGAGCGTAAGATAGAGATCCTGGAATACAAGACAGAGGACCAGAAGCGGCTAATAAATCGTCTCTTTGAAAACCACGAGAAACTGATAAATCGTCGTTTCGGGGAACTGGCCAATCGAGTTGATAGACATTCAATGTTTGCAACTCAAAATTTTCGTGACCAACAAGCAAGGTGTATTGACTGTATGAACGGAGTGACTTCTGCTCTCCGCCAAATTTCTCAGGCGCTTCCTCCAGAAACCCTTTCTAAGATGCAACGATTAGCTTCCTCCTTAAGGTCTGAAGCACCTTCCTCTTCTAGACCTGGAGCACCTTTTACATTTCAAAAGCCTCCTCGTCCTTAATTTATTTTTTCTTTTGTTTGTACCTAAAGCTACATTTGGTGTAAGCTTCACGTATTAAAATTATCTATGTACTAGAAATAAAATTTAAGTTAGTATCTAGATCTTCTTTGTTGAAGTGATTAATTTTACTGAAAGAACTTGAGGAATGAGAAGATGTTGGACTTGTTATATTTCATACTTGATTCTAAAGCAGAGTATGGTAATATCCTTTTGACTGAGCAGAGTTACTAAAATGATATTTCATTGCACTTCTGAGCTATGGAGGAATGCTAAATAAGTATTTTATGAACCTATATATAGAGAACTATGGGTTTGCCCTAATCATTGAAGGGATACGACTCTATATGTGTAATACCCGTTAATTTCACAATATAATTCGCTTAAGAGTATTTTAGAATTTTACAACGTTATTTTAGTTATTTATTTTGGTCATTTTTAATTTTCATATTTAATTGTTCTCTTTGAATATTATTTATGAAAATTGAGTTAAATGACTGGACTAAATATTTGCACCATGTGGGATATATTCTAATAATGGTGAAATTCATGGAAAAGTGGTTTAAGAATGGTCAATTAGTCCATTTATTGTAAATTGACTGGATGGGTTTGGATGTTGGGTTATGGATACCCATGGGTTATTCAATAACCCATTAGAAATATTTAATATAAAGTTTCAATAGTACCCTCTCATTTTCACGCAGAAGGAAAAAAGCTAAGAAGTGAACAGTGAATTTGTTTTCTCTCGTTTCTTCATCCTTTTCTCAAATCTTTTCTTTGATCTTCAGAGTTTTGATTATTTGTTCAGTTCAAAAGCCTTGTAAGGATCAAAGGTAAGCTTTAATCTCATTATTTTCCTTAAATTTCAGTTTATATGGAAGATTAGAGGAGGTTTTGTTCTTGAAGATTTTGATGATAATTCATGAATCTCAGTTGTTTTAGAAGTTATATTTGAGTTATAATCGGTTAAAAGAGTTGAAATTCTGGTTTTGAAACAAGAAAAGAAAGGATGAATTTGTTAGAAATTTCTGCAAAAACTCGAGTACTGTAGCGACCAGAAATTTCGGGAAAATCTGGAAATTTTTCTTCGAGTACTGTAGCAGTACTGTAGTGTCGGCAGTCAACGTTACTGTACCAGTCAACGTTACTGTAACGAACCGTCACTGTAGCGAACCGTTACTGTAGCAATCAGAAAATTTTGCGTATTTTCGTGATTTTGTTTCCTTTCTTATGTTTCCTTGTAATATATTTTACTAGGAAATTTTCCTACACAAATTCTAGTGTGGAACAAGGTAAACTTGGACAAACATCAAGGTGAGTGAATAACTTTGCTAAGCTAATTTGATATTACTAGTCAAAGTACAATATAAGTCCCATTTACAATATTATTTGGATACTAAGCAATCAATTTTTCATATGGGAGTATATGATGATCGGTAGAAATAAGAGTATGTAGAAATTATTTTATTTCATGGTAATTGTACTATGTGATAAATTCTCACTATCTTATTAATAAGTAAAGATCTACAGAATCTAATACACGAGTTTGAAAGGGTTAAAGTCCCATACTACTCAGTGCATATCTATGAAACCTATACACGAGTTGAAAGGGTTAGAGTCCCATACTACTCGGCGTATATCTAAGAAATCTTATTCACGAGTTTGAAAGGGTTAGAGTCCCATACTACTCGGTGTATACCTATGAGATCTTATTCACGAGTTTGAAAGGGTTAGAGTCCCATACTACTCGACGTATATCTATGAAATCTTATTCATGAGTTTGAAAGGGTTAGAGTCCCATACTACTCGATGTATATGACAATTAATTATATGAGTAAATATGGTATTTGTACTTTTGATATTTTATATAGTACAGTTATTTACTTACTGAGTTTTTAAATAAACTCACACTCCCTATGATTATTTTTTTCAGGTACAGAAAACAAAGAAGAAGAGTATCCGTTTGAAGATTAGAAGTCCCTTGGGATTATTCTCTATTTCTGTCTGGTGGGATACCAGTACCTATTAATGTGGATACTAGAAACGCTCTGTACTTTCTATAGGCCTCCTAGGCTTGCGATGAGATAGAAATATCAGACTATGTATGTCTATATTTGCTTATCAGATTAATATAATTCTGTAGTGTGGAATGAATGATTAAGGTTGAATGTAAAACCTTACAGAATATATGTAAATAACGTATGTTTGAGAATTTTATCAAATGAGTAGTATCTTTTCACATGTTCAATTTTTGGGATGTGACAATATGAGTCATTGAGGTGAGAGGAATTTCTATATATATATTTTATAATTATGCGTGAGGAGTATGTTATTTACTTAACACATTTTCTAGGATTGTTCTTCCTAGAGATTCATGTAATAATTTCATGTGATTTTTCCTTTTATATGATGCCTTCAGCTGAGAGTATCGCCTTAAGGTAGAAGGATTGCCTTTGGGCAAGAGTATTACCTATGGCCAAAATGACACCTTCGGGTAAGGTACTTGTATTCGTAAAAGTTATAAGCTATGTGTGTAGAAACATGTGTTCTGATATTCAGTATGAACTAGAAAGACCACGTGCCACTCTTGAAGACGACATCTATTTGAGGTTTTACATAGAGATAAAGTTCGTCTCTGATTAGGTAGTTTAAGTTTGGTAAAGGTTATGAGGATGAGACACTTTATGGTACAAAAGATTGTGGAAAAAATCAAACTGATGAGGAAGAGAATGTTTGCTGTTCAGAAAAGACAAAAGTCCTATGCAAATTATTGATAATGCAGTTTAGAGTTCATAGTCAATGGTATAATGTTCTTGTAAATCTCACCAAGGGTGTGATAAGGTTTTGGAAGAAAGAGATGCGAAGGATGAGATATGGACGAAGTAATCACATTTATTTCAGTCTTGAGATGAGTTTTGAATTCGGGGGACCGAATTCTTTTAAGGGGGTGATAATGTAATACCCATGAAAAATAAAATATAAATATTTGTTTACAAACTACTATTACTATTTCAGTATACGGTACTATTCACCCATATAATACTATTTACGTATACGATACTGTTCACTTATACAATCGAAATGTCAAGTACTAGATGTGGTTTGGTCATAAGAGAAAACTAGAAAGAAGTTTGTAGGAGAAAATGACGTTTTATGTGTAAAAATACCCTCAGGGACTAAATTGAAAGGACTGAATTGAAAAGAAATTTAAAGGTTTAAGGTGAAAGGATAGTTTTCCCTTTAAGTTTCTAATAGTAAATAAAAGAAAAATTTTCCATGGTACGCGTGAGGTGTACAGTAACTTCATTATTAGAAATGTCATTTTCATGAATAGTAAATTGAATATTTTATTAACGTATACTGTCAAATAGTACCCTTGACTTTTGCTATAAATAGGCCATTCTATTTCACTTCTAAACTCACACCTACAACTTCTCTTCTTCTCTCCTTAAGTTTCTCTTGCTCTGACGCTAGGCCTTTGAGATTTTGGGCCTTTCTTTTTTTGCTTAGGTAAGGATACTATGCCCTTTCTATGTCTTTCAAATTTTAGGAGTTATTTTCTTAAGTATGCTCTGTGGTTGCGGCTTTGGCCGATCTTCCACATCAGAAAAACTGTCGTTAGCTGTTTATATATTATTTTGATTCTCTGATTACCGAAATAGAATGTAAACTGTGAAGAATACATGTTTAGGAAAGTTCTGACTAAGGAAAGACCTGGTTTTTAAGTGTGTCCAGTGTGACCCTCCACTCTTTCCTGGGAACTTACCTGGTGTACTTTTTTACAGATTTTATTCTCTATTTATGGTATAAACAGTCTCCGTATATATGAATAGTAACTATATATATGAATAGTATTCATATGTATGAATAGTAACCATACATATGAGTAGTGAC
This sequence comes from Biancaea sappan, assembly GCA_037074585.1. Classification (NCBI taxonomy): domain Eukaryota; kingdom Viridiplantae; phylum Streptophyta; class Magnoliopsida; order Fabales; family Fabaceae; genus Biancaea; species Biancaea sappan. Next base: position 43,054,849 of record CM073497.1, on the reverse strand, counting down.
CGTACGTATGAATAATACCGTATAAATAGTAACCATACATATGAACAGTATCTGTACAAAAACAATCCTAACGTATTTTCTCTAATCTTTCATGAAAATATCCGTAGCGGAACACTGAAATTCACCTGAGTACTCTTGTCTGTAACGACTTAGAAAAGCGATGCTCGTACGGAATCCAAGTGAGTGAAACGACCCCATTTTAATAGAATTTTAGCATTACTGGTGTTAAAAAGTATGTCGTAGGACACTCCCAAAATTCATAGGGGGAAATTGAATTCAGAATGACGAATCTAATGAGATAATTAATCCAGAAGTATGGATAAGACGAAACAAGTATTTCATGATGATGTGAAGTTTGAATCTTTTCAAAAACAGATTAATTGTTATCCTGATTTGTGGTTCATAAATCTATAATATAGTTATATACCTGTTATATGGATGAATATTATATTGTGCTTATGATTATGATATGAAATACTGTACTATTGATTGTGATTGAGCGGGACAGTACCCCCTCTCACGGCAAGGCGAAAAACCCGGTTGAAAGGGTGTCTTGACCAATGAGTGTGGAGACAACAATTCCCTCAGTAGGGATATAGCCCGAATTGGTGATAAATCCGTGAGGCGCCCTAGCTAAGAGGATGAGGTTGTGCGTCATGGCGGAAATATACATAATTGGTGAGCCGGCCTGTGTGCGCTCTGCGGAATATATTGCCATTGACGAGTACTAGTAACGTTTGTTGAATTGGATGAATTTTTATCTTCTTGTATGTAAGAGGATGATGTTGTGCGTCATGGCGGAAATATACATAATTGGTGAGCCGGCCTGTGTGCGCTCTCCGGGATATATTGTCATTGACGAGTACTAGTAACGTTTGTTGAATTGGATGAATTTTTATCTTCTGTCTATTGGTTGAGTATGAGCCTTCGGATATGCTTGCATGACTGGTAATGTATTTGAATTTTATTAACGCGAGGCCGATTCGCTCACGGAGCTTAAAAGCTCACACTCTCTGTACAACCTTTTTGTTCAGATCAGGTTGCCGATGAAGCATATCCGCTAGAAGAGTAGATCACTTTGGACATTCCCGCTATCGGGTAGGCCCTTCTATTGTTGTAGATTATGTTACTTTGTAATCGTCTAGGACATCTAGGTCAGGGGTTTGGCATTTGGCTTGTATGTTAGTATAATAATGTATTTTAAATTGATAATTTATTATTATATGCAAATCATCTCTATGATTTTATAACAAGAAAATTTGATATATTGATCGGAAGGCTTACAGTGATGAGAGATTAATCATTGTGCCGGTCATGTGCCCAGAAAACGGGTCGTGACAATATGAGAGACTCTCACTAATATTTGGTGTGATAGAAAACACAAAATGAACACTTAGTTCTACCAAAGGCTTATCTTCTCATATAACTCAAGAAACTACTACTCATATTCATTTACCCATGGGTTGACCCCTTTATAATAACACACATCACTGTTATTATTTAGAGTTGGGTATTTACACACATAATATTTACATTGCACCCTAGTCTAACTTATAAAATATATCAAATAGATCCTTTAATACAAAATATAAAGAAGATATTATTATGGACTTAATTAAAGATAGCATCCAATATATATATTTCAAAATATGCATAAATATACAATATTTAATATGTCAGTCTACTCAAATAAATTATTAGCGCTAATAGATTATATATATATAAAATAAATATGCTAACACTTGGTGGTTTGTTTTACCATTTTCTTTTTCAATTTCTAACACATCTGTTTGTACCACTAATTTAGTCAAAATAATGACTGAAAAATACTAATATGATTCTTCCATAAAAAACCTCACTATTAATGTGTCTAACTAACTGTTAAAACATAGGTTGTGGGTTAATCCGTTTAGCCCATCATTTAGACATACTTAGATACAAAAATTTGCTAAATCACAATGAGAATGTGAATATCTTGAAAGATAAACGTTTAGCAGTCAATATGTGTGACGTGTTTGTGTTGTCTATTTTGACAATATTTCTTTGGAGACATTAGATAATGATCATTTCAGCCCCCATTTTCCTTTATTTTTTTCTCTCTCTCTGTCTCATATTCCGCTTTCTCTCTTCTCCTCATAGAAAAAAGAAGAAGACGATCAAGAGGAAGAATTAATTTTTAAAGTAAGAGAAATATCAAATATATTTAGTTAAATTAAAAGAATTAATATAATTTATTCTTAATATAAGATTTAGGTTACTTTCAGGCTTAAGATGTTGAAACCTTGTTTATTATAAATTAATTACTTTAGATTGATTAGTTTGATGTATAAGACGATAATTTTATTTGGCTTTAAAGTTAAACACCAATTTAATTTCACAATTAATAGATGATCTATATTTTAAAATATTATTTTTTTTAAATATAAATTTTAAAATTTAAATCATTGATTGTAAAATTTAATAATATAAATAAGATCAAATATTCTGTTTAACTTTGAGACAAATCCAAATGTCCAAATCCTTGATGTATAGTGGGCGTCGTGGAAAAAGAGTTTTTACTGATCATAATACGTGGAAGATAGGGTATTAGGGATATATATGTGGGCAGGTGGAACCGCAGAATTGGTTACTTTGTTGAAGTGTCATTGAGTTGGATTATATTAGGAATGATGCGAATTTGATAAGATGAAGATGTGCTTCCCCACTATGTGCACTCTCATTCTCAACCTTTTCAACACATTCACATTATACACAGTACTATTCTCTCATGAGTCTTGATGCTGACCTAATTTAAGCTCCAACTTACGATTATCGTGTCCATTCATCCATTCTAGAATCCTCACTCCATCCCACATGGCATAAAGTACATCATCATCTTATTACCATCATATCACATCTTATTCGTGATCTAACTCACTTTATTTTCCAATGTTAATGGTTGTTTTAATCCCATCAATCAAAAATAATGCTAAAATTTTTAGACACTACTTTAAGAAAAATAACGTCACTGTTTGGTTTAGATATTTTTTATTTTTATTTTTATTAAAAATAAAAAATATATTTAAAAATGTGTTTAGTTGAGTTTAATAAAAATATTTTTTAAAAAATATTTTTTTAAAATAGGTTCAAATCTGAAAATATTAAAAAAAATATTTTTAGTGTTTTACAAAATGTATTTTGAAAATAAAGAATGAAAATAAAAAAAATATTTTCATAAATCAAACAGATATTATGTTTTTTGTGTTTAATAAGTGTAAACGAGATTTGTTTTCTATCTTATTAACTCACTTTATTCAATATTAGTTATTCATAATGGTAATTAACTGTTTAAACTCTAAAAATGACAATAATTCGATTTTTGAATTTTTTTTTGGTTTAGAATTACTAGTATTTGAAAATTTATTAGGCTGACAATAGTTTGATTTTTGAATTTTTTTTTTTAGTTTAGAACTACTAATATCTGAAAATTTATTATGCTGACAATGGTTTGATTTTTGAATTTTTTTTTTAGGTTTAGAACTACTAGTATTTGAAAATTTATTAGGCTTCTATTATAGTTTGAGCCGAACTAGACTACAAAAGTATAAAACTCACCTAACATTACTTTTTTCTATTCTCAAGATTCAAACTCAAAATTAGAGCTGTCAAAACAGGCCCAGCCCGCCGGGTTGGGCCCGTTTAGCCCACTTTTTAAGTGGGCCGGGTTCCTAAAATTTAGGCCTGTTTTTGACCGGGCTTTTTAGGCCCGGCCCGCCTAACCCGTTTTTTTTTTAATTTATATTTTCCTACTTTACTATATATGAATATATGATGTGATTACATAAATGTGTATGTATTTATATAACAATATTAATTAAATGATGAGTATTGAATAATTAAAGATGTATGATCCTTCAATTTTTTTTTCTTTTTAATATTACATCTTAGAGAATATTGATAAATTATTTTGTATTGTAAGACTTTTGATGTTTTTAAATTAGTTGTATTGTTATTAAATGATTTTATTGGCTTTGATTGATTAAAAAAAATAAAAAAAATTAAAAAGTATAAAAAAAAAAGTGGGCTGGCGGGCTGGCCCGTTTAGCCCGCCAGCCCGCAAAAAGTAGGCCGAGTTGGCCCAGCCCACTTTTTGTCAACCCGATAGCAGGCCAGCCCGAACGGACCGGGCTAACCCACTTTAACACCTCTACTCAAAATGTAACTTAAAACAAAACACGTGCCAAACTACTTAAATGTTTATTAGAAAATGACTCTACCATTTAAATTGAATAAGCTCCTAAATAATTAATCTTCTATTTTATTGAGTGAATAAATAATCTTGATAAAACTAAAAAAATTACTCTAAAATATAGCTACATAATACAAGTGGCAATACATAATTTAGATCCACCAGATATTGGGTGAATCCACTATTTTAGCATCTATTTCATTTTTTTTTGTTGACAGTAATATTTTTGTGATTTACTGACTTTCTGACGTATCCAGGCCAAATATTTATTCAAATTTTAATTCAATTTATTGCTGTTGTTCAAATTGTACCTCTCCCATTTCTCAATTCAGGCATTCTATTACCAAGTTTTATTTTGAATACTTTTCAAATGACTCATGTTTGGAATTTAAAAATTGTAACTGCAACAAATTTTAAAATTTGACAATTGAAAATTAGTACATGCTAATCAGTAAGTATAAGTAATTTATAAGGGATCAACGGTCATATTCAAACTTCCCTCTTTTTGAAAACCTCTATGCTGGCCCATTTTGAGACTACGTAGGGTAATGGGCCCATCGTGACAATTTCTTGGGCCATAGTGGCCTATTTTGTAAAATCTGCAGATAAATAATCTTCACCATCCTTAACTTCCAGACAAAAGTTTGCCAATACTCTCTCATTTTCTACACAAAACTACGAATATAATGAATTAATGACGAAATCTTCTATGCATCGCTAAGAGACGGCAATTATAAGGCAACCATATATTTATTTATTTAAAATAAAAGTTCAAAATGAGATCAGATTTCATGCATGATCGCAATTATTTTATCGTCCTAATATCTTTAAAGATTGTTAGTGTACCACAAATCCAAATTATAGGTGCATTTGTTTGTTTGCCTTTCTTGATAACAGCTGGTGAAATCAAAGACGTAGTTGGATTAATTTCATTTCAGTAATTAGATGCCTTGAACAATCATTAATTCACTTTTATTCCAATTTTTATCTTTTTCTTTTGGAATCTACTAATGAAATGTCTCATTAAAGCACTTGATATTCCTTAAAAAAAAGCATTTCATTTGAAAGTGAGTCCTCTTTGGCGCATTTCCTTGACGCATGTCATCAGATCGAGGTGAATATTATATGAACAAGTAAAATTTACGCCGATCGAATGATATGCATGCACCAAACAAAATGCTTAGTGTACGATATCAAGTAAAGATCCTGCACTCATTTCTTTTTCTTCATGGGCATGTCAATTTAGTGTATGAATGCACTATACATTAGATCTTGTTCTCCAAAAAATATAGAGCAAGAGTCTTTTCTTTTCTGACAACAGGATAAAGGATAAAGATTTCGTCTTTTTAGGATTCTTTCCCAACCCAACAAGGGATCTCCCACATAATAAGTGGTTGTCTGATTTATTGAATCTTTTGTAGTTTTGAATGGAAAAACAGTGTTCAATTCTCACATCTCAGTCATTTATTTTGGATTGGGTAGTCCAAATCAAAAGAGAAAATTATTACGTGTGATTTTTTTTAATCTAGATTATTTGATTCAAAATAAATAATCTAAATTTTAAGAGTAAATTATGCAATTCCTGTCACAATCAGTTCTCAAAGTCAAATTGAGATCCTCCAATTTTGTTATCCCTTAATTTTAGGCAAAAGGTAGTTAAAAATAAATAAAAAAAAAAGATGGTAATGCATCATTAATAAGGATAGGTGGTATTACTATTAGCTAACACGAACAACTATCGTTAGAATACTACCTGTGTTAATTTATTTCATTAATGAAAAGATAAATGAGAAATTTTATATCTTCAAATATCTATATAATAAATAACAATAATAATTTATTAAATGTTTTAGATTAAATTATAAACTGAATAAACTTTTAATCCACAAATTTAAATATTAAGATGGGGTTTAGTATTTTAAATTTGATTCCTACTGTTTGTCTAACTCTACTTCTCCTTACTAAATTATACAACACATTTTTATATTAAAAAAATGTAAAACAACATTTGAACCTAGTCATATATATTAAATTAATAAATACAACATTTATTTGAAAAAAACATAACAGATTTTTTACCTAAAAGGATTTTTTTTTGTTTTGCACATGTATTCTCTTTTAAAGGCAATTTAACTTGAGCAATTGTTGAACACGCCTCTATATTTATGTTCACTGAAAATATAAAATAGGTTTAAAAATGTGTTTAGTTGAGTTAACTAAAAATGTTTTATTAAAAACATTTTCTTAAAATAGGTCAAAATCTGAGAACACCAAAAAGATATTTTCAATATTTTAAGAAATGCATTTTAAGAAATAAAAATTAAAAATAAAAACAATAAATATTTTTATTAACCAAATAGACCTTAAATATTTTTCATCAGAAATTCAAACATTGGTTCATTCTTTTATAGAAAATAAATCCCTTCTACTAGACCTAACTCTCTTTGATTACTTAAAATGAATTTGACAATCACTACTTGTCCGCAATAACTATATGTCTTTTAGAGTTACTTCAATTATTCTTTTATCATGATCATTCTAAGAATCTCAAGGATTTTCTTGTATCATATAAGTAGAGTTGAGCCCAAGCCCACATGGGCTTTCATTATTTATGAGTTGGATTGGACTGAGTTTTTTGTAATAATTATATTGAACATCATGGCCCATCTCAGCCATTCAAGGATTATGGACTAGGTTGGGCTAGTCCATATTTTTTATTTAAAAAATAATTAACTTTTATTATAATTTAAATATATATTATAAATTTAAATATAATGTATAACAAAATAAAAAATATATATTATACATGACATCTTTATTTAATTAAGCTCAATAAGAAAAAAAATATAGGCTATTGTAAAAGCTTCTCTTTTGGATATATAACATTAGGTTGAGTCATATATATTACTTTATGGACTAATTTTTTTATACTTGGACAATCTTAATAAATCATACCTTAAGTGACAAAAAAAAAATTACAAACTCAAAGTACTAATATTTTTAAATAAAAAAGCCCATGAGCCTAGCATGTCCCAGCCCACCTAAGTTCTATAGGCTTAAATAGGTTGGGCTAAAAGCTCTTATTAAATATGGGCCACAAAAATGTTGGCCAATCCTACCCCGTTTACAGGGCCGGCCCCTACCCGGCCCAATAGGGTTAGTCCATTTTGACAGCTCTACATATAGGATTGATTATCTTGAATTTATGTACATTATTATTTAGAGGGAACTGAATATCTCATATGTAAAATATACACTAACAAAAGTTAGGTTTAGTGAAAGGAATTAGTCTTCAACAAGATGAGAAATAAATATTCGAATCATTGTTGAAAGATATATTCATATTTACGGCCTGTTTGGAAGAGTTTATTTTGAGTTTATTTGACTTATTTTATGACATAAATACTTATGTATGTGTTTAAAAGAGCTTATAAAAATAGTTTATGGCATACCAATAATATATTTTTAGCTTATTTTCATAAGCTCTCCATAATACCTTATGAAAATAAGCTGAAAACAGCTTAGGTGAAGCTTGTTCTCATAAACTCTTCAATTGTAAAAATAACTTATATATAAGCACTTATATGATAAGCGCACTTAAATAAGCTATTTATCCAAATAAGATAGTACCTAATAACATATCAAATATGATTACTTCTAGTGAAAGATACTAAGATATGCATTTTTTCTAAATTTAGTCATTAACCAGCTTCTTATTTTAGACCTAAAAAATTATTCATATTTTAAGAAAGTTTCCTCATTTTGAATTAAGGGAAAGATAGTAAATTTGTCTTCCAAATTTGATATAGAGTTTCAATTTTATTTTTGTTGTGACTTTTGTCTTCCAAATTTGATATAAAGTTTCAAATTGTCTTCCAAATTTGTCTTTCTCACCTTCATCTCCTCTCATCTTCCTCATTTTTTTGTGTGAACAGAGAGCTTCGTGAGATAGAGAGAGCAACTGAGAGAAACAGGAAGAGAGAGCCAAAGAGAGTTAGAAGAGAATTAGAAGAAAACAAAAAAGAAAAAGAAGAGGAAGAAGAAAAAACCAAAAAAAAAAAGGGCAAAACAGAGCTAATCTGCAAAAATGGAAGTTTTAGTTTTTAGTAAATTTGCAATTTTTACCCTGCAAAAATTACACTCTTTAGCCACTTTTTTAACATTTCAGCCCCAAATTTATTTCTTCTCTCCATTTTGGTCCCTATGTAGTTACTTTTTGACAGCTTAATCCTTGGAGTTTTGGCTTGGCTAAAATTATGATTATCTTCCGCTTTAATGTTTGTCTTTTCATTTTAGTCCATGACTATTTGCTTTTTAATACTTACTCAAATTTTGAATTTTCATATTTTCCCACTATTGGTTAAAAACAAGGATATAATCTTAGTATTTATGTATTTACTATCAATTTTTTAATACATATATAACATAAAGAAAAACTTTTTTATACAATTAATAGTGTGATGCTAATTGCTAAGTTATAAAGATACTTAATATATTATATTTATTATTTATACTTTTTATTTAAACTTGCATTTCATTTAAAAATTTAAAATAATATTTACACTTTTCAACTAAATATTAGTACCAATGATAAAATATTTTTTTTATAATATTTATATAATTTATTTTATTATATTTTAAAAAAGTAAAATTAAATAAAATAAATAATTAATTTTTTAATAATTACCTGTCCAAAAAAATTCTTTTAATTAATATCTAAATAAAATTAATTTTTAATAAAAAATTTTAAATATAAATCAATTTCATGTAAATTTTAATTTATTAAAAATTAATTTTACTTAAAAATTAAGATTATCTAACTATTTTCTAAACAACTCGATAGTAAGTTTATACTGCTTTCCTTATACCATTATAAAATATCTAATTATTCTTGGGGCTCCAGAGTCGCCGTCGAAGGAGGCGTTACAAGAGGCTACTTTCCTTGAAGTTTACGATGAAGTTCGTCGTTGTCGTCTAGAACAGTTCACCTCAGTGCTTGTGTCAACTGAACTGAACCTTTTCCTTCTACATTTCTTCCGCCTTTCTCTCTCACATCAGTGTGACTCGCCCCGCCATATCATGGCTAGGGTTCCGACGCCACCACCTCAGGCGACGCCTTCGTCAGTGGCTTCGACCATCAGAGCCTACTCGCTGCCTCTGCTTCTTTTCGCCGGCGCCATGTACTACCAGCTCTTTGTTATTCCCAAATCCTTCCCTCTTTCCCATTACGACGGTAATACCTCTTGTCTAGCATTGGACTTGGTCTCTATGCTTATGAATTTCGCTATTTTTTTTTTTACTTTTAATTTTATGTGATTTCTCTGTTATTTTGATTGTAGTTCTGAGAATTGAGAGGTATAGTTCGGTTGAAAAAGTGAAGGAGGCTTACGAGAAGTTTGAATCCCATTGGTAATTGAGTCGTATCTTCTGTAACTGGTCTTGTTATGAATTTTGTATTTTTACTTCAAACTAATGTGTGATATAACTCTTGCTTACCATTTGAGGTTTTCATCTCTATATTAGCCTCTACTCTTTCTTATTCATGCTCATTTGTCTTTTTAGTTATGTAGTTGTGATGAGTTACATGAGTATTCATTTGACGCAAGTGACCCATGTTATTTTAGTAGATTGGAAATAATTGATTTTACAAGAGTGCATATACTGAAGTTTTTAAACACCTAACAACCGAAAAAAAACAGGGGAAAATACATTTTAGATTGCCTAATATTATATCTGACTTTAAAATGCAACCAAGCAACCTCCTATTTTTTTTTTGGGGGGGGGGGGGGGGGGAAAGAACAAAACATCTCCCGAAATTGCATATTTAGTGCTTCAAATTTAATTGAAAGGTGGGCCATTCATTAAGTTTGACTGATTTTAATAGTAATTGTGGAAGAAAATTAGTTTTTTCTTTTATCTTTAAAGGTTGAATATGGTGGCCTGTCGGACTTATTTAAGAATATGCAAAAAGTATTATGCCTTATTGATGGCTTATGAGCATTCTAAATGTCTAACTAATGGATGATCTAATGCACTAGTTACATGGTCTTTCAGGAATTCGGCTTTGGAAACTCCTGATGCTCTTGAAATTTTAAAGGTTAGTTTCTATATGTCATTTATGAGCTATCTATTCTGTTAATTACATTAGTGTTCATGTAAAGATTTATCAGGGAAAAAATTTTCATCCTGAATTAGTGGTGAAATCCTCATAATTTTTGAAAAATCCTTGAAATAGGAACAAGTATGTGGTATATGACGAGGGGTTATCTATAAAATATGGCTCTGAATCTCTAATTGGGAACCTTCTATTTGTTGTCAACTTAGTCTTTATTTTGTAAAATTTGCAGTCGAATTTATTTGCTTATGACCAGTTTGCGTCAAATTCAGTGAAGTTCACTTTATTGACTGAAACCTAGAGGGGATTGACTTCACTTGAACATTGCTACACTTGGAAAGAACGCTGTTCTATTTATACATGAATTATATCTTTATGGTTTTAAGGCAACATACAAATCTGAGATCTTCAGCTACTTAGTTGAGTCACTTGACATCGTGAAATTAACTGCTTAAAAAAGAAGTTGCAAGCACTATTAACTAGTGGTAAGAGGAGAGGGGAGCTTTGTGTAGGCATGAGTGTTTCAAATGTGAGGCTGAAGTTGGGATTTTGGTGGTGAAGCTGGCCTTGCGTGTGTGTTAATATCTCTCCCAGTGGGTAATTTTGGGGCTAAACTAGTTACCTTCTGCAAGGGAGATGGGGCAATTGGGAGGTGTGAATAATGCTTACTAAATTGACCACTTGGGGGAAATGTGGTCTCATTAGATGCCTGGGTGTGTGAAGGCATTTGTTTATTTTTGTGTGAGGGAAATAAGGTTCAGCAGGCCACTTGAGGTGTAGCTTAATGGAGCTGGGAGCATTAGAGGAATTAAATTTTGTAGCTTAATTTACTTGAATCTGTTGAACCCTTGCATGCAATCTAATTCCAACACATCTAGCTTTCTCTACTCTATTATTACTGAATGACCACCTTGCGTGTGTGTGTTAATATCTCTGCCAGTGGGTAATTTTGGGGCTAAACTAGTTACCTTCTGCAACGAAGATGGGGCAATTGAGAGGTGTTGAATAATGTTTACTAAATTTGGCCACTTGGGGGAAATGTGGTCTCACCAGATGCCTGGGTGTGTGAAGGCATGTGTTTATTTTTGTGTGAGAGAAATAAGGTTCAGCAGGCCACTTGAGGTGTAGCTTAATGGAGCTGGGAGCATTAGAGGAATTAAATTTTGTAGCTTAATTCACTTGAATCTGTTGAACCCTTGCATGCAATGTAATTCCATCACATCTAGCTTTCTCTACTCTATTATTACTGAATGAGAGATTCAAATAAAATGAGCCATACTCATGAAATTGATCTAATGACATTGTCTTGGATTTCTCGTTATAAAGAGCTGGAACTGCATTAAGAAATGCAACTGTAAAATGTTTCTCTGTAATTTGATATTTTCCCCTATGATATGCCTATATGCTATAACATGATTTCACAAACAACACGTTCTCTTTACAGGTTCGATATGCTTATGAGTTGCTGACAAATCCTATGTGGAAAAGAGACTATGACATATTTGGCATTGATGAGCAACTTGTGAGTACTTTCTTCTGGATATTTTCTCTGAAACTCATCTCAGTTTTGTAAGAGACGTTTCAAGATTGTTTTTTTATCCCCATTTTACTGTCAGCTCATGCACTCTCTTCTTAATTGATAAAATTTCTTGGTGGTAGCATGTTATTGAGACTGCCAGCAAGCTTTATGCAGGGAAAAATGCTTCAGAATTCGACTTCCCTTTACTAGATGCCCCTTCTTCTGGTTAGTCCAAACATGGTTTATAGAAGATAAGCATTTATGATGAATTTGTTGGAAGGATTTGTAATGGGGAAACTCTTATACTGATACGTACCCCCTTTTTACTTTTCAGAGTCTATTGATCATTCTCATAAAGTCATCACTGCAAGTGACTTCCAATCTTTATTTCCAGATACGAAGCCATGGCTAATCCTGGTACATATACTTTCTAGAATATGCTGATGTTTAATAACTAAAGGAATTAGTATTTCCCAGCCTGATTTTCTCATGTTATTATAATCATCACCATTACCTTATTGTAATTTAACTGAATAAAATTTACCACTAGTAATTTATTTTAGAGCAGCATGAAACTAGAATTTCTTATAATACAAAGTCAAGTTTGCAAAATCAATTTTTATGTACAATTTTGTACTTTTCTTCTTTTACCCTTGTATTATATTGCTTGTTTATAGATGGATGTGTGAAGTAGTAATTGTTTTTGAGTATGCTTGATTGGTGCTAAACACTTCGACATATAATAGTAGTTTTCAGAATCACAAATAAGCTGAACATAATCAGTGTTTTTGTTTCCAGAATGAAGGTTCTTATGATTTTTGAAACAAGAGGAACTGTTGGAGGATCATTAAAATTCGCTCAATCTATAAAATGAATTATGTAAAATTTTCAGGAACATTAGAGTTGATGCAACATGCAAGCATCCATTTTTTATTCTAACAACTTGACAATAAGTGGCTGTTTGCTCTTGGAAAAAATATAGTTAAGGGGTTTCATTCTAACTTAACAAGACCAGAAGCAATCTTTAATTCCAATTTTGGGGTGGTTTGTATCATTTTCTTAAAACATTAAAAGGGAAAAAGGCAGGTGGTGCTGCCATTGTGTATTTTTTTATTTTATTTTATCATTCAGGAAACATTTGTGGCACTGTAACTATACATTGGTAATATTTTTTTTTCCCAATATGTTTAATAATGTTGATAAATTATTGCTTGTATTTTATACCATCCTGTGAATTTAAAGGCATGCAATAATTTTTAACAACATTTAATTAACGTTCACTGTTTGGTATCCTTGTAAGAAGGTTTAATTGACATTTATGCCGGACACTTTGTATAACCAGTGTTGCCAGATTTCACAATTTTGAACTCATTTATTCTTTAGATTTTCTGACTTGGTATATATGCTGGATGAATTTTGGATCAGTTGTATTCATCTGGGAGCAAACGCTGTGCTCAGTTTTCTGAGGACTGGAAAAAAATTGGTATGCCTCTTGAACATGAACTCCTGATGTAACTATTTTCTTTATGCATATGAAATATTGCTCTGGAATATGGAAATAATGTTTTCTGTGCCTACTTTATAGCACTTAATTGCATGATTGGTGCCCAAGAGCCTTGGTCAAGTGGTGCACCTCCCCATAAGTCTGAGGGGGTCTTGATGTATGTGTATTTGATATTTACCCTGTCCCTTTACCTACTACACACTCCCTACTCCCAAGGCCTTGTGCCTCCTTTTGTAACCAAAATAATATCATGACTGGGGAGTCACCGTTGGCAATTAACTTAGATTTCTTAGCATGTCTGCCTAATCTCTATAGGCCTCTACCTCTGAATTTCTAGCTGCTTTTCCCAAAAGAAGAAAAAAATTAAGAACCATTTTGATGGTAGGAAAAGGGAGAAATAAAATTCCCTTCTTAACGTTGCTAGTTACTTTTGGAAAAAAAAAAAAATAGATGAAAGCTAATGATGGAGAATGGGAAAAGAATAATTGAGGTGATATTATTAATGTTATAGTAAATTATTCTTTTCACATTCTCCATCGGCAAATATGAGAAATATGCAAGTTTGCTTCATCATAAGTTTCTTGTGTATGCAGCAATTATTTTCTCTCTTGTCCATTGGACAAATGAAAGCCAGCTCAGTAGTATTTTCTTTTTTTGGGTGCAATATTTTTCTTCACAAGAGTACAAGGTGTGATGTTATAAATATAATTTATCACATCAGCTAAATCTACATAAAATCCAAAAATTCTGTTATCTTATTTCACCTCTTTCAGGATATGACTATTTTGATTCTTTTCTCTATTATTAGCTTCTTTATTGGATATGGTTGCAAATATTGGTATGGTGGAACTTGGGGAGGTACAGCTTGCTGTTTACCTTGCTGAAAGAAGAACAACTGGAGGGCCTTATTTTAGAAATGGTAAGTACTTGAATGCAATCAAATTTTGTTCTTGTCTTTTGTTTCTGTATATCTTAAGGTATTTCTATCAAAATCTCTGTTGCATGTGTTGGAGTTGTTATTTTGTTTACAGCTCCTGATACATGTAAGTATTAAATGATTGTATCAAGGTGCAAAATGAGAAGTACTCTCAGGATTGTGTTGAAATTTTCCTAAAATATAGTAAATGCGTCTTGTGTTGTTTATTCTTTGAGTATGTGTTTGTGATTATATATACATATGTACAAGATTCTTCAAGATTTCTTCATAGCCAAGTTGCTTGCTGCATTGATGTGCAGACGCATCTGTGGGAGGCTTTTTGTTTTTTGCAACTTCTTGTTGCATGTTATTGATATTTGTTTTTCGTTAAAAAAAAAACAAATTCTGTATGATTGGAAAGAATAATTTAATTTACAAGTAGATATTTCATTCTTGTTCATCTGCACTGATGGCCCTGGAAATATGCTTTCTGATGATTGTGAAGTTTTAGAAATTGTCACCCATCCTACTTGATATAAATACATGCTGTATCTTAGAAGGTAGATGAACATTTAAATTTATTATAAGAAAAGCATCTGTGGCATTTCGTAACCTTTCAAAAATGTGTACAGGAATTCCATCTATTTTTGCTATCCCCCCAGGATGTCAAGCTGCAAATTGCATTACTAGGTGAGTCTGACCTGGGTTTCAAAATGAGCTATTGAATTCCATCTATTTATCTTTACCTTAGATTATTACTATTTTAATGTGTACTTGGGATATTCATTCGAGTCATATTTTACTGCATAAAATTATGACAATATTACAAGAATTTTTTTTGTGGTAGGTTTGATGGTGAGTTGACTGTTGATAAGGTTACAAATTGGTTTGCAACAACTGTACTGGATTTACCTCAAATTATGTACTACTCAAAGGAGACACTGGTAATTTATCTAAAGGCTCCTGATATTGTAGTTATCTATAATAGTGTTCTCTTCAATGTCACTGTAACATTAATGTGACCTATAGCAGTTCCTTGAATAAGCGATATCTGCAGTGAAGTGGGAAAAACAATTACCTCTTGGACATGATTTTCATTACTCAAGCAACAAACTGCAGCATTTATTTCTTTTATAGTATTCTTCTGTATGTTTCGATATAAAAAAAAAAAAAGAAGTATTCTTCTGTATGTCATTGTAGCAGTAATGTGACCAACTGTTCAATCATTTGCGCAAGGTGTTCATATCCAAGGGATTTAACAGTTAACTTTTATTTGGTCATCTCTTTTGAACGTGACACAATGTAAATAGCTTAATTACTTAATTTGCACTTAAATAATCCAAACAACCATGGCATTATCTTTCTTTCTTTTTCTTTCTCTTTTATTTTTTTACGTTTGCTTGTATGGGTTTTGTTGTAAGGTTACTCATTGGAAGTTTTTTGGAACTGTATTTTTCAATTTTCAGGTGCCGAATTTCCTAGCAAAAACTAGTCCACATAAGGTACAACTTTCTTGATCTTCTATTAGTTGAGTGTCATATATTGCCTTCTGCATCTTTCCTTTCCACATTTTCTTAACTTCTATATATGTTGATTTTGTGGTTCCTCCAATGGTTCACTCTATATTCTTTGTTTCTAAGAACTTTAACTGGATTTTGTTATGTAGTTTGTTGCAATTCAGGATAGATTAGGTTTGTCCAATGTCACTAGGTTTCTAATGGCAATGAGACCGACTGATCTATAGTAGTTGCGAAACTTCATTGCTTGGTTATTGCAAACTGATACAGCTTCCAATGGAATTAAAAATCTGGCATGGCGCCTACACTTGATCTTCAACTAAAGGGCTGGTGAAAGGCACAATCTTGTGGCCAGATTGCACTTGGTCTTTAATCAAAGAAATTCTTCAGAATGTTCACCTTTAGTGGATTCCCATTTATACACCCTTTACTTCAGTAGATCCTCATTTTACTTTTTATCTTGTATAATACTGCTGTACCCCTAATTTATAGGTGAAAGTCATTTTTTTCTTGACAACTGGGGAGCGCGCTGCTCCCTTTATACGAAAAGCAGCTAAAGACTACTGGGCTTATGCTTCATTTGCATTCATTCTCTGGCGGGAAGAGGAATCTTCCTACTGGTGGGGAGGGTAAGTGATTTATATACATATATAGTTCCTATAATTCACCACGGATCACTTTTGCCATATTTAAGGAACAACACTATTAATTTTAAAAATATATTTACCAACCTATGAATGAAGTGATTGTGTTTTATTTGATTTGATGATAGATTTGGGGTGGAATCTGCACCTGCTGTAGTATTTCTTAAAGACCCTGGCATCAAACCTGTTGTTCACCATGGTATGTTTCTTGTTTGTAGTAGAACTAGTACCGGAGAACTATGTTACTTGAATTCTGTTCTTCATTTGAATAACCATGCTGTACGTTTTGTGTTGCAGGGTCAGTTAACAATTCAGTATTCTTTAATTTAATGGAAAATAACAAACGGCAAGGTAATTCAGATTTATGGTATTAAATCTATAGGTTGTCCTTTTTTTTTTTTTATCTGTCTTCTTTTCTGGTCCCCACTTAGTGGGATAAGGCTATGTTGTTGTTGTTGTTGTTGTTGTTGTCTTCTTTTCTGGTAAATTAAATTTTCCTTCCCTTTTTGTTTTTTATTTTTTTGACTGTTTAATTAGTAAATGTGTCTTTTGAGCTGTGTGTTATTCCTACCAATAGGCCCGCCCCAGTAGTTATTCTGTATTTTTAAAATCATTGATTAGGATTTAAGTATAATACTATTGTTGGGCTTGTAAATGCTGTGTATAGCTTGCTTCCCCTCTAAAACATGTTAAAAAAGCTTTTCTGTTCATGTCATTATTGTAATGACTTGGAGGTTGTATGTCAGGCCTTTCTTTTGTTGCTGCATTTCAGAATTCTGTGAGCTAAACAAATTGTAAGCACTTTTTTAAATATTATGTTTTTCCTCCTTTTAGAGCTTCCACAACTAAGGAGTGTGACATCAATGGAGCTAGGTTGTGATCCCCATGGCTATTCTCGTGCTGGATATGATACAGTGATTTGGTATTGTGCTATTGCAGTAGGAAGGCTAAGTCCAGAATTGAACAAAATGCGCGAAGTATGCTTTTCTTTTCTTTCTTTTTAACATTTGCAATGCAATTGCAATTTTAATTGCATGGTTAAGAACTATCCTTATTTGCATTCAATGCTAATGTCAAATCACTATTGCCATTGTTGGGGTATTTGGGTGTTGTTCATATTCTTAGTAGAGTAGATTTATGGTATGGACTCTTTAGTTGTTTGAAATTTGTCTAATACATTGCATCATGATTAGTTTGTGTTGTACATTTAAGCATTATTATTTTGTTGGGAAGGAGGAAGATATGTGTCTTTAAAGCATGGATTCTTCAAATTTAGCAGATGCAAATTATGTAAGTCCATAGACTATGTGCAGGGTTCAAGAAACATTATCTAAGCATGGAGAGTCAGATGGGTCATATGAAGATCAATCCTTAGCTCCAGCTGTGGATGCATTTAAGAGAAAGCGATTGACATTTACTTGGCTTGATGGTGAAAAACAACAGGTGACCTTTTTCTTTTATATTTCTTTATATTTACTTTTTTATAGCTCAAAATAAGTTTGGTTATTTACTTGTCATAATAAGTTTACATAGTGCAGTCATGCTTAATGAATACATTGATATAGATGTGATTTTATTATATTTTTTGATTGAATTTCCTGAAGAGTGCCAACTTCATTTGATGATCATAAATAAACCTTGGGCATAGTGGCAACATTTTACTAAGTTGTTAAATGTATTTAGTGCTAATATATGTGTAGAATGGTTTTACATACCAGCCTACGAATTATGGACTAGGTTACATTTTCCTTATTCTCACCCTGTCTTGTAAATCTTTTTTTTTCCCCCCAAACAGTAGTTTTTCTTTTGACTAAAATGAGTGTTTCTTGTATTTGGGCTTGAGTTTGAATCAAAGTAGGTGAATGTTATACGATGTTTTGTAAGCAAATTATGCAGACAACTTCTATTGATATATATGAAGGATTTGTTGACTTTCTACTCTGTTGGTATTTCAACTTCACAATTTTGAATAAAGCAATCTGATTTATTTTTGTCAAAATCACTTATACATATGAATAATAATTTGAACAATTGCTGGTGTTCTCTATTGTGAGAATCAAATTGTTGAATGATTATTTCTGGGATTTGTCTTTTGATGCCACCTTATTTGTGGAAGATGTTTATGTCAATTTTTGGTTATCTTCTCCAGGTGCTTTAATTTTTGCATGCTACCTCTTTTCTCGTCGTATGTTGGGAGTTTCAATAACATTAAATTCCGCATCAATTGGTTGCCTCCTTTATATCTATATTTTCGAACCCTTTCTTGCATCCCAGCAATGTTTAGTTATTTAATGAAATGGAAATGTATTAGCTGCTTGTCTGCCATTGCAAACTGGATTACTTGTTATCTATAAATCTTACTTTATGTTTAAAGGGATAATTCTGTTACTTTCATCACATACTTGAGTGGTTTACATTAAGTTCTCCCTACTCCCTGTTGTAGTACCAGTAAGAACAATAACAACAAAGCCTTATTCCACTAGGTAGGATCAGCTACATGAATTGTACGATGCCATTGAGTTCTATCAATGATTTACTCTTTAGATATCTCATTTATCAAAATATTTCATTCAATGACTTTTTTAAATGTCTTTTTTGGTCTTTTTCGGCCTTTTTTCACAGGATTCTATACAATCTGCTCAACCCTCCTTACTGGTGCCTCTAACTGCCTTCTTTGAACATGACTATACCATCTTAAATGATTTTCTACCATTTTTTTTTCAATAGGTGTCACTTCGACTTTACTTCGTATACAATCATTACGGATTATATCTCGTCTTGTATGACCACACATCCATATCAACATCATTATCTCTGCTACCCCAATTTTGTGTTCTTGCTATCCTTTCACTGCCCAATATTCACTCTCATATAATCTTGCCGGTCTTATAGCCGTACGATAAAACTTTCCTTTGAGCTTATTAGGTACTTTCCAATCACAAACAACTCCTGATACTTGTTTCTATTTCACCCACCCAACTTGTATCTTATGTGTAACATTTCCATTAATTTTTCCGTCATCTTGTATAACTGATCCCAGATACTTGAACTTTGACACTTGTGATATAACCTGGTCTCCAATTTTAACTTCTAAACTCATTTCTAGCTTGCTGCTTGTTAAACTTACAATGCATATATTCTGTCTTGCTCATGCTCAGATGAAAACCCTTGTTAAACTTGCAATGCATATATTCTGTCTTACTCATGCTCAGACGAAAATCCTTCGATTCCATAGTACACCTCCATAACTCGAGTTTAGAGTTAATCTTTTCTCTTGACTTTGCCATGAGAACTATATCATCTGCAAAAAGCATGCATTTAGGGATTTCTTCTTGAATGTGCTCTGTCAGAACGTCTAAAATCAGAGTAAACAAATAAGTGCTCAAAGAGGATCCCTGATGCAAGCCAATTTTAATGGGAAAGTCCCTAGTTTCTCCTTCAGATGTTCTTACACTAGTTGTTGCCCCCTCATACATATCTTTTATAGCTATAATATAAGCAACACGTACACCTTTCTTTTCCAATGCTTTCCACAAAACTTCTCTTGATACTCGATCATAAGCTTTTTTCAGATTAATAAAAACTATATACAAGTCTTTTTGTTTACTCCGATACTTTTCTATTAACTCCCTTGGTAGATAAATGGCTTTAATAGTAGATTGTCTTGGCATAAAACCAAATTGATTCTCAGAGATACCCATCTCAGTTCTTAGCTTACATTTGATCACTCTTTCTCATAATTTCATAGTGTAACTCATAAGCTTAATCTCTTGGTAGTTTGCATAGTTCTGGATATCCCCTTTATTTTTATATAAAGGCACTAAAGTGCTTCTTCTCCATTCCTCAAGCATTTTCTTGGATCTTAAAATCTCATTAAATAGCTTAGTTAACTAGATAGTACCCTCCTCCCCTAAACACTTCCAAACTTTGATAGGAATATTATCAGGACTAACTGTTTTACCATTATTTATCTTCCTAAGAACTTCCTTGACCTCGCCAACCTTAAGCTTGCGATAATAGGCCAAATTTTGTTCACTTTCTTGGGTTGTTAAATTATCCATATCACTAGTCGACCCTGCTTCGTCATTAAAAAGCTTGTGAAAGTAACCTTGTCATCTATTTTTAATAACTCAATCTGTAACCAAAATTTTTCGTTCTTCATCCTTAACATATTTTACTTGATCCAAATCTTTAGATTTCTTTTCTCTTTTCTTCGCAATTCTGTAAATCTGTTGTTTCCCATTTTTTGTTCTTAAGTCTTTGTAAAACTCTTCAAACGCTTTAATTTGAGCTTCATTTAATGCTTTTTTAGCCTCTTTGTTAGCCTTGCGATACCTTTTCTAATTTTCTGTGTTATTGCATAAATGTATAGCTCTGAAGCATTATCTTTTATATTTAACCTTTTCTTGAATACTCTCATTTCACCACTAAGATTCCTTATTGTAGTACCAATAAGAACACACAAATAAAAAATCCTAATGTTACTGAAATATAAATCCTAATCATAATAAATTAAAACAAAGGGATAACAATTTCATAGATTAAACACCAAATTGATTACTCCTAAGCAATTCTAAATTATTTTGATAAACTACTGATAAAATCATAATAATCTCAAATAGTAAAACAAGTTCAAATAATAAAATGATTAGTATCTTTATCTTCTGATCTTGCATCACTCCCTTGCCTAATTTGTTTGAATGAAGATACTTTCATGACCTTCTTTGCAACTGTTTTTGGCTCCAGTCATTGACACAATTGATATTTTATTTAGGACTATTGTCATTTTTACCTTGGTTCTTCGGCCAGCCATGACACTTGCGGACAAAGGAGGGGTGTGAATGATGTACCTCGTTTATTTGTTATCCGTTACCTAAGGAATAGTAGTGCCGTGGATAAGAGGACACAGGAAGTAACAAAATGGAACTCATTACTATACCGAGATCTACTCAACGATCGGGATCATGCAGGCCAGTTTGTAGCTAAGTACAATGGTGCAGATGACATTTCACAGGTTTTGTACTTTGCGTGATTCCTGAATTGCCTACCTTGAGTTGTTTCATGAAATATCTTGCATACTGAAAGACTTGACCATGTAGAGGGATGTCGGAGAAATGCTACCATTCTCTTATCTATTTCTTTTTGTAATCTTTTAGCAGATTACCAAATGGATTGCAGGCATCATAGCAGATGGTGACTCAAGAGATCTACCATTCTTTGTAAGTCCTTTAACTCATGAATAAATTTCATCACAAGGCAGTATGAATTTTATTTTTCTTATTTTGCCTACTCTTTCATATCTGCAGACACTAAAAACTCCTAGGCTTGTTCAAGATGACACTGAACCTGTCTGGTCCAGAACTACACGAATGATTCCTTTGAAACATATGAAGCAGAGAGTTACGGATTCAGTTGCTGGACTCTACGAATACCTGGAGGACCCTAGGATTGGTCCAATTTTGCTTCTGGGAGCACTAATTTCTCTGGGTACTATCTGGCTGAGAAGGAACCAACAAGTTCATCAAACTAAATCAAGTGATTCTAATCAACCTAGTTCTGAGGTAAATGACGGATTAATTTACTTATACTCTTTCTAAATGATGTTCAGATTTTGCTGATATTCTTTTTTTTTGATAGAAGATTTTGCTGATATTCTTAAAACACCTCGGGACTAGGAGATGGCTACCAGAAAATCCTGTCTTTACCTTCATGGTTTTCTTGGCATTATTAGCAGATGGAAACAAATTCTAGGAATAATTTAATTACAAAATTAAGTTACGCAATTTTCAGATCTGGATTCTCCGGGAACAACAGGAATTTGCACCTTTAATCAAAACTCCCTAAGATTAATTATACAAGATGTTATCTGAGTTTACTAAGAATGTTATATGATAGATGTGAAGGTTTAATTGTCTAAGCCTTTCACTCTGACAGGTGCCTACGCCGGCGGAAAGAAGGCAGAAACGAAGAGAACGGCTCCGGGCTCGGGCAAATAAAAATCAACCCACTTCTATTACAGATTATGAACCAACAGATGCTTACCAACTGTTTAATTCTGATTCTGACTAGTTTCCAAGTTGATTCTCCATAAAGGAAAGGAGCTTTTGTATGTCATATAGCCTGAAGGATCCTTCACTCAGATAATTAATTTGTGGGTAGTTGAAGCCCTGTGATATAATTTTAGATATATTTATTTTCTTGAAGTTATCTGATACTAATAAAAATTTCAGCGATTATTAGAGCATCTTTTTGCCATTTCTTTATATCTGTAGGAGCATTTTACTTTCCCGGACTCAGATGCTTTAATTGCAAATTAGGGGTTTCTATCATTGCTTCGCGTAGCATGATGTAGCGCAAGCTTGAGAAAAGGATTATTTGCATCTTCCGTAGAGGTGTTGAAAACCGACTAAAACCAATGTTCTATGACCAAATCAAATTGAACCAAACAAACGGACAAAATCATGGACAAAATTACCAAACAAACGGACAAAATCATGGACAAAATTGATTAGTGTTCGGATTTTAACGGCTTGAGTTTGTATGTGTGCGCATGTCTGTTTGGTTTTCGGTTTGCTGTCTTAAACATCTTCCATAGAGGTGGTGAAAACTTATTTAAACTATTGTTTATTTGGACTTGAATTGGCTTGGTTGGTTTGACGTAAATTTTGATGATCTAGTGACCAACTCGATTCAAATTATTCAATTAGGTTTAAGTAACCTTGTTAAAACTTGATCAACTAGCCACTTGATTTTTTAAAGAACTTTTTTTTTCTTTTGACAAAAAGCATACTTTATGTCTTTAGGGTTTACATTAATTTGTCCTTATGCCCGTAATGTTTATTTTTGATCAAATGTTTCACGTTTTATTTTTTGTCAAATACGTCTTTTTTTAAAAATGCCATCAAATATACTAATAAGAAACGTTGATTGAACGATCTATATGACACATATTATCTGTCACGTCAAGTACCACGTGAACCCATATCTCAAAATACCAAAAATGCCCTTTATCTCTCTCTCTCTCTCTGTCTGTCTTTCTGTCATCACAAACTCTCTCTCTCTCTATCCCTCATCTGGTACTCCAGCGCAGTATAGTTTCATTATTAATTACTCGATTTAGCACCAGTAGGTTTATTTAACATGATTAAATCTTCACGACGCAGCACACTATATTTCAAGACACATTTGGTACTCCTGCTCAGTATAGTTTTGTTATTAATTACTCTATTTAGCACCAGTAGGTCTCCTAGGCTTTCACGTGCTATAATGTAAAGTGTAAACATGGAAGCATTAGGCACAGGGCGCTCCCAAAAAACGACATATTAGAAATGATTAGGCATCACTCTTACCACTATGTGAAAGGTGGGTCCCTCCATAAGTGGGGCCCTAGGGGCCAAATTATAATTTAACTAAAGTTGTAACCAAATTTTGTAATTTACTCCAAAGTCATAAAAAACAAAATTTGTGGGGCCCACAAGAGGAAATTTTCTGCAAATGTTAGGCACCTCCTTTGAAACTGAAGGGGCTGCGCATGGAAATTTGCAGAGGGGTTAGGTGCAACGTGCAGGCTGTGCATATGTTTTGAAAGGGGTTGGTGGAGGAATGACTCTATAAATAGAGTCATTACCTCCCTTCATAAAATCATCCCAGAAGAGAAGCCTCATTTTTGAGAGAAAAAGTGAGAAGAAAAAAATAGAGAGAGTGCCTCAGAAAGTTTCTGACAAGAAAAATAGTGAGTCCAATTTGTGAGGGTTATTGTTCACAAATTGAAGAAATACTGTTGTAGTATTTTTTTGTGAGTGAGAGGTCCACCTAAGGGTGAAGATTGTATTCCCATTATTACTATAGTGGAAGATTTAAGCGGCCTACGGGTCCCGTGGTTTTTACCTAATTTGGGTTTTCCACGCTAAAATTTTTTGTGTTATTTTTGTCCATTGTATTTTGGGAATTATCCTGGGTCTGTGAAATTATTTTGATTCTGCGCACACCGCCGTTTTTCCCAACAAGTGGTATCAGAGCTTCTGGTTGGAGTACCATTAAAGAATACCGTACGAGTATTATTTACAAATACTGTACGAAGACGTACGAACACTATTCATATATACAGGTACTGTTCATACATACTAGTATTTTTATATGTATTGGTACTATTCATACATACTAGTACTGTTCATACGTACGGAAATACTATTCATATATATTGAGATACTGTTCATACGTACGTAAATACTGTTCATACGTACGAAAGTACTGTTTATACATACGGAGGTATTGTACGGAAGTACTATTTACTGCCAGAAAAGTTTTGGGATCAGTTAAAACTTTGACTACTGATTTCAATGGAGACAAGAAACATCAAAATGATCAGCCTAAATGGCACAAATTATCACATGTGGATAAGCAAAATGAAGGATCTCCTATTTGTGATGAAAATGCATCTACCAGTGTTTACATCAGATAAACCTGAAGGCAAGACGGATGAGGAATGGGGGTTTGAGCATGAGCAGGTGTGCGGTTTCATCCGACAATATGTCGAAGACAACGTATACAACCACATCTGCAATGAGACTCATGCCCGAACGCTATGGAATAAGCTTGAACAGCTTTATGCGTCAAAAACTGGTAACAATAAATTATTTTATTTGACCAAATTGACGCAGTTGAAATACAGGGAAGGGACTTCTGTAGCAGATCATCTAAATGAGATGCAAGGGGTCGTAGATCAACTGTCCAGAATGGGCATAAATCTGGACGATGAAATATTTGCTCTGTTGGTATTGGGCTCTCTACCAGAGTCGTGGGAGACTCTGAAGATTTCCATCACCAACACTGCACCTGATGGTGTAGTTAATATGGAGTCTGTTAAAAGCAGTATCTTAAATGAAGAAATGAGAAGAAGATCTCAAAGCTCATCTTCTTCATCACAACCAGATGTTCTGGTTTCAGACTTCAGGGGGAGGAACCAGTTTAGGGATCAAAAACCTAGAGGAAGGAGCAGAGGCAAATCCAACAGATATGCCAATGTTGAATGCCATTACTGTAAAAAGAAGGGTCACATCAAGATACACTGCCGCAAGTTCAAGAAGGATCAGGAAAAGAACAAAGGCAGAGGACAGAAGAAAAACAACAGTAGTGATGATGAGCAAGCAGATGTTGCTGAGGAGTTCAACATTGTCTATGATGATGATGTAGTCAATCTTACAACCCATGAGATAAGCTGGGTGATTGACAGTGGTGCCACCATTCATGTTACATCTCGGAAGGAATTTTTCTCATCTTACACACCAGGCAATTTTGGTGCTGTAAGAATGGGAAATAATAATCTTTCAATAATTGCAGGTAAGGGAGATGTTTGTTTAAAGACGGAGAATGGTACGCGATTAGTCCTGAAGGATGTGAGGCATATTCCAGATATGCGCCTGAATCTGATCTCAACAAGCAAGCTAGATGATGAAGGTTTTTGCAATACCTTCTTTAATGGCCAATGGAAGCTCACCAAAGGATCGTTGGTGGTGGCCAGAGGGAACAAAGACTCTAAACTGTACATTATGCAAGCAAAGCTCTCCAAGGATGTTGTAAACACAACGGAGAATGATAGTACAGTTGAGCTATGGCACAAACGTCTCGGTCACATGAGCGAGAAGAGCATGATCCATTTAACTAGGAAGAATGTTCTACCTGGTTTGGATCAAGTTCACTTAAAGAAGTGTGATGATTGTCTGGCAGGAAAGCAGAATAGAGCTACGTTCAAAAGCCACCCTCCTTCTAGAATGGCGAATGTACTGGATTTGGTACACTCAGATTTATGTGGACCAATGTTAAAGTCACTTGGTGGTGCTCAGTACTTTGTGACTTTCATTGATGACCATTCAAGGAAGATATGGGCATACACTTTAAAGACAAAGGATCAAGTGCTGAGTGTCTTTAAAGAGTTTCATGCCTCAGTTGAAAGAGAAACTGGGAAGAAGCTAAAATGCATCCGGACAGACAACGGTGGAGAATACATTGGATCTTTTGATGCCTACTGTAAAGAGCATGGTATTCGGCATCAGACAACGCCTCCAAAAACACCGCAGCTGAATGGCCTGGCTGAAAGGATGAACAGAACTTTGATGGAGAGAGTCAGATGTTTACTCTCTCATGCAAAGTTACCAAAGAAATTTTGGGGTGAGGCTTTACTAGCAGCAGTACATGTGCTGAATCGCTCACCTTGTGTCCCTTTAAAGCTAGATGTTCCAGAAAAAGTATGGTCAGGAAAAGATGTTTCCTACAACCATCTGCGAGTGTTTGGATGCAAAGCCTTTGTACATATTCCAAAGGATGAAAGGTCCAAACTTGAAAGTAAGACACGACAATGCGTGTTCATTAGATATGGTCAAGATAAGCTTGGCTACAGATTTTATGATCCAATAGAGAAGAAACCAGTCAGGAGTCGTGATGCTGTGTTCATTGAAGATCAGACCATTGAAGACATTTCTAAAGCCAATGGTGATTCAACTGGTTCGGAAGTTATTCCTCCAACACTGGTGCCAAGACAAGTTGGAGATGAAATACAGAATGATCAGCCTGAAAAAGGTGATCCAGATGCTCCCGTTAAGATCCCATCAGAAGATTCTGATGATGATGATGGTGTTCATGATCAACCACCAGTTCCAATGGGTTCTCCAGAATTGAGAAGATCTACTAGAGTTCGACAACCCTCTACTAGATACCCTGCAAATCAGTATGTGTTATTAACTGACGGGGGAGAACCAGAAAGCTTCGAAGAAGCAATGGATGATGAACACAAGAAGAAGTGGATTGAGGCCATGCAAGATGAGATGAAATCATTGCATGAGAATAAAACTTTTGAACTGGTGAAGCTGCCAAAAGGCAAGAAGGCTTTGAGAACAAATGGGTGTTCAGAATTAAGTATGAAGAGAACAGCTCCCATCCAAGATTCAAAGCCAGATTGGTCGTCAAGGGATTCAGCCAAAGAAAAGGGATTGACTTTGATGAGATATTTTCACCAGTAGTGAAAATGACATCCATTCGAACAGTGCTAGGGTTAGCAGCAAGTCTTGACCTTGAGGTTGAGCAAATGGATGTTAAAACTGCATTCCTTCATGGTGATTTGGAGGAAGAAATATACATGGAGCAGCCAGAGGGTTTCAAGCAAAAAGAAAAAGAGGACTATGTTTGCAAGTTGAAGAAAAGCCTGTATGGCTTGAAGCAAGCACCAAGACAGTGGTATAAGAAGTTTGAGTCTGTTATGGGGGAGCATGGTTACAAGAAGACTACTTCAGATCACTGTGTGTTCGTGCAGAAATTCTCTGACGATGATTTCATTATTTCATTGCTCTATGTGGATGACATGTTGATTGTTGGCCAAAATATTTCTAGAATTGATGACTTGAAGAAGCAGTTGAGCAAGTCTTTTGCTATGAAAGACTTAGGGCCAGCAAAACACATTCTTGGCATGAAGATAACTAGAGACAGAAGCGCCAAGAAATTATGGTTGTCACAAGAGAAGTATATTGAGAAAGTACTTCAAAGGTTCAACATGGACAAAGCTAAAGCGGTTAGTTGTCCTCTTGCTAATCACTTTAAGCTAAGTTCTAAGCAGTGCCCTTCCACAGATGAAGAAAAGGAAGAGATGGACAAGGTTCCATATGCTTCAGCAGTTGGAAGTTTAATGTATGCCATGGTGTGCACTCGGCCGGATATTGCTCATGCAGTTGGAGTAGTGAGTAGATTCCTTTCAAAACCTGGAAAGGAACATTGGGCTGCAGTAAAGTGGATATTCAGGTATCTTCGAGGTACTTCCAAAATATGTTTATGTTTTGGAGATACCAAACCTGTGTTAGTTGGATACACAGATGCAGATATGGCCGGTGACATAGATTCGAGAAAATCTACTTCAGGCTACCTGATCACTTTTGCAGGGGGAGCTGTGGCATGGCAGTCAAAATTACAGAAGTGTGTTGCACTGTCCACCACTGAAGCAGAGTTCATCACAGCAACTGAAGCCAGTAAGGAGTTGCTATGGATGAAAAGGTTCTTAAATGAACTTACTTTCCACCAAGAAAAGGATGAGCTATTTTGTGACAATCAAAGTGCAATTGTCACATCCCAAAAATTGAGCATGTGAAAAGATACTACTCATTTGATATAATTCTCAAACATACGTTATATACATATATTCTGTAAGGTTTTACATTCAACCTTAATCATTCATTCCACACTGCAGAATTATATTCATTTGATAAGCAAATATAGACATACATAGTCTGATATTTCTATCTCATCGCAAGCCTAGGAGACCTATAGAAAATACAGAGCTTTTCTAATATCCACATTAATAAGTGCTGGTGTCCCACCAGACAGAAATAGAGTGTAATCCCAAGGGGCTTCTAATCTTCCAACGGATACTCTTCTTCTTTGTTTTCTATATCTGAAAAATAATCATAGGGAGTGTGAGTTTATTTAAAAACTCAGTAAGTAAATAACTGTACTATATAGAATATCAAAAGTACAAATACCACATTTACTCATATAATTAATTGTCTTATACATCGAGTAGTATGGGACTCTAACCCTTTCAAACTCATGAATAAGATTTCTTAGATATACAACGAGTAGTATGGGACTCTAACCCTTTCAAACTCGTGAATAAGATCTCATAGGTATACGCCGAGTAGTATGAGACTTTAACCCTTTCAACTCGTGTATATGTTTCATAGATATGCACTGAGTAGTATGGGACTTTAACCCTTTCACACTCGTGTATTAGATTTCTTAGATATACACCGAGTAGTATGGGACTTTAACCCTTTCACACTCGTGTATTAGATTTCTTAGATATACACCGAGTAGTATGGGACTTTAACCCTTTCACACTCGTGTATTAGATCCCGTAGATCTTTACTCATTAATAAAATAGTGAGAATTCATCACATAGTACAATTGTCATGAAATAAATAATTTCTTCATACTCTTATTTCTACTGATCATCATATACTCCCATATGAAAAATTAATTGCTTATTATCCAAATAATATTGTAAATGGGACTTATATTGTACTTTGACTAGTAATATCAAATTAGCTGAGCAAGGTTATTCACTCACCTTGATGTTTGTCCAAGTTTACCTTGTTCCACACTAGAATGTGTAGGAAAATTTCCTAGTAAAATATATTACAAGGAATCATAAGAAAGGAAACAAAATCACGAAAATACGTAAAATTTTCTGACTGCTACAGTAACGGGTTGCTACAGTACGTTTTGCTACAGTAACGGTTTGCTACAGTATCGGTTCGCTACAGTGCCGGTTCGCTACAGTAACATTGACTGCTACAGTACCGTTGACTGCCGACACTACAGTACTGCTACAGTAACCGAAGAAAATTTTCCAGATTTTGTTTCGAAATCCCTGGTCGCTACAGTAACTCGATTTTTGCAGAAGTTTTTGCAGAAATTTCTAACAAATTCATCCTCTCCCTTCTTGTTTCAAAACCATAATTTCAACTCTTTTAACCGATTATAACTCAAATATAACTTCTAAAACAACTGAGATTCATGAATTATCATCAAAATTTTCAAAACAAAACCTCCTCTGATCTTCTACATAAACTGAAATTTAAGGAAAATAATCGGATTAAAGCTTACCTTTGATCCTTACAAAGCTTTTGAACCGAACAAATAATCGAAACTCTAAAGATCAAGGAAAGGATTTGAGAAGAAAATGAAGAACTGAGAGAGAAATCTTTTCTGCTTCCTTCGGCTGAGTGAAAAAGTGAGGGTTACTATTGAAACTTTATATTAAATATTTCTAATGGGTTATTCAATAACCCATGGGTATCCATAACCCAACATCCAAACCCATCCAGTCAATTTACAATAAATGGATTAATTGACCATTCTGAAACCACTTTTCCATGAATTTCACCATTCTTAGAATATATCCCTCATTGTGCAAATATTTAGTCCAGTCATTTAACTCAATTTTCATAAATAATATTCAAAGAGAACAATTAAATATGAAAATTAAAAATGACCAAAATAAATAACTAAAGTAACGTTGTAGAATTCTAAAATACTCTTAAGCGAATTATATTCTGAAATTAACGGGTATTACATTCTACCCCCCTTAAAAGAATTCGGTCCTCCGAATTAAAATCTTACCTCAAGTTTCAAATAAATGTGGATAGTTTTTCCACATCTCATCTTCTGCCTCCCACGTAGCTTCCTCGCGAGAATGATTTCTCCAAAGAACCTTGACAGTAGGAATTTCTTTGGTACGCAATTTCTTGACTTTTCTATCAAGGATAGCTACTGGTACCTCTTCGTAGGTGAGAGTTTCATCAAAATGAACTTCTTGGGGTTGAATGACATGAGAAGGATCAGGAAGATACTTCCGTAGCATGGACACATGAAATATTGGATGAACTCCCTCTAGGTTGGAAGGTAGGTCTAGGCGATATGCCACATTACCCACTCTGTCTACAACCTCATATGGGCCAACATACCTCGGACTAAGCTTTCCTTTCTTCCCGAATCTCATTACTCCTTTCATAGGTGAGATTCGTAAGAAAACCATATCACCTATTGCAAATTCAAGGTCACGTCGTCGGTTGTCCGCATAAGACTTCTGTCTACTCTGAGCAGTTAACAACTTCTCTCTGATCAGTTTAACTTTATTTATATCTTCCTGTATCATCTTAGGTCCAAATATTTTGGTTTCACCAAGTTCAAACCAACCTATAGGACATCGACACCGTCTCCCATACAAAGCCTCAAAAGGTGCCATCTGAATACTGGCTTGGTAACTGTTGTTATAAGCAAATTCAATAAGAGACAAATGATCTTCCCAACTTCCACTGAAATCTATCACACAAGCTCTTAGCATATCCTCTAAAGTCTGAATTGTCCTTTCGGACTGTCCATCAGTCTGAGGATGGAATGCTGTGCTAAGATTCACTTTGGTACCCAAAGCCTCTTGAAAGACTTTCCAGAACCGAGAAGTAAACTGAGGTCCTCGGTCTGATATAATGGATATTGGTACACCATGAAGTTTCACTATTTCTTTAACATAAATTCGAGCAAGTTTTGCTACACTGAAAGTGGTATGAACAGGAAGAAAATGTGCTGACTTAGTACGTCGATCCACTATGACCCATATTGAGTCATTTCCTTTTGTTGACCGAGGTAAACCTACTACAAAATCTATAGTGATCCTTTCCCACTTCCATTCGGGAATATCTAGTTTTTGCATCAATCCAGATGGTCGTCGATGTTCAGCTTTAACTTGCTGACAAGTCAAACATCGAGCTACAAAGTCAGTCACGTCTTGCTTCATGCCCTCCCACCAGTAAACTTGTTTCAAGTCCTGATACATTTTCACAGCACCAGGATGTACAACGTAGGGTGAACCATGAGCTTCCATTAAGATTTCATGTTTCAAAGATTAAATGTTGGGGACACAGAGTCTCCCATTAAACCATAAGACTCCCTCTTCATCTACCAAGAAACTTGGTGCTAGACCTTGCCTTGCCTTATCTCTGATTTTGACCATATCAATGTCATTTTCTAAAGTTGCTTTTACTTTTTCTACAAGGGATGATCTAACTGTTAAATGAGCCAGAAATGTACCTGACTCAGTGATCTCGAAGAATACTCCATCAGCTTCCAATTCTTGTAGTTCATGTATTAGAGACCTCCTTATAGTGGCAATGTGAGCTAAACTTCCCGTAGACTTTCGACTTAGAGCATCAGCCACTACATTTGCTTTACCTGGATGGTAAAGGATGGTACAATCATAATCTTTCAGAAGTTCCATCCACCTTCGTTGCCTTAGATTGAGATCTCTCTGCTCAAAAATGTACTTAAGGCTTTTGTGATCTGTAAAAATTTTACAAGTTTCCCCATACAAGTAATGTCTCCAAATCTTTAGGGCAAACACTACAGCTGCCATTTCCAAATCATGAGTGGGGTAATTCAATTCATGCTTTTTAAGCTGACGTGAGCCATAAGCTATGACTTTAACATGTTGCATCAACACACATCCTAAGCCTATCTTTGAGGCATCACAGAATACAGAGTAACCCCCTGGTCCTGATGGTAGGATTAAGACTGGTGCAGAAGTTAAACACTCTTTCAATTGGGTGAAACTTTGCTCACATGAATCATCCCAAATGTATTTAACATTCTTTCGGGTTAACTTATTTAATGGGAGAGTTGTCTTAGAGAAATCCTTGACAAAGCGACGGTAATACCCTGCTAAGCCAAGAAAACTACGTACTTCAGACACAGTTGTTGGTCTAGGCCATTGTTTTACTGCTTCAATTTTACTTGGATCTACATGAATACCTTCTTGGGAAATAACATGTCCCAAAAATGTTACATGACTCATCCAGAATTCACATTTTGAGAGCTTTGCGTACAACTGATGTTCTCTCAAAGTCTGAAGCACTATTCTCAAATGTTCAGTATGTTCTTCATGACTCTTTGAATATACCAAAATATCATCAATAAACACAATTACGAACTTATCAAGGAATGATTTGAACACTCTGTTCATTAAATCCATAAATGCTGCTGGTGCATTTGTCAACCCAAAAGACATCACAAGAAACTCATAATGTCCATACCGTGTACGAAAAGCAGTCTTAGGTATATCATCACTCTTAATTCGTAACTGATGATATCCAGACTTTAGGTCAATCTTTGAGAAATATTTTGCTCCTTGAAGCTGATCAAACAAATCATCTATCCTTGGTAAAGGATACTTATTTTTCACTGTGACTTTATTCAGCTGACGATAATCTATACATAATCTCATAGAACCATCTTTCTTTTTCACAAAAGAACAGGAGCACCCCAAGGTGAAAAACTTGGGTGAATGAACCCTTTGTTCAACAAATCTTCCAATTGTTCTTTGAGTTCTTTTAGCTCAACAGGAGCCATACGATAAGGTGGAATAGAAATTGGTCGTGTGTCTGGGACCAAATCAATACTGAACTCAATATCTCTTTCTGGCGGTAATCCAGGTAAATCTTCTGGGAACACATCTGGGAATTCATTAACCACATGAATGTCTTCTAACTTCTGTTCTTTCTTTTCTAAATCTTTGATAAAAGCTAGAAATCTCTGACATCCCTTTCGCAACATACGCCGGGCACTTAACATAGATATCATGTTGCAAGGTACATCACTTCGATCTCCTTGAAACACAAAATTACTCCTCCCCGGCATATTAAAGGAAATAACGTTGTCACGACAATTTATAGTAGCATGACAAGAAGATAGCCAGTCCATCCCTAGAATCACATCAAAATCTAACATATTGAGAACCATAAGATCTATCTCAGTTTCCATGCCTCCAACGATTATTTTACAAGAACGATAACATGTTTTAACCATCAAAGTCTCTCTCATCGGTGTGGAAACCAAGAATGGTTCTTTAAGAATAATCGAATCAATTGCAAATCTCTTGGCAAATAGGGGTGACACATATGAGTGAGTAGAACCGGGGTCAAACAAAATACGTGCAGCAAAAGTATTAACAGATAATATACCTGTAACTACAGCATTGGATGTTTGAGCATCCTGTCGGGTTAGAGCATATATTCTTGCATTTCCTCTGCCAGCAGCTTGTTTTCCACGGTCACCTTGGCCTCTTCCAGAACCTCTTCCCATACTACCCCCTATTGAAGGGGTTGGTGTTTGAGTAATAGAAACAGAAATAGATTATGGTCGAGGTGGCAAAGTAGACCCTTGACCTGGTCCTGTCATGAGCTGAGGGCACTCCCTTATAAAATGTCCTTTTTGTCCACAGTTAAAACAACCTGTACCAACAGTGTTTAACCTGCATTCTCCGAAGTGAAACTTTCCACATTCAGGACACTGAGGTTTCTTCCTTCTAGCTTGAGTACCTCCTCTACTAGAAGAACTAAAACCACCCCTGCTCTCTAAACGAGGCTTAGCCATACTGGCTGTAGAATAAAATGACTTAGTAGGAGTGGCTGGAGCATGTTGTGATGCAGTAAAGGGTTTCAAAGTCCCTGAGTCTTCCCTTTGATCAAAAGATCTCCTATATCTAGCTTTCTTCTTTTGTCGATATTTTTCTTTATTCTTTGATTTCCTTACCATAACCAATATGTAAAACTCCGTCCACATAACTGGCGGTGTGCCTTGAATTCTAGCTTTCTTCCAGTTCCTCCACCATTTACCAGCCCTACCTTTTAACTGAAAGGAAGTGAATTCTACCTTTTGAGTAGGAGAACACCCTATAGCATCACAGATTGCTTCACAATCTTCAAGGAAACATTGTGGGTCCTCTTTGGGATCTTCCCCTGAAAAAGTAGGAGGCCTCATTTTCTGGAATTCAGACATTCTTACCTCCCTTACGTTATCTCCTCCAGCTAACTGAGCTGGTGGTACAATTTCAGCTTCAACAATAGGAGGATCCACTGGCAGGTTAGCTTGTGCAGCTCGACCTCTCATTTCAGTCTCAAATCGGTCAAATCGTTCATTCATCAAATTAATCACATGTGCAATAGTTGCATTGCCAACGTGAGCATCAGGTTCGACTCTCCTTGCTTGCTCACTAGTTGCGCCTCAGTACTTTGAGCATGTAAACTATCACCACGGTTAGGATCATCTTGCACATGTACTGGTGGATTTATGGCCCTCCTTGGACCCATATGCTCATTATTATTAGAAGATCCTTCTGACATTGATCTGTCACAGATCTACACACATAACAAACAATTTTCAGACATAAACAAAATATCACTTTCTAGCCCCACTGAGAAGTTATCTATAAAATGACGTTATACTCTTACAAGGTCTTTTATGGAACCTAATCCTATGGTCATGCCGCGGCTCATGACAATAGGGAAGGGCCCACAAAGATCACTTTGCTCTGTACTCTATAGGGGACCTATAAAACCTTTCCTCTGATACCAATTTTGTCACATCCCAAAAATTGAGCATGTGAAAAGATACTACTCATTTGATATAATTCTCAAACATACGTTATATACATATATTCTGTAAGGTTTTACATTCAACCTTAATCATTCATTCCACACTGCAGAATTATATTCATCTGATAAGCAAATATAGACATACATAGTCTGATATTTCTATCTCATCGCAAGCCTAGGAGACCTATAGAAAATACAGAGCTTTTCTAATATCCACATTAATAAGTGCTGGTGTCCCACCAGACAGAAATAGAGTGTAATCCCAAGGGGCTTCTAATCTTCCAACGGATACTCTTCTTCTTTGTTTTCTATATCTGAAAAATAATCATAGGGAGTGTGAGTTTATTTAAAAACTCAGTAAGTAAATAACTGTACTATATAGAATATCAAAAGTACAAATACCACATTTACTCATATAATTAATTGTCTTATACATCGAGTAGTATGGGACTCTAACCCTTTCAAACTCATGAATAAGATTTCTTAGATATACAACGAGTAGTATGGGACTCTAACCCTTTCAAACTCGTGAATAAGATCTCATAGGTATACGCCGAGTAGTATGGGACTTTAACCCTTTCAACTCGTGTATATGTTTCATAGATATGCACTGAGTAGTATGGGACTTTAACCCTTTCACACTCGTGTATTAGATTTCTTAGATATACACCGAGTAGTATGGGACTTTAACCCTTTCACACTCGTGTATTAGATTTCTTAGATATACACCGAGTAGTATGGGACTTTAACCCTTTCACACTCGTGTATTAGATCCCGTAGATCTTTACTCATTAATAAAATAGTGAGAATTCATCACATAGTACAATTGTCATGAAATAAATAATTTCTTCATACTCTTATTTCTACTGATCATCATATACTCCCATATGAAAAATTAATTGCTTATTATCCAAATAATATTGTAAATGGGACTTATATTGTACTTTGACTAGTAATATCAAATTAGCTGAGCAAGGTTATTCACTCACCTTGATGTTTGTCCAAGTTTACCTTGTTCCACACTAGAATTTGTGTAGGAAAATTTCCTAGTAAAATATATTACAAGGAATCATAAGAAAGGAAACAAAATCACGAAAATACGTAAAATTTTCTGACTGCTACAGTAACGGGTTGCTACAGTACGTTTTGCTACAGTAACGGTTTGCTACAGTATCGGTTCGCTACAGTAACGTTGACTGCTACAGTACCGTTGACTGCCGACACTACAGTACTGCTACAGTAACTGAAGAAAATTTTCCAGATTTTGTTTCGAAATCCCTGGTCGCTACAGTAACTCGATTTTTGCAGAAGTTTTTGCAGAAATTTCTAACAAATTCATCCTCTCCCTTCTTGTTTCAAAACCATAATTTCAACTCTTTTAACCGATTATAACTCAAATATAACTTCTAAAACAACTGAGATTCATGAATTATCATCAGAATTTTCAAAACAAAACCTCCTCTGATCTTCTACATAAACTGAAATTTAAGGAAAATAATCGGATTAAAGCTTACCTTTGATCCTTACAAAGCTTTTGAACCGAACAAATAATCGAAACTCTAAAGATCAAGGAAAGGATTTGAGAAGAAAATGAAGAACTGAGAGAGAAATCTTTTCTGCTTCCTTCGGCTGAGTGAAAAAGTGAGGGTTACTATTGAAACTTTATATTAAATATTTCTAATGGGTTATTCAATAACCCATGGGTATCCATAACCCAACATCCAAACCCATCCAGTCAATTTACAATAAATGGATTAATTGACCATTCTGAAACCACTTTTCCATGAATTTCACCATTCTTAGAATATATCCCTCATTGTGCAAATATTTAGTCCAGTCATTTAACTCAATTTTCATAAATAATATTCAAAGAGAACAATTAAATATGAAAATTAAAAATGACCAAAATAAATAACTAAAGTAACGTTGTAGAATTCTAAAATACTCTTAAGCGAATTATATTCTGAAATTAACGGGTTACAGCAATTCACCTTGGAAAGAATGCCTCCTTTCACTCAAGATCGAAGCACATTGATATGAGATATCACTGGATAAGAGGTGCATTGGAGAAGAAGCTACTACAGCTTGAAAAGATCCATACAGATGAAAATGGATCTGATATGTTAACTAAGACTCTTCCAAGAAGTAAGTTTGAATATTGTCGATCAGCTGCAGGATTGGTGGAACCCCCCACTTAGGTCGGGAGGGGGAGAATTGAAAGGTGGGTCCCTCCATAAGTGGGGCCCTAGGGGCCAAATTACAATTTAACTAAAGTTGTAACCAAATTTTGTAATTTACTCCAAAGTCATAAAAAACAAAATTTGTGGGGCCCACAAGAGGAAATTTTCTGCAAATGTTAGGCACCTCCTTTGAAACTGAAGGGGCTGCGCATGAAAATTTGCAGAGGGGTTAGGTGCAACGTGCAGGCTGTGCATATGTTTTGAAGGGGGTTGGTGGAGGAATGACTCTATAAATAGAGTCATTACCTCCCTTCATAAAATCATCCTAGAAGAGAAGCCTCATTTTTGAGAGAAAAAGTGAGAAGAAAAAAATAGAGAGAGTGCCTCAGAAAGTTTCTGACAAGAAAAATAGTGAGTCCAATTTGTGAGGGTTATTGTTCACAAATTGAAGAAATACTGTTGTAGTATTTTTTTGTGAGTGAGAGGTCCACCTAAGGGTGAAGATTGTATTCCCATTATTACTATAGTGGAAGATTTAAGCGGCCTACGGGTCCCGTGATTTTTACCTAATTTGGGTTTTCCACGCTAAAATTTTTTGTGTTATTTTTGTCCATTGTATTTTGGAAATTATCCTGCGTCTGTGGAATTATTTTAATTCTGCGCACACCGCCGTTTTTCCCAACACTATGATCATTTCATTTTTCACTACCCTCTCTATCTCTGATGTTTAGCCCGTTTCTCACTTAAAGCAGTCTCATGAAGATTACTAGGTGCAGAGTTGTGGCTGCTATGTTGGCCTCGCTTCTGCTTCACTTTCTTCACTTCTCTTCCTTCTGTGTTCGCCATGAACAGAACTTATCAAGTGTCTGTGTGTGTGTGGGGGGGGGAAGAGAGAGAGAGAGAGGGTATTTTTTGAGAGTATAGGTTCACATGACACATGACATAACGGGTGATATGTGTCATGTGGATCATTTAATTA
This sequence comes from Biancaea sappan, assembly GCA_037074585.1. Classification (NCBI taxonomy): domain Eukaryota; kingdom Viridiplantae; phylum Streptophyta; class Magnoliopsida; order Fabales; family Fabaceae; genus Biancaea; species Biancaea sappan. The sequence goes on along the minus strand of CM073497.1, from coordinate 43,016,279 downwards.
GCGTTTTCCATTAGTATATTTGACAAGGTCTATCTAATAAAAAATAAACATATATGACATATTTGACCAAAAATAAACATTAAAAGCATAAGTGAAAATCGATACAAATGTTAAGAATATGAAATATATTTTTGCCTTTTCTTTTTTACTTAAATCTATAATGAGGAAGTGAGAGCAAAATGGGTATTGGGAGAAATTATGACACTATTATTATAAAACATAAAATATTATTTTATGCAAATCATATTATTATTTCATGTAAAATGATTTTAAATCATGAAAGTTGAATAATATTAGCAAAAAAAATTATAATTTCATATAATATCAAAAATAAATATTAAATATTAAAAATAAATTAATTTTAATTTTATATTTATTAATTTAATTATAAAAGATTATATATATATATATTTTTTACTTTTTTTCCTGGTTCAGCAATTGACTTAGTGATATGATCATCTGGCCTCATCCCTAGGTTAATGATTGAATCAGTTCCTAAAACTATGATTAAAACCAATGTTCTATAATCAAACTAAATCAAACAAAACAGACAAAATTGATTAGTATTCATTTTTTAACAATTTAATTTTTTTAGGTAAAAATATTCTTGAGCTTTTTATAGTTTTACTCAAGAATAATTTTAGTTCCTATACTTTAAAAACAATAAATTTGGTCTCTGTAGTTTCAAAAATTATGAATTTGGTCTCCAGAGTTACTCATAGATTAGTCAACCTTCTGACCATTATACATGGTACTGGCTAGGATGATTACATCAGCTTTAAAATTCACATCAGCGTCACATGTGTGAGGCAAATGCTGATGTGGTGCCACATCACTTTTTCCCCTTCTACTCCCCTCTTCACGTGACCCCCCCTTTTTTTTCTTTCTCTTCTTCTCTTCTCATTTTTGAATCTCTATGCCGTATCTCTTCTCGCTTGCAAATATCTGAGTCTCCTCCTCCTCTCGTGCGCGTCTCTCTCTGGCGTTGTCTCCTATTGCGTCATCTCCTTTGGTGTGCGGGTCTCTAATAGAAAACATAGATGAAGTTTTGTAAATCTTTAACTTCATATCACTTAGAAAACAATTACAGAGATACATTTTATACTTGGAAAAATAATGAATCAACTAACTAAACAGTCAGGAAACAAAAAAACTATAAAAACACTGACTTAAGCCAATGTGGCATACAATATAATGACATGGACACACATACAGATACAAGAAATCCAAAATACACCCCTCAAGTTAGAGTTGAGGTACAAGAAACCAAGCCCAACTTGACATACAAGCTATGAAACGCAGAAATAGCCAAAGCTTTTTAAGCAAATATGCTATCTAAGCCTTTGTAGACGCATAAATAGGTTTTATAAAACCTTCTTTGAACTTGTTTTGTACAATATGACAATCAATCTCCAATTGTTTAGTAAGTTCATGAAAGACAACATTTTCCAAGATGTGAATCGTAACTTGATTGCAGCATCGAAGAGGAATGGGGTACTAAAAAGAGATACCAAAATCTCGCAGTAGGGAAACAAGCCAATGTAATTCACATATTGTTGAGGCCATGGTTTTGTATTCTGCCTCTGCAGAAGATCTAGAGACAATCACCTGTTTCTTGGATTTCCATGAAATGGGTGTAAAACCTAAAAAAATATAGTAACTTGTAATAGAATGCCTATTTTTCTTACAAGATGCCCAGTCAGCATCACAATATGCCTCCAATTTTATCGAAGCATTTGCTGAGAAAAATAAACCAGTAGATGAAGTGATCTTTAAGTAGCAAACAATATGCAGAGTTTCAACCCAGTAAGGCTTACGTGGTTGATAAACGAACTGGCTCAAATGATGAATCGGGTACATGATATCCGGCCATGTAAAATTCAGATATAGGAGTCTCCTTATTAATCTGGGAAAAATGGACGAATCACTCAGTTCTCCTTCGTCTTCCTGTAACTCTAAGCCAGAGGATAAAGGCGTTTTAACACCCTTAGCTTATAACATTCCCGTATTTAAAATAATGTCCATAGTGTACTTCTTGTGATTCATGAAAATTCCATTAGGTGACCTGGCAATTTCTAAACCGAGAAAGTATTTATCATAACCCAAGTCTTTGATTGTGAAAGCTAAATTCAGCGAATGCTTAAGCTTAGCAATCTATGTTTCTGAAGTACCAGCTATAAGTAAATTGTCAACTTAAACCAATAGAATAAGAGATCATTCCTTTGAAGTGTAATGGAATAAACACATATCAGCTTGAGACTGTATAAAACCGAAGTTGCTAAAATGCTTGGTAAATTTGGCATTCCACTGTCGCAAAGCTTGTTTCAGGCCATATAAAAAGCATTTCAAATGACACACTTGTCCTTGCTTTGCCTTCGAATATCCCACAGGTGGAATCATATATATATGTTCATCCAAGAACCCATGTAGAAACATGTTATTGATGTCAATCTGAGTAATGGGCCATGACTTTACAGCAGCACAAAGAAGAACACGCGTACTATCACAGCCTTGGCTACTGGTGAGAAGCATTCATTATAATCAATTCCATGTAATTGATTATACCCCTTCGCTGCTACCCTTGCCTTGTAATGTTCCACTATGCCATTTGCATTTAGCTTTAATTTGTACACCCATTTTGATCCTATGGGTGATTTTCGAGGAGGCAAATTAGTGAGGATCCATGTGTGGTTCTGTTCAAGGGCCTTTATTTCATCCTGCATAGCCTGCACCCATTTTGGATTTTTGTTAGCCACAGAGTAATTATGTGGCTCCTATATAGCTATTAATTTTGTTTGGAAATTAATATCTGCCTCAGAGACATAATGAATAAAGGAATTGGATAAATATGAAGATAAAACTTGGTTAGTGACAAAGTCAAATAACAATAAGGGTGGATTTCTTGTACGTGTACTGTGTCTAGAAGGAGCAGAAAAAGTACCTAAGGAAGAAGAGCTTGTCTTTGCTTTTGAGGGAGTAATTATTTGTGTGGTAGTGCCTTTGTGCCTTCCTTAGACAAAGAATCATCATGCAAATCAGCAGTAAGAGGTAAAGAAGGACAAATAGAATCATTGTCAAAATTTGAATCAATGTAGAGAAAAACTGTTTCATGGAATTTTACATACCAGAACTTTCTTGGCATTTATATCATATAGTTTGAAACCCTTTGTTCCCATTTGAAAACCAAGAAAAACACAAGCTCTGGCTCGAGGTGCCAATTTATCTTTATGAGGGAGGATATTGGTTGCAAAAGCAAGGCATCCAAAAGTTTTGAGGTGATTATAATCAGGAGATTTGTTAAACAAAGCTTCAAAGAGAGTTTTCCAAGATAATATTTTTTTGGGCAACAGTAAAGCTTCACCCAAAAAAAAATTGGGTAGACGGGCCTTAGTTATTTGGAGTAAATGCCTATGCTTTCTGTAATATCTCAAGAATTTATATGAATATTTAAAGTCTAATTTGAAATTTAGTGAAAAATTTAATTACGTGAAAATGTGCTTTTTGAATTAGTGAAGAAAATCTGGGAATAGAAATTTTAATTTTTAATTTAGGAAATTTTTACAAATTCTCAAGGACTAAAGTGAAAAGAAAAGAAAGTATAGAGGACTTTTGAGAAATGACCAAATAGAAACCTGAGAGGAAGAATAAAGCTTATGAGAATGAATTATAAGTCCGGTACCGAAAAGATGATGGATTCGAGGTTAAAGTGGTATTTGAGACATCGAGAGGGATTAAAGTGAACAAATCTTATAAGCTAAGGTGGCTATGAGCGATTTTATCGAAAAAGAAATTAGTGGGGCCCACACATACAATTATTAGTTTTTCTTCTCCTTCTTCCTCCCGAGGCTTCATGTTCTTCGTTCATTTCCATTTTCCCTTCTTCAATCATTTCTCAAATTTTCATCCGGCGATCTTGTATTTTCTAACCATACTTCCGATTCTCAGGAGTTCTAGAGGTAAAGAGGTAAGTTTTATCTACTCTATTTCTCTTTTTCTCCATTTTCGGACCTATGGAAGAAAATTAAGATTTTGAGTTTTAATGGATGAATTTAAGTGTGGATGTTAATGTAAAACATTCTTAGGTGGTTTATGATGTTATTAGAACAAGAAATTTCGTAGAATTTGGATATTTGAAAAAGTTAGTGTTCTTGATGAAAATTTGAGATTTGAGCTTGGATTGTTGGTAGAAATTGGGGGTTTTGGTGTTAAAACACTCCTTAGACATTAAGGATGAAAACCCATGGAAGAAATCAAAAGAAATGTTGTTTTAGATATGATTTTAGGATTTTTGGATGAAGAACACGAAGAACATCGAAAATTTTCCCCAGAAATTACTGTTCACCGAGAAAATTTTTCCAGATTTTCTCGTTACTGTAGCGTTGACTCGGTCAACGTTACTGTAGCATTGACTTGGTCAACGTTACTGTAGCTGCGTTGACCGTTGACTATTACTGTAGCATCAGTTTTTTTTTTAATATCGTTGAAAAGCTCTTTGAGTCTAGTTTCCAATGGTATAAGTGTCATTTAGAAATTTATTACCGGTTAGGAGTTATGACTTAAGATGTGAGTAAAGGTCGAGAGTAGTGATAGGAAATTTCTCTATTTTGTAACCCTAATGGTTTTTACCTGGTTACAATAGGGATGATTGGGGCGCAAGGTGGGAGCGCCGAGAGCGTGGAATCCAGGTGAGTAGGCAACCTTGCAAAATTAATTTAATAAATTAGTCAAAGCACAATATAAATCCCATTTGCGTTATTTGTGAAATTGAGAAGATTATCAGTGTGTGTTCAGGTTGAGAAAAAGTATAATATCATTGGAAGGTATTTTATTACCTTTGAGAATTGATTTCTCTAGTTGACTAAAGAACTATATGTGATTGTTCCTTGAATAAATTGGAACATTTTGTAAGTGAATAACCTTACTAAACTAATGTGATCTTATTAGATAAGGTACAATACAAGTCTTGTTTATAACATTATTGAAGTGAGAAATAATCAATCTCGCTGTTGATAATATATGATGATTGTTATGGTTGATGATAGACATTCAAGGGAATAAAAATATGTGTAAATTCATTTATTTCATAGTAATTATATTGTGATAAATTCTCACTATTTTATTGATGAGCAAAAGATCTACGAGATCTAATACACGAGTTTGAAAGGGTTAGAGTCCCATACTACTCGATGTATAAATGTGAAAATATATGCACGAGTTTGAAAGGGTTAGAGTCCCATACTACTCGGTGTATAAATGTGAAAACCTATGCACGAGTTTGAAAGGGTTAGAGTCCCATACTACTCGGTGTATAACTGTGAAAATCAATACACGAGTTTGAAAGGGGTTAGAGTCCCATATCACTCAGTGTATAAATGTGAAAATCTATGCACGAGTTTGAAAGGGTTAGAGTCCCATACTACTCGGTGTATAAATGTGAAAACCTATGCACAAAGAGTTTGAGGGTTAAATTCCTAAGTCACTCAGTGCAAGTATTTATGGCATATAATACTATAATTATTTAAAATAAATGATAGATTGATTGTATTAGTAAATGTGGTGTTTGTGCTTATGATATTTTCATGTACAGTTGTTTACTCACTGAGTTATGATAAACTCACACTCTCCATGATTATCTTTTCAGATATAGTGGTTGAGGAGAAGAATTTATAGCCTTTAAGGATATACTCCACTTTTGTCTGGTAAACAATTGGTAAGGATTAGGAAACGCTCTGTAATCTAGTAGGTCACCTAGGCTTGGGAGGTTGTATAGTACTGTATAGTGTTTGAAAGTTGAACATTTTCTGAATATGTATACAAAATATCTTTCTTGGAATATTTATGATTCACATAATTATGGATATTAAGAATGTTCACAGAGATTATGGGGTACCACGGAAGTACACCCTAGGTATTTTATGTTTATATCACATGTAAGTTTTGGGATGTGACACTTTCTTTCCACAACTCCATTTTCTTGTGGAGTGTAGGGGCAGGATTTTTGATGCACAATGCCATGACTATTAAAAAAAGATTGGCAGGAATGACTCAGAAATTATGAGCCAGTATCACTTATAATATTTTTTATGGCAGTGTTAGACTGATTTTTTTTTACAAGAGTAGCAAATTTTTGAAGTATGGAACATACTTGAGTTTTGTAGGTCATCAAAAAGGTCCAAGAGCTCAGGTGAAATCATCCACAAGGGTTAAGAAGTAAGTAGCACTAGTTGAAGATGGGGTATGATAATGTCCCTATACATCTATATGAACAAGCTCAAAAGATTGCTTAGTTTGTATATAGCTTTTTTTAAACGGAAGTTTGGTCTGTTTAGCCATGGGACATGTGTAACATTTGAGGTCAGAATTTTTCAATTCAAACGCAAAAGGCAAATGAAGTAGCACATTATTGTTAGGGTGTCCAAGTCTTGAATGCCACATATGAAAAAATCAGAACTAAAATTTCCATTAACTTGCACAGAATACAAATAAGTTTTATAACTATTAGAAACAAAAGCTGTGAAAGTAACAGTGTTATTAAAACACTCAAGCACATCAAGAGAGAAAGAAAACTGGTCAAGGCAATAAAGATTTGCCACTAGTCTCCCCACAGCTATCATCCTTTTATTCTTCTGGTCCTGCAATATACAAAAACAAGGAAAAAAATTGTAGGATATGTGGTTAATGGTAATCAATTTATTTACTAAAAGTAGATTGTGGCTGAAAGTAGGCAAGAATAGAACATCAGTGAGTTTTAAGCCATTAAACTGAATATTTCCCATTTTTGTAACTTGGTTTGTACTACCATCAGGCAGGTGAATGGTAATAGGTTTTGATAAAATGGTTAAAGACTCAAAAAAAAAAAATCATAGTGTGTGCAGATGTGGTTTGATGCTCCTGTATCCACTATCCAAGTGCTTTTTCTATCTTAGAAAGATTATGACTATTAGCTATACCTGCAAAATTTGAAGTGAAAAAGTTTACACCTCCCTCCTTTCCAGTCTTATTATCCTTAAGTAGCTTTGTACTTCCTGCTTAATCATTTCCACCATCCATTTATAACTTTTAGCATTCACAGGTCTCTCTGATTCTGCTGAAGTTTCAAGCAAGTTCACCTGCTTTCTTGGCTTCTTCTCTTTTCTGGTTTTCATTAGCTTAACATACCATTCAGGATAGCCGTTCAGCTTGAAACACCCTTCCTTGAGGTGTCCCTGCATCTTACAATGTTTACAGTAACATTCACGTTCTTCCTTTCTGTCGCCATTCTCTCTTTTCTTCTGATTACCTCTAGCACTAGATTTTTCATAGTTCTGCGATTTAATCATCATCACACTAGCTTCAAGAATCTCTTTGAAATTCCTGTGAACTAATTTTTGGTATTCTACATTGAGAAGCATTGCATACGCCTTGTTAGCACTGGGAAATGGTTCTTGCATGAGGATTTGATTCCTCACATTGTTAAATCCGTCATTAAGACCCATAAAAAATTGAATGGTCTTGGTTCCAGAATCAAGCTTTGTCAATTTCTTTGACAAACCACACTTACATCCTTTGGATGCCCAATAAGGCAATGGTTTGAGATTGTTTAAGTCTTCCCATAGTGGCTTCAACTTGTTGAAGTATCTAGCAAAACTATCATTCCCTTGTTGAACAGAGGTAATCTCCCTCTAAATCTTGTACAAGTGAAGGCCATTGCTCTCACCAAATCTTTCATGCATTTCCTCCCATTGTACTCTAGCGGTCAACCAGTACTGCTAGTTCCTTGGTTAATGATCCTAAGATCCAAGAAAGGACCATATAATCTGCTCTTTGCCATTGTGGAAATTTGGAGCTTCCTTCCTCTGATTTCTTCATCGTACCATCAATGAGTCCCAGTTTGTCCTTTGCTCCCAATGAGATTTTCATGGAAGTGCTCCATGTGAGGTAGTTCTTGCCAGAAAATGGCGCCGTCAAGATGGAGATTCTAGGTTGATCGTTATTTCCCAAATGAAATGATCCTGTATCATTGGCTCTAGTTTCTTGCATAGTCTTCTCTAGTGCACTCGTCATTTGAAAGAAGAAAAGAACAAACATGAACAAGAAGAAAGAGGAAAAAGAAAGAAGCCAAGAAAATCAGAGTGATTGCTCTGATACCATAATAGAAAATAGAGATGAAGTTTCATAAATCTGTAACTTCATATCACTCAGAAAACAATTACAGAGATAAATTTTATACTTGGAAAAATAACCAACCAACTAACTAAATTGTCAGGAAACAAAAAAAGTATAAAAACACAACCTTACATAAACACTGACAAGCCAATGTGGCATACAATATAATGACATGGACACACATACAGATACAAGAAATTCAACAGTCTCCCTTGTGCATCAATTGATAAGAGTCCATGACAGAGCACGAGGGAGATGCGCACGCCAGAGGAGACAAAGCTGGAGGGAGATGTGCACGGGAGGAGGATGAGGAGACTCAGATATTCGCAAGCGAGAAGAGAGACATCATAGAGATTCGAAAACAAGAAGAGAAGAAGAAGAGAAGGGGAAAAAAAGGGCTCACGTAAACAGGGGAGCAGAAGGGGGAGTGATGTGGCACCACGTCAGTGTTTGCCTTACACGAGTAAAGCTAATGTGGATTTTAAAGCTGATGTAATCATTCTAGTCAGTGCCACGTATAATGATCAAAATGATGATTAACCTATGAGTAACTACGGGGACCAAATTTATGATTTTTGAAACTATATGGAATAAATTCATTACTTTTAAAGTATAGGGACTAAAATCATTCTTAAGTGAAACTATAATGACCTCAAGTATATTTTTATTTTTTTTATTTTGTGCTTTAGTTTGGTTTTCAATTTAATGTCTTAAAAAACCATGTCAAATTGCTTTATATATATATATATATATATATGGAAGTATGTAAACTTGTTTTTCATTTCCTTGTTAGTTATTTTGAGATTTAAAATGTGTGATTTTTCTTAAATTTGTGCTTACAAATGATGATGGTATTCTTTTCACTTTGCCTGAAGTATGAAAAATGTCAAAAAAAAAATTGAATAAATAGTGACCAAAAAAATAGGAAGAGGCCATAGTAGTTTCAAACCATTTTTCCTTTCTAAAATGCTTCATTTATGGAAAAAAATATTTATAAATGTAATTAGAAATCAAATCTTCTAAAAGAGACGAGATGATTTCTTCTATTCTCTTAAAGATTTATGAAATCTTTTTAAATTCAAAGCATTTTTGTGCTTTTCTAAGAAGATTCACTCAAATTGACACTAACGCTTAGTTTATAAGGAATCACTATCACTAATCTAACTTTATTTTTTTTTATTTTTATGCAACTGACTTTAGCCTTTTCAAAAAAAAAAAAAGGGGGTCTTGAACCCATAACTCCTAACTCACAAATCTAAACCCTATATCACTTGAGCTACAAGTTTGGTAACTTTTAACTTGCTGATTGTATAGCAATGATGTAACTATATTTTCCTATTTTTAAGTTTTATTAATTTATTGCAACAATTAAATCCATCAGTTTCTTAAAAAAGGATAATATTTTGGTTTTCGTCGCTATATCATGCATTGGTAATTAGGAAAAATTAAAGATAAAAAAGATGAATCGAATTTAAAGAGTCTGCATTTGTAAGTTTAAGTCAAAATATTTTAGTTAAAGCTTTAAAGTTTTATATTCAAAGGTATAGTATTTAAATTTTTAATGAGGCAATTTGTTAGTGCAAGGAATTTTACAAAAATGATTTTGATTAATTTTTAATCATTTTGAATTTAAGAGAAATTATATATGTTTAAGGATATTTAAGGGTTTCAAAATTTTGATTTTAAAATATGGTCCTATGATGTATTAAAATTTTTGGGTTTCAAAATTCTGAATCATGTTTCGAATTAAAGTTTAAGTTTTTAGGTTCTTATTGATTATTGGTCCTAGATTAAATATAAGCTTATGTTTCTTTTTAAAAGAATTTTATGTTCTGGGCCGTGATTTATATTAAGCTTTTTATTATATTAAAACTTTAAGGCCTAAAGTTTTTTTACCCGAATCAAAATCTTGTTACACTTAATTTATATTTAAAATGGCAAAATTCAAATTTATGGATCCCATTCTATTATATAATATCAAATAAGTCAATATGTTACTTTTTTTTTTTTGACTATTGTGTGCAAAAGAAAGGAAACAACTTTAAGTTATAAAGTACATTTGTTAAAGCACTATCAAGTAGCTGGTTGGACAAAACCTTGAACTAGTGGACAAAAATCAAGTGCTTCTATTCCTTAAAGTTAAACATGATGAACTTCATTTTTCTCCCTTCAAAAGCTACTAATTACAAAAGTGACAGAAGAAAAATCAACATTGATGACAGCAAAAACAAAATTTCAAACTGTTGTTTCAGAATTGTAGTAAAATAAAAATGTTTAAAGCTAATAGCCAGCAGCCAAAGGCTCATACTTACTGTCATTCTTGTCAAAGGCCTACAAAAACCTTCCTCCATATATAATCTGTGAGGCTTCACAAGAAAGAAGGAAACTTTTGTTTGTTGACAATGAAAATTTCAGAGGTGCATTAATATGGATAATTGTTGTGATTCAAATGAAGACGAAAGCACTACAGTGGTTAGTAACTCAATAGAGATTATTTAAAGCTCAATCCTACCTTCCTCAAGATCATTGAATGCTTGGAGAAAATTATAGAAGATCTTGAAAGCTTGAGTTGTTGTTAGAGAGAGAGAGAGAGAGATTTCATTTGAATACTTTTGTTCTATGTGAGTTTTTTTTCTCCTTATATTTCTATGACAAAAAAGAGAACATTTATTGTTTCATTTCTCTTTGTGAGATTCTTTCTCTCTTGTATCTTGCTCTTAGTGAGCTACTATACATCTTACTATATCTGTGATTTGAAGGTCCTGATGAGAGGATTAATTGTTTAAGTTTCTAGGAATCTTGTATAAATTCGAGGATTTAGTGTAAAAGGCTGATCCTCTTAGGTAGAAGGGATTGTCAAAGACTAGGGTAGGTCTACCAGGTTAAGTTTGCCAAGATCTTGTACAAACTTAGAGATTTGCTGGCATAAAAGCAAGTTGATGAACCTCAGGTGTTAAATTTGCTATTTGTATCACTTGTAATTTTTCTTTTATAAAAATACTCTTGTTGTGTGCTTGAGGAATGGATGTAGGGACCTCTTTCTAAGAGGTCCTGAAGCACTATCTATCATGGTGTCCATTTTTCTTGATTCTGATCTTCTATTTATTTTAAGAACTTATTTTCACCTAAATCATAGTTTTATTAAGTTTTCATCTGTCAAAGTAATTCTTAACAAACAGTTTTTCTTAGTACATTTGAAAAAGGATAAAGTTGATCTTCATATTTGTTTTCCTGATTTTTACTCTACATTGAGTTAGACAATAATTTTTATTAACCTACATTTCAGGATACTAATTTTCTATAAAAAAGGTTTTTGACAAAAATGCAAGAAGTTTTTAAAAAGATTTAGTACCCAATTCAACCTCCTTTTTTAGTACAATATTTGACTAGTACAATCATTAAAACACTGCCTAATAAGGAATTAACAATTTTAAGCTATTGTAGATAATTACACTTAGTATTACTTAATTTCTCTTAAGTTGACCTTACCTAATTCTTGATTATTAGAGTGTATTATTACAAGTTTTTATGATAAGCTTTGTTATTAGTTACAACTAGTGTACCGACTCGTGCGATACACGGACATTTCATCAATATATAAACACAATATATGTTTAAATTTAAATATTTATTTATTTTAGCATAATTTATTAAAAACTTCTTTGTATACTACATTTAATGTTGTTGTGATATGATTATCATCTTTATCAAGAAGCAAAATTTTCAAACCATTTTTGCTCCTCACTCTTGAAACTACTATATATAATTGTCCATGTGTAAAGACCAGGCTTGCTAGATACAAACCAATTGCTAAAAGTAATTGACCTTGACTTTTGTTAATTGTTATTGCAAAGCACAATATTATTGGAAACTGCCTTCTTCTAAGTTGAAAACACAATCTTGAATCTGATGGAGTAATTATCATTTTAGAAATTATGACTTTTTCTCCAATATTTTTTTCAGAGATAATTGTTGTTTCGATGACATGCTTACTAAGTCAAAACACAATCAATCTACTACCGTTACAAAGTCTCATTGATTTCTTAATATTTATAAGTAATATTATTGAAGCACCAATCTTCAGTTATAGTTCATAGTTTGGAACACTCAACAATTTGATGCTGTTCAGAAATTTTTGTGTGTAGAGATTGTTCATAGTATCAGTATTTGCATCAGCTCTACATAGGCTATTAGAACTTAAATAATTCTTGTTCTTCTCCTTGAAATAAAGATAACATATATTTATTTATGGTATCAACATCTCTCAGCCTCGGAGCAAGGATTACTCTTTCTTTGAAGTTAGTCAAACTGTTTAAATTGTTTATGAGATTAGGATATGTGCTTTTCACAATCGAAGATACAAAATCATTAACAACACTAATTAGTAAGTCTTCAGGAATTTCAATAGTCGATTCACCAATATTTTCATAATTTATTGTTCCTTCACCAATACTAATGATCCAGTTAGAAAATGATTTGACTTGTTCAGCATCAACTATTGATTCAAATGTTTGGAGTTGTATGTTTTGAGTCAAATGCATTACTATAATTCCAAATGCCAGAAGAATTAATTGTGGAAAACACAATCTCTTGTCTATTTGCTCTTGGTATAACTGGTAATATTTGTCTGAAGTCTCTACCAAACACAATGACTCTGCCACCAAAAGATTGATTAGAACTCTGATTATTAGAAAATCTTATTAAATCCCTTAGAGTTCTGTCAAGAGCTTCAAAACATATTTTATTTATCATTGGTGCTTCATCTTATATAATTAATTTTGTCTTGATGATAAGCTCTGCAAGATTACCTCATTGTTTAATATTACAGCTTGACTTTTTGGTAATTTATATGGGAATGCGGAATCGGGAATGACCAGTTCTTCCACTTGGAAGTAAGAGAGATACTATCACACTTGATGCAACATTTAAGACAATCATCTCTTTTGATTTAAGTGTTGTTGATAATGTTTTCCATAAGAATATTTTTCTAATACCTTTATATCCATATACAAAAAGATGCCTCCACTATTTGTATTAACAACATCGATGACTTTTGTATATACATGCAACTGATCTCTGTTTAATATTTTAATTGAATCGAGATACTCCTTTTCTAGAAGAGATTGATCATATGATATTTCATCATAAATAAACCTATTTCCATATTTATGACTTACAGCTATGTTTGGAAATGGCATAGATTCAAATTCACCTAAATCATAGTTTTATTAAGTTTTCATCTCTCAAAGTAATTCTTAACAAACAGTTTTTCTTAGTTCATTTGAAAAAGGTTAAAGTTGATCTTCATATTTGTTTTCTTGATTTTTACTCTACGTTGAGTTAGACAATAATTTTTATTAACTTACGTTTCAGGATACTGATTTGCTATAAAAAAAGTTTTTGACAAAAATGCAAGAAATTTTTAAAAAGATTTAGTACCCAATGCAACCCCCTTTTTTATGTACAATATTTGACTAGCACAATCATTAAAACACTACCTAATAAGGAATTAACAATTTTCAGCTATTGTAGATAATTACACTTAGTATTATTTAATTTCTCTTAAGTTGACCTTACCTAATTCTTGATTATCAGAGTGCATTATTACAAGTTTTTTCGATAAGCTTTGCTATTAGTTACAATTATATTCGGGTCAAAGGCATTATTCTCCCTAACAAAGAAAAGTGAAAACTCATGTACAAAAATCATATTGTCAAAAACATAGAGTTAAATCTTCTAATTCAGTGTCATACGAAGGAGCAAAAAATTTTGCTTGACTAAACAATTAATTTTAAGTTTTATAAAAAGAAAAAATGAAATTATATATTGTCATAGTCAAAGTGTAATTATATTTAATTTCAATATTATAATATATATATATATATGTATTTCTATTCTTAAATTATAAAATAGCGTATGTAATTTAAAGCAAGTAAATAGTTTAAGTGATATAAAATTAGGGTATTGAAGCAGTCAGTGAGCTCCCTTGCCATTAAAAAAAAAAATAAAGAATTGATTAAAATCTTAAAAAATCGTAGGGATTATGAATTATGATTTTCTATATTTTCTTTTTGATTTATATACTATAAGTTACGGGCTTAAAAACGTAAGGACACTGTTTCAAAAGAGAATTTATTGGGCCTAGGTGGTCCCATAGACCTAAATAGTCCAATATACCATTTGTCAGGGTCAATAATGTAAATAGCCAATTGAACGATACTCGTTTAAGTCGACGAAGTTGATGATTATCTATGCTGCACTGTCGCGCTTGAGAATCTCTCATACTTGGGTTGGAGATAGAGGTGAGAAGTTAGCAGAAGTTCTAGATTTGTTGTTTTTCAAATTCAATTTCTTTGATTCTGTTGAGTATTGCTCTTCAGTTGCTTTGGTTTTGTCTCCGATTGATCTTCATTACTTCTCTTTACTTAGGTCCTGAGCAATTATTTGTCCTAAATATGCTTCCTGGAGTCTGGAATGACTACAGAACTTTTTGTGCGGTCGGTGTTATTTAACTTGGTCATGACTGTAAATTATCCAGTTTTTGCCCTTGGGAATAAATTTCCAACGGAATTATCTCTGTGCATTATGCAAAGCCGCTTCTTGGAGCGGGTTTAATCGAATTTTTTGTTTAGGGTTTGTGGATTTCTTTATGACTTTGACTGGTTGGCATTCATGCTTCTGATTTGCTTGACTTTCTTTTTCTTTTGGGACAAGGGGTGGGCACTCGTCATTGATAATTTTGATTTGTTGATTGTTCATGGCTGAAGATCTGCATGATATGGAAATCGTGTCAGTCTGTCATGTAGTGTTAACTTCTATGGAAAATGATGCAAAGAATTATGGGTCAAGTACAATTTTTGGATGCTGATCTTGATTCTTGAGAGTTACCTTTTTGAAATGATGGCAATAGTGTCATATGGTTCTTTTATTCTTCCTTCCACATATTTATACTTCTTTTCTATGTAAAACCCATGATTTATTTGAAATTGCAATAACAGTCCTTACCCTTTTGGCTTGTCTATTATAAAAACTGTGCTCACTTTTGGAATCCAGGCATGAATCTCCAATTACCATATTCATATTGCTCTTGGATTTGGTTACCTGGCTTAGAACATTTATTCCCTCTAACTATATTTGTGTTTTGGCATCTGAGTCTTTACTGTATTATGGCACCTTCTTTTTGCTATTTTTATGTATGCCATGTAAACTGATGGAAATTACAATACTTTGGGATTGCACATGTTTGAGTGAAGTATTTAGGTTCTGTTTGGTTTATAAAAATATTTTCTGTTTTTATTTTCATTTTTCATTTCTTGAAACGCTGAAAATATCTTTTTAGTGTTTTCAGATTTAGAGATATTTTAAGAAATATTTTCAAGAAAACGTTTTCAGTTAATTCAACCAAATGCATTTTCAAGTGCATTTTTTATTTTCAGTGAAAATGAAAACAGGAAATGCCCAAAC
Organism: Biancaea sappan; assembly: GCA_037074585.1. Lineage (NCBI taxonomy): Eukaryota > Viridiplantae > Streptophyta > Magnoliopsida > Fabales > Fabaceae > Biancaea > Biancaea sappan. The sequence goes on along the minus strand of CM073497.1, from coordinate 43,000,670 downwards.
CAAACAGATCCTTATATTGTCAACATAGTCGTTGTTTTTAAGACAGCTGCCAAATTATGGTTAAATGTCGTAGAAATCCGTAACGACAACATTGTTTGTTTCTTCATTAATTCTACTTTTAAAATGTTCTAATGAGCTAAACCTCCAATTGGCTAAGAGTGTTTACCTTTATTTTTGCCCACCAAAAAGCTAGAAGTCTTGGTGTCTAGTTATATGTAAGTTTGATAGACATTACTTTCTTTCTCCATTCCCAATAAGCATAAGAAATCATTAAAGAAACTTAACAGGATTTTTAATATTTATATTATGGAGTTGTCAAGATTGAGATCTTACATAAGATCAAACAAGGCACAAAATGGATCGAACCACAAGGTTGGATTAAGGAATGTAAGATTCTAAAATAATAAACTAGTCATATTGTAACATGAAAAGCTTTTGACCAAAAAAAAATTTAAAAAATCATAAAGTAACATAAAATTTTGACACAAGCATAAAGCTATCAAAATCTCATCATAATTCAATAAAACTAGTCATAAAATCTTACACAGAAATACAGCCCATAAGTCACTGAAGTGAGAATATCCATACATTAAAACTGGTCATAAAAGTCACAAATCATAAGATAGAAGCTAACTAAACTAAAAAACAAAACATAAGTGATGTAACACATTCACATATCAAGTCCAAGTTCATCCATATCAGCCTTGTCTTCCCTAATCAATTTCAAGTACTAACTAATCACATATTCACAGCTTTGCCTAAGAAATAGAGGGAAGAAAAAGTTGTACCACAATTAGTTCAAATAGCAAAATATGATTATGCCATATATAGTACACACAACCGAGACCAAATATTTCACAGATTTGCCATAAAATATGTCACAGAGCAGAAAACTAACTTGCAAAAACTAAAAATGTCCTCAGACAACAGATCAATGAAGCAAACAAAAACAAGAGGCTAGAGAAGTAGAAAAACCTTGGTCCTTGGGAAACAAACACAACCTAGATGTCCACACCAAAAGAGAAGAGCAAGAAGATGAAGAAGCTACAAAACACTCCACTGCACCAAACTAGAACACCAGAAGATTCAAAAAGCAGCACGCGAGAGGAACACTCTGACTCCAGAAGAATAAAATGCACCAGGGAGATAAAATCCTAAGCTGTGTTCTGTTTTCTGTTCTGATATGGGGGGTATTGAAACCCCCCAAATTAAAACACATCGCATTGAGTCTCTCTCTTAGAAAAGATAAAAGAAAAAATCAACCTGCCGGGATTGAGCGATATTGCACAATCCCACAATCTTGCTTGAATATTGTGATCCTGCTTTGATCCTCCGCATGTTTGATTCAGCATGTTGAAATTAGGGGTGCAAGATTGTAGGATTGTATGATCCTATGATCGTGCAAGTTGTCTTGACAATACCAATAGTCTTAATGTTTTTTGATTGTTTTGAGTCACCCTTATTGCTTGTAAATCATTCAGTGAAAGCAAAAAATTAGTAATCTGTGAGAACCATGGGAAAGGATTCAAAACCTAAGGAGTCAGGGAAGGGAAAGGGGAAACAGGCAGCAAGTGGAAGTGATGATGCTTCTAAGGGTAAAGGAAAAGGTGGGAAAGGTGGAGATGGGCTTGGTACCTGCACCTATGTTAAAGGTAGAAAATTTCCCTATGAGCACCTAAGATTACTGGATTATCATTTTCTTTAATTATTCTTCTCTAATATTGATATTTAATTCTGGCCTTCTTTTTTTATTTTATTTATTTATTTATTTTGCAGCAAGGCATGTATTATGTGAGAAGCAAGGGAAGATAAACGAGGCATACAAGAAGCTGCAGGATGGTTGGCTCAGCAATGGAGATAAGGTCCCACCAGCAGAGTTTGCAAAGGTTAATTTCTCTAGGATGTTATGCAACGATTTTTTTCTTTTTAAATTCATATATTCAACTTGTGGTTTGCCGTACACACTTGAATTATAAAACGCTAAATACATTGTCAGTTATGGCGAAGGCCATTGTTCTAGAAATTACATAATGTGATTATTTTCTTTTATTTTCATCCAAAAAATAAAGCCTACTTCCTTTCGTCGGTTGTGTGAAATTACTGTCATTATTGTTAGAGAAAAGTATAAATAAGAATGTGTTGTACTGCCGCTCTTGACTACTGGTTATAACTGTCGTATGAACCATTGGTTCTTAATTAGTGTTAAATGAAAGGAGAAAGAAAATATGTGTATTTCAATGATAAATCATCGGTAATGTGGTCTTGCTGTCCTTACAGATAGCCCAAGAGTATTCGGAATGTCCTTCAGGAAAGAAGGGTGGAGACCTTGGTTGGTTTCCTCGAGGAAAGATGGCCGGACCATTTCAGGAAGTTGCCTTTAACACACCTGTTGGAGCTACAAGTGCCCCTTTCAAGTCAACGTACGTCCCTTTTTATTTTCACTCCAACGAACAATTTAACACCGAGTTTACCCTTTCTCTTCTCCACTAGTCAGATATGCTGACATTTGTGTTCATGATAACTGATGATGCAGGCATGGGTACCACATTATCTTATCTGAAGGAAGGAAGAACTGATCCATTCATAAGAATGAAGCTGATTTCAATGGCCTTGTAGCATTTTAACTGCTTGATTAAAAATTGGATGCTGCTTCAATATGTTAAGAGATTGTGATTTATAGTTTAAAATAAACAATTCCGGATGTATATTACACTTGCTGTCCTATTTTAAGAGCATATATAATATGATTCTGAATGGATCCAAGACGCATATTTTAATGGCAAAAAGTTATGGATAAGGCAAAGGTTAGGTGTATCATCAAATTTTCTAATAAAAATAACGTTGTAAGTTTCTCTCCCCCCCCCCCCCCCCCCGGCCCCCCAAAAACAACACACACACACAAAAAACTTAACAGTATATTGGCTTCATCAAAATGCCCTTTTATATGTCGTAATTTGATATAAGAATATCATTATAAATATCTATGGAATGCAATTTACAGTCTGCTCCTGGTTTTGCCATGCATTAAAAGAAACGCAACAAACTCATTAGACAAGCAAATTTATATTCCAATTCTACTAAATGCCAGGACCAGAATTTTCCGAAAGAATCTCCTGTGAACCAACAAAATGTGATTATTATCATAAAAAGATGTTACAAGGGAAAAAAAAAATCGTGGCCGCGTAGGAACATAATTTTTTTGCACCTGCTAGCCACCAGAGTTGGCGGAGGTAGAAACTTTGGTGCTTGCAAACTTGCGGTTTTGGTCCCTGGGTCAGATGCATCTGATACAGAGCCTCTTCTACCTATTAAGTTAATTTTTCCACCTAATGACAACATGGCGGCCATAATATTGCTAAAGATGATTTCTATGGAGGAAAATATGTGAGAAAAGCAACCAATCATTCTAGTGGACAAAATTTGCAACACTTAAAGCAAGTTTTGATACTTGATATGGATAGTCATAATATACTACACAATTATCAAATATATATATATATATATATATACACTACACATGGTCATGACTATCATTAATTGTCAACAAGCTTAAGACCCCAGCTCATATCCTCACAATGCCTTACATGAGGAACAAGTGCACCTGTATCAATTCCTCTCTTAGACTTGCAGTCATAGAAGGGAGGAGCATGGAAACAAGGCTCCATTGACATGGCACGGCGACAGGGAGGATTGGGGACCCTATGATTCTCAGGCTTGTAGAGTATCCATGGTTTCAAACCTCCTAGTCCCTGAGCCACATACCCAAAAGTGGACCATGAGCTAGTGACCAAGACATCAGTTAAGCTCAAGAGATACATTTCTGCCCATGCTTTTTGGTTGTGCATCTGCTTCCCTGTTCGTTGGTATTCTTCGTGGCTTGGCTGGTAGATGCTCACCACCTCTCCTGTTACAGTAGGGTATTCCCAATACATATTTCTTACCTTTTCAAAATACCCAGAGTTTAAAGATGTCATCAGTACTGCTTTGGACTTCAGATTTCCAGGTGAACTTACGATATCCTGCTGGGGGCTGATGTCAGGCAGAATATTCTCCTTCAAAGTACAAGCTAAGATTTGATCTAAAACATGTTGAAATGGACCAGTTCCAGTGTCAAAGACTCTAATCTGGATTCCTACTCTTTCATCAGCTTTAGCTAAGTATGCTTGATAGTATCTGACAACAAGTCCCCATACCCTGTTTGTGGGGTGGAATAGATATCTACCCAAGAAATGGAAAACTGTTTCCTTGTTTGGGAACAGATCCCTCAGTTCCTGCTCAAAAGATGGCATTAAGAATAGAGATGGAATGAAGTAATTATCTGTTTTCAATATCAACCAAGGTACTATCTGGAGGAAACTCTGGTCTTCGTTGCAGAAGAAAAGCTTATCTTGATCATCATAATCATGGGCTAGATGAAGATAGACAAAAGATGGCACTGCAGAATTTGTACTTGACTTATTTTTCAGCATGTTACCATAACATTGAGTAGATTGTTGATTGAAATCTTGTAATTGACTTTTAAGGGGGAAATCAGGAGGAAGGAACCAGGAACCATCTGGAAATGGTTCACAAAAGAGATTGATCATGTCATCTCCAGGATCAACAAGCAGGACACGGTTTGTGAGGAGAGCATAAAGAAATGCAGAGGCTATGGTCAATATCCTATTCCCCAACCCACTATATGAAATCCATACAACATATTTACAAGGTGAGTACCCAGATAAGTGACCGGATCTGAGTTCTTTTAATGTTTTGTTATAGGATTCAGTATAAGGTCCACATTGCTTATGAAGAGCTTCATAATTTCTTAATCTGGAAATGAGGTAAGAAGAAGGTTTTTCAGATAATCCTTTGCCATAAAGGACTGATTGATACCTGCTGCGACAAGATCCTCCATCAAATCCAGCAGCAAGAAGGCCACCAAGAAGTTCATCTTTTAGCAAATCAGAACCAGATAGTTTATTGTCCAAAGCTATGATTCAGAGAAAATATGAATCCATTACTTGACCATAAGTTGTCAGAAAAGCATGTAAATCATGAAAGAGCATTTTTGAACTTGGAAAAATGAGTTCATTCAGAAACAGAAGAAAATACAACACAAAACAGGAATTGTCATGTCGTACTAGTGATATTGAGGAGGAGGAAAAGAAAACAAAAAAAAAAAAACAAGAAATTTTGGGATAGGTGACTTCTATTACATGTAATAGACCCATTCGTTTACTCAGTTGCACAGTTTGTTTTAGACATTAAGGGACTAAAACAAGCCTATTGATGTGCTATAAAAATAGAATATGCAATGCATATATTCCATTAAACAAGACATCTGAAAACCAACAAAAGTATAAGCAATTATTTGAGCAGAGAAATGTAAATAACGGAATTACAGACAGGTTGCATTGCAGCTGGACAGAAAGTTATTTGCAGATTAAACTTTTACCATTCTACTTCAGCAGCTATTGGTCCGAGTTGAATAGATATTTTTGTTCTGGCAAGTGGGAAGTTGTTATTTCTTACAAATCAGTAACATATTTTGGTAACTTTTATTTCTTAAATACTAGATCAAGTGGCTGCCAATCCATCTTAGTATTGACATGCTTGTGGCCCTCATGGTCATTAAATACATGACTGTCCCTTAGTTCTTGGATCTAATATACTTCTGCATACTATGAAAGAAATGTCTCAGTGCAATACCAAGACTTTAGTTTACTCGCTAAAAGGGTGTTGATTTAGTCAAATTTATCAGTACAAATCAGTAACAAGCCAGCTGCAAGAATTGCAAGCTTATATAAAATGAAACCGATGATCCAAATGAAGAAAGAACTAAAACAAAGACCATAAATTACCAAGTCAGAGCAAGATTTTTCAGTTTACCTAAACACTTACTATATTAAAAAATCTCATTCAGTAATTCACAGGAGTATTAGTAATGCAACTTCCAAAATCAGCTAAATCACATGAATCATTATCCAGATACCTTTACTTTCTTTCATGTCAAAGACACTTGTTGCAGATGGTTCATCAAAACCAGATGGTGGTTCTCTGAGAACCACCGACACTGAAAACAGCACAGAAAACACCATCAAGCCAACCACGAAGACCCACATCAACCTCATCAGAGTAAGGTTGCATTTCTTGTTCAGAACCTTCAACGTGCTGTGATTGCCCAAATATGAGAGCTTTTCTACATCCTCGATTGGATTCTTATTGAACCTCCGCATCGCAGTCGCAAATCGTCATCGGAGTATGTCAAATTAGGTTGGTACCAAGTTGAAGTTCGATCCAAATGGTCTTGCCGATCTGCATTGGATGATCCACGGGTACAAATCAGTTACAGAGAGAAGGAAACTAGCCCCGGAGAATCTAATAACAAATAGGTAAAGAATTTTTGAAGACATTGTTTCTCAATTCATTGAGCTTCACACCTTTACAATGCAAAAATCTGTTTTGACAAAAGAGAAAAAAGAAAAAGGAAAAGAAAAAAAAAGACACTGAGATATCACTCCAATTAGAAATTCTAAAATTTTATCACAAAAAAATATTAAAATTTGAAATTATTTATGTTCCCATAATATTTCTAAAACTTTTATCTCAACACGTATTGAAATGAAGGGTTAAATTGACTTCCACGTATGTTGAAATAAAAGTTTAATTTTTCATTTTAGTACATATGCTGAAATACATTTAAAAAAAGAAAAAAAGACCCTCCCGTAACAAGAGGCAATACGTGTTATAACTAACACTAACACTAAGTAGTCTTGAAATATTTTTTGTCTAGATTTCTACGTTGTTAATCCAAGATGACTCTTCTTCTCTTCTTCTGTGTTTGCTTTTGCTAGCCTTTTGCTTTACTGCCAATAACTCAATCTTTCACTACTTCGGCCCCTAGCTATGCATTGTCCCTTCTCAACTTCAAGGACTTGGTCTCTATCAAATCTTCTAGCTTGCTCTCTAGATGGATTAAAGACTCTTCTAATAGTCATTGTTAGTGACACAACATCACCTGTGACAAGACACTCTAGCAGAGTTATTGCTTTGAACTTGACCGAACTTTTCGAAATAAGCTCACTTCTTCCATTGGAGATATGTCTAAGCTTAGGGTATTGTTCATTTCCAACAATATATTAGTTTGGCGTGATTGTGGAGAGTATAGGAAGCTTCGGCTACTAGGGATTCTTGAGCTTCAAAGGAACAATTTTTAGGAAGGATTTCCAGCCGAATAAGCTATCTTCTATCTCTTTCATTGATTCAATACCGAAAATTAATAGGCACAAAATTATGTTACTAGGATTCTACCAAAAAGTTTTGGGGATGTACAAAAATTTAACTTTCCAGGACTTGAGTTTGAAAAATTTAGTGGGTACCTTTCTGCAAAGCAACTTCAAATTCCATATAAGGTTTACTTCCATGTCAGCAGAAATAATTTATGCAGCACACGTTTTTTGCTCAAGTCATGGACTATTTCGTATATAAGTATCAATCTTTCGAGGACTTTTAGTTAAATATTTAGGGATTATTTTGTCTACAAGTTATCATCTTATATATTCACTAATGCCACATAAGTGTTTAACAGCACATGTAGGCAAATAACATGCCATTTTAGCTGAGAAAACAAAGCACATGGACAAATGGACTAACGAATATAGCGGTTTGAATGTCAAAGGATTAATAAGTATAATGCGAATTTTTTAGTGATCAAATGGAGAGTGAGAAAATCTTTTAGGGACTAAAAAGTTAGTTTAGTCCAAAAGAAAATATTGAATGAGAAAGAATGGCAGTAAATAAATAAAAGAAAAAAATCAAATTATGTTATTAACAATCATTGTCAAAAAAAAATTGGAGTGACGGTTGTGGAAATTGTCACCTAACCCGCAATTAGATTTAGCATCCGTTAAATGCAACTACTAAGTGGCACTTTTAGTGGACCGCTACTAAATGTAAACCCTTAGCCCGATTCCACGTAAATCACTATTAAATGTAAATACTTAGCATCATTTCTAATTAAATCGCCACTGAAGCCAAATACTTAGCGACAATCACAAATGAACCACCACTAAGCCATTTAAAATTTTATCATTAATAATTTAATATTTAATTTTAATAATTGATTGATTCAATATCGTAATATTAATAACGAATTAATTTATTTAGTACTTTAATATTAATAATTAATTTAATAATTAAGCCCATTTATAAAGGTCCCTCTCCAGATTGCTCTCAATTTTTTTTGGGCAAAAATAGTAATATTACGAAGAATTGGAAGAATAAGAAGAATAGGAATACAGAAACTTGGTTAAATTAATTAGTTGATCCTTATAGTTTACTTCATTTTTTAAATTAGGTCCTTGTAATTTTAATTTTTGTAATCAGATCTTTATACTTACCAATAATTTAGAATTATGTGCTTGCCGTTAAATTAATTGTAAGTTCCATTAGTGTATTCCACACTAGGTCGCGATGCCATTTTAATTGATCCATCAACATCCAACCTAGCCTCCATCTTAATTGGAATTTTTTTTTCATTAAAACATCTTAACCCGATAGAGGAGATGCCATTTGGTGAAACATATATTGTTATAATATTATTATAAAATATTAAATTTTGGAAACCGTTATTAATATTCATTTATAATTATAACAATGAGACTTAATGCACTTTTATATACATATGGACGTTGAGGCTGATGCAATTAAACTCCTTTATATAATCGTGGCCTTAATATATATATATATATATATATATATATACACAGACAGACGTTGGGGTACAATTAAACTGAATGTAACGGTGGCCTTTATGTGTGTGTACGCTGGTGCAATTAATCTCTTTTGTTCTAATCAGTTATTGTTTCCACGGGAGAGAACTTCAACTATATATATAACTTCTTGTATGAGTGGTGAAATACGAAAAAGACAATAAGAAGAGAAAAAATATACAAGTGTGAAAAAATCTATATAATATTTGTGTGTTTTGGATAAAGAAAATGTGTGGGAGAAAGAGAGTGGTTTATTTCTTTTGTATAGGGGTTGTAAACAAACAGATAAGTACTTGAGTCGTTGTATCCTAGAGGCAATGCATCTGTGTATCTCTGTACCGGATAATATAGCAAAATTAATCGTATGAAAATTACTTTAAAAAAAGTCACGATATTCGGACATCAGCCAAGTATTACGCACATTTTCTACTAACTTTGTTCTTGTTTTTCAACTATATTTCTTATTTTTGGTTGCTGGCTCCAACAATTTTAAAGTAATTTTCAACATTATAATTGAAGTCACAATCGAAAGTAAGAATAGTGTGGGTGATCTCAACAAGCTCTTTCGTTTCAAGGGCGTGCATTTCAAAAGATGGAAGGTAAAGGTTTTGTTTTATCTTGGCCTTTTGAAGATGTCTTATGTGCTCACAATAAAAAATCCAAAAAAGACCCTTATTGATTCAATGAGTGATGCTAAAAAGAAAGAACATGCTGAAAAATAGAAAAAATGGGAAAATAATGAACATAATTGTCATTATTATTTGCTTAACTGTTTGGTTGACGAATTTTATGATTACTATGAGAAATCATATGCTACTACCAAAAAAATTTGGATAGCCTTCCAAAAAAAAAATGATACTGAGGAAGCTGGAACAAAGAAGTATGTTGCAAGTCACCTTTTTTCGCTATCAAATGGTGGATGACAAATCTGTAGTAGAGCAAATACAAGAATTCTAAATGCTAGCTCATGAAGTGAGGTTCGAGGGGATATGAAGATAATCTAATCTTGACATCATTGACATGCTACCACAATCTTGGAAGGAATTTCAAAAGGCGCTACGTCACAAGCAAAAGGTGACAAGTCTAGAAAGTCTCATCACAAGGATCCAAGTAAAAGAAGAAGCTAGAGTCAAGATCTTCTCATGACTCAAGGTGAAAATTCAGCAATTAAGGTAAACGTTCTTGGAACCAATGATTCCTTGCCTCAAGGTCAAAGTTTAAAGCAAAATGCTCATTTGAAACCCTCTCATAAAAAACATGAAAAATTCATCTAGAAATGACAACAAAGGGAATTCCACCCACAAAAAAAAAATGGTTCCAACTAAAAATCTCAATTCTCCTAATTTGTGTGTGGTAAAATTTGACATATGACAAAGAATTGTAGGAATCGTTTTCGTGGTAGTAAGCCACAAGCCAACAATGTCGAAGAGCCTTTAGTGGCCATGATCATTGAAATCAACATGGTTGGTGAATCAAGAGGTTGGTGAGTGGATTTGAGAGCCACTAGTCATGTATGTTATGATAAAGATTGGTTCAAGGTGTTTACACCTTATGATAAGCCTAAGGACATCATGCTTGGTGACTCTCATACTCAAATTTTGGGTAAAGGTGATGTTGAGCTTAATTTCACTTTTGGTCATTTCCTCACTTTTGGTCATATCCTCACTCTTATGTCTACCTTTCTGTTGAATAAAGCTGGTTTTAAACAAACTATTGAGCATAATTAGTATGCTTTTACTAAAAGAGGACATTTTGTAGGCAAATGGTATGCTTGTGATGGAATGTTTAAGCTGAATCTTAAAATGAATAAAATGCCTTCAAGTTCAATTTACATGATATCTTCTATTAATTTTTGGCATGAGCATTTATGTCATATAAATAATAAATATGTACAAAGAATGAGTAATTTATGATTAATTCCCGTTGGTAAAAATTTTGAAAAATGTGATTTTTGTAGTATCTCAGAAATTAGAAAAAGGTCATATAAAACAATTGTGAAAAAAATCTAAATTGTGATAGATATGAATTTGATGGTCATTTTACTCGTGATGGTAATAGATATTTTATTACTTTTATAGATTAACTTTCTAAATATACCTGTTTTTATTTGATGAAATATAAAAATAAGGCTTTTGAAAAATTAAAATTATATTTAAATGAAGTTGAAAGTTAGTTTGGTAAGAAAATTAAATTGTTTCGAAGTGATATAGGTGGTGAGTATAATTCAAATAAGTTAAATTCTTTTATTGAAAGTTTGGGTATTTTACATGAAGTAACACCATCTTATTCACTAGCTTTTAACGGTGTAGCTAAACGTAAAAATAGAACATTAATAAATCTTATAAATTCCATATTGTTACATGGGTGTTTCTTTTAATTTTTAGGGTGAAGCAGTTTTGATTGCTTGTTTTGTGCTAAATCGCATTCCTCATAAAAAATAAATAAAACACCTTGAGTTATGGAAAAATTATAAATCAAATTTTAATATTTTGAGAGAATGGGGATGTTTAGCGTATGTGAAACATGTTGATCCTAAAATGTCTGAGTTAGGATCTCAAGCTTCTACATGTATCTTTGTTGGTTATTATTTGAATAGTATAGCTTATAGATTTTTTGATCTAGACAACAAAGTTATAATCAAGTCTCGTGATATTGTATTTCATGAAAATCAATTTCCTTATATATTAGGAAATAGTGGGGGTCAAGAAAAATCTAATATTTCTAATTCAAGCTCTCATTACCATGAAAATATTGAAATTGAGACTGAGCCAAGGAGTAATAAGAGAGCTAGAACATAAAAAGATTTCGGCTCAAATTTCCTAGTTTATAATGTTGAAGATAATCCTATATCTTTGAAAGAAGTTCTAGCATCACTTGATTCAATTTTTGGAAAGAAGTAATACATGATGAAATGGAGTCTCTTATGTAAAATAAAACATGGAAATTGTGTGACTTACCTGATGAATGTTAAGTGATTTCTTGTAAATGGGTACTTCTTAAGAAATTAAAAATTGATGGCTCTATAGATAAATAAAAAGCAAGACTTGTAGTTAAAGGTTTTACTCAAAGAGAAGATTTAGATTTCTTTGATACTTTTTCACATGTTGCTAGAATTACATCTATTAGATTGTTGACTGTCATTGCTTCCATTAATGACATGTTTATACATCAAATGGAAGTTTTTTTAAATGGTGAACTTGATGAAGAAATTTGGAAATTATTGATAGTTCCATATTGTACTGTTTTGGAAACATTTAAAAACTTATTTGTTAGAAATTATCATTGTCTTTTATTTATATTATGAATCGTCTTCATTTCTGTTACTGGTTGTAGCTTCGAATTGGATGCAATTTGATGTTTTTTGTAGGTTTGATATCTAGTTTGGTTAATATTTTGTGTGTGTGTGTGTGTGTGTGTAATCTCTTAGCACATTAAAGACTTAATCATGGATGAAAAAATCCATCTTTGATTTGAGATAGAATTAGGGATGGAAAATTATGTCTTTGATTTGAGATGGAATCAGAGATAGAAAATTCAGTACATGATCTAAGACGGAATCATGGATGAATTTTTTGAGATTGATTATTTGAGACAAAATCAAGGACCAATTCATGAAAATGAACGAAAATTAATTTTGAGACTAAAATTCATGTTTGAGACAAAATAGATCTGTCCCTATCTTTGGGACAAAATTTGTTTTCGTCTCAAATCTTTTCAACAGACAAATCAGAGATGGAATTTTTATAAATTAGAGATGGATTTTTTAGCTCTAATTCGTGACTTTCCTGTAGTGTATGGAGCAATTGGAAGGTTTTGTTATAGACGGATAAGAAAATAAAGTATGTAAAAAAGTTTAACTAATTATTATTGTCTTCCTTCTTTGTCATTTGAGCTTGCTAGTATCCCACAAGCTTTTGCACTTTAACATATCTGGGAATATCAGAGGTACTGAGGTGCAGATGTTGGGAAGGCTAGAAGAACAGGTGTAGACCTCAACGATGAAGACGTGAATGCTTGGTAGATCTCCACCAACGCGCCTTTGGGGTGGTGAAGACATTGGTGATGCCTTATCGTCCAAGAGCTCCCACGAGGATGTCATCACCAAATCGGGAAATGAAAAGATCAAAAATGGAATTTAAAAGTGGTATAGGAATTGAATAGGGTTATAATTAGAGATGGAACTAGAGATCCTAAAAGAATGGGGATGAATGGCTAAGAGGGGAAGTGAATATGTGAATACGCTCGAGGAAATAGGAGTATGTGGAAGAAGAAGAAGAAGAAGAAGAAGAAGAAAGAGAGGATGATATAGGTTTGGGAGAAGGATCCGCCATTTAAGACATGCAGGGCAAGGCAAGGCAAGAGAGAGCAAAGAACATAGTGAGGTTCAGGAAATGCAGATGGTGTCACCACCACCACTGCAACCACGTGTCGAACCTCACTGGTGTTAACGTAAGCAAGATTGATCCATGTTATGGAGCTGAGAATCGCCTTGTCCCAACTCAGCTCAGGGAAGGCAACTGTGAGTGAGAACTGAAGATTGAAATAAGAAACATTTTGTAGATGATTGGGGGAGGAGCTTTCTTTCTGCAGTAGGGCATCATAAGAAAAATCAATTTTTTTTTTAAAAAAGGAATGTGGGCAGCCCGTAACCTAGTTTGTTTTTAAACAAGCCGATTATGGACTAACCTATTTTTAAATGGGCATATTTTTGAAGGTCTAGGCCCACCCAAATATGGCTCGTATTAACACTACTAATTTTTAGATAGTAAATATGTTTCTATTCCATTAGAAAAATGTATCCATTTATTCCCTACTATAAATGATAATTTGATTTTCGATAAAAGAAATAAAAGAATATGCTAATATGATTGTGAGTCTATGTTATTTAATAGATTGTACTAAACCTGACATTGATTATGCAGTTGACTTGCTTGGAAGCTTTACAAGTAAGCCATGGAACATTGGAGTGCCTTAAAACATCTTATGAAATACTTGTGTGGCACTAAAAATTATGGATTATATTAGAAAATATCCAGCTATAGTAGAAGGATATTTAGATACTGATTGGAATACATTGTCAGGTGACTCCCTATGTATCTTTATTATGTATTTACTTTAGGTGGTTGTGCAATTTGTTGGAAATCTAAAAAACAACAAATAATTGCTAAATCAACAATGGAAGTAGAGTTTATTGCTCTATCAATAGCTAGTGAGGAGGCTAGTTGGTCAAAAGATTTGTTGACTGAGATGCCAATGTGAGAAGAATCTATTCCACCCATAATAATACATTGTGATAGTACTGCTGCTATTGGTAGAGTACAAAATCTTTATTATAACAGTAAATCCAGACCCATTAGAAGAAAACATAATAATGGTACCATTCATGTAGACTATATAAAGTCAAAGGACAATCTTGCAGATCCGCTAACAAAGGCCTTACTTAAAGAGGGGGTTTAGAATACATTGAGAGTGATGGGTCTCAAGCTCACAAGATTAAAAGCAACCTATGAAGATACCCTACCTTGTGACTAGTGATCTTAAGAACTTGGTTCAAAGGGAAAAATAAATAATAGAGTTGTTGATAAATACACATTTTATAAAAGTTCTAACTCTTAAAACTCATCCTTATGGTGTAAGAGCATTTCCCTACAGTGAATATGTGAGGTTGAGTTTTCAAAGCTCTTAATGAAATTTGTAACTCTATAAGAGTGGAGTGTCTTAACTGAAGAAACATCATTGACAAAATTCACCTATTTGAATTAGCAAAGTGGGGCCGCTTCTATATGAGAATATATAGGGAGTATTCTCGAATACATTCAAGAAATAGGATATGGCACAAGGCCACATAACCGTCAAGGCGAATACCACTATGTCTTTGGTTCAAAAAATATAATTTTGCTAAGTATAGGTTCAAGGCAAATTTATCTACCTATATTATACATAATAATATATCTTTACCCAAAAAATAATTATATATTGTGTGCTATTTTATTATTATATGGGAGATTGTTATAATATTATTATAAAATATTAAATTTTGGAAACAATTACTTAATTATACTAATAATTGCGGAACTTATCGTATCTCTAATGGTGTAACTCTAATGAGTTTCTTATTGTGGATCCTCACCACTTTTTACTTTAAGTAACTCTCTTTTCCAATGTTACAACTCTAAAGAACTTATAAATAGAGTCGTTCATAAGTTATTCTATATCTTTATACTCCTACAATAGGTACTACAACTCTCTACTACTTTTGTTGTAAGAATTAATTCTTATATAGGAATATTTCTTACATGTGGCAGCCATGCTAGTACACTCCAATGGTGAAACTCACTAAGAATGAATTATTATTTTTAAGAACTATTTAAGATCTGTCATTGGAGATGCTTTTAATGCACTTTTACATACATATGGACGTTGGATTTATTGCAATCAAACTCCTTTATATAACCTTGGCATATATATACACGTTGGGATGCAATTAAAATGAATGTAATGGTGGTCTTTATGTGTGTGTATGTTGGTGCAATTAATCTATTTTATTCTAATTAGTTATTGTTTTAATAGGAGAGAACATCAACTATATAGATATATATAGCTTCTTGTATGAGTGGTGAAATACGAAAAAAGACAACAAGAAGAGAAAAAAAAATATAAGTGTGAAAAAAGTCTCTATAATATTTGTGTGTTTTGGGTAAAGTAAATGTGTGTGAGAAAAAGAGTCCGATTTAATTCCTTTGTGCAAAGGTTGTAAACTAACAGACAAGTACCTGAACTATTGTATCCTAGAGGTAACGCGCTTGTGTACCCTTGTACTAGGTAATATAGCTAAATTAATCCATGAGAGATATGAAATTACCTTAAAGAAAGTCAAGATACTTAGACCTCAACCAAGTATTATGTGCATTTTCTACAAAAATTTGTTCTTGTTTTTCAGCTATATTTCTTATTTTTTTGTTGTTCGCTCCAACATATATAATTGCCAGCTACCTTACTTGGTTGTTTTATAATTTTAGAGAGAGAGAGAGATCTTCTTTGTCAAGTTAAGATGTTCAAATGCAAAAAGAAAAAAAGTTGTCTCTAACATGAAGGGTTAAAGTAGACATTTGTGTGTGTGTGTGTGTGTGTGTGTGTGTGTGAGAGAGAGAGAGAGAGAGAGAGAGAGAGAGAGAGAGAGAGAGAGATGCTAATAGACAAGAAAAGGTAGTCAGGACCCATTTCTTCTTCATACTTTCACTGTATCTGGCTTCCCTCCAGCGCAAGGAACAGTTGGATTCGAACCATTAGATGATCTCATCCAACAATCCAAATTAATCTTATATTTTTTATTTTTTTTAAAATTGTATGATTAATTTAAAAAAAGGAAAAAAATACAATATTGGACTTGTTAAAATTAATCATGTTATTTAAAAAAAATACAAAATTAATCTATATCATTGGATAAGATCATCCAACGATCCAGTTCTAGCACCCATTACTTCTTTGGACCTTTATGTGAAGCACATCCCACCGTCCTATATGCATGTAGAGCATGGATGAGGCAAGAGATGATTAAAAAAAACAAATTATTTTCTTTCCTAAGGTAATTATACATTTTGTTTTTGGAAATTTCATAGGGACCAATAATAATTAAAAGGTAAGTTAAAAAAAATCTTCGGAAAAGAGTTTTGAACATATTAGTAAATACTAAATGCAAGTATAATAACTTAAATAATTTAATTTACCTAAATTAAATTATTACTATTTTAAAATAAATAATTTAATTTACCTAAACTATTTACCTAAAAGAAAGAAAAAAAAAGTGAATTTTGAAGATCGTAGCATACTCGTAAACTCACAACGTCCCTCTTATTTATTTAACCAGCATGCAGTGGCGAAGAAAGGGAGGGAGTAAGCTTCTAAGTGTTAATATTAAAAGTGGAGGAGCTGTGAAGCTGGTTTGTGAAGATTGAAGTATTGGGAAAAGTTGTTTATAACTCTAGTCAACAATTTGTTGCTCTGTAAGGTAATTCTTAAGCTCAATTTAAAATATAGGAATTTAATGTAAAAATCCTAAAGTTAAGGTTGGCATTAGAATTGGGAAAGTTGAGATATAGTTAGGGATTTTAGTGTTTAAGGATTTGTTAAGTTAATGGAAAACCAAAATAATTAAATTTGATCAAAATATTGATTTTTGGAAATTGATTGTAATTTACAGGCAATCTTGAGGGTATCCCTTTGAAGGGGCTCAAGTTTTGTGAAATGCCACAAGACTTAGAAATTGTATTTGGCATTATCGGTGAGTAAATAACCTATTACGACACAATTCCTTTTGCATATGTGTGACTTGATATATTTTATTATATTTTTTCATAACTTTTTTGTGCTTTCAAGTATTCAGATACTTATTTGACTCCTCTTCTTATTTAAATGTTAAATGTCAAACATAAACCTTGGTTCAAGTGTGTATTGTTTAATTTTATATATATATATATATATATATTATATTTTCACGCCAAGACAAATACTCTAGTCTGGTTATTTTTGTTCTATTGAGGTAGATGTTTTATTGAGATATTTTACTTTTGACGTATTGAAATGAAATTGTTTCTCATATTTGGAAATGATTGTCCCAATTTAAGGGGAATGGATATGTTTACAAAAAATGAACTTTGGGTTGAGAATTTAATAAATGATATAGATAGTGCCTATTTCATTTTGGCACACTAATGACCCTTGATCTTATAGGAAGAACTCTTTCAAAAATTGTTGATTCTATAGTGGTATTTTCCTTGACATGTCTTAGATTCGAAACCTTAGCTAGTAGAGGTTAGGCGATACTAGTCTTGTGACTCGAGGTCACTAATAGGTAGGAGCCTATATGACATGGAGATTTTGGCGGTGGGGGCCATGTCAAGTAGCCAAATGATATGGAATGATTGTGGTGTTATAAAGGGATGTGACAAGAAGAGTTATGATTGTTTTGTTAGACATTCCTCTCACATGCTAAAAAATATAATTGAAACTTTTGAATTTGTATGATTTTTCCATTTGGATGTTTATAATTAATTTAATTTCTACAATAATGGTGCTTATGTTCTATAACATGATTTTTTACAAAAGATACTAAAATTTTGAAGAAGTTATTTTTTTTATTGGATTTTTGAACACATTTAATTCATGCCCTTATGTCTTGATATTCCACTGTTGTAGTAGTTTATTCAGTTTTTCGCACTAACTCATTTACTCTCTCCATTTTCATATAGCTAGGTAGAGGTTGAGCCTCCTCAAGAAGAGTAGCGGAGTTAGACATTCGAGAGTGAACCTAGTTTGTATCATTGAGCTTTGAGTATATATTTTTCTCTTCTTTTGTAATTAACTCTAGATAGCTTTGTATTTCCATGGGTCAGATCCCCTTTTCTTGTGTGGTGCTAAGTTAAAATAGATATTGTTATTTGTAATCCTATATGTTACAAGTCAATGGTTTGACAATCAAGGATTGTGTCTTGTTAAGTTATTGTGATATTAATATTTATAGGAAATAGAATAATTTTTATGTATTATTTGACAAAATGTGAGGATGTTTGTTAGGTTTACGTTTGCGGGGGTTACCTTATAATATGTGATGTGTTAGCATTATTTTTTATTATATATATTATTTTATTTATTTATTTATTTTATAAATAATGTTTAATGATGACAATTTTATGTGTGAACTTGAAATATTAAATATTGTATATGTCTACATATTTTTAGGCATATATATTAATGCTATCTTAATTAGGTCCATTATAAAATCTTCATTAATTTATATTTAGGGACATATTTAATATATATTTGTTTTGGTCTAGGTTAGTGAAAATAATAAATGTGTAGATATCCAACCCTAAATAATAACAGTGATTGAATGTTATTATAAAAGTGGTCAATCTATGGGTCGACCCATGAGTAGATAGTTATGGGTAGTGGTTCCTTGGGCTATATGAGAAAACAAACTTTTGGAAGAAACTAAGTATTCATTTGAGATTCCATCAGACTAAAGGTTAGAGAGAGATCTCTCATATCCTTCTAGAAGAGCCTACCTCTGTTTGATTCAGTGTTCAGGTTTGCAATAAATCAATGTATGCTCGCTTTACATTTTCCTTTTGTGTTCTTATTGCTTATCAAGATCTACAAACAATACATTTATAGATTAAGATTTCCACATTTGTGTTTTCTATGAGTCTTGATTGTTTAGATTGTGTTTGATCAAAATGATCTTTCAATTGGTATTAAAGCCAGATTCTGATAAATAATAAGAACCGTTTTGGGTTTAAAAATCGAATTTAGGTTCATAAACTGAAAATTCTTTGAAGAACCCTATATATGTAAAATTTCGATTTTGTTAAAATTAGGAAGTTTTTAGGATTCTTTGGTGTTATTTCCTTAATTATATGATAATTTTGAATCTATGTAAGTTTTTTAAGGAATAAATCAGATTTGGGAAAAATTTGTGAAAAATGGGGATATTTGATATGAACACTAAGAATTGGGATTTCCTAATTAAATACAAATTTGGGTGCTTTTGGGTGATTTTCACCATTTATTTTAGGGTTTTCATCAATACTATGCGTTTAGTTGTGTTAAAATTCATGAAATATGGATTTTGGGTGTGATTTGAGATTTTTGGACAAAGAACAACGTTTTTTTTGCTCACTATGGACTTGGGCCTATCGACCCTTGTCCTGCTCACACCACAGATCTCCTTTTTTATCCATTTTTTTTTCAAATCACACTATTTGCGTTTGGCCATGAATTCTAATATATTTGTGTTATGTTTTCTTGTTGAAATTAGATTGATGTAAACTATTTGGTTACCAAATTAGCTAATTTAGATAAAGTTGACTTAAAAGAGAACTATGAAAAGACTATGCATGTTAAATGTCCTAAAGGAGTTTAATTGGCCAAACTTAAGTTAGTTAATCATTATATAACTTATTTGAGAAACTTACTTGGTATGTGTCAGCTTAAAAAAAGGCATGTGTTAAGTAAGTGTGGGAGTTCTACATTGATTAACTACATTTGTATAGAGACTACCACTAACAAACATTTATTCTGTTCAAAGACTAATAAGTGGTGATGTACTAGGCATCTCTAAAATGATTAAAACCTTATGTAAACATGTGAATTTTGTGTTATATCTCTAATTTGCTGAATAGAGTTGTGTTGTGTTTCATATGTTTAAATTCATATATACTTTGTGTATGGTGTGTGATATATATATGAATATTATCTTGAGCATGTTATTGGTTGTTTTCTATTGTAATATCTGCTATTTCTACCAACATGAATAATATCCCTATGCTGAATGGGATAAATTTTAAAAGATGGAAGGAGCACATTATGATTGTGCTAGATTACATGGATCTTGACCATGCATTTAGGGTTGAACGCCCAGCAGCCTTAACTAGTAATAGCATTGCTAATTAAAAGGCTACATTTGAGAGATGGGAATATTTAAATCACATGAGTCTACAAATTATGTAACATACTATTCCTGAATCCATTCGTGGTAGGATTCAGGAAGTGAAGGATGCTAAGAGTTTCTTGAAAGAGATCTTTGACCGATTCGCTCCAAACGAAAAGGTTAAAACTAGCACTATCTTGACTATGCTGGTTTCAATGCTAGTTTCAATGAGATATAAGGGAAAGGGAAACATTAGGGAGTACATTATGAAGACGTCCAACCTTGTCATGAAACTAAGGGCATTTAAGTTAGAGTTGTCATATGACATACTCGTGTACTTTGTTTTGATTTCTCTACCTCCTCAATTCAGTCAGTTCAAAATTTCATATAATACTTAGAAGGAAAAATGGACACTGAATGAGCTTATTGCTCAATGTGTACAAGAGGATGAGAGACTTAAGCATGACAAGGTCGAGAATGCTTACTTAACAACCATTTCTTGTGCTAAAACTTCTTCTAACAAGAGGAAGAAAACTTCTGAGAAGAACAATTCAATGCATGGGGCGTTTCATCAAAAGGCAAGAAGAAACAAGATGTGGGTATGACTTATTTTTTCTGCAAGAAAGTTGGACATCTTAAGAAAGATTTCTCTAAGTTCATCGAATAGTTGGACAAAAAGGGTATGCATCTTAATTTTGTCAGTGATGAAGTTAATTTGGATTTAGTACCCAATGATACTTGGTTGGTAAATTTGGGTGCTACTACTTACATTAATTTTTTTTCTTTGCAGGATTGTGTAACCAGCTGAAGGCCAATTGATGGTGAAAGATATATCTATGTGGGTAATGGTAATCAGTCTGTTGTGGAAGCTGTTGGTGTATTTAGATTATTATTATTATTATGAAATAAATGCTATTTAGAATTACAGAACACTTTTGTTGTATCTTCTTGTAGACGGAATTTAATTTTTGTTTCCTATTTGGACAAATTTGGGTACAGTTGTTTGTTTGATTAATGGAATTTTTAGTGTATTCCTAAATTTTGAATTAATTGCATCTGGTTCATTGATTGATAATCTATATTACTTAAATTGTATTAAATCTAAAAGCTTTGAAAATATGCACTATGAATATTGGTACTAAACGGAGATTAATTAATAATAATTCTACTAGTCTATGACATAAGCGTTTGGGGCATATCTCTAAATATGCAATGCAAAGGCTTATGTCATATGACATGCTACAAGTATCTAATATTAAAAATATAGATATTTGTATTAAATGCATTAAGGGCGAAATAACAAAAGTTAAGTTAGCATGTGCTACTAAAGCTAGTGAGACTCTAGAGTTGATTCATACTGATATGTGTGGTCCATTCCCCATAGCATCTTGGAATGGATAACAATATTTTATTAACTTCATAGATGACTATTCTAGATACAGATATATGTACCTGTTACATGAGAAATCTCAGTCATTGGATGAGTTCAAAGTTTTCAAAGCTGAAGTTGAAAATCAACTAGGCAAGAAAATTAAGGACGTCATATATGACTGTGAAGGTGAGTTCTATGGTAGATATGACATATCAGGGGAATAATGTCCAAGGTTTTTTGCCAAATTTTTTGTTGATTATGGGATTGTGCCATAATACACCATGACGGCGACTCTAACCCAAAATGGTGTAACTGAACGGTGCAATCATACACTTCAGGACATAGTGAAAAGTATGATAAGTCATTCTTCTCTACCAGAGTCACTTTAGGGTAAGGCTCTTAAGACTGTTATGTATATCCTTAACATGGTACCAAGTAAAGTAGTACAGAAGACCCCATACGAGTTGTGGACAGGAAAGAAGCCTAGTATTGGCACTTACATGTGAGATTATCCAGCTAAAGCTAGGCTGTACAAGCCTAATGAGAAAATGTTGACTCACGAACTGTGAGTTGTTACTTTGTAGGGTATCTTGAAAGGTTGATGGGTTTCAAGTTTTATAATCCTTTGACTAAGTCTTTCTTTGGGACTGGGAATGCCAAGTTTATTGAGGATGCTGGTCATAGTAAGAGTGATCAACTTAGAGAAATTATGTTTGAAGACAAATACACTAGTATTCCTACTACGGTCACAGGAACGTCTGACCAGGTAACATTACTTGAGATGGTTGTACCCATGAATAGGAAGCCATAGAGAATATAATGGATAAAAATATCACTCATATTCAGGATCAAGAGATCCGTTCTCCTGAACCTAAAGAACAACAACAACCTCAAGTGGAAATGCCTTTGAGGAGATCCACTAGAGAGAAGAAGAGTGCTATATCAAACGACTATGTCATTTTCTTATAAGAGCACAAATTTGGCATAGGCATGCAAGATGACTTAGTCACTTACAAGGAGACTATGTCATGTAGTGACTTTCAAAAGTTAATAGATGCCATAAGGGATGAGATGAAATCCATGGCTAAAAACGAGGTGTAGGATTTAGTAGAATTATTACATGGTGCAAGACTGATTGATTGTAAATGGATATTTAAAACCAAAAAGGACTCGAGTGGTAATATCGAAAGATATAAGACACGTCTCATAGCCAAGGGTTTTACCCAAAAAGAGGGCATTGACTTTAAGGAAACTTTTTTTTCACTTTTTACGAAGGATTCCTTTAGAGTCATAATGGTACTTGTAGCTCATTGTGATTTGGAGCTACTTCAAATGGAGGTGAAAACAACATTTCTCAATGGTGACATTGAAGAAATGATATGTATAGTGCAACCAGAACTTTGAATTTAAAGATTCAAAGCACCTATTACGTAAGCTAAATAAGTCTATTTATGGTATTAAACAAGCATCCCAGCAGTGGTAACAGAGATTTGATGAGGTGATTTCATCTTTTGGCTTCAATGAAAATTATACCTTAAGATGAGTGGGAGCAAGTTTGTGATACTAGTTCTGTATGTCGATAACATACTATTGGCTAATAATGATATGTCTTTCTTGCGTGAAACTAAATCCTTTCTTTCTAGCAAATTTGAGATAAAGGATCTTGGTGAGGCATTTTTGTTCTGGGGATTATGATTTATAGGGATTGTACCAGACAGACTTTAAGTTTATCCCAAAAGACATATATTGAGAAAGTCTTGAGCCGATGTGGCATGCAAGATTGTGCACTGGGTGGCACACCAGCAGCCAGAGGTAACAGATTTAGCTCGCTTCAATAACCTAAATTAGACATAGAGATGAGGGAAATAGAAATAATCCTATATGCCTCAGTTATGGGTAATCTCATGTATGCACAAGTATGTACACATTCAGATTTGGCGTACATTATGGGAATGTTAGGAAAATATCATAGTAACCCTAGTAAGGCTCATTGGAAGGTAGCTAAGCGAGTTATAAGGTACCTTCAGAGGACGAAGGATTACATGCTCATCTATTAAAGGTAGGACCGACTTGAGGTTGTGGGATACTCTGATGCTAATTTTACTGGATACATGGATACGAGGAGATCTACATCAAACTATATCTTCATGTTAGCTGAAGGAGCTATTTCTTAGAGAACTGTCAAACAGACACTTATAGCTTCTTTAACCATAGAGGCTGAGTTGATAGCCTGCTCTCAGGAATTCAACCAAGCAATTTGGTTGAGGAACTTCATCACAGCTTTACAAATAGTAAAGGGTGTTAAAAGGCCTTTGAGATTGTACTATGATAGTAAAGTTGTCAAGTTGTTTATTAAGAACAATTGAAGTTTGTCTAGGTCGAAGTAGATAGACATTAAGTTTCTAGTTGTTAAAGATAGGGTTCAGAGTCATATTGTGTTTGTAGATCACATTAGTACTGATCATATGATTGTGGATCTACTTAGTAAAATTTTACCACCTATAGTTTTTCATGACCATATGGCTCATATGGGGTATAGTAAAACCTTTAGACATCTGAGTGTGTTATAAATTTTCTTTTGTACTTGATCAATGTATTTACTTTTGTGACATTTTGATATATATATATATATATATATATATATATATATATATATATATATATGTATGTATGTTTGAGAACTCTAGACATATGTGTTATGCTTTCTCAATACGGTTTAGTACCTACAATTTAGCATAAAGTAGAAAAAGTGTAGGAAATAGTTGAAAATAGGCATGTGTGAAGATCTTAGACATATAATTTCTATGCTACACATCCAGGCTTGATCTATGTCGTTAGCTATGTTAGTACTGTGATCATTGTTGAGTTTAGTTTTAATTCAACTAATTATGAAAGCCTCTTTGATTCTGTGCTGTTATAGTTAATGGACGAGATTGTTTGTGGTATATCTATTAGATAGCAAAATGTACACATTTTGAGTTTATATATATGTGTATGTTATGTTCATATACAATTTCAGAATCATATATCATTCAAGTGGGAGGTTTGTTAGCGTTATTTTTTATATTATCTATTATTATATTTATTTATTTTATAAATAACGCTTAACGCTAACAATTTTATGTATGGACTTGACATATTAAATATTTTATATGTCTACATATTTTGTGGGCATATATATGTTAATGTTATCTCTTCAATTAGGTCCATTATAAAATCTTCATTGATTTGTGTTCAAGGACCTGTTTGATATATATTTGTTTTGGTTTGGGGTGTTAGCAAAAATAATAAATGTGTAGATGCACGACCCTAAATAATAATAGTGATGGGGTGTTATTATAAAAATGTTCAATATATAGATCAACCCATGGGTAGATAGTTATGGGTAGTGGTTCATTGAAGTTATATGAGAAAACAAACCTTTGGAAGAAACTAAGTCTTCATTTGAGATTCCATCAGACTAAAGGTTTGTTACGTCCCAAAATCTGAGCACGTGACCGGCATGGAAGATGAATTTCACCTCACCTCCGTAAGCCTATTTTTCTTTTAAGCACAATACTAATCCTTATTTTGATTATTCTTTTAAATGCAATTAATTTAAATTACACAATTAAAAAATAAAATAAGAGAACCATTTCTCTTCTCACAAAAAGATAAGAAAGTATGACTAAACTGAGTTTCCCATACACACTACAGTCATACACATTATATCATAGAATGAACCTACCCGATTATAGAGCTTTTCTAGATTTATACAACTTAGAATAAGACCTAAATATTATATCTTTATCCTGAACAAATGGAAAGATAATCTTGGTATGAACGTCATCGGACTAGAAAATTCTCCATACTTGAAACTGAAGATAGCTTCTACTTGAGAGAATCCTACCACATTCACACACAATATAGGTATATATATACATGCAGATATACATAATTGATCTAATAGTACAATCATCTAAATTTTGGTGTACAAGATAATTATCAAGACACATACATTGAAATCACCTCGTAATTATTAACAAACACATTCAAAATTAAGCCAAATTATATTTCAAACAAATCACCCCGTCTACAATAAGTGGCTGTTGCCCCACGGCCTCTGCTGCATTCTCCCTTATTTCACCCTTGTCCTCAAAGGGACAAATATGTAGTCCAACCTTATTTCGCCCTGCCCTTAAAGGGACAAATGTCATATTCAATACCACGTGGCTATAGTGATTTCATTTCACCCTTATTTCATCCCTGTCCTCAAAGGGACAATATGTAATTCACCCTTATTTCATCCCATGGGATCCCATAAACTCCACTTCCATTTCTTTTAAGATCAAACATAATCACATTACACAAATATAGGCAACCATATGCATTCCATTTCAGGAAAAGTTTACAATAGTCTCACACTTGCACATTTCAATGCATAACATGAATGCATTAATTTCTTGTCACATATATATATTTATAGTACACTTTTAATATATATATATATATATATAATAATAATAATAATAATAAGCAAACAAGGTAAGGTAGGATCTCTCACCTTGATACTTGTCCAATTTTACCTTGAACCTTCCTCGAAGATGTGTAAGATGATAGAAAGTAATTTAATCTACATCCAAACTAATTAACATTCCATAATATGTGGAATATGCACCAAAGAATCCATCTCTATAAGATAGTCATGTCAAAAACATATCAATGTCACAAAATAGAGAAATTTTTTACTATAATTTTGACCTTTGATCACTCCTCTGAATATAAATCTCAAATGATAAAGGATTTTCAAATGAAACTTGTACTATTAGAAACTAGACTCAAAGAGCTTTCCAATGGTATGTATTTATTATAAACAGAGTCCGGATGAAAGAGTTATGAATATTTTAATACTGATGCTACAGTAATTGTCAACGATCAATACAGCTACAGTATTGTTGATCGAGTCAATGCTATAGTACGTTGACCGAGTCAATGCTACAGTAACTATGAAAATCTTTAAAAAAATTTCTCGATGAACAATATTTTTTTTGGAAAATTTCCAGAATGAACAGTAACTTTCTTCGTGTTCTTCATCCAAAAATCTTAAAATCATATCCAAAACACCATTTTCATAAATTTTATATCAAACATATGCAAAGAATTGATTGAAACTTCAATTTAATGGGTGAAAATACCCAAAAACTCATCAAATTAGGAAATCCCAAATTCTAGTGTTCATACAAAAAATTCTCGTTCATAACAAAAAAAAATTTCCAAATTCATATATTTCACTCAAACTTGAATTCATCCATTAAATCTCAAAATCAACCTAAAACCTCATTTTTCTTCCTTAGGCACAATCAAGTCCGAAAATAGAATTGAAGAGGAGAATTAAGTTTACCTCCATCCTTTTGCAACTCAGATGAACTGGTCAATAATCAAAACTAGGAATCAGTTATAGAAATTGGAAGCAAGGGTTGAAGAAGGAGAGAAAAATGGTGAAGAAGCTTTCTCCTCCTTGCCTATTTGCTTTTCTTCTCTTCCTCGTCTCCTAGACAATCTCTCCTCTTCTTTTTCTTTTTTTCTTAGTGAAAGCTTCTCCAGATGAAGCTTCCCCACAAGCTCTAAATTCCAATCCAATGGAGGTAAGGCATACATTTGTCCCCTTTTTAGGCCATTAGATCTCCTTGGTTAAAATTCCTCATAACTATTCTAACTTGTAAAATTCATTCACTTGGGTCCTTGTAATTTATTTTATTCGTCTTTACTTTTCCACAATAATTTAGCTGTTCCACACAACATAATAAAATTTTCAAATAAATCCCTAATAATAAAAAAAATCCACATAACTTAATTTGCCAACAAATTCCTTGAGAATTTGTAAGAATTCCCCAAATTAAAAAAATGTGAAATTTCTATTCCCAAATTTCCTTCACTAATTCAAAAAGAACATTTTCAACGTAATTAAACTTTTCAATAAACTTAAAAATAGATTTTAAATATTCATAAAAATTCTTGTGATATTACAAGTTAGAGAGGGTTTTATCATATCTTCCTAGAAGAGCCTACCTCCTTTTCATTTTATGTTCGGGTTTGTAATGGATCAAGGTATGCTCCCTTTACGTTTTCCTTTTATGTTCTTATTGCTTATCAAGATCTAAAAATAGTAGGTTCATAGGTTAAGATTTGTGTATTTGTGCTTTCTATGAGTCATGACTATTTGGATTGTGTTTAATCAAAATAATCTTTCATGATGGTCATACCTCCTAATAGGGATGTGACACCACCTACCATATGTTGTTTAAATACTTATGTTGCTAAATTTAACAACAGTTAGTGGAAATTGTCACTAAATATAGTAGTCAAAGACCATCACCATTGAAGATTTTTTTTTATTAATTTTGGATGTAAACAGCGATGATTATAACTGCTTCTAAATTGGCTTTAGTGGAGATTAATCTAATGGTTGTCAAACCTACCACAAAATGAAGTCCCAACATTGCATTATCAATACTACATTCAATGACAGTTTTGACAACCACCACATAAGTCAGTATTGGTGGTTTTAAACCACCATTTAAGTATAGTTTTCTGGTAGTCCATATAAGCATATTATTTTTATACATATTTCTAATTTAAATTCTTTAAAATTAGATTTTTAAATTCTTATTGGCTTTAAACTTTGCAGGAACTAAGATTACAACTTATAGATAATTTGTGGTAAAAAATTATTCTCAAACTCTTATGTCCATTTTGAATGAAAAACTCGTAAAATGGTAGCTTCTTGTACATGGAGTTTAGAAGAATTAGATTATGGAGACTGTGAAGTTCGTTAAAATTTGTAAAGAAACTAACTAATACATTGATTAGTTGGCTAATAAGAATTTACTCCTTGATAATGAAATACACATCTTTGACCTCTCTCCTTTAAGTTGAAAATTTAGTCTCTAATAATTTTAAGATTATAGCATTAAGAATTAAATGTTTTGTGTGTTTTGGTGTTTCTTGCCATTGTAGGGGCATTGATCTCCTTTGTTAGAGCCAAAAAAAAATTGTTAAGATATACAAGTGCAAATTGATAAGGTGGCTTTTTTATCCATTAAATAATTATATTAGGCAAAAGAATCATCTTTGTCTCTAAATATTGAACCCAAGCTTTAATTTTGTCCATAGACCTTTTTTGTGTCATTTTGTCTTACATTTTCTCAATTGGTTTCAGTTTTGGCTTTGAACCCAATCTTGTCTAAATTGATGATGATGTGGCCACCTTTATTATACAAGAAAGTACACTTAGAATGACAAATGTCTCTTCTTCTTTATCTTTTTCTCACTACTTTCTCTTTTATCCCACTCTCCTTCCCATGTCTCTCTTTGTGTGCAAATATGAAGAAGAAGAAGAAGAAGGGAAAAAATATTTATTAGGTTTTTAAAACTTAGAATTAATTCTCCCTCGTCATCCCACTTTCCCTTACCCTCCCCCCCTCTCTCTCTCTCTTTGAAAATCTAAAGAAGAAGAAGAAAAGAAGATTTGCAAGGGTTTTTGAAAATCAAAATCAACTCTTTCTCTCTCTCTCTCTCTCTCTGCAAGTTTGAAGAAGATGATGAGGATGAAGAAAATTGACACAAATTTGAAACATGTGGGATGAAAATGCACAAAAAAACTTTGGGATAAAATTGCAACGTGGGTAAAAGTTTAAGGATGAAAATGGTGCCTATAGTTTGACCCAAGTTTTAATTTTTCCCCAAAAAGTTTGATCCAAGTTTCAACATCCCAAAGTTTTTTTGTGCCAATTTCATCCTAATTGGTGTCAATTATATCATTTTCATCTTTAGATTTGTAGAGAGAGAGAGAGAGGAAAATGGGATGATAATAGAGAGGATTGATTATGATTTTCAAAAACCTTAACAAATCCCTTTTTCTTCTTATTCAGATTTGCAAAGAGAGAGAGAGAGAGAGAAAGAAGAGGGAAAGAGGGATGACGAGGAAGAGGATAGATTTTGTTTTTAAAAACCCTAACAAATCCCCTTTTCTTCTTTTTCATATTTGCAAAGAGAGAGATGAGAGGAAAAGTGGGACGACAAGAGAGAGAGAATTGATTTTGATTTTTAAAAACCTTATCAAATCCTTTTGTCTTGTTGTTGTTGTTGTTATCGTTCTTCTTCTTCTTCTTCTCTTCCACCCATCTTCTTCTAGATTTGCAGAGAGAGAAAAAGATGAAAAGTGGGATGAGAGAGAGAAGGGAGAAAAAAATGAAGGAGAATAGGGAAAATTTGTCGTTCTAAGTGTAAATCCAATGTGCAAGTGCCTAGGGAAGGTTATGGTATGTAGATTATAGGGAAGGATTGTAATACCCGCCATTTAATTTTTCATTTTAATTAAAAAATTATTATTTAAGTAATATTGGCTTGCAAACTGTGTGTAATGTGTTTGTAATGTTGTATTATGATGTGGTAATACTTTAGTATAAGAATTTTTGCAACAGGCTAGCAATGTGAGATGCTAGATCATATAAGGACTAAAGTGAAAACTTTAGGGACTAAAGTGAAAGATTTTGGAATCTTGTGAGGTGTAGCAAAAATGTGTACAAAGTATAGAAATAGATAGGGAAAATTATAGGGAACCTTGATGTGAAATAAGAAGTAGAAAATAGTTTCTAAATCTCAAGATATTAATTTTTGAAATAATTAAGGAGTAGGATTAATTTATTAAATGGCTTATTGAAATAAAAGAAAATATAAACAATGTTAAATAAAAAGGGGCTGTCGTACAATCCAGAAGAAAAAATGAATAAGTAAAAATAAATAATACATAATTAGTAGTAGAAGGTAACTATTGGATAATGCAAATAATAATAATAATAATAATAATAATAATAATAATAATAATAATTAAAGAACTAGATAATTATCCCACTAACTACATCTAAGTTAAAGACTTAAAAATTAATGATAAATAACCCAAATGAAATTTGAAAGTATCCTTTAAATTTGACTTAAATATCTTTGCTTGTATTTGATTAGGATTGCATATCAAATATATTTTTGTTTTTTTTTCGAAAATAATTGGATTAATAGGATTTTACATCCTAATAAGATAGTTGGTACTATAGATAAATAAATTTGAAATTTTATTATTCAAATCTTTTTCAAACTAAACTTATTTAATTAAATAATCTTGTATCTAATATTAATTAACCCTTGGAAACCCTAGATCCCAAAATTCTCCTTAGCCGTGAGCCACTCGGTTATATACAGTACGATATACACACATTCTTCACAAAAGCTTCATCACGCAAAGCTTCACAGCCACCACATTCATTAAAGCTTCCATCTCTTCTTATCCACTAATCACATACACACACAAAACACTTTAATCAATCCGTAGCATCTCACCAAGTCATACACTCACACAAACTTCATCCACACATTCCGTAAATCCTACATTTTCCCCCACCCCCTTCGTCCTTCACAATTACACCATATAATTTCAATCACATACACATATACCAATGCCACTTCCCCATTCAATTAAGGTAAGTTTCAAAATTGTAAAATATATATATATATATATATATATATATATATATATATATATATATATATATATATATATATATATATATATCTTTTATATCTTTTAAGTTCTAAAACTTTAAATTCTAAAAATTTAACTAACAAGAAACATGAATTCTAATTTAAAATTTTCTCTTCTCCTTTTCTTTTTGAAAATTACAATACTTATAGTACACAAATTCTTTTTCACATCAAGGAGATCATGATCGGTTTGATCAGTAGGATTCATTAGAATTTAAGTGAGTAAGCTAACCCTTCTTTAATATGATCTTAAATGTAAAAGTGATAGGGTATAAAGATAAGAAATCATTATGGTAGGAAAGACGGAATCCGGTTAAGGGATTCGGGTTAAATGAGAAATTAAAAATTTTGTAAAATTCGTGATTGATGAAAATGCTAACACAAAACGTTAGGAAAAAGACATGGTTCGTGAGACAAATACAATTATTTGTGATTTGGGATACTTATGGTTATCTGATGGAAGTTATAATGATGATTATATTGATGAATATATTGATGATTATTTCGATGATTATTTGGAATTGTTTGAACTTTAATTGTGTTTGGGTGGGACAGTACCCTCTCTTATGTTAATAGGAAAATTCAGGTGACAGGATGGCTTGACCTTTAAGAGTAGAGACAATGATTCCTTCAGTAGGACCTTAATCTAGATTTAATCCATAAGGCACCCTGACCGTTGAGGATGAGGTTGTGCGTCATGACTGATTTTGATGAGATTGATAAAATTGGCTGAGCGGGCCTACGAGCACTCCCGAGTATGATGAGATTGGTTAAGCGGGCCTACGGGCACTTTCGGGTATTTTTCCATTGACAAATACTAGTTCCGTTGGTCTGAATTGTTTAATTGAATTGACAAACTCTTTGATGTGTATCTTTCTTTGTGATTTATGATTTATGCCTATTATTTTATTTTATTATTTTTGCATAGTAAATTTTTTAGGGCGATGATTGACTCGTTCACTAATATATTTATCTCACACTCTTTGATTTAAATTTTTCAGATCAAGTAGGGGAAGAAGAGTATCCGCAAAAGGGCTAGAGTTGCCGTTGGACTTTCCCATTATTGGGTGGGTTTCAAGTCACTAGTATTGGTTCATTTAAGATTAGGAAGTTCTGTAGTCAATTAGGACATCTAGGGGGTCTCAGGCAATTAAACTACTCTATCTATTGTATTTAATTTTATTTAGATTCGAAGATTTGTTTTGGAGATTTATGATGTGGATTGCGGTAGGAATTGATATTTAAAATTATGGGATTATTTAAGTTGATGTGTTTTGTGAATGAATGAAATATTGAATTTTATCTTTTAAACATTAAAGTTGTTATTTTGGGAGATTGCGAAAAGTCCGGGTAAGTTGTTATTTTCCCTTGTGTGAATGTATGATATATGACTATAACGATTTATATTATAGATTAATATTTATTTAAGTAATATTTGATATTTTTTATATATATTTAATTTAATTAGTATTCATTTGTGAATT
The DNA here is from genome assembly GCA_037074585.1 of Biancaea sappan. Lineage (NCBI taxonomy): Eukaryota > Viridiplantae > Streptophyta > Magnoliopsida > Fabales > Fabaceae > Biancaea > Biancaea sappan. The sequence goes on along the minus strand of CM073497.1, from coordinate 42,968,060 downwards.
AAAATTTAATTTAATTAATATTTACCTTAAATTAATATTTATTCATATTTAAATGCGATTTCCTAATATTAATCTCTAGTTTATTATATAGATATAGATATATATATATATATACACGTTCATGTATATATGTATTTTTCAAACTTTAATTTGTCTCTATCTATGAATGCTATGCTATTGACAATTAAATGATAAGCAATGTATGCTAAGTATTTACATAAATAACAAAAGGAGTTAGAATTAGAGACGTTGGTTAGGTTTATGTTGATATAGGTTCGTGTCAGCATATGCCGGTCACGTGTCCAGAAATTGGTCGTGACAAGGATACAATGAGGGCCGATGTTCTGATGTAGAAAAATTGATGTGTGACTTGATGATGCCTTGGCAATTCTTATGACTTGCTATGTGTGATTGATTTCTTGCCTTTTTGTACATTTTCTTCTAATTATAAATATGCATGATGATGTCATACCCTTCTTGTTTCTCGCTAATAGTACTTGACACTACTTTTTTTGTGTTGTGAAGAGAAAATATAAGTACTTAAGTGAAATCCTTCAATTTATAACCATCAACTTGTTAGTATACTTGTTATGATTTTTCTTCATATGCTCCCAATGTTTAGGAGGATGTTTGAAACCCTCTTTAAGAATTTCAATGCTTAAATGTTACTTGAATATCAGGTGTTAATTCATATATATATATATATATATATATATATATATGAGTAACACTGTGTGATTTGTGTTGTTGGAATTAGAACACTTCTATGATACCTTATTAACGGAAACTAAAAGGTGAGTAAGGGCTTGAGATGGTGGGCTATCAGATTTGGGCACTTCACCCTATAACTTTTATTCCAATGTTATTTCAAATTTGGTACCTTGAGTTATCTGTGATAAGCTTCCATCCACTCACTGAATTTATCACTCACCCTCATTTAATTTCTTTCATATAGGCATATAGTAATGTCCTTCGTGCATTGTAGCAGGCTCGTGTCACCTAATGATTCCCTCCTTGTTTCGAGGGAAAGTGTCTTTTCTAGAACGATGCTCATGTAGATTTTCACTCTTAGTTATCACTTTTTAATCTAGTAGGAGGGTTCGAGGCATACTTATGTATGTGTTGCTTTGTGTGGGAGAGCTGAGCCTTATGCCTCGACAAATTATTGCATACGTACATTTGAACGAAGAAATTACATCCTCTGACGAGGGTGACACATTCATTTATGAGAGTATTACAATGATTAGGTTATTTGAAGATACCACTCCAGAAGAGTTGAAAGAAAAGATACGTGTGGAGCTGGAGCTGTCGTATAACCAAATGGTCAACAAAGTATGGTACTGATGCCTAGTAAAGTTGGAACCATTTAGGTTTCAAAAGGTGAATTTGATAGACAATTATCAAGTCCAAGGTTTAGTGATAACACACCTCAACCACTTTGTAGACCATACGATGACAGAATTACTACTAGAGATTAATACGGTAGAAAAAGATGTTGATTTCGGCACATCAACCCATCTGACCAATCTAGAACATTTATTATCAGTCTAAAGCCTAGAGTGATGTAGTCAAGTGTTGGACCCAAACACCTTTGTTGTCACCCCAGCCTATTTATAGCTAAGCTCATCTGGCTGTCCACTTTTATTGTATACTGCTCTTAACATGGTCTTGGATGATAATATTGTAGACTTCTCAAGTAATGAGGACTATGATCCAACAAATGTTGATAGTTATGATGATGACGACGATGAAGAACAAGATGGTATTACACTTTCAAATATGGCCCTCTTCACAGATACATCATCCACATTTCTTCATCATGTTGACATCGAACCAATAGGCTGAATAGATACCTTTAAATTCGAAGAGCCCACCACTCTAATTATATAATAGGAGCTATATTGTCACGACCCATTTTCTGGGCACAATGATGAATCTCTCATCATTGCAAGCCTTTCGATAAATTCTACCCACGAGTTTAAATTATTTAGTTATTATCTCTATGTTATCAAAATAACAATTCCTTAATAAATATGAAGAAAATATATCAAATTTTCTTGTTAAAAAATCATAGAGATGATTTGTATGTAATAATAGATCATTAATATAAAATACATTATTATACTGATATACAAGCCAAATGCCAAACCCCTTACCTAGATGTCCTAGATGATTACATAGCAACATAATCTATAACAATAGAGGGGCCTACCCGACAGCGGAAAGGTCTAAAGTGATCTACTCTTCTAGTGGATATTTTTCATCGACAACCTGATCTGAACAAAAAGGTTTCATAGAGAGTGTGAACTTTTAAACTCCGTGAGCGAATCGGCCTCGCGTTAATAAAATTCAAATACATTACCAGTCATGCAAGTATATCCGAAGGTTCATACTCAACCAATAGACATAGTTAGAAATTACATACAAGAAGATAAAAATTCATCCAATTCAACAAACGTTACTATTACTCATCAATGGCAATATATCCCAGAGAGCGCACACAGGCCGGCTCACCAATTTTGTATATTTCCGCCATGACGCACAACCTCATCCTCTTAGCTAGGGCGCCTCACGGATTTATCACCAATCCGGGCTATATCCCTACTGAGGGAATCGTTGTCTCCACACTCATTGGTCAAGGCACCCTTTCAACTGGGTTTTCCGCCTTGCTGTGAGATGGGGTACTGTCCCGCTCAATCACAATCAATAGTACAGTATTTCATATCATAATCAGAAGTACAATGTAATATTCATTTATATAACAGGTATAATATATAACTATATTATAGATTTATAAACCACAAATCAAGATAACAATTAAACGATTTTTGAAAAGATTCAAACTTCACATCATCATGAGATACTTGCTTCATTTTATCCATACTTCTGGATTAATTATCTCATTAGATTCGTCATTTTGAATCCAATTTCCCCCTATGAATCTTAGGAGTGTCCTACGACATATTTTTTATCACCAGTAATGCTAAAACTCTATTAAAACAGAGTCGTTCCACTCACCTGGATTCCGTACGAGTATCACTTCTCTAAGTCGTTACGGACAAGAGTACACTGATGAATTTCAGTATTCCGCTACAGAGATTTTCATGAAAGATTAGAGAAAACAAGTCAGGATTGTTTTCATACAGACATTGTTCATACATACGGTTACTATTCATATATATGGTCACTATTCTTACCTGCAGTTACTATTTATACGTACAGATACTATTCGTACATACAGTCATTATTCATACGTACGGATACTATTTGTACATACGGATACTATTTATATATATGACATTATTCATATATACGATCACTATTCATATATACAAAGACTGTTTATACCAGAAATAGAGAATACAATCTGTAAAAGAGTACACCAGGTAAGTTCCCAGGAAAGAGTGGAGGTTCGCAATAGACACACTTAAAAATCAGGTCTTTCCTTAGCCATAACTTTCCTAGACATGTATTCTTCACAGTTTACATCCTATTTCGATAATCAAAAAATCAAAATAACATATAGATAGCTAATGACAGTTTTTCTGATGTGGAAGATCAGTCAAAGCCGCAACCACATAGCATACTTAAGAAAATAACTTATAAATTTTGAAAAACATAGAAAGGGCATAGTATCCTTACCTAATCTGAAAGGGAAAGGCCCAAAATCTCATAGACCTAGCATTGGAGCAAGAGAAACTTAAGGAGAGAAGAAGAGAAGTTGAAGGTGTGAGTTTAGAAGTAAAATGAAATGGCCTATTTATAGGAAAAGTCAATGATACTATTTGTCGCTATGCGCTAATAAAATATTCAATTTACTATTCATGAAAATAACATTTCTAATAAAATATTTCATGTGTTACTTGAATTATTGGTTACTATTGAAACTTAAAGGGAAAACTATCCTTTCACCTTATACCTTTAAGTTTCTTTTCAATTCAGTCCTTTCACTTTAGTCCCTGAGGGTATTTTTACACATAAAACGTTATTTTCTCCTACGAACTTCTTTCTAGTTTTCTCTTATGACCAAACCACATCTAGTACTTGACATTTCGATTGTATAAGTGAACAATATCGTATATGTAAATAGTATTATATGGGTGAACATTACCGTATATTGAAATAATAACCGTAGTTCGCAAACACACATTTATATTTTATTTTTCATAGGTATTACATATATAAGAGCATGCAGTTTGCTGATGTACTTTGTTTATGACGTGCGGTTAAGTTGTATGTTGTCCGAACATACTGGACATTCTGAGTGATACTTTCTAAGCATTGTACTGAAGACTATCGGTGCCCACAATATGGTAATGGCTACCAATGGAGGGTTGAGGGACGTAAAATACACCGGAACACCTGTATCAAATCACGCAGTTCAACAAAGAGCATACATGTCTAACTGCTACAACGTCTCAAGATCACAAGAATCTTGACTCTAATTAATAGCATCTTGTATTATTCCTTTAGTCTTCGACAAGGGTGATTTGGCTATTAGCCAGGTAAAAGTCATAATGAAGAGCACATACAAGAGATCTTGGCTTGCAAAATATATGACATTGACTACTATTTTCTATCACAACCTTAAACTGGGCACATGACCAATACATACATAGGGACATCTTCCCTATGTAATGTTAGCCTACTTAACATAAACCACAGCATAAATCATATTCAAACTCAATTGACAAAACTTATTTGCATTCTCATAACATTATAATCATTCATACAATTGTTAAAGTATCCTTGTTCCAAATTATTCCAACAAGTAACAAAATAAAGAGAAGAATATCAAGGAACAAGGTGTTCTACATAAGTCAAAATCAAACATAATCATTATTGTTTTTACAACCTCAAAATATTCCTAGGTAGCCTACAAGACCACATAGCACTTCTAGGACACTTAGACACAAAAAGAATTTTAGGACCCACCTAGGCAAGCCAAAGTCATGCTACTCCTCTGACAGATACTCTTCTGCAACAACCAAATCTGAAAATGTTAAACTACAAAGGGTATGAGTTCATTACAACTTAGTGAATAAATGACTATACTCTAAGTAAATCAAATAATAATCAAATCATGGTCACATAACTTCAGATGGGGAAAGCAAAACCCATATACACATTCACATGCATGATATATATACATATATACCACTTTATCGAGCCATGTCAAGCTTTTCCCTGAAAGAAATGGTTGGATCCCAAGAGGGGGGGTGAATTGGGTTTTATAAAAATTTTCACAAAACTTAATTGGAAGTTAAAATGATTTTCTGAAATTGGATAATGTTAAAGATAATAATTTAATTCAGAAAATCAAAATGTTTATCAAGATGAATAATTTTATAGTGCAAGGAATTAAGGAGCAAATATAAATCTACACAAATTAATTAATACTTGAGGTAGAAATCAAATATAAACGCAAAGCATTAATTAATTAACTTCAAATGTAAATAGAGTAGGGATAGAGAAAGCAAACTCGGAGATTTATACTGGTTCGGCTAATCCCAAGCCTACATCCAGTCCTCAAGAGACCACTTGAGTATTTCTACTATAATTGCAAGTTTAATCCGGGTACTTGCAAACCACTACAACATACTTTTCTCCCTCAAGGGTGTCTCTCCCCCTTACAACGTGTTTTCTCTCAAACACTAACTCAAGGAACCAATACTTGAGAAACTAAATTTAAAGGCTTAAGGAAAATAATGGTAAACACTCTCAAAGTGTAGATAACGCAGAAATTAAGCTCAGAATATATCTCTAGCAATTTAGAGAGAATGAAACTCAAGATAATATGAGAAATGAACAATTGAAGCTTGATGTAAATGGTGTTGTGAAATCTCCTTTATATAGTGAAACCTTGCTGCTACAGTGACTGCTTTAGTCAAAATTGCTACAGTAAGCTTCATCATCATTTTCAACCTTTCTACAACAACCAAAAAAACTTTATCAACCTTTTTCAACAATCAATATCTTTTTCAAATTTGCTACAGTAAAAAGTATTCTTTTTCAAAGTTTATTACAACAACCAATAAACTTTATCATACTTTTTCAACAATCAAATTCATTTTTCAAAAGTGGTACAGTAAAAGATATTCTTTTTCAAAGTTTATTACAACAACCAATAAACTTTATCATACTTTTTCAACAATCAAATTCATTTTTCAAAAGTGCTACAGTAAAAGGTATTCTTTTTCAAAGTTTATTACAACAACCAATAAACTTTATCATACTTTTTCAACAATCAAATTCATTTTTCAAAAGTGCTACAGTAAAAGATATTCTTTTTCAAAGTTGATTACAACAACCAATAAACTTTATCAAAAATCAATTTATACTACTATATTTAAATATATAAAGCATTAAATATATTTGGGCTAAGAAAGATTGAATCATGCATTTGGGCCAATAAGATTAAATCATTCATTTGGATCAAGAAGATTAAATCATACTATTTGGGCTAAGAAAGATTAAATCATATATTGGGCCAAGAAGATTAAATCATTCATTTGGGTCAAGAAGATTAAATCATTCATTTGGGCCAAGAAGATTAAGTCATACTATAATTCCCACATATTTGTCATCATCAAAACTTATAGCATAATACATTAGGGCTAACAATCTCCCCCTTTTTGATGATGACAAATCACCAAAGAAAAATATGTTACAATGTAATAATCATTATACAATATACACATATTTTTCTTTCCATATCCTTCTCCCCCTATTTGACATCAACAAAAAGGTATAAGGAAGGCAATATATAAAGGCTAAAGCGTATTCCTTCTTTAAGCAAGAATATCATATGACGTCATAGGGTAAAATTTCATCAAAACTTATCATTGATATGCCAAAAATATATAGTTAAGGAAACATTGCATCTCATATAAAGTGACCCTAAAAATATAGAGCATTTAAGTATAGATTAGGCTCCCCCTCAATCAATGCATATTAAACAAATGTAATTTTTAAGATGTATTCATATATGTATCTTGAGGATGAGCACCTACAAAAATTTTGACAACCACTCCGATGCTTAAGTTAGTAATGTAAATCAAGGATTAAAGGCAAAATTAACTGCTTACGGTCGCATGCATCAAGCATTATCATAATGCAAGGAAATCATTGCCTTTCATTTGCCCACAAAAGCATTATATGTAAGTATGTGTAACTATGAAGATGTATTATCCTCTACACATTTCATTTTATTTAAAAAAAATTTTTTTTTTTGACTTCTCATTTTCTATGAGTGCATGTGGAATCATGACATATTATTCATAGCTTTCGCTCATGATGCATGAATAGCATACACAACATATGTTCTTAGATACATGTAATCATAGCATGATACAATCAATCATATATATTATACTGAAAGCTCTCAAGAACAACACAACAAAGCAGAGAAATACGGTTCTGTTTATCACCATTTTATTAATCCTTAAAATTTTTAATCAAAACAAATTAAATCAGCCGCAAATCCACCGAAAATTGACTTTCGTGGTTTTGCCATTAATGCGACGCGTTGTTGGTGTGCATGCGTACCCTAGAGTTCTGGCTTCCAGCTAGCAAAATCCGTAGGATGGGCGTGTAGGGGTGCGGTGAAGAGATATCTTCGTTGGCTCTAAGTCATCATTTTCTCTCTATAAAGACTGTCCCAGAGTTCTCAATTACCACACCACAAAGAGTATTCATCTCTGAGCCTACAACTTTCTGACATTCCTCTCTCTTCATACTCCAAAAAAAAATTCCAAGCCATGGCAGCAAGAAAGTTCATTGATCTCACAGTAGAGGCAAGGGAGGTAGAGCTCGACTTAAACTTGAGTCTAGGCAGGGACAAGGGTAAAAGGCCTTTGGAGGGATCTCAGGAGAATCGAAAGAAGAAGATGAAGATCGAAGAAGCTGAAGAGATTAGTACAGGCCATACGTCAGAAGACAAAATTGCTTGTCTGGAGCAGGAGGTGAAGAAACTCAAGAAGATGATAGAGGACCAGGAGAAGTTAGCTAAACGCAACAATGCGGCACTGACTTCAAGAATAGATAGGTTCTTCTATTGGTCTACCCAATGCTTCTGCAATCAACAACAAAGAAGTGTTGATTGTATGAATGGGATTTACACTACCCTCCGTGACATTGCTCAGTCTCTTGCTCCAAGGAATGGCCGAGGGGTGATGATACAATACGGGCCTCCTAATCCAAGACCACCTCGCCTGTAGATTGCTCATGCATGAGCAAACTTTCCCCTTTTTTTTTTTTTTGCAATGTAATCCTTCAGTTTATTTTTTTTTTAATGCAAGTGGTTTCTTTTATTGGACGATACAAAAAAAATAATAATAAAGAAAGATAAAAGAAATCAGCTACACAAATTCAGCATAGTATATATATATATATATATATATTGAAAAATATATATCCATTTTAAAGATAGAAAGAATTTTCTGACATGGACATATATATATCATCATTTCAAAGCAAAAGCAAGTTACATACTTATCACGATAAAACATATTATAACCTGAGTATGTAGTACAATAATTGAGGTAATATGGATTAATAAGATATAATCAGATATAAATTATAATCCATAAACAATCGTTCATAAACTATATCTTATACAAAGGATATGACATGTATAATGCTCAAACCATGATGAATGGTATAAAGACAATATCTTTATATACAATGATATGATCAAATATGTAAGATATTAGAGAACAATATATCATTGCAATGAAAGTATGACAGTAAAAAAAAAATTTGCCAGAATGTTCAATTGAGATCAAGGAGTATCATTCAATTAAATAATGAAGAAGTAAAGGATAGAGATACTCATCAATTTTGGCAAACTTTTGTTGCTTCTTGAAATTCCTGTTCAAGATTTTGATATCCTTGTTTTGCTCATTGTTCTTCTTTTGATCCTGTCTTCTTGCAATTTTAATGATCTTAATTGATTGATTATTTGCAAGATCTATCAAGCATTGGTTCAATGTAGGCTTCGTTGGTCGACTACTGATAGGAGCGTTGGTCGACCAACCAACTTCAAAACTATAAATCTTACTGATTTCGGAGAGCAGAGGAAAGAATGTGCTTTAGAGGATTAACTCCTGCAAAACACTTTTGGTGGAGCACTTTGATGTTCAAATCAGTAATGTTCAAATAAATCTCGAGCACTAGGAGCAACATTATGTTCAAGATATGCCATATTAATAAAAGTGCTATGCTTCCATAAAATGCATTTGTGTGAGGATTTTTGATTTTATTGAAAATATTTAAATAAGATTACAATAAAGATAAACATTACAAGTAAGAGTAATCTTATTGATGTGAAACCAAGGGAAATATGCATGTAATGAAAGCAAGTTGTCGTGATGCGATAAATAAGAAAGTTCAAGCTAAATTTAGAAGAAAGATTTTAGCTCAAAGCAAAAATCATATCCTTAGGCCGCACACCTAAGAATCATTTTTAGAAATAGCATGCATGAATATCAAAGATAGATGAAAGGCATGCTAGAAAACAAACATAAGCATTTGATACAGTAAACATATCAATCAAATTTCTTACAATACATTCCAGCTTATATGTTTACTTGTCCATTGCCTCCTTTTGATACAAGAGAGTGGAGTTTGAATGATGTAGCCATTGAAAAGTCATTTCCACTCCTTGCTTCGAGGCAAATCTGCAAATTAATCCTTTGTCTTTGGTACCCAAATTTCTTTGGGTCCGCCTGGGTCATGAGTTCCTTTTTGAACCCATTTCATTTTAACTCCATGAACAAGATTTTTCTTATAAAAGCATGAGTAAGATTTGTGTCCTTTTAGTCCACAATAAAAACAAGTGCAAGTTGGACTATTTGACATCTTTACAGAAACAAAGAAGTTTTTAGAATGCTTTTGGTTTGATTTCTTTTTAGAAACAAGACCAACTTTGTTAAACATTCTTCTTTGTTTCAAAACTGAGGTATTTAAAATTTCTCTACCTTGAGAAAATTTTGCAAGTGTGTTTTTAAGATTATTATTTTCCTCTTTCAAAGAATCACACTTGGTACAAAAGCAATTTTTGTTGGTAAAGATATTTGCTTTTAAAATCAAATTCTCTTCTTGCAAAGTTTTGTTTTGATTTTCAAAAACAAAATTCTCTTCCTTGGAAATAGAAAATTCGTTTTTCAATGTTTCCAACTCATTTTCAAGAGAAGAGTTTTTCTGTTTTGAAACATTTAGTTTCTTTGCAAGTATTAGAGATTCTTTATGTAAATCATCAAAGGCATCTTGTAATTCTTCAAAAGAGTAGTCAAATGAATTTACCTCATCTTTATTTCTGGCCACAAGACAAGTGTTGGCTTCTTCATTTGTGTTCTCCTCATCAGAATTGCTATTTTCCCAAATGGAAGATAGGTAAGCTTTCTTTGATGATTCAACTTTTGGTTGTGGTTTCTCTTTTTCTCCTTTTTCTTTTTCTTCTATCTCCTTGGTGATTTGAGATTTTTCTGTAAGTTCAACACCAAGAGCTTGCAATTGATTAAGCACAAGTTGTATCTCATTAATGGTTTTACAATTGTTCATTTGAGCAATTTCAAGTTCAATAATGAAACTTCTATACCTTAATTCCTCAGCAATAAGATCTTCCTCATGTGCAACTTCAAGAATTTCCCACATTTCTTTTGCAGTTGCACAGTTGGAGATTTTGAAAAATTCATCTTGACTCAATGCACAAGAAATAATCAATTTTGCCTTAGCATTGAGTTGCATTGAACTTCTTTCAGTATCATTCCATTCACTCTTGGGTTTTGGAATGCATTTTCCTTGTTCTTCCTTGACAGGCATATAAAAATCATTTTCTATAACTTCCCAGAGTTTATGGTCTACTGAAATTAAAAACATTTTCATTTCATACTTCCAATATTGAAAATGATTAGCATCAAAAACTGGAGGTTCTGTGAAAGAATAATTTTCAAACATAAACCAATCACTAAATCCAACCATGTTTACTCTTAGACGGTTAAGTCTCAAATCAAGAGCCCAAGCTCTGATACCAATTGAAAGAAATGGTTGGATCCCAAGAGGGGGGGTGAATTGGGTTTTATAAAAATTTTCACAAAACTTAATTGGAAGTTAAAATGATTTTCTGAAATTGGATAATGTTAAAGATAATAATTTAATTCAGAAAATCAAAATGTTTATCAAGATGAATAATTTTATAGTGCAAGGAATTAAGGAGCAAATATAAATCTACACAAATTAATTAATACTTGAGGTAGAAATCAAATATAAACGCAAAGCATTAATTAATTAACTTCAAATGTAAATAGAGTAGGGATAGAGAAAGCAAACTCGGAGATTTATACTGGTTCGGCTAATCCCAAGCCTACATCCAGTCCTCAAGAGACCACTTGAGTATTTCTACTATAATTGCAAGTTTAATCCGGGTACTTGCAAACCACTACAACATACTTTTCTCCCTCAAGGGTGTCTCTCCCCCTTACAACGTGTTTTCTCTCAAACACTAACTCAAGGAACCAATACTTGAGAAACTAAATTTAAAGGCTTAAGGAAAATAATGGTAAACACTCTCAAAGTGTAGATAACGCAGAAATTAAGCTCAGAATATATCTCTAGCAATTTAGAGAGAATGAAACTCAAGATAATATGAGAAATGAACAATTGAAGCTTGATGTAAATGGTGTTGTGAAATCTCCTTTATATAGTGAAACCTTGCTGCTACAGTGACTGCTTTAGTCAAAATTGCTACAGTAAGCTTCATCATCATTTTCAACCTTTCTACAACAACCAAAAAAACTTTATCAACCTTTTTCAACAATCAATATCTTTTTCAAATTTGCTACAGTAAAAAGTATTCTTTTTCAAAGTTTATTACAACAACCAATAAACTTTATCATACTTTTTCAACAATCAAATTCATTTTTCAAAAGTGGTACAGTAAAAGATATTCTTTTTCAAAGTTTATTACAACAACCAATAAACTTTATCATACTTTTTCAACAATCAAATTCATTTTTCAAAAGTGCTACAGTAAAAGGTATTCTTTTTCAAAGTTTATTACAACAACCAATAAACTTTATCATACTTTTTCAACAATCAAATTCATTTTTCAAAAGTGCTACAGTAAAAGATATTCTTTTTCAAAGTTGATTACAACAACCAATAAACTTTATCAAAAATCAATTTATACTACTATATTTAAATATATAAAGCATTAAATATATTTGGGCTAAGAAAGATTGAATCATGCATTTGGGCCAATAAGATTAAATCATTCATTTGGATCAAGAAGATTAAATCATACTATTTGGGCTAAGAAAGATTAAATCATATATTGGGCCAAGAAGATTAAATCATTCATTTGGGTCAAGAAGATTAAATCATTCATTTGGGCCAAGAAGATTAAGTCATACTATAATTCCCACATATTTGTCATCATCAAAACTTATAGCATAATACATTAGGGCTAACATTCCCGACAACTCCCTCATGCCATAATGGTCCCTCGCATGACGTAGTAGCCTATCTGGCAAGTCCACTGAAGGGCTCATGCCATATTTAACCATATCAAGTTTTCTCCAGGTAACTTCCCTCTTATGGACTCATACCTTTAATGGTCTTTCACTTGACATGCTAGAGTTTATACACAAACATGCTATATATAACTTTCAGTCCAGCATCTCATTAGTCAACATACATACAAAACCAACTATAATATAATCGGGGGCATACAAACAGCCATCATCACACTATCAACATACATGATAATCTATCAATCCACAACACGCTAACATATAAATATCCCCAAAGTTCATTTCAATTATGTCTCAAATCACAAGGATGGGTGAGCAATCAACAAGCACTCAGGTTTCGAATACCCCAAGCAAACAAGTGTTCAAGATGTGGATTTTGATAAATAAAAGTATAACACGATCACCCACTCACCTTGATCTCCAAGCTAAACTTTATCGTGCTTCGTTTAATGATTCAAAGGGAATTTGATGTGTGGGGATGTGTTGTTAGTAATTCCTAATCATACCATTATGAAATAGAAGTAAAAAGATGTCAAGATTTAAGAACAAGAGATTTCTAGCGTTGCAGAGGGATCACCTACCGCTGCAGTGGCCAAGGTCAAAGAGTTTAGGGTCTTTTATAGTATCCACCTCTGTAGTGCCTATTCTTGGCGCTGCAGCTCTAAAAATGTTGTAACTCAATGTGGCTTGCCGTTGCAGCGCCACAAACCCAGCAGAGGACTGGTGTTGGCCGTTGTAGCGCCAAGATAGCTCGATGCACATTAGAAAACTGTGCATTACTTGTTCCTTAACTTCCCATTTTGAAATCCCAACCAATCAAAGCCTTATTTCTAACATTTGGGCTATTTAATGCAGGTTCCCAACCACCTAAATCCTTTAAAAACTAAGAGTTGAAGTTGGGTTTTAAGATTCAAATCAAAATTTCCCCAACTCAACCCCATTTTCATTTTTAAGTCAACAAGAGTGTAAATCACCATCAAACCCACAGTTTTCTTTCATTTAAGTCACCCAAATGTTAATAATGAAGAGAAGCGACGTCAAGAAACAAGAAACCAAAGGTTTACAAATTCAAACAACCTCAAATCACCATCTAAATCGAATTTCAAGATTAGCTGAGGTTCATGGCTTTCGAAAATGATAGAAGGAGAAGAAAAAAATGCCCTGACCTTGAACTTCTAAACCTTCCACAAAAGATGAGGCGTTGACAGTGACCAAAGATTTGCCAAAGACCAGAAAGACAACAAGATTTGGGGAGCTTGTGGTGGCTAGGGTTGACAACAATGTAGAGGTGTGAGAATTGAGTGTGTGAGGCATGAGGTTGGGAGTGCTGATGAGTGAGTTATCTAATTGGCTAAGTGTAGGCCCCCCTCTTTGTCAAATTACCATTTTCCCCTATCTTTTGCCTTTATCTAAATAAGGGATCAAGGGCAAAGTAAGAATTTCACCAAACAATTTAAATTTCTAATTATGCCCCATACTTGAGCAATTTCCCTCAGTGTACTCTAACTACACGTCTAACATCCTTTACTCACAATTTTGCAAAAATACCTTAATTTTCCATTTCTATTCAATTAGGTCCTTAATCAAGTCTAATCAAGTTATTTTAACCTCTCCGATGCATAATACTCTATCATAGATTTCCTATCACTATTGCTACATCATGTATAGCACAAATAAGTTCATCATAGCCAAAGTATGCATAATGTTACCGTTACAAGATAACATCACAACCTCGCATACATAAGATCCAACATAGAAATACACAAGCAATATCCACAACACACAACACACAATTAAACCAGATGCAAAGGCCACATAACCTAGGTGTTACATTTTTCAAGGTTGGAAGAGTCATATAGATTATTACCCTTATGGTTAACCATTGTACAACGTTTTAACCTTGGCACTGTTGTCGTCTTGGATACTCATAATGTCCCACAATTGATCCTAACCAACTTGAGAAGGTATATTTTCGCCGTCTTTTTTGAGCTTTCAAGTGTTGCATTGATGCTTTTGCCTATTTAAAACCACTAGTGCAAATAGATGTGACACACTTGTACAAACAGTATACCAGACACTGATAATCACAGTGTCACACGATGGGAGCAAAAATGTAGTCCCCCTAGCATTTGCATTGGTGAAGGAAAAACCAATTAGGCATATCAATATTTTTTTGTTGCACCTAAAAAGACACGTGACCAAGAATCATCAAAATCTATATATCATTACAGACATGGGGCAAGGTCTCATAGTGATGATGGAAGATCTATATATAGAATAGTGACCACCATATGCACATCATATGTTTTGCCTTCGTCATATGGTAAACAACCTCTACCAAGACACGCTAACAAATTCTTGCAAAAAAAAAAAATACTAGATTACTAAGCTCAATCTAAATACTAAGGGAATTTCAAACTTTACACTTTTCATGTCAACAAGTGATGGTGGTATGTTTGAAGTAGGGCTATGACTACCATTGATCAGTCAATGATGTTTTTGCCAATTGGAGACCATGTTGAATGCATACTAGGGAAAAATTTATCTTATTGGAAGTTAAGTAGATTGGCTAGTTTACAATGGTCCGAAACTAAAGTTTCACCATGAAATGGCTCGAAAAAGAAGGCGCCCATAGTCCACACGTATAAAAGGTGAAATGGACTATAAACAATGTGGGGACCCTCTATAATGTGAACTCTACAACGAAACTAGCCACTATAGTTCAACATGTTCATCCTGCCCCACTATAGCATTATTAAGATAAATAATAATTAAATTTTGTAACCTTATATTTTGTAATGTCGTTTTAAAAAATTATCCTTCAAATATCTTATTTTGTTAATTTTTGATAAACTATTTGACAATGAGACAAAACAAAGTAATTTAATAAATTAACTTAAAAATAATAGCATAATTATTAC
Source organism: Biancaea sappan (assembly GCA_037074585.1). Taxonomy (NCBI): domain Eukaryota; kingdom Viridiplantae; phylum Streptophyta; class Magnoliopsida; order Fabales; family Fabaceae; genus Biancaea; species Biancaea sappan. The sequence goes on along the minus strand of CM073497.1, from coordinate 42,952,606 downwards.
ATTTTCTTAAAACACTTCACAAAATATATGCTTCTTATTTAAAAATATTTTTTTAAAATTAATTACTTATTACAATGTATTTATCTTTTTTTTTTGAGTTAAATGACATAAAAATATATATTATAAATGATAAATTTACTATAATGAATCATTTTAATAATGTAAAAAATTGCATATTGTGTAATTAAAAATTATAACATAGAGAAATATTTTTAGATAATGTCAACATTTTTAAAAAAATAAAAAATGTACATATTTTATTTAATAAAAATATTTTTTCTCCATTAAATACTTATTATAGATAAATAATGTCAAAATATAAACAATAATACATCTTTCAAATAATGTAAAAAATAGAATATTTTATAATTACAAATTATAAGATAGGAAAAGATTTTTAAATAATATAAAAGCTATTTCTAAAAATTTTCAATATATATTTTATTAAAAAAATCTCTTCTTATAAATTAAATAATTATTACTATTTTTTATATTATATACATTGAAATATAAAAATAAATTTTATATAATTCATTTTTAAATTAAATAATATAATCAATTTGAAAAATTCCATATAGCGTGACCTGGGTCACGGATCCAATAACGAGTGCAATGTTTTTTTCATTTTTTCTTTTTTATACTAACATTTTGGTATCGAACTAAGTTTTAGTCGGATAACAAGCTCTATAAAAAGTCTAAATGTCTAAAATTCAACTAAGGCATGGTTGAATTTTATATAGAATTCGACAATAGAATGAACAAATTTTGAGAAAAGTTAATATATTGAAAAATAGATTAGAAATTAACACCATAAGAATTATCTTTTAAAAAAAGTTAGTACCGCAGTTAAATCGCTATCATCTTAAAGGGATAACAATGAAAAAAGTTAAATAATAAGTAATTCGAGTGTTCACATTCGTATCTTTTTAGTATAATATTTCAATTAGCTCAAGTAGTACTACAATTAATTCATCATTACATTCTTCTATCAAAAGAAAAAAAATTGTCACTGCATTCATTAATTTAACCTTAACATGCAAAATATTTTTCTTTATATGCACATTTATGATTTTTTTTTAATCTAATAAACAACTGCTTCTAAATTTAGTATATTTAATGGAAAACATTTGCTCACAAGTATCTTGTTTGACAAAAAAGTGAGATGAATGTCCCTTTCCAAAGTAAAATAATGTAATGTTAGCAGTTCAAGTTGTTCAACATTTTTTTAGATAAAATTTCAATTTCAAATATTGTGAATGAAAAAATTATATTGAGAGAGTTTTACATTTTTTTTAAACTCATATCAAGTTAATTAAAGCTCAGAGAATTTTCAAAATTGTATGTTTCATTTTCATTCTTTTGCATATCAAAGTAATTTTTGATAACAATAAATTTGAAATTAATAATCTTTTGAATAAAAAAATAATATTAAAAGAGTTTTACACTTTTATGGTTTAATCTATCTCAAATTAAATTAATCAAAATTCAATAAATTTTAAATATTTAGTATTTAAAAATTTTATTTGTCTCTTTTTTTTTTGTTTTGTCAACAATAAATTTAAGCTTTAGTAACAGTTCATTTAGTTATTTAGCAATTAAAAAAATTATAATATTTTAAAAATTAAATTTAGATGATTCATTTTTTAAATTAAGTTAAAACAATAATTTTTCAGAAATAAAATCTGTAAGTTACTCACTAATTTATGGTTAGGGGATTTGGGGTTATCGTTTGACTTTTTAATTAAGGAAGCTGCATAACATATACATAATCATTTGATGATTGTGAACATGTAGTTGTAAATATGTCATACAGTTAATAAACCTCAAGCAGGCCCAGGTCCGTGGTTAGGCGTCCAAGCAGACTTGACAACTAACAAATGGCAAAATTTCCTGTCTCTCCCTTTCTAACGGGTCAGCAGGGGCAACATGGAGAGGAAGAGCACCAAACGTTGCAGATAAGCAAATGCCTCACAAAAACCGAGGCAACGCGTGTCACCCACACGATTTTTCCTTAATTTCTCTGATATTTTATTGTTTTTGTCGTTCAGAATCCCCCCATACGCATACGCTGAAGCGCGGTTGGGAACATACACACCCAACACAAGCACGAGGGGTAAAAGGAAAAAAGTACCTAACTTCCTCTCGCTACTTACATTTGTTAATTGAACCGCAAGGGATTTAGGGGCGACGTACGCAGAAGCAGAGAGGGAAAGGAGGAGATGGCTGCTACTTCATTGTGTTCATCGACAGTTCAATCTCAAGTTAATGGATTGGGTGGGGGACTTAAGCTTCAAAAAACTTCATTTTTTCAACCTCGTTCCCTAACTTTCTACAGGTATCGCTTATATTGGTTAACAAAAAATAAATTCTCTGTAGAAATCTTGAATTGTTGATCGAACCTATCATTTTCCTGATAGCAACTATTAGATAGAAAAGTTCTGGAATCCCTTTTGTGCTGGTGGGTGTCTGTGGAAGTAACTTGTTTTAGGTGACAATCAGTTTTTGCTGGTGAAATTTAGGAACTAACGTGTTTCTTAATTTCCTTTGTTGTTTGAAAATGGTATTTCCAGTAATTAATCTTGAAAAGAGAAGGTGGGATGGGAACATCTTAAGATTTCTTTACATGATCAAAGAGGTGTCACTATCATTGTTTAAAGTTACTTATCTTCAACTTGTACCTATGCGCTTTCATTGATGTTTTAAGAATCCAGTTTCTGCATAGTATCGTGACCATAAGAATATTGAATGCTTTTCCTTATTCCACCAGCCATCCATTGTCACTTTCTTATCTTCATTTGATAGGACATGAACAACTTTTTATGCTGGTGAAAAACTCAGAGGGCTCTACTTCTATATACCCGTGACATTACCTCTTGTTTAACAGTTGTTTCCATCTTTCTAGATGTCATACCAACTGATGAGATTTCAGTATTCCATCCATAGGCTAAAGAAAATGTCAGATTCACAACTTTATTCAATAACCTATCCATCTACTTTTTTGTTGCCGTATATTCAGGTTGGGTACTTAAATGATATTATGTAGGATGAATACATATTCAGCAAAGTGCATGTGTATGCTATTCATATGTCATGCCATGCTCATAGGAGTACTTTCATTGTTACGTGATTTGTTAGATACACCTAGTGGTATTGTAATGTAAAGGATAATCTTGTCTGCTTTTAGATGCTTTAATTACTTGTTATTTTGGGAATTCAGGAGGCAACTTACTACTACAGTGAAGGCTACGTCTCGTGTTGACAAGTTTTCAAAAAGTGATATCATTGTTTCTCCTTCTATTCTTTCTGCTAACTTTGCAAAATTGGGCGAGCAGGTTCTATATTATTATCTAATTTCTTTATCAGTATCCAATTTGTCTTTTTTTTTTGTTCTTCTACACACCATAGACATAGTCTGTTTGAATGCTCAACATGGCTATAATGTCAGGATCTATGATTGTCTTATTAAGTTTTCAAGTAAATCTGTCGTCTTGTTTTGTCTGCAAGTTTCTGTTAGCAAGTCTTGTGACTTTGATTTTTTAGTCATGTTTGATGGAGTTTCTGTTTTGCATTGTCTAGGTAAAAGCAGTGGAATTGGCAGGCTGTGATTGGATTCACGTTGATGTAATGGATGGTCAGTTTGTTCCAAATATTACGATTGGACCTCTTGTGGTTGATGCCTTGCGCCCTGTGACAGATCTTCCTTTGGATGTGCACTTGGTATTCACCTTTATACATATATTAAATCAAGCCAATCTTGAATATCTAATCCTCTTTCTGATGCAAATTTAAGAACTGCAGATGATTGTAGAACCTGAACAGCAAACTCCAGATTTTATCAAGGCAGGGGCTGACATAGTCAGCGTTCATTGTGAGCAAGCATCCACTATCCATTTGCATCGTACAATTAATCAAGTAAGACTGTCCTCTTATCCATCTACTTGTTGAGCAATATTTCTGCAATTGAAACCAATAAGACTAACTGAAGTCGAACTTTTGTAAAATTAGAGGGACCACAATTGTATTTGAAGCCAACATATTAACTATGACATGAATCTTGTTGTTAAGGACTTTGTAATGATCACACATAATATTGATACTATGAAATGAAAGTCCAATATATGAAAAGTAAAGAAATGTCTTTGCTGCTATTATGAGTTGGTTAAAACAGGACAACAGCTGGTTAAAGAAATGGTCATAGTGATTACTTGTGGTGTTTTAGAATCCACTGAAGTTGTCAATCTGAAGAAACATAAAGAGTCATCTGCCATCTGTCAGATCAGGGCAATTTCTAAATGGTTACTGGACTTAAAATAACAGAACAACAACTGGCCTGTGGTTTTAATTTTTTTCCCCCCTCTCTTTTTCTTCTTGGGATGAAAGCATGATGAAAAAAATCATTTCACTACTCTATTTTTCTCTTTTTCTTGGGAGGTTGGGGATGGGGATGACTGCTGATCTATATAGGATTTTACACCTTAGAGTGGAAGGCATAGGCCTCCTCCTGGAGGTGGCCAGAGCCATATGAATTTTCCTTCTCATTATTATTCCTGATGAGATACACTTGGCCTCTTTCTTTGCTAAATGAGTAAATGATAACTGTCCAAATTACCGAGGTTTAACAGCCTTATTCCTGTTGATAGTTTTTTCCTTGTCTGGTGTTATATTTTCATCATGGCATGATATATGTAATCTTCCTATTGAGTACATTTAGTTGGTTTCTTTCTTCTGGCACCACTGATTCTTCTATGCTGCAGATTAAATAATGGAAAGGTTTCATTTAGGACTGGAGTTTTGAAATTGTTCTTTACTTCCTTGGAAACATGTTTTGCACTTTGAGTTGTTTAATTTATCTGACTACATTCTCTTGATATAGGTAAAAAGTCTGGGAGCCAAAGCAGGGGTTGTTCTAAACCCTGCTACCCCGCTAAGTGCAATAGAATGCGTCCTTGATGGTGAGCAATTGCAGTTCTTTTATCACAAAATTGATGTGCCATAAATGTGTCTTTATTTGATAGAGGAGTATATTTTTGAGGCATTGGAGGGCTTAACTAGAGACTCTTATGCTGTTCTGATGCAATTTGTATGGGTAGAGCTCATTCATTATATGAAACAGGAGACAGAAATCAGGAAGAATTTGCACAGCAATATTATCAGTGATAAAAGGCATATGAATTCATTTTCAGTTATTGAAGTGGTTATAGTTTTTAAATGAAGAATTCACACAGGAAGTATTTATTTATTTTTTTGGGATAATTGCACTTTGTCTTCCATGATATTTCAAACTTCAAAGCATGACACAGTATTTCTGCTATTCCACATTTGACTCCATTCGGTTTTTGGTGAAACATAACAAATTTTACACGATCAAGCGTCTGTTCATTAAAATTCATTTAGTTATAACCTTTCCACTACTACTAACAATTACATGATTTCTGTGCCAAATTGAAAAAGTGCGAGTAACTTACCATTAATTTGATGTAAACATGCTCTGGGTAGGTTTTTATTATATGACAAAATTGATGTCAGTAGCCAGGGGGCAAGTTTTTTTTTTTTTTTTAAATTTTGGTGCTAAATTAAATTTAGCAGGTATTGTCAGTTGTTGATTCTCTTGTTCTTGATTTGCTTGAACTCCTTGGTAGAAAGACCCTTTCTTTTTTTATTAAAGAATTAATAGAAATAAAGAATTGTTCCTTCAAGTCTTTTGAATTACATGTTTTTGAGTTGTTTTAGAGAAATTATATATATATATATATATATATAAAAATTGATATGCTTGTTGTCATGTTGACAGTGGTTGATTTGGTCTTGATTATGTCTGTAAACCCTGGCTTTGGTGGCCAGAGTTTTATTGAGAGCCAAGTAAAGAAAATTTCTGATTTGAGAAGAATTTGCGTGGAGAAGGTATGGTGCAATATTTTGTTTTTAAGTTTCTCTTTACATAAAGCCTAAGTGGCTTTTTTTTTTTTTTTTGTCCAGGGAGTGAATCCATGGATTGAAGTCGATGGTGGAGTTGGTCCAGCAAATGCATACAAGGTAACCTTTACATACATTATGTTTCATGTTTATACATTTCAGAAAGATCTGCAACAGGTTTTCTATGTGCTGAAAATAATCTGATAGAACCCAATTCACAGCAACAGCACAAGATACCAGAAAAGATGTGATTTCATTAACATAAACTCCACCGAATACAAAATACTAAGTCACATAAAAAACACACCAGAAGGAATACACAGCACTCACATACTATCACCACTATTCAGCAATATGCAGTAGAACGACAGAAATGCATAACAGAAACACATGCACAAATAACACTCCAGATTGCTAGGCTTTCGAGAGGCTTGTACTCTCCCAAAATCATGCCATAATTTTTCCCTGCCCTTTCCACTCTTCATCCTCCTATTTATACCCAAAGCCTCCAACTGAAATATCCTACCCTTCCCTTTCTATCTCCACATGTCCCACCTTCTAGAAAGCTTTATAATCATGCCCTATTGTCGAGGTTAGTTACAAAACCTCTCCACAGCCTATCATTCCTTAGGTTCTCTAGAATATACTGGTTCCATCATTACCCCGCCCTGGAAGCTTCACCTTGCCCTCAAGGTGAGAATTTGAAGTTGAGACTGGTGGTATTTCTTTCCAATGGAAGTTTCTTCATGCTTTCCCAAAGATCCAATTTCTAGTAAATTCTTGTCTGGCAGGTGATTGAAGCTGGGGCCAATGCTCTGGTTGCTGGTTCTGCAGTGTTTGGAGCTAAAGATTATGCTGAAGGTAAACAAAAATAAAACCTATAATAGTGTGATTGGGCTTATATAGTACTGCATGTCAATTCAATGTCATTTTGATATATTTTACTGGCTTGAACTCACTTGTAGCTATAAGAGGAATCAAAACTAGCAGAAAGCCTGAAGCAGTTGCTGTGTGAAACGCATCCTAAGGATCCTGCACATTTTGCACTCTAATGTAAGTTATAATCTCACCCCTGTTAAGGAACATAATGGTGGACATTGCTTATGAAACTGTTCTTCAGCATAACAAATTATTATATAATAGTGTAATATACACTTCTCCTTGGTGTAAGGAGTCAACAGAAACCCCCCAAAAATAGGTGTCTAGGATCTGACCACTCGAAATTGAAACACTCACTTTAATGAACTTTTGTTAGCTTCTTGCTCCTATCATAGGTGCAAGGAATGTATCTAAGAATTATTCTAACAGGAGTAGTAAAAGATTACTCTTACAAGATTTACTCTATTTGAACTTGGCAGACAATATTCATGAATAAGCAGCCATATTAGGTATCAAGTAGTCTGGTTTTCTGTCACTGTCTGCCATTGCTCTTCTGTCTGGAAATAACTAAATGAATTCAGTCTAAGGCTGCTGGTGGGAGGCGTAGTTTGTGTATAATTTCTTTTGGAGGGTCAGAAGCAGATCGGTTCATGTTAATGCCCACTTCTCTGTATCAGCTTGTAACTCGTAATGTCTCAAAACGTAAAGCAATTATGCTTTGTAACCATACAAGGATAAATTCATTATATGATTTCTCTCTGAGATGATTCTTCAAACCAATTGGCTTCATTCCCAGCTCTGCTTGCTCTCTAGCTCCCTTGGATCCTAAAGTGCTTCTGTGATTTTAATTTCTTAAGCTTTTTGAAATAAGTAGTAGATTAATGATCCAGAGGAACTTGGGAAAGGAATCTTCTTGCCAATTGAGAAGTTCTTGCAGAATCAGCGTACATTGACTTATCCAATAATGTGCCACACGATTCAAGGAGATTCCAAGAGCTATAATTTTCTGTTGTTAATTCGTATTCTTTAGTTAAGAAATTTGTTAATTTCCTCTGCTGGCCAGCAATGTATTAAATGATGTAACGTGCTGACTATGTTAGTATGACTTTCAAAATATTCAGTTTAAATTGCAGATGAATTTATATTATGGGAGTGGCTGGAATGGTAACATTTATAGTATGTCAAAATAAAATGGTGATTAAATATTATCATTGAACCTATAAAATATAGAAAGTGCCCTGCTTGTGTTAGACACTGTACTAGACTATATATAACATTACAAATTAAACAGATGTTTCAGGTCTTGTGGCATTTTTGCGTTAATTCTGTTCTTAGGCACTTTCTTAAAACCATGTTGTCAATTTTTTTCACATAATCACACTAGACATGGATTCCAATATTTTAGGGTTCAAATCTTGTTTTGAACAAAGATACATTATTAACTATCGTCTATACAAAATCCCCCTTCTCACTTTTTGGAACTCATCGTTTGCATATGAAGAAACGTTAAATTGCACAATATACATCAGCTCAGAATAGAAGCTCAAAATGAACATTGGATAATCTATACATCTTGTCTGCAGACAGGACATGAATCATTCTTGACTAGCCATCTGTCTACACACTTCAAGTGAAAAGTGTGGTGACATCGTGGTAAGCTCCTCACAATTTCTCCGACTTCAATATCCTGCAAATTTCACTTGCTTTGCTTATATAACAATAATACAATAAGAGTTCCGCGAAATGCTAGCTCAAGCTAATGCATCTGTGTGAGTTGCATACTCGTGTATTTCACAAGGAAAGCAAGTAATAACTCCTAAAAATTGAATCAGCATGTATTGGTGATAACTGATAAGCATTGAAATTCAATAAGTAATGATTTATGTGGGTATAATCAGTGCATTGGGAACAATGAATAATCTGTATTCTTTGTTCTTTGTAATGATGTTGACATTGCAATCAAAATAAGCAAAGAAGGGGAACAGGACATCCAAATTCCCTATAATTAATCACCTGCAAACATATTGTGCAGCAGAGATTCTCTGTCTTCATGTCCTTTAAGATCACGTGGTGCGGTAACTTCTTCAATGAATCCCCAGACAATCCTCTGGACGATACTAAGCTATGACCTTCATGAATCTCGTCATAGCCTATACCAACCTGCTGTACCAAAAGCAAATGGCCGGTAAAGACTAAACATCTGCAAGTAATACAGCATATATAGAAGAATCAACGGAACTAAGATTCATAGAAGTCCCTTACAGTAGTAGGTAAAAATTGTACAATATATGGCATGTTAAGAACAGAAATCAAAACTGTCGGCAAAACATGGTTCCAAAATTAAAATGAAAGTGAAACATGATAATCAGGGGAACTATAACATATCAAATGTAGAGTTACAAATATGCAGGGGAATTACAACAAATGATTGAACTCAATCCTTAGAGCGTGCTGCATCGGTGGAAGGCAGTGGACATCACATTTACAGATACAGAGAGCTCTCTCAGACAAATGAAAGGGGAAAAAAGAAAAGGAGAGAGAGAGTAAAACAACCTGCCAACTGTAAGCAGTTAATATAGCTGGTGTAAATTGTTCCTCAACAAGCCTCCCACGAACAAGTTGCTCTATGAAATCTGCCTGGACCCAAATGGTAGAGAATTGATTCACAGCTAAAGAATTAAGACTTAAGACTTTTTAAGATGCCACTCCATGAAAAGTCAAATACAAACAAGAGTAAGGAGCACGGGCACTTTCAAAAATCAAAAGTGGTCATTTTATGACTTATAATTTTGCATCTTACAACTATCTTCACTCATCAAAAGAAAAAACATTTGAAGAGACCCGGGAAAAATCAAGACTCAAGAGCAAAAGGTCTACCAACCATGGTCGACGAGCTCCTTGACCCAGTTTGCTCCAAACACCAGTAAGCACGGGAAGCCTCTAAAACCTCAACAGATATTATAGCTCCAGCAATGGCACCCAATGAAGCTCCGCGGAGAAAACCGCTCTCAGAAGCCCTACTTGCTAAGGCACCAGCAATAGCTCCTGTGATGGCTCCGGCTACAATTGGAAAACGAAATTGCATGCATGCAGATGTCAGATAAATGAAAGAAAACTTTACTGCTTGAACAATGCTTTAGTACCTACATAAACATTTAACAAACCCAAAATTACCAACTTTGGTGATAGAGAAAGCTTCAACACCAACAATTCTACCAAAATCGCCAAAAAATTTCACTACCACCGATTGAGGAAGTAAGAAACCAGAATAATTTATTAGATTTTGGAGCTCCTACCAATAATTAATTCCAGTTTCAACCAAATCAAAGATATTCCCTCCCTTTCTTACATTTGATAACACAAAACATCAGGAATTGCATAGAAACCAAAAGAAAATCAAACCCCTAATCAATCAAAACAAAGATCGAGAACACATGATAATTCAATAACTACCGAACGAAATTTGAAAAGAAACAAGAGAAGAATTATCATCACCAATCGCAAAACACCCCGTGAGGGCTCCAGAAATAGCGCATAGTATTAATTTCGATACAGAACGGAATGTCCCAAATCTTTCAATCTCTTCAGTCTCCATAATACGGAGGCAATTAACCTAGGGGCGAGTCAACGTCGCGTCCAACAGCAGCGCGACGTGGGCTGAAGAAGCTGTGACAAACAAACTCGCCTCCCTGTATGTATGTGCTGAGAAACGAAGAGGGCAAAACCAGAACAGATGGAAACCGCGGCTATTAAATTGAAAGGATAAGAGGGGCCTAGATTTTGGGGGAAGCAGCAGTGTCAGCAATGAAAAACGAAAGTAGATTTTGTTTTTGGGGTCATTTTGGATAACGAAAAGTTTAGTTGGTGGAGACGAAGAGAGAGGGAGATTCCACGACACGACTTTGTCAGCCTTGAATGTCACCTACACAAACGGCGATATGGTAGACAGATTTTACCTTTTACGGCCTCTGCTCCAAAATCTCGTCAGCCAAAATGTTGGTAGGTCGATCAAAAAAAGACAGGAATGTTCATTATTTTACAACACGAAGTCACGAACGAGAATTTTATATTTGCAAGTTTGAAATTTTGAAATATATAAGCTCTGTCCTCGCTGTAACGGCTTCGGTTGGGTTTTTTTTTTTTGGAATAATTTATTGATTTAATTTTTAAAAAATTATAATTATCTCAATTTAATTTTTAAAAAATTAATTAAATATTTTTTATTTAATTTTTAAAAATTTATATTTATCTTAATTTGATCTCTTCATTTATTAGTATGGCTTTTTAACAACAAAAATTTTAAAATTTAACAATAAAAAATTTGTTAATTTAACAACAACAACAAAAAAAATAAAAGTAATTTTTTATAAACTAAATTAAGATATTTAATCTTTTAAGAATTAAATTAAAATAATAATAATCTTTTAATGATTAAAATAATATTTTGTTCTTTCTTTTTTTTTTCTTCCAATTAAGAATGTGAGAAAAACAGAAATACAAAATGGAAATGGTAGCTAAATTGACATGACATTTGAACGAACGGTTTCATAAGAATAAATTATAAATTTAATATTAAAAAATAATAATTATTTCGATTTTTTTTATTTGTCTAAATCACTATTAACAATGAATACTTTGATATTTTATAAGGGTAAATTATACAATTTAATTATTAAAAAGATCAAATTAAAATTAATATAATTTTTTATAGACTAAAATAAAATATTTTGTAACTTTATGAGTACACCCGGAGAGCAACTGTGACTTGATTATATGAAGAAAGGATTGTCTCATTAGATTAGTTTGATTTAAAAGTTCTCATTTATTTAGTTGTTATTTTTTTTTTTTTGTATAAATTTTATAAATATCAATCGATTCAATAATAATTGTAAGTACAATAATAAAATGAAATGATCATTGTAAATTGAAAAAACGCTAGATATAATTCAACGGCACTGAGAGGCTCCCTGCCGGAGGATTTTCGATCATATGTGACTGTCTGAACAAACTGTAAGGCTCTCTTAGGTTTCTGTCTCTATTTGTTACCATAAGCAGAAATCAAAGACAACTGGATTTGATTCATGGTTTGCTTGATAACTATCTCAACAGACCTTAGTGCTCGCTGTCCTTTTGTTTACTCAAAAAAGGAAAAAAAAAATCATTTCAAGAATGGGACAATCCCTCCAGATTAAAATTCAAAAATGACGATGAGCATCTCTCCAACACTCATTTACATCATTTTTTTTTAAATGATACAAAAAGGAAAAGTTCAGATGCTTAAATGTGATGTTGGCTTCAAATTGAAGCTGATTTATTCATAAATTATTAACAAGAAAATAGGCCTACTAAAATGGTTCCTTTTACAAAATTGACCAGAAACAATATACATCTGATCAGGCTTCTTTATCATGCATTTAATGCGAAGTATACAGCTTTAACCATTAAAAAAAATCTAATGAAACAGCATACATGTCCCTAGAATGAACATTTGTGCCCATGATCTTGGAGTAAGGTTGAAGGTAGGAACAGAACCTAATATTCATCCTCCAGCTGCACCAAATGCTCAAGTACTAGATAATGAATATTTGAACATCATTTGTTAAATCTTCTTAATATATTTAGCACATGCAGCATACTGCATGCTTTAATATCTCCCAGCGAAGGAGTCACTACCCAGAATTTCAGATAGTTTAATCATTTAGCAGTCAGCACACAGTATACTTTCTTGCTTTCAAGAGCACTGAATACCATATTCCATTAAATTCTCGTGGCACATACGAGCTGATTTCATATCTCCATTTTCTTGATAGCCCCTAGACAATAAACGATAAATGAAACTATTTGGCATGATCCCCAATTTCAGCATGTCTGCATGCAGCATCATCACATCTAGCATGTGCTTGGCTTGGAAATGTGCCTTCAGCATGTTAGCATAAACTGGCATGTCCGGCTGTAAACCACGGCATCTCATATCTGCAAAAAATTTAGTGGCCTTAAAGATCCGTCCATCCTTACACAAACCTTGAATTAGAATGGCATACATCACACTGTTTGGAGAAAAAATGCTATTATCCTTATCATCAGCTTCAGTTTTCTCCAGGAAGAGTTTTATTGCATTAGAAGTTCTTCCATCTTCTAAAAGGCCGTGAATCAAACAGCATACTGTAAATAAATTGGGTTTCAATCCTGCATCTAGCATCTCCTTGTGGAGCCTGAAAGCCTTTTCTGTGTTCCCATCTTTATAATGCCCATCAATCAATGCTGTGTAAGCAACCTCATCAGGCACAAGACCTTTGATCACCATTTCTGTGAACAAACCTACTGCAGCTTTTGTGTTTCCTATCTTGCAAAACCCATCAATTAAAGTAGAGAATGTGATGACATTGGGTGCTATGTTCCTTTTAGTCATTTGGGAACACACCTCAATAGCCCTCTCCATATTGCCTTCTTTACAGTATCCATCAATGATTATATTGTATGTCACAGAATTTGGAAGCACCTCTGCCCTGTCCATTTTCTGTAACAACCCATTAGCTTCTTCCAATCGAGCCGAGTCACAGAGGCCCTTCATGAGTATATTGTATGTGAACACATCTGGAAAAATTTCAGACTTCTCCATTTCTAGTTGCAAACGCATTGCTTCATCCAAGTCCCCTGTCTTACAGTAGCCATAAATCAAGGAATTATAAGCATAGGCATTAGGAACAACACCAAAATTTGCCATATAAGCAAAAAAGTTTTGTGCAGCTTTCATTTTACCCATTTTACACAGAACACCTGTTAGTATAGTAAATGTCACAACGTCGGGGTGCAAGCCATGACGAAGTATGTCTTGAAACAAGTCAAAACCTCGTTTAGCATTAGTCGTCTTGCAATACCCATCCATTAGAGTGTTGTAAGTGTATAAATTAGGGACTATACCAGATTCTCTCATCGACTTAAACATGTCCTCGGCCTCTAACAACTTACCCTCATTGCAAAGGGCACGTATAAGAGTTGTGTATATCACAACAGTCGGTTCAATCCGCCTTTCAGACATTTCATCATACAGCTTGCGTGCCTTCATCGTGTCACCTTGAGTACAAGAACAATGGATTAATATGCCATACGTGATTACAGTAGGTGAAAAACCAAGTGACACCATGTCCCCATATGTCTTCCACATTGAATCAAAACTTTCTGCTTTAACCAACCCATGTAAAAGTGCATTGCAAGCCTGCAACATAGGCAAAACCCTCATCTGTTTATACACCCATGAGGCTTCCTCAACAAGACCCATCTCACATAGGGCAACTATTAGAACTCCAAATACATTGGGGCTGAATTTAGAGCTATCTAACCGACTTAGAACGTCAAAGAGGAAACAGCACGCACCGTGGGGTTTCCGTGACTTTTGAAGCTTCTGAAAGATTTGTTTTGTCAAGCACTTCGCTTCTCTGTACCGCTTAGCCCCCGTTAAGATGTGGATCACAGCAGCGTAAGGCTGGGGATTTTTAACTGCATTGACTCTTCTGGAAGCGTCGTTGAAGTACCGAAGTGCCTCGTCGTGAGTTCTACAATTGAGAATGGTGTTTGTGATACATGAGTCTGGCGGAGACAATGGAGAAGATTGTGAGAAGGACGTTGATCTCAAAATTGTTGAGGGGTGCTTGAGATTGATGGGGTTGAGTTTTCGCCGAATATGCATCGACATTGCGTAGACGATCAGAGGAGTTTTTATCTTCCATCTATCTTGCAGCTTCAATATACGTCATCTTCAACCAGTAGCTGATCAGATCTACTCTGGTTGAGCAAATCAGTTTGTGAGACCGTGACAGTAAAAGCACCACTTTTCAAAATCCCAAATATAAATAAATTTAATTTATGGTATTTTTATTTATTGATAAAAAACACAACTTTTATTTATTTTTAATTTATTTTTGGGAAACGATGATTAATGTGTTGAGCAGATGAAAGAGAGTGCATTCTTTTAGATTACTAAGGTAACAATAACTTGATGTTCAGCGAAGGTTTAGCTCCTGCCGATTCTACATCTACCAGAACCATCCGACAGCACGTCTTCTTGCTGTTGCAGCTCTGCAACAGCGTAAGAAAGCTCAATCAAATTCATACACAAGTAATTGTTAATGCCTTATCTCAGAAGAATTACATTCTAGCGAAGCTTCTATCTCTGTACCTAGCCTCTGGTCATCTCCAACAGGCCGAAAATATTTTCGAGAAAATTGAGAATCCAAGTACTCATGTTTGGAATCAGGTGATCAGAGGCCGTGGCCGCAGCGAAATGCCATTGACATCGATCGAACTTTACAATCGAATGGTAGAAGCTCAGGCTGAACCCGATGGTTTCACGTACTCATTTCTTTTGAATGCTTGCGCGCGGGGTGGGTTGACGAGAGAAGGGGACCAATTGCACGCGAGAGTTCTGGTAAAAGGGTACTGTTATAGTGTGTTTGTGGAGACGAATTTGATAAATTTCTACACAAGGCGTGTTGAAGAAGGCGATGGTGGGTTTAAGCAAGCACGCCAAGTGTTTGATGAAATGACCCAGAGAACCATTGTAAGCTGGAATTCTATACTTGCAGCGTATATCAGACACGGTGATTTTGATGGGGCACGAAGAATCTTCGACGAGATGCCTTATAGGAACGTAGTGTCTTGGACGACCATGATTGCTGGATGTGCCCAAAATGGGAAGTCCAAGCAAGCTCTGTCACTGTTTGGTGAGATGAGGAGAGCCCATGTAGAATTGGACGACGTCGCATTGGTGGCTGCCTTGTCAGCATGTGCTGAATTAGGGGAACTCAAGTTGGGAAAATGGATCCATTGGTATACTAAGGAGAGATTGAAACCCTCGATTTTATTGAGCAATGCTCTCATACACATGTACGCTAGCTGTGGCTTACTTGATGAAGCTCATAAAGTGTTTGACAAAATGCCACAGAAAAGCACCGTATCTTGGACTAGCATGATCATGGCTTTTGTGAAGCAGGGTCGTGGGGAGGAAGCTTTCAATATGTTTGAGAAGATGTTGAGTGTGGGAGGGCATGGAGTGAGACCTGATGAAATAACTTTCACTGGGGTTCTGTGTGCTTGCAATTATGCAGGTTTTGTAGATGAAGGATGCCGAATTTTCGCATCCATGAACCGAACTTGGGGAATCAGCCCAAGGATTGAACACTACGGGATCGTGGTTGACCTCTTGAGCCGTGCTGGTTTCCTCGAAGAAGCACATGGACTTGTTGAGACAATGCCTATAAAGCCAAATGGTGCAGTATGGGGTGCTCTTCTTGGTGGCTGTAGAATACACAAGAATGCAGAGCTAGCTTCACGCGTGGCAATCAAATTACTGTCTGAGCTCAACATTGATCAAACTGCAGGTCATCTTGTGCTCGTGCCAAATTTGTACGATCTTGCTATAATGTGGCAAAATGTCACTACTGTGGGACAGAAAATTATTGAGACTGGTGTAGAAGAACCTCAAGGGCGAAGTTGGATCCAAATTAATGGACTTAACAATGATTTTGTGGCAGGTGATATGACTCATAAACATTCATCTTTTATCTATGAAATGCTTCGTACGATCACCAAGCAAGGCGATCCAGAAGAATATGAACAAGGCGTGACAGAAGTCTTTTTGGATGGGAAATGTAGGCAGGAGTATAAAATTTTAGCCTTGTGCATTTCAGGTTTCACGGAAGGCAAGTACTCATTTTTACGGTCTTCCAAGTATTTGGGAGTAACTGCTAGTGGTTTCACTGAGTGATTCTGCACCATTTGGATTGGACAAACATCCTGAGGAGAAAGTTTTATATCATTTTCCACTAGGTGATCTTCCTTCCTTGAGTGTCAATGATAATATTGTAAGGATCTTCATAGGCCGTACAGAGCCTTAGACAATTTCTTAAAGATATGACAAATATGAACATATGACAATTTTCTTTGAAGTAGCTGATATAATGAGTTCATTATTAATTGATGAGCTATTCTATTTTCTGCCTGGTTTCTTAGTTCAACATAATTCCCACTGATTGACAGTTGGAGCTTCTTCCTTGCTACTGCGTCAATTTGAACTCTGCTATATATGTAAGTGTTAGATTTTGCATTTGCGAGCTGTGCTCTCTGGTCCATTTTTCCCAACGCAAGTACTCCCCATTTTGACTCCTTTTTCTTATTTCATTCTTTTTTTCGTTCCTAATTCTAAATAGTTAAATATAGTACTGTCAAAAAAGACCATAACCCGCAAGCCACTCTAGGATTGCTAATAAAAATGGACAGTCTTGGGACAAGTAGTCACGGGCCAGCTCGCCCCAATTTTTTTTACATATTTGTTTTTATTTTTTGTCTCTGTAGTGTCATTTTTGTTCTAACTCAGTGATTCCATCATTCCTCTAGCCCAGCCCAGCCCAGCAACGATTCAGATTAGAACGAAATATTCAGTCATTTAGATATCACTCAATCAGTAATCACTCAAATTAGACTCCATCTCCTATTCTCCTCTCCATGACTCCATCTCGTCCTGATGTCTTGTCTCGTCACCAGTCTTCTCTCCCTCCATTAGGATTCAGCCATTTTAGGTTCACCGTTCACCTCAGTGGCTGGCGCTCTTCGAT
Source organism: Biancaea sappan (assembly GCA_037074585.1). NCBI lineage: Eukaryota > Viridiplantae > Streptophyta > Magnoliopsida > Fabales > Fabaceae > Biancaea > Biancaea sappan. The sequence goes on along the minus strand of CM073497.1, from coordinate 42,935,204 downwards.
CTTCGATCTCGTCTCATCTAGTCATATTCTCTTCGTTAGGGTTCAGGTCATCATCTTCATCGTCTAAGCTCTATATTGTGCTCTTGGGCTCTCGCCTCCTCCCCCTCCACCTCGCCTCACCCTTGTTCAGTGGTGCTCTAAAGATTTTCTTTATTTTCGGTCTTCTCTCTTCCCGTCCAAGACTTCAAGCTCTCATCTCATCTCACCTCTGGACTGTTATGTTAATCTGTATTACATGCTAGATCAAAAAAAAAGAAAAAAAAAAGATTGCAGGCTAGACTATTCACTTGCAATTTAGCCATGGGCAATCTTGATATATGTAAGCCTATTTATAAATGGGTCGACTTGTGACCATTCCATTTATTCTCAATTAGTAACCAATTGGCCTGACCAAGCCTAATTAATATTACTAGTTATATGTCTATATATATATATATATATATATATATGTATGTTATGTCGAGCTCTGCGTGTACCCATGCTTCTCTATGAAGCAAAGTACGACTCTCATTGAAATCTGTTCACAGAAGCCCACAACTACAAGGCTTGAATTACCTTGGATGCAATTAAATGTCCCCTGAAACTCAATATGTATATTCTTTTTTCTTAATGTAGCCCCAAGTTTACTGCACAAGTGCCAAGTATTGCTTCTTACGATCGTTTTTGAAGGTAAGATTCCATTTGTTTCAGGACAAGCATTCTATAGAGATACCTAAAGTGCATCCCTATACAAACTCATGGGTGGGTTTGTAATAACTTGATATTATCTGGATTTAGATTCTCCCAAATTTAAAAAGAAAAAATTACACAATAAAATTTAGAGAGAAAAAGACCTAGAATGTAAAGCTTGTTTCTTCAATGTGAATCTCAGATAAATTGTCTTTCTCTTTTTAAGATTTATATTATAATTTTATTTAGAATTTGAAACGATGAAAATCCGTAGTATCATCTTTTTTTTTTTTTTTGAATCAAATCCGTATCATCTTAGTTTAGCTTTTTTGAAGAAAACAGAAGGAAAACAGAGTTGGGCTAGTCTTGGGCTCGAAATGGGCCTAGATGAACCCACCAGGAAGCAACCCAAATCCAAACCTAGCCGACCTCATATATGAGATCACGCTTGGCGCGTGCTATATCCAATTTCAGTTCATTCAATCAAATTTCGAATCCCAATTCATCGTCTTAGGCGTCAATGGGTCCGACTGAAGAACGATCGGAGATAGTATTCTTCGACGTGGAGACCACCATCCCGACCCGACCCCGCCAGGGTTATGCCATTTTGGAGTTCGCTGCTGTCTTGCTTTGCCCCAGGAAGCTAAGGGAGCTCCATAGTCACTCCACTTTGGTCCGCCCTGCCGATCTTTCTCTCATCACACCCTTGTCCGAAAGCTGCAATGGGATTAGTCGCCAAGATGTTGCGTCGGCTCCTACTTTCGCCGACATCGCCGACACGGTTTATCACCTTCTGCATGGTTTGTTTCCTTCCTCTCACTTCTTTGCTTGGTAATTAAGTAATTGCAGGAAAGATAAGAAACTTCCGCTGTTATGTTTCACTTCATCCGACTTCCCATTAAAAAAATTTTAGCACGTTAGCAGTTATTTCATTTCTTACATTCGAGTTGTTTATGTGCTTTAATGAATTTCCTTTTTTTTTTTCATTTTGTTCAATTCTAACATGTTTACTCCATTAATTGGAATTATTTAACCAGAACCACATGGAGAATTGCCAAAATAAATGCTTTTTTTTTTTTGGGTTCTAAGATTCCATTTCCCTGTATGTTCCCGCTTTAAAATTCACAAGTATCATATGACAGGGTAAGATTTTCAACATTCTAGTTGTAAATTAATTACTTTGCTGCTAACCATGATGAACAAAAAGGCTCCAACATATTTTGGTTTTTATAACTGGTTAGTCGCTTTTGTTTAACATTCCTTAACTATAATTTTCTTTTCTGAATTTTCTGTAGGTCGTATTTGGGCGGGTCACAATATTTTAAGGTTTGACTGTGTTCGGATCAGAGAAGCATTTGCTGAGATTAATCAACCAGCACCAGAACCAAAGGGTATTATTGATTCGCTAGTCCTTTTAACTCAAAGGTTTGGAAGAAGAGCTGGTAACATGAAGGTACTATTTCATATATTTTGTTATTTATAGCTAGTCATCTGTGTCTCCATTAGACTGAGGACTAGGTAAACTGACTAGCATACTTCATTCTTATGGAGAGTTTACTATATAGAGAAGATATTCTCTTGTTAAATCTAATTTTTCGAGGGTGCTTATGATCTTTTTCAGGAATCCAATAAGCAAGTGTTTAGTAAATAGTTATCCAAGATTTTAGTTTAGGATATCACCATGTATTTAATTTCTGACCACCCACAAAGCATGAGGTTTGTCAACTTTTATAGAATACCAATTTTGTATTTATTTTGATTTTTTTAAAAATATTTTAGATGTTGTACCAAATATGGAAATCATAGATATCATAATATTAGAATGTGAAATTGTTAGATCCCCACAGCAGAAAACCACGGAAACAACGACAGAAAATAGAAAGAACAGAAAGAAGAAGATAATTCGTCAAAACTTTATTAATGGACAATCTTTAGGCACCAGCCACATACACTTGCTCAAGTTAGAATATCCTCGATGGTAAGTCCCCAGACCTTACCAAAGCCAACTAAACATATCTCCCCCCCCCCCCCCCAAAAAAACAAAACAACAGACATACCCCCGCCTATATATCCTTTTCCAAAAGTACTAAAAGAGAACAATTACTTAACTACCCTTTACTGGCCCTCCTTGAACATACTTTCCAGACCCGAGGGCTATACATAGAATTAGGTTCTAACAACACATCCCTTGGGTTTCCATCAGAAATAATGCACTAAACAGCTTCTAAGTTACTGGTTGAGAACATGCAATCTATCTTTTGACCTTTTTATGTGGTGTTAAAGAAATCCATTATGTTCTCATTACCCAAGTAAAGAATGAACCTTTATTTTCAGATATTATCTCGTCTGATCAAGATAAGAAAAATATGTTTTTTCCTTTCAAACTTTCACAATTTCTTGCATTATACTTCTTTTTTTTTTTTTCCATTCCAACTGTCATTCATTAACTGCCAGAATGCATGGGGAAAAAATTGCTGCCAGAGTGGTTCAGACAACATTAGTTCAATAGTTTAATTTATGATCCATCTCCTTGTTTCACCTCTTCTTCTCCTTGGGTTGGTGGAGGGAGAGGCAAAAAATTGAAGAAAAAGGCTAATTTAGCACATTCCAAAGTGTCTGTGCATCTCTTGGGAACCTTTTAGTCCGTTCAGCAAGGTGTATGAAAACACTTATATGTACTTTCCTTACCATGTCATTTGTAAATTATTAAATACCTTTCTGTTATATGACATTCGAGATAAAGAATTCTGTGTTCCGGACTTGTAGTATTTAAGATTCATGAGGCCATGCAAAAAAAAATAAAAAATAAAATATTTAGTTTTTGTAAGCTTCTAGTTATAACAAGACATATAAACATGTTCATATATGTGGACAGATGGCTACCCTGGCAACATATTTTGGGCTTGGACAGCAGACACATAGGTAACTATTGTAGGTTTTTTCCAATATATATGTGTGTGTATATATATGTATATCTTCTAATCTTTTCTGCAATAATTTTCAGGAGCTTAGATGATGTACGGATGAATATTGAAGTCCTCAAGTACTGTGCAACAGTTCTATTCTTGGTAAGTTTGTAACTTAAAGGAATTTAATATGTACTTGTCCTAGAACACTGAGCCAATGGCCCATTTCTAATTTGCTATGGAAACCATTGTTATTACACTAGTTTTTAAGCAATAAGTTTGAAAGGCTAACCTATTTATTAGTTTGAAATCAGTTCTTGAAGAATCTGATTTAGAGTTAAGAAATTTTTCTGGTTACAGCAAGTTTCTCTCAACAAGACGCACCTTATTAGAATTCAGTTTTTTTATTCGTTTTGTAACAGAAAATCAATTTGCAGCTACTGTGCACTGAAAAAAAAAAAAAAAAAGGAAAGACTTTTCACCTTCCCCCTACCCCCTGGGGGATTTACTTAAACCTTTTTGAGAACTGAATCAAAATTTTAACTCTTTAAATGCTTGAATGTAATTTATGCTTTTATAGATCATTGTCTGTTATTACTTTTGTCAGACCAAAAGAGCATATCTCCCTTCGGTGCATATTCTGTTTGTTTACTTTACTGTGTTCACTTAAAATTTGTTTATAGCAGATGACTACTCATTTAAAAGTCCTGAGTCATGCCTGTCAGCAATTTCTATGGGCAAGATTACGCCATATGGCTATATCAGGCAGACAAGCAGTTTTATTGTATACCATCAGTGGATAACTGAGAAAATGTTTGATTGAGCATCTTCAAATCCCTTATAGTTAATACTAGGGTTATTTTCTGAATAATCAAATACCAGTTTTAAGAAACATAATCCAAATTTTTGTGTTTGATTTATATATTTTTTGGCCGATTAATTGTTGATTGTCTCTATCTTCCTGTCTTTCACATATATGCACATGTCATATCTTGCCATACTAATAATATGATATAGTTACGGCATCAGTTGTGAACTTGTCATGAAAATAATGATAATCTCTTTTCTTTGCAGGAGTCAAGTCTGCCAGATGTATCCACAGCAGATGGTTTGGTTTCTCCAAATGCTACTACAAGAAAATCTTCCCCAGATGAGGTCTCATCAAATATGAAAATGGATTTTGTGTCATTATCATCTCCTGAAAATCAAACTAAAGAGGAAAAGCATCCTATACTTTCTCTTACAATGTTGAGCTCAAAGGAGGCTGCATCAAACATGGCCAATCCTGATATAGTTGAGCCAGATATTTTTGACTTGGGTTCTCTTAGTAATGAAATTAAAAGAGAATCCAATGAAATACTGATGCAAGAGTCAGATAAGATGTCATCCCCAGCTGCTGTGTTTGAAGCTTGTAGCAGCTCTATTGTTGTTTTAGAGCCTGATGAAATATGTATCCCCTCTATCAGTGCATCTCTTGTTCCTATTTATCGTGGCAGTCAAAGGATAGAATTATTGCATAAAGGTGCCCCCTTTCAGATTTGTTGTACTAATTTGAAAGTACGGTTTGGAATTAGTACAAGGTTTGCTGATCATGCTGGCCGGCCGCGGTTGAGTTTTGTGATTGATCCATCACCAAATTTATGCAAGGTCCTTGATGCATGTGACAATATTGCACAGAGATTATCTTTGGATTCCGGTAGCAGCTCTGATTGGAGGTCAGTTGTTACCAGAAAAGATGGCTTCTTCAGCTATCCTACTGTGAGATTGCAGTAAGTTCTTGTCGTTTACACAATACATATGCATATATACATACATACATCCATCATTTTCCTCTCTGGTTTGTAGATCTTCAGCAAGTATAATAGAAAATAAAGTTGTAATTCAAGAGACTGAGTATTTAGTTACACACTTTTACCCACCACAACATTGGGATTTGAAGAACTTCAATAAGTTTTGCTGGATATTTGTTCACTTTCCTGGTTTTGTCATAAGAGATTGCTGCACCACTATATTCGTTGAGTGCATTAATGCTTAGCCAGTTAGAAAATAAGTAATGAGGTTTAGAATTTTTATCAGTTAGAATTATTAACCGATCTGTAGCTTTAAGAATCAATCAACTGAATAAAGTCAGTCCAAAATTTCTCTAGTTATTTTCTTATCGAGTAACAACTCTGTTACTACTTACTAGTCTGGAAGCGAAGCCCTTTCAGATTTTTCTACTTGAGAAATTCACTAGTTCTTTTTTTGTTTTTTTAATCTTGACATTGCAGTATACCAACAGCAGTAAGAGGGGACATGGACATATATGCTACAGAGATATACCAAAAAGAATCATCTGGCACTGTTCAAAGACTTCTCTTCAGTAAGTTTGATGCTGCGGAACTTGACTCCTTGTTGATGCCAGGGATATTTGTTGATGCATTCATTTCCTTAGATTCTTATGACTATCAGCAGAATGCAGGAATTAAGTTAGTAACCAAAAAATTGATAATTCACAGCAAGCGGAAGGGAGATTAAATTTAAGTGTAGGTAAGGTGGTATGCCTTAATAAAAAACACCCGGGGTGTCTTTTATTGTAAATGTTGGTAGGTGACTTCACTGTAAGATAAGGCTTCTCCAAATTTGATTGTATTACATTTAATGTATTACAGTTCTTCAGCTATAGAATCACATTTAATGTATTATAGTTCAAATTGATATATATATATATATATATATATATATATATATATATATATATATATATATATTCTGAAGGATGTTTCTCAAAAACAGTGCAAAATTGAGCTTGATGATATTTCAGAAGATGTAGAAAGGAAGAAAAGCAAAATACAACTATTTTAATTTTCTTTCCTACATCTTCCTATTTTGTAGGAGCATAGAAAACAAGTTCAAAAAAACAGATAGAAAGAGGGACCTTATTTATTCTTTAATATGACTTTTTTCGGAGAAGCACTTATTTGCTTGGATGTAAGCTTAATTATTAGTTTTTTGGAGACTATTTATAAGTGATTTAAAGTATCAAGATTTTTTTTTCTTTTTGGACATAATTTTTTTTCATTTTCTTAATAAATAACCCTTAATCCGAAATAGTACCTCAATAAGCCATCCACTCATTATACATTTTATTTATTAGAATGTTTCTTGATGCACTCCATGTTTAACTTTGTTCAAGTGTTAATATGTAATCATGATTCATGTGTTTCCAACTGTCATGTTATATAATTATATTCTTGAGTGGATTTTTAGACATTTTTCACTTAATCAAATTGTTGTACAATTAGCAAGAAATAATAATTTGGTTGAGTCTTGGTAGAGTGGCCTGATCAAATAAGACAGTAATCACCACACTAAATGGATAAGCTTATACAATCGAACCTACTGTGATGTGTCGAATGGATCGACCCTAAATGCATAAAAGATTAAATTATAAACGAAAAAAGTGTATTAATTATACTTTTGATCACATCTTTTTATGAAAGTCCAACTCTGCCCGCCTAACATCACTAAATCAAACTCTTCCACCCTTAATACAGGCTGTTGCTGCTGACCCAAAAGCGGAAGGGCATTGTTTTCATTACGTTACATGCATATTTAGAAAACCATATAAGTCATAGGAGTTCGGTTCACCATGCTTTCTTCTCGCATTTGCTGAACTAAGCATGTGAAAGATTAGTACTTGCATGGACCATAATCCTCTAGTTAGCTAATTAACACAATTGATAATAGGTAAAGGTAATTTTGTCCTTAAGATTTACCTCAAGTCTTAATTTTGCCTTAAACATTTTTTTTTTTGTATTGACTGTCTCATGTCCCTAAAACTAATGATATTAACATAATTGATGGAAAATATTAAAGTAGACTTTTCCATATAACATGTCTATTATCAAGATTTTAGTCTTAATTTTTTTTTCAAATATTTGATTAAGTTTTAATTTCGTCCCAAATAACATTTTTTTATTTATTTCTTTCATCTTAAATTAATGTTTAAATATTTGTTGTGTCACATAAAAAAATCTATATGGTGTTTGGAAAAGTTCAGGCTAGCATTTTTTGTCAACTTTGTTAACGAACTTAACCCTAAGAATAAAATTGAAATAAAAGAGAAACATGTGAAACAAAATTGATAAAAAAAAAGCTAGGAATAAAATTAAAACTCAAGGTAAATATTAGGAACGAAAAAAATATTTTTATCATTGATAATATTAAGAGTGAACTTTGATAGGAATGTTTATTGTCTTGTTTAGGATTAAAATTTAGTACTATTTTCATGTATATTTTGTTTAGAAAGTTTTAAGTATTTTGTAATTTTTTAATTAATATATAAATTACATACACTATATTGATTTCAAAAGTTATTATAGAAAATAAGGTATAGATAATTTTAAAAGCAATAAAGAAACAACAGTTTTTAATGACAACAGTGCTTGAACCCTAACTCCTCAACCTTAAATTTTTTTAGTTTCATACGATTTGAGCTACAAGTTCATGCAGTGGTATAAAGAAGTAATATTTTATAGATATGAATTGTGATATAATAAAAAATTGTTGAACTTTTTTTTACCAAAAAAATAATAATATTTAATAAATTAAATATGAAAAAAAAAAAGTCAATAAGCAGGCTCCTTTAACCGGTAAACCATAATAAATAATTAGACATATTTTTTGGTCCATTTAATAAGTAGATCAGCCCAACTTATTTGATAAATAATTCACTATAAAATTGAGAATTATATTTGATGAATGAATTTTTTTTTAATGATTGTAGATGTTGTAATGGATTATTCTTAATGAGGTATGGATGTTGTTAATTAAATTACAAGACTCCAATAAAAAATTATTGATTTTTTAATTAAAAAAGTAATAACATTTAACAAAATTAATTATAAAAAAATAGTGAATAAGCTTAATCGTGGGCCATAAAAGGCCATTATAAACGTATTTTTTGCCCACTAAATATGTGGGTCAGTCCAACCCATTTGATAATAGTATGAAAACCTAAAGACTTAGCAATTTATTATAAAATTATGAGAATTATATTTGATGAATTATTATTGTCACTTTATTTTTATTTTTATTTTTTGTTAATGATTATGGATGTTTTAATGAATTATTGTTAATGAGACATGCATGTTGTTAATTGAATTTAAATAAATGTCATTTGTAGACTTATATTTATGATTTTATAGCTAATTTAAATATTTAAATTATTATCAGTTTAATTACTATTCAATTACAATAGGATGAATAAACCTTAAATCATTATTTTCATCTATTTAACAAATGATTTAATTTAAAACATTAATATTAATATATATGTGTTCAATTATTCCTTCCTTCTTTTCTTTCCTTAATCTAATGGAGTTTGTCTACCAGAAAATGGGGGGCATTTATAAGACAAGATGTGGTGGCCTTGGATTATATTTCAACATCAGATTAATAAATATGCATGAGGGGACTTGTCTGATATTTCTGTTTAAGGGTGGGTAATAACATGGATTTTCTAGGTTCAATCCACAATCACATGTGAAGCTTACAAAAGTTCGGCTTAGGTATATCACGAGTATGTTTGGTAAAATTAGTTAATAAGTTAATTAAAATCTCAAAAAATAATTTTTAATTGAAAGCTTATAATTTAGCTTATTGAATTAGAAGTATTTGGTAAACGTAACTGTTGAAATAGTTAAAAAATATAAATTAAGCTCAAAATAATACAAATAAACATATCATTTTTGTTTTTTAATTAAATTAATGTAAATTATTACATATATAAATTAATTAAAAATATATATTATTATATTATATATATAAATACATATTATATATATATATATATATATATATATATATATATATATATATATATATATATATTATATTTATATATATAATGACTGAAGAACGAAGGATAGCAGACAATGGACACAAAGGATGACGAGGAGAGGACGACGAACGGACAAGGATAGATAGCGACGAGTGACCACCGACAAAGAAAGACAATCGCCAGAAGCCAACGAAAAAGGCCACGAAAGTCTGACGGCATTTTGGACATGTATATACATCAAGGGTATAATTAAAATTCTTATAAAATAACAAGGATAAAAAAAAAAGAAAAGTACATAAACAAGTTATAAGTTATAAGTCACTCAAAATAACGTTTCAAAATAAATTATAAACTAGTTAAATAAATTTATTTATTAAACATTTTTAACATGTTTATAAGCTAATTAAATATACTATGATCTAGTTTATTTTGCCAGTGAAACATAACCTTTATCCTTTTGTGTTTGATGGAATTTGGAAATGATAGGCATTACATGGCACTCCTCAAAAAGTGCAATTTGTACTTTAGACGTTAGAGAGAAACAGAAATAAGTGCCAATTGACGGTTTTAAAAAATTTTGCAAAGAAAAAGTGATTGCCAAACATTCATTAATTATCATCAAATTAGGCATGCATTATAGAGGTAGAGGCTAAATTACACTGATTTTCCGTTTGGCTAAATTATATTTAGTCTCTAAATTTAGTCAGTGTTCAAAAAATCAAACCAAATTAACTAATTTAACTGAAAAATTGGTCAATCGATCAAAGCATTGGTTTAATTTGGACCAATTAGAAAAATTGAACAAACCGGTCTCCAATCGATAAAATCAAAAAAAATCGATCAATTCAATTGATTCAATTTTTTTATTTTTTTTAATTTTTATTAAATATTATTATGTATATTTAAGAAATCTCTAAAACTTTAAGCTATTAAAAAAAATCTAGAAATTATATAAATATATATCTATAATATGCCTAGAATATTTTAATATTATATATTATATATTTTAATATCATATATTATTATATATTTTAATATCTATAACATATACATTAGTTATATATCTTAATATTTTAATATATTTTAAATAACATCAATTCGACTGTAGTCTAACTATTGCCTTTTAAACCGATATTTCAATCAGTTCAATAACTAGTCAAATTTTCTAAACTTTGCTTCTAACTATTACACTCGACCCTCTTAACAATATATATATATATATTGTAAAAACATTCCCTTCAGTTTACTTTCTGGTATGTCAACTAATTTTTGACATAATATCATATTATAATTATATTTTTAATATGATAGTAAAAACAATTAAATTAATGTTAACATATATAGAACTTTGACTTTACTATAATATGAGAGTAAAAATAGTTAAGTAATTTTATTATTTGAAGGAACACACAGTGTGTAAATAGTTAATTTCAATAACCAAACAACAAAGTTAGAAGGGAGGTGAGCATGATAATTAAATCTAAAGGGATGTGAAGTGTAATTTAGCAAAATCTCAGACGGGTTTATTGTAATTTACCCCTTTATAAAAGTTTAAACTGCAATTTATTTTTTAAAGTTCATTTGGTTTTGTAAAATCTACTTCCTAGTTTAGATTAAGAAGATAGCTTGAGGGCCATGGTAATTGGCTTCCCATAAATGGATGAAGATTATATAATAACATTGAGGCACATGTCATGTGTTTGAACTGTTTGAGATACATTACACAAGTTGAGGATGCAGACTGAAACATTTGGAAACCAAATACAGATTTGCTTTGTGAAAGAAATTGTGAAGCTTTTCCGAGTTGTTTCCAAACTTGTTAGTTAATTTCCTTCTCTTGTTATCAAAAAGTGGTTGTTGCTTTTCAAAATATAAAGTTTTTCTTAGTTATATAAACAACAGATCTTCTAGTGGACGTTGTATACCATCCGATCGGGGTGGAATTAGTGCTAGAGAGCCTAGCAAAGAATTCAAACTAGGTTATGTGGACACAAGGCTTTAGGAAAGTAAGATTGATGTTCATCATATTATGTTTTGTTGGCTTTTTTGCAATTTAATAATCCCACATGCCCAAATTAAAATTGTAAATGTCTAATTGTGTATTTGTGTTGTACAAGACACGGACACGTGGCTTTGGACCCGTTTGGCCTTAATTTCCCCTAGAAGCATACGCCATGATAATCTAGTGAAGGATTTGCACATGCATTTTCTATCAACTAACAAATTCGAGTAAAGCTTTAGGTACCTAATTGCTTGCTAGCTTTTAAACTATAGGATATCAAAATAAAAATAGGCCAAACCACATGACAATTTTATGTATTTCAATAAATAACACCTTTACTATAACTTTATATAATTTCAGAGACATTGAGTGTTAGAGGGATATTATTTTCCTGGACGAATAAACCAAATGATTTTGGCTAGTAAATTTTAAAACTATAGTTAATCCAACCCAACTAAATAATGTGGATGCTACACCTTTTTCTTCTTCTTCATTGTCTTTGAATAACATTATTTAACAAAAAAAAAAGTAGAGAGAGAGAGAGGGAAAATTTTGGGGGGGGGGGAGAGTGAAGACAAAATTTAAGGGATAAAATTGTAATTTTATGTTGATGACGTAAGTATTAGCGATGTAATTGAAACAAATTCGAAACATGTAGGATAAAATAGACAAATATAAATACTAGGGACAAAATTGAAATTCATGTTAAACATTAAGGATCGAAAATTTACTTTTGCCTTATTTTTTTGTACAAAAATACTATTCATGTCTCTAAATTTTGGTTCATATTTTAATTAATAAAATTGACAGTTTCTCTGAAGATAATAGAGATGCAATTTGGAGTGTTGTGTGGAAATGGGCTGCTACACAAAGAATCCGCACTTTCCTTAGGCTTTGTGTTAATGAAAGGGTGATGGTGAATGACATGGGGGCTTCTGTGAGAATTTCACGAGCTTAAGGGTGTCGCACGATTAAAACAGGTCTAAAATCTAATATTTAGGTTTGTCTTTACTAGTCCACATGTCAAGTTTTTTTTTTAAAATTTTTTTATATTTAAATTTTAATAAAAAAATTAATAATTTTATATTGAAAAGCAATTTATACATATAAAATATTATTTTTTTAATATTTATAAATAATTAATAACTTTAATTTTTTATATTTTCGTTTTAAATTAACTATATTATATTTAAATTTAAAAATTTTATATTTATTTTTTAAAAATTATAAAAGCTTTCATAGCCAAATTTATTATAATTATTGAATATAATGTTATAAAATATAAAAAAATAATAAGGTGGGGTTATTTATATATTAAATAATATAATATAATTATATAAAAATTAAAATTAAAAAAAAAGTAGGCTGATCTGTTTAGGTCCATTTTTTAATGGGCATAAATTTGGATACCCAAGCCCATCCAAATACAGGCAGACTGAACTTGACACGCTGGCCAAAGCTCATTTTGACAGTACTACATTCAAATGGTATGTGTTAGAATATTATTATAAAAAATATAAAATATTGTAAAAACCAACCATTCTTACCATGTGTTTTCATCAACCTATCAACTTTGGATTCTATGTACATTTATTTGGTTTGCACCATTTGGTATTCACACACTGCATAAGCACTGTTTAATCCAGATTCGATGCATGTACATTGGGTTTTATGTTTGCTGGACCTAAAAGTTGGTTTTAAATATTTTTCATTTTTATTGTCATTCGGCATCTAAATGCCATTGTGTTGGAATCAATGCCTTCGATGTAACTGACGCATCTCTTGCAAAGGGACACTATTAGAGAGAAGAAAAACCATATATCATATACATATATAATTTGTCTAATACTTTCGGGTAGAGTCTTAGAAAAACATGTAAGTTAAGAGAAATATTTTTTTTTGTGCGCAGAGATTATAGATTGAACTGGCAAGTACTTGAGATGCTATATTTTAAAGGTAAACATAGCTATATATATAATCATTGCACTTGGTGATATAACAAAATCAAGTGAATTACCTTTAAATAGATATTCTTATACATCAGCCCAATATTACATATTTCTTAATTCGTCACCAACCCGTTAGTGATCAGGTTTAAACAATTTGACCCAACCTAGCCCAAATGGACAGGTTGGACGGTTAACCCGAACCACTGCCCACCCCTAAATTTAATATCATTTTCTTCCGTAATAAAAGATTAAAAGAGAAAAAGGATAATTATATCTCAACATGAAAAGTGGTTCTATCTTCAAACTTCAAAACCAATTCTACCAATTTCTCTAGTTCAATATAATTCAATTAAGATCAAAGTAATTGTATTTTTGTGTTTATTTAAATAATTTGCTGGGCTGAAGGTGGAAAATGAGATGTGGGCATGTCATGTGTGGCACTTTGCAAATGTGAAAATATCTGAGTTGGGGAAATTATAATTTTACCCTTACTTAAGATTTGACCTTAAATTCACTCAACTCAATGGCATTTTTGTAATTTTCTACCCTATTTTGCTCACAACTCATGCCACTTTCAACTTAGTTCTCTCCACCCATTGTGCTCTGTCATTTCTCACCAATGCCCTCCTCTCAATTCTCCTCCACTCAAGACCACTTTCTCAAGCTCCCAACCACCATTCTCATATGTAGGCTCAATTTTCCGGCAACCTAATCTCACCAGAAGGGAGAAAGGTTGATGTAAGTCCCATATTCTCCTATTTTTTGCACTTTTTCAGATATGAGCAAAATGGGGCTGAAATTGGGTTGTATGGGAAGTGCTTATGCTTGAGTGTTGATCCTAGACTTTTCTTCATGTTTGATAATGAAAATGAAACCAGAGATTGGGGGAAATCATGACAAAAGATAGGTTTTGGTGGAAATTAAACCCATATTAGATTTTGAAAGAAAAATCAGGTTTGATGAAGGAAAATGGATAATTTGGGGTTGAATCTTGGAAATAATTTGGTTTTGATGTTTGAGGATGTTTTCTAATGATTGAATAAAGATTCCCAAACAAAGAATCATGAAAAATGGTCAAGGAATGAATTGGGATCATCCAAAAATCGAAAAGAAATCATTTTCGTTGAATTGGGGCAGTTTTGCCTAGGCTTCAACTCTAAGCGCTACGAAGCCAAGGCTCAACATTGGCATGCCAAAAAATGTTTAAATACTTTTTCAAATGGTCATAATTTACTCGTTTGAGCTTCGAATTTAACAAATTATATATCGTTGGAAAGATCTTTGAGTCTGGTTTTAAATGAGATAAGTTTCACTTGAAAATTCTTTACCTTTTCGAAAATATGAACAAAAGTGTAACTGAAAGTCAGAAACTATGGCAAATATTTCCTTGTCTCATGATTGTGACATTTTTTTTTACATGGTTTTCTCATAGGGATGAACTCTTTTACATACCTTCTACATCATTTGGTACTAGCCAAGGTAGATAACCATAACTTGAACCAAAGGTAAGGGATAATTACTACTTCATCTTGATTGTGTATTAATTCATCTTTAATTTCCATCTATTGATTATGATAAGTAATGGTAATTTAAGTGAGATTGTGTAAATGCAAAAAAGAAATCTTGTGATGGGGTTTAATAGTGATGAATTAATACTATCTATTATGGTCATGTAGTGTTCTATATCTAAGATTCTTGGGATTGGTTGTGATGCATAATTAACTTGTATAATTATTTGCTTGATTTAGAAATGGTATTAAATGTTGGAATCAAAATGTGGAATGAGTTCTTGTAATGAGAAGAACCATTGTATTTAAATGTAGAGTTTGTATTACTTGATATGTAATTGCTTGGATTGGATTGCTTAGATAAGAATTGGTTGAGGGATAGCATCACATTTAATTGCTTGGTGACATTAACACACTACATTAAGTGGGTTGGAATATTAATGATGTGTAATTGCATTGTGTGAATGGCATTCTTGTGAATGATGGATTGGTATGTTTTGGTTGATATTGGATTTAGTGTAGAATCTAATTATTCCTTATGGATTGTGTATGTAGTATGAGTGATCTATTTATAGTTAGAGTTGAAATTCTCTTTACGTTAGGTTTATATATTTGTTTTACGTGTCATTCATAAATATTGTGCGACACACAAGAAGCCTATTTGGCTCAGTTGATAATGACATATTAGTGGTAGTACAAAGAGTTGTGTGGCCCTTTCGTATTATGACTAATGGTATTAAGAGAAGCATGTGTAGCCCTCTCTACTATGAAAAGGCTTAATGGAATAAGAAGCCAATGAGGCTCTCTTGGACTATGACCTATGCGCATATGGTAAATGATGAGAACCTAATAGAAAGCATCTGTGGCCCTCTCAACTATAGTAGATCAAGAACATAGTGAGAAGTTTGTGTGACTTTCTCTATTATAAGATACGTATACATCAAAGGAAGCCTGTGTGGCCCTTTTATAAACAATGAGAAAGGAATGGAATCTACCTGTGTGGAATAAGTTGAATGCCTTTGTGGCAAAATTGATTATACTTGTGTGAGGATATAATATACTTTCTGCAACTGATGGAATAATTCTGTTGATGTTTAATTGTATTGTGTGGTAAACTCTGGATATAAATATATGCTGGTAAAGTGTGTACGAATGTGTATATGTGCTGAAACATGTCAGTGACATGACTGGGGGAACTTAGCGTTGTGTCATGCATATATTGGTTTGTGTCTGGAACAGGTCCATGGTGGTGGGTAGGGCTACTCGAGGCCCTACCTTTGTAAGCGGTATACAATTTGCATTTTAATCGTTTTGATTGAATTTTCTCTCATTAACTATCTTTATACTCACCTTCTCTCTTATGTACCCTTGCAGGTCTTTGAGTACCTAGCGAGTCTCTGTATGAGGAGTAACGGAGCCTCCAAGTCTCCAACCTTCTCGACTTTAGGTTGTTGATTTTTTGTATTGAAATTTTGGTGGGTTGAGTCACTCTATAGTATAATAAAACACCTATGGTTATTGTAAATGTTGTATGGCGTTAATATTAATTTGTCAATTTACAGTACTTTGTAAATGTGGAATGACCATTGAGAATTCATATTTTTATATTACCACTCATTGCATTGTTATTCTGATGAAAATTATTTGAAATTGCTTTGGTTTACTTATATGATTATGTTTGATTAGACTTACAATGGTAGTATGGGATCCACCTCTATGTTGATCATTGACTCAAATGGGGGTCATGACATACACACACAAAATCTCTCTCTCTCTCTCCCCCTCCCTCTCCTTCGCCCCCTATTTTTCACTCTCTCCATTGTTGTCTCAATGTGTCTCTCTCGTCGACACTCACACTCTCATTTTTCTATGGTGACCTTTATTCTCTATCCATCTCTCTGCTTTTCTTTGTCACTCTTCCTCTCTAATTCACCTTCGCCTCTCATCAGCTCAGCTTTTCATTTCTTCCTCTCTAATTCACCTTCGCCTCTCATCAGCTCAGCTTTTCATTTTCTCTTTATTGCACTCCTGATCCCTCTTCCCTCTCTCCCTCTCTCCCTCCACGATTTTCTATCTCTCGTGGCTTCTATTCTCTGTTGCCCTGTCATGTCCTAATTCGAGAACATGACTGACATAGAGGTGGATTCCAATCCACCACCGTAATCCTAACAATACACAATCCAACACACAAAATGAATATGATAGTAAGAATTTGATGCAAGATAAAATAGAGTTTCCTTTCCATTAAAAGTTAATCAAGTAAGGAAATATTTAATATTTCCAAATAATACACCAAATTTCCATCACATTACTCCAAGCACATAACCATTACATTTTATAAGAGTTCCAATTACAAAAGACGGTTAAATCATACAATTTAAATTGGAAGCAGTAGTTATTCCCCACCTTTAGTCCAAGCTACACCTTTCTACATTGGCTAGTCCAAATCAAAGTGGGAGATAAGAAAAAGGATCAATTCCTACAAGAAAACGAGGTAAAAAGATGAGAAACATGGTTAAAAAACACTTTGGTGAGAAGGCCAACTTGCTTAAGCGCACGGTCAGGACAACATTTGGCCAACCGCGCTCTTAAGCGTGCTCAGTGCAGCGAAGGCCACTCTATTCTTTGCCCAAACACTTCCAATCTTCCCAAAATCAATTCCCATGCTTTCCAATCCTTTTTCCATGATACCCAACCAACACATATGCACCAAAACTCAGTAAAACCAACCTTAAAACCTTCCAAGACTTAAAAACAAGACCGGGTTCTTACAAATTTCAAAATTTCCTCTTTATGATAGAAAATTTCTCTATGATAGCAACTATGGCTTCCATCACAAATCTCCCACATTTAACCCCTTTTCAAGCATCATGATTCACAAATTTAGGTTTTCCAACACATTATTTACATTATTATACTTATGAGAAGAGATTGATGCATTAATCAACCCAAAATCACTAATTTCCCACTAATCTAAACCTAGGGTTTAAATTCAACGAAAATGGAGAAAAAAGAGAAGAAGAAGAAGAATTTCTTCATGGAACTCACCTCAAATCCATATCTCACAAGCCAAAAGGGAGTCATCAGAGCTAAACTCTTGCCAGAAATTCCAAGTTAAGAGCTAGGTTGAAGGCTTGAGAGTGAGAGGAAGAAGAGAGAAATGAGGTGGCGGAGACACATAGAGGGAGATGGCATAAGAGAGGTTTGGGGTACTGAAGTGTGTCTTATATCTATATATGTTTATATAACCAAATTATCATTTTGCCCCCTTGTCTTCCCTCATACAAGTTAAAGCTTAAGGGTACAAACGAAATTTCCTTAAAATACAAAGTAAGTATTTAACACACACTTTCCCCTATCCACCCCTCACAACCATCACAACCACCCCAAATAAATGCAGAGTACATAAATTCACCATAATTCTTACCCACCACAAAGGTTTTCATATTCCTTCACTTTGGTCCTTACACAAGGGCCTTAACGCCATAACCCAACACCATGACCCCTACCTAATATCTAACCACAAACTGATGATTATTTTTCAATTCACAATCGTTCACACATACACACATATGTATACAAGATGGAAATAACCACACAAGTTTTGAAAATTCTATAATTAATTGATAAAAGAAAACGTTTTAATCTGATCCTCAGAATTTCACCTGCATAAATAGTAGAATATTCTATTAACTGAAACACTCGAAAATGTAGATATTACATGCCCACTCTCTTCTCTCCTTGTTTCTAGCTGAAATTGTCTCATTTATACATATGGTCCACAGAGTTCTTGCCTTAAAGTCACACAAGCTATTACGTCGGAGTTAGGAGGCCTGAGACCATGACATCTCCTTAGTTTTTGCTGCTTCACCACTAGTCTTTCCTGTTTTGGCTCCTATGGATGTCGTTAAATCCAAGTTGGAGTTGCATCAACATTGCTCTACGAGGATCATGATGGTGATGGTGCTGTTTACCATTTTCATTGCCACTAAAAGGGAGCTTTGTGGGAGAGCTTAGGGGTCTTCTTCTGTTTCTTTGTCAGTGAGAAAGTGAAAAATAAGAGAAAAATGAGACAGAGAAAGAGCAGACTAAGAAGAGAGAGACAACTGATATGAACCCAACTACCATGCTGAAAGAAGAAATTCTCAATTTCATATCATTAATTTTGAGACCAAATTTTTCTTATGATTCGGGCGGCACTAATCAAAGATAGCATTGGACCAAGGAAGATTAGATTAAATGTTTTTATTTTAATTTAATGTATTTGGGCTTTTTGTTATATTTTTGGCCCAATTAGAATTGATCATTTGATTTAGTTTCCTGATGCATGTAGCTTGGAGAGCAAGCTAATTGTTTCCTTTTTCTATTTTTTTTTGAATTAGTTTCCTTTTAGCTATTAGTTTCCTTTTAGCAATTAGTTTCCTTTTTTTGTTTTTGGTAGTTTCATTTGTAATGCCTTTAAATAGGCCTTTTCATTCAATAAAGAGGAAGAATACTTTCATGAGGAAAATTTCTCTTTAATTCTTTGAAAAACTTTCGAACTTATCAGACTTTATCTGTGGCATTCATACCCTGACTTATCAATCGAGTTTTCCATCCCTTGATTGTAGTGTCTTCATCATACCAAGGTTCACACCTCTTTATAGGTGTTGGGTTACGATTTTTATCCAAATCTGTAGTAGAACGGTCATAGACACTAATTTCGGTTGGCGAGGTTCGTATCAACAACGACAAAGAGAGTGAAAAATAAGAGAAAAATGAGAGAGAGAATAGACTGAGAAGAGAGTAAACGACAAAGAGAGAGCAGCAACACAAAGAAACAAAGAGATTTTTCTTTCTTTTTTTAAATTATTATTAAGGGCATTTTTTGAATTTCATGTTATGGGTCCACATGACAAATGATGTGGACCATGATATGTGCCACATAAAACGTCCAATCAACATTTTCTATCAGTATCTTAAACGGCATTAGTGAAAAAGGTATATTTGAAAAAAAAAGTGTAGAACATGATGCAAAAAAAAAAAGTTATGGACAAAAGTGAAACTTGGTGTTTTGGACATAAAGAGTACTTTTTCTTTCAACGTATTATTTCAAGTGAAGAATAAAAAAATTTTGTACAAGAAATTTTTTCTACTAAATTTATGTTTTTTTAACGTATATAAATAAGTAAAGTTAATTTTTCTAACAAAAAATATTATGTTGGGCAATGCTAATTAAATATACAGTCAACTTTTTTTATATTATAACTAATATATTACCCATCTTCCTGAAATTAAAATATTTTTTTCACATTTAACCATCTTTTTTATATATTTCATTGAAAGTGGATTATTCCTGGCTTAGTATGTGTTTGGTTGTTTGTTCAACCATGGTTAACGTGTGGTGATTGAGCCTCAACGTGGTTTTGTGTAAAAAATAAATGGTTTGGTTCTGCATTGGACCAAGTGAGAAAATCGATTCTGCCTTTCAAACCTTGGTTTCTCTCAACTCAGCTTGCCCTAGCTTTTTCCCCTATTAACGTGATTCAACTCAAAATTATTTGTCTCTTTTCCGTCCACTACCCCTCTCTCACACGAGACACCCACAACAAACTCTGTAAGATTCTTGAATCTAAACTATGTCTCCAAGTTAACAAATGCATCATCTTCTAGTATCTGATATTTGTGCACTATATTTTCTTCTTCTCCAATGGCTTCTACCAAGATGCAACACCTTGACAGGTTAGAGAGAGAGACAATAACCAAAAATAAGCATAAGGAAGGAGAAAGCAAGACAATTTTTAAACTTTTTCTCAACTAAATTCACCTTTGGGGGCTTGAAAAGACAAAGGAGAGATAAGGAAGGCATATATAGGCTTAACTTGGCTAAAAATAGCTTCCTTTTTTATTTTGGCTAAATTTATTGACCCCCCATGATTTGACTAATCTTTTCATTTTGGTCCTTTTTGTGTTTCATTTTGATCCTTATATCTCTTTTTTTTATGAAATGGAAAGCGAAGAAAGAGATAAAGTACAGAAGAAAAAGATAAAAAGCAAATTTGTTTTCTATTATTTATACCTTCCCATTGTTTTCCATTATTTTAGAATTTAGTCCATTTTGCTTTCAACAACATTCCGAGGTTTTAGAATTTCGTCTACTATTTTAGAATTTAAAAGTTTCTATTCATCCTTAATTTTTGGATAAAAAAATAACAATAATACCAAAAAATAAAGAAAAAATAAAGTTATTATTATTAGAACATTTATATAATTAATTTATTATATTTCAAAATGAGTTAAATTAAATAATAAGGGTAAGTGAAATAAGGTATTATAAAATTTATACCATTTTTAGTAATTTCACACCCAAAAGTGATTTTTCTAGCTAATATTAAATCAAAATCTATTTTTTAAAATCACTTTTTTTATAACAATTTTCAAACATAAATGACGTCTATGCAAACCTCAATTTAATCTGAATTAATTTTGAAAATCAATTCTGTCCAAAAATGATTTTGATAGCCAACATTCAGTTAAAATCTATTTTCTAAAATCACTTTTCTAATAACAGTTTCCAAATATAAATCACATTCATACAAACTCTAGTTTATCCATAATCCATTCTGAAAATCAATCATGATCAAAATTAATTTTGTCTAGCATTTTTCCAAGCACATACTTAGCATGTGTTTGGTTGCACGGCTGAGCCTCAGGAACATGTGTTTGGTATGTGATAATCACGTTTGGAACAAAATGGCCTATGTTTGGTTGAGCATTCAAGTAATTTTGGTCAGAATTGATTTTGTTGCAAACCTAGGTTTCATGGACGCTAGATGGAGTGGGTGTTTGGAAATTCGTTAGGTAAACTTAAGTTTTAATAGAATTAATTTTCAAAATTAATTTTGAGCATAATTGATTTTACATGAACATAATTTATGTTTAAAAACTGTTATTAGGAAAGTGACTTTAGAAAATGGATTTCATTTGGATATTGGCTAGTAAAAGCACTTTTGAATGTGTAATTATCAAAAAGGGTACAAATATTATATTGTTTTATTTCATTTATTCTTATTTAATTCTATCATATGAAAATGTAATAAAAAAATTATATTAATGTTTTAATGATAATTTTTTAATTATTGGTACTAATATTTGATTTAAAATATACATTTAGGAATGTTGTAATGAAATGAATTTATTTATTTTATCTCCAAATTTGATTTAATTATCTTTTAATAATTATTTAAAGATTACTCTTAGAGTTAAGCAAAATAAGATTAATAAACTCACTTAGAAAATAATACAAGCAAAATAAGATTAATAAACTCACTTAGAAAATAATACAAATAAATGTTAAATTAAAATTTAAATAAATGTATATGGTCTGAATAAAGTACAAATAATTGTCAATTAGTAAGTTCCAGTATGTACTTCTATTTAATCAATTTTGCTATTTTTATTAATTTCAAAATAGTAATCTAATTAGGACTAAATTGAAAAAACAAAGTAAAAATATTGGATTAAAAGTATATACATGGACCCAAATGAAAAATAAACAAATAAAATTGGGGTTAAAATGAATTTTTTAAAAAGTATAACTCAATAGTGTAATTTCCACTAAAACTAAAAACCTCCGTTGATGCTATGTTGAAGCTCTGGAACTCTATTTTCTTCACCAAAATCTTCATTTCCTTCCCATTTTTTCCTTCATTTTCTTCACCCAAACAGAATTGAGGCTACAAAAAGATGATTTTATATCACTGAGAGAAAAACGATAAAAACACTGGGAGGGTAGTCGAGAAAAGAGAAGATCATGCAAGTGAGGATCGATTCTGATTAGAGGCAGAAGCTACTATTTTGTATGTTGGACAAAACTTAAGTGAGAATCGATTCTCTTCAAGCCTAAATGGAAAACCAAACATATTAGGGCCTGTTTGATTTGGACATTTCTTGTTTTTATTTTTACTGAAAACAGAAAATGAACTTGAAAATGCGTTTGGTTGAGTTAACTGAAAACGTTTTCTTGAAAACATTTCTTAAAATAAGCCTAAATCTGAAAACACAAAAAAGATGTTTTCAGTGTTTTAGGAAATGAAGATTAAAAATAAAAACAGGAAATATTTTCACAAACCAAACATACCCTTAGTTTTTTAGAAAACTCGATTTAGCACTCTAGTTGCACATTCAAAGCTTCCTAATGCAAAACCAAATAAGCTCGAACGTCCAATCTTTTTTATTTTCTTTTGACAAAACTACAAAAATCGAAGGTCTGTTCTGTTTGTGAAATTTTTTTTTTATTTTTAGTCTTCATTTTCTGAAACAATGAAATTTTTTTTGTATTTTTAGATTTGGGCTTATTTTAAAAAATTTCATTAAACTCAACCAAACAAATTCTTAAATTTATTTTCTATTTTCAGTAAAAATAAAAAAAAATGCCCAAACCTAATATGTAGCAAACAATTCCCCCACTTTAATCCAATGGCATAATCACATGTATGTACTTCTGGATTTCTTTTTCTGGAAATCCTCCAGCTGATATAAATAAGCCTCCAAACTATTTTGGATTAGAGTTATAGGCTAACTCAGTGAAATTAGATTGATCCACAGGCGAATTTTATCGGTCAAGGATTTAAATCTTGGGGTTGTCATTTTAAATAGAGTTTTAGCATATCACTTCCGACTCAGGATTGTAAGAACAACTGCTCCCACAATTTAAAAAAAGAAGAAGAAGAAGAAGAAGAAGAAGAAGAAGAAGAAGTAAAAACAAATTGTTATTAATTAGTTGTGAAAACATGTTTGCCATATCTTTTTCTCTTGTGAATATCACATAGATGATTTATTATTTTTGTTACGACAGTTTATTACTATAGATATATATGATTTATTTTAATAAGAAAGATAGACTTGGACAATAAAATAAAATAAACTCAAATATAAATATGTAATACAATTTATGTCAAATGATTTTGAAGAATTAGTTTGATATATATATATATATATATTTAATGTTAAAATGATGCATAAATAATATTTCAACAAAATTTCATGACATAATAATTAAATTTTAGGCAAAAGTACTAGTTTATTTTAAAGTTTGGCATAAGTTTCATTTTGGTCCCACAATTTTTTTTATTAGTTTCACCCATATATTTTCAATTAGTATCAATTTCATCTCCGAACCTAATTTTGTTTAAATATTTTATAAAAAATACTAATGTGACATTCATATTGTATGCATCATCGCCAACTCATCTAATTAAGCACTCACATGTCAAATACATTGAGAGTAATTAAGCACATAATTAAAACAAACACGCTTAGTAAAATGAAATTGGAACCAATCATATATAAACTTTTATTAGATGCAAACGAATGACATCACTTTTTTCAAAAAAGGAAAAACTTCTACCATTACCTAGAAAGCAACTAATCTTTTTACTTAGACAAATATTTTATTTTCTCAAAATAAACATCATTTTAAAAAAATTATACTAATTTTTCTTAAGATTTGTTTAGAATTGTTTCAAATATTACACTTGATTTTTGATATTTTTAATACTACAAAAAACCTCTCATTTAATTTACTCTCAACAATTAAGTTTTCTTTATACGTAACTTAATAAGGGTTTAATATATAATTACTTGCTAAATTCTCATATCCCTTGCGATTGTACCACCTAGTTCGTGCTTTGAAAGTTGCTGGAGGGAACAGTTCCCTCCAAGCCTTGATCTGGATTATTAGATGATCTTTGAATGAGATCATCTAACTGTCCAGATTAATTTTGTATTATATATATATATATATATATATATATATATATATATTAAAATTATATGATTAATTTTAACATGTTTAATCTTGCATTTTTTTTATTTTTAAAAAATTAATCATATAATTTTAAAAAAATAAAATTAATCTAAACTGTTAGATAATTTTATTTAACAGTCTAGGTCAAGGCTTCAGGCCTTGAAGGGAAGCAACTTTCTAGTGCTTCAAAGTTATGACTATAAAAGCAATTAAGTTGATATTAAGTGCTAACACAGAATTGTGTTTTTTATTTTCAATACATAATAAATAATTTTATTTTTAAAAGAATATATATTGTGTACAAAAAATAATTCCATTAATTAACTAATAAATCTAAGTATAATATAAAATAACTATATCTTAATTAAATGACAAAAAATTGTCATTTATTCTTTTTCAAAATAAGAGTAATTTATTAATTTAATTTTCAAAAATTGAAATGGTCTTAATTTAGTACTTAAAATATTAAGTGTCTTAATTAAATGGCAAAAAATTGTCATTTATTCTTTTTTAAAATAAGAGTAATTTATTAATTTAGTTTTCAAAAATTGAACTAGTATTAATTTAGTCTTTAAAATATTAAGTGTCTTAATTTAGTCTCTAAAAAATTTTATTTGCTTTAATATAGTCTTTTTTATTTCTAAATTTAAAAATTTATTATTATTAAATATCAATTTATTATTTTTTTTATTATTAAAAGTTGTTTTTATAAATAAAAGAGATGAATTTAAGGAAGAAATTATTAATTTAGTCAAAAAATAAAAAGCAAAATAGTACTTTATGTTCCTAATGTATCCCTTATGTTTTAATTCTGTTCAAATATACCCTTTTTTATGCTTACGTGACATGTGGTGAAATATGTCACGTCACCTAGTGCATCCAATAGCATCGCAACAAGTGGCATTTGGGGCGAAAAAAATAACAAAGTATACAAGGAAGATTTGAACTCAATACCTCATGCATAAAGGAATAACCCTCAACTATTGAGCTACTAATACATTTTTAATATATATAGAAACTTTTATTATTATATCCAAAATTTAAAATAATATACACCAATTATTATATGTTATAAAATTATTTTATAATATAAGATTTGATATTATAATTTTTAATAATAATTTTAATTTAATTACATTAAAATTATTATTAAAAATTTTATTGTAATTAAATGTAATAATTTTAATATAATTAAATGTAATAGAAATACTATAACATTAATTAGTTTAAAATTACAATAAAATAAAATTAAATTAAAATTATTACATTTAATTACATTAAAAATTTTAATAATAATTTTAATGTAATTAAATTAAAATTATTATTAAAAATTCTAATATCAAATCTTATATTATAAAATAATTTTAATATGCATAGCATATTGTTAAAATTATTTTTTAATATAAAATTAGTTTTGAATAACTATAAATAATAATTAAATTTGTATTATAAAATTTGTTACTAAATTTTTTAAATTTTTATATAATTTAAAAAAGTTATGTAAAATAATATATTATTTTATTATAAAATTTGTTATTGTTTTATAATATATAATAATTGATGTATATTATTTTAAAATTTAAATACAATAACAAAAAATTTTATATATATTAAATTACTTATATATATTAAAAATGCTTTAATAATTCAATAATTAAAATGTAAGGGTATAAATAAAAATCTAAGGTAAATTTTAGTTACATGAAACACTTTTTTGCCAAAAGAAAACTACCTGAATGGGCCAAACAAGCTAGTGTGGCGGACTCCTGGGAGTGGGACTGAACCTGAACGATCAGTTGTTTTTATCAGCTGACTTTCGCTCCCGTTCGCTATCCAAATATCTACGTTTCATTCCCTCTCTGCTTCCATCATCATCGTCTGATCGCCTCACAACTATAAACCTTTTTCCTCTCGAGCAGCTCATATAATCCGAACCCTCTTTCTGAAATCAGTACTTCTTCGGGTGGTGAGAGCGAGGTTTTCAATGGAATATCTCTAGTATTGACTTGTTGACGTTGTTGAAGGGGAGGTACTTCATCTGCAACTGCGTTTTGAGCTGACCCCCGGGGGGGGGGGGGGTTGTACTTTTAGATATGGAGGTTGAGGGCCTTGATTTGAACAAAGTCTCTGCTGGTGCTGAAAGTAATAGAAAGTGTGGTGATGGGTTCAGTGATAGAAGCGAGGTGAAGATATTGTTGTGTGACAACAATACCAAGAGTTCGGAAGAGGTCTTAACGCTTCTTTTGGGATGCTCTTATCAGGGTATAAATTTATATTGTTTTTTCCTACGTCACTTCTGCTGATACTTTGTGTAGATTTTTCTTGTAGTGGATATGGAATATAGCATTTGAACCGGCAGTTGGTCCATCATTTTGATTTTATGTGCACATTTTTCTACTATGCTATAGGAAATTATAGGTATAGTGTTATTACAACTACTATTGAAGTCTGGGAAGATAATCGCGCTTCAGGGGCTGCAAGGCTGAAAAAAAAAAGTTGATTTGCTCATGTGTTGGCAAATACAAATGAATTCCTAAAAATTCTTTGGTAGAACCAAAGATAAGTAGATTTAGTCACTCATGAATAAGGTAAATAGGGTCTGTCGAAGAATTTCTTCTAAATTCATATTTCTTGTTTGAAAGGTAATTGTGGATCCAGACATGATGTGTGTAAATTTTCTGGATTTAGAGAATAACCCTTATTAAGCAAGTCATCAATAATCTGAAAGAAAAATCAGAAATTTTCATCTTCTATGTTTAACAATCAATTTGTAATGGATTTATGTTCTTTATCCAAATAATTGTAATTGCTTCCCCACATTTTATTTGGCATATTGAAATTTTCCTAGAATTAAAGAGGTAGTTCAAAAAATTTGTTCGTTTGGAAGTTCCAGAACGTGTTATATTATATGAAGATTGCATGAAAGATAATACCAAGAGAAAAGTCTAGTTGCCATCAAATACTTAAATGAGCCCGTGCAGGAGAGGGGACACCATACTGCTTATTTTGGAAAAATGAAAGTTACGGAATTGCCTCGGGTCCTTTCGGCTTTGAGGCTGAAGTTTTATCTTAAAGAATTAGAAATATGAACATGTGGATGAGCCACCGTTGTGTTAACTTCCCCTTCCTCCTCCCTTTCAACTTTTACAAGTGAAAATGCCTTTAAGTGTGATGATATCATTGATTTTGAACAGAGTCTGATTCCTACTGTGGAATCTGTTTTATCTTTCATCTTGTAAAGTTTATGCAATTCATGGCTTGTTCTTTGAGAATGAGATTATCTGAAAACTGAGGAAATTTTTATGCTTCACAGTTACTTCAGTAAGGTCAGCGAGGCAGGTAATTAATGCACTGAACACAGAGGGCCAAGATATAGATATCATACTAGCTGAAGTTGACCTTCCTATGAAGAAGGGCATGAAGATGTTGAAGTACATCACACAGGACAAAGTTCTGCATCGAATTCCTGTTATAAGTAAGTAATAGTTGTGTTATATTTCAAAGAAAACAGAGGCAGTTAAACTCTTTCATGGGCAAATCACATTCTGTTCCTCATCTATATATATATTTTTTTTAATAAGTGATGTCCGCGCAAGATGAGGTATCCATTGTCATTAAGTGCTTGAGACTTGGAGCAGCAGACTATCTAGTAAAGCCTTTACGGACTAATGAACTTTTAAATTTGTGGACGCACATATGGAGAAGGAGTCGCATGGTTTGTATTGCAGAACTTTGCATTTTTTACTGTTCGTTGTTTTATGTTTTTCCATTTTATTATTACTTCTCCACCTACTGCAATAACTTTGGGAAATGGCAAATGGATGTTGAGACTAACTTATTTGTGGACTTTTTAGAGTCTCTATTACATGCTCTGAACTTAAATTTCATATTTTGCAGTGTTTTGAAAACTATCAAAGCCATTAAACTAAACCAAGAAAATTTTAGTGCCAAGATTTAAACTTTGTTTGAGCTAAAGCTTGAACGATAAGGAAGTAACTTTTAATTGATATATAATATACATTTACAATAATTCTTATATATCAAATGAGTATTTTACAAGTACCTTGGTTATGTTCTAAATTTTTACCCGACCAACCCACCACTGAAATTTAGATTTTAGGTTAGGACTAATTGGTGTTCTTAAAATCAACAATGGTTGGTAACTTAAACTATTTGAGTAATCTTGTATGGAGCTGTAGGTGGTCCTGGATATCTTGCAGGAGCCACTTTAATGAATTAGATGCCAATTCTCAGGTTACCTTCTCTATGCAGGGGCAAAACCAAGTAACTATCTAAACAAAGTTTGGCCAAAAGTAAAATAGGAGAAGGAAAATGGCCTAGCCACAACTGACGGTAATAGTAAATTTATCATCTTTAAAATAAGTGATATCAGTGAATTAGTTGTTGACTTTACTGTTAAACCAGTTGAGAATGGACCAAAATGTATATTATAAATAAAAATTTCATGTCTGTTACCTTGTTAAATGGGAAATAATTCACCTTGATTCAACAGGAAACTAATATGCAAACACAACTTTAAATGGCACAACTATACATGATATTTAGAGATATCTTAGGGTGGCCTCTTCCCTTTTCTTTAGCCTGATCTGCTCATTGTATGTGAATTTGCATGTCTCCTTCACACCTGAAACTCTTCTGTGGATTTTTCTATACAGGCTAGATTTCCCAAATTGACATTGAAATATGTGTTTTATATAGCTTGGTCTCACAGAGAAGAACATATTGAACTATGACCTTGATCTGGTAGCATCAGATCCTAGCGATGCTAATACAACCAGTACCACCTTGTTCTCAGATGATACAGAAGACAAGACCATGAGAAGCCCCAATCCAGAGACAGGAATATCAATCCAACAGGAATATGAGGTGATTGTTAACAAATTATACTGAAATGAAAAAAGAATGAAAGTAACCAATAGCTTAGCATGCATCATGAATCAGTAAGTCTGTGCACCATAGTAAAAGTTGAAATTTACTGGATTATGTAAAGAAATTGTGTGTGTGTTGTTAGAACAACTATTTGAGTTAATTTGCTAATATTATACCTTTCGTGAACTTTGGCATTAACAAGCCCCTTAGTTTTCATATTGCCTTCAGTGTGAACGAGACAAGCCAGGTCAAATTTGGATTGCATTATGAAACCCTAATAGTCGGTGTCACTAAAATGTTGAGTAAATAACCTTTGGTGTAGGCTCTTAGAGCATGGGCTTGGAAATCTTGCTTCGTCATTGGAAGTTACAATGTTATACTTATACTGCCTTGATACTGGTGATTCAGTCATGAGCTGAGAGATTATTATATAGCTGCTAATAACTGTAGATCATGTGATCACATGTTACATGATCATTTATGAAAACGCTTTCCCTTTTCAGTCAACTACTGTTGCTGATGCTGTTGTTGCTGCTGATATTGATATGCTTAAGGAACCTCCAGATGCTCATCCATCCAAACATCGGCCAGATGTCTCTGGAATTAATGATTGCCAAATAAGTGTGTTCTTTATCTTCTGTCAACTAATTTCAAATATCTAAAACTATATAACATTAGCATTATCAAAATTGAAGCAATATGGTGTAAAATACCCAACTAGTTATATTGTATGATTGTATTGGAAAACGAGTATTGAGTACAACAAAATGACACAGACAATGGCTAACAAATTTTAGGTTTTCCCCATCTTTTCTTTCCTTAATTTAGCCAGATGCAGTTTTTCATACTGGGGCAGCATCCTTATTATCATCTAACAGAATTACCGATGGTATGGCATACAGAAGTTGGCTTTCCCAAGCTCCTTAGTAGATTTTATTTCTGAAAGTGACTTCAAAATAAAAGTGCCTTTTGAGTTCCGAAGGATGAATATGACTATTATGAATAATCCTTTTTATTTATATTAATTTCTCTCTGATTTTGCCATAATTTTGTAGCACACTTTTCGTCTGGACCAAAGAAGATAGAACTAAGGATTAGGGAGTCATCGGCCTTCTTCCGTTATGTTGAAACAACCACACAGAAGGGCAACTCTCAGGGGATTGCTCAAGTGGATGACACCACTGCCGCACATTTGACGATGAAAGACATGCATCAAGCGTGTTCTCATTGGGGGATTTGTGACCTTCAAGCACATGAAAACGGAGAGCCATGCTCATCTGCAAGACCTTGCCAAGATGACATACCCGGCAGCAATAGCATTCCTGATTCTTTTTCAATTAAGGTGTCTTCAACTTCACCTGCATCAATGGGAATTTTTAAGCAGAAGTATTTCAATGAGCAACATTTACCTCAGGGTATGATCCATTTAAGAAATGGATCTGAGACTAAAGTATCCAGTATACCTGCCCAACATGCTTATCCATATTATATTTCAGGGGTCGTTAATCACATTCCTATGCCATCGTTAGCACAATTGTATCAGAAGAATCTCCAGGACCGACAGAATCATGCTAGCACAACTATGATTACACAGTACAACAATATTTCCCAATGCCCTTCCTACCCATATTACCCTGTTAGTATATGCTTGCAACCTGGTCAGATGTCTACATCTCATTCATGGCCATCCGTTGGAAGTTCAAGTTCACCCAAAGTACAGTTAAATAAAGTCGACAGAAGAGCAGCAGCATTGATGAAGTTCAGACAGAAAAGGAAAGAGAGATGCTTTGATAAGAAAATTAGGTACGTCAACCGGAAGAGACTTGCTGAAAGCCGGCCTCGTGTGAGGGGGCAGTTTGTCCAAAAGTTGAATGGTGTTAATGTGGATCTTAATGGACAACCTTCTTCCATTGACTATGATGATGACGACGAAGAGGATGAAGAGACGTGTGGGAAGATATCCATCTCCTGAAAATGCTTGAGAATGTCAAATTGCTGCTTTGAGCAGGGACCCTTCATCTGGCATTAATGTGGTCAAGTATGAGGACCTGCACATTAGGGGCTTAAACATGCTCAAATGATGCATCCTGTCAAGCACTTAACGAATTTATTCATCCTGAGAGTAGCATTGGATGTGGTTGAAATTTTCATATTTGTTTTTAATTCAAAGTGCATGGAAATCCTGAGAAATCAGTTATCTTTTTGAAATTTTACTGTTAAGGCAGAAAAATTTTCGACTCTAAAGCTTTTTCCCTGCCCAGTCTTCTTTGTACAGAGTATGGCAGAGTATGGTGTTAATTGAACTAATTTAGGATATTAATATCATGGTTCACAATAGCTGGGATGGATTTGATGATTTTAGAGGGAAAAGCAAAGGTTTTGACCCTTAAAATCTTGGTTTTGAAATATTGTCAGTGATCTGAGTAGGTGTTATTTGGTATATTGGAACTGTGGAACTGAATGACATTGATGGAATCCTCTTGGGGAACTGATGATTGAGAGGAGAGGATCCAAGAAGAACATTTGAATTGGAAAACACTTCCCGCTTTTTTTTTCCCCCTCCCTTCTTGGGACATGAATGCAAACATTCTCAACAAAACTGAATTTAACATTAGGCTTCTGCAAAAGATGCAGTTGCAGGTGGTAACATCATTTCATCCAAGTCCATAATTCATTAATTTTCATGCAGCTTGCCACAAAAGCAAGCGACGGAAGGACGGTAATGATACATGAAACACTAATGTCAAGACAACAACTCTTCAAGCAAGTTTAAATTAATAGAGGAGTATCAAACAATTGTAAATTTTTCATAAAGCAAAATTAAATGTAAAAATGAAGTGTCTTTTTTATCTCTAATGTTTAACTTAATTTTTTATTTTGTTACTATTATTTTATTTTGCGCCCATTTCACTTTACATATTTTTAATACCTCAATTTTATTCCTACTAATTTCATCATCTTGTCAACACAGTGAATAAAAAATGCTGATGTGAGCTTCTCTATAGACATGTATCTACCAATGTATCTTTACAAATTGGCTCTAATTTTAATTTGTTCTCAAATATTTGCCTTAGTTTTAATTTTATTCTAAACATTAAAAACGAAAATAGAAAAAGAATTTAGAGGGCGAAAAACCAGAGAGAGGAGGAATGATGTATTTTATGGAAGAATCTGTATTAGTATTTTCTATTCCTTATAATTAAAAGTTGAGTCAAAACAGATATGAACAAAAAAAAAGTACTTCATCGTATTTTTTGCAAAATGATTTTATTCTAATAGAATGTTACAAATATAACTTTTTTAATAATATTTTTAGAGTATTCATATATTTTTTCTAACTTAATTTTTTTTCTTAAATAATTTTATGAACACACTTTTTTACATTCACTCCATGTTTTTAAATTTTATTTTCAGGGTATTTTCCTAAAAAAAATTAAAGTTGATTCTTATCAATTGAGATGCAAATGTCATCTTAAAATTCTGAATTTTATCGTTTGCCGAGTTTAGATAAAAAATGTCATCTTAATTAGTTACCTCTTTATGTCTTTCTTCTGATCTTTTTTATGGGATTGTTTGGTCCAACAGAAGGGAAGGAAGGAAAGGGATTTTGATGGAGGGGAAAGGAAGGAAAGGGAGGGATTTTGATAGAGAAGAAGAAAGGGGAGGGAGGAGAGGAGAAATAAAATTTTTTTGTTTAGTTTAGTTTGAAAGGAGGGGAGGAGAGAAAAAATAAACATTCATTTGTTTAGTTCGCAAGGAGAGGAGAGGGGAGGAAAAATAAAATAAAATAACTATTATAACCCTTTGATTGTATGAGTAACAAAACATGATAAATTTGTTATCACTTATATTCAATAAGTTAGATCATTTGTTATGGTAAAATAATATAACATTTTAGCAACTTTAAATTTATTCATCTAAAAAGCGTCTCAAATATATAATATGTTTTAAAAATTATATAAAATTTTAATTTTATTTTTACCATAATAAGAAAAGAAGCTAAATAATTTTATTGTTAGAAAAAATAAAAAATAATTAAGTAAAATTTAACTAACTTATTAATTTACTCAATTTATTTTAATAAAGCTTTATATAGTCCAACATTATAGAAATATGTTAATAATATATTATTTAAAAAGTAAAATGAAGTAAATTAGAGGACAATTTTAGTATTAAAAAAATTATTGAAAACACTTATATCTTTTATATTGATACAATTTTTTTACTTTCGAAAAGAAAGAAAATAAAATATAAGAAGAAACTTTTCATTTATATATTTCTTCTCTTCTCCTTCCTTCCAATTAATTAAAACAAACAAGATTAATTTAAAAAAATTTCTCTACTCTCCTTCCGTTCCTCTTCAACCAAACGATACCTACATTGCAACTGTACTAGTCTGGTCATTTTGCCATGCATTCAAATGATCTAAATTCTCTTAAATTCTCTTCTTAACTTTGATTAAAGAGAGTCTTTAGTTGCAATAGACTTATTAATTTACGTTTGTGAACAACTTAAAAACTCTTGAATCCAAAGTTAAGCTACGGAGAGTATCTGAATAAGAGGGGGTCATTGATATATATCTCTTTTCAAAATTTACGATGAGTTCTTCAGAAATTGAGAGATTGAAATCCTGTATTGCGTGCTCTGCGATATCTTCGGTTCAGATTCCTATGAAGCACCACGGAAGTTTCTTAAAGCTTTCTGGTGGAGGACGAAGCTCTCTTTCTTAAATCTCTCTCTCTCTCTCTCTCTCTCTGGCGGTTTCTCTTTCTGAGATGCATTGGCTTACGGTTAAATCTTCTTCTTTTTGGTTCATCGGTGCTTCCAAGCAGGTAATGCACACAACCTGTTTGATGATATTCTCAAAAGAAACTAGATATGCATTTCTTGCTCAACTCCGTGTTGACCCGCTTTAGGCTTCAAACTACGAATACCAGGAATTTCAAACTACTGTCTATCTCTCTCTACTCGACATTCCAGCCAGTATCTACACATCCCCAGTTGCAAGAGATTTACAGCATCGTAACGACCAATATTGGCGGACTGGATGACCTGGAATTGAGTCTAAACAAGTTTAAGGATTGTTTAACTTCGTCTCTTGTTGTTCAGACGATTGAAGATTGCAAACATGAGGCACAAACTAGAAGACTGCTCCGGTTTTTCTTATGGTCCAGCAAGAATTTGGATTGCAATTTAGAAGACAAGGATTATAACTATGCTCTTAGAGTTTTTGCTGAAAAGAAAGACCACACAGCAATGGATATCTTGATTGCGGATCTCAAGAAGGAGGGTCGAATCATGGATGCTTATACTTTTGGAATTATAACTGAGGCTTTGGTTAAACTGGGGAAAGAAGATGAGGCTTTGGGTATTTTCAAGAACTTAGACAAGCACAAGTGTCCTCAACATGAATTTACAGTTACTGCTATCGTGAATGCTCTTTGCTCCAAAGGGCATGCTAAGAGGGCTGAAGGGGTAGTTTTGCATCACAAAGACAAGATCACAGGTTCAATGCCTTGCATTTACAGAAGCCTTCTTCATGGGTGGTCTGTACAGAGGAACGTGAAGGAAGCTCGAAAGATTCTCCAACGGATGAAGTCAGATGGGGTTACCCCAGATTTGTTTTGTTACAACACATTCCTCAGGTGCCTTTGTGAGAGGAACCTGAGGCATAATCCTTCAGGGCTTGTACCTGAAGCTTTCAATGTGATGATAGAGATGAGGTCTTACAAGATTGCCCCAACCTCGATTAGTTACAACATTTTGCTTTCTTGTCTCGGGAGGACCAGAAGAGTTAAGGAATCTTGTCGAATACTTGAAACAATGAAAACATCTGGTTGTGCTCCAGATTGGGTTAGCTATTATCTTGTGTCAAAGGTTTTGTTTCTGAGCGGGAGATTTGGCAAAGGGAAACAGATAGTGGATCAGATGATAAGAGATGGTTTAGCACCAAACTGTAAGTTTTACTACAGTTTGATAGGTATTCTCTGTGGAGTTGAAAGGATGAATTATGCTCTTGAGCTGTTTGAGATAATGAAGAGAAGCTCACTGGGTGGTTATGGACCTGTTTATGATGTGCTCATTCCAAAGCTTTGTAGAGGAGGACGTTTTGAAAAGGGAAAAGAGCTTTGGGATGAGGCCATGTGTATGGGCATCACTCTTCAGTGCTCAATGGATGTTTTGGATCCTTCAGTAACAGAAGTTTTCAAACCTAAGAGGCCAGAAAAAATCAGCCTCGTGGACTGCTCAATAGCCAAGTCTCCAAAGAAAGCTAAAAAGCCTTTGGGCAAACTGAAAAATATGAAGAAAAAGAAGAGAAAGAAATCTGCTGCTAAGTGATTGGAATGAAGTCCTTATTGCATCTCTCTTGTGTTGTTACTGAAATTAACTGCCATAGATAAAGATTATATTACTGAGGGATTGTGGTAAGTGACTAACGACTATATCCCTCTCTGTTGTTGGATC
This sequence comes from Biancaea sappan, assembly GCA_037074585.1. NCBI lineage: Eukaryota > Viridiplantae > Streptophyta > Magnoliopsida > Fabales > Fabaceae > Biancaea > Biancaea sappan. The sequence goes on along the minus strand of CM073497.1, from coordinate 42,899,204 downwards.
TTATGCCTTACATGATAAGATCATAAGATATTTCCTATTACATAATACATTATTTGAGTCAAACTGCCTACTAATTATTCTCTATCAGTTTAATTTCATTTTGCGTCTGCCTTTGCACACATTTATGCTCTAGCCAAACCAGTTTGGACCTTATGATTGATTTCTTTGGATCATTTAATGCTACCTGATCAACCTGGCTAGCTTGTGATAAAATATAAAATATTATGTTTCTGATAGAAGTGTCACGTTGGCTAATTTAAGAGATAATATGCTTAAGTTGTGAGGCACGCTTATTTAACAAGTTAGTTTTTTGGAATGGTTTCTCCTCTGGACTCAAGTCACATTAATTGGTACCAAGGTAATCTATTGCAGTCTCAGTTGCAATTGTGCAGTTTAGGCGATGACATCGATATTGCAGTGTTTGCCCAGATTCAAAAAACTAGCTCAAAGTTAGCCTACACGGGTGCCGAGACTAAGAAACATAGTGGAATGTACCAAAGAATCGGGTCTGTATCAATTCCCCTAAGGAACGCTGCAAGGTTGCAATGTATATAGCGTGAAGCTTTATTCTCTTTTCTTTTGCTCTCAGAATTGCGTGTTATCTTATTGTTTGGAGTAAAGTCTATATCTGAATTAACAGATGCCTCTAGTGCTGTAAATGCGTAAATTTCTATTCGCATTGATATCTTTCACAAGATATGACCTGATATATCCCTATAACTATTTCAATTAATTGAAACAGCATTTCGGAGATAATTCACCTGTCCAAATTCTTAATCATTTATACTGCTGAATGCTGCATTCAAGTCTGGAAGACAGTATGTATCACTATTGTTAGCTTTTGTTAAGTTTTTAGGAAGTCTAACATGACAAAAAAGTTACTGTTATTAGGAAGAAAATGAATAGAAGGGCATTTTTTTAAAAGTTGAAAGTTTAGAAACTTAATTTTCAAATTTAAAGATTTAGGGGTCTACTTTCAAATGACCTAAAGCTTAAAGGGCTTTCATGCATTTTGCTCAAAAGCTTACATTGAATTTAGTTGTGTGTGTTGTTTTATTGGAATTGTTGTTATTTTCTTCTTAAATTTATGCGAAATGTGAACTAATGAAATTTGCTTGTTTTAAGATAATTCATTTTGGTCATCTTCGCAAGTTTGATGAAAATTAATATTTTTTGTTGGGTGAATATTAAGGCATTTAATATTAGATGCCTAATATGAAGGATTTAGATGATCTAATTTACAAGTCTAGATCAGATGCAGATACAAATTACAGCATATTAAATAGTAAATTTAAAAGAGAGATGAATTGAGAATGTATATCTGGCATTATTGAAAAATCCATCTCGAACACCAAACTAGAGAAATTTGAATTTTGTGAGAGAAGTACTGCTCTCTATCTAATAATTTTTCTGTACTATGTAAACTGATTATGGGGAGTCAGTTTATTTATTATCAGATGAAAGTAGAGACCTCTCAACGGGCTATCTGATGAACAGCTCAGCCCATCACGAGCCACTCATAACAAAAGCCAAGTTACAGTATTCATTGGATTAATTAAAGGTTATAATATAAAATACAAGTAATATAGTTGATATATTAATGATATTAAATAATATTTTAATAATTGATTAATGCTAATCCAAACAGGATATATATATATATATATATATATATAAATTACAATTCAACAATTCTCCCACTTGGATAGCAATAGTCAATCATTAAAATGCAATAATCATTAAGACTAAAATACCAACTATAGTTATAGCACATGTCAAAAAAACATAAGTTTTAACGATGCAGAAATAGTATTCGATAGGAAAGTAGATTATACATGTTAAAGCTCATATTTCATATAAAGAATAATGAATATGGATAAGCATAATTAATTAAGAAAAATATGCAATCCAAGAATAGTCCAAGCATATGAAAATGCTATAAGAGATATGATAGTAAAAGTGACGTCATTTCAAACATATCTCATAAAAATGACAATTAAGTAAATATAAAATTTTAGACTCCCACTAACCCAAAACATCAAAAGACTTAACTAAACCCATATGAGCTACATAATTTTGAAAAGTTCTAACATTTAAGCCTTTAGTAGTGAATCTGCTAACATGTTCTCTGTAGCAAAATGCTCAATACGAGTCCGAAACTCCAGAATTTTCTCTTTAACAAACAGATATTTAATATCAAAGTGCTTTGATCGAGAAAAGCTTCTATTGTTTTGAGAGAAATGAACAGCAGCAGTGTTGTCGCAATATATCACAAGTGACCTAGAAATGCTTTCAATAATGTGAAAGCAAGAAATTAAGCTTTTCAGCCACATGGCTTGAGAAGTAGCCTCATAGCAAGTGACATACTATGCCTTCATGGTAGAAGTAGCTGTTAGAGTCTGTTTAACACTCTTCCAAGAGATAGCTTCTTCTGTCATCATGAAAATAGAGCCGGAAGTAGACTTTCGGTCGTCAAAGCAACCTGCAAAATCATAATCAGAATAACCAATGACTTGAAGTTGATCAGACTTCTTATAGGTCAACATATAATTCTTGGATCCCTGTAAATATCTCATGACCTTCTTCACGGCTTTCCAATGACCCAACCCTGGGTTGCTCAAGTATCTCCTTAAAGCATTAATAACAAAAGCAATATCGGGACGAGTATAAACTTGATCATATATTAAACTGCCATCAGCGGAAGCATATGGGACCTTTATCATTTCAGCTATCTTTGAATCATTTTGAGGACATAGAGATTTAGATAGTTTATCACCTTTTTGAAAAAGTGCAGCACATGGGGAGCAAAAATGCATGTTAAACTGCTTGAGAATCTTTTCAATATATCCTCTCTGAGACAATCCAATAATGTCACGTGACCTATCACGGTAAATCTGGATGCCTAGAACAACTGAACCATCACCAAGGTCCTTCATATCAAAGTGGCTATTTAACATCAATTTTATCTCAGTCAAAAGGTTAACATAACTATTAGCAAGAAGAATATCGTTGACATATAAGACAAGAATTATAAAATTACTCCCACTAGTCTTCAAGTAAATGCACTGATCTAAAGCATTTTCCTTGAAGCTAAAAGAAGTGACAACCTGATCAAATTTCAAATATCATTGTCTGGATGTCTGCTTTAGTCCATAAATGGACTTTTTAAGTTTGCAAACCATATGCTCTTTACCTGTTTCAATGAAACCATCAGCCTGAACCATGTAGACATCTTCGGCTAGATCTCCATTCAGAAAGGCTGTCTTCACGTCTATTTGGTGAAGTTCTAAATCAAAGTGAGCTACGAAAGCCATAACAATCCGAAATGCATCTTTCGTAGAAACCGGTAAGAATGTCTCCTTGTAATCGATGCCTTCTTTTTAACTATAGCCTTTCATTACTAGTATAGCTTTATACATTTCAACTTTACCATCTGGACTACGCTTGGTCTTAAAGACCTATTTGTACCCAACTGATTTGCAACCAACTGGCAATTCTATAAGATCTCAAACACCATCATGAGACATGTAAGCTAATTCATCATGCATAGCATTTAGCCAATCGGAATCATGAGAGCTAGAGATAGCCTCCTGGAAAGTGATAGGATCATCATCATCATGGAGATTAAACTCATGCTCCTGAACATATACTACATAATCAACTGGTATATAAGGCTTGCATACTCTCTGAGATCGTCTCAATAAAGGTGCTTCAACAATGTCATTTGGTGGTGCCACTACATCTAGTTGTGCCATTACATCTGTTTCAGCAGTTTCGTCAGTTTCCTGTTCATTAACTGGTGGTGCCACTATATCATCTCCTCCTTGAAGAGTCTTATCATCATTATGAGTGACTAGAACCACAATATTCATAGGAAGTAAAACAGGCAATACAGGAACTGCGGTCCGATCTTCTTTGAGGGTGATTGGTCGTTGTGTATGACTCCCACTATCCAAATCATCCTCAAAGAATATCGCTCCGTCAAACTCGATGACTCGCATATAATGATAAGGATAATAGAATCTACAACCTCTAAAGCCCACGCAGTAGCCAATGAAGAAACCACTGACAGTTTTAAGATCAAATTTCTTCAGTTGAGGATTATATGGTCTAACCTTTGCTTTACAACCCCACACATGAAAGTGTTTCAAACTCGACTTCCTTCAACTCATCAGTTCATAGGGAGTTTTCAATATATATTTGCTAGGTACTTGATTAAGAATGTACACGGCGGTCTTTAAGGCATCTCCCCAAAGAAAAACTGGTAACGATGAATGACTCATCATGCATCTTACCATATCCATGAGTGTACGATTACGTCTCTTTGCAACTCCATTCTGCTCAGGAGTACCAGGCATAGTGTATTGAGCTTCAATTCCATATTCATCGAGAAATTTTTCAAACGGTCCTGGATTTCTCATAGTCTCATTGTATCTGCCATAATACTCATCTCCTCTGTTAGATCTCACACATTTAATCTTCTTTCATGTCTTTAATTCAATAGCAACCTTGAAGGATGTGAAGGCATCCAAGGAACCGAATTTTTTTTGGAGGAGATCTATCCAACCAAATCTCGAGAAGTCATCTATGAAGGTAATAAAATACCTATATCCACCCATAGCAGTGGGTGTAATAGGTCCACACATATCCGTGTGAATCAACTGTAACACATCATCATACCTGTTTGTTCCTTTCTTCCTAGTTTTGGCAATGAACTTGCCTTTGATACAATCGACGCAAGTGTCGAAATCAGATAAGTTAAGATCATGAAGAATACTTTTCTTAATCAGTCTTTCAATCCGAAGCCTAGAAATGTGCCCCAAGCGTCTATGTCATAGCATAGAAGAACTTTCATCAGTCCTATTACACTTATTTCCAATAACGGAGTTGATAGACATATCATTCAAATTCAACATGTAAAGCCCATCACATAAAACTCCTGAACCAACAGTAATAAAATTAAAACGAACAACAATTTTTCCATTACTGAATTTAAAAGTGTAGCCACATCTATCCAAAACTGAAATTGAAATCAAATTTCTTCTCATAAAAGGTACATAAACAACATCTTTTAACAATAAAGTATGTCCAGAAGGTAAAAACAATGTAACTACTCCTATTTCTTTCACGGATACTCTAGCTCCATCTTCCACAATGATGTTGGATTCAGCATCACTTAGCTTCCTCAGGCTTGTGAACCCCTGTAAAGAATTCACAACATGAATAGTTACACCTGAGTCAAACCACCAAGTATTGGGAGCAATATCAATCATATTTGATTTATAACAAGCTAAAGCCAGGAGTGTATCTTGCTTCTCAAGTTTTCTCTAAAAGTAATGGTTGGATCCCAAGAGGGGGGTGAATTGGGTTTTATAAAAATTTTCACAAAACTTAATTGGAAGTTAAAATGATTTTTTGAAATTAGACAATGCTAAAGATAATAATTTAATTCATAAAATCAAAGTGTTATCAATATGAATAAGTTTATAGTGCAAGGAATTAAGGAGAAAATATAAATCTACACAAATTAATTAATGCTTGAAGTAGAAATCAAATATAAATGCAAAGCATTAATTAATTAACTTCAAATGTAAATAGAGTAGGGATAGAGAAAGTAAACTCCTAGATTTATACTGGTTAAGCTAATCCCAAGCCTACATCCAGTCCTCAAGAGACCACTTTGAAAGTAATGGTTGGAACCCAAGAGGGGGGGTGAATTAGGTTTTATAAATTTTTCACAAGAATTAATTGGAAGTTAAAATGATTTTCTGTAAAAGTACAATGCTTAGGATAATAAATACAATACAGAAAATCAATGTGCTGTCAAGATAAATAATTATAAAGATCAAGGAATTAAAGAATAGATATCAATATGCACAAATTAAAGAGTAAGGGATAGAGAAAGCAAACTCGGAGATTTATACTGGTTCGGCTAATCCAAGCCTACATCCAGTCCTCAAGAGACCACTTGAGTATTTCCACTATAATTGCAAGTTTAATCCGGGTACTTGCAACCACTACAACCACGCAAATTCGATCCGGGTATTTGTGAAACCACAATGGAGAATTTATGAATCCGGGCTCCTCCTCAACCCAAAGCAAGTTCTTCCAACACCGGTACTTGCGAACCTCAACTCAGAATAATATATGTGTTGATCAAAATCAACAATACAAAGAAACTCTCTCTAAAGAGTAGATAAAAACAAATGAAGCTCTAATAACTCTAATGATAGAGAATATGCAAGATTTGGCTCAAAAATGCTTTCCTTTCTCTCAAAGATGATAGAAGAAGTTAATATCACATTGTAGGACTTTCTTCTTGCTCAAAATCATGTATCTAAGGTCATATATATAAGATTTTACAAAACTAGCCGTTATATAGCCGTTATATAGCCGTTATAGTGCAGTCCAAATTTTGAGCTTTCTTTAAAAATTTATAACTCCCTCATTTGAACTCCGTTTTAAACAAATAATATACCGTTGGAAAGCTCTTGGAGTCTAGTTTCAAATGAGCTAAGTTTTACTCAAAAATTATTTTTCTTTTAAAAGATATAATCAAAATACTGACTATAGGTCAGAACAAAATAATTTTTTATTACAGTAAAATCAACTTTCAGTTTTTCAAACTATATTTTGAATAGTCATATATTTCTCATTTGGACTCCGTTTTGAATAAATAATATACCGTTGAAAAGATCTTTGAGTCTACTATCAAATGAGATTAAGATACTTGAAAAACCAATTTTTCATTTATGAGATATGATATAAGGAGTGACTAAAGGTCAAAAAATAACTTTTGTAAAACTTCATATCTCACTATCTTTTTGTTCAAAAATGCTTGAGCCAATGTATGCAAATCTAAATCATTGAGTTGCACAAATATACTAGCCTATATAAAATATACCTAATTTAAACACATAGGCTATCTTGATGCATCCAAGCTTCCAAGACTTCAAATCTTCTAATTCTTCATTTTTTGGAGCTTCATCCTTGCATGTTGTTTTCCTTGAGTGAAGCATGATATTGCTTTTCCTTGTTCTTCAATACAATGCTCACTCTTCTTCTTTTGAACCAACCTATAAAATATATCTTACTTGCAAACCCAATGGTTAGTTTAATAGCATGATTCAATATATGCAACATACATATTAAATAACATAATCATGCTTAAGTACTTGTAGCATATATATGATAATTAATCTTTATATATATTAATGCTACTATTCAAATACATTTGTCATCATCAAAACTTATGGCATATAGCCTTAGGGTCAACAATCTCTCCCTTTTTGATGATGACAAATCACCACAGAAAAATATGTATCACAAGATAATGAATGCAATGTTATAAGCACGTATACATATTTTTCTATTGTTTCTTCTCCCCCTATTTGACATCAACAAAAAGGTGTAAAGAATACAATATATAGAAGTTAAAGCACATACCTTCTTTAAGTCAGGATGTCAGAAGATGTCAATATAGTATGGGGTAAGGATACATCAAAACTTATCATTGATTTCATTGATATGTAAAAAGAAAATTTTAGAAAAATTTTTCTCATGTCAAATGAAATGAGCCAAAAGATAAAACTTGAAAGAGTTTTAGGCTCCCCCTTAAACCTTGCATAATTTGAAAAAGAATAATGAATAATGAATATCCAATTTTTTCAGATATATTCTTTTTCAAAAAAAATACATTCAAGTGAGACAAAGCTCCCCCTGAATTTCATAACATTTTTCCTTTGAAAAAGATTGTCCAAATCATTATAAAGGAAATTCAGTTTTTGATTGCAGAATTTTGAAGTAAGATTTTTGAAGAAATTTCTGCAATATTTTCATTGAAAATGATTTCTGCTTGTTTATGAAGAGGCATTTTTAGTAAATAGCAGAAAAATTAAACTCTTTGAAAAAAAAATATCATTTGCTGTCATATGATAGAAATATTTACAGCACACAGCAGAAGTATGATATATGGATTAGCAAAGCATGATATAAACAAGAATATTAATCATAATCCATAAATCGAATAATAATATTTTTCAAGATTTCTGAAAAACAATTTCTGCATATATGCATAAAATTATTTCAACATATAGCAAAAGTGATTTAAAATAAGGATACTCAAATCCTTTTCTTTTCAAAACAGATAATGCTTCAATATGGCAAAGCAATTTCAGCATTGTGGAAGCAATTCAAGAGATTCACGATATTTTTCTAAAACATTTTGCTTCGAAGGAATTTAGAAACGTTTCATCTAAGGAAGCAATATATATGGATTAGTGTAATAAGATATATTCAAGCATATAGTTCATAATCCATATATGAAACATCAATATTTTTCATCCCTTTTGTTATCTACAACAAAAGAGATCTTTAAAATCTTTTCTTTTTCAAAAAGAATGTTGCTTCATATGATAAAACATATTAACATAACAGAAGCATTTTTAAAGTCTTTTTTCAAAACAAATTTGCTTCATAAAGGATAAGATAAATTTCAGCACAAAGGAAGCAATTTATATACCCATTCAAAATGAATTTATATATGTATCTTGAGGACGAGTACATGTAAAAATTTTGACAGCTCATTTTGTATGAGTGCATGTGGAATCATGAAATATTATTCTTAGCCATAGCCTTCGCTCATGATGCATGAATAGCATACACAACATATGTTCTTAGATACATATAATCACAGCATGATGTAATCATGTATGCTCTCAAGAACAACACAACAAAGTAGAGTGATACGGTTCTGAATATCACCATTTTATTAATCCTTAAAATTTCTAATCAAAACAAATTAAATCAGCCGCAAATCCACCGAAAATTGACTTTCGTGGTTTTGCCATTAATGTGACGCGTTATCAGTGTGCATGCGTACTCTAGACTTCTGGCTTCCAGCTTGCAGAAATCCATAGGATGAGCGTGTAGGGGTGCGGCGAAGAGATATCTTCTTTGGCTCTTAGTCATAATTTTTTCTCTATAAAGACTGCCCCAGAGTTCTCAATTACCACACCACAAAGAGTATTCATCTCTAAGCCTATAACTTTCTGACATTCCTCTCTCTTCATACTCCTACAAAAATTTTTGAATTTTCCAAACCATGGCAGCAAGAAAGTTCATTGATCTCACAGTAGAGGCAAGGGAGGAAGAGCTCGACTTAAACTTGAGTTTAGGCAAGGACAAAGGCAAAAGACCTTTGGAGGAATCTCAAGAGAACCAAAAGAAGAAGATGAAGATCGAAGAAGCTGAGGAGATTAGTACAGGCCATACGTCAGAAGACAAAATTGCTTGTCTGGAGCAGGAGGTGAAGAAACTCAAGAAGATGATAGAGGACCAGGAGAAGTTAGCTAAACGTAACAATGCGGCACTGACTTCAAGAATAAATAGGTTCTTCTATTGGTCTACCCAATGCTTCTGCAATCAACAACAAAGAAGTGTTGATTGTATGAATGGGATTTACACTGCCCTCTGTGACATTGCTCAGTTTCTTGCTCCAAGGAATGGCCGAGGGGTGATGATTCAATACAACCCACCTAATCCGAGACCACCTCGCCTGTAGATTGCTCATCTATGAGCAAACCTTCCCTTTTTTTTTAATGCAATGTAATCCTTCGGTTTGTTTTTTTTATTTTAATGCAAGTGGTTTCTTTCAGATGACGGTACTTAAAAAAAATTATAATAATAAAGAAAGATAAAGAAAATCAGCCGCACAAATTTTGTACAATAGAAGGATATATATATTTTGAAAAATATATATCCATTTTAAAGATAGAAAGAATTTTCTGACATGGATATATATATATCATCATTTCAAAGCAAAAGCAAGTTACATACTTACTCAAGATAAAACATATTATAATCAGAGTATGTAGTAACATAATTGAGGTAATATGGATTAATAAGATATAATCAGATATAAACTATAATCCATAAACAATGGTTCATAAGTTACAGCTTATGTAAAAGAGATGATATGTATAATGCTCAAACCATGATGTATTAAAAAAAATAATTTAAGTATTTAACATATTTTTATATGTCATGTTGTGATCAAGTATGTAAGATGTCAGAAAACAATATGTCATTGCAATGAAAGTATGACAAAAAAAAATTTGCCAGAATGTACAATTGAGATCAAGGAGTATCATTCAATTAAATAATGAAGAAGTAAAGGATAGAGATACTCATCAATTTTGGCAAACTTTTGTTGCTTCTTGAAGTTCCTCTTCAAGATTTTGATATCCTTGTTTTGCTCATTGCTCTTCTTTTGATCGATCCTGTCTTCTTACAATTTTAATGATCTTAATTGATTGATTATTTGCAAGATCTATCAAGCATTGGTTCAATGTAGGCTTCGTTGGTCGACTACTGATAGGAGTGTTGGTCGACCAACCAACTTCAAAACTATAAATCTTACTGATTTCGGAGAGCAGAGGAAAGAATGTGCTTTAGAGGATAATTTTGAGGATTAATTCCTGCAAAACACTTTTGGTGGAGCACTTTGATGTTCAAATAAATCTCGAGCACTAGGAGCAACATTATGTTCAAGATATGCCATATTAATAAAAGTGCTATGCTTCCATGAAATGCAATTTTGCAATAAATTTGATTTCATTGAAAATATTTAAATAAGATTACAACAAGGATAAATACTATGGGTAGGAGTAATCTTATTGTTGTGAAGACAAGAAAAATGTGCGTGTAATGGAAGCAAGTTTTCATGATGCGGTAAAAAGGATAGTTTGAGCAAAATTTGGAAGAAAGATTTTAGCTCAAAACAAAATTCGAATCTATAAGCTGCACACCTAACAATTGTTTTCAGATATAGCATGCATGAGTATCAAGGATAGATGTAATGCATATTAGAGAACAGACAAAAGCATTAGAGAGCAGTAAACATATCAGTCAAGTTTCTTACAATGCATTCCAGCTTATATGTTTACTTATCCATTGCCTCCTTTTGATGCAAGAGAGTGGAGTTTGAATGATGTAGCCATTGAAAAGTTATTTCCGCTCCTTGCTTCGAGGCAAATCTGCAAATTAATCCTTTGTCTTTGATACCCAAATTTTTTTGGGTTTGCCTGGGTCATGAGGTCCTTTTTGAACCCATTTCATTTTTACTCCATGAACAAGATTTTTCTTATAAAAACAGGAGTAAGACTTGTGTCCTTTCAGTCCACAATAAAAACAAGTGCAAGGTGGACTTTTGGACATTTTTGTAGGAACAAAGTAGTTTTCGAAATATTTCTGATTTGACTTGTTAAGAACAAAACCAATTTTGTTAAAGCTACTACTTTGTTTCTCAACAGAAGAGTTTTGAATTTCTCTACCTTGAGAAAGTTTTTTAAGTGTGTTTTTAAGATCCTCATTCTCCTTTTTCAAGGAATCACACTTGGTACAAAAGCAATTTTTGTTGGTAGAGATATTTGCCTTTAAAATCAAATTCTCTTCTTGCAAAGTTCTGTTTTGATTTTCAAAAACAAAATTCTCTTCCTTGGAAATAGAAAATTCGTTTTTCAATGTTTCCAACTCATTTTCAAGAGAAGAGTTTTTCTGTTTTGAAATATTTAGTTTCTTTGCAAGCATAAGAGATTCTTCATGTAAATCATCAAAGGCATCTTGTAATTCTTCAAAAGAGTAGTCAAATGAATTTACCTCATCTTTATATCTGGCCACAAGACAAGTGTTGGCTTCTTCATTTGTGTTCTCCTCATCGGAATTGCTATTTCCCCAAATGGAAGATAGGTAAGCTTTCTTTGATGATTCAGTTTTTGATTGTGGTTTCTCTTTTTCTCCTTTTTCTTTTTCTTCTATCTCCTTGGTGATTTGAGATTTTCCTGTAAGTTCAACACCAAGAGCTTGCAATTGATTAAGCACAAGTCGTATCTCATTAATGGTTTCACAATTTTTCATTTGAGCGATATCAAGTTCATTAATGAGATTTCTAGACTTTAATTCCATTGCAACAAGATCTTCCTCATATGCAACTTCTAAAGTTTCCCACATTTCCTTAGCAGTTGCACAATTGGAAATTCTAAAAAATTCATCTTGACTCAATGCACAAGAAATAATCAATTTTGCCTTAGCATTGAGTTGCACTAAACTTCTTTCAGTATCATTCCATTCACTCTTGGGTTTTGGAATGTATTTTCCTTGTTCTTCCTTGACAGGCATATAAAAACCATTTTCTATAATTTCCCAGAGTTTATGGTCTACTGAAATTAAAAAAATTTTCATTTCATACTTCCAATATTGAAAATGATTAGCATAAAAAATTGGAGGTTCTGTGAAAGAACAATTTTCAGACATAAACCACTCACTAGATCCAACCATATTTACTCTTAGACGGTTAAGTCTTAAATCAAGAGCCCAAGCTTTGATACCAATTGAAAGTAATGGTTGGAACCCAAGAGGGGGGTGAATTGGGTTTTATAAATTTTTCACAAGAATTAATTGGAAGTTAAAATGATTTTCTGTAAAAGTACAATGCTTAGGATAATAAATACAATACAGAAAATCAATGTGCTGTCAAGATAAATAATTATAAAGATCAAGGAATTAAAGAATAGATATCAATATGCACAAATTAAAGAGTAAGGGATAGAGAAAGCAAACTCGGAGATTTATACTGGTTCGGCTAATCCAAGCCTACATCTAGTCCTCAAGAGACCACTTGAGTATTTCCACTATAATTGCAAGTTTAATCCGGGTACTTGCAAACCACTACAACCACGCAAATTCGATCTGGGTATTTGTGAAACCACAATGGAGAATTTATGAATCCGGGCTCCTCCTCAACCCAAAGCAAGTTCTTCCAACACCGGTACTTGCGAACCTCAACTCAGAATAATATATGTGTTGATCAAAATCAACAATACAAAGAAACTCTCTCTAAAGAGTAGATGAAAATAAATGAAGCTCTAATAACTCTAATGATAGAGAATATGCAAGATTTGGCTCAAGAATGCTTTCCTTTCTCTCAAAGATGATAGAAGAAGTTAATATCACATTGTAGGACTTTGTTCTTGCTCAAAATCGTGTATCTAAGGTCATATATATAAGATTTTACAAAACTAGCCGTTATATAGCCGTTATATAGCCGTTATAGTGCAGTCCAGATTTTGAGCTTTCTTTAAAAATTCATAACTCCCTCATTTGAACTCCGTTTTAAACAAATAATATACCGTTGGAAAGCTCTTGGAGTCTAGTTTCAAATGAGCCAAGTTTTACTAAAAAATTATTTTTCTTTTAAAAGATATAATCAAAATACTGACTATAGGTCAGAACAGAATAATTTTTTATTACAGTAAAATCAACTTTCAGTTTTTCAAACTATATTTTGAATAGTCATATATTTCTCATTTGGACTCCGTTTTGAATAAATAATATACCGTTGAAAAGATCTTTGAGTCTACTATCAAATGAGATTAAGATACTTGAAAAACCAATTTTTCATTTATGAGATATGATATAAGGAGTGACCAAAGGTCAAAAAATAACTTTTGTAAAACTTCATATCTCACTATCTTTTTGTTCAAAAATGCTTGAGCCAATGTATGCAAATCTAAATCATTGAGTTGCACAAATATACTAGCCTATATAAAATATACCTAATTTAAACACATAGGCTATCTTGATGCATCCAAGCTTCCAAGACTTCAAATCTTCTAATTCTTCATTTCTTGGAGCTTCATCCTTGCATGTTGTTTTCCTTGAGTGAAGCATGATATTGCTTTTCCTTGTTCTTCAATACAATGCTCACTCTTCTTCTTTTGAACCAACCTATAAAATATATCTTACTTGCAAACCCAATGGTTAGTTTACTAGCATGATTCAATATATGCAACATACATATTAAATAACATAATCATGCTTAAGTACTTGTAGCATATATATGATAATTAATCTTTATATATATTAATGCTACTATTCAAATACATTTGTCATCATCAAAACTTATGGCATATAGCCTTAGGGTCAACACACTTGAGTATTTTCACTATAATTACAAGTTTAATTCGGGTACTTGTAAACTAATACAACCACGCAAATTCAATTCGGGTATTTGCGAAACTACAACAGAGAATTTATGAATCCGGGCTCCTCCTCAACCCAAAGCAAGTTCTTCCAACACTGGTACTTGCGAACCTCAACTCAGAATAATATATGTGTTGATCAAAATCAACAATACAAAGAAACTCTCTCTAAAGAGTAGATGAATACAAATGAAGCTCTAATAATTCTAATAATAGATAATATGCAAGATTGGCTCAAGAATGTTTGGATTTCTCTCAAAGATGATAGAACATGTTAATATATCATTGTAGTACTGAGTTCTAACATAAAAATGTGTATCTAAGGTTATATATATAGGCTCCATTGAAATATAGCCGTTTACAGCCGTTACTACACTTAAAAATGCAGTATAGGTGTAATCAGTCGACTGTCGTAAGACCATCAGTCGACTGATAGCTCAATATATCCGTTAGACACAAAAATATGACCGTTAGAAAGTTTTCTGGGCTATCAGTCGACTGATCTTGGTCTATCAGTCAACTGATTGCTCTCTGTCAAAAATCCTGTTAACTTGGAACTTTTAAGTCACTTTAAAAAATTCATAACTCTCTCATTTGAACTCCGTTTTAAACAAATAATATATCATTGGAAAGCTCTTGGAGTCTAGTTTCAAATGAGACAATTTCACTCAAAAATTATTTTTCATTTAAAAGATATGATCAAAATACTGAATAAAGGTCAGGATAAAATAATTCTTGAATACAGCCAAGTCAACTTTTAGTTTTTCAGAGTTTAGTTTAACCATATCTTTCTCATTTGGACTCCAATTTAAATAAATATTATACCGTTGAAAAAATCTTTGAGTCTACTATCAAATGAGATTAAGATACTTGAAAAACTGATTTTTCATTTATGAGATATGATATAAATAGTGACCAAAGGTCAAAAACTAACTTTTGTAAAACTTCATATCTCACTATCTTTTTGTTCAAAATGCTTGAGCCAATGTATGCAAATCTAAATCATTGAGTTGCACAAGTATACTAGCCTATATAAAATATACCTAATGTAAACACATAGGCTATCTTGATGCATCCAAGCTTTCAAGACTTCAAATCTTCTAGTTCTTCATTTCTTAGAGCTTTATCCTTGCATGTTGCTTTCCTTGAGTGAGGCATGATGTTGCTTTTCCTTGTTCTTCAATCCAATGATCACTCTTCTTGTTTTGAACCAACTTATAAAATATATATTACTTGCAAACCAAATAGCTAGTTCAATTTATGATAAATAACATGATTAATGTATAAGACATTGCACATTAAATAACACAGTCATGCTTAAATACTTGTAGCATATATATGATAATTAACTTTTATATATATCAATGCTACATTTTAAATACATTTGTCATCATCAAAACTTATGGCATAAAGCCTTAGGTCAACATTCTCTTGAGAAACTTTCCCTCCTTTCTTTTTATCACGTTGAAACTTTCCTTTATGACCTTTCCTTTTCTCAGGTTTAGCACCAGAAGAAGAAGCAGTAAACTGAACACTGTATGATTTCCCTTTCTTTATAGAATCCTCTTCTTGAGAGACAATAACAATCATTTCATCAATTGTCCATTCAGTTTTCTGAGTGTTATAAGAGGTCTTCAGAACATCGAATTGAGAATGGAGCAATTCCAGAACTTGCCAGATCAGATAACTTTCACCAAGATCAACCTTGAGAGACTTCAGTTTATTAAAATAGTGGACTAATTTTGTAATACCCGTTAATTTCAGAATATAATTCGCTTAAGAGTATTTTAGAATTCTACAACGTTATTTTAGTTATTTATTTTGGTCATTTTTAATTTTCATATTTAATTGTTCTCTTTGAATATTATTTATGAAAATTGAGTTAAATGACTGGACTAAATATTTGCACAATGAGGGATATATTCTAAGAATGGTGAAATTCATGGAAAAGTGGTTTTAGAATGGTCCATTAGTCCATTTATTGTAAATTGACTGGATGGGTTTGGATGTTGGGTTATGGATACCCATGGGTTATTGAATAACCCATTAGAAATATTTAATATAAAGTTTCAATAGTACCCCTCATTTTTTTCACTCAGCCGAAGGAAGGCAGAAAGCATTTCTCTCTCAGTTCTTCAGTTTCTTCTCAAATCCTTTCCTTGATCTTCAGAAGTTCTATTATTTGTTCGGTTCAAAAGCTTTGTAAGGATCAAAGGTAAGCTTTAATCCGATTATTTTCCTTAAATTTCAGTTTATGTAGAAGATCAGAGGGGGTTTTGTTCTTGAAGATTTTGATGATAATTCATGAATCTCAGTTGTTTTAGAAGTTATATTTGAGTTATAATCGGTTAAAAGAGTTGAAATTCTGGTTTTGAAACAAGAAAGGGAAAGGATGAAATTGTTAGAAATTTCTGCAAAAACCGAGTTACTGTAGCGACCAGGGATTTCGAAACAAAATCTGGAAAATTTTCTTCGGGTTACTGTAGTAGTACTGTAGTGTCGGCAGTCAACGTACTGTAGCAGTTAACGTTACTGTAGCGAACCGACACTGTAGCAAACAGTTACTGTAGCAAACCGTACTGTAGCAACCCGTTACTGTAGCAGTCAGAAAATTTTACGTATTTTCGTGATTTTGTTTCCTTTCTTATGATTCCTTGTAATATATTTTACTAGGAAATTTTCCTACACAAATTCTAGTGTGGAACAAGGTAAACTTGGACCAACATCAAGGTGAGTGAATAACCTTGCTCAGCTAATTTGATATTACTAGTCAAAGTACAATATAAGTCCCATTTACAATATTATTTGGATAATAAGCAATTAATTTTTCATATGGGAGTATATGATGATCAGTAGAAATAAGAGTATGAAGAAATTATTTATTTCATGACAATTGTACTGTGTGATGAATTCTCACTATTTTATTAATGAGTAAAGATCTACGGGATCTAATACACGAGTGTGAAAGGGTTAAAGTTCCATACTACTCGGTGTATATCTAAGAAATCTTATACACGAGTTTGAAAGGGTTAAAGTCCCATACTACTCAGTGCATATCTATGAAACCTATACACGAGTTGAAAGGGTTAAAGTCCCATACTACTCGGCGTATACCTATGAGATCTTATTCACGAGTTTGAAAAGGTTAGAGTCCCATACTACTCGGTGTATATCTATGAAATCTTATTCATGAGTTTGAAAGGGTTAGAGTCCCATACTACTTGGTGTATATCAGTATACCTATGAGATCTTATTCACGAGTTTGAAAGGGTTAGAGTCCCATACTACTCGGTGTATATCTATGAAATCTTATTCATGAGTTTGAAAGGGTTAGAGTCCCATACTACTCGATGTATAAGACAATTAATTATATGAGTAAATGTGGTATTTGTACTTTTGATATTTTATATAGTACAGTTATTTACTTACTGAGTTTTTAAATAAACTCATACTCCCTATGATTTTTTTTTTCAGATACAGAAAATAAAGAACAAGAGTATCCGTTTGAAGATTAGAAGCCCCTTGAGATTATTCTCTATTTCTGTCTGGTGGGACACCAGTACTTATTAATGTGGATATTAGAAACGCTCTGTACTTTCTATAGGTCTCCTAGGCTTGCGATGAGATAGAAATATCAGACTATGTATGTCTATATTTGCTTATCAGATGAATATAATTCTGTAGTGTAGAATGAATGATTAAGGTTGAATGTAAAACCTTACAGAATATATGTATATAACGTATGTTTGAGAATTATATCAAATGAGTAGTATCTTTTCACATGCTCAATTTTTGGGATGTGACAAATTTCATGATGTGCTCACGAACTCCACTAACACCATCATATTTAGTCTTCTCAATCAAAGAAAGATACTGACCCTTCTGAGCTTTATCAAAAGTAGTGAATTTCTCACCAACAGGCTTCAGAAAATCCTTAACATTTTTGCTCTTTAGAATACTCTGTCTAATAGACTTCTCCATATTGTATTTTATCACCATGAGACACACCCTGTTTGAGTACTCCCATTTTTTACGAGAAGCCTTTTCAGCAACAGTGGACTCAGCAGTAAGAGTTGGAGGCTCTTCTTCTCTCAAAACCAAGTCCATATTAGTAATAGCCAAATAGAGATCCAGAGATTCTTTCCAGTTCTCAAAATTGGTCTCATTTAGAGTCTTGACAGAAGTCAATTGTATAGGTAAGGAGGCTGACATTAAAACAACAAAAGAAAACATTTAATATGCATAATGTCATTATGCTACAAGAGAATTAAATGTTTTCATATGCACGGCCAACTAAGCCTTTTAAAGAAAATTTCTTATTTACCTAGTCCCACTTAAGGGTCCCGAACCATAATAAATAAAAAATATAATAATACAATGCTTAAATCTCATATCATCAAAATTTTTAATATCGATAGGATATTCAAAATAATTTATATAAGTATAAATTAACATGGCATTGTATAACAAATTACATTAATAACAACACACCGATAGGGTATAATTATTATTGATGCAATGAATTAGAATGATAATAATGATTAAAATAAAATAAAATAAACAAAATTTTAATCATTTAACTTGAAGATTTTGCATAACTATGCCTACGATAGGTGAGTTCACAGTTATACGAAAAACCAGCAATTATATTCAACAGAATATAATAAATTTATATAATGACTAATTTAAAAAACATTAATTTACATATAGACTGAAATTAATTTCATCACTAGGATATATTAATGGGGAGAGTATAATATACCTAGATGTCACTAGTAGAGTAAGGAACAATCACAAAAAATTTCAGTCACAAAATCCGAGAGTGCGATAATTAAAACAACAAAACAATCTCAAATTAAATAAAAAATATATTTAGGGGTCTCCAAAAATTTTCACAAAATTACTAAAATAACATAAATATTAAATATTTAATTTTGGAGAAAAAAATAAAAATTTAGGGCCCTGGAAGTGGGCCCATGCGCCTGACTCGAGAGTGGGCTTCGCCAGGAAACCCTTTATTTCTCACCCGACGGACTGCAACACAGGTTGCCCTGACCTGCGACGCGACTCGACTATATCTCCTTATTCCAGTAGTGAAAATTCATGATTTTTCAGGGGATGTTTCGTTATGTTACGAAAAAGAGAATCCCTAAGTGAATTTCGTGAATCATGGTTTAAGAACGATGAAATCGAATTCGAAAATAGGGAGGAAAACCGAATTTGAAAAAAGTTTAGATCTTGCGAAACCTTTGATGAAAAAACCTAATTTTTGGATATGTTACTCATGTAACAGCATCTATAAAACCCCCAGATCAATTTTGGAAAACATCTACTAATTTGAGAGAAATCATGTTTTGAATTTTGACGGAAAAGAAGGTTTTAAAAAAAAAACTTAGAT
This sequence comes from Biancaea sappan, assembly GCA_037074585.1. Lineage (NCBI taxonomy): Eukaryota > Viridiplantae > Streptophyta > Magnoliopsida > Fabales > Fabaceae > Biancaea > Biancaea sappan. Next base: position 42,879,767 of record CM073497.1, on the reverse strand, counting down.
CTTACAAGATGCCCAATGAAACTCTATGATTTTCATATATATGATTCGTTTTATAGTATTTAATCAAAACACTAAAACAATTTCAAAATTAATCTAACAAAATAGGGCAAACGAAATTTGTTTTGAAATTAGGGTTTATGGGTTGTGAAAATCAGATTGAATTATACAATAATGTCATTTAATTATGGAAAAACAAAAGGAATTAATAGCCATAATATGTATCTAACCAGGCTCTGATACCAATTGAAGGATTTAGATGATCTAATTTACAAGCCTAGATCAGATGTAGATACAAATTACAGCATATTATATAGTAAATTTAAAAGAGAGATGAATTGAGAATGTGTACCTGACATTATTGCAAAATCCATCTCGAACATCAAACTAGAGAATTTTCAATTTTGTGAAAGAAATATTGCTCTCTATCTGATAATTTTTCTGTACTGTGTAAACTGATTAATTGGGAATTAGTTTATTTATTATCATATGAGAGTAGGGACCTCTCAACGGGCTATCTGATGAATAGCCCAACCCATCACGGACCACTCACAACAAAAGCCCAATTACAGTATTCATTGAATTAATTAAAGGCTATAATATAAAATACAAGTAATATAATTGATATATTAATGATATTAAATAATATTTTAATAATTAATTAATGCTAATCCAAACAGGATATATATATATATATATATATATATATATATATATATAATTAAAATTCAACATAATAATCATTTCATAACATGTAGTATCCATTATAATTTTTTCTTTTTTTGAATGTTTTGAATATAGATTAGCTTTTTTTTTTTTTGGAGTTTCAGTTATGGTGGGAGTGTTAAATAATTTTTAAAGAACAGGTGTTATTATTAAAAAGTTAACTGGACATCCACTCTGATCATTTAATACATGGCTAAGAACTATTGCCAATTTATTAGTATAAATAGCTCCTGAGAGCCCAAAATATATTTACATGCTATTATTCTATTTATGCTATCAATATCTTGCAGGATGCAACTTTAAAAAAAAAATCAAAAGATTTGTAGTAGATAAAATAACAGGATAAGCTTCATACACATGCCACATGCGAATGTTCAGGAGAGGGGCACAGCAACAAATAACAGGATGCCAATTAGAGGTTATATTTTGTCTCACGAGCGATCAATGAAATGAATTACTTTAATTTAGTTTCTTAATTGATTTATTCTTTCAGTAGCTTGAGTCATTATAGTGTAAAAATTTGTAATTGAATTGTTGTTGTTTAAAATAACTTTTAAGAAAAAACTACTCTTTTGATATTATTGTATGTTTTAATTTTGTTTCGTATGTTTGTTTTATGTCAGTTTCATCATACTTATTTATAAAAAGGTATCAATCTTGTCCCAATAACTAATGTCATCCCATATCCTGACTTCCCAGCGTGTGATTTTAACCTTCAATCTCATTCTTTGAATTTGAATTAAATTTTAATTTAGTCTTTCATGTTTGAGTAAGTTTCAATTTTGTCCTACTTGTTTACATAAAGTGTCAATTTAATTCCAATTTAAAATCATTGATAAGAAAACACGTCTAAAAGTACAGATAAAGGCTCATACTCATTTGATGTGTAATTTTAAATAAATAAGTAGCAAGTTAAGCTAAACATTACCATTCATCCTTAAAAGCATACTAAATGAACCCATTTATTCATATTTACTCTCTTGATCCCTCACTCAATTGGAAACCTAAATTTTAATTTTTCACCATTACAAAGTGATAGGAGTGCAATTTCAGTCATGTGCTCTCCTTGTGTCATAATTTTTGTAATATGTTAGATTGCCTTCCTTGTTTTTCAATGTAACTTTGTGTTTTAATAAATTACATGATATGAGAAAGAGTTCAAAGTATGATGTTAAATTATTATTTATACTAGTAAGTAGTAACATTTGAAAAGTTGATATATAGATAATAACAAGAATAAAGAATTCATTCATTTGAAAATTCGAATAACATTAGCACTTTTTATATACAAATGAGTGAAATGAAATTGAAACTTAATCTAAACTTGAGAAATGAAAATGAAAATGAAAATAATCTCAAATTTGAAAATTAAAATTAAAACTTAAAATTACATGTTAGCATTATCTAATAAGCCATTGTCCACTTATTCAGCCACATCATTATTTTTCTTTAATAATTTGGACGATATTAGTAATTAAAATAAAATTGACACATTTTTATAATTATATGAGATGAAATTTGATACAAAACAAGCATGTAAGATGAAATTGAAATATACATTAAACATAAGAGATGAAACAAATTTCCAATCTTTAATTTAATTTTTGCCATTGAACTTTTGTTAATATTTCCTTTTACATTTTATTGATGTGACTAATTATGTGACATTTTAACACATTTAATATACGTTATTGAAGCCAAACTCACCTAAATTACATAACCAAGGGTCAATCACATGTCATGTTAATTTTTTTCAACAACTTAAACATAGTGGAATTTAAGGATAAAATTATAACTAATTAAAAAATGTGAAATAAAATTTATAGAAAAAAATTTTAAGATAAAATTAAAACTTGAGTTAAAATTTAAGGATAAAAATAATACTTTTACTTTTTTTTTTCAAATATAAAAGAAAAGGCATACAGAATATAATTAATTAATTAATAATTCATAATGACTTTTTTTTATAAAACATAATGACTTGTTAAGGATTAGAGTTCTATATTACATATTTTATAATATCGATTATTAATTTATAATTAATATATAAAATTAAAATATTATATATTTGATAGATCTTTTAAAATTATATTTGAATGTCTAACATACATTTAATAATCATACTTTTTTTGGCCAAAACATATCAAACTGATTTTATTGATTTTCTCAGACTTTCAGCGAATTAGTTTAATTTATTAATTAATTTTAAATAAATAAAATTGATTCGTTTAGATTATAATCAAATTTTAATAAAATTTATCCACCTCTATAGCCAATAGTATGTAAATAAGTTAAAGAATTCATCAAAAAATAAATATAGAATAATTCGAATTTAGATTCACTCCAACTTACTGGAGAATCCAGCTCTGTTTAGCAGCAGTTTTGTAACTTTTAGTGACGGTTATAACTGTAACTATTTTTTAACTACGGTTATAATCGTAGTTAAAAATTATAAAACTGTAACTAAAAAAAACTAGACTATCTAACTGGTTGAAACGAATCCAAACGCAAGTTTGATACGTGCTAGAAGTGGTGTCCAAAACTAATTAAAGTTAATCTCTCTAGACCCAACCAAATCAAATTAATAAAACTAATTAGTGTTCGGTTTTTAACGGTTTAATTATTAAGAATTTTTTTACAATTTAGTTCACCTTTGGATTTGATACTATAAAAAATGGAACCAAATTACACACACACACACACACACACACACACACACACACACACACACACACACACACATACATATATATATATATATATATATATATATATATATATATATATATATATATAGCACTATCAAAATGTCATTATACCTCGCAAAATTAAATAGGTTGACCGACCGACATGTCACTTTTTATTTTTTTAAGAATTTTAAATTTAATTAATTAAATGTTAATTTTTTTGATAAAAAAATTCAACTACTTTATTAAAAGAAAATTAATAGTTGTAAAATATTGTGTTTTTTTAATACTTTTATAGTTATCAACAACCCCAGTTTTTATAATACAAACAGGATGAAGCGAGATTGCATCATTTACACTCAATGGTAATGGGTCCCCCTATTGCTAGATTATGAGCTGCCATATAGAAATTGCTTATTGGTTTCCACTTGAAAGTTGAAACTAACATTTGCCAGTGAGACACAAACACGTTAAACTTTTTAAGATAAGAGGGCCCACTTTCTCCTTCATTCAAGCCCTCAAATCTGAATCTCTATAATAACTTTTTAAATCAGATATTATATATATATATTTCAAATTTTTACATTCAATTTAATTTTTTTATGTTTAAATTTGTTATATTTATTAAATATAATGTTATTAAATATAAAATTTTATATACAAAATAAATCAAATTTAGAAAAAAAGAAGGACCACCTCATCTTGAGGGATAATCCAGTTAAACATGTTTTTAAATAAGTCAAAATTTTAATGTCCAAGTCCAGTATACTGAATCTTATGCGTTTTTTTATTATTTTTTTAAAAAATTACAAAGAATTTATTTTTTAAGGTTGACAATAATATTTAATTTATGATTTAGGATTTAAAATTTAGAATTTAAAGTTTATAATTTATAATAATATTTAATTTAGGGTTTAGAGTTTAAGATTTAGAATTTAGAGTTTACAGTAATATTAATTTAAGGTTTATAGTTTATGAATTATGATTTAAAGCTTAGGATTTAGAATTTAAAGTTTATGATTTAGGATTTATAATAATATTTAAGGTTTAAAATAATATTTAATTTAATTTATTGGCTATCCAATTTTAAAAAATAAATATTTGTATTTTTTAAAAAAAATAAGGCAAAATGCAAGAAAAAAGATAGCCATTAAATCAAATTTAATACAATGAAGGAGATGACGTTTGACAGGCTAAACTAGTTATTTTGATTTTACTATATATATATATATATATATATATATATATTAGAGTAATATGCAGTTTGAGATTAAAAAAATGATAGTGATGCAGTTTTCATTTGGTTTACATTTTAAAAAATAAGTCCAAAAAAATCAAGGAAAAAAAAAAGGCGCAATGGAGCAAAATTGAATGGTTGAAATGGATCATATTTTAATTTGGTTTAATGTACTCAAACCAAACGGAACAATCCTTTTTTTATTAAAACCAACCTCAACAATCCAACACTATCTTACTTATAACCCACCTGTATTATTTCTACAAGCATTCATATTTTATTTAATAAGTAATAATATTATTTAGGTTGGTCCTTCGTTTCTTCTTTTTTTTTTTTGGGTGAATATTTAGGTTGGTCCTTGATATTAATACACAATGCATTTCTTCACTTAGTTAACCCCAAATGATAGGTTTAAATGTAGACCCAATTAAATTAATATTCTGTAGACCTAACCGACAAACACTCTTTCTCTCTCTCTCTCTCTCTCTCTCTCTCTCTCTCTCTCTCTCTCTCTCTCTCTCTCTCTCTCTCTCTCTCTCTCTCTCTCTCTCTGTTTTTTGTTTTTTAAAATGAGAAAGATGTTCGAAACAGAGTGTAAAACATGAGAAGATACAAAAACGTGTGGACTGAGAGAGTAATGTTTTTCTTTTCGTACACAAATTGTTTGAGTTGGTTGTCCTATTTTAAAGCTCACGTTGCTTAATCTTAGCTGGTAACATCTTGGATTTGTCTTTATTTATATTTTTTAGTTTTTGAAAATTACATAACTTATCTGTATACTTCTTAATGTTTTAATTTTATTTAGTTAGTGAATGCTATGAATTTATGATACCTTGTTATTCGTATGGTTCATAGAAATATAAATAAATGTATAATTTAGTTTACAGAAGATCTTTTATATTAAATAGAAGATACACTAATTCAAAATTAATTGATTCCACGAACCTATAATAATTAAAATACGTATGTGTAAACAAACACACAAATGTTTTATTAAGCATTTTTGTATAAATAGTAGTATTTCATTTGAATAATATATGAATACGTAAAAATTTTAAAATACTTAATAGTATTTACACATAAAAATTAGCACCTAAGAACTGTATTTAAAAACGTATGAAATTTTTTAAAAATATATTCTTAGAATCGATCCAACCATTGCCTCTGATAATTTTTTCAATTTTACTTTTAAAAATTTTCTGAAAAAATTAAGAAAAAAAAACTCAAAATGGATCCAATCATTGCCTCGGTTCATTTTTTCAATTTTTCTTCTAACCAATCTGTATAATAGACTAAAATAATTTCACTCTAAGGCATTACTTACATAGATGTCATTTAATAACATATTATAAAATTAATAAATTAAAATTAAAATTAAATAAATAAATTATGTAAATGAATAAATTCATTCCTATTAATGACACCATATTATATTCATTATAAGCAACCTTTTTGAGATATATTGTAAGGCTTTTCTTTAAATTCTATGAAGATTACAGTATATTAAATGCAAATTGGTGTGATTGAATATATAATGTATTCAAATGAATTTAAAAATTTTGTATTAAAATGAATTCAAATAATCCCTTTTTAAAACTGTGAATTGTTGTAAATTTAATTAATAATTAAATAATTACAATATATTAAATGCAGATTGGTGTGATTGATTCTATAATTGCATTCAAATAAATTTAGAAAATTTGCATTCAAATAAATTCATATAATCTCTTTTAAAAGTGTGAATCATTATAAATTTTATTAATAATTTAATAATATTAAATGCAAATTGATGTGATTGATTCTATAATTGCATTCAAATGAATTCAAAAAATTTTCATTTAAATGAATTCAAATCATGTCTTTAAAAATTGTGAATCATCGTAAATTTTATTAATAATTTAATATAATTTAATAATTACAAAATATTAAATGCAAATCGGTGTGATTGATTATATAGATTGCATTCAAATGAATTTGAAAAATTTGAATACAAATGAATTCAAAACGTCTATTTTAAAATTGTGAATTGTTATAAATTTTATCGTAAATTTTATTAATAATTTAATAATTAATAATTATATCATTAGCATTGAATATATTCAATTTACTATTTCAAAATTCATGTTATACAAATAAAGTGTCATTCTAATTGTCTTGTATTCCTCTCATGTTTATATTGAATATTTTTCTTATAGAATTAGTTTTCATTCTGTTAGTGCTTTGCATATGACTAAATTTAGCGACATTGCTGATGTTAATGCATCAAGGAATGATTTGAGGATTAAAATTTGGGTAATGAGGTTGTAGACAATTCCATCGTTCAATATACTTGAGAAGATTTTTAGTTTGGTTCTTAGGTAAATTTTATTTTATTTTTTAGTCTTGTGTTTTTTTTTTTTGGTTTCCAAGGGTGATAGCATACATAGTCGTGTGAAAAGATCATATGTGAATAAGTTCAAGCGTCAAATAATCGAGAGAAATGTTTATGTGATGTTCATGTTTGGTGTAATTAAGTATAACAGTAATTATCGAACAATGAAGTATCCATTAATGCTTTAGTTTTGATTTTCAACTGATATCCGACTAGCTGAAAATGATTTAAGTATTCCAAAATCTATTTTCATGTTTTGTTCATTCAATGATATTTTGATTCATGTTACAGACGAGAAACTATTTAGTAGGTTAGTCTTTATCTTATGTGTTGTATATTATGTTTTATTTGTTATTGATTTCAACTTTATACGAATAATATTATTTCATTTCAGATGTTATTAGGATGGTCAATAAATTTGATCCTATCATAAAAAACTCAAAGAACGATATCAAGAGCAGGCGTATAGAAATTGAGATTGAAGAGACAGAATATTGTTGTTGTCATTTTTTTTCTTTTCTTTTTGTATTTTGATTATTCTATTTTTTTGTATTTATTATTTTATTCTTATGTGTGTGTGTGTATGTGTGTGTTTTTTTTTTAGGTATAACAGAATTATGTGTACATTATGAGGACAATTTGCATACGAGCTGAATCAACATTTTATCAATAATTTGGGTTATTCAATTATTATTATTTTATAAGTTACAAAAGTTTTTAAATTTATAAATTATTCGTGTATCGCACGGGTCACAACACTAATTTAATGGGCTAAACTGAATTGAATATAAGATCAATTTATAAGTTTCTATTTAGATCAGCTGGTCCAATCCAATTTACTAAATAGTGGTTAATATTAAATAATACCACAACAAGATGGACAAATGTTAGATGACACATTTTAAATTATTTATTAAAATAATTTAAACACCATTTTATACTAGAAAAAAAAAGATAAATAGCTCTCTTCAAATATTACCTATTTTTTAAACACCAACTAAATTATAAATCCAGCAAATACCACTGTATTTTTATATATTTACATTTATATAAATTTGTCAACTTTTAGCTTCTTTTTTTATGTCAACTATATATATAATTATCAAAAAAAAGTTAGGTCTAACAAAAAAAAGATTAGCCTATTACAAAATGTAAAAATAAAACTTTAAAATCTCACTAAAAGAGATAGCAACATTTAATTCTTGACAGTGATTAAATAAAATTATTATGAGTTGATACAATCATGTTACTTGAATAATCAATTTTTCAATCGCTACTTAGACTTTTGTTTTGTTAGATTCCTTTTTCTTCTTAAATTAACTATTTATGTACTATTAGAATTTGATACAAAAGCCTATCAATTTTATTAATGGAACAATGAACAAATGAATTTAAATACAAATATTTAATAGTGAAGAGGAAGTATCCGTCAGATTTTATAATTTAAGGATATTTGCAAATTAGCAATTTTTAGTTTTTTACAGTATAAAAGTATTTGCAAATGTGTTATAACTCAATAGCAATATTAGATTTTTTTTCATTATCTATTTTAAGTCAAATCACAAAAAAATACTTCTTTTCTAATTTAATTTATGTAAATAAATTAAATTATAAAAATAATTGTTAGTTCAAGTGATTTGATATGTATATTTTTTAAATAATATTATTGAAGTGGTTTTCTATTTGGCTTCTTTAAACAAATTTTTAAATTTGAAGACTTATTAATAAAGAAATTAGAAATAAGAGAATTTTATATTTTTGTGATTTGATACATTTTAAATTATATCAAATTAATTGGTTAGTGATTAAATTTTCAATTATTATTTCTAAGCAAAAATTTAATGTATGTAAATTACTTATTTCCTCTTAGAATAATTTTTTTCTTTATAAGGAGGGGAAATTTTCAAAATTTATCACAAATGTATTTTACAATTTTTTTAATAATAATATAATATTTTTATTAATGATAAATATTACATATATATTAAAATATATTTATTTTTAAACATTATTAAATTTATGGTTGATCATTATTATAGCATTTCCACAAGGTCCAAACACTAATGGCGCGTTTGGTTACTCTTCTCCGAGTGAAAAGAAAAGCTATTTTCAATTACTGTTCACAAAATCCTTGTTTGATTGGAAAATTCCAGCAGAAATGATTCATTCCATTTGGTACTATTTTCCATTCCATCATGTACAGAACTTTCCTTTCCTTCAGCTCTGTAAAATGCGAGCGTGCGATGGAAAAGCTTGGAATTTACATGGCTGCCCTTCACCATTAGTCTCCTCTCCTCAAGCTCTATTCCTTCTTGTGCTTTGTGTCAGTCTCATTCGTCGACCTCTCCGATGAGAGATATTTACATCAGCCACCAACAATCTTGCAATCGCACACCATCACGTGTCGACCTCCCAAATCTTGCGCCACCTTGTCGAAAAAATAGAACCAAGACGAGGAAGCCCAAGTTCTTGAGTCTTTGCCTCCAGCTTTGTCCCAACCACCACAAGCACTCATCTCTCTGTTACTTACGAGATGACCCAATAGCAACAACTGAATTAAGGGTCTAACAAGTGCCCCGTGGACGACTAAAGGCAACGAATATGTTGGAGTAGACAGAGGAAGATAGAGAGAAGAGAAACAAACCCTAGATTATCGATCTACTCTTTGTGTAGTAACGGAAGCGGGTGCTGGTGCGCCACCATGTGCCACTGTTGTGGTCGCAAGAGAGAAATTGGTTGAATTTTTTTTTTTAAAAGATAGTTAGTGGTATTATGATAAAATTTATTAATTAAAAAATATATACCAACATATTTTTTTATTTATTTTTTATTACGAATTAAATAATTTTTTTATTTTTATATTTTGTTTTAATTTTATTTTATTTACATTACAAATCAAACGGTCGTCGTTGTATTCTAAAATAAGTTTAGCAAAGAGGAAGAATCCAAATGGAAATCAATTAATGGGGTACCAATATCATAAAATCTGCAGGAAAACATTAAAGAAAACTAGAAAAGCATATTAAAAAAATAAAAATAAAATAAATAAAATCCCTGAATAGTCAAAAGTGGGTACTGAATACGTCTTCTCTGTGTGTTCTGTTTCCCAAGATGTTTCCTTCCAACGCTTCCACTCTCTAAAACCAGAGATCCGAGCTCGACTGGGCCCTGCGCCACCATCTCCGATATGCTCCGCCACCCCACCATCTTCCTCGCTCCCCTCCTTCCCCTCCACTTCTAGTTCCAGGGTTTACATTTCCCCCTTCAATTAACCAACCCAACCGTACATAATTTTCTTCATACCCAAACACAAACACAAACACAAACCCTTGCGTCTTCTAGAAATATTACATTTTGTACAATGCCCTTCACTTAATTCTTGGAATCTCACTTCTAGCCTGAGAGGCTTCTCTATGCTCTATTCATTGTTATCCCGTACACACACGGAGACATAGATACATAGATAGGTACATAGATTGAGAGAAACGAAGATACCGATGGGGCAAGAGAGTCTTTCAGCTCAGAAGAGAACGGCTGGGTTGCCCACTAGTACCGCCGTTCCTAATGGCAGAGGACGTGCATTTCCCGGCTTACCTCGCGGCCGTCAGATCCACAAGACCTTCAATAACATCAAGATCACCATCCTCTGTGGCTTCGTCACCATCCTCGTCCTTCGCGGCACCATCGGGGTTAACTTCGGAGGCTCCGACGCCGATGCCGTTAACCAGAATCTCATTGAAGAGACGAATCGGATCCTCGCCGATATCAGATCCGACGGTGATCCCTCCGATCCAGACGAACCTGTGGAGACCGACTTGAATCCCAACATCACCTTCACTCTTGGACCGAAGATCACCAATTGGGACCAGGAGCGGAAGGCATGGCTGGACCAGAATCCTGAGTACCCGAATTATATCAAAGGTAAACCTCGAATCTTGCTTCTAACTGGCTCGCCTCCCAAACCTTGCGATAACCCGATTGGGGATCATTATTTGTTGAAGTCGATTAAGAACAAGATTGATTACTGTCGATTACATGGGATTGAGATTGTGTATAATTTGGCTCATCTGGATAAGGAACTTGCTGGTTATTGGGCAAAATTGCCTATGATTCGGCGGTTGATGTTGTCACATCCGGAGGTGGAGTGGATATGGTGGATGGATAGTGATGCTTTCTTCACTGACATGGTTTTTGAGCTTCCCTTATCGAAATATGATAAGTACAATTTGGTTCTTCATGGGTACCCTGACTTGTTATTCGATCAAAAGTCTTGGATTGCTGTGAATACTGGGAGCTTCCTGTTCAGGAATTGCCAGTGGTCCTTGGATTTGCTTGATGCTTGGGCTCCAATGGGTCCAAAGGGTCCCATTCGAGAAGAGGCAGGGAAGATTTTGACTGCAAATTTGAAGGGGAGGCCAGCATTTGAGGCAGATGACCAGTCTGCATTGATATATCTGTTGTTGTCACAGAAGGATCAGTGGATGGAGAAGGTTTTCCTTGAAAATTCATTCTATTTGCACGGTTACTGGGCTGGATTGGTGGACAGATACGAAGAGATGATCGAGAAGTATCATCCAGGATTAGGTGACGAGAGATGGCCATTTGTGACTCATTTTGTGGGTTGCAAGCCTTGTGGAAGCTACGGAGATTATCCTGTTGAGAGGTGCCTAAGTAGCATGGAGAGAGCATACAATTTTGCAGATAATCAGGTGCTCAAGCTCTATGGATTTAGGCATCGTGGTCTATTGAGCCCTAAGATCAAGAGAACCAGAAATGAGACAGTTACTCCTTTGGAGTTTGTAGACCAGTTTGATATAAGAAGACAGCAGTCAGGAGACGGTGCATCAAGAAGTTAGTGAGATTGTTATAACATGTTCTAGGGTGATATAATTAGAACTGGAGTTTGATTTGATTTGATGGCACTTTACATGTAAGTTTTGTTTGTTGTGTTGTCTTGGTTCTTTTATTGAGAACGTTAAGATAGAATTCTTTCATAAGTTATGACCTCTTTCTGAATTGTCTGAGTAATTAGTGACCAGATTTAATACTTTATGCTGTATACTGAATTTCCTTTATATTATCTCTTCAGGAGGCATGAATTCATGAACTTAAGATACTTTTTGAATTTTATTTTAACATGATTCTGTGTTGTTTGACACCTTAATAGTTTATTTCCAAGACAATGCAAAGGAAAGGTATGATTTACATTTCAAATCTGTTGTTGTAAGTTAGTCTTTTTGATATTTGAATTACCTGCATATTACAGGAAAGAATCAATTCTCAACATATCATAGAACTTTATCAATCCATGTTTTATTTGGTTCATGAATCATGAGTACTTCCAATTACTGATTTAGAGAACTGGTCTTTTTGTGCAGCTCGATTTGAAATTTCTACTAAAAATTGGATGAACTGGTAAAAAACTAAAAAAATTGATTTTACCCCTGCTAAGGGTACATATGTTGAACCCCACTTCAGTATGGTTGAATTATAAAATCATTAAGCTTTTCCTTCTCCCCTTCAAGTATCACACTTCATGGAAATTAAGAAGAGAAACATTATGCAGGCAGTATGACAATTATTATAATCACATACGAATATGCCTAATAGAGAAAAAAAATAATGTGTAAAAAACTAAAAATCTCTTGCTAATGTATGTAGTACCGCATGATTTAGAGAAAAAACTTTCCTACTCTTGCTGTATCCTTTGTGGGCAGCCTTATGGATTATTGTCTTGCTAAATATGATAGTATAGTTGCAGTCATGGTACTTTTGCTCGCGCTTTCCAATGCACACAAGTATCTGTAAAACAATCATATTCATCATTTTCAACAAACTGAGTCATTCACTGGGGTTTCTTTGGTGGGACCGACGGTTTCTAAGGACCAAAATCATATCACTACTAAGAATGAACAACTGAACCTGTAGAAGAGGCGTTAATTGAGTATCGGTAATGCCCCTATGTATATAAGAAAAGATTTGTTGTTGATACATATCATCAATCTTTTTGGGGTAACATTTCCGTAGATTTAGTGAAAAAAAAAAATTAAGAAACATGGAGTTAGCCATTTTTTTATTCAGACAATTGAAGAGACAAACAAATGATTTCAGAGCTCAGACGGTATAAGTGAATGCCTACAAATAAAGAACTATCGGTGAGAATCCAATTAAAGACTTGAGTTGAAGCAACCCACTTCGACCAACTAACATGGATTTGTACTTGGTTATCCGTATATGGTCGCTATAAACTTCAGTTTGCAGCTTTTCCATTATTCCTTACACAAACTCTTGCGGCACAGAAGATACTAATTCTTTTTTGTTTACATTATGCATCTGGTTAACTTCATGTCTTATACTAATTGCATGGAGGGCTTCTGGAAGGATCATTAAAATCACTCTATGATAGACATACCTCCCAGAGGAACAGTGTTCTGAACTCATCATACATACGTCAAAGATGTTATTCTTTTCACCTTCATTTATGTAAAAACTGGCAAAATATAGGGTAGCCCAAATAAACCGGTTAAATAGTCTCATCATCATTGGTTGGAACGGAACCATCTAAACATTTATACATAAGAAGAAACAGGACGCTGGTCTTGGTCATAATCTGAGAAGATGTAAAGGGCTCGACCAAGAGCATTATTTAGTTAAATAATCATGAGAACAATTTTGAGAGAGCTCTGCTGGCTTTTCTGCATAAATTCCATCGTTCCCTGCTGAACCAGCCATTCATGAGGAGTTGAATACCATTTGTTTTTGCCAGGTTAACATAGCACAACGATGAAGCTGGCAATTACTTCATCAGCAATTCTCTTACATTAACTTTGAGATGCTGCTTTCTGGTACTTGTTCAATCACTCTGCTACAGCAGGAATATGCATTAATGATCACAGTGACAACTTTTGTTAGATTATAACCTGAAACACGAGAAATGTACATATAAGTACTGGGACTTGAAAATGATAAACAGAGGATAGTAGTCAGTCTCGTCCTACATCGAAGCTTGAAGCTCTTAGTGCCCGTGATAATTGTGAGTTTGGGACTTACAATAGCCACAATTTCTGCTGCTAATAGCAAATCATTCCGCCAACTTTGCAGCCAAAGCCTTGTAACGAGCTGTAAGTATTTCATTCATTTGCACAATTCGTTGCAAGAGTTGAGCAATTCTCTGGAAATGTCAGAATTTGAAGTTAATGCTATAGCAGAGAAGGAAACCACTGAAATGAATGTATGCTTTTGTCAATAAATCAATGGCTACATTTGCAGAGAGTTCTACATCTCAAGAGGTTGATGTTTTTTCACCATTAGATTTACTTGGAGATTCTCACTTTACTAATTGGAAAATTAGACCAAGAATCTCACTCAGCATCTAATAGTGAAAATTTTGACCTTATCAGGAAGCAGAGCTCTACATAAATTATCCTAATCAATGTTAATTAGGTAAGTTGGATATGGCTGTAATGGGGTCATTCATGCTCACATGCATAAGCCTCACTACCTGAATTCCGTTCTATCAACTAAGCAGGAAGCAGAATCAGATGCCATCACAAAACTGAAAACAGTAACATGCTTTTCTTTTTCCTTTTAGAAAACTACGTATAACTTTGTTGAACTATAGTCTTATTACAACTTTGAAACATAACACGTTACCCTCTTAAAAAATTACATCAGTTAAAATTAATGGTAAAAAACCCATATAATTTTGGTAAAAATGCAGGATAGAGATCATGCAAGAGAAGAAATTGAGGAAGATGGTAGAAACATAAGATATCATGTGATTTTTAGATGTTAATTGTAACTATTATGTATGGTTTTCAATTTTGTATTAGTTTAGGGGGTAACATCTTAAAGTTCATCTATTGGAATTATAATTAGACTGTTGTTCACTGGGAATTATATGTAATTTTTCCTTATTCCTTTTAAAATCTTTAACAGCAAGGCGGTCTATCTTCTTAATTATGAATTTCATCCGTTCCCAGTGAGATCTGAACTTGTAATGGAGTAATAATGCTCAACCATTGGGTTTCTTCAGGGGTACAATAAGAGGATTACACATTTAGAGGAGAGGACACAAATGCAAACTGAGAGAACTCAAATGTTGAATCTATGCTATCATTGTCACCCAGTGCTTAGAACTTCCACAGACAACTGTCCTTTTGTTTCTTTCTCTCTTGCAGAATTGATAAATCAAAGTTTACAGCTATTAGTCACTCAGTGTTGCTCTTGTTTAGACTTACCATCCATCAATTCATAACTATGACACAGACCTGAATCAAGTTCTCCCTATGCAAATTCAGCCACTACCACTACAATTTGGCCTTTGAACTTTTTAAAAGTAAGTTTGGACTCCCAAACGTAATTTTGGTAACAAAAATAGTTCTTTGATTTGCCATTTATTTCACTTTTCAAACTACATTTTCTTTCTCAAATCCCATTTACCGGAAGCAACTTTGACTTGCTTTTAAACAAAATCTATGTTTGAAAATCAAGTTGGTCCAAAATCAAGTTTGCCAACTCCAATCCAAACACATTACTACTGAAATTCAACAGGTTGAACAGACTTTTGAAGTTGATCAAACATTCAAATACACCCTTCTGCAATCAGAATTTCCAAAAACATCCAAATTCCAATCTAAGAATCAATAAATCTAACTTGAGCATTACAACAAACGCCTAAAATGCAAGGAAAAAAGAAGTAGTCAAACTTAACAAACCTCGTCTTTCTCTTTAATGATGTTCATCAGGTGATTTTCACGCCGCGTCGGCCTCCTCCTTCTCTCGTTCATCCACCACCAAACCCGCATGTACATCCACCATGAAATTACCACTGCAGAAACCGCTGGCCCAATTGACCAAATCACCCCTTTGTTGACGGCATAATTTCGGTACAAGGCAACGACGGCAAAAAGCTTCGAACGCAGGATCTCTAAGCCTAAACTCATCCACCCAGTAAACCCGCCGATTTTCTGAACCGCTGAATCGGACGGTGACGGTGACACTGGGCTCCAAGCATCATTATCGGATGGTGAAAACGACGACGCCGAACGGGATAAGGAAGAGGACGACGACGACGACGACGACGGTGATGCTGAAATGTCGTCAGACTGATGGGACTCTGAGGAAATGTGGAGGTTTTCGTGGTCAATTGGTGGAAAGACGGCGCAGTCATTCTGATTCTGGACGTCTCTGATAACCACCATTGACCATTCTCGCGACTGGGTTTTCTTGATTCTCGATGAACTGAGATGGTGGAGACCCAAGGTTCGCACTTCTTCCGAATTTTCCGAACCATCCAATAGATCATCCACCATTGTTATATATTCACGAGCTTTTGAGCTTAGAACCAGTGGCTTTCTCTTTCCACCTGAGAAAATTTGCTCAATCCTTTGGCTTCTTCTTCCTGGGATGTTGGACGTTGGTACCGTCAAAATTCGGACCAAAAACCGCGATAAGGCAATTGGGTACTGGAAACTACGAACAAAAGGCCTTAATTTTTTAGTCAGCGGGCTTGTTGCTTTGAAAACCCAAGTCTTTTTTAAAAACAGCATACTATATTCCCTTACTGAAAAAACAAAATAAATTGTGTCTTTTTATTATTACATCATTTTAAAATTCGTGTAAATAATAATAATAAATACTTTATAAATTTTTTAAAAAGTTTTAATAATTTACAGATTTCTTTTGGCCGGAATAATAATGTAAAAATTGACATCTTAAAAGCTTGACTTTTAATAATAGTACTCCGAAATTAGTAAGGAAAAATTACATTGTCTTTGTAACCTAATTATAATCTTAATCTCTATTTTTTAAAATATAATACTTTATCCCATTAAATTATCATTATAAGTGAAAATTTATGTATCAATTAAATTAACATTTAATAACTATATAATTTTTAGAAAAATATAAGTCAAATATCATTAAAAAAAAAGAAAAAAAATTAAAGAAAATGATAGTGGTTTAATGTGTCACATGACAAATTATATGATTTTTGGATATTAAATTTAAATAATGTTTGATATTTTTATGTTTTTTGATAGGTTGATGGCTTATGAAATAAAGTATTACATTTTGAAATTTGAAGAATAAAATTATATATAATTTTTCCTGAGAACGAGCCATATCTAAGAAAGCCTGAAGACTATTATCATAATCCATTGATTATGAAATGCTATATTTAGAACAGAGTGACTTTATAATATATATATATATATATATCAGATAGACCTTAATTTTTATTTGTATTTGATTAAATTATATTTGATAATTCTCTTATTTCATATATTACTCTTGATTTTCGTGATATAATGATACATATTATAAATGTCTCCTGTCTAATTTATTTTCTATCAAATAATTTAGCTTTTTTTTTTTTACAAACTGATATTGTAATTCGTTTAGATTTTAATAAAATAAACTGAGTCAGTTTAACCACCTATGATCCTCTAACTTTTAAAAATTCAAGTAATATGCTCAAACTAGTTTATCCTATTTCCAAATCACCTCTCCAATTACCAGAACATTTTGTCAATATCCGAATTCATATTTGTCCCAAACATTTAATACTTGTACCCAATCCAAATTCGAAATACTTGATATACGAAATATTCAAAATATTTGAAAAAAAAGTGTTACAAAATAAATATTGAATATTCTAAAATTGTTACCTAAATACCCGATTATTAGTATCAATCCAATAAAAATCTTAAGTTTATTTAATTTATATTGTATAAATATGTATTAATATAAATTATATATTATATTTTATATATTAAAATTTTATCATTTACAATATATATTTATATATCATATAAATAATTATTGGACCGTATTGGATATTTTATTCACTCATTTGTTTTGGACAAATATAGAGTATTTCATGGCAATATCCTAGTTAGTCTAATATTTATTTTATATATATATATATATATATATATATATATTTGTTATTTATATCTTATCGTTGAATATCAAATTGAGGGATATCACCATATATCCTTAATTTCCGAATTCATATCCATTGCTAATGGTTCGATTGATTTCATCACTCGTTGGAAAACGTCAAAATAAATTAATAAATAGACTTGGACAATGGCTTCCAACAGGCCTATTAGCTCAGTTGGTTAGAGCGTCGTGCTAATAACGCGAAGGTCGCACGTTCGAGACCTGCATGGGCCATTTATGATTTATTTTAATTCGTCACTTATTTTGCGCTTGTTTAACATTTTTTTTTTTATTGTAATTTCGTTTTAATTCTCCAGAGAATTTCCGCGTCGTCGTTTTGATTGTAAGGAGGCGTAGCAGTCAGGTTTGTTTTGTATATATTGGGCCTCAGGTGAAGGTTGAAGGCCTTGTGTGGGATAACCCGTTTTTTGGTATGGTTATTAGGTTAGAGTGCCAGTGCCACATATCTAAAAATTAGAATTATAATTTATTAAATAATACATTTCAATTCTATCTTTTCCATTACTTTTTAAATTCTTTTGACTTGTCTATTCATAAAAAATTAAATTGAACAAAAATATTCTTAAGTTGAGATTAATTTCATATAAAATCTATTAACATAAAATCACAACTAAAAAACCTCAAAAAAATATGAATGTAATTTACATTGAAATAATATATGCTGTATTTCTTTCCTGGTATTTTTTTAATTGTTATTATGTTAAACTGATTGATATACATTAAAAATGGGAGAGAGAAGTTCCTCCCTCTCTCTTTCATCTGCTTATTCTCCAACTGCTTCCCCTACCTCTTTTCATCCCCCTTCTTGACTCTTTTCTTAGTCTTTTTTTTGTAAAAGTTTTTATCTTTTCATCTTTTCTTTGTAAGAATTTTTGTTTTCAGATCTAATTTTATTTTTGTAATTTTTTTTTGTTTTCAGATATATTTTCAAATCTGACTTCTTTGTAAGTTTTTTTTTGTTTTTGGATATATTTTTATTTGATTTTCAATCATTTGAAAAAACTTCAGAATTATCAGTGACTTTAGAAAAAAACACAACTCATTATTAATCAATATAATTCGATGAACGATAGATGAACCGACTTTAAAAGTTCCAACGGTATATCTTGGTTTGACTCATTTGGTTGGTAAGTTAATTTATACTTTTTTCTCTAAAACCCTCAATAGGTTTCAGAGTTTCTTTGAGAATTTTTTCTTTTTTCGTTTTTTGTCTCAATTTTATTTTGAAGCCTTTATTATATTTGGCTAATACAATCTACTAACTTTTTCTTAATATAATATGATTTGTGCCTTTTTGGCCATTATCAAAAACATATATATATATATATATACATAAATAGTTTGGCGTGTATATTTGTTCAAAATAATAGTTTGGCGTGTATTAAATACATGTCAATTTTTTGAATTATTTTAAATATTATACAATTAAATTATAATAAATTTTAATACTTTAACAATAATGAAAAATATTGAAATGTCACTTAACTTTTGATTCCCTTATTATGTTTTAATTTTTTATATTATAATCATATTTTATCATCTATATATTAATATATGAATTTGAAATCAATAATTAAAAAGCTCTGAAGACTTAAATAGATAAATATAGGTATATATATATATATATATATTATATACCTTTGTGTCAGAATTTATTTTACACTATTAAGACATGAACTCGAATTATTAATATACCCATACTCAAACCCAATCAAATAAATTTTCAGGTACCCATAAAATATAGATATTTTGAATTATTAATGTGAATTTTAAATTTAACCATCTTCGCAATTCCACTCAAACAACATAGCATTTAATACAGGCTGATGCTGATTAGGTGGCTCCATTTGATTTTCTTTCCTAATTGTGTAAGTGCTTGTTTGGAAAAAAATTTGATTAAACCAGAGCATAATTGATTTGAATAAATCAAAGTTTGGGAAAAATTGATTTTCATAATTAATTTTTAGTAAATTGGGGTTTGCATAAACGTAATTTATAATTAAAAATTATTATCAGAAAAGTAATTTTGAAAAATGAATCGTGTTTGGATGTTAATTACAAAATCACTTTTGGATGTATAATTATTAGAAAATGTATGAATTTTATTTTTGCTTGACACTCTTAATTTTGACTTTATTTTTTGAAAAATATATTTTCAAGCAACTTAAAAAGTGCCTAAGTGAAAATTAAAAATTAAACAAATCATGGATTTAAACACAATTTAAGGTAAGAAGAAAAATAAGGACTCAATTGAGAAAAAATAACAAAAAAGGGTCAAAATGAAAATGCAATAGGGACTAAAATGACAAAAGATCTATATATATATATAAATATATTTAACTCCAAAATCCAAATGACATAGACAGAATGATTTCTATTGAAATATCAAACAAATCCAACTTCCCATTACAATTTAAAGCAATAACTAATTTGACAATGTATGGTCCATGTGACATTGCAAACTCAGGCTTTCCATGCATTGTTAATGGTAGATATTCAAAGCATTTTCCCAAATCATTTAATAACTTTACAACCATTAACGATGATAGATATCCACATTATAAAAGATCATATAATAGTTTAACAGTTGAAAAAAAAAATGAAATATCTCTTGATATGCATAGTTTTGATAACCAAACCGGACTGAACAGGTTGGACTAGAAACTGGTTATAGGACTGATCTTTTCACCCATTCCAACAGGAGAGTATTTGAATCAACCGAAAACCGATTGAACCGGCCAAACCGGCTGATTCAATGGTCTGATCGATTCTTGCTTTTTTTTTTTCACTTTGCTTTTTTTTTGGGTCACTTTGCTTTTTTTATTTTATAATTAGGTGTTGAAGAAATTGAAAACTAACCAATTATAGAGTTAATTGATGAAATGATGATGATAAATGATAATATTTTTGTTTTGTTTTGTGTAATTGAAAATTAAATATTATGATATGAATTAGGTGTTGAAGAAATTGAAGACTAACCAATTAATTTTACATTTTCATTTATATGAATTATGATATGTTGATATATAATTATATAGTTATTTTACTATTTTTATGTATATATTTTATTTTTTTAATTACTACTGATTCAACTACGATCCGACCATTGACCATTGAACCAGTATCCCCTCCGGTTCAATGATCGATACGGTAATGAAAACCTTGATAATGTGTATATCATTCCATTTAATATGAGTTTATTGTTGAAGTGCAATGCACACATCAATATGAAATGTTATAATCAGTCAAGATCAATTAAATATCTTTTTTAGTACGTTAGTAAAAGCTATGACAGAGTCATGGCAACATTTTACAATCATAATGGATCTAAGAATGAAACCTAATGCATATATGAAATTAAAATATTCTATGATTACATATACATTTCTCCATGTGAATTTGTTTAGAGGATATTTGGATTTGATATTAATTTTAGAGTGGAAAAATTATCTTTCCACTTACTGAATCAACATTTAATTGTATTTTTGGATGATGAACCTATTGACTTTGTGGTTGAACGAGCTTCTAATAGCAAAACAAAATTACATGCTTGGTTCGATGCTAACAAAAAATATGAAGAGTAAAGATCTTTGTGTTATGCTTGCTTTTCAAAAAAGTTAATTTTTAAACAAGATTCCATAGAGTAGTTTCCAAGACAGTCAGACTATTCAATAGGTAGATTTTTTTATACACATCATGGTAGTGGAAAACTTCATTATCAGAGAACTCTTCTGAATGTTGTTAAAGGGCTCACATGTTATGAAAATATTAGAACAATTGATGGTATTACTTATGGATCTTTCAAAGAAGCACGTTATGAGATGGTTTACTAGATGATGATAAAAAAAATATGTTGAAGGCATTGAAGAGGCAAGTGTATATGCATCAACTATCTGCATTAAGAGATTATTTTGTATATTATTAATGTCAAGCACATTGTATAGACCAGAAATTATTTGGGAAAAGACATGGAGGGTAATGTCAAGTGACATACTATACAAGCAAAAGTCAATTGTAGTTTACAACGGTAAGATAAATTAAATCTATTTTTATATTTCTTATATCATATTAATCATTTAAACATTTTTTAACCTAATTAACTTCTACAATTTTTTTTTGGTTTATTGCATATTTGATTCCACCAAATGAATTATTAAAGAATTATACGTTGAGTGCGATTAATGATATCTTATAGATGAATGGTAGAACACTTTCTAATTTTAGTTTTTATGCATCAACCCAACATTGATAAGTCTCACTAGTCACTAAAAAAGTTCATTTTGGAATAATTAAATTATGATAAATAGTCATTAGTTGAAGAACATTTTGTTCTTTTGGGATCTCTAGACTCTTATCAAAAAGTCATATACAATAAAATAGTGAATCCTATTGAATCAAATGTTGGGGGGTTTTTTTATTTTTGGCTATGGTGGTACAGGTAAAACAAATCTATAGAGAACCCTTTATGCACATTTAAGATCAAAAGGAATGATTGTCTTAAACGTCACTTCAAGTAGTATTGCATCTCACATTCTCCTTGGTGGAAAAACCGCTCATTCACGATTCCATATTCCTCTTGAAATAATTGAAGACTCAACTTTTAATATCAAATAGAATAGTGAAGTTGCTAATCTTATTGCAAAGACAAGGATAATTATATGAGATGAAGCTCCAATGATTAATAAATTTTGTTTTAAAGCAGTTGATATAAATTTTAGAGATACTTGTCTGTTATGTACGTCAATACTTGAAATAGATTGTGTACACAAATTATACATGATTATATGAAAGTATGTGGGGAATCCATATTTGATTTTATGATATAAGACTTGAGTAAGATTTTTATGGTTATACTTGTTATATTAAGATGTGATAGAATTCTAAATAGATTCAGAGATGAAGTAAAAATATTCTAGTTGAGTGAACAATGACATGAGTATGATTCCTCTTAATAGGTTGTATTATAGCACAATGTATGCATGTGAGTATATAAAATACGCATGTATAAGTTGTAACATCCCAAATGTTATTGTGCATTTAAAAAAGGACATAATTATGGGGACAAGAAATTTTTTTCATTAATTAAGGAATTCCAACTAAGGAAACAAAGAGTCTTAAGGTAGAATAAGGACTAAGACTTGTCATAAGTAAATTTGTAATAGAGGAAAAACATAGGTAATGGGTGTAAGAAAAACATCTAAGGACTAAAGTGAAAAGAAAAGGAAATACAAAATATTTTAGAGAATGGATCAAATAGAAAACCAGTGCGGAAAAATGAACCGTACATGAATGAAATTATGAATTCGGTACCCTTGGGTTGTCAGGTCAAGGCTAATGTGGATTTGAGACTTTGAAAGGGACTCAAATGAATGAATGTGAAATTTGATGCTTTGAGGAAAATTCGCTATGGTGATGTGTATTTTGAAAAAGTGTAGTTGGGTGCCCTATTTGTGAATTAAAAGGTTATCTCAAAAGTTTCCTTTCAAGTCTTAACTTGAAAATCTTTACTAGAAGGACCAAATTGAAAAGAAGATAGTGGGTCCCATACACACTTTACTTATACATACACACACACACACACACACTCATTCCTCCTGAGGCATTTTCTTTTCCTTCCCCTCACACGTCTCTCTTCCTTCGGCTAGTAGCAGCTCACACATTCAAGCTTTGGGAGACTTCTTCCTCCTTCTACCATTTCTGGATGCTCACTTGAGGTAAGTTTCTCCTCCCAATAGCTTCTTTTCTTCTTCTTTTTCTTTGAAGAACACTAAACCCTAGAGAAGGAGATTGGGGAAAAATGTTGTAAATTGTTTATGTAGGCTGATTAATGTGAGATCAATGTTTTGAAATGTTAATGGATGAGGAAAGAACAGAGAATTAAAGGAATAATTATGTAGGGGATGGAATTGCGGAATTTGAGATGAAAATGAAGAAAGTTAGGATTTATAATGAACATTTTATGATTCAAGCCTAGAACCATGACATTTTCTTGGGGTTTTAGTGTGAAATTAATCCTAAGACAGTAAGATAGCAACCCTATTAAAGAAATCATGAAAAATAGTGGAAAAATTGATGATTTTCGGGTTGAAAATGCTGAAACTGAAGTTGGAGTTCAAAGAACAGTGGCGGGCAATGCACCAAGCCATAGAGAGTTGAAGGGCTGGCTCCTAGGTGCCAGTCTCCTGAAGAATGTTCATATGTGGGGTTTTTACCCTCTTCTCCTTCATCCTTAGTCCTAAAGTGTTGAAAAGTGTTTTGGAGCTTCTTGGGATATTTTGGAGCTTGCATAATCATCTCTAAGGAGAAGAATATGATGGAGAAGCCTAAGCAAAGGTGAGGGAGCCTTACCTTGTATGTTTTATTTCCTTAGAACTTTGTATCTAGGGTAAAGGTAACTATAATATGTAAGAATTGTAATAATGGATAATATGTTAGACATCTTTATGCTTTCTCTTGAATAAGGTAACATATATTTGTTTGGAAATGATGATTACAAGGAAGAATAGGAAACCTTAGATTCATGCATAAGTGGGTAAATCATCCTTGTGTGAATATAGTTGGTGTACCATAGGGAATAAAAAATAAATATATGATTATATGAATAGACCCATGACGACATGCTCAAGGTATATATATTTATACAGAGCCACACTATGTTAGTGTGTGCAAGATATAGTTCTAGTTAAATATAATGCAATTATGTACCAAAGTATGTAACAATACAATTTCATTGAGATTGTAAACCTATTCATATGCATATATATGGTAAAAGTTTAAACATCTCGATTCTTCTGAGCATGCAAGTTCTTGAGTTAGACGTATAGTCCATCCTAAAACATATAAATTATTTAGTAATGTAAATAATAATTTTCATATGAATAACGTCCAAGAGGCATAATGATGAACACGATATACTTCTTCAAGGTACGTGACATATTTGGATATTTAAAATTGTATGAAATGTTATTCAACATATGTGATGAAGTTGTATTTTGTGCATGTATGTGTTTATCTGATGATTTGTGAATGAAAACACTGCCTAACCTTTCATGATGTATTTGATTCATTTCCCACAATGCCACGACTATAGTGAGGGGCTAGGTTGAGTAGGACTCACAATGATCTCACTAGCAAGAGTGGTGTGACGGATTTTCGGTCCACAATGCCATCTTAGTGAAAGGGCTTGGTGGGTCAAGTTTTTCTAGTGACCCGATGTTTCTTGAGCGGGCTTGGTGGGTTACCAGAGCTGGTTATGGCAGTGGCGTATAGCGACCTAATCGACTAAGAGTATTTGACAATCATATAACTTGTTATGATTATGATTACAATGTAATGATATACACTTAAGTTCTTGTATTTGACATGTTTACATGTAGAGTTCTAGCTTATAATGAGAGAAAATGAATGAACAATATTGATAACTAGTTGATGGCCTGTGAACATATATTTATAGGAATTATACATATATATGCATGTTAAATTGTCTCATGCATAAGATATATATATATATATATATATATATATATATATCTAGAAGAGCTTTTGTTATTCACCTATGTATTTCTTATATTATTTTGTTTATATCCTATTTTACGTATGGTAGTGTATATATCTAATTATATACATGTTGTTATATATGTGTATTGTGGTTGGACTGTTTTCGATAAGTCAAGTGGTTGGACTCACTTCCTCACAGTTTCAGATATAACAGACTACAAGACTGAAGATGTATGAGCTGAGAGTATCTTCCCACTATTCGTGTAAGGTGTTGTACCTTAAGAGTCTTTTGAGTTAAGTTATCTTAGTTGAGCTCTCTAATCAGGTAAGCCATGCTTCGGTGTGTATTCCTGTAAAAGATAGTAGGAATTAGCACAAAGATTGTGATATGTGATTAGAATCATGTTAAGCTCAGTGTATTGATGTTATTTAATTGAATGCTTGAATGCTAATCTATGAATTAAAAGGAAGTTATATTAATGAGAAGCATAAGGGTTCTTAGTAAATGTTAGGCTTGCAGCGATGTAGGCTAGCATCATCCGCACCGGTCACGTGTCCAATTTTAGGTCGTGACATAAATCATCAAGTTTTTAAGCAAAGTTAAGCTTACGATGTGGAGGATTCCACAATCGTGTCGGTCACATTCTCCCCTGGAGATATGATAAAACCAATATGACAAATCACAACAATGAATCCAATTGAAGAACATGAGTTAACTAGTAAATATATTTCAAGGTCCACTCATAGCAATACATCAAAGAACATAACCTAAAGCTTTTTAGGCACACAAGAAAAAGGAATACATATAAACATGTGTATGCACATTATATACCCAAGTCTTCCACCATAAATTATCACATTCAACAAAAGAAAACAAAATTTTTACATACGCTTGTGCATATAGTTATGCATATTGGAGGCATTCTCAACTCAATTTCCTTCCATATATTTTCCATGTCAATTAAGAGAATTTTCATGGCAGGGTTAATGTTTTACTTTACCACGTTCACCCCATGCCTTTCTAAGATATAAGAGAGAATAATATTGAACATTAAAATGTGTAAAGTTTAAAAAGTTACAATAAGATAAGTTCATTTACTCACATACTAACAAGACATTCATTGCTGAGAACGATATATTAGATTTCTCATAAAGAGGCTAGTGAAGCATTAAAGCACGTATTATCGAACAAGTCACTATGTGCGTGGGACTAAAATTTCCTAGCACTTTAACAATAAAGCCAACAACCATTTGAGGGTCATATTAAACACATACCTTTAATAGATTCTCAAGACCATTTATTTCCATGTTAGGACAAAACATAACTTTCATGAAATTCACAAAGTTCACCAATCATTACTTATACAAGCATATCAACACAAAGAAAGACAATCTAGCTAAATATTAAACTAGCTTAAATTGTTTAGAACTGTTAAAAGAGTGGAATTAATTACTCACCTTGACTCCAAACTAGGATATTCTACTTAGCGGAGTTGCAACATGGTGGCTAGGGGACCTAGGAAGTCCTACGATGATCTAACGTCAAGGAAGATGAGAAAATATGAATTTAAGGAGAAAACATTAGGCTTGGGCATCTTGAGTGCCTAAGAGTGTCCTTGGGGTGGCAGAAGTCACCTTTGGAACTCCTCTATGCACGCGATTTCTCAAACTTTGCCTCCATGAAAATCCTTCGAAGCAATAAATCCATCAAATTGTGCAATAATGGCTTCATAAATACATTAACTACCATGAAAAACATTATCTGACACTATCTAACTCCAAAATCAGACTACAACACATCAAAATCACCATATTCCTCAAAATTTCCAGTTATGCTTAGTTAGGGTTGTCAAGCTCATTTTTCTTGATCAAAGGCACAAGCCATCAATTCCACACATTCTCATAAGAGATAAACCATAATAGAAAATAATGAAGGTTACCCAAATCAATCCCACATGATTTGTCCCATCGGTTATCATATCCACTTTCTAGGGTTTAGGGCCAAGAGACACAATTATAAGAGCAGGGAGAGAAAGATGGTTACCTACCTCAGATAGTTGTCTTATGTGTTGTAGGAGGTTGCCTGAGCACAAGGAACCCACTGGAGCATAATTTGAATGATTGAGCGGGTTATAGGAAGAAATGTGGGAGATGGATGATGGACTATATGTGTGGGGGAAAATGGTTAATTATGAGGGAGGAGATGTTATATATAGAGTTAGAAGGGACTAAAGTGAAATTTTCTCACTTTGCTTGATCATGTATCACTTCTCCACAAAGTTTCAAAAATCATCATACACTGTCATGGTACACACAAAAATGAGAATATCAATACTCATCCATTAACTTTTTATTTATTTTAATTTATTCTCTCAAGCC
The DNA here is from genome assembly GCA_037074585.1 of Biancaea sappan. Classification (NCBI taxonomy): domain Eukaryota; kingdom Viridiplantae; phylum Streptophyta; class Magnoliopsida; order Fabales; family Fabaceae; genus Biancaea; species Biancaea sappan. The sequence continues at coordinate 42,851,905 of CM073497.1, read as the reverse complement.
TGTGCATATAACACACACCAAACAGAGGAATTTACATTGTCACCCAAGCATAGACTTTCACAGGTAGCCCCATACAAATACCAAATCGTTTTGTGGGTCAAAGACATCAAATATCCTATCTTATCTATTATTAAGAGTACCTATCCATGTCTTCAATAGAACTTGGGAGAACTATTTCACTTTAAAGAAAGAGCAATACTCAATCCTACTCTTAATAATGTTTTAGCAATTAATGAGTATCTTTAATCCTTGATGAAGGATGACTTTAACGTGGACAACGTTGATGATCTATATACAACATAATTCCTTAACAACATTAAATTATCTTGGGCTTCCTAATCATGAATTGAAATTGAAAGTTTGAGTTCCAATCATTATTCCAAAAAACATTGATAAATGTATGAGTTTATTTAATAGCAAAGACATTTAATATCTAATTTGGTGAGATCATGTGATAGAAGCAAAACTTATTTCAAGTGACAATGTAGGAGATAAAATGTTAATTCTGCGGTTGGCTATGACACTATCTGACATAGTTACATTTCAAATTTAATAAAAGGCAATTTTCGATAGCATTGTGTTTTGCAATGACAATTAATAAGAGTTAAGACTAGTCTCTTTCTAAAGTTGGATTATACCTCCCATATTTATTTTAACTCATGGTCAACTATATGTTGCAATTTCAAATGTAAGAAACAATAATGGTTTGAAAATACTAGCACTTGACCATTAGGATAAATGTACAAACTCTATTGTAAATGCAATATACTAGGAAGTATACAATAATATTATATAAATTTTTAAATGTAATTATTCATATGATTTTTTTTTCTAGTTTTCTCAAACATTCAATTCTCATGTGTTGCATGGGGGCATAGGCTAGTTACGTGATATTTTTTTGTCATAATTTTAACAAGAGCATAAACATGGAAATCATAAATATTCGTCTTTACTTTTGAAACTTCTCTTGATATAACCCAATTTACAAAATAATGATGAAGCTAATGGCTTTAAAAAAATAATGCATTATAAAGTGCATTTTCCACTGTTTTTAACACGATAATAGAAAACAACTGAGTACTTTTATTTTTAAAATAAACATATATTATAAAAAAATTAGGATTATTAATAGTAAATAAATTAAAAGAGCAATTTTTGAAAGGGAATTGTTGATTACTGGTTAAGAATGTATTTAATATTAGTGGGGTTATAAATATATTAATTTTTTTAATAAAAAGTTCATATAAGATTATTTAGGTTGTGTTTGGTAAGGCAGCTTATAAGCTACTTTATAACTTATTTGACTAACTTATAAGCTCGTTAAAAATGTTTGATAAACGAGCTTATTTTAGTAGCTTATAGTTTATTATGATAAGTTACTTTGAGTAACTTATATCTTAAAGTTTTTTGTTCCTATTTTGCTCTTATTATTTTTTCAAAATATATTATTCATATATAAAATATAATAAAATATATAAATTGTCAAAATATCCTCAATTTTGCCCCTAAGGATCCTCCTTTAATCATGCTTGGATCCCCTTTATTCTGGCTTGATTATGTTCTGACTTTTTTGTGATTAATGTGTTGATGAAAACATATTTTGTAATTATTTCTGTTTATTGTTTTTTCCTTTTTAGGACCTTTTTTCTCTTGTATAAATTATGACTAGTTGTATAGATTAGATGCACACTTGAATAAGAATTCTTTCTCTCAAATCTCTATCTATTCTTTCTATATAGTATCAAAAGCAAGTTCTCTTGTCCTTGCTCATCAATGACAAGCAGCAGAGAGAGTAGGACGGGTGTTGAAACCTCTGATAACCAGATAGAGGACATGAATTTCAACACCAATCACTCATCGTTTCAACTTACGATCGAGAAACTTGATGAAAAAAATTTCTGTCAATGGGCTCAATCAGCCAAGCTACTGTTAGAAGGAAAAGGGAGAATGGGTTACCTTATCAGAGACACAAAGGAACCTGACGCCATAGATCTCTTAGCCCTTCAGAAGTGGAGATCGAAAAACTCTTTAATCAGAGCATGGCTGGTAAACTCGATGAAACCCACTATCGGTAAGACGTATCTTTTCTTGCCAATTGCGAAGGATATCTGGGAGGCTGTCCATTAGACCTATTCAGATAAAGAAGATTTTTCACAAATCTTTGAGATTAAAACAAAATTGTGGCAGATGAAGCAAGGAGAACGTAACGTTACCAAATACTTCTTGGAGATGACACTACTGTGGCAAGAACTCGACCTCAACCAGGACAAGAAGTGGAATGCCCGGAGGATAGCATTCTGTACTAGATAAAGGTGGAGTTGAAACGGGTCTTCAAATTTCTCATCGGCCTGAACCACGACCTTGATGATGTGAGAGGACGCATACTCAGACGAAGGCCATTACCATCCACCAGGGAGGTCTTCGCAGAAGTGAGGCGTGAGGAGCAAAGGAGAAAGGTAATGTTTAAATCTATTGCTACTGGGTTGGACGGGTCAGCGTTAGTGACCCATGGGGGAAGTGGGCCTAAAACTAATAGAGCGCAAAATAATGGGCCTCTTAAAAAAAGACTTTTTGTGAGCATTACAAAAAATCAAGTCACACAAATGATAATTATTGGGAAATTCACGGCAAACCAATTGATTGGAAATCAAAACAAAGCAATAACCGTGGTGGGTATCAAGCTTCTTCGAAAAACACTGAAAAATCAAGAGAAAATTAGGGAGTTTTCAGTGCTGAACAAATGGAACAAATTTATAAAATGTTTGCAAATTTCTAAACTACTGGTCAGTCATCATATATCCCATCAGGCTCTTTAGCTAAGAAAGGTAATTTTTTACAAGCTCTAAATACCTCCTTAAATAAAACTCCATGGATAATTGACTCAGGTGCCTCTGATCACATGACTACCGCTTATCATCTTTTTTTTTCGTATACACCTTGTGCTGGAAATTTGAAAATTAAAATTACAGATGGAACTCTCTCACCTGTTGCTGGAAAAGGAAGTATTCGACTCTCTAATTCTATTGTTCTTGAATTTGTTCTCCATGTCCCAAAACTTTCTTGTAATCTTTTATTTGTTAGCCAACTAACGAATCATTCTAACTGTTCTGTTAATTTTTGTCATCCTCATGTGTGTTTCAGGACCTATCATCGGGGAAGACGATTGGTAGTGCTAAGGAGTGTGAGGGGCTTTACTACTTTAAAGATACCATAGTGAGTGTGCAATATCAAGTTGCAAATCATAGCTCTTGCTTTGCGAATAATGATCTTCTATTATGGCATTTTAGAATGGAACATCAAAACATTTCATATTTAAAACATGTATTACCTTCTATGTTTTCGAATAAAGATGATCTTGAATTACAGTGTGAATTCTGTGAACTTACAAAACACCATTGTACCTCCTTTAAAAAAAGTTCTTAAAAGCCTTTTGAACCTTTTGTAATTATTCATACTGATGTATGGGGACCTTCCCGTATTCCTAATCATACGCTTGCAAAATGGTTTGTAACTTTCATTGATGATCATACTAGGGTATGTTGGGTGTATCTCCTTAAAGATAAAAATGATGTTAGAGAGGTTTTCATAAAATTCCATATAATGGTTCAAACTCAATTTCAAACTCAAATTCAGATTTTACGAACTGATAATGGCATTGAGTACTTTAACACCACCTTCAAAGATTACCTTTAAAATGATGGCATTGTTCATCAAAGCTCGTCTTTGTACCCCATAGCAAAACAGGATAGCTAAAAGGAAAAATCGTCACATCTTAGATGTTGCTAGTGCCATAATGTTCACCACTAATATGTCAAAATATTTTTTTTTGTGGGGAGGGGATGCCATTCTTACTTCTTCATATCTTATAAACCAGATGCCCAACCGAATATTTTCATTTAAATCACCTATCCATATTTCTTCCCTACTTCTCGTCTATCATCCGACCTTCTTCTCAAAATCTTTGTTTGCACCATCTTTGTTCATAACCACAATACTCACAATAAATTTGATCCTTGTGCTATCAAATGTGTTTTCCTCGGCTATTCTCCATCTCAGAAAGGCTACAAATGTTTTGACCCGTCATCAAAAAAAGTATTTATTAGTCTTGATGTTACTTTTTTTTTTTAAAATTAGCCCTACTTCACCAAAACTTCTCTTAAGGGGGAGAATTATATTAGTGAAGATCGGTTCTTGGATAGAAATCATCTCCTTTTTGAAATTTTTTCTTCCTAGTCTAGTATGCCATTTATAGAAAGGAACCTAAATGAAGGGGAACAACCAGAACAACAAGGCAAAGATATTCTCGTCTACTCACGGAGGCTAAAAGACAAAAATAAAGATCTCACCTCTAAAGCACAAAAAGGGCCAAACAAGTCAACCCCAATGATGGCCCCAGTTGAGTCACCTACCTACAATGAAGGTAATCCTGATCTCTCTAAAATTGATTTACCTATAGCTTTAAGAAAACCAGCTCGGTCATGCACTCTTCACCCTATTTCCAAATTTGTTTTATATAATTCCCTTTTACCCAAATTCTATGCCTTTTATTCTAACCTTGATAGAACAGAAATCCCAAAAAATGTTCAAGAGGCTTTGAGGCATCTTGAGTGGAGAAAAGCTATGATGGAGGAAATGAGAGCTTTGGAGAAAAATGACACATGAGATGTGATAGATATGCCCAAAGAAAAGAAAGCTATCGGGTGCAAATGGGTCTTCACTATAAAATATAAGGCCGATGAGATGATTGAGCGCTATAAAGCTCTTCTAGTTGATAAAGGCTTTGCACAAACCTATGGTATTGACTATACTGAAACATTTGCACCTGTGGCGAAACTAAACACTGGTCGGGTCCTCCTGTCATTAGCAGTCAATTTAGATTGGTCGCTAAATCAACTTGACATAAAAAATGTTTTCTTTAACGGAAAACTAGAAGAAGAAGTCTTTATGAAGATCCCACCAGGTTTCAGTAAAAAAAGGGAGGAAAACAAAGTTTACAAGTTGAATAAATCCTTGTATGGACTAAAACAGTCTTCGAGGGCATGGTTCGATAGATTTTCAAGAGTTTTACACAATCAAGGGTATTGTCAGGGACACTCGGATCACACTTTGTTCTTCTGACAAAGTGATAGTGGGCTAAAAAAGATATTGATTGTGTATGTGGACGCTATTGTTCTCACTGGAGACGACTTGACTGAAATAGAAAGACTGAAAGAAGCCTTTGCCACATAATTTGAAGTAAAAGACCTTGGGCAAATGCGTTATTTTCTTGGCATGGAATTTGCGAGGTCAAAAAAGGGCATCAGTGTCTCATAGTGAAAATATGTACTTGATCTCTTGACAGAAATATGTATGCTTGGTTGCAAGCCAAGTGACACTCCTGTTGAACCAGGCAATAAAATGGAAGACAATGGAGAACCTGTTAACGAAGAAAGATATCAAAGATTAGTTGGAAAATTGATTTATCTCTCTCATACCAGACCAGATATTGCCTTTGCAGTCAGCAAGGTTAGTCAACACATGTATTCACCTAAAGAAGTCCACTTAGAAGCAGTGTATAGAATCCTACGATATCTCAAGGGAACCCCTGGAAAAGGACTTTTCTTTAAAAGGGTGAAGGACGAGGCATTGATGTGGTCATTGATGCTGACTGGCTAGGTTCACAAGAAGATCGAATGTCAACCACAGGATATTGTACGTTTGTGTGGGAAAACCTTGTTACTTGGAGAAGTAAAAAACAAAATTTTGTTGCTCATAGTAGCGTTGAAGCTAAATTTCGTGCAATCACTCAAGGAATTTGCAAAAGTCTTTGGCTAAAGAAACTTTTGGAAGAATTAATGATAGAAGATAAGCCATCAATTAAGCTGTTCAGCGATAACAAGGCAGCCATCAATATCTCCTTAAACCCGATACAACATGATCGAACGAAGCATATGGAGGTTGATAGGCATTTTATCAATAAGAAAGTTTAGAACGGGATAATCTGCCTAACCTACGTCCCCACAGATCAATAAACTACGGATGTCTTCACTAAAGGACTTCCAAGGGAAAATTTTGAGAACTTTGTTAGCAAGTTGGATATGATTAATATTTATGATCCAACTTGAGGAAAAGTGTCGAAATATCCTCAATATTGCCCCTAAGGATCCTCCTTTAATCATGCTTGGATCCCTGTTATTCTGGCTTGATTGTTTTCTAACTTTTTTGTGATTAATGTATTGATTACAAAATATTTTGTAATTATTCTATTTATTGTTTTTTCCTTTTTAGGACCTTTTTTCTCTTATATAAATTCTAACCAGTTGTATAGATCAAATGCATACTTGAATAAGAATTCTTTCTCTTAAATCTCTCTTTATTCTTTTTATATAAATATATATTTTTAATGAATTTTATATTTATAATAATTTAAATTAATTTAATTAAAAACAAAAATGATATATTTATTTATATTATTTTAGAATTAAAAAATATATGCCTTTTTATGTTATTTACATTTTTCAATTACTTTAACAGCCACTTTTATCGAATACTTGTAATTCAAATAAGTTAACTTATAAGCTATAAGTTATAAGCTTTCAGCTATAAGTTATAAGTTTTCAGCTATAAGCTATAAGTTAAAAATTAGTTTATAAGTTATCAGCTAACTTATAAGGTATTTGCTAGCTTATAAGCTAATTTTCTGAACAGAGCCTTAGTGGATTTAACTATAATTTTTAAACAAAATAATACACTTTAATTTATTTAACATCTTCAAATTCTCAAGCTAATATTAATTTAAATAATTTTTATTAATATTTTCTATTAATGCTCTTTTGGTTGCCGCCATTTGAGTCCACCTCTCTCAACTTTTTTAGTTTAAATAATTTTTACACTCTTTTTATTAATATGTAATAAATTGTATTTACTATTCAATTTATTTATTTAATTAAAACACTTAATTATAACTTGATATTATGTACTCTTAAAATATATGAGTAATTTTTATTTATTATTTGTTTTTATTTTTACTTATTATTTAATATATTTGATAATTTGTATAAATAACTCAATACACTTAAAATGTCAAAAGAAAATCTCTATAAAACTCAAATGAGATGTTAAATAATTTGTATAAAGGGATGAAATTAGGCGTACTAGAGTACAACAAGATTAAATCAAGATAAAGAATATTCTAATTACTGTGAGCCCAAAAGAATTTTGGTGTTACATTCAAATGGACAGCTAATAAAAAGAGGCTTAAAAAAGAATATAATCAAATATTTGAAATTTGAAGAGGTTAATAAAAAATAGTTAATAAAAATTATTTAAATTAACAAAAATGGAGAATGGTGGGTTCAAATGGTGATAACCGAATGATGATTAATAGGAAGTGTTAATAAAAATTATTTAAATTAATATTAAATTAAAAATTTAAAAAGATTAGATAAAGGATCAGACCCATTAAATAGCCTTTGACAATTGTTTGAACTTTCTATTTAAATAATAATATATTTATAAACATACTAACATTTAATACATTTTTAACCAATGTCTTATGGGCAATAGTTAGCAATCCCTTTTTTGAAATGTATATCAGAAGTTAATGAAATTAAATGATAGTCATGAAATAAATAAACAAGTATAATTTAAGCCATCTAATTTATCGGCACAAGAAAACTTGTGTTTTGGAAAGTAAATTTAAAATCCAATTTTGAATATATATATATATATATATATATATATATATATATATATATATATATATATATATCTCAACGTGTTTGGTTCATTGCATAAGGATGAGAGATTTGATAATTTAATGGAAAAAATAGTGAAAAATTATCTAAGATACTCTAAATTATTCTTTTTTATTGTTTTAAAGTTAAAATATTTTAATAAAATATATCATTTTCATTTTTTTGGTTACGTACGAAACATATCCAATATACAATTATATACACATCACAATAATCATATGGATTATATCGATATTAATATATATTTGATGTCAAATCGTTCTTTTTCAGTAATCACTAGACGAGGCTGATCAAATAATATTAAACTTTTCCGTTGAAAGAGCACCTATTTATTTATTTTTTGGGTAATATTCTTCTATGACAAGCACATATAACAAATTATTTTAGTAAAGATTGAAACTAACAATACGTTCTTCGAAACCTGTATCTCAACTCCGGCTTTTAGTTCCTGGTTTATTTTGGTATATCTGGAGAGAAAATCCAAGTTTGTCGAAAGATTTTAGGTGCACATGATGGGAAAAAAAAAAACAAAAAAAACAAAAATGAGTCGTCAACCCAGTTCCATCAAAACCAAAGCCAAAATCCAAACGCAAAATGACAAAGAAACTAGGGAAAATTTCGCATTCACGATATTTTCAATGTTTTTTTCATATTAGAGTGAATTATTGATTTGGTACTTAAAAAGTTACAATAATTTTATTTTAATCCTTAAAAAATTAAATGTTTCTATTTAGTAAATTGTATTTGTTTCGTTTTAATCTCTTTATTTGATAAAATAATTTTTAATAACAAAATAAATTAAGATTTAATAACGATAAATTTTATAATTTAATAATAAAAATAATTAAATTAAAATAAATATAATCTTTTAAACAGAAGCAGTTAATCTTTTGAAGATTAAATTGAAAAACATGTAATATTTAGAGATTAAATGTATAATTTACTCTGTATGTCATCAATGTTTGACCAGGCTGTCCATTGCGTACATACACAAGAAAATAGGAGAAACGTGAACAGGTTCAACGTTGAATTTTTTTGTCAACGGCGTGGACTTTTTCATATTTTAGTTTAAAACGGCATCGCCAATGGTTACATATATGATATATGCCGTTTTTGTTTGTTTGTTTGTACTTTGATTATTTTTTTTAAATAATTGTCCAATATCTAAATATTATGTTTGTGTTGATTAATTCAAATTCGAGTTTGAATAGATGACAAAAGTTTTCTTTCAAAATTTTAACATAATTATATTTTTAATACTCAAACTTAAAATTTTTAATTAAATTAAAATAATTCTTTATCAAATCTACCTATAATTACACACTAGATTATTGTAATCATAAGCAATGCAATTATATAGCCTGTCAACAGTAGTGCAGCATACTAATAAATTCATTAACTATTTGGCCGTCAACTTATGTTGAGTTTGATTTCTGATAATTACCCTCAAATTTTTTTTTCAAATTAAGATATTCTCTCTTGTTAGTATATGTGACTGAAAAATGAAGTTGTTATAGGAATTGATGACATTTAAACAAGTTTGTGCTATCAGGTCTCTATAAGATTACATTTTTATCCAGTGAAAAGAATATTTTGGTCGAGAAAAAATATTTAAGGACCCAATTGAGAAGTTTTTTTTGTAAATTTTTGGAGGATTATATTTAGAAAAATTCAAGAACTAAATTATTATTTTGCTGTTTTTAAATAATAAAATCAATCATCGAAATTTAAATTCACTAATTGTTTATAAGCTATTTGAAATTTTAATCAATAGATTACACTCATCTGACATGTTTTTAATCCGATAAATGAATCCATATCATATTTAAAAAAATTCGTCTACCAAAAAATATATGTAATTATATAACAAACTGAGAAAAATGATTAATTTTGACAAATATATTCTATGATTAAGAAGGAGTTTTGGAAGCAAATTGTGGAATTTGAAGCCATTTTGGAGTATTACAAACGCGAGGTGAGAAAGAGAGCGAGTCCAAAAACACCCTGAAATAAGCAGACATTGTGAGAGTACGTACTCCAAATCTCCTGCAAATGAAAATCTCACACGCGTACCATTTGACAAAAAGTAAGTAACTCTAGTGGCTCAGCTGTCCCTGACGCTATATCTAAACATAAACCTGGCAACACGGAACAATCACCCACAGCGTATATAAGGGCGACTCCGGAGTTCACATCGGAATAGTGAAGCAGAAAGCTCGTCCACAAAGTGCCAGTCGCGACTAACATTCATTGCTGTTTGGTGCATTGATTGAATTTGGTATTGGAGAGAGAGAGAGAGAGAGAGAGAGAGAGAGAGAGAGAGAGAGAGAGAGAGAGAGAGAGAGAGAGAGAGAGAGAGAGAGAGAGAGAGGAAGACGTAGTGGAATTTGGTCCGTGAATGAAAGGAAGGACGAAGCGTCGAACGCCGATGCGCCTATTCCTCCTACTCCTATCCTTCTTGCGGTGACCTTCAAATTATCATTCTGTTTATTCTCTTCGCCATTGAACAAGCTTCATCTACGACACACTAGTCACTACTGACAGCGGCTGTGTCCCTGCTTTGGTCTTCTTTCAATGGCGGAGGAGGAATCGGCTTCGCCTTCTTCCTTTGTGTTGAGCATGGAGGGTCTTGAAGATGTGGAGGACTACGTATTGGTCAGTTCTCTTTTTTTTTTTTGAAACTTTTTTCTTTGAGGTGTTTGTTTGCTGAGAAAATGTTGGAGAGAAACTGCACGGATGGACCTTGATTTTGTAGAATTTGGATATGTAGTAGGCCGAGTTCTTCGAATGTTGTTTGATATTTGATTCTGCAAAATTTAGGAAGTGGAGGTTTCTCTTTTTGTTTAAACGTGTCATTAGAGTAAGCAGATTTTGAAAGTTTAGCTTCTATACTTCTGCCGTTTTTGGACCTTTGAAAGCTCTCCAGTCCACGGAGCAAATATTACACCATTATTTTAAGGATTCTGGTTGGCGTAGATGGTTTTTCTGATTATTGGAATTGGGATATCCAAGTGAGAAATTGAAATGTTCCCACTTTCTAGTGTTTAACCACCATATTTGTTCTTGCCAGATAGCTGTGCACAGATTTCTTTCAAGTCTGTTCTTTTTATCCTTTTATTTTATTTGTGTCTCTTTGCTGATAAGAATGTACGAAAAGACAAGTTCTCTTGTTAGCCTTCTTTCCCTTTCCCGTTGACTGTTATTTGGTCGTTGAGAAACCCGAGGACAAGAAAAGACAATTCAATGCGAGGGCTTTTGTTTGTGCTCTTCAAGATCAATAGATTATATATTCTATTATAATGACTCATTTTTCTGATAAAAAACATTGATTGCTCGGTGTCAACTCATTTTCCAGTTTCCATATCAAGAATAAGTTGAAAATATACCCTTGCAAATGAAACATTGAAGGTTTTTTTTTTTTTTTTTTACACGTCAAATGTTCCAAAAGGCTGAGCTTATGTCAGATTGCAGGGAAATGAGCCAGAGGGTTTGACAAGGGACACATTCCATCATGTCTTTCAACTTGTGCAGAATGGCAACGTAGCATTTCGGGATAACCGTATGGAAGAGGTAATACAATACTAAATCTTAGTGTGTCAATAGTCTTCTAGGGGTTTCCTTGACTGCTCCCTCAAATTCACCCTATTTATATATGGAAATTGCTTGTCTTTTGTGTTCCTTTATCTGTAGGTATATAAGTACTGATAAAAGGGACAACGAAAGCAGAACTTTTTTTTTTTTAAATTAAAATAAAATGGTTCTTTTCACTTAACTATCACGTGATGCAAAATTAAATTATTTGAAATGTGAAATGGTATTTAAACATTCTGAAAAAGACTGTTGATATATCATATATAGCTTTATGTAGATGATTTTGTAAAGATTATCATTGGCAGTAGCCCATGGCCTTCGATGGGCTAGTAAGAGGCTTTCTGTTACTGAAAATGCCTCACTTGCAAATGTTGGGAAAAAAAAAAAAGAATTGGAAGACTGTGCATAATGGATATTGTTTCCCACCAGGCCGCCACTATTTTTCTGCATGCAGCAAAATGTAGTGGAAGCTTTATTCTTTTTAATTGTCTTTCCTCATTCACATTTACCTTTTATGCTTGTCTGGCTTCATTTTTTTAGTTCACTTATTAACAGATTTGGTCATATTCTTGTGATTATAAATTACAGAGACATGCTACTGATATGTGGAAAATTTTGACAAAGTTCCTGATATTTCTTCAGTATATGTATATATTTTGTCTGGCATGACGGAACCTTTGTAGAGATTGATCCACAACGTCAAGTGTTTGTGACAAGCCTTACGTATATAAGCGGGGAATCACCTTGAACAATGATTGATTTGTGCTTCACTTAATTATTTTTTGTGGAATACACAATTTGGTATTAGTTTAAGCAAGAGTTATGCTAGAGTTAAGTGGGATTTTTCTCTAGTCCTTTTCTTTTGCCACTTATGGCATGCTGTCTTCTTCCTGAACAATTTTCAGTTGTCACATTATGGGGGAGGGATGGATTTCTTGTTTATTTTGAAGAGGCATTTGTGAGGAACAGCACAGATGATATTGGAAGTTATTCAATATTTATACAATTATTTTAATGCTAAGTACCATGTCCTCCCACTATTGATCTTTAAGAGTTTTTTTCTTCTTTGGCAGGCAATCAGCTTTTACTCAAGAGCAAACTGCATCAAGCCTGGTGATCCGGTTGTACTGAACAATCGATGTGCAGCTTATATCAGGTTAAGCATAAATCATCAACTTTCTTTTAAACAATAAGTACTATCCTCATTTTTTTTTTTCATCTTCTCAAAATTCTTGCTTCAATCTTGTTAACTCTGGTAATCCTATGTCAATAACAGTTTTTTTCTTTTCAACAGGATTAGCCAATTTCTAAAGCACAGATCTCCATTAGCTTCAGAATACAGCCCATTGAGTGGGCTTGATCCTACAACACATGCTGAAGTAATTTATTGCATTGTCTTTACCATGCTGAAATACTGTCATGTTTATAAATTGATACTTGTAAATTAACTGCTGACAATTATTTCAGCTTGGCTTGAAGGATGCTGAGAAGCTTGTCAACATCCGAAGTAATTCAGTAAAATCACACCTTTTAAAGGAAAATGCTCTTTTTCTGGTAAGACTCCTTGCTAGGTGTCTCCGATGTACTTTATGCCTTTATGTGAATCCCTGCCCTCTTTCTTATTTTTCAAGGTAATAATGTGCATGTGTGCTTCTATGTATCAGGTCTGATTTACATACTTTATCCTATTGGCATTTTTGTGATGGGATAGTGATGAGCCTGAGATAAATAGGAGAGATAGAAAGACAAGTAGCAACAGTTATAGCTGCTGGTTGGTTGTAACTAGCACGACAGTCATAACTAGCTATGGTTTTGGGGTCTTTTTAAGGGTGTACTTCAGGGGTTCAGGGGGAGAAGTTTTGGTGAGAGCAACTAAAAGGTCTAGGGTTGTTAGCCGCTCAAAAGTCTAGGGAATTTGTGTTCTTGTTCTATCTTTTGTAAGTGTGGTTCAGGGGGGTGTTTCTGCTCTGCTTTGGGTGAATATTCTGTAATATAGCAGTGTAACAGAGCTACTTTCCAATAGAAGTTCCCATTCTGTTATTTCTGGTGTCTCTATTCTACCTTTTTGTGTTTGGGTTCTATCAGATAGTTTCTTAATTGTGCTACCAGTTGAGGGGGTATTCACCTTGCTGATTAGCTATAGGACTAGGCTCTCTTGATTCTTGAATGAATCGGAAGTTAGAGTTGGACATGGGTGCTATTATGGTAATTCAAGAGTAGATTCGGTTGGGGCAGTGGGAAAATGTTACAGGATTGTCTGTTCAACTAGTTCTATGTTAAAGGCATTGAAAAGCAATTAAATAAAGTTGTAAACTGTTTGCAACTGTGATTCTAAAGAATCCTTGACAAATTCAGCATTGCTGTAAAGCTAGATGGTGCCAACGAATTTTTTTTTTATCTTTTTTAATAGCATTTAGGTGTCTTAGATACAAACAATGTTTTCACAATGCATCTTTGTACATACTTATTTATACCTGTACCATGCCAATTGTATCACATTGAAATTGCACTGCTTTGAGTTGACAGTTGGAGAGATATGAAATGGCCCGGGATGTTATTCTTTCAGGCCTTCAATTTGATCCGTATAGGTACTTCAGATTTGGAATCCTTTTATTCATCCTCTTCCTTTTATTCTATCATGCATTTTCCTTTTCGAAGTATTGATGAATATTTAGAATATAGAGCCTTTCAGTACTCATTCCCTGCACTATATGCAATCTATGTTTGCTTTTTAATCTTTATCTGGTATTATGTAGTAATTTTCTCCGGGATTCTCTTTCAAATTTGCAAAGAGCATCAGCTAGTTTGGCAAGGATGACTACTCATGGACGGCCAGAGCGCAATGATGATTTTGATTGCACTCTTTGCCTTAAGTTACTTTATGAACCTGTTACAACCCCTTGTGGACATTCTTTTTGCCGCTCATGCTTATTTCAGTCAATGGATTGTGGTTGGTATTTCCTTCTATTGATTTTATTTAAAATGCAAATCCATATTAATTTTATATTTTGTTGATCCTTGTCCTTGTTTGTTAGGCAACAGATGCCCATTGTGCAGGACAGTTCTGTTTATTAGTCCTAGAACATGTTCTGTCAGGTGAGTTGTATGTGAGATATTACAACTTAAAATGAATATAGCGAACTACATGAAAGACTTTAGATACCTTTCTCTTTTTCTTTTTCATTACACTTGGTAGTAGGATTGGCATTCAATAATTCCAACTGCTGTATATTGGAGGTCCATATACCAACTGCATATAAGTTCTAAGTTATGTTATTGATGATTGCTGCTTTGTTGGTGGAAATTTTCTTTGTTAACTTATCTGCACTAATAATGTGACTAGACACGATGGTAGAAAATTGCATTTTTGTGTACCTACTTTTGATGATTGGTAAAGCCCTTTTTAAACTCGTATTTTTAACCTAAACAGCTTAATAGGCACATGTTTCAGGATCACAAGGAAATGTCTTTGTGGATTTCGTTTAATTTTAGATGTTATGAATGATTAACGGTCTTTTTTCTTTTTTCTTTCTGTTTTTTGTCTTCACTTATATTTCTGTGGACCTGTTCCAGTGTGACATTGAAAAACATTATACAAAAGAACTTTCCAGAGGAATATGCAGAAAGGATGCAAGAGAATGACAATTTGACCAACTTTGGCTTAGATTTAATTCCTCTTTTTGTCATGGATGTTGTCATCCCGTGTCAAAAGTTTCCACTCCATATATTTGAACCTCGTTATAGATTGATGGTGAGTTGGTTAATGGTTGTTGATTGTCACAGAAAATTTTAAATTTTAAATACATATCGAATGTGCAAAATAGTGACTGGTTTTCCCTTAATGTGCTGCCTATTAAATGATTGTGATCAGTTGTAGAGCCATGATTATTATTCGTGTGCCCGGGGAATGGGGTGAGGTACATACTTATTTGATTAAATAATTACCATATATTTTAAATTAAGATGACAATTTTTTTTTTTTTTTCTTTTAATGAAACTTTTTATTTGTTGTAGAGAATGTGCTACTCAGGTCAGTTAGCTAAACGACTGATGTGAATATAACATATTCTTAATTCTTGTGCAGTAACGGGAGGCAAAAATAATTGAGCTGTGGCTTCAGTTTTTGTAATTCAAATAATAAACAAATTAGAAGATATTTCTCAATAAATTGTCCTTGTACTCTTCGTTTAAAACTTCATTACCTGTTAGAGTTTTAGTAATTTCTTAACAATGCTAGTTTAATGATACAGAGCATTGATCCACTGAACTTGAAAATTTACAAGAGCTGAAAGAGTTTAAATAAATTAAAGGTGGGTTTCTACAGGAGCCAGGGGGAATAGTGGCTAATAATATGGTGTTTGCGAACTTTGTAATTTCTCTTCTATTTCATATAATAGCTCTGGGGAGACATTAATCTTTGAATTATATGTCTATATGATTTGTGAAAGTAATCCTTTTTTTAAAATGATAAATGGTGTTTATATTTAAATGGTCTGAATTTGATTGAAGTTATGATTTACTTATTGCGCATTTATCTATAACAGGTCAGAAGAATAATGGAAGGAAATCATAGGATGGGAATGGTAGATTATTGTCACTGGTCCCTTTTTTCCTTTTTCTTGCTTAAGGTACAATGGGCTGACCAAAGTTCCTCTGTTACTTGGTGTGGTTTGTCAAATATTCATGTAGGTTATAATTGATTCTGCAACAGATTCCCTAGCTGAGTTTGCCTGTGAAGTGGAAATCATTGAGTAGGTGCTTGGAATCTTTTTTTCGTCAAAACAATTTTTGTGATAGATATCCCCCCAAAAAACACCTCATGATTGCTACATGTTTAAAACAAATTATTTTTATTTTTGATTTTGCAGGTGTGAGCCACTTCCAGATGGGCGATTCTATATAGAGGTGCATATATAATTGTAACTTCTCTTCTTTAGTTATGATACGTTTTTGCATTTTGTGAAGATGAAGGAAGTTGAATATTTCTATCTTGCTTTCAGCTTTTAAGAAAGATTTTTGTACTTGATGTGTTAGTGCTAAGTTGGCATGAGGGGAATCCAAGCCCACCGAACTAGCAATAGTTTATTGAACTCAAGACTACAACTTACAAAGCATTTTTGTCGATCATGACCTGTAGAAATCTCCATCAAAACAAGGATACTCAGTTTCTTTGAGGTTAATTAATTATCTAGAGTTCTACACCATTCTTGTATGGTGCAAAATCTTTAACCTCAGATGACAAAGTTTTAATGAATTATAGTCTATTGGGATTTTATAACCATATAATAGAGTTAATCATATTGATATTAGATGAATCAGCAAAGCAACTTATGAAAGACTGAAACTTATGCTTGTTTTAATATTACTTTCTGGCTCTATGCAACAAGTATAAAAATTTTTTTTATTTCACTCTCATGCTTTGGTGTTTTCAGAGGCTTCTTAGAAATCTCCATGTTAAAACTATATTCTGTTAATTTAGAATTTCTCTTAAATTTAGATGTTTATTTGAGTTGTAAGAAATTACAAATTACCCTGCATGCAGATTGAAAGTCGCCGGAGGTTCCGTATCATCCGATCTTGGGATCAAGATGGGTGAGTTGTTACTAGATCTTATGTAAACAAATTCTATCGCTGTTGATCTTTTAAGGAATATGGCTTTATGCCTTCCTAATGTTTTTTTGCAGCTATCGCATTGCAGAGGTTGAATGGATTCAGGATATTATGCCATCAGAAGGTACAACAGAGAGAGACGATGTAAGTTTTCTTCAACTTTGGCTCCAATTTTTTTTTTTTGTAGGCTTTCTGACATGTAGGATTACTACTTATTTATATGTTTTATAAATGTATAGAAGCTTCAAGCATTATAGATAGGCTGGTAATTTTAAGCAAATAATGCTATCATATTACCTGGGCAGCAATTTGTAACTGTAATTTATAGGGTCCTTAGAGTTCTCTTCATTTTTCTTTGATGAATGTTGTGCTTCATTTCCAAGATCATTGACCTTGGTCTCTTGGCTGTAAGAGTTAGCTACTGGTTAACATCAATACACAGGAAACCTGATATGTACTGTAATGAAAACATGAATTTATGGAACCTTGCTTAAAATATTAGAGTTCTGGTTATTCACAAAATTTCAAATTCCTTAATGTTTATAATTAAATGGTCAAGCTCTGCCACTAGTCTGATGACATGTTTAGGTGGGCACATTACTGTATTAACTTTTCATCTTTTCAACTTTTTTTTTTCCAGTTGCAGGAAATTACATATAATGCAGCAGAGAGTGCTAGATCATGGATAAGAAGAGCTAAACAAGCAGCAGGACTAGGTCAAAAATCTAAACTAGATTTACGTGATGTTTCCTAATTTAGTCACCTACTATACTTGCTATCCCCGAGTGCAATTTAGTTTCCGGTTTCCCATTGCACTAAATGGGGATCGTCTATGATTCTTATTCTCTTTTGCATCTTTATACCAGCCACTGCTCATTATATAACTTAATAATTCTCATACAGATCCAAGAAGACTTGAGAGACTCATAAATGTTGAAGTTATGATGCCCTCGCTGCAAGATCCTGAGCGCTTTAGTTTTTGGGTGCCCTACTCCTTTACATTAAATATACATCTATCACTTGGACATTTGTTTGTTTCATTTTCAAAGCTCTTTACTAGTGTATTCTCGACTGCAGCTTGCTACCTTATCCAATCGGAGGCCTTCTGAAAAATTGGATCTCCTACGCATAAGAGATACTAAAGAGGTAATTCATTTTCTTTTTGGGGTACAATATGGAAAGAAGTTTGAATTGAAGACCTTTTGCTAATACACTCCTAACAACTGACATATTTATTGGCTTCGGTATTAAGCTTCTTTTATTTATTTATTTTTTTTTTGGGGTGGGGAATAAGAGTCCATGATTTGTTTTTTACAAGTGTGAAAAAGAAAGGGAGGGGATCATCAGGTAATCCATGGATAAGATGGTTTCTGCGTATATCTTGAGATAACTGACACTACTGTTTAGGTTATCTGATAGGAATACTGATGCTTTTGATATTAGGGCCTCAGATTAGTTGTTGGGCCAAGAGGGGAGGCCCAAGACTTGGAGGGTGTACGAGAGAAAGAAAAAGAGGATAGGGGGCTGATCTGTACTGTCCTGAGAATTAGTTAGTAGTGGAGGTATTTTAGTGGCAAGGGTAGGACAAAGAGGGACATGCTGAGAAATAGACTGTTGAGTGAGAGAGAACAGAACACCATTGCTGTTTTTCTGTAGGAGCAAGGGCTCTGGGTAGGATTATATCCTGTAATCCTAATTGCTATTAAATAATACCACTGAATACTTTTCTGGCTTCCATCATTGGTTCGACCTGCCGGATATGTGATGCTGCCAAAACCAACGGATCGAGGGGATGCATTGGAAGCTCGAGTAGCACGTATCGAAGGTATGGGTTCATGTCTGGAAGGGTAGAAACATAGATGAGTGAGTTTCGAGCTGCTCTAATGGAAATGCAGCAATCTAATTTAGCAATGCAAAAAGCATTGTTGGAACAGATGCAACAAACACGGGCAAAGGTGCAACAATCTTTGAGAGAGGTTGATAAGAGAGGAGGAAAGAGAGTGGAAGGAGAATGTGATGAAACAGTATTCGTGGATGTGGATGGTTCATCTTCGGCAACGGAAGGGCAAGTCAGAGGTGCAATGAGACCTCCAGTAATGGGAAACATTCAAGATGGCTGGGATGAATACTGAGTCTCGGTGAAGAAGGTCGAGTTACCGGGTTTTCAAGGAACGGACTCGATGGGATGGATTCAAGGGGCTGAAGCTTATTTCGAAGTACATAATACTCCTTACGAGCTGAAGGTGAAATTGTCTAGACTGTGCATGGAAGGTAATTCCATTCATTGGTTTAGTCTTCTACGCGAAATGGATGAAAATCTCACCTGGGAAAAATTTAAGCAAGCTTTGCTGTTACGATATGGGGGAACAATATATGATGATTCGTTTGAAGAACTCCAAGTGCTTCATCAATCAGGAATAGTGGAGGAATACATAGACGCATTTGAGTTAATCTCTGCCCAAGTGCCGAAGATTTCGGAGAGCCAGTATGTGGGCTATTTCATGGGAGGCCTCCGTCTTGACATTTGGCAACGTGTTCGGTCCTTCCATCCGGACTCACGATGGTGTGCGATGCAGTCTGCAAGGGACATGGAGTGAGAATTGGCAGGTACGGTCGTGAATGCAGAGGTCAGTGCGTTTCGTGCGAGGATGGGGCATTCATCGTATAACTGGGTTGCTGGATCGGGTTTGACCCAAAAGGGGGGGGGTGGATGGGCCGATATCACCCAACCTGATCAAGCCCACTACCCAACTTAATGGGACGACGTCGTTTGGGGGCAGTAATAGATCGACAGCTTCACCGTCCTTCATGTCATCTCTGTCGAAGCCTTCTGTGGTCTCGACGGCAGGAAATGTGCAGCGTAAGTGGAGAGATGACTGGTAGGCTTCCTCAGAGAAATCAAGAGGAACCAGACATCTATCCTATCAGGAGCTCATGGATCGGCGGAATAGGGGGCTGTGTTTCAAGTGTGGAGAGAAGTTTCATCCACTGCACCAATGTTCAGAAAAGGCATTGAAGTTGATTATTGTGGATGACGAAGAAGGAGTTAGGCTGAGGTTCTAGCTCTTGAGGTGGAACTGGGGTCAGAAGGAGATGGTTTAGAATGTAAGTTGATGGGCTTAAGGGGCATTATGGGAGCCAAAGTGACTGCCATTAAAACTATGAAATTAGAGGGGACAGTGAGGGGAGTACCCATTCTTGTATTAATTGATAGCGGGGCTAGCCATAATTTTGTGGCCCCACTAGTGGTTTCATCTTTGAACATCAACACTGATGTATCTAAGCGTTTTGGAGTCAGGCTGGGAGATGGTCACAGAATTATTACAAAGGGAAAATGTGAAGGTGTTCCTCTGAAAATTTGGGAAAATTGACCTTGAAATTGATGCTTATGTTCTGGATTTAGGGGGAGTGGATATGATATTGGGAGTTACGTGGTTGGAGACATTGGGAAAGGTGGAGATGGATTGGAAGATGATGTCAATGCCTTTCCAGTTGAGAGGGGAAATTGTTACTCTCCATGGCATGCCAAGTATTGATACAAATGAGGGTGCTGCAAAGATGGGGGCTGGGTCTTTGTTGGGGTTAATGGCACCTATTAGTCGAATGGTAGATGGAGTTTTATGGAAGATGGAGGGTGATTGGGATATAAGGGGTACAGAGAAATTGAAACAGCAGCAAAGTGATGACTTGAACAGGCTAATTAAACAATTTTCGGATGTTTTTAAGGAGATTACCAGTCTTCCCCCACACCGAGAAATTGCCCACAAAATCACCTTGAAGAAAGGAACGGAACCGGTCAACTTGAGACCATATAGGTACCCCCATCACCAAAAAAATGAGATTGAACGTCACGTTCAGGACCTATTAAGGTTGGGAATTATTCGTAATAGTTCAAGCCCTTTTTCTAGCCCTGTAATTCTAGTAAAAAAAAAGGATGATACTTGGAGAATGTGTGTGGACTACAGGGCTTTGAACAAAGTGACAGTTCAAGACAAATTTCCCGTACCCATTGTAGACAAGCTCATTGATGAATTACATGGGTCTTGTTTCTTTTCGAAATTGGATCTAAAATCGGGCTATCGTCAGATTCGGATGGAAGAGGGGGATGTGACAAAAACAGCATTTTGCACTCATGAGGGCCGCTATGAATACTTAGTCATGCCATTTGGGTTGATGAATGCACCGGCAACCTCTCAAGTAACCATGAACTGACTTTTCAAACCATTCCTTTGTAAGTTTGTATTAGTGTTTTTTGATGACATATTGGTATATAGTGCCGATTAGGATACTCATTTGGAGCATTTAGCTACTGTTTTGGGGATACTTCAAAAACATCACTTTGTAGTTAATAGTAGCAAGTGCAGTTTTGGAAAATGCTAAGTTGCGTACTTGGGCTATGTATTATCTAAAGATGGAGTGGCAGTTGATCCAAAGAAGGTAGTAAGTGTGCTAGAATGGCCAATTCCGCACAATGTAAAAGGTGTTCGAGGATTTTTGGGCCTAATAGGTTATTATCGAAAATTTATTAAGGATTATGGCAAGTTAGCTAAACCATTGACAGAGCTAACTAAGAAAGAGGCATTTAGATGGGGCCCAAAGATCAACAAGCTTTTGAGACTCTAAAAAGAGCCATTACTACAGCACCTGTATTGTCTCTTCCAGATTTTTCAAGGCCTTTTGCTTTAGAATGTGATGCCTCAGGTACTGGATTAGGAGCTGGCCTTATGCAAGAGGGTAAACCATTGGCTTATTACAGTAAAGCCTTGTCACCTGGCCATCTCTCAAAGTCAATTTATGAGAAAGAGCTCATGGCTGTAGTTCTCCCTATTCGACATTGGAGATATTTTTTAATGGGGTGCGAGTTTGTGGTTTATTCTGATAAGAAAAGTTTAAAGGATTTATTGACACAAAGGGTGACAACTGCTGATCAGCAAAATTGGATGGCCAAATTGCTGGGTTTCATGTTTGAAGTTGTTTACAAGCCGAGGCCCAAGAATAAGGCTGCAGATGCTTTATCTAGGCTGCCTACAGCAGGGGAACTCACTTCTATGGTCTCTTTTCCCATTTGGCAGCAGGGGCAGGAGCTATTAAATGAAATTAAAGAGGATGTGGAGCTTCAAACTATAGTGGCAGCCCTTGAAGTCGATCCCAACAGCAAACCAGGGTTTAAACTTCATCAAGGGGTCCTATTTTTCAAAGATAGGCTGGTCATATCAGCTCAATCTGATTTGATTCCGCTTTTATTACAAGAATTCCATTCTTACACTTCTGGGGCCCATTCAGGATATTTGAGGACATATAGGAGAATTGCCCTTGGATTGGAATGAAAAAGGCAGTAATAGATTTTGTCAAGGCGTGTCTTACTTGTGAGAAGATGAAGAGTGAAGCAACCTTACCTAGTGGGTTATTGCAGCCACTACCTATTCCAGATAAAATTTGGGACGAAATTTCGTTGGATTTCATCACTGGTCTTTCTAAATCCAAAGGGTATGATACTAGATTAGTAGTAGTGGATCGCCTATCTAAATATGGCCATTTTATTTCGTTGAAACACACCTTTACTGCTAAAAAGATTGCTGCTATTTTTGTCAAGGAAATTGTGAGATTACATGGTATTCCTATGTCTATCTTCAGTGATAGAGATCCCATTTTTGTAAGTGCTTTTTGGAAGGAGATCTTTCACTTACAAGGAACAACTTTCAAAATGAGTTCTTCCTACCATCTTGAGACGGACAGACAGACGGAAGTTGTTAATAGATGTTTGGAGTCTTATCTTCGGTGCTTTGCGTCTGAACAACCACGCAATTGGTCTTTTTGGTTACCGTGGGCGGAGCTTTGGTATAATACAACCTTTCATATCACCACCGGTACCACTCCCTTTGAGATTGTCTACGGTCGGCTTCCACCTAAGATAACTCGTTACCTTCACGGTGAAACCAAAGTAGAAGCGGTGTCTAGAGAGCTTTAAGATCGGGACAAAGCATTGAGACAACTCAAATCTCACCTCCAAAATGCTCAAGAACAGATGAAATATTATGCAGATAAAAAGAGGAAAGATGTGAAGTTTGATATTGGAGATTGGGTGTATTTGAATCTCCGACCCCATAGACAACTTTCAGTTTCACAGAGGATATACTCAAAGTTGTCTCCCTTCTATTACGGTCCTTTCCAAATCATTGACAAGCATGGAGAGGTAGCTTACAAGCTTCAGTTGCCTCCACACTCTAGAGTCCACCCGGTATTTCATGTTTCTTTACTTAAAAAGGCTAGTGGAGATTTTTCTGCTGTTGCCACGCTGCCTACTAACATGGAGGATGATGTGGTGATAGATCCTGAGTGAATTTTGGCTGTTCGTGAGAAGAGAGAGCATGGTTTAACTTCTAACGAATATTTAGTTCAATAGAAGGGGTTAGCACTGGAGGATGCCACATGGGAAGAAGAATCCTTTCTCTCAAGTCAATTCCCTACTTTCAGCCTTGAGGACAAGGCTGCTGACTTACGGGGGGTTATTGATAGGAATACTGATTCTTTTAATATTAGGGCCTCAGATCAGTTGTTGGGCCAAGAGGGGAGGCCTAGGACTTGGAGGGTGTACGAGAGAGAAAAAGAGGATAGGGGGCTGATCTGTACTGTCCTGAGAATTAGTTAGTAGTGGAGGTATTTTAGTGGCAGGGGTAGGACAGAGAAGGACATGCTGAGAAATAAGTGAGAGAGAACAGAACACCATTGCTGTTTTTCTGTAGGAGCAAGGGCTCTCGAGCAAGGGCTCTGGGTAGGATTATATCTTGTAATCCTAATTGCTATTAAATAATACTACTGAATACTTTTCTGGCTTCCATCATTATCTATTTACTCATGTTTTTTAACGGTTAAACTGGACCCACTCACATGACATGACTCTTATTTGGATAACTTCAGTGTTTTATATAACTTTTTGTATACGCATACATATACAGTTATATATATATATATATATATATATATATATATGCATATGAATTCACCTGTATATCCTGAAACATCAAATGCATGTAATAGTAGTTCAGTAGATTGGGTCAAGTCACAAGTGGTTAACATTATGCATCTATACGTGTGCATGTGCATGCACAATCATAATCGTGTATGCTCCTAAGCATGTCTATAAAAATATGCTAGTACATGTGCGTGTGCACATTCCTATATGTTTTGACCTTTTTATATACCTGTACATTCATATTACTGTATGTTTTTGTGCATTCTCTATTTTAAAATACAAATGTAGTTTCAATTGCACATTTTACAATGAGTTTGAATGTACCAAAGATTAAAAAAATATCAGTGTTAAAAAGATTGTCTAAGTATGACGGGAGTTATTAGGTTATCTATGGTTTAATCCTTGGAAATTCAATTCATGGTAAATTATTGACTCATCCATTTAATTATTGAGTAAAAATATTTACGTTTAATGACAATTATAAGATAGTTGGCTTTGAATAATCGGTGTTGGGTTAAATTTGCAAGGCCTACTTCTATTGTTGTATTCGGAAAATTTATTTGTTTTGTTTCCTTGCAGAGGATTAGACGTGGTTTGATATTTCTACGAGAAGAGGAACAAGGCTGTAGAATCCAGTAAGACAAGCTATACCGACTAGCGAGCTCCCATGCTAATTGAATATTTTAATCAAATTCAGTTCGAGGTCAATGAATATTCTTTGACCTCATAAATGGCGTAAATGAGGTCATTTTTGTATTTAAGTTGTAATCTAGACGATTGAACCCGCTTCGTCGTCTATATAATATGTGCTAACATTTTCGCAATTTTACCCATGCCCCTTTTATTTATGTAGTGATTTTGAATTAGCAAGTCGGATTTTGGTGGAATAACTTATAGGTAAAAAGTGTGAATACACTACCGTTGATCTTGCAAATAATTGTGGTTTTAATTTTAGAAAATAAATTATGTAGATGTGTTTTTGCAAATGATTCTTTCAAATATTTATATTTGGACTAGATAGAGATTTTTATGAAGACAAGAGAATTTTTTAATGTCATATGTGCACTTTTGGCGAGTGGTCGTGGTAAATGAGTAAGATATATTTAAATAAGGGTATTGTGATTTAGGGCATATATTGTGGAATCGATACCCATCGCCAGGGATTGGTGCTAGACCTGTCAGTACAAGTTGGGAATCACCATTTGTGCTGGGTCAGTTTTATTTATATATATATATATATATATTTGCTTTGTCAAAATTATACATTACTTGTTATGCCACTGCAGCTACCAAAAATTGTCAAATTGAACTAATCAGATTAAGCAAATTGAACAATATACTTGAAAATTGAACAATAAACAAAATCAATAAGCAAATTGAACTACAAGAACTTGGAATTTGAAAATTAATTCATTAAAACATGTACATCTTCATACTTGCCACAGCTACCACTGCCACCATAAGCAAATTGAGCATAACCGAATTGAACAATATTCTTGAAAATTGAACATCCAAGTTCAAAAGCATGAAAAAAAAATCATAAGATAATATAATAAATCTACCACCATCATCAATTCATCACTTAGGACCTGACAGACATCCATTTTTAGCTTCGTGCAAAAGCTCTACAATCATCAAATTACAAAATTCATCAATCTTCCATGATTTCATCCATCAAATTGCAAAACAAAAAATCAAAAGAACATTACTAATTAAAACAAAGAACAACATACCAAATTTCAACAAAATCATCAAGCATTCAAGTATTGATTCTAAAACTAAATTTTAATACCATCATTCCATCAACATCAAACATCATCAACTTGAATAGGAGTATTTAGACCTCTCTCATTGGATTCATTGCCATCTTGAGCAATGTCATCATCTACACCTCATATATCATAACATTAACATAAGAAATTAAGAACCAAAATTAAAACCAAATCATTAGAATCAAAATTAAAACTAAAACTAAAACTAGTTTGAGATAATAATTACCTTTAAGATTAACTCATGTAATCAATTACGGGCACAAATAAGTGCCTGGATATTGTTTGGAAGAAGAGAATATCTATACTTACTCAGCACTTGAGACCTAATACTGAAAATCCCTTCACTCGCTACTGTAGTGATTGGAATGCTTGAAACATCACAAATCATTCTAGAAAGGCATGGATACTTAACATGAAGTCCTTTCCAATATTCTAAGACATCCAATGTAAGATGATATTTAGGTTCAAGTCTTGGCTCCTCTAAATATTAATCTAACTCAGGCTTCCTACAATGATCATTAGTTCAGTTCACAAAGTCACTAGTCATATGTTGTACATTCAAAATAATAGAACAAAATTAAAAATTAAAAGGAAGCACAAGTTTGATATAATTGAAAAATAAATGAATACTTAGTTACTTATATCACTCCATACACTAAAACTTGCATTTGAGAGTGATGAGAAGCTATTTAATAGTGCAAGATTGAGGATCAATTTGTGGCACTTTCGTTTCACCCCTAACAGAACCTTTCTTCTCATAGTGAGAAAAAAGATTATACATCTCCTCCTTAATGTGATTTATCTTCCCATTCCCATTCACATTCACAACATCGAGTTTCCTGTAGCAAAATGTCAAGAATTCCAATTTACTCCTCGGATCAAGAATGCATGCAAAGGAAAGGACAATGTTGTCCTCACTTCAATATTTTTCAAACTTTCCAACCATCCTTGAAGCCATGTCTCTAATTATTAAATCATCACTACACATATTTTCCCTTAACAAACATTCAATTTTTCAAATTTGCATGAAATACACGTTGGCAGTGGGATAAGAGGAACTAGAAAACAAGTTAATAATGACAAAAAAAGGTTGCAAGAAATTACGGATCAATTGTCTTCTTCTCCACTTCTCTTGTGATGGACAAGTCACAAAGCTATTGTCATATAAAGCCAAGTTTCCAAAAACATGTCGATACTTCAGTGCACTTTCTAACATCACAAAGTTCGAATTCCATCTAGTAATGACATCTAACTGCAAACTCATACTAGTATTAATACCACCAACTTGATCAACACATTTATGAAAGCTTATTTTTCTTGACTTAGAAGCTTTAACATACTTAATACTTTCTTTTATTTTATGTAGAGCCTCACTAGTCGTCTTCAACCCCTCTTGAACAATGAGATTTAAAACGTGTGCACAATGGTAAATATCAAAGAATTTTCCATCACACAACAAGCAATTTTGCAAATACAAATGCTCTTTTAATGTATTTTGGATGTTGTCATTAGCAAAAGCATTGTCCAAAGTAAGAGAATTTTTTTTTGGCAATTCCCTATTCCTTAAGTCAAGTAAAAACCTTTCCAGCCAACTCGTGACCAGTGTGTGGTGATTTCATTTTACAGAAAGCAATAATCTTGCTATTTAACTTCCAATCATTATCCACAAAATAGGTCATCAAACAAATGTAACCTTCAACAGTATATGAAGTCCAACAATTAGAAATCAAGAAAATTCTACCAGGACTATTTATCATGCTATGTTTCAATTTTTCCTTTTGCTTTACATAAACATTTCACACATAAGACATTGCATTCGAGTAAAATACTTCACATCAGGATTCAAATTCTCGAATGTCTCCCTAACCTGTCTATACTCCACATAAGAATAAGGAAGATCATGCTCAATTATAGTTAAGGCCAAAAGATTCCTGTGGCATTTTTGGTCAAGTTTTCTAGACCACATTCGTCCTTGTTGATCTAACATCATTACCCCATGATACCTAGGAAGAGATGCAAACTTAGGAATATGATGCAAAAGTGTTGAAGTACCATATTGGCTACTCTCTATCACATATTCTCTCCCACAACCATTACATTTTCCCTTTTCCTGACGCTCAATAACCCCTATCTTTGTAAAAGAAGTCCATACATTAAAAGTACTAGCTTTGGCCTTTTTAGGTAAGAGTGGTCTCTCAAAAGTACAAGTTTTGGTTGTCACATCCCAAAAATTGAACATGTGAAAAGATATTATTTTTAGGAAAACCTCAGTGATATCCCGAAATCTTGGGCAATCTTAATATTCACAACTACTCATTTGATAAAATTCCCAAACATGAGTTATTCACATATATTCTATAAGGTTTTACGTTCAACCTCAAATATTCATTCCACACAACAGAATTATATTCATCTGATAAACAAATATAGGCATACATAATTTAATATGTTTATCTCATCGTAAGCCTAGGAGACCTATAGAAAGTACAGAGCGTTCCTAGTATTTACATTAATAAGTACTGGTATCCCACCAGACAGAAATAGAGAATAACTCCAAGGGGCTTCTAATCTTCAATCTGATATTCTTCTTCCTTGTTTTCTGTATCTGAAAAGATAATCATAGGGAATATGAGTTTATTTAAAAACTCAGTAAGTAAATAACTGTACTATATAAAATATCAAAAGTACAAATGCCACATTTACTCATATAATCAATTATCTCATACATTGAGTAGTATGAGACTCTAACCCTTTAAAAAATATGAATAAGATTTCATAGATATACACCGAGTAGTATGAGACTCTAACCTTTCAAACTCGTATTTATCATTTCACCTATTTACACCGAATAGTATGAGACTCTAACCCTTTCATACCCGTGCATAGGTTTTCATAGTTATACACTGAGTAATATGAGACTTTAACATTTTCAAACTCATATATTAGATCCCGTAGATCTTTGCTCATTAATAAAATAGTGAGAATTTATCACATAGTACAAAAACTATGAAATAAATTAATTTATACATACTTTTATTCCTTTGAATGTCTGTAAAAAAAAAATATGTCAATCGTCATAAACTGTCATCTAAAGATTGATTGCTTAATATCCAAATAATATTGTAAATGGGACTTATATTATACTTTGACTAATAATATCAAACTAGTCTAGCAAGGTTATTCACTTACCTTGATATTTGTCTAAATTTACCTTGTTCCACACTAGAATTTGTGTAGGACAATTTCCTAGTAAAAGATATCGTAAAGAAAATAAGAAAGGGAATGAAATCATGAAAATATGTGATATTTTCTAATTGCAACAGTAACGGTCAACGGCCAATGTAGCTACAGTAACGGTCAACGGTCAATGTAGCTACAGTAACGGTTCACAATAGTTACGGTTTGCTACAGTAACGGTTCACTACAGTGATGTTTGCTACAGTACGTTGATCGCTACAGTACAGTTGACTGCCGACACTACAGTGACTGCTACAGTAAACTCGAAAATTTTCAGATTTTCCAGTTGCTACAGTAACTTCGAATTTTGCAAAAAAATCTTCCAAAATTTTTCATCTTATAATTCCTTGTTTCTAAACCAAAATTTCATCTCTCCTAACTTAACTCAAAACTTCCAAAACAACTCAAATCCATGAATTATCATCAAAATCTTTAAGAACAAAATCTCCTCCAATCTTCCACATAAACTGAAATTTGAGGAAAATAATGAGATTAAAACTTACCTTTGATCTTTACCAAGCTTTTGAACCGAACGATTTTCAAAAACAACACCAAATCAATGGGAGAGTTGAGAGGGGAAGTTTGAAGGTTGAGAGAATGTGAGAGAGTGAAAATGAAGAAGAGGCGAGAAAGTGAAATGAAGAAGGGAGAGAGGGAGCTTAAAAACTTAGTGGGTTAGTTGGATAACCAAATGGGTATCCATACCTATTGTCCAAACTCATTTGACCCAACATACAAAATACCTTAATTAATTCTTCAATTAATTAAATTCAATAATTTATCCACAAATTCCACTATTCTTAAGAATATACCCCATAAGGTATAAATATCCAGTCCAGTCATTTAACTCAATTTTCATAAATAATATTCCAAGAGAATAATTAAATATGAAAATTAAAAATGACAAAAGTAAATATCTAAAGTAACGTTGTGAAATTCTAAAATACTCTCAAACGAATTATACTTCAAAATTAATAGGTATTACATCGGTAGTAGCCGGGGTTTGGATTTCACTTTCATTCAATTCATGCAATCTATCTATTTCATTCTCCATATCAACATGATTGCCAATATCACTTTCATCTAAAGATGCCATACTACAATTTGTAATTAAAGTAAAAAAAATTAATACTATCTACCAGTCTACTACCAATATCAAAAAGGGATTTCTAGTCTTGAGCTGTTGAGCAAATTATCAAACTCATACAAAAACTCCAGTCTATTTCATGCTTCAAGATCTGATTCTAATATTTAAATTAATGAAACCAAATTCATCAATTTATTTAAACTCAACAATAAATTTCCAAATCCAAATTCATACAAAAACTCATACAAAAATTCAGCCAAACTCATACAAAAATTCAGCCAAAGATTTAGCCAAAAACCAAACTCACTTGACACCACTGTTGGAGACGGAGAGTGAAAAAGTTGAGATGGGGGAGAATCACAAACCCAGGACATCCACTGTCAGAGACGGAGAGTAAGGAAGCTGAGATGGGGGACGAACATGGGACACCCTTAGAGAGTGAAGAAGCTAAGATAGGGGATGAACAGGGGACACACACAGATAGTGAAGAAGCTGAGATAAGGGATGAATCACGAACACGGGACACCTACTGTTGGAGACAAAGAGTGAAGAGGCCTTGTCGAGACCTTTCCCTTTCTGGTCATCGTCTGCGATAAGACTAAAGAGTGAAGAAGGCAACCATGGATGCTTAACTAATTCAGGGATTTAAGGATTTACTAATTTAGGGAAGAGGAAGACTGAAGAACAATATAACAAAGAGCAAACGACGTCATGTGTACACACACACACACACACATATATATATATATATATATATATATAAAATTATAAGGGCGGGCTAAACAGCTTATCTAGGCTTGGCCAATGAGGCCCGATCCTATGCGAGTTGGCATTTAGCCAGCCCAACCCGCCTCTGATTTGGGTTAAACGGGTTCAGCCCGTAGGTCTAATTAGTGTGAATATAATGGTCATATTTTATAAATATAAACTGCTTATTTTAGATTGAATTGTTCAAATTAAAGGAAATATTTTTTAAAAAATAATTAAAGTTCATGAAGTAATGTTATTTTTTGATCTACACTATACACTGTCCGATTTGATATATAAACAATACAAGTAAAGAACATGTCCTTCATATTTGCATATAAAATTCAATTCTATTAATTTATTAAACTCTTTGTAGCATTCATTATCATCATCATCATTGAAATCGTACTCAACCAGCCAAATGAACTAACAACTTTATGTACAACCATTTTCTCGGCAAGAAAAAAGTTATAATTAGTTCAAACATTTACATTATGAAATTTTTTAAATTAAATTATTTATTTAACAAAGTATCATATATTGTTATTTAGTAATTGTTAAATTAATCATCTAATAAATGCTATTATATCTTTGACACTAGACAAAAGTATGTTTTATGTCCCTAACGTTTATACTAATTTTCATTTATGCTCCGAAAGATTGTTTTTAATCAAATATGTCCTACATGATTTAGTTTTTGTCAGATATGCTCTTTTTTTTAACACTACAAAATTAGTTAACTAAAAACACTGACCGTATTACCACATGACAAAAATAGCCGTTATGTCACTTTTCACGTGTACTCATAACCTAAAATTATAAAAATACCCTTAATAATATTAAAAAAATTCTCCTTCTTTCTCTTCGTATGCTCTTTCTCTCTCTCTCTCTCTCTCTCTCACATACACACACACACACACATCGCCCTCTGCTCTCTTGTCTAAACTGAGCATAGTCCCTATAGGAGGAAGCTCAAAACTAGTTGTAAGGACCTCAAAAAAATAGAGCATGGAATTATCTGAGAATCTCCACTATGACAGATTTATTAATAATTTTCAACGGGAAAACGGTAGCCTATTTCCATTTAGGAAGCTACTTCTTCACATTTCATCGGCCAACATGCTATAGAGAAACAGACAAGAATCTCCTCCTTTTTGTTCATTTCCACTGAAAAGATACTGTCATCCTTCGACAACAATATCTTTCCATGCTCTGTTTTTGTGAGGTCTCTGCAACTAGTTTTGAGCTTCCTCCTGCAGGGACTATGCTCGGTTAAGATGAAAGAGAGAGAGCAAAAGGCGGTGTGAGAGAGAGCAGATAGAGAGAAAGAAGAAGATTTTTTTAAAATTATTATTAGGGGTATTTTTGTAATTTTAGATTATGAGTACACATAGTAAGTGATGTAGCTGATTATTTTTGTCACATGGCAGTCTAGTTGGCATAATCTAAAATTACAGACAAGAAACCCCATCTATAGAGAAACAGACAAGAAACCCCTCCTCTTTGTTCATTTCCACTAAAAAGAGACTGTCATCCTTCGACAACAATATCTTTCCATGCTTTGTTTTTGTGAGGTCTCTACAACTAGTTTTGAGCTTCCTCCTGCAGGGAGCATGCTCGGTTACGATGAAAGAGAGAGAGCAAAGGGCGGTGTGAGAGAGAGCAGAAGGAGAGAAAGAAGAAGATTTTTTAAAATTATTATTAGGGGTATTTTTATAATTTTAGATTATGAGTACACATGACAAGTGATGTGACAGATTATTTTTGCCACGTGGCAACTCAATTAGCATTTTCCGTTAACTAATTTGATGATGTTAAAAAAATAACATATTTGACAAAAATTGAAACATATAGGATATATTTGACTAAAAATAAACTTCAGGAACAAATAAAAATTAGTGTAAACGTTAGGGACAAAAAATATAATTTTGCCTTGACACTACAAAATCATGTAACTGGTGATGATTGCTAGACTTGTTTCTATGTAATCATATTCCACAACATCACCATAAAGCCATCATTCTCTATCGATAAAAAGAAATAAATGTATAAAGAAAATATCAAAGCTTGCTTATTTAAGCAACTATACATATAATGGCGGCCAACGAATGGTACATGGACGGGCAAATAAGCAACTACATATACAGGTATTGTTTTGATATAAGAGAAGGGATAAAATGTATGAGATATATATATATATATATATATATATATATATATATATATTACTATACAAACCCTTAAATAAGCTACACTGGTAAATAAATTCAACAAAGAAATTGAATATAAATTTTTTAATTTACTACACAATATTAAATATTACACAATAACATATTAAATATATTAAATATTGTATATAATATAATATTAACTATATTTAACATATTGAATATATTAAATTAAAATAAGTGTAAAATTATAAGAGTGAAATAATAATTTAAATTATTTAAAAGAAAAAAGTTACGCTGATTTTTAATGGAAATAAAATTACATGAATAATGAGAATCGCACAAAGTTGCAATTAAAGTTTTGGCCAAAATGCATTTTATCTCTTTGAATTTTAGGGTCAAGATACTTTACTTTCATGAACTTTTAAACTTAACAAAACATCTCTCCTAATTTTCATCTTTTAGTAAAAAAATTTTGTCATCTAACTTTCTATCAAGTCAACTAATGATTAATGTTCTATTCAGCCTCCTAGTGTTTCATCATGCAGCATCATTACTATTTTTTACATGTAAGCACTGTGTGGCAAATTGAAAATTGCTACCCATCACCAAAAAACGTTGTTGTATTTTGCTCTCAAATTGGTAATTGTGCATTTGGAGGTCGTGCATTTTGCTGGTATAAAATTAATTGTGTTGCTCCACTCTTATTCAATCTTTCTTTGAAATCTTGAAACTGTTGTTATATAATATTTACTTGTGCTGCACCCACAATTTGATTATTCTTTAAAGACTTGAATCTTCAAACCTTTGTCATATATATTGTCTATTTGTGCTTCATCCACTGTTCGGTGTAATTATTTGCAAATGTTTTGCTCTACCCACGGTTCAGTTTTTCTTTAATGTCTATTTGTAATATATACTATATTTGGAGGCAAAAGTTGCTAGGATTTGTGATATATGAAGTCTATTTGTGCTTTCTGATGCATTTTTTGAGAAGGGAATGTCTTGCACTTTATGAAGCTTGGTCATAATTAATTTGAATATTTTTTAATACTATTTTGTTTGTCTTATTGTTACACTTTTGTCAGTGCTTGGTGTCAATAATCAAGACGAGTGGGAATCTTGACTGTGTAGGGGGTATTTATTGCTTTATTTTTTGCTATGCTTTACTACGATTGTTTAATTGTTTGTGGGTGTTGTGATCCCACGTGATCAAATTGGCAGACACACACACACATTGTGGTCCCACAAAGGTCTTTGTTTAAGAAATATATCGGAAAGTAGCATGTTATTTTTGGTTTAGCATTTTGTTAATAATGATTTAAACACCTAGTGCTACAATTTCTCGGATTTATGGCGGATTACACTATTCAATTTTTATGATTTGGTTTTCTCTGTTGTATGGAAGCAAAACATGAACATAGAAAGGCGTCTTAATGTGTCATCACATTCACGGTAGTTGTAGCTTATATTAGATGGTATAAGTATAACCACTAGTTTTCTTCCTATCTCTTTTAATTATTATGGGTCAACTTTTTGATACGTAATGTATATATAAAACCACAAACCTCATCAATAACATATTAAGTTTGCTATTGAATTTTCAGTTTTGAACTACAATTACTAAGGTAACCATAGAAGTTCACCATGAAGGGAGGCTTCAATTTTCCCTATCCGTGTGTTATGTTAGGGGTTAAAGAAGGTAAATGAAGACTATGATCCCGACTTCATAATAGTTACTAATATCACAACTTTCTTAAAGGAAAGTAGCTATAATAGTTATGGTGATATATGATACAAGTTTGATAATGAAAAAATGAACACCATTGCCCTATTTGAGAGTGACAATGACTTGCTGCAAATTTTGAAGAAGCTTGAAACAAAAAGGTGTAGAATGTTACAAGTAATCATGGATCACATAGTTGATGACCATCTTGAAAGTGAAACCTCTCATTTTGAGACTGAGGAGGTCAATATGACTGGATGTGAATATTCAAATAATGATGCCGAGCAGCCGGACTTGTTCTTTGACAATAAGATTGAAGGGATTGAAGCTTATATGAATAAATGGTTAGGAATAAGGTTTTAAATTGTGGTTGTGGGTTACTGTAATTGCGGGTGTTGTAAATATTGCAATGTGGTTACGGTCATTGCGGCCATGAAATTTCTTTTTTGAGTGGCACAACATGTAATAAAAAATATAAAAAAGTATATAGTTGTTATATTTCTTAATTTTAATTATATAATATATTATATTTAATATCTAAATTAATTTAATAAATATATAGTCTATGCAAATATATTAAGGGCACTGTGAAGTTTATTTAGAAGAAAACTAATTAATATGTTAATAAGTCAAATAGTTTTGTTTTCTCTCCCATTTTTTTATTTTCCTCAATTTTTAATTATTTTCCTTCTTTTCTTCTTTTGTTTTTGCAAATTTTCCCTCTTAATTTTTTTTTAAAATCCCTCTTCCAAAATTTGTTAAGTATTTCCCTCAAAAATTTGCCACATATTCTTCTCCCTCCTTAATTAATTTTATTTGTGCTTATGTTTTAATTTAATTTTAATTAATTTTTATTTCCCCAAATCCACAAATCATCTCACACATCACAATTCACAGTATCTCATGGTCAGACATCAAATTTCATCATTTCAGACTTCCCCCGCTCACACTAATTCCATTTCATGTGTCTTAGTCAGAGTCAGAGTTAGAGTCAAACCTTGGGGTGAATTTGAAGCTTCTATAGTTTCTCACTTCAGTCTTCACTAATTTACAGAAAGGCCGGGCTGTGTCTTGGGTAAGGCAACTAAGGCAGTTGCCTTAGGCCCCAACTAGTTTCAGCTTTAATTTAATGCCTAACGATGTATTTAAAAATTTAAAAATAAAAAGAAGTGAATGGACTTGACAGCTAGCATATGAGTTTGATAAATGATTTCGCAGCTAAAAAGGCTAAAAAAATAATATAAAGATTAATTATTTATATTATATTAAGTTTTTCTAATAGTTTTGCCTTAGGCATCAAATTCTCTAGGCATAGCCCTGACAGGGCCATGTCTTGGGTAAGGAAACTAAGACACCTCTTGACGCCCCTAATTAGTTTCTGGTTTAATTTAATGCCTAATGATGTATTTCAAAATTTAAAAATAAAAAGAAGTGAATAGACTTGACAGCTAGCATGTGACTTTGATAAATGATTTCACAGCTAAAAAGGCCAGAAAAATAATATAAAGATTATTTATTTATATTATATTAAGTTTTTCTAATAGTTTTGCCTTAGGCCTCGAATTCTCTAGGCATGGTCCTGAAAGAAGAGAGACTGAGAGAGGCAAAGGTAAAATTACAGATCAGGCTTCAGAGAAGTCGGTGAGGCCGTGAGGCGTGAGGCGTGAGGCCAGGGTGAGCCGTAAGACAGAGTCACAGAGTGAACCGTGAGCCATGAGCAGTGGAGATCGAAGACGAAGGAACTACGATCAAAGATAGGGTCACAGGAGGAGGGATTCAAGGGGAGGTCTCGAGAGGAGAGGCCGAGAGGCACAAAGTGATGAAACAAAATAGATCACCACGTGAGATGGAGGAAATCAGAGGAGAGGAAGTATGAACGGGTTCATGGATAGCAAGCAACCTTTAAGGCTTCGACAAACGATAGGACGAGCTAAATGGTTTCTCTCTTCCATGGACTAGATCTAGAGCTAAATGGTATACCCATTACTAATGGTTCCAACTGGGATGGAAATGGTTTATCAGAGTATGGTGATAGTGGTGACCAAGCTGGCCTGGACGAGTTATCTGATGAAGATCAAGTTAAAAGGCCTAGACATATAAGTTTCAATGAGAAGACTAACTTCAATAGACCAATAAACCTTCAGTTAGGCAAGACGTTTGGGAGCTTTAGAATTTTCAGGGATGCATTAAAGTAGTAAGTCATCAAGAATGGAATTGACTTTAAGTACATCACGAATGAAAGTACCAAGGCAATTGTTGTTTGTAAGAAGGAATGTGGATGGAGGATCTATACATCAAAGACACAAAAGCATGATGCATTTCAAATTAAGACATTCTACGGGAATAAGTACAATTATGGGTGGGTCGGGGAGAATAAGTGTCACATCCCAAATCCTGGCACATGACCGACTCAAACGGTGCCAAAATCCTAACTTTCCCTTAATTTCCTTACTTACACTAACTCATTATTCTTTCTTAAATATAACCAAACTAAATTTACAAACTTAGATGAGTATAAAAGCCATCTTTCCATTTATAAATATGCATAATCGAATAAATAGTGTACTAATTGCATATCTCAAGTATCAACTACACCTAACATTTTTATACTATTGTGACCTACTCGACTACTGAGCTTTTATGACTATTGAAATAATGTAAATAAACTATTACCATACCCTAAATGAAGGGGAGGTATCCTCGATATGCATGTCCTCGAACGAGAGGGTCTTGTTCACCTGAAATTGTGAGGGGGTGAGTCTATTTCACTGACTCATCTAAAATAACCCTACATTACTTAGAACTATGCGTGCCAAGAAGTATATATATATATATATATATATATATATATATATATATATATATATATATATATATATATATATATATATGAACATGTGAGTACTCAAGGGCAACTGTGCACATACATAGCTTCGATCATACCTCATGTCAACACCAAATTTCTTCTAACAACTAGACCTGATGATGCTAAGACATTCATCTTCATCACATCAACCCACTAGGGTCACATGTGCATATACATATGCAAATCTTAGTGACTAACATGCTCACGACATAACCATCATCACCATACATCATTCCAAACATGGGGAAAATACATACATAAGCAAACACATCATAGTTCCATAAATAAACATTGCATATGCTTAATCAACTCGCATAGGTCTAAATCCCTACGAGGAACTCACTCAAGAGCCTTATCAACGGAGGTTCTTCAATCCCACGGATTTTCCACTCAAGAGTTCCACTACATGGGTCTATATCCCATGATTCTATTTTTCAAAGCTTCATCAACGTGGGTCTACGCTCCCATAGATTCGTCGTCGAAAACTTGTCACATGGATTTACATTCCCATGGACTAGCTCTTTTCCAATCACATACACCATATGATTAAACAATAACATAATAAAGAGTAAAAAATCACAATACAACTCATGAATGTACACCATGCAATTTCTCAATACAAATATCAGATCAAGTGGATATACCATCGACAAGTCACCCCTTAAGAGAACGTAATAGCCTACTTTGACATTTCTCAACTCGGGCTTCATTTTACCATGATGTTGCCCCTTGGAAGGATCTTAAAGCCTACATTGGCCTCCTTAACTCGGGTCACTACACCCTTGGCAAGTCGCTCATTGGGAGGATTTTATAGCCTACCTTGGCGTCCTCAATCCAGGCCCTACATTACTATCCCACACACAATCATAAACAAATACACATTTCAAATTCACATCACGTCCCCATACTCAAGATAATTTTCCCATCACACATACTTAGCATAAATATTAGAAGTTACTACTTGCATTTCCTTTTAGTTCTTTTCATACATTTTCATAGGGTCCTCATGTCGTTTTTACATATATGCTTATATGAATAAATTTTACATGTATGAATCACACCATGTCATTCCACTTTAGTCACAAACTTTGACAAAGTTTGCTTCATGATTTTCTTGTAGTGAAAGTTCAAAGAGGTAAAGGAAAATGGATCAGATACAGGTAATTGGAGGCTCTAACTCTTTGTTAGCCATGGTTTTAACTATAGTTAACTCAAATTGTGGCAAAATAAACAAAACTATAGCTAACAAAGAGCTGGAGCCTCTAAGTACCTATACCTTGACAAGTTCAAATTTATATGTCCGTAAATGGATAAGCAAATATAAATTTAAAATAATTCTAAGTGAGATTAATAAATATTTTTTGGGAAGTTCAAAATGATATATAATAATGATAATTTTTAATAATAAACAATTTAAACTATACAAAATTCTAAGAACCTTCATCTACTAAGTTCCATTATATAACATGTACGATAATGTTTAGGTCTTAATTTTGTTAGCTTTTCTTGCCATCAACTCTTCCAATTTTTAAAACATCATTGATTTCAAAATAAGTGTGTAATACCCCCAGTATTATAGCGTAGCTAAAAGTACATATTTTCTGAATGGTAGAAAATTTTCGTTCATTGTGAGTTCTAACTAGAGGAATTTAAAAGATCTTATAGCCTAACAAGGATCAAGACGTGCATTGGGCCAAGTAAGATTCATAAGAAAAGCAGAACATAAGTGATGAGTATAGGATGAGTACACAAAGACTAATGTAAAAGAAAAAGGTATGTGTAGAATGCTATAGAAAAATTTACCTTAGGGACCTATAAGGGACTAAAGTGAACAAGATGAAAATTTCGGGTTTGTCTATGAAACGAAATGGGATGATGGGTATTTTATGACAGTGTTTTGGGTGCCCTAGTAATAATTAAGCTATCTTATTACCTTACAAGATGCTAGAAGAAATTGATTTCAAGAAGGGACCAAATGGAAAGAAAATATGTGGGCCCCATTCACACAAATAAAAACTCATCCATCTCCTCTTCCCTTATTCTTCTTCTCCTTCTTCATGTCATCTCTCTTGCTCCAGCACCCCTGAACCTTCCTTCTCCACCAAGCTCCTAGCTGCTCCTCAATAATGAGAAAATAGACATCTGGCGAGCACTGCATTGAAGAATGCAAAGAGGTTCAGGTGAGTTTTCCTTCTTCTTCCTTCCTTCTTAGCATTTTCAAATTTAAGTGTATAGAGGTGGATTTGGGCTTGTTCCTAAAGTTTAGAGCTTGGTTAATGTTTTGAAAACCCTTAGAATGATTAATGATGAACTAAAGACCACAAATTCATGAATGTAGTATGGTTAAGAAGAAATTTCAAGGAAATAATGGCATAAGAACAAAATTAGGGTTTGATTGGGGATTTATTGATTCAAGCTTAGAACTAGGAATTGGCTTGGGGTTTTGATGCCAAAATGACCCTAGAACACTAAGATAGAGACCCCATTGAAGAAATCAGGAAAAATGATGAAGATTTATTGGTTTTTGGTTGAAAATCACAAGAACACACGGTGGAACTCAATGAACTAGTATTTGGCACCCATGGCACCACTTGCTAGAGAGTCTGGGTGTTAGCGCCCAAGGCGCCAACACTTGGACCACATCTTTGGCCTTAAGGGATCCATGGTGCATAGGCGCCAAGTCTGGAACCCAGGGTGCCTTGGCTTGGACATGAGAAAAGCTTTTAAATTTTGATAGTTGAGATGTTCTTTTCGTGCCTTGTAGGCTCGGGTTGGTAGAGGCTTGACCAAAGGATTTCTTGAAAGCCAGGTATGCTTTAAGTCCAAGGTGAGGGAATGTTGCCTCTTGTGTCTTGTCTTCTATGGCTCTATTCTCAAAGTTGAATTGTTATATCTGAGTAAGAATGTAAATGACGTATGATATGCTAGAAGTTTACTTATTCATTTAAGTAAGTATTATATGGGCTTCAAATGATGAGTATAAGATAGAATTGAAACCACGAATATTGCATAAGTAAAGTAAATGATTCTATGTTATAGAAATAGGTGATAAGTCATGTTGTATGAAAGTATAGATGTAAGCTCACATGGATAGGCTATGAGATAACTTTTCTCCTATCTTGCAAGTTTGTTGCATAGGTGTTATCATGTTTGCTTGATTATATCTCTTTCAAGTATTAAGAGTCTTCGAGGTATGTATGTTGGGCTAGAGATATATATATATATATATATATATGTATGTATGTGGTAACATTAATGTTATTTATT
This sequence comes from Biancaea sappan, assembly GCA_037074585.1. Classification (NCBI taxonomy): domain Eukaryota; kingdom Viridiplantae; phylum Streptophyta; class Magnoliopsida; order Fabales; family Fabaceae; genus Biancaea; species Biancaea sappan. The sequence goes on along the minus strand of CM073497.1, from coordinate 42,811,125 downwards.
GTAGAGATGATCAGAGTAAGTGAATATTTCCTTATTGTATTGGTTGTATGATTATGTTAATGGAGGACTTTGCAAAGACTTGTATAACCTAACTTATGTAATGTAAATTTCATACAGATGACAATTGTTTGATTTATTGTCAATAAGTATGAACATATACCTTCATGAAATTGTTTAAAGGTGTAAGGTTAGGCAATGATAGCAAGTTGACTGTTTAAAGAGATAATAAATTTATTCTTATGAAGCAGATTACTGAGATATTCTTATGAAAGTATAAATAATAAAATGTCTTATCTATGTGTGGAAGAAGAGTAGAATATAAAATATATTCTTTATAACTGAGATCCAAGTTTAATGGTATTGTAATTAGTAGTGGATGATTGCAATATGTATGTGGTTAATACTGTTGTTAAACTGTGATGGTGTAGTATGTCATGTGAAAGTGTATGTTGTGCATTGAACATTATATGTATGCATATACGGTTGGGCTTCGATATCCCCGGTTTCGCATTGCTGCACGTATACAGTATGGGCCCGTGTGTTGTGGTCGTGAGTTGCTTGAGAATCGACTGGCTTCCGACCTTTGCATGACTATGATATAGTTGGGCTTCAATATCTTTGGTCTCACGTTGCTACACATACATGGCCAATGCGTTGCAGTCATTGAGTTACTGAGGAGTCAATTGGCTACTAACCTATGTGTGAACATGATTTTAATGGTTATGTGATCATATTTCTTATGTATGAGAATTATTCCGATTGCTAAATGACGGAACATGGCTAAAGTTGAATGATATAAATGATTTCCTTGCCTCGGATAAAATAAATATGTAATAAGTGCTTATAGCCTAGTAAGAGTCAATTTGAATGTATGCTAAAATTATCTGTCTGGAATTATACTTTATATTTATCCGTTTTTCTTTAATATTGCAGTATATATATGTCTTGTGTTTGTAGATAGATAGGCTCTGTGGTGAGTCTCATGGTTTGGACTTACCTCCTCACAGTTTCAGGTTTGGGAATTTCCATTATTCAAAGGCACGTGTGCTCGAAGACCTCTCTTTTGTTTGGGGTACAAGACTATCTTAAGTGGACTTATTTATTCATGTAAGTAAATTAAGAAATTCTAGAAGTGCTCTGTAATTGGGTAGGCTACACTACGTTGTGCATATGGTTTTCTAAGAAATGTTTATGAATGAATTTATTTAAGAATAGTATAATGATTGTGTAACTATGAATTTATTTAATTAGTTACTAAGTTTTTAAAGAGGTTGTGTGATAGAATGATAGGCTTGCGACTGTGTGGCCAAGGCATTGTCTGCGCCAGTCATGGTCCCGGTTTGGGCATCATGACAAAGTGGGGCTCAATACAGAGAAATAGCCATTTAAAACTTAATTTGGAAAACTGGTCCAAAGAGCAACCAGTCGACTAGTTTTTCTCAGGAAGTTGACAACTAGCTTACTGGATTCAACTATCTCTCACACATCAAGTTAGTTGTGCCCTGCAATGTTACTCTTTTAACTTTTTAATATCACATTATAAGTGAGGTGAGGCTTCTATTACACAAATACTAGGTCTGTTCTGTACTTTTCCCATATACATACCATGTGACAATTAATTTCTAGAAAAAAAAACATAATTTATAGCATTATGATACAAGGCAGTACGTCAATCAAGAAACATTTCTTTATTTCTTCTCTCATTACACTAGCTATCCCAAACTGTTAAACACTTATCATACAATAGTGATAATCCTACAAACATTACACATGGTCCATATTCATTACATATAACTAACAACACATTCTTGCTTAATCTCTAGCTTGACTACTTCTAGCATCCTATGAACCTGAAAATGGTTAGTTGCCAGAAAACAATAATGAGATTTATAATCTCAGTAGCTAGTCACAATTCTTATATAAAAAAAAGATACCATATTCAGCATAAAAGAATATTAAACATCAAAAAAGGCAAAATGGTACTATATGCCTTTAATGTTTATTCTAATTTTCATTTATGCCCATGAATTTCTTTTGCTTGATTATGCCCCTATTCTTTCAATTATTATCATATATGCCCTTTTTTGTTGACTCTGTCAATAGGTTAATGGAAAATGCTGACTTGGCTTCTACGTGGCAAAATTATTTTGTCACATCACCTACCACGTAGACTCATACTCCAAAATTACAAAAATTCCCTTACTAATATTTTAAAAAAAAATCATCTCCCTCTTGCTTTCCCTCTCCGTCTGTACCTCTCCTTTCTTCATCTTCCTCCTCTCTTTCTTCCTTTCTTCACTATAGCTAGATCTCTCCTTCCTCTGCCCTCCACCAGATTCTTCCCCTTTGCCCACCTTCTCTCTTTCCTCCTTCTCTTTCTCTCTCCCAAAAGACGACGAGAGCAAAGATTCACCAGAACCCCCTGACTTGCTTGTTGCCCCAAAGAATTCTCCATCTAAATGGCATGAAATCTTTTTCCTCCTCCTCCTCTTCATCTTCTTTTTCTTCTTCTTCTTTTTTCTTCTAAATCCAAGCACTACCACAAGACTTTGCCTTCCTCCTTCTCCCTTTTACAATGTCAATGCTAGCTAAGACCAACTCCGACTTAAGCAGGCTGAGCCAATCATCACTAACCCGATCCCCTTGTCGCACCACCTACTATGTGCAGAGCCCATCTCATGACTCCTACGATGGTAAAAAACTAGCAACTCCTTCCACTCGAGCATGCTCTAGAGCCTATTGGGCTCCTTTCCCCATTCTAACTCCTCCTTGGGCCCCTATTTCGTGAATCTTCCTCTACCCCACTTCTCAAGCTCCTACAAGAATAGTGGGTCTCACCGGAAAGCTGGTTGTAGGCCATGGAAAGATTAGTTCCATGCCATCGAAGAAGAAGGCCTTCTTGATACGACAACGCAAGTCACGACTTCCCTCACGGTTACTATTTTTTCACTTTCGTTCTTGAATTCATAGCTCTCTTCTCTGTATGCTTGGAGGAAGGATTAGAATAGCATTTGTGATATTTGTGATTAGTAATAAATTTGATTGAAATGGATTATTTGAATTCAAGAATTGATTCTTTATTCTTTGCGTGGATTTTCAAATTTTAATTGCTTTGTTTTGGATTGCAATCTGCAATTTCTTGGGGGTGCACTTGTTAAAACTCAAAACCTTCTTGCTCTTTTGCAAGTTATCGTCTTTTGGTAGAGAGAAAAAGGAGGAGGAAAGAGAGAAAGTGGGGAAAAGGAAGGGATCTAGTAGAGGGTAGAGGAGGGAGGGATCTAGCTAAAGTGAAGAGAGGAGAAGGAGGAAGAGGAAGATGAAGAAAAAAGGTGTAGACGGAGAGAGAGAGCAGGAAGGAGATATTTTTTTTAATTATTAGTAGGGGTATTTTTATAATTTTAGAGTATGAGTTTACGTGGCAGGTGATGTGGCAAAATAATTTTGCCATGTAGGAGCCCAGTCAGCATTTTTCGTAACCTATTGACGGAGTTAACAAAAAAGGGCATATAATAATTGAAAAAATAAGGGCATAATTGGGTAAAAAAAAATTCAGGGACATAAATAAAAATCAGGATAAACATTAGGGACATATAATACCCTTTTACATGAGGGCCTATCTGAAAGAAAACATGAGGATGCTGGGGCTGAATTTTATCCTTTAGAAAGGTTCTTGCACATCGAGCTTTGGAAAAAAAAAAGGTTGGGACACATGTTGAGCATCCATTGGATGTTTCCTTCTAAAAACAAAAAAAAGTATTTAGTGAAATGGTGCGTTTCGCACCATTCCACCAAAACAAAGGTGAAATAGTGCGTTTTGCACTATTCCACACCAAAAAAAAGTGAAACAACATCGTTTCGCACCATTGCATAGTAAAAAAATAATAATAAAGGCTCCTGGTCATTGGATCAAATTGATCCAACGATCAAGAACCAACAAGCAGAGTGCTTGTCAACAAGAGACCAGCAAAGAAGCTATACTCTACATCGAAAAGGCATCACACAAATAGGAAAAAAAAAGCATTCACTTTGATCCCTTCATCAAACTCTCTCACATACTTCTCCCTCAACTTGTAAAAATCAGCATAAAACAAAGACATCTTTTGGAGAAAGACGGGAAACCACCACATTCTCAATTTTTTTTCCTCACATGACTACCATATACAGCACACCACGACACACTCTCACAATCTCTCTCTTACTGTTCAAAGCTGCCACTACACTTCTTTGTTCAGAGGTGTAAAACAAGGGAGAGTAAGCTAAAAAAGGTGAAGCAAGTAAACTCACAAGAGTAGGCCGCGAGATAAAAGGGAATGGGTCTCTTCTCCATTTGTTTCTCTAAAGCTTCTATCTCATTCTCAGATCAACCCACATATGCTCACTCTATCTCAACCACATAGGCCTCTTTCCCAATTTTATGAATATTACTTTTTTAAAAAAAAAAAAAGGAAGGGGACCCGATTAGCTAGTTTGCTTGCACAGCGATCCTAATAGGGGACTTGGCCTGGACCTTGTCCTGAGTCACTGGGTCCCGAGTCCAGAAATTGTGGGTGTCACTTCACCTCTCAAACTACCATATATATATATATATATATATATATATATTGGTTAATGTGTATATAATGATTTAAATCAGTTCTTATTGAAGCAAATGGTTTCAAGTATTCTATATAATGATTTGTTTCAATAATTGTATATTGTGGTTTAAATATAATAAATATTCAATATTTATTAAATATATTGTATATAATGATTCAATTAAAATTGGCAGTTTATATTGCATGTATGAATATAATAAAAGGACAAATAGAGGAAAAAAGACAAAAAAAAAGGAAAAAATATGAATGGTGAATAGAGTTGTCACATCACCTCTCTAACTACTAGCTTTAAATATATTGATTACTTTGTATATAATAATTCAAATTAGTTCTTACTAAAGCAAATGATTTCAATCATTCTATATAATGATTCAATTAAAGTTGGCAGTTTTAATTGCATGTATAAATATAGTAAAAGGCAAAAAAAATGAAGAAAAATATGAATGGTGAATGGAGGAGGTGTCACATCACATCTCCAACTACCAACTATATATATTTTTTGATATTGATATTAATTTCACTCACTAGAATTGAGCCTAGGCATAATTTACCATAAAGAACTTAGGTAGAAAGAATTAGATTTAACAGTTGTGTTAGTTAGGTGTTGTATCCAACAAGAGAGGTTGAATTGGGTACCAAGTCATTTTTCAAATTTCTTATGTTTTGTTTAAGAAATTTTCTCTCTTCAAATCATTATTCTGAAAAATGGGTCAGTAAAAAAAAGTTTTCTGACTTATTGTGGAGCCATACTCAATAAAGATAATTTGAAAATAAACATTATCCTTTTTTCAAAGATACTTAGATAGAAATTCTTGGTTAAGAATCATTTGAATATTTAAAATCTTAGTAAGAAACTGTGGTTGTAGTAAAAGTATATTCTTGAAAAATAAAGGATCAAAGTCAAAGAAGAAGGAACACCATGATATATACGGGTTCGGGACCTTTTAGAAAGAAGCCTTTACATCCACTCAAGCACAAAGTAAGAGAATTTTTATAATGGAAATTACAAGTGCTATAAACAGCAACCTTAACCCCTAAGGATCAGCACCCTGTTTGTATACCAACAACTCGCTAAGTTTGTACAAGATCTTAGCAAACTTAATCTGATAAACCTACCATGGTCTTTTAAATCCCCTTCTACCCAAGAGGATCAACCCAATTGACTTTTATACCAAACCCTAAGATTTGTATTAGATTCCTAGAAACTTAAACAACCAGTCCTCTCACCAAGACCCTCAAATCACAAATATAGTAAAATTTGTAGTAGCTCACTAAGAGCAAAATAAAAGAGAGAAAGAATCTCACAAAGGAAAAATAATCAATAAATGCTCTCTCTTTTCTTACAGAATTATAAGGAGAGAAAATCTCAAAGAAGGACTTAACAACCCATTTGGTTAGGCATTGCATCCAAAAAAGTGGCTAGAATTCCCAGCAACAATGTCGCTTCCTGCTTTTGGATGGACATTCCCAGCAAAAAGCATATATCCCATCTGGCTACTATTTTCCATTTTTAATAGTACTAGCCTTTCCTTCAATGGAGCAGTGGAAAGTGCCTCTCACCAAATGGAAAAAGGTTAATGTCCTTATTGCCCTTGACTACATCTGTTCATCATCTTCGTCTTCTCTGGTTCGTCATCTCTGGTTTGTTCATCGTCTTCATCTTCGTCCATCTCTACCATTCTGTTTTTGTCTGTCTCTTCTGTAATGTCTTTCTTTTATTTCTTAGTTGAATTCTTTCTTTGGAAAAGAAATGAAATTCTAAGGTTAATTAAAATTTAACCTTGTAGAATAAATCATATTTCTAAATAAATTCTTGAGTTGCAAAGATATTTGTCTTTTATTTATAACTTGATCATATGCAATACTATTTTGGCCTGTGTAGTAGCTAACAGTCGACTTCCTGTAATTGGCTAGTCGACTATTGAGTGTACTAAAACTTAATCTTTATTTCCAGGAGTTGCCAATTGACTGATCTCATGGTACTAGTCGACTATTAACTCTCGGATAGGTTAATTATGAGTATTCCAGAACTAGCCAGTCAACTAACAGTTCTGCAGTTTGTATGATTCTGTTGTGCAACTTTGATAAACTTATTAAAACATTATATATTCATATGTAAACTCTATCATGCATCTAGAATACATAATGTTCTATCTGAAACTCACTTGTTTGTTACTATAGTATGTACATAAAATCTTAAATATATTACAAACATGTGAATATTTAACTTGAACTACTTTACTACTTCATGCATATCATTCACAACACCAATGCCTTTCCTTTGTCTTTATCGCCTGAAATGATCAATTTCAAAAAGTGAGACACAATGTATCTCTGTAGTTAGTTAAATTTAATAAAAACATACATATAAAGATCATTTCAGCTATTAAATCTCTAAAATGAGTAAATCATTTATCCATAGCTTTTCTTTATTATATGTATATTCATAGCTTATGAATAAACTTTATAGGACTTACTTTATCTTTATTCTAAATCTAGCACAAGGCTCCTTAATCTAGCATAAGACTTCTTGTTTTCTTCTATAGAACAAGCTTATTTTCTTTCTTTATTCTCTTCTATGGAATAAGTCTCTTTTCTATCTTATTTTCTACTGTGGAATAAGATTCTTTTCTTATTCTCTTATGTGGAATAAGACTATGTTCTCTTGTTCTCTTCTATGGAACAAGTCTTTCTATTCTCTTCTATGGAATAAGAGTCTCTTCTTTATACTCTTCTGTGGCATAAGGTTCTCTGTTCTTCTCTTATTCTCTTCTGTGGAATAAGAATCTCTTCTTGCTTTCTACTGTGAAGCAAGTCTCACTTCCCTTATTCTCTTATGTGGAATAAGGTCTGCTCTTCTCTTATTCTCTTCTGTGGAATAAGAATCTTACCTTATACTCTGCTGTGGTACAAGGTTCTCTCTTGTTTTCTACTATGAAACAAGTCTCTTTCTTCTTATTCTCTACTATGGAATAAGAATATGCTAATTATATTATTCTTTCTAATTCTTCTTGTCTTCTTCTATAAGACAAGACTCTTCTAGCCTTCTCTATCTTCTTCTATGAAATAGATTTGACTTGCTTCTTTCTTATTATGTCTTTTTCTATAAGACTAGTTCTTGCTAAAGAACTTGCTATTTATTTCTATCTCTAGAGAATTTAAAGCCACTGTTATGAATATTATCTTCTTCTAAAAGATAAAATCTTCTTTTAGATAACTAGTTCTTATTAACTATTTCTATCCTCTAATATGAGATACAATCTTGCTTGTTATTCTTCATATTCATACATGTTCTATGAGTCTTTCTTTAGCTCTAATCTTTTACTATGAAAGTAAGGGCTAATATCTTAAAATGGGGACTATCTAAAAATAATCAAGTTAAGTATACTTTCATATAACAAAGCTAGAAATACTTGAATCTCTTTATACAAGACTAGCAATACTTGAATCTCTTAATAAAAGTTAATCTCATGGATGAAAATAACACATAAAAGTGTTCTAGCACATGGATGAAAAATGATAATCTAAAAACACTTTAAAAAAACATACTTTTATGGAAGAACTAGCTACCTTGCATGTAGAATCAAGCTCTAAACCTGGATTCTTAGCTCTAATCTTCCTCTTCTTATCTCTTTTCCTGATTGCCTTTTCTTTTCTTTTTTCTCTCTCTCTTTTCTATTTTTTTCTTTTTTTCTCATAGAACACACATACATACTTATCTAAGCAATGTTGTATGACCTGGATTGGCTCGGCTAGGTCGACCAGGTGGCTGGCCCAGTCTGGGTCAAAAGATTGGACCAGGATGCACACGGTCCGACCAAGACTCAGTCGACCAGGTCGGGTCTTGGTTGACTTAGGTGACCCGGTGACACACGACTTGGATTTCTTTTTTTTTTTTTTTCAGCAGCACTTTTCTAATTTACTTTACCAATAGAAATAATATTATTAGGAAAATATTAGCATTTTAATTGCTTTATAAATTAATATAGATGTTTAAGACTTTTAATGTATGAATTATTATATTTGGATGATTTTATTTATTACTTTATGAATATTTATGACTTTATGTTTGAATTATTATAAATGTTTATAAATTATTATGGATGTTTATGACTTTGAATTGTGAAAATTTCATGTAAATTATTTATTTTACTTATTTTTGAATTATTTATTTTACTTATTTTTAAATTTATTTGTAAAGATATAGATATATATATATATATATATATATATATATATATATATATATATATATATATATATATATATATATATATATATATATATATATAATTTTAATTTTTTTAATGTATTTACCGGGGTCAACAATTGACCCGATGACCCGAAGGCTTGTCCGGGTCAATGACTGGGCCGGTTCTGACAACATTGCATCTAAGGTCTCTTATGAGAACATTTTACCGCTAACTTATTTCTCATGTATTTCTGACTAGTTGGGGTTATTTTGGTAATTTTAACTGATTTTTTTAGCCTTCCACCAACTTAACTCATACTCCATAATGCTATCAGTCAACTAATGGCTCTTCGACAGTCGACTGATAGCTTCTAAATCTAAAAATTTCAATCTTATAGAGTGAAATCAGTCAATTGTCTCCTTCCATTAGTTGATTGATTGCATATATAAGACGTTTAGTCAAATCTTAACTGTCATCAGTCGACTATTAGCTGCAGGGAAGTTGACTGTTCTACTCAGAACTCAGTTCTTCTTCTATATCTAGATTAATTATCCTAGTTATTTTATGCCTTTCTTTCATTTCTTGTTTTTGAGCATTTAAAGACATAAATAACTTATTTCTAATTGATTTTTAGGAGAATGCAAAAATCTGGGATGTTACATCTGCTGCTGTCCAGCATTTTTGTCACGCAGAGAGCTCTGGAGAGAGATGAATAGAAGCTGAGACGAAGAAGATCAGTTCGTGGCACTAAAGGAAAGATGAACAGAATCAGAGATGCATGAAAGAGAGAGGGAGAGATAAACAGAAGCAGAGATGCACAAGAGAGAGAGAGGGATGAACAGAAGGAGATAGATAAACATAGATGCACAAGAGAGAGGGAGCTGAGAGAGAGAGAGAAAAAGGGAAGAAGGAGAGCTGTTGAAATGGTGTTGCAGTGTACATACAAAGAGAGTGAAGAGGGAGCAAGAGAGATGCACGAAGCTTATGGATACTTATAATTAAAATATTGTTTAATTGAAAAGGGAACAAAGTGAATAAATAAAAAAGTTCATAGGGGTTAGTTTTAAAAAAGAACAAAATATATTCTTAAATTAGGGACCTAAATGAAATAATAGAAGAGTTTATATCAAGCAAAAGATAAAAGAAAAATTTTAGCTAGGGACCTAAGTGAATAAACAAATTTTTTTTGGATAAATAGTGAAATTAAAACAAAATCTAGTTTAAATTTCATTTTGTTTTAAATTTTAATTCAAACCTCTAATACAAATTCCAAAGAGAATTACTAAATTAACAATTTTAACTTAAGGGCAATATAGTAAATTACTCACCTCTTTCTTTTCTATTTTTCTTAAAAAACATAATAATATTATTTTCATTTATTCTTTTTCATTACATATCAAACAACATTTTTTCCTTTTCCTTTCCATTTCGCTCTTTTCTTTTCATTCCTACTTCGTCCTGTGAACTAAATGCACTATAAATACTCAACAGATAGGAATCTAGCTATTGTAGAAAGCTTTAATATTATGAACTCCGACCGTCTTCTTCCATTAAAAGTACCTTCTGAGTTCTTTTTTATCAATAAATGCTTCATTTGAAATGTCCCTTAAGTCCCATAGGTTTGTAAAGAAGGAGAATATTATATATATACATATATATATATATGCCTTTTGTTTTGAAAAGTCGTGAGATACATGTTTATAACCATTGGGCTCTTATTGTGCCATTTTGTCTACCGATCTTTTTTGCACAAGTACATTGTCAACACCATTTTTCTTCTGAACACTTATACTTTATTCCTTGATTGTGTTATTTTTAAGGGTGGGTACGGGACCCATCAACCCAACCCAATCCGTCCATTTAAGTTGGTTTGGATTGAAAAATTTTCAACCCACCACCTGCGTTTTGGGTAGCGGGTTGGGTTGGTGAACCTCATTAATATATATATATATATATATATATATATATATATATATATATATATATATATATATATTAAATTTTTAGCCTTCTAGAACCCCCATCAATGCTTTAGTCTTCCCCTTCTCCTTCAGCTTCAGCCTTCAATCTTCAAATTTTCCTTCTCAACTTCTCTTCTTATCAGAGCCTTCTTCGTGCTTTCAAGTTTCGACTATGGTTTCGTGGTGGCTTCGTGACTCCGTCTCTTCTCCTTGGCTCTGTCGCCATCTCTCTCTCTTTCTCTCATTTCCGGCTCGGCCGCCATTTCTCTCTCTAAGTCTGCCATCTTTCTGGTTCATTCTGGTTTATACAAACCAGAAATTATGAGATTTGTGTGGTGCAGAGTCAGAGATGAGAGATTTGTGCCATAACAGAGGAAGGGATAGAGAAAATGAGAAGATGGTGGTGGCGATCACGGCGATTTTGAGGGAAGGTGACTATACATACACTTTCTATTGCTCTCTGACCTTTGTTTCCCCTCAGTTGTGTTCTTCGAAGCCGTCGCTTCTCTGCTATTTGGCTTTTTTCCTTCTGTGTTCGTCTCCTTCACCAAACAGAAGAACAAAAAGTTTGTCTTCTCCATTGTTACTTAATATTGTTTTCCCTATATGTTGTTTGTCTTCTTCCCCTCTATGAACTAGATGAATTTAAGTATGAAATTTAAAAAAAAAAAAAAAAAAAGCCAACCAGCCAACCTAACCCCAATCAACTCACCTACTAGCAATTAAACCAGACCCGACCCACCAGAGTGAGATCGGTTCGAGTTGTGATTTACCCTTGACTTGGCCTATGCCCAAACTTAGTTATTTTCTCCTCTTTATGTGTACTTTCCTATTAAAGCGCATAAGTCTGTGCCTCTTTTTTTTTTGGGTCTTCTCATAAAATAGTCCGCTATATGAGAATAAAGGGAGAATTAGTTTGGAATATATATCAGCATGAAAATAATATGGCCCAATGACTTTGGAGGCTTGAAAATCATGATCTATTTTAGGCCCAATATGCATAACATATTTTACAAAAAACCCAACGTTGAAAAGTTATGCTTCAGTAACCGAAAGCATATCTCAGCAGCTTAAACATAATGGGCCCAATTTTAGAAAGCACTTTGTGGTCCAAACTAAATCATTTTAGAAAGCACTTTATGGTCCAAACTAAATCATTTTATTTCATATAAAAAATGATTGAATTGATTAAAAACTTGTTCATAAAAATCCTTGGCCTAACATGTTCTCGCTTTTCCACAAGAGTCAGACTATGAAAATGCTGGCCAACTTAACCTGGCTCATCCCAAATGTTACTGTTATGAAGCTTTCCAACTAAATTTTCCTTTTGATACAAATAAATAGATTCTAACAAAGAAGAAAAAGTAATTTTCCTAAAAACATATACTGTTAAATTTAAAAATAGTTTCCGTTTCCGAATAACAATTGAGAAAACTGAAAGCATCCTTACTAAAATAGGCATTAACCACAAGAGGGCGCGGTTCCCACTTGATAACGGATAACCCAATATTTAGGATAACACAAAAAAAGAAAAATTAAAATTAAAAAAATTCTTCTTTAAAAAAAACCCTTTAGCAACTTTTGTAAGGTCCAACGCAAAGCTAGCTCCTCCTCCATTACGTTCATTTTCCAAGTCTGGCAAAAAGTCAACCTCTTCTGCTTTTATTTTTCTGGTACAGAAAAATTCAACAGTTACATACATTATTTTAACCCGTAATTGCCGAATATGCTCACAAAGAAGAATGCAACAAATCTCTTCTCCTCTACACACCAATTGAACCAATGTTGGTTGCAACCATTTCTGTTCCTCCACCTCTCTCATCATCATCATCCTCCATGTCCTTCTTCTTCCTCCTCCATGACTTAGCCCTCTTCCCCACTCCTCCTTCTTCCCCATTCCTCCTCCTCCTTCCTCCCTTAAAACCACCCTAAACAGAAAATGCGAGGAGGGTTTAGTGCCCTCGTGCTAAAGCCTCAATCTTTATCTTCCTCTTCTCTTCCCCTGCTTACTCTCTTCTTCTTCCTCTTCGCCTTCCCCGTCTCTGCTTTAAACTCCAACTTCAACTTCTCACCCCCTGTCATTTACCTCATCGATTGCGGCTCCTCCAACCAGACCCTTCTCCAAGATGGCAGGACCTTCAAATCCGACCGTGACTCCTCTTCTCTTCTCTCCACAGACGAGGATGTGGAAACCTCAGTCAACTCCATCAACCTCAATGCATCCTCCTCTGTCCCTCCCACCTCACTGCCTTTATTCAACAGTGCGAGAATCTTCTTACAAGAATCCACCTACACTTTTTATATCTCCAAAATGGGTCGTTTCTGGGTTCGTCTGTACTTCTTCCCTCTCCCACATCCTTCGTACAATCTCACCACTGCGGTTTTCACTGTCCAAACTGACCATTTTGTCCTCTTGCATGACTTCTCTGTCAAAGACAACACCTCGTTTGTCTACAAAGAGTACCTCCTTAACGTCTCCGACTCTAGATTCTCCATCAAGTTCAAACCCCACAAGAACTCTATCGCTTTCATTAATGGCATCGAGGTTGTCTCTGCCCCTGACCCTCTTATTCCCAACACAGCAACCTCGCTTTCCCCAAATGGAGATTTCAATTTCAATGGGATCTCCAACTACGCTCTTCAAGTGTCTTACAGAGTCAACGTTGGAGGATCCACCATAGGTCCAAAGGAAGATCCTTTGTTAAGAACATGGGAGATTGATAATTCCTATAATGTTTTCCCACAAGGGTCCAAAAATGTCAGTGTCTCAACCAAACTCATCAAATACCCACAAACAGGTGAAACCACCGCTTTGATTGCTCCTACCAGTGTTTATTCCACGGCAATCCAAATGAAGGATCCGAAAGTGAACCAACCCAATCTTAATCTCACATGGAGGATGAACATAGAAAAGGATTACTCCTATTTGATAAGATTACACTTCTGTGACATCATAAGCCAAAGCCTTAACCAATTGTACTTCAATGTCTACATAAACGAAATGATGGGTGCCTCAAGTTTAGACCTTTCTTCTCTGACCAAAGCTCTAGACACTGCTTATCACAAAGACTTTGTACTCAACCCTTCTGAGATAAAGAACAGTTCTATTTCAGTTCAAGTGAGCCCTGCAGATTCCCAACAAGGTTTACCCAATGCGATTCTTAATGGACTCGAAGTGATGAAGATGAGCAATAAAGCTAACAGCTTGGATGGGCTTTTCAATGTTGATGGGAAATACATGGGACCAGGCTGTGTTTCCAAGAGTATGAAAATCGTTGCTGCTGTTGGGGTAGGATTCTCTGTGATTGCCATGTTTTTTGTTGCTGTGGTCTGTTTCAGATGGCGAAGGAGGCCTACTGGGTGGGAAAAGCGAAACAGCTTCTCTTCATGGCTTCTTCCTATTCAATCCACAGGTCGCGGAAGCTTGTTTTCTGCTTCAAGCAACAGCAGCTCTAGAAGATCGAGATCGAGCATCTTCGGTTCTCGCAAGAGCAAAAACGGTTACTCTTCTGGTTATTTAACATTCAAAGGGATCGGGAGATTCTTCCCCTTTTACGAACTCCAACAAGCCACGAACAACTTCGATGAGAAAACAATAATCGGTGTCGGAGGATTCGGAAACGTCTACCTAGGAACACTCGAAGACGGTACTAAGGTTGCTATAAAGCAAGGAAACTCAAGTTCAGAACAGGGAATAAACGAGTTCAGAACAGAGATAGAAACGCTGTCCAAACTTCGGCATCGTCACTTAGTTTCTTTAATAGGGTTTTGCGACGAAAACTCAGAGATGATTCTGGTTTACGAATACATGGCAAACGGCCCATTTCGCTCTCATCTTTACGGCTCCAACCTCCCTCCATTGTCGTGGAAACAGAGGCTCGAAATCTGCATAGGCTCTGCTCGTGGGCTTCACTATCTCCACACTGGTGCAGCTCAGAGCATCATCCACAGAGACGTGAAAACCACCAACATACTCTTAGATGAAAACCTAGTAGCCAAAGTTTCAGACTTTGGACTCTCCAAAGCGAACCCAGAGAAAACCCACGTGAGTACAGCGGTAAAAGGCAGTTTCGGATACTTAGATCCTGAATATTTCAGAAGTCAACAGCTGACTGAGAAGTCGGATGTTTATTCGTTTGGGGTTGTTTTAATGGAAGTACTATGCGCGAGGGCAGTGATAGCTCCGACACTGCCAAGAGAACAAGTGAACTTAGCAGATTGGGCGTTGCAGCAACACAGGAAAGGGATGCTTCATAAAATCATCGATCCTCGTATTGCGGAGACTATTGCTTCTGGGTCGTTGACCAAGTTTGTGGAAGCTGCAGAGAAGTGTTTGGAGGATCACGGGGCTGACAGGCCTGCCATGGGGGATGTGTTGTGGAATCTGGAGTATGCTTTGCAGTTGCAGGAGGCTGCTTTGAAGATCGACGTCGCTGAGGATAAGACTCTGAACTTGATTGGGTTGGAGCAGCGGAGTGAGAGTGAGAAGAATGCAGGGGATCATTCGGGGACTCAGCCCAGTGAGGAGTCTGATATGAACGACGTTGATTCTTTGTTCTCTCAGATGCCTCCTTTTCGAGGGAGGTAGTCTTTTGACATTTGAGATGCTTCATGTCTCTCTCTAGTTAATTTCATTTATCAATTTTACAGAATAGATATGCTCGAGAATATACGAGGTCAGATTTGGATATCAATCAAGTCATCAATCATGGAACCTATGGGAGCTCTGTTTCATTGTTTGGTGTATGGATATCAGGTAGGTTTGGATGTCAGTATCAGAAGTAATCACAGGTTAGGTTGATTTTTTTTTTTTAATGAATTTTTCGATTTAAACCACCGTTTCAGTTTAAATTTTTTTCTCATTTAAACAAAATTAATCTAATTCATATTTGAATGGATTGATTTTAGTTGGTTTAGTGAGTTTAAAAATGATGAAAATATTATCACATAATATACATTTTTAAATTGTTAAAAATATATGAATCCCATGAACCCAACTATAAAAAGCAATCCTTATGGTCCTTACTAAGGCTTTCTGCACTGCCCTAATTCCCCTTTGAATCGCCATTAATGAAGAATTAATGAGAACGAGAGATCCATTATCAAAGCACAATTTATTTCATCCAGTTCATATTCTTTATAGTGTTAGATTTTGACTATTGAATAATCTCATCTAACGATTATTGTTAAATTTTGTGTTTTTTTAAATTGCAGGATTAATTCTAACAAATTTCATCTTTTTTTTAAAATTAATCATGCAATTTGAAAATAAAAATACAAAATTTAACAATGGCATGCAACAGTCAAGATTCAACACTAAAAGGATTGTTCTCTCCAGCACACTAGAGGGAATCTCTTTCCTTTTTCATCAGTGTATCTAGTTTTTGTATGGGATAATTTTATGGAGATTTCAATTTCTTAGATGGTTAAGTTTTTTTTTAGTTTTCCTTTAAATATATTAGAAATTTAAAATAAATTTGATAATAAAAAACACAATCTATGAAGTTTTTAAATATTAAATACGACCCTTTCTATGTGCTAGATTATGTTAACATTTTCACACATATTGTAAAAAAAATTAATTTATTTTTTGACAAATAAGTTAAATTTTTATATGAAATAAAATTATAATTATTTTTTAAAATTAAGCTCTATTATGAAATTGTGCTTTTATATTTAATAATAGTATAAATTATTAAGCAATTTTATTATTAGAAAGGATACATATTATATAAAAAAAAAAGTTAATTTCAATTAAAAAACTGAAGAAAGCCAAGCTAATATTTGAAATAAGAAAAATATTCGATATCATTTTAGCCAAACTGAAAAAAATGTTAGCGTAATTTATCTTTTTGGGTATGCGTAAATTGTAATCAATGTTTTACCCGAATCGTTTAAGAACTCTAACTTGCAAATGGGCTATATATATCGACGGCCCATTTGTAGGCACGAATTTCGTCCATTGATTTGGGCCTTTAAATGGGCCCAATTTATTTCTTAATAAGTTGTTGGGAATTCACTATGCCTATGTCATGAAGAAGTGACAGAATTATAATTTTAATCTAAGATTGTATTTATTTTAATTTAATTATTTTTTATTAAATCACAATACTGTTTTTAAAGTTTTAAATTTTATTTGCTAAAAATTATTTGATGAAAACAAAAGACATTGATAAAAAATAAATAAAATAAAATAAAATATTAAATTAAAACAAATACAACTTTCAAAAACTAAATTAATATGCTTAATTTTTAATAGATTAAATTGAGATAAGGAAATTTCTTTTGGCCAAATTTTTAATTTACTTTTTTTTTGAATGGATAGTATGAATTGGAGACTACAATTTTAAAGTGAAGTCAGCACAAGTGAATTGACAAATTTGTCTTTTATAAAATAGCAAATGAGGGTCATGAGTCAGAGAGAACTACAAATCAATAATTCAATGTATAAATTACGTTTGTTAGTTTCATTGACTTTGCCAACAAAAATAAAAATAAATAAATAAGAAGACTTTGGAGTTTGGAGAACTATCGTTTTGGCATTGCGAATTGTCCTGCTGACGTAACCAATATGACATTGGAGTCTTTACTGATGTAGCTAGACACTAATTAGGATTAGGAGGAGGGTATTGCTTTAAATCTGAACTATTAATTTTTTTATCAATAGTTTCAAGAAAAATAAAATTAAAAAATAGGTAAATTTTAGACTATTAATTTTAAAAATTAACGCATCCAGATCAAACTGAACCCTCATATTAGGATGATCCTGTTCCAATTCTTTAAGTCTTAATTAATAAGTAAAAGTGTCAAATTAGTTGGAATTTAAATATATAAAAATCTTACATTATAGTATTATTTATATAAATATAATGTATAATTATATTATATAGATTTAATTTATATAAAACTTGTACAAAACAAATTCTTAAAAGAATTAATAATAGAAGAGTTGTAAAATATATTTAATTATTTCTAAAAACTATAATATAATAAAAAAAATATAAAAATTACACCTAAATTTTCTCTTGTAGGTAAATCCAGCTAGGTCAAATTTGAAAAGAAGCCTGAACCAACTTTTTTGTTTCTTTAGAAAATTTTTACTTGAATTTTTAAACTCATTTGATTTTTTGTCAAATAAATTTATAAGCTCAAATAAACACTTCTAATCCACAACCTAATATTATAAGGTGATATAGGTGCATTACAATAAATAGTAGATATTCTGGCGTTGTTGGGCAGCAGCATTGGCAATGAAACCCTTGTTTCATCCTTGGATTTTGCCAACAAAACAAGAAAGGAAAGCGCTCAAATGTATGTCAAGTTGCACAAGACAAATGAGTGAATATTGCTCAGTTTGATAATCTGCTTGAACTCTGATTTATATTTATACTAATAAGAATTTATAACATATAATTACAAAAACTACAGATAAGGAAAATAGTGCATAGTTTTCAATTGATCCATAAGATAAGGAAATACTATTCTATTATTTACAGTGCACCATGTAAAGACAATCTAGCTGGATAACAAATTAATGGAAGGGACCTTTGTTGATGCACTTTCTGCATTGTTATCTACACTGCTACTGCCAGAGGTGCTTTTAATCTTTTCCTTAACATTTCCCCTTAAACGAGAGGGTGACTGAGAATTAACCCTAATTTTGTCCCTTAAGTATAAAAATCATGAATGAGACAAAGGTTTAGTACGTAAATCTGTTCTTTGATTGATAGAAGGAACAAAATGAACCTGCATTTGCTTGTTTAAGATTTTGTCGCTAATGAAATGAACATCTAATTCAATATTGTACTTTGGTTGTCACAAAAAATATGCTTGAACATTTTCACGTACAAAAAGAAGATATCTAGCTAAAGATGCTTGAAGGACTGGGTTGGCAGAGATAGATATTGCACTTTGGTTGTCACAAAAAATATGAGATGGTTTAGACATCTTGACACCAAGTTCGGATAATAAGGACTGTAGCCAAACAATTTCTGATACAATATTAGCTGAAGACCAAAATTCAGCTTCAGTAGTGGACCTAGAAACAACTGACTACTTTTTGGCTCCGCAAGTAATCAAATTAGATCCAAGATAAACACAAAAACCTGTGGTAGATCTTCTATCATCTAGCTCAACACCCCAATCTGCATCAGAATAAGCTGACAAATTCAAATCATTAGATGCAGTAAATAAGAGACCATGATGAACTGTACTAGATACATAACGAAGGATGTGTTTCATTAGAGACCAATGATGAGTACTTGGATTGTGCATATACTAACAAGCCTTATTTATACTGTATGACAACTCAGGCCTGGTTACCATGAGGTATTGTAAGGCACCCACTATAGAATGATATAGACTAGGATCATGAAATGGAGAAGATGAATTAGACTGATACATAGTTCCAGTAGCCATAGGAGTAGAGTTAGGCTTACACCCTGACATATTAGTCCTTGAAACTAATTCTACAGCATATTTAGATTGAGATAGATGCAAAGAACCATTTGATAGAGACTTGACTTCTATACCCAAAAATTAGTGCAGAGGACAAAGGTCCTTGAAAGCAAAAGCTGAGCTAAGTTGCTAAACTAGAGAAGTAATGGCAGACTTAGAATTTCCAATTAGAATAATATCATCCACATAGACTAAAACATAAAGAGTAATGCAGCCAGAGAACTTAACAAACAGTGAACTATCACATTTAGAGACCACAAAACCAAATTGCATAAGTGTAAAAGCTAAGGGTGCGTTTGGTTTGTGAAAACATTTCCTGTTTTCATTTTCAATCTTCATTTCTTGAAATGCATTTCCTGAAACACTGAAAACATCTTTTTGGTGTTTTCAGATTTAGGCTTATTTTAAGAAATATTTTCAAGAAAACGTTTTCAATTAACTCAACCAAACGCATTTTCAAGTCCATTTTCTGTTTTCAATGAAAATGAAAACAGGAAATACCCAAACCAAACAGGCCCTAACTTTTCAAATCAAGTTCTTGGAGCCTGCTTAAAGCCATACAAAGCCTTATTTAGTTTGCACACTAAGCCTTTATTACTATCTTCAAAGCCAGGGGTGTCACATCCCAAAACTTACAAGTGATATAAACATAAAATACCTAGGGTGTACCTCCGTGGTACCCCATAATCTCTGTGAACATTCTTAATATCCATAATTATGTGAATCATAAATATTCCAAGAAAGATATTTTGTATACATATTCAGAAAATGTTCAACTTTCAAACACTATAAAGTACTATACAACCTCCCAAGCCTAGGTGACCTACTAGATTACAGAGCGTTTCCTAATCCTTACCAATTGTTTACCAGACAAAAGTGGAGTATATCCTTAAAGGCTATAAATTCTTCTTCTCAACCACTGTATCTGAAAAGATAATCATGGAGAGTGTGAGTTTATCATAACTCAGTGAGTAAACAACTGTACATGAAAATATCATAAGCACAAACACCACATTTACTAATACAATCAATCTATCATTTATTTTAAATAATTATAGTATTATATGCCATAAATACTTGCACTGAGTGACTTGGGAATTTAACCCTCAAACTCTTTGTGCATAGGTTTTCACATTTATACACCGAGTAGTATGAGACTCTAACCCTTTCAAACTCGTGCATAGATTTTCACATTTATACACTGAGTGATATGGGACTCTAACCCCTTTCAAACTCGTGTATTGATTTTCACAGTTATACACCGAGTAGTATAGGACTCTAACCCTTTCAAACTCGTGCATAGGTTTTCACATTTATACACCGAGTAGTATGGGACTCTAACCCTTTCAAACTCGTGCATAGATTTTCACATTTATACACCGAGTAGTATGGGACTCTAACCCTTTCAAACTCGTGTATTAGATCTCGTAGATCTTTTGCTCATCAATAAAATAGTGAGAATTTATCACAATATAATTACTATGAAATAAATGAATTTACACATATTTTTATTCCGTTGAATGTCTATCATCAACCATAACAATCATCATATATTATCAACAGCGAGATTGATTATTTCTCACTTCAATAATGTTATAAACAAGACTTGTATTGTACCTTATCTAATAAGATCACATTAGTTTAGTAAGGTTATTCACTTACAAAATGTTCCAATTTATTCAAGGAACAATCACATCTAGTTCTTTAGTCAACTAGAGAAATCAATTCTCAAAGGTAATAAAATACCTTCCAATGATATTATACTTTTTCTCAACCTGAACACACACTGATAATCTTCTCAATTTCACAAATAACGCAAATGAGATTTATATTGTGCTTTGACTAATTTATTAAATTAATTTTGCAAGGTTGCCTACTCACCTGGATTCCACGCTCTCGGCGCTCCCACCTTGCGCCCCAATCATCCCTATTGTAACCAGGTAAAAACCATTAGGGTTACAAAATAGAGAAATTTCTTATCACTACTCTCGACCTTTACTCACATCTTAAGTCATAACTCCTAACCGGTAATGAATTTCTAAATGACACTTATACCATTGGAAACTAGACTCAAAGAGCTTTTCAACGATATTAAAAAAAAACTGATGCTACAGTAATAGTCAACGGTCAACGCAGCTACAGTAACGTTGACCGAGTCAACGCTACAGTAACGTTGACCGAGTCAACGCTACAGTAACGAGAAAATCTGGAAAAATTTTCTCGGTGAACAGTAATTTCTGGGGAAAATTTTCGATGTTCTTCGTGTTCTTCATCCAAAAATCCTAAAATCATATCTAAAACAACATTTCTTTTGATTTCTTCCATGGGTTTTCATCCTTAATGTCTAAGGAGTGTTTTAACACCAAAACCCCCAATTTCTACCAACAATCCAAGCTCAAATCTCAAATTTTCATCAAGAACACTAACTTTTTCAAATATCCAAATTCTACGAAATTTTTTGTTCTAATAACATCATAAACCACCTAAGAATGTTTTACATTAACATCCACACTTAAATTCATCCATTAAAACTCAAAATCTTAATTTTCTTCCATAGGTCCGAAAATGGAGAAAAAGAGAAATAGAGTAGATAAAACTTACCTCTTTACCTCTAGAACTCCTGAGAATCGGAAGTATGGTTAGAAAATACAAGATCGCCGGATGAAAATTTGAGAAATGATTGAAGAAGGGAAGATGGAAACAAACGAAGAACATGAAGCCTCGGGAGGAAGAAGGAGAAGAAAAACTAATAATTGTATGTGTGGGCCCCACTAATTTCTTTTTCAATAAAATCGCTCATAGCCACCTTAGCTTATAAGATTTGTTCACTTTAATCCCTCTCGATGTCTCAAATACCACTTTAACCTCGAATCCATCATCTTTTCGGTACCGGACTCATAATTCATTCTCATAAGCTTTATTCTTCCTCTCAGGTTTCTATTTGGTCATTTCTCAAAAGTCCTCTATACTTTCTTTTCTTTTCACTTTAGTCCTTGAGAATTTGTAAAAATTTCCTAAATTAAAAATTAAAATTTCTATTCCCAGATTTTCTTCACTAATTCAAAAAGCACATTTTCACGTAATTAAAATTTTCACTAAATTTCAAATTAGACTTTAAATATTCATATAAATTCTTGAGATATTACAAGGGGGCTGCACCATATAAACTTTTTCATGTAAATCTCTATTCAAGAAAGCAGTGTTGACATCCAATTGATGCAAATGCCAGCCTTGAGAAAGAGCAAGAGTCAAAACTATCTGAATTGTGGATGGCTTAACCACTGGGGAAAAAGTTTCATGAAAATCGAATCCTTCCTTTTGAGAGAACCCTTTTGCCACTAACCTGGCTTTTAATTTCAGCAATGAAGCATTTGGATTTTGCTTGATGATTTAAGGGAAAAGGGACTAGAGTCCAAGTGTGATTGCAAATGAAAGCAGCAAATTCTTCTTTCACAACTGCATGCCATTTAGGATCGGCTAAGGCTACTTTGACAGATTTAGGCTCTTGAACAAGAGTAGCTAAATAGGTTTTTGGTTTATAACCACCTACTTTGGACCTCGTAACCATAGGATGACAATTAAAAGCTGAAAAAATGGGTACAAGTGCTAGGAAGTGACTATAGGTGAAGAATTAAGGTGAGAAGGCAGTGAAGAAGATGTGGAAGAGGATGAGGAAGCTCTAGTGGATACATACTGAGTATGAAGACTTGGGTTAAGTGAAAAAGCTCTTGAAGTGATATTAGGATGAGGTGAGGAAGACTGAAGAGAAGATGGTACTGAACCACAGGGACAAAGGAGGAGATAAAGCAATAATTACAGGTATTGGTGAAGGAAAAGATTAAGGAGCAGAATTACAATTTTGAGACAAAATTATTTTAGCATAAGGAAAACTATGTTTATTAAATTTGACATGTCTAGTGATGTAAATTTTATTGTGAAGGGGATCAAAACACTTATAGCCCTTGTGTTAAAGGCTATATCCCAAGAAAACACAACAAGTGGAATGATAGGAAAATTTATTGGAATTATAAGGTCTAAGATAAGGGTAGCATTCACAACCAAAGCTTCATAAAAATTGATAGTCTGGTTTTCTTTAATAAAATAGCTCAATGGGTATTTTATTATTCAGCATAGGTGTGGGCAGCTTATTAATAAGATATATTGCAGTATGAAAAGCTTCATGCTAAAAAGAAAGTGGTAACTTAGCATGAGCTACCAATGATGTGCTGGTGTCTTTGCTCAGCAAGACCATTCTGTTATGGGGTATATGGATAGCTGATCATATGATGAATGCCATGAGATGCTAGATAGGAAGATAACGCCATGTACTCTCCTCCACCATTATGTTGAAGTTTCTTAATCTTCTTCCCAATATGTAATTCAGAAGCTGCTTTAAAGTGAACAAAAGCAGAAAGTGTGTCAGATTTATTTTTTAAGGGATAAAACCATGTAAACTTGGTTGCTGCATCAGTGAAATGCACATAGTAGCGAAAACCATCCTTAGTAGAAATTGGTGCTGGGCCCTACACAAAAAAAGACTAATTCTTGGTTCAGTAAAGATAGTCTGAGAAGCAACAAATGGTAATCGACTACTTTTGCCCAAACAATAAGAAGAGCAAAAATCAATAATTTTATTATCTCGAGAAGCAACATTACAATCAGTCAAAACTTTCATAGCTGGGTGACCCAGTCTATGATGCCAAAAAGACATAGTAATACTAGTAGAAGCATTAGATTTTTGCTGATCACTGTAAGACGGATTGTCAACAGGGGAACATGAACAAGTATTAGCCATAGGCTGAGAGGGCATTTTAAATTTTGCAAAATAGTAAAGTTTATCCTTAATAGTCCCCTGGAGCAGAGGTTGATGTGTGTCTTGAGATTTAACACAATACCTATTAGCATGAAACTCATAATACACCCTTTTGTCTGTAGCAAACTGTCTAACACTAACCAAATTCTTAGTGATATTAGGAACATGTAGTAGAGAATTAAGAGAAAGAACAGAATGAGAATCAATAGGAGAAAGAAATGCATAATGCCCAACACTGTGAATAGGGAAAGGGTAACCATTACCTATGGTGACTTGATCTGAGCCATAGTATGGAATCTTATTCATCAAGTTCTGATTGTCATGCATGAGATAATGAGTGGCACTAGAATTTGGATACCATGCAGAGTCATATAGGGTTTCAGGTGTGGTAAGAAGAGCTTGAACTTGTCTTGTTTCTCTACCCTAACCATTACTGAAAACATTACTAGAATAAGGACATAGACCAGCATAATTTTGATTATACCTGTGATAGTATTGTCATACTTCATGGCCATACTTCCAACACGCTTGGCAATATGGTTTAGGTGGTCAAGTATTATTTCTTCCTCCAGAGAACCTTCCTCTGTTATTTCGGCCTCCATAGCCCCTTCCATAGTTGCCATAATTTCCTCTGTTGCTGTTACTATAATTATTATTGAAATTTCCTCTACCAGTATTGTTTGAATTTTGTACACCATTTTTCTTATCTTTGTTCTGAGCCTGATTAGTACTAGAACTAGTTTGAGTTATGTTAGCAATAATATCCTGATTAATAGTAGAATTTTTTACGGTATTCTTATATTTATCAATCCTTTCTTCTTGAGTCATCAGTAAGGCTTCCACCTCTGCTATAATGTATGATTCATTTCTCATAGTTACATTCATAAAAAAATTATCATATTTATCTGGTAAACCATCTAGTATGGCATCTATATGCTCATTATTAGTCACTGACTCACCAATAGCTACCAAATCATTAACACATTTTTTTTATTTTGAGTAGATAAGTGCTTATAGAAGAGGTACCTTTCTTTGTGGCTCTTAACAGTGTTCTATACTGCCTTATCTTTGACTTGGTCTAAGTAACAAAGAAGGTAACCAGTCTTTCAGATACCTCATAAGTGTGATTACAGCCAAAAACTCTAGAATGCATGCCGTCTGTGAGTGAAGCTAGTAGCTACGATAGTAGAATTTGGTCTTGTTGTTCCCAGTTATGATACTTGTTTGTGATTAGAACATCTCCTTCTTCATCAACCATCTAATGCTTCTAAGGAACATACCTTTGGGGGTTGAAATATTGCCATTGTGGAATATTGATCCATTTTGACTACATAAGTAGTTGATAAGCTAAAGGTGTATGGTATGGTCACATGATTAAATTTGTGAATCTTGATGTTGTGCATTGCTAATTATGTTTGATTTAAATTGTCTACCTTATTAACATTTTATTCTAAAATGTTAATTTTGCAATGAAGTACTTTAATAAACACTACGCATGTAAATATGATCATGATTGCTTTGTGAAAAATCGTGTGAGAGGGTTGGCCTCTCTATAAATAAAAAATAATTCCTTCTGATCCTGTGCTTGTTTGGATGATGGATAAGTTATGTACAAATATTGTATAGACCCCCTTTACATATTTGTGTTTAATAATGTTGGTTGGTGATCAGGATACTTGATAATCCTTGTGTTAGATATTCTGTAAGAAGCTTAGTTGGCTTATTTGATAAAAATGGGTTAGTGGTAGTACGAGGGGTCGAGTAGCTTTCTTGCACTATAACTGATGATTGTAAGAGAAGCCTATATGGCCCTCTCTATTGGAAAATTGGAAGAGAAGCCTGTGTGGCCGCCCCCTTCTATTATGGACTGAGATGAGAAGAGCCGATGGGAGCCTTTTCTTAGATTATAACTGTAATACCCGTTAATTTTGGAATATCATTCGCCTAAGAGTATTTTAGAATTTTACAACGTTACTTTAGTTATTTATTTTGGTCATTTTTAATTTTCATATTTAATTGTTCTCTTTGAATATTATTTATGAAAATTGAGTTAAATGACTGGACTAAATATTTGCACCATGTGGGATATATTCTAAGAATGGTGAAATTCATGGAAAAGTAGTTTAAGAATGGTCAATTAGTCTATTTATTGTAAATTGACTGGATGGGTTTGGATGTTGGGTTATGGATACCCATGGGTTATTCAATAACCCATTAGAAATATTTAATATAAAGTTTCAATAGTACCCCCTCATTTTTCTCACGCAACCGAAGCAGCTGATGAAGTTTTCTCTCCTTTCTTCATTCTCTTCTCAAATCCTTTCTTTGATCTTTAGAGTTTCGATTATTTGTTCGGTTCAAAAGCTTTGTAAGGATCAAAGGTAAGATTTAATCTCATTATTTTCCTTAAATTTCAGTTTATGTAGAAGATCAGAGGAGGTTTTGTTCTTGAAGATTTTGATGATAATTCATGAATCTCAGTTGTTTTAGAAGTTATATTTGAGTTATAATCGGTTAAAAGAGTTGAGATTCTGGTTTTGAATCAAAAGAAAGGAAAGGATGAATTTTTGAAAGATTTTTCTGCAAAACTCGAGTTACTGTAGCGACCAGAAATTTCGAGAAAATCTGGAAATTTTTCTTCGAGTACTGTAGCAGTAATGTAGTGTCGGCAGTCAACGGTACTATAGCAGTCAATGTTACTGTAGCGAACCGGCACTGTAGCGAACCGTTACTGTAGCAAACCGTTACTGTAGCAATCAGAAAATTTTACGTATTTTCGTGATTTTGTTTCCTTTCTTATGTTTCCTTGTAATATATTTTACTAGGAAATTTTCCTACACAAATTCTAGTGTGGAATAAGGTAAACTTGGACAAACATCAAGGTGAGTGAATAACCTTGCTAAGCTAATTTGATATTACTAGTCAAAGTACAATATAAGTCTCATTTACAATATTATTTGGATAATAAGCAATCAATTTTTCATATGGGAGTATATGATGATCGGTAGAAATAAGAGTATGTAGAAATTATTTTATTTCATGACAATTGTACTATGTGATAAATTCTCACTATCTTATTAATGAGTAAAGATCTACGGGATTTAATACACGAGTTGAAAGGGTTAAAGTCCCATACTACTCGGTGTATATCTAAGAAATCTTATACACGAGTTTGAAAGGGTTAAAGTCCCAAACTACTCAGTGCATATCTATGAAACCTATACACGAGTTGAAAGGATTAGAGTCTCATACTACTCGGTGTATACCTATGAGATCTTATTCACGAGTTTGAAAGGGTTAGAGTCTCATACTACTCGGTGTATATCTATGAAATCTTATTCATGAGTTTGAAAGGGTTAGAGTCCCATACTACTCGATGTATAAGACAATTAATTATATGAGTAAATGTGGTATTTGTACTTTTGATATTTTATATAGTACAGTTATTTACTTAGTGAGTTTTTAAATAAACTCATACTCCCTATGATTATTTTTCAGATACAGAAAATAAAAAACAAGAGTATCCGTTTGAAGAATAGAAGCCCCTTGAAATTATCCTCTATTTCTGTCTGGTGGGATACCAGTACTTATCAATGTGGATACTAGGAACGCTCTGTACTTTCTATAGGTCTCCTAGGCTTGCGATGAGATACAAATATCAGACTATGTATGTCTATATTTACTTATCAGATGAATATAATTCTGTAGTGTGGAATGAATGATTAAGGTTGAATGTAAACCTTAAAAAATATATGTAAATAACGTATGTTTGAGAATTTTATAAAATGAGTAGTATCTTTTCACATGTTCAATTTTTGAGATGTGACAATAACCTATGTGTATATGATAATTATTGATAATCTAGTGAGAAGCATGTGTGGCCCTCTCCACTACAGTAGCTGAGAACATAGCGAGAAGCCTGTGTGGCACTCTCTATTTAGTTGAAAAATGAATATTAATTAAAATAAATGTAAGTAACTACCATATATTATTTAAGATAAATATTAATTTATAATGTAAATAATATATCATACATCATATATTCATACAAGAGAAGAGGATAACTTACCCAGATTACTCGTAGTCTCCCAAATCACAATTTTAACATTTAAATTAAAATTTAATATTTCATTCACTCACAAAGTTATATCAACTTAATTAAATTCATAATTGTAACATCAATTTCTATGATAATCCACATCATAAATTCTTAAAATACGATCCTTCGAATTTAAATCAAATTAAAAATAATAAATAAATAGTTCAATTACCCGAAACCCCCTAGATGTCATAGTTGACCACAAAACTTCTTAATCTTAAATGAACCAATACTAGTGACTCGAGATCCACCCAACAATGAGAAAGTTCAACTACAACTCTAGCCCTCTTGCGGATACTCTTCTTCTGCTACTTGATCTGAAAAATTTAAATTAATGAGTGTGAGAAAAATATCTCAGTGAGTGAGCCAATCCCCACCGCCCTAATAAAATTTGCTATGCAAAAGTAATAAAATAAAAGTATAGGCATAAATCACAAATCACAGGAAAAGATATACACCAAATTTTGCAATTCAATCAAACAGTTTAGACTAACGAAACTAGTACTTGTCAATAAAAAATACCCGGGAGCGCCCGTAGGCCCACTCTACTAATCTCATCAAACTCGCTATGGTGTACAACTTCATCCTCAATAGTCAGGGAGCCTCACAGATTAAATTTATGCATAACTTTCTACCAAAGGAATCGTTATCTCTATTCTCAAAGGTCGAGTCCTTTTGTCACCTAAATTTCCCGCTTGACGTAAGAAATGGTACTATCTCACCCAAACACAATTAAATTTCAAAAAATTCCAAATAATCATCAATATATTCAACAATATAATCATCATTTTAATTTCCATTGGATAATCATAAGTATCCCAAATCACAAATAATTGTATTTGTCTCATGAACAATGTCTCTTTTCTAATGTTTTCTATTAGCAATTCCATCAATCACCAAATTTTACAAAATTCTCAATTTCTCTTTTAACCCAAGTCTCTTAACTAGATTCCCTCTTTCCTACCTTGACTATTACCTATCTTTATACCCTATCACTTTAACATTTAAGATAATATTAAAGAAAGGTTACTTTACTCACCTAAATCCGAACGAATCCTACCAATCAACTTCTCTTGATGTGAAAAAGGAAATTTGTTCTATGATACTTGGGATTTTCAAAAAATAAGGAAAAGTCCAGATGTCAAAATAAATTATTTATGTTTCTTTTAAAGGAGACGAACTGACAAGAGAAAGAGTGATTTATGAGATACCTTGATTCCTCCTTGCTTCTTGAATGGTGGCAGAATGGTGGTCGAGAGAGATGTTTAACACAAAGTGTGTGTATGTCTGTGTGTGTGCATACGAAATGGTGGTGTGTATGTGTGATACAAGATGCTTGAATGGATGTACGAGTAAGTGCTAGAGGGATGTGGCGGCTGAGTGGGTGTGTATGTGTTTGTGTTGGGAGGCATCTGGAGTATGAAGCTTGACGGTGGATGATGAGTGGTTTATGAAGTGGCAATGTGTTATACGTGCAGAATAGGATTGAGAGAAAAAGGGAGGGAGAGTGAAAGATTTAGAGTTTCTAGTTTTAGATAGATTTAGGTAGATGTTTGTTTATTTAAAATAATTGAATGTGTAGCCCTTTGATATATTTAATCTACCCTACCAATATCACATTTAGTACTTTAGCCCCTAAATTGTATTTTAGCAAAAATATATTAATTAATTTTCGAAAAAAACTCATATAGTTTACTAGGTTAAGATTCTTATTTTAATATATAACTAATTATCTAATAAGATTTGAACTTCCTCTTATACTCTTTTAGTGAGTTTCGAAACTCACCTAAAATCTAAACATAGATTCATGAAAAAAAAAAATATAATCTAAGGTTTATATGATATATTTTCAGATTCAAAAACTTAGGTTATTTTTTGGTTACCTTTCTAGAATGCATAATCTTGCTCACCTAATTGTTTGAATTCAAAAGATTTGTTATACAAATCTTAGATAATCTTAAACAAATATAATATAATTATATCACACTTGCTAAGATATTCTTTAGATTTAATAAAATAAACCAATATCCTTAATTTTAATATTAAAGGGGATTTGATTAGTTAGATAAATAACTAATCATATTTTATAACCTTTGCATGATCCAATCATTTAATACCACTATTTTTATTTAATTATATAACTTATTTAATTTCCATTGAATAGCATGGTGTCATTGTTCAAAATATATTTCTTTTTTATTTTTTTATTTCAATAAGTCATTTAATAAATTAGTCAAACTCCTTATTTCAAAAAAAAATGAATATGTTGAGATTTAGAAACTATTTTCCATTTCCTATTTCACATCAAGGTTCCCTATAATTTTCTCCATCTATTCTTATACCTTGTACACATTTTCACCACACCCCATAAGATTCCAAAATCTTTCATTTTAGTCCTGAAATTTCCACTTTAGTTCTTGTATGACCTAGCATCTCACGCTGCTAGTCTTAGCTCAAATTCACATACTAAAGCATTACCACATTACAATATACATAGCACACGTTTTGAACACAATTTGCAAACCAATGTTTGTGAAATAAAATTTAACAATTAAAAATAGAAAATTAAATGATGGGTATTACACTCTCGTATTATGACTGATGATTGTAAGATAAGCCTATGTGGCCCTCTCTATTGAAAAATTGGAAGATGAGCCTGTGTAGCCCCCTTCTATTATGGACTGAGATGAGAAGAGTCGGTGGGAGCCTTCTCAAAGTATAAGCTATGTGCATATGGTAATTATTGATAATATAGTGAGAAGCCTGTGTAGCCCTCTCTACTATGGTAGCTAAGAACATAGCAAGAAGCTTGTGTAGCCCTCTCTGCTATGATTCACGAGATTATTAAAGGAAGCATGTGTGGTTCTCCTATCTATTCTTTATGATGATGAGATGACATGAATGCCCATGAGATAAATTTCAATATAATGATGTGACTCTTTATTGTACCTCTCTCTTTTGAATTGGTGATTGATATTGTAGATGCTTGTATGGCATTGTATTGTATACTTTAGAAATGGGTGGATGCTGGAAAGTATGGGTGAATGTTCTCATATTGCGTGCTGGGATGTTTTCTGTGTTCATAGAGTGTGGAATAGGTAATTGATGAAGGGTAGGGCAAATCAAGATATTATCCCTACATGTTGTACATGGTTTGCCCTTTCTTTTAGTTATCTTATATGGTCCTCACTGAGTATTTTACACTCACTCTTTCTCTATCCATGTACTCTTGCAGGTCTTCGGTGCAATTAGTGAGTCTCGATACGAGAAGCAGCAGGGCCTCTGAGTCCTCAACCCCTTTTGGTGTCGGGTGGATAATTATAGAAATAGTTTTAAGGGTTAAGTCGCTCTATAGAAGAATAGAACACCTAGAATTGTTTTGAATGTTTGTGTTGATATTGATATTGGATTATTGATTATAAACCTTATACAAGTGCATGACAAGAATTATAGGATTGGTTATAAATGTATTATTTTCTTCTGGTTTTGACACTGATGTTTCTATGAGATTATAGTATTTTACCTAATAGTGATGTTTGTCAAAGCTTATGGTGGTGATGTGGGATTCACCTCTGTGCAGGTCATGTTCCCTAAAATGGGGTGTGACAAAGACTCCCTGCTAGCTATAGGTTGTCAGCTAAGCTTTTCATTTTGGCAATGTATTCATCCATTTTCATGCATCCTTTCCTGGTTCTTTGTAATTAGCCTTTGTTCCATAGAACATTTGCTCTAGTTGCTAAACCTATCAATTCTTCTGTGCTGTTCTAGAGTTCTTGGTTGTTCTTGCACTTGACAAGTTGAGCAACTACATCAATGGAGATCAAACTGTAGAGCCATCTTAACAACAAATGATCAGTGGCTTGCCACTCTTCATATTGGAAGTATCACTGACCTCTAGAGGAGATAATTGCTCCTATCCAACTTGACAGGTGTAAATAAATTGAAGGAATTATTGGATGACTGAGTGAGCTTAAGGCATGGGATGGTTGTTGTTGAATTCATTGTGGTTGAGTCAGAAGCAACTGTGCTTGCCATTATTTAAAGAAGGAAAGATGAAGAGCGTTTAGCAGCTTGGCTCCGATACTAAGTCAAGTTTTCAAAAACAGAAAATACAAGACAAATGAGTGACTATTGCTCAGCTTGGTCATTTGCTTAGCATTGATTTATATTTATAACTAGTGTTGTGACCCGTGCGATGCACAGGTAAATCACAACTCTAAAAATTTTTATAACTTATAAAAATAATAATAATTACAATTGATTTATATAAAATTTATAAGTCATGACATATACTTTTTAAACATAAATACTCTGAATTGATTTATTAGTTTCATAATCAAATCTATTTTACCTACTCAAACTTTGATTTGAATTGATTTATTTATTTAATAGAATAAATTTAAATGAATAAAATAGGAAAATTTGTTAGTTTGCGGATTATTTGTTGCATAGATTTGTAATTGATTGAATACTGATTATATCTTTACTTTTGAATGCGTCTTTTTTTGTTTCAATCGGATCTAAAGAAGAAAAACACTAAAGGTTGCTGCTACGTTTAGATTGAATCTCCAGGTCTCAATTTTCGTCTTTCAAGAATTTGATTTCAATCTCTTTCTTCAGTCAAAGAATTATGATTTAAAGATTCATATCTTAAACTTTGATTTTTATTAAATTAAGAACTATTTTAAAAAGAAATCAAAATCAAACCAAATAAAGCAAATTTTTTAATTCACATATCAATTCCACAATCAAGTTTATTTTACCTATTAAAAAATCCTTTAAGACACTATAGTGTCAAATAATAAAGGTAATTGTTTTTCAATTTTAATTCAAATTATTTAAATCAATTCAAATCAAATAATTAATATTATGTGATGTTATAAATTTACCAAATTTACTAATTTACCAAATTTATTTATTCATTCAAATCAAATAAAATAATGATATTGACTAATTATCAATTTCATTAATTTCATTAATTAATAATTATGATAGCATATTCTGCTATTCACTTTAACAATAACCTGTATAATATATTAAATACATTGGGAACCACATAATATGATAATAATACTATTATCATATAATTTATAAATTTATAAAACTGATGATGTAATACCCATCAAAAATAAAATATAAATGCGTATTTGCAAACTATGGTTACTATGCTAGTATACGGTACTGTTCACCTATATAATACTATTTACGTATACGATATTGTTCACTTATACAATTGAAATGTCAAGTACTAGATGTGGTTTGTGTTGACCCTAAGGCTATATGCCATAAGTTTTGATGATGACAAATATATTTGAATAGTAGCATTGATATATATAAAGATTAATTATCATATATATGCTACAAGTACTTAAGCATGATTATGTTATTTAATATGTATGTTGCATATATTGAATCATGCTATTAAACTAACCATTGGGTTTGCAAGTAAGATATATTTTATAGGTTGGTTCAAAACAAGAAGAGTGAGGATTGTATTGAAGAACAAGGAAAAGCAATATCATGCTTAACTCAAGGAAAACAACATGCAAGGATGAAGCTCCAAGAAATGAAGAATTAGAAGATTTGAAGTCTTGGAAGCTTGGATGCATCAAGATAGCCTATGTGTTTAAATTAGGTATATTTTATATAGGCTAGTATATTTGTGCAACTCAATGATTTAGATTTGCATACATTGGCTCAAGCATTTTTGAACAAAAAGTTAGTGAGATATGAAGTTTTACAAAAGTTATTTTTTGACCTTTGGTCACTCCTTATATCATATCTCATAAATGAAAAATCGGTTTTTCAAGTATCTTAATCTCATTTGATAGTAGACTCAAAGATCTTTTCAACGGTATATTATTTATTCAAAACGGAGTCCAAATGAGAAATATATGACTATTCAAAATATAGTTTGAAAAACTGAAAGTTAATTTTACTGTAATAAAAAAATTATTCTGTTCTGACCTATAGTCAGTATTTTGATTATATCTTTTAAAAGAAAAATAATTTTTGAGTAAAACTTGCTCATTTGAAACTAGACTCCAAGAGCTTTCCAACGGTATATTATTTGTTTAAAACGGAGTTCAAATGAGGGAGTTATGAATTTTTAAAGAAAGCTCAAAATCTGGACTGCACTATAACGGCTATATAACGGCTATATAACGGCTAGTTTTGTAAAATCTTATATATATGACCTTAGATACACGATTTTGAGCAAGAACAAAGTCCTACAATGTGATATTAACTTCTTCTATCATCTTTGAGAGAAAGGAAAGCATTCTTGAGCCAAATCTTGCATATTCTCTATCATTAGAGTTATTAGAGCTTCATTTGTTTTCATCTACTCTTTAGAGAGAGTTTCTTTGTATTGTTGATTTTGATCAACACATATATTATTCTGAGTTGAGGTTCGCAAGTACCGGTGTTGGAAGAACTTGCTTTGGGTTGAGGAGGAGCCCGGATTCATAAATTCTCTATTGTGGTTTCACAAATACCCGGATCGAATTTGCGTGGTTGTAGTGGTTTGCAAGTACCCGGATTAAACTTGCAATTATAGTGGAAATACTCAAGTGGTCTCTTGAGGACTGGATGTAGGCTTGGATTAGCCGAACCAGTATAAATCTCCGAGTTTGCTTTCTCTATCCCTTACTCTTTAATTTGTGCATATTGATATATATTCTTTAATTCCTTGATCTTTATAATTATTTATCTTAACAGCACATTGATTTTCTGTATTGTATTTATTATCCTAAGCATTGTACTTTTACAGAAAATCATTTTAACTTCCAATTAATTCTTGTGAAAAATTTATAAAACCCAATTCACCCCCCTCTTGGGTTCCAACCATTACTTTCAATTGGTATCAGAGCTTGGGCTCTTGTTTAAAGACTTAACCGTCTAAGAGTTAGCATGGTTGGATATAGTGATTGGTTTATTTCTAAAAATTGTTCTTTCACAGAACCTCCAATTTTTGATGCTAATCATTTTCAATATTGGAAGTATGAAATGAAAATGTTTTTAATTTCAGTAGACCATAAACTCTGGGATGTTATAGAAAATGGTTCTTGTATGCCTATCAAGGAAGAACAAGGAAAATGCATTCCAAAACTTAAGAGTGAATGGAATGATACTGAAAGAAGTTTAATGCAACTCAATGCTAAGGTAAAATTGATTATTTCTTGTGCATTGAGTCAAGATGAATTTTTCAAAATCTCCAACTGTGCAACTGCAAAAGAAATGTGGGAAATTCTTGAAGTTGCACATGAGGAAGATCTTATTGCTGAGGAATTAAGGTATAGAAGTTTCATTAATGAACTTGAAATTGCTCAAATGAACAATTGCAAAACCATTAATGAGATACAACTTGTGCTTAATCAATTGCAAGCTCTTGGTATTGAACTGTAGCAAACTGTCTGACACTGTGATATTAAGAGAAAGAGAAAGAACAGAATGAGAATCAATAGGAGAAAGAAATGCAGAATGCCCAACACTGTGAATAGGGAAAGGGTAACCATTACCTATGGTGACTTGATCTGAGCCATAGTATGGAATCTTATTCATCAAGTTCTGATTTTCATGCATGAGATAATGAGTGGCACTAGAATTTGGATACCATGCAGAGTCATATAGGGTTTCAGGTGGGGCAAGAAGAGCTTGAACTTGTCCTGTTTCTCTACCCTAACCATTACTGAAAACATTATTAGAATAAGGACATAGACCAGCATAATTTTGAATATACCTGTGATAGTATGGTCATACTTCATGGCCATACTTCCAACACGCTTGGCAATGTGGTTTAGGTGGTCAAGTATTATTTCTTCCTCCAGAGAACCTTCCTCTGTTATTTCGGCCTCCATAGGCCCTTCCATAGTTGCCATAATTTCCTCTGTTGCTGTTACTATAATTATTATTGAAATTTCCTCTACCAGTATTGTTTGATCAAGAATTGATGCTAATATGTCTTGATCCTCGTATATGTATATTTCAATAATTTATTATGTATATATTTCAATTCAAATAAATTCAAATCAAATAATAAAGGTAATTATTTTTGAATTTCAATTTAAATCAAATAATTTATTTAATGTGATGTCATTAAGTATCTTACAATGGTCAAATAATAAAGGTAATTATTTTTTAATTTCAATTCAAATCATTTCAATAAATTCAAATC
Organism: Biancaea sappan; assembly: GCA_037074585.1. Taxonomy (NCBI): domain Eukaryota; kingdom Viridiplantae; phylum Streptophyta; class Magnoliopsida; order Fabales; family Fabaceae; genus Biancaea; species Biancaea sappan. Next base: position 42,774,831 of record CM073497.1, on the reverse strand, counting down.
AAATAATTAATATTATATGATGTCATCAATTTACCAAATTTATTAATTTACTTAAAGAAAGAAATGATGACATGTGTATCAATTTCTAATTCAAGGTTTCTTACTACCTCACAATTTAGACAATGCAATTACAAATCATAATTTCAGGGATACTATGTATAACAGTGTAGCACGAGGTTCAAGTTTATATGAGATTAATTGTACAAGAAGAATATACTCCGAAAGTCAAATAGAAAAAATATTAAAATCTGATGAAGATGAAAGTTTACATACCTCGAAAAGTTCATAGAAACTACCTTGACGTTAGACACTATTCTTCTTACTATTGCTAATAAGAAAGCCCATGTATTTGAGTATGGAAAAATAGGTTTGGATTTTGGGATAAGAATTACTACGATTTGAAAAAAGATAGAGGTGAGTCTATGAGAATATTGAAGTCCATGCAAATGCGGAAAAAAAAAAGTTCATGAAATAAGGATACATGTTAAAAATATAAATTTTACAGAATGTGTAAGAGAAGTAATAATATACTTACACACACAAATCAAAAGAACTTACTAGTATGAGAATTATAAAAAAGTTAATGCCTTTGAGCTTCTTCTTGTAGGAAAATGTGCACCTCTTAGAGGAAACAAATTGTGCCAGTAATAGACATGAAGATTGAGCAGATAGTTTACCAAAGCTACAGAAGAACATGGCGCTGGGAAAATAGTATTAGTTTATTGGACCATGATCTTCTTCTTCAATTCAGAAAAACGGTGGCAGGAAAATAGTGATAGTCCATTGTATCATGATGTTCTTCTCTGAGATATATATATATATATATATATATATATATATATATATATATATATATATATATATATATATATATATGGACAAAAAAAAAATTGAAGAAACGTACCTCAAGGGGAAAAAAGGCTAGAGCCTTAAGAAGCTATATCACCAGGTGTCGGTTGGGTTCTCGATCGACATGAAAAGGTGATCAAATGGCAAAAGATAAGCAGCGAGAGCTTGGTTGAGAGAGAGAGCATTGTTGAGTTGCACCAATAGATTCAGAGAAGGAAAATGGACATGCATGATTGAGAATATGACTCTGTAGTTTATCGCTTCTGAAAATAGATATATAGCAATTAATTATTTGATTATTTGTATATAATAAATGTTAATTTACCTTAATTTCTTCAAATTCATTGAATGTGATGTGATTAATTTATCAAATTTATTAATTTTTCTAATTTATTCATTAAATTTATTTATTTAAATTTATTATATTATACATAATTTAATGACCTACTTGCAATTAATGTCTTAGAGTAGAATTGTTTTAGTCTATTATATAGATGATCAGAATTTATAATATCTAATTACAAAAATTATAGATAAAGAAAATAGTGTACAACTATCAATCGATCCATAAAATAAGGAAACAATATTTCTGTCATTTACACTGCACCGTGTGAAGGCAATCTAGTTGGATAACAGATTAATGGAAGAGACCTTTGCTGATACACTTTTTAAATTATTATCTGAACTGCTACTGCTGGAGGTGATTTTAATCTTCTCCTTAGCGCAATGTTAATCTAAAGCATTAGAAATGTGATGAATGTCCAAGTTGTAATGGAGTCCGGATCCTTTGTATTGTCATCTTTTATTTTAAATTAGACTATTATGATTGAATTTCATGAAATAAAATAATATCTTAATCTCAACAATTGCATTAGAATCAAGGGTAATTGATGGATTACCTCTATAGTTACCGCAGATAATCCATTCTAGTTGTAAACGTTGAAACAAATTTAGATACTTATTAGCACAACCTAACTTTAACGCTTTGCTTGAATAAATTTGTAATTATGCTAACATATGTAAAATAAGATTATGGCTTGCAAGTATGGGCTTAAATGACAATGAAGAAAAAAAAATTATAAAATAAATTAATTAGAAAGATAAATTTACTGTTGCTATCAACGGAGTTTGACATACTTATAACTTTTCCCACCTTTTTTATGTTAATTGTGTCTTGAAAAATGTATTATTTTTTAATTGCTAACATCATACAAATCCTTAACCAAATTGGAGAAAAAAAAACTTTAAATACATTTTTTTAATATCTTTGCTATTAAGTTTTGGCTAAATTATGGTCTTGATCCTTATAGTTTCACTCATTTTTAATTTGGTCCCTATTGTTTGAGATTTGTAATTGAGTTCTTATAATTTTATAAGTTTTTATTTTAATCCCTATTATTAAAATATTTTTAATATTATTGTCACATCCCAAAAATTGAGCATGTGAAAAGATACTACTCATTTGATATAATTCTCAAACATACGTTATATACATATATTCTGTAAGGTTTTACATTCAACCTTAATCATTCATTCCACACTACAGAATTATATTCATCTGATAAGCAAATATAGACATACATAGTCTGATATTTCTATCTCATCGCAAGCCTAGGAGACCTATAGAAAGTACAGAGCGTTTCTAATATCCACATTAATAAGTACTGGTGTCCCACCAGACAGAAATAGAGAATAATCCCAATGGGCTTCTAATCTTCAAACGGATACTCTTGTTCTTTATTTTCTGTATCTGAAAAAATAATCATAGGGAGTGTGAGTTTATTTAAAAAAACTCAGTAAGTAAATAACTGTACTATATAAAATATCAAAAGTACAAATACCACATTTACTCATATAATTAATTGTCTTATACATCGAGTAGTATGAGATTCTAACCCTTTCAAACTCATGAATAAGATTTCATAGATATACACCGAGTAGTATGGGACTCTAACCCTTTCAAACTCGTGAATAAGATCTCATAGGTATACACCGAGTAGTATGGGACTTTAACCCTTTCAACTCGTGTATAGATTTCATAGATATGCACTGAGTAGTATGGGACTCTAACCCTTTCAAACTCGTGTATAAGATTTCTTAGATATACACCGAGTAGTATGGGACTTTAACCCTTTCACACTCGTGTATTAGATCCCGTAGATCTTTACTCATTAATAAGATAGTGAGAATTCATCACATAGTACAATTGTCATGAAATAAATAATTTCTACATACTCTTATTTCTATTGATCATCATATACTCCCATATGAAAAATTAATTGCTTATTATCCAAATAATATTGTAAATGGGACTTATATTGTACTTTGACTAGTAATATCAAATTAGCTGAGCAAGGTTATTCACTCACCTTGATGTTTGTCCAAGTTTACCTTGTTCCACACTAGAATTTGTGTAGGAAAATTTCCTAGTAAAATATATTACAAGGAATCATAAGAAAGGAAACAAAATCACGAAAATACGTAAAATTTTCTGACTGCTACAGTAACGGGTTGCTACAGTACGATTTGCTACAGTAACAGTTTGCTACAGTGTCGGTTCGCTACAGTGCCGGTTCGCTACAGTAACGTTGACTGCTACAGTACCGTTAACTACCGACACTACAGTACTGCTACAGTACCCGAAGAAAATTTTCCAGATTTTGTTTCGAAATTTCTGGTCGCTACAGTAACTCGGTTTTTGCATAAATTTCTAACAATTTCATCCTTTCCTTTCTTGTTTCAAAACCAGAATTTCAACTCTTTTAACCGATTATAACTCAAATATAACTTCTAAAACAACTGAGATTCATGAATTATCATCAAAATCTTCAAGAACAAAACCTACTCTGATCTTGTACATAAACTGAAATTTAAGGAAAATAATCGGATTAAAGCTTACCTTTGATCCTTACAAAGCTTTTGAACCGAACAAATAATCGAACTTCTGAAGATCAAGGAAAGGATTTGAGAAGAAACTGAAGAACTGAGAGAGAAATGCTTTTCTGCCTTCCTTCGGCTGAGTGAAAAATGAGGGGTACTATTGAAACTTTATATTAAATATTTCTAATGGGTTATTCAATAACCCATGGGTATCCATAACCCAACATCCAAACCCATCCAGTCAATTTACAATAAATGGACTAATTGACCATTTTGAAACCACTTTTTCATGAATTTCACCATTCTTAGAATATATCCCTCATTGTGTAAATATTTAGTCCAGTCATTTAACTCAATTTTCATAAATAATATTCAAAGAGAACAATTAAATATGAAAATTAAAAATGACCAAAATAAATAACTAAAGTAACGTTGTAGAATTCTAAAATACTCTTAAACGAATTATATTTTGAAATTAACGGGTATTACAATTATATTAAATTTTGACTACAAGACTAATTATATATCATCTTAACATTCTGAAAATATATAACTTAAGCTAATTTATCCTAACTATTTAACATAAATTGTGTTACATGTCATATACATATGAATTAATGTCAATTATTTTTTTATATTTTTTTATTGGCGTAAATCATGTACATTTAGAGTATTAATATGTATATGGTTAGCCATATTATCAAAATTTAATGAAATACTAATGAAAGCTTAGTAACAGGGGCTAAATTAAAAAGTTGTAAAACTATAAGGATTTATTTACAAATTTTCAAACTATAGGGACTGACTTTAAAATTAAGTGAAATTATGAGGACCAAAAGAATAATTTAACTTTAAATTTGCTAATCATAATATAATAAATGTAATAATTGTTGATTTTTTACTGCTTAGTATTACATGATGGACTCTTTTAAAGCATTTTTTTTTACACATACTCTACTTTTAGAAGAACACTTAATAACAAAAATATAAGAAATTGCATATAAATGTATTTAATTTAATATCTTATATAATTTAACTCAAAATGACATTGTTTTGTATTTGTCAACTTCAATATTTCTCTTCATCTATAGATATTATTAAGTTAAATATTATGCCAACTATTCCTGTTGGTAGTGTAGTACTATATTTTCATTTCCTAATGGCCAACTATTTAATAGACAAATGATTTTTTTTTAACAATTTAGGAGGTGTAGCAATATAGAATATATTAAGAATTTTAATAAATATATATATACAGAAAATTTGATAAAAAAAATGTAAAAAAAAAAAATTTGACCCCGAACCTAAAAGCTAAAGAAGATACTTTTGCCAAATTAGAAATGTACCTACGCTTTGAATCCAAATTGTATTTTTGTTGTTTAAGAGGTTTGACTTTTATGACACTTTCCTTAAATGCAAGTATTATAAGATTTTTGATATATTTAAATTTGATCCTTGCTTGGCCTCTTTGGTAAAAAAAGAATATATATATATATATATATATATATATATATATATATATATATATATATATATATATATATATATATATATATTATCAATTTGAACTTCTTTATCTTTTTTCCTTCTTTTCTTTTCTTCTACTGAGAAAGTTATTTGATCAATCAACAAGTTAATCTCTTAATTTTAAGACCCAATAATCATAGTATTTAAATTGACCAGAAATCAAATCAATTTTAGTCATAAAATTTTTTTTTTCTTTAGAATGGAAAAACCTGACGTCTTGGCATTAGCTAAGTCAGCTTGGATTATTAAAAAAGAGTTAATCTGATTTTATTAGTAAAGACAAATGATTTTCTTTTTTAATCTGAAAAAAGAATTCAGTGTGTCGACAATAATAATATAGTATAAAAAGAAAAAGAACAATCAATTTTAACTAATTTAAACAATTATAATATATTGATATATTAGGCAAGTTTCTCATTAAAAAAATTGGAAATAATTGGAATGAATTTAACCATAAGATATATTTTTATAAAAAATATGAACCGACATACCTTTTTCCAAAAATGCGCCTAACTTTTACGTTTTTGAATTTTTCCCTATTTCTTTTTAAAATAACAAAAAAAAAGAAGTTCCCAGCCCAAGCATTAAATATTTGTTATTTTGTATTGGATCACTTAATTAATAACAAATTATTTTCAGTTAGAGAGTCACTAAATTATGTGGACATCTCACCAAGAGAAGAAAATAGACAAATCCCAAATAGTTATGAAATACTAAAAATATATATTTTTTAATTGGATAATATTCCCTCCCTATTATGATGGAATCAAAACCAATTAAGATAAGGTCCCATATTTATAATAGAAACCCCCTAACTAACTCACACCTCAAATTCAAGCCGACACTCTTGCCATAATTATAATAATTTTTTTTCTGATATTGATATAATTTCATATCTTAGTTCAATTTGTGACTTTAATTTCAAATTTGATTTGTTTGCTATTATCAGTTTAAATTTTATTTTGTGGGTATTTTGATTTAGTTTGTTTATTCAATTTGATTCTCTAGTCATCAATTTTGATTTGTTATTAGATATGTATGACCATTTATTTATAGAAATTGTAGTTATATTTTATGAAATACAATTAAAAATTAAATCAAAATAAATATAATTACTACAGTATTTGTCAAATTGTACTTTTTGCTAATTAGGTTATATATAGTCCATGTTTGAGTACATAATTTGCAATTAATCATAGGCAATGTGTTATGCATGTGCTATGATATTAAATTAAAGAATAAACTTTGTAATAATAATAATATAGTGAGTGTCCTCTAAATCTAATAATTGTTGATGCAAGTAGAAGGTAACCCCCATTTTAATATACATATCATTTCTTTTATGTGATACTAATTATTGTATGTATTTTTTTTTTATATATCTTGGAAGCTAAGAATAATTCAGGTAGCATGTGGAAAGTACCTAAACTAGAGTTGTGTTTGGACCTACCTTAAGTCTTAAGGGGCATGTAGCATGCATCTCAAATAATTATAAACCTCATTTAATTATAATTTATGAAATCTTAAATTAAATTCTACTTTCCTTCTTTGTCAAGATGTGTTTAACCTTTTTCATTTTGCTCATATGTGTTAGGCTCTTCTTTAAAATTTGTTTTAAATTGTTCTTTAGTTAGAATCACCAATATGTAAAAATTTAGTGATCAACTATGACTATTATGATTCGAGTTGTCTTGATAAAGTTCTAGGTTTTTTTTTCCTCTCATTCAAAAAACTTGAAATTATGATTTTATTTAAAAAGAATAAATATCAAATCATTTAAATTTAAAAAAAAAAGAGACTACTCTTATATTGTTAAAAAAAATTGAATATTATTATTAATTGAATAATTGCATCTTAAAATAAAAAACTAATCCAATCATAATTAAAAGTTAGATCATATGATTATAATAAAAGAATTAATAATTAAAGGTAAATTACACTAGCCTTTAGGAGGTTGGTTAATAATATTTAATTAATATCCCTCTTATTCCAAATATTATATTCATATTTCATAATAATATTTTGATACATGTTGCAGAAACCTCCCCACTAGCCACTAATTTATTTGATATTAAATAAGTTAATTTTTTGCATAACATGAAATTGAAATTTTATTCTTAACATGACATTAACACCAGTTATTTTAATATTTGAACTCTAACATGAAAGTGTAATTTTATTTTTAATATGACAGGAAAAACATTTAATTTTATAATTAAAAAGAATGTATATTATATAAAAGTTAAGTTCAATAGTTAAAAAAAAATTAAAAGACAGTCAAGTGTAATGTTTAAAATAAGAAAAACTCGATGGAACATATCCAATATGATTTAACCAAATCTATATAAAAAAAAAGTGTACCCTATTATTAATTATTTAATATCAATGAACTTGATAAAAAAAAAGAGGGGGCAATGAATGCTTCATTTTGCCAAGAGTTTCAACTTTTAAAGTACATTACTTAGAGTTGGGAAAGACTGTAACCAGCAATGATAAGTTGCTCAATAAGGTGCATTTTAAGCAATCTTCTCAAACAGAAAAGAAATCTTTCATCAACAAGAAACAGAATATAATGGGATTTTTTTTTTCTTTATATGAGAAAGCAGATTTTTTAAAAAAAGCATAAGATTTTAACCTTGAAGAAACTTTTGATGTTCATGAAGATATTTATAAGCTGTTACTTTTTTTAAAAAAAAATAAGGAAATGTCCGGTTTCTATTTAAAAGGAATACATCCTAACCCACCAAAAAAAAAAGCTTTTCAAAATAACTAAATGTATGTAAAATATCTTTCTCATGAAAAGTTTTAAATTGAAATAGATAAGAAAAAAAAATTCCTTCTTTATCAATCACATTAACTCCCTTAATTTCTGTATTAGAATTATTTTTTGCTAAAATTATAAAAATTTATGAGATGTAAAAATAAATGAGTCAATAAATATTTATCAATGTAAATACTTTAGATGGTCTAAAAGCAATTTAAGTTGTTTCAATTGAGTGATCAAAAACTCAATTTTTTTTTATTCTCGAAAAGTTATATTTATTTTACTTTGATTTTTTTTTTGTTTGTCAAAGTAAATTTTAGCAAAAAATAATTTGAAATTTTAAAATTTAACAAAAAAATAATTAAATTAAGATAAATGTAACTTAAGAGACACTAAATTAAGATATTTAAATTTTTAAAAAATAAATTGAAATAACTATAATAATGGAAGGGATAAATCAGTAATCAACTCTAAAATTTACTTATACTGCCATTACCCTAAATTTTTATAAGTTCAATCACCCTGTCAACTGTCAAGTGGCACTTAATTATTCCAAATATCCAAACTAGCAACACCAAGGAAATTAAAGGTATTGTGTGTGTCTAATCCTCTATCACCAACTAAGCTGGTGGGCATTCCTAGAACACCAACAACACTCAGAATACTTCCAAAATTTCTGGTGAAAACGAAGTACAGAAACCTCCACCTTCCCACTTTCTTCTTCTTCTTCAATCCGTAAATAAAACCCCCCATCACACCAATCCCAAAAGAAACTCCAAACCCATCAAAGAGAAACGATTTTTAGAGAGAAAAAGATACACCAACACCTTCTCCACCACTTTCATCTTCCTCTCAATGGAATTCCCAGGCAAGATTCTCAGAAGATCAGTCCATAGTTTCCTTCAGAACTATCACTACTTCACCTCAGTCTCAGCTTTCATTGCTTTCCCTTTCTCTGCTTCCATTCTCCTCTCTCAAGCTCTGGTCCAATCCTCTTCATCATCATCATCGCTTTTGAATCTGATACACAGTCGTTTAAGGACTCTGTTTGATGCTGCAGGCTTCCCTTCTTCCTCAAATATGTTTACCCTTTTCAGCTTGAAGGCTTCTGAGACCATCGCTTCCTCAATCTTCACCCTCCCCTTCACCCTCACCTTCTTCATCATCGCCAAAGCTTCCATCTTTAAGGCTCTGAAACTCCACAAGCCAACTTTCTCAATTTCCTTTGCTTCACTAAAATCCCTTTACATACCACTCCTCAAAACCTTCATTAGCAACTCGTTACTAATTATCTCCGCCGCTGCAACTTCTTTCTGTCTACTTTTCTTTGCCTTCAGCGTCGTCGATGGGCTCGATGACTCTTCCCCAAACACCATTTTTGTCGTTTCAACATGTGGGGCAGTTCTCTTCTCTGTCGTTTTAGCTAATGCACTTGTCATCTGCAACATGGCCATGGCTCTCTCTGGCATGGAGGGACGTGGGGGGTTTTTGGCGATTCTGAAAGCTTGTGTGATCATAAGGGGAAGAATGTCCACGGCTTTGTTCTTGGCTCTGCCTGTGACTGTGGCTTTGGCTGCAATTGAAGCCTTGTTTCAGTTTAGAATCGTCAGAGCCTATCGTGTTGATGGAAAAGCAGGGTTTTCTATGGCTTTAGAGGGGATTCTCATTGCTTACTTGTACTCCATTTTGATTGTGCTTGATACAATCGTGGCTTCAATGTTCTACAAAAGTTGTAAGATGGGTTCGATGGGGTCGTGGATTGATGATCAAGATGGAAGCTTTTTGTTCAGGATTGAGTTTTCAGAGGAGAAAAATTATGGGTTTGAGAGGACCAAGAATTTCGAAGAACTACCGTGAAATAAGGGGAAGGTTGCTCTGTTCTTCGTGTTTATGTGAAGGAGAATAGGCAAAGATTATCATTATTATTCTGAGCAAGTATGTATAGGTGTTTGTTTGGCTGCAAAATTTATTTATGTTGCTCGAAGGAAATCGAGCAGCTTCCAAGACAAAAAGATTTTTTACTGGGAAACCTCAGCTATGTGCAAAAAGCCAAAAACAGAGGCTTCAGATATAGTTGGCCATTCTTATTTATCGTCTTTTGGCTATATTCTTTATGTCTGTCTTCTTTGGATTTCATTTCATTATCACTCTTCTACTTTGTATATTGGCAACCCTTTGCGATGAGAATAATATGCAACACTTTGGTTAATTAGCTTATAGTTTTGGAATTTTAGACGACTGTTTATACAAACTGTTGATGTGGGTCTTTGAGATATTAATAATCACTGAGGAGTCTTCATGAAATCTGAACAACTGAATTTTTATCCAATCTCTATATGTGCTCCAAACTCATTTTCGAAGACCCAATCATGCTTTTTGACCACTTCAACGTTAGGTCAAGCACACACTAAATATGGTAGCAGCAGCAACAGTTAGCCAGTTATGCCACTATTAACCTCTTTGATTCTTTCTTCTTCCCCTGTAAGAGCCTCTGGGTGAAAGAAAGGAGAAGTGAAAGAAACAAACGAAAGCTTCGCTGAGCTCATGAAGATGAGAAAACTTGGTCAATTTTATCTTGGTTTCAAGTTTTTTAATTACAACATAATAAATGTATAATTTTAAAAAATATAAAAGAATATTGTATACCTTAAAATTTAGGTCGATTTTTATTTATGTCTTTGAACCCCACTCTTGTCAATTTTTATGCCGCCATGAACAGAGCATCCTCCTCTGTTTCTTCTCCCAGCCCCATCTCAAAGTTCCATCCTTTTGGCCAACCCTCGGTGGCGACCACTGTCCCTTCCTCCCTTTTTCTTCTTCTTCTCTCTCTCGTCTCTCTCTCTCTCCTCATTCACTCACACAGATCCGTAGGTGTGAATGTTCCCCAGCCAAGCTATCTGCATCTTCATTTTGCTCCCTCAAGTTCCCTCTCACATTCTCCTCCTCTTTTCCCCTACCATGGCTGAGTCCTTTGTGCACTGGTTTAAAGCTCAACTCCGGCCAGTGGACATCATTCTCGTCCCTCCTCGCTCGGTCTCAATCATAGAATTCAGATAGGAGAAGAAGCTTCCCCCCCCGGTCAAACACGTTGTGCACGAGAGGAGAAATGAAATTCCCAATTAAAATAAATTAATGCTCTTACCTTCAACCAACACGTGGTAGCCAGCGGAAGTACCAATGGCCAGTGACAAACTGGCCAGACGATGCCGGTCGAACAAACCTCTCATTCTTCTCGACCCACCCTCGCATTGCTCTGTTCTCTCTTGCATCACTCTGTTCATCTTGGGCCACAGTGAGGCCGTGAGGGTCAAAGGAAGGAAAGAAGAAAAGGGGAGGAAGAGGGTTGGCCAGAAGGATAGAACTTTGAGATGGGGTGAGAGAATAAACAGAGGACGATGCTGTGTTCATGGTGGTGAAGGCGTCGAAGGACCTGTCACTGTGTGCGCGTGAGAGAGAGAACATAAATAAGATGAAAAGTATTTTTATATATTTGATAAAAATTAAAATAAAAAGAATATAATTGAACTAAAAAAATTAAAAATATAAATAAATATTAAAATAAATATTAAAAATATATAGTATCTTTTATCTTTTGAAAATAATTTTATATTATTCGCAACTCTTTTTTTGTGTTATATTTTTAATTAAAAAATTGTATATAAATATGAGCATAGAAGTGTGTTCATCTTTGTTGTCAACCAATTTAAATTATTCACTTCATGAATCCCTCGGTCATGATTCAACGTATAATAATCCGAGTCCACGGGATCATTTAATTTTCGTACGAGAATAACTTCGAAGGAAGCAATCATGAAGTGTGGATTGCAAGCCGAGTAACTCAGTTAAATGACAGAAAAAGCTTAATTACTACAATGGGGCTCAATTAGATTTGGGTATAACACTTGTGATTTTCCTCAGGTAGGAACCCCATAGACAAATAAAATTCAAGCACTTAATCATGGGTGTATACAATGTATGCACAGTTTATCCCAGAAGAAAAGGGTTATCTTCCGGAGTATTAACTTCTCTCTGGTTTATCAATGACAATGAGATGGTTCAAGCTGAGGATGGAAGAGCAGTGAAATGCACTAGTAGCAATGATCCTGCTCAAAATATCAGAATCTATGAACAAAATGAACGCTATGCATCTAATGAAATTCCAGAATGTATGACATGATGGTGTTCCAACTAAATAGTTTCCTCTGGGCTAAGACAAAAGCAAAGAAGCAAGTAGTATGGTACAAAGTACAAACACCTCCAAACAACACCAGTAAAAAGTAAAAACTGCAGACTTCCTGAGTGACTTTGCGCTTTGAATCTTTCTACTATCACTTGTGTGTCCACATTTTATCCAGAAAGCTGTTTCTTAAACCGGGACACAATTGAATGGTACAAGAACCCTTTACAAAAACGTATTTCGCAAGAGAAGCGAACAAGCATCTTCTAGCTTGGACTGCTCTTCACAAAATTACAGTTACAATACAGAGACCTGGTTCCTAACTTCTATCCTTCACCTGACAGCTATACAACATCTTCTCGATTGTATCCTACCAAAATCTCTACCTAAAAGAAAGGAAAGGAACTAATTTCTATGTTACATGAGAAAGAATTGAATCCTAAAGAAGAGGGTTAGAGCTTTGTACAAGGTTCCATGGTACTACAATACTACTATTGGACTTCAGTGCTTTACAAACCAAAAAACATCTCCTCTGGTACTGAAAAACATACACCATATGATGAAAACCGAAGCCAGTTCTACTGCTGTCGAAGACATGTCCAATACCAGAAAATTTCTTCTTAAAATGATGCAGGTGGAACCAGATACATCGGCCATCGTCTTCATCGCGTTTGCTGGATACACATGGCATCTCAAGCAACCACAGTAAGCATCCATTGTGTCTGAATTTGACCCTTCCAATGTACTCTGACACGAGACCAATGGGCCATAAGATTATGATTCAGCAACATACTGTCAAAAGAATCAATGTCTAAGCCTGTTGTAAGATTCAAATGGTCCGAAGTTGGCAAGAACTTGCTTTTCCACCTCAATTCATCACCTTGCCACCTTGAGGGCAGACCTCTGCTCTTTGGCAAGAGCATGATGTTGGAGTGAAAACAACCCAGCCTTCAACTATTTTGCACTCTTCTTTGTCAAATTAATGCCCTTGGCCTTCACCATTTCGGCCTCTTTTTCAGCTTTCTTCTTCTCTAACTCTGCCTGTTTGCAATTTTCTTCATGTGCTTTCCGAAACAACCTTGTAAAATTTAGGAGAGTTGCAGTAACTGTAATCATCGAACCAGAAACAAGTAGAATCAGCTAAAGCTTCGGAAAAAATAATGGAACAAGTCACTACTTTTACCAAATGTAACAAACGGATGATGAAACTTCAATCTGATTAGCCCAGTTGATTTCCCTCCACATATCTTAATATAATTAACTCTCCTCCCTCTCCAACCCCCTTCCTATCTATCTTCTTCCAATCTTTCACAGCACTTAGATGAGGGTCAAAAAGGGCAGTCTTCTCTATCAATTTCAAGAAAGGTATTTAATAGGTTTCCAATAAAAAACATTCAAAAGAGGTATGAATATCTTTCATTAACCTCTAGACAAGAAATCTAGCCCAATTTTTTAGAACAAGTACTAGTCAAAACCATACATGCAACAGAAAGTAGATAAGAAATCTAAAATCTCCATAAACATCAAATAAATGTACCATAATCCAATATAATTGAAGTTAGCAGTATTAAAACAAGGGATGAATGTGATGCCAACAACGTGAAAGTATTAATCCTTACCTTGCTCAAATGGGCAACGTGCAGGATCCTCACCAAAATATAGTGCGAGTGCATCTGCATTTCTACCCTGTCCACCAACAAAGTACATGGTCATTATATCTCTTTATACCACTGCATAATGTGCCAAAGGGATGGTTAAACATATTACCACCACAGAATATAAACTTGTTACAGATGCCACCTCTGACTCAGCACCAGCAACAAATTCTTTCAATGTCTGCAAATATAAACAAACCCGAAACCATGTAAACTAAATGTGTTACACATGGAATAAGAGAGTTAATAAGCTTGTTTGTTCTTGCTGTTATCTGTTATATATAAAAACCAGTAGTCAGTAGTTAATGTCCCCTGATTAGTATAAGTAGTTGTCGTAGTATGGAAAGAGATATGAAGAGTAATAATAATTCATAACCTGATAGCTCAAGGCAATTGTCTAAAAATCTCTGGTACCATTTGGTAACAGAGTGTCAATCTCAGAACCCATGGCTAAGGAAACAAGGTCGCAAGATCCTTTGAAGAAATTGGAGGAGGAGATGGGGCTGATGAGTAGCAGTCCTGGCAAAAATGGCATCTAAGTTGTTTCAAGGAGGATCAAATCCTCAGGGGGCAGCAAAGGACGCAATAGCATATGTAAATGGAGGAAAGGGAAGTGACAGTCAGCCATGAACTGATGCATACGCATTTCCAACAAGATCCACAAAGATCGAGTTTCTTCATTTCAACAGCAGCAACTTCAAAGTGTGGTCATTCTGCTGCAAACAATTTTTTGAGGTTGATGAAATGCCAAAAGAACAGAGAATCAAATTGATGATGATGCACCCGGAAGGAAAGCCTTTATAGTGGCACCATGCATTTGGTAAAACGAAAGGAATAGGAGGGATGGATTGGGAAGGGTATATAGAATGTTTGGGGAGCAGATTTGGGGAGGCATTGCATTATATATAGACCCTATGGGAAAGGTTAAAAACTGTAAGCAAGAAGGGGCTGTGACAGATTATCCGAAGAAATTTGAAGAGCTGGTTGTACAACAGAGTTGACAGAAGAATTTGCCATTAGTTGTCTCCTCGGTGATCATCAGGGATCATCATTAAGCCCTTATTTGTTTGACTTGGTTTTAGATGTTCTGACGAAACACATCCAAGAAGAAATCCCTAAGTGCATGTTTTTTGCAGATGACGTTGTTATCATAGCAGAGACAAGGAAAGAGATTAATTCTAAACTTGAGTTATGGAGAGCTACTCTGGAATCGAAGGGTTTTCGTCTAAGCAGGAGTAAGACCGAATATATGCATTGTAAGTTTAACAAGAGACAAGCTAGGAACGAGCTGGAGGTTAAACTTGGTGATCAGGTCGTATCACAAGTGTCAAAGTTTAGGTATTTGGGATCAATTATACAAGACGACGGCGAAGTTATTAGAGATGTGAAACATAGGATACAAGCTGGGTGGTTGAAGTGGAGAATGGCATCAGGGGTTGTTTGTGATCGGAAAGTACCTGATAAACTCAAAGGAAAGTTTTATCGTACTGCTATAAGACCAGCGATTTTATATGGGAGTGAATGTTGGGCAATGAAAGGACAACAAGAACATAAAATTGGAGTGGCGAAGATGAGGATGTTGCGTTGGATGTGTGGTCATACAAGAAGAGATAGGATCCGTAATGATCATATACGAGTTAGAGTTGGGGTGGCACCTATTGAGGAAAAAATGGTTGAAAACCGTTTAACATGGTTTGGGCATGTGCAAAGAAGACCGTTGGAAGCGCCAGTTAGGAGAGTTGAGCAGATGGTTTGGAGTCCTATGAAAAAAGGTCGAGGAAGACCAAAAAGGACACTTAGAGAAATTATTGAACGGGACCTTTTAGTAAATGAGATATCTAAAGAGTTGGTCATTGATAAAGCTCAATGGCGTCGTGCGATCCATGTAGCCGACCCTACTTAGTAGGATAGGGCTATGTTGTTGTTGTTGTTGTTTGTTGTCTCCTTGGTGATCTCAAGTGTGAAATATAAGCCCTTGCAAGGATGTTCAAACCCACAAGCCTAATAAACGCCGTGTACTTAGCAAGATTGCAAGAAGCTTTAATATCTGCAATCTATAATAATCCTTATACCTCCTACCTCAAGAAACCGTACCCTCCCCCCTCTCTCTCTCTCTCAAAAACCAACCAACCTCTCTCAATACCAGCCTTTTCCCTCAGCCATAAACCACAGCTTACAATACATCACAAAGAAATAACATAAGCCAAACCACTAATACAGCTAACAATAAAGAAGGGCTTATTTTACTGGTGCTCAAAGAAGTTTACATTTGAGCATAGATGCAAAAGTCCTCAAGCATTTATACTCAGCTCAAAAGGAGAAAGAAACTGAAGGATAGGAGTGCCCTGAAGACTCAAGGAGTCAAGAAGAAGGACAAGTTGATTCAGTAATCTGTGTGTGTACCATTAAGGGACTCAGGCTATTCAAGAATGCTGGTACAAGGATACTCAAGAAGCAAGTTGTCCTCTGTTACTAAACAAGCGAGGCACACAATATTTTGCCAATGCAACATTGGCAAAGAAACCCCATTTAAAAATTCAAAACACAAGGGAAACCAGAGTGTTAGTGGTAAATGGAGAGTAGATACTTGTAACAGCCAAATGCATCCAGTTGGAGTGGAAGGTACAATGTTTTAGATTTTTTTGTAATGGCCTTAGGTGGATATGATATAATTTTAGGGGTCCAATGGCTGTTCGCATTGGTAAAATATCAGGATCTCCAAAAGCAAATTATGAATTTCACTTTGGGCAGCAAAGAATACAAGTTTAATGAACATGGCAGACAAGGAAGTTTGCTAGAAGATACTGTATCTCAAGATAAGCAATTTATCCATGCTAACGAGGCCTTTCTTCTTCAAATGTTACCACAGGTAATGACCTGTAGCTTGACAACAGTAGATCTGAATAGGAGATACTATGTAGAAGAAAAGAAAGGGTTAAATGAGGTCCTGCAAGAGTATTCAGACTTTTCCAAGAACCCAAATTCCTACCAGCACCCAGAGCCTTTGATCACAGCATCCCACTCAAGACTAACGAACCTATCTGCCTTCAGCATTACAGATATGGGCCCTTGTAAAAAGCAGCTATGAAAGGATTAGTGCAAGAAATGCACGACAATGGAGTCACCAGACCAAGTAGCAGTTCTTTTGCTTCCTCAATGGTGCTTTCCAGAAAGGACAGAATGTGAAGGTTGTGTTAATTGCCGCAAACTCAACAATCAAACGCAATACACTATTTGCCAAGAGTAGATGTCCTTTAGGAGCTACAACATTAGACTATTTGGGTTATATCATCTCAGCACAAGAAGTGACAACCATCGTAAAGAAAGTAGAGCCGTCATGGCCCATACCAACTTCTATTAACTCCTTAGGGGATTCCTAGGCCTTAACCAGTATTATAGAAAATTTGTAAGGCAGTATAGATCATTGAGCAAGGCTCTAAACGAGTTACTGAAGAAGAAGACTACCTTTCCATGAAATGAAGAAGCAGAGGCAGCTTTCCAGGATCTTAAGAAGATGATGGCATCTATACCAGTGTTAGCCTTAACAAAATTCTCTAAACCATTCACCAGTGAATCTGGCGCATCAGTTACAGGCATAGGAGCTGTTTTTTCACAAGAGAGGCACCATATAGCTTATGCAAGCAAAAAATTAAGTCCTAGGAAGCAATGTCTTTCAGCAGAAACGGAACTCATTGCCATCATTTTTTCTGTCGAACAATGGAAGCAGTAGGTACAAAGGCAGCATGTCACACTCAAGTATTTGCTAGCGCAGAGAAACTAAAACTATCTCAGCAGACCAGCACAAGGGTTCACAAGCTGTGGGGGTTGGATTATCAAATACAGTTCAGAAAGGAGAAGGAAAACATAGTGGCTAATGCTTTATCGAGAAAAGTGCTCGAGGAAAAACCAAGCTCAGTGGATTTTATGGCCATAACCTCTGTGATTTCAGAGCTCACAAGCAAAGTTAAGGAGTCAAGGAAGGCTGATGACAAATTAAAAGTGATAATCCAGCAGTTGGAAGAAGGCTCAGACAAGTTTCCCAAATTTTGCCTTCAGACAGCATCTATCACAGTATTTTCTCACTGACGCCATGGGGGAAATTCAGTATGACTCCTACATATAAGAGGTTAGCTTCTGTTTTTTTATTGGAAAGGGTCGGAGAAGGATGCGAGGTACTTTGTATGATGCTTTTAAGTTTGTGAAAGGTAGAGAACTGAGAATGTAGCCCTTGGGTTATTACAGCCTCTCCTCATCTCACATACTTTTGGGCAGAATTATCTATGTATTTTATCAGCAGACTCCCAAATCCTATGGTAAGCCTGTCATATTGGTAGTGGTAGATTATCTGAGTAAAGTTGGCCATTTTCTGGCATTACAATACCCTTTCACTACTGCAGAACTGGCTCAAGTGTTCTTTGATCATGTTGTTAAGTTGCACAGGCTCCTCCAAACAATAGTGACAAATAGGGATCCATTATTTTGTGGCAAGTTTTGGACAGAATTATTCAGATTGCACAAGATTTCTTGACTTTCATATCAGCCTACCACCCATAATTAGATGGGCAAATGGAAGTCTTAAATAGATGTTTAGAATACTACTTAAGGTGCGTGACTGCGGACCACCCAAAGCAGTGGGCGAAATGTATATCCTTAGATGAGTAGTGATATAATACCTCATACCACCAGCAATTAATATGACTCCATTTAAAGTAGTATATGGGAGACCTCCACCTCCTCATCTCCCAACTTGAAAGGCAATTCACCTCATGAACTAATAGTGATAAGTATGCAAGAGAGGGAGACCACTAAAGCATAAAACAGAATGGCACAAATGGCCAACGAGAGGAGAATCAATAGAGAATTTGATGTGGGGGCTTTTCCTGCATCAAACTCCATCCCTTTTGAACAAAACTCAATCTTATGGCTACAAGATATTTTGGACGTTATAAGGTGCGAGAAAAAATAATGCAAGCGGCCCACAAGTTGAGCTACCCTCACACTAACATATCCATCCCACATTCCATGTATCTTTGCTCAAGAAGCATACAGGAGAGGACATTCCAGCCTATTCAGAGCTTCCAGCTACTGATACCCAAGGACATTTCATCATGGAACCAGAGAAGATTTTAGCCAGTGTGGAATTTGAACCCAGAAAATATTATTCACAAAACTATGAGATTTACAAGAGGAGGCCTAAAGTATATATACACCTAGCTAGAGAAATTAAGGGAAAAGAACCCTCCGTAATCCTAGGGATACAAAATCAATTCTACTTAATACAAATCAATCAATCCTACTTAATTCTAGGATACAAATCAAATCAAATATTACATATAATAAAGAGGCTATAATGATGAAATCTTTCATAATGACAGAATAACAACATAATCCCACACCCCCCTCAAGATGGGAAGTCTATCATATAATGATGAAATCTATCATACCCAACTTGGACAAGAGATTGTCAAAATGAGTTCTAGGAATTGCCTTCGTGAGGATGTCAATTGTTTGTTGGAGAGTGGGAGTGTATACTATTTCAAGGGCACCTTGTTCCAATTTCTCTTTGATGAAATGACGATCAATTTTTAACATGTTTGGTTCTATCATGATTCATGATGAACCGGATTTTTTTACAATTTGAATAGCAGCTTGGTTGTCACATCGAAGTTTCATGGAAGTGGCGATTGGAAGTTGAAGCTCTTTCAATACTCTTTTTAGCCATATTCCTTAAAAATTCCCTTGTGCCATTGCAAGGAATTGCACTTCAGCACTACTTGAAACCACTGATTGCTTCTTACTTCTCCAAGTGACAAGATTGCCCCACACAAAGGTGTAATATCCTGAGGTTGATCTTCTATCTGTTGGGGATCCTGCAAAATCTGCATCAGTGAAAACCTCAATACATCTGCTTGTTCCCTTCTTGAAAAATAGACCTTGCCCTGGTGTCATTTTTAATTACCTTAGAATTCTATTCACAGCTTCAAGGTCTTCCTCAGTAAGATTATTCATGAATTGACTAGCCACATTAATTGCAAAACTAATATCTGGCCTTGTATGAGAGAGGTATATTAGTTTTCCAACTAGCATTTGATACCTTCCTTTATCAACAAGAGGAGAATTCTCTTTAGACCCTACTTTGTTGAATGGGTCCATTGGAATGTCTATAGGTTTACATCCTAGCATGCCAGTCTCCTTTAAGAGATCCAAAGTGTATTTCCTTTGAGAAAACAAGATACCCTTGCTGTATTGAGCAACTTCTATCCCAAGAAAGTTTTTAAAAAGACCAATATCCTTAATCTCAGATTCTTTACTCAGAATTTTCTTCAAATAAGTTACTTCTTCCTCATGGTTCCCTGTGACAATTATATCATTCACATAAACGATAAGAAATGCAATCTTTCTGCCTTGAGATTTCTTGATAAACAAAGTATGATCTATTTAGCGATGTGTATATCCCATATCCCACCTCCTTTATAGCTTTTGTGAACCTATCAAACCAAGCTCGTGGTGACTACTTAAGCTCATACAAGGATTTCTGAAGTTTCAAACCAAGGATTTTTCTTAACGTAGAAATTTCTCCAAATGAGTTACTTCTTCCTCATGGTTCCCATGTGACAATTATATCATCCACATAAACAATTAAGAATTGCAATCTTTCCGCCTTGAGATTTCTTGATAAACTAAGTATGATATGTTATGGCATTGTGTATATCCCATCTCCTTTACAGCTTTTGTGAACCTTTCAAACCAAGCTCATGGTGACTGCTTAGGCCCATACAAGGATTTTTGAAGTTTGCAAACCAAATGGTGACTTGCTAGAATTTCTCAAACCAGGAGGTATCTCCATAAAAACTTCTCCAAGATCTCCATTCGGGAATGCATTCTTAACATCAAGTTGATGAAGCTTCCAATCAAGGAATGTGAAGAAGGGAAACTTGCCCTTGACACAAGTTCTGATTCAGTGGAAGCACACTAACACTAAAGATGGTACTTGGAAATCCCTACACAGCACAGTTTCCAAATTTTCCCATAAGCTGAACAGCAGTAATCCTTGAAGACAAGGATTGTTTTTGAAGGGGGGGAATAATTGTTACACGAGAAGAAGAGATTTAATAAGCTTGGTTGCTAGTTCTTGCTGTTATCTGTTATAACTACCAGTAGTTAGTGGTTAGTTCCTGATCAGTATAAGTAGGCCATTGTACTATGGAAAGAGATGTGAAGAGTTACAAGAATCCATACACCCTCAAGGGGATTGTCTACATATATTTTGTAACAAAATGTAGGTTCATCAGCTTAAAAAGCTAGAGATTCTTTCACGGAATATGGGCGGACTCCAAAATGAAGATTAACATTTCTTCTGATCATCCACAGTGAATAACAAAGGAATAACAGACACATCCTTGCATAGGCACGTTTCCACTAGAATAAAGGTGATAGCCAAGGAGGGGGAGTAAAAAGTTCTAACATGTGCTAAAAAGTTTAGACAGACAAATGTCCAGGTATTAATGTAAAATAAGGCTAAATGCAAAGCATATAAACCTTCCCTTGGACAAGGCAAACTTGATCTTTAATTCATAACAAGTAATGAGCAAAATGACAGAATGGATTAATTAAATCTCTTCAGCACCCACCACAACTAAAGCTTGGAAGCACATAAAACTGCATTTACAACAAGGCATGTGAGGCAAATACTGAACTTTATTAATATAGAGTTTGATTTAACTAGGGTTTTAATTTAGGAATTATAATTTTTTTACATTTTAGATTGTTGAGATGGTGGTGAATAATATCCAGGATAACTCTATATTGTTAGGAGTTTTAGTTCAGTTAGAATTCCATTCATGTTATAATTTTGCAGCCTGTATGCCTATGAAATAGGACTGCCGGACTATTGTTATATTCATCCCTTTCTAATTGAGCAGTGTAATTAGAACGTTGAGTTGAGTTCTCTAAGAATTTCACTATTTGTTTGACACTAGTAAGTCACTAACTGTAGAGATCTATTCAATTGGAAGTTAAGGCCTTTTCAAGCTTGAGCTTCTTCTAAGATTGTGCTGCTCAATTCTAGACCTAGACGATGACCCCAAAATTTGTCCTCCCTCCTTTCCTCTTCATGTTTATTATAAATATACTATTTCTGAATTTCTAAGGTTGCTCAAACCATCATTATCCTTCCACTGAATGGTGGGATCTTAAAACAAATAAATAAATAAATATATATATATATATATATATAATATAAGCCACTACATCTCTATATGTAACCCTATGCCTTCAATGACATTCAGCACCAATATCAGTCCTTTACCCTTCCGCATGAGTAATTAAAGAAAAAAATTAATCCAATTTGTGATCTTCTGACCATTGTTGCATAATCTCCATAATAAACTGCCCTCCATGTTCCGTTAGGTCAAGTCATCAATAAGTGTATTGAGTGGGTCACAAACTACGTAATCCTCATCACTTAATCAAGAAGCATGTACTACTAATACAAAAACTGTACCACGTCAATTTAGAAGAACTGTAAAAATCTTCTGGCAAATACAATCAAGAAAGTAATTACAAGCAAAAATCTACCAGGGCTGCTAATCTCTGAAACTAAACAAGAAATAATAAGGTTTGACTACAAACTTAAATTAACTAACAATGAGAACAGTAACAATAATATAAATACACTTCCAACAACATTCATGACACAGGAAAAACCAGTATATATATTCATTTTGATTTTTTCTTCATCCTTTTAATTTTTTTCTAATATATGACGAACCAAGATTGATGTTAAATGGCATTCACCTTACGGAAAACTTCAGACACAGGTCCATCATTTTCAGATGCAGCAAGCTCCTGTTTAACCTTTTCTAATCCCTTGATGATTGCCTGCATCTCTTCCGCTAATGATTTCAATTGTATCTGCAAGTGGAGTTACTAATAAATAAACATCGTAATCCCACTGCCTAAGATTGACAGTTAGCACCACAATCATTTGTTTGTGGGAGGAAAGGACCAGAATAAATCATCACCTTTGTAGCAGCTTCCAAGCTAACAAGGTCCAGGTGAAAATCAAGAAGCCCGGGTGACCTTTCAGCAAGAACCTGGAGCCCAAATAGGAAATGAAATGACAAGTCACCAAAAAGTATCTTCATCTATTGCAATATAGACTTGTACCTTGCAAAGATAATGCATCAGTGTCATCTTATTGTTAGAAGCACGAGTGTCTGTGAGCTTTAAAAGACTATCCAACTTAAATCCGACTGCAGATCCTGCATAAAATGGTGACACTTTTTACTCAAAAGTTTGATCCACAAGCCAGATGTTTTACATATTATCAGATCATAGAGAAACATGAACAAGTTTTGAAAGCCAACATATATGGGTCAGCAATAAACTAGGTGTTCAAAATAGAAAAAGGAAGCACTAGATCTTTGCTATTACTAAGAAATTACTAACCCCTGGCTGTTCCTTGATTCAATGCATTTCCCAAGTAAAGAATTTTCTTCATTATCTCCTTTAGTTTGATAGACTTTCGAACCTATTACCAAGAAAAAGCGCACTAAGGTCAAGAAGTCTTCAAACAGAAAAATATGATAGTATCATAAGTAAAGTACCTGTTCACAGGCAGAGTTCACAGTGTTTAAACTCTTCTTAAATTCAGTAATCTGCATAAAGAGGCAAGAATGACAACTGAAGCAAGAAGACCAAATCCACCCAAAAAATCAGAAAAACTACATATATCACCAAACCTGAGAACCAAACTGAATCTTGAAAGAAAATACTCTTAATTTTGACTCCACACGTGGAACTTTCATCAGCTCCAAAAAATACTGAAACAAATATAGTCAAATATATATAAGAATATGATTTTGTATACACCAAAAGCCACGTAAAATGTAATACATAGCCTCTGTGTCATCCTACCTCCATTTCTTTTTAACCAATTTACCTTCCAATCAAATTTCAGTTGTACCCATAATTCTGTAACTCCTAAATTTGAATTTATATTACTTGTTTTCTAATAAAATCTGCTCCCCTCTGTTCAGGTCACCTACTACCTCATTTATTCACCAATACTCTCACTTTCCTTCTAGCATTTAATGCAACAATGATCCACCAGATGATTTTATCTTTATTATTTTACATTTAATTCTCCTTTTCAATCAGAGTATAACTATTTTATCATATCAACAATATGCCCCAGGAAAATTATACTTTTAAGATAATTACATTCATGTGATTTGGTAACACCAATGAAACTTCAATGTACTCAAACTTCTCTACAAACAAACAATAAATATAATACAATAATTAAAAGAAATCACAAGCTGACCTGTTCACACTTTCCCAAATTCTCCTTGTCACCAGAGTATCCCTGATTATTACCAAGAGAAATCAAAATTAAAAAAACAAAGAAGCAGAATAAAAGCAGATACCAAAAACGAGAATCCTTAATAGCCTAAACAAGATGTAAAAAGCAGTTATATTTTGTCAAGCTTCACCTTCAAAAGTTCCATCTCCTCTTTGGTAGGACAAAATTTAATGAGATTTTCAACCTGATCAACATCTAATACTGACTCATCCATAGCAAGTACAGCAGCCTGAGAATATCCATTACAACATATTAGACTAAACAATTCATAATTGCAGGCTGAGATTTCTCAAGTTTGAAAACGTTATATAGTTTTGACGTAGCAGGAGACCATTACAAATTATATCTAATATCAGAAGTCTTAATGAGTTTTTTTTTTCTTTTTCTTTTTTCTGTTGGTATGAGAAAAGGATCAAATTTGCAACCCTTTACTCAAACAATTACCTGAGCTATCTGAAAGTGGCATTTTAACGAAAACTTTTGTCATAATGCTTCTTGCAAAATAATATTACCATTTATTACAAATTATTTAAGCCCAGCTTGCAAAAATGTACATCAAAAGTTGCTTATTGGAGTGCAGAAATATCAAGTTCTCAACTTACCATCATATCAGGGAGGGGCATCTTAACCTTTGTGAGCATAATTTCAGTATTATTGGCCCTCCTCAGGTCAATCTACATTTAAAAAATAAATATTGCTCATATAACGTGGAATTTACAAACAAACATAAATTCAATGGAAATTTTGAATAAATATTGACATTAATCAGTATAGTCATCCATCCGAACTTAATTTCTTCATGTATCAAGATAAGCTGGATATTCTCCTTGGTATAATAGAAGTATGGAGAACTATATATTTGTTTCCTCCACAAATTTAGACCAAGTGACTAATAATAAAAGTTAAGCCATAATGAAGCCGACTTCATCTGTGTACATTAAAACAGTAAATCACCTTTCAATTTGGATATAAATGTAGGCTTGAGTGTGAAAAACCTTATTTAAGAAGCAAATACGTACATATATATATATATATATATATATATTGGCAGTTTACACTTCTTGAAGGCAAAAGTAAGAATCATCAGATCAGCATTCACACACATGGATAATTTCAAAATATCAAATTTCAAGAGCATTACCAAGTGAACTTTGTCAGGTTTAGACCCAGCAGATTTGCGTCGATCTGATTTACCACCTGAACCAACAGGCTTAGGTACATTTGCAGAGAAAAGGCTCTCTAGCTCTGAAATGTCGAATTCTGGCGCACTAAGACAGAACAAAAAACCAGTCATTACAAAAGGGAAGAATGTAAAACTAGTGAGACAGATGTGCACTTAAAAAATCAAAATAATTCAGATGAACAAAAGCTCTATAGACAAGTCAAATTACATTTGAGGTTCTCCATTTCTTTGTAATTCTTCCCATAAACTTCCTTGTAATACCCTTGTCACCTTACTCCAATGAAGAGGCTTTAAAGAGGACCGTCGGGTTGCTGTTGCAGCAGCCACTGTAGGACGTGATAGTCCACGCCCTCTCCCTCTAGGATCAGCATTTGAGGCTTTAGAGCCTAACGGTGGAGGTGGTGGAGGTGCACCTCCTGGAAGTCTAGGAGGAGCAGGAGCATTAGGAGCACGTGCTCCAGGAGGAGGGGGAGGAGGTGGACCTCGACCACCAGGAGGTGATGGGGGAGGTGGGGCTCTAGACATTGGAGGTGGTGGTGGCGGCAGCGGTGCTCCTTGTAATCGAGGAGGTGGTGGTGGTGGAGGCGCTCCACGTAATGGAGGGGGTGGTGGTGGTGGAGGAGCTCCATGTAATGGAGGAGCCGGTGGTGGAGCTGGTGCTCTACTTGATGAGGGCGGTGGTGGTGGTGGTGGGGGGGGAGGTGGAGTTAGAGCTCCAGGCATGGGAGGAGGTGGTGGAGCTCTACTATAAGGAGGAGGAGGTGGTGGAGGTGGTGCTTTAGACAAAGGCAGCGGCGGTGGTGGTGGTGGTGGTGGAATTCCACTCAAAGGAAGTGGTGGCGGATGTGATGGAGCTCTATTTGAAGGAGGTGGTGGCGGGGCTGGTGGAGCCCTACTCAAAGGTGGAGGCGACGGAGCCCTACTCAAAGGCGGAGGTGGGGGTGGGGGTGGTGGAGCTCTACTCAATGGAGGTGGGGGTGGGGGTGAAGGAGGTGGCTGTGGTAGGGATAGGGTTGCCGAAAACAATGGCGAAATACCACTTGAAGGTGGTCGGGGAGGGGGTGGGGGTGGGGGTGGAGGTGGTGGTGGAGCTCGAGAGGTTGTAGTGGATGGAGGAGAAAATGAGACCTCATATCTTAGAGGAGGTGGAGGTGGAGGAGGTGGTGGTGGTGGTGGTGGAGGGGGTGGGGGTGGGGTAACAACACTAGGTGCTCCAAAAGCTTTTGATGTAATTGCTCTATTGGAAAACAAAGGAGGGGGTGGAGGGGGTGGAGGAGGAGGAGGAGGAGGAGAAGGAGTTGCATGTAGTAAATCATTTCGTTGGTTTTGTCTACTAATTGACGATGCTAGAATTGGTTGTGGTTGGGAGGACACCTTTCCATCTAAAAAAGAAGGTGGTGCTAATAGTGAAGATGGAGGGGAAGAAGGTGTTACATCATCTTGTAGAGGTTCAAAAGCATGTGACAAAGAGCTTCTAGCATGAAATGAAGATGGAGGTGGAGGTGGAGGTGGAGGTGGAGGTGGAGGAGGAGGAGTATGAGGTTGTAACACTTGCTCTGGCCTTAATTGTGGAGCTTGACTTATTGGTTCAAGAATTGTCTCTTCAACTGATAGTGAGTAGTTTGCTTCATTTTCTGATATGGAGTCTGCAGATTTTGAAGCATCCACCTTTTGACTTTTCAGTTCATTTGTCTTGTCAGTAGAAACAAGTGTTCCAGAGACAATAGAAGCAGAGGCAGACCTTAATTTGGCATCCATAGTTTTCTCCTTTGAACTGTTAGAATTGGCAAGAGCAGCTGGTGCACTATTGTACCTTGTTGGTGGATATGAGACATGCATTGACTTCGTATAAGAACCTTTGTTAGGAGGAATCCATCTAGTTACTGCATTTGGTTTTGCTTGTTTTGCCTGACCACCTTGTGATTCAAGCTGCTTAATCTTTTGCTTTGCTGGAAATGTATCTCCCAATGGCTTCAAGTTTGATGAAAGTTGTTTTTTTGTCACAGATGGAAGTAGTTTATCAGATTTTTGTCTGGAAATATCAACTTTCTGCTGGCCTGCCTTAGAATCTAATTTATTTTCTGTTGCATTGCCAAATTCATCATATTTGTTTTCCATATCTGCAAATTGCCCATCTGCATCTGCATTGACATCCATTGTTTCCACCATTTTCATCACATCTGTAGTGACTGCCATAGCAGTAGACTTAATTTCTCCTACATCAACAGCAATATCTTTCACTGCATGAGGATCAGAATCCACTTTCTCATGAAGCTTATACTTCACATCATCAATAGTAATGTCTTTCACTGTATTAATATCAGAATCCATTTGTCTGTCCTGTTTGTGCATCAGATCATCTACTGTAGATTCCTGAAAAGTGTGAGAGTCCAAATCCTCTTTCCATACTTTATGATATTGATCATCTACTACATTGTCATGAACCAGAAGAGAATCATACTCCACCTTACCTTCTTGCCCATCAACTACATTGCTGAAAATCTCTTCCACCTCATAGAACTCCTCAGGCGAAGCAGTTCCTGTCTCATTTGCATCTTCACTCACCCTGACCGTGGTTAGATTAGGTATAACAGCATCAGCGTCCAAAAAAAGCACCTGATACAGATATGAGTGTGCATTCAACTCCTGCTTCAGAGAATGATTTCATAGAAGAATAACAATAACTTACCTCTGCTTTAAAATCCTTGGGGAACTGATCCTTGGCATCCCACAAAATGTCAACTTCATCACGGTTGAGCATCAATATATTTGATTGCACAAATGCTGTGTGAAACATAACTCTAAATATCATATCCTCACGAATGAAGTCTTCATCTAAATGTATGCACTCAAGAACCACATCTCCTTGAACACGACAATGGATATCAATTTTCACCAGCATACACTCTGCCTGCAGTTAAAATTTCTTAAGACATTCTACATAGTTAAATCAAAATTCAGTATCAATAACTTAATCATGCATCACCTGTTGGTAGAACTGAACATGTTTTTTGTTCTCTGAAGTTGAAAAAAGAAGCTTAGAACTTCTATTAACAAGTTTTGAAGGGTCCTGACCAAAAACACGTACAATAAGCCTGCAACCTTTTCCGCCATCAAATGACGGAAGGACTCTAAGAATAAGACAATCCAAATATAAGGGTGTGTCCGATGGAGGCCACTCAGAACCCAAATTTCTCCTTGAAATGTACTGAAGATATCTCAACTGAGAAGGCTGTGGATTCAAAGGAGATAAAAGGTGGAGAAGTTCTCTAGGAGCTTGCTTGTAGACCATTTCAAGGGTTTTCTGCTCCCCATTGTACTGTTTCCGGTACAACAGAAGTCCTGCTAGCATAAATGCAAGCACGGGCCAACCTCCTCTTTCACAATGCATCAAAAGAACATTTTGTTGCCCCTCCAAAGACAACCAGCTTTCACTTGACCGAAGGAAGTGATGGATCATCTCCAAAGGCAGAAGTGGACAACCCTCATATTGACGAGGGTATTCCATAACTGTCATGTCATACTGAGATAATATGTCTGAAATTTGACTACGCCTCTCCCCTTCTCTGAAGTTAAACACCATGAAAGAAGCATCAGGATAGTGATCTTGTAGCTGAGCAACAATTCCCCCCATATAAACTTTGAACTCATCTTCTTCCATGATATCCGTGGAGAAGCAACAATCAAAAACTGCAAAAACAGATGGAAAAGTTAAACATTTAGTTTATACAGATGCTAAGAACTACCACCATAACAGCTTCAACATCTGTGCTGGCTGCTTTTCAATAAGATTCAAGAACAATTAAAGACACCAAATGCAGAGGGAATGAATTTGTTTAACATAAGCATAATAAGATCAAGAATAGATGACTAAAGAGGAGACAATCTTACCCAGCCAATACCTGTAGTCACTAACTTACTACAATAAAACAGAAACATTCTTAGTAAGGCATAAAACAATCTCGATGAAAAAAGTATTCCACATTTCTTCAATTAGCAATCCCCCAACTATGAATTACCATTCTCGGACTGAAATACCGCATTCTATTTATCCATTAAAATTCTCAGAAATATTTCCACACTTTGTTCCCTATTTTAAACTTTCTCCTTTCAAAACCCCAACCACCCTAAATATCTCTCAACAGGGTAGAAAGGGAATGCTCCACGATACTATTCCTTTAACATCCCTGTCATAATAAAAACATTAACTTGATGCGATGCTAGTAGTAGCAGACTAAAGATAGACTGAAATATCCAAACACTGATCGAATTTCTCAACTGCAATGACTGAGAGCTCGGCCTCTCTCCTTAGTTAAACATCCTACCCTGTATCCCATACTTTAAGTGATAAAATCAACAGAAGCCAGGAGAAGATTTCTCTCAGCTAAAGTTCATAGGAAGAAGGGGACAAATGAACGTAAACTCAGAACAAGAAATATCCAGCCCAATTCTAACCAGACTTGAAGCATTACGAGATGAAGAAAGAGAGAAGGTACTATTTAAAACGTCACTATACGCATTATCCCAAAACGATACCGAAACTTAGTCATTGGACCCTAAACCTCAATTCCATCCTCTAAGCCACAAACTGAGCAGTCCCGTAACTTCATATAGACGAAAAAGTGATAGCCCAAATGCTTCCAATTTTAAAATTGCTCTTGCGTCAATGAGCTCGTTAAATTGAAGAAAAGAAAATCAGTTAGAAACAAGACGAAATAGAAAAACGAAGCATACCATAGACTCTCTCGGAGATCTCCAGAAGCCGATCCGGCGGCTTCCGGTAAAAGAACCTTCTAAACAGCGCCATCTGATGGCGCTGTTTCTTCCTCGATCGGATCCAAACCGATAATTCAGTTGACCACCAGCAAGATCAAAATATTTTGTAGTGAACAAATTGCACAGCAGATCTTGCAATTCCCCAATTCAATCAAAACCCAATACAACCCAATTGAGCCCAAAAATCCTCCTCTCAAAGAGATAGAGCAAAAGCAGCAGCAGCGAATTTCAGAAACAGCAAGCTAGTTGGTGATCAAAGCTGAACATCCAGAGATGGAAAGGCGGATGCAATAGTCAAAGCAACCAAATCCCAACAGGGGACAAAGAAAACAAGACCAAAAAACGATAAAGAGAGGCGGATTTGCAGAATGAGGAAATGCAGTGAAGTAGAGGAATACGTGTGATTTAGAATCAAAATGCGGGAGAATTAGAACCCGAAAGAAATAGAACGGCATGAGATAATATTGAATTCCCACATGGAAATAGATAGATAGCTATAGAGAGAGGGCAAGAGAGAGAAAATAGAAGAAAGAAACGTAGTGGACTGAAAAGGAGAATACTCTTTAGAAGCTTAGACCTGTCTCTCTCTCTCTCCCCCCCCTCTCTCTCTCTCTCTTCCTGTCTCAATGTCTCTCTTTCCCTCCCTCTCTCTCTTCCCTCTGCAACGACAAAAAATTTTGGGCAGACGGTGGGAAGTGGGGTTGAAGACACAAAATCTACGTGGGCTGCGACGTGGCAAATACTGTTCACGTTTCGATAAGAAGAATATTCATTCTCTCTAATTTTTTTTCTTTTATTTATGTAATTTTTTTATTGTTCATGATACTTCCAATACCATTTGAACAAAAGCACAGAGATGAAGAAGTAACAGAGAGTTGTTTGGACAACGAAGTAAGCGTATTTTTTAAACGGGGTTCTAAAAACCCAACGGGGTCGGCGTATCTAACTCATAAACTGGTACCCGTGTGTTGCGGCTAAAAACTAAACGTATAATTAGGATGTGAATGATACTTTGATATTTTGCAATTTTTATGCTATGAGAGAATTTAGGTAAATATTTATATCTTTCGTTCTTCTATTCTTAATGAATAATATGATAGTAAAGACATAAAAAGTTGCGAATAAGTTTAGTTAAATATAATAATTTTAAGGTTAAAATACATTTTTTTGTTCTTATAATTTCGCCTACTTTGTAACTTGGTCCTCACAATTTATTTTTATATAAATTAATCTATATAATTTTTATTTGTCAAACTTTTGAAAAAGGTCCTATCCTTAGGGTTCATTAATCTTCCGCCGTTTTTGTGCTATTGTGCCATAAATTATCACTTTGCCCTTTACAAGGTCTCTGCATCTTCAACAATAACAATCATATGCTTCTACTTCTAATCTCTCATATCTACATAGCTAACTATGAGCTTGTTTGTTTGCACGTTGAGCTTGCTGAACTTGTGTTTACTGTGGATCCAATTGCAGTTTGCGGTAATGGAGGATTTTTAGGAGAAATGATATGCCAACCATGTTGAACACCAATCGAGTTTGGGAGATCTGAAACATGGGTGGTTTTGCAACAACATTTTACAGTTTTTCCGATTGAGACAATGTGGTTGGCATGGGTTTTGGCTTGTGTTACCCCTAGGCGAATGAGAAGGACAAGATGAATGAGGATGGAAGAAAGGGAGGAGTAATGAAAGAGGAGCAAAGAGATGGCGAAAGGATGAGCGAGGAAGAGGACGGCGTCTGAGAAGGATAGATGAAGAAGGGAAAAAAGAAAAAGAGGAAGAAGGGAAAAAGAAAAAAAAATAAAAGGCAGAAAGTGTAGGGTGACTTCACACACAGGGGGGAATTGTCTGATTTTACACTTCACTAGCTTTAATTTGTGTTGGCTTATATGCACGAGAGCTCACCTCTTCCTGAGCTCTTTATGAGCTCAACATCACATTCACACTTATAAAAGCTTCATTCCTCTCTTGATTTAAGCAATGTGGGACTTCTTAAGTATAAAAGACTTGTTTTTAATTTATTTGTCTTATCTTTTTAATGAGAAGCTTGTTTTCATTAAATTATTATAATCTTGTTTTCATTAATTTTAATTAAGATAAAATTAATTTAATAGAGAAGACAAAAATTATATTGAAATTTAGTTAGAGATAAAATTAATTTAATAGAGAAGAAAAATGTTTTGAAATTTAATTAGAGATCCTTAATTTATTATGAGTAATTAGTAAATTACAAAATTAAAAAATTAAAAATGATTCATTAGTGATTTGTAATATTAGACAAATAAACAAAAAAATTAAGTTTTATTTTAAATAAATGACAATAAATAATAATGTTACATCAAAAAATTAAATAAAAAATTTATGCTCTTTCTGGTAATTATACATCTCAAATCACGTTTTCACACCAATATCCAAACATCATGTTTCTGTACCAAAACCATATTTGCTCAAATGTTTCCCAAACATAAATCACGTTCATCCAAACCTAGATGTTTAATCAAACCTAGTTTTCTTTAACCACGTTTAACTCACCGGGCTCCCAAACATACACACACTCTTTCTGTAACATCCTACCTTGATTCTTATTATTTACTTTTCTAGTATAGTCAAGATGTAAAAATAGTGCTAAGGTTGATTGCATTGGCCTTGATCATGAACTAAATTTTCTTTAATAAAATTTCCCTTTAAAGTCAAAAATCCATTTTTTTTGGCTCATAGGAAATTTGAACATAAAATATTTCTTTTAACTGGCAGAAGCTAGCAGTCGACTTCCTATAATCATCCAATTGATTGCCAAACATTCAAATATTCTAATCTGTCATCCAGGAGTTGCCGGTCGACTGATTATGGAGTACCAATCGACTGCTTATAACTAATTGGTCTACTGGCAAGTCTAATTAGACATATTTCTACTGCACAACTCTGATAAAACTATGATAAAATATCATATATTCATACATATTGATATATAACACTCTAAAACTCAAGTTTCTATATACATATACATGTCATGTAAGTTGTTTACATACAAAATATCTTAGATACAACATTACATAACTTATGTTGTTCTTCTATATCAACTCATCATTCACACCAACTTAGCTTTTCCTTTGCCTTTTTCCCCTAAAATGATCAATTTCTAAAAGTGAGACACTAGGTAAGCTAGTTATCTTTATGGAAAACATAAGCATAAAAGATCATTTTAGCCATAAAAACATTAGAAATATAAATCATTCATTATCATTCATCCATAGCTTTCTTGTCATTTATTCTTATATCATTCTTGTCTTTAACATTAGAACAAGTCTCTCTTTCTTACTCTTATTCTTAGAGCATTATAAGTTATGATCATCTCATGAGGAACTATTCTATCATCCCACGAGGAATTGTTCTGCATCCCATGAAGAAAGTTCTACACCCCATGTTTTGCATCCCATGACGGCTAATACCTACTTTACTTTACTTATTCTCTATTATGGAATAAGTTTCTTTTCCTTATTCTCTACTGTGGAATAAGGTCCTCTCCTCCTATTCTCTTTGTAGAATAAGAGTCTCTTCTCTTATTATTTTCTATGGAATAAGAGTCTCTCCTTATAATCTATTGTGGTGTAAGATATACTTTTCTCTATTATCTTTGGTGGAATAAGAGGCTCTACTCTTATTTTCTTCTGTGAAATAAGAGTCTTCACCTTATTTTCTTATTCTCTCTATAGAATAAGAGTCTCTTCCTTATATTCTACAATGGTATAAGATATTTTACTACCCTTGTTCTCTTCTATGGAACTGACTTACTGTCTTTTTTTCCTCTATAGAATAAGGTCTACTTTCTTTATTCTTTACTGTGGAATAAAGAATATGTGTTCTTCTTTTTTTAAAAAAAAAAATTCTTCTTGTCTTCTACTATGAGATAAGCTCTTTTTAGCTGCTTTCTATTTTTTTGAAATAGATTTTGGCTTATTTCTTAACTATCATGCCTCCTTCTATGAGGCTAGTTCTTGTTAATTATTTCTATTCTTTACTATAGAATAGAATCTTAGTTTCTTTTCAACATATTCATATCATACTGTCTTGAAAACTAGATTAAGCATGTATTAATCTTACAAATCTCTTCTTAGAGATCAAAGCTCATAGAAAGAGACAACACATATATAAATTTCTAGCTCATAGATGAAGATAACAATGGACGATTAACACATATACCGAAAATATAAGCTTTTATGAAAAACTAGCTACCTTGCATGTAGAATCAAGCTCTAAACTTGAATTCCCAGTTCTAATCCTCCTCCACTTGTCCTTTTTCTTGATCTTCTTCACTTTCTCTCTCTATTTGCTCTGTTTTCGTCCCCCCCCCCCTCTCTCTCTCTCTCTCTTATGCTTTCTCTTTTTCTTTCTTCTTTTTCTTACAGAGCGAGCGCGCGCACACACACACACACATACACACACGTATATATATATATATATATATATATATATAGGATCTTTATGAAATTACCACTTTACTCCTAACTTTATTCTTCATGTATTTCTGACTAGTTAGGGTTATTTTGGTAATTTTCTAACTAATTTTTTTTACACCGACTTTGGCGTTGTTTTGTAGGCTAGTGGTCGACTCTCGTACATCTATCAGTCGACTACTAGCTTTCTATTTAGTATTTTTTTGGAAAATTCCAATCTACCGATTGATTGCTACCGAGCTAGCAGTCGACTTTTTCCTCTCTGTCTTGATTTTGTTTTATTTCTGATGCTTACCAGTCAACTATTTCTTCTGTACTAGTTGACTATTTGCTACCGATTGATTGCTACCAAGTTGGCAGTCGACTTTTTCCTCTCTATCTTGATTTTGTTTTATTTCTGATGCTTACCAGTCAACCGCTTCTTCTATACTAGTTGACTATTTGCGTCAAACTTATTATTCTACATTTTAGGCCAATTAGTCGATTGTTAGCCTGCTAGCAGTCGGCTGTCAACCTACTAGTCTAATTTTTCTTACTTTTAATCATTCTTAGCCCAAAATCTTAAGGACTGTTATAAATTCCTTTTTTATTCTATCTACGGAGAATATAAAAATTTGGGATGTTACACACACACACACTCTCTCACTCTTAGTCACTCTCTAATTTTTGTTGCATTTTTAGATTTTCCAAGCTACATCATCACCATCTTAATTATATTGCACATTAGCTAATGTGATGATAGGTGAAAAATGATGAGATTAAAAAAAAAGAAAAACTAATTTAATCCTTATAATTTTTAATTTTTAATTTGATCCCTATAGTTTTTTTTTAAATCAATCCCCATACTTGCTAAACTTTTAAGCCATTATCCTTATAGTCAAAATCAATCTAACACCGCGAGTTTTTGCTTGCAAAGTTAAGTTTGAAGCATAGTTGCCAAGTGCCAATTTACCTACATTAACATTCAAACAATGCTAGTTGACCCTCTTAAAGCTTGGTTCTTTTTTCCTTTGACCTTTACACCAACTGTTTTCCATTTTTTCATCACCTTTGATTTGTTTATCTCACCTGTTCTCTTATTCTATGTTTTTAATCTTCATA
The DNA here is from genome assembly GCA_037074585.1 of Biancaea sappan. Classification (NCBI taxonomy): domain Eukaryota; kingdom Viridiplantae; phylum Streptophyta; class Magnoliopsida; order Fabales; family Fabaceae; genus Biancaea; species Biancaea sappan. Next base: position 42,739,097 of record CM073497.1, on the reverse strand, counting down.
TGTGGCATTGCACAACCCAAGCTCATGGGTCCATTGTCGTCCTTCCTCGCCATCTGGACATTGAAGCTAAATGAAGCTTTGCTAAGTAGCCAGAACATGGTGGTGATGATTGTGTGGGTGTTCACATGTAGGTGATAGAGGCAGTGCTACTTTCAGTGATGTCAATGTGTCCCTTGTTTCTATTTAGGATTGCTTCGATGGATGACATGATTTACTCCTACATAGACTTGGTAATGAGCTTAGGCTCTATGTCGCTTTTTAGGCTTCACAATGGTCTTTTAGGTATTGAAAAGTTCATAATTGTGCCCTCCCTCTATGGAGACCATATAAGGCCCTACCCCACCATCTTCATAAGCCCATGCAATTCTGGCCTTAATATTGCCATTAGGTTCACCATCCCTCTTCCTTTCTCTATTGTCAAAGTAGCACTACCTCTATCACCCATCATGTTAATACCCATTTGATCACCACCACCATGGTCCTACTGGTTAAGCTCCATCCAGCTTCATGGTCCCAATGGCAAGGAAGAACAACAAAGGATCCAAGAGATTAGGTTGCACAATACTACACATGAAGATTAAAAAAACAAAATGAAAGAACAGAGAAGACAAACAAATCAAAGAGGACAAAATAAGGGGAAAAAAGTTAATGTTAGAGTGAATGGAAAGAGATCAAAGCTCGGATAAGGACAATTAGCACCATTTGAATGTCAATGTAGATAGGTTGGCACTTGGCAACTTTACTTCAAACTTGGCTTTACATTGTCAAAAGTACAATGTTAGACTGATTTTGATGGCAAGGGTCATGGCTTAAAAGTTTGGGAAGTATAGAGACTGATTTTTTTTATAAAAAAAAATTATATGGACGAAATTAAAAATTGACATAAACTACATATACACGTCATGTAAGTTGTTTACATACAAAATATCTTAGATACAACATTACATAACTTATGTTACTCTTCTATATCAACTCATCATTCACACCAACTTAGCTTTCCTTTTGCCTTTTTCCACTAAAATGATCAATTTCTAAAAGTGAGACACTAGGTAAGCTAGTTATCTTTACGGAAAACATAAGCATAAAGGATCATTTTAGCCATAAAAACATTGGATATATAAATCATTCATTATCATTCATCCCTAGCTTTCTTGTCATTTATTCATAAGTCATTCTTGTCTTTAACATTAGAACAAGTCTCTCTTTCTTACTCTTATTTCTTACTCTTATTCTTAGAGCATTATAAGTTATGATCGTCTCATGAGGAACTATTCTATCATCCCAATAAGGAATTGTTCTGCATCCCATGAAGAAAGTTCTACACATACTTACTTTACTTTACTTATTCTCTATTGTGGAATAAGTTTCTTTTCCTTATTCTCTACTGTGGAATAAGGTCATCTCCTTCTATTCTTTCTATAGAATAAGAGTCTCTTCTCTTATTATCTTCTGTGGAATAAGAGTCTCTTTTTATACTCTATTGTGGTGTAAGGTTTGTTTTTCTCTATTCTATTCTATGGAATAAGAGGCTCTACTCTTATTCTCTTATGTGGAATAAGAGTCTCCACCTTATTCTCTTATTCTCTCTGTAGAATAAGAATATCTTCCTTATATTCTACTATGGTATAAGGTATTCTACTTCCCTTGTTCTTTTTTATGGAACTAACTTCTTTTTTTTCCTCTATAGAATAAGGTCTACTTTCTTTATTCTCTACTTTCCTCTATAGGAACATCCGTAATGGTCATCTCTGTCACCTGCTCTCTCAAATTAGAGACAGGAACCATTGACTATCGTTTAGTGTTCACCTCTATGTCTTTTGTTTATTCCTCTAGATACCACAAGAACCTTGACTTTCTCCTTTCCACCTCTTTTCATATTTCTCCTATGAATATCCTAAGCTGAACGTTAGAGGTGCTGCAAGTGCAAACTTTCATAGGGTTTTTCGTGAGCTAGTTTCTACCCATCATCCTGACTAAAACCAGAGTAAGTAGAGACAGAGCTAACATTATTATTACCTCTCTAGGCTTTGATAGTTTTTTAAAAGTGGATGTTATGGGCTTCGCTAGAGGCATTCAGCCTTTGTGGAATCCAAATTCGGTTACTGTTCACCCTATGGCTACTTCCTTTGAATAGATACATCTGGAATGCCAAGTAAGTAATAAAACCTTTCTCTTATTCGACATCTATGCTAGTCTGATTTTTTATAAAAGAAACTTTTATGGGATTCTTTTATTAAACTGACCCTCTTGTTAGATATTCCTTGGTTGGTTATTGGGGATTTCAATGATATAGCCTCTCCTTCTGAAAAATTTGGTTGTGGCCCACCTATTTTTTCCTAAATAAATTTTTTCAACCATTTTTTAAATAGCTATGGTTTGGTGGCTCTTGGTTTGTCTGCCCCCCCTCTTTTACTTGGACAAATGGTAGAGACAACCATCAAATTATAAGATCTAGAATTGATAGGGCTCATGCTACTGTTGGATGGATTTCACTCTTTCCAAATAGCAAAGTGTATCATCTTCTTCAGCTAAGTTTTGACCATTCACCTATTCTTTTAAAAATGGATCACTTAACAAATTCTTGCCTTAAACCCTTTCATTTTGAAATTATATGGCTTCATCATGAGGATATTCCTGGTAAATAACATTTGGAATCAAAATCTTTTAAATTTAGAAGACACCAAAAATGCTTTTAAAGAAACACTCTACTCCTGGAATTTCAATACTTTCAAAAACATCTTTAAGGAAAAACGTCGACTAATGGCTAGAATTCTTAGCATTCAAAGACACCTTTGCACAAAATTTTTCACTCAGCTTGCTGTCCTTGAAAATGAACTTCAAAGTCAACTCCTCAAAATTCTTAGGAATGAAGAAGAATTCTAGTTCATGAAATCTAGAATAAATTAGCTCTCCTTAGGGGATAGGAATACTATTTTTTTCATATAAGTGTCTTAATCAAATGCAAAAGACAGACCATCACTCATTTGCAAGACAACTGTGGGCATTGGTTATCTGACCCCACCCTTATTAATGTGGAAATTAACAATAGCCTTCAAAATCTCTTTTCAAATGCACAAATGTCTCTCCCCTGACCCTTCTATTTTACCTTCTATTCCTAAATTAAGTGAGATGGATAAATTAAATCTTTGCATAACGATAAGTGAAACCGAGATCCAAAATGAACTTTGGAATATTCATCCTTTTAAAACTCCTAAAGAAGATGGTTTACACACTGTTTTTTATCAAAAAAAAAACTGGGATTATGTTAAGAACATTCTCCTTTCGCATTTTTCCTCAATTTTCTCTAACTGGTCTATTGTTCCCAACTGGTGCAAAACTCTTCTTTTTCTTATCCCTAAATCCCAGAATGCTTTCAGTGTAAACCATTTTTGCCCCTTAGGTTTATGTACAACACACTATAAAATTCTAGCTAAAGTCCTGGTTAACAGGATTTACCCTCACCTCCAAAATCTTATTTCTCCTACCCAAGATGCCTATAAGGTCGTGATAGCTCGGATCTTTTCCTTCTTGCCCATGAAACTCTCAACACTATGTCCCACTTTAAAAGTAAGTTGGGCATTAGGAAAGCTTTCGATACCATCTCTTGGTCTTTTATAAATGACATTTTATTTTCTTTTAATTTTCCCCCTAATTGGATATATTTAATTAACTCTTGTTGGGAAAATATGGACTACACACCTATTCTACATGGTAAAAAAACTTACTCTTTTTAAGCCAAAAAGAGGCATTGGACAAAGAGATCCCATGTCCCCCCTATCTCTTTATTCTAGCTATGGAGTATTTTACTCTATTAATTAATAATGTTGTTAGCAAAAAAACTTGGAAACCTTTCTCCTTCAAAAAAAATTCTTTTCAAGTTTCACACTTACTCTTTGTGAATGATGTGTTACTCTTTGTTAAAGCTGATGAAAATTCTATCCTGGGGATTAAAAATATCATCTCAAATTTTGGCAAAAAAGTGGCATGGATATTAATCTCCAAAAATAAAAAAATTTGGCTTTCCCCAAATGTTTTTGAACATAAAAAATGTGACATCTCTAACCTCCTTCAAATCCCTTGTACTTCAAACCTTGGCTCTTATTTAGGTTACCAACTTAAACCAAATTATACTTTGGCTAACTTCAATGAGGTCGTTTGTTAGATTCAACAAAAGCTTCAACTCTGGAAAGCAAATGAACTCTCCTTTTCTTGTAGATGCCAATTAATCACTGCTACTCTTAGCCAAATACCAAATCGCTACATGAAAGTTTTCAAACTCCCTCAAAAAATCCAATCAAAAATTGATCAAATTTCTAGAAGCTTCCTCTGGGATCATAACATCAGTGAAAATAAATTGCATCTTATAAATTGGAATACTATCTCTAAAACTAATAATCTAGTAGGTATTGGTATTAGAAAATCTTATGATGCAAATGTTGCTCATTTAGCCAAACTAAAATGGCACTTAGCCTCTCCAAACCAAAAACAATGGACTACTCTCTTCAAACTGAAATGCCCAATTCAAAATAAACCTTACCCCATATCTTCCTTTACTTTTAAAAGCTTACACAAATGTCCAAACCATTTTGAAAACAACATCACCTCCTTGATCAAAAATAGAAAAAACACAAATCTTGGGAACCACCCCTGGGTAAACAATACCCCTCTCCGACATCAGATCATTGCAACCCCAAAAAGAAAAGACTTTGAAAATGGTCAGTAACATTGCAATTTTAAAGGATGACTTTCTTCAATGGGATCTCTCCTCCCTTCCTTTCACTCCTTCTTCCCCCTCTAATTGATCAAATCTTTATCATAAATCTCTCTCTTCCTTCTCTTGACAAAGAAAACAATTTTTTCTGGAATAAAACCAAAAACAGTATTTTCACCCTCTCATCGGCTTATAAGTCAATCTACCAACAATCTCATCAAAATGATTCCCAAAATATTGATTTGTCTTGGATTTAGAAAATACCTTGCAATAAACGTGAAATTTTTTTTATTTTGGAAATCTTTTAACAACGGTACTTTTGTAAAAAAAGCTTCTTTTTAATAAGAATTGTGCTTCTATTGATCTCTACTCCTTGTGTAACTATTGTGCTCCTACTGATCTCTATTTCTTGTGTAAGTCTACTCCTAAAACATTATTCATGCTTTGAGAGATTGCTCCTTTGCTTCTGGTGTCTAGTCCTTTTTCTCTACCCTTCCTTCAATTTTTCAAATGGATCTTCAAACTTGGCTCTTTGAAAATGCAAATAGAAAAGCTTTAAATCGCCTTAATATCCCCTGAAACACTCTATTTATCTACATTGCTCATTCTATTTGGTTATCTTGTAATTTGTTCATCTTTAAAAAGGAAACAAAACCTTTCAATGTCACAGTCAAATCTGCCTTTAATAAATCTGTTGAATTCTGGTCCAACTTCTCTTCCCCTCAAAAATTCAAAGTCCACATCCCTAACAACAACCTTATACCTACTTGGACTCCTCTTCCTTTGGAATGAGTAAAACTAAATATTGATAGGTCCTTGATTCATGGCAAATTGGGGCAGGAGGTTGTCTAAGAGATTCATGTGGACTTTGGCTGAAAGGATTTATGAAATTCATTAGTTCTGGTAATGTTCTTCAATCAGAGCTGTGGGCTATCTTTCTGGGAATCAAACTTATTCTGCAACTAGGAAACATTTCTAAACTTGAAATTGCTTCTGACTCAAGTAAAGCAATTGTTTTACTTTCCCAGCATTACACTTCTCACCATCCTGTGGATACTTTGATCTCAAATTACAGGTGCCTTCTCCTCAATTTCACTGAGTATAGGTTACTAAAGACTAATTGAAGGCAAAATCAATGTGCAGATGCTTTGGCAAAGGAAGCTAACAAATCCTAACTCCCCTATTCAGTCTTCTCTGAGCCACCTCTTTTTGTTGCTATGTTTTATTCAAATGACTTATCTTCTATATGATAAATTTCTATTCCAAGTTTGTTGTTTACATTCCAGTGTCTGCTACCTTACTTCTCTGGAAATGTTGTAGTTTCGACGGGATTGCACTTATCCTTTTGATGATTTTGTTTTGTCTTCCTCAGCGTTATGTACTTCCCAGTTTATCCTTGTTTATGTAATCCTTTATCTTAATGCCTTCACTAGGAGTAGCCACCTCCTTTTCTTTTGCTTCTGTATGTACAAGATAACAAACTCTATGTACTATTTTGTGTTTATTTAATTAAATTTCCTTTTCTATAAAAAAGAAGATTCTAAATTTAAAATGATTCTTATAATTGGCGTTAGCGAAATGCCAAGTGCACCAGTCGCACAAGTAATACAATGATTTAAGAGTAAAAGTTATCGTTCCCTCTAGGACTAAATGGCTAATTACCCAAAAATTTAATCAAATTAGTTAGACGAAAACGATTGGATTAAAAACAGCTCTAATAAAGAACTAATAAAACAAAAAGCTTATGATAGTAAATGAATGCACAAGTTGATGAAATTAATCTATTTAAAAGTCTGGGGCTACTAATCCCTCTTCTCTATCATAGAAATTGTAAAAACTCTCTCACGTACTTACAACTCTATCAACCATTGAAGTCAATCATAGGTTATTCTAATAACTTAAAAGAATTCTCTCGAATTTCAATTAAAATAACACCTAATCAATTCCTTAAGTGAGTTAAGTCAATACCACTCAACCTAGCTTTAATTAAACGAGATTAGCCAATATCTCTATTAGCTAACAAGTGAAAACGATTAGGTTAAGGTTCACGCACTCGTCTTCCTTACTCAGTGTTCTACTCTCACCTCCCTCTCCCGAGATTGATGACAGCAACAAGCAGAAATATAGATCAATCAGATCCACATAAAGTAACAGTAAAATGAATAGGAAAACATATATTAATTGAATCAGAGTTACAAATACATGAGAGGAAACAAAACCTAATATAGAGTTGAGTTCATAGTAACCTTAGATGGAAAATTTAGCTACTCATGAAAAATAAAGAACAACAAAAAAAAATAAAAGTGAAGAAATTCATGAATCTAAAATCGGATGGATGATATGAGCTCCAAAGCCTTGAAAGTCGAGTTCTCCCTTCTATTCTTAACAAAAACGGCGTTCTCCCTTTCTCTCCAGATCAAAATTGCCCAAAGAAAATTTTCTTCTATCTATGTAAACGAAGGCTGATGTGTCTGGAAAATAACTCCACCACTACAGCAGTACAAACTCACCGCTGCAACGGTGGAACTTAGAAAATGAGAGCTTCGGAAGACCTTTAGCGCAGTGCTTAAGCAAGCAACGGGAGCACTCCTACTGCAACGGTGCATCTCACCACTGCAATGGTGAGTAGTAGTGACTCATAGCGAAATGGAAACTCCAGTGCTGGGCACCTAGATAGCCAGCACTGGACACTGGCTGTTTGCCACTGCAGCGGTGAATTGCATAATCTTGGCTAGGGTTACTACTTTCCTTCTTATTTCTTTGCTCCCAAAATGATTTTTTTCCTGTACTTGGTAGTCCTTCTTTGTACCTTAAAATGCAAGATCAAACATTAATTTCTAGCATAAAAATGAGGGTAAAAATAGAGAAAATTACAAGGGATTAGGGAAATCAGATTTAGAGAATCTTGAGGCCAAAAGGTAATAAATTAATAAAAATCAAGCAATAGTAAGGTTCAGTTGTAAAGAAAAAGAACATATAATTCATATTAATTTGGAAACTAACAATTGGTGATATGAATTTTTTGATGCAGGTGATACTCAAACAATTCGAATGTACTCGTGTTTCAATTTAAAAATTTGATAGCAAGTATATTAAAAATGTACATAAATTTTCTCCTTTTAATCAGTGATATTGCTTCCCAATTACCTTGGGGTCAGGGCTCTCTCACTTTTGCTAGGGTATATATATGAGACTATCTCTTTGCCCAAAGAAAAAACACTAATAATATTAATTAAGTAAAATAAAAAACATATTATATAATTAAAAAACAACTCTTTCTTTACTCAAAGAAAAAAAATCAAATGGAATCAATAAGATCATTCTTCAAAAACTTGTAAGAACGAGACTTTTTATACTCATAGAATATTAGAAATATAACTTTCTAAGAAGAAAAGTTTAGTGTGGTTTTTATTCTTTTTATTAAGTTCTTTAATTATAAATATATAATTATTAAAAAATAATTGTCTAATTTTTACAATTTAATATCTTATAATTGATTTTTTAAAAAATATAAATATTATATTTTTAATAAAAAATTAATGATAAAAAAAGTATGTTAAAGAGGTTGGTAATGTATTGATAATACATATGTGAAAGGGGCCAGCGAGAAGGTATTCACGTTTAATGTTCGATAATACCTTAAATAATATTGTCTCTAATAGAGAATACTTGTGAAAAAAAACTAAAGACAAAAAGGTACTATATGCATCTAACGTTTATCCCGATTTTTATTTATACCCTTGAAGTTTTTTTGCCCCATTATGTCCCTGATTTTTTAATTTTTTTCATGTTTGCTCTTTTCTGTTAACTCCATCAAGCAGCTTAATGGAAATGCGACTAGGCTTCCACATGGCCAAATTCTTCCACCACATCACCTGTCACGTGGACATATACTCCAAAATCACAAAAATGCCATTACTAATATTTTAAAAAAATGTCTCCTTTCTCTCTCTCTTTCTTCATCTCCTTCTTATTCCTCTCCCTCCCTCACTTCTCTGTTCAACATTAATTATTCATCAGTGTACTCTATAGCAAAAAAATGAGACCAGAGCAGGAATGTTAGGCGAAAGTTTCATGCTTTTGAATCTCAAGACATCAAACTTGGATTCACCTCCTTCTTCTTCCTCTCTCTCTCTCTCTCTCTCTCTCTCTCTCTCTCTCTCTCTCTCTCTCTCTCTCTCTCTCTCTCTCTCTCTCTCTCTCTCTCTTTTCACCTTCACCTCCAATGGCGGATCCATGTTGATGCCCCCACAAGAAATTTTTTAATTAATATATATAGTAATTATTTTTCGCCCCCATAAAAATTTAGATATTGTCCCTACAAGATAAATTATGACTACTCATCTAATTAAAAGTACCCCACCTAATAATTTTTTTAAAAAAATTGAATTTAAAAATTTAAAAATTTAATTTATAATTTTTTTAGTAAAAATATTTAAAGACAATTTCTTGCCTGCACTAACCAAAATTTATAAATCTGCTCATGTTCACCTCTCACTCTCTCTCTCTTTCTCTTCACCTTCACCTATGTCTTATCACACCCCAAATCCGGGGGTGTGATCAGTACGGGGTAGTTCCCTTACCAACACCGTAAGCCTGACACAAAATACACTTCACACATAAAGATAGAGGAAATATGAACATTTCCATTCCAAGATAACATGATAAAGCATTAATAGTCTAAAATTTTCCATTATAACATTCCAATAAAAAATTCCTAGGTATTCTATTCACTACAGAGTGACTCAAGAATCCTCAAGTGTGGTATACTCAAGGGGTAAAGTCACTTTGCCACGTAGCAATTAAGCTTTCCATCGCATAAACTTCTTCGCCTCTCCAACACATAGGCAGTATTTCAACATCACACAATCCCAAGCAATGTTGGTCATTTAGGTCACATTAGCCATATAGGATTCACATACGCAGTCGGTCCATCATATTCCGGCATTTAAGATATACATAATACATCTAACTCAAGAATTAACCATAATCACATTATGTAGTAGATTGCCACTTGGGTGTTTGAAGGCCACCAAGGCACCACTTATATAAATAATTATTTAATAATTCTCTCACATTTCTTTCATATAAGCGACATCCTCAAGTGTGGTATACTCAAGGGGTAAAGTCACTTTGCCACGTAGCAATTAAGCTTTCCATTGCATAAGCTTCTTCGCCTCTCTAACACATAGGGGGTATTTCAACATCACACAATCCCAAGCAATGTTGGTCATTTAAGTCACATTAACCATATAGGCTTCACATACACAGTCGGTCCATCATATTCTAGCATTTAAGATATACATAATACATCTAACTCAAGAATTAATATTATCATACAGTCACCCATACATGGAATCTCACAATTCATAACATGTGTATGTATATGTATATGTCATGCGCACTAGTACTTGACAATAATCCTAGCTCATTGAGGGATGGCCAAATGTAATTCCAACACAAAGGATCACATTAAGTATACAAGAACTCAATCACCATAATTCATTACTTTAAACATAAGATTAGGCCAATACATAAGAGAATGTTCTCACGCATTCACATTTAAAAGTTCTTATATTCAATATGATGTATGACATGAATACAATTAACAAATCTTGGCACCCGAGATCTATTTCCAACACATAATAATCCATCCAACATACTACACCACCATAGCAACTACACCCATAAGGGTGGTGCAAGTCAAGAATTAATTACCCCACCCTGATTAAAATAGGGGTAAAATTAGGTCTCTCGCTCTTTAGAGGAATTAGTTAATTTATAGGTCCGAGTTGAAATTTATAATTTAATTAATTATCATAATTTAGGTGAGGGAGTACCCCCTTCTTTCATGAACGTAGTTTACAACCATGGTAATTATCACTACTTCCAACTAGTTATGTACAAAACCTACTAATATCATCCATAAGAATAGTTTCGTGATTACAAGCACCAAAGGAAGTCCTAAGGTTCCACTATACCACTCTATCGTGAGGTCTATCTCCGAAATTTCATATTCATGTGCAAATGTATATATATATGATTTATGGTTGATAGAAGACCTACACATCCTTACTAATGCAAGTGTGTATGCATATGCAAATTTATTCCTAAGTCACCATAGATTTAGTCCAATGAATATCCCTAGGATAATTGCAACGATAGACAATGAATTACAAGTCTAGGATTATGGGTGAATAAATATAATTGCACCACATTCACATGCACTCATAATGATTCATTACTGATCTTCCATCTCTAAATATTCCACAATCCCAAAACACCATCACCACAAAATCATAAGAATTCAATACATGTAAACTAATACAAGGTACACATAACCAAAATTTAAGGACATCCAACCATATGTATATGTTAGAGGGGTTCCAAAGATTTGCAAGACAATTTTGTGTGCAATTAAAACTACATAGCTATAGAGATTAAGAAATATCCCTCACCTTTGATTGAGTCTATCTTACCAAGAATCCTCTAACAAAGCCAAGATCCAAGTCTCAATCATGGTGCAAGGAGTCCCAAGCCTTCCCCAAAATCTAGGGATCAAAGATGCCAAGAAACAAGATCAAAATCAAAATTTTTCGAAGGTGGTGTAGGTGGTGGTGCCTTAGGCACCCATCCTGGTCCTACCTTCCCAAGCTTTTGCCAAGTTGGCGCCTCGAGTGTCACCCATGAAGACACAACCTTGCTGCCAGGCCGTGGCACCCATGGTTGGGCAGCCTCGGCCAACACCCGAAAACAGTGCCCAAAAAAACCCAAATTTCTTCCTCATGGTTCCAAGGCTTCAAGGGTTCCTTCTAGGAAGGTTTGGGATGATCACGATGCTTTAAAATCAATGCAAAAAACATGCAACAACTCCTGCACACCCACCACTTTTCCTTCACAAGGATTTTCCCAAATTTCCTTTAAGAAATTCCATCACTTCATACCTATTCTTATTCCATCAATAGTTGTTCTTTCAATTGGGTCTTTAAAACCATAAATCCAGAAAAAAAAAATCACTAGAATACCATCCTAAATGACCAACAAAACTTCACTCAAGATTTCCCCAAATTTACTAATCTAAGGTTTCATGTGCAAGAAAGAGAAGAAGAAGAGGAGGGAGAGGAACCGTGTACTTACTTGAAGATTGAACCAACCATGAGAGCTGCCCTCCTTCTCCATACCCTTTGGTCAGCCACCACAGAGAGAGAGTGTGTGAGTGAGAGAGAGAGAAGCAAGAAAGTGGAAGGCAGAAAGAATGGGGAAGAATGAAGCCACGCAAGTGTATTTACACTAAAAGCATCTTTTCCAAAATTTCCCCCACGTCCCTTCTTACATCCACTGACCATTTCCCACTCTTAACAATTTGCAACATAACACTTAAATTCTTCTCCATTTAAATTCCCCACTGAGAATTTTTAATCATCTCACTCAAGTCCCTTCGAAAATATTTATTTTAAATATCTACCTAAATTTTCCATCATAACTTCACTCCATCACAGTGAATAAAAGAAATTATCTCACACAAAGCAAAATGAATGCACACCTTACAAAAATGAGGCAAATCCAAATAAAATAAAAACTACGAGTATTACATGTCTTCTCTCTCTCTCTCTCACTCACTCTCTCTCTCTCTCTCTTTTTCTTACCCCTAAAATCACAAAAATTGTGTGATGAGAATGACGTGGAGGTTGAGCAATTTGGGTGCTGCGAGGTTGATGATGAGGGGTTTAATGGCAAGTGTGTAAAGAACATTGAACCAAAAATGGTGCACATCGGGCAAGGAACTCAGACGCTAGTGAACTTGAACCCAGATGCCAGAGAACTCCTTAAGAACCCATTGACCTCGCATGCCACCGAAGACTCTGCCAAGGAAGCTGCTAAAGAAAAAAAAGGAAAACAAGTGCATAGTGAGAAAGAAAGAGTGAGAGGTTGTGAAGGAACCAAGAGTAGAATGGAAGAGTAGTTTGAGAGAGAGCCCTAGTAGAAAGCAAAGTGAGGGAAAATATGAAAACACAATAGAAATTAGAGAGTGACACACACGTGCGCACGCGTTCACCCACACACCCATACACAGAAAGAAAGAAGAAAACCATAACTACATGAGATTAGATAGGGAGACATACAAGAGAACAAGAACAGAGAAGTAGCAGAAGTAGATGGTTATTGAAGACACAAAGGGTGTACAAGCACATAATGGTATCTTCATAAACTATATTCTGACATGGCTTTACATGAGCTGATTTAATTGGAGTGTTATATCATGCCATATATGTATTTTATTGTTTGCAAATATTAAAAAAATTATTTCAATATATATACACACACAGAGTCACATCTGTTTTAAATTTATTTCAGCATGATACTTTCTCAAAATTAACTATGTCTTTTAGAAAGTAATAATAAAAATTTAACCAAATTTATAATTTTTTTTACCCTTAGAAAGTGTTGTATTTAGAAGTAAAAATTGAAATAGTCTAAAAAACCCTAATTTGACACAGTCAGAAGACTTTTTATAATTTTTTTAAAATATATATATTAAATATCAATAATCTAATTTAGTATTTGTATGCTACAAAAATGGTTCTAAGTTTAAAATGATTCTTGCAATTGGTGATATGAATTTTTTGATACAGGCAATACTCAAACAATTTGAATGTACTTGTGTTTCAATTTAAAAATTTAATAGCAAGTATATTAAAAATGTACATAAATTTTCTCTTTTTAATTAGCGATAGTGCTTCCTCACTTGCCCTAGGGTCAGGGCTCTAACACTTTTGCTAGGGTACGTGCATGAGACTATCTCTTTGCCCAAAGAAAAAACACTAATAATATTAATTAAGTAAAATAAAAAATATTATATAATAAAAATTTTCAAAAAAAAAGACTCTCTCTTTACTCAAAAACAAAAATCAAAAGGAATCAATAAGATCATTCTTCAAAAACTTGTAAGAACGAGACTTTTTATACTGATAGTAGATTAGAAGTATAACTTTCCAAGAAGAAAAGTTTAGTGTGGTTTTTATTCTTTTTATTAAGTTCTTCAATTATAAATATAGAATTATTAAAAAATAACTGTCCAATTTTTACAATTTAATATCTTATAATTGATTCTTTTAAAAAAATATACATATTATATTTTTAATAAAAATAATAATAAAAAAAAAGTATGTTAAAGAGGTTGATAATATATTCATAATACATATGTGAAAGGGGCTAGTCGAGAAGGAATTCACATTTAATATTCAATAATACCTTAAAAAAGATTGTCTCCAATAAAGGATACTTGTTAAAAAAAATTAAAGGTAAAAGGGTACTATATGCTCCTAACTTTTACCCTGATTTTAATTTATGTCCTTGAGATTTTTTTTTGGCCCGATTATGGCCATAATCTTTCAATTTTTATCATATATGCTCTTTTCTATTAACTCCGTCAAGTAGGTTAATAGAAATGTTGATTGGGCTTTCACATGGCAAAATTCGTCCGCCACATCACCTGTCACATGGACCCATATTCTAAAATTATAAAAATGCTATTACTAATAATTTATTTAAAAAAATGTCTCCTCCCTCTCTCTATCTCTCTCTCTTCTCTCTCTCTTTTCACCTTATCTCTCTCTCTCTCTCTCTCAGTCTTCACCTCCTTCTTCTTCTTCTTCTCCCTCCTTCACTTCTCTGTTCAACATTAATTATTCATCAGTGCACTTTATAGCAAAAGTTGAGACTAAAAGCAGGAATTTTATCAAATTTGGATTCACCTCCTTCTTCTTCCTCTCCCTCAATGCTCTCTCTCTCTCTTTCTCTCAAACCTAGATTCACCTCCTTCTTCTTCCTTTCCCTCAATACTCTCTCTCTCTCTCTCTCTCACCCTTAAAATCATAGAAATCATGTGATGAGGACGGTGTAGTGGTTAAGCAATTTAGGTGCTGTGGGGTTGATGGTTAGGGGTTTAACGGCTAATGTGCGATTTGGGGTTGTAGTGTCGAGACTGACTAAGAGTAAGGAGGAACGGCCGAGACGTGAGGCAGACACTAGTTGCTTGTGAGTTGACGGTGGGCTATGGAGGTAGATGGTGGAGAACATAGGAGCGGGTAGGTCATGCAAAGGTGAAGACAGAGAGGGAGATAGCAACGTTGAGGGAGAAGTTGAGAGAGAGATTAACGAAGCTGCTCCAATCTTCGAAGACCAAATTGCCATCATCACTAAGAAGAAGCCAGCAGAGAATTTAGGAAAATGAGAAGTGAGGGAGGGAGAGGAAGAAGAAGCAGGTGAAGAGAAAGAAAGAGAGAGAGGGGCGAGACTTTTTTCCTTAAATTATTAGTAATAACATTTTTGTAATTTTGGAGTATGGATCCACGTGGCATGTGATGTGGCAGAAGAATTTTACCATGTAGAAGCCTAGTCAACATTTCCATTAACCTACTTGACGGAGTTAACAAAAAATGACATATATGATAAAAATTGAAAGATCAGGAGCAAAATCAAGTAAAAAAAAATGTTAAGAGCATAAATAAAAATCGTGATAAACGTTAGAGACATTTAGTACCATTTGTCAAAATTTTTTTTTAAAAAAAAAAACCTCAATGTCAATTCGCTCTAAATGGCCTATTCATAAGGAAGATTAGGAAGATTATTAGGTTCTTATGTTATTTTTCTTTTGAAATTGTTGATTTTACATATTAATTACACTATTAAAGTTGTAGTGTATGTTTAATATAATGCTTCCCCCAAGGGTGTTGTCCTCATAATTTATTCTCTTTTTTTTTTAATTTTGATTAATGAACATTTCTATCTTTTACAAAAGTTTGTTTTTATCTTTTTTGGAGAAATAGTTTTTGTATCTTAATAGGAAAAAATTTAGATGCAATTTTTTTTTATATACATTTGCTATTGAGTTCTTCCATCCTAATATAACAAATGTGTGTTTTTCTAATCAGAACTCAAAAACATATAATCTTTAAAAAATAATTTTATATTTTTTACAACTCATCAAATATATAATAGATTAGATATGAAAAAAAAATCTACTCAATTATTTCCAAATTTTTCAACGAAATCATCGCCTTTTTGTATTAAGGTTAAAAGACTATCATAATTAATTAACCAATTATTAAATTTATTTTTATGAGATAAACTTAATTTAAGCTGTTGTTTATAGATCAAATAAATTTGATGTTCTTTGGTTAGTAATAAAAGAAATTAATTTCAAAATTAATAATAATAATAATAAATAAAAACGCTTCATGTGAATATTTATTTATTGAGTATTTAAGTTAAAAATTTCACTCTCGTGGTGAAATTTTTTAAAAAATAAAATAAATAAAAGACCTTTTTTAATAGCTAAAAGACTAAAATATTTTCAACCTTTAGTCTAATTAAGTGTATATTACTTTTTTGTTTTTTCATAAATATTTTTAAAGGAAAGTACTTCTACTTGAGACACTACACTAAATGTGGACTCTTTTTTTTAATGAAGATTTGAAACTCGAATTTTAGTGTGCTATCTTATGGGAGATAAATTATTTTTGCTAGACTTAACTCCTAATAATTATATTTTAGTATATGATAGAAAAGTACAATTGAAATACAATCATAACTACATGTATTCAATTGATAATCACTTGTCTTTCTAATATTAAAATAATTAGATAGTGTAGTAAACTTACTGAAGTTTTTTATTATTTTTTTTATGTAATGTAATGAAAAAAAAATTAATTGTTAATAACCTCTCTCTCGTCATATAATCATAGGTTATTTATTTGTTTACACGTAGTGATTTTAATTAGTTATTATTATATGACATTTAACTTGTCTTTAAACATGAACCATTGGTAGGTGAGCTACCAAATATATTCCCCACACTGTTACTTTCAATTTTCATTAATCTTAACTCCTCCCACCCTTAAATGCATTGGCCATTGGTGGTATTTGCTTAGTCACATCAATAGCGTTAAATTCTAAAAAAAAAAAAAGGACATTAATTGTTAGATACTGGACTTCTTTGATTTTGACTTTGAGGCAATGAAATTAAATGACGCTAACATGTGGCTAAGCTTTTTTTCTTTTTTCCATTTTACTCAATCATATGATAAAGGATATATACTGAACACACAAATTACATGCCCAGCATAGGGTCATCAAACTAGCAAAATCAAATAATGCTTTTGATGAGTTTAAATCTTGCAAAATGAATATTAATAATTGCCACACAAATTATTTTTCCCTCAAAATAGAAAAGAATGGCCATGTATTGTAAATTTAGTAAGTGAGGCTAATATTTATTTTTTAACTTTGTATAGATATTTTTTATTATTAATAATTTTATTCGAGATATTATAGAACATTAAATGTGAATATCTTTATTTACTACTTTATAATAAATCAGTTAATTCTGTTAGATTTAACTTTGTTAATGATTTTTAATTTTATTTCTAAACACTTGTTAAAACTCAATAAAAAATATTAAATGCCAAAGTCTTTTCTTTCATAAATAGATCATTTTCTTTAATGGGAAGATACCGCGTGGTTAGTTATATTATATTATTAATCTTAATTAAAGTAAATTAAGGATTAAAAATACTGTGACAAATAAAATTCTTAATGTTGACAATTAAAGTAAATAAATTTTTTTCTCTAATATTGTTTTATTAAAAATATTTACTATATCATCATATTAAAATTTTAATACTATTGATATTTATATTTTATCAAATAAATCATTTTTATTTGAAATTTAAAATTAAATTATACATTTTTAAAAATAAATTAGATCATGTGATAAAATAAATAAATAATACTAATTATGAGCATTTAATATTATATAAATATCAAAAACAAATGGAGGATGTCGACGTGGGTTTTCAATAAGAGGAAATTTAGTTGTAGCTTTGATATTTTTACTATTTAATTTTTTTAATTAAAATATGATAAGTGTATAATTTTTAAAAAAAATTAGTTGTTTTTTAACTCATTTTTTATTGATTAGTTCCTTTAAAAAAATTATACATATTCTATTTTTTAATAAATAGCAGTAATATAAGAAATCATATATGGTTCTAACAATAAGACTGGCTATTTTGGCATTGGCAATGATGCAGTTCCACGTCCACGTGGCAAGTGGGAAGATGAAGTGTCTGCGTCAAGTCGTATAAAGGCGAGGAATTGTCGTTTTGGAGGGTGGGGCATTCCCCAAAAAAGTGTACAACCATCTGTATTGGGTTTTAAGGCGGCTCTTTCCCCAGTTACGCCCTATTCTCGCTTTACTGTTTACACGGCACTGTAGAAAATGGAACACTGCTTTTTATAAGTATTATATTTATTTTAATCTATATTGTTTGATTTTCAATTTAATGTTCTGAATTTTTTTTTAAAAAAGATAAAATTATCATTTAAAATTTAGATAATTAGATTTAAAATTTAATAATTTAGATAAAAATAAATATGATACTTAATCTTATAAAATAAGTACCGAATCTATTTTTTTATTGGAAATTTGTAGTTTTAAGTTTTAACTTTTAAGTTTTAAACTTTGATATAAATAAATTAATCGCAGCTTGAATTTTAAAAGTTGAAACTCTTTGTGCCAAAATTTTATGTCAAAATCCATTCATACATATCAATAATAGTTGAGTCTAGCTTAATTCTTTACAAAGTGATGAATTTAAATTTGAATTCAAACTGAAAGGTATTCATATTTAATATTTGACAGTACCTTAAGATTATTTCTGGTGGAGGATATTTATAGAGAACTAAAAAAAAATATTATGCAATATTAAGTTATAAAAAATATACAACTATTTTTTAAGACAATGCACTTGTTGTGTTCTCATTGGAGAATTATATAATATATTAATTGAAAATTTGGATAGCAAACAAAGTTGTCGAGATCGAAATCTTATTGAAGATCAGTCAGTAGACATAATAGATTGAATTGATAATCAGAAGATTCTACCTTGAAAGATATATAATATTTAAAAATTTATCTATGTATATATAAATTGTAAATAAACATAATATTATGTTAAAAATAATCAATCAATTTATAACTTCAATAAATAAGACTTAAAACATAATAATAGAGAAATCACTTTGCAATAATAAGAAGAAATATTGTTATACAAATTTTAAAAATATTCAATTAGTGAAGAGAAAAATAAAGAGTAGATTTCATTTCTTGTTGTCTTTAAAAACCTATCTTTTTCTTACATAATAGACACTTCCTTTTTCAAAACATATAATATTTCTAACCTTCGCTAAACCAAGTTAAAAATAAATAAATTATGAGTAGTAAGACTGTAATTGTATAACATTAGTAGAGATTTAAGTTAGTTTAATTACTTTTCCATTATAATTGACATAATAGATTGAAAGCATATCAACAAATAAAAAAATGACACCAAAATGTTATAAGATCGACAAAATTATAAAATCGTAAAATCTTAAAATTTAAATAGAGATCTTAGCCCATTTAGATTTTACATAGAATTGAGATTATTGGAGTTGCTTGAAATCATAAGATCATAAGATTTAGATCAATATCTTGATAACTTTAATAGGAAATATATAAGAAATTGTATCTAATTTTTTCTGAAAAAAATATGTGCAAATTATATTTATTTTATTAAATTTATGATGAAAATATAACAATTTCATAAAATTTAAAAATAACTATTTTTTATAACTTAATATTACGTAATTAGTTTTTTAAAATATTTTTTATGTTATAAATTTAATACAGAATCTGGTAATAAAAATATTAAAAAAATTATATTTAACTTATTTTATTTATTAGTGAAAAATTGGTCTTAAGTTTCAAGTATCTGTTATTAGAATTATTGTCAAAATTGTAACGTTTAGAGTTTTTAAAAAGAATAATAATTTGGTGTTAAGAGTTACGTACTACAAACTTAATACTTCTATAGTGTGTTTGACCTGTTAAAAAAGAAAAGGAAAGAGAATAAAAATAGTGTATTTTATTAAAATATTTTAATTTTTTTTAAAAGGAGAAAACTTAGCGTTTTTAATATGAGTAACAATTTCTCTTATTACTTCACTCTTTCTCCCTATTTTTTTACCTACCAGACACACTCTTAGTTAAATGAATAAATAAAAAAAGACATTTATATAAAATAAATATTAAAAGAACCAGCATATTAAATTTTAAAACGATATCAGTTATATAATATAATATATTGATTCTAGAAAATTGGCCCCCCAAACATAAAGGAGTGTAAGGTGCATTGCTGTCATAATTGTGTCTCCTGAATGTTTAGTCATATAGCTTTGGCTTGCAATTTCTTTATAATAATGTGTTGCCTCATTTTAATATACCTTTTTCACTCATAAATGCAGGCTTCATTAATTTATGTATTTTTTATGTGCCATAATACATATTCTATATCTCCTCTGACATGTATTTTAAAAGTTTTTATTTTTATAATACGTAATAAATATACTACATTATCATAAATTACTTTTATTAAAAGTACCATAATTTAATCTGCTCATAAAGTTCATGTCAGATTGTGGACATTACAATCTAACTTTGCATGTGTGCATATATAGTTCTTTGGCATATATTTTGTTATTTTTAATGGATCCTAACTTTCTTTAATTTACTTTGAAAAAAATTATATTTCAAAAATAAATGAAATAATTAAAAAATAACGTTCCACTTTCTTCTTATATCAATAATGATATAAATTTATTATATTTTATTTTTATAAACGTATATATTTTCATTATCACACGCTTCATAAGACCCAAATCTATATTAATATTAATATAATAAAGTATCTTGTTGTTTTTTTAATCTTAAAAACTCTCATCATATCATATATAACTATTAAATCTTGACAGGTTAAATTATTAAATATTTTTTTTGCCCCTATAATTTTTTTAAGTAAATTACTTATTCGACCTCTTAAGGATTTCATTTATTTCAATTTGATTTTTTAAAATCAAATATTTAAGTTTACTCAATAAAATTTTATATTTGTCTTACCTTTTTTTATATTTTTAAATCATCAAATTGATGCTGCTAAATTTTAATTTTTTTATTACTAAAAATTATTTTAACAAATTGAGAAATAAAATTAATACAAGTACAATTTTTAGGAATTAAATTAAATAATTAAATTTTTTAAAATCAAATTAAGATAGTCATAGTATTTTGAAAACAAATCAATAATTTATCAATTTTAAAATGATGTTAAGAGGGCCAAAAGCATGAAAGGGTGGGTCATTTGAGATGCAAAAGGGAAGGCACCGATCACTGCGTGACGTTGTGTGCCGTAATTACATATTTACCCTTTAACCTTCTTCAATTCCAAGTCACGTCCAAGCTACACCTGCCTCAAAGGCTTCAACAATCAACATCCTCCAAATCTCTAAACTAATCCAAAGCACAGAAATATTTATTCTACTTTATAATAATATAATGTCATTTATATTTTACGACCAAGATTGGTTGAGACTAACCAATCTAGCCATTATAAAGGCTTGCTTTAGTAACACTCGACTCCATCAAAGACATAGATTATACTTGGGTACAAGTAAGTCTTTGGATCATGGCTACTAGTTAGTTTTTTAAAAGTTCAACAGTATGTTCGTTAGCCCTTTCATTAGCCCTTCCATTAGTTGTTGCAATGGAGTCTTAAACAAATTTATTGATATGTCACAGTAAATGATGATATGACTATGACATAACATAAATAGAGTAGATAAAGTGAAAAAAATGTTATTTTGTTTACCTGATGTGGTTGTTGTTGCTATCTTGAATTGAAGGAATTCATCTTCTTCTGTGTTTTTGAATTCATCCCTTCTTGCATCCCTTGTGATATGATTTGAATGGAAGCACAATCCTATAAATCCCCAAATTGATATATTGTTTGCAAAAAATTTGGAGGCAAACAACGTTGTCATTCCACCTGCAACAAGAGAGACAACGATATTGGCTAAACAAAATAATGTTATTCTCACTCATTCTGTTCTTTTTATGTCACATTACTACTTAATATAACACATCAGCATCACAATAGTAATTGGTAAAGGTACTAACAAGTATAGTAACCATGATACAAAGACTTACTTACAATTGAGTAACTTTCAAAGACTAAAAAATCTTAAGATTTATGAAGTTTTGCTTAAATATATATGTCTTTATAATTATTGTTCAAACTATACAACATAAATATCATAGTTGCTCACCAATGTTGATTAGATTAAGTAATTCGACACTTGTTCATCTCCAACAAAGTCCATGATTTGAATCTTGTAAATGGATAAAATTAACTTTGAAAGAATTTTACATTTTTGTAATACAACTCATGTTGTGTTTTGTGGTTTTCAAAATATTGACCTTTGGCATACTATCTCATTGCCTTTGCGCAACTGTGTAAATCTTCCACTGCATCTCAAGTCAAGTATGGTTTTAGACTTTGACATAGCTAGCTTTTTAATTGTCCACTTAACATTAAATCGTAGATGAGGTCCATAACCCCCTCATTGGATCTTCAAGAGTAGTCTGGTCACACTGAACCACCACATTGCTGAAGAAGCTACCTCTCACCAACACAACACTCTTCGTTCTTTAGCCTCCTAGTCCTAATCACATCACCATTACTCATAGGATGAATATAAAAATTTTAGTTAGGGGGGTGAAGAAATAATCAATAAATATTTTTATTAAAAACTATTGTAAATATGCATAAATAATAAAAAATAATATAAAGTGCACAAGATATAAACTTATTAAGTGGTACCGTAATAGAGTACAACTAATTTTTAAATTTAATTTTAAAAAAATTTATAAGGTGTGATACTTTTAATAACATGAGTGGTCATGATTTACTATGTGAGAATAATATCTAAATTTTTGTGAAGACAAAAAAATTATCATAATATTAATTAAAAAAATTTCCTTGTAGGAGCAATTGCCCCCACACCCTTCAACATAGATCTGTCTCTAACTACTCAGTGATTAAGTCGCTTCCAAAACAGGGACCAATCTCCATTCTATTAAATAAAATAATTTAACATTGACCAATGTTTTGAAATTTAAATCAATTATCAAAAAGCAATACAAAGAAATCAAAATTCACTAGTTAGCAAATTAATAATAAATAAAGCATAATTTCATCCCATATGTTTTAAATTTGTTTCAATTTTATTTTTAAAATTAATGCTATCAAAATAATAAACAAAAAATACTAATATAGAAGGACACCCCATTATTAACATGTCACATAGATGGCAGACACATCATATCCATGATAAAATGACAATTTTGTTCATAAATTTTTATCTTGTTTTTTTCTTCTCTCTCCCATCCCTATTTCTCTCTCTCTAAAACCTTTTACATTATCTTCTCTACCATCTCTGGCTCTCTCTGTTGCTTCTAGTTCTGGACATTCTCTACCGTGGCGTCATCTCCTCCAAAGCCTGCATGTGCCTTCAAGAGAATGTACCCTTTGTCGTAGTCGTCAGCTTCAAATTTCCCTTACCACTCCATCAAGATGCTTGCATCGCCCGTCGCCTCACATTCCAAGACAAACAACATTTTATCGAGGAATTGACAAAGAGCTCTGTTGCTCATGGAGAAGAAGAAGACAATTGAAAAAAAACATAAATTTGTTTGACTGAATAAAGAATGATTTTATTTTTAAGTTTATAGATTTGTTTGAAACTCAATCATTTTACATCAATATTTTTTATTATTATGTTGATTGCGCAAGTCATAACGAAAAAATTAAAACAAATTAAAAAATGTGAAACAAAATTAATGAAAAAAAATAAATATTAAGGACGAAATTAAACTTAAATCAAATATT
This sequence comes from Biancaea sappan, assembly GCA_037074585.1. Lineage (NCBI taxonomy): Eukaryota > Viridiplantae > Streptophyta > Magnoliopsida > Fabales > Fabaceae > Biancaea > Biancaea sappan. Next base: position 42,715,559 of record CM073497.1, on the reverse strand, counting down.
AAAGATTAAAAATGTACACTTTGCCTGAAACTTATAATATATTTTAATTACATATAATTGAAAATTATAATATATAAAACTAAATAAATAAAATCTTTTCCAAATAGATAAATTTTATCATCCAAAATGTGATCAAGGACTTGCCCATAAGCAGCACCTATAGAATATGTTCTATGAGCATGTTTGGTTCGACCGTTTTCCAATAAACGAAGATAGAAATTCAATGCTTAGCTCCTTTTCTTGCTTTTGGATGGCCGAATGAGATGGAAAGCTGGATTCAATCAATGGAAATTTCGTTGCCTCCTTTCCGTTTTTTATGTACGAATTTTTCCTTCGAATTGTTGATGGAAAAACGCCTTTCTCGAATGGAAAACACTGCTAAATGTCTATATCGCCCTCTACTATGCTTTGTATTTCCAATAAACTCCTCGGTTGAAGCCCAAAAAAAACCTCGTGTGTTGTGTGTCTTCTTCGATTGTTGTAGTGTATTGCTGCTGTTATAGTCTTCTCCTACAACGTCAAAGTGTTCTGAGGCAACTAACGAAAAGGCAGTTAACTTTCTTCTACTGTGTAGCGTATTCTCCTTTGTTAGGTTATCTTAATCTTTCTTTGCTTCGTCTATCTCTGCTTGGTCGTCAATGCCGCCATTGGATTCACCGTTGCATCCAAGCCAATGGCATAGTCGCAGGAGAGGAGGCGTCGAATGCTAAAGGTAGAGTCTAGGATTTCTCTTGTTTTTTGTTTTTCAAATAACAATTTTAACTCAAGGGTAATATAGTAAATTATCCCATCTATTCTTTTTTTTTTTTAATTTTTTTTAAAAAAATAATAATATTATTTTTTTTATTGTATATCAAACAAATTATTTTTTTATTTTTTTTTTAATTTTTTTTATTGCTGCTCTTTTTGTGGTACCAAACGGATTGTATATATCAATTTTTCTTAATTCAAATACGATTTTTCCTAATAACTGGGCTATAGCAAGTCCATTTTCATTTATTTTAATTGATTCATTTTACCAACCTCATAAAAAAGTAAATCATCCACACTAAAATTAAGACCATATAATACTCAAATCTATAAATCCTTGTGATTTAAAATTACTCTGCATAGTAAACAGTCAAGAGAAAACAAAAAAAAAAGAATTATCTTGCACGTAAAGCTATCAGTTACATTGTGTCCAACCAATTATTGGAAATCTCTGAATAATTTATGATATAGCCTCAAAATTTCAGTTGAAATAAGCATAGGAAATTCAAGAATGAATGAAAAGGGTGTATATGTGGCAACTCCGTAACTAACAGCTGCAGCGGGGTCGCTCAGCAATCTCCATTGAATGTCCCTTGCAATCAAAGGCACATGATGGTCCATCAAAACACAGGCAAGGCCTGAATCTGTGCCACGTGGGTCGCAGCACAGCCGTCGATCCTGGGTCAAGGATGGAGAAAAGTCAAATGGATGAAGGGCGATGGTGAGGGGGGACCAGTGAACTGAATAATGATTGCGGGCGGTGTGTGGAAGGCACGTGAAGGAAGTGGAGAGGATGATGAGAGGAAGAGACATGAGGATCTCAATGCAACAGCTAACTGAGGGAGAGGGATCACAGAAAGAAGCCATGGATGGCACTTCTTTTGCTTTGAATTTCGTGTCGTCACCATATTAAACAATGATTTGCCTTCCGTTTCTTGCTACAATTATTAATCAACCACAACTCTTTTATATTGGATGGTAAAAAATATAAAATAAAATTAAAATTACAGTTATTCGATTATTAAATAAATAATTATAATTAAATTAATAAAATTAAAAATATAATTTTTTTTATTTATTTAATATTAACTTTCTATTTAATGATCGAATGGTTGATATTTTAAATTTACTCTATATTTTCTACTGTTAAATATAAAGAAGTCGTTCATGTAAATTTGTGACTTCTCATATAAGTTCATTTTTTTTCGTTTTGGGAACTAAATAGAAAATTTACATCACAATTAGTAACTAATTATTTTGGAATGAATTATTAAAAGAAGAAAATTATTTTTTAAAAAAAGACAATCAACCCCGCTAATTTAATTTGTTTAATCGTAATAATTCATTTCAAAACAAATGACTATGATTTATGAAATAGACTTTTCATTTGATTGAAGAAAATTCAGACTCCCTTAGTCTTTAGTAGGAGCGAAATGAGGAGAGAATAAGAAGATAATTGAGTATTATTTTTTGTTATTTTTTCATAAAATTATTTTAAACATAATATAGTGTCATTTTAAAAAAATTAATAATATGATTTTGTATGGTAAAAAAAAAGTATTTATAGTTTGTATGAAAAATTCTTATGATAAATATTTATGGATTTTACTTAGGTGTTTTTTTTGGTTCTTTTAAAACTACTACAGCATTACCTAGTGGCTTATAACAAACAATAGTTTTAACGACCACTTATTAAATTACCTGCATTTCTCACTACTAGACCATTACATAGTAGCTAAGTTTTTTTTTTTGGAAACTCTTAAATTTTGTATTATAATTTATATGTCATGTGGTCTAGAAATTATAATTTCTTTTTTAGCTAAAAACTAAAAATTTAAGTTTACCCACAAATTGAATTTTGGGTAAAATACAATTTAATACCATGTGATTTTAATTTGTTTGCAATTGATACTTTTTGTTTCATTTTGTTATATTTTGACGAAAAATGACACATGCCACCTAAAATAATTCTAATTTTTTTAAACTATAAAATATTAACGTGCTAAAGAAAATGAAATGATGAGATAATAAAGTATGAAGATAATAGAAATAGAGTGTTGCTAATATGCTAATGACAAAGGTCATATAATGTGCCATTATTTCGTCCAAAGATAACATAATACAATATGTTTCAAATTTCAGGATATTAGACTGTAATCAACTAAATCAACGGGTACTAAAATGAATTTTAACCTTAAATTTTTATTTGATATTTTTATTTTATTTTATTTCCATAAAAATCAATAAAATTTGTGAATTTTGGACGATTCATCTGTTCACCTCCAATAAAACTGCTGTAGAAAATTCAAATTAAAGTCTCATAAGCACCTGCCACACTTTTTATTTTTATTTTTTTTCCAAATTTTCTTTTGTAAAGTGAATAAAAGAATTAAAAGAATGGAAAAAAAAATCAAAAAGTGAAAGAAAGGGCAAAATGCATTAAAAAAACAGGTTGGAAGCTTTTGTTGTGGCAATGTGGGATAGGCCCACTGTCACTCTCATTATCACAGAGCATAGACACATGTGTATCGATCTACCTTAATAATTTATTAGGCCACGTAGGATTTTATTTATTATAATTTATATTTAATTAATTTTGATTATATTTAAATTTAATATTATTTAAATATTTGACAATGAATATTGACGTGACATTCTATCTTATATATATCAATGTTAATTTATTTATCCTAGATGTGCCATGTCAAATAATTACTAAAATGACCAAAATACATATAATTTTTAATGACATATTTTGGGTTCAAGACAACTACACTATATTTTGGTTATTTTAAATTGTTATATAATGTAGATGATTTGATACTGATGTATATAAGATGAGATAACATGTCAATATCTATTATTAAATTTTTGGACGACATTAGTTTAGTGACATAATTAAAACTAAATGAAAATATATGAGTTATAATTGATTAAAAAAATTCTGGGTTATAATTGATACATAAATTAAAATTTAGGGGTATAAATAGTACTTTTACTGTATAATTTATTCACTTAACTTTAAAAGATGATAATATACTCTCAAATTTTTAGTTTTGTGCGACATTGTTAGTGTTTTTGTTATCTGAAATTTTAACGTCGCTGGTCCATATAGCTGCCAAATCAGAAAAAAAAAATGCATGATCTGTTATCTCAAGTGAAAAAACAATAATTTTTTGCTCATTTTCTCTTACTTTTGCAATTGAAAAAGAACTTAGAATGATATTTTTTTATTTTTGGTTAATTTGATTTTTTTAGCCCATGTGAATAAGTGGAATTAGGATTTAAGATACAAAACAGTCAATGAACAAATTGAAAGTTTAATAAAGTTAAGTTTATCGTCAATTTTTAGAGTTAAATGGCTAAATTGCACATATCAATCTTGTAAATTAAACACGGCTCTTAATATTTTGGTTGAGTATGTAAATAACTTGGTCCCCATGGAATTACACTTATCTTAGCATGATTATTGATTAAAAATTTTAATTTAGCCCTTAAAATATTGTATTTATATCAAATTAAAAAATTGAGATGCTTGATTATTAAAATATCGCGTTGCGAAATTAAATTTTTGAGGGATCTAAGTAAGTATTATAGAATATAACTTTTGCGTTAAAATTATTAAAAGAAATAAAAAAAGAGTGAGAGAAAGTTGCATGGATTGTCCTGCTGTCCAATGTCTGGATGCATTGACGTGAGCTGGTTAACCGCTGATTTGGATGGATTGTGATGAGAATGCAACTCGCTCTCTCCTCTGCTTCGTCCTCTTTCATTTATGCTTCTCCTCATCAAACAACAAACATCCTGTCACTTCCCTCTCTCAATTTCATACCTCCTGACCCCTTTCTTTTGTCTATCCAATCCATAAAATATGGGACGCTACTTTTTTCTATTTCTCAATTCCTTCCCTCTTTCATCAGTATACCATATTTCAACCCTAATTAATTCCATGATAGTAGATAATTGCCCCTCTAACTTGTCAAGATCATTATTTATCTCACTCGATAAACTTCTATATGTGTGTCTGTGTGTGTATGTGAGTATGTGAGGAAGATATAATTGACATTTTGGGCCAGGCTCAATATCATTTCACGAGTCAATCTCTCCTACCAAGCCTATCATGGCATGCTTGTATCACGTAATTGTGGAAAGCAACTTCACCAAATAACAAATCAATTTGTAACTATTCGATTAATCATATCCATAATCTCCTTCAATTCTGAATCACCCTAATTATATCTCTACTATTCAGAAGCTGAAATTCAAGTAGAACTGGACATATATAGTACAGCCACAACTAAACAATATGAGAAAAGACATCAGTGCCCTTTGCGGATCTGCTATAAATAAATCTTAAGGCACCAAAGTATGATCCATGTCTTATTATTCTTTTATAAGCATTCACCTTCTCCCATGATTGTTGCAAGGATTCACACTAAGAAAACTAAATAGGATAGTACGTAAACATTTTTAACAATTCAATGCTATTTTGTTGACCCTTTAAAATTTCCTTTTCCCTTTAAAGCTAGCTATGTGACGGGTTATGTATTTTTATTATTGGGTCAAAAGACAGGCTGTATTTGTAAACGCATGGAATTCGGGTTGGTCCAAACTTCGGAGATCCCATAGAGGCTTAGATTTGCCATCATGTAATAAGTTTGAACTTTGGGCCCAAAACAGGTGGAATTTTAGAGGTTAATATTTTCTGCAAAAACTTTCACATTTCATTTTCCTTCTTAAAATCATAAATTTCATTTTAAAAATCCGACACCGGTGATAATAGAAAACTATGTTCAAAGCACATTCATACACTTTCTACCTTAATAAGTATCACTTTTTTTTTTCTTTATTATCAACACTAATTTTCATCACTTCAAACATCGTAGGAAGCATGAATGTCTTGTTAATCTGATTAATAATCGATTTCTTTGAAGCCTATAACAGCAGACATGAAGGGGTCTAGTCACTAGACTAACTCAAGCCATTCACGACAGATCCATATATACATTGCCGAATGAGACTTGCAAACAGATGTTAAGGTCAAGAAAGACAAGGCTAGACGTGGTTTAGATCATACAGAAATAATTTCTATCTATGATTGACCAAAATTTTTTTTTGAAAAATTCCGTTAACTCCCTGGCCTTCATTCAGGTTTCTATGAAGTGAAAGCTGAAAGGGTAATATTCCTCAAAGGTTCAGTTTCCGAGCTTCTAGGTTACTCTAATGATGTTGCCAGATGCAGCAGTGTCTTTGTATGAATCTGCAGTTTATTTGTTGCTCATAGCAAAGTGCTTGGATAATGGAGAGATGGTCTTCAGGAAAGGGGTCTTATTTCCTTCCATAACTCGAAGCGATTAGCATCACAAGCTTCCTTGATAGCTCAAAGCAATTAGCATTGCAATCACTTCCCATACTTCTTACCTGCAATCCAAAAATCACATGTCAGGAAGAATTGCAGCGCTATCACTCTTCTTAATGTAGCGTTTCTGAATTGCAGATTTTTTCCAAGAGGCCTAAGAACAGAAAGGAGGGAGAATACTTGAAGAAAAAAACAACCAATAGCTTCTTTTTGTGGAACTATTTCTTTTTTCTCTTCATGAAAAAAAATAATGTAATTTTTTTTTTCCTTTTCTTCACTGTGGGTGTGGGAAGAGGGAAGGACAATTGGTGCTTGATATGCAAGTTATACCTCTTTGAAACCAAGATTTTCGGACTGTGCGGCGGATGTGGCGCTCATGTCTTTCTAAGAGCTCATCAACTGTATGCATTTGAGACAGTAGGGGTCCTGAAAATTCAACCTTCTCTCCTTGATCCTGATAACTCTGAAAGGAGGGTGATAAATAAGAATTATATATGAGCAAGGACACATAAATTGCTTAGTTTGGCTTCTGATCTAAAATATTTCACTCAACCAGGGCAAAGTATGAGGTTTTTCATATTTCATACAATAAAATTTCTGGTTTTCTTCCTCGCAGATTCAAATGCCAATGATTGCTAATTCAAGATTCATTATGCTAAATACACAGGTAAAAAATGTATTTAAAATACATCTTTGTCTACATGTTTAAAACGAATCCCTCTTGTCCACTATTTCCTTCTTCCATTGTCAAATTAAGTCAAAACATCAATTAATTATGTAAGCAGGAGATCAACTACTAAATTTCTCAGCAAGAAATTGTTATTAACTGTCTCAAAGAATGACCTTATTTCACCAAATTAAGCCTTTATTTTTTCATTTCAAACTTCAAACAAGTTTCTTATATTATCACGAGTTCTAAAATTGTTTCATTAGGACCCTATACCATTCTCCATGTACGGAAAGAGAAATATGCAGAAAGAGGCACATAAATTTCATTTGTCAGCAGATGAAATCTCATGTTGAATGCCATATGAATGTAATCTGGCTTATATTTACGAACTCACAATGTTACTTCTCTTGGATGCTGAATCTTCTCTATGATAAAGTGCCATAGACAGTTCTTGCGAGTGGTATTCGTCAGAAGCATCAAATGAATCTGGGCGATCAAACTTGCTCCATTGATTTGGAAGCTGAGGAATTTCATGTGAGTCATGACTCCTAGAGTTGGGATGTCCCCCGGAGTCTATATTTTCCAAGTTTTTGGAATCAAAATTATTCCTTGAATTTGGTATAGACAATTCTAATGGATTGATAATATGCCCTCTTGAAATAGATCGACAGTGGGATCTTATTGAAGCATCATCTTTACGCCTTTTTGCCCAGGCAAAGCCACTAGATGTGGAAACTTGCAAGGGTCCAGAAAAGGGAATATCTCCTTGAGATGCATTCTTTGTATGGGAGGCATCTTCTGGTTTACCACTAGATGGCTTTGGTTCCTCCTCACTTATGTTGGTATTCTCTTTAAGGATGTGCACTGATCTGCCATTGACCCCTTCGGAATTCTGGGTTTGACTTGCCAAATCCTGTAAGAGATAAAGCCATTCAATAAGAATTTACTTTCCTTGGCAACCATGTCCTTCATGTATATTATTGTACATGCATATAAGATGAAACACAATGATGCAAGAGCGAGAGTGAGATGGACCTCTGTCGGGACTAATTTCTTGAATCCCAGAGGCTTCCTTGATGGTTTTCTTGTTTCAGGTCCACGAGCTCTTCCACCAATCTTTTTCCTAAAAGATGAGCACAAATGGGTTTTAATATGAGATCACATGCAAGATATATGAAAATTAAAATTGTATACAATAAGAAAATTGTACACAATAAAAACTTTTTCAACCGTCTAATGCAACTTAAAATAGATTTGTATTGAATATCCCTGCCACCCCCCCCCCCTTCAAAGAAAGAGGAGAGGGGCACAAAATAGTTTGTATTGAATATTCCAGTCTCCATAGAACTGAAATTAGTCATTTACTTCATGCTATTTTGAGTACACAGCTTTCTTTTTCTCATCTTCCATTTATGTATATTTCTAATCGCAATAGCTGACTGCAATTCAATAACTTCAAAGGTAATTCACTGAACAAATAGATAAACTCAAATGGCAATTGGAAGACAAAGAACTAATCCTGATTACCTTGCAGTCTTAATTTCAAAACCTACATCTTGATCAGGTTGTCAACAAAATTGATACTTTTTCATGGGCATCATAATGCAGAGGCTTACAGAATCCATGCAAGGTAATAGACTCAGTGAGTTGCAAAAGCAGATATTTTCTTGGGCTGAGCATACCATATAGGCAGTTCTTAAGTGCTAGAACACATTAATATATGACCTTCTAAACCTTTCTTTTCCTATAACTCTGCACAAAACATACAGAGGTTAAGATCTCACCTCCTTGACTCCTCCCGGAATTTTGCATCAATCTCCTTGCTAGGCGGATATTTTGGCAAGCTTGATGGCTCACATGCATATGGCTTTGTTTTGAAATACTGAACGTAATATATGATTATTTAATCAGATAACTAAAATAGTCAGAACTCAGCATTGCTTCACACAGTTGAAGTTTACAGATACCATAACTAATATGAGAAAGAATTTGATATTATCGCATAGAGGGGTACATAAAAACTACATAAAAAATCATTGTTCCAAAATCATAGTCGAATTTAACTTTGTAATTATGAAGAGAGAGAGAGAGAGAGAGAGAGAGAGAGAGAGAGACTTGTGTTCAGCAGCACACTATTATGTCAAACTAATAATTAAAAATCACCTTTCAAGAATTTACAGCAGCACAAGTAACAGATGTACATACATACCTCTGATGAGAGAGCAGATGAGGCAGTTCCACGTTTGTATGGTTCAATGGAAAGAAGAGCTTGTAGCAAATTCACACTGGTGGCAGGCAAATCATTAAAGGTCTCTCGGAGACAACTATTATATGGTTGCTGTGGCTTAAACAAAGTTGCATGAGGAAGTCTAGTCTTTTTCCAGTATTCATCAGGCGGGGAGCCACAAAGCTTGAAGATTTTGTGCAATTGTTCAACCTGCATGTATGACAAGAATGAATCTAGCAGAGCTTTGAAAGAAAAGTTAAAAAAGTCTTGGAATAGTTTGTAAGTTGATTAATTTATTAATCATTAGCAATTCACATCCATGTCACTTTGAAGAAGTGATTATGGGATTAAATTTCCGCCTTGAATGAAAAAATAAAGCAAATGTTTATCACACTCTTTAGCTTTATTCCATTCTCCTTTGTCACCAATTTCATATCATAAAATGAGATTAGCAGCATCTCATTAGTAACAGAACAAGCAAAGACAATATTGATCGCAAATGGACCCTTTTGATAGACTGTAATGAAACCTTATGTTATAGGTATGGAATTCATATTCCTATGTTGTTTTCTGTATCAAAGGGATGTATATGTTGTTTCCATTGACATCTGCAATTACAAAGATTTCGCAGCCCCTTGAGCTGCAGATAAATTTATGAAATTCACAATGCAAGTTAGATATTAATTTGCTTGGTTGCTGCATTATCATATTTGTGCATTCTTACACATTAGAAAAATCAATTATTTCATGTAAGATTTTAATATGGAAGTCATTCTATTATTATTATTATTATTGTAATCAACTTCTTGTCAAACACTAACATGCATCATCAGGGGCCTGGCTGAGCAAGAAACTCATACATGTATTGGAAAATGGAAAGGTTACTTACCTCCGTTCTCCCTTGAAGGATAGGCTTCCCCACAAGTAGTTCTGCAAATACACAGCCAATGCTCCAGAGATCCACAGATGGACCATAGTCCGTTGAACCCAGCAAAAGTTCAGGAGGACGGTACCAAAGGGTGACAACACGACTTGTGAGGGGCTGCTTGTGCCCAGAATTACAGAAGTTTGCCAATCCAAAATCAGCCACCTTTAGTATCCCTTCATTATTCACCAGAAGATTAGACCCTTTGATGTCACGATGCATTACACCTCGGGAATGACAATGGTCAAGCCCAGATAGCAATTGCTTCATGTAACATTTGATCTATACATTAAGAAAAAAAAATGTTTCATTAATATAAATCAAGAAAAAGATTGCATCACAACAACTTTAATTTCTGAAATGTTCATTGAATGTTCCATTTATGATAGCTAATATTATTTGTTTAGGCACATTTTTTGGTTTGACAAAAGATCACTTTGTTCTTCACATGATGCTATATGAGATACAACGCAACGCATATACTATAATCTATAAACAAAATCTTTCTTGTATACAAACACATTCAAAGAATTCCCAGGTTATTTATCAAGTCATGGAAAAGTTGGCACACCTGTGATTCACTAAACTTGATATCAGGGGAAGATGAGAGCCCTGTGATGTCATGTTCCATATACTCGAAGACAAGATATATGCTACATGACAATCTGGATGTAATCAAGCCCTCCAATTTTATGATGTTTGGATGATCAAGCCTTCTGAGAATCATGATCTCTCGAGCCATAAACCTGACACTTTCTGGTTCAAAGTTGTCAAACCGCACCTTCTTCAGAGCCACTATCTTCCCCGTCTCAAGGTCCCGTGCTCTGAACACACTGCTGTATGTACCTTGTCCAATCTATTCATGCAATTAGCAAACAAAAATGCCATTATCACAATGACGACTAGAAGTAGCAGAACAGCAGTTTATAAAGAGCATTTAAGTAGAAATCAAAACAAAATTCAGATGACACAGAAGTAAACCCTTCAGTTTTTGCAGTAGTCTTCCATAGAAGGCCTTCTCTATTGGCGGCTGTACCTCCCTCATTAAACACTGATTGCAGAGAAAGAAGACATCTTTACTATATTCAATTCTATAATAAGAACAGTTTCTTGCAGACATGCGGCGGTTAAATGTTTCCTTTTCAATGATAAAAACTGTAACGAGACGGCAGACTCTCCAAACTTTCAGTTTCAATCGAATGTGACTCCTTTCATACAAAAACTCTCCAACTACAGGATAAATGCTTCAACTACTAGACAAAAAATCTAGAATAAAATTATCTTGTGCATCCGTCGAGGATTATCCGAATCAGCTACGAGACAAAAGCTCTAGGATAAATTTATACTTGAGAATGCAACGACAATGAATTCAACTAAAAAGAAGAAGTGAACGTGAATTTATGAGTAGGATTTGTAAATCAACCTTCTCTAGTTTCTCAAATGCATCAGCTCGGAGTGGCACCCAACCCTGAATGGCTTCACCGGCGACGGCGCTAAGCCAAGCCGGCCAACCCGCGGCCACCTGCTCTCCCTCTACGTACTTGTGCAGATTCCCCAATCTGAAGCTCAAGGACTCACAACCCCCATTTGAACTCGCCCTCCCTGACTCACCCACCTCGCTTCTACTCAGTCCCACTGACTCACTCTTCTTCTTCTTATCCGACTCTCCCAAATTCCTTCCCGAATTACCCGTACCGGCATTGCCCCGAAACACACCAGAGTGGTCAATAGCAGGCGTGACTGACACCGCCTGCTTCGAACTCACACAACCCATTGATCACCGTTACCAACCCCCGCAGTGCAGAAGCATGTGAGGAACGACGACGTTTGGGTGCGAATCTGGGTTCAGCCGAGATCCGTCGACCGATCAATTTGGTCCGGATTCCGGTTTCGCCGTGTCCAGACTCAAGTCAGCACTGTTTGGAAATTGCAGACCAAAATTACAACACCAGAAAGAATTGGGTTTTTATAGCACATTATATTTTGGGAGCGAGCACGAGAATGTTTTGTATTGCTTTATTTCACTTTCTCGGTTTTCCCTTTCGCTCCTGCGGCAATTGCGGGAGATGGCGCTAACGGGAATTCTTTCAATCGGGCTCTCAAAGACACACAGCAGCGAAATCAGCGGAAAGATGGAAATGTATATTGGATATTCTGCCTTTTGAGAAGAAAAGGATAGTGGCGTTTTGGGTTTCTGACCTTTTATTCTCTATTTTTGTTTGGATTGCTATTTGCTAATTTGTTTTCAAAGCATATCATAATGAGCTTTGTTTGTTAGTGTGTGTCTGCCATTGCTATTGCTAAATGCTAAGCAAAGCCAACGAAGTTAGGAAATTCGAGTGCATGGGATTGGGAGGGAATTGCCTGGCACCATTAATGGCGAGTGAGAGCCAATTGAGAAGCGCGTGAGACGTCACATGACTTGGTTTTCCTTCCATAAAATATACAAATTAATCTCCAAACAAATACTTTTTTTAATTTTATTGTTTAGTCTCAAGTATCCAAATGAACTAATCTTTATAAGATATCAACTTAGTATAAATTCACAAAATTCAAGAACTAAATGATACGTAGTTAAGACTTTAAGAATTAAATAACTAACTAATGTATTTTTTAAGAACTTATTTATTAATATAGTTGTTTGTTTGTTGGCATATTTAAATATTGATTCCAAACTTGTTTTGGGTGGTTACAATGTTGACTAATGGGTCTGAAAATGGTTTGAAATTTCCACTTTCTTTGAATTTAAAATTTGAACATGTTTCCCTGCTCACACGTCATGCACCACTCTTCCATGTGGGGATAAGGCTGGGTTTAAACAAAGCAATAAAACCGCCATATAAAAAATTCCTAATTATGTTAAGTGAGAAAAAATTCGTTAGAGAAAGATCCATTCTTAATTAAATAAAATTAGTACATAAATATATTTTAAAATTCTATTGAAAATTATGTTTGATAAATAAAGAGTATTTTTATTTTAATTATTAAATTTCAAATACTGAGACTAACATATAAAAAGAATCATTCTCTGTACAAAATCAATGTACTTAAAGTAGTTTAAATTTTTCAAAAATTCTCTGTAATATAATTCTAAGTATTTTTGTCAATAATTGTTGGAAATTATTGTGTCATGATTCAACAATAAATAAAAATCTTTTAACATAAAACCGATTGTTACAAAAATTAACAATTGACAATTTCTAACAAGATAACAAGTGTTAACATACTAATACTTAAATTAAAGTTCTGTTTAATAAAAATAGTTGATAAGTTAGCTAAAATCTTAAAAGTTAACTGAAAACTTAAAAGTTAATTTTTAATTGAAAGCTGTTAAGCTAACTTGTTGAATTATAAGTGTTTGATAAAAGTAACTATTGAATTAATTGATAGATGTAAAATAACATGAAATAACATACTTATATGATATTTTGTAATTTTAAAATAATACAAAATAAACATATTATTTTTAATTAAATTAATTTAAATTATTATATTTATATAATTAATATATATATATAATATATTATATTATAAAAAATATATTTTATTATATATATATAATATTATATATATATATATATATATATGAGGAATAAGAGTAGAATAAAATTTTTAATAAATGATAAAGATAAAAGAAGAAAAAAATATAAAAATTATAAATTATAAATTATTCAAAGTTGCATTTCAAAATAAGTTATAAACTATTTCAATAAACTTATCTATTAAATACATTTATTTTGATCAAATAAAATTATAAATTAATCAAATAAATTATAAATTAGTATAAAAATCATGATAAACACAACCTAAATAATCTAGAAAAATTCACAAAAAAAAGTAATAAAAAAAAGACTTTTTCTTTTTCCAAAGGAGTAAAGAAAGGTTCGCAGGCAGGGTTATAGACTGCCTTTCTAGACCCATATATATATATAGAGTCATCCCAAACAGCTTCTGTTGACAATCCCCATGCCCATGTTAAGACATCTTTACTTTTATCATTATTGTGGCCCCACACACACTATTGACTTTAGTCGAGTAAATATACATATTAGTTTTTTTTATATATGTTTAATATTTAATTTTTAAAATTTAAGTATTCCTTGACTTAGTTTCAATTAGTTAAGAATTGAAATCAAATAATGTATTTATTCAATTTTCAAAAATTAACTCGATAATAATGCATAAAAAAGTTTATAATATTTAATGATTGAATTATCAATTGTTTGTAGTTATAGTGTGTTGATTATTCAACTTCAATAAAGATAAATGTTAATTTTTGGAGAAGTTAATTTAAAAATGATTTTTCTTTTTGCACCTAATAGTTTAAAAGAAATTATTCTTATTTTATTGGGTGAAAGATGTATTTGAAAATAAAAATGATTGACATATATAGTTAATTTTTATTATTGGAAAAATCAGTATTCAAAAATCAATTGACATTTGATTAATGAGTCAAAATCATAAATGTATAAAACTCTTTTAGTGTTAATTTTTTTCATCTACAATATTTGAACTTAAATTTTTTTAAAAAAAAATAGGTTGACATAACTAATTTGATGTGGAAGGTAAAAGTGGGAATAATGGAGGCGAAGCATCTGTGTGGTTTAAATTTAATAATGTTGCTCATTGTTGGACACATTGAAAAATGGAAGTTGAAATTGGAGATTGGAGAAAGAAATAAAGGTGTGGGGATAATTAGAATATGAATTTGGGACCATTTATGTCAGACAGGAGATTACCTCATTTGATTCCATCTGCGAGGCCTTCCTTTTGGCCATTTCCAAGATGCCCACAATGAAATTATCATTCAATAAACACCTACCACACTTCAATTCAATCCAAACTTTCTTCCATTTTCTTTTTTCTTTTCTTGTTCTCCAAATTACCTACACCTTCATTTTCCCCATTCATATCTTCCTTTTGTGGTTGAGGCAAAAGGGCAACCTTTAGTTTGACCAAAACATTATTTTAATCTCTCACATATATCTTTTTTTTAAGTTAGTCTTTTACAAATTTTTATTTTTAATTTGATCCCTTATAGATTGGTATGTTATCAATTCTGTCCCTTATAAATTTTTATTCTCAATATATTTCCTCATAAATTAATATGTTATTAACTTTACATATTTAGATTTTCAATTCGATACCTCAAAGATTTATATGTTATTAATTCAATCCCTTGTAGATTTTCCTTCTCAATATATTTCCTCACAAATTAATATATTATTAATTTAGTCCCTTACATATTTTCATTTTTAATTTGGTACCTCATAGATTTATATGTTATTGATTTAGTCCCTTCATCAACAGTTGTGACCATAAAAAATTATGGCTAGTAAAAAAGGACTAAGTTGATAATATATCAATTTGTAAGGGATCAAATTGAGAATAAAAATAAGTAAGAGACTAAATTAATAATATATCAATCTATAAAGGATCAAATTGAGAATAAAAATTTTTGAGCGAATGAATTGGTAACATATCAATTTGTAAGGAACTAAATTAAGAATACAAATCTATGAAGAACCAAATTAAAAAAAAAGCATCTATGAGGGACTAAAATAGGACTTTAGTCCATTTAATTTGTTTCCATTTTAGAGATACTATTAGACTAAAAAGTCATCTAGTTCTTAAAATATTAAATATCTTAATTTGATTATTTTCATTATAAAATCACAAAATTTATTATTTCGTTGTTGAAAATTATTTTGATAAGCAAAAAGACTAAACTAAAGAAAATATTATTTTTTAAAAATTAAATTGAGATAATTATAATTTTTTAAAAATTAAATTAATAATTTATTATTATTATTATTATTATTATTATTATTATTATTATCGTCATTGTGAGTGCTCACTTTTTTGTTGTGATTTGACATGTAGCAATTTGGGATTCTACCAAATTTAGATTGAACTTTATAAGTAAATAGTAAAACACTATTGAAGCATAGTGTGATATTAGGTGAAAATTTTGAATAGCAGAATTAATAATTATCAATTATTTGATTCTTGAACTTCAGCCTACTTTTATCAATTTGCCGCTACTATGGTGGTCACCTAAAGAAGCGACAAAAGTCAGCAGAGGCTCTAGCTTAGCCTCACCTATTATTTCATTTGAGTGAATTAAAAATTTGATCTATTATAATTATTTTGATTTAATTATTTAAAATTAAATATTTTAATTTAGTCACTAATAAATTATGATCTTTAATGTTTCTATTTATTAAAATAATTTTTGGTAATGAAAAAAATTAAAATTTAATAATGTATAAATTTTGAAATTTAACAAAAAAAATAACTAAATTAATTTAAATATAATTTTTTATGAATTGAATTAGTACACTTAATGTTTTAAAGGCTAAATTAATAATTTACTCATTTTAATTTATCAATACATTGTTTTTTTTAACCCAGACTTACCTGGAACCTAGCAACTTAGCTTGGTCTAGGTCTCTCAATCTTATTAAGCTGTAAGTGACTTAGTTAAGACTCAAAGGGTGACTTAATGGGTGACTTAATGGTGGTTCAGTTGACCCGCGACTTGATATATATATATATATATATATATATATATATATATATATATATATATATATATATATATATATATATTAAAGGTTTTTTTAAAAAATCAAATCTATAATCTGAGAATGAGAGAAAATAGGTCTTGAAAAAAAATAAAATTCATGACATTATTATTATAAAACATAAAATATTATTATTTTATGTAAAATAATTTTAAATTATGAATGTTGAACAATGTTAGCAAAAAGTTATATAATATATAATGTTAAAAATAACAATTAAATATTTAACAATTAATTACTTTTAATTTTATTTTTATGATTTATTAATTTAACTATATAGGATTTTATATATTTATCAAATATAAGATTTTTGTGCTAAATTATTTCAGAATACAATTTTTACTATATTTTGATTGTGAAATTAACATATAAATTATTATTTTTTAGTTTCTTTAATACTTATTTGTTAAGGCGCACACATACATAAATATTATATATATAATTATTTATTTATTTTCTTAGTTTAACAATTAATTAACTCGATGACTTAACGGTTAAACTAGTAATTTGGTGACTCGATCTTTTTTTTGATCAATGATCAAACTGATTCCTAAAACTATGTATCAATCTAAATATTAAACTAATTATAAAAATGTGTAACTATATTTAAAAATAAATTTTATTAATATATACAGTTCATTTATCTGTAAATAATATAGTATATTTATATTTAATAAATTTAAATTTTAAATGAGAAAGGGTTTCTAAGTGCTTGGGGGCCCTTGAGCCCCTTGTTTTAATCATTAACTTTAATACTCGTTTTTAGTTAATCTCTGAACTGAGCCATATAACTTTCATAAATTTTATTATTCACCTCTTGATATATAAAAAAAAGTAAAATATTTAAATATTTGAGTATTTCTATAAAAAAATTTAACTATTATATTAAATTTCACAATAAATAATATTTTATTATTATGTGCATAATTTTAAAAAATGATATTAGGTATATAGCCGTCATTTTTAACCCGTAAAAATATATCTTTTTTTATCCTTAAGCCTATAACTTAATGCGTGGTTAACTTTATCGCCTTTTTCACTGAATCTTTAAATCTTTATATCTGGATTCATATATTCTAAAAATAATTAAAATGGAAAAATGTTTTTTTTTTCAACTGAGACTTTCTTACATTAAATCTATTTATATAAAATCAGAGAAAAAATGTATCAAATAACTACTTAAATAATTCAAAACACTCAAGCTACTATTTTGATAGTTTTTTTTAAAAAATAAATAAATAACGTATATATATGATAAATTGCACTAACCTCTTCAAATCTTTCTCTAATTTACATTTATTAATCCCTTTCTAATTTTAAATAATACACTTGGCTCCCCTGATATTTTAATATATGTTGTAGAAACCCCCCCCCAATTTTTTTTATCAAATTAATTAATTTTTTACGCAATATAAAATTTTAATCTTATTTTTCATATTACGATAAAAGCAGTTAACTTAATGTTAACATCTAATATGAAATTGTGACTTTATTTTTAACATGACAATACAAACAAATTTTTAATTGATTTTATTATCAGTTTACTACAATGAACATGTTATACAAAAAAATTAATTTCAATGACAACAAATAAATTAGAGTGCAGAGAGACCATAATATTTTGAAATTTGAGGGACACTTAGTGCAATTTAGCCAACTCTCATGGTAGTTGAGCGAGTGTAATTTACCCTTTATATATATATATATATATAACTCAATTTTAAAATGTCACAGACTTACATATATTTTTTAAAATCTAAAATCAAGTGAGTAAATTCTATAAATATCTTTGTAATTTGAATATTTGGTCTTACTCTATTGAAAAATAATTGAATGACCTGGAGATCCAAATTTTCACGATTTCAATCCTAAATATTTGTAAACGGCTCTCTCACCCAATGCACGAGGTCAGACAATGATGGGACATGGATATGCTAAGGAACAAAGTACGTTGAAGAAAGTTGAGAGAGCATTGACAACAAAAGCTGTGACCTAAAGATAAAAGAAGTATCAAAATAATAAAGTGAAAATATCGCTCAAAGGTGGGACTTTGGGGTTCGGATATGATTTTGATCTTTTAACCATAGATCCAACATCCATCCTTAATATACACTGTCCTAAAATTCAAATGCTGAAAAGAAAAATGCTATATATACATATGATGCCTTTGTTATACATTATTATTATAAGTTAAAAGTATTATTTATCTTGACTCATATTTTAATTATGAATCAAAATTTTTAATTAGTTTTTAATATGTCTCTAAGTATAAAGTCATCTGAATATTCAATAGTAAACACTAATGTCACATTTTAACTTGTATATATCAGCACTTACTAATTTATTACAACGTTACTACTTGGGATTAAAATTGATAATCAAAATAATCACTATTTTACGTTACATTTGATTATTTTACTTTATATTATATCTTGTTATTTTGGTCTTTCTCAATTTAATTCTGTGATAAAGTTAAGGTGAATAAATAGATACTAATGTATATAAGATGAAATATTTTATTAACATATATCATTTAATATTTAGACAATGTTAGATTTAAAAATATAATCAAAATTAATTAATTATAATTTACACGATATAAAATTAAAAATAATAATTGAAACAAAAATAAAAATTGAATGATATAAATAATATTTTTAACTTGTTATAGTGGAGTTTCATGGCTGCCTGCTTTTTTTTTCTTTTTTTTTTTTTAAATTTTATGGAGTCCATGCCGTGTGTCTATGTCATCACTAATATGTCCACTCAGATGAGCCTTCCAGCGACAATCACACTCTTCACACCCAACAACAAAAGAAAAAGAAGAAAGAGGAAGTGATAATTAATAAGCCATAATTGCTGCCTCCCACTATCAAATCAAACCCTCTCTCACCGTCACAGCACTCAAATGCAGTCAGGTATATTTGTTTTGCACGGGCTAATTTGTTTAGATTTTAGATCAAAAACTGCAATTGCATGTTTTATTTTTGTTAAATTTTTAATAGTTCTAAATACATTTTAATAGATTAAATCTTAAAGATAAATTTTAAAAATTTTAAAATATATTATTAATTTTACTTTTAATTTTCTCTCTCCATTTCATTTTTGAATTTCTCTCTCCGTCTTAAAATCTACAAGTAAATATTCATATATATATATATATATATATATAATTCAAGCACCACTTGATTAAATGAAAATTTCTTGTCCATTGATTGCCCATTTGAAAGAATAATTTTTATTTTAGTTATTTAGATTTTTTTAATCGATATGTAATACTATTTTTTTATTTTAATTTAATCAAAATTTTCATAAATTATGTTTAGTTACTAATTTATTTGAATATTATTTGAATATAATTTTTTAATAAACTTTTTAAGTATTTAGATGTTGAAAAAACAAACAACCTTAATAATTCAATATTCAAATTTAGAGACAATATCTTAATAATTAAATATGTAAGTAGATTCAGACATCTTAATCTTAAAAAAAAAAAAAGAAACTAAACTCACTTTTTGGTCCTTGAAAGATACCTTCGTTGACTAGTTGGTTCCTAGAAGATTTCTACTATACAATTTAGTCCTTGAAAATCCTAAAAGTCATACTCATTAGTCCCCAGCCTTATTTCCCCTGTTTGCTAAGCTGACCTAGCATGTGAAGTTCCTCAGTGGCACCTTAGGCTTACCCGATAAGTTAAAAACTACATATACATGATGTGGCCAACACAGGACGACGTCATTTGCTACATTATGAATGACAGGAAAAGGAGGAATTGATTTGGGGGTTTTCTCTACTAGGGTTTCTCCATCTATTTGTCTAGGACTTTCATTCAAAAAGAATAATTGGTTGCAATCATTGAATTCAACAAACTAGAAGGATTGCTAATGTTGTAATTGGGGTGAAGAATGGCAATGGTGGCTCAACGCAAAATGTCTTGACAGTAAGCGCTTGTGGTTTGAAATAGTTGGTGTTCATGGCTAGGATGGAGACCAACCATGGTTTAATATATATATATATATATATATATATATATATATATATATATATATATATATATATATATATATATATGTATGTATGTATGTATATATGCTCTGATACCATACGGGTTGTCAGACTGATTAGTATGCTAAGAGAAGTGTTTTGTCAAAAATTTATTACTATATATATATATATATACTGATCATCCTCAGTATATATCCTCATGAGCTGCGACCACACACGACATTATACGCCTTCAAAGGTCATTTTGCTCTACAGGTCTCTTTCAGTACTATGCTATTAGAACATACATATATATTTCGTGGATCTGGAGACTATGAATAATCATAGCTCTATCAATAAACTTCTTCTAATAACATACTAACCAGTAAACGGCCCTTACAATACCATTGGATCCTAAGTTAGAAATTAATTACCCCTTGAACCCAGAAGAAATTTAGCAAGCCATTACCTTAATCTCCAGCTTCTGAAAATTTTTTTTTAGTTGAGAGAGAGAGAGATTCTACACAGCTCAGGTGCTTTAAACTTCGAATATTATTGATGGTATGAATTTTACAATAGTGTTTGAGGGATTACAAGGAAAGGATAGAGATAAGTCTTCGGAGGTTTGAGAGCAAAGAGAGTATGAGAAAAGGATTTTTCTATATATCTTACTGCCCATTTACATGCCTATTTATAATGGGAGTCTGAGTTATATTAACTCTGATTTACAAATCATGGTTTTCTTTTTCCTAACTCTAGTTACTTTTCCATGCTGCTTTTAGTCTTCGTCACCTTTATGTCTTGCTTTAGTCATTTCCATCTCTTTATGTCTTCTCAGTCTGCTTATGCTTTTGTTGAAGATTCCTTCTTATCTTTTCTTTGTCTCGTTGTGCCGACGGTTCTTGTTGCTTGTGATAATTTCTGCCTTCAGATACTTTTTTTTAAGTGTGCCAATAATTCTTTTTGTGGCATCATCTTTTTCTTTTTTTTTTTTTTATATTACTGATAAGTCTATACTGGGCTCTTCATAATCTTGAGCCTTTTCTTCGTTACAATATTTACATCTGTGGCCTAAATGGTCTAATAATACTTGACAAACTCTTCTTTTAGTGGGCTAAGATAAATTCATTTCATTTTTTCTTATTTTTTCTGCCCATAGTTGAAAT
Source organism: Biancaea sappan (assembly GCA_037074585.1). Lineage (NCBI taxonomy): Eukaryota > Viridiplantae > Streptophyta > Magnoliopsida > Fabales > Fabaceae > Biancaea > Biancaea sappan. The sequence goes on along the minus strand of CM073497.1, from coordinate 42,693,891 downwards.
TCTTTTGGTAATCTACTTGTTCTATCTACTGAGTAAATACATGTTGTGGGGCCAGTAAAATAGGTCCATTGCTGTTCTTCTTTTTCAGTTAATGTCCGAGATATTTCTTGCATAATAGTGGCCACTTCTTGAGCTCGAATATTGTGCAATCGATATTCAAGATCTTCTTGGTCTTCAATAATTTCTTTGACTTGCTGGTCGCAATCATACGGCTTTCTTGTTGTTCCTAGCTTAATGAGGTTGATAGGGGGATAATTTTTGTCTGGAGTTATTTCACAGATGGTTGAATAAAATCGGATATATACTTGGTATTGGGTTACTATTTGGAATAATGTTTTGCAGACTCAATAATGTGTTTGGGTAAGTCTGCTAATTCGATTAAGTCTTTACTAGGGTAAATGGTTTGGATGAAACCATAGTCAAATAAGGTTTTTACTAGTTTTGGGTTAGTTCCAGGAAATATAATGGTCTTATTCAAAGCATAATGTGAGGCATATTTAATGGTAGTTGATGGAATGGTTAATGTACAGGTTTTCTTAATCAGGGTTAATAAAAAATCATATTGATCTTTTCTTTGAAAATTGGATTTATTTGGGTCAGGTATAGTCCTTTTTGGCGTTTGGGTTTTACTGGATTGGGCTTGTTCCTAGATAATTTTGGAAAGTGGTGTTACTTGAGGTGGTACTATCATAGTGGGTGTCAATAATTTTGGTTCTTGGGCCTTGGTCTTGGGTACAAGGTCCGATACTGTTCTTTCAATACTTTCAATTCTTTTTTCTAGTCCATTTGGACCAGTTATTTTTTCAGATAATAATTTCATCTGGTCATACAGGTTATCAATACTGGATGCTAAGTGGTGTAGCTCCGTATCCATTATTCCTTTTAACATAATTATCTGAGATTCGAGGATATTTATTTTTAATACTTCTTGATCAACATGAATTAATTCCTGGTTAATTTTCTCACTTACTGGACTGGCTGGCTGCTTACTTGCCATAATGATACCTGCTCAAATAATCAGCTATTAGATTATTTGTACCTTTAATGTATTCAATAGTATAGTCATAATAAGCTAAATCCATTTGCCATTTAATTAACATTTTATTACTAAGCTTACAATTACTAATTCCTTTATCTAACCAATGTTTTACTTGAGTATTGTCGGTTTTAATAATAAAATTTGTATTTACTATGAATAATTCAAATTTTTCTACTGCTTTTATTATAGCATAAAATTCTTTCCAATTATTATGATATTTAACTTGGCTATCATTTAATTTTCCACTTGAATATCTAGTAATATATTCTTCTCCTTTATATTCAAAATATAGTGCTGCTCCCCAATAATTATCACTTGCATCGGTGTAAATAATCCATCTAATATTTGTTGATTTTGGAATATATAATTTTGGTAAAGTTTTACATAAATGTTTTATTTCTTCTACTACTCTTTCAGTCTTATCATCCCAAGTCCATATACTTTTTTCTCCTGCTAATCTAGATATTTTTGAAGTTAATTTTGATAAATTGGGAATATAATGTCTTGCTTGATTTACTAGTCCTAAAAATGATTGTAATTCTTTTTTATTTGTTATTTTCTTAAAGTCTAGTACCTTTTTACTAATGTGTTCTTGGAGTTCTATTCCATCTGGTGTAATAGTCTGTTCTAAGAATCCTATAGTAGTTTTTCTTAATTCGATTTTATGTGGCGCTATATTTAATCCTTTTGTTTCTATAATATCTATAAATTGACTTAAGTGTTTTTCATGTTCTTCTTTATTTTCTGAAAATATTAGTATATCATCAATATAAATTACTGCAAAGTTTCTAACTGGTTCTAATAATTTAGTCACATAATCTTGAAATATACTGGGACTATTATTGAAGCCCATAGGCAATACATTCCATTCGAATAATCCTTCTGATGTACTAAATCCTGTATATTTTTTACTATCTTCTGTTAGTTTAATTTGATAAAATCCTGATTTACAATCAAATTTACTAAATATGTTTTTCCCTTTAATAGGTTAAATAATAGATCTATTTTTGGAATTGGATATCTGTTTTTTACAACTATTTGGTTTAATTTTCTATAATCTATTACCATTCTAGATTTTCCTCTTTTTTCTTCACTATGTTTAATTACTATCATTGCTGGTGATGAATATTTAGATTTACTATCTCTAATTAAATCATATTTTTTGAGTTCATTAATATGCATTATGAATTCTTGTTTTTCCTTTTCCGTCCAAGGATAAGGTTTACAGTTTATCTGTTTACTATAATCTTTTAGTTCTATGGTAGCTAATGGTTTAGATTTTTCCCAATGAATTAATGGATTTTCACTATAATTTTCTTTATTCTCTGTTCTATAGTTTTACTAATCATTATTCCTATCTTTGGTAATTTTTCTTGGATTTCTATAGGTTTGTTATTTGGTATAAATTGTATTTCATTGTCTTGGTGTTTCTTTTGAAAAGGTTCATCTTTTCTCCTATATGGTTTAGTTATTCTGATTCCCCATGCTTGGTGTTTACATGGTGTTGTTAGAATTAAGGCTTTATTATGGAATGTTAAAGGGTAATATTGTTCTAAGAAGTCTAGTCCTAATAATATATCACAAGTAATTTCATTATACTGATATATCTTTGGTATTTTTAATTCATAATTTCCTATTTGTATATATACTTCTTTTGCTGCCAATTCTAGCATATGTACTTCATTTCCTGCACTTGTCATTCTTAATGGTGTGTTTTCTTTTTTCCAATATTCAGGTGGTAATACATTAAATTTACAGGTTGTTAAACTACCTCCTGTATCTACTAAGGCATGATACTTTCTAGATCTATATTTTTTATAATTCAATTTTACTAAAATGTAATATAACATCATATTAATTGTACTGTTGGGATCATTATTGTTTGGTGATTAATTGTTATAAGTATATCCTTACTCCTAATTTTAGTAGGTTTTACTGAATCTAGAAAATCTTTACCTAATATCATTTTATGTTCTGCATTATTATTAACCATATTATCTACCCATATTCTTAATTGAATTGTATCTCTCTTATTAAATCTTATTGTTGTATTTGTAGTTGTTCCTATTTCTTCAATTATTATATTATTATCTGCTAATTGTAATTGCATATTACTGGTTTCTTCTATTGGATCTATAATAGCTAATATTTGTTGCCATTGGTTATTTTTCCTAATTTCTAATAATATTAAGTGTTTGTTATTAGTTAAATCTATTTGGGGGGTTGTTGTTATTTCCTGTAGTCTAGAACTTATTGGTATTTCTGCTAATCTTAGCCTTTCTATGTCTGGATAGTTTCTATGACTTTGTGTTCTTGTTAGCGGTCTATTACTATAACTACTTTGTGGTTTTTCATATTCTATACTATATCTTGGTTGTCCTAAATTTATATTTATTGATCTATTTCCCATTCTGTTATCAAATTCTAGTTGTCTTCTTAAAGCTTCTTGGTTTGTTATAGTGTCGTCTATATTAAATTGAATTTCTGATGGTAAAGTTATTCTTTGATTATCTAATGGTACTTCTCTTAATACTGGTGCAAAATATCTATCTATTGATATTCTTCCTTGTCTTTTTCTATAAATCTTATGCTGATTTGTGAAAACTAATCCTACTCTTACTTGTATACTAATAATTTTACTATGAGGTGGCATTTTTATCCCTTTAATTTTATGATATACATTTAATGTTTTATCTATATTTCCTTCTACTCTACTGATTGCAAAATTTGTATTTATTGTAAATTTTAATTTCTGGTATATTAGATTTCCACTAAGTATTCCTAAAATACTATTTCTTACATCATCTATTATTCTTCCATCTGTTAATACTAATTCTACTGGGGTGTCTATTCCTTCTCTAAAATAAGCTTTTACTAGTAATTGTACTCCTTGAATATATATTTCTGATACTTCATCTTTAAATGGTATTTTTGATATTTCATTTTCTATTAATGTTTTGTTGATTAATGGTATTCTTAATACTCTTGTTGCTAATTCAGATTCTATTGGTTGTTTTTTATCTAATATTACACAGTGGTATTTTTCTTTATGATTTTTATTTATTATCTTACTAACTTTGTTAAAGATATTTTCATGTTTTAAATCTGTTTCTTGTAAATCTAGATTAATCTTAGATATTTGATCATATTGTTTTTCATTAAATGTTATCCTAGTCTCTGTTATTCCTTCTTCTGATTCTATTTGTTGGTTATATGATTCATAATCTTCTGCTGCGCTACTCATTTCTCCTAAGTCTGTGTTCATCATATAAATACTAGGTTTTTCTTCTATGTCAGAATAGTCTGTATCACTATTACTATCACTACTAAGTTCTTCTTCTGATTCATATATTTATAAATTTCTATATTTTCTTCTATTTCACTACCATATTCTTCTAATGGTTCTAAATTATATTCTTCTGCTAATTCTAAGATTTTCATGGTCTTTTTATCTTTTGGTTTTTTACAGTTGGTTGATATATGTCCTAGTTCTCCACAATTATAACATCTACAAGTTTTTGGATTCTTCTTATAATTAGTTTTTCTTTTGAAATATCTTTTAGTTTTTTCTGGTTTAAATCTTCGTTTTTTATAATAATTTGGATATTTTTCTTTTGGATATTTCTTAAATTTATAATTCTTTCTAAATTTTCTTTTCTTTCTCTTATACTTACTCATCTCACATCCCTATTTATGAGATGTTTGTAATTCTCCACATTTTAATAAGTATTTATTAATTTTATAATATTTTTGGCTTCTCCATGCGTTCTTGCATTTATCTGATAGGTATTCTCTTAAATAATCTTCTCTTCTTCCCATTGTATCTATTACTTCTAATATAATCATATTTTTACTTCCTAAAGTTTTATAACATTCTTCCATTATTGGTTCACTAATTAATTTTGGAATTTGTCTATAAAATAAATCTAAATAATATTTTTGGTTTTGATAATTATCTCCTAATCTTGCTTCATAATAATATTTTTTATATTCACATATGTATTGGTTTAAATATTTTGGATCTAAAGAATATAACTCTATATTGTGCATATTTGTTATTGCTCTATTTGTTTTTGTTTTTTCTTCTAAAGCTACATTTCTTCCTACAAATTCATTTCTTAATACTTGTTCGTATTGTCTAATTAATGTTGCAATTTGTTGTCTTCTAGTTAATCCTTCTATATTTCTGACAGTTCTGACGTTGTCTCTAAAATTATGATCCTTACTTTTCCACCATTCATGTACTATTCCTATAAACGTTGCTTCTATTAATATACTAGTAGTTTGTAAATCTATTCCTCTAGTTAGCAAAGCTACTAGTTGGGATTTAGTCCATTCTTCTATTCTTTTATGATTATCTAGATTACAATCTAGATTTAACCATGTTCCTGAGTTTGGTATATATACATATATATATATATATATGTATGTATGTATGTATATATATTTCATTTTGAATTCTATAGCTATTGAGATATTATTGACTTAATGTGTATAGTGTGAAATTAAAATGTTAGTGTTTATGGTTATTAAAAATTTAGAATTTGAAAGAGGCTGTTAGAATGTTGTTGGTGCAATTCTAATATTGTATTGTAGATGTAAGGGAGGAATCCACATTCCCACTTGATGTTGGGTTTATGTGTGGTAGTGTATATCATTACATGAGTTCAAAATAATGCAAAGTAGTATTTGTTGATAATGTATATGATTATATGAGTTCGAAGGAATGATATGTTGAGTTGGTTACAACAGATGTAACAAAATGTAATACCCCGCAAATTTCTTTTTCCAAATTATTTTCTTTTTTCTTTTCTTTTATTTCTTGGAACTATTTGTGCATAAATTTGCTGGTATTTATATTTAATGGTGATTGTGATGATTATGTAGATTGTCGATAATTCTAATATGTGTGGAAAATTTTTTATTTTTGAAATAAAATAAAATGAGAAGAGAGAGACATAAAAGGGAATTTGATGAAGCGTTGACCCTCATAAAAGGGCCCATACCCCTTGAACATTCCTACTTTCTTTTCCTTCTTTTTCCCTAACCATGTGTGTATGCTGCATTTCCATTGGACTCTTGTCTCTCTCCATCTTCTCCTAGCTAATGGCCAGCCGGAGTATGGTTTTGAGGAAGAGAGACCTTCCTGTGGACTTAGTTTTACGGAAAGCCTAAGTAAGTACTCCAACTTCCCTTCTTCTTCTTCCATTTCATTTTTGAGCAAACCCTAGAGTTGAGATTTTCCCCTTTTAGAATTGGGTGCTATTCTTTTTCTTTTCTGAGTTTCGATGTGCTTCCCATGATTCTTGCTAGAATTAAAAGATTCATTGTGCATTTGGGTGGTTGGGTAACATTAAAAGCTTAGAAGGAAAGATGGATGTGGTCATAAAATCCCATTGAATGCAAATAGAGGTAGAGATTAGGATTTTCATGACTCATAACTCTACGTTTAATTATGTTTACTTTGGAACTTGTTCTCTTGTGACTAATGGGAACCTTGGGGCACAAAGGAATGAAATTTTGATTCATTTTGGGTGAATTTTCGAGGAATGCTGCAGTCGTGGTGCTTCAGGCGCCCAGTAATCCATGAGGTCGAGAGTTTAAGGTCTGGCACTTGAGGGTGCCATTCAGGGTGCCTAGATGCCCTACACTTAGGAGCAAGGGGATTTCTTGTTGAGTTGTGGCACCTTGTAGTGCCCAGGTGCCACCTCCTGCACTTCCTTAGGAATTTTGGATCTCAAATTTTTGTCATTTAACCATAAGTACTTTCATTGTCGTTCATTCGTTCCATCACGTGTTTGTATCTCATCCTCTTTCATTAGATCTTAGTTGAGGAGCTAACTATACTTATATGTTAAGTGTAGTACACATACATGCAATCATATATATATATATATATATATATATATATATATATATGTATGTATCTATTATGGTCCCTTTCCTTGAAAAGACTTAACACGTGAATCATTAGATGTCACTACCATTAATTAATTAGTGCTGGGACAACTATTATGTTGAGCTAAATGTGAGAGATATTGAAATCCTCTGTTTAATAAACTGAAGCATGGTACATAGTCTGAAGCGAATTTCCTTGTTAATAGAGCATATAATGACATGATATTATTTATATTGTCTTGGAATAGTGGACATGATATTATTTACATTATCCTGGAATGGTGGACATGATATTATTTATATTGTCATGAAATGATGGACATGATTTTATTTACATTGTCCTATAATGGTGGACATGATATTATTTATATTGTCCTAGAATGGTGGACATGATATTGTTTATATTGTCTTGGAACAGTGGACATGATGCTATTTATAAACCTTTTTTTAAATGTATCGATATTAGTGATGCATTACAATTACTTACTTATATGCAATGAGGGATCTCATAGAAATGGCTATTATTCATGAATGTTCTACATAGGGATTTTGATTACATATGCTTATATGTACATACTTATTTTCTTTTTCTTTTTGAGTAATCCGGGTTGATGATGAATTAATGCATATTCATGGTGATCCTTCCTTGGCAAAAAGTGTATGGTAAGTTTCTTTATGTTATTCTCACTGAGTAATTTACTCACTCCCTTGTGTGTGCCCCTTTATAGATCCATTATAACAGGTGAGTCTCCGCGAGAGGAGTAGCGGAGTCTCATATCACCACGTCTTACTGACCGTTGGTGATTATTTCTTTTGATTATTTTGGGAAAGGTGGTCCGCTCTGTAGTCGTTGGACTCCTAGGTTGTATATGAGCATTCTTTTGGGTTAGAGTATCCTTTTGTAATTAAGGCCCATTGGTGGGCTATGCTTTAATCCTTTCCTTACTTTATTTTGTGATTTGAGAAGGAAAGCATAGAAACATAAGCCTGTTGTGATATTGCACCATTTGAGATGGATGCTGTTTAATGAAGAAATACCTATGTGTATCTTACATATCAATATTTATTGTAATTATTTTGTGGTGTGTTTGTGACATTTTAAGGCTTACGGTTATGGGATGGTTCCCAAACCATGCTGGTCACTTAACCTAAATTGGATCATGACAATAGAGTACTTTCTTGTGTAATAGAATAGCATGTGCTTGTATAGATACACTGATGTATTTCTTCTTATTCTCTGTTACAGAAGAAAGATTAAAAGTGTATATTCATTATGACCTAATAGCTTGAATTATTGCTTAAAGCCAAAAGAGATAGTGTATGTGATTTAATTTTTCAATTGCATTATTATGTATTTCTCATGTCTTTAATGCTTCTGTGACACCTGGGGCCAACAAAGGCGAGAAGTGATCCCCAGTGTAGAGAAGAAGCTCGGACAAGGAATGGCTCCTAGCATGCTTTTAGGCGAAAGGACATATGAATGAACCAACTCCACATTTGTCACAATCCAAGTCCGGGACCTGTGATCGGAACGACATGTGGGTATACCTCATGGACGTAAGCCTAACTCCTAAGGTAAAATGCAATGCAATCAAGGGAAAGGGTGGAAACCACTAAAAGATCAATCTCTATAAATGCATAAATACAATATTCTCCATAAAGATAAGCTAATCATTACATATCTTTAAATAAAGTAAGCCACATCATGATCATCTCCTATGTTCCTATCTATTATGATATCCAAGTACAATAAGGAATATGTAGAAACAAAAACAAGAATGTCCTCTAGAATATAAATGAACTCCCAAAACAAACCCTCCTAATTGGTCCTATTGGACTATAGAGCGACTACCAAAAGAATTTTCAGGCCGTGGTGCCTTAGGCGCCAAACATGGTTGTCAGGGTTGAGATCTTATGCAGGATCGAAAAGGGCACATGATTTGTAATACCCGCCAATTTTATATTTATATAATTGACGGTATTATAGTATTTAAATGTCACTGTCGAAATGACGTTATTATAATGACATTAATTTATAGCATTATTTTAATGATGTTATTTTTAATGCAATATTTAATATCGTTATTTTTATTTTATTATTTTCAATCATTTAATTTTCATGAATTGGGAGAATTTTTGTGAGTAATTAATTTATGGATTTGATATGATATGATTGGATTGGATATTCTATTGTGTTGTGAAATTTTTTTGTGATGTGTGGGAAATTTGTGAATGAGGGATTAATTGGAATTAATTTAATTAATTGAGATTTTCTTGAAATGGGTCAAGTAGGGTTGGGCATGGGACCCATGGGTCAACCCATGACCCACCACCACTTAAAGGGTTCTCTTCACCCTTTCCTTTTCATTTCCTAACTTAGAAAATTTTAGAGGAAGTTTTGGTGACCTTTTCTCTCTTCTCTCTCTTCATCCAACTTTGATTTCTCCTAATTAATCTTCAGTTTCTAGTTGCTTTTCGATACTTTGGGCATTTCTAGGACTAAAGGTAAATTTACATCTCATTAATGTCCTCCATTTTTGGAATTAATCCATGCCCTAGGAGAAATTAAGTTTTGGAAGATTTTTCATGAAACTTTGTCTCTTTGGCTTGTCTTGTTGGTTTTGATACAATCTAGTTCATGATGCCAAAACAAACTAGTTTTATGGATTAAAACTCAAGAACATGTGCTTGAAGGATTTCTAGAGAATTTGGGGAAATTCATAAAAGTTGTTTGTTTTGAGTTTTAATTGCTCTAAATTGCTTCATGAACATTGTTTTGACTTAGAAACCGAAGAAAGAAGAGAAAGATTACAAAGAATGGATTTTTGGAGAATATCTTTCCAAAATCCATGAAGAAAAAGGAAGAATAGGGAACCTAGGATCTGGCGCCTAAGCGCTAGGGTCTTTGTAGAGAGTATTTGGCTTGGCGGGCTTGGTTCCCCAGCACCCTTCAAGTAGTATGCTAAGGACTTTAGGGATGCTTTGGTGCCCAAGCGCCCTTGAGGCAGTAAAGAATGTGGAATATTTTTTTTGGGAGGGTGTTGAGGGATTTTTGATGCTAAGTTATTGGAATCTCTTTTAGGTGCTTTTGTGGGATTACTTGGCTTTGATTCGAGATCATGCGCACGGTAAAAACTTTGTTGGAGCTAAGGTGAGTGGGTGACCTTGCCAAACCTATTTTTATTTCAAGTACAATGTAAATCCCTCCTCCCTCATTTATGGAAGGTAAATTGAATACATTTCTAATTAATGATATTAAATAGAAAGTGGGCTTATGTGTGGGATACTTATTACTGTTGTAATGTGTTGTGTTGTGTGATGGAGTTGTTGTATACATTCATAGTGTTTGACATATTAATGTGGGAATATAGACCCACGAGAGAGATATAAAGGGGTGGACCTTTGAGAGAAGTAGGAAATAGAGGGGTAGACCTCTGAAATAAACCCATTGAGAAATAACAATCTGAGGGAAAATTCTGGACTAGGTCTCAATGTGGTAAGAGTGGGAGAATGTGGAAAAATATAACATGTGCTTGTTTGTATTTTTGTAATCTGTTTATGATTATCTTATTTTGTATTGCGTTCAGATATTTTCTGTCATTGATGATGAGTTTCGATATTTTTACTTGTGCATTATAATTGTTTTTCTGCACAGTCAGCTGCTCACTGAGTTTTGATGAACTCATACCCTTTGTTGTTATTCTTTTTAAGATACGGAGGATGAGGAGGAGGAGTTTCTATTGGAAGTGTAGCGACTCTTGTAGAGTTATACTCCTTTTTTGTATTAGTTGGTTCTTAGAATCAAATTTTGGCAAGTATAGAAAATTGCTCTGTAGTCTTTTAGGCCACTTAGGCTTGGGGCAAGGAACTGTACATTATAAATTTGACTATAATTTATTTTTGTATTTGACTTTGTTGTATTCTCGTGTTGTGGGAATTTCTATACATATTTGAGTCTATAATTACTACTTTTATGAGTATGACTGGGTTGTTTGTTGCTACTTGTGGATAACGAGTGTAATACTCGTGGAAAAATAAAATATAGATATGTGTTCACGAACCACAGTTACTATTCCAATATACAACACTATTTACACATATAATACTATTCATGTATATGGTACTGTTCATATATACAATTGAAATGTCTAGTACTAAATGTAGCTTAGGATAAGAGACTCGAAAGGAATTCGTAGGAGAAAATGACATTTTATATAAAAAATACTCTCAAAGACTAAAATGAAAGAACTAAATTGAAAAGAAACTTAAATGTTTAAGGAGAAAGGATAGTTTTCCCTTTAAGTTCCTAATAGTAACCAATAATTCAGCGACCTTCGTCTTTCCCGTGATTGCACATTGAGCTAAATTATTAAAACACATAGTAAATTGAATTATTTTGATGGAAATAGTAAACTGAATATTTTATTAGTGCATAATATCAAATAGTACCCTTGACTTTTCTTATAAATGAGCCATTCTATTTCACTTCTAAATTCACACCTTCAACTTCTCTTCTTCCTTCTCCTTAAACTTCTCTTACTCCAGCGGTAGGTCTTTGAGATTTTAGACCTTTTCTTTTCAGCTTAGATCCAAGATGAGGATACTATGCCCTTTTTGTCTTTTAAATTTTAGAAGTTATATTCTTATGTATGCTCTATAGTTGTGGCTTTAGCTGATCCTCCACATTAAAAAAGAACTATCCTTAGTTGCTTATATATTATCTTGAAATGTTCATAAAAAAATTTAACTAATGTGATATTATAGTGCTTTAATGACGGAATTGGTTGATATAATATATTTATAAAAATGATACTAGCTATTGAGATATTTATATCTCACTTTTTGCATGTTTAGTGAACCATTTCAGGAACATGAGTCTAAGAGAAAGTATTAGAGAATGATTAGGAAGTTCTATGTAGTAATCCACTATCAGATGTATTTTGTAAAATATGTGCATGCTTTGAGTTTGTAATTATAAAGTTATGTAATGAAAAGTAATAAGAGATTAGAGATGACAATATTAGTTTGTAAATTAGAGAGTTGTAATATGATAAGTGAAGTTATGATTGGAAAAGTTGTATTATGTACTTTGGCATGCCTGAAAGTCATTTTGGACAATATGAATATATCATATTGTTATATTTGAAAATAATGAGAATTATTCTATTTATAAAGTGTAGAAAAGAAAAGTGGATAACTAGCAATTAAATTGTATATATATATATATATATATATATATATATATGCATAGAACTTACTAGAAGAACAAAATGAAATGTAAAAATTTAAATATTAATAGGGTATACTCAAATTTAACTCTTAATTAATTTTAAAAAATAATGATATCAATTAAGATTGAAATAATATACATATTTGATAAATAAGAAAGGATGTTACATTATAGTATCAGAGTGAGTTTTAGATACTTTATGGGTAGAATTTAGTTAGTTTAGGACTTTATGGTAAGTTAAATGTTAAGATTAATCGTATTCACATATTATTCAATATGTTGTGAGTGTGTTTTTGCAGATGTCTTCACTTAGAAATTCTCAAGCTAACACATTGGAGAATGTAGCTAGTACCCAAATTGCCACAGTTGAACTCCTTAGCATGGAGAAGAATCTAGGAGGGAAAATAAAGAGGATACTAGTGCTAATACCATTACCAAAGCATTAACAGAATTCAGGAAACTACAACTACCTTCTTTTAGAGGTACCGATGATCTATCTTTAGCCCAGGAATGAATGAACCAAATAGAGAAAATTTTTACAGTAATAAAGTGTAGTTCAGAACAAAAGGTAACATTGGCAGTTTTCAAATTAGAGGGTGAAGCAGGGTATTGGTGGAGAGGAGCAAAAAGGTTATTGGAGGCTAATGGAAAAATAATTACATGGGAAGTGTTCCATAGCACTTTTTATGAGAAATATTTTCCTGAGAATGTGAGAAATGAGGAGGCTGAATTTATTCAAATTAAACTGGGAGATAATGTCACGACCCAACCCTTGGGCACGTGACAACAACGACTGCTTATGTCGCTGTAAGCCTAAACTATGTCCTTAAGAAATTGAGATTTAGTATTAAAGTTAGTGTTTTGCCTAATCTTTTTATGAAAACTTAACGTGACATAATGTAAGTGGTGTACCACGTACGTTTTCAAGAAAGAGAGGTGCGTCACAATAGACTACTTAAATACCAAGTCTTTCTTAACCACAACCTTTTAGGCATACATGCTTACATTACTACACCTTTTAATTTAAATAGGCTAAATTATCTATCTTTTAATTCCACTGCTCAGGTTTTTCAAAAACAAACACATAAATATATAATAAACCTCAGAGGAGGGTTATGGGGGAACATACCTGAACTTTGAGCAAGCCAATAACCACATTCAATGTATGCACACAAGGGAAAATAAACTTGCTTGGATTCCTTGTGTAATACCCGTTAATTTCAGAATATAATTCGCTTAAGAGTATTTTAGAATTCTACAACGTTACTTTAGTTATTTATTTTGGTCATTTTTAATTTTCATATTTAATTGTTCTCTTTGAATATTATTTATGAAAATTGAGTTAAATGACTGGACTAAATATTTGCACAATGTGGGATATATTCTAAGAATGATGAAATTCATGGAAAAGTGGTTTCAGAATGGTCAATTAGTCCATTTATTGTAAATTGACTGGATGGGTTTGGATGTTGGGTTATGGATACCCATGGGTTATTGAATAACCCATTAGAAATATTTAATATAAAGTTTCAATAGTACCCCTCATTTTTCACTCAGCCGAAGGAAGCAGAAAAGCATTTCTCTCTCAGTTCTTCATTTTCTTCTCAAATCCTTTCCTTGATCTTCAGAGTTTCGATTATTTGTTCGGTTCAAAAGCTTTGTAAGGATCAAAGGTAAGCTTTAATCCGATTATTTTCCTTAAATTTCAGTTTATGTAGAAGATCAGAGGAGGTTTTGTTCTTGAAGATTTTGATGATAATTCATAAATCTCAGTTGTTTTAGAAGTTATATTTGAGTTATAATCGGTTAAAAGAGTTGAAATTCTGGTTTTGAAACAAGAAGGGAAAGGATGAAGTTGTGAGAAATTTCTGCAAAAACTTCTGCAAAACCGAGTTACTGTAGCGACCAGAAATTTCGAAACAAAATCTGAAAAATTTTCTTCGGGTTACTGTAGCAGTAACTATTGCACATGTGATTAATTTGATGAATGAACGATTTGACCGATTTGAGGCTGAAATGAGAGGTCGAGCTGAACAAGCTAACCTGCCAGTGGATCCTCCTATTGTTGAAGCTGAAATTATACCACCAGCTCAGTTAGCTGGAGGAGATAACGTAAGGGAGGTAAGAATGTCTGAATTCCAGAAAATGAGGCCTCCTACTTTTTCAGGGGAAGATCCCAAAGAGGACCCACAATGTTTCCTTGAAGATTGTGAAGCAATCTGTGATGCTATAGGGTGTTCTCCTACTCAAAAGGTAGAATTCACTTCTTTTCAGTTAAAGGGTAGGGCTGGTAAATGGTGGAAGAACTGGAAGAAAGCTAGAATTCAAGGCACACCACCAGTTATGTGGACGGAGTTTTACAGATTGGTTATGGAAAGGAGGTCAAAGAATAAAGAAGAATATCGACAAAAGAAGAAAGCTAGATATAGGAGATCTTTTGATCAAAGGGAAGATTCAGGGACTTTGAAACCCTTTACTACATCACAACATGCTCCAGCCACTCCTACTAAGTCATTTTATTCTACAGCCAGTGTAGCTAAGCCTCGTTCAGAGAGCAGGGGTGGTTTTAGTTCTTCTAGTAGAGGAGGTACTCAAGCTAGAAGGAAGAAACCTCAGTGTCCTGAATGTGGAAAGTTTCACTTCGGAGAATGCAGGTTAAACACTGTTGGTACAGGTTGTTTTAACTGTGGACAAAAAGGACATTTTATAAGGGAGTGCCCTCAGCTCATGACAGGACCAGGTCAAGGGTCTACTTTGCCACCTCGACCACAATCTATTTTTGCTTCTATTACTCGAACACCAACCCCTTCAATAGAGGGTAGTATGGGAAGAGGTTCTGGAAGAGGCCAAGGTGACCGTGGAAAACAAGCTGCTGGCAGAGGAAATGCAAGAGTATATGCTCTAACCCGACAGGATGCTCAAACATCCAATACTGTAGTTACAGGTATATTATTTGTTAATACTTTTGCTGCACGTATTTTGTTTGACCCCGGTTCTACTCACTCATATGTGTCACCCCTGTTTGCCAAGAGATGTGCATTTGATTTGATTACTCTTAAAGAACCATTCTTGGTTTCCACACCGATGAGAGAGACTTTGATGGTTAAAACATGTTATCGTTCTTGTAAAATAATCGTTGGAGGCATGGAAACTGAGATAGATCTTATGGTTCTCAATATGTTAGATTTTGATGTGATTTTAGGGATGGACTGGCTATCTTCTTGTCATGCTACTATAAATTGTCGTGACAAAGTTATTTCCTTTAATATGCCGGGGAGGAGTAATTTTGTGTTTCAAGGAGATCGAAGTGATGTACCTTGCAACATGATATCTATGTTAAGTGCCCGGCGTATATTGCGAAAGGGATGTCAGGGATTTCTAGCTTTTATCAAAGATTTAGAAAAGAAAGAACAGAAGTTAGAAGACATTCATGTGGTTAATGAATTCCCAGATGTGTTCCCAGAAGATTTACCTGGATTACCGCTAGAAAGAGATATTGAGTTCAGTATTGATTTGGTCCCAGACACACGACCAATTTCTATTCCACCTTATCGTATGGCTCCTGTTGAGCTAAAAGAACTCAAAGAACAATTGGAAGATTTGTTAAACAAAGGGTTCATTCGCCCAAGTTTTTCACCTTGGGGTGCTCCTGTTCTTTTTGTGAAAAAGAAAGATGGTTCTATGAGATTATGTATAGATTATCGTCAGTTGAATAAAGTCACAGTGAAGAATAAGTATCCTTTACCAAGGATAGATGATTTGTTTGATCAGCTTCAAGGAGCAAAATATTTCTCAAAGATTGACCTAAAGTCTGGATATCATCAGTTACGAATTAAGAACGATGATATACCTAAGACAGCTTTTCGTACACGGTATGGACATTATGAGTTTCTTGTGATGTCTTTTGGGTTGACAAATGCACCAGCAGTATTTATGGATTTAATGAACAGAGTGTTTAAATCCTTCCTTGATAAGTTTGTAATTGTATTTATTGATGATATTTTGGTGTATTCAAAGAGTCATAAAGAACATACTGAGCATTTGAGAATAGTGCTTCAAACCTTTAGAGAGCATCAGTTGTACGCAAAGCTCTCAAAATGTGAATTCTGGATGAGTCATGTAACATTTTTGGGTCATGTTATTTCCCAAGAAGGTATTCATGTAGATCCAAGTAAAATTGAAGCAGTAAAACAATGGCCTCGACCAACAACTGTGTCTGAAGTACGTAGTTTTCTTGGCTTAGCAGGGTATTACCGTCGCTTTGTCAAAGATTTCTCTAAGACAGCTCTCCCATTAAATAAGTTAACCCGAAAGAATGTTAAATACATTTGGGATGATTCATGTGAACAAAGTTTCACCCAATTGAAAGAGTGTTTAACTTCTGCACCAGTCTTAATCCGACCATCAGGACCAGGGGGTTACTCTGTATTCTGTGATGCCTCAAAGATAGGCTTAGGATGTGTGTTGATGCAACATGGTAAAGTCATAGCTTATGGCTCACGTCAGCTTAAAAAGCATGAGTTGAATTACCCCACTCATGATTTGGAAATGGCAGCTGTAGTGTTTGCCCTAAAGATATGGAGACATTACTTGTATGAGGAAACTTGTAAAATTTTTATAGATCACAAAAGCCTTAAGTACATTTTTGAGCAGAGAGATCTCAATCTAAGGCAACGAAGGTGGATGGAACTTCTGAAAGATTATGATTGTACCATCCTATACCATCCAGGTAAAGCAAATGTAGTGGCTGATGCTCTAAGTCGAAAGTCTATGGGAAGTTTAGCTCACATTGCCACTATAAGAAGGTCTCTAATACATGAACTACAAGAATTGGAAGCTGATGGAGTATTCTTCGAGATCACTGAGTCAGGTACATTTCTAGGTCATTTAACAGTTAGATCATCTCTTGTTGAAAAAGTAAAAGCAAATTTAGAAAATGACATTGATATGGTCAAAATCAGAGATAAGGTAAGGCAAGGTCTAGCACCAAGTTTCTTGGTAGATGAAGAAGGAGTCTTATGGTTTAATGGGAGACTCTGTGTCCCCAACATTGAATCTTTGAAACATGAAATCTTAATGGAAGCTCATGGTTCGCCCTACGTTGTACATCCTGGTGCTGTGAAAATGTATCAGGACTTGAAACAAGTTTACTGGTGGGAGGGCATGAAGCGAGATGTGACTGACTTTGTAGCTCGATGTTTGACTTGTCAGCAAGTTAAAGCTGAACATCGACGACCACCTGGATTGATGCAAAAACTAGATATTCCCGAATGGAAGTGGGAAAGGATCACTATGGATTTTGTAGTAGGTTTACCTCGGTCAACAAAAGGAAATGACTCAATATGGGTCATAGTGGATCGACTTACTAAGTCAGCACATTTTCTTCCTGTTCATACCACTTTCAGTGTAGCAAAACTTGCTCGAATTTATGTGAAAGAAATAGTGAAACTTCATGGTGTACCAATATCCATTATATCAGACCGAGGACCTCAGTTTACTTCTCGGTTCTGGAAAGTCTTTCAAGAGGCTTTGGGTACCAAAGTGAATCTTAGCACAGCATTCCATCCTCAGACTGATGGACAGTCCGAAAGGACAATTCAGACTTTAGAGGATATGCTAAGAGCTTGTGTGATGGATTTCAGTGGAAGTTAGGAAGATCATTTGTCTCTTATTGAATTTACTTATAACAACAGTTACCAAGCCAGTATTCAGATGGCACCTTTTGAGGCATTATATGGGAGACGGTGTCGATCTCCTATAGGTTGGTTTGAACTTGGTGAAACCAAAATATTTGGACCTGAGATGATACAGGAAGATATAAATAAAGTTAAACTGATCAGAGAGAAGTTGTTAACTGCTCAGAGTAGACAGAAGTCTTATGCGGACAACCGACGACGTGACCTTGAATTTGCAATAGGTGATATGGTTTTCTTACGAATCTCACCTATGAAAGGAGTAATGAGATTCGGGAAGAAAGGCAAGCTTAGTCCGAGGTATGTTGGCCCATATGAGGTTGTAGACAGAGTGGGTAATGTGGCATATCGCCTAGACCTACCTTCCAACCTAGAGGGAGTTCATCCAATATTTCATGTGTCCATGCTACAGAAGTATCTTCCTGATCCTTCTCATGTCATTCAACCCCAAGAAGTTCATTTTGATGAAATTCTCAAATACGAAGAGGTACCAGTAGCTATTCTTGATAAAAAAGTCAAGAAATTGCGTACTAAAGAAATTCCTACTGTCAAGGTTCTTTGGAGAAATCATTCTCGCGAGGAAGCTACGTGGGAGGCAGAAGATGAAATGTGGAAAAACTATCCACATTTATTTGAAACTTGAGGAAAGATTTTAATTCGGAGGACCGAATTCTTTTAAGGGGGGTAGAATGTAATACCCGTTAATTTCAGAATATAATTCGCTTAAGAGTATTTTAGAATTCTACAACGTTACTTTAGTTATTTATTTTGGTCATTTTTAATTTTCATATTTAATTGTTCTCTTTGAATATTATTTATGAAAATTGAGTTAAATGACTGGACTAAATATTTGCACAATGTGGGATATATTCTAAGAATGATGAAATTCATGGAAAAGTGGTTTCAGAATGGTCAATTAGTCCATTTATTGTAAATTGACTGGATGGGTTTGGATGTTGGGTTATGGATACCCATGGGTTATTGAATAACCAATTAGAAATATTTAATATAAAGTTTCAATAGTACCCCTCATTTTTCACTCAGCCGAAGGAAGCAGAAAAGCATTTCTCTCTCAGTTCTTCATTTTCTTCTCAAATCCTTTCCTTGATCTTCAGAGTTTCGATTATTTGTTCGGTTCAAAAGCTTTGTAAGGATCAAAGGTAAGCTTTAATCCGATTATTTTCCTTAAATTTCAGTTTATGTAGAAGATCAGAGGAGGTTTTGTTCTTGAAGATTTTGATGATAATTCATGAATCTCAGTTGTTTTAGAAGTTATATTTGAGTTATAATCGGTTAAAAGAGTTGAAATTCTGGTTTTGAAACAAGAAGGGAAAGGATGAAGTTGTGAGAAATTTCTGCAAAAACTTCTGCAAAACCGAGTTACTGTAGCGACCAGAAATTTCGAAACAAAATCTGGAAAATTTTCTTCGGGTTACTGTAGCAGTACTGTAGTGTCGGCAGTCAACGGTACTATAGCAGTCAACGTTATTGTAGCGAATCGGCACTGTAGCGAACCGTTACTGTAGCGAACCGACACTGTAGCAAACCGTACTGTAGCAGTCAGAAAATTTTACGTATTTTCGTGATTTTGTTTCCTTTCTTATGTTTCCTTGTAATATATTTTACTAGGAAATTTTCCTACACAAATTCTAGTGTGGAACAAGGTAAACTTGGACAAACATCAAGGTGAGTGAATAACCTTGCTCAGCTAATTTGATATTACTAGTCAAAGTACAATATAAGTCCCATTTACAATATTATTTGGATAATAAGCAATTAATTTTTCATATGGGAGTATATGATGATCAGTAGAAATAAGAGTATGAAGAAATTATTTATTTCATGACAATTGTACTATGTGATGAATTCTCACTATTTTATTAATGAGTAAAGATCTACGGGATCTAATACACGAGTGTGAAAGGGTTAAAGTCCCATACTACTCGGTGTATATCTAAGAAATCTTATACACGAGTTTGAAAGGGTTAAAGTCCCATACTACTCAGTGCATATCTATGAAACCTATACACGAGTTGAAAGGGTTAAAGTCCCATACTACTCGGCGTATACCTATGAGATCTTATTCACGAGTTTGAAAGGGTTAGAGTCCCATACTACTCGGTGTATATCTATGAAATCTTATTCATGAGTTTGAAAGGGTTAGAGTCCCATACTACTCGATGTATAAGACAATTAATTATATGAGTAAATGTGGTATTTGTACTTTTGATATTTTATATAGTACAGTTATTTACTTACTGAGTTTTTAAATAAACTCACACTCCCTATGATTATTTTTTTCAGATACAGAAAACAAAGAACAAGAGTATCCGTTTGAAGATTAGAAGCCCCTTGGGATTATTCTCTATTTCTGTCTGGTGGGACACCAGTACTTATTAATGTGGATATTAGAAACGCTCTGTACTTTCTATAGGTCTCCTAGGCTTGCGATGAGATAGAAATATCAGACTATGTATGTCTATATTTGCTTATCAGATGAATATAATTCTGTAGTGTGGAATGAATGATTAAGGTTGAATGTAAAACCTTACAGAATATATGTATATAACGTATGTTTAAGAATTATATCAAATGAGTAGTATCTTTTCACATGCTCAATTTTTGGGATGTGACACCTTGTAATCTCCCACAATTTAAATATTAACATTTAAATTAAAACAAACATGATTCCATTCAAATAAGCATAATTTCCACAAATATTAAATCAAAACGTCTTGCCTCATTCCAATGAAATTAATTCGTAAAATCTTAGAAATTAATTTCAAATAATTGGTTAAATTAATTACGATATCAAATAAAATAAACGATTTGCCCAAGACCCCTTAGATGTCCTAGTTGACCATAGAGTGACCTAAACTGAAATAATCAAACTAGAATTGGGACCTACCCAACAAACGGGAAGAGTCCAACAATTTCTATTCCCGTTGCAGATAATCCTCATTTGCTACTTAATCTGAAAATAAAATAACAAAGAGCGTGAGATAAAAATCTCATTAAGCAAGTCAATCCTCACCCTAATAAAATTCAAATACCCCAAAAATAACAAAGAATAACTCGAAGTTTTTATCATACAAGACAAGGAAAAAAAGATACATATCGGAGAGAAACAAAATCAAGTCCAACCAACAAACTAACATAATTAGTACTCGTCAATGGCTAACATACCTGGGAGTGCACATAGTTCGGCTTGCCAATCATTAACCCCATCATGATGCACAACCTCATCCACTTGGTCAGGGTACCTCACAGGTCGCACTCCTAGACTCGAGCTCACCTCCCTACGAAGGGAGTCGTTGTCTCCACTCTCAGAGGTCAAAACACCTTATTACCTGGGTTCCCTACCTTGACATGAGAGGGGGTACTATCCCACTCAAACACAAATCACGAAATCCATAATCAAGGCACAATATATACAATTATTTGACCAATCACATCTATTAATCAAAACATTATTCAAAATAATGGTACTAGTCAAAGTATACAAAACATTCATAAACATGTCACATGATTTCCATTCCTCTAATGTACACCTTTCCAAAGTTCCATGATTTTGCCTACCTTCCTACCTTATTACCTTAATGTTAAGATATTATTAAAACAAGATTAATTCACTGACTTGGATTCCAATGAATCCTTCTATACAAAATTGGTCAAGCCTTCTTCCAAAGAGATTTCGGGTGCTATGGAATTTAGTGGTTCTTAAAGAAAAAAGAATTGATGTTAGGGTGAGTTCGTGTTACTTGAATCTTATCAATCCCAAAATGAAAATAGTTTAAGAACCTTACCTTTGATCTCTTCTAGAAACCTCAAATGTTAGTCTCCCTTAAAGTTTCCAAAGGTTGTAAAATATTTGGCTTATATTGTAAGTCCTGTGTTTGGGGGTGTTTGGCTGAGGGATTAATATGATGGATGATTTTCATGTGTTAGTGAGTGTAGTTGGCTTAGTTTTTTTTTTGAAGAACAAGTTGGGAGAGAGAGAGGAGAGGGACAATGGGAGAGAGAGAAGAAAGAGGAAGAGTACAACGACTACCAAGGGGAGGGGTTTAGGGTTTCTAAGTTTTTAGTTTAAGATAGGTTAGTTTACAACCCCAAATCTGGGAACATAACCAGCGTGGCGGTAGGATCCATACCACCACTATAAGCCTAATATCATCACACACAACATAAATATAATAATAAAGTATCTCTTTCTATCACTAAGTTCACAATAAACCTAAGAGTTCTATTCACTATAGAGCAACTCAAAGAATCCAACATACTCGACATCAAAGTCATTACAAACTGGAAGTGGTTGAGAACTCGGAGACTTTGCTACTCCTTATACAGAGCTTCATCAACTAAGCAGAACCTACAAGGGCACAAAGAAAGGGTAAGTATGAAAATGCTCAGTGAGAGGATAATTAAACTAAACCGGTTACCCCTATATGCTGCTCACAGGGACGAGACATAGAAATATTATTCCATCCATCCATCAATACTAGGCTCAAGCCTCATTCTACACAACCTATATAGCCAAGCAAAGAAATCCTACTCTATGCACACAATCGTCATTAAGTCATGCATCACAAAGAAATTATAAAATCCATATCATTACATGACTTAGCCACACAAATTTAACACGTGACATCAAGCAATTTAAACAGAGAATATATATAACCATATTTAAAAAATGTAAAACAAAAGTCTCCACATAAAACACACAAAAGGTGATAGCTATTTAATTCAGCATAAATCCAAATTTACAATATGTTCATCATTCCACAATATTTGAAATTTATATTATATCCACTGTTTCAGGACATTTGAAATTTATATTATGTCCACCATTCCAGGACATTCAAAATTTATATTATGTCCACCATTCCAAGATATTTGAAATTTATATTATGTTCACTGTTTCAGGGCATTTGAAATTTACATTATGCCATCGTTCTAGGACATTCAAAATTTATATTATGTCCATCTGGTGCGTATAATTTATAGCACATAAAATATTCCAGCAAGTATACTGGGTCGCAATAAGTAATAAAGTGATGAGTAGAGTATCGTCCCACAGAGATTGAGGTATCAAATAAAATTCAATTAGGCTAAGTGAAATGCTATTAAGACTTATGAGGGAAATTTCAGAAATTACACAAAAAAGGGGGGGTGATGATTGAAACAACACAATATAAATAACTGAAATTTAAATAACTAGATAGAAAACAAAACAGAGCAAAGATGTGGATTGGTCATAAATTTCATGGAATTGTACATCATCATCATTTCCTTTGAATATTCTTGGCTAATTCTACTATGTAATCTTCAATCTAAAATTCTCAGAAAGTCTTCTAAGACTGAATTATATTAAAATTATAGTTAGGAATATCTTCACTAATCTATAACTCAAATATAATCCGATGAAGTCCTAATCACATCAATGCCCCGCAATCGCATATGATATGTTATCTCTTGTCCTACTCGTTACAAATACATAGGCATGTATAAATAACAAGCTTCATAGAACAATAAATAAAATAGAACTTTGGCCAAGAAAATACTCATTGGTCCAAATGAATTAAAGTACAATTTCCATTTCATCAAATGATCGACTACACAAGAAAATGAGATTGATTTCGTTGGTCTAATCCGATTAATTCATAGACAAATTAATCTTTGAATCATTGAAGAACAATTCAATTAAATTACAATCCATTCAATGTTGGCCAATTTTCTAAAATATGATTGAATCCAAAAGCTTTGAAATTACAATCTAACTTATCCAAAATAATTGACTAAAATCTTAGATCAACCATTCAATTAAGTCATGAAGCTCAAGAAAATTATTCAAGCCACATAAATAAAACTATCTATATCTAGATAATCTAATTTATGGTGGAAATTACAAGGTCAAGCTCAATATCTAGCTAACTCTACATAGACATAAAAATCCCAAACTCATTGAAGGTTCATCAAACATTCAAGAGGAAGAATAATCAGTAAAATCCATTCAATTAAACGAAAATGCATTAAAATCGAAATTGTTCAGCAATAAAACATCATAGAACCAAACTACATCAATCCTTAAACTTAGAAAATTACATGGAAGAGAAGGAAAAACATGACAGAAAACAGAAAATACAACAGAAATCTAAGAAACTATGAAGGAAAATGCAAGAAAAGGAAGGAAAATGGGAGAAGGAGAGCCATTCCCAAGTGGGAAGGCTTCCTTTCCCTCTAACCAAGCTAGAGAGTTGCCTCTATGTTGCTCCCAGCCACTGCTGCCCAAGGAAGGCAGAAAAATGATGCTAGGACTTCTTTTCTGAAAAATGACTTAGCCTCCTTAATAAATTTGGTTTTTTGCAAATATAAAACTAATCTAACACATGCCTAAAGGGATATTCTGCCCTAGATGCCTCCTTGGATGCCTCTTCCATGATATGGCAGCACTTTGACAGCAAAACAGCAGCAAAATTAATATTTCTGCAGCAGCAGAAAAGTATGGCAGCAGCAGAATGGTATGGCAGCAGCAGCAGAATTAATATTTCTGCAGCAGAAAGTGACAAACAGCAGCAGAACAGCAGCAGAATATCATGGCAAAATTAATATTTCAGCCATGCTTTTCTTGACCTACGAAAATTAATATTTCTGCCCAAAAATTCTGACTACATGGCATTGAATAAGAGTTCAAGTGGGCCCCACATCCAGCATATCCTAGTAAGCATCTACATCACCCAAAAAGTGCCACATTAGCATCCAAATCATCATCTTTGTCCATGTCAACACTTTTCTCTCCAAAATTAAAATTTGTAGGAATTAAATTGAGCATTTTACAATTCAATTTCTAAAAATATAAAAATTGAGACACATTCAATCCATAAATAGTTTATACCCAATAAATTCCAAAATATAATAAAATTAGAGAATTGACAAAATTAAAGAGGCAAAAAGGACTAAAATAGGGACTAAAATAAATGGAAAAAGTATGTTATCACCATCATTCTAGGACATTCGAAATTTATATTATGTCCACCATTCTAGAACATTCAAAATTTTGAGCCATTGTGGCTAAATCACAGAATAATCCAAATAATTCCCTCTTGGCAAAGTCTCAGGATATTTGATCACAACATAAACCTCTAGTCACATATGAGAATAATAACATGAGACATGAATAAGTAATTTGTCATCCACATGTGAGACAATTTAATTAATGACATAAAATAACCAATTCACAGGGGATGCTAATGTGAATTCATACTTTAAGTATATATACATGATAAAGAGTCCTTCATCCACATTAAGCACTTCATCACATGATACTTATGAACAATATAATTGTGTAATATATTTCCCATTCAAGTCTATAGATGGTCAATATCATTCTCAATACTGCTCCAGGACTCTTTCTCATTACATCAATTCTAACAATTATATGTAGCAATACAGTAAATCAAGCTAATACTTATGAGTTGAAAATGTGGGCTCATACACATAGTTTTCAATTATGGGTAAATCACAATATTTATCAATCTCAGGTACGTTGTGTACCAATCCCCCCATAGACTCAAATGTACACGTGCTCACGTCAATAATGGAGTTCAAAAATAATAAAATAAAAGATATAAATATTTGGGAGCAAGAATGATTTAATATTATCTACCATATATGTGTAGTCATAAAATTTCGTTGAGAGTCCTACATCTCTAGGTGCTCCATTATCAGAGAACATTATTAACTCATGAGATAGAAATTTAATACATTAAGATAAACTGAGGTTTTCCCACCCCAAAAGAAATATAACTACTATCCACAATAATGATATCAGTTTGCACCACAGTAGAAGGATTTTAGGACCCCATCCCATACCATCATCAACATGAATCTTATCATCAGCATAATTTTAAAGAAGGGAAAATTCCTATCTAAGACCCCTTGAATTTGCTCTTTTTCCATAACACTAGAAATATATAAATTCATTGATATACAATTCATTCACAAAATGCAAGGTCTAAGGAGTATGAAGATTAACTCAAATGACCATAGTCTTTAATTTTGACTAAAACAATATTATTAACCAAAAATGTATTTCAAGGTGTGTATATATATATATCCCATCCATGGGTTCATAATTACATTGAAGTAATTCAAGGGGGTAAATAATTGAATTGAACAATCATGAAAGAGATAAGAGGAGTCATTCACCTCTTATTCGAGCTAGCTAATCCTCCTTAAAGGATGTGGAAGATGCTTCAAAGAGTCAATTCCTCTAAGGTAACCATGTAAAAACATATTTAGGTAACAAAATGAGAAACTCTTTATTACTAAATTTGACCCTTGCTCACTCTTTTAGTCATAACTCTCAAATAATGAATTTTTAATTGAATCTTATTTCATAGGAAACTAGACTCAATTACCTTTCCAACGATATAGAATTTGTTAAAAAGGAAGTTTGGACGAGAGAGTTATGACATTTTGAAAATCAACAAAAAATTGTCAAAAACACTGCCATATGCACGCCTAGGCAGGAAAATGCCCACCTAAGTAGAAGAAACACTCCCCTGCACTGCCATACACGAGCCTAGGTGGCCCTTTGCCTGCCTAGGTGGGCCGGGATGCCCTATTTTTGCGATTTCTAACTTTTCTAAGGTTTTTCCTTCATCCTAGATCAATTTTCCACCAAAGTTGATGATTCTTTCCATGGTTTTAAGGAACATCTACATACCCAAATTCTAGATTACATCCAAGAATCAAACCTTAAAATCATGAAAATTCATCTCAAGAACCCTAACTTTTATATTTTTCTGTCTTGCACTTCCCACACATGATTTCCTTGTTTCAATCTATAGATTCTACCAATTTCTTGTTCCAATTAGATAAATATACATCCAAGAAGAGTTCTAGATCATCAATCTTGCTTAAAACTTCTAAGAACACCCATCTTTTGCCCCAAACTCCTCAAATCCGAAAATGACATCAAGATGGAAAAGGTGGGGAGTTTACCTTTCTCCGGTGAAGCTTGGTTGGACCTTTCGTTAGAAATTAGTGGCCAGAGGTTTGGGGGTGGTGCACTTGGATGGAGGAGATGGAGAGAGGTGAGAGCCAGGGTTTGAAAATAGAGAGTGTGTGAGAGATGTGAATGGCTTAGAGGTAAGTGTGTGTATCATATATATGAATATACATTCTTAAGGAAATTACAAATTAGCCATCCAATATCCTCTTAATAAAAATTAGACAATGGCAAGGTTGTACTCCGTCTCAGATATTTTCACTATACTCAAAACACTTACACAAATCCAAGCCCAATACTTGACTCTTGACACATCACTATCCTTACATTCCATTTTCATAAGAAAGCATTTTCTTAAATATTTTTATTTCACCCTAGTCTTGTCACAGTCTCATTACCTATCCCCCATTTTCTGGTAATACACGTGCTCTTAGATACCTTGGCTATACAACACATCACTTACAAAGCCACATTCCAAATATGAATTTCTCATTCAAAAACGAAAAATTTTCCCTACATCCAACCACTTAACTGTAAAACCAAATTTCAATAATACCCGAGGACCTCGGGTGCTACAGAACTCCTTAAGTCGCAAAATTTTTTTCTTTTTTCCAAATTTGTGCACTTCAAACCACATGGTAATACCTAAGGTATTACAATTAGTTTAATTTAATTTGATTATATTTGAAAATTAAATTGAATAGTTAGATAATTGTTTGGTTCAATTTGAACTATCATCTTTTTTAATAATAAAATAGTTGGATAAGGATTTTGATAAAATATTTTAATAATGAATTAATAAGATTATTTAAGAGGTGATCTTATTATATAAGATTTGTTAGTTATAAGGATATGATTTAGCTATTTATTTTATTTGTTTAGCTTAGGATTTCATTTGATTATTTTGTTAATTATCTTCTAAAGTTTCTATCTCTATTAATTTCTTTTTTCCTTTTTTGTTTAAATTCAAAATTTAAATTAAGTAATCAAATTGAAGTTTTAGGATAATTAATTCTAAGATATAATTTCAAGATGAATGAAATCCTTGAAAGATATATTAGGAATTACTTATGAGGATTATCTAATACCAAATCTAATATTATAATAGCTTAGGTTACTTTGGATAAATACTAACTTCTATTATTTTAATTGGTGAATTATCCTTATTCTAACTATTTTTTTTTGGTTACATATTCTTACTATTTTAAATCTTTAATTTTTACTCCGTAAGCCAAATCTCACTCCACCCTCACCCTTTCTTTAATTAATTTCATTTGTTAATTATCTGCTTATTTAAATTCCTTTCACCTATAATTAATTATTTCTTAATTATAAGAATTTATTCTAACAACAATATCTCAAGGTTTAAATGTTATTTGTCATTTCTTATTTCACACTAAGGTTCCCTAGAATATTCCCTTTTTATTCCTACCTTTTATTGCCATTTCACTACACCCCTATAAAACTTATAATTTTTCATTTTAGTCCCAACACTTTTCACTTTTGTCGTTGTATAACTTAACACCTCGTATTGCCACCCAACAACTCAAAATCGCATACCATAACATCATAAAACCACAACATTATGCTAAACACATATCTTGCATATTTCAAATATATGAACTTGCAAAATTAACACACACAAAACATAATTCAGTAGTTTGTCAGGAAAATTAAAACAATGAGTATTACAGATATGTCTATAAGTGAATATGAAGTGAAATTTGTGTAGTTATCAAAATTTTCTACCTATTTGAAGTGTAACTATGATGAAGCTTGGAAGACATATCATTTTGAGAGGGGCTTAAGGTAGAAATTAAGGAAAGATTAGGACCCTTAGAAATTAGAAACTTTGCCCAATATGTTAATAAATGTAGATTGGCTGAAAGGTACATCCAGGAGGCAAACCGTGAGAGGGAGATGAAGGAAAAGAGAAAGAAGGAGTCTAGTGGGTACAAAAATAGAGGAGTAAATATGTGGAGGAAGAAATCAAAGGTTACTCAGAGTCAAGCGAAGGGGAATTAACCAGCAAATAATAACAAATCTTAATGTCCGGAAAAAAATCTAAGAAAAATTATGGTGACACCCCTTGTTATGCAGGACAAAATGTATGTTATAGATGTGGAAGACCATGACACATTGATAGAAATTGCCAGGTGCAACATGGAATAACTCATAATGTTAGACAACCAACCCAAGTCGATATAGGATATATGAAGGGTTCTTGTTGGGTACGTCCGAAAATTCCAAAAATTACCAGGACAAATTGCTAGATATTCTGTTGTTTAGGGATACTGCAAATAAAAGGTAATATTACTTTTGACTTGGCTATGTGATTTTCCTATTCTAACATTTTTGATAAAGATGATATGTGGTAATATTACTTTTGGGAACAATATGAAATTTATGGTAAGGTTTTGTGTCAGATAATGGAGCGGCCTTTGTGAAATATTATATCATAGTTGGAGATTGTAGACATAAACTGTTTGAGAAATTTCTTTTGGGTAAGATAATTGTAATACCCGTTAATTTCAGAATATAATTCGCTTAAGAGTATTTTAGAATTCTACAACGTTACTTTAGTTATTTATTTTGGTCATTTTTAATTTTCATATTTAATTGTTCTCTTTGAATATTATTTATGAAAATTGAGTTAAATGACTGGACTAAATATTTACACAATGAGAGATATATTCTAAGAATGGCGAAATTCATGAAAAAGTGGTTTCAGAATGGTCAATTAGCCCATTTATTGTAAATTGACTGGATGAGTTTGGATGTTGGGTTATGGATACCCATGGGTTATTGAATAACCCATTAGAAATATTTAATATAAAGCTTCAATAGTACCCCCTTCATTTTTCACACAACCGAAGCAACCGAAGCAAAACGTCTTCTCTCCTTTCTTCATCCTTTCCTCAAATCTTTTCCTTGATCTTCAGAGTTTTGATTATTTGTTCGGTTCAAAAGCTTTGTAAGGATCAAAGGTAAGCTTTAATCTCGTTATTTTCCTTAAATCTAAGTTTATATGTAAGATTAGAGGATGTTTTGTTCTTGAAGATTTTGATGATAATTCGTGAATCTCAGTTATTTTAGAAGTTATATTTGAGTTATAATCGGTTAAAAGAGTTGAGATTCTGGTTTTAAATCAAAAGAAAGGAAAGGATGAATTTTTTGAAAGATTTTCTGCAAAATTCGAAGTACTGTAGCAACTGGAAATCTGGAATTTTTCTTCGAGTTACTGTAGCGACCAGAAATTTCAGAAAAAAATCTGGAAAATTTTCTTCGGGTACTGTAGCAGTACTGTAGTGTCGGCAGTCAACGGTACTGTAACAGTCAACGGCACTGTAGCGAACCGTCACTGTAGCAAACCGTTACTGTAGCAATCAAAAAATTTTGCGTATTTTCGTGATTTTGTTTCCTTTCTTATGTTTCCTTGTAATATATTTTACTAGAAAATTTTCCTACACAAATTCTAGTGTGGAACAAGGTAAACTTGGACAAACATCAAGGTGAGTGAATAACCTTGCTCAGCTAATTTGATATTACTAGTCAAAGTACAATATAAGTCCCATTTACAATATTATTTGGATAATAAGCAATCAATTATTCATATGGGAGTATATGATGATCAGTAGAAATAAGAGTATGAAGAAATTGTTTTATTTCATGACAATTATATTATGTGATAAATTCTCACTATCATGTTAATGAGTAAAGATCTACGGGATCTAATACACGAGTTTGAAAGGGTTAAAGTCCCATACTACTCAGTGCATATCTATGAAACCTATACACGAGTTGAAAGGGTTAAAGTCCCATACTACTCGGCGTATATCTAAGAAATCTTATACACGAGTTTGAAAGGGTTAAAGTCCCATACTACTCAGTGCATATCTATGAAACCTATACACGAGTTGAAAGGGTTAGAGTCCCATACTACTCGGTGTATACCGATGAGATCTTATTCACGAGTTTGAAAGGGTTAGAGTCCCATACTACTCGTTGTATATCTAAGAAATCTTATTCATGAGTTTGAAAGGGTTAAAGTCCCATACTACTCGATGTATAAGACAATTAATTATATGAGTAAATGTGGTATTTGTACTTTTGATATTCTATATAGTACAGTTATTTACTTACTGAGTTTTTAAATAAACTCACACTCCCTATGATTATTTTTTTTCAGATACAGAAAACAAAGAACAAGAGTATCCGTTTGAAGATTAGAAGCCCCTTGGGATTATTTTCTATTTCTGTCTGGTGGGATACCAGTACCTATTAATGTGGATACTAGAAACGCTCTGTACTTTCTATAGGTCTCCTAGGCTTGCGATGAGATAGAAATATTAGACTATGTATGTCTATATTTGCTTATCAGATGAATATAATTCTGTAGTATGGAATGAATGATTAAGGTTGAATGTAAAACCTTACAGAATATATGTAACTAACGTATGTTTGAGAATTTTATCAAATGAGTAGTATCTTTTCACATGCTCAATTTTGGGATGTGACAAATTTGGTATCAGAGGAAAGATTTTATAGGTCCCCTATAGAGTACAGAGCAAAGTGATCTTTGTGGGCCCTTCCCTATTGTCATGAGCCGCGGCATGACCATAGGATTAGGTTCCATAAAAGACCTTGTAGAGTATAACGTCATTTTATAGATAACTTCTCAGTGGGGCTAGTAAGTGATATTTTGTTTATGTCTAAAAATTGTTTGTTATGTGTGTAGATCTGTGACAGTACAATGTCAGAAGGATCTTCTAATAATAATGAGCATATGGGTCCAAGGAGGGCCATAAATCCACTAGTACATGTGCAAGATGATCCTAACCGTGGTGATAGTTTACATGCTCAAAGTACTGAGGGCGCAACTAGTGAGCAAGTAAGGAGAGTCGAACCTGATGCTCACATTGGCAATGCAACTATTGCACATGTAATTAATTTGATGAATGAACGATTTGACCAATTTGAGGCTGAAATGAGAGGTCGAGCTGCACAAGCTAACCTGCCAGTGGATCCTCCTATTGTTGAAGCTGAAATTGTATCACCAGCTCCGTTAGCTGGACGAGATAACGTAAGGGAGGTAAGAATGTCTGAGTTCTAGAAAATGAGGCCTCCTACTTTTTCAGGGGAAGATCCCAAAGAGGACCCACAATGTTTCCTTGAAGATTGTGAAGCAATCTGTGATGCTATAGGGTGTTCTCCTACTCAAAAGGTAGAATTCACTTCCTTTCAGTTAAAAGGTAGGGCTGGTAAATGGTGGAGGAACTGGAAGAAAGCTAGAATTCAAGGCGCACCGCCAGTTATGTGGACAGAATTTTACAGATTGGTTATGGATAAATTTCTTCCGGTAAGTGAACGATCATCTAGGGCCAGGGATTTTCTATATCTATGACAGGGAACCATGACTGTTGATGAATATTCAGCTCAGTTTGTTAAATTATCTGAATATGCCCCTGAAATCATTCCTTCTGAAAGGAAGAAAATAGAAAAGTTTGTGGAAGGGCTTCGTGATGCCTTATATGATCAAGTGGGTTCTAATATGAATGATTACTCTTCGTACTCAGAGGCTGTTGATGTGGCCCGAAGAATGGAAAAGAGGTCAAAGAATAAAGAAGAGTATCGTCAAAAGAAGAAAGCTAGATATAGAAGATCTTTTGATCAAGGGGAAGACTCAGGGACTTTGAAACCCTTTACTGCATCACAACATGCTCCAGCCACTCCTACTAAGTCATCTTATTCTACAGCCAGTGTGGCTAAGCCTCGTTCAGAGAGCAGGGGTGGTTTTAGCTTTTCTAGTAGAGGAGGTACTCAAGGTAGAAGGGAAAAACCTCAATGTCCTGAGTGTGGAAAGTTTCACTTCGGGGAATGCATGTTAAACACTGTTGGTACAGGTTGTTTTAACTGTGGACAAAAAGGACATTTTATAAGGGAGTGCCCTTAGCTCATGACAAGACCAGGTCAAGGGTCTACTTTGCCACCTCGACCACAATCTATTACTCAAACACCAACCCCTTCAACAGGGGGTAGTATGGGAAGAGGTTCTGGAAGAGGCCAAGGTGACCGTGAAAAACAAGCTGCTGGCAGAGGAAATGCAAGAGTATATGCTCTAACCCGACAGGATGCTCAAACATCCAATGCTGTAGTTACAGGTATATTATCTGTTAATACTTTTGCTGCACGTATTTTATTTGACCCCGGTTCTACTCACTCATATGTGTCACCCCTATTTGCCAAGAGATTTGCATTTGATTCGGTTACTCTTAAAGAACCATTCTTGGTTTCCACACCGATGAGAGAGACTTTGATGGTTAAAACATGTTATCGTTCTTGTAAAATAATTGTTGGGGGCACGGAAACTGAGATAGATCTTTTGATTCTCAATATGTTAGATTTTGATGTGATTTTAGGGATAGACTGGCTATCTTCTTGTCATGCTACTATAAATTGTCGTGACAAAGTTATTTCCTTTAATATGCCGGGGAGGAGTAATTTCGTGTTTCAAGTGGATCAAAGTGATGTACCTTGCAACATGATATCTATGATAAGTGCCCGGCGTATGTTGCGAAAGGGATGTCAGGGATTTCTAGCTTTTATCAAAGATTTAGAAAAGAAAGAACAGAAGTTAGAAGACATTCATGTGGTTAATGAATTTTCAGATGTGTTCCCAGAAGATTTACCTGGATTACCGCCAGAAAGAGATATTGAGTTCAGTATTGATTTGGTCCCAGACACACGACCAATTTCTATTCCACCTTATCGTATGGCTCCTGTTGAGCTAAAAGAACTCAAAGAACAATTGAAAGATTTGTTAAACAAAGGGTTCATTCGCCCAAGTTTTTCACCTTGGGGTGCTCTTGTTCTTTTTGTGAAAAAGAAAGATGGTTCTATGAGATTATGTATAGATTATCGTCAGTTGAATAAAGTCACAGTGAAAAATAAGTATCCTTTACCAAGGATAGATGATTTGTTTGATCAGCTTCAAGGAGTAAAATACTTCTCAAAGATTGATCTAAGGTCTGGATATCATCAGTTACGAATTAAGAATGATGATATACCTAAGACAGCTTTTCGTACACGGTATGGACATTATGAGTTTATTGTGATGTCTTTTGGGTTGACAAATGCACCAGCAGCATTTATGGATTTAATGAACAGAGTGTTTAAATCCTTCCTTGATAAGTTTGTAATTGTATTTATTGATGATATTTTGGTGTATTCAAAGAGTCATAAAGAACATACTGAGCGTTTGAGAATAGTGCTTCAGACCTTGAGAGAGCATCAGTTGTACGCAAAGCTCTCGAAATGTGAATTCTGGATGAGTCATGTAACGTTTTTGGGACATGTTATTTTCCAAGAAGGTATTCATGTAGATCCAAGTAAAATTGAAGCAGTTAAACAGTGGCCTAGACCAACAACTGTGTCGGAAGTACGTAGTTTTCTTGGCTTAGCAGGGTATTACCGTCGCTTTGTCAAAGATTTCTCTAAGACGGCTCTCCCATTAAATAAGTTAACCCGAAAGAATGTTAAATACAATTGGGATGATTCATGTGAGCAAAGTTTCACCCAATTGAAAGAGTGTTTAACTTCTGCACCAGTTTTAATCTTACCATCAGGACCAGGGGGTTACTCTGTATTCTGTGATGCCTCAAAGATAGGCTTAGGGTGTGTGTTGATGCAACATGGTAAAGTCATAGCTTATGGCTCACGTCAGCTTAAAAAGCATGAATTGAATTACCCCACTCATGATTTGGAAATGGCAGCTGTAGTGTTTGCCCTAAAGATATGGAGACATTACTTGTATGGGGAAACTTGTAAAATTTTTACATATCACAAAAGCCTTAAGTACATTTTTGAGCAGAGAGATCTCAATCTAAAGCAACGAAGGTGGATGGAACTTCTGAAAGATTATGATTGTACCATCCTTTACCATCCAGGTAAAGCAAATGTAGTGGCTGATGCTCTAAGTCGAAAGTCTATGGGAAGTTTAGCTCACATTGCCATTATGAGGAGGTCTCTAATACATGAACTACAAGAATTGGAAGCTGATAGAGTATTCTTCGAGATCACTGAGTCAGGTACATTTCTGGCTCATTTAACAGTTAGATCATCTCTTGTTGAAAAAGTAAAAGCAACTTTAGAAAATGACATTGATATGGTCAAAATCAGAGATAAGGCAAGGCAAGGTCTAGCACCAAGTTTCTTGGTAGATGAAGAAGGAATCTTATGGTTTAATGGGAGACTCTGTGTCCCCAACATTGAATCTTTGAAACATGAAATCTTAATGGAAGCTCATGGTTCGCCCTACGTTGTACATCCTGGTGCTGTGAAAATGTATCAGGACTTGAAACAAGTTTACTGGTGGGAGGGCATGAAGCGAGATGTGACTGACTTTGTAGCTCGATGTTTGACTTGTCAGCAAGTTAAAGCTGAACATCGATTACCACCTGGTTTGATGCAAAAACTAGATATTCCCGAATGGAAATGGGAAAGGATCACTATGGATTTTGTAGTAGGTTTACCCCGGTCAACAAAAGGAAATGACTCAATATGGGTCATAGTGGATCGACTTACTAAGTCAGCATATTTTCTTCCTATTCATACCACTTTCAGTGTAGCAAAACTTGCTCGACTTTATGTTAAAGAAATAGTGAAACTTCATGGTGTACCAATATCCATTATATCAGACCGAGGACCTCAGTTTACTTCTCGGTTCTGGAAAGTCTTTCAAGAGGCTTTGGGTACCAAAGTGAATCTTAGCACAGCATTCTATCCTCAGACTGATGGACAGTCTGAAAGGACAATTCAGACTTTAGAGGATATGCTAAGAGCTTGTGTGATGGATTTCAGTGGAAGTTAGGAAGATCATTTGTCTCTTATTGAATTTGCTTATAATAACAGTTACCAAGCCAGTATCCAGATGGCACCTTTTGAGGCTTTATAT
Source organism: Biancaea sappan (assembly GCA_037074585.1). Classification (NCBI taxonomy): domain Eukaryota; kingdom Viridiplantae; phylum Streptophyta; class Magnoliopsida; order Fabales; family Fabaceae; genus Biancaea; species Biancaea sappan. The sequence goes on along the minus strand of CM073497.1, from coordinate 42,658,068 downwards.
GGGAGACGGTGTCGATCTCCTATAGGTTGGTTTGAACTTGGTGAAACCAAAATATTTGGACCTGAGATGATACAAAAAGATATAAATAAAGTTAAACTAATCAGAGAGAAGTTGTTAACTGCTCAGAGTAGATAGAAGTCTTATGCGGATAACCGACGACGTGACCTTGAATTTGCAATAGGTGATATGGTTTTCTTACGAATCTTACCTATGAAGGGAGTAATAAGATTCGGGAAGAAAGGAAAGCTTAGTCCGAGGTATGTTAGCCCATATGAGGTTGTAGACAGAGTGGGTAATGTGACATATCGCCTAGACCTACCTTCCGACCTAGAGGGAGTTCATCCAATATTTCATGTGTCCATGCTACGGAAGTATCTTCCTGATCCTTCTCATGTCATTCAACCCCAAGAAGTTCATTTTGATGAAACTCTCACCTACGAAGAGGTACCAGTAGCTGTCCTTGATAGAAAAGTCAAGAAATTGCGTACTAAAGAAATTCCTACTGTCAAGGTTCTTTGGAGAAATCATTCTCGCGAGGAAGCTACGTGGGAGGTGATGAATCCTCAGCATTCATATATATTCTATGGGGATTCCTGTCATATTGGCATACTTTTGGCTGTCATTAGGGTTTTAATACCTAATTTTTGGATAGTTGCATACATACCTCACTCTTAAGTTTGAAATGTAATTTTTGGACTTCTAATCACTTTCTTTTTGAGTTACTTGTGTAACTACGTTGGTGATTTTGCTTTTGCAGGCATTTCAGCTAGGAAAATGTTGTTGAAAGATGAGAACTCCATTAGCCAAGATTTAATTGAAGTGAAGAGGAACTTTGGAGAAGAAAAAATGAAGACTTTGCTGTTACATGCACGCCTAAGCGGGACATATGCACGCTTAAGCGTGAAGCTTGCTAATTGGAAGCTCAATTCTGTCTAAAACACGCTTAAGCGTGAATTATATGCGCTTAAGCGTGTGACCGCTGCTCTCTAAATCGCGCTTAAGCGGGAAAACATGCGCTTAAGCGCACAAGCCAATTTACTGTCACGTGCAGCAAGCTTTAAAAGGCGATTTGGACTGAAATTTTAGGGTATTCTGGGCTGGAACCGAAGGAGGAGCACCGAATTCACCTCCAGAAGCTAGGGCAACCAACTTTTGGAGAAGATTGAAGCCATTTTTCTTCCACCCAACTTGGAATCATGGAGTTTTCTTTTCTCTTCTCTCATTTTCTGTATTTTGTGATGATGTGTAGCTAAATTTCTGTACTAGGATTGCTATGGACCTTAGTTTGGATTAAGTTTTGTTAATCTCTTGACTCTTGTGATTGTTTGGCCATTAATACATGTTTATTCATTCTCATTTTCTTGCTTTCATTAAACTTGATCAATTTAATGGAATGTTTGGTGGTTTTGCTGTACTTGGGAGAGGAATGTAAAACCTAGATCATAGAATGGATAGTATGAGTTCTTGAACCACAAAGGAGAGGGGATAGATTCGTTAATATCATAGGAATATAGATATTAGCCTCATATAGTCAGATTAGGGTTTGTGCATTTTCGGAACTTAAGAATACATAAGGAATTATGATATTTCGGGTTGAGTTTTAGTTGGCATTCGGGAGAATCCTTCTAAACATATTCGTATCCTAGATTAGCATGTATGGCCGGTGATAACAAGAGGGAGAGGGATTAAAACTTATAAAGAACGACGGGGGATTGGCAATCCTAGGCTGTGTTCATCTTGTGAAATTAATTGCATTTGTCTTGTGATTTTTATTGTGCTTGTTTAAAATTCATAAAACCTACAATTCACTACTAACTCAACTTTACATTTTCACTTTCCTTCTGTCAAGAACCATTGAAATTTGCATTGTCTAACTAATATAACTTAATTTCTCGAGTAATTAGCAAGTTAATCCTCGTGGGAACGATTCTCTTACTTAATTTTCACTATATTACTTGTACGATTGGTACGCTTGCCAAGCCGTCAACAAGTTTTTGGCGCCGTTGCCGGGGATTAACGGTTATTGCTAATATTCATAGGAATTAAGAAGTGCTAGATTAGACCTTTGTCTATAGCTGTTTTTCTTTGTTTATTTTTCTTAGTTAGTCATCCTAGTTTTTGTGTTAATTCTGTTATTCCTATCATTCTTTGCTAATCAGTGCCTTTCATTGCGTATGCGAGGTACCCTCAATCCTTCTGACCTTCTTTACGAACCTGAGATTGAAAGACTAGCAAGAAGAGTTAGGAAGGAAGCTAAAGCCAGAGAAGCTCAAGTAAGCCAAGCTATACAAAAAGAAATGGCTGAAGACAACTTGAATCACCAGGGTGATGAGATCAATGCTGGAAATGGGGTTGTTGATGAGCCTCAAATGGAATTCAGAGCAATATGGGATTATGCTTCACCTGTTAATGCTGGGAATGCCTCAAGCATAGTGAAGCCCGCGATTGGAGCCAACAATTTTGAGATGAAGGCTATGATGTTAAATCTGGTACAACAAAACCAGTTTGGGGGAAGTCTTATGGAGGATCCAAACAATCATATTGTGAACTTCCTTGATATTTGCGATATGGTCAAGCTGAATGGAGTCACAGATGATGCCATCCGCCTTCGATTATTCCCTTTCTCTTTAAGGGATGGTGCAAAAAATTGGTTGACGAATCTACCACCGGGGAGTATAACTACTTGGGATGAACTGCGAAGGAAATTCTTGGATAAATTCTTCCCTCCCTCAAAATCAGTAAAATTGAGAAATGAGATTACAGCATTCCTTCAACAAGAGGGAGAGACATTATACAATGCTTGGGAACGATTCAAGGAGATGTTGAGGAAATGCCCTAATCATGGCATTCAAGAGTGGCAACAAATCTCAATCTTCTTCAGTGGATTAAATTATGAAACCAGGGATAAACTGGATACCGCAGCTGGCGGTGCATTATTGGGCAAGTCAATTGAGCAAGCCAAGGACATTATTGAGACCATGGGGGCTAGTCAGAACGCTTCCATCAGAGCCAAGAGCAACTCAAAGAAAGGGATGCTGGAGTTGGACACTCTTCATGCTATTTTAGCCCAGAATGAAGCCCTAACTAAAAAGGTTGAGATGTTGTGTGCTAGACAACAAGAGCCGGTGAGAGTAAATGCGGTGAGTAATCCGGCACCAAGCTGTGACTTCTGTGGGGGTGCTCACATTAATGGTTGCTGTGAGGAGAATTCTACCATGGAACAGTTAAATTATATGGGCAATCACCAGAGGAACCAGAATACCTTCTACTCAAATTCTTACCACCCGGGAAATAGAAATCATCCGAACTTTTCATGGAGTAATGATCATTGTCTCAATCCCATGGCCTCGTCATCATCTAGTAGGCCTTCTCAACCACCCGGCTTCAATAACCAGAACAGAGCCCCACCACCTCAGGTGGAAAAGAAACCCACTTTGGAAGATATGTTCATGCAGTACATGGCCAAGAATGATGCCGTGATCCAGAATCAATCATCTTTAATTCAGAGCCAAAATGTTGCTATTAGAAACTTGGAGACCCAAATGGGACAGTTGGCCAACGCTCTTAATAGTAGACCTCAAGGTAATCTTCCTAGTGACACTGAGACCAATCCTAGAAGAGAAGGAAATGAGCACTGTAAAGCTATTGCTTTGAGAAGTGGGAAAGAAATTGAGGGTAATCCAAAGACAGCTGAAGTTGAGAAAAACAAAAACCAAGAAGAAGTCACTCCAAAGAAAAATGAAGCTGAGCCCCTCATTGAGCACCCGAAACCCAAAACGCAACCACAACCTCCATTTCCACAAAGATTCGAGAAGCAGAAATTGGATCATCAATTCAAAAAATTCTTGGAGGTATTTAAAAGACTCCACATCAATATCCCCTTTGCAGAAGCACTTGAACAAATGCCAAGTTATGTGAAATTCATGAAAGATATTTTGTCCAAGAAGAGAAGGCTTTGTGAATATGAAACCGTAGCACTCACTGAAGAATGTAGTGCCATCTTGCAAAACAAGCTTCCACCAAAGCTCAAAGACCCGGGAAGCTTTAATATACCTTGCACAATTGGGGATAAATTCAGTGGAAAGGCTCTCTGTGATTTGGGGGCAAGCATAAACTTAATGCCTCTGTCCATATACAAGAGGCTAGGATTGGGTGAAGCTCGACCGACTACAGTCACCTTGCAACTAGCGGATCGTACTCTTGCGTATCCTAGAGGAGTTGTGGAGGATGTGTTAGTTAAGGTGGATAAGTTCATCTTCCCTGCTGACTTCATTGTCTTGGATTATTAAGAAGACCATGATGTCCCTATCATCTTGGGACGTCCATTCTTAGCTACTGGGAGAACTATCATTGATGTGCAAAAAGGAGAACTCACCATGAGGGTGCAAGACCAAGAGGTGAAGTTTAATGTTTTTAAGGCAATAAAATATCCTGATGATCCAGAAGAGTGCTACAGAATTTCTGTAGTGGATGCTATGGTGGATAGAGTGGTACAAACCACCTTTGAGAATGTGCATTATGAAGATGCACTTGAGTCATCTCTTGTAGCTACGGGAGTGGATGAAGATAATGAAGAAGTAGTTGAGTATGTGAACCTGTTGAATGCCACTCCTATATACCACAAACAAGTGGAGTCATTGGATTTGACCACCGAGATGGGACATGACACTAAGCCATCTATTGAAGAGCCACCTGTACTTGAGCTCAAGCCATTGCCTCCCCATTTGAAGTATGCATATTTGGGAGAATCGTCAACCTTGCCAATAATTATGTCTTCTCTGTTGAATTTGGAGCAAGAAGAAAAATTATTGAGAATCCTACGGGAACATAAAAAAGCCTTGGGATGGACAATCGCTGACATAAAAGGCATTAGTCCCTCGATTTGTATGCACAAAATAAAGCTCGAAGAAGGATATTCTCCCACTATTGAGCACCAACGAAGATTAAACCCAGTAATGAAAGACGTGGTGAAGAAGGAAATTGTAAAGTGGCTGGATGCTGGAATAATTTACCCTATTTCTGATAGTTCATGGGTGAGCCCAGTTCAATGTGTCCCCAAGAAGGGAGGCATGACTGTAGTGGCTAACACTCGGAATGAATTGATACCGACTCGCACGGTTACAGGGTGGAGAATATGTATGGACTATCGCAAATTGAACAAGGCTACAAGGAAGGATCACTTCCCGCTACCATTCATTGATCAGATGCTAGACAGGTTGGCTGGCCAAGAATTCTTCTGTTTTCTTGATGGCTATTCAGGCTATAACCAGATTGCTATTGCACCAGATGATCAGGAAAAGACAACGTTCACATGTCCATATGGTACATTTGCTTTCAGGAGAATGCCATTTGGTTTGTGTAACGCACCGGCAACATTCCAAAGATGCATGATGGCAATATTTTCAGATATGGTGGAAAAATGCCTTGAAGTTTTTATGGATGATTTCTCAGTCTTTGGGACTTCATTTGATAGTTGTCTTGGCAACTTGAAACAAGTTCTAGAGCGATGTGAAGAAACCAATTTGGTGCTTAATTGGGAAAAATGCCATTTTATGGTGCAAGAAGGCATTGTACTTGGCCATAAAGTCTCCAAGAAGGGCTTGGAAGTTGATCAAGCCAAAGTTTCGACCATTGAGCAACTCCCTCCTCCGGTGTCTGTAAAAGGAGTCAGGAGCTTCCTTGGTCATGCTGGTTTCTATAGGAGATTCATAAAAGATTTCTCCAAGATTGCTAAGCCATTGTGCCATTTGCTAGAAAAAGATGCTCCGTTTTGCTTTGATAAGGAATGTTTGGCATCATTTATTGAATTGAAGAAGAGGCTTGTCGCTGCACCTATTATTGTTGCACCGGATTGGAAGAAACCCTTTGAATTGATGTGCGATGCAAGTGACCATGCAGTGGGGGCGGTGTTGGGTCAACGGTGTGAAAAGATCTTTCATCCCATTTATTATGCTAGCAGAACACTAACCGATGCTCAATTGAATTATACCACCACGGAAAAAGAATTATTAGCGGTGGTATTCGCATTTGATAAGTTTCGAGCATATCTAGTGGGAACAAAAGTCACCGTACATACTGATCATTCAGCGATCAAATATCTCATTGAGAAAAAGGACTCGAAGCCCAGGTTAATCAGATGGATTCTACTACTGCAAGAATTTGACTTGCAAATTAAAGATAGAAAAGGAAGTGAGAATCAAGTTGCTGATCACCTCTCGCACTTAAGCAATGATGTTCAAGCTGAAATGGAGCCGCAAATCAATGAGAATTTTCCTGATGAGCGGCTGTTTTTAGTAGGAGACAAGCAAATACCATGGTATGCAGACTACGTGAATTTCCTTGTGTGTGGCAGATTGCCGCCAGACATAAACACCCATCAAAAGAAGAGGTTCTTCCATGATGTGCGAAATTACTTTTGGGATGAGCCCTTTCTCTTTCGAGTTTGTGCCGATCAGATAGTTCGTCGCTGCATTCCAGAAGAAGAGATGACAAGTGTGCTATGGCATTGTCACAATTCAGACTATGCAGGTCATTATAGCAGTGTTCGAACAGCAGCTAAGGTTTTGGAAAGTGGACTGTATTGGCCATCCTTGTTTAAGGATGCGAGAAAGTTTGTAGAAAATTGTGATCGATGTCAACGAAGTGGCAACATCTCAAGAAAACATGAAATGCCACTCAATAGTGTTCTTGAAGTGGAAATTTTTGATGTGTGGGGGATTGATTTCATGGGGCCGTTTCCCTCTTCCTTCTCATGCCAATACATACTGGTGGCCGTCGATTACGTCTCTAAATGGGTGGAAGCCATTCCTACCACGGTAAATGATTCAAAAGTGGTAGTAAATTTCTTGAAGAAAAACATCTTTTCTCGGTTTGGGGTGCCACGAGCTTTAATTAGCGATGGTGGGACTCATTTCTGTAACAAGTATTTGGATAATCTTCTGACTAAATATGGTGTCAAGCACCGAGTAGCTACCCCCTATCACCCTCAAACAAGCGGTCAAGTTGAGGTCTCTAATCGAGAATTAAAGAGGATATTGGAGAAGACAGTCAATGCCTCAAGAAAAGACTGGGCAAAGAGGATAGACGATGCTTTGTGGGCTTATAGAACTGCATATAAAAATCCAATTGGAACATCCCCTTTCAAGCTAGTCTATGGAAAAGCTTGCCATCTCCCAGTAGAGCTAGAGCACAAAGCATTTTGGGCTACAAAGTTCTTAAATTTTGATATCAAGAAAGCTGGAGAAAAGAGGCTCTTGCAATTGAATGAACTTGAGGACTTCCGTCTTCAAGCTTATGAAAGCTCTAAATTGTATAAAGAGAAGGTGAAAAGATGGCATGATCGCAAAATAGTCCCTAGATCCTTTGAAGCAGGCCAACAAGTTCTTCTTTTCAACTCTAGACTCAAACTCTTTCCTGGGAAGCTGAAGTCTAGATGGTCAGGGCCTTTTATTGTCAAAGAAGCCTTCCCACATGGAGCTGTGGAGATTTCAGATCTGGAGGGTGCTAGAAGCTTCAAAGTGAATGGCCATCGATTGAAGCACTATCTTGGTGGCGAAATTGAGCGGGAGAAGACTTCCCTTCCACTCATCCAACCCATGGCATAGGAGCTCCGATAAAGTCCAGCTAAGGACTATAAATATAGCGCTCTTGGGAGGCACCCCAAGCTTTCTTACACTCTTCCTTTTTATTTTCGGCAATAGTTAGTTGTTCGTGTGCTATCGTGTGTATCTGTGGTTGTGTGATCTTTTACTGTGCTGCATAAGTTGTTGTGTGAAGTTAATTTAGTTAATAATTTGCTGTAGTGAAGTTGTTTAGCTTTGTAGCTTAGTTGCATGTTATGTTCATGATGTTCATTGCTATTTTGAAGAGATGAAAACTTTTCTGATGATTGGAAACATAAATAAGTTTGGGGGAAGACACCTGCTGTAGTAGCCTATTTAGAATTTTTGGAGATGTTTACATAAATGTCATTGCAGTAATGTTTGGATAAATCTCCATGTAATCCACTTGAGAAGCTAAATCTGCTGTGTGAAGGGTATAGACCTGTTGGCTGGTGATTAAAATGTCAGTGTAGCTCAATCAGGGAGAATTTGGACTTGTTTCTGCTGAAAACTTTGATGTCCTTCTGATGGATTCACGCCTAAGCGCAAATATCCCACGCTTAAGCGTGTCATGGGTGAAAATGAAGGTACTCTCGGGTTAGAACACGCTTAAGCGCAAATTTTACACGCTTAAGCGTGTAAAGGCAGAAAAATCAGGGTGCTCTCGGGTCAAACTGCGCTTAAGCTCATATGGTCACGCTTAAGCGGGTAAAAAAAAAAAAAAATTTGGCTGAAGGAATCGCGCTTAAGCGCAGTAACAGAACGCTTAAGCGTGAGGCAGCGTCCTTAAATCCGAAAATTAGGGTTTTTCTCCCCAAATTTGCAGATTTCTCCCTTCCTCCAAGCCCCACAGCCGCGACCCACCATCCCCAGCCACTCCCAGCCAGTTTTCCGGTCAGTTTCCTCCGCAAAACCCTCCATCCATCCCTTCCCCATCACTATCTCGTCCATTTTCGCCGATTCACTTTCAGTTTTTGCTCCTTGAAGCCTCCCCACCGTGGGCTCCTCACTTCTCTGCGTGGATAGGCCGTGTAGGTTGATCTCCCTCCGTGTTCTTTGTGTTTTCTCCGTATTTTCCTCCCATTTTGCTTTATAGGTAATGTCTCTCATCTATTCTGTGATTTTAGTAGGCTAGTGGCTCAATTTTTGAAACTTAGGCAAATTTTAGGAATTTTGCAATTATACAAACATAGGGCTTATTTAGTGTTGATACGTTTTGTTGTCCTTGGAATACTTTGCTGAATTTGTCACAGGAAACATATGGCATCCAAGAAGAGGTCAAGGGGTAAGGAGAAAATTGGGTCTAGTGGTTCCCTCCCTTTTGATAATATGAAATTTAGAACCCTAGAACACCAAAATTGGTATAAAGACAAAGTGAGCATAAAAAAATATGTCAGGGAGAGGGCAATTGCGCTTAGTCCCGGTGATTATCCTGAGATTTTAGAACAAATTGCCAAAAGAGGTTGGGACCGGTATGTGTTTATGGACAAACCCACCAGTTGCTTATCTGTGGTACAAGAATTCTATGCCAATGCTAGGAGGGTCAAAAATGATGGTTTGGGGGAATATAAGACCATGGTTAGAGGTGTAGAAGTTGATTTTTCTGCTGCTACTATCAACAGCCATTTTGGAATTAGAGCAGCCATTTGCCTCTATCAACATCACATTGATGATATCCCTGCAAATCCGGAGAGGGTGCTTGACACATTGTGTAAACCTGGTGCACAATGGATTTTAGGTAAAAAGAATGCACCTCTCAAGTTACAGAGAGCTGACCTCCTTCCAGTGGCCAAAGCATGGTGTGTCTTATCTCAATCCAACCTCCTCCCGACCACCAATACCTCGGATGTTAATGTGAAAAGAGCCACCCTTATTTACTGTATCCTGGAGGAAAAATTTGTGGACTTAGGCTTGTTAATCGCGAAAAACATTGAAGCCTTGGCACAGGCAAAGGTGGGAATCCTGGGTTACCCTTACCTGATAACCAAACTGTGTGCCGCCCAGAATGTGCCCATGGAGGGGGAAACATTTCTTTCTCCTCCCAAGTCCATCACAAAGGAGCTCTTGGATAAATTTGCTGCTGAAGATGCCACTACTGGTAGTGCTCTTAGACCTCCTACTGCCCCTCAGCCCTCTCAGGTTTCTACCCCGGCTCCCACTGTCACACTTTTTTCGGTTAATCAGCGCGTTTCTGATCTTGAGGTAATGATGAAGAATATGTGGCATTATCAGCGGAGTTTTGGCAATGCATGGGCTTTAAAGAATGGGGTTAGCACTGAAGGTTGGGATTTATCCCAAAGTGGAGGAGCTGAAGATGAAGCAGAAGAAGGAGAGGCAGAAGAAGGAGGAGATGCAGAAGAAGCAACGGGAGCTGATGAGGAGGATGATAGCTAGGATTTATGTTTCTGTTATATTTCTATTTTTGAATTAGTGTAATTGAACTTTATTTCGGACTTGTGTTTTTGAGCATTTTGTTGATTGACTAGTTCGTTGATTTTATTAGATCTGCGTCTATTTGGTTGAGACGTTGTAGTTTGGCTATTGATCTCTTTATTGTTATTTTCATTATTTTTGGTTATTTTTGCTATCTTTTTCTGGCCCCCAAATTCCCTTTCGTTCATTTGATTTATTATCGCATTTTAGACCATTGGGGACAATGTTCGCCTCAAGTTTGGGGGAGGATTTTGGTGATCTGTGGAATCTGTGGAATTATGTGAATGCACTGAATTTGTTTCTCTAGCCTTATCTAGTATTTCAGTTTATTGAGATTGGCTGGCTGGAAATTATCTCTTGTGAAAACCTTATGATGAATCTGCTGATTACTTGTTGCACAGGATGAAAGTTTTTTGTGGAGTCTATATTTGTATTCAGATTGTCCAATAAATTTTGTTTCCTTAGAGTTGTTGAAAACTTTTTTAAGCACAAATTAGCCAGAATTTAATTTATGTGCATTTGTTCATAGAAAATTTTTATAGTTTAATTAGTATGGTTATTTATCAATTGTAAGAACTCTAGAACCTATGTTTAAACTCTCTTGAAACGAAATTTCTAAATTTTGCATTGTTTGGAGAAATGATTTAGGCAATTCCTTTGTGCGATTGAGCCTTTCAAGCCATCCTTTTATTACGCTATCCATTGATCCCGATTTTGAGCTTTTATTTGTAAAAAAAAAAAATAATAATTTGTTAATTCTTTCTTTTACCCACTTTAGTCCCACCTTTCAAGCTTGAAAAACAATGTCTAACCCCTTTTTCAAGAGAATAATAGCATCTATGAAGTTTGAAAAAGTGATTTTGCTTATGGAGGTGTACGAGACAAGAAAATCAAAGAGTGGAAGAAGAAATGGAGTAAAAGAGTGCTCATAAATATTCAAAAAAAAAAAAATATTTTGAAGAGCACATTGAAGTTGTCACTCTCAAGAGACATGCAAATCTATGAAGATAGAGTATGACAACAAATTTTTATGATGATTGCATATTCTCATTTTGTGAGACTCGAAAAATATGTTGATAAAAAAAAAATGCAATTTGAAGAAACAGAGAAAGAAAAAGAAAAGCATGGGATAAAAGAAATAAAGGAGAAAAAAAATGTCATATTTATTGATGCTAAATTATAATTCTCTTGATGATTGTCTTTTTCCTTTACCCTTCATTTGGTAGCCATTGTCCAAAGCCACATTACAAGCCTTAAGTCCTTTTGATCAAAGAATGGTGCAAAGTTTAGCTTAGTGGAGAAAGAGGATAAGGAAAGGCTTATGGAGTTGTCAGTATTGATTGTTTCCATGCTTCTTAAACTATTTGAACTTTCAGCTAAACACGTGCATGAAATTGAATCTTGGCTAAGGCACACACACACTTCAAGAACTTGTGAGGAAGCATTATTCATTTTAGAACCTGAAGGCATCTATAGACTGACGTAAATTTCATCTCCTTGCGATTTTTGAAAATTAGCGCTTGAGGGTTTAAAAGAGAATTGAAGCCTTGCTTGTCTTGATTTATTGATTACATGTTTTAATTGTTTTACTCGAGGACGAGTAAAAGTTCAAGTTTGGGGGATTGATGAATCCTCAGCATTCATATATATTCTATGGGGATTCCTGTCATATTGGCATACTTTTGGCTGTCATTAGGGTTTTAATACCTAATTTTTGGATAGTTGCATACATACCTCACTCTTAAGTTTGAAATGTAATTTTTGGACTTCTAATCACTTTCTTTTTGAGTTACTTGTGTAACTACGTTGGTGATTTTGCTTTTGCAGGCATTTCAGCTAGGAAAATGTTGTTGAAAGATGAGAACTCCATTAGCCAAGATTTAATTGAAGTGAAGAGGAACTTTGGAGAAGAAAAAATGAAGACTTTGCTGTTACATGCACGCCTAAGCGGGACATATGCACGCTTAAGCGTGAAGCTTGCTAATTGGAAGCTCAATTCTGTCTAAAACACGCTTAAGCGTGAATTATATGCGCTTAAGCGTGTGACCGCTGCTCTCTAAATCGCGCTTAAGCGGGAAAACATGCGCTTAAGCGCACAAGCCAATTTACTGTCACGTGCAGCAAGCTTTAAAAGGCGATTTGGACTGAAATTTTAGGGTATTCTGGGCTGGAACCGAAGGAGGAGCGCCGAATTCACCTCCAGAAGCTAGGGTAACCAACTTTTGGAGAAGATTGAAGCCATTTTTCTTCCACCCAACTTGGAATCATGGAGTTTTCTTTTCTCTTCTCTCATTTTCTGTATTTTGTGATGATGTGTAGCTAAATTTCTGTACTAGGATTGCTATGAACCTTAGTTTGGATTAAGTTTTGTTAATCTCTTGACTCTTGTGATTGTTTGGCCATTAATACATGTTTATTCATTCTCATTTTCTTGCTTTCATTAAACTTGATCAATTTAATGGAATGTTTGGTGGTTTTGCTGTACTTGGGAGAGGAATGTAAAACCTAGATCATAGAATGGATAGTATGAGTTCTTGAACCACAAAGGAGAGGGGATAGATTCGTTAATATCATAGGAATATAGATATTAGCCTCATATAGTCAGATTAGGGTTTGTGCATTTTCGGAACTTAAGAATACATAAGGAATTATGATATTTCGGGTTGAGTTTTAGTTGGCATTCGGGAGAATCCTTCTAAACATATTCGTATCCTAGATTAGCATGTATGGCCGGTGATAACAAGAGGGAGAGGGATTAAAACTTATAAAGAACGACGGGGGATTGGCAATCCTAGGCTGTGTTCATCTTGTGAAATTAATTGCATTTGTCTTGTGATTTTTATTGTGCTTGTTTAAAATTCATAAAACCTACAATTCACTACTAACTCAACTTTACATTTTCACTTTCCTTCTGTCAAGAACCATTGAAATTTGCATTGTCTAACTAATATAACTTAATTTCTCGAGTAATTAGCAAGTTAATCCTCGTGGGAACGATTCTCTTACTTAATTTTCACTATATTACTTGTACGATTGGTACGCTTGCCAAGCCGTCAACAGGAGGCAGAAGATGAAATGTGGAAAAATTATCCACATTTATTTGAAACTTGAGGTAAGATTTTAATTCGGAGGACCAATTCTTTTAAGGGGGTAGAATGTAATACCCGTTAATTTCAGAATATAATTCACTTAAGAGTATTTTAGAATTCTACAACGTTACTTTAGTTATTTATTTTGGTCATTTTTAATTTTCATATTTAATTGTTCTCTTTGAATATTATTTATGAAAATTGAGTTAAATGACTGGACTAAATATTTACACAATGAGGGATATATTCTAAGAATGGCGAAATTCATGAAAAAGTGGTTTCATAATGGTCAATTAGCCCATTTATTGTAAATTGACTGGATGGGTTTGGATGTTGGGTTATGGATACCCATGGGTTATTGAATAACCCATTAGAAATATTTAATATAAAGCTTCAATAGTACCCCCTTCATTTTTCACGCAACCGAAGCAACCGAAGCAAAACGTCTTCTCTCCTTTCTTCATCCTTTCCTCTTTTCCTTGATCTTCAGAGTTTTGATTATTTGTTCGGTTCAAAAGCTTTGTAAGGATCAAAGGTAAGCTTTAATCTCGTTATTTTCCTTAAATCTAAGTTTATATAGAAGATAAGAGGAGGTTTTGTTCTTGAAGATTTTGATGATAATTCGTGAATCTCAGTTGTTTTAGAAGTTATATTTGAGTTATAATCGGTTAAAAGAGTTGAGATTCTGGTTTTGAATCAAAAGAAAGGAAATGATGAATTTTTTGAAAGATTTTCTGCAAAATTCGAAGTACTGTAGCAACTGGAAATCTGGAATTTTTCTTCGAGTTACTGTAGCGACCAGAAATTTCGGAAAAAAATCTGGAAAATTTTCTTCCGGTACTGTAGCAGTCAACGTTACTGTAGCGACCGGCACTGTAGCGAACCGTCACTGTAGCAAACCGTTACTGTAGCAATCAGAAAATTTTGCGTATTTTCGTGATTTTGTTTCCTTTCTTATGTTTCCTTGTAATATATTTTACTAGAAAATTTTCCTACACAAATTCTAGTGTGGAACAAGGTAAACTTGGACAAACATCAAGGTGAGTGAATAACCTTGCTCAGCTAATTTGATATTACTAGTCAAAGTACAATATAAGTCCCATTTACAATATTATTTGGATAATAAGCAATCAATTATTCATATGGGAGTATATGATGATCAGTAGAAATAAGAGTATGTAGAAATTGTTTTATTTCATGACAATTATATTATGTGATAAATTCTCACTATCATGTTAATGAGTAAAGATCTACGGGATCTAATACACGAGTTTGAAAGGGTTAAAGTCCCATACTACTCAGTGCATATCTATGAAACCTATGCACGAGTTGAAAGGGTTAAAGTCCCATACTACTCGGCGTATATCTAAGAAATCTTATACACGAGTTTGAAAGGGTTAAAGTCCCATACTACTCAGTGCATATCTATGAAACCTATACACGAGTTGAAAGGGTTAGAGTCCCATACTACTCGGTGTATACCGATGAGATCTTATTCACGAGTTTGAAAGGGTTAGAGTCCCATACTACTTATTGTATATCTAAGAAATCTTATTCATGAGTTTGAAAGGGTTAGAGTCCCATACTACTCGATGTATAAGACAATTAATTATATGAGTAAATGTGGTATTTGTACTTTTGATATTCTATATAGTACAGTTATTTACTTACTGAGTTTTTAAATAAACTCACACTCCCTATGATTATTTTTTTTCAGATACAGAAAACAAAGAACAAGAGTATCCGTTTGAAGATTAGAAGCCCCTTGGGATTATTTTCTATTTCTGTCTGGTGGGATACCAGTACCTATTAATGTGGATACTAGAAACGCTCTGTACTTTCTATAGGTCTCCTAGGCTTGCGATGAGATAGAAATATCAGACTATGTATGTCTATATTTGCTTATCAGATGAATATAATTCTGTAGTATGGAATGAATGATTAAGGTTGAATGTAAAACCTTACAGAATATATGTAAATAACGTATGTTTGAGAATTTTATCAAATGAGTAGTATCTTTTCACATGCTCAATTTTGGGATGTGACAATAATAGACTTTGTGATAGAGTGATCTCTATATTTTCCTTGTAATGGCTTAAGTTATGTGTTGGTCATTATGGATATGGTTGGGGGCATGACTTAACAGGACCAAATCCTGAAACTAAACATATAATAGGTGAATTGAGGTAGCTAATTTGAGTTCCTAATATGGATCACTTTGAATTAGTAGGCATGAATTACAAGACAGATGGTAATTAGTAATTAGTTGACAATCATGCATGTTGTGTGGACATGAGGGTATTCATTCTTGAGGCAGATAGTCTAATGTTAGTATGGTCTTGAGGATTCAGACTATAGCATTAAAACCCTTGTGAGTTAGTTGCACTAGTTGGTTAAGTATTTGGGAATAACCAAGTTATTTGTGCTTTAGAACCGTGAGAGGAAACGGGAAGAAATCTTGAAGGACTTTGCGGTTGGTACACCCTACTTTCTTTAGGGGTATGACCTGATTCAAATTATGGTAAACCTAGTTTGTAATGACAGTATGTTAGCTCTGATTAAAAATAATTGGAGTATAACCTACTAGCCTCAGTTGTAAATTGAAGGCTTGTAAAGCTTGTGGGGCATCGATATTTATTTTATCCTATTGAGACCATGGTCAAGCATGGGACGAAGTTATGGCACCCTTAGAGGTGTCACTGCAAGTGGAAAGTCTTAGTCAAGAGAAAAAGAAGGTGAAATTTTGAGTAACCATAAGATGCCTTTGTGGAAGGGAAACACTTAAGTGATGATAGAAACTCGACTCGACCGTGTAATGTTCATAGGAGTATGCTATATCAAAGATAGGCGGTGTGCGAGTCTAAATGGTTGTGATGAGCCTATATGGCAGAGTGAGATCATTTGGCTATAAGGCATTGGTGCGATTCAGGATGAGGACTTATGAGGTGTAACAAGGGGTTAACGGGAAGTCCCTAAGAGGACTTGTGTGAACCATTGAAATGCACAAGAATAAGTTAGGGCACAAACAAACTGGCACGTTAGTTACTACAATTTAGAGTTTCCTAAGCATAAGTAGGAAAAGAGATAGCCTTAGTGGCAAATCACTGTCAGTGCTAGTAAAAGAGCACAAGTTGCGGGCACGTCTTTAAGGCCATAAAGAGAAGATGATACAGAATTTAGATAGAATAAGAACAATAAGAGAACAAGCTTTAGTTAGCGATGTGCTAGAAGAATTATAATTTAAGACCAGGAAACATATAAGGATTTTGTAATACCCCAGGTATTACTGTGTAATTAAAAAGTACATATTATGGATGTGAAAAAATTTTATTTTCGCGTATTAAGGAGTCTCAATTAGAGGAACGAAGGGCACTAAAGTTTAGTAAGGACCAAAAACTTGGCTTTGATCAAGTGAAATTACACCAGGAAGGACAACATAATTAGTGAACGTAAGTAGAATATGTAAGGACTGAAGTAAAAGGAAAAGAAAGAATAGAAACCCCTTGAGGAAGCACCTAATAGTAACCATTGAGGGAGAAGGGACCTTAAGGAGATGATTTATAGCCCAGTGCCTTAGAGAGGATAGAGTTGTAGTTAGTGTAGAGCTTGGTACATCGAGAGGGACTAAAGTGAACAAGAGTAAGATTTTGATGTTGAATGAAAAATATGGAATACGAGGAAGTGTATTTAAGTGGGAGTATTGTTGGGTGCCCTATGTATGACTAAGATTTTCCTATTTCCTTACAAACCTTAATTAAAGTTATTTTTTTAAAAGGACCAAATTGAAGAGAAATTTAGTGAGGCCCACACACACTCACTTATACCCATCCTTACCTTCCTCCATCTCATTCTTTCCCTCACTCTCCTATAGCTCTCCTCTGCCCAATGCTCAACCTTTCTTTTGCCACATCCACGATAAATTAAAGGGAGAAGAAGATCATGGAAGTTAAGATGAAGATATGTGAGTAAGCCTCATTCTTCCCTTTCTTCTTCTTCTCCTTCCTTAAAAAATGAAACCCTAAGGTAGAAATTTTGGGGGAAAATATTTTAAAATGTTTCTCTGGATCAATTGAAGCAGGTTTATTATTCTGAAGTGTTAGAAGATGAAATCCCTTGCTAATTGTAGTGAAAATGATGGAAGGAAATTAGTGATGTTGGAAGAATGAGTTTGGGGAAAATTTCTTGAAAATCCCTTCCCTATGCATATGAGTTTTTGAGTTTTAAGGGTAGTTTTAAGTGCCTTTTTGTTGCCTAAAATAATTCTAGAAGAATCTATAGGGTATTGGAACCAAAAGAGGCAAGATTGGCCTTGGATGAAGCATTTTCGAAGCTTCATCCATGGCTGCCTAGACTTGAGCACCCAAGCACCATAGTTTGGGTAGCCAAGAAAACTCTTGGCTAAGAGGAAAAGAGGTGGCACCTGGGTGCCACACTCCTGATACTCCTCAAAGTGCTGAAATTGATCCTTTTTTCCTTTGTTTTCTTGGCCTTAGACATTGGAAGATGGTTTGGAACTCCTTGGAACATCTTAGAGCCCCCGAAGCCGCATTAAAAGAGAAGAGTTTGATTGAGAAGCTTGGGCCAAGGTAAAGAAGCTAAACCAATCTTGCATAATTTTAAGATTTGAGCTACTAAGAATTCTTTTGAGGTACATTTATGAACTGAAAGAGAACAATATGATGTCAAGCCTATGATTTTTTTATTATATGTATACGACTACTGAATGAAGAAGTTTTTATAATGTAATCCTAGTTACATTTCAAAAAGAAATGATAGTGAATGAACTTTAAGCAAGTTCTAGCTAATGTGAATTTAGCTGGTCTAATTCTGGGGTTAAGTGAAGAGTGCATATGTTAGAGATTATGCAATGACGTAAAATTGGTAAGGAAGTTTGAATAATTCTTATGATATAAAATGTGTATAGTTTTTCAGAGAAAATGTGTTGATGTGCATTATGTATATACATGCATTTGACTTTGTAATTCTAAAGTATGAGAAACTAGTATTTTTCCTCTAGCAACATCATTATTTTTCAAAAGAAAAATGCCTGAATATGTAATTAAGAAATGGAACGTAGTCAGTCATATGCAAAGTTTTGAGTTATGTAATGGAAATAATGTAAGGATAGTTTACTTGAATAATGACATGATGTGTGGTGATTAATGTTAAGTATTTGATGATTGAAAATTGACTGTGATTGTTTTTACGCACAAGTGTGCTGCTAAGCTTCTATAATGTGGTTGATTCATTTCTTGCAATTTCATGGCCATGATGAGGTGAGGGGCTAGGTTGATAAGGGCTCACAGCGACCTCAGTAGTGAAAGGAACTCGGTAGGCCTTACACCACTGATGTTCTCAGTAGTAAAAGGGCTTGGTGGGATGACTTCTCTAGTGACCGGTGAGTTTGTCGAAAAGGGCTTGTGGGATTCTGGAGCCAGCTACGATGATGGTCCCATAGTGACCTGATCAATTGAGTATGTGTGATTTCCATGTGATATGTTCATGACTATATTTAGTTGTTATCAAAGCACAATCAAACTATTATTCTTAATATGAGATGTTTTAAGGCTTTCTTTATACCCGTAATATCATGTCTTCAACCTTTCCCATAGGAATAATATAAGTAATAATCAATCAAGTATAAATTAAGCAAAAAGTTGAACGATGAATTATGTTATGTCTATGATTGTTGATTTGTGCATATGACAATGAGTACTCAAGTAAGACTTTGCACACGATAATGTGCCTTAGTATGAGATTGCACATAATAGAGCACCTTAGTATGAAATCATCCATGATTTTATCATACATGTAAACATTTGATCTGGATGAGTTTGATTAACTGATTGCAATATTGGTATGTGTTTTACGTTGAGTTAAGGCATTTATTCTTCCTATGACATCTCTTTATATATATATATATATATATATATTATATGTATATAATTGTAGAATAGGACTATTTTGGGTGAGTCAAGTGGTTGGACTCAACCCCTCACAGTTTTAGGTGTTGGACACTTCTTAACCGAGGATGTGCTAGTCATGACTACCTCCTCATTGTTTGGGGTAAGGTAAGGTACCATTTTTATTCATGATTAGTTAAATAATCTTTGTAGAAGTTCTGTAATTGGGTAGGCCATGCTACGATATATACTTAGGTAATGATAACAGGAACTAGCACAAAAGAATCGAGAATAAGGATGTAACTTATGAAATGCTAAGTATAAAGTTATCTGTATACGTAATGTATATGAATATAACTTAATATAGTAGATGTATTGTACTAAGTTTTAAAGCTAAGGGTAGGCTTGCAGTGGTGCAAACTAGGCTCTGTCTGCGCTAGTCACGTGCCCGATTTTTCACCCTGGGTGAGTATATATAGGTGGCTTTGCCCCTTTTCCCTCATTTCTTCCTTTCCTTTTTCTCTCTTCACCTTATCTCTCATTTCTTTCTCTCTACTCTTCCTCAACTGAGCTTCAAGGGGATGGATCTCAGGCGATGAGGCAAACCTCTAGGAGCCTAGCAATGTAGGAAAAGTAAGGAATCGAGGTAAGAATTCCCATTTCTCAAGCTTTTCTTTATTTCTAGCTTTAAGGGTATTTGGGGTAAAACCAAGATTCTATTTTTTTTTCTATTAAAATTAGGGCTTTTGGTGTCTAAATGCTGTTTAGACATCAAGGATAAGATCCCGTGAAAGAAATCATGGAAAACGATGGAGAATCGGTCGGATCTGACCCAAAACTGAGGCCAGATCATGGGGTCAAAGTCGTGGCACCTCAAGCACCACCCTTGAGTGATATTGGCACTCCAGGCGCTATGTGTGGTGCCTCAAGAACCAAGCACTAAACCTTGGACAGAAACTTAGGCATCTGGTGCCTCAGGCACCAGCTATTTGAGTGTTTTAGAGCTAATCTTCAAACGGCCATAACTCTCTCATCCAAACTTCGTTTTGGTTATATCATTGGAAATTTCTTTGAGTCTAGTTTCCAATGGTATAAGTTTCATACATAAATTCATTACTAGTTGAGAGTTATGTTTGAAGAAGTGGGTCAAGATCAGAATTATTGGTCGAGGAATTTCTTTATTTTGTAACCTTGATTGATTTTTGCTTGGTTACAATAGGGATGGTTGAGTCGCAAGGTAGAAGCACCGAGAGCGTGGAATCCAGGTAAGGGATTTAACTAGCTCTCCTATATGTGGATATATACATATATGTATATATATGTATGTTTATATTTTAGGAGTTATTCTCCTAATTTATTTTATATACATTTTTTTATTAGATGTATTATGTGTGGGATATATAGTGAGAAATATTTGGGATATGTGTGGATAGGAGTAGTGGATTGATTTTTGTATAGCGATGATATGGGTACATTGCATATTCATTTGCATATTTATATTATGAAATGAGAGGGAAATAGAAGTGGGAAGCTACCCATTATGTAATACTACTGAGTGGTATCAATATGTATGCATGCGCATTGAGGCTAGTCCTCAATGTGGCATAGAAAAGAGTGAGATAAACATTACATCTCATTCTTTTGCATTTTATATTATTTATGTGGTGGTTTATTTGTGTGTGGGATATATGTACTGGCTAAGGGCACAATCCAAGAGACCATACATATGTTATGGTTATAGATATGACCCAAGAAGCTGGATACATAGTGGGACTTCTTGAGTGATAATCCGTAGGAATGTCAACCCACGTTGATTAAGCTCTCGAAATATTGTGTGGGAGCATGGACCCCTGTGTAGGGTTTCATGTATTTATTTTGTATAATGTATATATGTATGTTTGAGGGAGAATATGATGGGACGTGATACCATATACGTGCCTACAGGTAACTTGGTGTCGTGCGGGATAAATACTCAAATGAGTATATATATATATATATATTCTATATATCTATATAGTGTAGAGTTAACATTGATGAGTCCGTGGTTTAGACTCACCCTCTCACAATTGCAAGTATGCAGGAGTGGTCAGGTCGAGGGTTCGCAGATCAAGGATACATCCCCATTGTTTGGGGAAAGGTAATATATTTTATTATATTTCTCTAGTGTACTTTGTAATCATATAGGCCACCACTTATGATCCTATGATAGAAAACTAGGTTGCGACAGTGTTGGTAACATGTCTGTGTCGGTGACAAGTTGGAGTCGGGTCGTGATAACTTTGCCCTCCAGTTGACCCTTGGTCAAAACTGATAAAAGCAAATCCGCAATATTCCACCTCGGGTGTTTTTGAATCCTAGGTGCCCCACAGTTTTTCCTATTTCACTTTAGTCCATCTTTGTATTCAACCTATCTCTTAACTCCTTCGGTGCCCTTGGTTCTACCAATACATTCATTGGCTGTCTACTACTTAATATTCCATTACCTTATCACTTCTAAACCTCATATTTTTCTTGCCTACGCAACAAAAAATTTTCCTCCATAATACCCGAAAATCATGGGTATTACACACACGCCACATACAAGGCACCAAGGAAAAGTTCAATTGGAAAGGTAAGTCCTACAACTCTTATTTAATTATTTTTTTATTTATAGGATATTAGGCTAAGTTAAGAACATTCAATTTTAGGATAGAAATTTAATGAACCAGGGTTAGAAGAAACGTCTAATATGACCCATATATTTTTAAAATGTCCTTTTATAGTAATTCGGGTTCACATACATGGGAAAAGTGTTCGGGATTTTGGAAGGAGTCATCAAAATCCCAGGTGAATGAAAAGATCCTGTCTTAATAAGGTTTTAGCATCATTAGTGATAAAAAGTATGATGTAGAACACTCCTAAGAATCATAGGGGGTGACTGGATTTGGGTGGTGAATTCAGGGAGGTAATTCAAATTAATCCTAAAATATGGATAAGTAGAAACATGTATTTCGGGGTAATGAAATAGATAACGTTTGAAATGTTAGGGATAAAGTTTGAATCTTTTAAAAGGTCAGTTTAATTGTTATCTTAACTTATAATTTGTAAACTTTTGGTATGGATATGTACGATATCAGTCATATATATGATTGTTACATTTTACTTCCATTTATGACATTATATGTTGTGTTGTTGATTATAATTGGGCGGGATAGTACTCTATCTCATGGCAAGGTTAGAACCCCAAGTTAGAGGGCACCTTGACCAATGAGTGTGAAGACAATGACTCATTTAGTAGGAAGTATAGCCTAAACATCTTGACTGAGAGGACGAGATTGTGCATCATAGCGGGAACAAAATTAGGGAGCCGACTTGTGTGTGCTTCTAGGAATATATAGCCATTGACTAGTACTAATTTCATTGGTTTGCTTGGATAAACTTGCTATTTTTTGGTATGTATCTTCTGACTGTGATTTTTGGTTGAGTTTAAGCCTTCAAGCATACTTGCATGTCTTACGATATATTTGAATTATATTAGGGCGAGATTGATTTGCTCATTGAGTTTTAAACTCGCACCCCATATGTTTTTTCTTTTTAGATTAGGTTACTAGTGGAGAAGATCCACTAGAAGAGTAGATTTCCTATTTTGGACCCTCCCGTTGTCGGGTAGGCCCTTTGTTTGTTCTAATTAATGTTATTAGGTCACTTTGTAGTCTTCTAAGACATCTAGGTCAACGAATTTTCGTTATAACATAATTAAAATTTTGTATTCAGTTTGAGATTTATTTCTAGATATTTGTCTGGATTAAGACTTATCATTTCAAATTAATATGAATAGAGTATTTATTTTGGAATTCAAATGTTGTGAAATTACTATTATGTATGCAAGCCATTACTTTGTTAAAGTAATGGTATGGTGAGGACGCCAAGTGTGTTTTCTCCCTATCTCATATAGTTTATGTAATATATAGCAGCAAGGAAACCAGGTATGTTCCCTTCGTACTAATGGCATGAAATATGGATAAGAACAAGTTATCTTCTTAAATATGGGAACAAGGTAACTGAAATAAAATAAGTAAATTATTGGTAATATAACCTGCTGGTAGATTTTTGGTAAGGCTTACATTGATGGCGGCTTTGTCACTGTGCCAGTCATATACCCAGTAATGGGCCGTGACAGAAAGTAAACTTGAAAAGTTTGAAAAACTTCAAATTTAGATGTGGAGAACCCTAGACTTTTAGGAAATGATTGCTTGAATTTTAGGACTTGGGTTTGGTTTAAAATCATCTATCTAGGTTAAAACAAACCAAGGAACCCAAATCTTAGGGAGAATGATGGAATAAAGTGAAAGGAAGTGAAAAATCATGAGTTGCGAGCTGATGCATTGCTAGGTGCCAAGCAACCTGTGAATGGGTTCACGCTTCAGACCCTTGGCACCTCAGGCGCCCTAGCCTGATGACTCCATAGGAGAGGAGAGCATGTCACGCCCAGCGTGTCATGGCTTGAAAGTGTCTTAAGGATGTGGATTTTGATGCTTTTCCATGTGTTTTTATCTATAAGCTTCAAGAGAGCTTCGTCCAGTGCTTTCTAAGGGTAAAAAAAGGTCATATTACTTGAAAATGAGGTGAGTAGATGGCTAAACTTGACTTGAGCTAAAAGTCTATACTTTACACTTTATGACTTGTTGTGTATGAA
This sequence comes from Biancaea sappan, assembly GCA_037074585.1. Taxonomy (NCBI): domain Eukaryota; kingdom Viridiplantae; phylum Streptophyta; class Magnoliopsida; order Fabales; family Fabaceae; genus Biancaea; species Biancaea sappan. The sequence goes on along the minus strand of CM073497.1, from coordinate 42,634,367 downwards.
TGATTTGATGGGATTTTTTCCCCACAATTCTAATTACTTGGTAATGTGATTAGATGTACGAAGGAAGTAGTCCTACTATAAAGGGACACCCTTTAATGACTAAATAATAATCTTAGCTACTACATTAACATTATTGCTTGAATATGTATTTTTGGAAATTGGCATATATGTTTGAACAAGCTATGGTGTTTATTGTAAAGTGTGGGAAATTAGAGATGTTGTGGCTTTATGCTATGGAGATCTTGAGGCCATATGCCTCAGGGATTTGTGACCTCGTGTCGCAATGAGATTGATATAGTAAATCCTAACTAGGGGTATTTATGATGTGATGTTTATTCCATTCAACCTATTTTGTAGCTTTTCAATTGTGGTGTAAATCTTTATTGATGTGTTGTACCTTGGAGTGGGGAGTAACCCTTATAGGGATTTAGCATGGTGAGTCTACCCTTGATTGGGTCAAAGTCATGTAAATCGCAAGTCTTAAGAATTTACTAACTTTGTGCCATGAAGAGATAGATAAGTTTGGCCCTCGGATTTGGAGAAATTATGGTAAAATATTTATCTAGCATTCTGTGAAACTTAGGTTGTGTAAATAATTATTGAAAAATCCTGCTTGTTTGGCAATGACACTATAAAACTTATTATGTGTGCTTGTGATCCCCTAGGAGATATATCGGCCTTTGAGCTGAGGGATTATATGGCCTTTTTGGTTGAGAGATTAATTAACCTTCAGGCATGAGATATACGTGCCTTTGAGGCAATATGTGTGTGAGCCTTCGAGTTGGAGATATATGTGCCTTTGAAGCCATATTTGTTTGAGCCTTCAGGCTGGAATTATTATGGCCTTTTGGCCAAGAGAGTATTATGGCTTTCAGGGCTATGGAGATGTTATCCTCGCTGGATTGCTTTATACATGTATCAACATTTATGTTTGAAATGGAGTTTGAATGGCATGCATTGCTTAGAGTGAAATTATAATTTTTATTATGCTTGTTTGTTGCTTACCCAATGACTTTTAAGTCGAGAGATGTTACGTCTTATGGTTGAGAGTTAGTATGGCTTATAGGTCAGGATGTCCTTAAGGGGCCATGAGGTCCAAGTTTATTTAAAGGTATGTTGCAATAGTTCTATGAACTTAGCCTGAGAACACTTGTGACAGTGGTTGGTCTGGAGATGTTACAGGTGTACAGACCTGGGAATACCTTTACCCTATGAGCTTAAAGATGCTAACAACCTACGGGTTAAAGTTAATGTCAACTTTCAAATAGTGATGATTTATTTTTGTTGGTGGGATTAGGTTGCCTTGAAGTAATCTTGAGTTTCCTTAATGTTCGTATAGAGTTTCTTTGGGTTACATCGGCCCCCTTGGTTAGTGTGTATTTGGGAGCTATAACGCTAGGTCACATAATCTATGGAGACACCTAGTTGTGAAAAGGTAAAAATGAAGAAGCGTCCACTCACTGAGATTATTCTCATTCTATTGCATTTTGCAAGTTGCTTTAGCCTTGACGTCGCCACTCGATGAGTAGTTGAGGCTTAAGGATTCTGACCTTGCATGTCTTAAAGATAAGAGTTTGTTGGTCTTTTCTCGGTATGTTACTAGTGTTGTTATAAGCTTTGTAGTCAAATAGGACACCTAGAAGGGTGGGATCGCATGTAGGGAGTTCCTGTCATGGCATGTTGTATATTATTACTTGTGTATTTTAGTATTTGTATTTATGGTCATGCGCGTTTAATACTGCGTGGGTATCGGGATCTAAAAGGCTTAGGCTTACAATGTGAGGGAAAACACCCTATGTCGTGCTGCTCATGTACTTAGGTTTTTGGGTTGTGACACAAACCCAAGGAAGAGTGTTCGCATTAACATAGAAAGAAGCTGAGGAAGCTCCTGACTTGATTCAAGGTACAATTTCTATTCGTAATACTCTTGTAAATACATTTTTCGATTCTGGAGTAACACATTCTTTTTATTTCATATGTATGTGCTAGAAATCTGGGACTTAAAATGAGTACGTTTTGTCATGACTTTTCTATTTCCATTTCCACTAGTAGTCGTGTGCATACATCTCTATTCGTAATACTCTTGTAAATACATTTTTCGATTCTGGAGTAACACATTCTTTTTATTTCATATGTATGTGCTAGAAATCTGGGACTTAAAATGAGTACGTTTTGTCATGACTTTTCTATTTCCATTTCCACTAGTAGTCGTGTGCATACATCTTAAGGTTGTCTTAATTGCATTGTATAGTTTGAAAATAGAATGACCACATTCGACTTGGTCTATATTCCCATGCATGATATAGATATCATTATTGGAATGGATTGGTTGTCCCAAAATGATGTCTCACTTGATTGTTCAAAAAAAAAATCTATACCTATAAATACAACAAACCAATATTCTAAGATTGAGACTGCTTATTTATCTACCTCATAAGTTGTGAAGTGTTTTAAAGAAAATTGCCTAGGGTACTTTATTCTCTTTTGTGTAGAAGTGAAAATGGAAGAACGTTTAGAACAAATTCCAGTAGTAAGAGACTTTCCTAATGTTTTCCCAAAGGATGTAACTGGTCTAACCCCAGATAGAGAAATAGAGTTTTCTATTGATCTATTACTTGATTCTAACCTATCTCCATGACCCTTTATAAAATTTCACTTGTTGAATTAGTTGAATTAAAGAAACAAATTGAAGAATTATTGGAAAAAAAGGCTTTATTAGACCTAGTGTCTTAACCTGTGGAGCACCTATTTTGTTTGTTAAAAAGAAAGATGGTACCATGAGATTATATATTGATTATAGACAACTAAACAACATCACAATCAAGAACAAGTATGCACTCCCTAGATGATTTGCTAGATCAGTCAGTAGGAGCCTCAATATTTCTAAAATAGATTTAAGATCAGGTTATCATCAATTAAAAATAAAAAGCTAAAGATGTGCCTAAGATTACTTTTAGAACAAGATATGGCCATTATGAGTTTTTGGTAATGCCTTGTGGATTAACCAATGCACTTGCTATATTTATGGATTATATAAATAGAATTTTAAGGCCTTCCTTAGATAAATTTGTAGTAGTGTTTATTGACGACATCTTTATCTATTCTAAAACTCTAGAAGAAGTTAAGCAATTAATAAGCAAAGGAAAGGCCGTAGATTTTGAGTTTACTAAGAATGAATTATTAAAATTTAAGAATCGATTATATATTCCAAGTGTAAGGAATCTTAGAGAAAATATCCTAAATGAGGCCCATCAAAGTAAATATATCATCCATCCAGGAACAATAAAGATGTATCAAGACTTAAAAAGTCATTTTTGGTGGCCAGGAATGAAAAAGGGACATAGCAAATTTTGTAGGTAAATGTTTGACATGTCAAAAAGTAAAAATTAAACATCAACAACCTCCAGGAATGTTTGGTCCGTGCCACTACGATTGCCGAATCACTTAGAATTAGATTCATGTCAACTTCCAATATAGTAATCATCTTAGGTCATATTCTCTCATGGAGCCTTGCTTCTAATTACCTAATTAATTGTTCTAACACTAATCTACACTAATTATAGTCTAATTACCATTTGGGGGTGATTGTATAATTAAAAGCATAAAACAGAATTAAAACAGAACACTAATGCTAATAGAACTGAAATACAAAACACAAATAGAAACAAAATCAGCCATAGAATCCTTAGAATGCAACCATCATCATTCTTATTCCTAATTATATTTTCTAGTTCGTTTCTACCATTAGATTATCAAACATAAATTCCTAGAAAACCTTTTAAGACTAAATTAAATTAAAATTATAATAAGAGAGATCTTTATTAATCTATAACCTAACATAATCCGATTAAGCCCTAACCTAATCATGCCTCGCAATCGTATACTGACATGCCATCTTAGTTCCAAATCATTACATAAACCCAACAACCACATATAAGTTCATACAACAAGCTTAACCTCATGTCATAATTCAGAATAGCACTTATATTTACTTAGTCATTCCAGAACATAAGCAGAATACAAGAACCAAATGCAAAAATGGCAAATAGAGATGAAATAGAGCAGGACCAGAACAATATATTGCATTAAGAATTTAGATTACGTACCAGTTCATCCATGGACTAATAACACAAGAGTTTTAGCCTTCCATGGTGACTAAAACACAAAAACAGAGAAGAAAATTGTTAAGGGAAATGTACGAAATTTATAAAGAAAATGGAAGAAGATAGAGTTCTTCAACAAGAAATGGCTTCTGAAGATAAACTAGCCAAGGAAAGAGGGATGAAAATGTAATTTTTGGTTGACTTCATGTGTTGTTCCTTTCTTCTTTTCCGTTATTCTGATTTTTCTGCCTTTGCATGCATATTGCTTCTGCTAATTTTAGTTTTCTGCTGTTATATGCTTTCTGCTGTTTCTATTGGCTATAAAGTGTAGTAAGCTTGGACAGAAATGTAGAAATGTAGGGCCCAGCGTCTAGTCAGCTTAATCAAAGCCCAATTAGCTTGGTCAATGCATAGTCATTGCCATATCATCAGAAAACTCTTTAATTAATTTTCTGCAAAATATACATTTGAATTAATTGGGATAAAATTATGAAATTGAAATAAATTAATTCTATAATTAATTTACACCTAATAAATCTAAAACATAATAAAATTTGAGATTTTGCAGGAATAAATATGCAAATAGGCTAAGATAGGGATTATAATGAATAGAAAAATGCCTAATATCAATGTTACAACCTTTAGATATACCAATTTGGAAATGAGATAGCATTTCAATGGATTTTATAGTAAAGCTACCTAGAACATCTTCAGGTAATGATTCGATAAGGGTATTTTAGACCGATTAACTAAATCTACCCACTTCTTACCAATCAAGTCTATATATTAAAGAAATAAGAAGACTTCATAGAGTTCCAAATAGTATTATATTAGCTAAAGACCCTAGATTACCTCTAGATTCTTGAGATCTTTGTAAAAGGCCATGAGAACTAAACTGAGATTTAGTACACCTTATCATCCCTAAACCAATGGACAAACTGGAGAATAAACCAAATTTTAGAGGATATGTTAAGGGCTTGTGTATTAGAATTTAAGGGTAGTTGGGATACTTATATACCACTAGTAGAATTTGTTTATAATAATAGCTACCAATCAAGCATCCAAATGGTCTCATTTGAAGCCTCATATGGAAGAAAGTGTAGAAGACCTATTTGTTAGGTTGAATTAGGAGAAAGAACATTAATAGGACTAGAAATTGTAGACCAAACATCCAATAAAATTAAATTAATTAGGGACGTCTCCTTATTGAACAAATAGATAGAAAAGTTAGGTAAACAGGAGAAGAAGACCCTTAGAGTTTAAAGTTGGTGATCATGTTTTTCTCAAGATCACCTCTATCACAATTATTGGCAGATAAATGAAAACTAAAAAACTCAGTCCTAGATATATAGGACCATTCCAAATACTTGAAAAGCTTGGCACCATAGCTTATAGACTAGCCTTACCACTAAACTTAGCTAATATCCATGATGTCTTTCATGTGTCCCAATTGAGAAAATAGCTCCCAGATTCTACACATATTCTTGAACATGAGAATGTGCATTTACAAGATGACAAGACATATCAATTGAAACTGGATAGAATAATCAACACTTGTATCAAGTCATTACGCAATAAACAAATTCCTTTAGTTAAAGTTGTCTGGAGAGGTTTAACACAAGAGGAAGCCACCTGGGAAATGGAGGAACTCATGAGGCCACAATATCATGAATTATTTAACTAAGGTGAGTATAAATCTTCAAGATTAAAGTTAGAGGCTATATATTGTGATTGAATATTTGAATTTTGAGGACAAAATTCTTTTTAAGGGTCTAAATATTTAAAATTTATTATTATTATAATTACTGTAATATATAATTTTAGTGATTGGAAAGATTATTATTTAGAAGGATAATTATAAAAAGAAGAATTTTAAGGCCAGAACAAAGAGAGAGAAATAAGAGAAATAAAATAATAAATAAACAAATGAGAAGATAAATAAGAAGTAAAGAATCATAAAGTAATTTTAATAGGGGTATGAATAGAATTTTATTTAATAAGTTAGGGACCTAATTGAAAAGTAAAGAAATTGGAAGAAGCATAAAAAACAAAAGTGATTGTTTTCCCTATATTAGCCTCTTTGCCATTTTAATATTGTAAACTCTCCAATTTTATTATGTTTTGGATTTATTTGGTGTAAATTAATTATAGAATTAATATACTTTAATTTCATAATTTTATCCCAATTAATTCAATTGTGTATTTTTCAGATAAATAATTAGAGAATCTACGCTGACATGGACGCCACATGGGCACTGATGTGGAAAATCCTACTGAGTGAACATTGACTGAAATGCTGACTGGACTAATTGGGGCCCACCTCTTCACTTTTTTTCTACATTGTTCTAAATCCTTTAACAGCAGCAAAGCACAATGGCAAGAAAAAGCAGCAATAGAGCAGAAAATCAGAAGGAAAAAGACAACACATTGGAGTCAAACAATAGCAATTTCGTCGCTCTCTCTCTTGGCAGCTTAAAGATACATTTCAGACACCATTTGCCTTTGTTAAAGACTTCCTCTTCTTTCACTTTTTGTAGAAATTCATAGGTCTACCCTCCCCCCAATTTTCTCCTCTGTTTTGGTGTAACTTGGCCTCCATGGAAGGATAAAAAATGTTGTAATCAGTCCATGGTGAACTAAAATTGTAATATGAGTTCTTGGAGCTTTATTAGATAAGTTTTCTTATTATTTCCTCTGTTTCATTTCTGTTCTAGCCTTCCTCTAGTTTTCATATTCATATTTATGTTAGTTAGACTTTATGGATGTGATTAATGGTTTGAATGTTTTAAATATGAGATGCTCTCTTGTTATTACTATTTGGTGTAGCAAGTAGAATAGAAATAAATTGCTTTGGTGATTATCAAGCATGATTTAGGTTAGGGCTTAATCAAATTGCATATGGTTAGGTTTAACTTATATGTAATCTAGTTCTAGTTAGTCTCTTAGAAACATTAGTTAGAAACCTAATGATAGAGAACACTAGAATTAATTTAAAGGTAAGAATGATGATAGCTACAATTCTAAGGACTCTATGGTTGATTGCATTTGTGTTTGTGTTTTATTTCGTTTCTGTCAGTAGATATTCTATTCTGTTGCTGTTTTGTTTTGTATTCTGTTTGTTAGGATTCATTTATGTTTTATGCACTTAATTATGCAAACACCCCATGGTAATTAGGCTATAATTAGTGTAAATTAATGTTAGAACAATTAATTAGACAATTAAAAGCAAGGCTCCTTGAGAGAATACGACTTGAGATGATCACCATACTGCAGGTTGCCATGAATTCAATTCTGGGTGACTCGACGATCGTAGTAGCTTAAACCAAAATTTTGGCATCGTTGCTGGGAAGCCAATTTGTTTCTTAATCACCTCATTAGTTGTTCATTTGTGTCTTTGTTTGGTTCTAAATCAATTGGCTGAAGAAGTTTATAAGTTTTTAGTTTTTTCTTGATTATTATTTATTTAGACAATAGGCCAAAAATTGAGTAATTCCAATTGTGCTCAAACTTGGTATACTACTAGTTTTCGACATTTTAAGCAAGTTTCTGCCCCCTATGATCTAAGATCATATTTGAGGTAGGCCCTCTTTTATGTTTTTCAATGTTTTTCATGATTTTTCTAATATATTGTGATTTTTTTTGTGAATCTTGTAGATCGTATTTTTAAGCTCTGTTTGTTGTTTTTGTGCCTCCAACTTGTGAAGGATTTTTCCAAAGAAAATTAGAATTTTTTGCGATACTTGATTTTTGGGTTTTTTTTTATAGGCTGGAGCATAGAAACAATAACATAGTTGCTTGTTTTTGTGTTTTGCTTGTGTGTTTCATCTTTCTAGTCTACATTAAGGTCTATCAATAAGAATTAGCAAGTTTTGATCCAAAATTGGATAGACCATTTCTATAGGCTAGTTAGAGTAGTTGTGTTAGAAGCAGTGTAATTGTTATTGTTGTTGTTGTTATAGTGTAGTTGTTGAAAGTAATGGTTGGAACCCAAGAGGGGGGGTGAATTGGGTTTTAATAAATTTTTCACAAGAATTAATTGGAAGTTAAAATGATTTTCTGTAAAAGTACAATGCTTAGGATAATAAATACAATACAGAAAATCAATGTGCTGTTAAGATAAATAATTATAAAGATCAAGGAATTAAAGAATAGATATCAATATGCACAAATTAAAGAGTAAGGGATAGAGAAAGCAAACTCGGAGATTTATACTGGTTCGGCTAATCCAAGCCTACATCCAGTCCTCAAGAGACCACTTGAGTATTTCCACTATAATTGCAAGTTTAATCCGGGTACTTGCAAACCACTACAACCACGCAAATTCGATCCGGGTATTTGCGAAACCACAATGAAGAATTTATGAATCCGGGCTCCTCCTCAACCCAAAGCAAGTTCTTCCAACACCGGTACTTGCGAACCTCAACTCAGAATAATATATGTGTTGATCAAAATCAACAATACAAAGAAACTCTCTCTAAAGAGTAGATGAAAACAAATGAAGCTCTAATAACTCTAATGATAGAGAATATGCAAGATTTGGCTCAAGAATGCTTTTCTTTCTCTCAAAGATGATATAAGAAGTTAATATCACATTGTAGGACTTTGTTCTTGCTCAAAATCGTGTATCTAAGGTCATATATATAAGATTTTACAAAACTAGCCGTTATATAGCCGTTATAGTGCAGTCCAGATTTTGAGCTTTTTTTAAAAATTCATAACTCCCTCATTTGAACTCCGTTTTAAACAAATAATATACCGTTGGAAAGCTCTTGGAGTCTAGTTTCAAATGAGCCAAGTTTTACTTAAAAATTATTTTTCTTTTAAAAGATATAATCAAAATACTGACTATAGGTCAGAACAGAATAATTTTTTATTACAGTAAAATCAACTTTCAGTTTTTCAAACTATATTTTGAATAGTCATATATTTCTCATTTGGACTCCGTTTTGAATAAATAATATACCGTTGAAAAGATCTTTGAGTCTACTATCAAATGAGATTAAGATACTTGAAAAACCGATTTTTCATTTATGAGATATGATACAAGGAGTGACCAAAGGTCAGAAAATAACTTTTGTAAAACTTTATATCTCACTATCTTTTTGTTCAAAAATGTTTGAGCCAATGTATGCAAATCTAAATCATTGAGTTGCACAAATATACTAGCCTATATAAAATATACCTAATTTAAACACATAGGTTATCTTGATGCATCCAAGCTTCCAAGACTTCAAATCTTCTAATTCTTCATTTCTTGGAGCTTCATCCTTGCATGTTGTTTTCCTTGAGTGAAGCATGATATTGCTTTTCCTTGTTCTTCAATACAATGCTCACTTTTCTTGTTTTGAACCAACCTATAAAATATATCTTACTTGCAAACCCAATGGTTAGTTTAATAGCATGATTCAATATATGCAACATACATATTAAATAACATAATCATGCTTAAGTACTTGTAGCATATATATGATAATTAATCTTTATATATATCAATGCTACTATTCAAATACATTTGTCATCATCAAAACTTATGGCATATAGCCTTAGGGTCAACAATCTCCCCCTTTTTGATGATGACAAATCACCACATAAAAATATGTATCACAAGATAATGAATGCAATGTTATAAGCACGTATACATATTTTTCTATTGTTTCTTCTCCCCCTATTTGACATCAACAAAAAGGTATAAGGAACACAATATATAGAAGTTAAAGCACATACCTTCATTAAGTCAGGATGTCAGAAGATGTCAATATAGTATGGGGTAAGGATACATCAAAACTTATCATTGATTTCATTGACATGTAAAAAGAAAATTTTAGAAAAATTTTTCTCATGTCAAATGAAATGAGCCAAAAGATAAAACTTGAAAGAGTTTTAGGCTCCCCCTTAAACCTTGCATAATTTGAAAAATAATAATGAATAATGAATATCCAATTTTTCAAGATATATTCTTTTTCAAAAAAAATACATTCAAGTGAGACAAAGCTCCCCCTGAATTTCAAAACATTTTTCCTTTGAAAAAGATTGTCCAAATCATTATAAAGGAAATTCAGTTTTTGATTGCAGAATTTTGAAGTAAGATTTTTGAAGAAATTTCTGCAATATTTTCATTGAAAATGATTTCTGCTTGTTTATGAAGAGGCATTTTTAGTAAATAGCAGAAAAATTAAACTCTTTGAAAAAAAAAACATCATTTGCTGTCATATGATAGAAATATTTACAGCACACAGCAGAAGTATGATATATGGATTAGCAAAGCATGATATAAACAAGAATATTAATCATAATCCATAAATCGAATAATAATATTTTTCAAGATTTCTGAAAAACAATTTCTGCATATATGCATAAAATTATTTCAACATATAGCAAAAGTGATTTAAAATAAGGATACTCAAATCCTTTTCTTTTCAAAACAGATAATGCTTCAATATGGTAAAGCAATTTCAGAATTGTGGAAGCAATTCAAGAGATTCACGATATTTTTCAAAAATATTTTGCTTCGAAGGAATTTAGAAACGTTTCATCTAAGGAAGCAATATATATGGATTAGTGTAATAAGATATATTCAAGCATATAGTTCATAATCCATATATGAAACATCAATATCCCTTTGTCATCAACAACAAAAGAGATCTTTAAGACCTTTTCTTTTTCAAAAAAAATATTGCTTCATATGATAAAACATATTAACATAACAGAAGCATTTTTAAAGTCCTTTTTCAAAACAAATTTGCTTCATAAAGGATAAGATAAATTTCAGCACAAAGGAAGCAATTTATATACCCATTCAAAATGAATTTATATATGTATCTTGAGGATGAGTACATGTAAAAATTTTGACAGCTCATTTTGTATGAGTGCATGTGGAATCATGAAATATTATTCTTAGCCATAGCCTTCGCTCATGATGCATGAATAGCATACACAACATATGTTCTTCGATACATATAATCACAGCATGATGTAATCATGTATGCTCTCAAGAACAACACAACAAAGCAGAGTGATACGGTTCTGAATATCACCATTTTATTAATCCTTAAAATTTCTAATCAAAACAAATTAAATCAGCCGCAAATCCACCGAAAATTGACTTTCGTGGTTTTGTCATTAATGCGACGCGTTGTTGGTGTGCATGCGTACTCTAGACTTCTGGCTTCCAGCTTGCAAAATCCATAGGATGAGCGTGTAGGGGTGCGGCGAAGAGATATCTTCGTTGGCTCTAAGTCACAATTTTCTCTCTATAAAGACTGCCCCAGAGTTGTCAATTATCACAACACAAAGAGTATTCATCTCTGAGCCTACAACTTTCTGACATTCTTCTCTCTTCATACTCCAAAAAAAATTTCAAACCATGGCAGCAAGAAAGTTCATTGATCTCACAGTAGAGGCCAGGGAGGAAGAGCTCGACTTAAACTTGAGTCTAGGTAAGGACAAAGGCAAAAGACCTTTAGAAGGATCTCAAGAGAACCGAAAGAAGAAGATGAAGATCAAAGAAGCTGAGGAGATTAGTACAGGTCATACGTCAGAAGACAAAATTGCTTGTCTGGAGCAGGAGGTGAAGAAACTCAAGAAGATGATAGAGGACCAGGAGAAGTTAGCTAAACGCAACAATGCGGCACTGACTTCAAGAATAGATAGGTTCTTCTATTGGTCTACCCAATGCTTCTGCAATCAACAACAAAGAAGTGTTGATTGTATGAATGGGATTTACACTACCCTCCGTGACATTGCTCAGTCTCTTGCTCCAAGGAATGGCCGAGGGGTGATGATACAATACGGGCCTCCTAATCCAAGACCACCTCGCCTGTAGATTGCTCATGCATGAGCAAACTTTCCCTTCTTTTTTTTAATTATGCAATGTAATCCTTCGGTTTTTTTAATGCAAGTGGTTTCTTTTATTTGACGGTACAAAAAAATAATAATAAAGAAAGATAAAATAAATCAGCTACACAAATTCAGCACAGTATATATATATTGAAAAATATATATCCATTTTAAAGATGGAAAGAATTTTCTGACATGGACATATATATCATCATTTCAAAGCAAAAGCAAGTTACATACTTATCAAGATAAAACATATTATAACTTGAGTATGTAGTACAATAATTGAGGTAATATGGATTAGTAAGATATAATCAGATATAAACTAGAATCCATAAACAATCGTTCATAAGCTATATCTTATACAAAGGATATGACATGTATAATGCTATGAATGGTATAAAGACAATATCTTTATATACAATGATATGATCAAATATGTAAGATATTAGAGAACAATATATCATTGTAATGAAAGTATGTCAGTAAAAAAAATTACCAACATAGCCAATTATGATCAGGGAGTATCACTCAATTAAATATTAAAGTGGTAAAGAATAGAGATACTCATCAATTTTGGCAAACTCTTATTGCTTCTTGAAGTTCCTCCTCAAGATTTTGATATTCTTGTTTTGCTCATTGCTCTTCTTTTGATTCTATCTTCTTGCAATTTTAATGAACTTAATTGATTGATTATTTGCAAGATCCTCTTGAAAACAATCTCTCATAAGATCACTGTCAAGCATTGGTCGATCATTACGAATGAGCTTAGAGGATAGATTTGAGGACTAACTCCTGCAAAACACTTTTGGTGGAGCACTTTGATGTTCAAATCAGTAATGTTCAAATAAATCTCGAGTACTATGAGCAACATTATGTTCAAGATATACCATATTAATAAAAGTGCTATGCTTTCATGAAATGCAATTTTGCAAAATATTTGATTTCATTGAAAATATTTAAATAAGATTACAGCAAGGATAAATACTATAGGTAGGAGGAATCTTATTGTTGTGAAGACAAGAAAAATGTGTGTGTAATGGAAGCAAGTTTTCATGATGCAGTAAAAAGGATAGTTTGAGCAAAATTTGGAAGAAAGATTTTAGATCAAAACAAAATTTGAATCTATAATTTGCACACCTAACAATTGTTTTCAGATATAGCATGCATGAGTATCAAGGATAGATGTAAGGCATATTAGATAACAGACAAAAGCATTAGAGAGCAGTAAACATATCTGTCAAAATTCTTACAATGCATTCCAGCTTATATGTTTACTTATCCATTGCCTCCTTTTGATGCAAGAGAGTGGAGTTTGAATGATGTAGCCATTGAAAAGTCATTTCTGCTCCTTGCTTCGAGGCAAATCTACAAATTATTCATTTATCTTTGGTACCCAAATTTCTTTGGGTTTGCCTGGGTCATGAGTTCCTTTTTGAACCCATTTCATTTTTACTCCATGAACAAGATTTTTCTTATAAAAACAGGAGTAAGATTTGTGTCCTTTCAGTCCACAATAGAAACAAGTGCAAGTTGGACTATTGGACATCTTTTCAGAAACAAAGAAGTTTTTAAACTGCTTTTGGTTTGATTTCTTTTTAGAAACAATACCAACTTTGTTAATTCTTCTTTGTTTCAAAACTGAGGTATTTAAAATTTCTCTACCTTGAGAGAGTTTTGCAAGTGTGTTTTTAAGATTATCATTTTCTTTTTTCAAAAAATCACACTTGGTACAAAAGCAATTTTTGTTGGTAGAGATATTTGTTTTTAAAATCAAATTCTCTTCTTGCAAAGTTTTGTTTTGATTTTCAAAAACAAAATTCTCTTCCTTGGAAATAGAAAATTCATTTTTCAATATTTCCAACTCATTTTCAAGAGAAGAGTTTTTCTGTTTTGAAACATTTAGTTTCTTTGCAAGTATAAGAGATTCTTCATGTAAATCATCAAAGGCATCTTGTAATTCTTCAAAAGAGTAGTCAAATGAATTTACCTCATCTTTATCTCTGGCCACAAGACAAGTGTTGGCTTCTTCATTTGTGTTCTTCTTATCAGAATTGCTATTTCCCCAATTGGAAGATAGGTAAGCTTTCTTTGATGATTCACCTTTTGGTTGTAGTTTCTCTTTTTCTCCTTTTTCTTCTTCGTCTGCCACCTTGGTGATTTGAGATTTTCCTGTAAGTTCAACACCAAGAGCTTGCAATTGATTAAGCACAAGTTGTATCTCATTAATGGTTTTGCAATTGTTCATTTGAGCAATTTCAAGTTCATTAATGAAACTTCTATACCTTAATTCCTCAGCAATAAGATCTTCCTCATGTGCAACTTCAAGAATTTCCCACATTTCTTTTGCAGTTGCACAGTTGGAGATTTTGAAAAATTCATCTTGACTCAATGCACAAGAAATAATCAATTTTACCTTAGCATTGAGTTGCATTAAACTTCTTTCAGTATCATTCCATTCACTCTTAAGTTTTGGAATGCATTTTCCTTGTTCTTCCTTGACAGGCATACAAGAACCATTTTCTATACCATCCCAGAGTTTATGGTCTACTGAAATTAAAAACATTTTCATTTCATACTTCCAATATTGAAAATGATTAGCATCAAAAATTGGAGGTTCTGTGAAAGAACAATTTTTAGAAATAAACCAATCACTATATCCAACCATGCTAACTCTTAGACGGTTAAGTCTTTAAACAAGAGCCCAAGCTCTGATACCAATTGAAAGTAATGGTTGGAACCCAAGAGGGGGGTGAATTGGGTTTTAATAAATTTTTCACAAGAATTAATTGGAAGTTAAAATGATTTTCTGTAAAAGTACAATGCTTAGGATAATAAATACAATACAGAAAATCAATGTGCTGTTAAGATAAATAATTATAAAGATCAAGGAATTAAAGAATAGATATCAATATGCACAAATTAAAGAGTAAGGGATAGAGAAAGCAAACTCGGAGATTTATACTGGTTCGGCTAATCCAAGCCTACATCCAGTCCTCAAGAGACCACTTGAGTATTTCCACTATAATTGCAAGTTTAATCCGGGTACTTGCAAACCACTACAACCACGCAAATTCGATCCGGGTATTTGCGAAACCACAATGAAGAATTTATGAATCCGGGCTCCTCCTCAACCCAAAGCAAGTTCTTCCAACACCAGTACTTGCGAACCTCAACTCAGAATAATATATGTGTTGATCAAAATCAACAATACAAAGAAACTCTCTCTAAAGAGTAGATGAAAACAAATGAAGCTCTAATAACTCTAATGATAGAGAATATGCAAGATTTGGCTCAAGAATGCTTTCCTTTCTCTCAAAGATGATAGAAGAAGTTAATATCACATTGTAGGACTTTGTTCTTGCTCAAAATCGTGTATCTAAGGTCATATATATAAGATTTTACAAAACTAGCCGTTATATAGCCGTTATAGTGCAGTCCAGATTTTGAGCTTTTTTTAAAAATTCATAACTCCCTCATTTGAACTCCGTTTTAAACAAATAATATACCGTTGGAAAGCTCTTGGAGTCTAGTTTCAAATGAGCCAAGTTTTACTTAAAAATTATTTTTCTTTTAAAAGATATAATCAAAATACTGACTATAGGTCAGAACAGAATAATTTTTTATTACAGTAAAATCAACTTTCAGTTTTTCAAACTATATTTTGAATAGTCATATATTTCTCATTTGGACTCCGTTTTGAATAAATAATATACCGTTAAAAAGATCTTTGAGTCTACTATCAAATGAGATTAAGATACTTGAAAAACCGATTTTTCATTTATGAGATATGATACAAGGAGTGACCAAAGGTCAGAAAATAACTTTTGTAAAACTTTATATCTCACTATCTTTTTGTTCAAAAATGTTTGAGCCAATGTATGCAAATCTAAATCATTGAGTTGCACAAATATACTAGCCTATATAAAATATACCTAATTTAAACACATAGGTTATCTTGATGCATCCAAGCTTCCAAGACTTCAAATCTTCTAATTCTTCATTTCTTGGAGCTTCATCCTTGCATGTTGTTTACCTTGAGTGAAGCATGATATTGCTTTTCCTTGTTCTTCAATACAATGCTCACTTTTCTTGTTTTGAACCAACCTATAAAATATATCTTACTTGCAAACCCAATGGTTAGTTTAATAGCATGATTCAATATATGCAACATACATATTAAATAACATAATCATACTTAAGCACTTGTAGCATATATATGATAATTAATCTTTATATATATCAATGCTACTATTCAAATACATTTGTCATCATCAAAACTTATGGCATATAGCCTTAGGGTCAACAGTTGTGTTGTTATCGTATTATTGTTTTTGGCATAGAATCAGAGTTTAATTTTATTTTGAGGTTGCTTCTAGTGAGTCAGATTAGGACCTTGACCATAGATTCATATAGAGTTAAGCATAACTTAGATGAACTAGTATCTATAGTGAGGTACCTAACCCTTAGGCAAGAACAACAAGAGCCACAACACTTTCCCTCTCCCCCTTCTCTATATGTGAGTGGCATAGATTCCTTATCTACATATAGGACATACCACTATCTTCAATTCCAAGAAAGTACAAAGTCCTATATAAGAGTCTTTCATGGCCTTGGTGAATTTCAACAAAATCCTCAACAGTATGACCTTTACCCCACCACTTACATTTCTAAATATAAACATCCAAACCTAGGGTATGAGAGCTTATCCCATCCACTATATGAGCACAAAATTCATGCTCTATACCTTAGTGAATTACCCCATCCAGCCACCTCTAGGGAGATCGATTCAAGTTTGGAAGACTTCATTCAATAATTTGCCACAAATATCCTGCTATTCCAAGAGCGAACTGAGGTGAATTTACAAAGCTTAGAATCTTAATTCAGCCAACTAGCTAGTGCAGTTAGTGAGTTGATCAATCAGGGGTTTGATAGTAGTTTACCTTCTCCACCCGTGGCCTACCTAGGAGCCAATGGCAGTGTCATTTTTCTGAATGATGGCACTCAATTAGATGGTTTAAGCCCCCAACTTGAATTAGAAGATTTAGATGGGCCAAATAGGGAGTCCTCTTCCTTAAGTGGTACAAATGAGAAAAATAAGTATGAGGAAGTTGATAAGGATGAGTTCTCTTTCTTTACAGACCATTATCTTCTCCAAATAAGTCCACCCAACCTAAGGTTGTTGAACTTGAGCTAGAAAAAAATAGAGACCTTAAGAGATTTAGACATACCATGGCTAGAGGAAGAATCAAAGTTTATGGGAGATTTGGATTTTCATTGTGACTGTCATACTTGCCATGCATGCATTGAGATAGAAAAAGCTTTGAAACTTGGCAATTATGATGATTTTGTTTAACATGAGCAATATGCACTTACACCTGAATTTGTTCTTGAATATGAATTTAATGCATCCACATATAAAATTGCATATGATTTTGCACCTGTACCTGCACCTAAATTCAAGGGTTTTGAATTTGAATGTGAGATTGATTCTGAATCTGATTC
Organism: Biancaea sappan; assembly: GCA_037074585.1. Taxonomy (NCBI): domain Eukaryota; kingdom Viridiplantae; phylum Streptophyta; class Magnoliopsida; order Fabales; family Fabaceae; genus Biancaea; species Biancaea sappan. The sequence goes on along the minus strand of CM073497.1, from coordinate 42,616,923 downwards.
CAATTTCACCTCTATTTCTATTGTAAATTCTAATTCTAATTCTATCCCTGTTGTTTTTAATTTTGTTTCTAATGTTGATTATCTTTCTAGTTTTGTTTCTAGGTTAGATTTTGTTCTAGGAGATAGTTTTAGGTTAAATTCTGTTTTAGATAGTTCTGTTTTAGATGATAACTCTATTTTAGATAGCAATTCTTGTTTAGATAATAGATTTAATTCTCATTTTGTTTTGTGTAAGAGTTTCAATTTTGAATATGTTTTAAAAAGTAGTTCTCTTTTTGTTTTAAATTGTGTTTTAGTTAGTAGTCCTTCTTCCTTTCCTTTTTGTTTTTCTCTTGGTTCTTCTCACCCCTACATAGCAAGTAGAGCTTCTTCTATTTTTCTTCAGGTTGATGACAATAAATTAATCCTTTCTACCATCCACTCTGCTGGTTCACGCCACTACAGTTGCCGAACCACCCAGAATTGAATTCTTTGGCTAGTTTTGCAATATAGTGATTCCCAAATTGTTTTCTCACTTAGAGCCTTACTTCTTATACCAAAATAATTGTTCAAGATAAAAAGGGGGTTTGTTGACGGATTTAATATAACGCAGAATAGAAAATATGATTGAGTAATATCAAACAAAAGCATAATCAGTCTATAATTTGCCTGGTTGTGTAGCTATCATAATTCATATATTAATATTAAGTTTAGTTTTTGTCCATCACTTGGTTATCATGAATGTTGTCTAGAAAACCTTCAAGAACTAGATATTACCAAAGTTGAGGTCCGGAAAATCTTCACTAACCAATATCTTAGTTCAATCTCATGAAGTTCTAACCAAGATCATGTATTGCAATTGTAATTATAAGTCATAATTATTCATACTTATCAAACCAATCGGTATTAACAAGATTAAAATATTTATAATAGATTTATACTTAAGATATTCAAATCTGAATAACATAAGCATAAAAATAAATAAATCCATCCATGTAGGAGTCAAAGACTTCTAGTATGAGGAGAAATTGAATGAAAATGAAATAGATAGAAAACAAAACTTGTTTGATTTAACTCGAGAATTCAAGTACAACAACCAGTTCCACCCTTAGACTGATTATATAGAGAAATTTAACCCTTCATTTAGGTGGTAAAAGAAAGAAAAGGAAGAGAAGAAAATATTACAGAAGGAGAGCTATGAAATTAAGTACAGAAAATGAGAGAATTTTTGAATCTAAACTAGAATTTTGAAGGGCTATTTATAGATGTCCAAAAGGGCAAAATCATCTTCACAATGGCTAATTTTCTGCAATTTGATTGGTGGCAATGGTTGGTGGCAATTTGGTTCATCAAATTGCAAGAAAATCTGGTGTAACAATGGACTTGCTACTATTTTTCTGCTACTAGTTTTCTGGTTTGTTGCAAATATGTAATTGTGTTCACATGCAGGAAATGGTCAAAAACGTGCAGCTGGATTTGCTTCTATTTTGTTAAGAAATCAGAGCATTGTGGGCCCTATATATCGTTCAGTTAGTGCCACATCATTAAATTCATCCATGTCTGTGCTTAGGTGGCGTCCAAGTTAGAATTTTATGCCAAGTCGATGTCTACATGGCACTATGTCAGCAAGGAATTCTCTAATTATTTTTTGCAAGATAAAAATATGGATTAAATTGGGTTTTTCCCATTTAAGCTCATAAAAATATGAATTTAAACATATTAGTTCTATACATAATTAATACCCAATAAATTCCAAAACTCAAAATAATAAGAGAGTTTTCCATAAATAAATTTTCAAAATGACTAAAATGGAGACTCAAATGTATATAAAAAATGGTTGGTATCACCTGCTGCTGAGAAAAACTTTTGGAAGAAGCCAGTGCCATGCAATTGGAAGACGCAGAAAAGGCTCGCCAAACTAATAAGGCTGTTTTCTTTTCCCTTTTCTCTCTTTTATTTTCATGTCCTCTGATTTGCTGTGCTTTGATGATGAGCTAATATGTGCTGATTTGTATTGAGGACAATGCAAAATTTAAGTGTGGGGGGAGAATGAAATGGTCTTTCTTTTTAAATTTCAAGCATTTTAAAAAATTTTCTTTTATATTTTTAGCCTCTTTTCTGCACTTTTAGGAGTATTTAACTTGTGTTTTTGGTGCAGAATTTTAGATTGCTTTTACTTTAGTTTTTATGCTTTCTTTTTGTGTTTTGGAAGAAGATTTTGATATGGAAATATGCTTACTGGAATAGTTGAGGTTTGAATTGTTTTAGCATGATTAGAATTTAATCTTACTTTTCTAGAGTTCAAGTAGAATGGCAATAAATTTGGTTTAATGAGTTTAGAAATAGTCTTTTAAACCGTGAAGATTAGAGCCTTAATGAAAAATGTTATTCTTTCTTGTTTTGTGTGACTAACTATCATGAATTTTCACTCTAGAATTTGTCTTGAATCTTTTTGAGGCTACATTTATATGTGCATGCTTGGAGATAATTTAGGCATTTCTTTGTGAGCCATTTTTAACCAAATAGCCATCTCATGTGTTGTTTCCATGGTGTACCATTTTTTGCCTTGTTTCCACTTTCCCTTGCATTTTTTCCACCACTTTTTCTTCCTAAACCAAAATTTTTGCTTCCCAAATTAGGATGTGAAGAGCATTTAAATTCTTTTGGAGATTTGATGTGCTGAAAATTTTTGTCAATTTTGGGATATTTTGAAGTGAATATTTCTCTCTACTCCCAAGCAAAAAAGCAAAAAAAAGCCATTCAAAAAGAAAATAGAAAAAAATATTATGGTTGAAAAAGAAAAATGATGTCGACGTTGAAAAGACAAAAGAAAAAAGAGAAAGAAAGAAAAGAGGAGTAGAAAGAACGTTTAGACCCAAAATTTGTTTATATTCAATCTCTTGCAATGCTATAGTGAACACTCTTCATGTTCTTAAGTTGTTCCCCTTTATTTTCCCCAATTGTCTCCACCTTTATTCTTGTTTTTCTCCCTTTTTTTTGGTTGTTTTCCACCCAACATTACATCCTTTTAAAGCCCTTTTGATTCAAGCATGCATATGAATTTGAGTAGTGGAGATTTAGATACTTGACAAGCTTATGGTAGTGATTTTGTGATAGGTTCAATTTTGAGTGATTTACCCTAAACACTCGAGAGAATAGAATGTATACATATCCCTTGTGAAGAGGCTAATTACTTGAATTCATTCTTGTCAAATTAAATTGTCATGATGCTTGAAATTTTAGAAATTTAAGATTTATTTTCTTCAAGTGCTAAATCTTTTCAAATTTTAATTATCCCTTTCTTGCATGTTCACATACTTTTCCTTTGGTATCTTTTAATGGTCTGAATTTGATTTTGTCCAGGAGTGCAAAGGGCTAAGTGTGGGGGATTTGATATCAAGCATTTTAGTATGCAATTTAATCCCTATATTAGCCTCCTTGCCATTTTAATATTGTAAACTCTCCAATTTTATTATGTTTTGGATTTATTGGGTGTAAATAAATTATATAATTAATATACTTCAATTTCATAATTTTATCCCAATTAATTCGATTGTGTATTTTCTAGATAAATAATTAGAGAGTATACGCTGACATAGACACTACATGGGCACTAACGTGGAAATTCCTGCTAACTGGGCATTGACTGAAATGCTGACTCAACTAATTGGGGCCCACCTCTACACTATTCTGAATCCTTTAATAGCAGCAGAATGCTTTAACAGTAGCAAGAAAAAGTAGCAATAAAGCAGAAAAATCAGAAGGAAAGAGAGAACACATTGGAGTCAAACAACAACAATTTCATCCCTATCTCTCTCCTGGCAGCTTAAAGATACATTTCAGACACCATTTGGCTCTGTTGAAGACTTTCTCTTCTTCCACTTTTTGTAGAAATTTGTAGGTCCACCCCCCCAAATTTTCTCCTATGTTTTGGTGTAATTTGGCCTCCTTTGAAGGATAAAAAGTATTGTAATCAGTCCATGGTTAATTGGAATTGTAATGAGTTCTTGGAGCTTAATCAAATAAGTTTTTTTTTGTGATTTCCTCTATTTCATTTCTATTCTAGCCTTCCTCTAGTTTTCAGATTCATATTTGTGTTGGGTAGACTTTATGGATGTGATTACTAGTTTGAATGTTTTAAATATGAGATACTCTCTTGTTATTACTATTTGGTGTAGCAAGTAGAATAGAAATTACTTTCTTTGGTGATTATCAAGTATGATTTGGGTTAGGGCTTAATCAAATTGCATGTGGTTAGGTTTAACTTATATGTAATCTAGTATGTAATCTAGTTTTAGGAAGTCTCTTGGAAATATTAGTTACAAAACTTAATGATAGAGAACATTGGAATTAATTTGAAGACAAGAATGATGATAACTACAATTCTAGGAACTCTATGACTGATTGCATTTGTGTTTATGTTTTATTTCATTTCTGTCAGTATATCTTTTATTTTGTTCCTGTTTTGTTTTGTATTTATTTGTGAGGATTCATTTATGTTTTATGCACTTAATTATGCAATCACCCTGTGACAATTAGGCTGTAATTAGTGTAAATTAGTGTTAGAACAATTAATTAGACAATTAAAAGCAAGGCTCCTAAGAGAATATGACTTGAGTCGATCACTATATTACAAGTTACCATGAATTCAATTCTGGGTGACTTGGTAGTCATAGTGGCTTGAACCAATTGTGTTGGCCACCTAAGATACACTACATGTACCCTTTAGTGCTAACAAGATAAAGACGACACGTATAACCCATTCCTACATTCCCAGATCTGGTCATGAAGAAGCAATTGGATGGGGAAGAATACTCGGATGTTTCGAACCTAGCCTTCTGAAAACCCCTACTTTCTTTATCTCCATGACTTCTTCCTTCAGTTTCTCCAAATTTCTGAGTAGTGACTGAAAGGAGGATTTTATAATAAATTTAATTATTATATATGAGAAATAGAACAACCTGGGGTAATTCTTGGATGGGTGGTCTCCTAGGAAGTTCTTCTAGTGAGTGTGTGAGTGAGGACAATGCATAATTGAACAACCTATATTGGCTTGTGGGGATATTTGTCAATCTGGAAAGCAACCTGGTCATTACGGCTTCCCTAGAAGAGTTTGATTTTCTTTTCTTTTCTTTTTTTATTTGGATTTTTAATCTTCTAAATTGATAAGATAAGCTTCTTAGTTATGTTTTCTTTCAACGACTAGATGAGGAATTATTGATGGAATTTAAAAACAATTCCTATATACAAGAATATATTATAGATAGTTCTATAGCATATATGAATAATAACAAAACTATGCGTACCTGGGGAAACAGCAGAACTCTTGATAGTAATTGATAATCGGGTATAAATAAAATTAAAGACAAGAAAACAGAATAACTAAGGAGAGTAAAACTGCTCTCTTAACCTAATATGTTTTTCAGAGGGTGTTGCTTCAATGGGACTGCTACACCACATATATAGGCAAAGAGTAGAGACCCTTCCTTGTGAAACCCTAATGGGCTAACATTCCCATCATTAGTCAGCCCACACAAGGCATAGTTTCAACTCAATAAGGATTGTTTAATTTATAAAAGAATTTATAATAACTTATTATTAAAACTGGACAATACATATAAATAAATAAATTATGTATAGATAAATATGATTTATGATAGTCCATATTAAAAATCTAACAATCTCTCACTTGGACAACATAAATCATTAGTTTAAAGGATAAATAATTTCCAGATTTAATAATACAACAAAATGGTCATGTTAATTATGAGTTGTCACTATAAATTAACAATCCTCAAGTCAAATCAAGAGGCAATAAGTATTTGACAATGTAAAAAACCATGTCCGATAGGGGCACTGGCATCTTACATGTCAAAATCCTTAACAAAAGATTTGAATAATATATGAAATTGGTGTCAGAACATACATTACAAGGATGTGATCCTTGTGTAATCCTGACCAATAGTCTAAGCATCTGAAAATGCTTTAAGAGATATGATAGTATAAGTGACATCATCTCAAATATATCTCATAAGAATGACACTAAGTAAATATTAAATTTCAGACTCCCATTAATCCAAAATATCAAAAGACTTAACTAAACCTAAATGAGCTACATGATTCTGAAGAGCTTTAATAGTTAAGCCTTTAGTTAGTGGATCTGCTAACATGTTCTTTGTAGCAAGATGCTCAATACGAGTCTGAAACTCCAGAATTTTCTCTCTAACAAACAGATGTTTAATATCAAAGTGCTTTGATTGAGAAGAGCTTCTGTTGTTCTTTTTTTTTTGAGAGAAAAGCACAGCAACAGTATTGTCGCAATATATCACAAGTGGCTTAGGAATGCTTTCAACAATATGAAAGCCAGAGATTAAGATTTTCAACCACATGGCTTGACAAGTAGCCTCATAGCAAGCAACATATTCTGCCTACATGGTAGGAGTAGCTGTAAGAGTCTATTTAACACTCTTCCAAGAGATAGCTACTCATGTCATCATAAAAAAAAAATAGATCCGGAAGTATACTTTTGGTCGTCAGGGAAACCATGCTAAATAAGAATTAGAATAATCAATGACCTGAAGTTGATCAGACTTCCTATAGGTCAATACATGATCTTTGGTTCCCTGTAAATATCTCATGACCTTTTCACGGCTTTAAATGACCTAAATATGGGCTGCTCAAATATATCCCTAAAGCATTAATAGCAAAAACAATATCGGGATAAGTATAAAATTGAGCGTATACTAATCAACGGAAGCATACAGGACCTTTTACTCTCTGGAATGGTCTATCTAATTGACTTCTTCATAGTGTATTTTAACACCGTGAGACACACCATATTTGAGTGTTTTCATTTTTCACAAGAAGCCTTTTTAGCAGCAATGGACGAGGCAGTAAGAGCACCAAGCTCTTCTTCTCTCAAAGCCAAGTCCATATTAGTGATAGCCAAATAGAGATTCAGAGATTATTTTATTTTTAGTCCTCAAAATTGGTCCTATTCAAAGTCTTGACAGAAGTCAAGCATAGACAAAAAAAGCTGACATTATAACAACAAAAGGAACATTTAATATACATGATGTGATCATGCAATAAGAGAATTAAATGGTTCCTTATACATATCCAATCATGCCCTTTAGAAACAATTTTCTGACTTATGATAGTTCGGCCTAAAGGTCCCGATAGGGCATTCGAAAGATAATTGATATAAGCATAAAACTAACAGTGCATTATACAACAAATTATATTAATGATAACATACAGATAGGGTATAATTATTATTAATGTAATATAATAATGATTAAAAAAATTTAATCATTCAATTCACAAAATTTGTATAATTGTACCCATGATAGGTGAGGTTATAGTTATACAAATAATCAGCAATTATATTCAAAAATATAATAAATACATATCATGCCTGGTAAAATTATTCAATTCATATAAAAACCAAAAAAATTAATTCCTTAACTATGACACATCAATAGAGAGAATATGATATACCAAGGTACCACTAGCAGAGTAAGGAATACTTATTGAATTTTAGGCAAAAAAAAAACTAAGAGTACAATATTTAAAATTGCAAACTTACTCCCACTAGTCATCATGTAAAAACACTGATGAGAGACATATTCTTCTTGAACCTTGATCAAAGTGACAACATGCTGAAATTTTAGGTAACATTGCCTCAAGGCCTATTTCAAATAGCATATGGATTTCTTTAATTTGCACACTATATGCTTTTGACCATATTTCTAAAAAAAACTATCAGGTTGATCCATATACACATCGTTTGAAAAATCACCATTTACGAATGTTGTCTTAACATCTATTTAGTGAAACTCTAGATCAAAATGAGCTACCAAGAATTAGGAGAAACATAAACAAAATTAGATTTAACCTATATACAAAATATGCAATATCAAAAAGGAGAAATATTTACCATAAGAAACACACATTAATGTCACTTCGATAGGAAGTGTACACTAATGGTATTTCAAAACTGAATATTTATTATCACTAAAATTACTGTTTTACCCTTTTTTTAAAACCATAATTATTTTGAAAAAATAAAGAAATATATGCAAAAATAACACCAAAGATTGGACCCGCGATAGGCAAGCTCACAACCTCACAAAATTATTCAAATAGCATCTTTGGATATCCCAAATAATCTGGCAGAACATTTAGAAACAATTTGTAATAAAGCAATACAATTTAAATAATCAAATAATTACAAATTGTCTCTAAAATAATTAAAATACACAATGGTGCTATCAAGAGAGAGTGTGAGGGATATTTAACAGACAAAAAAAAGTCCACAATTCCTATAAAATTTCCAGGCCAAATTTAAAAATACAATATACCTCAATTGTGACCAGAAATTTTGTGCTAAGATATATCAATTTAATTTTCATTCTTGATCTCCTTATCTCAATCAAATCAATTTATACTAAATAAAATCACCAATTAAATTGAAAATATAATCATGATCACCAAAACATACATACATATATATATATATATATATATATATATATATTACCAAGAGAGTAATCGGCATAGGCTTAGTCATCACAGAATGATGAAAAATCAATCATCATATATTCACGATCACTAAAAGTATATTAAAGCATGTATATTAATTTGGGAGTAATTTACATTACATACTTATTTGATATATCCCAAACATGCTTTAATTCACAATAATATTGAATACATATTTGATCAGTGGATTTAATCAATTATATATACAACCATCATATCTACATTCCATTGGGATTACATGAATGATGTTGATTCAAAATACATTCCTGAGGTGTTTCGAATTCATAAGTATTCATAAATTGAATTAAAAGTCTATTTGACGTAATTTAATGAAATCGAAATCATGAATTTATCAAATTTGGGATTACATAATCCAACACATAATCAATCAAAAAATTCTAAAATTTCTCTCAATCAGAAACAAATCACAAATTTATAATCATAAATTTGGGCTGAATTTTTAGAAGTACAATATCCAAAGTAGAATTCTTGATAGATTCAGTCCCAAATTCATAAGAAAACTAAAAAATTTGATCAATATACTCATGATCAAAATTATTCAGATATACATATAAAATTGGGATGAACATAATTTACAAATTCAATCCCAAATCTCAAAATTCCAAATCAAAATAATCAATGAGTGAATGATTATTAGGAATCTCAAATTATATATGATTGACATCGACTTCAACAATCGCATATGAATCACACCATTTGAATCAATTCCTTATGATTTCAATCCTTTGATTCACGTCAGTTAAGGTGAGGCTTCCAAATTTAACAAAATCATGTATACCTCAATTATGTTAATATATAAATTTGATTCAATCATGTGATTCACAAAAAATTCTACGAAAAAAAGAACGTCAACAAACTCGGATATAATCGCGTCAAACAGTTTCAATCATAAAATATCAATTTTTGAAAAAATTCAATCTTTATCAACAATATCTTGATTATCGACATAATTATATCAACGTGATAATGAAATTATCAATTTATCACCAATTCACTTGAAATTGAAAATTTGGGGTTCTATAGAAAAAAAAAAAACTTTTCACAATAATTTTTCCCAATCAATATGAAGGAATATATTAATTGTCATATGATTTCAATTTCATATAGCCATAGAATAATCAGCGAACCAGGCTCTGATACCAATTGATGGAATTTAAAAACAATTCCTATATACAAGAATATATTGCAGATAGTTCTATAGCATATATGAATAATAAAAAAACTATGCGTACCTGGGGAAACAGCAGAACTCTTGATAGTAATTGATAATTGGGTATAAATAAAATTAAAGACAAGAAAACAGAATAACTAAGGAGAGTAAAACTGCTCTCTTAGCCTAATATGTTTTTCAGAGGGTGTTGCTTCAATGGGATTGCTACACCACATATATAGGCAAAGAGTAGAGACCCTTCCTTGTGAAACCCTAATGGGCTGACATTCCAATCATTAGTCAGCCCACATAAGGGCCAATTTCAACTCAATAAGGATTGTTTAATTTATAAAAGAATTTATAATTAACTTATTATTAAAACTGGACAACACATATAAATAAATAAATTATGTAAAGATAAATATGATTTATGATAGTCCATATTAAAAATCTAACAATTATTTCATGAAGACGACCAATTCCCTATGCTTCAAAACAAGATAGTTGTGGCAATACTAAAAAAGAAAGTAGTAAAGCTTGAGGAAGAAAATAAAAGGCTTAAATTTCTATGTATTATGTTAAAGGTTGCTATAGGCACTAGGTTGTTTTGTAAATTTACTTTGAAGGCTTAGAATGGGGAATTTCAAAGAAATGATGCAGAGAGTACTATGTTGTTAATGGTTGCTATAGTCCTAGGATGGGTTATTTTCATTTATTCAAAGTGTTGATCCTTTATAGTCTAGAAACTTAGTAGCATATTTTGATTTTGTGTTGCTACCATGACTTGCATTCTGTCACTTTAAATTTGTGGAAAGTGAATATGTTGTTTCTGACGATGTCTCCTCTTTCTAATATCTCTTAAAATTTAACTTGTTATCTCACAATTAAGAAACTACAAGCAGTGTTAGTTAAATCTATTACTGGTTAGGAGCTAAAGGCAGTTGCTGTGACTAAAAAATGGTCCTTGGGACAAACTTCAACAATTGGTTCATGAATCAATGTAGAATAAATGGTCCTTGAAAGATATAAAAGTAGACTAATTGGTCCCCCAAAGATGCTCTAGTGTAAACCAAATGGTCCACCACCTGACCAAAAGATAGAAAAGCCCTTCGCATAAAATTGGTGGAAAGTGGAAGGGAAGGGAACCATATTCCCCATTTTCTTTAAAAACCTGAGAATTTATGTATATCACAAAGCATAAATACCAATTTACACAAAGTGAACACATAAATGCCAAATCAAAGTGGAGTTAAGGAACATTTCTTATATATAACAGTACATATATACATTTGAAAGATAGATACCTAACAAGGACAATTTCAATTTTCCTTATCACATATAACAACATATATACTTGAAATATAGATGCCCAAAAAGGAAACTTTGAGTTCTCTTACCATCATGTAATGTCTATAATCAAAAAGCCCAATATGAGATCTCCTAATAATAGTTCATATCTATAACCAGAAATGTCAATCTTCATCCGTATAACACATAATCAAAAACAGAGAACCCCATACAATTATTACCCTGAACATTTGCCTTTGCTGCCACCTACACTAAAAGATCCTTGAAAGGATATTAGTTCCTTTCACCTGGTCCAAGTGATAGATCCCACACTCGGATTGTTTCAGGTGATGACTAGATAACTTTTTTGTCTTATGGGAGGCCTTATTAAACCCATTGAAGGTTTATTCGGCAATAAAGCATAAGAGAAATGTGGCCTCTATGGAGGTGGTCTCACTGTTATTAGGACTACTAGAATTAAAGGTGATTCATCGAGGAAACTAAAGCTTGGTTGTTGTGGTGATTGTATCCTTGTATGTGGCATCATTGTCGGTGGCAGTGGTGATGGTGGTGGTTTAACAATTGGTGTAGGGCCAGTGCTCTAAAATGAAACCAGAACAAGAAAAAAATAGTCAAAATCAATGGAGTAGTGTGACTAACTTTTGAATTTGAATAGGAAGACATACCTTTGAAGCCCGAAAAGGTTGAGAAACCTAAGAAGACACTTTAGTTACCCTTCTAACTGGAGGCCTCAACGTTCGTGAAGGAATAAGTTCCTTAGATAAACACAGAAGAATTACAAAATGGTGATAGTGAGAGGCAAAATACAAAATGGAATTAAAAGCTTATAACTTACCATATGGATATTAGAGGCAGATAGGGATGGAGTTATTAGTGGTTGCAACGGTGGTGGTAGTGGGCTAACAATTGACATAGGGGTAGTGTTATGAAATGAAACTAGAACAAGAATAGATGTTAATATAAATTTTAGTCGTGTGAATTGTGAATTCAAATAAGATGATGTACCTCTAAAACTCAAGAAGGTTGACGAGCCGGAGAAGGCACTGTTGACCTCTTAGGATGATGTACCTTTGGAACTCCTCGTATTATGCCATGTCCCTCCATACTTAGAGCACTTAGTGTCTTTATATCGCCTCTTTAATTGGTAAGGACATTGAGGCACATCATTTACCTTCTTTCTTTGCTTCTTAGGATGTTTAAGAGGTCTCTTGAATGGTGTAAGGAAGGGGGAGATAGAGGCAAGCCAATCTTCAGCCAAAAATTTATACTCGCTGTATGGTTGATATATTGCTCATAAGTCTTCCTCCATATCTTTGTGGAGTAATAGAGGTGCACAAAGTCCTCTGGCTTCTAGTTGTTGTAAGCTATGCATGCTAGCTACATGTTGACATAAAATTCTAGTTATTCCCCCACATGTTGCAAGAACAACTCTGAGCCCTTAAATCAACCATTACCTTTAATGGCCTACACTCTACCTCAAATTTGAAGCCCTTTGGGTCTCTTGCCCAATGTAGTGTCTACTTAGCACTATCCCTATAATGCCCTAAGTTTTTCAGGCAATGCATGATGAGCCCTCAAAAATTTAAAGAGAAATTTTTTGGATTTAAAATTTTAATTTTTGAAAATTTTGAGGACTAAGTTGCAAATGTTAAGGTCTTAGTTGAAAATTTTAGTAAGTTGTCAGAGATTTCTAATTAGTGAAAAGATAGGATATAAGGTGATGAAAATATTTTGGGTGAAATATTAAATTCCAGGAATTTTTATAAGTCCATGAGGACCCAAGTGAAAATCATTTTCAAGGAGGAGTGGCTTTACATAAATTACTCTAAGGAATGAACAAGTGGCATTAGGAAATCATGACCTATGGATCATTTATCACCATTGGATGTGGCTTCTAGATGAAGCCATAATAAAACCCTTCTAGACCCCTATTTTGATGCACATGGGAAAGAGAGACAAAATGAATGAAGATGAGGGGGGAGAGAGAGCCACGTGTGGTGGCCGCCATCGGCCACCACCTCACTGTCACCAGGCTTTTTCATCATTTCACCTTGCTCCTTCATCTCCCTTCTGTAATGCTGACCAATGAGCGAGCGAGAATAAAGTAGGAAGAAAGCAAGAGGGATATTGAATCGTGGGTGTGCGTAAAGGTTGACCATCATTAATCCTTGCCTTTGGTTGGCTTACCGGAGTTATCTAGCTATGTTTTAGACATCAACCTATCTATTCGTCATCCACCACTAGTGGGTTAAAGAATTTTTTGGAGAGATGATCACGGTGGGCATTAGCACATGGTAAGAGGACCTGATTTCTCTTCTTCTTTGCTCTTTTTCCCTTATACCCAAGAATTTTAAGGATTTCATGGGTTTTCTTAGATGAAATTTTTTGTGAAATAGTAAAAGGTTGTAATGGTTATAATGGAAAATTAAGGATTTGGTATTATAAGAACCATATTGTATATTCACAGCTAGTCAAGAAAATTGGATTAATAATAAATTTTGTGTAGGAATTTGAAGTTATAACTGATTGATTGGGTGCTGCAATTTTATTTAAGCAAATTATAATAAAGAATTTAAGACCAGGATGTTGAAATTAAGAATGGAATTCATATAGAATGGTTGAATGAAAAAAAAAAAAAAGAGGAATCTATGCTAAGTTAGTCATGAGGGTATTATCTAGTGTTTTTAGGTTCAGGTTGTTGTAATACTTTGTACTCAGCTATAAGCTAGCCTCTTTATAATGTTCTCAATTATTATTGTATAATCTGATCAATAAAATTATTTGATTAATTTCTACATATTATTTATTGGTTTTAGGAATGTAAATTTTGTTGTTTGGATACGTAATGAATCGAGGGAATGGTCTAATTGGAAGATACAATTAAAGGAGTCCTTCATATTTTTGTAGTCCTTAGTGAAGAGTAACTAATTAGGTTTTTTTCTAGAGGTTCATGATTTAATCTATGTTTAATTAGACTTGGGGTTCCTTAAATCAAGTATATAAAGATTGAATGTTGAATTAAATAAAATTTAAGCTACCAATACAATTACAACCGAGAAGAAGTAAAAAAAAAAAATCTACATAGATAATCTTTTAGCCTTCCCTATGATGAGTTATTGAGGTGTTGTACTCAATTTGATTATGTAAGATCTTATGGTAGTTCCAAAAATATGGATGTACACTTAAGGTATTAGAGCAAACTAAAAGAGATGAATGTGCTGTGGTATTTAATCTGTTATGTATATGTTGAATTCATGTTAAATTAAGTTCAACTTAAGGTTGTCAAAGCTTGTGTTGTTTAAATAGAGTGATGGAAGCTTTAGGAATTGGTTCATGAGTTGTAATAGTGTTGGCTAAGAATTTAGACCAAATGAAATATATGCATAAATATACAGAGGAAGTTAAAATTGGGTTGTGTCATTACTGTTATGGTTGGGTAAATATATGTGCACATGTATAAAAGCCGAAATGCTTGAATTAATCCTTCTTTTTGCTACCACCTAATGGATTGAGATGTAAGTTCAATATGACAAATAGTCTTAGCAGTAAATTGTGTAAAATCTAGAAATGAGTTACAGTGGGATCTTTCGTGGATTGGGTTTATATTGCAATTATCAGGGATGGGTAAGTTGGTCAAATTTTCTAATTTCGGTTGAAGACAGTAATTAGAAAGTTGATGTAATAATGAAAAGAGCAATAAGTAAATTTAAGAGCTGACTATTCATTTTGAAATTTAGAAAGAAGGTAGGATAGTAATTTGAACCAATTATATATTCTGCATTGGAGTTTTAGGTCTGCGACGCATTTAAAACTTACCCTTTTTCTATCTATATTGTAAAAAGGAAATTTTTTAGGATAATTGGGTGTAGCAGCAGTAAACAGAAATGAACTTCAATTCTATAGTGCTCGAAGGTAATTATTATCCTTCAAAATCTTTCTGTTGTTCTATGATTCCATTCATAGGTCTTGTTTTCCCAAAACACCTAACATCAAATTCCCACATAGTTCAAGTAGAATACGGTAAAGTGTGGCTTAGATTGAGCTGAGGGAACCTCTATCTTGTTTGTTTTTTTCTATATAAACTTATTAATAGAGTATTATGCTCATTATTGCATTGCTATGGCTATATATATATATATATATATATATCTCCACATTTATAAAAATTACAATTGAAAGGATATTAGTGAATATGCATTTTGGAAAGTGTATAATGTTAATTGCTAACACTCATGTTGTTATCCAATGAGGATTGTTTAGCTTGTGGAATGAAAGTAACTCATGCGTGTAAACAATAAAATATTGTAAGGCATCCATTGATGGAATAAATGAGATGCCCTTGACTTGATGTATTCATATGTGTGCATTTGGCTTGATATTGAGAATTGAAGTATTTATATGAATGCATTTGGCTTGATATTGAGATTGTGTTGACTACATGATGAATGTTGTGAATTTGCCATGGTATATGATGCAAATAGATGCCCCATGCTTATGTTTTTGTTGCATTTGATTGTGAACAAAAAGAAATGGAATAAGCCATAGAAACGACATGTGTTGACGAATACATGGTTAGTATGGCATGACTTGGAATTCGTGGGATGCCACGTGTGAGAAATAAAGGTAGGGATGGCTCTTGATGTCCAAGTGATATTATTACGATAATTCGACCCTCTATGTAAACGTACATGCAAGGGCATGTGATGAAATAAGGGTGGACGATGAGGTAATGGGAGTTGTGGGAGGTGATGGAAGATGTAATGATGATGTATGGTGTTGTGCCAACATGTGAAATGAAGATGGTATTATGGCTTATAGTTGAGCATTGAAATATGGCTGTGCATTATGACTCACATAAACTTCCTTGTGGTGAACTTCTTTGTGTATCATGGATGTAAGTGATGGCCTTGCTAATTTGAGCCCGCTACTAGTTGTCAATGCTCACATGATCATGAGTACCTTTATGCATCTATGCTATGATCCATGTCGGTGTATGCATTTAATGATGTGACCATGTATTATGTAACATGATATGAATACATTGCTATGCTTTGCATGCATGTGATTGTACCATCATAGTTGATATATGCATAATCATGAGTATGGGTGTATATAGTGTATATATATAAATATATTCGTATATGGTTATAGTAGGGAAGATTTTTCTCACTAAGTTTGATGTACTCTCCCTATTCCTCCACTATTCCTTCTAGGTACAAAAGATGTGTAGCTTCCTAAGTAGCATTTTGGAGCCAGTGCCCCATCGTCTGGGGTACAATTTATTGTAATTTATTTTGCTTTCTAGTTTGCACTGTAATCGAGTAGGCATCCTAGGATATTGAGTATTATGTGCTAACAAGTACATGATGTCTATGACGGAAAAATGTAAATGTTTATCTTACGGGAAAAAAAATGCTATTTTTCTCCTTACTTTCAATAAGTGATGTAATTTATGTGTATATTTATTTATATATGAAATCAATATGTTAAGGGTAGATGGTCAAGATAGGCTTACAATGGTGAGGCAAGGCTTACTGTCTATGCCAGTCACATGCCCAATTTTGGGGCATGATAACTCTTAGCAAGTTCTAATTTGCTCTATGCCTTTAGGGTAACTGAACCTGAATAAGCTTTGGCTTTCAATTGTTGGTCATCTTCCCCGTAATGTATAGCCTTAATACCTTTGCCATGATGATAATTGGCTTTGCTCTAATCTTCAGCAACTTAGAGTTCAACTGTGATATTGAGCATTTTTATATGCAGTTTAGTCCGTATCTTAGTCCTTTTTGCATCTTAATATTGTGAACTTTCTAATTGTATCATATTTTGGTAATTATTTGATTTAAAATAATTATAGAACTAATATGTTTTAATTTTATATTTTTATGACCTTAATTGATTATAGACCTATTAATCCTTATGCTTATATTTAAGCTTACTTTGTAGAATTAATTTAATTAGAGAGCATTTACTGACTTAGATGCCACTTAGAATGATGATGTGGCACTCTTTATTATGTGGCACTGACTGGAATAGTGGGCTCCACTATTATGCACATTTCTGGCTTCTTCCTTGTACAGTGGGTGTAGTAGGGACTTTTCTGCAAATTGCTCACAAAAGTTATTTAACTAAAAGTCATTCTTCGAGAAATGGCTTATATAGGCATTTATCGAAGTAAGGGAAGGTTTTTCTTTACATATGCCTAGACCTTAGCTTCATCACCTTCATTGGCTCCAAGTTGGTACTAAACTCTGCCTCTATGCTTACCCTAGTATATGCTCGAACAAGGTTGCATAGGTCCTTGTTCTTGAACTAGTTATGGAAGTTGCTCACAACTGCCTCCCACATAACAGTGTCAATATTGGCTAAAGCCCATAGGCCAAGCTCGGCCCACTTGTATATGGGCGGGCCTAGACTCTAAATTATTGACTTGTTTAAAAAGGCTAGGCTTGTGCCCAGCTTTTTTTTATTTTAGACCTGCAGTGTCTTGCACTAAGTTCAGCCCTTTGATAAAAAAAAAAAAGTCCCTAGCCCTAGCCAAAGCCTCCCCCTCAGACCCTCAGTGCTCAATGTCTTGAAATATCACTGTCTCGGTCTCACAATCTCACTCTTAACTGAACCCCTAAATTGTGTTTGTCAGTTTATGTAGCCTACTTAGCTAATGTCGTTCTCGCATTTGTTGCTTCCCGCGCGGTCCTGTTTCTGTTGTGTTGTTACGGTTCCTTAGTCTTCTTTTTGCTATTCCTCTGGACATCCACCTGGTCCCGACTACTATGTCTACTATTTCCTGATCCTATGTCTGTTATGCTGCTACGTGATATCTAGCATATTTATATACATTTTAATCCCTATCTTGGTCTATTTGCATTTTCATCTATGAAAATTCTTCAATTTTATTACACTTTATGATTTATTATGTCTCAATCAATTTTGGATAGAAATTGAATTATTTTCATCTTTTAGGACTTAAATTATTAAAGATTCAATTTAATCAATTTGAGTATTTTACAGAAATTAATTTTAGAGATTTCTTGATGATGTGGCGCTGACATGGCACTTGTACTGACATGGATGCTGATATGGCACTTTTGGGATGAGTAGGACGCTGACTTAGAACTCTTTTCTGCTGACCTGATGACATGGATGTATGGGACCCACATTCAAATTTGTTTAGCCTTTTTGCATGCATTCCAACTTTTGCCTCTTCCCAAACTTTGCTAAAAATGGCAATAAACCCATATCAGTTTTCTACATGGAAAAAGAACTCTTTTGCTGCACTTATTCTATGTTTTCTGCTACTGTTTGTTGGTTGCCACCTTTGCAGAAGAAAACAGCAACACTTCATCATCTTTTGAAAGTCAACTTAAGGGCATTTAGGGCAGAATATTCATTAGACATTTAGCATCAGTTTTGTAACTCAAAATAGACATTCTCTTTGCTGTAACTTAGCAAAACTTTGTAGGTCATATTCTCTTTGTTTTTCTCTTTACTGTTTTGTTGGTTTTGCTCTCTTGAAGGGCTAAAAATCTCTTTGTAATTAGCCTTGGTTGGAACTGAAGTTGTAATATGAGTTCATGTGCTTAAGAAAATAAGTATTTGTCTATTTATTCCATTTCTGTTTCTTCTTTGCCTCTGGTTTGTGATTTATGTTGCTTTGGTTAGAAAAGCATTTCATTTACTGGTTTTACACTTTGCATCTGAGGAGTGTTTACTATATCTGGTTGAAATAGTTAAAATGGAAATGGTATGTAATGTTGGTTACCTTGTATAAATCTGATTACATTTACTGGAGTCACATTAAGATTATGCTAGAGGAGTTTTTCTTGATCATAGCTTGGTGTGATTTAGTTTTCTTAGACATTTTATTATTTATATAATCAGATGATAAATAGAACAAGGACTTAGCATTTCAAGAGAACTAGGAAGACTACATCTGTAGGAAAGACCAAAACTGGTTGCATTTTTTTAATCTGCTGCCAATCCTTTCTGTTATTGTTCTGCTGCTGGTTTATTGCTCTTTTATGCTTAAATCTGTCAATAACCCCCCATGTTAGTTAGGTTTAAATTAGTATAATTAATGTTAAGAATAACTTATTAGTGGTTAGAAGTGAGGCT
The DNA here is from genome assembly GCA_037074585.1 of Biancaea sappan. Lineage (NCBI taxonomy): Eukaryota > Viridiplantae > Streptophyta > Magnoliopsida > Fabales > Fabaceae > Biancaea > Biancaea sappan. The sequence goes on along the minus strand of CM073497.1, from coordinate 42,597,806 downwards.
CTATGAGTGAATACGACTTAGGGATCACTATATTGCAAGATTGCCCTAAATTCAATTCTGAGTGATTTGGCATTGTAGTGGCGTGAACCACTACGGTTTCTTGATCTCGCATCTCTGTGTTGTTCCTCCACTCGTCCCTCATTTTTGTGCTTTGGCCTCTGGTGCTCCACTGATCCGGTAGTCTCGCATCTAGTTTTTCGATCTCGTGTCTCTGAACCAGTTAACCCCCAAGCCCCAAATATGTTCGTGATCTAATTATGTGGAGAATGGTTGTTGTTCCTCCACTGGCTGCAGTGAATCCCCTAACCCTTAAGCCCCAAATCGTGTCTGTTTTATCTCTGAACCATAGAACCAGTGAATCCCTAAGCCCAAAATCTGCCTTTGTGATCACGTGATTGCTTTGCTGCCTTCTTGGCCACCATGAAACCCCCAAACCCCCAAACCCTTATGATCATGTGGTTGCTTTGCATACTGAAGCTATCATTTTTTATATTATTTTTTTAAAAAAATATCTAGCCCACGGGCCAGGGATGAGCTGGCTCATCCTGGCCTATTTTTAGCCGATTAGTTCTAGGTCTGTTTGTATTGACAGTGCTACTTACACATAACCAGTGATGCACCCCAGGCATGACTTCCATAAGAGCTTGTTATAACCCCTGTAACGTAGATAAGACTAATATAACCACATCAAAATTTGAAATTAGCACCACAAAATTCATAAATGCTTTACATATTAGTCCCTAAAAGAAGTAAAATTATGCACTACATAGTCCCTAAAAGATAACATACAATGATGAAAGGTCCTCAAATAATTACATTTTTTTGACAAAAAGGTCCTTATCCAAGATTTCAGTTGTACAAACATAGAAAATGGCCACAACACACAGATTCAATGGCCAAACCACACATATTCAATGATCTAGTTACCAGTTAACACATACCTAATGCAAGAAACAATTCAGATACATCATCAAATGAAATAACCTTTGTCAAGTATAATAAACTTAGATCTTTTGGTTACAATCAGCCCTATACTTTCAAAAAGACAACAAACATTAGCAAAACATAAATAAGAATAACCTTTTATTTGTCAAACAAAAAATTCCACCCATGCTTGTTGTGATCTCCCAAATTGTCCAACAAATGTTTCAAGAACCATTTTTCACATCTCTTTTGTTTCTGTGTCCACAACGCATATGCAATTATGAAATATGCATTGTTGGCATCTTGCCCAATAACTATTAAAAGCATACCACTATAGTAACCCTTAAGGAAGCACTCGTCTAACCCATTAAGTGGTCTAAACCCAGCCTTAAACCCTCTCTTGCAAGCCTCCAAGCATATATAAACATGGTCAAATGCATGAGGAAAATCTAGGGTCTCATACTTTGTGCACAACTATACCGTAGAACCAAGAATTCTAGTCTTAAGCTCTGCACAGTAATCCTATAGCATCTCATACTGCTTCCTCTCATTTTCTTCAACTATCCTTCTTGTAGTCTCCATGGCCTTAAACACCATAAATTCAACCACATGCAGCCTTTCGTTCTCCTTGAAGAAATCCAAAGCCTCAGGTGCCTTCATCCCTAGGTAGGATTTTAACTCAAGTACAAGTTATTGTGCCAACGACTTCTGATTTTCCTTCTAATTCTTGAACCCCCTAGCACATGTGTGAGTGTCCTTGAATGTATTCACTTGGAAACTCCTAGTCTCGTTGCTTCAAGCATAATAAATCTCCCACTCACATATCTTATTTGTACACCTTGCTCTACATCAGACCCTATCATTTTTCTTATTCCTATATTCCCTTCCCAAGTATATACTACAGTTATTCACAGCTTATTTGAAGACCTCAAGTGAAGAGAACTCCATCCTAAGTTGTAGAAGCACATCTATATACTTTGTACCTGGTTGGAGCCACTATGATTGCCTAGTCCCCTAGAATTGAATTTGTAGCAACTTGCAATATAATAGTCTTCCCAGGTCATATACTATCAAGAAGCCTCACTTCTAATTGCTAATTAATTGTTCTAAACACTAATTACACTAATTAACTACACGGGAAGGGCTTTGGTTGATGACAGAAGGATAAAAATACAGCATCAACAACAAACAGTAGCAGTAACAACAATAGCAAATCAGGACAAAATACAAAACAATATAAAAAATGCATGTAATCAATCTTTGGTTTCCCTAGAAGTGTAATCATCATTATCCTTTTTTTAAAAATCAGTTCCAACCTTATCTATTATTCTAACTATCAACTAAGTTTTCTAGAAAATCTCCTAGAACTTAAACACATTGAGTCCTAACCGGAATCTTGCTCTTACACAATCGCATATTGGCAACCCAATCTAATCCTACTTACTAAACATGCATAGCAACTGCATACATACAAGTTCAGCAAGGTTTACCTTCTAATGGAGCACTAAAAACAAGAAACAATCCCATATAACTTTTCTAAATAGAAAAATATACATAAATGAGATCAAGAGACAAAATAGGGATTAAACTAAAATAAATTAGGTCAGAAACACTTATCTATTCAGAAGCATTCAGATTACATCTCCTAGTTCCACCAAAGATTAATTACAAAAGGGGTTTTAGCCCTCCATAAGGTCTAAAATGAAAATACAGAGGAGAAACTACTGAAAACCTAAACTATTGCAGTAGAGAGGAAGAAGAAGATGTCTGTTCTGTCTAAAACAAAATCTGGTATGTTCTCCTTTGTAGCAACCCCTTGGAGAACGAAAATTCACTAATTTATGCTGTCATTTTCCATCTGAAAAGCTACAGCAAGTGCAGCACCTTGGGCAGAAGCAATGCATGGAAATGGAGGCTGCTAGAGAGACTTTTCTACACTAGAGAGTTGACCTACGAATTTACCATTTTGGGTAAACTTTGGAAAGCAAAAGAGGTTGAATTGTTGCTCTAATTTAGAACAGCAGTGGGGCCCACATCAACATATCCTAGTCAGCACCAAATCATCCAAAAAATGCCACATCAGCTCTCACATATCCACCCTCATCCATGTCATCAATTTTTCTCTCTAATCACAAAATTGAAGCACAATTAGTCCATAATTAAATTACATCCATTTAATTCTAAAAAATAATAAAATCAGAGAGTTATCAAGAAAATGTATGCAATAGGACTAAGATAAGGACTAAATTATATATAAAAATGTCCGATATTAGTACCTTCATGAAATTGTGGATATCTATTCCCTCCACTACCATCACTACCTTCATCTCTGTCTAGCAGGTGAGGTTCCAATTGCTCAAACACATAGCTTCCACTATCATTGAAGGAAGTCTGTAATGTTGCTGTAAGGGGATAACATTATATGCTCCTTCCCCTTCTTGTGTTGACCCCTTATTCTTTCCAGCCTCCATACTCATTTTACCTTTGCAGCCACTAACATTTTCATCGTCCTCATCTTTACTCATTTTCAAAAGGCCCATTTTGTATGCTTCATCTTCATCACTGTCACAGTCATTATAGGAACTGTCATTGTCCCATTCATCATTGCCACCTCGAGACTCATCTGTAGTGGCATACTCCTGCTCTGCATCCGATGCTACACTTTTTCGCTTATGAAACATAATTTCAAAATAATTAAATAAATTCATCAAAGAACTATAATATATGCAAGAGCAAGCACCAAGAAGATTATATGAAATTAATTAAATTTCATGAAGAATAGCAATCTTTGGATGAGGAACATAGTCTAATATAGTCTAATAGGTCTAGTAGTTTGGCTATAAATGCTTCTATGCAACAGGGGTTATATGAATTCAATCATTTGGCAATCTTTGGATGAGGAATATTCACTTGTATGATTGATGGAATTTAAAGATCATACATAAAGTGCCATTGAAAAAACCATCACAAAAAAACAAACACATTATAAATCATTTCAAAACGATATGGACTCAAAATTTAACTTTCTACATCTTAACTTTATTATCATGAAATGGACTACATAGGAAAGTATTTTTAAAATATCCTAAATCCAATGGTTAAAATCTAGATAGAATAGAAAGACAAATAGGAGATGCAGTACTCACTTCTCACTACACTCTGTTTCATGAACAAAACACAATCACCACACTCAATTTAATGGAAATTGCACTCACTAATCAACACACACTCAATGGTTGTGAAACCCAATGAACCCAACATACACTTGACTCTACAGAAGGTAATATACGATCAAAGGAAAACGATAGATAGAAGAAGAAGTACCGATGTTACCGAAAATTGTCACATGGACTCCATGGTCAACCCATCATATGGTAGATGCTCCTTTGCGCCAAATCATATGCTCAACGAAGAGAGATACTAGAATGATTCTCTCTTGATTCTGGTCTAGGTTTTGGATTGGGGAAGGGGGAAAATGACATAAAAATAGGCAACTTAATGTTGTCCTATGCTAGCCAAGTCACACCTACATATCTGTAATTTTTTGTTGTCTAGGCAAGCTTAATGTGCCACAAAAGAACTTAACATGCCAGGTCAGCTTAGCAAATGAGGAAAATGGGGCTAGGGACTAACAAGTATAACTTTTAAAACTTTTGAGGACTAAGTTGTATAGTGGGAATCTTCTAGGACCACCTAGTGAGTGAAGGTATCTTTCAGGGACAAAAAGTGAGTTTAAAATAACCACCTTTGGTTGATTTAAGTAGTTTGAAACATATTTCTCATGAATATTAAGTTTGAGTATTGTAAATAAAAAAAATTCAACATTGGAAGAAATTTATTGTCATATGCCAAGTATTACGATGTCGTAAGAAAGCATAAGTTTGGAAATGTAGAAAATTTTTTGAGAATGGATGGATAACCGTAGGGATTTTTGCCATGTTTGTTATTTAAATGTTGAGTTTATTCCTATGATATATATGTGTTAGTCTTTGTTGAGTTTATTAAGGATTAAATTGTTATCTATTCGTGAATTATGAGTCAAGCTAATGAGGGACTAAATTGAAAAATTAAAACTTGGCTAGGATATTAAGGATTAGAAGAAGGAAACATAAAGTAAATAAGATTAAAGGAAAAAAAGAGAAAAAAAAGGGGGAATTAGTCAAAATTAAGAAATAGAATTTCATAAGATATAAAAAGGATTAATATTAGTAATGGAAGGAATAACTATATTAGAATTAAGAGGTAAGGAAAGGAACAATTAAATGTATAATTGTGGGATAGGACAAGGTTGACTTAAACTAAATATAATAATGGACATTTGAATCAAATAGAATAGGATATGATAAGATAAGTTAATTAAGCAAATAAAAAACATATTAAGAAGAGTAGTATTAGGCATGAAGTGGTAGATGGAGTTAGGAAAACAAATATTAGTATAACTAAAATAAATTAAATAAGTGATATTGCCATAGCATAAGAATCAATAAAATAAAGTAAATTTCCTTGTAGGCACATGCACCCTTATGTAAATGTAGTAGATATATTAAAATAATATAACAAGACTATATAGGATAATAACATGGGATTTACTAAAAGACTATATAAATATCTATGGACAGGGATTAGGCATGTACAATAATGAAAACAATTAAATAAGACAAACTTAAATTAATATCTAAAAGAGACAAGCGTAAATAGGGGTGAGCTTGTGTCAATCTCAACCCAAACTAACGAATGTAGTCGTTCTGGTCAGGTTCATCGATTTTGGAAGCTAGACTCAAATCGACCTCTAACAGGTTGATTTGGGTTGGGTTGGGTTAGGTGTTTTTTTTTAATCTCTCCTTCAGATCTGAGCACTCGCTCAAAGAAGAAGAAGAACCATTACCATTTATACAGAGCTTCAACAATAAGAAAAAACAATAAATCTGATATAGAAATAAAATAACAGTCTAAAAAACTTTCAAAGCTGTCTCAAACAATACAATATATTGAAAAAAAATGCATTTGTCGATATATCAGATCAGAGACTATACAAGGACTAAAAGCTTGTTCTGGGGGAGGCTAGTTTATCATCATTATTGTCACCGTGAAAGGCTTTCTGGGGGAGGTTTGTGTTCTTCGATCTCCTCATCTTTCATCAATTTCTGTCTCTTTCTTTGTCTCTACGATCACGGCAATATGTTATTCTGGAGAAAGGAAAAGGTGAACGAAGGCAAAAGTGAAGAAGATCGAAGCACCACTTAGACTCAGACCGAGGAGGGATAAGGATTAAACCATTGGGGAGTGAGGAAGAAGAAGTGTAGCAATGAAGAAGAGTTTAGACTTCAAACCAAGAAGGGATTGTATTTGGCATTTGGGAAAGTAACTGAAGTATGGAAATCCTAAAGTTAATTAGTGCAAAATATAAAAAAAATAATTAAATATTTATCAGGTTGGCGGGTTGGGTCAGAATGAAAATCCTGGACCTGCAACCCTACCTGCCAACAAGTGGGGTTGAATTTTTTCAACCCAACCCAACTATGAGTTGGGTCAAGTTAGGCGAGTTGGGTTGGGTCCATGGATCTAGTGCTCAACCCTAGGTGTGAACCACTAAATAAGATGGATAATATTATAAATAATATGACGAGCATTAACTAAAGCATATAAAATACAAGAAAACCTATTTGGAATAAAACAAATAAAACTATAAGGTTTAACTTAGTTTCTAAGACAAAAGAACCCTAGCCAAAATACCATACAGTGCCTAGTCTTCTCATTTCTCTCTCTATTCTAACAAAACTCTAGCTTTCTCTATCTCTTTCCACAAGAACCCTAACATGCCTCCTTCCACACACATAGCCCTCGTGTATTCTTTCAATAGTGAGGCGTGAGCAACCCACAATACCCTCAATTTCAAGGAAACATATCCCCAATGGAAAATCGCAAACAAGGTATAAATCCAAAACCTTAACTTTCAGCTATACACCTTTGACCCTAGGATTTGAAATTTAAGAAGCTTAAATTGAATAAGAATCCTAATATTATTTTTATAATTAAAATGTTATATTGTAGCAAATTTTGAATCCACATTCACATCGCTTGTTCGGGATACCACGTGGGGTTTAGTAAAAGTAGTGTGGAATCCAAGTGAATGGAGCAACTTTTCTCTATCTTAATCTTAACGTTGTTAATTATGCATGTATATTATGGGTAGGTTCCTGAGAGTTGTAGGGTAAGATGGTATGGTTATGGAACAAAGCAAATTGTTATTATAATTTACGCGTATGACATAATGAGACATAGCACTTGTGCTAAGGATTGACCAGTAAGTTGGGATAACTTGTGTTTATGCATTATGGTATTTTTTATTTATGATAATATATGTATTGTTATGCCTTGTATGCACCTACATGGCTTGATTGCGTTGGGAATGGTACCCCCTCTCGTGGTATGGAGGACCTAGGGTTGAACATTGCTCCCATGAGGGGTGCCTTGGCTGGTGAGGGAGACAACATTCTCATACTAGGGTGGAGCCCAGGTGGCAATGTTGGACCCATGAGGCATCCTACTAATGAGACAGGAGGTCATGCGTTAATTGCAAGAAGGGGCCTGGGGTTGAGCGTGTGTTCCCATGAGGGGTACCCGCCATTTAATGAGTATCAATTCCAGGGACTTTAATGTGATGCTGTGTTGTGTATATGGTATGTATTCTTAACTGCAAGTTTTGGTTGATTGTGGCCTTGGGCATACTTGGATACTTAATAATGTAGTTGGATTTGGATATGGTTGTGCCACTATCATTTACTAAGTTTTAACACTCACACTCTCTATAATTATTATTATTTTTTTTTTAGATCTGGTTGATGCCAATGAGCACCCGTTAGAGGAGTGGCAGGGATTATTGTGGGACCTTCTCCTTGTAGGTAGGCCTTGTCTTGTTTTGTCATCCATAGGTTGCTTTGTAGTCGGGTAGCACACTTAGGAGAGTTTTTGGAATTAGCGTTTGTTTCATTTTAATTATGTTTATTTGGAATAATTGAATTTGAAACACGTTTGCCACATTTATTTTTGAAAATGATTTAACATTAAACTTTCATTTGTTGTCTGAGAAGAATTTGATGTTACACTCTTATACATTTTTGTTGAGAAAGGATCTAAAACTTGAATTCTTGTTTATTCTGAAAAAGGGATTTAACTTGGAATTCTTGTCACATGAGATGGGCTTAATATTGAAACTCCCATTTAGATTGAAATAAAAGATTTTACGTTACCCCTTATTTATTTATTTTAACAAGGGAATATTTAACATTGAACCTTCTATACTTTGGAAAAGGGGTTTTACATTGATTATCTTTTTGTTATAATCTTTATTTTGAAAAGGAGACTTTCTTATATACTTTGAGAAAAGAAATTTATGTTTAGTTATTTAAAAAGGGAATCCATGTCAAATACTTCTTATTTTGAAAGAGAGAACTTATGCTCAATATGTGATTATTTTATTAATTAATTAGTTATCTTGAAAAGAAATTTTTTTTTATGAAGAGAGTAACATCAAATTCCTTCAATTTGTTTTGTTTCCAAATTATACATAGATATTATGAAAGCCATAGCGTAATTTAGGAATGAGTTAGGCTTACAATAACGAAAAGTGTCATCACTATACTAGTCATGTATCCGGAGAGTAGGTTGTGACATTTATATCTCTGTGGTCTGACTTAGTCGAACCAGATTAGTCGTAACTCAATGAAAAAAAAATGCAAACTTAGATGTACCAACACTAAATAGTTCAAGTAATTTAATACATATGCTTCGTAAGTGTGATTTCGAATTTGCGTGTTGTAAACAATCGATGTTAAAAGAGATGTGCACCTTTGTGATTGAACTCAATTTAAATTAAATTAATCTACCAAATTCCAATAGTTGTAAATAAACATGCATTTATACATGTATATGATGTGTGTGTTGTAAATAAACATGCATTTATACTTGTATATGATGTGTGTGTGTGTGTGTGTGTGTGTGTGTGTGTGTGTGTGTGTGTGTGTGTGTGTGTGTGTGAGAGAGAGAGAGAGAGAGAGAGAGAGAGAGAGAGAGAGAGAGACTAATAAAAGGAAGCGCCCTTACCTTACATCGGAAAACCTATTATATCATTCAGTAAACAAAACACTGTTTGATATATGTAAAGTAGTAAATCACAACAACAACAACAGACACATAAGCCTTTATAATCTAATGCATAAAAGGAAGCGCCCTTACCTTACATCGGAAAACCTATTATATCATTCAGTAAACAAAACACTGTTTGATATATGTAAAGTAGTAAATCACAACAACAACAACAACAACAACAACAACAACAACAACAACAACAATAATAAAAGTAAAGAATTCGTAAAACATATGTTTGGATTTGAATATAAAGATAAAACAAATCATTTCCATTTTAGGATTGGAGTTTTTTATGTGCTCAGAATAGGAAGCAAAGAATGGTATTTACCTTCGCCTATATATATATATATATATATATATATATATGAAATATTGCTTTTGATATTAAATAATTAAGTCATTTTAATTGTGAGTTTGGATAATGTTAAATATTATAAAATTCTTTTTAATTTCAAATGAATAAATTTCATATACTGAATATCAACTTGAAAAAAAGAATTGCTCATTTTTAAATTTTCCTGAATAAATAAAGTTGGGTCTCTGTAGATTTAGAGATCTTATAGAGGAGGAAATAGAGACCAAGTATGATGTCCACTAAAATATGCATCCAAGGATGAAAATGAAAACTATAATATTTCCTCATACTTTATTCATGATCATCTTTAACCATTTTTTATGAAAGAATCTTTAACAATTATTGATCAAAAGAGAAGGGAAAAAAAATAAAATAGACCATTCTTTTTAGATTAAATTAGTACTTTTATCTTTTAAGTTGATTTATTATTTTAATTTTATTTTTAAGTTAGTTTCATAATGACGATAAATCCAACTAATTATGAGTTTTTCATTGTTATACTCTCTTTTAAATTGCAGCTTAAGAAACATGACAAAAAACACAGAAATAATGCTACTCTACCTAATCAATATGCCTTGACTAACTTTTAAATTCAAGAAGAAAACTAATTTAATTTATTCAACATATAGTTTAAAAATTATTCAATTCCCAAAATATTTTAATATATATTATAATTTATTTAATTTATATTTTATTAATAATATTTTTTTTAAAACATGAATGGTAAAAATAATAAAGTAATTTAATTTTTCTTAAAAGTATATTTTACAAAAAAGTTACAATTTTACATGAAATGTTAGAGGAGGCGAATAAAATTTTTGAATCAATTAAATAATAAAGGTTGGATTTAAAATAATTTGTCACTTAAACTGAGCGCCTCAATTTGTACTTGAATAAGTTAGCAAATTAGTCGTTTTTTTTTAAAATAACAAAAAGCTATTATTACGTTATCAACACTTTTATATTGTTAAAAAACTAATGAGTCCTGTTTAAACCATCAAAAATTGAATAAGTCTTTGTAGCCCAATAAAATTCTAAGTTTGGATATTCAACTCAACACAGAACTAACACATGAACATAAAAAATTTAAGGAGGCATGTTGGTTTGAGTTGTTATAGGTTGAAAATTTTCAACTTACACTTGAATCATCAACGACAAGTTGAAAATTAAAAATGAAATTAAACGAACTTGTCAATTTAATTTAATCACATATTGAGTTGATTTTCAAATTAACAAATTGACTTAACTTTAGGGGTGTTTCAGGTTGAGAAAATTTTTCAACCTGAATCATTAAATATTAATAATGGCAAGTTGGGTTGGACAGTGAAATTTCAGATATTTCATTTCTTAAACTAAATTAAGGTTGTGTTGGGCATGTAAAAAAGTTAGCTTATAACTTATTTAACTAACTTATAAGCTTGTTAGAAGTATTTGATAAACAAACATATTTGAGTAGCTTATAACTTATTTTGAAACGTTACTTTGAGTAGTTTATAGTTTTTATATTTTTCTTCCTATTTTATTCTTATTATTTTATTAAAACTCTTATTATACCATTATATGTTATTAATAATTCTCTGCATCTTCTCCGTCATTCATTGTCATCTATTGTCTTCTTCGTTCTCGAGCATATTATATATATATATATATATATATATAATATTATATATAAGCTAAAATATAATAAACTATATATTTTTAATTAATTATATATATAATAATTTAAATTAATTTAATTAAAAACAAAAAATATTATTTGTATTATTTTGAGATTATAAAATATATGTTATTTTACATATATAAACTAAGTCAACAGCTACTTTTACTAAATATTTCTAATTCAATAAGTTAGCTTAACAACTTTCAACTTTTAACTTCAGCTAAAAATTAATTTTTAAACTTTTAGTTATCTTATCAGTTATTTTTGTCAAATATAACTTAAACCAACTCATATTTGAGTGAGTTGGTTTGGAATGAGTTGAGAGGTTGATTTTTTCTAATGCAAAAAAAAATTGCCAACCTTTTTAAAATTGTTAAAACTTAATCACCTCAATTTAAAAAATAATAAATATCTTTATAATATGGTAAACCTTGGAATCTAAATACTCCACTTGAAACTATTACCATTTGAGAAAACAAGAAAAAAAAAAAAGTAGGTGACAGACTGAGTATGGATTGAAATGGTATATGTTTCAATCTTTTAACCTATAATTCAAATATAAGTTGGAAGAAAATGAAGCTAAATGAATTGTTAATCCAATTTATACAAATAGGATTAATTTTAACAGAGTGAGGAGTTAAAGCAAGTGAATAAATGCCTCTACTTGACCTAATAAACATCCCAACATGAAGGGCAATAATGAAAGGAAACACATAAAAAGCGGTTGGTGAGGTGGGTCAAAAGTTGTCCCTTGATGTTCCCATTGGGAATCCATCTCACAGTTTGCTTTTATAAATTATATTTATAAATATGGTTTGGTTAGGTGCAAATGCAACTGTTCACAATTTTCTCAATTCTCACTTGCATGCTCAGGGCATAGTAAATACTTTGACTATGCCACCAATAACATAACAACCTATTATTTTCATATTTTTTTGTTTTAAAAATTTTTAGTATTTAAAAATTTATTAAACTTTAATTAATTTTTTTTATTTACAAGATTTCATCTCAAACACATTGTTTAAAAGAAATAAAGTCTAAACTAATTAAAATAAACGGGGTTGTCTTTCAATTTCTAAATCTTATTTTATTAAACAAAATTTAGTCATATTAGAATTGATGTGTTTTTTTTAATACTAATTCATCTTCATACACATGGCATAAAAAATTGGATTAGATCAATTGATTAAAAAAATAGTGAATTGATCGTTTATCTAATTTAGTATAGTTCAAAGTTTTGGCCTCAACAAAAAATAATTGAATTGATAAAAAATTGATGAAAATTGATAAAATAAATTGGTTTAATGATTGAATCGGGCAGTTTTTTTTCATTTTTTAAAAAAGTACAATTTTGATAATTATAAAGTCATTATGACCTTTTGTCATATTAGTTAATTTGATTAAACTATCCTTATTTCTTCACTAGAAATAAATACTAAATATTTACTTATTTTATGATAATATTATATTTGTTATGGTGTAAGACATGATTTAAACAACCCTGAATTAATGATTTCTTCATAACTTAATGAATTGAAAATTATTGTATTTATTTTAATTTTGAAAAAAAGTGAGATATTTTGCTTAAACATCTTTTAAATTAAATTATTTAATATTTGGATACATACTTAAAAAATACTTTTAAATTATGATTGGAGAATGAAAGAGGTGAACGGTTTGATTTCCATAAAATTTCAAATTATAATTAGAAATATACTTATTTTGTAAAAGTACAAAACAATTTTCCTATCATGTGAATTTGAGCTTTCATACAAAAATTTTTCAAAAAGTTTTAAAAATTAACTTTATAAAATAAGTTAAAAGTAATTTTTTGACGATTAATAAATTACTTATTTAAGTTTATCTAAAAAAATTTATATATATATGTATATATATATATATACTTATACTAATAGAGAAGCTCTAATAAGACTTAAGCTATGCTATCCAAATAAGACCTAAATGCTTATAATAATTTGGCTTATGGCTTATCAATTAAAATTTACATTAATTTATTTCTTTTAATAAGATTTTAAATTATCAAATAAATTTGTAACTGTATTTTTAAAATCGCTTATACAATTAAATTATTCTAAAGAAAGTCTACTAACAACTATATAGATCATAGACATACAAAATTATGATGTGAATTAAGCTGTCACTGTCTTGCTCCCCAAGAACAAAATAATGAGTGTACAAAGATGCCCATCATAGAAGACCAACTTCCGTAGTGATATATTTATCGGAAAAAAAAAATTCCGTAGTGATATTTAGTACTCCCATATTTCATTATGCAAACATTATTGAAACATTTATTCTTTAATCCCACAAGTTCGAAGTCAAATTCAATTATAGGGGTCCCTGAATTTGTTGTTGTAGCTGCCCTAAATAATTTTCTAAACACAAGTTTACTTATTTATTTAGACCAATAATTGAGTAAAACAGACAATGCAGTCAACGCCTTACTTAGCTTTCTAGCTAGGGCATCTTTGGAAAATTAATTAATAAAAAAAGAAAATGTTAAAAGCTTCTAATAACGACAATCTTAATGACGCTTTTGTTAGTTTAACAAACTTGGAGGTGTAATCATGTGATGTCAACATCAGGTTACATATTTTAATTAACCTTGGACATGCAAAATTTGCTAAGATGTTTCTTAGATTCTTAGAAAACTCATATATGAACAAATAATTTAAGGGAAAGTTTATTTAAAGTTGGACATTTTAGAGGTTACGTTTTTTTTATTATTAGATTATTTTAAAATTTATATGTCTAAAATTAAAAAATATTTTATAGAAGTTTTGAGATAATTTAATAGTAAAAATTTTAACTTTCTAAGCTCTTTATAGACTGATAATTTATTCACTCGTAACCCAGTCTATGATTAAGTTTAGCAAGTGTATATATAGTAGTTGGTACTTAATAATAATATGCATCAAATGTTGGAAAATTGGGTAGTTTATTTTTAGACAAAACTTATGTAGTTTTTAATATGGTTACTATTCAATAAAAAATATAATAAGAATAAATTTTTTTAAAAAAAATTAATTATATAAAATTGAGTTGTAAAAAATATACCGTCATTTTTTTTTTGAAAATTATATTTTTTTTTATGTTCTAATTAAAGTACCATATAATTGTTACATTTTTATTAGAGAATTTGACAGAAAAATATAAGAATTGCACCGAAGTGTTTTTAATACCTTTTTTTTTCCTATTATTATAATATGGCATTGAATCAATTTGCATGTACTTTTTCAGTCAATTCTTTGCAATTTGATCTGAAAAAATTGGCACGTCATGATTTAAATTTATGATAATGGGTTTAACTTATATTAGACGCTGGTCTTTAGACCAATTCTGTTTGAAAATTTTAAAGAAAAAAGAAAGGAGTTTAAAAAAAAAAGAAAAAAGGACAGAGAGAAGATAGAAAAATAAATTGTTAAATAATTGTTTTTTCTTATTTTAGAAAATTGTTTCCTTAAAAAACCTTCAAAGTAAAAGAATGTAAAAATATAAAAGTTGATAAATTGTAAAAAGTTCATTAAAAATCTTTCATTATATTTTTTATTAATAACTTAAAATAAGAAGAAAGTTTCAATGATTTTTTTAAAATTATTTTTCATTCAAACACATCCTTAGATTCACGGATAGGTAACTAAATATTTAGAAGACAACAAATTTTAGAAATTGTCCTATGTATTGCTGGCCTAAGCCTTGCCATTCTTTTCTTGTGTTTGGGGAGCACTGAGTTTGGACTGACTATGGTTCTCTTGCAATAATTGTAGAAGATAATTTTTATCGTAATTATTTATTTAAAATTAAGCGGTCAAAATTAAATTTTATGAGATAAAAAAATATTTTATTCTTAATGTTGGAGTGAAAAATAATTAATTAACCGTCCTCTGTAATTACCATATAGAATCCATAGGTGGTTGGACGAATGAGTAAATGACCTAAGATTTCTTTAACATCAGGCAAAGCACAATCTCACACTCACATAATGGCGTATCCAGGACCTCTTGGTCAGGGGGGTAAAATTTTCATTTACTTTTCTGAATTTGATAATAACTATTTTAAATTAATTTTAATTTATTATTTATTTGATGGTAATTTCCTCTTAAAAAATATTTCTATTACAAAAAAAATGTTTTTCTTCTAAATCCTAATTGCATAATCAATCAACTAATTTGATTGAATTAGACCTATATACAAAAACCACAAATTTTAAATTTTTACAAAGAGGTTCCTAATACTGTAATGATAAATTCACCATCGTCAAAAAAAAATTTCATGAAATTGACTTCACAAATATATTACTCATGATCATAATTATATAATCAATCAACTAATTTGATAGAATTAGACCTATGTACAAAAATCATAAATTTCAAGCTTTTACAAAGAGGTCCCTAATAATGGAATGATAAATTAACTATCATCAAGAAAAAATTTCATGAAATTGACTGCACAAATATATTACTCATGATCCTAATTATACAATCAATCAATCAGTTTGATAGAATTAGACATATATACAAAAATCTCAAATTTCAAACTTTTACAAAGAGGTCCCTAACAATGGAATGATAAATTAACCATTATCAAGAAAAAATTTCATAAAATTGACTTTACAAATATGTTACTCATAACCCTAATTACATAATCAATTAACCAATTTAATAGAATTAGACCTATGTACAAAAAATGTAAATTTCAAACTTTTACAAAGAGGTCCCTAACAATTGAATGAGAAATTAACCATTATCAAGAAAAATTTTTGTAACTCTGAGAAGTAAGAGTTTTGTGACTGTAAGTAGCAGAGAAAGATTGAGTCACTGAATGGGTTCAAAAAAATATTAAGGGGTTCAAAAGAAAACAAAGAAAGGAGGCAAATTAAAAAAAAAAATTTTTACATGAACTTTTCTAAATTTCATATGGTGCACCCCTGAATTATGAGTGGCTGCACCCACATGCATTTTCCCATTCAATGTATTATATCATGCTTGGGTTGGGATGATGTCACACTCTCAAAAGTCCACTTTTCTTGGGTTGAGACTATCGGACAAACATCAAATCTATTACGTGTTCACTTCAGTCTGTATATTATGCTTATTCACATTAAGAAACTCAGTTTACTCGCTTGTTTGAACCGTAATTATCTGATTCAGTCTGACCATTGATAAGGATAGATTTTTGGATCACCTGTCAATTATTGATTTAAGTAAATAAATTAAAAAATTAAAAATTATATATATTTAAATATTTTTATAAATAAATTTAAAAATAAATAAAATAAATTATATATATATATATATATATATATATATATATATTTTTCATACTTTAAAGTTTTGAAATCATCGTCACCAATCATAAATAATTAAAATACAAATATTCATAAATAATTTTATTAGTCATAAAATTAAAAATAATATTTGATTGTTATTTTTTATATTAGATGATTATATAAAATTTTTTGTTTATGCTCTTCAATTTTTCTTGATTTAATTTTCTTACATCAAATAATTATATAAATATAATTATTTTTTTCTTATCTCCTAATTAATTAGTAATAATATACTTATTTTTTTGTTAAATTAAATGTCCTTTCTATTTTAGTTTTTGTCATCTTGCTATATGCACATTTTGGTTTTAGGGTTAGAATAATTTTGACACCATATATATATATATAATATTTCACCCATATAAATTAAGAAGAAATTAATAGTAAAATGATAAGATATACAACTTATAGGTGTGGGATAGAGTTTGATTCTTGATAAGTGCATATTTTTCTAATTTTTCATACAAATTTGAAAACTGAAAAAAAAAAAAAAGACGTCCGGGTCAAAGCCTGTGTCAGCCGAGGTCACTTGTAACCTGGTCCGAACCCTCAACCCAGACCAATCTTGATCTTAGGTCGCTAATTCTTGGGTCGATCCAACAGTCCGAACCAGGTCATACAACATGGGTTTGCACTAATTGTATTTGCTAGGCAAGAAAATGAGTCCAAATAACTTTACCAGTTCTCATTCCTCCAAATATTTGTTCTTTTTTGTTCTGAAAAATAGAGAAAAAAAAAAAAGAGACGCAATTAACACTCTAAACAGACCTTGATGACCTAGCCCTCTCAAAGACTGCTGAATTCAGGACAAACGACAATCCTTCTCCCAACATTGTGAACTCCATAAATGCAATCAACCTCACCATTCCCAAGTGGTTTCCACCACCTTCTCACTGGATTAATTAATTAGTGATGGCTCGATGGCAAATCAACAGGTTCTTGGATTGGAGGCTACTCCAAAAGCATGTAGGCCCAATTGACTTATTAGCTCATCATTGCACCATTCATCATCCGATGGATAATCTTATTACAAACTGCAGGTACCTACTTACTAAATTTTCAGAATTCAGAATTAGGAAGATTGACAGACAGCAGAACTTGTGTGTTGATGCTCTTGCAAAGGAGGGAAGAAGTACAAATGTGGACCTAACCATCTATGAGGAACCATCGCAAAGTAGTCTTCGTCTCTATCAACATGACAAATCAGATCTTTAAAATTCAGAGGCACCTTCTGCCAACCTTCTCATGGTCTATCCTATTGTTATCTTGCTGTTTTTTAACCTATGAACTATGGGGTGTTGATGTACTTAAGGCCACTACTAGATTTAGGCCACCTTTTGTTTTTTGTTTATGATAATCCCTACAACTCTGTAATGAACACTAATATTTTAATCTAATTTCCAGTTTTTACCCCCCAAAAAAAAAAAAGACATTGATGACTGCGAATGATGATGAGCTTTGGCAAGTCAGTGTAGTGCACTGTATGTTACAGTCATTAAGGTTGTCACAATTGAAACTTTTCCCTCGTTTTTTTATCAGAGAATGCAATTAAAATTTTATAAAAGGATTAAAAATCCTATTTTGGTCCTTCAAATCAAATTTTTCTTAATTTAATTCCTTACAAAAATTCGTTCTCAAAAGGATTGCGAACAGATAAAATTTTTGTTAAGTTGATTCTTCTATTGACTTACTATCTACAAGATTAAAAAAAAAAATTAATAGAACATATGATGCGAATTGTTTAAAATTGATGTAGTGACGTTAAGTATTATGTCAACCGAATAAAATTTTATTATGATCCCTCACAGATGTAACTGCGTTAAATATCATGACATTCCCTTAGATATCACGAAATTTTAGGTTGTCATAATTGAAAGATTTCCTTAGTTTTTAAAGAAAGAAAGAAATTAACATTTTACACAAGTTAGTGATGTATAAAGATCCAAAATATGAGATGTATCATTTGTTTGGAGTATGAGAAGCCATCCAGAAAGGTGACGTCTCATGCGTCTAATATATTATAGATAACTTATGCTCCGCGATTAAGGGGTGTGTATACCCATTTGTTTCAACCTGAGTGAACCTGAAAAGAAAAATAGCTAACTCAATCAGATTCAAATTAGTTAAGAGGTTCACGCAAGTGAAGTTGTATGAAAAAATAAAATCTAAAATAATCAGAAACATGATATAATATCAAAATAAACATGTGTGATACAGCCTGAACAAACTCGAAAAGTTTGGAGTGATAGAAAAATTGATTGGTTTTCAAATGGAATATGTTTTACCTGAAAGATAATCAATCGGACTAATCCCTCAAGACCCAACCGAACCCTACCAATGTTCATTGTGATATCTAAGATAAAAATTACATGTACGGTCATTAGCAAAGTTCAAAAAATTAAACTGTTTATTGAACTAATAAGATTCAAAATATTGAACCGGTTATTAAATCAATTGAGGCATGATAAATCCTTAAAATTTAAATCATGTAATTAAAAGTAGATTTTTTCTCTTTCTCTTGGCCTTACTCGGTGCGACCTAATATACTTGCTAGAGACAAAATAACACATCAAATTTTTGGCACCGTTACCGGGGATTGATGGTGTGTCAATGTTTATTGAGGCCAAAGTGGTGTTATTTTAGACAATTTTTTTTTATTTTGTTTTTAATGTGTCATGTGTCTTTGAAATTTTTGTTTCTTCTTTTGTTCATCTTATTTCTTTTTGATATATTTCTCACGGTATTCTTCTTTGTTGTATGTGAGATTTTGTGATCTCTCTTCTTTGTTGGAGGAAACTGAAGATAAAAAAGAAGCATGGATAAACAAGGAATGAGACAATACTAAGCGAAGGACACCGATAAAGTCTGGTTGAGAACTATAAATATAGCGAGCGCTCTTGGAAGACACCCCAAGTTTTTTGACCTTTCCATCTTTTTAATTCTGTTTGTTGATATTATTTCATAATATTGATTTTGAGTTGTTGGTGTTTAGTGCTATTTTGTTTGATTGCTTAATTTGTGATTGATTTTTGTTTTTCTTTGATACTCTTAATTAAGATTGCACCCCTCAAAAGAGATCACTGCCATTGAAAGACTGAGGATTACATTAAAAAAAAAAAAGAAAGAGAAAATTATTCATGCATAGGTGATCTAAAGGCGGGGTGGTTTCTTAGAGGTAAAAGAAGCTCCAAACTTAGAAGTGAGTCTTGGGAGAAAGAGACCGAGTAATTTGGCTTACAATAGTGTAAATTGTAGTCATGCAATCAACATTTATCTGTTGTTGGTTGCAGAAGTAATGGGTAAACCAAAAGAAGTATTTGTCTATCCTTGAAGCCATTGCTAGATCTTGTAGTCTGACTAGCTCCTGTATCTGTTTCTTCAAATGAGAAACTTTGTTTTCTAAGGTTCTGCCGATGCTGACCTCCTCATGTTCTTCATGAATCTTCTTCTTCTTTTCCTCATGAGACCCTTTGATAGGTCTCTTGCCCTTATCTTTTTTTAGGCACAAGGTTAAGTCAACTCTTCTTCCTTAGCCTCGATTGTAATATCAATGAATTTCTTCGTGGCCATGGTTTGTAGGAATTAGAAACTTGTGTTTGAATGAGAGGAGAGGAAGGCCCTCTGCCGTCACGTTCGTATTTAAGTTCTTTTAATCAGATTCCCTTCATTTTTCCACGCTTTATGAACCCTAGTAATCACCTCCTCTGCAACTCCAACAATCCCACTGCTATTCCGCCGTTTTGTCTACATTTTCGTTGTCGTGAAGTTCTTCTACTCCCTTCTTCAAGTTTTTGCACATCCACCCCACATAGGACCTTCCTCTCCATATTTCTTCACCCTCTAACCTCCTTCCATCGATTTCTTCTTGCTTCCATCCTTTCACAGTTCTAGTGCACGTTTTGGGTGAGATTTTCAAAATTTGGAGTGTTAGTCACTATTTTTTTGATTTTCTTGGTAAGTAGAGCTTTTTTCTTTGAATTTAAAAAAAAAAAAAGAAAAGGGAAGAAAATTTTATTTCAAATCCAGATTTCTTTTTTTTTTTTATACCATAGCTTTATCTATGGTCACTTCCGAACAATTTGAAGTGGAGAGTAGGTTGGATTAAACGAATGTACACCACACTTTGGAGATTTGCTTCATATTAAATTTTTTAAAATTGGTTTCTTTCCCTTTGGTGTCCAATTCCCACGTCACTCTCTCTATACAGAGTGTTTATAATAGAATTTGCTCTCATGTTTGTACCTAATCCAATCTTTGTATTCACTATCCTATCCTCAATCCTCAGTACCATAACGAAAACCAAACATATTAATGATATTATTTTCAGTAAAGAAATTGTTTTCTCCATAACAAATGAATTTCTATCCCCAACATTTTCATTGCTCCCCCTGAATGCATTTGCATAAAATTCTTTTACAACCTCAGGGTAAAATTTCGAAGCTGGTCTACACAAACATTCCCAACCCCAATATCTAATCCTACTTAGAATTTCAAGGTATTCATTAGCTATTCATTAGCCTTCAAATCAAATCCTCTCCCTAATAAAATCTCTAGATTCGAGTTCATCATATCTTTTCTTATTTTCAAACGTAGGTACTGGTTCAATAATCAATAGTCGATACGTGATAGAATCATAGAACCATTGATACTTGAAATATATTAAAATATTAAAATATATAATTAATGTATGTTACAAATATTAAATATATAATATTAAAATATTCTAGGTATGTTACATATATAAATTTATACCAATCCTAAATCTTCTCCTAATAACTTAAATTTTTGGAGATTTCTCAAAAATATATAATAATATTAAGTACAAATTCAAAAAAAAAAATTAGTTGAACCAATTGATCCGACTGATTTTATTAATTCGAGACCGGTTCGACTGATTTTTCAACAGGTCAAACATTTACTATTTCAACAGTCCAAACCAAACTAGTTCCCTAACTGAGTTCGGTCTAATTCTTTGAACGTTGGTCATTAGTAGCATCAAAATTAGGTAGCGTTCAGTTTACAAAAGCTGAAGATAACAATTCAGAAGCTATGCCCCCAAAAAAAGTGTGTAGATGTCATGTCAATTCTCATGCCTTGTATGCAAAATGTGAGCAAATTCACTTGATTAAATGGAAGAATGAAGGGCTCGGGGGTTGTTTTATAAGGTGTATGTACATGTAATGACCATGATTTAATTCAACCATGTGACGTATAATTTAAGCGTATGCAGATTGAATCCTGGCCCCTGCGTGTACCTGAGAATTTCTCTGCTTCTACGATTCATTCTCCAGTTTGTGGCAATTTACACGCTGCAAGGTCGTCTTTATTCTTGAATTTGCCCAGCATTTCAGCTACTGATCTGCAGCGACACTGATTTCCTGGCCGCTTCACGTCCCCATAAACAGCCATCTCAATTATGTCCAGCTCCTTATCTGCGAATTGTTCCAAAATAATCCAGATATGTGAGGGAAAACAATATCAGAAATTGTGAATAGAGAGACAATAGAGCACTATCAAACTTTTCTCACACAAGATTACATCTAAAAAATCTCTAATAGATAAATGTAAGTCAATTATGGGGCAAGTCTGAGCGTCTAAACAGGACAAAATCCTAAATTTTTGCAACCAGATTGCCAGTTAGAACAGATTTCTCCCCCTAATCAGAGATATTCGGTGAGCTTTCTCCCCCTAATCAGAAATATTCATCATAGAAAGGATTGCCAGTTACTAATATTGGAGATTCTCATAATGGTAGTCAGAAAATTACAGCACTCTGAACAGCATGTATTCAGAAATGGATTTCCATCTAAATCCAACCATTGGCTTGAAATCTAGAGAACTTTTTTGATACATACAATATACCAACAAGTGTAAGGATCCAACGAAAAATCACCATAGTCATTGTGTTAAGTGGAGAGATCCAATAACACACCCATCTAGGTGAACTTCTATTTGGCCCTTGCAAATCCAACTTGCACATTATGTATTTAAGAATTTCTCTTAACTCTAGTTTTTCTTGGATATACAAGGATATTCATTTGTGGCCAAAGAATTCTTTTTAAAAAAAAAAAAAGAAAAGAAAAAAAGTCCATGAACCACTGTCAGAAGCTTCAATTTTAAAGTCAATGGGGAGTGGGACTGAAGCATGTACTATGCTCCTAATTATCAGTTCACCTTTGATCCTATCTTAGGATTATCGCTACATTTGAGATTACCTGGCTGCATATTATATGGAACAAGAACCCAGTAGCGAATAAAAATGAACATTAGAATACAAGTGTAAACTAATTCCACAACAGAAACCATATATACAAAATTGCAATAGTATTCTAGAAACACATTTTCATCAGTTCTTGGGAAAGATGAAGTCGTCTATAATTCACAATTTTTCCAACTTTACCATCTTTTGTAGGAAAGAAACAGAATAGTGGCAAGATTACTTCAAAGATGCATTTGAAAGGACCTAAAGTTCATTCTCTTCCTCGGACACTTGAAAACTATTTATCAAAGAAGGAAAAAGAAAAAACATTTTTTTAGGTGTTCCAGTGTTTATTATCAAGTTTTTCAGTTAAATTATGACAAGTGGAGAAGTTCTTTTGAGGAGTGAAACACTTGCTGCTGAGTTGAAGAAAATGTGCACATGCTATGGTTTTTTAATAATTAAAAACCTACAGCAAACACCTAAGAAACTGCATTTATTCTCCTTTAGCATATTTCTCATCATACACAAGCAAGGAA
This sequence comes from Biancaea sappan, assembly GCA_037074585.1. Taxonomy (NCBI): domain Eukaryota; kingdom Viridiplantae; phylum Streptophyta; class Magnoliopsida; order Fabales; family Fabaceae; genus Biancaea; species Biancaea sappan. The sequence goes on along the minus strand of CM073497.1, from coordinate 42,574,634 downwards.
GACAACAGCAAAGTATATTACAGATATTCAACAACAAATGCAGTATCTAAAATGGGAAAACCTGCAATTGATTTAGATGCATTTCAGATACAAATGATACTGAATAACATTTTGTTCCCCCCTTGGTCAACAGAATAAAAATAAGGTGAACTGCCAAAAGCCCAGGATAGAAAATGCATGATAGGTAAAAGGACAAACTTACACAAGTACAATGTACACACAGATCAGTAACGAAGGCACTATACCAGAAAAAGTAATGTCACAAGAATAGCCTTTCAGTACAGTTTTGTCAATCTGATCCTTGTTTGACTTGAATCTATTAACTCTTGTTTGAAGTATTTGACAATTATCTGCTGTAGATTCACCACCTGCAACAGTGTCTTACATCTCAAACAGACTAATACTCAATTTAGCATATATCAGACTAGTTACAGTTGATGATAAGCGTGAAAGTAAAGCACAAGCTTCTATTCTCCACTTCATCTCCACAAAACTTGGAATTGCGAAAAAAAAGAAAAGATCCAATCCAATAAATTAGTGATGGTCACTTCTGTATATTCATCTTCACTGACAATTAATGACTTACCAGTTTTTTGTTTCATTGAACACATTTTTTTCATTTTGTGACTTTGATTTGTGATAAACTCAACCTCCAACCCTACAGTGTCATTTAAATTTTTTCTGAAACAAATGGAGTCTACCTACACCAGGTGTCTGGTTCACGGAATATTTTGAAGATTCTAAAGAATGTTATACGGGAATAATATATTTCCACATTTGGTTCAAGTTTAAAACAAATTTCCAAGAATCAAACATTCTCACAAAATTTCCAATTTTCATTCCCATGGGATGAAGGGGAATGTTAGATTTCCATGTGATCGGAATGTTTTACACAAAGTCAAAGACTATTTTAACCCATACCCAACTACTTATTTATAAACTGTCATCTTACAATCATGCTCTCATTTAGAGGTGTAATATGGGAATAGTCCATTGGCTGGCCTACCCTTAACCCCGTAAATGGGGAGAGTTGGACCACAGGTCAGTAGTAGACCTAATCACAAATTGGCCTTTTACATTTACTAACTAAATTTTTTTTTTTTTTGGCTTGAGCCCCTCTATTGTTTCAATTTTTATTTTGGCCAATCCTAATCCAAATAACAATGAAAAAAGGGCTGGGCCATTTTATTATTAGTTTATATATATATATATATTAAATAACATATATATATATATAAATTATATATTAGACATTAATAAAAAATAAAAAACATATAATATAGTTAATATTATATATATGATAAATTTTAAATAATACGGTATGTAATTTATATATATAATATAAAAACTAATATTGTGTAATCTGAATAAATAATTATATATATAAACTAAACATAGGCCCAGATGGGGTAGGTTGACCTTATTGGACTTAATCACAGTACTTAGTTTCTATTTGTCAAAATATTTAAGAAAAAAGCCCATCGGCTAGCCTACCCTAGCTCACAGTCCTTGATAGGTTATGACTAGGATTTTGAATCCATAAAATTAATTTGGCCCTGCCTTGCTAATGTGGCCATATACATATTTTAAGCTTTTTTTTTATGTTAAAAATCTACTAGGGTAATTTTTCAAAAATTGTCAAATATTCTAGGCAGAAGTATACTTTACGTCCCTAACCATAGTTATTAGTATTGCATGAATTGTGGGATTCATATCGCGATAAGTCACGAAAATTTAGCAAAAAGATACAGATCGCATGGTGACTCCTTTTTGAATCAAAATCGCACCTAGAATCACGAATATGGTGCCTGAATCGTGCGAATCGTGATTGAGAATGAATCACACGATTCCCGTTCCTCCAATGGCTTGCGGATTGTCTTCGGGTCTTCTTTTGGGTCGCGCGACCTGGTTGTGGAAATTACTGAGATCACGATGTTTAAGCAATTTTTTCTCTCTTAAATTGGACAGATATTGCCGAAAATGATTCCTGCCACTAATCCAAGGCAGAATCGCAATATATAACACCTAGGTCAGTGTTTTTTCAGTCCCATTGTGCATGCATTTGCCTTCTCCACCGTGCGTACGTTTGCCTCCCACTATGCGTGCTTGCGTTTGCTTCCTCCACTGAGTGTATTTGCCTCCTCCATTGTGCTACTTCGCACACAGGCACACTCACAGACTGATACGTTTCTTGTTTCTAATTCTATTCTTTTTTAATTTTTACATTCTGTTCCTCTGCTGTATTTTCTTTTTTTTTTAAATTTTTTAATTCCCTTCCATTCATTCCCTCATCACTTTTCTATTTTCTTTTATATTCTCTTCCACTTTGTTGGCCCTCCTCCCTTTGCAGAATTTTATTTTTTTATTGGGGTAATGGGTCAAAAAAAAAAAAAGGAAGTTGATATTACATGGACCCATTGTGAGTGTGTTCCAGCCAATAGGCTTTTAGTTAAGTGCAAGTATTGTTCACATAGTTGTTGGGGTGGTGTTGCAAGGATGAAGCATCATCTTGCTGGGACTAAAGCGAATGTTAGCGCCTGTCCATCTGTCCCCGATGAAGTTAAAGAGATGTTTTTGAAGCTCTTAGAAGAAAAAGATAAAGCCAAAGAGGCAAATAGTCAATAATGTTTTGAAGGAGTAGGCACCCAAGATAATACAAAAAAAGGAACAAAATTATTAAAGCAGCAGACAATGAATGAGGTGCTTAAAGATAGAGAGTTGGTGATTCAAGCCATTTGCAATTGCATCTATGGCAATGCTTTGCCATTTAATTTGGTAAGAAGTTCCTTGTTTGTCCAAATGCCGAAATCTGTTGGTGATTATAGAAGGGGTTTAAAACCTCCTACTTTTCATGAGGTGAGAGTATCTTACTTGAAAAAGGCAGGTGACAACATTCAAGCAAGTTTGGAGAAATACAAGATTGAATGGGAAAAATGGGGCTGCACTTTGATGTGTGATGGTTGGACAAATGGAAAAGGCAGGTCACTTATCAATTTTTTGGTTAATAGTCCAAGTGGGACTGTTTCTTTAAAATCTATTGATACCAGTGATGTGATTAAGGATGCTAAGCAAATGTTTAATTTATTGGATTCCATGGTAAAGGAAATTAGGGAGGACAATGTAATGCAAGTTGTGACAGATGGTGCTGCTAATTTTGTGGCTGCTGGAAAGATGTTAGAGGAGAAGAGAACAAAATTATTTTGGTCTCCTTGTGCAGCTCACTGCCTTGATTTGATTCTTGAAGACATCAGGCAGCTTCCAGTATTTTTTAATACCATTACAAATGCCAAAAAAGTCACAACTTTCATTTATAGACACACATGGGTCCTAAACTTATATAGAAAGCATTCCAATGGAAGGGTATTAGCTAGACCAGTAGTAACAAGGTTTGCAATTGCTTTTCTCACCCTACAAGGTATAATGCTACAAAAGAATGCTCTTCGGTCTATGTTTGCTTCGGAGGAATGGGCTACTAGTAATTATGCTAGCAAAGATGAGGGTAAACAAGTGATGAATACTGTTTTATGTGATGTTAGATTTTGGATATCCATCCAATATTGCTTGAAGTGTGTGACTCCAGTTGTGAAGGTTCTAAGGCTTGTAGATGGAGATTCAAAACCTGCCATGCCATATATCTATGAAGCTATGGATAGAGCTAAAGAATAAATAGCTGCAAACTTCAAGAAGCAAGAGTCAAGATATAAAAAGGTGTGAAAGATAATTGATACTTGTTGGAATTTGCAATTACACAGACCTCTTCATGCTGCTACTTACTATCTTAATCCTAAGTAAGGCATTCTTTAAGTTTTGAGATCAAATTATGTTACGTTGGTAATTGAAAATTTACTAATTTCTTATTTTATATTTTTATTAGGTTCCACTATGACAAAAACTTCAATGCAAATAGTAAATTTTTATTTGATTTATATGAGACTATTGAGAGAATGGTCCCGGATAGAAGGATTAGATTTACCATTGATCAACAACTTGATAGATTCAAGACTGTCAAGGGACTTTTTGGAAGAAGCATGGCAATAGATACCAGGGATAAGAAGCAACCTGGTAAATTTTATATTAATTTTCATGATTTTGAAAAGCTATGGGCAGCACTGATAAAGATTTGATTTTTATGTTGGCTTTTGTTTTTACAGCTCTTTGGTGGGAAAGTTATGGTGGAGAGGGCAAAGAGTGACAAAAACTAGCAATGAGAGTTTTAAGTCTCACTTGTAGTGCTACTGGATGTGAAAGAAATTGGAGCATATTTGATCAAATCCATACCAAGAGAAGAAATTGCTTATAGCAAAAGAGATTAAATGCTCTTGTCTTTGTTAAGTATAATCTTCAACTTGAGATGAGACAGAAGTCCAAAGAGAAGAAAGGAGATACTTATGATCCTATATGCTTATCTGATATTGAATCAGATGATGAGTGGATTATAGAAAAAGAGAATCCTTGCTTACCGGTTGATGCTTCATGGATGGATATACATGCGGCCTATACTCTTGAAGAAGGAGCTCCAAGCAAGAAAAGGAAGAGAGGTATTTGTTTAGACTTTAAAACTTAGAAGTAACATTTAACAATAGTACTAAGTTGTCAGTGTCACTAATTAAGTTTTTTTTTTTTTGTTCTTTTATAGGTCCAAGAAACTTAAATGCCACAGTTGATAAGGGAAAATCCATCTTAATAGGGGATGAGAATGAAATTGAAGAGATAGTTGGAGATGTTGAGCAAGAGGAAGAGCATTTGATGCCAGAAGATAAGAACGAATTAAGTGACATTGATCTTAGGGATGATGAATGATTTGAGACCATTCATCATTGTTTTGTCATCTTTGTTTTGCCATCTTCTTGATTCTTTTTTGATATATGACTTGAATTTTGGAATTTTGAAGTTTATCTTATGTTACTTATTTACTTAAAAATGTTATATTTTTATTGATTTTGTATATTACGATTAATAATAAGATTCGATTCATTCAAAAAATAGGTCTTCCGATTCACGATTTGAATCTTGATTTGATAACCATGTCCTTAACGTTTACCCCTATTTTCATTTATGCCCTTCAACTTTTTTGTGTCAGATATGTCCTACATGTTTAAAATTTTTACTGATATACCCTTTTCTGTAACACCATCAACTGAGTTAAAAGAAGTGCTGACGTGGCACATAACGTAGCTAAAAGCATTGCCACATCATGTGCCACGTAGTTGGCGCCACATGCTAAAATATGAACTTTTCATTTAGGTCCTTGGTCAAAATTTTTCTTTTGTCTTTTACATGATTTAAGATCATATTTAGCTTCATATAAGTTCACAGATTGTGAATATATTTTGTTCTATAATTAAATCAACCCTGTAAACTTTTAAGTTTTTTCACTTGAGTCCCTGTCATGGATGTTACGTATTTTTCTCATGATTTTGATTTCCAAACCTGCCAAAATTTCACCTTAGATGTTTTTAAGACATATTTGATCATTTCCAACCCAAAGCAAGTCAAAACATGAATTAAAATGAAGTTTTGGAAATACTCATGTTTTTAAGACATATTTGATCATTTCCAACCCAAAGCAAGTCAAAACATGAATTAAAATGAAGTTTTGGAAATACTCATGCTATTACGATATTCATCATGTCTTGCCTCTGTTTTTCTGTTGTAATCATGTTTTCTCTCGATTTTGGTCTTCTGTTTAACCTTAAATCTCTGATTTACTTCGATTATAACATATAAATTATGTCTAATCACGTGCAACCCAAAAAGAAGTTCTAAACTTACTTGAGACTCCTTGCTAAAAATTTTCTGCACTTATGTTGTTTCTCTTTTTGCTGCTATAAGTGGATGTCTAGAAACCTCAGAATGCCACTAATTTATTATCACTTTGGACTGCACTTAGTTGACTCAAAGTAGCCTATTGTTTTAGTTTAGAAAAATAGGTATATGTCTCCCTCATTCTCTCAGTTTTTACTCTATTTTAGGTGCAGTAAAACAGAGCAAATTTTTCCACTTGCAAAATCAAGCTGTCTTAATCTAAGTTTTGGTTCTTAATCTAAGTTAGAAACGAAATCATGAGGCTAAATAGATGAAAAACCAGAAAAAACTAAATAATAGTGCAAGAACGACGTGAATAGTCGTGTAAGTTTGAAAAATTCGAAAACTCGATTTTTAATTCATTGTTTGCCTTGCTTTAGAATGCGAATGACCGAAAATATCCTAAAAACATCTAGGATGCAGTTCTAGACTGGTTTGAAAATCAAAATCGAGAGTTGGACGTGATACATGCATGATAGTGACTAAACTAAAAAGTTTACAGGGATTGATTTAATTATAGAACAAAATATATTCAGAATCTATGGACCTAAATGAAGCTCAATATGATCTTAAATCATGCAAAAGACAAAAGAAAAATTTTGACCAAGGATCAAAGTGAATAAATAAAAAAGTTCTTGATAGAAAATGAAAAGTTCATATTTTAGCGTGTGGCCACATGGCACATGACGTGTGACAATGCTTTTAGCCACGTCATGTGCTGCATCAGCAATTCCGTTAACCTAGTTCATGGTGTTACAAAAAAGGGCATATCTGTAAAAATTTAAAACATGTAAGACATATCTAACACAAAAAAGTTGAAGGGCATAAATAAAAATAGAGGTAAACGTTAGGGACGTAAATATACTTTTTCCAATATTCTAAAGAACACTAACATGAGCAACAACAACAACAAAGCCTTATCTCACTAGGTGAGATCAACAACAAACACTAACATAAACCAAACATAGAAATGTTAAATTCTCAGGAATGTGACAGAACTGGTGCAAATTATAGGCAAGGGGTGAGGGAAGAAAAATATGTGATAGCAAGGTATGAATTGGATAAAGTTAAGAGAGATGGGACATGTGTTCAACTTAGGTTGAATGGGTGGGGACCAGCAGAGAGGATTAAAAGGAGGGAGGCAGGAGAATAAAGGGGAGGAAAAAAAAAAAGATGGAATGATTTTGGTAGAGAACTAGCCTCTCAAATTACTAGCAACCTTTACTACCTTAGTATTTTCTGCATCTTTGTATTATTGTGTTGTTGTGTTGGTGTAAGTGTTCTGTGTTTCTAGTAGTTCTCAGTCTTCAAAGCTTGTAATCACCATTCAGACTTGTAGATTTCTATCAATATAGTGTTTTTCAGTATTTTTACAGTATTATTTAGTGTTTCTTGGTTTGGGTTCTATCAATTGGTATCAAAGCGGTTACAATGTAGAAAAATGGATGCTAGAATGAATAACCTAGAAGGCAGAATGGATAGAGTAGAGAAAGCAATGTATGAGTTGAAAGAGGAAGTTGGGAACTTCAAAGAAGAGCTATGGGAACTTAGAGAGACTGTGTTTCGAATGGAAAGAAGAAGAAAGGTTGAGGTTCAACCCATGTTGTAGACTGAGAAGAAAGAAGTGCTTGGATCATAGGAAAGTTTTGATTCTATATCTGATGGCCCAAAAGTCATGAGAGCAGAATCGAAGCACCACCAAGGTTGGAGTTCTATCGACTGTAGCAAGGAGAACTTCGTTGCCAGGGACGTGCAGATGATTTTAACTTCTGATTTAGACCAACTAGCAGATACTTTTCACCTTTCTAGTGTTGAAGCAATAGTGGGGAGTGGCTGCAAGAAAGAAGATATCCGTCAGAATAGAGAAGGAGAACAACGTTCATTTTTGGCAGAAGCAGATGATGGCAAGAAGGCAAGTAATTGGATCTTGGAGGGGGTTAGGGTGGCTAAGTAGGCAAGAAGCCCAAAAATGAATTGGGATGGTAATTTCAATGGGCTTTTTAATTTATATGTTCAGGTGGCCCAAAACATTCACTTAACCACTCTTCTTGCCCAAAAACACTATTTAGATTTGGCCAACAAAGAAAATGAAAGTTTGACTTTAAAATGGGTCCAGAATAATGGTTTTGACATGGGCCCAAAAAGATTAGAGTTTACTAGTTTTGTTACAATAATGGCCCATAAAAAGAAAGAAAGGAATCTAATTTTAAAAAGGGTGTAAGAAAATGGTTTAGACAAAAGCCCAAAAGGATTAGAGTTTACTAAAACCCTAACTTCTCACTTAGAAAACATAACCCAAACCGTGAGTTCCACTGGGCCAGCTGCAACGCTGCTTGCTGCAGGGGATAAATGGACTACAGCAACTACAAACATATTGGAAGAGAATCATAGCTTGTCTAACACAGAAAGAGCAAGAAAGGGGCTTGAGTTTAATGTCAATTCTACAGCATCATTTGGAGTAAACTTGTCAAAACAAACTAGCCCAATTAGGAAAGTACGAAAAATGGGCTGGGCTCGGCTGAGCCAACCCATTTTTAAACGGGCTAGAAAATGGGTAGCCCAACCCACCTATGTGCATGATAGCGCATATATATATATATATATATTCAAAAAAATTCATTTAGTTTCCAAATTCCTCATATGTGGACCGTGGGCCGCGGCAACTGTGTTCTCAGTCATCTGTGCACCCTTCTCACATCTCTCTAGTCTTTGCTCAGTGCTCACTACTCTTCATCTTTGCTTCGTCCCTCCGTCTGTCACGGCTCACAAGTACAGCATCATCTCTGGTCTTAATCTCTATGTCAAAGAGTACAGCATCACAGCTACATCTCTGCTCTCGTCTCCATCTCTGATCTCCTTGCTTCTCATCGACGTCACTCGTCAGCCGTTGCACACTGTCACTGATTTGGGATTGGGAAATTTGGGGATTTAGGGTTCAATCAGTAGAGAAGAGTGAGAGAGCCAAAGAGGGCAGACGAGAAGATCACGACGAAGACTGAAGGAGATGAAGTTGGGAGTCCGTCGAACTGAAGTGGCCAGTGGATTTGGGAAAAGGAGTTGCGAGAGTGTGTGGTGGACTAGTGGACCTGGTGGACGGTGGTGTTGCGCCAGCACAGGGAATGTGATCAGAGTGTATAAATGTATTAATATATCATATATTAAAAAAAATAGGGTCACATGTGTAACTCGTGGGTTACCCTGCGCCGGGCCAGTTAGGCAAAAGCCAGCCCAATCCTCTTTGAAAGTAGCTCGTTTTAACAGGTCTAATTTGGAGCAAGCTATAGGAGCAAAAATAGCCTTCTTCGACCACTTATGATAGAAGAAGATGATGAAGAAGGAAAAAGAAAAAGAGGGACTACCCAAATCTTAGGCCCAGCAACACTGCATGGAAGACTCTCAAGGCAGCGTAAAACTAGAGAGAAGATAGGTTTATCTATAACAACAATATCAAAGAAGGTGAATGCATATCCTCTCCTACCAGACACCGAGATTGGCAGTGATAGAATGCTATTTTTTTAATTTCCACCATACTCAAGGGTTTGGGACAATCTATAGGAGTAAGAACCTGCAACTGCAACTATTAATGGCAATAGAAGAAAGTAATCGGGTTTGGGACCAAGGTAGAAGCCAAAAGATGCAGGAACCAGATAAGGCAACCCTAACACACTTAAATCTCTCTTTCACAAAATCAAATGGGGATGTTTATGAGTTATTCCAGAAGCAGAGGCAAGTTGGTTGTTGTTGGGCAAAATGATGAAGGCTGGGAACATTGGGTACAGCAATCAATGATGTACTAGTAAATGGGAGACCAGAGCAATTGGTTCAGATAGATAGGATTATTTCTCATAATTTCATTACCTTAAAAACTATTAATGTCTTATCACCCCCACTTGATGAAACTAAGAAAATTTGAGGTAAAATGGAGCTACAAGTTCAGGATGAGGCAGTGGGACAAAGCATACTTTTTGTGAATAAAGAAGTGTATACATGGCAAGGGCTACCTAAGTTTAATAACACTTGGGAGAGAGGTGGCAGTACTATACTCCAAATATCTTGGTTGGATTCTTGGGAAAAGCAAGAAGAAGGTCCAATAAAAAAGAAGCCACCGGTTGCAACTTCAAATTCTCACCTTGAGGACAAGGTGAAACTTCGAGGGCAGGGTAATGATGGAACCAATGCAAATTATAGGCAGGGGGTGAAGGAAGAAAAATATGTGACAGCAAGGTATGAATTGGATAAAGTTAAGAGAGATGGGATACGTGTTCAACTTTAGGTTGAAGGGGTGGGGACCAGCAGAGAGGTTTCAAAGGAGTGAGGCTTGTCCAAAAAAAAAAAAGGAGGGAGGCAGGAGAATGAAGGCGAGGAAACAAAAAATGATGGAATGGTTTTGGGAGATGCTAGCCTCTCGAATGACTAGCAACATTTACTACCTTAGTATTTTCTGCATCTTTGTATTATTGTGTTGCTGTGTTGGTGTGAGAGTGTTCTGTGTTGTTATTTCCAGTATGTTGCTCTCTGTGTTGTTGTTTTCCAGTAGTTCTCAGTCTTCAAAGCTTGTAATCACCATTCAGACTTGTAGATTTCTATCAATATAGTGTTGTTCAGCATTTTTACAGTATTATTTAGTGTTTCTTGGTTTGGGTTCTATCAGAATGTAGCAAAAAAATTTCAAGAATATTACAATGAACCAAACATAAAAATGTCACAATCCAAGGAATGTGATAGGAATCTGATTCCTTGGAATCAAATTCCTAGGACTATAAGATTCTGTGAACAAACACCTCGATAGAGTAATATTTTCACTAGTTCTTGGAAATGACAACTATATAATATCCTACACATTGTCATTTTTAACTCTACTTTGATGGTTTGATTATATCCCCCTGCAGTTCCATTTCATATGTTTATCAGTAACAATTATGAACCAAACAATCTAAGTCAGATGAGTTATTTTTCTCTAAAAGGATAGCTTATTTCTGCCTTATCCTACCTTATGTTTCCGTCATTCACCAAATCTTCCTAATTTGTTCGTTTCTATTGGCCAAAATGAAATGGATTTGAACTTCACATTGGTATCTGATACTAACTACCCCTGGTAGATTATCTGTTTAGGTGGATAAGAACACCTCATTACTTCCATCCTCACTTGCTACTTTATTAGTCATTATAGGATGGAATCTATAAAAAGACATTGAAATTTCAATCTAAAATTTTCCATTGGTTGCCCCGTAAATAGTATAGACTGCATGCTTATTGATCCTGAAAATTTATTTTCGACGCTTTTGTGTACCTAATTACCAAGCAATTAGAAGAGTTTATTATACAACTCACTAGCATTTGGTTCTATCCCTCGATAGCTGCTGTTTCTACATGACCTCTTGGTACTCTCTTCAGTCTTTTTACCTATACTAATAATACTAATCAAAATCATAGACTCAAATGGTCCTCAAGAAGCTATATTTCTAGAGGAATATTAGAGAATATCTATAGCAGAGGACCCAGGAAAAATCAAAACGAGCTAAAGGAGAAAATTAAGAGCTTCAATAAGTGAGGGCACAGTTAATAATGCAGAAAAGAGAAGGGGAACCTTTAGAAAAGGGAATGATGTGATCGTACTCGAAGCAGAGACAGCCTTGACAGTTGCAGAAACGCTTGCAGACAATGTTGCCGGCGGCGTCTTTGCGCCACCTCTCTGGATGACGGCCTGGTACAATATCAGCCTTAGCCCAGCACAGGCTCTTCGTCTTTGAGTCGAAGAATCTCGGTCTTTCGTCGCTCCCGTTGCCGCCGCCACCGCCGCGTGAACGATGTGGCGAGGAACTCATCCCTTCTCTCTCGCTCTCTCTCTCTCTCTCTGGCTTGCGTTGAAAACAAGTAGGAAAGAGAAAAGACAACGGGAGGGAAGGAGGAAATATTTAAGTGAAATTACAAATAAATCCCTTACGTATAATTTAATTCCAATTTTAAAGGTTAAATTATATTTTTGGTCCTATAATTTTACTAAAATTATAAATTAGTTCTTAAACTTTATTTCTATATAAAATAGTTCCTATAATTTTTCTATTCATATAAATTAATCTCTGTCATTAGTATGATTAATTTTGTTATTAAAATAGTTTTACATGATAGCTAATGTATATATTTATAAACATGTTAGCATAACCAGCCATTAAATTTTTCATAGCTCAGCTGTTATATCAACAAAATTTTCATTTTAGCCCTTAATTGTCAATTTCTTTAACCTAGCATCTACATTGAATTATGTTGACATGACAATTTAGTTATGTAAAATTTAATAATTGTGCATATTTACATGTTCACAAATGTATATATTAGCTGTCATGTAGGTAGCACTAGTTAACGGGCTGGTCACGAGCCAGACCATTTATAATGGGCTTCCTTTTAAAAAACCAAGATAGCATGTGGCTGGACCGTGGATAAACAATCTAGCCTGCGGTCTTTAGCTTCACGAGTCACGGCTTCACTAGAAAAAATAAAAAATAAAAAATCTTCAATGAGAGACTAGAGAGAGATTAGAGAGATCAGAGAGATGAGGATCAGAGACCAAAGAGATCAAATTCAAAGAGATGCTAACTTAGAGATGATGTCGATTGCCGAGCGGAGAGATGAGAATGAGAGACACAAAGCTTCTGAGAAGAAAGAAGAGGACAAAGTCATGACGTAGAGATTTGAGATGAGAGATGAGGACGACACAAAGATCTGAGACAAGAGAAGGAGAGAGGCAGAGCTTCTAAGCTCTGATGACTTCGCCAAGAGAGATGAAGACAACGGTCGATGAGAGCTTTGACTTCCGATGACGCTGATGACTTCGACTTCGTGCTTTAGGGCTGAGGTTAAGAGAGATTGAAGAGTCGAAGAGTTGGGAGGTGAGAGGAGGACTAAATCTGGAGGAGTGATGAGTGACAGAGCGAGATTGAGCCAATAAGGTGAGGGCATGACCGTGTGAGAAATTGAGGGCTGGACCCTGGACTGGATTAGGATTTGACCCAAACAAAAAAAAAACTAAAAGTCAATCTAGATTAGCATTTAGGATTGAGAAAAAAAACTAAATAAGGTTGGAGCGTAGAGCCCGCAATCTAGCCCCGTTTGGCCCACATGCTTAAAAACATATTAGATCATTTATGTCCGTTTTTAAATAGACCTAAATTTTTGAACTCAAAACCGTCTATTTATGAATGATTTTGGTCTTAACTGTGGACCATAATTTTTTTAAACAGCACTAAATGCAGGACTATTTTATAGCAAAGTTAATTATATTGACGTCAGGGACTAACTTACATAAATGAAAAAATTATAGGGACTATTTTATATAAAAATAAAGTATAGAAACCAATTTACAATTTTGGTGAAACTATAGGGATCAAAATTATAATTTAACCAACTTTAAAACTTAATACTTTACTGATCTAAAATATAAAAAAATTTCATATATCAATTAAAATTAATATCTAAAAATTATCTAATTTGTCACCAAATATGGGTTCATTTTTGTTTTCCAATTTTATCTTCTACATGATATCTAATTTGCATTTCTGGCAAATCACATATTTTTAAATACTGATTTTAATGGATATTTTATATATTTTTGTGATAGTTTAAAAAGGAAAAAAATTATTTAAAATTCAAGGGCTAAAATTATAATTATGTTACAATTTATGTAGATTATATGTAATTTTCCCAAATATTATTACATTAATTTTTTAATAAATATGGTTATTTAAAAATTAAATCAGGGTAAACTGCACTGTCTTCTTTGAAGTTTGTTTAAATTACACTCATCGCATCTTTGGTTTTAAATATTATAGTCTCCTTCTTTTTTTTTGTCATTAAAATTAGTTTTTTTTAATAATATAAGTTCCTCGTAATAATAAAATTATTTAACAATTTTTATTATTATATTAAAATAAAATCATAACTTTATGTTAAATGTTAACCTTAAATTAACTGCATTTATTGTTTTGTTAAAAAAAATTATAATATCATATTATATAAAAATTAAGAAGTTAATTGATTTAGAAGAAAGTTAGTTGAATGAGAGGTTTCTACAATATATCTTTAAATGATAAAAAAATTAAACATAATATCTAAAACTAAAAAAGAAATAAGTATTAATAAAAGAAGGAATAATTAATAAGTATAATGTAACTAAACTTTGCTAGAGATTAGTGTAACATATTCAAATAAATAAAATAATTTTAGCCACATAAAAGGCAAGATTGTAACTAGACTTTTCGAAATTAATGTTAATGTTCCAGATATATTAGATTTGTTTTCCTTTTTATTTTTCTTCTTTCGACCAGCAGAAATAATGTTCCATTTGATTTAATGCTTTATCTAAAATATTAAAAAGAAGTTTTTAAATTTTTACAAAGCAAAGGACGTTCTTAAGTTCTTAGAATATGAACCAAACTGACAGCCTACTATAATTTCATTTCTGTGGCTCTATTATATTGATGAAATTCAAAGTGTACTTATTTAAATATTCATTGTATGAGATTACAATTAATAAGTTGAAAATTATAAATAAAATTTAAAATTTAAGCAAAATATAAAATACAAAATATATAATTTAAATTATAATTTTAAAAAAAGAAGACAGCAAAAAATGCAAAAATTAACCATAAAGCTATAAAAATTAAATTAAAGTTCAAATAAATTATATATAATTTTTTTAAAGATAAAAATACAATTTAAGAGTCTTCAAAAGTTTACCTACGTGCTACAGTTAATAAAAGATATTCCCGCAGTCCTCTGCTTTAGAAAATATTTCTCAATACACTGTAATTTTATGAAAGTGCTCTGCTTTAAAAAATATTTCTCAATACACTGTAATTTTATGAAAGTCGAGTTCTTTGTCCTTTTTTTTTTTAAAACAAATTGCTTCCAATCTGTAATTTGTTTTTTTTTTTCAGATATAGAGAGAACTCGACCGCCTCTTTTAACTTTTCAAGTGCTTGACTACATTTTTTCAAAATAATTCAAGGAAGTCAAGTTTCATGAACTCAACTTTCCCACTTTTTTCTTTTTTCTTTTAAATTTAAGAACTGGACTTCCCTTTGTTTTTTTTTAAATTTTTTTCATAAATGATTTTAAAACTATGAAAAATTTTATTTTTTAAATACTATTTTATTTAAATTTTTATTAGTTTGTTTTGTTGACAATTTTTTAATTTAATGAATTATTTTTAATTTATGAATTAAAGAAATTAGAGAAATTAATAAATTATGAATTATTTTTTACTTATGAAATTAAACTAATTATATAAAGGAATTTAAAATATATATAACTGAATTTTAAAAAAAAATAAACAGAGTAGTGCAAGATTTTTTGTTTTGTTTTGTTTTGTTCACAATGTTTTTATTTAAGAATTTTTTTTGTTAGTTAAAATTTACATTATTGTTAGTTAGTTTTTATTATTTTTTAATTAAATTGAAAATATTTTCTTGAAATTATTATTTAATTAAGAAATTAAATAAATTATATAAAGAAATTCAATAATATAGAAATGAATCTAAAAAATATAAATAAAAGAGAAAGATTTTTTTCTTAGTATATATAATTTAACTTGATTAATGACAAAAGTATTATACATAATTGTCACGCCCCCAAATCAGGTTAAGTGACCGGCACAGAATGGGACTCGCTCCATTACCGTAAGCCTATCAAAACACAACACACCATGGCATGAAATAAAAATAATAATAACCAGTCATAACGTCACACATATAGATATTCCACATTAATTGACATCCATCTCATGAATATTGCAATGTTACAAAAGAAGGCTTATATTTGTAAGCTTTCCCTCTTCGTCACAAAATAAAGTTAAGGAAAGATTCAAAAACACAGCCTAACCATGAGCGTTAATTACAGATGAATTACCATCACAAAAGAATGCTCACTATGATCTAGAATTCTTAACAACTACATAGCAGATCACCCATTTCCCAAAAAAAAAAATGAAAATAATCACCAACTAATCGGCAACGATGTGGTGATATGAGACTTCGCTATTCCTCTGCACGTAAAGGGAGTACGTCAATTATTCAGTGAGAAAATAGCATAAGGAAAACTTACCATGTGCCTCCTACAAGGAAGAGGACATCCATAAACACTCCCCATCCCAAATCTAACTCAATCAACCACCAGATTAAACCACATCCATAAACACGCCCCATCCTAAATCCAACTCAATCAACCACCAGATTAAACCACAATCGTATGTATATGAAGGTAAAACTAGAGTTCACATACAAACACATATAAACGTAAAATACTCATTTAATCCAACACAAATTTTTATTCACAATAAGGAGGCCAACAAGGCCAATTCACAATTGATTGGTAGGGCATTTTCCCAGGGGTGCCACCGTCTCAAGACATCTACTACCAAATATAATTTATTTGTTATCGTCTATCCTTCACTTAGACGGTATCCTCGAGGGTAAAAATATTATTCATCGATAATATTCATAAGTCTGCCGTTCCTGGACCCCCTCCCTTGCCTTTCCATTCCCAAACAAGAGAGGTAGAAGTAAATCCCTCACATTACTTTCATTTAGCACAAATTAGATTCATCCACAAGGTGGTATTCACCAATAAGCAATCCACCACAATTATTATTTCTTTTCTTTTACCAAAATATCATAATAAGGTGAATATGTGATTCAACTATAGCCAATGCATACAAACTTTGCGTATAATTAAATATCTCCTCAGCACTATTTCAATTCAATTAATAGTAATGGCTAGAATGGTTGAGAGATGTTATCTCACTTTTAACACATTTCAACATTTCAATAAGATTTGGTAAAGAAAATCCCTTACCTGTGAATAAGAGTACAATAAACGAAGGACAAGGAACTCAATGTGGCATACAATCAATCAATGGAAGGACCTAATGACAAAATAACAAAGTTTAAGGCCAAAAAAAATTATAGGAGACTCTAGCCCTTGGGCGCCATGACCTCTCCCCAACTCCCTAAAATCTTCAACATATCTGTCCAGATGGCGCCTGGGCGCCAAGCATCCAATCCACTACTAAATCCTTTCATACATATGGCCCCTGGGTGCCTATCCTGGCACCCGAGGGCACTAACTCCTAGGAGTGTCAAGATGGTGCCCAGACGCCTTCTTGACAGCAAATCAACAACTCCAAAAAATGCCCTTTTCCTTCCCAAAATGGCACCCACTTGCTTTCCACTGTTTCCAAGACTAAACAAAGTAAGTTTGGGGTGGTTGGGCACCATAAAACTCAGATCAAACCTCATTTTAGATCAAGGGTAATGTTGTTCTAGAAATCCCAAATTTTCTTGTCCATTTAAAGCTTCCAACCATAACTCAAATTCCCTTGCTCTTAAATGTTGCCCAACTACTTAACTAACTTTTTAAAAATTCTTTAATACCTAAAGATTGCATGGAAAGCACATGAGAGCACCAAAACAGCCACTCACATCAGAAAACACAACCCTCCATCCTAGAATTTTAGAATCCACGAAAAAAAAAGGAAAGAAGAGGATAGATTATGCACTTACTTGAAGTTTCCTTTGGCTAACCTTGGTAAAATGTTCTTCTCTTCCTAAACCTACACTTCAGCCAACAGCAAAAAAAGGAGAGGACGCAAGAGAGAAGGGAGAAAATGGGATGAGCCAATACACACACACACACGCCTAAAAACAAACGAAATGAGGAAATAGGGTTTAAGAGTTATGGGACCCACCACACCACTTTCTTCTTATTTTAAATCTTCATCAATTTCCTCCTATCTCTTCTCTTACACTACATCCTCATACTTAGCAAAATTTATTTCTAGAGCACACTTTATTTCAAAATTTTCCACACACACACAATTTAGCCACAATATTCATTAATAATTTAATTTATCATTTCCTTCTCATGCGCCCTCTACTAGAAGCAGGGGTTACAAATATTCTCATAATTCACATAAACATCAAAGCACCCAAGAAAATTTCAAATAGCATATTAAGTAATTATGAAAATAATCCAAAAGGAAAGACAATAAAACAAAATTAAAAAAAATGAAATTTACAGGTATTACAATAATGCAATCCCACCCCACATCTTTTTTTTCTTTGGTACCTGCTTCAGAGGCAAAGGTTACAAACTCATGTCATCATCATCATTATCTTCCTCTTCCTATTATTCATTTGAATCCATTTGTGTAGGCTGCACCTGTGGTGTTTGGAATAATTGATGCTGAAGGTCCTCAGGAGACAAGCCTAGTGCCATGAGTATTGTCATATACATAGACATATCTTGATGTGACAAGCCACTATCTTTAAAACTAGATGAACCACCATCCTCGAATGTAGTAGAGGACCCTCCTACTCAGTCACTGTGGGGGTCCTTCCCTGCCTTGGCCAACAACTTGCCTTAGCATGTAATTACATGCAGATCACTTCCTTGAAGCAAGTACTTTATTCTCAATTGTTCTTTCCTTACATGCTAATGTCATGTTACTGTTTGATGGAGAAAATGGGGTCTATGGGAATCAGATGGGTTACTACAAGCCAAATTGGCAAAGAATATGATCGGTATAGTGCCACTCACTATGTTCAAGCAGATAAGTGGCACCGAGGCATGAGACATATTTGTTTGACAAATTGTTGTATGGACACCACATAATCTGATGAAAATATTTGTTAGTATAAAATTATAGGTGGTTAAATCGAATTAACAATAGAAGGAAGAATACCTCGTTCCAGAGCATATGATTTAGAAGAAGTCTATATCAATATAAGGAATGCACTACTGGGGCTTTGCGCATAAGGAGCCCTTATCACCTGTCAGTGTTGCCAAACAAAAAACTATCAACTGGCAATTCAAAGGAAAATACCCACAAATAATAATAAATCCAACTTATTAATTGGCAATTCAAAGGAAAATACCTATATATAATAATAAATGCAACTCACTAGAAACCAAAAGGCTGTAGCAATAGATAGCATGGATTAGGGTCCTCTAACTAAGATTTAAGCAAGAAGTTAGGAAATCACATCCATTCTTACAATGCAGCAAGGCCATGTACCTTGCAATCTATTTCATTTATAGCTTAATGGTCTCGTAAAGCTCATTGTACAAGTTTTCTAAGATTGTGGTGCCTTAGCATAATTTGGCATACTTATTGAAATACTTGAGTAGTAGTAGGTACATTGAGTATACCATGGTGTAAGATTTATTCAGCATCAAGAAACATCTATTTAGTTGAAGGTTTCAAGCTCTCATGAAGTATGCAAGCGTCACGTTATTTGCATCATTGGGTAGTTTTGCAAATTTTTCTACTAACTAGCCTAAGTTCAATCATTGTCCTTTCATAGGTACTCACAATGGCTCAATCCCTAATAAACTTGACGTTTAGCATACCAAATTCTTTCAGGTCGACCCACTTATCACTTGTTTCTCACATGACATGTCTAAAATCACTCTGACGTTGTGATACTAGTAGGGATTTTTGCCATGTCTGTTATTTAGATGCTTGTGCTTGTGATATGTGTTTTGATTGCTTTGCTTGTAAAGCATGAACGTTATGTGGTATGAGTGGTATTGTAATACTTGAAGTGTAATACCCTTAATTTTTCTTTTTCGTATTTTATGCATTAAATTCGCCTTGTGTATGATAAATTTTTTCTTTATCTTATTTTATTATGGTGAATGGAAATTGTGATAAGATTTAGTATCAAATATCTAAATTTTGTTTGGTGAGGGAACCTATGTGATATTATTAGAAATCTTGGTTGGTGAATTTAAACTTTAAAATTTCATGTGTTGATAAATTTATATGGTGGCATGAGGCTTGGTGGAAATTTTATTGACTTAGACATATATGTGAGCCTAAGTGTAAGAGAGCATGAGAAGGGTGGACATGCTGGGAATTTTAAAACTCGTCATTTAAAGGAATTAGAGTCTAAGCTTCAGCCTCCCATTTTGCTCTCTCCTTAGCCGCGTTTTGCTATGTGCCTTTCCCTCTCTATCTTTCAGCCTTCTCCTTCCTTTTTTGTTGGAGTTCCATTTGGTTCTTGCATAGGAAGCTCCTTGTCAGAATAAGGAGGAAGGAAAGTAGATGTAGGATCCCCCTTGCATTCTCCTCTCCCTTTTTTTTTTTACACATCCCCAAACCCTAATGTGAGAATGTTGTGTTTTTTGAAGTTGTGAGTTAGGTTGTGTTCCCAAATGACTTCAAGGGTAATTTTAAGTGTTTAAATGTTTAATACTTGCTGTTGGGTGGTCAGAATTGCATTTTGGAGAAAGGATATGGGTTGTTGCTATCATAATATGCTATATATGTTGTCTTGTGTTGAATAATTGGGATTTTGATGGCATAACCTTGATCTTTATTTAAATGAAGAGTTAAAATTAGTTTTATGAGATCCCAAACACCTAAACATGAACCTTAAATAACTATGGGAGCCTTGGGACATAAAGGAAATGATTTAGGGTGAGAAGGAGCTAAGTTTCAAAACATTTTGGTTTGGATCAAAGGGTAGAGAACATGTTGAAGTATTAGGTGTAGGAACCCTAAGCATCCACTAGGTAGAGAGGAGAAGGGTTGGCACCTAGATAATGGCTACCTGAGAGCTCTAGCCTAGGGCCGGAGCTTCAGGGAGGTTTTGAGGAGTAGATGTAACGCCCATGCTCCATGAGTGATGCCAAAGGTGCCATAGGCTAGGACTGCCTACATTTTTGTTGAGCTTAAATCTTGTTGTTTGACCCTAAATGCCTTCGTTAGTTGCTTGTATGTTGTGACAAAGTCTTATCTCTAGTTGTTTGCCCTAAATCTCAAGTGAGGGATTATCACTACTTGTGTTAAACTTAAACATTGTAATTCTTTAAGTGCTGCATGATTCTTCTTTAAACTTTATTTCTTAGTCTTGAATCAAATATGAATGGACTTAGGAAGAGCTTCATACTATAGTATCATTAATATGTGTTTACCCATCTTCTATAGGATCATAAATTTTGTGACTACATTTATGAATCATCCTTGTTAGGGATGTTTGATGTATCATATTAATCAACTATTTAATTTGTGAAACCCTACTATTTGCGTATAGTAATGATGTGATAATCAAATGAATTTGCGAAGGAAAATTCTCCATGTTTTCCCAGAAAATGATGGGTAAAGGTAGAGGCCCTTGGATGGTGGGCTTATATACTTCTTGGGATAAATAGTCCTTTGACCCTCGAGGATGCCTTCTAAGTGATGGACAGGCGAAGACAAACTAAAATATAATCATGCTTGGTGATGGCGTCTTAAGAATGTAGTACACATAGGAACTTTCCCATTATTACCTAAGCATGATATGGCCTCAGTGGCCCAGTCTTCCTTGAAGCTTATGATGGGTTAATGGTTAATTCATGTTTTGATGCATGATGGTGAAATGTATGTGATGCTTGAGTTATAATCTTTATTTACAACTATTTGGTTTTGTGTGCACTTCAAGGTGATGGATTATTAGAGGATGGGACCGATTACAAATTTCCATCCCTTGTAGGAAGTACACGGTAGGTTATTTACTTGTAGTGTTATACTTCACTGAGTTTAGTACTCACTTCCCTTTTTGTGTACCTTTTGCAGATTCTGTTGTAACTGGTAAGCCTCTGCACCAGGAGTAGCAGGGTCTCTTATCACCACACATTTTTCTGCTGGTTGGTGATTCTTTTGGTATTTTGAGAGGGGGAGTCAACTCTATAGCTAATATGACTCCTAGGATATGTGTTGTGTATTTTGTGATAGATTATAATTCTTACCATAGTTTTTGGTTAGGCTATGTTTTAAATCTTCCCTTAACTTTATTTTGTAATAGGAGAAGGAAAGTTTGAAAACATCAACCTTTTTTTGTAAACTACAACATTCATGGTATGAATGATTTTATTCATCATTTGGCTTCTACATGTTATGCTTATAGTTGGCATTATATTTTATTTTATTTTATTACATTAAATCTTGTGTTACGATAAGCTTACCATACCAGTCAAAGTTGGTTTCAAAGCATAGGCTATAGATCTTTTATTAACTACAGAGCAATGTGTCCTTAGTGTACCCTCCCCTATTGTTGTGAACCACGACACAACCATAGGATGACGTTCCACTAAAGGCCCTGGGGTGGTCATGGTTAGTGTTTCCTTTTATGTCATACTCATCGGTTATGTCTTAAAATGATATTGATTATATATAGTGTACTATGTAGAATTCTCCTCCTTTAATGGAGCAAAGTGGATCTATCAATGCGAGTGATAGGGAAGGCTTTGAGGAAGCCTCCATACTAATATCCATGGTCCTTGTGCCCGAGCACTAAGATGGGGATGAGTAGGCTGAGAGCACACATGCTCAAAATGTCTGAGGCTCACTAGGAGGGCCTTTTCAAGAAGTGCGGCACCTCTTGATGCTCACAATGTTGATATAATAGCAGCCATTAATGCCCTTCAGGGCGCCGTCACAACCCTTATTATGATGATGATGGATAGGAAATTCACTACACTTAACCTACCGGTAGTGCCTGCCTCCATGAATACACCACCGGTACCCCGTCAGCCATCACCTCTACCACCGCCAAGGAGGGAAATAGGGAATAAGGTGAAGTTAAATGATTTTCTTAAGCTAAAGCCTCCAATGGTTCTTGGATGGGTGTAAGAAAACATGCAAAGCTCTAAAGTGTTCCAGTGAGTCCATAGTGGAAATGTCTACCTATCAATTGCAAGGGAAGGCTCATGAATAGTGGAAGATGTGGAAAAGCGATCATCCTTTAGATGCTTCATTAGAGTTATGGGAAGAATTTGAAAAGGCCTTCATGGATAAGTTTGTTCCTGTGAGCTTGAAAGTGTCGAGGGCCTATGAGTTTGAGCACTTAAATCAAGGGTCCATATCAGTTAAAGAGTACGATGCCAAGTTTAACCGATTGTTGAGATATGCACCATACATGGTATGGGATGAAAGAAAAAAGATTTGAAGATTCATTTTGAGGCTCTAATATCCCTTGTCCCAACTTATGAGGACTTAAATAGAGACTTTCCTAAATTACTTAGCTATAGTGGACAATGCTCAAATACTGGAATTGGGTGAACAAAAGAAAGAGGACTTCTAGAAGAAGAATAAGAGGGGATTTGAGGGGAAAACCTTAGTCACAATGGGACTTTCGGGATATTCAGGCCTCAAACTCGGGGGCAAACTTTATTTATGGCTTTTTCTCCATCAATACAATCTTTAGCATACACACCTCAAGGGTAAGTAGGGCCATAAGGGGGTCAAACTTCTGTGGTTTAAGAGTCTTCTAAGAAAAGGCATAGCAAGCCTTAGTGTTTGAGTTGTGGAACGTTCCACTTTGATATCTGTAATGAAAAGGAGGGAACTTGCTTTTCTTACGGTCAAACAAGGCATTTATGGAGAGATTGCTAACAACAGGCAGTGGCTTCTAGGCAGGGGTCGATTCATCCATCTCATCCTCAGTCTGAGTTAGTTCTACTAGTAAAACCCCTACTTCATCATCGGTAGGTTGGAGTGGGATAGGCCATGGAGGTGGTGGGAGAGGACAAGGTACTAGATGTCAGTTCTAGACGAGACATGGTCCAGCTTGGGTTACATGTATTCTCTCAATTTGTTCCTTCAATGCTCATGTTACATGGTCCAATGCATTAGTTACATGTATTCTCTCAATTTGTTCCTTCAATGCTCATGTGTTGTTTGATCTGGGTTCAACCTATTATTATGTTTCCATTGCATTTGCTAAACACTATTTTAAAGAATTGGTTAGGCTTGAGAAACCTTTTCTTGTAGCCACCTCGTAGGAGAAACCTTGATTTTGCAATATGGTTACCATGATTGCTATGTGTTTGTGTTTGGAAGGGATACCATGGTAAACCTCATGTTGTTAGAAATGTCCAAGTTTGATGTAATCTTAGGTATGGATTGGCTAACTTCTTGCTATGCCATGGTGGACTATCATGACAAGGCGATAAAATTTAATGTGCCAAGGGATAAGTCCTTTATTTTCCAAGGTGACCAAATTGATGTACCTAACAATCTTATCTCTATGATGAGTGCTCGTTGATTGATGAGAAAGGGGTGCCAAGGATATTTAGCTTTTGTGAGGGATATGGAAAAAGATATGAAGGATGCCAGTAGTGTGCCAGTGGTTAGAGAATTTCTCAATGTCTCTTTGGAAGAATTACCCAATCTACCACCGGATTGAGAAATTGAGTTTGCAATAAATGTGTTATCAGGAACAAAACCCATTTCTATACTACCATACAAGAATGGCTCCAGCGAAGCTTAAGGAGCTCAAGGAACAACTCCAAGATTTTTTGGATAAAGGGTTTATTCAACTGAGTTCCTCACCATGGGAGCAACCAATATTGTTCATGAAGAAAAAGGATAGATTATTGAGGTTGTGTATTGATAATCTTCAATTAAATAAGGTGATAGTAAAGAATAAGTATCCCCTACCATGAATTGACAACTTGTTTAATCAACTTCAAGATGCCCAATGTTTTTCAAAATTTGACTTGAGGTCGGGCTACCACCAACTCTAAAAAAGAGCAAAAGATATGCCCAAGATGACTTTTAGGACTCATTATGGTCACTACGAGTTCTTTATGATGTCTTTTGATATAACAAATGCTTTCGTCGCTTTTATGGATCTTATAAATAGGGTTTCCAAACCCTTTCTAGAAAAGCATGAGTAACACCTCTGGATTATGTTACAAACCTTTAGAGAACACCAGTTGTTTGTAGAATTTTTAAAGTGTGAATTCTGGTTGACACATGTGGCATTTTTTAGCCATATTATCTGAAAGGATAGGATTTAAGTGGATTCAAATAAGGTGGAAGTAGTGAGACAATGGCCTCGGCCTACTACTATAACGGAGATTAGGATTGGTGGGTTACTACTACTAGTTTGTAAAGAATTTTTTAAGGATCGTGACTTCATTATGAGCCGATGATGATGGAAGATGTATATATATATACAGACTCCACAAGATGGTGACAGATTTCACTGGATGATGATAGACTTCACAAGACAATGACGGTGCCATATAAGGATATAGAAGTCAACAAAGAAAGGGGATGTATATGATAATAAGGGTATAATAGGTATTTTGATAAAATAATAAGGGTAAAATAGGAAGAAAAATACATTCAAAATAATCTATAAACTACTGAAACAAGCTTATTTACCAAACACTTCTAACAAGCTTATAAGCTAGTCAAATATTGCCAGACACAACTTTTTAGCTCACATCCAAGCTAAATCTTCTCTAGTTGAAGAAGTAAAAAGTAAGCAAAGGAAAGATCCAAATTTATGCAAGATCCGTGATGAGGCAAAAGAACGTGGTTTTCCTCCTAATAAGGGCAATGTGTTAAGATTTGAAGGGAGGATATGTGTACCCAATGTAGGGACCTTGAGGAAGGATATCAAGGAGAAGGCTCACAAATTCGCTTACTCTGTGCACCTCGATGCCACAATGATGTATCAGGATCTAAAATCGATGAATTGGTGGGACAGTGTCATAATCCTAAAATAGGGCACGTGACCGGCATGGTAACGGGGGACATGTCATCCCTAAACCATAAGCCTACAACACATTTACTACAATTTCCCTTAATTTTTAACATGGACATCATAACTACCATAAATAGACATATTAATTCTAGGACTTAGGTGACCTATGTAGCTACAGAGCACTCTAAACTTACTTATCAAGGAACTAAGAACTCACCAAAGGCTGAGTCACACTAAACCCGTCATCCCATAAAAAAGGTACTCATCTACTAAGTTGTATCTGAAAGGTGATAACCACAAAGTGAGTCGATATAACTCTGTAAATAGATAATCCTATCATAAAAAAAATGTATATGTATGAGCTTATTCACCCATGTGTGCTTACTAGCTCATATTAGAAAGATTTACGTATAAGCACATAACATTAGGCTTATACATAGATGTGCTAAGCCTCGTAATTTTTTGGCTCTATTCAGAACCTTTCAAACTTATAATGTAATCCTCTAAGTTGTGGGTAACATATCCTTTCTCAACACTACATAGGATGTGTATGTACCTTACTTTACTTGGGTCCAGATATTAGGACAACATAGTCCTCTGCAAATATTTATAAATGCAAAAGAATATCATTGTATACACATAGGCTAAGGCATATGATTCCTCTACATAACACGCATTATACCACATTTAACTTGTAGCATCAATTAGATTTACTCCATATAATCAAGAATACATACATCTTATATAACATGTGAAAGCAAGCCTACATAGTCCATCGGGTTGCTCGAGAGTCTCACTCGACTGAGGCCCTCTTCATCTATTAGGTCTATAGGGAAGGTTGATTCACTAAGCTTTTTTGCTACCAGGGTCACTATGAGTCAGTGACCCAGCAAGCATTTTCTCTACCGGGGTCACTATGAGTCCTACTTAACCTAGGCCCTCTTCAAAAATCTTCATCCATCGGGTTACTAAGAAAGGTTGACTCACTAAGCCCTTTTGATATCAGGGTCACTATGAGCTGATGGCCTACCAAGCCCTTTTACTACCAGCGTTGCTATGAGTCTTACTTGACCTAGCCCCTTTTATCATGCATAAATACAATCATCAACAATACATGTATACTTAGCTATATATGCAGACAAGCATAAGGCAAGTAGATGTCACATAATTCAAGTCATGCTTTCATGCAAATCATAACGACCTGACACTTTTGTATAGTGTAATAATTCTAAGCTTCTATCAATGCATGGACAAGAGTCAATACAACTCAAAGCAAGTTATTCAACACAAGCTATAAGATATCCTTCACAACCATCATGTCTACAACTAATGCAACCATAAGTGACATATGTCATAATTTTTCAAATAGTTCATTATCATTAAAGCATCAAGGAACTCTCATATTGTGTAAGGATCTTTGCCTCTATATTGATGTTAACTAATTAATAAATGTGGCTAAGATAATTCCCCCCTTTTTAATATATAATGTTCCGTACAAGGCTAAGGCTTATCATCTCTTATGCATGGCTTTTCTTAATTTAGCCCCTCCTTATAGATTATGAGGTTTGTATAAATATAAATATTAAATTTGAGTAGTGTTAGCCACTCTTTCATTCTTGTTATTCGTATATAATTATTTTCTAATTTAGTGCTATGTGACACTTCTCTGGTCCTTCATTACACTTGCTTTCATATACCTTCTATAATTTACCTTGGTTAAGATGGTGGCAAAAGTTTCCATTGACACTAATTATGTTTTCATAATAGAAAAACCAAGGAAAGCTAACTTTTCCCATATCTTCACCTTCTCAGTGTAAGTGTAACCTAGGACTCCATACCTTAATGTAGCCAATCCTACTCCTTATATACAATTGTGCCATTAGGTATAAAAGTATGGGTAAGATTACTACACTACACATTCTTGCATTGGCATAAGACATATTTACCCACAACAACTACACAACACTTAAACCCATATAGAAAGTTAACATTTAGAATTGGTGTGGTTAATATCTTACTAGGTGTGGCCATGCCTCTAACTCCCCATGTTACCTTATAACTTTTAAAGGGTAGTCATCCTTTATAGGTTACTTGTTCTTTAACTCTTATGGAGTAGCTTGATCTTCCTAATTTGGTTAAACTATGTTTTTCATGAAGTATTTTATTCACATTTTGAAATAAATGTAAGTATGCATACCTTATACTGTCATTATTTATCATAAGGAGAACAACCAAGATAGGGTAGGAATTCCCCTCACATTGACTCTTCATATCACAAATATTCTTGACATAAAGCATTCAGATCTTAATATGGTATGAGGGAATAACCCTTCTTTGAACTCCCTGAGGCATACACAAGTTTTATATTATTGTACCTCCTAGATTGATTGTTTTCGTGTTTCTTTTATCTTCACGGAACTTTAATGTGAGGATTTATAATTTAAGAGAAGAGACTCACAACATGTCAAGTATCCAAACATAAAGCATCGACAATTTCATTCTTGTCAAGAGTAGAATTAACTAATTACCGTACCTCCAAGTTTAAGTTGGGAAGTTTGCAAGCCCAAGAATTGCTCTTTTAATGCTTATTTGAGGCCTATACATCATCTAGTGTTAATTAGGATTAATTTCCAAAATTTATCCTTGATTTGTGGAATTTTGGTTAAAGTGAGGATGGTGAAAAAAGTCTCTAGAATTGTTGTTCAAGCTTAGGAGACAAAAGAGAAATGAAAGATGTAAGATAAGACTTGAAAAAAAAAAACATAGGCTAAGAGTCTAACTGGGCACCCGCTGGTAGGGCTCTTGGCCAGGTTGGCACCCGTGCGTCCATGGCTAGCAGCTATGGTTGAGAGTCCTCCTTGCTTGCCCCAAGAAGCACCAACTCAACCTCCTTTCAATTTCTTTGCTTTGGCCACTTAGTTTGGGTTCCAAAACTTAACAACATTCTCTAAAGCTAATATGAGCAACAATAAGGATCAAATCTAAAGTTTTTTACATTAACACCTTTAATTTCTCTCATTTCTGATCTTTCTCATCCCATTACAGACCATGATTTCAGCCACATATTCTTTGTATTTTTAAGTCCTTACTTCAATTAAAAGCATGGAAAGACAATTTCCCTTAAAAATCTATTCCAAATTTCATAGTTCCCAAAGTTTTCAACTTGGGGTTTTTATTGCAAGAAACTAAGAAGAGAAATAAATC
Source organism: Biancaea sappan (assembly GCA_037074585.1). NCBI lineage: Eukaryota > Viridiplantae > Streptophyta > Magnoliopsida > Fabales > Fabaceae > Biancaea > Biancaea sappan. The sequence goes on along the minus strand of CM073497.1, from coordinate 42,546,087 downwards.
TTTGTTCTTACCTTGAGGAGGGAAGTCCGGTGAGGGATAGGCAGTTAGTAAGGGGAACTCACCAGAGTTGGCGGTGGAGCCACCATCAGGAGCATTCTTTGACCATGAGGATGAGAGGCGACCAAGGAAGGGGGAGAGTGTAATATCTATCATTTTATTTTTCGTTTAAATTGATGAATTTTATTTCATGAATATTGAGTTTGCAATTTTGTGTGAAATATATGTCTGTGATATTATATATGATGTGACGATACTTTAGTATGCTATTTTGGGCTATAGGCTAGCAATGTGTGGTGCTAGGTTGTATAGGGACTAAAGTGAAGAATTTTAGATTTTGTTAGGGCATAACAAAATGGCTAAAAAGAGGTAGTAATGGAAGAGAAAAATTATAGGGAACTTTGATGTGAAATAAAAAGTGAAAAACAACTCCTAGATCTTAAGATATTAATTTTTGGAACAAATAGTGATAATTAAATTATTAAGTGAAATAAAGGAATAAAAGAAAAATAAACATAAACATAAAACTTATGCCATACAGATCATTAGAAAATAAATAAATATATTTAAATAATATAGTTAGTAGCAACAATAGTTAATGGATCATGCTAAAGATTAAATAAAAGAAATAGGCAATTACCCATACTAACTAAATCTAAATTAATACTAAATAAAGGATAAATAATACTAATAGATAAATCTAAAAGGTATCTTCTGAAAATCTGATTTAAACATATTATTTTTGAGAATTTGAATAACAAATATATTTTTCAATACACGATAAAAGAGATCTTATGAAACACGGATGTTGAATGTCATATGAGACTATGAAAGAAAAGGCAACATATTTGACGTGTGGTTTCATTTATGTTCATATTTTTGTGGCTATGACTACTTTTGTAGAAACTTAATTATTGTCCATTAATTTCTTTTTCTGTTTTGGATACCACTGCATAATTCTTTTATCCAAACCCAACAACCTAATCTAAACAAAATCATTGTCCTCGATCTCCAAGATATAAAGAAAACTGAAATTAAATATATAGCTTATGCTATTATTATATAGCCATAATTCTCTCCCCTTAAATCATAACAGGCCAAGCTACCTATACTTTTTTATATATATACAAGATTAATGCATATCCTTAAGGATATCTCGATCTTAAGTTGGAGATTGTTTGAACCTTATTTATTAAAGTTATCCTAGGAGCCGAAAGCATAAGGGTTGAATTATTATTATTATTATTATTATTATTATTATTATTATTATTATTATTATTATTATTTTAAGAGAGAGAGAGAGGAATGGAATACGTCATATTGGAAAAAAAAAAAGAAGAAGAAGAAAAAGGCACACGGCCACCCCATCCCTACCCTTTCAATCATACATTCCCTAAACACAAACCTAGGCACTCATCAAGTAGAACCTTGGATAGCCTCTTGGTTCATGAGCCTAGCAAGAATACCTCAATGGCACTACGAAACTCAAAAGAACTCAGAACCCACACACGTGCTCCTTTCCGAATTAACCTAGAGAGAAACTTCTTCACATAAATCTAGATCAATGGATTAACCCTTCTTTAATATTATCTTAGTGTTAAAGTAATAAGGTAGAAAGGTAGGCAAATGCATGGTTAGGAAAGAAGGAATTCAATTAGAAATTTGAAAAAAGTTATTTTGAGAAAGCATGAAATCGAGTGTTGATGTAAAATTGCTAACGAGAAATGTTAGATGAAAAGATGATCATCTGATATGTGATGAATATTTTTACGTTTAGAGATAATAATGTTTATCCTTGTATGGATTTGATTATTGTGACTACAGGTTATTTTATGAGTGATCCGACTAATTCTTACTATGATTCTAGTATTTTATGTATTTTGGGATGCCATAAGATGGAAATCCCAAATTTGTAGGGATTATGATGAATAAGTGGGATAAATGGTGATATTTATTGTAATTATGTCTCATGACAATTTTATGTTTATGTGGATTTTGTGAACCCCCTTTGAATGCTTTGATTGGTACAAGTACTGCCCCTCCTTCATGGCAAGGTAAGGCAAGGACCCAGGTTGAACTACAGCTCCCATGGGCGTCTTAACCAATGATTGAGGGTAGCGACTTCCCATGGCGAGGTCAAGGTGAGGACCCGTAGGGTGTCTTGGTCGGTGGGACATTTGCAACATCATGGTATGGCGAAGACCCATAGGGTGTCATGCCATTAACATGTGCCACTAGTTGGTTGAGATTAGTTGTCGTGTTTCTAGTATGTATCTTTCCTTGTGACTTCACGATGAATGCCTTTGAATTTATTTTATTATTCTTTAACATATTTGGATTTTATTAGGATGGAGATTGACTAGCTCATTGCTATTTTTATCTCACACTAGTTTTATGTTTTTAACTTTGGCAGTCGAGGAAGAGACTCCTCTCGAGGAGTAGTAGGAAGTCTTATCATGTACCCTTCATTTTTCAAAAGGTTCATTGAGTCTTTTGAGTTTAGTAGGTGCTCTGTAGTCGTTAGGACACTTAGGATCAGGATGAGGATTTTTATTTGGAATTCAATGAATAAATATAGTTACTAGAATTTTCATAAATTATATAATTTTTATAATGACATTATTTATGTCAATTGAATGATATGATGATTTGGTTAATTTAATTTAATTTTATAAAATAGTTGGTTTGATGTTTGATGAATTTTTATGATTGATAATTATATGTTAAATTATGAAATTCCTTGGACATGAAATTGAAGACATAGGTAGATACATTTTAGTTATTAATAAAAATGTTCGTAGGAGTAATTATTAAAGATGTAATTTCTTTTGAATAAGTAATTATATGAATACCATGGAATAATTAAATAGAATATTTTATGCTTCTACACAATTGAATAAAACAAAAGGAGTAGTAAGAATAAAAGGCTTACAGTAAGAGGAAAGTATTGTTACTATGCCGTCCCGGCCCGATTTGTGGATTGTGACAAAAAGGGCATTAGTAGGATAGTGAGAGATGAAAGAGATGTGAGAGTGTCTGAAATATTAAGGGGTGTGTGTGTTTTGATGGAGGTGGGGCCCACTTTCTTTCAATTTGGTCCATTTAATGAAGCAAGTTCTATTAGGGCCTCTAAAGAATTTTGGAAATTCTTTTAAATCAATCGATAAACCACACCTCAGTAAAACACAACACTTATACACCAAATTTCTATTTCACAACACATTTTGTTAAAATACGAAAATTTATATTTTGTTCACTTTGGCCCCTCTCAGTGTCCCATACATTGTCATGCCTCCATTTCCACCATCATCGTGGCACTGACTCTGTAACATCACCTCTTTAACCCTTCTCTCCTCAAGGGCATGTACTTATGTTGATCCCATGGGATTACTTATTACTGCCCTTTCTTTTCACTTTAGTCCCTTTCTCACTATTCAAGCTTCTTACTTAAATACTTATTCATTTGCGAAAAATTTCTACATGTGCGAATTACCCTCTCTTAGTAGCTACATAATACCTCGGGTATTATAAACAACATGAAGCACAATGTTACAGATTATGTGTAAAGATGTTTGACTTGTCAACAAGTCAAAGCAGAGCAGTAGAAATCGAGTAGGTTACTTCAGTAAATTGAAATTTCCAAATAGAAGTAGGAGAGGGTCACCATGGACTTTATGGTCAGGTTACCCTGGTCTTACATGGGGTGTGACTTAATTTGGGTGATTGTAGACCGTTTGACTAAGACAACACATTTTATATCGTTGAAGACTACCTTTCGTATGACCAGGTAAACCCAACTGTACATCAATGAAATAGTGAGGTTACATAGAGTCCCAGTATCTATCATATCAAACCAAGGGCCCCAATTTACTTCATGATTTTGGAGGGTCTTCCAAGAGGTGTTGGGTACCCAAGTAGACCTAAGTACTACCTTTCTTCCTTAAACAGACAGATAATCTTTCATAGGATTATAAATTTTGTGACTACTTTTATGAATCACCTTTGTTAGGGAAGTTTGATGTATCATATTACTCAACTATTTAATTTGTGAAACCCTACTATTTGTGTACGGCAATGATGGGGTAATCAAATGATTTGTGAAAGATAATTCTCTATATTTGCCTGAAAGGGGATGGGTAAAGGTGAAGGCCCTCGAATGGCAGGCTCATATACTTCTTGGGATAAATAATCCCTTGACCCTTGAGGACGCCTTCTGAGTGATGGACAAGCAAAGACAAACTAAAATATAATCATGCTTGGTGATGGCATCTTGAGAAGGTGGCACACATGGGAAATTTCCCTTTACCGCCTAAGCATGAGATGGCCTCAGTGGCCTATTCTTCCTTGAAGCCTATGATGGGTTAATGGTTAATTCATGTTTTGATGCATAATGGTGAAATGAATGTGATGCTTGAGTTATGATCTTTGTTTACAACTATTTTGTTTTGTTTGCACTTCTGGATGATGGATTGTTGAAGGATGGGATCGATTACGAATTTCTCATCCCCTATAAGAGGTACACGGTAGGTTATTTTCTTATAGTGTTATACTTCCCTGAGTTTATTACTCACTTCCCCTTTTTGTGTACCTTTTGTCGATTCTGCTGTAGTTAGTGAGCCTCCACACAAGGAGTAGCAGGGTTTCTTTTCACCACACCTTTTGCTGTTGGTTAGTGATTCTTTTGGTATTTTGCGAGGGGGTCAACTTTGTCGCTAATAAGACTCTTAGGATCTATGTTGTGTATTTTGTGATGGATTATATTTCTTACCATAGCTTTTGGTTAGACTACGTTTTAAATCTTTCCTTAACTCTATTTGGTGATGGGAGAAGGAGAGTTTGGAAACATAGGCTTTTTTTGTAAACTAAAATATTGTATGAATGATTTATTCATTCTTTGGCTTCCACACATTATGCTTGTGGTTGGCTTTATATTTTATTTTATTTTATTTTATTGCGTTAAATCTTGTGTTGAGATTAGGGGTGTACAGAAGGTCGATTTGGTTCAATTTTGAGCATGAACCAAACTGAATCGACCTAATCGGTTTGCCAAAAATAGGACCTATTCAGTTGTAGTTTGGCGCGATTCAGTTCGATTATTTTGGCTGTTTGGTTAGGTTTTGGAAAATTTTTAGTAGATGATTTTTAATTTTTTATGTCAATAATATTTTTTAAAAAAATAGAGGTTTATGTTTTAAAAAATGCTCTCTCTTATCTATTTTTAAGAGATGCACATATATATTGTGTAATATCTGGAAACTGGAAGTTAACTGAAGTAATTTAGTATGTATATTGTGTAATATTATTTTTTTGAATATATATATATATATATATATATATATATATATTAAAAAAGGAAGTGAGCACTGCTGTGAGAGAGGAGTCTGGAAGTGAACATTTAGTATGTGTAGTGTAATATTATTTTTTAATATATATATAAATTAATTTTTTAATATGAAGTTTGGTTCGGTCAGTTATAACTGAACCAAACCAACTGAGAACCGATCAACCGAATCAAACCAAAAAATTTATATTTTAAAAAATCGATCTGGACCTCATTTCTTTCAATTTTTTTCAGTTTCTTTTCAATTCGGTTTGGTCTGGTTGGTTGTGATAGATTTTGTACACCCCTAGTTGAGATAGGCTTATGGCCATGGGGTGGATCCCATACCGTGCCGATCACCTAACTTGATTGAGGGGCATGACACACGGTTCTCGGGTATTAGTGTAAATGGTTTTTTCATAAATACTCAGATGTGGGGGAAATTTTTTTGTTTTGTTAGTAAAGGAAATGCAAGGTTAGAGAAGCGTGGCATGTAAAATGATGAGTAACTGAGAGATGAAGAGGTACACATAACCTATGGGGAGACGAGTAAGCTCAGGATTCGTGGAAGGGCTAGTTTGAAATAAAAAAGAAGTATGGGTACCTTGTGTTTAAATGGGAAGATAAGTGGTGGAATCTATGTAATGCATAAAGTGTGAGAAATATCTGAGTTTGGGAAATTATAGACTTGCCATTACTAACGTTGACTGGGGCTTGACTGAGGGGTAAGATGGTTCTTATCTATGGATATATATATATGGGGCCACATACACATTTCCACTCACGCACCTATTTCCCCTCCTACATGCTCTTCTATCCTCGATTCTCTAGCTCTCTTTCTTCTCCACCATACCTCAATCTCTTTAGCCAAGCTTCCAGCCATCAATCTCCGACAAGGGTTTGGGTCTTTGGCGATCAACCACTACTGAAAAGGCAAGGAGTTGAGATACATTCTTAATTTCTATCTCATTTTCAAATTTTGGGAAATTTGGGTGAGATTGAGGTTGTTTAGGATCTTTAGAGATTGGGTTATGTTTTAAAACATTTCTTGATGATTAATAATTAAATTAGAAGCAAGAATTGATAGGAAGAACAAGATTAAGGATGGGATTAAATGGATGAAGCATAGAAAAGTGAAAGTTAGGGTTTTGAGATGAAATTTCTTGATTCAAGCTTGGAATCTCAAAATAAACTTGGGGTTTTTGTGTCAAAACATTCCCTAAACATCAATAATGAAATCTTATGGAAAGAATCATGAAAATTAGTTGAGTTTTAAGCTAAATCAAGTGGAAACCAAGATGAATATCTAGTTTCTAGTGGTGGGTGCCAAGTGCGCTACTTGAATAGAAAAGAAATCGGGCTAAGGGGTGTTGGCACACCAAGCACCAATGCCTGATAGTGGTCTAGTCTAAGAAGGGGCTTGGAGTACCCCATGTGCCAGGTTGAGCACCTAGGGTGCCCATGCTAAAGTGTAGGGTCAGTGGGCTTGTTGTGTCCAGGCACCATAGCCTGAACAACTTTATTCTTCATGAATTTTTATGTTGAAAGTGATGTTTTAATGTCCATAGGTATTGTATCGGTTGACATTTGGGTTGAGGCTTCTTAAGGGAATCGAAAGGGCTTCAATTCGTGAGGGATCTAGAATTATCTTGGTTGTCTTATTTCCTAGGATGTTGTTTCCTAGAATTTTATAGAAGGCAATTATGTCATTGAATGTAGTTGTGTTTAGCATACATAAGAAAATGACCTTGCATGTTTATGAGATGAGTACACATGTGGATGATAACATGTATCGTGTGCCAATGATGGTAATAAAATAAACCTTGTGGTGATGAGTGTTTCATGTGAATATTAAACTTGTGAGTGTAACCTCTTGTGCGTGGAATACAAAATGCATGTATTTATGTGTTTTTTTATATGGCATAGTAAATGTGTGTAGTTAGCTCTTAATAAGAATTTAGCGTGGGTATAGGAAAGGGATGTGAGATTAGGTTACGTATTCAATTGTAATTATGAATATGCTTGGGATGGTAATGAAGGGCCTGGGTTAAGGAATCCCAAGTAGGCTACATAATCCTCCCTAGGAGCCACATCACACGTGAGGTGGAGCTCGAGGGAAAAAGGTCGGAGTGGGCTATTATGTTTTCCCCTTAGGTGACGTACAGGCGATGTACTCGGTGTGGGAAAATTGTTGTGGTGGGATTGCTCAGGGAGCATTGGTAATTGTTGACATCATTTCACTGATGTTTGTATGTGTTTGGGAAATGATTGGTCCATGGAGATTGATGTAATCAAGGATAACCCCATTGCAGCCCAAGAAATGGAGAACACTTCAATTGGGTCTCTAATTCGTTCAAGGGTTAAAAAGCTTGGACTAATTGCAGCCCAAGAAAGGGAGAACACTTCAATTGGGCCTCTAACTCGTTCAAGGGCTAAAGGGCTTGGATTGGGCTTAACCACATTGTTGAAAGTGGAAGAAGTGTGAAAAAGATTGCATGTGGGATAGTTGCATTTGTTGAATATAGTTGTAGTCTATTACCTATGCATTTATTGTCTTTGACATTTAGCTACCTATGCATTTATTGTCTTTGACATTTAGCCTACACTACTTGACTTTTAGTTGATGCATTTAATGCATTAGTTGGAGTCTTTTGTCTTTTTGTTTTGAAGACCCTCTATAAAAAGGGTCCTTGCCATATGTTGTAAACCATCCTTGAATCATATATGAGATATAGGCATTTTGCTTTCAAGAGGATTCTTGAGTTCTTTCTCTTACCTAACTTGGGTTAGTGGCGAGAGCAGCTAGATTTCTTATCACTCACTTTCTTCTTTCTTGAGTGTGGCGAGATCAACCCATTTCTCTTAGTTGTGGCGCCCTTTGGCTTATCAATTGAGTGATTTGGTTTTCTTTGTTTGTTTCTTTCAACCTATCCAGAAAATTGATTAAGTATTTTCCCTCTAGAAATCACATCATATTGGTATCAGAGCCTGGTTCAATTCAGGTTTTATTATTTGTTCTGTGTTTTGCCCCTTCGTGGAAAGCTTAATTTTATAGCATTTTATTCTGTATTTTGCCACCTACTTGGAAGGCTTAGTTTTCCTTTTTTTTTGAATTCTGCCACATATATGGAAGGCTTAGTTTTCCTTATTTTGTAATCTGCCACCTACATGGAAGGCTAATTTTCTGGTCTGTTCATCTTTATCTTTATTTCTATTCTTGTGTTATTCTATTTTATTCCAACTTTTTTTATTAAAAAAAAATTCATCGTTACTGTTCATCGTTACTGTTCATTGTTAATCCGAGTGTAAACACTTAGAGAGTGAACCTACCCTTCACCAAACTCAAACCAACAAATTACAAATCACTATGACATGAGGAAATAGTTCTGAAGTTCCTTTTGGGCTTAGCCTACAACAAGCTCAAATTGTTGGCCTACAAAGAGGTCAAGAAGAAATGATGGAACAAATAGCTCAACTAACCACTCAAATGGCTAGATTTATGGAGCTACAACAACAACAACCAAGAAGAGGAGCTTATGTTGAACACCATGGAGAAGAATCTGAAGCTGAAGAAGGTGAACAACTTAGGCAAAGAAGGCAGCAGAGGGAACGTGATGCCAACATCAAAATGAAGATTCCTCCATTTAAGGGAACAAGTTCTCCTGAAGAATACTTGGAGTGGGTGCAACGAGTAGAGAAGATTTTTGAATATCAAGAATATTCAAAAGCTACTAAATGCCGTCTTGCAGCCCTTGAATTCACTGATTATGCGAATTTATGGTGGAAAAATTTGAAGAATCAACGAAGAAGAGATGGAGAGGAAGAAGTTCGAAATTGGAGATTGATGAAAAGACTCATACAGAGGCGTTTTATACCTGATTACTACAAGCAAGAGCTTTATTTTAAGCTTCAAAGCTTGAGGCAAGGAGGTATGTGTGTTGAAGATTATGTTAAAGAATTTGAAACTTTGATAATTCGGTGCGAACTGACTGAACCCCAAGAGCAAACCATAGCTCGATTTCTTGGTGGTTTGAACAAAGAAGTTGCTGACTTAGTAGAATTGCAAAATTATGTCTTCTTAGAAGATGTAATTAAATTGGCAATTAAGGTGGAGAGACAAAAAAAGAGAGTTTATGGAAGAAACAATGGAGTATCTAAACCATTGGGGAGTAAACCTTTCCAAACACTTTCCCAAACCTCAAACACTATCAAAGGGTGTAATAAGGAGATATGGAAGAAGGAGCCAAACAAAACTGAAAGTTCTAAGGGGAAGGAGAAGAGAGAAGACAACCAACCCTCTAAAAGAAGCTGAGACATTAAGTGCTTCAAGTGCTTAGGTCATGGCCATATAGCATCCGAATGTCCTAATAGAAGAGTGATGATCTTGAAGGAGAAACAAGGGGAAATAGAGAGTGAAGATGAAGATATTGTGGAGGAATGTGAAGAGGAAGAATATTTTGACGAAGAAGAAGTTGTTGAGTATGCTGATGAAGGTGTTGCCTTGGTTATTAGACGTGCCTTGAATATTCAAGCCAAGGTAGAAGAAGAACAGAGGGAGAATATTTTTCAAACAAGGTGCACTATTGGAGGCAAAGTTTGTAATGTGATAATTGATAGTGGGAGCTGCACTAATGTTGCTTCAACCACCTTGGTTGGCAAATTGAAGCTACTTATCATCAAGCATCCCCGTCCATACAAGCTGCAATGGTTGAATAATCATGGCGAGATGAAGGTCACCAAACAAGTAAAGGTACCTTTCTCTATAGGGAAGAATTACAAAGATGAGGTGTTGTGTGACATAGTCCCTATGGATGCTAGTCATCTTCTACTTGGGAGGCCGTGACAATTTGATAGAAGAGCACTACATGATGGCTTCAAAAACACCTACGCTTTTGAGAATAATGGAAAGAAGATTGTGTTGGCACCCTTAAAGCCAATACAAGTACAGTCGAAAGAGGATGTAATCGAGAAGAAGAAGCCTAGTTGTTTTGCTTCTAAGAATGAGTTAAAGAAGGTAATAAAAAGGGATGATTTCGTCTTATTGCTAATTCTCAAGGAGCTGAACCCAGAACTTGCAGAAAAGCTTCCTAAGCTTGTGAGGGAGTTGATAGAAGAATTTACAGATGTCTTTCCGAATGAGCTACCTAAGGGATTGCCACCCTTGAGGGGAATTGAGCATCAAATTGATTTGGTGCCCAGTGCTGCCTTACCAAATAAACCAGCATATAGAATGAATCAGGATGAGGCTAAGGAGCTCAAAAGGCAAGTTGATGAGTTGATTGAAAAGGATTATGTGAGGAAATCCATGAGCCCTTGTTCTGTGCCTACATTATTAGTCTCTAAAAAGGATAGCTCTATGAGAATGTGTGTGGACAGCCGTACTATAAATAAGATTACCATCAAATACCGCTATCCAATTCTAAGATTGGATGACATGTTGGATGAGTTGAATGGTTCCAAGGTGTTTTCAAAGATTGACTTGAAGAGCAGCTACCACCAAATCCGAATGAAAGAGGGAGACGAGTAGAAGACAGCCTTCAAGACAAAGCATGGACTTTACGAATGGATGATAATGCCATTTGGGCTATCTAATGCCCCTAGTACATTTATGCGATTGATGAATCATGTGCTTAGATCTTTCATTAGAAAATTTGTTGTGGTATATTTCGATGATATTTTGATCTACAGTCAAAGTTATAAGGAGCATGTGTAACATTTGAAGGAAGTCTTGGAAGTGTTGCGAAAGGAGAAACTCTATGCTAATATGAAAAAGTGCTACTTTTGTCAAGACCATGTGATTTTTCTTGGCTTTGTAGTATCTCAGCAAGGAATGGGAGTTGATGAAGAAAAGGTGAAAGCTATCAAAGAATGGCCCGTTCCAAGAACCATATCTGAAGTAAGAAGTTTTCACGGGCTTACCTCTTTCTATAGAAGATTTGTAAGAGATTTCAGCACCATTTTAGCACCCATAACTGAATGTATTAAGGGAGGAAAGGAGTTCAAATGGAGTGATGCAGCTCAACGAAGTTTTGAGCTTGTCAAAGAAAAATTGAGCAATGCACCCATATTGGCTTTGCCTAATTTTTCTAAGACTTTTGAGATTGAATGTGATGCTAGTGGAGTGGGAATTGGGGCTGTACTTCTACAAGAAAGGCGTCCTATAGCTTATTTTAGTGAGAAGTTGAGTGGAGCCAGTCTTAACTACTCTACCTATGATAAGGAGTTCTACTCTTTAATTAGAGCTCTTGAGACATGGCAGCACTACTTATTACCAAAAGAATTTGTAATTCACACAGACCATGAATCACTCAAACACTTGAAAGGTCAGAGCAAGCTGAATAGAAGACATGCAAAGTGGGTGGAATTTCTTGAAGCTTTTCCCTATGTGTTGAAGTATAAGAAGGGAGAAACCAACATTGTTGCAGATGCCTTATCAAGGAGATATGCCTTAATTTCCATGATGAATGCTAAATTGTTGGGATTTGAATCTATTAAAGACCATTACATGGAAGATTCGACACTTGCTGAAGTTTATCTCGCTTGTGAGAAAATGGCATATAAGGGATTTTATATATCTAAAGGTTTTTTATTTCGCTTGGGGAGGCTTGTAATTCCAAACTGTTCTATAAGGGAATTACTTACACGAGAAGCTCACGGAGGAGGATTGGCTGGGCATTTTGGTGAAACCAAGACATTGGAGATGCTGAAAGAGTATTTTTATTGGCCTAACATGATTAGATATGTGCATCATGTGATTAAAAGGTGTATTATTTGTAAAAAAGCCAAGAGCAAGGAAGCAGCCCATGGACTTTATACACCTTTACCTGTTCCAGATCAACCTTGGACTGATGTTAGCATGGATTTCGTGCTAGGCTTACCAAGGACACAAAGAGGTAAAGATTCGGTCATGGTTGTTGTTGATCATTTTTCAAAAATGTCTCATTTTATTCCATGCCATAAAACCGATGATGCTGTGCACATTGCCAATTTATTTTTCAAATAAATTGTGAGACTTCATGGCATTCTAAAGAGTATCGTGTCGGATCGTGATGCCAAATTTCTTAGCTACTTTTGGAAGACTTTATGGAGGAAGTTGGGAATAAAGTTGCTCTTTAGTACTGCTTGTCACCCACAAACTGATGGGCAAATTGAAGTGGTGAACCGAACGCTTTCTACTTTGCTAAGAACTATCATTGGCAAAAACTTGAAAGGTTGGATGAATGCTTGGCCTATGCTGAATTTGCTTACAATATAAGTGTATATGGTACTACTAAACACTCTCCTTTTGAAGTAGTTTATGGATTTAATCTATTGAGTCCACTTGATTTAGTACCATTACCACTTGAAGCTCGAGAATGCAGAGATGGAAAAATGAAGGCTGACATGATAAAGAAGTTACATGAAAACATTAAACAGCAAATTGAGAAGAAGAACTCCATCTATGAGAAGACTGCCAACAAGAGAAGAAAATTTGTTCAATTCAGTCCTGAAGATTTAGTGTGGGTTCATCTTCGAAAAGAAAGATTTCCAAACTAAAGGAAGTCCAAATTAATGCCAAGGGTAGATGGTCCTTTCCGTATCATAGACAAGGTAAATGATAATGCATACAAAATTGATTTGCCTAAAGACTATGCTGTTTCTACTACTTTCAATGTGAGGGATCTTTCCCCGTACTTAGAAGATAAAGAGGACTTGGATTTGAGGACAAATCCATTTCAACCAGGGGAGGATGATGTAATCAAGGATAACCCCATTGCAGCCCAAGAAAGGGAGAACACTTCAATTGGGCCTCTAATTCGTTCAAGGGTTAAAGAGCTTGGACTAATTGCAGCCCAAGAAAGGGAGAACACTTCAATTGGGCCTCTAACTCGTTCAAGGGCTAAAGGGCTTGGATTGGGCTTAACCACATTGTTGAAAGTGGAAGAAGTGTGAAAAAGATTACATGTGGGATAGTTGCATTTATTGAATATAGTTGTAGTCTATTACCTATGCATTTATTGTCTTTGACATTTAGCTACCTATACATTTATTGTCTTTGACATTTAGCTACCTATGCATTTATTGTCTTTGACATTTAGCTTACACAACTTGACTTTTAGTTGATGCATTTAATGCATTAGTTGGAGTCTTTTGTCTTTTTGTTTTGGAGACCCTCTATAAAAAGGGTCCTTGCCATATGTTGTAAACCATCCTTGGATCATATATGAGATATTGGCATTTTGCTTTCAAGAGGATTCTTGAGTTCTTTCTCTTATCTAACTTAGGTTAGTGGCGAGAGCAGCTAGATTTCTTATCACTCACGTTCTTCTTTCTTGAGTGTGGCGAGATCAACCCATTTCTCTTAGTTGTGGCGCCCTTTGACTTATCAATTGAGTGATTTGATTTTCTTTGTTTGTTTCTTTCAACCTATCCAGAAAAATGATTAAGTGTTTTCCCTCCAGAAATCACATCAGAGATGAAGATCCATAGGATGGTATCTCGGTGATGAATCCGTGGGAGTATAGACCCACGTTGATAAAGTCTTGAGACACAGAATCATGGGGATGCAGACCCATGAAATGAAACTTTTGAGTTGTATGTCTGTGGGAATGGAGACCCCCATTGATGAGGCTCTTGAGTGAAATTCTCGAGGGATGAAGACCTACGTGAAGAAATCAAAAAGTGTGCAATAAGTATGTGTGAGACTGGGGCGTGCCCATTTGTGTGTATATATTGTGTTGGTTATGTTGTGATTATGACATGTGTATATGATAGTATTTATGTAAAACAGTTAGGTACATGCATGCACGTATGTATGTATATATATATGTATGTGTATATGATAGTATTTATGTAAAATAGTTAGGTACATGCATGTGACGTATGTCGAGGTTTGGGAATTGGGTAAGTACGGCTTCATTTGGATACTCATGTATGCACGTATGTATGTATATATGTGTGTGTGTGTATGTTTGTATGTGTATGTATGTATTCTTTTAGTACATGTAATTGTATGTTTGTGTAGGGTAGGTTTATTTTTGGTATCACTGGATTGGACCATCCTCTCACAGTTTTAGGTACAAAAGACCGACTTGTTCGACATCATGTGGGCTGTAGACACATCCCCATTGTTCAAGGTAAGGTAATTTCTTTTAGTTTTAAGTTTATTTCTTTTAGTATGCTCTGTAATCAAGTAGGCCACCTAGGTTGTTTTATGATAAGTAGGGTTAGCAAGAGATAAATTTAGGCTTGTGGCGTTGTGAGTTTCACATCGTCTACGCCGATCACTAGCCTGATTTTGGGGTTGTGACAGGTATCTCTCTACGAACTGTGTTGTAAATAAGTTAGAGACTAAAATGTTAAAGCATATGTGATTGAGATGCCACATCAAAGGCACCTTGATAGGTGGAAGAAGATGTGTGGCATATCTGGTACTTCAAGGGAACTAAGTTAAATAAAATAATATGACCTAGGCGTGTAATTGTTTAAGTTAAATAAGAGTTAGAAATGAATTAAATTAAATAGATAGTGAGACGTGAACAAATAATAAGATAAATAAAACATATAGGTTGATTAAATTAAAAATTAAGAGGACATGTAGGTTAGCATTTAAGAATTAAAAGGGCGTGAAGGTCATGGAAGGATTAGGAAAAGAAAATTAAAATAAAATAAGGTAGAAACCCTACTAAATAGGCTTGTACTATTTTATAAATAACATAAGGGAAATAATTAAGAAGTGGTGTATAGATATATTAGGAAAAGGAAAAGAAATCAACAAAATAAGATGTTAAAATAGTAGGAGGAAAGAGTAAAAGAATATTAATAATAAAAAGGAAGGATAAAAAGGAATAAACATACTAGGCTTAGGAAAAGAAAAACAATATAACTATACTAGTACTCCTAGATTATAGGGATGAGACCAAATAAATATTATAAGTGAAGTAGATAATAATATAAGAAACAATAAAACAAATAATTAAAATAAAAAGAGACTTAAAAGAACCATACCTAGTGAAAACAACCATACAACCACCAAACCCTACGAACCCTAGAACGCCTACCTAAGCAACCAACCTTAGCCGTGAACCCAAACCCTAGAATCTTTCTCACTCTATGAACCGTAATTCACAAACTCACCCTAAATAGCGTACACGCTCTAAACCCTAGTCGTTTCTCTCTCTCACTAGAACCCTAGATGGCCTCTCACACTCTAACATATAAAGAAACCTTAGACACCTCCCTTCACACACATACTCAAACACTTGAAGTTGAAACCCTAGCACTCTTACACTCCACCTAGGTCCTAAATGCCATTCACACACCTAAGACATCACTCACATTGTGCACCCCCTCAAGTGGAATGCTAGCCTCCACACCTACACACACATTATTACATCTCCATATGTGAGCTTCACGGAACACATTTCTGGGAAAACTTCACGAATGACGTAAGAACTAGAAGCTTAACCTTAATCGTACATATTAGACTATAGGTTTGGAAAATTAGAAGTTTAATTAAGACTCTTAACTTAATATTTAAAACACTACATTCTAGTTGTGTAATACGCCAAGTATTACGACTTCGTAAGCAAGGGCGAGTTCAGGCATGTAGAAAATATCTCATGTATAGACGATTACCCATGGGTAAAAGCTAGAAACCCACAGTTGTTCACAACTAAAGGTGACAAAAATTCGGAGGACCGAATTGCATAAAGGGAGTAATAATGCGATACCCGTGGTTAGAATTTGTTATGTCTGTTAAATTTTTTTTGTCTGGCTGTGGATTTTTGTTTGATTGTGCATGTGAAAAACATGAGTTACACATTTTAGTTGCATAAATTGTGTAGTATGATGTGATGCTTACCCTACAAATGAATTGTGATTCGGGCGAGAGGGACTAAAATGAAAAATAAAGATGAGGGACTAAAGTGAAAAATAAAACTTAGTTCTAGTTGGACAAAAATACATAAAATGCGACTATTAGATAGGTGATTAATTTAATAAGAATAATATGAGGCTTTAAAGGTTAATGAAAAGTTTGAATATCAAGAAAATTAAAAGTGGGGAAAACTAAGGAAATAATTTCCTTATATAAAATATGATTTAATTGGGATTAAATAATAAAAGAAATAAATAATAAGTAAGAGGAATAAAATAAGATTAAGCCTAGAAAGTGGGCATGTAAAAAAAACTTCATGAAGGAATTAATTTAAGAAAACAATTAGGTAAATTAAGATATGGATAGATCTTCTAGATAAAAAAAAAAAAGGCAATATCTAATTCAAATCCAACTAGGCGTGAGGATCAATTCAAAATAAGATATGATTAATTAAATAAGATTATTATAATAGGAGAGAAGGGATAATCAAATTTAAAAGAGATAGGGAGATTTTTGCTTTCAAATTTCAAGCTTTAGCGGTGCACCTCAGTGACCTCACTAGGAAACAAAAGATAATCCTATAACAAATTCAAATTCAAAATTTGATGGAAGATATGATTGGATTAAGAACTCAAATTAATTAATTAAATATTATTAACTTTATTTTATCTTAAATATTACGAAAATCTTTATTATTGACTTTGTCATGAATAAAAGATTAATAATATACTATTTTCATACGTTACTTGAATAAAAGATTATATTGAAGATATGTTTTTATTATTGACTTTGTCATGAATAATGTTTTCATGAATAAAAGATTAATAATAAAATAATAATATTTTCTTAAATAATAAAAAAATATTGACAATAAAGTCTTTATTATCTTAAATATTTCTTTCAAATATTATTTAAATCAAATAAAACGATTAAACTCTGAAGCTTCTAAAAATAAATGAAATAACAAAACAAAATGGAAGAAAGATTCAAACCAAAAGATAAACCAAAGCTACATTAGACATTATTTCAAATTAAAAATTCAAATCAACATATCCACCGCTTCAAGTCTATCTCTCCTTCCGCCGAATCCCACACACACACACACACACACACACACACACACACACACACACACACACACCAAGCACTTATTCAATTTAATCCCAAACCTTCAACTTTCGGCCACCTAATTGCACCCCAAGGAAACCTTCTAGCCGCCACACCTATCTTTCCCCTTCAACCCAAATTCTCACACCATCCCTCACTTCGCGCACACACACCAAACACTTGCACCACACCTAAGCCACATCTCTCCCCTTCACGTGTTGCCGTCAAGCACCATCTCCATCACTCCCCTCAATCATACGTCGTACACCGTTGCACACACTAACATACTTCAATCCCAAATTCTCCACCTAGTCCAAACGCACAAATCCGAGAAGCTACAATCAAAGAAAAACAAAGGTAAAGTGTTTCATACAAAATTCTACAATTATTCTTTAGGTAAGATAATTTTCGTTAATAAGAAAAAGAGAAACTAAAAACCCTAATCACATCCTTGTTCTTTTCTTTTCCAAGAAGAATGTCTATAGCTAGTTGGAATCCACATATGCTCTTCTCCATAGTAACTCATAAAAGTGATTCTCATACAGAATTTAGGTGAGTGGACGAATCCTTAAATAATAAGATCATAGCATAGTTTATTATGATGTTGAATCAGGTCGATATCCTGAAGTTTATCGTTAAAGAATAATAATGTTTTTAGCAGAAATGATTTTTATATATAGAATTTTAGAAAATTTTAAATACAAGGAATGAATAAATATCCAGAAAATTATATGAATAAACTATTTATATTATGATTGTGAAATTTTAACTTTTATGTGATTGTGTTGAATCATTGTTATTGAGAAGCTGTATGGCATGTTTGAGATGTCGTGTAGTATCCCTTTTTGTAGAATGAGTTTACATCGGTTATGAAACTCAATTGATAGGGGAGACTTTATCTCACGATAGAAGGATATAGCTCAAGTAATTGAGAAACTCGTGAGGTGCCCTATCGATAATAATGTTAAGTGTGAGTGTCACTAAGGGCCTTAAGAGGGTCTAATGGTGACCCGTCCAAGTGATGAGTATCAACACGATGGATGTATGTTTAATGATTGATTGTGGAATTTAGCTTTATTATGGTATGTGTTTTTGAACTATGTTTTGACTGATATTTTAGCCCCATTTGTTCACTTTATAATTTACTTCGTATTTTATTCTTATTATTGAGTGTTCATACACTCACTGAGTTACTTCATAACTCACCATCATGTTTTCCCTCCTTTTAGATCTAGTTGTAGGTGAGGAACCCCCCTCTAGAGGAGTAGCAGGGTGTTTCGTTTCATGATGACTTCCTATTGTTGGGTAGGTCCATGTGATTCCAACATTAAGTCTAAGGCTTTATGATCATCAGGACTCCTTGGATCTGATTTTGGAAAATTTGGGGTTTTATTTAAATTTTATGATGAAGGATTTCATGCGGATTATGTCTTTAAAATTGTCTAATTTAGTGTTTAAACGTTGTTAGTAATTTATTGACTTTATAAATTTAATTCGTACTTGGCGAACATGATTATGAAATTGATTGTTGAATTTTTATGTTTATTTTTTTCATGGCTTTTACATTTTCAAGGATTGTGGGGTTAGTTCAAGTTAGATAATACATATTATACTACATGATAACATTATGTTAAACTACATGATAACATTATGATATTTAGTTCTATTATTGTGTGGTTAGTTTAGGGTTTAAGGTTTAGGATTTAGGAGAATCAAAAGGTTTCAGACAAAGAGATAAGGAATCTTGGTGGTGGAATGAGAGCGTTCAAGAGAAGATCAAATATAAAAAAGATGGCTTTAAAGTTATATATTTGTGCAATAACAGAAAAAATTGGGAAAGGTATCAGAAAGCTAATAAGGAGACAAAAAAAGCAGCAAGTAAAGCACGATCTAAAGCGTTTGAAGAGTTTTACAAGGAATTAGGAATGAAAAATAGGAAATGAAAGATTTACAAGATTGCGAAGAATAGAGAAAGGAAATCTAGATATTTGTATCAAGATGTGTTAAGGATGATGAAGGAAAAGTTTTGGTTACCAATGAAGATATCAAAAACAAATCGCAGGATTACTTTCACAAGCTCTTTAATGACGGAGTAGGGCCAACTAATGATATAGAGGATTTAACAATCTTGGAGAGCGAATAAAATTTGGCATATTATTACAGGATTAATGTTAAAGAGGTCAAGGAAGCTCCTAGAAAAATAGATAATGGTAAAGCTATTAGTCCTGATGGCATTCCTATTGAAGTTTGAAAGTGTTTAGGGGAGAAGGATACTATCTGGCTGACTAAACTCTTTAATGAGATTCTAAGGTCCAAGAAAATGCTTGAGGAATGGAGAAGAAGTACTTTAATGCCTATATACAAAAACAAAGGGGACATCCAGAACTGCGTAAACTACCGAGGGATTAAGCTTATGAGTCACACTATGAAATTATAGAAAAGAATGATTAAACATGGGTTAAAAATTGAGACGAATATTTCTGAAAATCAATTTAGATTCATGCTAGGACAGTCTCCTATAGAAGTTATTTATCTTCTAAGAGGGTTGATGGAAAGGTATCAGAGTAAACAAAAAGACTTGCGTATAGCTTTTATTGATTTGAAAAAACTTATGATCGAGTACCAAGAGAGGTGCTAAGGAAAGCTATGGAAAAGAAAGGTGTCTGGGTTGCGTATATTAGATTTATAAAAGATATGTATAAGGGAGCTATAACTAGTGTGAAAATATCTAGAGGGGAGACAAGGGACTTTTCTATTAAGATTGGCTTACATCAGGGATCATCTTTGAGCCCGTATTTGTTTGACATGGTTTTAGATGTTCTAACGAAACACTTCCAAGAAAAAATCCCCAAATACATGCTTTTTACAAATGATATTGTTCTCATTGTGGAGTCAAGAGAAGAGATTAACTCTAAACTCGAGTTATAGAGAGGTACTTTGGAATCAAAGGGTTTTTGCTTGAGAATGAGTAAGCCAGAATATATGCATTGTAAGTTTAATAAGCGGCAAGCTAGAAATGAGTTAGAGGTTAAAATTAGAGATCAGGTTATATCACAAGTGTCAAAATTTAGGTATATGGGATCAGTTATATAAGATGACGGCAAAATTATTAGAGATGTGGCACATAGGATATAAGCTAGGTGGTTGAAGTGGAGAATGTTATTAGGAGTTGTTTGTGATTGGAAGTACCTGACAAGCTCAAAAGAAAGTTTTATCGTACTACTATAAGACCAGCAATTTTATATGGGATTGAATGTTGGGCAATGAAAGGACAACAAGAATAAAAAATTGGGATATAAAAAATAAGGATGTTGCGATGAATGTGTGGTCATACAAGATGAGATATGATTCATAATGATTGTATATGAAGTAGAGTTAAAGTGGCACCTATTAAGGAAAAAATGGTAGAAAATCGTTTAAGGTGATTTGGACATGTTCAAAGAAGACTGTTAGAGGCGCTAGTAAGAAATGGTTGAGCAGATGATATGGAGTCCTATGAAAAAAGGCCAAGGAAGACCAAGAAGGACACCTAGAGAAGTTATTAAACGAGATCTTCATGTGAATGAGATACCTAAAGAGTTGGTCATTGATAGAGCTTAATGGCATCGTGCGATTCATGTAGCCGACTCCACCTAGTGGGATAAGCCTTTGTTGTTGTTGTTGTTGATTGTGTGGTTATTTTAATTTTTTTGGTGCTATTATCAAGGATTTTACGTTTAAAACATATGATATCAACTTTAGGTTCGTTAAATTGAGTCTACCTTAAATAGGAAGGGAAGGATTTACCTACTAAATATTTTGTAGAAGGATAAAGGAAGTTAATTTAAAGATAATAGAAAGTATAATTAAAATAAAAATATAGTTAGAGTAAATCCTTTTGGGTAATTCTAAATACAATTGAATTAAAATATAATTAGCATAAATCCTTTTGAGATAAACCTTCTAACAATAGTTTAAAACAATAATCCAAATAAAAGATTTGGATAACTACTTGATAATACAATAGATATATTAAAATAATGGCATGTATTAATGACGCCTAGGTAAATACAAAGGATTAATAAAACAACAATAATACAACAATAACAATAATAGTAACTAAGGATAAAGGAATATAACACGAACATATAAATACAGTAATGCCAAAGTACATAACAATAAACATAATAATAAATGAATAAATACCAGAGAGTAATAATAGGTGATTATAAGTGTATCACCTTAATCTGTATGTTGTATATTTTCCTTTTATATTACTGAAAATAGGGTGGCCAGGAAACCAGGTACGTCCCCATCTCAAACTAACTGGTTGTAATTGCTTACATGTTTTGTGAAATAATATGTATTAATTGTCACCTATGTATGTATGTCATGTGTATGGTGTGATGTTTAATAGTATTACATGCTTCCGCAAAACTAAAATAAAGGGGTACAAGTAGTGATAATTGTAAGGCTTACAGTGACAGGAATATCATCGCTATGTTGGTCTCGGCTCGAGTGGCGGGTTGTGACAAGTTGATCCCAAATTCGAGTCATATATCTTTCTCTGATTAATGCTTAGGTTACAATAAAGGTAGTGTTGGAATCCAGGTGAATAGAACGACCTTGCCTTGACTTAATTTTAATATCAGATATCATGTAGGATGATGTAGGGTAATCTATCAAAATTTGTAACTTGTAAGACATTGTTGTTAAGTTATAGGATGAGATTGTGACTATAAACTATGGATAGCGTATGGAATAGTAAATAAAATTTTGTTAAATTATCATGATTAGATTGGTATCATAATTTGGCTAGATATTCTACCTCAGCTTTATACCATAACTCAATTAACTAGCATATCTAAATTTAATTTATAATTGGTTGAATTGAAATTTAGGTTACGTTTTGATCCCTTGAACATTGAGTTGGATTATTTGTTTATTATCCATTATTATCATTATTTTGGATGCTTGGTTATTTGAATGACATGTATATATTATATGTGTGAATGCTTGATTGGTACTAGTTGTTACTCCCTTATGGCGAGGTCAAGGAGGTGGCTTGGGTTGAGTAGAGACTCCCAAGGGTGCCTTGACCAGTGAGTGATGGAGGATGACCCTCATGGCGAGGTCAAGGAGGGTGACCCGGGTTGAGCCTTGACTCCTAACGAGTGCCTTATTCAGTGAGATGATATTGCACGTCATGATAAGGAGGGTGGCCTGGTTGAGTAGGGACTCTCATTGGGTGCCTTGCCACTGACAAGTACCACTGGTTGGATGTGATTTTGGTGCTACATAAGTATGCTTTCTTACTTACAGATTTTGGTATTTGAGATTGTGGCATGACAAGCATTTTATATGATGTTTGATATATTTGAGTTTGTTATGGTAACGTTGTATTCCTCACTGAGTTATGATAACTCATACCCTCCGTGGCTTATTTTTCCTATAGATCCAGTTATCATCGAGGAGCACTTACCTGAGGAGTAACTGTGCTTATCATGGACTTTCTCGTTGCCAGGTAGGCCTTATCTATTATTTTCAGTTTGAGTCTATAGGTAGCTCTGTAGTTACGTAGGTTACTTAGGTGGGATTTTGGGATGATTTGTTGTTTTATTTAGACTCTATTTATTTCAAATATTCTGGAACTTAATTTGTGATTTGCTGAGTTAAGACTATTTTGAACATGTTTGTTTTCCTTTTGTTGGATTTTGGATTATCAAATATTTACGAAATCTTTGAAAAGGTTTTATTATGGAATGATTTAAAACAATTGTGAAAGGCTTGCAATGGTATTTGTTCATGTAAAGAATGGATCTATGTTGTATATGCATAATGTTATTCCTCCCTATTTTTAGAATGATATTAGATAAAGATTTATGTTGGATTATTATTATCTTAGAAAGAACATTTAGTTGAAATTTTATTCCATTTGAGGGGATTCTAAATTTATTATAAGAAGTAATGTTTTGTTAAAGAAGGGGATTACTTTTTGTGTGTGGTTAACTTTAACCCCTCCTTGATTACTTGAAGTATTTATCTCTTTTAAAAGGAAGATTTCGTTGGAAACCTATTTAATTTGAAAGGAGGGATTGACGTTGGTTTATTTCGAAAAGAATGGAAGTCATTTTGAAATGTTTTTCATTTTGAAAGAGAGAATTTACTTTACACACTTAACGATTTCGAAAAGGGGAGTTTTATATTTTATGTGAAGTAGGGGATGTTGAACACCTTTAATTGTCTACTTGTTATTAAATTGTTTCGTTTTATGTATGGAATACTATATGTTTTATTTGAAATCCGTGGAGAAATTCAGGATGGGTTAGGCTTACAGTAATGGGAATTGTCGTTACTATGTCGGTCACGTTCCTGGGAAGTGGGTCATGAAAAATGTCCTCTAAAGTGATTATTGCCTCACCTTGGATTGTATGAAATGTGTGCGTTTGAGGACACCATCTCTTAACCAAGGGTAATACTAGTGAACAATCACATTCGAACCGGCCTAGAAGAGATACCTTGTAGAACCTAGCATGTATTAAAATTTGAACAACGGGGAGGGGCAAATCACATAGATCATCATGTTGGGTATAACATATTTTTAGAAGACAATTCACCTACATAAGAAGTCAAAGAAAATCTTGTTCTAGTCAAAATAAAATTATGATTAACTAGAAAATATATCAATTGCATCATATTATTAGTTTACCATTTGCTCCCACATGATTGTTGATATGTGGTTATATGGTCAACAATGACGTGTCTACTAGTCTAGAATTAGGTTTCTTTCCAGTTTGTGCCATTTGATCAATATATAAATTTTTAATTTAGGATTGGAAAGGAAGAATACAAATGAAGGAAATAGTAGAAAATTTAAGAGTTGTGAAGTAGAGTTTTGTGATATGTGAAGGGAGATAGGGGATTTTATAAGCAAATAAATGTAAGATTTAAAAATTAAAACAAATTACGTGAAGGGAAGAAATACTTTTCACCTTAAAGTTGGTTGAATTAGTCCCATTCGACCAGCATGCCAAGCATGCTATTAGCATACTTAACTTTTTAAAAAATATATATATAAAGTTGCTCCCATTTAAAAAATATATAAAGTTGCTGGCCAAATGTGAGTTTTTCTATCTAACTAGTAGCCGCATGCATGCACGTAGAATTTTATTATTATTTTTTAATGAATGGTTAGATAGCTAGCTTTGCTTGAGCAACATAATTTGATGAACCAATACATCATTGCCTTGACTAGGCCTAGCATGAGGAGGTGATAAACTCCTCGAAACATGTCCATACACTCTACCAATTTGGTCGTCATGTATCCTTAGAGATGACCTTCAGTGTTGTATATGTCCATCCATTTTTCCACCTTTTGCTCATTTAGCCACTCTTTAACACTCTAAGGAATCTAGCCACATAACTCGATTGGTTTTGCATCCACCACATGTCACTCAAATTGATGACCTGTCACTTATACTTAAAAATAGTTTAGAAATCATTGGTGATGCCAGTGATAAACAATAACCATGAAAGAAATGTACCAGTTATGCATAACTTTTCCTTTACATAGGAATCATGATACTTCTCGTATAGGTTTACAGCCATATGATGGAGGTAGAACATGTAGTATGCATGAGGTGGTCACGATCTTATCTCTTCCTTATTTATTGCCACAATGATACCTTGATATCGATCTATGTTCAAGCAGAGGCCTCCTTAGTTCCTAGTCACATGCCTCTTCATATTTTTTCAAAAACAATTCATAGGCATCCTGACACTTTTCTTCAACCAGCGTAGATGCCAACGACATAACCTCTCTATTACCATCTTGTGAAATGATCATTAACAACTTCCCTTGATATTTTTGTAAAAGAATGTCCCATCCATCTTGTCATAACCCAAAATCGAGTATATGACCAGTGCAGACAGTGCCTAGCCATACTGCTGCAAGCCTAACTTTCACTTAGAACCCTTATTCTTTTCATTAACTCAGCTATCTTTTTGGTTTAAAAGCAAATTAACTTGCAACTGAAAAGAATGAAAATTTCTTTTCCTTCATAATCTTGCATTCATAAACATTTAAATAGATGTGAGCTTTTCATAATCTTAAATCGTAATCCATAATCTTTTTTTGTGCTAGTTCTTACTATATACTTTACATAGATACATAACATTGTGTGGCCTACCCGATTACAGAGCTTTTCTAAGATTACCTAACTTGACATAACTCTAAAGTACTTTACCTTACCCTAATCAATAGGGAGGTGTCTTCGACACGTGCATCGTCGGGCTATAGAGTCTTTTGTACTTAAAACTATGAGGGGGTGAGTCTAACAACTTGACTCACAAAAAAACAACCCTACCACAACATATATATTCAACTATGCATGCTAAAAGAAGAATATGCATAATAGGCATATGAACACACGAACATTCATAGATAACCATGCATCATCATTATTAACGTGTTAAGTTTCATGATAACATAACTCCAGCACAGTTATCTTAAATTCATTTCAGTTCACACAATCAATCTTTGCACATAATCATATTGCATACATCTCATCACAATGTGTGGTAACATAATAACATAATATATATATCGACTCTTGCCATCAGACTCCATAAGTCTCTATGGATAATGTCCAACCGAACCTCATAGGTCTCTACAGACCACGTCCCATCAAACCTCATGGGGTTTCCAAGGCTAACTAGTATTGAGTTTCATAGGTTTCTATGGATCGCATCCCACTGAACCTCATGAGTGGGAGTAATTACTCTACCAAGTCTTATAGGTCTCTATAGTCCATGCTCTGTTAAACCTCATGAAAATCTCAAGCATCACTCGTAATGGAAGTTCACATCCATAACTTAATACTAAATAATCTCGTCCATAACAACCATTCATACAAATATCATACATGCTCAATAAATTGAGTTGCTATGAGCCATCACTATTGCCTGCTTCGGTAACCCATCAAGCCCTCTCGAAGAACTTTGAGTCACTAAGAAAATTTGAACCACTAAGCCTTTTTGCTAAAGGTGATGTTGTAAACCAAAGGCCCGCCAAATCCTTCTCTCTACTAGGGTTGTTGTGAATCCTACTCGACCTAGCCCCTCATCATGGCTATGGCATTGATGGAGAATCAACTGCATTAAGAGTTTTTAGGCAACATAGTCATGTGCAAGTTTTAATCAAACATTCATATACATAATGCAACATTAACATTTATACTTATTCATAATTAGTAGATGTCATGCATAATGCTCCCACACTCAAACAAACTTTCTTATGCATACAACATATATATATATATATATATATATATATATATATATATATATATATATATATATATATATATATATATGTATATATGATGATTCCCTTAGGAATGCTCATATACATATTCAAGGAAATTATTTGTTACTCATTCATAGGGTTACTTTTTATAGTTGATTTACTTGCTTATTTATTTGGCTACTTGTATGCATTTCAAGTGATTCATTGCGTTATTTATGCAACCTCAGGAACATACATACACATAGGTACATGAACTCAAACAAAGCTATAATTTCAAATAAACTTGCTTCATTAGCCTCTTTGGTGCACCAATGCACCCCCATCAGTCTATATGTATATATATATATATATATATATATATAATATCATTTACATATGGTTCAATGTTTTTAACTCACAAGCATACAAAAGTCTCTTTTCATTCATTCAGAATATATCGAACTTTAACTTACAAAATGCATTCTGTACACTCTAGGAGATAAAATCCTACGAAATAAAGTCATACAGGGTAAGCTTAGATTACTCACCTAGATTGAAGTACCTCCAACTCCCATGAACTTCCTCGATCAAGCCTTAAACCATAACCAAACCTATAAGGCATCAAAGTACCGTTTTAGCACATAATTTTCATGGCAAGAAGTCTTGCCCAGGCTGTGATGCCTTGGGCATAATTGCTTGCCAATCTCTTAACTTTCCCAGTTCGGTCAACCTACTTTGCCCTATATATATACTCAAGGGGTGACATTACCACTTTGCCTATATATATATATATAATGGGGTGAAATTACCACTTTGCCCTTGGTCAACCTACGGTCAACTCTTGTAATGGCAACCTTATAACTTTCCCAATTCAGATATCTTTCATATATTCTAGGCTCTACACAAATTCCTCCCTAGCTTTCCATTTTATAGAAAGGTAACACATAAATATATTTATTTCATTCTAGTCCCTTCACGGACTCATAAATCATCTGGCTCTTTCTTCATGCCATTCGTACACCTATATCCCTTGACCACACATAATTTCTCACACCAAGGTACTTCTGACCTTGCATAACCTTTTCCAGATAAACGAAAAATTTTCCTCCACAATGGGATACTTTGTCAAAATTCCACAAATCGCATGTATTACACATATGCATAACCAATTTTAGATACCAAAAGATATCAATGTATGGTTTGAAAGCCCAAAAATACTGATAGTGTCACGCCCCAAACTTGAGCATGTAACTGGCATGGTAAGTAGGGAAAAATCCCAAATACCATAATCTTAACTTACCACAAGCAATCATATATAATTACAAATATCACATACATTCAAGGTTTATATGAAGGAATCATAACTTGCATTCATTCATAAACCATATAAATTACACAGGTTCATCATCTCTAGCTATTCCTTCATCAACATTGATTTAATATACGAAATATTACAAAAGAATCAAAATTATATAACATTCACTATTTTACAAAGTATCCCAACACAATCATCTTAGGTGACCTAGAATAAGCAATCCAAAAAGGAAGGATGATCCAAAAGAGACCAACCCTATGATAAGAAAGGGGTCGTGACACCAAGGCTCTATTACTCCTCAACAAAGGTTTTTTTTCCACCGTAGGCTTTAAAAGTTTAAACAAATAAATGAGTGAGTACAAAGACTCAGTAAGTAGGTAAGTCTACATAAAGAAAAAAAAAGGATTGATAGCATCATTTTAAACATCCAGCATGTACATTACACATTATGAGGCCAAACACTAGCACGTTGATGCAACCAATCATGCATATCACAATCTAGTCTATACTCACGATCTCATAAATTCCTAGACCATTCCAAGTCGTCTATACACATAGTGGCCGTTACCCACGGCCCTAGTAGCATCTACTCTTATCTCTATATTGTCCAACCTTCCTTTTGATGGCCAAAAGCACAAGCAAAAACACATTCAATAAGTACAACATATGTTCATAATCTATGACATAATTTGACAAGCCTCAAGGAGTCACATCTAGTTTCGTGGATAGTTAACATAAGCCTTTAATTCAATCCATGCCAAGTGGAATAAATTAAGAAGTACACACAAAGCATGTTCAATTCTTGTGTGGATGTCCAACACCAGGCCAAGTGCTAACCATAGGTTATACAACTAAATTTTCATATTTCTCAATCATGACATAATTTCTTTAAGTCATTCACGTAGCCCAAACCTGCCCAGCCTTCAAAAATTAACTCAAAGTTCACATTCTTGATCCCAATTAATCTCCCATGCTTTAGTCATTTGTTTAGGTATCCACACATGTTTTTAGCAAACAAAATTCTTTCAAAACTCAAGGATAAGATTGATTTTAAGAGTTCATCTACATTCACACTTTAAAATGAATTTTCCTCATCACAAAGAAATCAAGTAAAACCAACCCTTCCAAACCATTCCTAATCCACAACAAAGTTCAACAAGTAAGAAATAATCAAAATAGGGCTTTAGAAGCAAGATATAATTACCCACATCAAAATTTCATCAAGAAATAGGTTAAGGTTCCATAGGTATGGAAATGGGGGAGCATTGGGAAATTTTTATAAACTTACCTTTGTTCAAAGGCTAGTGGAAGGGACGATTGCTGGAGAATATAGACTCGCTAGAGATATAGGTGGAGCCAAGTGTAATGACCTAGTTACTTTTCAGATTGACGACTCTCCCCACAAGCCAAGTGTGGGGAGAATGTAGACTCGCTGGAGATATAAGTGGAGCCAAGTGTAATGATCGGGTTACTTTTCAGATTGATAACTCTCCCTATAAGCCAACACGAGTCCTTACAGTATGCTTTATTCTCACTCGAATGCTTCTTGGAAAAACTTCCCAAGAGGTCACTCATCCCTGAATTACCCCAGGCTAAGCATACTTAACTATGAAGTACTTATGAAATGGGCTCTCGAAAAAGAAGATGTATCTTGTTAGTGCAGGTAGTACTTATCAAATCTTTTAAACTCTCCTCAACTGTATAGTTTCATACCTGCACAGTCTCAAAATCCCTTAACTGTATAGTCCTATACCTGTACAATCTCAGGATACCTTTCATTTAGATGTAGAGTTAGTTTATTCATGTGTCCTTTTACCAAAAAGCCTGCTAGGAACCACTCCTTATCTATGCTTCTTCTCTATACCAGCAATCACTCCTCACCCTCGTTGGCCCTGGGCGTCACATGCCCACCAGCTTTTGCTTGGTTCATCCTCAAACCACACCATACTAGGAGAGGCCCAACTTTAATACCTATAACGACCAGGTTGCTTTCTAAATTGATGACTGGAAATGAATGATGATGAGGAAGGAACATCCAATTAAGAATAGGAAATAAATGATGCAGATCTTGGTCTATTGGTCAAAAAATTCAACAAATTCCTCAAATTAAGAAGGGATATGGGGAGGCTATATAAAAGGGAACAAGAGAGCAACAAAGAAGCCCCCATTTATTATGAGTACAAGAAACTTGGGCACATCAAATAGGAATGTTTCGAATATCTAAAGAAGCAAGAAGGAAAAAGATGAAGAGCAAAAGGAAAAAATAATGCATATGTTTTTTCAATATGGGGAGATAGTGATGATGACTCTACTAAAGAAAAAGCATGTAAAGAGGCCAACTTTGGTATAGAGTGACTAAAATCATGGTCTCTCTTCTTACTTCTTCAATAGTTATCCTTTTTGTGTCTCATTCGAGTGTGAAACCTCAAAGAATCTTCTAACATTAATACTTTTAAGATATATTTGACCCAAAGCTTTCGAATGATTAATGATGTGAGTAAAACAGAGTTGCATTTTACTAATGCTATCACCAGGTTTCATATTGAAATTTTCATATTCATTAGTGAGAGTGCCTATTATAGACTCCTTTATTCCAATAGTTTCCTCATATGTTATTTCTAATGCTTCTCACATTTCCATTGCAATTTTACAATTGAACACTCTAAAGTAATCATCTTGACTCAAAGCATTTGCAATAATAATTATAGCTCTTGTATTAAGATAAACAAGTCTTTTCTCAACTTCCCCTCATTCACTTTTGGGCTTTGGAATGGATATACCTTCTACTACCTTTGTAGAAGTGTAAGGACCATTCACAACAACATTCCAAAGATCCAGGTCAACTGCATCAAAGAACATTCTCATCTTTGACTTTCAATAACTGTAATGTTGCTTATTAAAACTAGGTGGTTGGTAATGGAATTTCCCTCGAGCAAAATACAATCACCTAATCTAGTCACTCTTTCACTCTTAGGCAATTAAGTTCTTAACAAGAGCCCAAGCTTTAATATCACTTCTTAGAAATGGCTTACACCCTATACGGGTGAATTGGGTGATTAGTTTTTTTTTTTGAAAAATAGTTGAAAAGCAAGTGAAGCTTAAAAGCACAAAGTCAAAATAAAAGCAAAGTTCTAAATGAGGATATTGAAAGCTTGGTCAAGATGAAAATTTATGTAGTACAGAGTCACAAGTAAATGCAATAAATCAAAGAGGAATAGGGATCAGAAAATCAAACACAGAGATTTATCCTGGTTAAGTTTGAGAATTCCCAAACCTATGTTTAGTCCCAAAGATTGCTCTTGAGCTTTTCAACTATAACCACAAGATTTGAAAATGGTATTTGTAAATCACAATACAATCTCCAAAGAATTTTTCCTCGCAAGGATTCTCTCCCTCTTACAACGTGATTTTCCCATTTACCCACTCATGGAACCCAAAGGGTCATGAACATATTATCCTTTTCCTCCGTGCATTCTATCGGGCGATATCTTCATATTTCTCTGATTCTTAGTTAATATCTCATTTCTTCTTTAGTTGTTATGTGCACTACCAATCGATGTTGGCATAAAAGGGTGGAATGGGTTGCTTTTTGCCCAGATTGTTGAATGGATTGATTGGGTGGTGCCACTCAATAAAGTAGAAGCAAATGAGAGGAACAATTGCCTACCAAATGTCAAAACCAATGTAACAATGTTTTGGGATTGGATGCTCACATACTTTTGCCTTATATAGCTTCCACACAACCTGCCAGGGAGAATCATAGTTAGAAGGCGAAAATTTTAAGAAAAATTTAGAGCTCATCAACAGGTGGCAAACTTACATTACTCTTTTTCAATCAGTCTAATGTTTCACGATATTGTATGAGCCAATGTTATAGATGCTCTAAAAAAACCTTTAAAATCGCTCCACCTATATGTCAAAAAGGGTTGACATGTTGCATGTTATATTATATTATACATAAAACATAC
The DNA here is from genome assembly GCA_037074585.1 of Biancaea sappan. Lineage (NCBI taxonomy): Eukaryota > Viridiplantae > Streptophyta > Magnoliopsida > Fabales > Fabaceae > Biancaea > Biancaea sappan. The sequence continues at coordinate 42,514,257 of CM073497.1, read as the reverse complement.
AATTTAATTGCTAAACATATCATGATAAATAAATACTTGAAATTCAATGGCAAAGGATCAGGGTAATTGGCTTCTTGTTTTGGATCCAATCATCACACGTGTATGAAATATGTGGGAATCAGCTTTAAGGGGAATTAATCCCATGAACAAACATGAAACAGGTGCACATAACATGTAATTTCTTTTTTACTGACGTCCATAACACCAAATAACTCATGATAAAGGTGCACTAGCATAGCAAAACCCCAACTATGTAACCCAATAAGTTACAAGTCATGGAGTAGAGGAAGATACATAAAGTGCACATCCATGCCAGATGTGTCATTGATTAGCCTGCCTTCAATTAGACCAATTAATACAGGTTGGCTTGCTTCAAATTAAGCGAAAAATGGGCTAAGCCAACCTTGCCCCTGTTGTGTGGGTTAGACCAACTCAACCCTTATTGTGTGGGCTGGCAGGCAAAATGGGCCAGCCCGCACAATTTTTTTTAGAGTTCCCAAACTGTCTGATAGTGGCACATTAGCTGGTTTAGGCCTGGCCTTCTTATTGTCACTAGCTTCCTGTCCAAAAAAAAATAATTCCTAGTTTAGTCAATTGAGTCTGAGACACTATGCAACTGAAAGACTTTGAGAGCTGAGAAGAGGAGAGATGGGAGAAGTGAGAACCGAGACGAGAAGGTGAGAACCCAGCTAGCCAAAGCATACAGAGAAGATACTGATGCACACAGAGATGGACGTATCTCAATTCATCCATTAGATATCAGTTCATGTTCATCTGACACACATAGAGATGGACACAATAGACGGAGGAAGAGCCAAAGAAGAAGATCAAGAGTGAGTACTTAAGCCTGATGAAAGAGGAGGAAGATGAAGATCAAGATTCAAGAATATTGAGTAACAGATTGAAAGAAAAAAGCATGAACTGACAAATCGAAGTGTATCTACCAGATTTGAACTTCAAATATGATGGTGGAGATGGTCGACGGTTGGTGAACGAACGTTAAAGATTGATGACAATAAAGATAAAGTAGCTAGGTGAGTAAAGGTCTAAAGTTTGATTAGGATTTGGGAGTTTGGCCCTGGGATGTTTTGAACTTCTGATGTGTATATTAGAATATATATATATATATATATATATATATATATATATATATATAATTTTAAACGGGTCACCTAGTCGGGCCAATTAGGCCCAACCTTATATGGGCTGGCTAAAACAGTCTTGGCCTGCTAGGGCGAGCCCATTTTGATAGGTCTACTCCAATTAATTTCAATATGTATGCACGAGCAAGCTAATGCAACTATTCGTTTGTGTTGTTTAGGAGGGATCTCGTTAAACTGATTATTCAACCATGGAATAGATAGACGTCCTCCTTTAATGTTGTATTTAGACAGAGTAACACCGAGTAGTTCATAATATTGCTCAGATCAGATATGATTGATTTGCCCAACCATAGGCAAGCCATCAATAAGCAAACCGAGCTGGACGGCCACATCTTGAAGAGTGACGATACACTCACCAATTACATATGAAATGTATAAGTCTCAAGCCTCCAACACTTGATTAGTGTAGATATTAAAGCATAGTCCACTTGAAAATTCCCCATCCGTGAGAACCCATATAATCTAACCTATTGAATATAAGGAACAAAAGACTATAAAGGGTGAAAGCTTCGTATATGTATATAGCAAAGCCATACTTTACTAAAGACATGATTAGCTTGTCACACACAATCTTAATCAGCTTAGTATTATTGTAGTAATAAAAACCAAATGAAACTATTAATTTTGTGCACACTTTTCTTTCCCTTCCACACGGCCTCATAAATTTGCTTATCTTGTAAGTACAATATTGAAGCATAGTCCACTTGAAACACTTTCCTTGATTACAATATTCTGGTATCAGAGCCTAGTTCTTTAGAAAGTTTACTTAGAAGAAATTATGGAAAGAAGAATATTATAGTTATTTAGAATAAATTAAAGAGAATATTTTCTTTTTTACCTGGTTTAGTATCTATTGTCAAAACAACAATATTTTCAACCCTTTTATAGAAGAAGAAAAGACGATCAATACCCTTAGTAGAATAACCATAGAATGGAATACAACTTTAGGTCAAAGAATCATATCTATTCATCCACCTTTAGAAAACATAAAATTTACAGAAGGAAGTTTAGAATTAGAAGCCTCACCTTTCAAAACAATAGAAGGAAATAAAGACCAAACTAGTCAAAAGAAAGATATAAAAAATTTACAAACTCAAAACAATTACACTAATTTATCACTCAACACCATAGGAAAACAATTAGATAGAATAGAAAATGTAATCAATAATAAAAGCTTAGAAGCTTCAACAAGCACCTCTTTTCAAAATAAGATAAGCTCATCTATTCCACAACAACCTATATACAAAATACCAACCCTAACAAGAAAAGAAATAAAATCGATAAATTTAGGAAAAACTTCTCAAACTTTAATAGAAGAGATTACAAAGTGATTAGATCAATTAAACATTTCAAAAGGTCCCCAAATAAACACAATATCCAAAAATAATATAGAAAGTGATCAAGAACAAAATTTAAATAGGATAAAATTTAGAAATCCAAGACCTACAACAAAAATTATAATCCAAGACCTAGTTATGCAGACACTCAATGTGAAGAAAATTCATTAATAACTGAAGCTAGTTACTCAAGAGATTCAATAATAGAATGGACTATAGATGGTCATAGTGAACACCAAATATTAGGAATAATTCAAATTATGTTAATGTGTGCAACAGCTTAAAGATCAAAAATAACAATGAAAGAGATATAGTAACAATGTTAACAACAGGATTCACTGGTCAATTAAAAGGATGATGGGATAACTATCTCACAGAAACAGATAAATCAACAATAAAATTTGCAGTTAGGCAAGAAGAAATAGATGGTTGAATAATAGGAGTTCAAGACAGAGTCGCCATGCTAATATATTCTTTAACAAAACACTTCGTAGGAAACGCTATAGATTTTCAAGAAAGAATAGCTAATCAATTGATCAACCTTAGGTATCCAACAATGTCATATTTTAGATGGTATAAGGATATGTTCCTAACAAAATTATATACAAGATCCGATAGTAATGCAGACTATTAGAAAGAAAGATTTTTAGGCAGGTTACCAAATTTATTTGCTGAAAGAGTTAAGGAGAGTATTAGGAAACAATGAAATAATACAATACCTTATCAACACATGACTTTGGGAGAACTAATAAATTATGCTACAAATGAAGCCACAATGTTATGTAATGATATGAAACTTCAATATAAGCTCAAGACTGAACTAAATTGAGAAATTTCTATGATCAATATGGTATAGAAAAGATTCAAGCCCCCTCATCAAAATATAAAAGGCACAAAAAAATAGAAAAACATAGAGTTCATAGGAAATTGTATTGTAGGTACCCTGAAAAACCTATTAAGTCATTCTAAACAAATAAGACTCATCAAAGCTCTAAAAAATTTAGGCACAAAAGTTCAACAAAACATAATAGGCAAATTACAGATCACAAACATATAGTTTATTTTAAATATGGAAGGTATAGTCATATATCAAAACACTATCAATTAAAAAAGAAAATTAATTTATTAGAAATAGATGATAAGTATAAGCAAAGTTTAATGAGTATTTTGTTAGAAGATCAAGACTCAGATTCGGAGTATGATATAGACAATAGTGATGTAATGAAATTTATGAAATTTATGAAATAGATCAACAAGATAGTTCATCAGAAAGTTTAGAATTCAAAGAAGATAGTGAATCTGAAGGAATAGGAATTTGTAGCTGTCAAGACTGCTCAAAAATTAGTTGTTCAAAAACTATTAATATTATCAACAAAGATAAGATTCAAACTCTAGTATAAACTATAGATAAGATAGATAATGAGGAGATAAGAAAAGAATATTTAATAAAATTAAAAGACATAATGGATTCAGAAGAACCACAACCAAAACAAGAAATTAAACCATATAATGTTCAAGGAATAATCCATAGATTTCAAAACAAACCAGTTGAAGAAAACGTTACAATAAAAGAATTAAAAGAAGAAATTAAGATAATTAAAGAAGAAATTCAATTGTTAAACAGAAGGATGTAGATTTATCCTTAGATATATTAAGCATAATGGCTAAGAAATATGTTAATCAAGATAATGAAAAAGATGAAACTATAGAAACTAGTTCAAAATCGAGTGATAATTATTTACATATAATCTCTAGAATTCAAGTTCAAAAATGGTACTGTCAAGTAACCCTAACGATCAATAAAGAATATAGTTTTAAAACAATAGCTTTAATGGATTCAGGAGCATATTTGAATTGTGTTCAAGAAGGATTAATTCCTACTCAATATTATGAAAATATCACTAAAAGCCTTAGTGATGCAGGAAGAAATCAATTACCTATAAGATATAAATTGTCAAATGCTAAGATATGTAATTAAGGAATATGTTTCAAAACAACCTTTGTCTTAGTTAGAAATTTAAATAAACCAATGATTTTAGGAACGACCTTTTTAACTTCAATTTACCCTTTTAAAGTTTCAGAGTTAGGAATATCAATAGATATATCAGGAAAAGAAATTTGTTTTGAGTTTTTAAATCCTTCAAAAACCAAAGATGTTAATTTACTAAAATCATTAGCTATTTCAAAAATAAATTTAATAATTAGGAAACAATATCACATAAAAATGTTAAATAAAGAAATCCATTTTAAAAAGATAAAAGAACATATAGAAAAACCAATGTTAAGGATAGAATAACCTTTGTTCAACAAAAATTCGAAAAAGATTTATGTTCAGAACATCCAAATGCTTTTTGGAGTAGGAAGAAACATGTAGTCTCACTGCCTTATGAAGCTAACTTTAAGGAAGAAAATATTCCAACAAAAGCTAGACC